>JAVQMF010000045.1:18640000-21158416 GCA_032878935.1 Erythrophleum fordii
TTGTCCATTTAAGGAACCACACCCATGCGTTAAAATTCAAACGGTATGGAACAAATGCACTCATAACTTCCCTTTATAATAAAGTTGAAATTCGCAGATTCAACTGTACGATGTATTTATGTGCAGCGCATTTGGGTTATAAAGTGTGGGAAGGAAAAGATGACCATATTCCCACAGTGAGTTACTGTGGTATTTAGTGGGAATTTGACATAATGCCTCATCGCTATCATGTGTAGTTACAATATTGTCCTTATTTTCAAGGGTCAACAAGGGCTAAGTACCGGCCCATGCCTAGCTGGTTAGGGGCACCAATACAAGATTACTGACCTCATCATCAATGACCAAAACCATAACAGACCCGTGGAGTGGACCCCAAAAGTGAGTATTAAAGAAATAGCCTGGGCGAGCTAAAAACAAAACGCACCCATAACTTGAAGTGGCGGAGGACAAGTCACAAAGTCCTTGGTACTACCTTCTCTCCGGTCATTATCCTTTACTGAAATTAATAATTTCATTTTTCTTAGTAACAGAGGCATCTACTTCCCTTAAATGGAAAGTGCCCACAAATATCTTCAACAACACTTGATTAGGCTGTATAATTATATTGTTTTAGCTTTAAAAAATTAGGATTAGGATTTTCTGGAGCTACAGACAAGCACAGGAGCTAGTCTCATATTCTCATTGCAAAAGCTATAAAACAATTAGTGCAGGAGGAATGCATGCTTGATTAGAACGAATAATTAAAAAGCATTACAAGGTTTCTTTTGGAATCATCAGCCACATCACCATTGCTCGCTACATTATTTAGCTCCAATATCTAAACCCTGATCTGATGCAATCAGATTACGAAAAGCTTACAGCTTGATATACACTCTATAAAAGAATACGATTATTAATTTGTTATGCCTCTCTCTGGTCATTTCATCGTGGAATATAAAATAGTATCAGCAGAGCTGCACATGGCTAAAGCGATAAAATAGCACAATTCACAATCACCTTAACCTTCTAAATTCTACGCGGCTACACTTTCTGCTTCTTTCTCTAGGACACAACATAATATTTCATATTCTCTGACCAGAGAAAGAGAAAAAGTGCGTCATGCTTTTTCACCTCCTTCTAGAGAGAAAGAAAACATCAAATAATCACACTGCAAGTTCACAGTTCATCACCCCCAAAAGCAACTCTAGCAAAACCCAATCCCAAATTAAAGCTGAGCAAGAAGGCGAAATCATTTCAGAAAAGGGGGGGAAAAAGAAGGCATTAGACATTTACAAAACTTGGGGGTTGGAGTAGTGACTAATAAAACTACAACTGATAAGCATAAAGAGAAGGTGAACCCAGTAAATAATTAAAATTTCCTCTGGATATCAATCTCTGCCATGTTAAATATCCTGAAGAAGGTGATCACGATCATCTCATTAATAAAAGCTAAAGTGAAAGAAAAGAAGCAACTAATTAACCGGTAACAGTCTTACTCTAAGATATTATTTTCTCTCTTTCCTTTCTTTGATTCTTTCATCCTCCATCAAAGATTCAAGAGGACGAAGAGGATCCATTAGTACCAAGGTTTGCCCCACTATTATTGTTGGTGTAGAGGTGATGATTCGGATCCTGCGCGCTACCGTTGTTGTCGTTGTTACCGTGGATTTCAGTGGTGAGGGTGTTAGGGTCTTGCTCTAGAGTGTTCCCACCATCAGGAATGATAGCATCTTTCTTCCCGAAAGTGTTCTTGTTGTTGTGCATCCAAACCTTCAAAACTCCCCTCTCCACCCCAACCTCATTGCAGAACTCTTGCACCAATTCTTCGTCCCTCTTCTGCATCTTCCACCCCACCCTCTCCGCGAACTGGAACATCTTTTCCTTCTGATCCTGACTGAACCTCGTCCTGAACCGCTTCCGGGCATTCGGGCTTGGCGTTGCCAGAGTGTTCGTCGGAGCAGCCGCGCTCTCCGGAGGAGCTGATATCCCGGCGGCAGAGAGAGCCAAAAGCATGTGGGGTGCAGAGGGGTAGTAAGAGGAGGAGATCGGGGGTGGGGACGCCGAATTGGGGCTCCGATTCGAAACTTGATAGGGTGGAGGCGGCGGGGGGTGGTGTCGATGGTGGGACTGGTACTCGATGACATGGGTTGTGGAAATAGGTTCTTCGGGCTCACGGCGATGGAAATTGCGGTGGCAGCCACAAGCGGCGCATTTGATGGAGCTGGGGTCAGCGGAGTTGGCGGTGGGAGAGGCCATGAACTCGCCGCAACCGTCCAGGGCATGGCCTCCTAAGGTGGCTGCATGGTTTTTCAAGCATTCTTTGTAGGTGACAGCCACGGGCTGACTGGAGAGACGGTGGTGATGGCGCTTGAGGACTCCGTTGGAGAAGGACAAGGGCTTGGCGGCAGTTTGGATCCGGGTCGGTGTTTCACTGTCATGTTCTGGGGATTTTGTACTACTGGGAGTATTGGTAGCGGTGGTGTTGTTGGCGATTGTGGGGGTTATGTCCATGGCTCTAACATCAAGGGTCGCAACAAAAATAAATCCTAGCTTTTTAATGGGCTGTTAGGTTTAGGTTTTTATATTCAGATTACAAATATCAAACTCCATAAAAGTGCCGGTATTCTCCTCGGGAAATTAGAGGGAATTGTGCTGGGATGCCGCCGTCTAAAAAGAAGAGAGAAAGAATGGTTACTTTAGGGAGGTAGCGAAGCAGAAAGAAGAGAAGGAGAGGATGGTTGGAGAGGGGGGGTGGTAGTGTTGGGGAAGAAGCTCGAGTGATGACTGTTGATAAAATAAAAATCTGGGTTATGTGGTTGTCCTTCTTAACCACTAGTATTTTTAACCCTGGTTCTAATCCGTGGTTAAGTTATTGACCCCACTTGGGGTTAGATGTGAGTAATAAATAAAACCTTCCATTGGAAATGACCCTACGCTTTATTATTACAACTAAGTACTAGTACTGCAACTGCTACACAAACACTAGCAATGTTTTAATCACCCTTGGTTGGGGCCGAGTCATTTGGGTGGAAGCAGAAAATTGAAGAGGCGATTAAGAATGAAGCTGAGAGCAGGGAGTGGTTGCATCGCACGCAGATGGGAGGGCCTGCAACTTCTGAATCACTCACTGCAACCCAACTTAATTTGTCAAGTTGGCAGTCAAGGACGGGATGGCACAGCTTTGACAGTAAATCATTGAGGTTATTTTAGGGATCTTACGCCTAGACAAAATTACCCTTCTCGGGGAGCCTTAAAAAGGTCGTGGCACATTCGTGAATAGGGGACAAAACGACCTGCGTGTTTCGCACAAGTCCGGGTCGAAACGTTTCGGACACTAGTGTATCCAAGGTATATTTGTCGGCAACGGCATGCGAGAAATGCCGGACAACCAAAAAGGTACGAGGGAAACGACGCCGCTTAGATCAGATGCCCGGTAAGCCCCGACAAAAGAAACACGTCCTGAAAGGCTGAAACGGTACCGTAGAACTAGGGGGTACTTTGCTTTTTTATGTCATGGGACCGAAATGGCCTCGGGCGTTGCGTGATATTACGTTACGCTTTGTGGAGGTGAGTGCAGTGAAACGGGATCAGTCGTCAACTATAATCATCATAATTAAGGAGGTAAGAGAGGCCTCCCTAATGACCCCGACAAGTGTAAAGAACGAGACACGTGTGAGTGAGGCCAAGTGTTTCTTTGGTGCCACGCAGTGTGTACCCGGAGATCAAAGTCAAAAATAATAAAATAAGGGGAGTGAAAAAATAACGGATAGGATGCATTACGAAATAGAAATACTGTGAAATAGGGTAGAGTGAAAGAGGGCACTGACTCTGAAGCGTGGTGTAGTTTTACACGGCAAATCAGAGAAGCTCAGATCTAAGTTTTTTTTTTTTTTTTGGGGAGAGGGGGGGGGGGGTGTTGTTATAACGCGAGAGAGAGTGAAAAAGAGGGAATATTTTTGGGAGATGAGGGGTGACGTGAGCAGACCAATCATGGAGGAACAAAGGTTTAATCATGGAATGGCGTGTAAACAAGCATTGCATCGAAACTCACAAGCACCACTTGTGAAATTTATTGTCAACACAAGGAGGGAGCTCGTGCTTGGGTTTGTGTAATTGCGTTTTGTAAACACTAATATCAAGCAAATTATAAAACTTGTAAAATTTTTTAAAAAATTTATATTTATAACAGTTTAATTAGTTTATTTGTAGAAAGCGTATCATGCGATCTGATTTCACTTGTTGCTGCTCTAATAGCCAAATCAGATAAGCCAATCCTTGTCGATTAGTCTACGCACGTAACCTCACCAGCAGTTTATTTGCTTTATTAGTCTGAGGGACTCTTAAAGCTCAAATTCATTCATCAGCACTGTTTTCACCAACACCCCCCAAAAAAGGGCGGCTGAATGTTTTTTGGAAAAAAAAAAAAAAAGAATTCTAATGCTTCTTCCTTCGTGCCATTTACTTTCTATGACAATTTCCATACTTATTTTCAGCTGAGGTTTGGCGCGAGATACAGCCTAATGCTTAATTGCTTATCTCTCAATCAACAAATATATAATTATAGGCTATAAACAAGTTGCTACCAGCCTATCTCACTTTATGAACCTAACGGCCTGTTTGTTTAAGAATAATATTTACTCTAATTATAGGACGTCTGTTTGTCGTCTCACCCTTGTACTCTATGTTGCTAGGTCGATTAAGGTGAAGACAATAGAACTCCATAAGGGGTAAAATTGTGCCATCTAACTATATATATGTGTATATATATATATATATATATATATATTAAGGGGTTGAAAAAGGGAGCTTCACCTTTGACATAGACAGCACGAGGCAGATGTAAACCCCACCTTCTTTATATTAAGAGATCTGAGTAATATTTAACATTTCAATCTACCAAATTAATATAAACCCTTCTCCTTTTCCTTTTTTTTTTTTTTAATAACATATGATTACGAACTTTAGAAGTAAGAAGCCATATGCTCAATGATATTACACTATCAACTCGCTACATCCTAATAATAATGCATGTAGACCTAACAAATATAATCCCATGCCCCTACAATAATTGCTATGTTTTTTATATATGCGGCTTTCAAATTTTCCGATTCTTTTTCATTTAAAGGAAAGAGAAAATACTTTAATAAAACTAAAAATTAGAAACCCATAATTACGCTAAAAAAAAAAAAGGATCGATTTGGGAAAAAAGCATATATAAGAGATTAATTTTAGTGTTATTTTGTTGTGGGATGGCTTGTAATTGAAGGAGGGTGGGAAAGATCGAGGGTCTATCTCAGAGAAAAGTTAAAATGGAGCAGAACTAAGAGGGAAATGACCAGACGCACTATGACGAATCACTGTTACGCATATATGATTTAGCATCACGAATAAACAAACCCTTCCTTCCATGTCAATTCGTTCATTTCCATTGGTACTTAAAAATAAGTCAGACGCATAAAATTGACTAAGTAAAGTTCGAAAAAGAACATAATTCGGATATATTTCGCTGCTCTTAATACAGTTTCCCATCTGAACTTTACCCTCTACATATATTTACCAGTAAAATTAAAAGCCAGAACTTATTGGATTGAACAAAAAATGGATTTTTTTCTTTTGGGGTCAGTAAAACAGTGTAATTTCGAAATAACTAAAGTACAATTTAATCAACAAGTTAAAAGACTTTCTATTTAATTAATTAATTTACTTAACTATACATCCTCATATACATTTGGTTTATTTTAATGGAGCTCACCAAAAGCAACATCGTGCATTAATTGTGTGTGACTTATTCAAATCCAAAGAGGAGGGTACAAATTTAACGAAGTGATGAATCATTTAATTAAGAATAGACTAGTTTGATTCATTTTCATCCTCTCTTTCCATTCTTGTCGGAGATTTCTTGCGTCGGCAAAACACCAACGAATAAGCGGTTGGTCATTTAGAATTCCGCGAAATTGACAACAAAGTACAGAAACTAACATTGGCATTGACACCGGAAAAAAATTATATTTATTGTAGTTTTCTTTTGCTGTTACGAACAATAACATAGCATTTAACTCTCAGTTATGGATTACAGATGAACAATAACTGTTCATCTATACTATTTATAACAGATTTATTAATTAAATAAACTATCATATTTGTCCTTAACTCCCTAATATTATCGTTAATTTAGTCATTAAAATTTTATTGTTATCAATTTAGTCTTAATTAAGTTAGAATCATTACTAAAATAATATGTTTTTTAAATTATGATCAAATTAATAATAATAAACTTTCAATAATTAAATTAATATCATTGAAAATCTTTTAAATATCTATATAATTTACTCCTAATTTAAACCTTGAAGTTTTGTCCTTGGTGAGGAATAAATTGATAGATTAAAAGCCAGATACACCCAAATTACTTTATGGGCTGATGATGGAGTTGGATATTATGTAAGAACATATTAAATTTAAACCATGCATTTATATGAAGATACACACACAAACTCCAAATTATACCAAACAAACAAAAAATTAACTTCATCTTTTTCTAATGAAATGAAAAGGGCATGGGGCAAAAGCAAATATTGAATCCAAAGGTATATATATAGCACACAAATTTTCTCACTCTTTCTAAGGAGGAAATGTTTTCACATAGGATCTTATGCATTAATGTAATTGTGTTATAAGAGAGGGAATAATATAAAGAAATACGAGTATATGTAAAATTTATTTTCTGTTATTTTACCTTTTCTTTCTCTATGTTTTTTTTATTATATTGTATATAATAATTTATTTACTGTAGGAGGTGCAAATTGAAATGTTTCGTTTGATACTCCTGTCCCTCACACTCATCATGATGTTGAAGAAAGAGAGAGAAAGAAAGAAAGAAAACACCGACGTCCTGGGCTTGCAGAGATAGGGCATCAAAAGGGTCACTGGGTATATTATCTAACTTACGGTCGTCTTATGAAGAGATCGAAAAAGTAATTGGGAAGCAACAACCAACACAAATTTAGTACTGCAGTTGTGTGATCTTTCTCACACGGTGCTATGGCCTACGTAGGGTTCACTAAGTAGGGCAATCTCAATCCTATTGTAGGCCGTCCTCCCCCAAAAACCATGCTTCGCATTTCTCAATCGAATGCATCAATCTATATATGGCCCAGAGATCACAAGAGAAAAGGGCGCATTCAATTACATGGTCTTGGTACTCCAATGTTTCATTTTCATTCTTCGCTTTCTCTCATACTTATATTTCAGCCCTTCCTTTTGGAACCCCTCAACAAAACATTCCTTCTCAGTAATCTAGGCCTTCAATTCTTTAGGTTATGGGAATTTTGTTTTGTGACCCTTTTTTTTATAAACTTCGCCACTTTTTCATTAAAACCCCATTTCATAAATGGCTGTCCATTAAGACCATAATTAAATTGGTGCAAGAACGTCATGCATGCACGTTGAGTCTTTAACTGGTTAGGTTATCTCTTAATTGCTTCAAATAAAATTTCTTGTACGTTTGAATTTAAAGCAAATTCGTCAAAATGTTATATTTGTTTCAGCATTATAAATTTGTAGTGACTATTAATGACTCAAGGCTTCCGTTACCTGTCCATTTCTTAATATTCTATAGAAGAACAAGAAATATTTTTATCAGAAACTACATCAAACACTTGCCATTATGTTAAAAATTATAGTTTTTAATTAAAGCACCATTTTATTTTTCTAGTTCACTGGAGAGCAAATGCTAAGCATCATAGTTCAAGCACAAAAAGAGTTGATGCAAGTCACCAATCTTCAATATAATAACATTTTTAACATATATGTGCAAACTTTCCCTTGTTCAAACAATGGAGTGTTATTTCTAAAACCTAGCTCGCCCCTTATCTTCTCCCGTCCATGCTTTGAAATTCTTTATTTTCTTATGATCCCCCACAATTATCACTTGGTCAAATATATATTGCCTGTCAACATTACGACAACATAGTTTGAACTTTGATATGTATGAGTCACTGAAGTCTGGTTGAATTTTAAAATTTCGGTTAATTAAAAAAATGTTTAATATGAAGAAGGACGCAGTTGAAGGTACACGAAATTATAATATACCTAGTTATGAGGAGAGTCCTTGAGAGTAATTCTACTGATTTGCTGAATTCATATTGCTCCGTACCAAATTCGTTATGTATCTACCTCACATGCAATCCATTTTGGTGAATGTATTATCAAATTCTTAGAACTAGCTCAATAAAGTTTCTCTATTAACCCAACCAACAGTCTAACATTCAAATCACAACTGTTGGATTTTTCCAGTACTTTTTCGGGCGTCCAATAACTTTAGTAACCTTTAAGAAAAGTTGAGTGATTAATTTTGTCATTTTGATTTTTGGATATACGGTGCCTCTCTTTTTCAAATGATTTTGATTTTTATGTATATGGTTAGTTCTTCAGTGCAACTACAAAAATTGGTTGCAATCCCTCAACCACCTGTGTAGCTCCTTTTGATTGAAATACATGGCACTCATGTGAAAATATAAGTTAATTGAGTTCTAAAGTAAAAATTACAAAAAACACTTAAGAGAAAAGAAAAGTATTTTATTAAATTAACATTTTAACATCAAATATTTTATATTTTATGTTTATTAACTCATTATCCATAGTTTGGTAAAATTCTTAATTGATCCCTTCAACTTTCTTTATTTTTGTAAAAACCCTCCCATTAGAAACTTATTTTTTAAATTTAATTTTAAATTTTCATCATATTCTCTGATGTGTTCAAACATTTTTTGACACTTTTGTTTCAAATCATCCATTTGTTGAAGGCTTTAAGTCAATTATTCATTTATAAAGTTTTATAACATTGCTAATTATAATCCATTTATCAACTTTTTCATTCTATTAGTTAATCATTGGTTCTTTATTTCCAATTATTTCTTTTTCGCATGGAATTAGTCAATTGGTTAGTTATAGGTATAATTTTTTCAAACTTTTTTTCAATAGATTCTTGGACATTCTATGCAACACAAGGGATTTGATTTGGTCCTTTAAAGCAAGCATTGGATATCTTCAATCTTGAAATGTCGCAAACTCTCTAGAAGTGATCTGTCAACTAATTAATGGCTTAAAATGGTTGATTAATTGAAAACAAAATTGTTAGAAAACTCTTTGAACATGCTAAAAAACATGATGGAAATCCAAAATTGAATCTCAAATACAAGTTTCTAATTCAAAAGACATGTCTATTCAAGGTTGCAACCATAATTTATGAATTTGTACTTATTTTGGAGTTATTGGGAATTTAAAGAGAGTGTAGGGGTAGGATTTATGAAGGAATTTAGGGGTTTGGAAAAATAAAGAAAATTGAGAGAATCAACTAAAAATTATACCAAGTTAAGGACAATGGATTAATAAACATAAAATATAAAGTATTTTAGGTTAAAATATCAATGTAATAAAATATGTTTCTTATCTTTTAGGTTTTTTCCTTTTATAATTCTTATTTTATAACTCAGTCAACTTACATAATCATGTGTTCCAATAAAAAGAGACATATGGTGATATCAAGAGTGCAATTAGTATTGTGAAGGCAATCGAGAAAGGACCTTAATGTTCTTTTTTTTTTAAAAAAAAAGATGAATTCTGAGGAAATAAACAAAATTAACATAAAAATAGTTGTTTCCCGCATTTCAAGAAGTGTTGCCGTTATTGGTCAAATCCAATCCCAGAAGTGAAAAGAACAAATTAGAAAAGGCAATGACAGCTGTGGGTATTGTGGCCCATGTGTTCTAGGGGGGGTCTAATCGAGAGGTCCACAAAGGGGTAAATTGGGCTCGATCAGCTTCCAACAATTTAAACATCCTTATAATGGCCTCTGACATCTCTACCTAATGGTGCCTTTCAAATTGTACATTTCTGAGAAAGTTGGGAGTTCATTTCCGCTTAAAATGACAATTGTGCTTTGAAAATACATCACAGCTATCACTGAGACCGAGAGTGAAACAAGTGCTGTTCTGGGCCTACATGCTTCTTTCGGACACTGCCACCAGTTGGTGAAAACGTCATAACCTAATACTGCTGGTTTAAGTCTAGAGCAAGGCTCTCCAGTCCGTCCACCAACACTGAAACTAGTCGCTAATATTAATAAGGTCAGCAAGTGTGATAAATCATAATACGTTATGTAATGTCACTATAACAACTGGCAATTTTGTTCCTGTGCTTCCTGCCAATCCTACACAGGACGTTGCTTATAACATGCCACCACTATGATTGTTGTGCCTTCACCAACTGAATTATTATACCCCCAACGGCACCTCCCTTTGTAAGTTTTTCAATCGACCTAGCCTGCCTGGAAAATACTGTATCTCTAAGAAATATAATTTTATTTTATATTCAATTTTTATTATAGGAAGGAGGAAGTATTTCATTTGTATTTAGTCACTACAGAGATTAGATTAAATGGTGCCTTTCTGATCAATTCACCATAGATGCATATGTAATCCGTTCATATTCAGGTCTTTCCAAGCAAAGAGATTGTTGACGAAAGCCCACTTCCCTACCCGTGGTTGGGTTGATAAATATTTTATTAATAATTTTTTCTCTGTTTCTTCTTTTTTTGATAAAATTGATCCGTTTAGCCAGAAGCCCATAGCTAGCCCAATATTTGGATTAAATCAGTCGAACTATCGATTTAACCCAGGCCTAGATCCTCGGTGAGGGACAGTTTAGAATTCTAGGCTCAGACCCAATCTAAAGCCCACTGATTGTTATGGGCCGGGGCTCGAACTTAAGCTTATATCTATTTTTTATTTGACCCCGTTTCTGTCGTTTACTTTATTAGGATAAATTAGTTCTCTTTTTCCTTCAAATTATACAAATTTTTTTTTTTATTTTGAAAATATGCAAAGATGAACAAAATATTCTAAAGAATAATATATATACATATCTTTTAATAATTTTAAAATTATTTTTTAAAATTAATTTTAATGTAATTTTTTTTATGTTGAAAATCATAAATTTAAAAATTCTATTAAATTTATAGTGATGTTTATGCTTATTAATATATATTTGATACAAATATTATATTTTTAAATTAAGTTATTATCTTTAAATTATTTAATCTTAAAATATTATTTTTTGGACATAGTTTTTTTAATAATTTATTATTTTATCAAATAATTTTACAATTGTCAAAATTTTAAAATTCACTATATTGTATTGATGAAATATAAATTAATATTTGTTATATTATATAAATTTATAGAAATATTTTAATTTAAAAATATTTTTTAAACAAAAAGAATAGTAATATAATTTGAATCAAATTAAATTCTTTACATTTATGCATTATATATTCAAAGAAAAAATAATATAAAAAATGATACTATATATGAAATTCACTTCCTCTCTTTATATTTTCTCTCTCTGATGTACTATATATATATAATTTATAAACATAGAGAATCTGAATTTAATTTAAACATATTACTCAATCTGCAAGTAAAAAAGAAAAAAGAATGTGAAAATGAAGATAATGAAAATGCGGGTGATGTCACATAGGCATGAATGAATGATCAGAGTGAAATATCAAAGAGGGATGATGATAATATAATGGTTGAGATCAAAGCTGGTCTCCCATGTGGGAGTTTGACAAAGCCCACATGCCACAACATGAATCACTACTCCCCTTTTAAAATACCCCTATCTGCATCAAATCAAACCCCTTTAATCCTTCTTACTTCCTTCTCTGCGTGTGAACCTTCTTCTATAACAGAACAGCTCGCTATCTTACCATCTCTCACTTCCCTGCCTTTCTCATTCATTGCATGTCGGACTCCATTAGCTGTCACCGCCCTCCCCTTTCATAGCCAGCTCCATAATTTTCCCCAACTCTTCACCCTCTACAAAAACCCACATTTACACGCAAATTAAGAGTAAACTATACGGATATATTTTTTAAATTTTGTTAAAATTATTCAAAATTATTATTTATTTTTTAAACATCACTTTAAAATAATTTTAACATTTTTTATTAAAAATCCTTTCTTTGAATCCAAATATATAAATATGAATTATATTTAAATATACACAAGTGAAAATAAGAAAATATAGATTTTGTTTTCATTAAATTTACCAAAAATTACATTTAGATTAATTAAAGGTATTTTAATAACAAAATTTAAAATTATACTAAAGTGTAACATAATATTTTATTTTAAGAAAAAACTATATATTTTTTATAAATATATGAAAGGTTCATATATTTTCCAAAAAAAAAAACTTTAACAAAAATTTTGTGTAATTGGCTTTAAAATTAATGTACAATATTATTATCTCTCTTCTAGATAAAAAAAAATATCTTTGTTATAATTCTCTAACAATCATTTCTAAAGCTCTTAGCTGGCTATGGCACCCCAACTTGGATATCTCATTACTTGGCTTCTCTTTTTGGAATAATTTGAATTATTTAAATTTAATTTAGATAGTTTAAATTTTATATTTATCTCTTAATTTATTTAATATCAATTTTTTTATTTTGATTTTTTTAGAAGAAAGTTAAATGTAAAATAAAAATAGTCTCTTAATTTCTATTTGATAGGTATATGATGAAAATAAAAAATTATATATTTTTACCTCTTTAATGAAAATTGAAAAAATGATTTTTTTTATGCTATATTTTTCTTATTTCAAAATAAACTACTAAAAAAAAAAATGAAGTGCCCTAATCAAATGTAAACAATTCATATTGCTTCAAGAGGAGTAGGGATCTGGGATCAAATTGAGGGGTTGTATAACTTTTGTTTTTCTTTATAATTCTCTTACAGGATAAAAAAAACAATTTTTTTCGTAGAATAGTTTGGTAAAAAAAGTATAATTAATTATAAGTTGAGCCATGAATCATTTCATCAAAAGAAAATAGCAAGAATTTCTTTGCTTCCCCTTTTCTCCCTAAAAGGTTAAAAAGCAGATCAAAATTGAATGGCAACGCCTACCTTCAAACATTGAAAAGGATTATAAACGATATATACGAAGAAAAAATATGGGCTTCAAAGAGTTATAAAGCATCATATTTTATTTTAAAATCATAAATCAATCTATTTATATATTTTTAAAATTTAATGTAAAACTTTTCACTCGCACTTATAATCTAACACCATAAGTAGAAAGTATAATATTGCAAATGAAATAGGCGAAATACACTCGTAGCGAAGGCGGGGGGAAAGCAGAGGAAAGGCATTAATTGGAGGATGCAAACTCTGACAGAATAGTAGTGGCTTTGGATCAGAGATTAGAAAAAAGAGTCCAAACAATTAGTGGTTACGATGCACTCTGCGCACTTTTGTCGAACCGGCGCAACTTAGTGTCACGTGCTCCTCCCTGTCCCCCCACATGCTCCGCCACAGACTTCCACTTTAAAAAGCTATTTTATAAATTAAATTCAACAAAATTCAATCAATCACTTTCCCCTTTTTTTTTCCAAAATAATTTTTATGAAATAAAATAACTGACCACTTCTCGCTTACGATCTAGTGCCTGTTTGACAACGCGTTGGAGAATCACGTTTCAGCAGAAGCTTCAATTACTTGCTTCATAGGAAACGTGGTTTGGAGAGGCGGCACCGCTTTCCCAAACACACTACTATCCGTTTTCTTGAACATTGACCAACCTGTCACTTGTGGGCCCCCATCCACAATCACTTAACTAACTACTCTCTTACCTTCAACTTTTGACAAAGCTTAACATGTTCAAACTTATAACTGAAATTTTACTGAAAAAATTATAGCTCTCTTATGGCAGCAGCAACTCAACTCGTCTCTTTTCTAATCAATGTCAAATTATATAATTTCACCTCTTTGATGCAGTTTCAGCATCATGGATTAACTATTTTATAAGCTTTTAAAGTGTGATTCAATTATTAATAAAGTTTTAAATTCATCATATTACAAAATATACTAACATCTCAATTATAATAAAAGATAACATGTTACTTTCTAGATCTATATTCTCTTTCATCTAATAATTCATATTATAATTAACAAGAGCTTGAAATTTATCTTTACCATAAATAAAGTATTTAAATATATCATCATTTGCTGCTTTGAATAAAATATTCAGCATAGCTTGCATATAAATTGAAATTACATTTTTTTATGATTATCTTCAAAGGCATATATATTTTTTCGCATCAATTTCATGCATATGAGAGAATAAATTTTTTTAAGTATTAATTTTATAATTAAAATCCAAGTCCTTGAAACAAAAATCACACATCTTTATTCACTAGATTAATTCCTTAGAATTGTTCGCACCACATTCCAAATCTCTATTGCCATTCCCTTTCTATTTACGTATATTACACTGGTAAAGTTGAACAATTACTAATATTGCTAAAGTAAAGACTACTTAATCAATAAAATTAAACAAATCACCCTGATGTATCCCATAAAGAATATTATTCTTATTAAAATTTTCACAATACCCAATAGGCAACTGAATTCGTTAGCTCGAGGATTTTTTATAATACTAAAATAGAATTAATGCAAACTTTATTAAATCACATATGCACGTTAAGGATAGTAGTAGCCTACAGCCTAAATTGCTTTCCCAACTTGTGGTTCAAAGCGCAGCAATTTGCCAACATGTGCAGGCTACATTCCAAGTTACTTAGCATTTAGAATTAGAATGAAGTCAATAAACTAATTAATCATTATTACAACTACTTTTCCTACTCCTATTCCTATCCAGAATACGGCCGTACGATTACCTTCATCTCCGTAATGCACCAGCATCTTGAAAGTTGTGCCAACGCAGATGTCATGTCTTAATTTGCGGCAACACAGACAACTCTGTGAATGCACACACCCAATAAATTCTTCAGTTGAATCCCACCGCTCAAAGGTTCTATATATACCCATCGCTCCCTTGGTAGTGTGATCCCATCAGCCCCATCCTCCTTGTTGCTTCATACAGATTTTGCTAAATCGGGAGGATTTTGTGTTTCTCTTCAAGAACGGCCATGGCTAAGTTTGTTGGTGCTTTGATCTTGGCCCTCATTGCCATTTCCGTGCTTCAAACTGTGGTCAGTCTCTCAATGCAATAAGTGAACCACACATTTTCAAATCTATGTTGTGGAGGTTTTGAAATTTTCTCACATTGTAGTGTCTCTGATCTTCTGCAGGTCATGGCAGCCCATGGGCAAGGAGGTGACCTCTATAATAACAAGGTAACCCAACCTCTTCTTCCCTCTCTTGTTTTTCTCTTCGTCTGGGGGTAAAGAATCAATTTCGGTTTTCTAATATTGTTTTGCTGCTGCTTAATCTTGTGTTTTCAGAGCCAATACGGGCCCGGCAGTCTCAAGAGCTACCGTAAGTAAAGTTCCTTCACCCATTTTTTTTTGGTTCTTTTGCTTTTTCTTTTTTATGTAAGCTAGTTACTTAGAGATCTCTAATCCATGGATTGGAAAAAGGAACTATTTTTAGACTCAAATCCAACAAGTAGATGCTGGGTTTTCTTTTTCTTAAAACTTTTATAATGACCGTGTTGTCCTCAATCCTCAGTCAATTTACTTTGACTGTAGTCAAAGTTGTCTCCGTAAAAGGTACATTGTTTGACCATAATGTATGAAAAGAAATGACCATGGATGATAACTATGTTGCTTTTTACGTTACATTTCCATTTCTTGGATTGGTTTGTCTCATTTGGATGCGTGATATGACCAGAATGCCCAGCGCAATGCCAGAGGAGGTGCAGCCAAACCCAGTACCGCAAGCCCTGCTTGTTTTTCTGTCAGAAGTGCTGCAGAAAATGCCTGTGTGTGCCCCCGGGGTATTATGGGAACAAAGCTGTGTGCCCGTGTTACAACAACTGGAAGACCAAGGAAGGAGGACCCAAGTGCCCTTAGGCTATAGCTTCATCACCAGACCGCCCACCAATATTTTCCCATTCATGTTCCTTCCTTGTCACCTTTATGACATTAGCCTACTACTATGCTATATCTGTGACATGTCCACATAGTTTGCCCTTTAGGCTCTACGAAATGTTTTTTTGTGCTCGAGGGTCTCTTCTGCTATGCTGTCACTCCTTAAGGCTAGCTTCGCCTTCGATGAGACTGGCTATTGGCTAATCTTGTTGCTATTATCTATGAAACTTCTAATGATATTTATATATTTCCACTAAATTTTGTGTCTCCAATGGCAGGCCCATCGTTGTTTTTGGCAAATTATTATTTGGTGTCAACCTAGAATCTTTTTTGGCCAATAACATTTAATTATAGATCTTAGCATATAACATTTTAAGAATGATGACCATGGCCTCTCTAAATGCACTAGGGAATAGCAGTGGGGTCTGAATTTAACTGTAATGGATTTTGGGATAATTAACTGTAAAGGAAAAAGCAAGAAAAAAGAAATCAATGTGTGTATCTTTTATCTGGGGTCAGGCGAATGGAGAGATAAACCAAGAGGAACATGGGTGCCATAATAGCTACAAAATGAAATTCATTGTAACTTCTACAGATCTACGTGCTTTGAAATTCTTACCTTACTAATTAAAGAATCACAAAGTTTTCATTTTCATGCTAAATAATATTCGAAAACAAATGATGATTACACAAAAGCAAAAAGGATAATACAAGCATACCTGAAGATTCCATTTGATATTGATATATTAAGAGTCTTTTTGTCAAAATTACAACCCACTTGCCTCTAGAATTTTGGAGTCAAAATTAATCAGAGAGAGTAGTTGAAAGTCAGAATAACACCATGTCTCTGCAATTGTTCTACTGGCTCCTTAAAATGATGAACGTGTAAACGTTTATGTTGACCAGTTCAATAACTGCCAGATATATAATATCTTTTATTTTGTTTTAATCATAAAATGATAATAATAATATTCTCTATATTATAATCATGACTTTTGTCAGTATTGTAATAGGGAATTTACTGATCACTAAAGGCTGTGAGTTGAGTTTTTAACCAGATGGGCTGACATATGTGACTCACTTATCACAGATCACATATGCATATACTAAGTCTAATTTTATTCTAGGTTTAATAACTTGTAATTTAACCAATTAATTTTAATGTGTTACTTATCAAATAATCAATTAATGCTAATCCACAAAATATAAAATAATAAATAATAAAATTATTTCAACAATCTCCCACTTGGATAGCATTAATCAATTATTTGATTTTATTCACAACAATAAAAGTCATTGGTATACAGATAATGAAATTACTCATAATCACTGGATCTTATGGAAAACAAGTGATACTAAACAAATGAGAAATTTCATATCATCAATTTCAGTTCATAAGAGAATTACACAATATTACTGATTCCTATAGGGAAACAAGTAATAGGTGCATAAATAATACAAGATCATTGATTCTTATGGGGAAACAAATGATATACAAAGCACCTCATAATGAACTGAGTACTTATAAACATTGAAAATTATAGAATATATGTCTCAGACTCCCACTAAACCTGATCATCTTAAAATGATTTAACAACATCCATATGAGTTACATGACTCTTAAATACTCCTACAGGTAAGCCCTTAGTCAATGGATCTGCAAGCATGCGATCACTAGAAATGTGAATTACTTGAGTTTAAGATTCAGCAATCTTCTCCCTAACAAACAGGAGTTTAACATCAAAATGTTTTGTCCTACTTGAATTCCTGTGGTTCTAAGAGAAGTAAACTACAGATGAATTATCGCAGTAAATGGTTAGAGGGCGCGATATAGATTCAACCAAGCGCATCCCAAATATCAACTTCCTCAACCATATAGCTTAATGTAACACCCCGAAATTAATTAAGGTGTTAATTATGGATTAAGATTAATTAAGGATAATTAATAGAGCATAATGGGGCAAGTTAGTGAATAGGTATTCTAGAGAGATAAATTGTTCATATGGGTTGAGAATTTATTTAGGATGGAGATTTACATCTAAGCCCAAATTAATTAAATCATGATAAGAGGCTAATGGATGCCCAATGAATTAGAGGTAAACCCAAACTAATTTAATGAGATAGAGGCCCAAGATTTATCTTGTATAGGCTCAATTAAGTGGCCCAATTACTCTTGTGCAGACCCAAGCCCTTGAGCCCTTCAAATTAGGCCCAAAACCTATTAAACTTCAGCAACCCAATAAGTGAAAACTGGCCCAACAGAATTATGCAGCCCAACACTTAAAAACTGGCCCAATAAGCAAAATCTGAAACCCAATTGGGTTTGGACTTGGAGCAACCCATGACCCAACCTTTTGACCCAACTTAAACCCATCAAAACCCTAATTGCTTCAGCCACTTTTCCCCCCATTTGCTGAAACACACAAATAGAAGAGAAATTCGGAGGTGAGGAGAGGAGGCTAGGGTTCTTGACTTAATTCCATCTTTTCTCACATTTGGAGCAAGATTTGGCCAAGGTAATAGTTATACAACTTAATCCCCTCATCTTTCTCTTTAATTTGGTCCGATTAGTTTTTCATTTGGAGAGATTTCATTATACCCAAAATCTGAAAAGTGAGTGTTTGAAGGTTTTCTTAGTGAAATTCGTAGGTTGAGATTGGGGTTGGTATTAGGTGAACTTAAACCCCCTATTTTGATGCTTTCTTTGTTGGTTTGAGACCCCCATAGCTGATTTATATTATGGGTACTAATTCTATACGAATTTGCTTAGGATTTTGGGTGACACATTGAAAATTCTGGTGGGAGATACTTGAATCCGAATTTGGGATTTGTGATGGCTGTTGCAATTATCTGCAAGTGAGGTAACCGGGGTTTACATTAATTCCATGCATGTATCTGCTTTAATTTCATATTTGCTATATATGAATGATTTGAAATGTTGAATGAATTGGTTGGCTATCTGTTGCATCATGATTGGACCTTGTGAGTCTATGGTGGAGCTGTGGTGCGGCTGCCACCCGTGCATGTGCCACGATCGGGCACCGGGTATGATCAACCCCAGATGCACTGAGCCCTGGTGTGCTCAATAGAGAGTAGGTACCGTGGACGGGCCTCTCCCGGTGTTAATGGCCTTTAACATGTTAATTATATGATTGCTAGTATGGGATAGTAATCATGATAGCCTAATTGTTTCATTTGCTGAAATGACTGATATGATTCTGATATGGGTTTTGATGTATGCATATATGTTGATTAAACTGGATTATATGATGGAATTGCTTTGGTTACTGAGACTTATATCTCACCCCGTGTTGTGGGATTAATATTTCAGGTGAAAGTTCCTCGGGTAAGGATAAGGGTAAGCAAGTGGATGAAAATCCATAAGCTTCAACCTATGGGGAGATGGCTACACTTGGGCTGACTTAGCTAGTATAGATGCTAATTTTGTATTCCTTAATGTATAGCATCAACATGTATCTGCATTGCCAAGTGTAGGCTTGAATATTTGATTTATTGAGACTGTATGTACTAAAGGGTTAGACCCCCTATTGACTTAGTATTTGATGTATGGACTCATTATTTCCGCTGTAATTGATGCTGACTTATAACATTGCTCATTGATGGAAATGTGACCCTTGTGATATGGATATGAACCCCTAATGTATGGAGCTCCCATTGGATGATTAATTAAGGATAGATGTTGGTAGTTCATGTATAATCTGTTGTTGTTATTTTATAAACTTGCTAATAGAAGGTAATTAGAGGTAGAAAATGGGCATATAAGTTTTGAATTGGTAATGGAAGCATGGCTAAGTAAAAAGGGTTAATAAGTGTCATTAGAGCCACATAAAATGAGGGGAAGTGACCTTAGAGTGTCCCTAAGAAGAGAAATGGAGTGTAGGGGGCGAAATATAGGAAAAATAGCTACAGAAGGGAGTCACGCCGCGGCCAAGAAGGCTTCGCCGCGGCCTAGGGAGTGACAGTGGCGAGGGACGCCGCGGCTTGAGAAATCTCGCCGCGGCGCGGAGTGAAAATAATCGCCCAGGAGGTGACAGAACGTAACCTCGCCGCGGCGCAAGAAGTCCCGCCGTGGCGCGAGTCGAGAAAATTAATTAGGGAGGTTACAGTAGCAAAACTCGCCGCGGCGCCACATAGGTTGGCCGCGGCGCAGGTCCAACTCGCCGCGGCGAAAGTCAAGAAAATTCCAGAGAGTAATTGGGTCGTGGCGCAAGTTTAAAAATGTGGTTTTTGAGCTCCAGAACCTAACTTAGCCGCGGCGGGAAAGTTCCAAGTCGCGGCGCAGGTCCCCAAACTCCTATATTTGACCTAGAAACCCTAATTTCAGTAAGGCTAATGTTGGGGAATGGTATGAGTACATTGGTGGGATGTTTTTGTGGGTTGAAATTGATCAATGGATGAATCATAAACCTTTAATGATGGTATAAACCTTTCTTATGCATGATCCCGTTATGGTTGTTAGTTGATGATCCTAGTAGTATCAAGGTTTAAATTTCCCCTATATTTTCATAATGTAATTAATTGCGATGACTCCAAACCTTGATCATTATCTATTAATTGTGTATTTAGCTATAATCACTGATATTAGAATCTAGGGTCGTCACACTTAACATTTGGCTTCATAGCAAGCAATATACTCTGCTTCCATAGTTGAAGTAGCTGTTAGTGTTTGTTTCACACTTTTCTATGAAACAGCTCCTCCTAACATCATGAATATATATCCAGATGTAGATTTACGATCATCCAAACAAGAGCCATAATCTGAATTTGAATAGTCAACCAATTCAAGAGGATCTGACCTACGATAAGTCAACATAAAGTCCTTAGTACCTTGAAGGTACCTCATTACCTTCTTAGCAGTAGTTCAGTGTTCTTTACCTGGATTACTCAAATACCTTCCGAGCACACCAATAGCAAAAGTTATATCTGGACGAGTGCATACTTGCACATACATAAGGCTCCCCACAGCAGAAGTGTAAGGTATCTTAGCCATTTTGGCTTTCTCCTTTTCAGTACTAGGACACTGTGATCTGGTCAAACTTTCTCCTTTTCTGAACAGGAGCAGCAATGGAAGAACATGAATCCATTCCAAACTTCTTAAGTACTCGCTCAATATAGGTAGCTTGGAATAAGCTAAGAATACTGCGTGATCTATCACGATGAATCTGTATCCCAAGAACAAAAGTAGCTTCACCCAGATCCTTCATATCAAAATGAGATGACAACAAGTGTTTTGTATTATTGAGAAAATTCATCGAGTTGCTGGCTAACAATATATCATCCACATAAAGAACAAGAATTACAAAGTTGCTTCCATCAAATTTCTGATAGATACAGTGATCTGAAACATTCTCAACAAATCCAAGAGAAGTAATAACTTTATCAAATTTTAGATACCACTGCCTGGAGGCTTGCTTTAGCCCATAAATAGACCTTTTTAGTTTGCACACCAGATGCTCTTTACCAGGTTCAACAAAACCATCTGGCTGAGTCATATAGACTTCCTCATACAAGTCTCCATTAAAAAAAGCAGTCTTGACATCCATTTGATGAAGTTCAAGATTATAATGAGCGACAAGGGCCATGACTACTCTGAAAGCATCTTTTGTGGACACAGGAGAGAATGTCTATGTATAGTCAATACCTTCTTTTTGATTATAACTTTTAGCTACAAGTCTGGCTTTATACCTCTCAACTTCACCAATGGCTCTGCGTTTAGTCTTGAAAACCCATTTACAACCAACTGTCTTGAACCCAGTTGGTAATTTTGAAAGCTCTCACACATAATTGCGATGCATTGAGACAATTTCTTCATTCATAGCCTCTAACCATCTAGAAGAATGATAACTGGACATTGCCTCTTTATAGGACATGGGGTCCACGCCATCAACAGCATCTAAGTCAAAATCCTGCAAATATACCATATAATCACCAGAAATCGCAGGTCTACGAGTTCTCTAAGATCTCCTCAACTCTACAACTAGTTCTTCATTGTCTACCAAAGGTGTTTCTTCTTGACCTTCATCTGGATTCGTGATATTATCTGATCTAGCTGAAGATGATGGTACCTGTAAAATAACGCTTTCATCACGTATAGTAATTTCTCTAAGGACAGTTCTCTCATTATCTAAAGCATCCTCAAAGAAATATGCTCGATCAGACTCAATGACCCTAGTGGTGAGATCCGAACAATAAAATTTGTACTCGCGTGATCCAATGCAATATCCAATGAAGAAACCAGCAATAGTTTTAGAATCAAGTTTTGAGTGTTGAGGATTATAGGCTTTCACTTGTACCTTACAACCCCAAACTCTTAAGTGTTTCAAGGTAGGCATCTTGCCAAAATAAAGTTCATACGGGGTCTTTGGTATTGACTTAGACGGAACTTGATTCAGAATGTAAGCAGCTGTTTTAAGTGCTTCACCCCATAAAAACTCCGATAGGGAGGAGTGACTCATCATACTTCTAACCATATCCATAAGAGTACGATTTCGTCTTTCTACAACCCCATTTTGTTACGGGGTGCCAGGCATTGTATATTGGGCCTCAATACCGTTTTCTTGTAGAAATTGAGCAAATGGACCTGGATTTCTACCAACCTCAGTATATCTTTTATAATATTCTCCACCTCTATCAGATCTGACACATTTGATGGCCTTACTAGATTTTAACTCAACAGCTGTCTTGAAATCCTTAAAGGCTCTCAATGATTCTGCCTTTCCATGCAGAAGTTCAATCCAACGATATCTTGAATGATCATCTATAAAGGTGATAAAATATTTGAAACCACCCATAGTTGCAGGTGTAATGGGTCCGTATATGTCTGTATGAATGAGATCCAAGATGTTCTAAGACCTTTTTGCCCCTTTACTTCTAGCTCTAGCAGGAAATTTTTCCTTAATGCAATCAACGCATGCCTCAAAGTCTGAAAAATCAAGGTTTTGCAACACACCTTGACTAACAATTCTTTCTAATCTCTCTCTAGAGATGTGACCTAGTCGTCGATGCCACAACATTGAGGAGTTCTCACTAGGTCTCTGATGTTTTTGCCCAACAACAACATTTACTCGAGCATCGAAATATTCGATTACATAATTATTTAAACAATATAAACCATTTAACATAAATGCGGTGCCAACAAGTTGTGAATCATAAAAGACATCAATCTTTCCATTTCCTTGAATAAATAAATAACTACATTTGTCTAACTCAAAAGTTGAAATCAAATTCCTTCTTGCAGAAGGTATGTAAACAACATTATTCAAATTCAAAATATGTCCAGATGATAATCTAAGAGAAATTGATCCTATGCATTCCATTGTAACCCTGCCTGCAATCCCCAAAACAGACTTCTCTGCCTCACTTGGTATCCTCTGGTTTCTGAGCCCCTGCAAAGAATTCACAACATGGACAGTGGCACCACAATCCAAGAACCAAGAGTCAGATAAGATTTCAAGACTATTGGATTCAAAGCAAACTAGAGCTAGAGGGGTATATACACAAAAGGTACCTTCATTCTCCTGCTTATTTTTTAACTTATAGCAATCAGCTATCTTATGTCCCATTTTCTTACAATAACTGCACTTGCCCTTGAAGAACTTCTTTTGTTGAGTATTGCCCTTGTCATTATTTTTCTTGAAATTTGATTTCCTAGCCTTTTGTATCTCAGGCTTCTTTCCCTTCTTCTTATCATGACCACCTGACTTACTGCTCGAGCCTTAAGACAGATAATTCACAGATTGCGATTTATGCGTCTTTATTGCCTCTTCCTTTTGAGTCGCAATTGAAATTATTTGGTCCACAGGCCATTCAGCTTCTTGTGAATTGTAGGAAGTTTGTAGAAAATTATACTCAACTGGCAATGATTCAAGGATATAGAAGACTAGAGCACTTTGTCCGATATCAATCCCATATGACTTCAGTTTGTTATAATATTAGACAAGTTTCAAAATATGCTCCCTTACACCCCATCATATCGCATGCTGTGAAGTAAAGATAGATAATAAATCTTCTGAGTCTTATCAAGCTTCTTGTACTTCTTACTAATGGCTTTCAGATACTCAACTACAGTATTTTTATCAGGAATACTTTCTCTAATTCTTTTCTCAATTGTGAACCTAATGGTTGCTAGACAAAACTGGTTTGAATTAGACCATTGCTTATGATAAGCTTTCTCAGTAATATTGGATTGTGAAGTGAGATCCGCTGGTTTGGGTTCTACAAGAGCCAAATCTTTTTTTGAAATTGTAAGGTACATATTCAGGGACTCCTTCCAGTCATCATAATTGGTCCCATTGAGAGTCTTCACAAGTGATAATTGCTAAAAAGCTTAAATCGAAATTTAAACAACAAAATTGGAAATATTAATTATGCGTGCACAACATAATTATGATACAAAATTTCCAATATAATTTCAGTTATGCAACTATGTAGCATCAAAATACTCAAAGAAGACTTATATGCACACCAAAGATTCAGCTCAAGATCCATAATAAATGTATTCAATACAACCATACTTATGGCGTACAAGAAATATTAAAAACATTAGACTACATGCTTATCACTAAAAGTCTAAGTCCTAAAATTATATTAATAATATCATATCTATGGGGTACATCAATCATTAATATAATATATTATTAAAATAATAATTTTTTATTGGGGCCAAAATACAATTACAGGAAAATTTTGGGGCTAAAATATAATTACAGTGAAAATGTAGTGTCAAATGTAATTACAGGAAAAATTTGGGGCCAAAATATAATTACAGCGAAGAACTTAAGCTGCAATTATAGGAACTTTAAATCCAACGGCTCAGATCTTATTATTTCGTTGAACGGCCAAGATTATAACGTGAAATTGACGGACCAAATCTACTTGATCAGATCAACGGACCAGATCTACTTGATCAGATCAACGGTCCAGATCGCGTCTTCGTTATTAAGTGAAACACATCGTTTCACTTAAAAGGATTGAACGGATCAGATTGTGTCTCACGATTGAACAGCCCAGATTGTATTTTCACAATAAATGAAATGGTGCATTTCATTTAAAGGAGATTGACGGCTTAGATTAGATCACGAACGGACGGTGTGGATTGCGTCTTCAACTTCTGGCAGATCCCTACGACCCGACCTTGACCCGCACGCGACCCGACACCAAATCCAGTTTTGAACGTCATTTTCTGGCCCTCTCTCACGGCAGCGACAACAACGAAATGATCAGAAACACATTCCCTGAAGATTTCTTTGTGTTTCGACTCATTGATGTATATTTATATCGAGATACTTTCCATAGGAACAGATCAATATTTGCTTAAGATGCTGAAGAAATTCGTCTTGTGAGATTGACAATTATTATGTTTTTGACGATTATATTTAGCATTGCTCTGATACCAATTGCTAAATAATATTCGAAAACAAACGATGATTACACAAAAGCAAGAAGGATAATACAAGTGTACCTGAAGATCCCATTTGATATTAATATGTTAAGAGTTTTTTGCCAGAATTACAACCCACTTGCCTCTAGGATTTTGGAGTCAAAATTAATCAGAGAGAGTAGTTGAAAGTCAAAATAACACCGTGTCTCTGCAATTGTTCTACTGGCTCCTTAAAATGATGAACGTATAAACGTTCATGTTGACTAGTTCAATAACTGCCAGATACACAATATCTTTTATTTTGTTTTAATCATAAAATGATAATAATAATAATAATACTCTCTATCTTATAATCATGACTTTTGTCAGTATTGTGATAGGGAATTTACTGACCACTAAAAGCTGTGAGTTGGGCTTATAGTCAGATGGGCTGACATATGTGACCCACCTATCACAGATCATATATGTATATACTAAGCCCAATTTTATTCTAGGTTTAATAAACTGTAATTTAACCAATTAACTTTAATGTGTTACTTAACCAAATAATCAATTGATGCTAATCCACAAAATATAAAATAATAAATAATAAAATTATTTCAACATTTCAATCATGACAATATGCTTAGTTCACGAGGCCGAAAAAGTCTCCAGACATGATCCTCCTTCAAAGTTGGCCCACGCTACTCGATCCATTCATTTTTTTTCCGCTTTGAATACTATCTATCAAAAAGGAAAGAGAGAAGACATGCCCGTCATGTGGTAAAAGGAGTAGCAATATGGGTTAACATCTATTTGGGCCGAAACCATTCATCATAAATAGGGCTTGTGAGCGGGATGTGGGGCAAGAAATTTTCTTAGGCGCATCTAGAGCATGGTGCACCTAAAGAAATCAATGGGTAAGATTGAATTTGTACAGGTGAGGTCCATGTGCAGTACAGGTGGAGTCCACGTGTAGAGTAAATCTGAACCGTAGAGTGTACAAATGACGTGGCGCACCGGGTGTATGTAAGAATTTCTCGTGGGGCAAATGTCCATGGCAAGGAAGGAAGAATAGAATTCATGTAGAAAATGGTTTACATTAATTTGAGGAAATGAGACTACAAAGCCAAGGCCAACGCCATGGATAAAACATTAATTGAGGGATAGAACGCAAAGAGTAACAAGTTTCTCGATTCCTTGGTGCTCAGTTCTAATGTCACAGGCTATCACATAAAGCAACCCGGCAACAGATTGTAGAAGATTATAGTAATAGGGGAAACGCCTCAGCCGCCTTTTATTTAATACAGACAACAACAGAAAGAGATTTCATTACTTAGAATATAACGGCACGAAGCACTATCTACTACATATTTATCTACAACCAAAACGACTGGTTCTATACATAGATAAAGGTTTCATTGTTTATTTACGCTTAAATACGAAACATGGACAATTAAAAGCTGAGCATACATATACTGTTATATAGTCACATGCAAGTGCAACTAGCACTTCCACCATTAGTACTGTTGTTTGAGGTTCTCTGTACAACTCTTGGG
The DNA here is from genome assembly GCA_032878935.1 of Erythrophleum fordii. Lineage (NCBI taxonomy): Eukaryota > Viridiplantae > Streptophyta > Magnoliopsida > Fabales > Fabaceae > Erythrophleum > Erythrophleum fordii. Next base: position 18,666,813 of record JAVQMF010000045.1, read on the forward strand.
GATGATCTCTATTCTGCAACTCGTACCCAAATTTTGATGCCAATTGCAAGTTGCAGAATCAAACCCTTTCCCAGAGCATAACTTACTCCGTCCGATCCCTTTCTCTGTCATGGTTTCTTACCAGTCTAGATTAACACAAAATCGTAAATTAAAGTTAAACAGTTATAAGATTCATGAAGCGGGAAGGAATTCTCACATAAGCATATACGAAAAGCAACTTACCGGCATTCAAAAATCCATGTCAAAATATAGAATGGCGCCAGGATAAGCAGCAAAACCTGTGATGCCATTTTTTTTAATAGATTGATTACTTTCAGAATAGAACTGAATGATAACAAGTAGAAGAACAAATTAAAATGGAAGTGTCGGTCATCCACACTTACACAGAATACGATATTAGACAGTTTATCCTCCTTTTGTGGTGGTGTATAGTAGTAAGCGTCCCTCAAAATTAACACAATAAAAAACTGCAAGCAATCCATCACAGAAAAGGCATTTTCTTTAAGTTCTTAACATATAGAAGCCCACAAATTATTGACGCTATACCGTGCCTGGATAGTATATAATATATAATTGATTAATTTTAACATAATATATACAATATGAAGTGGTGAGTGTGAAGGCTTACAAGGAGGAGCCCGGTTCCACAGAGGACGCCTCCGCTGGGATTTCTGAAGTTACAGTCATCATTAAGAGCTGCTGCCACGCGATCAGTCGCCATCTCAGCCAGCGCCAGAGGAGAATGAATCTGTGTATTAGTACCAGGAATTCTCCACCCCTCCCTGCAGTTAAAAATTCCAATTTAGCAAGGAAACTATGATAAAATTATTTGAAAAATATCCTTTTACTCAACTTATTAAACCAAGCCATTAATTAAATATAGCTAAACAAGAAGGGAGTGGGGAGACCATAAATGGTTAAACAATTACGTACCCCTATCCCAATCTGTTAGCATCATCCACACCCAAAGGATTTTAATCTGTTATACTTTGTAAACGAATGTAATGATGATTATGTTAGGTAACATGCAACGATTGTTATGATAAGATTGATAAATAATAATAATGAAGATTCAAAGGTTGCATCCTTTGATTGATATATGTTAATTAATATTTATCACAGTAATTAAAGTTACATATTATAAATTAAAGATGAAACGTATATTGAAAAAGAAATATATATATATATATATATATATATATATAGAGAGAGAGAGAGAGAGAGAGAGAGAGAGAGAGAGAGCGCTAGAACTTGCCTCTCATCATCGTTATCAGAAAGGCGTTCAGTCACAGCATAATTTGGACCATAAGGCTGCAGATCCAAATCACGATAAGATATTAAGAGTTTGAAAAGATTAAAGCACAATTGCTACATGTGTGTGTAGAAAGATGCACATCCTCACCTGGCGGCAAATCTCACAAGTGATGCTACCTTTAGTGTTGCACCACCGCTGGATGCAACTCCTATGAGCAAACTAGGGCAAGTGGAGAGGACAAAAGTAAGAAGTTTATTGCATATTTGTTTTAGATGTAAACTTCTAATTATATTGAAAATCTTTACCTAATCAAAATATTATATATATATATATATATATATATATATATGCGGGCAAAGTCCATATATATATATATATATATATCTTGTCACAATATAATTTGTCAGAATAAATATTCATAAAATTTAAGACTACCCATCTATAGAGCTAATAATAATAAAATGGTATGAAGTTATATTAATTTCTCCTTGGAAAGTATTCAATCATACACCAAATACAACTTTTAAACCGCAAGCAAGATGAATAATAATATAAAAGTTAAAGATATTATATTTTTATAAATGAAAATGTATTTCAAAATTTAATTTTTACTATAGTCTAAATGCGTTTAGTTTTATTATTTTGTTGTTGTGCGAGGCAGAGAGCTAGCTGTACAGATAATCAAGCAGAAACCTCCAAAGAAAGTTACTAAGTAGACAACAAACCCCTTAATTTGTTATGCATACATCACCATGAAAACATTGGAACTTACCGAGTAATAATAAAGTTCATGAAAACGGGGGAGGTGGAATACATAAAGACATAAAATTGGCTGTCATTGTATTTAGTGGTCGAGACTAGCTAATTAATTATAATTAATGAAGTAAATATAAAAAGCGAATACTTATGTTAAGCACTTGATCAACAGATTATTTTAATAGCGCGCACACACACACACATATATATATATAGAGAGAGAGAGAGAGAGAGAGAGAGAGAGAGAGATTTAGAGAAATTAAATAGAAACCAGCCAGCCGTGGGGTGAAAATAAAAAGGAAAAAAACCTCCAAAGAAAGTTACTAAGTAGACAACAAACCCCTTAATTTGTTATGCATACATTACCATGAAAACATTGGAACTTACCGAGTAATAATAAAGTTCATGAAGACGGGGGAGGTGGAATACATAAAGACATAAAATTGGCTGTCATTGTATTTAGTGGTCAAGACTAGCTAATTAGTTATAATTAATGAAGTAAATATAAAAAGCGAATGCTTATATGTTAAGCACTTCATCAACAGATTATTTTAATAACACACATGCACACACATATATAGAGAGAGAGATTGAGAGAAATATACCTTCAAAGTGCCATTGCAATGGCAGGGTGTTTCCAATTTGGTGACGTAGTCCTCGTCCTGACAAAAACGGCATTCTCCCTTATCCCCAGCATCTTCTTCTTCAGGTTTCTTGCCTTTGTCCTGATCATTGCTTGCAGAGTTCTTGGCCTTTTTGTTAGCATCCATGGCTGCACTGATCTCATCCATCGGAATCGCAATGTGGCTTGGGGCAGACGAAGATTCCACGGTTGGGGTGGTCAGAAGTTGTTCAGGACAGATAGTGATGTGATCTCCCATGTCTACCTGACTCAAGCATGAAAAACATGGTTATAATATAAAGGTAAACTTTTTGTCTTACATAAAAAGGAAAGAAGAACTCTATATATATATATATATATATATATCTTGGTTGAGAACTGCAGAGGTTACAAGGCTAGATTTACGTTTTCTGATCAGAGTCAGACTAACAAACAAATGTGTATATTAGCGATAAATATATAAGATTTAGACGTTCAGCTTCTATAGGGAAAGCCAAAGCCAAACACACCCTTTCATAGGTTTAAAAAGAAAAGGACAGGGTTTCAATTATCAAAGCTTCAAAACCCCACTTCAGATCTTCGTCATTTTCTTCGTGCATGAACCGTATGTAACGAAAATCAAGCAAAAAGAAGTGTATTTTGAAAAAGAGAGAGAGGAAATTACATTTTAACAGATAATCAAAATTCAAAAACCCAGTTCAGATCTTTATCACGTTATATATAACATGTATTATCAATAAAAACTAAAGAAATATATATATATAGAGGAAAGGTAAAGACGGAGTATTAAGAGCTTTACAACCCATTCAGATCTTCATCATGTTGCTGCATGTAAATCAGAAAAGAGAAAAAAGAAAGATAAAAGCCTCATTCTCTAAGAAATCTCTCCACTGGCGAGCAGAGAAACGTAAGTGACCGTCTAGGAACCGAACACACACCGCTTCATAAATCAAGGAAAGAGATTAAATAGATAAGGCTTCGAAACCCAGTTCGTATATATCTCCATGATGATGTCCATGCATGCACGGTCTAAAATCAAGAAATTAAAATAGAAATAAAGAACGTTTTTCCTTTAAAAGAAGGAAAATTTTCTGCGAAGCCCGGAACAACACACACAAAAACCATTGAAGCAAGAACCACGACAGAATAAGAAAATCTGAACTCTAAAAACTGGAAGAAAGAGAGAGAGGAAAAAAATGAAGAATATGAAAACCTATATATATTACTCTGAGTTTTTGCTCTCTCTCTCCCTGATTTTCTTTGGCTTCTGAACTGGTAGTGATGAGCAAGCCTGGGCAGGTGGTTACTTATACAAGGAGGTGACTAGCCTAAAAGGCTAAATCTTGGATGAAAACGAATGCACTGCCGAACCTGTTTGGTTAGGAGTTCCATTTGGCACCACCATGGGCCAGCTCTAGAGGATGAATTATGCGGCAAAGGGACGCGTAACGAAGCCTCTCTGCCACATAATCAGTCCCTTCGTCCCCACTACTCCCCCATTTCCCTCTTCCCTTGGTTTCTTCTGCCTCTGTTACGCAAGCTTGGTGTCATCTGTACTCATTTACCATTCTACCCTTCCCATAATTTCTATTTTCTCAAATGCCATCCCATCTCCTTGAGGTTTATCCATTTAAGAGGGTGCACCACCGACCGACTACTTCTTCTCTATTTCGTCATCCTCTTCCATTTTTTCCTCTTTCCTTTGTGTGACTGGCTTCCACATATTCAGTTATGTGGCAGGCTAACAATTAAAGTTGGTTTTTGTTTGTCAATATCTATCTATTTTTCTCAAAAACATGAATATTCAGAATATTTAATTAATTATTTTCACACGAATGAAATCAAATTTTCCTCGTCACAACACCTGATCAGGGAGTAGATTCTCTTCAGTACTTTAGAGATTTTATCTATTTTGGCTGGGGTGATAACACTATTTAGCTTCTTACCCTTCATCAGTTGTTATTATATGAGAGAATTTGGTAAAAGGTTACTGAGTAAATTTCTTCGTATATATCAGTAGAGAATGATAAAGATCTAGTTTAAATATTTGTTCTATCCATTAATCTTCACTCTTTATTATATCCATGTGCCTTACGGATTACGTTGTTTAATTTAATTTATCACTTGACTGTAATATACAGTCGATGCTTTTTATATATGTAACCTGAAAAACAAAATAATCATGATGCTACATTTTTTGTAAGAAGAGGCAAATGAAAAGAGGAAAAAAAAGTTATATGCAACTTTTTATATTTTTATTATTAATTTTTTTAATAAAAATATGATAAATATATAAATTTTCAATTAAAACATGATAAATATATAATTTTTGTAGAAAATTATTAGTTTCTAATTAGATTATACATTTGTTAAGTTTTTTATTAAAAAATTATATACTTATTATAATTTGATTGAAAAAATCTAGTAATAAATATATAAGTAGCTATACCTAAATTTAGCCCAATAAAAATTTGTCTTAACTTTTTTTTTTTGTCAACATACAAGCTTTCTTAACTTATTACAAGCTGGTATATAAATAGATAGGATTGTCAAATTTTTATTTTGCAATGTGAACTAAAATAAGTAACTGGATTATGTGATATGCCGTATTTAGACAAACATAATGCTGGTGAGCTAATGATTGAGCTTTTATTAATTTTATTTATTGCAACTAATAATTAAGTATCCAAATTCATACAAGTGCAAAATTCATGATACAAAGTATATATTCATGTCAAAAAAATAAATTTTGATAAAAAGAAAATACCGGTTGGTACCCTTGATTATTTTTTTCAACGAACAATTTTGTAGTAATTTGTACATAATAAAGGATAACACGACAAGTTAATAACTTTTAACGACAACGTGTTGACAAAGTATACCACAACAAAATTACATTTTATAACGATATTGTAGCGACAAATTATATTGTTATATATATTGTTGGGAAATGTTAGGTTACTATATTATTGGAAAATTTTAATTAATGTAATTTATAAAAAAAAAGATGTGGAATTTTGGTAAATTTGTATAAGTTGAGTAATTAAAATGTAATTAAGTTTTTTTAATATCTATTTTTGGTTAATTAATTGTGTTAACAGGTAATATACTGAAATCTATAATTAGACATGAAATTTCATTCACACCACACTTAAGAATTTAAATTTTTTTAAGTAAATAGATGATAAAGTAATCTTGAAATGAGAAAAAAAAAAAAGAAAAAAAGAAAAACGAGTAGGTGCCCAACTGTGAAAGTTGCACTTGTTGGTTAATGGTGGGTATACCAAAAATTAGTGTATTTTGGCATAGCATAACTCTAATCTCCAAGTTGATGCTGCGGCTGAAATCTGAATTCTGATTCCTTCTGCGGCTGCTTAATTGGTTGGTCCAATATCTTCTGAGTCTTACGTCATATTCCTTTCACCTTTCCCACCCAGTCTTCGTGTCCTATGGGCTGCCCACGTTGTGAGAAGCAATGAGCGATATGGTTTTTCAAAAGAACATTTGGGAGGCTGTGTCCATTAATGTAGCAGGACCATTAGTAGGAAAAGCTGAGAATCACTTCTTCGAATTTAACGTTTTGCATGTTGAAAATTGTAATTTGACATTTTTAAATGATTAAGTTTAATATTTATGTATATCTAAAATATTTGATTATGTATTTGAATTTTAAGATACGTGTTTTTAGATTTAATTCATATATGACCATTACTCGGAAAAGCTACGGATGTATTTCTTCCAATTTAAGGTTTTGCCTCTGGTACCGCTTAATCAGAGTCTCTCTTGCTTAAACGCAGATAATATCTGAGAAATGATGATCCATTCTTCTTTATTTGTTTTAAAGAAACGGCTTGGAAAAGGAGTCGAGAAGCTGACGTTACTAAAATTAAAGAGTGCGATTGGGTGAAAATCAAAATAAATTTAGACAATTTTGTTTCTGTTTTTGTTTTCTAATTTGTTTTCCCTTTGTAGACAAATTTAAACATTTCGTAGGAAAATTTTAATGTGGTTTCTGTTCGCTTTAAAAGAAACCAAATGGAGCCCTTTCAATGATGATTCATTAATTACTTTCTCTGCTAATACAAAATGTTAGACACTGATTCTATCGATGGAAATGGTTAAATTGTGACGTGATCAAAAGTTTTTCTTTTTTATGAAAAAGCAACTTTGTCGGAAATAATTCTCGTTAAAATGTTTAATGACACACACACACACACACACACATTGTTTTATAATTGACTTCATTTAACTATTTTCTATATATAAATTATATCAATCCAAACATTTTTCACTTTTCATGCCAAGCACGCCCAACTAAACTAGTTAATTATATAGCATGTACTGTAACCTAACCCTGGGAATCAATAGTATATGTGGGATTTGAGTAATTTGTCAACCATACCTCTACCAAAAAATCATTGAAGTTGAAAATTAAACTTTTTCACAGCACTGATATTTATTATAAATGATTTTATTTAAGTATATATATTATGCTTCTATTTACAACATTTTTAGGTGGGCTCATGTGACCGTGTTTGATCGCGAGAGTTGTGCCTAAATCAGTTGTGCAATTATAATGTAACATTCATCTATTAACACAAAACCTCAAAATTCTCTCTCTCTTACACACACGCACACGCGCACGCACTTGCTTATTTTTTAATATAAGTAGATTATCACCCTTGCATTTGCATGGAATTTCTTTTATTTTTTATTATTCACTCTTTTTCTATTATATAAAAATTATAAGAATATGAGAATATTATGTTTTATTTTTAAACAATGTCAAGAGGTTTGAAAAGTTAACAAACAAACAATTGAACAAAAGAGAATAGATACTATAAAAATTTAAAATTAGCCATTGGCTCAAAGTTAACATAAAATTCTCCTATCAAGTTTCATTGCAACTAAGAATAGTAATAATATCGATAATGCTAAAAGTACTCCTAAGATGGGTTGTGTAGTTTAAAATGATTTTCATGATAAAATCAATACTCAAATACCATGAATGCCTTTTTCTCAGCCTAAAACTTAAATGGCTCTTTAATTGTGCATAAGAACACTGTGCTTTACCCTGAAAAGAATATTCATATTGCTGAGCAAATGATTATACCAAAGTTGTAGGTTTATGAAAACACATCTATGTCAAGTTATTTAAAGAGCATAAACCAATGCCTAAGAATCAATGTATATTGATGACACAATGACATGTGTCAATGTATATTAGTTTGTAATAAAATATAAAATAAATTACATATATATTTTATAGTTTTGTTGAAATTATATTTATATTATTTTTATTTTAAAAATATACAAAAATTTTATTTAAAATGAAAAGTTACACTATTACTTTACTAGTATTTTAATTATTTGTTTATTAAAATGCTATTTATTAACTTATATATATTTAATTAAAATACCCTCCTATATATTTTTTGTGTGGAGGGTATTTTAGTTAAAAATTTAAAAATAAATTAAATTATATATTTTAAAAATAGATGATAGGTTTATGTAATTTCTATAAAACTTAATGTATATTTACATAAATTACTATAAAATATATAAAGAAATAAAATATTGAGTTTGAATTGTAGAAAAAATAGAGAGAAATGAAAAAAAAAACTCAAACCAATTATGGCTTATACGACTTAAAATAGTGATTTTCGAGAGAAAAATTACAGTAAAAATTTTAGTAACTTATATATATATATATATATATATATATATATCTCGATATTGAAAATTTTTTACAAGCCACATAAACTTTCACTCTAACTATTTTTTTGGGGCCAAACCTCTAATTGTCCTTTTGGTGATACATTACAATACGAATCCCTTATGTTTTGGGCCACTTGGGCCTTTAGATCCAGTTGTGCTGAAATTTTAAAAAGGGACCCGATTGAGTTCCCGCCAAAACCCTCCCGCTGCCAAAAGACCTCCTTCGGTCAGAAATGTCGGGAGGAGCGGCGAGACTATTTTTATTGGTTTCTGCTAAAATTCAAATTCGAATTCTGCGGAGTGCAGATCAGATTCAGCCGTTGAAGGCTTCTGGGTTCTGAGTTGACTTGGAAGTGGAAATGGAGCGGCACGAAGAATTGGTGGCTGATGGGTCTGACTCAGTCCCTGCAGCATCCAGACGACCCAGGCTCTTTATCAAAGAAATGGTTATGAAAAACTTCAAATCTTATGCAGGCGAACAACGTGTTGGCCCCTTCCATAAGGTTTGGCCTCTCTTCTCGTCTTCTTCATGTTCAACCTAACACCTAGGGTTTTCTTTGGTTTCATCAATTGGTTCCAAGTATATGGAAATTTCAACAGGTGGCCTCAGTTTCATGGTCGTGAACTTGTAAAAAAGTAGAATATCACTCAATTTAGCTACATATTAGGTCAACTGGTCAAGTCTCTGTTAAAATCTTGCATCTTTAGGAAGCTAAAGAAGCAAGCTTGCAGGTTTCAAGGTGGTTTCTTATGAAGTCTATAAGCAGAAAAAAAGGGTTTGTTTCTAAATTATAGTCTGTTTCGACTTCTATGATTTTAACTAGTTTTCCCACCCATCCTGGGCTTCAGAGCTTTTCGGCTGTGGTTGGACCCAATGGGAGTGGAAAAAGCAATGTGATTGATGCCATGCTGTTTGTCTTTGGGAAGCGAGCAAAGCAGGTATCTATTTGTGATCTTGTTATCATCCTTGTACTGTAACTTAACCATAGCCAGTGAAATCAAGGAAGCAGCCGAGCGTTTATAATAAAGTATTTCTTTTGCTATTTTCTGCCACTTTACTTCATTATATTGGAGCTCTGTACTTGCAGATGCGACTGAACAAAGTTTCTGAGCTTATCCACAATTCCACTAATTACCAGAATCTGGATAGCGCAGGGGTTTCTGTTCATTTTCAGGAGATTGTTGATTTGGTACCTATTTTTATCATTGTTTCCAAACTTTTTTCTTTTATTTATTTATTTTAAAATTTTATCCTCTTATTACAACAAAGGTAAGAAGGAATGAGGCAAAACTGAAGTAATCCAATGACTACATTCTTGGCATCCTCTTTATTCAACAACTAAATTCTCGATGGTTACAGGATGGGGAAACATATGAGGCTGTTACGGGAAGTGATTTTACGATTACCAGGGTAGCTTTCCGCGATAACTCATCTAAATATTACATCAATGATCGCCTGAGTAATTTCACTGAAGTCACCAAGAAACTTAAAGACAAAGGTGTTGACCTTGACAATAATAGGTTTTTGATCCTTCAGGTTGGGAATTTGTTTTATGGCACTTTAGTTCTTCAGAGATGCTTCTATCCATCTCTTTGGAAGTTGATCTGTTTGTTTTCAGGGTGAAGTTGAGCAAATTTCACTTATGAAACCAAAAGCTCAAGGACCGCATGATGAGAGTTTTCTAGAATATCTCGAGGACATCATTGGAACCAACAAATACGTTGAAAAGATTGATGAATCCTATAAACAGTGAGCACTCTTGCTCCATTTGAATGAAAAATGATTGAGAACATGTAACTTTCTTGACCATCACAAAAATATATATACTTACACGTGGCTGCTTTTGTCTAATTGGATTTTCTGGAATTTCATACAAATATTTAGTGTTAAATTTCATTCAACTTTTCTTTTGTTTCTTTGTTGGCAGGATAGATTTACATTTTTTTATGTTGATACAGTGTTTAATTATATTTTAATTTCCAACTCAGAATTTCTAATGCCTGCAATGATATTGTTGATATTTAAGGTTAGAGTTCCTCAATGAGAGAAGATCAGGGGTGGTACAAATGGTTAAGCTAGCTGAGAAAGAAAGAGATAGCTTGGAGGCATGTATATAAAGCGGTCACATTCCTGTGTCGTTTGATGTTTGAACAACATTTAACAGTTTTTCTTGTGACAGGATGTGAAGAATGAAGCAGAAGCGTACATGCTGAAAGAGTTATCTCTTCTGAAATGGCAAGAGAAAGCTACAAAGTTGGCTCATGAAGATAGCTGTGGAAAAATGGAGGAGCTACAAGGAAATGTTACTAGCCTAGAAGAAAATCTCAAGAATGAAAGGTAAATTTAGTTTTTGACTTGTAACTTGTGTTTTATACATTTTTTGCAGAAAATATGTTTTCTTGATTAAGAACTTTATGTGTGATGCCAGGGGCAAAATTCAAGAAAGTAAACAAACTTTGAAGGAGCTTGAAACTAAGCACAACAACTATATGAAAAGACAAGAGGTTTGAATGACACGATTATAGTTTATATCAGTTTGCTTGACATGACATGCCATTGTTTATGCTTTATAAGTTTTAATTTTTATGCTTAAGATCAGGTATTCAGGTTGTGATCTGGTTAATTTTTCTTTCATTTTATTGAGCAGGAGCTAGATAATGATATGAGGAAGTGTAAGGAAGAGTTCAAGGAATTTGAGAGGCAGGATGTTAAGTATCGGGAAGATTTTAAGCACTTGAATCAAAAGATGAAGAAGCTGGAGGATAAAGTTGAAAAGGTAAGAGGAAGGTGTAGTTTATTGCAGCTGATCATTTCCACACATGATGCGCCTTATTCATTTGTTCGTATTTTCAGGATTCATCAAAAGTTGAAGCCCTAGTAAAGGAGTGTCAGGAATCTACTAATATGATACCAAAAATTGAGGACACTATCCCAAAACTGCAAAAATTGTTACTGGATGAGGAAAAGGTCTTAGAGGAAATCAAAGAAAGTTCTAAAGGTGGAGCCCTGTCTTTTTCATTTCCAAGAAATTGGAAGGTGTTTTATGTTTCAATCAAACTTACTCTGCTCACGTGGTGATGCACCTCAAATAGTTATGTCTGCAGCCATAAGTTTACAGAACTTGTTTATTGTTTATTCTTAAGCATACTTTAACAGACCATTATTTATTGAATTTGAACACTTCATTTTGCTCTAAAATTCGAGGTTTGGGCTCCCAATTTGGATACTTACAAGAAAGTCATGGCTTTTTGCCGTTTCAGATTTTGTAGATACTATAGTTGTGTTTGAGTTTTGATAAATGGCAACAGTTTCAAATATGCTGCTTGCATAGCTGCATTTGAGGATGGAAGGATGGAAATATACTCTGCTGGTTTTTCAGTTTGAGTCAACTGTATATAATATAATTATATATGGTCTGATTAGATGTGATACAATTTGCTGATTTTGAGGCTGTGACATAGATATACGCATGCATATGAATATGTACTCTGTATGTATATACGTATAGCATTAGCCAGTGTCATTCTATATAGCATGAGCCAGCATCATATTGGTAGAAAGTATTTTCAGTGAGCATTTTTATGTGTAAAAATAGCCTATAAATTTGGGTTTGCTTGTGTTACGTCTGTAATAGGGTAATAGGATGGAGGCACGTGGATACCACGTGCATGGCCTTTTCTGTTATTCGTGGATAGCACGTGCATCGCCGTTAGGGTAGTCGTGAATTCTGTTGGCGGGAAGCGTTAGAGCTTGTCTGTTAGCAATTCCAGAGAATCCTAATAGGGTTCTGTTCTATGTCAGACTGCAATATTTTTTCATTTCAGCCTTTTGGGTGGTGCAGGATGATCTTTGTTCTCCGTTTTATTTAGTTATTGCCGGGCATTTACTTGAATGCAGCTGAAATTTTAAATGCAGTAGTGGTTTTTGTTGCTAGATTTTTCATTTCTTTCCTCTGTTCTGTTTGTCAAATTAACTGTTATTGATTGGTAAGCAGTTGAAACTGAGAGATACCGCTCTGAGCTTGCCAAAGTTCGTGCTGAGCTTGAACCGTGGGAGAAAGATTTGATTGAGCACAAGGGGAAACTAGAAGTTGCATGTACAGAGAACAGGCTTTTAAGTGAAAAGGTGAGAGTTTTTTATTTTTGGGGGGGGGGGGGGTTAACCAACTCCTGTAAGAAAGTTGACTACTCTGGCGATTTATTTTCTCTTTTACTTCAAAGAGAGTATTAATAACATTGATCAAACTATCAAAGTTCCTTATCCATTTTAAAAAAATAACTTTTCTGTCTGACATGCAATCCATGAATTCAAGGACGGGGCACAAATCTGTACTTTGTCATCAAATACACTTGCAGAGCAGAATTTTACCATATTCAGCAGTAGGTTGAAAGTGATTCTTGGTTCTTTCAGCATCAAGCTGCTCGTGAGGCTTTTGAAGATGCTCAAAAGCAGATGGAAAGCATATTGGAAACAATTAAAATGAAAAGTGGCAGAATTGCTCAAATACAGAGTGATATAGAAAAGAACAAGCGTGAAGCGTCAGAAGCTCGTCAAGTGGAACAAGTTCGTGTTTTTTCATCCTTAATTCTAGCTCTTTCAAAGATTTTTGCATTTGGTGACATGGATGGTCTTTTTCAGAAATGCATCAAAGAACAAGATGCACTGATTCCTCTTGAACAAGCTGCTAGACAGAAGGTTGCAGAGTTAAAGTCTATTCTGGATTCTGAGAAGAGCCAGGGATCAGTGTTAAAGGCAATCTTGAAAGCAAAGGAAACCAAACAAATAGAAGGAATATATGGCCGCATGGGTGATTTAGGTGCTATTGATGGTGAGTTATTTCAACTGTTGTTTCTTAAGCTTCAGAGTTTTTGAATTTAGACAATAGACACTTCTTGGTTTTGGATAGTACTGATCTTGATTTTCAAATTTACAAGACTGACTCAGTAGTAATAATTTTGCAAGATATATTTATCATATTTCATAAAATTGAAATGAAATAGGCTTTATAGGGCTTGCCTGTGAAGCGGTGTAGCCTTATCATATTGAATAAACGTCGTACAAGGAGTCTAGACAACAGGATTTCTCAATAGGATTTCATTAGAAAGATTCAACAACTACTTCTCTGAGACTCTTCTGATTTATACTTATACCAAATAGAGTAAAGAGAAGCTTTTGTTACAATTTCCTAGCTGAATTACTATCAAACTGATTAACTAATATAACAACACTAACTAATACTCCTTATTATTAGCATGTAACAATATTCTCCTATTTAAAAATAATTCTTGTCCTATTAAGCAAAAATTTTAAAAATGTGAAAATTTATTGATACTATTTGTTTTTTAAATTGGGTCTCCTAATGCAGCTAATCCATTGCAAATTGGATTGAGCCCTCCTTTCATGGTAAATCTTCCCCAACTTATAGAATTCTTGGCCCAATTGCTAAGATTCTTGACGACCATTTGTATTGGACCTTTGAGTATACGTTCGCCCAAAAAGTCTAGAGTTCACTTATATGATGTACGGGGCCCAAAATACTTCTGGGTTAGGGCATGTTTGACTAACTGCAAAAACGTCACAGGCACCTTCACATTGTTTCTGGCCAAAATAAACTTTATGACCATGCTCAACTTTCTTGTATGAAGAAGACTCGTGCCCCCCTTGAAAGTGCATGAATATGAGTGCCACCACAGCAAACTTCCCAGAAAAGCGTTTGGCTGCCAAACTAAACCCTTTCCCCCACTCCTTGGGATTGAAGAGCCTATCATTAAAGAACCCATTCTTATCATCAACGCTGCATCAGCATTGCTGTAATTCAACAGTTATTTCTTAGACCCTTCTGGTTCATACTAATATCAGATAAAGAGAAGCTACCGTTACAACCAGGGTTTGTATGGTTTATTGGCGGCCATGTAGTTTGAAGGATAACTTTTTTTAAAAATAATATTTATTATCTCTTTATAATTATTATTTATTTATCTTTTTCTATTATATTTTAAAATAAAAATAATAAATGTCATTTTTATCCTATCTATCTTTTTTTTATATATATATATTTTATAAATATTTAATATTCATGTAACCAAATAACCTAATGGTACTCCTGACAAACTGACTAACTAATATATCAACGGGTTATAACACTTTATTATTCCCATGTAACAAAACGTGCTAAAGTAATGGTTCAAGCTTAGGCCTGCCCATTGGGCTTTGCTTGGTTTGGTCCTAACTTGTTAGGTTTTATCCCATTAAAGACTTGCTTGGCCCACTCCATCTAAAAAGAGGACACCATTTGCTTGTTTCTAGACAATTTAATAAACAGCAAGCTCATGCCTGACCTGACCATCACTTGCAAAGTACACAGAGGGCAACCATAATTCACAGAAAATGAGATCCGTAGTTGTTTCTCAGTTTTCCTTATTAAAAAGTTCAACATGTACCAAACTTTTATCTGATCAATGTTATGTTGATATATTAACTTCTCGTAAACTGATCATTGCAGCAAAATACGACATTGCTATATCGACAGCATGTCCTGGACTTGATTATATTGTGGTAGAAACGACCAATGCTGCACAGGCATGCGTTGAGCTTCTTCGAAGAGAGAATCTTGGTGTTGCAACTTTCATGATATTGGTATTGTCTATATTATTCTTCTTTAAGTTTCTGCGTGGTTTTTTAGTATCTTGAATAGTAGAAATAAATTTGGTCACTTCAACTTGGCTGCCTGGCTGGTCCCGTTGGATTTGTGGAAAAAAGGATGAGTTTATAGTTATGACTATATTATGCATCCTTATTTGGTTCCTTTAACAGTTCCTTTTCAATCCACGGGTCCCCCCTCGTTTAGATTGCTTTAGTTGAGAACGTGAGAGTTGTGGCTTTTCAATCTGCTCATTATACCTTAATAACTGAGTGTATCTAATTTTAAAGTCGCTAAATTGTTTGTCAAATCAAATTGAAGATTCAGACATTCACTCAAAATAAAAAAGGTATAGATTCAGATGTAGATGAATGTGTTAAATTCACATATTTAGTGATATGAGTCTCAGCTTTGTAGAGGGGACAAACAAACATTTTATACTAGCTGAAGGCCACCTTTGAATTTTAAGAAGGTATTGTTAATATTTAACACTTAATATTGTTTAGTTTATGAAATTATAAAGGTAAGTCTATTCCTGGGAGCCATTTAATTCCTAGTAGCGGAATGGAAGCAAGCTGGCTCCACCTTTTTTAAATGACGCATATGTTTTCATTGATTTCAGTGTAGGAAGTAGTACTATTGATTGAATACAAATTCATAGTGACTAATGATGTTTCAATTTGTTTTGTAATAATTTTGATAAACTGACAATACATGGGAGTGCAATTTTTGGATAACTGTCAAGAGGACATCATTTTCCTGTTTTCTTATCCAGGAGAAGCAAGTTGATCTTCTTCCTAAGTTAAAAGAGAATGTAAGCACTCCGGAGGGGGTTCCACGCCTTTATGATTTAGTGAAAGTTCAAGATGAAAGAATGAAGCTTGCTTTCTTTGCAGCACTAGGAAACACAGTTGTAGCTAAGGATCTTGACCAGGTCAGGATCCCTTTCATAATTCGCTACTCTAATTATTTTGGGGTTGTAATGCTAAGTTTCAGTCACGAAAATTTCTTCTACAGACTAGCTGATATAAGTCTTTGGTTTTGACTTTCGGCTGATAAGCACATTTTGTCGCTTGGTCAATTTTTGTTGCTCTGGATTAGCTTGCATGGTTATACCATGAACTTCATTGGAAGCTTCAAAAAACAAGGAGATAGTAATTATTTCCTGGGGCTTCATATATGCCATGTCCCTGCAGAAGTATAAAGCATAGAACTTATGTTTCGGACAGTAAATTTGCAACTGTTTTTTTCAGTGAGAAATTAAAAAATTAACATCGTTGTTTTGCCTCCTCTAATTGTAGGCAACGCGTATTGCATATGGTAGAAACAATGATTTTCGGCGAGTTGTTACTCTAGATGGTGCACTTTTTGAAAAATCCGGAACAATGAGTGGTGGAGGCAGTAAGCCACGTGGTGGTAAAATGGGGACATCTATTCGAGCCAGCAGTGTGTCTGTAGAAGCTGTTGCAAATGCTGAGAAAGAGTTGTCTGGGATGGCTGATACATTGAATACCATTCGCCAAAGGATTGTGGATGCCGGGCGGCGATACCACGCCTCAGAAAAAGCGGTTGCGGCCTTGGAAATGGAATTGGCTAAAACCCAGAAGGAGGTAGTTCTTATTTCAGATTCCGAGAAGGGTACTTTATTTTGGTTTGGTACAACACATTGAGTACTTTTTCCTCAACAGGTTGACAGTTTGAATTCACAACATAGTTATATTGAAAAACAACTTGCTTCTCTTGAGGCTGCCTCACAGCCAAATAAAGATGAGCTTGACAGATTGGAACAGCTGAAGAAGATTATTTCTACCGAAGAGTTGGAAATTAATAAGCTTATTGATGGGTCTAAACAGCTGAAGGAAGAGGTTGGTTGGGAACCTGTTTTATGTTTTGTGGGTTGCCTGACTGGTTTTGCACTTGATTTTATTTCTTGGTGTGACTGAATCTTGAACACAAGCCTTTACTTATTTCCATCCTGATTTTTCCTTAACTCTTGCCATTTTTAGGCTTTGAAGCTTCAGAGAAATATAGAAAATGCTGGGGGTGAAAGATTGAAATTACAGAAGTCAAAGGTCGAGAAAATTCAATTTGTAAGCATCTACTACATTGAGAAGAATCTTCAGATAAATGTGATGTTTTGTCTGTACTAATGGTACCCATTTACTAGGATATTGATAAGAATAACTCGGAGATTAACCGCCACAAAGTCCAAATAGAGACAGGACAAAAAATGATGAAAAAGTTGACTAAAGGAATTGAGGAATCAAAGAAGGAGAAAGAACGGCTTGGTGAGGAGAAGGAAAAATTAAAAGCCACCTTCAAAGAAATAGAACAGAAAGCATTTGTGGTTCAAGAAAATTTTAAGAGAACACAAGAGGTTGCCCTTTTTTCTTTCTTTTTAATGGCTGTGTTAAGTTGTGTTGACACAGTGATACATTGATCACATGATGCAATATATCTTTTCTCAATCATGTATATTATACTTTTACTGTACAGATGATTGACAAACATAGAGAAGTTTTGGAGGAAGCAAAATCTGAGTATGATAAGGTGAAGAAAACAGTGGATGAATTGCGTGCTTCTGAGGTACTTCTCTTGTGGACTTTTCCTTTTCAATTTCATGTCGCTTCATAGTATGGAATTTCTTATGGCAGTCGTGATTTCGCAGGTTGATGCTGACTTTAAATTAAAAGACGTGAAGAGAGCATACAAGGAATTGGAAATAAGGGGGAAGGGTTACAAGAAAAGACTTGATGAATTGCAAGCAGCTCTTAAAAAGCATCTGGAGCAGTATGTCATTTGATAATTATATGGAAACTTGAGTGTCTAACATCCTCAAGGTTTTATAAGATTGTAAATTGGTTGCAGAATTCAGGTCGATTTGGTGGATCATGAGAAGCTCCAGGCTACACTGGCAGAAAATAATCTTAACGAAGCTTGTGACCTGAAAAGGGCCCTTGAAATGGTTGCATTGCTGGAAGCACAACTAAAGGAGATGAGTCCAAATCTTGATTCAATTTCAGAGTATGAGTTTGCAAGTTTATTACCTTTATTATCTTCCCTTCTGAAGTTGCATTGATGAATTTACTTTTGATTAATAGATATCGTAAAAAGGTATCATTGTACAATGACCGGGTTGATGAACTTAACACAGTCACTCAGGAGCGGGATGATATTAAGAAACAGTATGATGAATGGAGAAAGAAGAGGTCTGCAAACTCTTTGTTTATTATGCTTTGTATTCACTTTATATTTCCCTTCCTGGCAATAAACTTAGTTGAATTTGTTATTTCAGATTGGATGAATTTATGGCAGGATTTAATGCCATATCTTTAAAGTTAAAAGAAATGTATCAGGTTTTTGAATCATCTCTCTCTGTTTTTTTTACACGTACACATGCAGATATGCTTGATTTCCAATATTGCTGAGTTTAAGTACTTATAAATTCTATTACCTTTCATTTGACCTTTATACCCGCATGTTGGCATGATTTGGATGCCAATTTGATTTTGTATTGCTGGAAATATGGTTCTGGATCAAGAACTTTTCCGTTTAAATGTCTATTCAATTTCAATTTTCAGGATTTTCCAATTAATGTTCCCTTATTTAGCTATGGATCTTTTATTTGGTTCTGCTTGTCTGCTTATGCCTCATTCAAGTGTCTTCCTTTGCATGTTTAATATGATGTGCATGCACTGCGTAGGGTCATGATCATTAGCATGTACTACCTCTTTTCTTTGCAGATGATCACACTTGGAGGTGATGCAGAACTTGAGCTTGTGGATTCTTTGGATCCTTTCTCTGAAGGTGTTGTGTTCAGTGTTAGACCACCAAAGAAAAGCTGGAAGAATATTGCGAATTTATCAGGTGGTGAAAAGGTTAGTTCTGAAATTTGTTGGGACTTACCCTTTGGTTTGATTCAAATTACGTGGATGCAAAAAATGTCTTTACGAGCATGTCTTCTACTTTCTGGGCCTAACCTGTAATAGCATGTCGTTTAAATTCATATTTGTTTAACATGCAGACTCTTAGCTCATTGGCGCTTGTTTTTGCGCTTCATCATTATAAGCCTACCCCGCTTTATGTTATGGATGAAATTGATGCTGCCCTGGGTACTTTCTTTTAACTTTGTTGCTAAATTCATTTATTGTGTTTTGCAATACACTTGACTTGATGGGCTATTTGGTGTGCTAGACTTTAAGAATGTATCTATCGTGGGGCATTATGTGAAGGACAGGACCAAGGATGCTCAGTTCATTATCATTAGGTTGGTTTGCTGCTTACCTCAAGGTTTTATTTAGCACAGATGATTATTGGCAGAGCTAATGATGGTTACTCTACTTACCATGTTATGTTATGCCTCCCGCAGTCTCAGGAACAATATGTTTGAGCTGGCGGATCGACTAGTTGGGATTTATAAAACTGATAATTGCACTAAAAGCATTACTATCAATCCAGGAAGTTTTGCGGTATGTCAAAAAGCTGCTTGATCGATTTGTCACTACTCATGAGTTGGATAGGATATGCTTCATTATTATGATTCATGTATTAGTTTTGCGTAATATTGTTATTTATTTATACATGCTCTCATTGCTGTATCATATTACTGCTGTAACTGACTTTTCACCGTAGTATGAACATACGGGAACATAAATGAAGGATTGCTTTTCCTGTTTTATTGACACGCGTGTTTTTGACAAGTTTATTTCTTATCTATGTTCTTTCACGGATTTATATGGTCGGGCCAAGTCCCAATTAAACATATAATCGTATGTATTTGAAAGTCATGCTGGTATTCTGAGCTAGGACGAGTGTTCCTCCCTAAAGTATAAACCTATGCAGAACGTAATTTCATCAATATAATGAAGCCAAGTGATACATGGCTTCAAGAGTTGGCTGATACTGAATTGAGATGTTTTAAACATTGTTTTCACACAGAACTTGTGGATTGTCTTTGTTTCTAACTTGCTCAGTTTCCCTATTCATGGAGCGTAGCCTCAATGGAAATGAAGGTAGTGAAGTAGCGGAAGCTGACCTATCTGTCTCTTGAATAGTACTGTAAGACCATGCTCCCAAAAGTGCCCCAATAACTGGTCCAACCAGATAGACCCAAATTCCTTTATAGGATGCACTTGCAATTGCAGGACCCAATGTCCTTGCTGGGTTCATTGATCCCCCTGATATTGGTCTGCATAACCAGCAAAACGCCATTAATAGTTTTCGTTCTCCGTTGAAGTTTTTCATAGATTGTTACTGTACTTACCCGGTAAGGATGCCTGCTATGCATACTGAAGAGCCTACTGCAACACCTGCCAGCTCTCCTACCTGCTAAGTAAATAAATTTAAGTCAAGGTGGTGTAATGTAATTTTCTTTTTCCTGGATTAACGTAAAATGATGGTATAATGTAAAATGTTTTGAAAGAAGCACGATTTATATGAATATTAGAGATCATTTTACAGCTTTGGCATCAGTTGCCACGGCGGAGGCGACGAACATCATATTGAACGTTGCCACAATCTCCATGATTAGAGCCTGAATGTCTGTTCCAGAAGGCGAGGTTGTACCAAGCTCTCTTACCGGCTCCAATAGGAGTCGCAGCGTAAAAGAGGCAGAAATGGCTCCTGTCAATTGAGCTGCCACGTAAAATGGGACCTGCACGGAAAGTAATGGCTAATTATTTAAGGGTCCACTCTTGAACTCTACAAAAGATGACCCATAAACAAAATCGGCTACATTGCATTTGTTCTACAGGCAACTTTTGGGGTCTACGTCAGCTAAGCCCATGTACAGAGACGGCAACTTACTTTCTTTTTGGTGTCATAGGAATTCTTTTCATTGCGTCTGGTTTTACATTAATCGAGTTATTTCATTCCCTTTTAATCTCATACGGCCTTGGACCGAAAAAAAAGAAAAAAAAAACTCAAATACACCCAGTTATGTAATTGTGATTGCAAAATTTGAGTACAAAAAAAAATTATTATACTGATCATTACTCTCTATTCAGTTGAAGAAAAGGGAGGTAATAATGTAAAATATTGCGCATAATAGGTTCTTTTTTTAATTACAAAATAGGTGTTTTTTTTAATTACAGGATTATGTGGATATGCACGTTGTGGATAGGACGATATAGTTAATGTAAGCACATGATGTTCTATGCCGGTAAGAGGGCCGTCGTTGTTGCCTTTCCTTCTTCGTGATCATAAAAAATGTTGCAAAATTTTTGTTTTCTTTAGATCGGAAAAATTGTGGCTTTCTAACTTATTAATTAATAATTAATTATTTGCATTATTTCTTGGGCCAGCGAAGGGTCGCTCAAACTCAAGCGCTCAATACATGGGTGGAGCCTCGCATGTTGTGGGCCCAGCCAGGTAGGAGCTGGACCGAAAGAAACATCAAACGACGTATCCATGGCCATTGGTCGATGAGGCAGATGCGGAGGCATTGTTTTGCCTCGATTCGACCAAGAAGCACATAGAAAAGCCCGTATACGTTGGAAAATGAGAACAATAGAAGCTTAGAATATAGTAATAGTGGACTAGTAGTACCTGTTTCCATGGAAAATGCCTCAAAGCGGCAAAAGCTAAGGAGACTGCTGGGTTCATGTGGGCGCCAGAGATGTGTCCTATCGCATAGATCATCACAATCACAATGAATCCTCCCGCAAGTGAAGCTCCAAGCCTTGACATTTTCTGTTCATCAATAGCATTAAGAGCAGCCGAGCCACTTCCCACAAATACCAACAGATATGTCCCTATAATCTCTGCCAATACCTGTTATATATATTGCACCAACCCAAACAATAATGTTATGAAACCACGCAGGGTCTATGGGCAATACTGATAACCAAAAACATATACATAAAACTGCTTAAAAGCAAATGCTTTTATTAACAAACAAATGCACACCCCCATATTGTTCTTCTCAATGACAAACAAGGCATAAATGAACCGAGAGATTATATAATTGCGATGTGGATGACTCTGTGCTATAGACAGTATAGAGCATATCTGTTACCATCCTATGAAAATCAGGAGGGTAATTCTCTGCAAGTTTTGCAAAGGAAAGGCGAAAAGATTGCTTCTGGGTTCTTGGGTTTGCCAGCTGCTCTCTTTCAACATCCAGGCTGCACATATTTTGAGTTGTCCTCTGCATATTGTTTAGTGGAGGAGATATCTCACAAGTTTAATGTCAATTACTTCAGTGGCATGCAGGGTTATGATTAAAGGGCCCTTTATAATGCCCCAACACGAGTCTCCAATTTTTATTTAGGCAAGGCGTCAAGTTCTAAATTAGAGCTTATACTCCAATCTTGGTCACACGCCTAACTCCACTTTATGGGATTCTTGTTTTGGCCTCTGTCCGTGCTTAAAAAAAAAAAATCCACAACTCAAATCATGTAAAGGATGTGATGATTCGTTGTGTTGACATCTAATAAGTTAAACCTTATGCTTCTGAAAGAAACAGTACAGATAAGTAACTCTCGTAATAAAAAAATGATGTCAAACAGAATAAAAATTGAGACATTCAAATAAGCCTTCATCTTCACTCTCCAAAGCTGATAGTTCTGACCAACCAACAGTGAAGGTGATCCCATACTAAAATTGTTGGATGTCATAGTTTGGTAGGGTTAGGAAAGTATCTTCTGACTGAGTGCAGGATTTAGTGACTGATTCTTGATTCTGCTCAAAGGTTTCTCTAAAATCAATAAATCTCTGTTATCATTTGTAAGCTTACGAGGCAAAAAGAAAACGAATAACAGCAAAAAATTAATGCTAGGGAGGAAGTTCTTTTATGTATTCCACTGCAAACTGATTTTTTTATACAAAGATACAAAATTTACTTTTCACTTACTTCCCTCAAAACATGCTAACAATTCTAAGTCAAACAAGAAATTCCTACTATGCATTTAAAATAATATAAGCCTTTTTACCATCTAATACAAAACTTGTACACTATCTAAGACAGGTCATAAAGCTGCACTAAGGTTACTAGTTTTACTGATAAGAGCTGCACAGGTTATTAACTACAAGAAGATAAGTGATACATGGCTTCAAGAGTTGGATGACAGCGAACTGAGATCCTTTAATATCGGGCATTGACGATGCTGTGGGTGGAGTTTTAAGCATTGTTTTCACACACAACTTGTGGATTGTCTTTGTTACTAACTTGCTCAGTTTCCCTATTCATCGAGCGTAGCTTGAATGGAAATGAAGGTAGTGAACTGGCGGAAGCTGACTTATCTATCTCTTGAATAATACCGTAAAACCATGCCCCTAAAAGAGCCCCAGTGACCGGTCCAACCAGGTAGACCCAGATTCCTTTATAGGATGCACTTGCTATTGCAGGACCCAATGTCCTTGCTGGATTCATTGATCCCCCTGATATTGGTCTGCGTAACCAACAAAACGCCTTTAGTGGCTTTAGTTCTCTGTTGAAGTTTTTCACACATTGTTACTGTACTTACCCTGCAAGGATGCCTGCTATGCATACTGAAGAGCCTACTGCAACTCCTGCCAGCTCTCCTATCTGCAAAGTGAATACATTTAAGTGAAGGTGGTATAATGTAATTTTTTTTTTTTGGGACTAACGTAAACTGATGGTATAATGTAAAATGTTTTGAAAGAAGCATGATTTGTATAAATGTTAGAGATCATTTTACAGCTTTTGCATCAGTTGCCACAGCGGAGGCGACGAACATCATAGTGAAAGTTGCCACGATCTCCATGATTAGAGCCTGAATATGTGTTCCAGAAGGTGAGGTTGTACCAAGCTCTCTTATCGGGTCCAATATCCGTCGCAGCGTGAAAGAAGCAGAAATGGCTCCTGTCAGTTGAGCTACCACGTAAAATGGAACCTGCATGGAAAGTAATGGGGCAATTAAGTGTCCATTCTCGAACTCCACAACAGCTGACCCATAAACTCAACAGGCTACGTTTCATTCTGTTCTATTAGAAACTTTTGGGGTCTACGTCGGCTAAGCCCATGAACAAAGTTGAAAACTACCTTCTTTTTTGGTGCCGTAGGAATTCTTTTTCATTGGATTTGGTTCTACGTTGATTCAAGTGGCTTCATTTCCTTTTATATCTCGAATACAGCCTTGGACCCCAAGAAAAGCTTAAATACAGCCCACTTATATGATTGTGATTGCAGGATTTATGGAACAATAATTATTATACTGATCATTATTCTCTTTCTATTAGGTTGAACATAAGGACGGAATAATATACAGTATTGCAATAGGTCCCCTTCTTTTATTACAGGATTATGTGGATATCCATGTCAGGGCTAAGTGGACGATATAGTTAATTAGCACATGTTGATGTTTTATACGGGTAAGAGGCCCATCAATGTCGCTTTCCCTTCCTCGTGATCTTGGAAGATGTCCCACAATTTTTGTTTTCTTTTGATCGGAAAAATTGTCGCTATTTAATTTAATTGATTGTTTTAGTGGGTCAGCGAAGGGTGGCTCAAATTCAAGGCCTCAATACATGGATGGAACCTCACATAGTGGGTCCAGCCACGTAGTACCTGGACGTTTTTGTTATGGCCAAAAGTTGTACCTGGACTGTCTTGTTTTTTATTGGGCCAACTGGTAGTTCCTGGACTTGAACAAACATAAAATAACATATCGAAATGGCTGTTGGTCGAAGAGGCAGAGGCATTGTTATGCCTGGAATCGACGAAGAAGCATAATACCATGCCCCCATAGAAGAGCCCATGTAAGTTGGAAAATGAAATGAGAGCACTAGAAGCTTAGAATATAGTAATAGTGAACTAGTGGTACCTGTTTCCATGGAAAATGCCTCAAAGCGGCAAAAGCTAAGGAGACTGCAGGGTTCATGTGGGCGCCAGAGATGTGTCCGATCGCATAGATCATCACAATCACAATGAATCCTCCTGCAAGTGAAGCTCCTAGTTTTGAGATTTTCTGTTCATCAGTAGCATTAAGAGCAGCCGAACCACTTCCCACAAACACCAACAGATATGTCCCTATAATCTCTGCCAATACCTGTTTTATATATACTGCATCAACCCAAACAGCAGTGTTATGAAGCCACGCAGGATCCATGGGGCAATACTAGTAACCAATAACATATTCATAAAACTGCTTAAAAGCAAAAGCTTTTACTAACAAACATATTAATGCACACCCCCATTCTGCTCTTCTCAATGACAAACAAAGCAAAAGAGGAACCGATAAATTATATAATTGTGATGTGGATGAGTCTGTGTTAATAGAGAGTATAGAGAGCATTTCTGTTACCTTCCTATGAATACCAGGAGGGCAATTCTCTGCAAGTTTTGCAAAGGAAAGACGAAAAGATTGCTTCTGGGTTCTTGGGTTTTCCAGCTGATCTCTTCCATTATTCAAGCTGCACATATTTTGGGTTGTCCTCTGCATCGTTGTTTAGTGGAGGAAATATCTCACAAGGTTAATGTCTATTACTTAAGTGGCATGCGGGGCTATGATTAAAGGGCCCTTTTATAATATCCCACGAGTCTTCAAATTATGTTTAGCTAAAGGCGTCAAATTCTTAATTAGGTTTATTCTCCAACTTTGTTCACACAGCTAACTCAACTTGAATTGTGGGATATTTTTATTTTTGGCTCTGCATAGGCTTTCAAATGACCCAGGGACGGACGGAGGTTATTGGTTCTAGAGTAGGGGGAAATTTAGGTTATTGGTTCTAGGGGCGACCGTCCTCTCCAAAAGGAAAAATTATAGGTAGAATGCATATATATAATGTTATAGTCCATTCTTCAAATTTATATTTTACGTCTTCTAATTTTTTTAAAGTTTTTAATGTATATTTTTAAGGCCGTAATTATATTTGATTTTGATCATAAAAATATATTTTATAAAATGACTATAATAAAATTATTAAAATAAACAAAAGTCAAATCAAATAAAAGTTTTTTTCAAAAAACATTTCCCCTCTTTCATCACAAGACTCCGTCTTCTACCTTCATATGACACTGACAGCAAAGCTTGGGCAGCTTTGCTCTGCATTTTGCAACACAATCTTCTTCTCAAAGACTCAATTTTGCTGTTCGGCGTTACCACCACAGATTAAGGTATTCATTATTTTATATAGTCTTTAAAAAAAAAAATTATTTCTCCTGAAAAATAGTAAAGCTTTACCACTTTTTTTTTTTTTTTTAACTAAAACTAAAAACATGATGGAGATTCTCAAAGAAAATAGAGTCAAAATCTCATGCAGATTCCAAGAAAGGACCTACATACATAGCGTATTTTTTTATTTTTGGGTTTTTCAGCTTGTCTTATTAAATTAATTAGCGTAGTTGTTTATTTATTTATTTATGATAACTTATTTATTTATTAATCATGATTGTTGCATATTAAAGTGGACAAACGTTGTTGCTTACTTTTAAGTTTCTTAAATAATAATTTTGTTAGACAACTGAACTATGGCAATAGAAATGAAGTTTTTCTTCCTTCTTCATGAACATATCTTTCAAGTTTTTTTTGAGTTATGCAAAATACTATTTGTTTCAAGAAAATAAAAAAATTATTATTTGATTGATAAGATAATCCAATCCTATGTTGACATTTCTGATTTCTATCGTAACTACAGAATAAGCTTTCTTAATAATAAAATTTGTAAAAATAAGGTTATAAAATAAAGTAAAAGGTGACTTTCTTATAAATAATTTAGTTATGTACATTAAAAATAAAATTACAAAAAATTTCACTGCAACAGAATTTATAAATGAATTTTATTCAATTAAGAATCAGAAATCGTGATTATAATAATTAATGCATATTATATCACTTTAAATATGTACTTTCTTTGTATATTTAAGCAGTTATAATTATTTTGGTATTATCATGCTTCTTTTATTTTTTTTATTATTCGGGGTTTTTGATTTTTAATTTTAATAAATTTTATCATTATATGAACTCATTACATATTTGAAGTTAATTTTTTTAATAAATTTTAGTATTTATATTAAATACATTTTCTCCCCACACACCACACTCCCCCCCCCCCCCCCCTCTCTCTTCTCCTCCCAAATATATATATATATATATATATATATATATATATTTCTTTTTTCCGTCCTTCCGACAACTCAAACCACGTAAAGAATAGGATCATTCGTTCCATTGGTGTCAAATAAGTTTAAAACTTGTGCTTTTGGAGGCAACAATACAATTATACGTATCTCTGTTAAAAAATGACGGTAACAGAATGTGGGTGGCTGTACTAAGAGTGCATATAGTTAACTAATCAACTTCATAGAAACTCTCTGTTCCATAATATTAAATGTTATATCTCACTTTGTTCTTATGAAAACCTGAGACTAGCGTTTGTGTTATTCTTGAATTGTAGCACTACGTGAAAGTGAAGTAGACCTTTGAAGACTAGCCTTCTCTGTCCGTAAACATGGGGAATTGTTTATTAATGGTTAATATCTTGTGGAGTTGCTAAAATCAGAGAAATATATAATGGACAGGGTGCTGACTTTCTAATTTATTTTAATTATTACTTTTATATTTCAATTCAGTATTCTTTTTTGCCTAATTCTAATTTTTTATATTTCTATTTAATATTTTTTTATCAAAATTCTTTTTACCTACTTATTACTTTTATACCTAAATATTACTTTTATATTTATATTTAATATTCTTTTTGCCTATTTCTATTTCTATTTTTCCAAGCAAATAATGATAAAAGAAATTTACTGAGATACATGTAGAGTCTGAATGGACAAGTAAAAGTGTAGATGATAAGAGTTCAATTAGGAGATTACTTAATTAAAGATATATTAAACAAATTGAAGTTATAAACAAAATTAAAGAAGAAAGAGTTACAAAATTTAAACACCACGTATAAAAATTAACCTAAAATTTTAGGACTAAAATTAATTTCGTGGTGTTTGTTAATATTTAGTATCCTACATGCAAACATAGAAGGTAAATTATACTATTTTTTTTTTTTATAAAATTTAACGGTTTCTGACTCTTCAATTCATATTTAATAATTACTTTTATATTTCAATTTGATATTCTTTTTTATCTGATTACTACTTTTATATTTCGGTTTAATATTCTTTTACTAATTATTACGTTTATATTTTTATTTCATATTCTTTTTAGCTATTTTTATTTCCATTTAACTAATATTTTAAACTAATAAAGATTAAAAAAATTTACTTGGACACTCGACAAAATGTGGAAAGTCTGAACGGATAAGCAAAAGTGACACTCTACATTTTTTTTACCTCTGCATATTGTAAGGTGGAAGGGCCTCCAACGCATTGTTTTCGTGGAAGGTTAGGCACAGACAACGGCCTTTCTTATGAATATTTAAGAATAAATGGATATTTCTGTTTGTGAGAGTGCGAGATACTTTGTTTGCTGGTATGATCAGCCATGACGTGTGGTTCTCCAAACCTTATCAGGGAGAAAAAAAAGGATGGATCAAACTCAAATCTGATAATGGTGCTTCAAAAGCAGCACTAGTTGCCCTGAAACCATAAGCTTCAGTGGAGAGCTCAATAAGAGATTGACTCGTTGTCTGCCTTTACTACTTTGCCCGGTTGCTTGACAGAGTTTAAGATCTACATAGTGGCTGAAAAATACTGATGTGTACTGATCTATTTTGCATTGAATTTAAAAAAAAAGATATAAAATGTTAAAAAAAAGTTTTGATGCACTTTAATTTAATATGCTAGTATTTTGGGATAGACTTTCCTCATAGCTCAAGCTTATATCGGTGCCAGAATTGCAGAACACGATGGAATATTAAAGTAAAAAAGGCTTTGGGTTGCATTAATTAGTGCTTTCATTGAGAATTGGTTGATAGGGAGGAAACTATCTGGTATTTAAAAGAGTCAAAGACTCACGAGAGTAAAAATCACTCAAAAAAAGTAATTAAAGTGGGCTGTCGTGGATGTCCTTTTAAAAGGATATACAATAATATATCTCATATTTGAGTAAAAAATAGATATATAAGAAAACACTTAAATTTTGAGATTCTCTTATCTAATAAGCTAGCTTTTTGGGACGCGCTCTCTTCATAACCCAAGTCATATCAATTGATATCAAAATATTCCATTCTGTTCTCAGTATATTATATCATGTACTGGCTTTCCATGGACTTGCAGAGTTTCTTCCAGAGCAATGCAGCGCACTAAGGGGTGGTAATTAATAATCAGATTTTTTTTTTCTTACCTTTGACAAAAATATCTGAGCAGATCCAGCAGTATAGGTATTTTGTGCCTTTCTGAATTATTTTACAAACTTTCTTGAGAAAGCAAATGTCATCGCCCTCTAGGTCCTTTCCTTCACCTCGTGTTTAGATTACAAATTCTTGTTAATTCATTTGAAGACAGAAAATTTGATTCGAGCAGTGGGCTTGATTGAATCATTAAGCTTCCACTACTGTATTTGAAGGATTTTTGAGTTGACTACAAAAATTAACAGCGGAAGGCTTCATGACAGGAGTCTTTAACGTTTTCATGAGCACAAAGAACATATATGATAAACACACTTGAGTGGGGGTAAATTGGGTGTAACAATTTTTTTGGCATTATATATTATGCAAATAACCAATACATAAAATAGAGTTGTAGCAAGTATATGATATGAGCAAGGTGCAGCACTGTTATGTATATGTCAAAACAGTATATGAATCAGCTAATTACAATAAATGCACCCTCAATTAGTAGGAACAACAATGGACAGAATTGGTATACAATTACTATCAAAACAGCAAGCTAGTTTAGTGAACAGTGAAAAAATTGAAAATTAATTATGTAAAGTAAAAAGATAATTAAGGGATAGAAAAGCTTAGACAAAGGAGTTTATCCTAGTTTGACGCCAAAAATGGCCCATGTCCAATCCCTTCACTTCGAAGAGCTTTTCACTAAACAAGGGCTTGTTTTCATCTCGTCTTCTATACCCAGACTTCAAAATTTAGAGCTCCTTATATGTATCTTAGCATCCCTTTGGCAGCCTTCAAGTAAAACTCACTGGTGGCAAATATGATATTAGGACTGAATATTTTGACCTCATCTTCCTTAGCCAATTTTTTATTGGTAGTAAGAATTGAATCTACACTCCTACAGCCTTCCATACTAATTGAAGGATTTTAAGTCAACTAACAAAAATTAATGTACAAGAGAATAGAAAATGATCCAACAAAAGGAATCTTAATGGAAGAACGCGGACTGAAAGATAGTTTACTTACAATTTCATTAAAACAAACAACATATATGTGTGTGTGTGTGTGAGAGAGAGAAACACCAAAGTGATACCAGAATTAAATCTTCTATAGAGATATAGATAAGATTTTCTATTATTGCAATATATTTTCAAATACACCAAACTCCTACAATAAAAATAATTAGTTTAATATTTTACTTGCATCTGAACTTGATTTTTATTGGCAATAAGCACTTGACTTTAATTATAATAAGAATTTCAATTTAACTTTAGTTGTAATTAAATATATTTAAATTTTATTAACAAATTGTGAATTGAATATATTTGAAATTTAGTTATACAAATTTGTAAAACTATTAACATATGTAGGAAAAAAATTTAGAACCAAAGATTTTTTAAAAAAAAACAAGCAAACAAAAGTTAGTGATGGTTTCAATTATTGCTAAAATTTTCGCAATACTTAACTACAATTCTGTAACGGCAATTAAACTAATAGTAATTTGTAACTATTAAAATATTGGTTTCACTACAATATATTTAATTGTCGTTAACCTTGTTTGACAGCGATAATCCCTGCAATTAATAAAAATTTTAATTAAATTTTTCTTGACAAATAATTTAACCATGGATAAAGGTTTAAACCACTCCTAAAATAAAAAAAAATTGCAACTAAAACAATTTCTTATAGTGATTGTAAAAAATGCACATTATTAACTAAATAAATAAACCATTTATCCACATTAAATGCTTATATATAGATATATATATATATATATATATATATATATAATATATATATATATATAATATAAAAATTATATATATAATGAAAAATTGCCAAGAGATTTGAGTTTAATATAGATTAACAAATTTAAATTCATGATACTGACTAGATTTGAGTTTATTAACCTAGGATTTTAAAATTTTAAATTTTATAAAAAGGTTTTAGTTAAAGCTGTCATTATATTTTATTTATTTACTTTATTTATTTGTGTAAAATACTTAATTTGAAAAATACATAAAGTATTAAATTTCATAATTTAAAACTTTATTTCTTGCATCATCCACCAATAAATCAGCGCCTTCACACTTGAGAAAATTAAGATACATTTGATATGTAGAATGAATTCTAATGGGACTGATAATGAGAGAGATATTAAGAATGGAAAAAAATTTTGATGCTCAAATTCTGTGTGGTGTGGCCTGGAAAGGATGGGAATAACAAATCTTTTTTATGTTTAATTAAGTAGAAAGAAAAGTGAAACGAAGGGGAGAGAGAGTGAAAGATCAAAATATCATTGGATTAAAAAATTAAAAATAAGTTTTTTTAAATCTGTTTTTTATAATACTTTTAAAATTGAATCAAATACCAAACTAGTTTGAAGTATTAGTTTATACTTTATTAGTGGAATTATATTTAAATTAATAATAATTAAATATATATTTTTTTAAATTTTATATATTAAAATTTTAATGTAACAAATAGGGGTTAGTAAATTTTAAATATTTAATTACTAATTTAATATTTTTTATGATATTTAAAATTTTATTTTTTAATTAAAAAACAAAAATTATCTATAATTAAAAGTTAAAAGTATTTAGTATTAAATTTTTAAAGATTTTACTTATCATTAAAAATTAAAAAAATATAAATAATAATTTTAGGCAAATATTTTAATATTTGAATAAAATGTTATTAAAAAAATAAAGTGTAACGAAGAGCATATGTTAAAAATAGCTAAATACAATATTTATATTTATTTTGATATTCTCTTTCTTTTTTTCCCTATGTTTCAACCTTTTTTTTTAGTGTTTTATATTTTTAATTCATCAAATTTATTTAAAATTAATAATTCTATTATATTAAAAAAAATTTAAAAAAACACTCACCCGTTTAAAATAATTTTCAGTTAATTTTTGATCGATTTGATGAATATTTAATTGGTTATCTAACTAAATGAAATGGATCAGGATTGAGTTGTAATTTAACTAATCAAATTAGCCAGTCAACTTTAAAAATCATGGTTTTTTTTTTAATTTTTGAAAAAAAAAAATGCTGTCCAACCATTTAGAAGCACTATGCTCCAACGAAAATACATTAGCAAGGGAGATAGCAGAGGTAGATATAGTGGAGGCAAACGCTAATGACGATAAGGGAGACGTTGTTGATGGCGAGAGAGACATAGGAGAAGGGAGGAAGAGGTTGTGGACGTGGATCTGACTCTTTTGACCATTGATTTTATCTTTTGATCCACGTGATAATGGATCCGCTCTTCCCATTGATCGGATGCAGAGGAGGTTGCGAGGATAAACAATGTAGATGTGTGGCGTGGTGGAGAGTAATGAGCAAGCATGAGGAGATAGATTGTTAGGGTAAAATGGTCAATGATGATTTTCTTTCCCTGGCACACTCTAGCGATTCACCGGAGAACTCATTCCAGTGTTTGAAGAGAAATTTCATTCCACCAAAAAAAAAGAAGGCAGGCATGCCAAACACGTGGGATGTAGAAAACTGTACCCGTTTCCCTTTCACTCCCTCACAGAACCTGATAACCCTTGAACATGCCCTTAAATTTGCCACGCTTCACCGTAGGTGTCCTCAAATGAACTTTCACAATCAGGGGGTCCTGCAAATCCGTCCACCAACTTATAACTTTACAGACCGCTCTGATATGTCGCCCCCATACATGATAAAAACGAGGTTTTTTAATTACGAAAAGAGACCAAACTTTGGAAGTAGGGACCTCACCGCCCACGTTTTCTTTTTTTAATTCTATATACAAATAGGGGGATGTTTATTGCGTCAAATTTATGGAATACAATTTATAAAGTATGAAGTGACCTAATTTATTATATGAAAATGAAATACAACATGAAGGGGTCCACGCCCAATTCTTAAATCTTTGGCCCAGTTTTATGAAATAATTGTATTGATGTGTGTTTGTGTTTGTGTTTGTAAATAAACAAAAAAAAAAATGGTCCCCCAATCTTTATTTGCACGGTTTGCACAAGCAATGTTACATCTTTGAAGGAACAGAAAACGCCAAACAAGAAGGAAGGTTAAGGGACTCGTAGAGCACTGTTTCATATATATAAGCTTGGTGCTTGATTGTGGATTAAAAATCTAAGTAAATTTTATTTTTAATTTTTTTATCGTTGACATTTTGGGTTTTATTTATAATTTTTTTAGATAATTTTCTTTTCTTTATTTTTTGAGACCAGATTTTTGCTTTGTACTATTTTGACATAATTAGTTGTTTTGAATAGTTTTGACGCAACGTATATAATATTTTTTATTATTTGGTTACTTATATTATATGATAATATATAAAAAAAATTTATACTATGAAGAAATCCACAACTATTGATAAATTTTTTAAAGAAGTCTTTCAAAATCACTGATATATTGTGTTAAGCTTAGTGTTGAACTTGACACAGATTAAAAGAGAAATTGATGAAAATTTTGATATACACTCAATTATGGGTAAATTTTATGATATTTAAAAATATTGATAAATTATAAGAAAAATATGAATTATAATATACATATATCCTATAATTTTTATTTTCTTTAATTATTGCACAAATTTCCGTACAGCACGCGGCACCTAGTTCTAATGAATTATCTACCAATATCCGTTAGCTTTTGCTCTCTCTTTTTCTATGAATTGCGGCCGCCTGATTTGTGGATGATAAAAAGAAATTGAAAAAATATTTTAATGATAGACATGTCTCAGTTCTCCCAAGGCTGAGATTGGACCGTGGATCGTTTACGCATATTTTATGGCTCGTTATGCATTAGTTTTTTTTAAGGCTTTTTATTATGACTAAAATATAATATAAAATTTATTATAATTAAAAATTTATTTTTTTTAAAAAATTACATTCTAAAAATCCTAACTATACAACTTACATCATATTTTAGTCCTAAAAGAAAAGCCTCAAAAAAAGTTATTATATCATCTCCTATGATAGAATTATTTACAAACCGATCCAAATTCTTGGGATTAGCCTTTCTTTCATTAAAAAGAAAAAAATAATCAGACGTAAGTGGAGACATTTATAAATAAAAATAAAATAAAATAAATATAGTATATAAAAAGAATAAGATTGCTAGTGCATTGTACAGTTAATTATTATTATTACTTTTTATAATATTAGAGTCAAAAAATTATTTTGCTCACATATATATTGGTATTATCAATCTTAAATGGTTAACAAGTTAAATACATAGAAATAAAAGATTATTTTTTAGAATATTTTAATGTAATTATTTACTTATAATTAACAAAATTAAACACATATATGTGTATAAGAATATAAAAAAAAAAAGTGAGAGAGAAAAAAAAAGAAAGAAAGAGAAGACGATAGGAACGAGATAAAATGCCACGTAATATATGCAATTGACACGTAAACAGCAACATCACACTTAACGGCGGATGGAGTGAGTTTGAAGGATTAACTTGACAACGTTAAAATATGAAGATTTTTATGGAAAAAATTTGGTAAGGGACGAATAAGTGTAATAATCGATAACGATTCGGGACCAAATTAACAATTTGGCCATTTTTTATTATCTTTTTTTTGTTATTTTTGCAGTAATTGTTTTCCGTACCCTACCAATTTCAAGTCTCGGGGCAACTGTTGTCATATCTTACAGGTTGTGTTTGATTTAAATACTTCGAATTGAATAATCATATTGAGTGATCAATTTTTACAGATAAATATCACATTAAACTGTGATATGAAAAATCCAAAAGAAAGATCTGGTGGCTGTGCATGTGTTGTGTGTGTATCGTATGGGAATGATTCAGTAGTATCAATCTAAAATGATTAATAAATTAAATACATAAAAATATAAGTTGATTTTTCATGTTGTTGGAATCCTTTTAATTTAAGTATTCACTAATAAGCACTAAATTTAATTGAAAAAGTTGAACACAAATTTGTGAGTGTAAATTTAAATAACGAAAACCATTTTCCTCCTAATATAAATCCTGTGTAATTAAAATTAATATAATGTTAACTCAAGTGAAAAACAACTTAGGGGATCCTACTAAAACACTACCATTTATATGAGATATCCCAAAACCCAAACAAATAAAATATAAAATTCCAAAATAATAATAAATAAACATTAAACTCTCCATTAAAAATGTTTAATCCTCACATTAACCCAACCATAAATAGCTTCAAATAACATGATAAATAGTATGTTTTTTTGTGGTCTAAAATACGGAAATTTTCATCTAAACTTGGAGAGTCCTGTGCAAGGCATGAAATACAACCTGTGACATTTATTTCTTCCCCATGAAGGTGGAGCTAGATTATAAGTTCGTCAATCAATTTTCGGATGAGCTAGCAACTTGATCCATTGAATGCGGAAAGTTTAGGCTAACCAAGGAACTAGCAATGATTTTGCATTAGGCAACCGCCTCAATGTTTCCACGTTGCAAAGGCATAGTCGCAGCCTCCAAAGACAAGAAATTAATGGACATTTAATTATGATTGTGATGGACTTACCATTTCAGTCCATACTTCCATTTTCTAGAACGCATTTTTTTTTTTTTAAATTTGAGTTGAGATCTTAAATTTTAAAATATTTATTATTATTAAATTTTAAAATTTTACTTAAAATTAATAATAATTTATCTTAAATTTAATAATAATAAACCATTTAAAATAAATATTTTAAAATTTAGATCCTTAATTCTAATTATCTTTTTCTTTTCTTTTAACTCTTTCTTCTTCTTAATCGATCCCTTCCTCTTCCTACATTATTTCGTTTATCTATTTAGCGTTTCTTGCAACCCCACGGCATATGATCTTGTGTTACTTTTTGTAATACAATAGACTATAACAAACAATAAACTAGAAGTAGCAACGCAGTTGTTAATTTCAAATGTTCATGTTAATCTTTCATACCGAATCCTAAGATGATTTTATTGAACATGAAAATTTTTAATCCTATTACTAAATTGAAGGAGTCACTATGAAAGATGATTGATATTGGAGTATTTATCACTTACATATATGATTTCATATGAAATCAGAAAATTAATTTATCGGGGAAAGTCCTAACAAGTAGAAACCCAATACTATACATCAAGACAATTCACCCTTCCCTGAACAAAGTGCTACGCAACCATACTCTTTGTGCCCCAATCAAAAGAAACCCAAAAAAAAAAAAAAAATCAGAGGAACCGTTAGATGGTTACGCATACGTAGTTTCAACATTCGTAGCCGTCAATGGCGAAAACGATCTATGAGGTATGAGCACAAATTAAGAACTCGTCTAATATGCAAAAAAATTAAGTATAAAAATAAAAATAAATAAAAAATAATTTTAATATCTTTATTTTTAATTCATTGAGTAATAATTATTAAATAATAATTATAAAAATAAAATATATATTATATAAAAATTAAGACTTAATCTTGCCAATGCAGGAGATTCAAAAAAATTTTAATAGATTTCACATAAAATAAAAAAAGAAAAAAATTGTGGGCCTCACAGCCAGCAAAAAAGGGAAAAAAAGATGTAAACTGTAATAAACAATATTTACGGAACAGTAACAAATCATGGAATTATATATATATATATATATATATATATAAATTTTCTATTGTTATACCAAACATAGTGTTCCACGGCCTCCAAGTCCCTTTCATTTTTATGATTATTAGTAATTTCTTATAGAATGTTTAGTTGGGTCATTGTCCATTGATCAGGTTAAGAAAAAAATAGAAATAAAAAATAATTTTAATATTTTTATTTTTAATGATGAAATAATAATAATTAAATAATAAAATAAATATTATATATAATTTTTTTTTTCCTATTTTCCTAAACATACCAAACTGAGGCCTAAATGCTATTCTAGAATTAGGCGTCTTCCAACGTTTCGCATCATGCCCCAGCACTCCGATTAGATACTTGAAACGAATAAGAAAACAAAATTAATCATTTCACCATATCCGCCCCTTCGAATTGTAGTGGACAAAAGGAAAACATTGATTACAAAATTGCAATTGGAGGTTGCCGTGTGCTGAGTGGTGGGGAAAGAGGCCGTATATGAAGGATTTAATGTGGGTCGGGTTGACGAAGACTCGTTGAGGCTGGACAGTCACATGCGATAAGAGTTTTAACTTTTCTAAAAGCGTGTCAGATTAGATATGCTTAATTTCTTTTCATCTAATAACATTGGAATTCAAGAATATACCTCTTCATTTAACATTATTTATATGGGCAAGAGTGGCTTTGCTCTGTAGCTACTCATTCTGATCTCTCTCTCTCCTCCTGTATTGCGCTGCTCTCCAGTATCAATGGAAACTGAGCAGAGTGATGGGGTGGTCCTGAACGTACCCTTGCTGCTTGACGAAAATCAACACCAACTAAATGGTGAAGAAAGACGAAGCGAAGCTGCTGGTGACCAAGCCAGTAACGGCGCCACATCCTCACTGAGGACCTGTATTAATGGCCTCAATGCGTTATCAGGTGCTTTCCATGTTCCCTTTGTTACCTTTTTTGTGACTCCATATCACTCTCTAGTTCTGTTTTTATGGTTTATTTGCAATACTAATGATAAAACTTCCTTAGAATGGAACAATTTTACGGTTATAAAGTTGAGATTAAAAATTTTTGTTTCCAAATATATGGGATGTACGCAGCTATTATTATTGATTTTGGCCGAAACTGGCAAAGGGTAATATGCCATTGCGTATATTCGTCTTCTTCCTTCCTTATCCTTATTTGATTAACCAAGATTTGAAACGCGCGTGGTGATGATAATATAGTCATCACCCGAGGGGTCCGTCAAGGTGAATATGTGGTGCTGCGGATTTCTTCGCATATTGCTTTTTTTTTTTAAAAAAAATAAATCAGATTAATTATTGAATTGAAATAAAGAACAATTGATAATTCAATAATTTGATCATAAGCTAAATTATTTTTAAAATTTATATAAAAATATATAATATTTTATAATTGTATGTATATATATTTTAAAATAATATTTAAAATAAATATACATATTTTTAAATGCAAAATTAGATAAATAACTTATATATTATAATAAATTTATATGAAATAGGTTTGAATGTCAAAATTTTAATTTAGAAAAAAAATAAAAATTAATTTTTCACTAGTTTAGTGCTAAGCTACATAGTTTTTACTGGATTTTATGGGTTTTGACTAACTCAAAAGATTCTTGGTATAGTTTTCAATGTCGATCAAATTGAAACCATATCAGTTTACTAGTTTTTTAATCTGATTGACTGATTTAGTCTAATTTTTTCAATCATGTACTTTTTCCTTTGAAAATATCCATTTATATATAGAGACTAATAGGGATTTATTTAAGTTGGACTATTTGTTATTGTTTCTAACGACCGATGGGATCTCCATAATAGAAACACATACAAGAGAAAAAAAAATAGTATAAAGGTTTTCACAATCCTATAAATATAACTCTACTAAAATTTTTAATTTTTACAATTTTTGAACTAAAAAATTGAAATCCCTCTTTTACTCACAATTACTTAATACCTTACTTACACTCGTGTTAATTTTATGACTGGGCTTGTTATAGTAATCCATGCATTCTTCTTCTCTTGAACCCATCCATATGAGACTTTGGAGAACACCCCTAAACAAATCCTTCCTTTTCCAAAGTCCCAAATATCTCATTTTTGCCAAAAATTAATCTCTTTTATTAGACTTCTAAATGTCTTTTATTCTGTTGCAATTTATCTTTATTGACAAAGCATGCCCATCTAAGTAGTAAATGTTCTTTACTTTCCTCCTCCCATGTGTAATCAAGTCTTTATCCTTATCATTATGCATTAATCCCCAAAGCCAACATACATGTATCCATGTAAAGTAATCTTATCAAATGAAATAATATTAACTTCACTAATAAGCATATGTCTTACATTTGAAATCACTTTGAATTTATTATTATGGAGCTTCATTCAAATTCTTCCATGGCCTTTAATTTTTCGCTTTAGTTTGTTCTCTACATTGACATAACCAAAATCACCCTTAATGTGTAAAGTATCAAATAAATCCCGATTAATGCATACATGGATATAAGCAACAAAATCCATTACCTAGCTAAAATTATTCTCAATCTCTCAATGGTAGTTGTATTTGATAAGAGAAGTTCATTATTATAATTGGCCACATTTAAAGAAAAATCATCTTTTGGTTTACCTTTTAACTCCTTTAGACTTTTTAAGTCCTTTTTAAATCTTGGATATCAAATTTGGATGTGACCAAGTTTTTTATAGTAATAACACTTAATAGTGATAAAGTATCTTCGTTGAAATGTCGATTATTTGCTATATTGGTTACCCTTATTCTTCTTTCCTTTCTTTAAACCTACCACAACTAGTACTTGGCTCTTTTTAGGGTAATCTTCATTTTTTATCATCCAATAATTCTCTTTTAAGGCTCTCATCATCTCGTTTAGCTACAATGTGCTTTTTCTTGCTAGCATTGATAGTGCAAATGATTTGTATGATCTATAATGAAGTTAATAGGAGCAATGCCTGCTCTTCTTCCTTAATTGCCTCCCCTGCATCCTAAAGTCTAAATACTAACTAATTATATTTATTTGCATGGTCAATAACATTAACTTCTTTCTCCATCTTCACTAAATATATATCTATCTTTATCATTAGGCGGTTAGTCAATATTCTTGAGACATACTTGTCTTCCAACTTGTCACATAAGTTCTTCGGCAATGTTTCTAATAATATTGTGAATTTTATTTGTGGGGTCAATACTAACTAGATTGTACTAATTGCCTTCTTTTGGATAGTACTTCATTATGAATCTTGTATGTCATATGGCTTTTTATCTTGTAATACAAAATCAAGACCTGACCAGATCAAATAATCTTGAATTGTGTATTATTATAAAGTAAAATTAATTTTTTCATTAAATAATAGATTTCAATTTCAATATATTCATGATATTTAATAACTCAATTAAATATGTTTACTTTAAAACTAGCAATAAATATTAGAAACTAACCAAAATGTGAGAAAGCTGACTTAAAAAATGAAACTAGAACAACAAAATTGGAAAGAACCAACCTTTCTCTAAAAATCACTAACATGACACTTCCTGCTTCTTTATCTCTTTTCCTTTGGCCAACACTAATGACTTTGATACGACTTGTTAGAACTTCAATAGCAGAAACACACATAAATGGAAAAAAAAAATCATAAAAATTTCTACAATTTTAATATAGATAACTCTACTAAAATTTTTAGCTTTTAAAATTTTTAAATGAAAAAATTGAAAACCTTTTTTTACTTATAACTACCCAATACCTCAATTATATTCTTATGATAATCTTATGACTGAGTTGATTATGGTACCTAAACTAATAGCCAAGGGTTATATTTATAACACTCCATGTACTTTCATTCTTTTGAACCCATCAATATGGACTTTAGAGAACACCCCAAACAAATGGTTTTTTTTATATTTGTTTATGGTTATAATGTAAGGCAAATGGATCCTATGCAGAAAAGCTTCCAAAGTTAAAAGTTTCTTTCCTTATTTTCCAACATTAGAAGTTGTTTGGCTTCATATTTTTTAATCTATCTCTCTTCAACTATGCACCATTTATTTATTGTAGTTAGTCTAAAACATGTAGTCTCTTTATGTGTAAGAGACTCAACTTATCTAAATGGTGGGAGTAAGTGTATCATACTAGGCATTTGAATATAATGAAGTGGACATCATGGGAGGGTGGAAGCCAATTGCCTCCAATACTAACATTATTTGTCTCTTTCTGTTATTCCTTTTATTTAGAATTGTCAAAGTGGCCCACTTGGCTTGTACAGTCTAGCTTATTGTCATACTGAAGTTAAATGTGCTAATCTAAGTTACTTTATCTATTAAATGGACCAAAAAATGCCAATTTAACTAAACAAGTAGGTCATCCATTAGATTTGCTTTTTCAAATAAAGTAAATAGAACTCAACATTCCAACAAGTAATATAATCAAGTATTTAAAGTTTAACAAATTATCTTAAACACTAAAATTCAACTCTTATTAAAAAAAGTATAAGATTAGTTAAAAAAACAACTTGCAAGTTATGGCTTAGTTTGTATGACTCACAGGTTAAATGAGCTAGGCCAAAACAATCACAATGTTATAAGAATTGGTAAAATTTGAACTTAACCTACTAATTTGGTAGGTCAAATGAGTTAGCTCGATGGGTTCAACTAATTTTGATGACTCTGCTTCTATTTAGCCATATCTTTTAGTCTCTATAAATAAGCAAAAACTATATTTCAATTTACTATTCAAACATTTTCTAAAAGATTTAAATATGATGTCGTATGTTAATTTACTATTCAGACATTCTTTAAAAGATTTTGGAGAAGTTTCTTTTATAGATAGGACAATCTTAATTTATACAAATAAATCTTGTCAATTTTATGCAATATAGTCCATTAGAATCCCATTCTCAAATTCTAACATTCAAAACATAAATTACAAATATTATAAAGGCATCAACGATGATGGTGGCATGACAGCAGTGGTGGTGCATTGGTAAAGGACAATATGGTGGAAGGAAATAACACTTTAAACTTATAGTTGGTATTATGTGTATCTATGAGAGGAAGGAAAGGAAGAAAAGCAAAAGAAGGGGGAAAAAAGAAAGGGAAAACATATGAGTTTGTAGATAGTATTATTTTTCTTTTAGGCTTAGAAAAGAATGAAAACATGTAACACCATAACCTACTACCGCTATCTAGCCTCTCACTGGGCTCGGTTCCATATGATTTCCAAAGAACCACTACCATTCCGTGGCATTTTCATGCTATGAATCGGGGTTTCAAACACACATCTTCTGTCCCGTGGGTCCTGTGAACCCATCATGCACATACTCTACTCACTCTCCATTTATACAACTCATACATAGCATAAATCAAATCATAAGCCACGGGTATGGAGCCAAAAACTAGAAAAAATGCATTTTCTCACTTGGGCCAAAAAGTCATATTTTGGCTCTAACTTTGAAAAATCATAACTAATTATAGAAAAATAGAAATCTAGCAAACCTTAGCTTTCTGGAAAGCTCTAAGTATTAAATTTACACTAAAAATAATTTTCAATCGTAATCTCTGAGTTTGGACCATGTTTGACATCGAAAATGGGAAGGAGGTCCGACTGTCACTGTTTCTGGTGCAGCTTACTGTCATGACTTTCAAAAATTCATAACTAAATCCATAAAAATCCAATCTGGGCACACTATACCAATTTGGAAAGCTACAGATGTCTACTAGAGGAAAAAAATAAGTCCAGATCAGTTCAGTAGCCCTTAGACCCCGAAAACTGATGGAACAGTAACGGAGGTCAGATGGGCTCCCTGATGCTGATACAGAACTTCAGAAGGTTCGTTCTCTCTCTACAGACCTCCGATTTAGGTGCTTCTAGTTGGTATAGGTCACTGTAATTTTCTAGTTTATGTGTATAAAATTTCATGACATTTGGCCACCGTTTGGTCTATGTATGACATGGATTTCATTTCTGACCTATAGGAATAGTACATGACCAAACTACCAATTTTTTTCAATTTCAACAATTCACTAAATATTCTCTAGACCTCCAAAAATTACCCACTTTATCTTCTCAAGAAGCTTTCTACAAACTCTAGAGGCATGCTAAATTTCATGGGAAGAGGAGCTCATCCGGTCATACTTTGACGGAACTCTAAAAAATACCAGTTTTGGCACTCAAAAGGTCCAAAATGGGTCCAAATGGCCTCTCACACATTCTCACTCTACATGGACAAGTTTAAAAGCATGAAACTAGTATATATAGTAAGTCCAAGTGGTCCAAATTATCATACATTCCAAACTCGCTATGCTATGGCCAAATATACACTATCACATACATTCAACAAAAGGGGCAAAACCCACATTTCCATTAATTTGGCTCTTTACATAGTTCATACATCATGTTTCCTTACATTTACACTTGCTACAACATTTATATCTCAAAAATAGTGGGTGCATATACATTATGACACCACTTTACATCAAAAGAGTCAAAATGAGTTAACTTCTAGCTACACATGCATCTAGGCTCCTTGGTGTGCACTTGGTTCTCCTTGAGCTCCACCTAGCATGTTAATATGGGAGGGGAAGGGGTGAGATTCATGGAATCTCAGTAGCTCATGTACTCATTCAAGTAAGCAATCAAGGCATATAACAAGTCAAAGCATGTAATTTAGCATCCAAGCATTTTTAATCACATTATACATGTTGTACATGCTATGGAGATCACAACAATGCCACAAATAAGCTCTAGGGACTTTTGGTCTAGCCTAACCCGAGTTTAGGGACTTTTGACTTGGCCTCACTCGGATATGAGACTTTTGGCCTTGTTTCACCCATCTCAATGGACTTTCGGCTTCACCTCACCCATCTCGAGGGACTTTCGGCACTACCTCACCCAAGCAATTCTCACAATCCATCACACAAGCATATTGTCAACAATGCATCATGGCAATAACATATGGCATATCTCACACATCAAGCATAT
This sequence comes from Erythrophleum fordii, assembly GCA_032878935.1. Lineage (NCBI taxonomy): Eukaryota > Viridiplantae > Streptophyta > Magnoliopsida > Fabales > Fabaceae > Erythrophleum > Erythrophleum fordii. The sequence goes on from JAVQMF010000045.1 coordinate 18,710,573, forward strand.
ACATAAACATACAATGACCATTACATCCAAGAATGCAACAAGAAAGAGTGGAAAGAGAGCTACCTTATGAGCCAACTCTAACTTTTCCTTTCAATTCCTCTTCTCCCTTCTTAGTTTCACACTCACACCTTGATGGAGGTGTTTCACTTGAGTCTAGACACAATCAGAACATGAAATTACTCTCTTAGAATGTAATCTTTAGAGTAAACTCTCCTAATATACTAGAACCTAGAGGTTCTCTTTCTCTCTCTAGAATGCCATCAATTTTTCCTCTCTCTCAAGCTCCTAAGGGAGTAGAGACAATATTTTCAAAGAAAACAAAGAGATTCAAGGGTATTTTTCACTTTCCCTCTTCTGACCCATGCCCAAAATCCAACCAATCTCACAAACAAAACCATAGAAAGAGAGGGCAAAGAGAGGAGATCAGAATTCTAAGAAGAAATGAGAGGAACTTGTTTACCTTTCATTTGCTCTTCCTCCTTCTCTTGGTCTCTCTCACTCTCCACGCCTCTTTCTCTCTTTGGGTCGAAGTCTAGGGCAAATATGAGAGAAAGAATGAGTTTGAGCATTTAATGAAGTCAAATTCTCGCCTTTTACTCTCTTCCGGACTGACCCTCGCTATGGCGAAAATTAACCTTCGCTATGGCGAGCTCGTGTTAATTTCCTTCGCTATGGCGAGGTGTAACCTTCGCTACGGCGAGCACGTATAAATTCCCTTCGCTACGGCGAGGTTTAACCTTCGCTACGGTGAACTCGCATCAGTTTCAGACCTCTACTCTCGCTATGGCATACGCTACGGCGAGCAGCTCCCTGGTTTCTGTATGGACTGCTGTCCGCACTCGCTATAGCTAGAATCACCTTCGCTATTGCGAACAAACACTCTCGCTGTAGCGAGACCATTTCTCGCTATTGCGAGCAGACTTAGCAAAATTTCTAGATTTCGAAAATTTTCAGCTTTCTACTTTTTTTTTTCTCTCTTTTCTTTTTCCCGATTGTTACAAAACATAAGTGTTTTGTGCAAAGAAATGGAAAGGCAAAGTTCTTTAAGAATTATACTAGCTAGGAGTATCTTATTTTAAGATTTAAAAAGATAAGAGAATTAAGCTTGATGAAATATAGATATCAACATGGCTCTTTAAATGAACTTTCCAATCCAAAAGTATTTTTAAAAAATGTGATTAGACATTATTCTATATCATCTTTTTTTTAATTAATTAATTACTTTTTCTTAATTTCCTATACAACTCCTAATTATTAAAACAAAATAATTAAAGACACAACAATTGGGATGTTACATTGATGGTATGTAGTTGATTTTATTTTAGTATTTAAACCTTTTGCTATGTCTTGATTTTGGGATATGTTATTTAATATTTACTATTTCTCAATTGTAATGAAACTAACACGTAAGTTATATCATGCTTGGTTTTCAGGAATAGGGATACTCTCCATTCCATATGCTCTAGCATCTGGAGGATGGCTAAGTTTAATTCTTCTATTCATTATCGCCATGGTAGCTTTTTATTCTGGCTTATTGATTAAAAAATGTATGGATATGAATTCGGATATCAAAACTTATCCAGACATAGGTGAACGTGCATTTGGAAGGAAAGGAAAACTGGTAGTGTCAATAACCATGTACACTGAGCTTTACTTAGTTGCAACAGGATTCTTAATCTTAGAAGGGGATAACTTAAACAACATATTCCCCAATACAGTCATTGAATTAGCATGTTTATCAATTGGTGGAAAGCAATTCTTTGTGATACTGATAGGCCTTATTATTATGCCTTCAGTTTGGTTAGATGACTTAACCCTTCTCTCTTACGTGTCTGCAAGTGGTGTATTTGCTTCTATTATCATACTTTGCTCCATATTGTGGATTGCAACAATGGATGGAGTTGGATTTCACCAAAATGGGACCCTTTTTAATTGGAATGGCATCCTTACAGCTGTTAGCTTGTATGCCTTTTGTTACTGTGCACATCCAGTCTTCCCAACCTTGTATAATTCCATGAGAAGCAAACGTCAATTCTCTAATGTAAGTCATTTACCTTTTAAGTTGAATAAAGTATATTTTATTAATGTATTTCTCATCAATGTTGTTTTATTTACATTTCAGGTCTTATTAATATGCTTTGTGTTAAGCACTATCGGTTATGCATCAATGGCTATTTTTGGTTACCTGATGTTTGGTGCAAATGTACAATCACAGATAACGTTAAATCTACCAACAGACAAGTTAAGTTCAAAAATTGCAATATATACTACCTTGGTGAATCCAATATCCAAGTATGCTTTGATGGTGACACCAATTACAAATGCTTTGAAAGAGTTACTTCCTCGACCTTTCAAGAATAAGTTCACAAATATCTTAATAAACACGGCCTTGGTAATCAGCACCATCATAGTTGCCCTTATCATTCCTTTCTTTGGGCACCTTATGTCTTTAGTTGGAGCATTTTTTAGTGTAACAGCTTCAATTCTACTACCATGCTTGTGCTACTTAAAGATTTCAGGCACATATCAAAGATTTGGATTTGAAATGGTAGTCTTGGTGGGAATAATATTCATGGGTGTAGCAATAGGGATATTCGGTACTTACACATCACTGTTACAAATTATTAAGCATTGGTAGTTATATGTAGTGTTACATCTTGTTGAGAGTAAATTAGTAGTATTTTTTTTTAATTTTTGTACCAATAAGATGATAACTTAATATCTATTTGATTTAACCTCCATTTATCCTATTCAATGAGTACAAAGAAAAATAGGGAAATAGAAAATTTTATTAACTAGGCATGTATTTGCAGATGTCCACATATTTATATTATTAAAACTTAAAATATGCAGCTATTATTTAAGGCCTAAATGCATGAATATGTTCAACCTATTACAAATTATTTCTACTTTTTAGTTAGTGTTGTTGCTCAAATTAAAGAAATATTTAATAGATTGGATGTTAACTTTTAAACTCATTTAAATTATTACTTTTATATTTCAATATAGTATTTTTTTATATAATTTTTATATTTCCATTCAATATTCTCTTACCCAATTATTGCTCATCGAATTATTGCATTTTATATTTATATTTAATCTTCTTTTTACCTATATCTATTTCTATTTAATTAATTTTCTAAGCAAATAATGTTAGAAGAAATTTACTAAGATACTTGACATAAAGTGACGAGTCTGAATAGACAGACATTTTGCATGTGAGATGTGTAACCAAAAGTGGAGATGTTATGCTTTGGATCATGGAGGGAATAAACTTTAATAGAGGATTAGTTGGCTTATGAATGCATGTGCTAAAATAATTGATTTGAAACATGAAGTGAAGGTCATTGAAAGTCACTTTCTATGCCCTATAACTTGATGGAGAGGACATGGATAGATAGTTTTTATGTGAGATGTGTAAGTACAAATAGAGATGTTAGGATTTGGAACATGTGCTAAAATAATAGATTTGGTACATCAAAGGTAAAAATTGCATAGCTTAAAGGAAAAAAGTTGCTTTGTTTACAAGCTACCAATTTAAAGCCAAAATGCATAAAAATGTTCAACTTTTTATGTGCAAATGATTTCTAGATCTTCCAATTGTGAAATGAGTCCAAATTCTCTGTAATTACAAATTAGTTGCATACAGTGTAGTCAGAGAGAGATAGAAAAAAAAAGGAATGAATGTAAAAAGAGGAAGTGGACTTTATATACACTTACATCTTTGTGTTACTCTTTCTTTAACTATACAATTATATGATTGCAAAAGGTTTAATTTCTTATGAAGCATCTTGCTTCCCATTAAGAAAGAAAGGATGAAAGAAAATTATCTAGTGAAAGATATTGAAATATCTTGTAAATGAAACAAAGGCATAAGAATAAGGAAAAGTCTCATCTAGCTTACAATCAACCAAAACCAAATCTATAAGAAAGGCATAGGCCATAACATGCCATAACAAACATGATAAAACAATATAGTCGATGTGTGGCATCTACAAAGGTAAAAATCTATAAACATTATTCAAACAACTAATATAATAGAGAAGCTATGTTTAGATGGTCTTCTACACACATGGTTCAATTAGGAAAGAAAAATACTAACTTGGACATTTTGATTATTATAGGCTATCACATTTAATTTAAGAGAAACACATTAAGTCACTTGAATAATGTTAAAGATTTAACAGTGAATTTGGTAGATATTGAATGCATATGCTAAAGTAATAGATTTGAAATATGAAGTGGAAGTCATTAGAGAGTGGAAGCTTGTTATAGTCACATTATTATTCTTTTTCTTTTGTTCTTTCAATTTGGCCATATCCTTTCATCTTTACACTATAAAAAGATGTTATATTAAAAATTTTACACATGAATGATGATTTTTCACTCTTGATGAAAGGATAAATTTTTATGTGAAAAAATTAAAAAGAAAAGTTCCTTTAGGAAACGATGCTAGTGGCACAATGGTAAAGGACAACATGGTGGAAGGGAGACACTTTGGGCTTATTTTGTGCAAACCCACAAGGAAGGAGAGGAAAAAAAATGAGAGAGAAAAAAAGAAGAGAGAATGAAAGAAAAATAAAAACAAGTGTATAGGTCAATATTATTTGAGTTCAAATCCTTTTAAGTTAAGAGATAAATTAAGGTTTTAAAAAGAAGTGGATGTGAAGAGAGGTGATGGTTTCATTCACTTTTTTTTTTTTCTATTTATGTCAATTTTTTGGTTGCACATGATATAATATCAGAGTAGATTCTTCCTGTTATTATTTTTCCTTTGATTTCAGAAAGTAACGAAATAATAAATGTTTTCTCATTATTAACCATCACCTTACTGTCTTTGTTCTTATTCTAGTGCAACCTTTTGCTACATTTGGTCCTTCATCTACCTCCCATTTCTTTTGACAATCATATGGTTTGACATTACATTTTTAACATTATTTCTTCAATTATCACTATTCATCTACGCATTGATCCTTCCTATGTGTTCTCTCTTTATTATTTTTCTTTTGTTTCCTCCTTTTTATCACTCCATTTTGGCTTACTTTGTGGTATTATTCTTTAGCTTCAAATTTATTGTAAGATAAACAGAAAGAGATGGGGATTATAATACTATTGGATGAGTAGCTTTTAGACAACTCTATTGATTGATATTGAAAGTAAATTATCCTCAAACTAATATTTTTTGCTTGTTCAGATGCCCTAAACTCTTCATATTTAATTGTAAATTTGATATATGATTACCTCGACTTATTACTATCAAATTAAAGAATATAACCCTTTGTTCATAACTTGTAAGAAAGGATTGTAATGACATGTTAGTAATTATTATATTTATAATGGAAAAAAATGTTGAATTTTTAAGAAATTTAAGAACTCAATTCCTTGTGTAAAATTAGTTGATTGAGATTTAAGAGTAGTATATATGTGTAATTAACAATTTTTAAATAATAAAAAAGATATTTTGGTAATTCTGTATAATTAACATTTTTTATTTAGACAATAAGAAATTTATTACAATGGATTTAATTGATCAAGGATTAATTATAATTTTGTATATTAAAATATATTACAATTTAAAGGGAAATATCAGAGGAATAAATACTAATTTAACTTTGTATTAGGAAGTCAAAATCAATTGTGCTAATATTTTTATTTTGGTTTTTTCTTGTGAAACTTGAGTTTTATTCTTATATGTATATTAATAAGCCCAATCTTCTTCTTCTTTTTCACTTTAGTGTTGTTGATTGCAAAGTTAGAGGAGCAATTACAAATATCTTATAAATTGTCTCTTCTAACTTTGCAATCAACAACACTAAAGTTAGATGAGACTTTTCCTTTGCTTTACCAAATTATTTTCTTTTATCTTTTCTTTTTTAATTGCAAGCAATATTTCTTACAATTGGGACTAGAAATCGTTTCAAAATAATAGGTTGAATATTTTTATGCTTTTAGGCCGTAAACTAATGGCTCACAAATAGAATAATTATTTTATGAAGAATGCACTTAGAGGGATTAAATAAGTACTTGTATAACAAAATGATTTTAATGCAATTTTGGAACTTAATTGGAAATCAAAATAATTGAATTGTATGATGCAAATAGTAATTAAGCAAATGATTTGATAGAAGAAATTTGGAGGAGATATGAAATTTGAAGTTTCAACACTGAGAAAAACTTAGTTAATTGAATTCTGATTTAGTCAACTAGAACTTAACATAGTGTAATAAAATTGAACTAGCCACAAAAATTTAGTTAATTGAGATAAGATTTAGTCAACTAGATTTTCAACTTGAATAAAATAGAAGCAATGGCATAAGCATAATAAAATATAAATAAAGGAGAAGAAAACACAACATATTATCCTTATTTGTATCTTTTGTCCTATGTTTAATTCTTTTGAAATTTAAAGGATTTTCTTCAACTCAATCTAAATTTACATTCGGGATGATTCTATATGTATTCACCACTAAAATAAAGTGGAGTATTGTATTAATACCTTAGATGTAAGATAGTGACTTGAGAAAGTGATAGGATAGCAATAGTATTAGTGAATAAATTGAATTTTGAGGGACTTACTTTTTGCTTCACATATAAATAAATCAATAAAGAATTAAGTGCAAAAATCCTTTTACTTTGTCATATGATCAAATTTAAAAACAACAAGCTAAATATTTTTGGACCAAAATAAAAAGGCTTCATAATAAAGCTTCCATTAGGCATTTCTTATATTTCAAGTCTGTGTGCAAATGAAGTCTTAAGGGCACAAACAATGGAATCTATAAATTTATATATATAGCTTAAATGAGAAATGCATAAGGTATGAATCCCAATAAAAAGCATGAATGAAATAGCCTAAATAAATTTTCTTTAATGCTTTATGAATTAAATTTAAAAGTTTTGTTATTATCAAAATAATTAAATATTAAATGTGAAACTTTGGGACAAACAATGTCTCCTTTTTTTATGACAACAAACTATTAAGTATAAAACTTCGTAGAAGTATTAAATGTTTAGAATAAAGAATAGCAATTTGAAATTCTTAAAATTCAAGTTTAAAATACTCTTTTTACTTTTTGAGGACATTCATCGAAAGCTTCCCTTGAATATGTGCTTGTTAAGTCCATGAAGATGCTCCCTTGAATCTTACTCTAAAACATAGCAGAACATCAACATATTTGTACCACTAATATTTCTCCCTCTTTTTAATATTATTAAAAAAGTGGTTCAACATTCTTTGTTGATTGAAAATGCAGCAGATGTTGTGTACAAAAACTTTCTCTGTGATCTTCACATCTTTATACCTAATTTCTCAAGGAAAATTAAGCAAAGATATATGCTTATATATTCTCAAAATTTCTCCATTTCAATATTATCAAAGAGACGGATGAACTCTTAAAAAATATAAAATAGTGAACATTTAAAGCACAAGAATTATTCAAGAACTATAAGAAATTATAATCATATTACATAAATTTTAATAAGACAAGATCAATACAACATCAAATTATAAAAAAATTGTAGTGGATGTTGATCAAAAGGAGTGTTGGTGTCATTCACGAGAATTATCAAATCAATATAAAAGTATATTCTCATCAATGCATGTTTAAAACTCTAGGCATATATTTGTCTCTATGAATCATGAAACTCTAAAGTACAAAATAAGGTATTAGCTTATAACCTATTCAGAACATTTTTTTTCATAAAAGCTTTAAAAGGATAAGATTAAGATAATTTTATACTCCATCTATCTAAGGTGACATAAGTTTTCACTTCTTCCTTGCATATACTTTAAAGCTTCTCTTTGTGTGCACATAAATATTTTTTAGAAATACCAATTACATATATATGTAGCAATAATTAAGATTAGAGCTAAGTAAAAGAATTTCCCTTTTAAGGATTGCATATATTCTCTTCCTTTTCTTCTTTGTAAAGAATTGCCATTTTGTTTAAATCTTCTATTTCCTTTGACATCGTAAAGATTGGTTAGTATATCAAATAGCACAATAGAGAGGAAAAAAAGAGTAAAGACCATAAAAATATAGCAATTTAAAATATAGATACTCATTTTCTTAAACTTTCATTTGATTCTCCAATAATTTACTGTATATGTACAAAAAGGTGTGCCTTCACCCTCTTGAAAGTTAAACATCAATTTTAAGTGTTTCTAATTGGCTGGATATTTGTGTTGAAACTTTTAGTCAACTAGATCTTTGTCTTAGAATTTCTAGTTAACTGGAACTAAATCTTTCAATTTTTCAATTTCATTTGTTTTTCGATTTAAGGTGCTATGGTCCTAATTTTCTAACTTTGTTATGCTTATATAGCCAAGTTTAGCACTGTCGCACCTTTTTCTTTATCTAAATTTACAATTTTTCTTAAATGATGATTAATTTTTTCAAATGCTATATGCATAGATTCTTCAACAATTAATATTCTTTTATTACAAATTCTATATGCTTTGCTAGTTGTTAAGTATCATAAAAATATTCTTTCATTAACCCAAACCCAACTAACTCTAGCCCATTTGTAAAAGTCCAAATAATTTTGAAGGCTCAAAAAACTTAAATCCAAATGACCTAATAAAATAAGAATCAAAATTAAAAAAAAAAGAAGAAAAAACAAACAACCAAACAAGCAAAGCAGCCCAATTTAAAAAAAAAAGTCAAATCATCAGCCCAAATCTTCAGCCGAACTTGTCAACCCAATGTATAAAAAAGATAAGAAATAAAAAATAAAACAAAACAAAAACTAAAAATGAAAAAACAAAAAACAAATAAACAAAACAAAACAAAAAGAAGGGTTAACCCTGCATTTTGACCCAGGCCCTTTTTATCTTATTCTGGATGCTGCTGCGAGCAGGAGTAGATGAAGAGGAACGAAACAACACAAGAACGGGCAGGCAGCAGGGTCAGAGCAGAACAGAATGCCAGCGAAACAGGTGCAGCACGGTCTCTTTCATGCGGGATGAAGACAAATTGAGTAGAGTGGTGGAGCAGGCACGCGATGGCTCTCTGGGTATGAAAGGACTGAAGGGAGACGTGCAGAGGGGATTCGGCTCGAGAGAGTGAGAGAGAGGTATGGGGGATTTCTGGAGAGAACAGAGATGAAGAAGAGATTGAAAGGAAGAAGGGAGGAGAGACCAGAGAGAAGGCTTTGATTCAACGGAGAGAGCCAATCTCATCGAGGTGTCGGCCAGGGTAAGAAAGAGGGAGGCCTCTCTCGTTGACAGGGCTCCAGCCGTGAAAACCGTAGGAAAGCGAGAGTGTAGAGCAAAAGAACGAAGGAGGGAGAGACCAAGAGTGAGGAAGGGGGCTTCTGGGTTGATTTCAAGGGGGAAGGAGAGAACGAGCAGAGAAAGAGAGGCAAACGGAGAGAGCAGAGCAGGGACAAGGAATTCGGGAGCGAGAGAGAGACGTCGTCCTCTCCGTCACCTTACTGGCCGCTGCTGTGCTTCTTCGTTCACAGCCATACGAAGGCAAGCTCTCGATTTGACCAAGAGGTGAGTTCCTTTGCCATACTTCTCTTGTTCAAAGATTCACCCTGTTTTCTTACTTCTAATCCATGGAAGATGTAGGCGGATTGTTGGTTTCGCGTGGGTGAAATGGGTTGAGTGGATTGTGGGATTATTGCGCTTTGAGTTATCTCAGTGGGGATTTGTCTATTCTCTGAATCCTTTGAAGCTTTGTTCAATATACTGATTCACTTCACTGGGTTGCTTGATACTATAGATGACAATGATTCTGAGGATAGATCATTCTGTGCCTTATGATTCTTTGACCCCTTAATCAGCCTGATTTGCTGGCTGATTGCGTTGGTGTAATGAAATAATTTCTATTTGTTCGCTGGTTATGTTAATAATGTGAAATAGGGATGTCAGTGCTTAGTATTTATAATGTGTTTGGATTATTTGCCTGGTGCTTCTAGCGTGGGGTTAATGGTCTGATCCATTGAGCCTGATGGAGCCGTGACTATAATATCGATCTCCGTACGGCTGCCATTTCATAATAAATGAATGTGTATCTTGAATCGATGTTTGCTTGAAAATGGGCCTTCTATTATTTCGAATTGAATTCTTGAGCATATCCTGAGGGGAAATACTGATTCCTGAGGTGATTTTGCTTCTGATAAGAAAAGGGTCCAAGTGTGCGTCTATTTCTATCTGTTGTTGGTAACATTTGTACCTAATTTTGTCGCTCTGCTGCATGCAAGAACATGTCAACTGGTTTGCTTTGCTAAGTGTTTCGAGTATGAAGAATTTTGTTTCTGTACTGTGCTGTCCTAAGTACGTTATTCCGTTGGATTTAATCAGAGTCAAATGGGGTCCTGTTTCTTGGTTACATTCTGATTCAGCTAAGTCTGGGAAATCATGGTTTATTTTTGCTAAATATTTTCTGATGAATTTTAAAGTATTTTGCCATCTAATTCTGATATGTGCGATTTAGGAAATTCGAAGCGCATGCGTTATTTTGGGGAATTACTGTGCAGTGGCCGTAGTCAGTTTACTCTTGGGCCTTTTGGGACGGGATTGTCTTATTATGATTATGGGAATGAATTATGGCATTCACTCCGAATGTATAGATGAATTTCATTTGTGGCTTTTAGGATTCCTCTGTTTATTCGTTGATTTGGTTCAAGCATAGTGGTTTTTTTGTTGTTTAATTATGTGTGGTAAACGACTTATCAGTATAGAAACTAATATGTTTTTTGGCTGCTGTCGTATGAGGCCCTTGATCTGATGAAAGCAAGAGAGTGGGAGGCTGCCCAAGGAGATGGGTGGAAGAGACATCACATGGTTTTCTTTCTCCTTTTATATGCAGAATTTGATATGTAAATATATTTAGAATAGTATAATTGATATGCTTGTAATTACTTTTGTTTTATATATTTATATTTTATTTTTAGAACCACGATGTGAGGTACCTTGCCTCCTCAGGTAAATAAGAATTATCCGGAGAACCATGTGAGACAGTATCACTCCTTGGTATCTCTTGAATTTAGCAATTACTTTTTATCATTTCTTTTTAAGTCCCAATTGTCTAAATTTGAAAGATAATAATAAGTACATTAAGGAAAGAAAAGTAGAGAAAGAAAAAGAGAATTTGAAATACATAATTAAAAAAAAAAAAAAAGAAGAAGACATAAAATCTATTCTTGATAAAGTAAAAAAAAGGAGTTCAAAACAAAAATAATTTAGTTAATTGAATTTCCATGAGAAAATTTTAGAAAAAAATCACAAAAGAAAATGTCAAGAAAAATAAATAAATCAAAAATCATGAAAGAATAAATCATTAAAAAAAGAAAAATGTGTCCTAAAAATATAAAACAAAAAAATTAATTAATTAAAAAAGTAAAAGCAAAAAATCAATATCAAAAATTAAAATTTAAAAAGTAATCATATAAAAATCAAAAAACAAAAAATCCTAAAGATTTAAAAAAATAAGAAAAATAAAAAACATAAATTAGAAAATCAATCAAATAAAGAGCAAAAAATCACAAAAATCTTTTGAAGAAAAAAAGAGTCAAAAGAAAAAAAATCAAAAATCAAAAATTAAAAAAAGGAATCATACTAAAAATTCATTCAATCAACAAAATTGACCCTTAAAAAGAAAATAAAAAGCTAGAAAAGAAGGATCTAAAAAAATCAAAAATTAAAGAAAAAACTTTTAAAAAAAAGAAAAGGGAGAAGAAAAATCATGGAAAACTAATTACAAATCAAAAATCAAAAGGTAAAAGAAATCAAAAATAAAATCAAAATTAAAAAATAAAACACAAAAAATATAAAAAAGAAAACTAACAGAAAAATTATAAAAATCGTAAAAAATTATTAAAAAATAAAAAAAATAAAGAGGTAACTTAATTCTACAATTTACAAATTAAAATATATCAACTAATTTCAAAGTCATATTGTTTGCAAAAGATAAATGTGATTTTTACTTTCTTTTTCTTTTCATAAAATAAAAAAAAAGAACAAAAACAAATATTAAGATAAAAACAAAACACCAGTTCAAACATAATCTCCGATCGAACTACGTGGATTTTAATTCTTTATGTAAGGTACGTAAATCTTAAATTTTTATATTAGGTCAAATCCATCTTTATAAATAAATTTCTTCTTTCTATCTCTTTTTCTTAATATTATTTCTTTTATTTACTTTTGCATGTGATTGTTAAGGGGATTAAAATAGAATAAATGTTATATTAATTTTACATAATAAATTTAGGGTAACCATTTTTAGTGATGAATGTTATGGCGTGTTTAACACTTTTCTCACACAGTCGATTTTCAAATCTAATTTTAGTTCGTAGATCATATTTCTTAGAAATTTTTTTTTAAAGTTTTATCTTTTAAAAATTTAAATTTTGGTGGTGACTCCTCTATTTTGATTTTAGTTTTTTTTTTGTGAAATTGAATGTTTGAAAATCTTTTTGATACCACGTAGTCGTATTTTCGAGTGGAACACCAAATCTTAAGCATATGCCTGCATGTAAAGATCATCTAAATTTTGGTACCCAAGCTTTCTTAAATCTTACAAGGTTAGGTTTTTCTACCTTCTGTGTAAAAGTACCTTTAGGTACCCATAAGAGTTTAAAACGGACATATTAATTTTTTTAAAAAGCATAATTGTGTGATGCATGTCCATTTTTGTAACAATAAAAACATTTCACAAAAGAGCTCAATGCTTTTGAAAAGAAATTCTTGTAAAGTTTAACTATTTAAAAAAAAACCAAAACTAAACTTTTAAATATTTTTCAAAGATGCAACTTATTGTTTTAACAAATTATTTTCATTCTTCAACTTATGAAAATCTAAGATATGGAAAATTTCAATTTCTTGAAGTAAAGGTTTATTTTCCTCCATAATCTTTTCTAATTTATTTTTTAAAATATGAGAACTTTCTCTAAGTTTAGATTTTACTTTACTAAGTTCTTTATATTTTGAAAATTAATGAGAAGCTCATTAAGAGTTTCTTGTAATTCATCTCTGCTAGAAGAAGTTTCAAGTTCGACCTTATTGTCTTCGATAGCCATAAAGCATACATTAGTCATTTCTTGCTCAATTTCCATTCCTTCATTATCTTCTTCTTCATCATCTCATGCGGCAATATTTTACCTCTTTTGTTTCAAGTTATGCTTTTGAGATCATTCCTTTCATATGCAATGAGAATGCCTCATAACTCATCATACGTGACAACATTGACATTTCCACTTTCAAATGTATCCACCTTGGATTGCCAAGCTTGAGGAAGACTTCTAGAGATCTTTATTACTTACTTGAAGTTAGAGTATGTCTTTTCAAGAACTTTTAGGTCACTAATAATTTTTGAAAATTTGTTAGCCATCTTTTCTATATTCTCATTGTCATCCATTTGGAAGAACTCATATATATAGACTAACATATTGATCTTAATCTCATTGACTTTACTACTTCTTTGGCAATGTCATAGCTTGAGATTTCATCATACTTCTAACCACTGATAACAAGGTAAAAGATATTGACGGCTCAATCATTTACTAGAATTATCTTGATGTCATCTTTATCTCATTCACTTGTTGGTTTATCAAATGTTTCTCCTTTATTATTATTTTTTGGTAGGAAATTTTGGCCCCTCTTCAATGACTTTTAATATTGATTAGTTTGTAGCTCATATAAATATCCTCATCTTGGTTTCTAATTGGTTTAATAATTTCCATTGAAGCAAAGTGGCCTTATGGTAGAATGACCTTCCATGAAGCAGTCTTTTTCCAATTGTTGATACATTATTTTTGCACAAAATAAGATTTTTTTCTTGGTTGTTAAGCACAAAAATCAAATGAAACTAGCTTTGGTACCAATTGAAGAATACACCTAGAGGTAGTTGAATATGTGCTAATACAGTAAAATGTTTTTAATGCAATTTTGGAACTTAATTAAAAATAGAATAATTGAATTGTGTTATGCTAATAGTAAGTAAATGATTTGATAGAAGAAATTTGGAAGATATATGAAATTTGAAATTTTAGCATAATGAGAAATGTTCAATTAATTAAATCTTGATTTAGTTAACTAAAACTTAACACAATGTAATAAAATTAAACTAACTGTGAAAATTCAATTAATTAAGATAAGATTCAATCAATAGATCTTCAACTTGAATAAAATTGAAGCAATAACAAAAGCCTAGAAAAGTAGAAATAAGAAAGAATAAAACATCAAATATCATCTTAGTTTAGACCTTTTATCCCACGTTCAGTTTCTTTGAAACTTAAGGGATACCAACACAAAGTTTTAGTCCACCTCAAATTATAGAATACTTAAGTTTTACACAAGCTTATACAAAATTTTTTATGCATAAGGGTTTTTACTCAAAACTTAACCTAAACTTACAATCCATTCACTTAGGAGATATTTCACGAAGATGAAAGAAATTTCAAAACCCTTATCAAAAAAATGATAACAATAAACTCACTCTTAAAGTTCTTATAAGCTAGATTAAACTAAAAACTAAACTTAGAAAAATAAGATGAAAAAAATAAGAAGAGTTATAATACAATTTAGCTTATCTTTCTTTATTTTTGTACCTCCTTCTTTTCATGCTCCCTTTTTATAGAGTAGCTCCATACTAACCATTAGAGTGCTTTTATCTTTCAAATTTTAGACTAGCTGTTAAGAAATAAGCTCTTCTTCTTTTTCTTTTTTAATGGAAAATTTGAACTTGGTAGCTTTTTAACTTAAATCTTTAGAACATTGAATATGGAAGAGGAAGAAAATTTTCTATTTCTAATTTCTTTTGCTTCACAATTACATAGACGAAAGAAGCTTATGTCTTCTTTTTTCCAAGCTTTCTTAATCACATTAAACGCTATTAAATGCAAGCATTTAAGTGTTCTAAAACTTGTGAGTGAGGAAAGATGAAGTGAAATATTATATTAATACTTTAGATGCGAGATGGTGACTTAAGAAAGTAATGAGACAGCATAAATTGACTTTTAAAAGACTTATTTTTTTGCTTCATATTGGAATAAAAAAATAAGCAATTAAGGGTAAAAATCCTATTGCTTCATCACATAATCATATTTGAGAGTAGAAAGCTAAATATTTTTTGGCCAAAACAAAAAGGCTTCATAATAAAACTTTCATTAGGAATTTCTTATATTTCAAATATATGTATATAAATAAAGCTTAAAGAGTGCAAATAATGGAATCGATAAATTTATTTATAGCCTAAATAAGAAATGCACAAAGTATGAATCCCAATACAAAACATTAAAAATATGACCAAATAATTTGTTTTAATGCTTTATAAATTAAATTTGATAGTTTTATTATCATTAAAATAATTAAAAATTAAATATGAAACCTTGAGCTAACATTTTTGCTTTGAGCTGCATAATTTTTGTCATTGATTTTTCAAATTTATTACTTTAGCACATGTTCTAAGGCCTAACATTTTTATTTTTACTTACACATCTCACATGGAAAATGCTTGTCCATATAGCAATGGTCTTCTCCAGCAAGCTACAAGGCTTAGCAAGTAACTTCCAATGATATTGATTTCATGTTTCAAATCTATTATTTTAGCACATACATTTATAATCTACCTAATCCCCTATTAAAGATTGTTTCCACCAAATTCTCTACAAATTTTGGGGGATGTATTTCATTTGGATTGTTTAGATCAAATTTGAATGATTTAGATTTTAGATTTTTATTTTTATTTAAATTAAACATCATTTTTCTAAGTTGAGAGTTAGAAACTATCTTTATTTCGTGTTCTGTTTCCTTTAAAATAAAATAAAAAAACACATGTGAAATCTGAGCCATTTATATTAGATTTAAATAGTCCAAATAGAATCCAAATTCATAAAGGATCCATTCATGATTGTTCCTTCCATGCTCTAAAGCCTAATATCTGTAGTTTTGGTCACACATCTCACATGGAAAATGCCTATCCATTCAGACACACCACTTTATGTCAAGTACCTCAATAAATTTGTTCTATTATTATTTGCTTAGAAAATTAATTATATAGAAATAGCAATAGGTAAAAAGAAGACTAAATGGAAATATAAAAGCAATAGTTTAGTAAGCAATAATTAGATAAAAGAATGTTAAATGGAAATATAAAAATTATAATTAGGCTAAAAAGATTATTGAATTGAAATATAAAAGTAATAATTAAATTGAATTTAAAAGTCAACATTTAGTCTGTTAAATATTTCTCTAATTTGAGCAACTATACTAGCTGTTAACTATTAATAATTGAAAAACTAAAAATAATTTATAACAATTTGAACAAATTCATGCATTTAGGCCTTAACTAGAGGTTGCATCTTTTACATTTTTGCAATATGCATATGTAGAAATCTATAAATGCATACCTAGTTAATAAACTTTTTCATTTCTTATTTTGCTTTATACTTGTTAAACAGGGTGAGTGTAGGCTAAATCAAACATATATTATAAGTGTAGGCTGCATCAAACATATATTTAGCTATCACCTTAGTGATACATAAAAAATGCCATTAATCTACTCTCAATAAA
The DNA here is from genome assembly GCA_032878935.1 of Erythrophleum fordii. Lineage (NCBI taxonomy): Eukaryota > Viridiplantae > Streptophyta > Magnoliopsida > Fabales > Fabaceae > Erythrophleum > Erythrophleum fordii. Next base: position 18,727,095 of record JAVQMF010000045.1, read on the forward strand.
ATGCAACACTACATATAACTACCAATACTCAATAATTTTTAAGAATGACGTATAAGTACCAAATACCCCTATTGCTACACCCATTAATATTATTCCTACTATGACTACCATTTCAAATCCAAATCTTTGATATGTGCCTGAAATCTTTAAGTAACACAAGCATGGTAGTAAAATTGAAGCTGTGACATTCATAAATGCTCCAACTAGAGACATAAGATATCCAAAGAAAGGAATAGCCAGGGCCACTATGACAGTGCTGATGACCAAGGTTGTGCTTATTAAGATATTTGTGAGCCTATTCATATAATGTCGAGGAAGCAACTCTTTCAAAGTATTCGTGATTGGTGTCACCATCAAAGCATACTTGGATACTGGATTCACCAAGGTAGTATATATTGCAATTTTTGAACTCAACTTGTTTGTTGGTAGGTTTAACGTTATCTGTGATTGTACATCTGAACCAAACATTAGGTAACCAACGATAGCCATTAATGCATAACCAACAGTGCTTAACATGAAGCATATTATCAAGACCTGAAATGTAAATAAAATAACATTGATCAAAAACAAATTAATAAAACATACCTTATTTAACTTAGAAGGGAAAAGACTTACATTAGAGAATTGATGTTTGTTTCTCATGGAATTATACAAGGTGGGAAAAACTGGATGTGCACCGTAACAAAAAGCATATAAGCTAATAGTTGTAGGGATGCCATTCCAATTAAGAAAGGTTCCATTTTGGTGTAATCTAACTCCATCTGCTATTGCAATCCAAAATATAGAGCAAAGGATGATAACAAAAGCAAACATGCCACTTGCTGACATGTAAGAAAGAAGACTTAAGTCATCTAACCAAACCGTAGGCATAATAACGAGGCCTATTATTATCACAAAGAATTGCTTTCCACCTATTGATAAACATGCGAATTCAATGATCATATTGGGGAATATATTATTTAAGTTATCCCCTTCTAGGATTATGAATCCTATTGCAACTAGGTAAAGCTCAGCATACATGGTTATTGACATTACTAGTCTTCCTTTCCTTCCAAATGCATGTTCACCTATGTCTGGATAGGTTTTGATGTTTGAATTTATATCCATACATTTTTTAATCAACACAGCTGAGTAAAAAGTTGCCATGGCAATCATGAACAAAAGAATTAAGCTTAGCCATCCTCCAGATGCTAGAGCATATGGAATGGAGAGTATGCCAACTCCTGAAAACCAAGATATAACTTGTGTTGGTTTTGTTACAATTGATGAATAATAAATATTAAATATCAAATCCTAAAGTCAGACATAACAAAAGGTTTAAACACTAAAATAAAATCAATCACACACCATCAATGTAAGAACTTAAATTTTGTGTTTTCAAATAATTTCTTAATAATTAGAAGTTTCATACAAAATCAAGAAACAACATTTAATTAATATTAAAAATAATAGATGATAAAGAATAATGTCTAATCACATTTTTTTGAACTTAAAAAGTTCACCATCTTGATATATATATATATATATATATATATATCCAACTAAATTTTTTTATCTTTTAAAGTCTTAAAATAAAATACTCTTAATGAGTAAAATTCTTGTGAAACTTTTCCTTTCCATTTCTTTGCATAATACATTTATGCTTTCATTTTTTTTTTCTAAACCTAAAAGAAAAAGAATAGCTATCTGCACACTCATTCTCTTTTCATTCCTTTCCTCTTCTTTTCTTTTCCCTCTCCCTTTTTCCCTTTCTTTTTCTTTTCTTCCGCTCTTTACTTGCAAATGAGCATAACACTAGCTGTGAAAAGAAAAAACACTTCCTCTTAGAAGGTACGAAGTAGAGCTTCTTATAAAATTATCCTTTGAATTTAGTTGGCATCCATGATCAAATTTTGCTAACATAGCTTAGCTATTGGCCATTCGTCAAAAACAAAACCTCATCATTCATATGTGTAAGATCTTTAAAAGAACTTCCTTTCTTAGAACAAAAACTAAAAGAAATGGCCAAATAAAAGTAGAGTTATCAAAATGAGTTGAATCCACCGTTTAACCAATGGTGGGCTAGGTTTAAATTTTACCAAATCTTATATATAACACTATGACCATTTTGACCCAACTCATTTAACCGTGAGTTATATGTGCTAAACCATAACATGTAAGTTGATTTTTTTTATTTACTATTCCTATATTTTTCAATAGAAATTAAATTAGTTAAGTAGTTATTTTTGTTTAATTATAAAAAGATGAAGATGTATTTAAACATTCAAAGTTTGAATTTTGGTGTGCGGAATGCTTTTTTAAACTTTAAATGCTCAATACTAATACTTGTGGAAGGTTGAATGCTATTTACTTTATTTAAGAAAAAAAGTTATAGTAATTAACCTACTTGCTAGGCTAAGCTGACATTTCGTGGCCCCTTTGACAAATAAGGCAACTTAGATTAACTCGCATAACCCCTGTCCAGTGGTAGGTTAGTCTGAGTAAGCCAAGCGAGCCACTTTGACAATTCCAAATATGAAAGGAACAAAAGAAAGAGAAGAACAATGCCGGCACTAGAGGCAAGTGTCTTCCAACCTCCCATGTCGGTACTAGAGGCAATCGTCTTCCACCCTCCCATATCATCTACTCCATGGTATTGAGGCGCTTAATATGGTACACCTGCTCCCACCACTTCCTAGACCTTAGTCATGCTCTGTCTGTCACTTTCCATATCAGCATTAACGGGTTGAGTCTCTTTCACGTGAAGCAAGAACTTAGAACATTTTTTTTTGGACTAATTACAATAAATACACGATAGATAATTAGAAAGAAATAAATTGAGAACGTGAAATCAAGTAACTTTTCGCGTTAAAAAAAAAAAAATTGAGATTGGAAGTTTTTTAATTATATAATTGCAGAACATCCATTTGGCTCATATTATATACCCATAAAGAATTAACAAAAACAAATCATTCAGAGAGAAGGAGTCCAGCTAGCTTCCACACAAGTGGGTAGTTTCAAGGGAGAAATTAAGCAACAAGAGATGAAATCTGCATCACCACACATTCACCTTGACAGACCACTCGAATGATGACTATATTATCATTACCAAGCGCGTTTCAAATCTTGGCTAATCAAATAATGATGGAAAAGGAAGAAAACGAATATACGCAATGGCATATTACCGCCGTTGCCAGATTTGGCCACAATCAATTAATAATAGCAGCGTTCATCCCAAATATTTGGAAACAAAGAATTTTAATCTCAACTTTGAAACCGTAAAGTTGTTCCATTCTAAGGAAGTTTTATCATGAGTTTGCAAATAAACCATGAAAACAGAACTAGAGAGTGGTATGTAATAATCAGGGAGTCACAAAAAGGGTAATAAAGGGAACATGGAAAGCACCTGATAATGCATTGAGGCCATTAATACAGGTCTTCAATAAGGATGTGGCGCCGTTGCCGGCTTGGTCACGAGCAGCTTCGCTTCGTCTTTCTTCACCATTTAGGTGGTGTTGCTTTTCTTCAAGCAGCAAGGGGACGTTTAGGACCATCCCATCACTCTGCTCAGCTTCCATTGATATTGGAGAGCAGTGCAATACAAGAGACAGAGAAATCAGAACGAGTAGTTAGAGAGCAAAGCCGGTCTTGACCACATAAATAATGTTACTTCCATAGGTATATTCTTGAATTCAAATGTTATTAAATTAAAAATAAAATTTTAAGATATATCTAATCAGACACGTTTCTAGAACTACGTATACGTAACGAACTAAGGATTTTTCTAGATTTTTTTTTCAATTTTTGATTGGGGTACAAAGGATTGTGGTTGTGTAGCCCATCGTTCATAAGGGAAGGGTGAATCGTTTTGATGTGTAGCATTGGGTTTCTGCTTGTTAAGACTTTCCCCTATAAATGAAGTTTCTAATTTCATATGAAATCATAAATTTACGTGATAAAGACTCCAATATCAATCATCTTCTATAATGACTCCTTCAATTTAGCAGTAGGCCAATTAAAGATTTTCATGTTCAATAAAATCATCTTAGGATTCGGTATGGAAGATTAACTTGAATATTTGAAATTAACAACTGTGTTTGCTACTTCTAGGTTATTGTATGTTATAATCTATTGTATTACATAAAGTAACACAAGATCATAAGCCATGGGCGAGCAAGAAACGCTAAATAGATAAACGCAATAATGTTGGAAGAGGGAGGGATCGAGTAAGAAAAAGAAAGCGTAAAAGAACAAAAACAAACAAAAAAATGCTGGGTGTTCTTCTATAAAATGGAACTTCGGATTTGGAAACGTTTGCTTGCGAAAGTAAAGATTTTCTTTAATTTTTATTTTTATGGGTGATATTTACTATTATTATTATTATTTAATAGTATAATTATTTTTTATTATTTTTAAAAAATATATCATAAATATTTTTCATCTATTTTATTTATTTTTATTTTTATACGGAATATTTTGTATATCACAAGACCATTTGTTACACTAATAGTTAAACGTCCATTAATTTTCTCGTCTTTGGAGAGCTGTGACTTTCCCTTGCGACGTGGAAAGATCGAGGTGGCTGCCTAATGCGAAAATCATTGCTGGGTTAGTTTAAATTTTCTGCATTCAGTGGATCAAGTTGCAAGCTAATCCCAAAATTGATTGACGTATTTGTAATGCTACACCTTCATATGGAACAAATAAATATCAGGGGTCGTATATCATGCGTATTGCACAAGAACTCTCCAAATTTAGATCAAAATTTCCGTATTTTAGACCAAAAAATATTTATCATGTTATTTGAAATTGTTTATGGTCGGGTTAATTTGAGGATTACAGATTTTTAATTGAGAACTGAATGTTTATTTATTATTATTTTGGATTTTTTGTGTGTGTGTAGGTTTTGGGATATCTCATATACATAGTAGTGTTTGGTTAGGATTCTCTTATTTTGTTTGGTATATAGAATAGTTAAGTATGAAAATAGAAAGAAAATAAGGTTGTGAATGAAATAAAATAATTACTTTTGGTATAATATAAAAATAAAAATAATTCTATTTTTATGTTTGGTTGGATAAAAAATATTAGAATGGAAAAGAATGATTAAAAATGACTTTTATACCTTTGTTTTAAAAAAAGGAATAAAAAAATAATGGTAACAAGATTATAATGAACTTTGCATAAATTAGACACAATAATTTTTCTTGATTTGCATACTTATCTGAAAGAAATGAATTCCTTCTCTCTTTCTAACATTTGGACAAAATTTGATTGCAAAATGAGATGTTGAAAAAGATTCCTTTTCCATTTCCCACAATCTCATGCTACCAGACGTGATGTAAGTTGTTTTTTAGTTGAGTTATGATTATATTAATTTTAATTAAATTGGGTTTATAATACTAGAAAAATGTTTTTCATTATTTGAATTTACACTCATAAAGGACTTTTTATCCTAATATTACCAAAAAAAAATTAATTGTGCTACTGTACTACCAATCTTAAAACTCATTTGGTACATGGTATAGGATAAATTTTAATAGTATATAGTCTAATAATATTTTAAGACTATACAATATTTGTGGTGTGATGTTATATAACATAATGTATTATATAAAATAATATTATTATATGTTTGTTGATTCATTGTATAACACTAAATAAGATAAAAATTAACTATTTTGACAAAAATATTTTTTATTTAAAAATATAGTAAATTTTTTAAAATTTATTATGATATATTAATTTTTAAAGAGAGAACACAAGTAAGTAGGGCTACGTATGATGTCTGGTAGCTTGGCCAACTGGTCTTAAGGGTGATTATGATATCTGGTGACTCGACTAGTTTGATCTCACTTGGTTACATTAGGTCAAATTAAGTAAGACAAAAAAATGAGCATACCAAGCAAGGCATTGGGCTAGTTATATTAACTAGTTTGGCTTAACTTAACTTGGTTTTATTAATTTTAAAAAAATTATATGAATTATATGAAAATTTTTTTAAGGTAAAAATATAATTTTACAAAAATTTATATAAAAATTTTATTTTTTAAAAAATTCATTTTGTAAATTTTATTAATTTTTTTATAATGACTCGACTAGCCTAATAATGAACTGAATTGAATTAAGTTGGGTTTGAGCATTAGATCAGACCAATACCTGACTCTATCCATGATCAACCACATAGGCCCCACTTAGTCATATTGGACAAGGTTGGGATAAGTAAAAAATTTGGATAGATCAGGGCAAGCCAACCATGTTAGCCAATTTGGGTTGACCTGGTCTAGTCTTATAATTTTTTTTAAAATTATTTTATAAGATCTTATATGAAAATTTTATTTTTTCATGAGTAAAATGTAACTTTATAAAAATTTGTATAAAAATTTTATTTATTTCATGAATTATTTTATAATTTGTACAAAAAATTTTGAACAAAAAAGTGGCTTATCTAGCATAGTATTAGACAAAATTGGGCTAAATTAGGCCTAAACACCGGCTTAAGCCAATACTCAGCCTATAATTATCTCTATTGGTTTCTACTTCGCCATATCAAGTCACCTTGAGTTTGGCCCAAAAAAAAAATTGGGATGTTCAAATTAAGACAACTTTGTTGGCCAATTTGACCTGATATGACCTTATTTAATCTTATAATTTTTTTAAATTAATTATTTTATAGGGATTTATATATATAAAAAATTTCTTTAGATGTCATTTTATAACTTTTTATCAAAAATTTTGAGAAAAAAATGTGACTTGGCTAGCTTATGAAACCTATTTGGCTTGGTTTGATACTAAATCAACTGGGTTGGGATTGGACATCGAACTTAAACAAGTTGCTTAATGCAAAATCAAGTTAGGTATTGGATTAGGTTAAACTTAACTTAACCTAATCCATAAGCCATCCTATAGGTCGGTTGAAGTAGGAAAGTATTAACAAATCTTTATATATCAAAATTTAATCAAGCCTAATCTAATTTTTTAAAACTTGATTAGGTTATATATTATTTTGATATGTAAAAAGGATTTTATATGTAAACTTATACAATATATTATTTACACTAAATAAATAATTTATAATATATTATATTAACTTATATTATCAAACCTAATATAGGTGTCAAATAATATCTTTTTCATTTTATGTCCTATATTAACTTTTTTTTCTATTTATGGATGTCTCAACGTATATCTGATTGAGACTTTTTTTTTTTTAAAATGAAAGAAAGGCCAATCTCATGAGGCTAGGGAAAACCTGAGACATGTTTATCATTAAACTATTTTTTTCATTTTCTGTTTATCGTCAATCACAAGTCAGGCGGCTGCAATTCATAGAAAAAGAGAGAGAATAAGCTAATGGATATTAATAGATAATTAATTAGAATGTGAGGATAACATGGTCATGGTACAACTACAACTTACTTTCCTCATTTTACATCTAGAGCAGAGGAGATATACTTCTTTTTATATTTGATATACTAATATCATGATGTATTTGCAGATGTGATATATTTTCAAATTTGTATCACAACATATATTTATATCATCATAATCATAATATATCAAATATGAAAGGAGAGAAAGAAAGGAAAAAGTAATTAATAAATTGATATATCTTACGACACCAATTAAAAATTTATACATTTTTGTCCAAGAGTTTCAATTTAAGTAATACATTTTTTAAATTTAAATTTTAAGAAAATCTGATATATTTGGTTCGATCCTTACTCATTCTCTATCCTTTCTCCTAATCCTCTTTTAAAACTTTATGTTTCATTTGTTTTTTTTAAAGTTCATTTTTTTAAAAAAAATAAATAAAATTTTAATATTTATTTACTTTATTTATTATAAAAAATGAAAATATCTACACAAAATGTTAGTTTAAGTAGACAAAGTAAAGTTTTTAGTTAAAACTATTATTATATAATTTATTTATTTACTTATTTAAATATCTTTATTTTAAATAAATATAAAATTTTAAACTCATAATTTAATATATCTAAATTTTAAATTAAATTAAATTAAATTAGAAAAAAATACTGTAATTAAAAAGACCTTTTGCAATATAAGAAAAAAACATATATACACCACTTCTATTTTTATTGCCATATTTTTTTAATCAAAATATGATAAGTGTATAATTTTCTAATAATAACTTGATATGTGTATAGGTTTTTGCAGATAAATATATGATTTTTTAATTAAATTATATATATGCTATGTTATTATTAGAGAATTATATACTTTTCATATTAAAATAAAAAAATTGATAACAAAAATATAAAAAAATTCCATATAAGTTTAGTCCGCATTGCAACCTCACCTCTTATATGTTCTTTGCTTTGTGAGTAGAGATAGGATTAGAGGAGGAAGATTGATGTAGAGTGAGCCTAAGGATGTAGGTTGTCTTAGTTTTGATTGCAAAATATGAATATGTGACCTTATGAGGTTTTCTTGTAAAGTAGGAAATAAAAGTCTAAGGATTGATCTTTAGCGTTAGGTTATTTGGTCGTAATTTTATAATTTTTCAAGTGATTATAAAATTCTCTTATTTTGTGTTTGAAAAATATATGTAGGATCAATTTAATTTGAAGCATGATATAAATCTATGGTTTCATTTTCTCTTTCCCAAATTATTTATGTTCCACTGTTTAGTTTAATCACACACATCACCAATGGTGCATGATATTTTGAATTTATTTTTTAATATAGGAAGCTCACTCATATATTGACCTAGGAAGCAAAATTTCTAGTTGAATTTATTTTCTATATTATTTATATTTTTTTAAGAATTCAATTCAACCCTCTTCTTAATCTCATTTTAAACTAACAATGAGAATAACCCCTACACAAACTTATACCATTCAAATTTTGATCAAATCCCCCAATCAGCCACTTCAAAACTGAAATTCGTAGATAAAAAGTAATAGACTTTGGTACATACTCTTCAACTTCTTTAGTTATGAGGGAAATAGAAACATCTCAAATATTCAAACCCTCCGAGATAATATTAGCATAAAAAATATTTTAAATCTATTGAAGTTTGTCCATATTTTATATATTAGGAAAACTTTTTAAGTTAGAATTAAAAAGATTTACGTTCATTAGTTAATGTTTTGCCACACGTTCCCGGAATTCAATCATTAATGCATTATTCTTTTTCTTCTTGGTTGTTACCCTCGCATTGTTGGGTTCTCGTCCCTGTTATCCCACTCCATTTCCTGAACACAACCCAAACTAAAATATTGCAGTACTTGATATGGGTGCCAATCCTTGGTTCTTATTCACGGGCGGGACAAAATCAAAATTATTGGGGTCGAGAACCAAAACAATTCATGCGTATGTTAATTATATATTTATCAGGTGCAACTATAAGTTGGCTCTATTTAATTTACGAGGTCAGCTACTTTTTTCTGAACTTAATTTCAAGATCATAGTTCAATAATTAATGTTATATCATATGGCTCAAAGAAATCTAAACTGCGGAGCTTATCTGGAGACATAATAGAGAGCCTCTCCCTATCTTGTACTGTCGACATAATAGCAAACGGAAGTGAAGAGTAGAGGCATGGCATAAATCTGAGTGATATAAAGCAGCACAGTCCAAACGCCGAATCTGAAGGGCAACTACACTCATCTGACTATGGAGCTATCTCCATTAGTTCTGAATCCCCTCCGCCGTGATCCTATCCAACAAGGACTTTTCTTCCACCTTCACACCCCAAAACTTGAAAAGCACTCCATTATCAACCCACCTCAAGCAATGCCTTTCCTCCACTCTTGATTTCTTCCTACCTCTTGCTGGCCGTCTCACCCTCGCTCAACACGATGACGGCAACAATTCCGCTTCCTTCTTCATTGAATGCAACAATTCTGGTGCTCTCTTTGTCCACGCTATGGCACACAACACAACCGTCGTTGACATCCTCGAACCCGCTTTCGTTCCCCCCCTTGTCTACTCCTTTTTCCTACTCAATGGCCTCAAAAACTACCAAGGCACAATCAACCCTTACTCGGCATCCAAGTCACCGAGCTAGAGGAAGGCCTCCCTTTCACCAATCAACCTAAACACAGCCCACATCTTCGCGAGCAGAGGATGTTTCACTTTTCAAAGTTAAAAGTTGCGCAGTTTCAAGCAAAAGCAAATGCAGAGGCCAGCATCGACACAATATCTTCTCTGCAATTGCTTTTAAGTCATATTTGGCGCTCTGTGATTCGCAACCAGGGGCTTGACGCTGGGAAAGAAATGAGTCTGCATATTAGGCATAAGGGCCAGAGGGAAAATGCGTCCGCCCTTACTGGATAATTACTTTGGGAATGCAGTTCTGCTGGCTGGTACTGTGATCATGAGAGTAGGGGAAATGGTTGACGAAGAAGGATTGGGCAAGGCTGCTTAGAAGTTGAACAAGATGGTTACTTCCAACACTCAAGAGAAGCTGAGCCTATTGGATTACTTTGTGAAGAATCCGAAGCTACAAACGCTGAGTGGCGTCATTAGTGGTGCCTTGCTCATAAGTAATTCTCCCAGGTTTGAAATTTATTATAATGACTTTGTCTGGGGAAAGCCTGTGGGAGTTCGAAGCGGTGCTAGGAGTAAAAACTATGGAAAGATTACTCTGTTTGTGGGAGCAGAGGAAGGAAGTATTGACATCAAAGCTTGCCTTTCCCTCGTGATATTGGAGGCCATGGAAATGATTCTGAGTTCATGGTTGCAGTTGCACATTAAAATTTGTTATGTGATGTTCTTTTTGATTGTTGCCTGAATGTGTTGTTTTGTCTGGTGATAGGATTAATCAGCAAGTTATGCGATAATACTCTGTATTTCACGTGGTCTTTTCATAGAATATCATCACGTGGTCTGTGTCTGGGAATTTTGGGAGTAAAAGTAGTGCAACAGCTTTCCAAAAACTCACTAAGAAGGTAAAAACTATTTAGCTTAGCAATAAATCACAGAGAAAATATTAAGTGCCTTTAAAATTTCTCTTGGTCAGCTCTACCTTTTCAGGTCTGATAGAGGCACCTTAAATATTGTTGTTTTGCACGAACTAGCTATTGCTTCTTCATTAAATAGCCAGATATGCTTCAATGGGCAAGAATCTTCTCATTGAATGCCACGAAACTCTACTGCAGCGAAAATCTCTCCCTTCATAGCTTTCGTTCATAATGGTGCGTCCAAGATGGAAATGGAGAGATTAGCGAGCTAATGAGATTTCCTTCATCAAACACACGAAATGCAGAAACTAGAGATAGATCATAGAATCTGCTTGAGAGGCATGACGGAAAGACTCCCTCAGCAGGTGCGAGAAATAAGAGGTGAAAATGTAGGATATGGCATTATGAAAATCTATTCGTGATTTTGTGTGCAATAAATCTCTCTTCCTTTTGCAATCAGTGAATAGTGGGAGAAAGGCTCCATTATAGCAAAGATGGTGCAATAGAGAGAAAAAGGCTCTTTTGCACTACGGCAGGGGATCTAGTGGGAGAGGCAAAGAGAAGGAGAGAGAGAGAGTGTTTTTCTCAGCCTCTCTCTATTCTCTTTATCTCTCTCAAAAATTCACATAATATAGTTAAGGCTAAATGTAGTGAATCTGGACTGCAAAGAAGTGTGACTCGATGGAAGACATTTTGTTAGGAAAACTTCCTACACATAAAAAGAATAAACAGAAGCATTTTCCTTCCTTTCCTATGTTGGTGTGAGATAAGATATTATAAAGATGAGATTTTGCATTGAAGTGTTGATTCCTTGAGAAGAATTCAATTTAGAAAGTTGGGCCCAAAATCACATCATTCCTATTTTTATTCGGCCCAGATTAATAACTATTTTTGACCCAAATAAATTATCCAAGTATGTGATGTGGGCTTTAATTGTAAATGATTGTCAAGACAATTTTATCAAAGCCTTTAATCCAACAATTATCATCGAACTTGATGTGAAATAATTTGATGATTCAAGAATTCATTTATGACAGCAGGAACAGGGCGGAGAAGGCACATGCACAAATTAATTACACATATAAGAATTAAGATAGCCGAAAACAGAACAAGACAGACACAATAGCTCAAGTAACAGTAATAATTTGTTTGGGGCTCCCATACGTCGTGATATATTGTTTCAGTTTTTCGTCTTCTCTGGGGCCTTTCACTTCATTTGTCTACCATAAAAAGAAGATAATCTATCAAGTTTGGTCTCACTTTGCCAATAGTCGTGAGTCTCATTAATATATTAGCAAAAGATAAGTGCATGTTTGGTTCAGCTTTTACTTTTTTCAAATTGTAATTTTGATCAAAGTAATAAGATATAATTTTTGCATTGTGATTTTGGTCAAAACAATAAAATATAACTTCTGCATTTTGTGGGTTGCAAATCGTAATTTGAGAGTCTCCAGAAATGTTTTCAAACACAACATAAATTCCATATCCAATATGCGATAATTACAATATGCTTCCCTAGGTATTTACGGTATCAAGTGAATTAGGATAGAGACTTGGTCAAGGCGTAGACGCTTCAACACGTCACAAACTCATTAACCATGGCTGCTTGAGGCACACATAATATTTATGATTGGTATAATTTGGTTTAGATTCAATACATGTTATAGAAAACTCATTTTAACTTACTTATTTACATCATCATCTGAATTTTCTTTATCCGCAGGGACATTTGAGCATCCTATGAGCAACAATGGAATTGTCACTTTGAGCAAAACAAACATGTGAAAGCAGCGGATATGTTTCAGACAAGTTATGAAAACATATCTCTGTTGGCGCGAATACTGCCTGTAGATATTTGTTTGGGTTGGGATAAATCCGCGCCTAGTAGTGGGGAAAAGAAGAAACGATAAGGAAGAGCAAACAAATCCAAAACCAAAGCATCCATGACTTGTTGCACCTCCTTAATTTTGTGAGGGAACAGTATATGACCCTACAATCCGAGAAAGCGATGGCCACGAACACCACGACTGACATTATAGCATGCAGAACGTTGGCAAACTCCATCTTATAGTTTTCGTAATCTGGGATCTCCTTTTTGTCGATGAAGTCGTTTGAGAAAAAAAAGGAACCCACATGGACCTACAATTCCATAGACTAGCTTCCCATCTGAATCAATGAAACTGTCAGTGAAGTGGAGACGAAGCAGAAGGCGACGCATAGGCCTAGGAGCAAATGCTTCATGGTGGTGCTGAGGGCAGAGCAATGGCCATCTTTGTAGATGGTAGGAAGCGCGGTATCGAACACTAGGGAAATTCCAGTTGGGAGGAAGATTGCTAGCTTAGAGGCATTTAAGAAGGTGGTTGGACACCCTTTGCAATTGTGCGGCGCTGTTTGAGGTTATCAGACTTGGGTGTACTCTTCTCAACATCTTCAACGGTACTTGAACCATTTTCTGCAGTGTGCTGCTGCATCATTAACCACTATGAAGCAGAGGAAGAGTCGGCGAAAGGTGGGAATGTAGAGCTTGCGGGGGTGGGTGATTTTACCTACATGCATGCATATATGGACCAAGTTGTCTACTATTTTAGATGATGATTGACGGCTTATTAATATGTCGTTTTTGAAGCGTCCAAAAGAAAGAGGATGGCAAGGGGGAGGCAGGTATACGCTCTAAAATAATTCCATGCAATGGGTTAATTTTTGGATGGAGACATTATTCAATTTACATTTAGTTTGCCCAGAACAAAAAGGCAGTCAATGACTCGAGGTGAGGTGAAGAAAAAATGCGCGAACTACAGCTTTCCCGTCGTTTTCGGTAATGAATACTAGTCCATAATTTTGTTTCCGTCGAATCGAGCTATTCCAATGTGGCTCCCTGTGTTAACTCATTTCCCCTCGTCTTTTCATTATGCAACCACAATAAATTTCCATTTAATTATATATACATGTATGTATATTTCTATTTAAGCATATAGGATTTGATAACAACAGAATTGACGTAGTGTATCAAATTACAGATCATGGCAAACCTTAATTAATCTGTGGTGATCAACGTATTTTAGTAACTTTAAGGTGGTTGGCCATTCCTAATGAGCTTATAGTTTTGACGATGCCAGCTTCAGTTATGTCTCTCCTCCTCTTTTTTTTTTTTCTTGATATTTTTCTAAATAAATATTCTGAAAATTATCTTTCTATAATAAATTTATTCATCAATTTGTTTTCTTTGTATATTCTTTTATTTTTTATTTTATCTAATCTTTCAATTTGTTATTTATTTTAAAAGTTTTTTTTTTAAATCCTAGTGACAGATTTCACATCTCTACCTTAGAGTTTTTATTTCTTTTTAGGGTGAAATATGATGTTTTTATTATTTTTGAAGCTCAAAATTTTTATACAGTTGAAAATTTTAATTGATCTTGTATTTAAAAGAAATAAAATAATTACCCTATTGCATCACTAAATTTGGTCATGAATTTCAATTTTCAACGAGTAGATGAGTTAGCACTGAGAAATAATGGGTTGAACTAAACTTTAGGCTTATGATTTGGCTAAAGTACTAAAGAATATTTGTTAGATAAAAGGGTTGAATTGGACTTTGACAGCCAAAATGACTTATAATAGTTGTAGGCCACACATTTAATTCATTGGTTTCTTTGAAGAAAAATGGTCCAATAATGTGCAACTAAAAAAATGAGAATATTTGATTGGTTCTAGGTAGTTTTCATTTATTTAATTATCTTCTTACAATTTAAGGATAAAGCTTGCAAGATATTTTGGAGGCAATTAATTAGATCAATTAAAAACAAAGAAATTCGTAAGTTGACAAGAAGAGTGCAAAATATGCTTAAAACTCATTTCCTTAATTATAGGGATATGATTGATACGGTTAATTGAAGAAGTAGTTTACTAGCAAACAAAAAATAATTTTTAAATTTTCAATTTTGTTGACATGATATAAATTACTATTCAAATTGTTGGCTATGATCCAATATTATTGTTAACATGAACAAAAATTTTAAGAAGAGTGGCAAATGGTTTTAATGAGGTTAAAAATTAGTTTTTTATTTATAAATATTCATTGTATATTTTTTAAAACACACATTTTCAATCAATCAAATACAAACTTTTGTATTTAATCATTTGCATTTTTGCCTTTTATTTTTAAAATTTATCACTTCATTTATAACTATTTTTACTATATCTTTGCCTTTGTTTTCTTTTATTATTCTTTCTGATCATAGGTGTTAGATACTTTTTAAACTATTGTCTTTTTTAGTAGTCTAGGAATTTAAAGTTGAAAAACATAATCACTTTCTTTGCATATCACTTGAATGTAAAAGTTAGTGTGCAAATTGACTAATCTGTTCAATTAATCAATTTAAATTCACAAACAATAAGATTAATTTTATTTAATTTTTAGTTTAACCCAAAAGAAATTATAGATGTTTTATCTTTTCAATTCTAGATATGAAAATTTTATACTTATTGTAAGTGCGGTTGAATTTTATTTTGTGAAAAAATGTCTTTTATATTAAAGAAAAACTCTAGTACCTTTGTCTTTTTTTTTTTTTATGTTCTTTTTTCAATTTTTAAAATTTTGTATTCCCTTTATGCTGAAAAAATAAAGACTAATTTTAGATAGTTCTATGATATAAAAATAGGGATTGTCGACTTCTCCACAATCTAACCAATGCAAAACTTGCACCATTACGCTCTTAAGTAAGCTGCCATTTCGTCCAGTGAATAATTAGAGTTCCGGGATCATAGCCACCATGTTACGTACGGAAAACTCGAGGGAGCATCATGTTTGCATGTCAAACGGACAAAAGGTAATAATACAATTGCATTCATATTCTTAAATCTGCAAACCAAGTGCCGAGTTTGTTGATTGAAATATGTGTAATGTTCTTTTGTAGTGAAAATATCATTGTGTAATTGCTATGCCATATCATGTAGGATTATCAACTAATTAAGAAATTAAATTCATTTTAAATGTAAAACTGAAATCTAGCCCTAAAACCGAAGATTATCAACCGAGATTATACGTTGTGTATGCTTTTGATGAGAACGTTGTCAATGATATACGAACAAGAAGAGGTTGAACGATTTAATCGAATTTGATATGAAATAATTTTGATGATTCTGGAATTCATTTATGAAAGCAAAAATAGGTCAGAGAAGGCGCATGTGCAGATGATGAAGCACAGAACTGCTGACAACAAAACAATACGAACTCAAAAATCTCTTGGCCCAAGTGAAACCAATGATTTAAGGCACTGAAATGTGTGAAATTAAACCAACTTGGTTTACTCTTTTTGTCATAACTATCTTTATATAAATTCATTGATACCATTTCTTGTCAATGGCAACTAAAAGGTTACTGGTACTAAACTTTTGATAACGGGTTTTGGCTCTTCTTACACTTCAAGTGTCACTATAAAGCCCAAATTTTAATTTTAATTTTTTTTTAACTCATGACTACCATAAACAACTTTATTTCCATCCATAAGACTGGATTATGAAATTCATTTATATATGGAAGCAATATAACTCATTTTGGCCCTTTTGATATAATAAAGCTTAAAATTTAAAAATTTATAACTTTTGCTCCATAGTTTTGATTTACACAAATTAAGTGTTTATAAAAATCTTAGGATATAAGCTTTATACTATAAAAAATTTAAATAAAATTGAATTCATTTGACTCCTAAAAGTATATAAAATCTGTGGCTGCTATAAGTGAATTGTAACTATCAAAATTTGCATAATTTTATCAACTTACAAAATTTATAAAATATTTTGTAAAACTTTAAAAAATATCATCTTTAACTCATTAAAGTTCTATAAATTCTATTATTTCATGCAAAATTTTAACCCCAAATTAAGTAATTTGGGCTGTTAATGGTACAAATATAATTTATGGCTCATTTGGATCAAAAAGTAATCCAATTGACTTTTAATTTGTACTTTCCTACCTTGAACAAATTTTAATCATTTTACACATTTATTCCATAAGATTTATTGCATGAAATAAGGCTTACATCAAAATGTGATCCTAATGATATTACTTCACATACACAAGTTCATATATCAATGATCCAATTATATATCAAAATGGCTTATATTCATATTTGCAAGCTTATACACATGTTTTTATTATATAACCTTGTCATTTACATAATTTTCATCATATATACATACGCTTACTATCTATTTGAGTCTATCATATACATTAAGCATATTTATATTACAAAAATCCTAATTACACTATTTTTTATTACCCAGCTCTTTTCAATTTCTTTCTTTTTTTTTTTTTTTTTTTGCTTGGAGAACCTAAAATAGTTAATGAGAGGAATATGGGTGAGATTATGGCGGAATCTTAATAGCAAATTTTAACCAAATCAATGCATATAAAAATGTCGTAAAAAAATACAATGCATGTGATGCAAACATGTAAATCATATGTATCATGCAACTCAAATATAACTTTTACTATAAAAACTTATTTCTCATCAAGCCATAACATCTAAACATACTGGCTAAGTTTAGGGAAACTTATTTTTAAACTAAAAAAGAACTATTATACTCAATTCTTCGCCATAGGGAGCTAGTAGCTAAAAACATAGAATATTCATGTATAAAACTTATAATAAAAACCACATCAAAGTATAACTCACGAATACATAAAGCAATTACATATACAAGGATATCAACTTATTTAAACATTCAAATGCATGCAAGATAAGGCAATATAATTATCTTATAGATTGGAAAAGTTTGAATTACCACTAACCCACTTGGCTCTTATCTTTTCCTTGGCTTTCCTTAACTTGACAGTTACAAATAGGTGAAATTGGGCTAGTTTGGCCTACATATATCCATTTACAAGGCAAAATAAATTCTTAGGGTCCATTTTAACTCTTGTTATTATTATCTAATCTTATTAGGACTCAATATGCCATTTTCGGCCATTTTTAGATTCTTTAAAAGACAACTCTTAGATTTCACTTTTTAAGTTCCAAATTCTCACTTGTTATGAGCCATCAATACTAATATAATTCATTAGAATCATCATAAGTTTGATTAAATAAGCTAAAAACCATCTTATTTCTTTAGGCCCATTTGAACCTTAAAATTTTACCTTTCAATTTAAAACTCTTAAATTCAATCCAATTATTTCATTAGTATTTATTCATCATATTTAGGCCTTGTAAATCCTTAAAATCCATCAAAGCACACCTTAAATACTGATTAAAAGGCTTAGCCAAGATTATGCCATATAAAGGGGCTAAGGGAGTTTTACTCATTTCTCTTGAGAATTTGGCATATGTGGAGGTTTTTTGGCTCCTTTCTAGTATTGATATGATCTTGCATAGGTTGAAATGCCTTTATAGAGTTCCAAAACTTTAAAGGTATAACTAAAACCTTAGGTGCTCTACTTTACAATCTATAGCTTTTTAATAGATTCTCTTTGTTTCATCTTAATCTCCATACTCCTAAACCCCTAATTCTATCATGTTTCAACCAAAATCAAATTTCCTCTAGGCTTCATACATGTTGGCCAAACCAAGGGTATCAAGAAAGGCAAAGGAAGGGCATGTTTCTTATATGGTATCATATCTTGTTTTAATCCTTGCTCAATAGAGATTTTGTAACACCATAATCTACTACCGCTATCTAGCCTCTCACTAGGCTCGGTTCCATATGATTTCCAAAGAATTACTACCATTCTGTGGCATTTTCATGCTATGAATCGGGGTTTCAAACACTCATCTTCTGCCCCATGGGTCCTGTGAACCCATCATGCACATACTCTACTCACTCTCCATTTATAAAACTCATACATAGCATAAATCAAACCATAAGCCATGGGTATGGAGCCAAAAACCAGAAAAATGCATTTTCTCACTTGTGTCTAAAAGTCATATTTTGGTTCTAACTTTGGAAAATCATAACTAATTGTAAAAAAATGAGAATCTAGCAAACTATAGCTTTCTGGAAAGCTCTAAGTGTTAACTTTACACTAAAAATAATTTCCAATTGTAATCTCTGAGTTTGGACTATGTTTGACATTGAAAATGGGAAGGAGGTTCGACTATCACTGTTTCTAGTGCAGCTTACTGTCATGACTTTTGAAAATTCATAACTAAATCCAAAAAAATCCAATCTGGGCACACTATACCAATTTGGAAAGCTACAGATGTCTACTAGAGGAAAAAAATAAGTTCAGTAGCCCCTAGACCCCGAAAATTGATAGAACAGTAACGAAGGTCAAGTGGCTCCCTGATGCTGATACAAAACTTCAGACAGTTTGTTCTCTCTCTATAGACCTCCGATTTAGGTGATTCCAGTTGGTACAGGTCACTGTGGTTTTCTAGTTTATGTGTATAAAATTTTATGAACAGTGCATAACCAAACTACCAAATTTTTCTAATTTCAACAATTCACTAAATATTTTCTAGTCTTCCAAAAATTACCCACTTTAGCTTCTCAAGAATCTTTCTACAAACTCTAGAGGCATGCCAAATTTCATGGCAAGAGGAGCTCATCCGGTCATACTTTGACGGAGCTCTCAAAAATACCGGTTTTGGCACCCAAAAGGTCCAAAATGGGTCCAAATGGCCTCTCACACACTCTAGCCACTCATGGACAAGTTTAAAAGCATAACAATAGTCTATATAACATGTCCAAGTGGTCCAATTCAACATACATTCCAAATTTACTATGCTACGGCCAAAAATACACTATCTCATTCATTCATCAAAAGGGGCAAAACCCTCATTTCCATTACTTTGGTTATCAACATAGTTTATACATCATCATTTCATATATATACACTTGCTACAATAGTTACATCTCAAAAATAGAAGGTGCATACTCATTTTGGCACCTCCTTACATCAAAATATATCAAAATAGCTAAAACAAAGCTAACAACTAGCTAAGCATGCTCCTAGGCTCCTTGGTGTGCACTTGATTCTCCTTGTGCTCCACCTAGCATGTTAAGTTGGGAGGGGAAGGGGTGAGATTCAGAGAATCTCAGTAGCTCATGCACTCAATCAAGTAAGCAATCAAGGCATATAACAAGTCAAAGCATGCAATTTGGCATCCAACTATTCTCAATCACATAATACATGTTGTACATGCTATGGAAATCACAACAATGCCATAAATGGGCTCTAGGGACTTTTGGTCTAGCCTCACCCGAGTTTAGGGACTTTTGGATGGCCTCACCCGAGTTTAGGGACTTTTGACTTGGCCTCACTCGGTTATGAGACTTTTGGCCTTGTTTCACCCATCTCAAGGGACTTTCGGCACTACCTCACCCGAGCAAATTTCACAATTCAGCACACAAGCACATTGGCATCAATGCATCAAAGTAATAACATATGACATATTCCACACATTAAGCATATACATAAACATACAATGACTATTACATCCAAGAATGCAACAAGAAAGAGTGGGAAGAGAGAGCTACCTTATCAGCCAAGGTCAACACTAGATTTTCCTTTCAATTCTTCTTCTCCCTTCTTAAGTTCACAATCACACCTTGATGGAGGTGTTTCTCTTGAGCCTAGACACAATCAAGAATATAGAATTACTCTCTAGAATGTAACTTTCAGATCAAACTCTCCTAACATACCAGAACTTAGAGGTCTTTCTCTCTTTCTAGAATGCCATCAACTCTTTCTCTCTCTCAAGCCCTCATAGTAGTGGAAAAAACATTTTCAAAGAAAACACATAGATTCAAGGGCGTTTTCCATTTTTCCTCTTCTGACCCATGCCCAAAATCTAACCATTTTCACAAACAAAATCGTAGGAAGAGAAGGCAAAGAGAGGAGATCCAGATTCTAAGGAGAAATGGGAGAAACTTGCTTACCTTTCTCTTGCTCTTCCTCCTTCTCTTGGTCTCTCTCACTCTCCACGCCTCTTTTCTCTCATTGGGTCGAAATCTAGGGCAAAAATGAGAGAAGAAATGAGTTTGAACGTTTAATGAAGTCAGATTCTCGCCTTTTACTCTCTTCCGGACTGACCCTGGCTACGGCGAAAATTAACCTTCGCTATAGCGAGCTCGTGTTATCTGGCTTCGCTATGGCGAGGCTTAACCTTCGCTACGGCGAGCACGTATCAGTTCCCTTCGCTATAGCGAATTCGCGTCAGTTCCAGACCTCACTCTCGCTATGGCGTACGCTACAGCGAGCTATTCCCTGGTTTCTGTATAGACTGCTGCCCGCACTCGCTATAGCTAGAATCATCTTCGCTATTGCAAGAAGGCACTCTCGCTGTAGCGAGACAATTTCTCGCTATTGCGAGGAGACTTGGCAAAATTTTTAAATTTCGAAAATTTTCAGCTTTCTACTTTCTTTTCTTTTCTTTTTTTTCCCGGTTGTTACAGATTTCTATGCCACAAATGGTTGCTTCAAATTCCCTTCCTCCTTCAAGACCTCATCCACTAAAATGATCCTTTTAAGAAACTAAAAATATTAGTGAAAAGAGCTTAGAGAGGAAAAGAAGTTTCATAATTAGTATGTCATGAAAAAGTGCACAAATTTTTGCCTTTTTTTCTCTCCTTTCTTCCTTCTTTTTGGACATGTATAAGCCCTGTACTAGAGGCAACCAAGTCAATTAGATGAAGCTAGAGGCTGGTGTGACTCATATATAAAGGAAAAGGAATGATTTTAAAACAATTTACAAAATTTTCATTACGTTGTGCAATTTTAATTTTTTTGTTTAAACTCATTTTGAATCTTTTTTTAGAACTATTTTTTTAATATTAAAATTAAAGCTATCTAATTTATTAGAAATATTTACTTATAAATTTTTAGAGTTTAAAACAATTCAAAATAATTCAATTAAAGTTTTAATTAACTGACATATTAAATTGTACATCGTAAGAGTTTTAATTATTTTGATTATTTCTATAATTTTTAAGACCTCTAAAAACCTTAATGAATTAATTTTTAGCATTTAAGACTTTTTCTTTAAGTTTTTAAAATTTACCTAAAATTACAATTTTACCACTACTTATTTGATTTATTTTATTTAACAACTTTAGTTCTGATTTTAAGCCATTCATAATTTCATAATTTCATTTATGGATGCTTTAATTAATATTCTATCATTAATTATCCTTAATTCATCTTGCTTTAGGGTCCTCTTTAATTATCCTATCAATTCTAGTTCAATTTTAAAGAACTGGATGTTACATTTCTCTTTCCCCTTATGGCTTCTTCTACATAAGTATCCCAGTATGGTCCCTCCAAGAACATTGGATAAAAGTGGAACAAAATAAAATTTTATACTTAATATTGTTCTTAAAAAATTAAATTATGCTTTTCTTTTTTTGAGAAATATTTAAATTTCATAATTCCTTTTTATGTTTTAAAATATTATACTCCCCTTTATTTGAAATCAAAAGATACATTATAGTATATTTATTTTTGGAAGCTATACTACTTATTTTGACTAAATTAAAATACTCATATATTTATTACTTTTATAATATAATAAATTTTAAATATGTATTTCACTAATATAAAATAGTTACTGTTTAAAATTTAGAACAAAATAAATTTATGATTATAAATACAAAATAAATAATATTAAAAATTTTAAAAAACACACTTTCTAATCATATTTATAATAGAAGAAATCAACATTATTTTTTAGGATATTTTGATCTTTTAAAAAAATATATGTATATTTTCATAATAAATTAAGATAGAATATATCTTCTGCAAAGATGAAGGTGAAAGTTTGAAAGACGAGCATCATAATATAGAATCTACCTAAAAGTCCTTTAAATACTAGTAATTATTATTATTAAATTATGATATTTTTTAAGTGGACATTAAAAAATTAAATGCTTTGGTATAATTAATAATGACTTCTCATCGTACTGACAAGGACTATTAAAATATGTTGGTAATATTAAGTAAATGTGCCCATAACCTGTATCTTGAGTAATCACTTATTAATACAATAAGAAGTTAATTACTAATTGAACCTTCAAAGTGTTGATAATTGGTTGTTATTACAATTAGGGTTTAGCTAACAACACATTAACAAATCGTTACCCTCATTTCAAAGTTGTTACCAGCCTTATAAAGCAGCATTCATAATTACATCTATATATGTAATTAATTTTTTCATATATAGCGTAAAATTCGCCTTCAATGATTGTTCCTAATATAGTAGTGAGCGGCCAGGGGACACGAAGTTTTCTCCAAATAATGTAATTTCGTCTTGAAAATAAATGGGAAAACTGTACTCAATTATATTTATCTTTATTCTTAATCATAATATTTTTTTAATCAATTAATTTTTATAATCGGTTCATTAATTTAGTTGTCCCATTATAACATTTTCTCGCCATCTAAATGAGGGGCTATCTCTAATTGAATTTACGCCACGTGCTTGTCACTTGGAAAAAATTGTATTACTTACCATAATCTTTATTTTAATTATAATTTTTTGGCTTAATATGAGGATAAGTACAATTTTTTATATTAAGTTTGTTAAAGATAATATCTAATTTAGACAGTGGGTGTGATTGCAATGGGATAAATAAATCAAGGAAATTAATTAAAAATTTTAATTAATTGATAAAAAATTAAATTAGAATTGAAAATAACAATAAATAAAGGTAACTACAATTTACTTAAAAATAAATAGATTTAAAATAATTGTTGATCCTGTTTAAATATACAACATGGAAAACCAGCAAACAAATTAACCCAGAATACAACGTTGGCCGAAAAAAGACACAACTAAGGGGAAAGAGAACCACAATCAAAGGCAACACACCTTCAAGGGAAAGAAAATCCGAGAAGATCAATCTAACCTATCATTCCTATCTTCCAAAATCTTGGCAATTTCAGCTAGTCCAACTACACCATTGAAGATCCAAATTGGCGTCTTGAACAAATGAAATTCAACCAAGGAGGAGATACGGGATAAGTATAAAAAACAGTGTTTCTCTATAGGAATATTTATTTAAAAGGCAAAGTCAATGCTTATTAAATGGTCTATTATGGCAATAGAAGATTTTCATTAATTTATTTATTTTTAATATGCATCGTCTACTGTCAAGTTTGAATTAATACAAAACTGAATTTTATAGATCAGAAGTGAGAATATACCAAATAAAAGCATGATGATCGTCGGGTTGGTTTGAGAATGATTTTTCAAAGGCTATTTGTGAAAAGGATTTTATTTAGGTAGGATAGATATAATATTTAAAATTTATTTTTAAAAACAGAATTGATTGATAAAATATTTAGTAATATTTTCAAAATTTATTGCGAATATATAGAATCAAAATAATATGTATATTTTATAATTTTTTTAGTACAGAGATTTCAAAGAACTTTATATTAAGTTACTAAAATAACATAAAACTCGTTGAAAGTTAAATTATAATAAATGATATAGAAATAATAATTACAGATTCATCAGGCCCCAGCATTATATGTGAGATTAAAGAATGTATTTTTATGAAAGAAATTAAAGAAACGTGTGAGATTTATGTATTTGATACTTACGAAAAGACAGGGAAAATTTGTGCTTTTGTGAGAAATTAATATATGTGAAATTTAGTTAAAATATGCAAAGCACCCCCTAAGGTGCTTTTCTAAAGCAACTGTAGCTTTTAAAACATATGAAAAGAAACATCATAAAAAATTTAATCAAAGATAAATTTGTATATTTTGCTTAAAGAAAACACCAAAAAGTAAAAGCCACAGTGGACCCCATCCTGGACCTTGATTACACATCATCATCTGAATATTATCCTAATCCTAAATAATACCATCCGGTCCATCCTTAGAGCAGCAACGGAATTGTCGCTTCATTCAGCTAAACAAACATGTTGAAAACGCGCGATTTGTTTCAGACAAGATATACAAGTACACATATTTGTTTAGGTTGGGACGAATCCGCGCCTAGTAATAGGGAAGAGAAGAAACAAAGAAGAGCAAGCAAATCCCACAATTAAAACCAAAGTATCCATCACTTTATGCACGTCCTCTGTTTTCTGAGGAAACAAACAATCAATAACTCTTTGATCAGAGAAAGCGATGGCCAGGAACACCACGACGGACAACATAGCATGCACAAAGTCAGCAAACTCCATCTTATACTTGTTGTCCTTTGGGACCTGCACAGAGGGGTCCGGTTTGAAAACTTTTAATCCACTTGGGAGCACAAATCCGTAGACGAGCTTCCCATCAGGGCCTTGGAAGCTGTCGGTGAACTGGGTGAAGAAGCAAATGGCGGCGCATAGGCCCAGAAGCACTTCCATCATGATGGTGCTTAAAGAAGAGCACTGGCCACCTTGATAGATGGTAGGAAGTACGGTATTGAAGATTAAGGTCGTGCCGGTGGGGAGGAAGTTGGCGAGCTTTGAGGCTGTGGAGAAGGTTGTCTGCACACCCTTTGCCACAGTATAGCGTTTCGGGTCATCGGGAAGTGCTGCAGGGGATGACTTAGTGTTGGAAGAGGCTGCCACCTCCCTTGAGGGTGCGGGCTCACTAGACTGCATGGCCTGATGAGCTCCACTTGAACCCTTTGCCAAGGGTTGGGAGTAATGGATGGGAATGGGACAGCCTTCGGGGGTGGCGGAGGAAATTAGATATAGGAGGAAATTGTCAACTATTTTGACATGAAAGTTTGGGCGTTAATTCAAGTCTTATTGTGTCGCTTTTAATGTGAGCAAAGAAATTAGAAAATGGAAGGAACTATGATCAATACAGCAAGTTATTAATTGGTCAAACACTCCAACATAATTAAGTACACAGATATTCTTGTGTTTATACTTACCTTGATTACATCATTATTTCTGGATTATAGCAATCAATATATCCAAGGACATTGTGCCAATTGCCACGTTCCGCACGCTTTCCATCCAGAAAGGGTCTTCTGCTGTGCACAATTTTTTTTTAAGTAGTTAGATTTTTATACTAATAATAAGATCTGTAATATTATATATATATATATATATATTGCTTGATTTAAGTAAGATTTGCCAAAAAAATAAAATTATATATATATATATATATATTGTATAAAATGCACAACAATTTTTATCAATAATTCTACCTTGAATTATTTTTCTTTATAAATCTTACTAAACCAAATATATATATATAGAGACAATGTTACATATCTTATTAATATAAAAAAAAAAAATTGTACATACAATATACAACGTGGCCGGGTGTGCCAATTCCTCTCCCGTCATTTATTCATTTTGCAATCACACAGAATTGGCATGTATCAACTTGAAGAAATTAGAAATGCCCGATTAAGGTAGTTGGTCAAATTTTGTGAAGCAACAATATACACTCCAAAGTTGTAGACAAAAGGGATCGTTGAGCTATCCACTAACTAATTAATGCCAAAACTGCACCATCACGCTCGCTATTTATATTTTTCAAAATAAAATAAGCTTCCATTTCATCCAAAAATTAAGAATTTCAATCTAAATCATCATATGACGTACGGAAAGCTACGGGGTGAAATATTTGCAGACAAAGTCGATTTAGTCTTATATTATTCTTATTAATTAGCTGATTGATCAAACCGTATATACTTCATCTAAAATCTATAAGTATGTGTTTGTGTTCTTCATAGTGAAAATATCATTGTGTACTCAATGTTTCTTACGCAATTTTAAGTCAAATTCTTCAAGTTTATTGAAATAAATGAAACTTCAATTACTAAATTAACTTAATCTCAGTAATAACAAATTAAACAACGTAAAATAAGAAAGAACAGTAATGTTAGAATTATTCTATTAACTTACATAGTTGACCTACAAGATCATTCATTAATAGTCCTATGATAACATCTAATAATAGGAATTATAAATTACAAGATTTTAAAAACTAGCTCAATGACAAAAGGAACTAACTTGAAATGTACACATGTAACCACAAGCATTAACATATTTATTAAACCTAAATTATCAGAATAAAATAAATGACAATAAAACAAAACTTTGCACTCTCTGAGGACATGTTTGCAATAAAAACTACCCCTAGTACTTCAACACGAACATAACACAGCTCGACTAGATAAAATGGGAATAAATATTCGGAGTTGATAAGCTACGTGCAGTACTTTATATTTTTATTATTAATTTTTTAAATTAAAATATAATAAATATATATTTTTTAATAAAAATATAATAAGCATATGATATAAACAAAAAAATTATATTGTTAATTTTTAAAAATTATTTATTTAATATATTTTAATAAAAAAAACTACCTACTTACCATATTTTAATTAAAAATTTTAATAATAAGGATAGAATCATTTGCATATAAGTTTTTTTTCCTAAATATTACTGTAGCATTTTAAACTGATATATGACCTATCTTCATAGGAAAGACAACGAAGATTCACTCTGGCCAGAAAGATTCCAATGTAGAGGGCTAAGAACTCGCACTAAATCTCTATTATAATAGATCTACTGACCATATATAATTTAACAACATGGACAAATGAGGCAATGACATTATTTTAATACAAGCCAGAAAAACCCAGAAAGTGGACAAAGTATATATATAACGAAGGACTAACAAAGACACTTATTATTAAGCAGACATGCAGCCCACACCATGCCTGGAATTAGGAAAAACGAGAAACAAACCACTGCAAACTATACCCACCATCAAGGGGAAACTCTCCATCACTTGGTCCATGTCCTTCTCGTGCCCAGGAAACAAACAATCCGTAACCCTGTGATCGGAGAAAGCGATGGCCACGAACACCATCACAGACATAATGGCATGCACAAAATCCGTCAACCCGACTTTAAACCTCTCGTCCTTGGGCACTTCCACCTTAAGGCCCGGTTTGAAGACAGACAAGCCTTTGGGAGTGACGAAGCCATAGTAGACGGTGCCGTCGGGACCTCGAAAACTGTCGGTGAAGTGGAAGAAGAAGCAGGAGAGGGCGCAAAGGCCTAAGAGCAGGTGGATCATCAAGGAGTGGACGTCGGAGCAGTGGCCGGATTTGGTGATAGTGGGAAGCACCATCTCGAACGTAAGGAGAGTCCCGGTTGGGAGGAAGTTTACGAGCATGGACGTCTTGGAGAGGGTCTTCTGGACGCCCTTTGCCATCGCACGCCGTTTCCGCCCAGCTTCTGCGGGCGGCTCCTCGGAAACGTAATGGGCTTCCTCTTGTGCTGGAGGGGTTGCATTGTACACTTTGATTCCAATTCCTTCATCAGTTTGATCCATTCTTGCTTGACAAAAAGACTTCCCAAAGGGTTTGCAAGCAAGGGAATAATGGGGAGTGGGTGGACGGTTTATACTTCTACTTCATATATATAGGGAGGACAGTTTCGATTTTGAAAATTTTGGGCGGTTATTAACGGTTATTTCTGACTGTTGTGCTTAAGCACCGTCTCGTTTCAACGCTATAGATGAAGGTTAATATCAGATTGCATTACACACACTTGTGCAGAAGCGTACATTTTGGCTTTGTCATATTTTTCACGTTACTTTCATTAAGAAAAAAAAAGTTACATCCATTGTTTATTATTTTAAATATTAAATTAATAATAAAAATTTTAAGTAGGAAAAGATGTCATAATTATTATATGAAAATATCAAAGCAAGATACTGACCAAAAAACAATGAGAAGCTGGAGTTACATAATTATAACCGAAAACATATGAGGTAGGAAATATATATATATATATATATATTATAAAAGGTCAAAAAAAAAAAGGAAGGGTTTGGGTGTTTACGGTAATTTACTGTTGCTTTTTGAAAGAAGTGGTGATGACAAGTGAAAACAGAGAGGGTGTTACTTTTTTTTTTTTTTTAATTACATGTAAAGTTCGATAGCTTGACGGCAGCATGTCATGGCGACAAGTTTGACACATGGCAAAATATATAAGGAGAATAAGGATTTAAAAATAAAAAAAATTATTTTAAAAGGTCTAATATTTAATAATTTATTTTTAAATAATAATAATAATAGGTCTTTTAAAATTTTTTTTTTAATTTTTATATTCTTATATATAATTCTTTCAAATATATATGTATATATATAAATTATGCAAAGTTTAAAATGTAATTCTTTTGTGTGATATACAAGTTAAAAATGACAAAGATGTTAGAACATTACGACAATAAGCGAACTATATAAAATATCAAGTCATTTGTCATTAAATATATATAAATAAAATTGACGTAATAAAAATTTTAAAATTGAAGACATTTATTTAATTTTTTTAAAGGCTTATCGAACCAAAATTATAGGAGCGGGTTCATAAAATGTAGTGAAGATATGAACCGGTAGTATTTGTGGATGCTAATTTTAAAGTAGAAACGGAGATTGGTTGTGACGGCTGGATACGAGTATGCCACCTGAACATTACTGGTGCCATTTGTAGATGCTTCCCATCAATATCGTCCACCCTCACCTCGTTTCTTTTTCTTATCATTCACGCCCAAAGATCATGATGTCTTCCAAGGTGAACTTGTCGAAATCATCATCTTCCCCAACCCCAGAGGAATTGGACAACACCCAAATCCCAAGGCTCACTCTGCTTCTCCCTTTGATTTAGGTTAGAAGCATGCCAGCAAAACCCCGATGACGGGACGGAATTGTCCCCTCCGGGTTATCCTTTTTAACCTGGCTACGAGAGCCACCGTCAAGCAAGCAGATGGTGTTGCCGCTGTCGAAGGATTTGAGAGAGGTGATGCCGAGAATTGTGGTGACTGAAGAAGATAGGGATTGTGCGATTTGCTTGGAAGATTACGAAATCGGGCAGGAAGCTAGGGAGATGCCCTCCAAGCATAGGTTTCACTCTGGCTGCATCGAGAAGGGGTTGGGGATTCATGGCTTGTGTCCAATTTGCCGATTCTCGATGCTGGTGGCGGATAAGGGACGGCGAGCGAGCGAGTTAGACGGTGGCGAAACAACAGAGTAATAATGACCTCATGGATGCGGGTTTGGGTTCTGCCCGGGACTCCGACTATTCGGATCCTAGTGCTGATTCGCAAGATGGGTCCTCAACGAATCAAGAGTCATTAGACGTGATACCCTGATGAAGTTTGAATGGCACCCAGATAATCTGGGTTTCTTTCTTTAAAAATTTTTCTCAACATTTGCTTAGTCTTGTTTATATGATCTTTCTTCAAATGAATAATTAATATTTAACGTTTTTAAAATCAGATTACTCATGGTAGAGTTTCACAACTATAATTAAATTAATAATATATATACATATTTAAAATTTTAGATATAAAAATAAATTGTAAATATTATCAGTTATTTATTTTAAATATTAATAAAAAATAATTTTAATCAAACATCTTAATATTTAAAAAAGATGTTATTAGAAAATTGAATATAGAGGAGAACAAGTATCAAAATGATAAATATATGTATTTTGGTTTTTTTAATTTTCTCTTTTCTTTATTTTTTTTTTGTTTTAACTTATTCTTTTTTTTATTTTCTATTTTCAAACTTCAATCTATTTAAAATACAATTAAAAAATTTATAAAAAAATTCAAAACCAATTAAGCTTTAAACTATTTCAATCTTGACCAATTTAACGGCCAATACATTAGTTTTTGACTATCTCAATCAATTCTGATTCAATTTTAATAACAATGTTAATAGTTCATACTTTTGATAAACTAATGTTAAAACGTAAAAGCAATCAGGCTTTTGGTCCCTTGTGATGATTGCAATTATATTATCTATGACTTGTGTTACTGTAGTTGTTTTAAAAATATATTTTGTTTATATCTTAAAGAATGATGATTAATTATATTTACATACGCTAAACTGAAATATGTTATAAATAAATTTGTAATATTTTGAAAAAAATTAAGATGTGAAGTATCAAGCACCAACTTAAATGTTTCGTTGTCCAAGTTTAAGAGAGACAATAGTAGGTGGGGAACTGCGATGGAAGACCTGGAAGTTGGTATTGGCTTCCCTTAGTACAATTGGTTGACAAGAGTAAGTGGCCACAAAGGAAAGCCAAATCAAGCATTTTGCTCTGTAATTGGGATTAACCTCCTCAAGCTGCTTCATTTTGCAATGTAAAAGACGGCCAAATTTATTCCTGACCAGATGGTGATTTCGTTGACATTTATATTAAAATCATCACGAGGTTGATTCCAAAGTTAATGATCATCAATAAAATAGGAATTCTGAAATCTTAAACTTAACCACAAGGATGATTCATGGATTTTAGAGAAGCAGGATGCAGTGCTGCAGACCACCTTGTCTGTGAGTGCTAAGTTTAGCACACTGCTATTTCGGCTTCATTGGCTTGTTGCTTTTTTACTGCTTCCAGACCAGGAACTTGAATGCCCCAAACTGCAGCAGTAAAAATCAACAAAAAATCAATATATTTGAAAGAGAGAGAGAGAGAGATTATTCTTCATTTTATATCATTATTCTTTTTCCATTTCTTTCTCTGATTAGGGTTCAGATTCTTTCATATGTATGAACACTTCATGTAAAACAAAAAGTGATATAGTAGTATACGTTAAGCCCATACAGATAAGTTTCATCAAGCCTTGACTATAATGTGTCACTCTCTTTATTTTGTAAAAAAAAAAAATCCTTGAATATAAGAGAATGTCCTTGCCTTTGAATAGAAAAGATGGAAGGCTATGGGAATTAGGTGGTTGGTTATTCAGTGTGGGCCGGCAATTGCAAAACCCTCTTCTAAAAGCAAGAAACTATAATGTAAAGATTAACTGGAGCTACACTACCAAATAAACAAGACGTTAGACTAATTCAACCTGAGCTCTAGACATGTATGGAACCTAGAAGGCCAGGAAAATAAATTTAAAAAAAAAAAAAATACAGAGACGTGTATAGGACCTGAGAGAACATGCAATCGAAGTTGACAATTAAATGAAATTATTCTGGTGACAAAGCAAACTCCTCTAATTTCTTTGTCAGATAATTATTAATGAGTTTGTATTACTCATTAAAATAATCTCTAACTTATTTGTTTGCTAGGGATCCCCATTTTTTTGTGTTCTTCCTATAGTACTTATCGTACATATAGTGAAACAGACAAATAAATAATATATGCTAATATGCTTGTTTTTACCCATATAGTGAAAGTGACAAATAAATGTATAGTTATAGGGCTGGGAAACCTAGTTGTGGAGGAATATTTTCCTCTTGTCTTGAATCACTGATCTAATGTTTTTTGTAACCATCTGTGAGTTGGGTGAACGCACGAGTCATGACAGAAAACGCTTAAAATTCAAGAAAGGCGTATTTTTCTATGCTCATTTCGAAAGAGACGCAATATTACCTTATTAGGTACCTATAACATTCATTTTGTTAAGTGGATTATAACAAGTTGTTTATGTCAATAACTCATTTTTCACATTTCACATGTTAGCGTCACAAACCTAAAACACTCACCTCACACCTCTAAAATATATATATATATATATATATATATATGACACAATTTGATATTTGAAAGATATATATCTTAATATTTTAATTTTCGAATTTATTCCTTTACATGAATTAATTTTTAATAGTTTATAACTCCACTACATGTATATATTGAGTTAATTTCTTTAAATAGAGTAACTCCTGTAAAATAATAAATTAAAAAAAATAAAACATGGATCAAATTGTATATTTTCCCAAATATGTTTGCAGAATAAAATATAAGAAATGCACGTCGAATCCTTTGTAATGTACCTTTTAAGGTTGTTTTATATCGATGGAATAGGTCTATTCCACATGATAAATTTATAAGATGGTGAAAATGGCAATTTAAAATTGGAAAAAAAAAATACAATGTATTTAAAAGTTAATGTTAAAATTCTCTGTCATTATCCATATGCCGTTTTCACTTTTATTAAACATCATAGCCTAGATCTTCGGGAAATTTTTAATACATTTTTTATTCTGTGTAAGAATCATGTTATCCTGTTAAAAATAAAAATAAATAAATCTGACGCGCACACTCGTATTACATCTTTCCTTTGTTTACCCCTTTCCAAAAGAAAAACGTACCGAAAAGGAGAGATCCAAATTAGAATACAATATAACGCCCCATGCTACGCTGGCAGAAGTAAAGAACTATACTCTAGAGCAGAAATTCATAGGTTCAGTCAACATGATTCTGACTTTATACTGATACTGACTAACAGATTCGAAGGGAGAATTTAGACATTGATTTGAAAAAAAAAAAAAAAAAGCAAATCTCCCTACGGAACGGACAAAAATGGATCATAATTCATGAAACGGTACCGTTTCATTAGTGCCCAAGGAAGATTGTCTTATCCACTAAGAATGCTCAAGTTACTCGCAGAGGAACAGAGGATATCAAACTTCATGAACGTTGAAACACGAGAGAATATAGAAGGAAAGATCACTCGACTTAGTGACAGGCTACGAATTGCCAATGCTCACTAAAATTGCACAAAGCACTTGACACAGGACGGTTGCTTTGCAACTTCTACAAGCAAAAGAGATAAGAAGTACTCAAAAGAGAGTAGATCAAAGCTGTTTCACTTTATCAGAAGCATAAAATCACGAATGATATGGAACATCGCGGGGTAACCTATGGTTAGATCAGTGAATTATTATTAAACATCAAGATCTTACGGCATATATACTGTTTCAATCAGATTATTATATTCCATCTGAGAAACGCATAAATTCACCCTTCAGTTACCCATCAACAACGAAAGATCTTCGCATGTGTTGGAAGCTCACATGGAGGTTATGGAAAATGAAGGATGTTAAAATGTAATCTTGTTCACATTTTGGCTCACTAGGATACCCCCAACGGAACGGAGTTGAACAGTAAACAAAATGTCGCTTTGTAATTACAGGATGCATATTAATCAGTGTTGACAACTTGACATTAAGATGTGGAAAAATCTGAAGTCAAGTCGAATTAAGCAAGTTTCAGATAGTAATTGAAAAGGATTAGGCAGCAGGTAGAGATATCAAAGAAATAAAACTAGACTTTAAAGAGAGTAATAAAGGAAAAGGAAAAAAAAGGCCACATTTCGGGGTTGTTGTCCAAAATAGTATTGTTGCACTAATACATCTAAAACACATGATAAACAGAGAGCAAGCTGTATAATAAGAACAGGACACTAGGCGCAACAGGGCAGATAAATGTCCAATGAACTTGCAAAAAGTAACAGACACAACACACTACGCAAACAGATACTAATAAAAAGCTAATTCATAAACCTTGAAGTTATGCCCAAGCGTTCTGATCATATCAGAGACTTCAATTTTCTGACCAAACAATTCAAATAGAACACAAGAGTTTAAGGGTACCTCTGTACTTGAGCATTTGGGTTCACGGCTAACAATCCCCCCAAAATGAAATAATTTATATATTTAATGATGGTTAGCTCCACAACTTCTACTGTGAATGAAAATCAGGGTGTCACTGTGAAATCGAGCAAGCAAAGCAAATTTTAAACTTCATAAAATCAGAACAACTACTAACTCCACTCCTACCTGGAACATGTGAGAACATAGCTAACTCTAACGACGATTATCACAAAGATGATGGAGATGTGACCATGAAGAATAAGAGAAATCAGACACCGAAACTGAAAGTTAAAAGAACAGTAATTTGTATATACTAGCGGAGGGAACCAAATAAAGGTTCCTTATATTCCCAGGTATTGTGTATGATCCATAGTTCCTTAGAACTTTATTGCCAAAGGGGTTTATTTAAAAACAACCAAGTTCCTATTAGATTGGCCAGAGAAGAGAAGGTATGAGGACTATATTCTTTGAAAGATTATTCCTTCTGTCTGTCCTCAATATAAACGGCCTCATGTGTCCATTCCTACCTCTTGATCTTTCGAGGCTTCTTTGGACCTGGAACTTCTAGTCTACCAACAGAACACCCACATCTTGCTCGGAGAACAAGAATAGCTCTTCCATTAGGGGGCGCTATCTTCTTGAGTTCCGATTCCAGTTCTAGATGATGATCACGATGCAGTTCAAAGAGACCCTTCTTGATTCCTTCGTTAGGTGAATTCTGCACACAATCCTCTGTCTCCAACTGAATGTCAAACTCAGCAGCGTTTCTCAGGCCCTTGCAATCGGGATTCCCACATTTCGTACTTGTGCATGTCAAAACTCCCCATACAGCCAATGCAGCGCAAGAAATGCTAAGTCCTATGGACATGTAGATCGATGGAGCAAGAGAAACCTCTTCTTTGACGGCATAAAGAATTGCACAAGAAATCTTAATAGACCCATTTATAACATAGTAAACGAATGGAAAAAACAAGAAGCCAAATGCGCAAATTGCAGCAATGAATAACGCTACTTCCACCACAGCCCATCGAGATCGATCGCAAGTCGGAGCTTGCGGAGAATTGGAGAAAGTGGGTGTCCTTCTATTCCGCTGTGTGCTATTAGTTTGCCTCGAATTAGAACCGATATCGGCAGAACACTCAGAATTCGCCATGATAGGGGGTTGGTCAACGGGCTTGCAGAGCGAGATTGAGCTATGGAAATATACCATCTCAAACAGAACCAAGAAACGGAATTTGATATCCAATCTGCGATTGAACTCCACCAGATAAAATTACAGATCAAAACCACCAGTCTATACCAAAATCGGATCGACCCACCTCGTCAATAATCGAAAAGATCGAAATTTGTCGGTGCCCAGATGCATCAAATTAATAATTTTTTTTCCCGGAACTTTCAGAGCCGAAGTCCAATACTTCGATCCGATCAAGTATTGAAATGGGGTAAAGAAAGAGGAAAGATTGGTAAAGAAGTGTGAAGATAGAAGTGGAGGATGGGTTTAGGCCGGCTCAAAGCACAGCATAAGAAGAAGGAGAGGGGACAAAGGAAGAGTCATCACTGGTTTATTATCAACAATTAGACCAAAGGGGAGCGGAGCGATCATGCGTCCTATGCAAGAAGATAGGTTGGCTCTTTTAATGAGAGGGCGAGGAGGGCTCATGTGAGGTCAGGTCAAGTCATACACGCCAGGAAAATACAAGGACACGTTTCACTGAGTTAGGGGGGCTATCATGGAATGGAATAGTGGGCTTGGATTCCCTTTTTAGCAAACAAGTTCGAATCATGCCTGAATGATTTGGTGGGCCATGTATGGGCTTGGCCCACCTTTCGTTTTGTAATTCCCATTATTTCACCTTTTTCTTTTATTTTGTTTTACAGAAAAAAAAAAAAGAATATTAGGGATATAGAATCCCACCTGGGAACTTCCTTTTTTTTCTTCTTTCTTTCTTTTTCGGGTTGGAGACGTGAAGCTGATATTCATTACCATATCGTATCATTAATGTCACTTCCTAATCTATTAAAGTAAAAAGATGAAAAGGAATAGAAGGATTCTTGTATGTACAGCTAAGAATTGATATGGGAAAGCAAATCAAAGATAAAAGGGGCGGGCATCCTTCCGTTAAGAAGAATTCAATAAATTACCAATGACATGCGTGCTTTATTTTTTATTAAAATCATGTTGAATGTACTTAAGTGTGAACGTTAAATTAAGAAACTCTTCACATATATTCAAAATTTTCATGTACATAATCTTTTAGCATTACAAAATTTAATGATGTTCTAATAATAGCATATAATAATACCGAGTAGAATACGGTACATTTTAAGTGCAAAGCATTGTCCTTTATCATTATTCTTATATATTCATTATCATAATGAATTGACTTGATTATCTTATTTAGGGTTAATAACTTGGTACCACCGGGTGGTTCATATATATGGACCTCGTTTATTACTGAACCAACCCAATTTTGACTAGAAGTTCTATACTATAGATGAACAGAAGTTGGGCGTTGGCATAAGAAATTATAGTCAAAATAAGCACATCAGCTTGCACCTGAAAACTGGTGGAAAAATGTTAGCGTCTCCCTCAATTAACCATAATGAATTGGGAGCGTATTTGACACACCATAGTTTCCGCGTTCGATAGGGCTTTCAAGTCAATTGCTCAACTTAACGTGTCCATATCTCGCAACTTTCCATTACCACGAAGAAATCCAAGAAATGCAGTGAGTGCGTCTTGTTTACAATCCAACCTAATCGTCACTCCCCAATCATATCTATGAACTATTTATTCCAAGTTGGTGAAGTCTTCCCGAAATTCTTCATCTTAAACGTCACCAACTGACCACGAATCTGCCGTCCACAAGCAGTCAACCACAACTTTTCAGGTCAATTTTCAAGGCAATGATGCTTGCATAGACTAAACACAAACTCACCTATCATGCGTAAGGATTTTTCACTGCTCAATCTGAATAAAACATATTCAGATCCTCTATTTTTTTAAAACAATTCTAGCCATTTTTTTAAATTTTGATATTTTTATTTAAAAAATAAAACAAAGATAATCTTATAACTTTTATCACATAGATATGTATGATAGGAATTAAAAGATTATTTTTATTTTTATTTTTTAAATAAAAAAGGAATGGTCAAATGAATTAAAAATAAAAATAAAAATCAAACTATCTAAATCTGCTTATGCTGAATAACAACGTATGTCAATGCATATCATAACATTGATTGATAGAAAAGCGCGTACACGGAACCCGACTTTGATCTTGGGTCCAAATTTTGCTATAGAGTCAAGATGGATTAGGTCATTTATAATAAGTAGAGGAGTGCCGAAATAATTTAAAACAATTTTTATGTGCATATAAGGAATTATGTTATTTATATATTTAATAGTTAAAATTTATTTTATATATAAACCTTATTTGTATTGCACATCAATTTTACTCGTATGAATTAAATCTTAATTATTAATTTTTTCTGGTGTACACTTAAGAAAATTTCAACAATCTACAGGCAAGTTGAGGTGTTTTCATGCGTGTACTTTTGGCTAATGGTGGGTACAAATTAAATACTTCATAGACTTTCCTTGTTCTTCGTCTTCATCTTCGTCTTCATTACATAGAACTAGTCAAGTAAGCTCTTGCAGATTAAAATAATATAATACTACATTCAAATTAATTTATAACAAAAACATACGAAAAAATTTATAGATATAAACTAATTAAATAATTATAAATATTTGGTACTCTTGTATAATGAGATTTCCAGGAATCGAAAAAAAAATTATTATCCATGAGCATTTGCCTGTTGTCATCCTAGAATTTCAAAAGAGGGATGTTTTGTTCACAAAATGCTTTTAGAATTTTTCAAAATGTTACGTGAAAATAACTTATCCTTATGTTTGGTTCAATTTTTTTAAAAAAAAATTCTTGATAATATTATATTATCAGAAATCTAACATTTTCACAAAACTCTTCGATTTTCATTCCCATGAGAGATGAGAATGTTAGATTCTCATAATGTTGGAATATTTTTTAAAATATGAAAATAACATTTTACCCTCATGGTCTCCCGCACTTTGCCACTGACGCCATCGTCTACTCCGATTGCTTCTCAGGCAACTCTGATTGGTCGTTCAACACCAATTAGGGAAGCTCTAGAAGAGTAACAGAACATTCCCATAGATATTTATGTTGATCAAAATATAGTAATGTCATATTCTTATAAATGTAAGATTTTACAAACTATACGCCCTCACAAAGTAAAATTTACTCCTACCTTTCTTGTTAGAAAGAAAAAATCTCTTATCCCATTTGACGGGCAATTCCAAGATCTCACTGAGATAATTGCATCTCCATGCAATTCCCATTAGTATATAGATTTGTTATCTTTCAATTTTATTTGTAATTTCTATGCATGCTGACATGCAAGTACAGGGTGAATAAGAAAGTAAAACCTCATATTACTCCACATCTTGATTTTCAGATATTTTTAAAATTATTACAATCATTTATTTTCTTTGTTATATTTATTACATTTTCTTTTTGCATTTAATTTTATGTTATATTGAAAGTCATTTGGAGAGGGAGAAAAATATACTTATTTGCTTGATGAATATTTAAAGTCGGTTAAATTATTTTTTGTTTTGTATAATTTTACTTAATTTTTAATTCAGTTTTTATTCTTTAAAAAATTATAATTTAATTTTTTTAATTTAGTCATTATTGTTAAACTTCTATCAATACTTTGTTAAGTTTTATTGACAGGACAATTATATGCCATCTTAACACTCTAAATATATATAATTTAAGACAATTTACCTAAATAAATAAATTAATATATGTTGTAATGTGCTAATTTTACATTTTTTTTATTGTTTTTTTGGGTCCAAACGATATATATTTAGAGTATTAAAATAACATATAATGGCCATATTATCAATATTCAATGAAATATTGTCAAAAATTTAACGAGAGGAACTAAAATGTTTGAAACTATAAGGACTTAATTGTAAAATTTTAAATTATAAAGATTAAGTTAAAAATTAAATAAAATTATAGAAACAACAAAATATTTTAACTTTTAAATTAATAAAGATGAGTATAAATTTTGAAATTTAAAAGGAGAAACATAATATTCCAAACTTAACAGAAATTGGTATAACTAAATAGATTCTTTAGAATGGTATTATTAAATAGAGTTTATCATGGTTTAAGTTACAAACTTAAATTTTATAAATTTATAAAAGAGTGAGTTCAAAATCTCCAACCTAGCAAAATGAGGTCTAGTTGTTACACCATATCCTATTCTAAACATCTTATGTTATTAGTGGTCCATTTAAAATAATACAATCATAACTAAACTTTTAATAGTAAAAATTTTGGTCATTAAATGCTTCAAATGGACTTACGAAATTTGAAAGTAGATTCTTACCATTTCATCTCATAAACTCATACATAACTTATTTTTTCGATCTAAGTGAACATGTAAATAGAGAATGAACTTATAAAGATGATCAATTGTTTAATTATGGTATAGAACACATAATGATGTTTGAATTTCAAAAATTTATAACTTAAATTATATAATTTCGATTAATGAAAATTAGGTGTTATAGAAAATTTAAAATGTGAACTTTCTACTATAAAAATTTTAAATCAAAATGAATATATTTGATACTTCAAATAACAAAATGTATGGTTGGAACAAAATAAATAGTAATAGTGCATTATAACTTGTTTATACCAATTTTAAAAATTCATAAAATATTTTATAGAGTTTCAAGAATTATGATTTCTAACTTTATAGAAAGATCTAAATGTCTTCTAAATGTTCATTAAATTTTAATTCCAAATTTTATCATTAAGGCTATAAATTGTAAAAGTACATTTTATGACTCAAATTGTCAAAATTTTGGCTTCTACTAATACCAAATGAGTTCTAAATTGTCATTTCTTTTCATTAGCATATTTCAATCCATGCATGTATTATATGGCAGTGATTCATCATATGAACTTAGCCTTACTTCAAAAATTCACCATTTCACATATAAACCTCATGGCTTTTCGTTTATCAAATCATATTCTATCTTCTCATACATATATCCAATGGTCATATAATTATAGTTTAATATTTTTAAATATGTTTGCATTTCATTACATTAAAATAAAAGATTACATGATCACATATACTTACATCAATTATATAATCACATAATTTTAGACTCTCTTCTTTATTAAAAATATATATCTAAAGGCTATAAAGATTTAAAATAATTTAAAAAAGTTTAGTCAAAATTATTGCTACTTAAAATTTTAAACTGTATATTGTTAAATATTTAGTTAACCCAAACTTATATGATTACTCTTCTAACTTTATTTTATGATATTATGATGAGAAGTATTTATTTTTTAAGTCAATTTTTATGTTTTTTAAATCTTTTATTTTTCTATCAATTATGATCAGATAAGCTCTTTTAGTCTTGATTGACTTTTCGTTTCCCTATGACTTTTTTTTTCGTTATTCTTTTACATTATTTAGTAACTATTTTAGCTTACAAGACATAGAATATTATGCTAGCAAATACCCTTTGTCCCAAGAGATTAGTCTAGTTATCGCTACTAGTTTAAATTTTTGTTCAAGGACAGTACAAAATGACCACATAATTTACAATTGGTGGGAAAAGAAATTTAGTAAAATAATTATTCATTTATCACAGTATCAATATTCTATCACCTAACACACATTTTTTTTGTTCAAATATTTTTTGATTCTTTGTATTTAAGGTAATGTATATAAATTTTTTTTGGGGGCAAAACCAACTTAAGGAATTATATGTGAGTCTTAAATATATTTTCAGAATAATATTTTAAAAATATATAACTTCTTTTATGAGTGAGAATATGTATTAAAAAAAATAGAAGGAAAATGTGATAACCACTGCATTTTATATATGTACATATAAAAAGGTATAATATAACATTTCATCAAATTTTAAGTAACCTGTCATTCAATTGTAGTTTTTAGATCATTTTAATAATGATGCCCATGCTTTGGCACTGATGTCACTTGAAACATTATAGAATTATTCATTCATATATAAATAAAAGACTATGACTTGGCCAAATTGTAGACTCGCCTAACGTCCCAGTTGGCGTACGGCATGTCAATGTCTTAGTGCATGTTTGAAAAAATGTTGGCATCCTCCAAATCATAGTTTGGGAGAAACAAGTAAGTGTAGCTTTTGATAAAAGTAGGTTAAGTAAAAGTGATTCTAGATTTTCCACCGATTTTCCAAACACACCCTTAGAGGGGGGATGATGGCGTGTCGTTGTTGAGTGGGAGCCATATTAAGAAATGTAAAATAGTGTTTTAAGTATAAGAATCTTGCTTTTTATTTTTTATTATACAATTTTTTTAAATTTTGAAGAGAAAATAATACGAAGAATTAAAATATGTATAAAGCCTTTTTTTTTTTTTTCCTTCTACTCTATTTTTGTAAAATTTATAAAAAAATTTATAATAATAAAATTTAAAGAATTCAAACTCCATGTTAAATACACTCCGCTACCTACCAACAATGTGAGTTTACGAAAGTCCCCCCACCCCAATAAAAAAAGGAAAAAATAAATTTACCATAACTTATAAATTATTATTAT
Organism: Erythrophleum fordii; assembly: GCA_032878935.1. Taxonomy (NCBI): domain Eukaryota; kingdom Viridiplantae; phylum Streptophyta; class Magnoliopsida; order Fabales; family Fabaceae; genus Erythrophleum; species Erythrophleum fordii. The sequence continues at coordinate 18,768,997 of JAVQMF010000045.1, forward strand.
TTAATATAATCTTGTTGACCATGTCGAAAATAGTAACGCCCTTCCTGCCGGAAACGTCGGCGCTAACAAGGAGTTTAACCTATTTTACATATAGTTTTCCACCGGCTCTGTTGGATTTTGATTCATTTTAAAAACAATGATGGGAACTGGTAAGGAATTTTTCACGACCTGTTTTTATGGTCCACCCAAATTATTTAATCAACACATTTTATGGTCATATCTTAATTCTATTGCTCTCTATATAATCGGCCGTGCAAATTTGCACGAAATTTAAAAAAATAATAGTAATAAAATTAGAAAAAAGTACAGACAAGAAGGGGGGAAAATGAAACAGCTGGAAATGAAATAGCGAGCAAGCTCTAACTCGTTTTCATGCTTCCATCTTGGGCCTGGGAGCCGACGTTTCGGTTAAACCTGAAGGGCTGATCTTTGTTCTGGGCTATCCAATTGGAGACAATCAAACGATCGTTGTGGCCCAATATCGAAAGCCTTGATGCATTGCCATGCAGTTTGGATGCGAGAATTACAAGGACCAAAAACAAAAAATGGAGGAATAGTGTTGGTCGAAAGAAAAGCGCAGAAAGGTAATAAAATACAAAGTGAGAGATCCAAATTATTTAAGAGCTGAGTAGAAGCAAATAATTAATCAATAAAGAAAATGTAAACAAAATATTATAACGCACTGAAAAATTAATAAAGACGAATTACAAGACATTTATTTATATCCATTAAATTACCCACAATCAAGGGCTTGTGAAATGAAGGATGCATGGAAAATCCTAGATCCATCTTAAGTCCACGTGTCGCTTGACTATAAACGGATGGAAAATTAATGCAGTGAAGTTAAAAGTGATTTGCTAATCCACTTCTTTTTAAATTTTACTCTCTTTACGAATTCATCAGCCAATCAGGAGTCAACAGCGATAAAGACGTGAATATTCTGCCCGGGTTTCGCGCTTCACACGTGTCGCCTCCACAGAATATTTTCCCTTTCTCCAGGGAAGTTTAAAAAATATAAAAACACAGCCACTGAGAGAAGAAGATTCTCTAAATGCTCTCAAACGCCCCAGTAGGCGGGAGCGGCAGCAGAAAGTGCTTCACACGTGTGTTGCACGTGACACGCATGTTCAGATCATTTCACATTTCGGTGGAGGCGCTGTGGGCTTTGGGGGCAGCCACTTTTTCACTTTACTTTCTGGCGGTGGGACCCATATCCTAATACCCTCATGACGTGGCGCTTTGTCGCGCTATGTGAATATATACCACTTTCTTTTTTCCTTTTAACATCTGATTGTGAATGTAATTTTTTTGTTGCTTCTAATAATTAAATTAATTTTGTAAGAAATTATTTTAGCAAAATTATTTCAATCTCAAATATCATTATTTTTTTAAAGAATTTGAGAAGATCTTTATTTTAAGTTTTTATCATTAAATTTATTTTAGGCTTCGATTCACGGGATCGTAAACACATTCTCTTTATATAATTTATATAATATTTATTATATTTTTATACTTATTATTATATCTATCAAATTATCTTTTAACAAATAAAAATAAAATAATTATTTTATATTTCATTTATTTTTATTTTTTTAAATTATGTATATATTTTTATTATTACATCTTTTAATTAAGTGTATTTTTATTAAATAAATTTTTTTTTTCTATCAAGTATCTTTTTTAGTTGTCCACGAAACCAAAGTGTGGGTCCAGTCCCACGTGCTGTTATTGAAATTATCGCGTTGACGTCTCATTTATGAGCTTTTGTTGGTATTTGGCATACAAAGAGCAGAAAAAAGTAGGCAAATCATCGCTGATGCACGGCGTTTAGCAGAAAACAGCCTGCCTTGCGACTTTTCAAGTCCTTTTACTTCTTTCCTTCTATTTTTTGTGGGCTGAAATATTATGCCTTAAAAGGTCCATATAATTGATGTTGAATTCTGTTTTGGTGCTATTTTTCTTTCTTTTTTGGTATCAGATGCCAATTTCTTTTAGTTACATGATGATAGTACAGATGTTTAAACCTCAACTTTTAGATTAACTGTCCCTTTTTTTTTTTTGGATCAATCCTTAGGCTATGATTAAGAGTTTATGAGAGCGAAAAATATAATAACAAATAATGAAATCAGGTGAAATATCAAATTATGTCTTATTTTATTATTTAAAATTTATTAAAAAATAGAAAAAGTTATTAATAAAAATATGATAATTTATAAATTATATTTTTAATATAAATGTAAATCATGCTATCCTTATCCTTCAAGTTTAGAGAGATGCAAAACTCAAAAGTTCTAGATAAAAAATAGAGATTTTAGGAGTCATTCTTTCCCATTTTACTCTATCATAATAAAAAGTTTCAAATAATGACCTAATCCATTTTAATCAGTCTATTCTATTTCATTCCATGTCACCAATTGCCATTTATCCAAATACTACCTTAAAAATTTTATATCGATATTACTTATTTGTGTCCCTTTACATAAATATAGGTTTTTGTTTAATAATGATAAAAAAGCATATAATTTTACTTTTTTAAAAAATTTATTTAACCCTACGTCCATTGTGTTAGTTTCACAAACTTGAGATTGAGAACTAAAGCCGTCAATAAACTACATATAAATTTAATTTGAAATTTCATGGTATAATTAAATTTGTGTCATGCTATTATACAATTCATATTTTTCTTATTACATTTTTTTAATTTTCATGGCTTCATCTTTTTTTTTTCTTAAATATACAGATTATCGAATTCATTTAACGATTTCTCTGATTATTCTTTTACCGTGGTAGTGTTGTCATATATTATGTTTTTGAGGGATAAAATAGAAATTCAAACTTGATGTAACCAGGGAATTTGCCTTTTGCAAGGTCAGCCTGTAATGTTATTGGTGACTTTATATAGGTTCAATCTGTGTGTCTGCCTGAACAAAATAAAAGAAAAATAGAAAAGAACATTTTTTTTTTGGACTTCAAAAGAAAAGCAATAACAATGACTGCAAACTACGACGAGAGGGCGGGGCACGTTGCATTGTCAGCCACAAATAGCAAAAAAGAAGTATGAAATAGTTATCAACAAAATAGTCAAAAGCATATCTTTTTAAAAAGGTTAATTTTTTGTATTATTTTTTATAAAAGATAATTGAGCAGAATTTGGTGGGCGAGGAAAGAGGAGGGGCTGGACTGTTGAAGATGTTGTGGAGAAAGGTGAAAAGTGGTGAATAGGATTGTGAGGGGAATTGCTGGCTGTTTGGCATCTCTCCAAAATGTGAAATGTGTATACATACATTGGCAAAGCAAAGATAGAGAATCAAAAGGATGAAAGAGAAAGATCTTTTTCAGGCCACAAAGAAACTTGTGGCTCAAATTCATCGTGGCTTCTGACGTGGCAGCCCCCACCTGCTTCCCCGGATCAACAATAAAAAAAAACAAAGAGAAAGAATACGCAGTACAATTAACCAGACCCCGACGACACACACACTCTCCACACACAACGTGTCGGATCTCTCTCTCTACAAAATTTGCAGCTTTCTCTCTCTTTGGGGAGACAAAGAAAAACTTTGAAAACAGGGGGAAAAAAATTAAAAAAGAAGGAAAGAGAGAAGCTGAAAACAGAAATGTCGGAAGCAAAAGACCCGGCGATCAAGCTCTTTGGGAAGACGATCCCGCTGCCGGAGATCCCGGCCCGATCCGGAGGCTCTGCCGGAGCTCCAGCTTCGTCTTCTGGGGATATTGTTGATGATAGTATTGATCACAATCATGCTTCTCCCACCAAGTCATCGCGAGAGTCCAATACGAAGAGGGATGTAGAAGAGCAAGAGACTGGGAAGGTATGGAAATTTAGGGAGTGATAAATTATTGATTTTGAGTTTGACCCATTATATAAAACGCGAAGAGATTTAATGGGTTGATGTTAATTTGGCCTTGGCAATGCCATTTCTGTTGACTTGCTGTGGTAGCTTGTGTTGGTTAAAACTATGATTCGAATGACTCCATTGTTTGATTGGGTGTTTTGGGGTTAGTTTCCATTAGGAGAGCTTTTTGATTGGTTTATTTCAAATTTATAATTCTTTTTCAGTAGTTCAATTATTTTAATGTTATCTTTAACATGTTGATGCTTGAGTTTTTGATGGATTAGAAGATTTATGTTACTTTATATAACATGCGCATTGTGATGAATTCTCAGGTACTTGGTTAATCTGCCAGGTTCTGAAATTGCAGTATCTTGTATGGGTCTAGCATTATTTAAGCCATTAATTTTCTTATTGTGATTGTCAATATAATTTATTTTCCTCCATCTCAATTTTGTGCCTTTCCTTGGATTCAGGCTTCTGGTGAGATCTATTGTATGCTTCTTCCACTTCAACTTTTTAACTTTAATAATAATTTATATCATACATGGACAGCCATAGACAAATCTTATTTTTATCTCTTCGTTTTTAAATCCTTCTGAGCGCAAATAATTTATTATACATGATTTTTCTACTTCATTTTCCCTGGGTTGGTAGCATGCTTTTGGTAAAAGCTTTTTCTATTTGTCTTTTGAATGTTATAGAATTCAAGACTGGCATCGTGCCATTAGAACTTTTCCGTTGGTTTTCTTGTTTGTTTGAACTTTTGTTTATATATATACACACACACACACACTTATCCTTGCCTTCTTCTGGATTTATAGTTGATGTTCTTTCTTGTGAGAGGAGAGTTTTGAGTCATAGTTCTCTGAGAAATTCATTATCATGCATTTCAGCTACTTAGCTTCCTCGTTGGTTGTATAACTTTCCGTTGGTTTTGAGCCTGACGTTGTACAAAAGTTGGATGGTAATATTTCAAACCTTAAACTTTTAATGAAATATTAGAATAAAATGTATGCAGATGAACACTTGTATGGGATTTTGACTGTTGATCTTGCACTGTGGATTTTAAACAACTGGTGGAAAAATGAGGTTTCAACTTTCAATTATATGCAGTGATATTGAATTTGTTGCCAGTGCTGCAACTCTCTAGTAGCTTTTCTGGTGTGTTCTTTTCGTTTGTTCTACTGAAGTAGCTGTCCATGCTGTGTTGTCAAAGTTTATTTTCAATGATAAAAAAAATTCTGTGGAATAAATAATATTTTTATGAAACATCTGTTTATGCAGAACCGGAGAAGGCAGAATCGAAGTTTATTTTTGACCGCTTAGTAATATGATATTCTGATTGAGCTATTCTTTTCATAATATTAATGAAGTGCTTGTAAGAAAAATTTAGTTTAGATTGACATACTTGGCTGAAATTGTTATGAATCCAGGACACTTTGGGAGAAGAACCAATTGAGAATAAGAAGGAAGATGGAGCCCCCACTCAATTTACAGAAGAGTTCACTAATCCAGATGCAGCCTCAAGGACAGGTGAAGAATCTATTACACCCTCTATTGAGAAGGAGCCTTCTACATTGAAGGCTTCAAAACCTGAAGAAGAACAGAGTGAGACAAGTAATTCACAAGAGAAGACTTTGAAAAAGCCAGACAAAATACTGCCTTGCCCCCGCTGCAATAGCATGGACACCAAGTTCTGCTACTACAACAATTACAATGTCAACCAACCCCGCCACTTCTGCAAGAACTGCCAGAGATACTGGACTGCTGGTGGAACCATGAGGAATGTGCCTGTCGGTGCTGGTCGTCGAAAGAACAAGAACTCTTCTTCTCACTATCGTCAAATAAATGTTGCTGAAGCACTCCAGACTGCCCGAACAGACTTGCCAAATGGAGTCCATCATCCTTCCTTGAAGCCTAATGGCACAGTCCTTACATTTGGGTCTGATACACCTTTATGTGAATCAATGGCATCTGTTTTGAACCTTGCTGATAAAACAATGCATAACTGCACAAGAAATGGATTTCATAGACCCCAAGAACTAAGAATTCCTGTTCCCTATGCCAGTGGAGAGAAAGGGGATGATCATTCCGATAAATCTTCTGTGATGTTAACAAAGCCAATGGAAGATACAAGCATCAACAGGCCCCAAGAACAAGTCATGCAGAACTGCCAGAGCTTCCCACCACAAGTTCCTTACTATCCTGGGGCCCCTTGGCCTTTCCCATGGAATCCAGCGCAGTGGAGCTCTCCTGTACCACCACCTGCGTTTTGCCCTCCAGGATTTACCATGCCATTCTATCCTGCAGCAGCATATTGGGGTTGTACTGTATCAGGTGCTTGGAACATCCCATGGCTACCACAACCACCATCACCAAACAGTGCGGGCCCTAATTCTGGTCCTAACTCACCAACCTTGGGTAAACATTCAAGGGAAGAAAACATGCTCAAGTTAAATGACTCAGGGGGAGAGGATGAACGTAGTAAAGAAAACAATAAAGAGAAGTGCCTTTGGGTTCCAAAAACTTTGAGGATTGATGACCCGGGAGAAGCAGCTAAAAGCTCTATATGGACAACGCTGGGGATTAAGAATGATAAGACTGAGTCAGTTCAAGAGGGAGGACTCTTTAAGGCATTCCCATCAAAGGGTGATGGAAAAGATCATTCAACACAAAACTCAACAGTCTTGCATGCCAATCCAGCGGCATTGTCTAGGTCACTCAACTTTCATGAGACCTCGTAAACATTTTGCTAAAAAAATTGTTTTTTTTTTGGGTGCAGCAAACTTTGATGGTGTCTATATGTTCCTATGGAAGTTAAAATTGTAAGGCAACATGTGTTCACCAGCTTTGTTTGGAAGAGTTATTTCCTGTCGTGAGCCAACGGAAGAAGAGCAGAGGATTGGTTCTTCCTGCATTCACTTCTAGGAGAAGGAACCTTCATGTTTTTGCTGAGTTATTCCCCTTTCTTAAGTGACGGCTTGGCTGTTTTACCCTCTCCCTTTTCAATCAGATGGTTTGCTTAGATTATGTACATAAGTTATATATGACATAGTGATAGGTAGAGCCTAGTGAATTTGACTATTTTGATCCCGGATGTATATAAATAAGAATGGGAGTTCAAATTGAGCTTCTTCTACTGCTATCTTTCTTCCATAATGTAATTCTGTGTTTGGTTGAATTAGGAAGTCGGCCTTTTTTTATATTGAACAGACTTCTATCACTCATGTTTCCAAGTCTTCATGCTAAAAAAAAATGACAGCAGAAATTGGAGATATGCTGGAATACACTCTTGAGTTTCCACGTATCATGAGGGCAATGAGTGTATTTAAGAATTTTTAGAAGATACCAGATAGACTGAATGAGAGATCTATGCTATAGGATTTGCTTGTAAATTGTAATATTTATATTTTAATCTAGCAATAACATAAGTACAAGACAACATGGATGTTATATATTTGCTAGGCTCATTGGTCTTGGTTCAATAGAGAACAATCCAAAACTACAGTTCGGAATGGGGCTGAAATAGTTAAACACTAAATACCATGTTAGGAAGTAGAATAGTTACCCCTTCTGTGACTGGAAGTAGAGTATCTCAAAAGGCATTCCCTTGGCATAACGGCTTAAATTCTTACCACACATGGCGGAGTACCTTTTCTTTCCAGGCCTAAAAAAAGAATAACGAGTGCTGAAAAGGGGAGGCGTTCATTTTTCTTTTCTCTTCCTTTCTTTTTCAAAGCCTTCCTTTTTGGTAACTTCTGTTTGTCCATATCTACGGTACAGACAAAGCACTAGAGCAGATTTACAAGGACAACTACTGTTTCTCTGAATGTCTTTAGAAAAGCTGATTCAGGAAAACCATTTATAAAATAATTACTTTTCATAATATGATGATTATTTTTTTTAACGTGATTAATATGTAATAGAGAGTGGTTATTTCAAGCACTAGCTTTCTTTTAATGAAAAAAAATGTTATAAATCAAGCACCAAACTGATAGGCGACTGAGAATAATTAATACTCCCTTTCTCTTTGCCCTTTGATTTTAAGCAAATCTCGTTTGGAAAAGGCGTGTATCCACCAACTTCGACCTTAATATACCTTCAATTCCGCTTTGATTTTAGGGTCAATATTAAACACTGATTGTGATTGAATTGGCTCATTCACATTTTATTCTTAGCATTTTTTTTTAACTAAATATGTTGAGAGGAAGGAATGTGATGCTGTAAACCACAATATGGACAGAAAATAGACTATGAAACTGTAAACTTACAATATGCATAAAAAATGGACTATCTTACGCCTTCCACATATATAGTTTATTTTTAAAAAATTCAAGGTAATAAATAAATCACAGTATAATAAAATAACGCGATTTATAAACCTAGACAAGTTATTGAGATGCATGATCAAATCTACGGCGCCATAAGTGATACCCGACTAGTTTATGAAGCGTGCCTACTAATTAGGTAAGTGACATCTGCCAAACAGCACAGCGATAAGTGCTTCTATCATATCAGATGTTGAAGTTCTTGTCCTTGCTGACCAGGCAACTCTACTTGTGGTAGGTAGCAAGAGAAATTAAGTTTGGAATGCAGTCTTGGGAAGAACCAATAAATATAACGCATGTGAATGCCCTTGAAACCTCCTCTCTGTTTTCCCTTATTTCTTGCTGTTGCAACCAACCACACCCCCCCCCCCCCCCAAAAAAAAACGGTAACGATATTTCCTCTTAGTGAAAAGGCTTAATTTCTGTTGTGTGCATCATCAGGTTTGTTTAGCCATTTTTGAATTGTAGTTTTCAGCAGTTGCGTCCAGAGGATACAGGCTCTGCATGCTAAGGGATAGTGACCCTTAACATAAGTCACACTTTGCAATTATTTTTATGCTCCATTTTCGTCAGCTCCTTCTTTACTTCTTGTTTGATGTTCAACAAGAATTAGTTATACGTCTTTGAAATTGAAGTTTCTTTACCTCATATTTAAAACATACTATTCTTAAAATCAACCTTATATATATATATATATATGTATGTATGTATATATGTATGCAGGGATGGCAACATCTATGTATAGCTCATAATATGTATCGAAGCTGAAAGAAAAGGCTGACAAGTCTGTCTGCTTTGAAGCTAAACCTCAAAAACGTCCCAACGTTATCCGTATATATACCTAACGCGAAAGCAATTAAGACCTTCGAGCTGATTAGCAACTCCACTTCCCACCAGATTAGATTAGCCTATGTATTATATACGCTCACAATGTGTAATACCCTCTTTGCCCTCTTCATCATCCTATCCTCTATACCTTCAATCACGAGGACAAAAAAGATATTTTCGAGAATGTCTTCGGGAATATGTATATTAACATGCTCTCGATATATGTTTAATTTTGATTAGACATTAAGCAACTTATGACTTTTGAAAGCATTATACGTGAAGTGCGTCTAAATTTCCTGTACTTCTCAAAGCGTGCATTTCTCTAAGTGATTTGGTTTAGACAGTTTAAATTTAAATTTTTTATTTTTATCTTTTTATTTAAAATATTATTTTTTTTAAAAAAATAATAATTAAAATTTTATTTTTATTTTATATTTTATATCTTTTAAAATAATAAAAATATTAATTTTTTTAAATGAATTCGGATCATCTAAATTTGATTTAGATGATCTAGATCATAAAAACATTCTCTACACTTCCCTCTGAGAAGTGGAAAGAATGAACATTATGTGAAGCATTTAAATTTTGGTTTATTTGCTTATAACACTTCAAGCTATTTAATCGTTAACAAAATTGAGAGCTCAATTTGAAGCATTTTATGGGAGCTGATTTCGGCTTTGACTAATTTATTTTCCTATTCATGCACCATTTTTTTCAGTACAAGTAATAGGCAATAATTAATTTAAAAAATAAAATAACAAGTTTTGCACGCAGCCACTACTTTTTGGTCTTAGCAATTGTTCTTTCTTCTTGCAAGGGCGATTAAAATTCTTGGCTGACTAACTAATGTCCCATTTATATACAGAATTGTTAAATATAAAAATAAAAGAATGAGGATACAAATAAAATAAAATAATTACATTGGGCATGATATAGAAAAGAAATTGAATATAGTGAAATGTCATTTTATTTATATATGTAATTAGATAAAAATAATATAGAAATGAAAAAAATATTAAAAAAAATAATTCTTGTATCCTTTCTTAAAAATAATGTTAGAATTAAAAAAAAGTAATAATAATAAAAGCATAATAAACATTGCACTTCCTTCGGTCTTATATATATAAAAAAATAATTAATTCACAAAAATTAAAAAAGTTAGTTAAAAGCAATTGATATTTTTAATTGTGTCCCAAATAAAAATTATATTTCAAAAATATTCTTATTTAATGTATGTATTTTCTTCCTAAAATTAATGACAACTGTTACTTATAATTTAAAGAATTCATTCAATGGAAGATATAATTAATATATCAAATATTAGTGATTTGTCTATTATAATTTAGACCAAACCAAATCTCAAAAAAGTTTTTTATATATGAAATTGGAAGGAGTATAAATTAAACATAATAATTACCTTCATTTGCATGTTTATTGAATTGGAAATAGATTCTTTTTCCAATCCTACAAAATGTTTACCAAATAACATAATTCAATGAATTTCTTCTCTTTTCCCTTCTATCAAAAGGGGACATAAGTTTTAAAGATACACAATATATTGCGTTATGTATTCTTTTATTTTCTAAAATATAAAAATCAATTAAAACTACAGAACTATTGATTTGATGTTTGTTAATTTTTAAGATTTATGTATGAATATTAAGAAATTACAATTATTTTTTATATAGATGATAATTATAATTTTGAAGCGAATGAGTTTGAATTCGATAAATATCTTAATGATAAATTTTAAGATAATAGATAAATATATTAAAATGCGTTGCAGGTCAGAACAATAACAAAATTAAATCTTCTTAAGGGATAACTAAATGGCTTGAACAATCACAAAACAAATCTGCCAAATCCGATTACTTGATGCAGAGTTCTCAAATGACATGAATTGCATAACATCGAATTAAAATTGCACGCATAATGGAATCCTAGTACCACGGAAAGCAACAGCACCAAGCCAGGTATATCAGTTGCAGTGCATCCAGAATTATATGTATATCTAATATTCAATTTCATGTATGGAATAAAGAGAAAAATATTATGACCATGGAAAAAAAGAGAAGAAAAATTAAAATAAAGAATGGTATAATGATGGTGGAAAGGCCATTTTAGAAAGAGAAGTAGGCATGATATGGAAAGCCTCCCACTTGGGCAAGAAAGTGAAGGCATCTGATTTGCCAACTTTGTAGCTAGTGGAAAAGCCTCACTCTTCAGTACATTCCTAAAGTATATCCTTCTTTATCTTATCCTATATAATATATCAAATATAATGTTGATAACGACTTATAAATTATATATCCATTCATGTACTTCAAATCATTGTCAATTTGATTCCAGGCCCAAATTAAAATAACACCAAAAAGAGACAAAAGGAACTGCGAAGAAACCTTGATAGCTGCTTTCCCTTTTAAAAATCCTCCCACTTCTGTTTGCTTCCACCCATATTATAATGGTACGATATCCAAACCCGTATCAAAACTCCCGTTTCCTTCAGAGGCTCACGTGCGCTCAACATTTGCAGTCTAACGACGTCGTCTCTTTAGTTTCGCCTTAAATTACTTCATTTGGCGTGAATGAATGGTTTTAATTTATAACTGCATGAAGTCGTATATATCTTTGGTATGTTTCCATTAATTTCTAAAAGAAAATTAAAAGTACTTTTAAAATTAAAACACAAGTCAAGTCAAGACCAAAAAAAAAAAATAGTTAGGTATTTTTATATATTTTATAAGATTAATGCATTAATTGATTTCTTAATCAATTTAGGAGACTGGTTAGTATAGATCTAAATATTTAATATCAAATTTTTTTATTAGAAAATAATTCAATTTATAGAAAAAGAAAATCAAATTATATATATATATATATATTGTTGGAGTGGATGGTATGATGTGAATTAAAATTAACGTTTTAAAAGTCATGTGGTATCTTATATTTTCATCATCTTCTCAAAAATTTATCATTGTTTAAGGTATCATTTGGCTTTTTAGATGTTAATTTTAACTAATAATAGGAATAATTATAAGTAAGGTACTATAATTCTAGTCTTTAGATCTTAGAAAAATATTTTCTCATACTCAAATTCATATGTTAACAAATTACAAATTTAAGCGTGAACTCATTCACCTTAAAAAATTTTAAAACTAACAAGTTTTCTCAAATTAAAATTTATTTATATAACCAATGTGTGTTGGTTTGAGTCTCAAGTTTAAGCTTCATAAATAAAGAAAATAGGTGCTAGGAGAACTTTGCCCCCCTAAATAGATTGTGGATTTCATACAAAATATATTTATTTATATAAAATTACATCAAAAAAGTAAAATGTTTCGAACACTCAAAAATATAGAATAAAATGAATATTATCTTATTCACACCCAAACTCTTAAAAATATTAAAAGGACTCCTATATCATTCTCATACTTATATCCAAGCAAGTAAGTTGTGTGATATTCATAAAATTTCGATATTTTGTCCATCCATAACTAATGAGTACCGTTTTCATTTTCCTGGTAATTTAAGAGGTAAATTATTAATTTATCGACTAATTAAATTATTTCTTCTTCTGTGAGCGAATTGAAGTTCAAATAAACAAGTGTCAAAAGGAGGGCTAGGCAGTGATTGGTGGGCGGTAGGCACTGTTCACGAAATTGGAGGCCTTTCGTTAGATCTGAGGGAAGGTGGTTTCCGAGAAATATTACTCCGTTCAGATTATGGTGGTCATATGAAGGGATAGATAGATAGTCATCACTCTTTCTCACTCCCTTCAAATTTCACAACCCTCAAACTGTTTCTGCCTGGATTTTCTACAATTTAAGTTTAGATTCGCCGGTTTCTTCCATACACATTTCTAAAACCCTGCAAGGAAAATGATGGGTCCATCACGTTTTCTCGCGGTTCTTTCGGTTTCGTCTCTGCTTTTTCTCTCATTCTCCCATGGTATCTTCTTCCTCTACTTTTACAGAAACCAATGTTTCTTTTCTGTCAATATATATTTGATTGGTTAATTCCTTGTTGTGACACTTTTTCTGTGAATTTGAAGGTTTCGGGAGAGTGCCGACGGAGACGGTTCAGCATGAGCATTCTACTGCTACAGCAGAGACAGAGGTTTGTTTCTTTTCCCAGAAAATGTATATATGTATATATAGAAATAAAACAAAATTGTTCTCATGACCTTGCTCGTTTGCTTTGGTACAATGTTATCATCCGACTCCTGTTTGTCCTCTAGGAAATTTCTGGAAAATCGAGGGTAATGATAGAAATGATGGATTATGGAGACCCAGGGGCAAACACTAATCCCAAATATGGAGGTCTTTTCAGCCCTCCTCCACCTACAGTTAGTCCCCCTCCACCTACAGTCAGTCCGCCTCCACCAACAGTCAGTCCCCCTCCGTCCTAATGCAAGAACAAATTTAGATTGTTACAATGATCAATGTCTTTTCCTTTTTGTGGTGTTCTTTTGTTTTGAATGATTTCCTTTGATTTAAGTTGTGTGTGTAATCCCAGAAAATGCTTGATGTAGCTTGTGCATGGTTTATTTGTGTTATTGTCGTGTTATGTTGGGTAATAAAAAGGACTCGCCGATCTCAATCTTTCATGAACTATCTAAATGACCATAGAAATAAAATAACATTTGACTCAGAAGTGAGAGTGTCTCTACAGACGCGAGATTGGCCGACTTATAAGTTAACGAAGGTGTTCTTAATTATACTTCACGTGCACTCCAGGGGGTTCCATGAGGTTTGACCTATGCAGATACCTAAAAAAATCGATTGAACAGAGTTTACCCTGCTTTTGGCGTTTATTTAACACCCTCGTGTTTGTTTAAATCCTTTAAGACGAAGCTTCTTGATAGTAGATTAATTAGCAGGGTACTGTGGTACCAGGTAGTTTCCTCTTACTTTCTGCACTTTTAAAATGGCATTTGACATTATAAATAAGATCAAGAGGGATTTGTCATTACAAAATTCTAGTCTGATGTTCGGAATGCGCTGGCTATTTAGTGAACAAGATAATGCGTAAGTGAAGCGGATGCTAAACTTCAAACACGTCTATTTTTTCTCTCTTAGTTTCATAATACTACTATCTGCAATTACCAAAATTTTCAAGGCAAGTGACCCAACGGGGAGGGTTTCCTTAGCAGATAAGAGAATGGAAGGACCAACTCTTTGCATTTATGTTGCGCTATGTATTAGTTGGAATGACGGATGATGAAAAGACTAAATTGCATTAATTTAATTGGTTCAACATGTATATATTGCAATCATAATAAAAAGGTTAGGTACAACCATTGTGGTAGAATCGCAATTATTTATGAGTAAACATGATTACTCTTCTACGTGTTATGTATGTAGTTGATAGCATAACCAAGGCAATAATCAAGTGGTAACCAGTAACCCCACTCTCAAAAGGGAAAATCTCATAAATTATGTAACTAATTTTATTTGCAATGTGCACTTGACGAGTAAATAGAGTCATATAGACCCTTGTCCATTTTTTTTTACGTTATGCAAGTTGTGTTGGGGTAATTTATTTAGATTGAGCTTTGCAACGGAATCATTGGCTCCACCAGGCAATTTCAGCATGTTCGGTTAGATTTGTAGTAGGTGTGCACAAAGGCTTGGTAGGGCTGGGTTTTAACTTACCTTACTGCCTAGTCTGATTTGGCATTGAGTAAATTTTTTAAACAGGATATTCAATTTGATTTAGTTTAGAATTAGGTTGAGTTTCTTTTTTTTTTTTTCTGGGTCAAAATTTTTGACAAAAATCATAAAATAATCTTAATTTTTTTTTTTTTATATAAACTTCATAAAATATCTTTTGTAAAATAAAAGACCAAACTAGGACAGGTCAACATAGTTGGCTCGATGTCTGACTTGGCCGAATTTGATGGCCTGCTTGAATCCAATCAAATATTTTTTGCCGTAACCGGATATACCTGAATCAGCTTAGCCAGGTGCCATTCGAAACATCCAGATTTGTGTTTTATTTGGGTTTTGCAGTTAGGATTTCCATTCCTAGTTGATGCAGTTTTTGCAACCCTTACCCAATACGAGGCCCAAGCCCCAAGACAGAAGGAGCACCAAAAATAGGATCCATCTCCGATTGTGCCCTTGGAAGCGCCATCTCCGTTCACCAAGATTTCCATTTTCCAAGCAAGTGTTCCAATATATGTCTTTGTAACTAATCCTTTATGTTTTGGTAACTCTTATTCAGGAAAGGATTTAAGATTACATTATTAGGGGAAAAAATTAAAAAAATTAATATGTTCATATATATATATATATATATATATATATATTTTAGATTAAAAATTATGTATACCATATCTTTTTGCAATTTATTAAAGATGAGTATAATATTTTTTTAATAAAAAAATTTATTAATAATTGGGTATATGTCAAACTTAACTCTCAGCAATCTTTCTTTTAATATAAGTAATTATATAATTTATAAGAAAATCATCTTCTATTTTATTTCTAAACTTTATTTTTTATGATATTTATAACTAAAAATCATCTCTCATTTGTTGAATATGATTAAATTCCATGTTTTTAAGTACCTAAGACTTCTTGCTTTAATGCTGGGTGATTCCAAGTCAAGTTTAGTTGAGAATGATACTAAGCTAAATCCAATATAATTGTTACAAATATAATAAATATATTTGCTTGCCAAGGTATTTTATTAACCATTTGTTCTTTTTCACTTAAGTTGACTTCTGTTTTCTTTAGGATGAATTTTATGGCTTATACAATTTAAAAAGTAGCTATGACTTATGTGTATCCTTGCGACTTGACGCTTTTTAGAACTTCATCCTATTCTTTAGATTTTGGAGGATAAACAAATGTAATTCTATCAGCATTTGATTTCCTTATAGCTTCATGAAATCAAAGAAAGCTTGCTTTCTAATGAGCTAATAGCTTCTCAACATGGACTTTTGGAAATAACTTGAATAGCTGGAGATAAATGGGTAAGTTGATTTCAGATACATCTTAGGTTCTAACTGTGACATAAAGAGAAAATAATGGTCAGGTGTTTTTATACCCAAAAAAAAAAGAAGAATAAAGTTCATTATTTATTATTGTACGATAATTTCAAAGAATAAACATGTGTGTGTTTCAGGAGCCCTCAGTATCATACATTTTCCATTAAATATAATCTTCGCTATTCCAGTTCCTACAGTGGGGGGCAAGCACCCCCATGCCCCAGTGTGGATATGTCACTGACTCGTATTGTCATGGCTTAAGTTATGTTTTAACTTGGTTTTTTATTTTTCAATTTCGTCATTTAATTTAGTTAAACAGTACAGTGTTTCTCTAATTTTTCTTACTGTTCAAATTACTTCTTACTTAAACTGAAGGTTCATATACGGCATGGACAAAACTCAAAAACTCAGCTAGTGTCAGCATTACATAGATGATGCGTCCTTTGACTAAGAAAAGGGCAAATTGAAAACTTCAAGGAGGTTTCCAATTTTAACTAAAGCTATTGCTCCTTGTTTATCTTCATCCCTGATGATGCGTAACTTGGTGAGGCCCCTAGAAAACCGCCTGAGGTGGCGATGGAGCTACGGCGCGTTTTTGAGAGTTTCAGTGTAATTTCCAGGGATGTTGAAGCTCCTACAATGCTCTGATACTTAGAAGTCATTGAAAGTATTAAGCAATAAGATGAGCAAGAGAGCGAAAAATGTACTCATGAAATCTTTGGGCCTTTATAAGCAAAGCTTCGGGAAGTATGGTGTTAATTTTCAGGAGTCAGGCAGTAATGAGTTGTGAAACACATGGCAACCTTTATTTGGTTCTAAACAAAGCGGTGTGAAAATTGATTGGGCGGACGTAAAGAAAGCCATGCGTGTATAGAGGTACTGTCTATACAAAGAATTTTCAAATGGGCTAACTTGACCGGTGGTAGATCAACTCATCACGGGTTATAGATTAAATAGGTCGATTTGTTTAAATTTACTTGGTTGTTGAGATGAGATCTTGAATCTGACTTACCAAACCTAAAAATTATTAAAAAAACAAAAAACACAAGAAGAACTAAAATTGAGCCCCCATCCTAAAAAGGAAAAAAAAAAGATGAAACAGAAAATTTAGACAAATTCTAGAGTAGAATTAGCGATTCTTGTGAAGACTTAGAAACTTGAATTGAGTCCACTTCTCCAAATTTTTCAATTAAAAATGCTCGACTGGTTTGGATTATGTAAGTAATGATGGAAATAGAAAATGATTTGAAAAAAATATATCTATGGGAGGAAAAAATGAGGAAGCTCTAGGTTCCACAAATACAATGCAATTTCCTGAAATAAAGCGTTTTCAGGGAGGGAGAAGAATGAAAGGTTTATACTTTATGGAATCAGACAAGAGATTATATCAGTGATCAAGAGATTTAGTTAGCTTTACCAGAAAAATCACAAGTTTTCAATGCCAAATCTTAAAGACAGTAAAGCTTTTTTGAGCGTACATTCACTGTGCCATTTCTTGCTATATTCAATATATATATATATATATATATATATATATAACATTTAAAAAAATAAAAAAGGGACCATGTACATTCACTATTCCATTTCCTTCCATATTTAATGTGGATATTATAAGAAATAAAGAAAAAAAAAAAAAAGCAAGCCAACTTGCGGATTATGCGATTAGCCTGTATAATAGAGAAGTTAGATAAACTAAGTTTAAACTCATCTTACTACAAATTTTTTTTGAAAAATAGTCCAACTCAGACCAAATTACCAAATTAGTGGGTTAAACTGTTAACTTAGTAAGTTGGGTTCGTTTTGACGACTTTATCCATACATGATTCTCTTAAATGTCTATATGTGGACAAAGTGCATGATAAAATGTTGAGTGTATGAATAAAAAAATAAAGTATTTGAAAATAGCTAAGTCTCATATTATCCAAAACAAGAAAGTTGTGTGTGTATATATATTATTCAAAACAAGAAAATTGTGTGTGTGTATATATATTAAAATGTATTATTGGACTAATAAAAAAGTTAAAGAAAAAGATAGACTCGCCTGCACAAGAACAAATTAAATTAGGTTCAAGTTAGTTAAAATTCACTGATTTTTTCCCTCCGCATAACATAATATGTGATGGAAAAAGTTTTAATTTATGAATACTTACCAACATTTATTTTTTTTAATTATGCAATGTCCCTCATTAAATCATCAATGTTCTTTTTTTTAATTTTTGAACATTCAGCTCTTTGTTTGTATACATGTTTGTACTTCATCTAAGTTTTTTTTCTAGTATTTTTCCCTTATTAATATGTACTCTTGAACCTATGTCAAGAAGAATCTATTTTATCTTAAAAGATATCCGTCAAAATAAAATAAATTTTGAAAATAACGTCTTGTAACATGATTCAAATTAAACCAAAATATCTTACCAACATAAAATACAAGTGATCCAAAGTGAATTGGACACAGCCCATTGGCTGGTGGAGTTGGCCCAATCTTCCTTTGGATCGGGCCAACAGCAAAGGTGGCAATTTTAGGTTTGTTGGGCCAGTTTGCCGAATTCTTAGATCTGCGCTTTACCAGAAAGAAAAATTCTTGGAGATGCAAACCTCGTGGTAACCCATGTTATGGTGTCAACACTAGACACTGGAGTACAATTCCTTCGCAACAATTGCAGAGCACAGAATATGTCGTCTTCTGCTTTCTCTGGTGTCCCAAAATTGAAGTAAGTCTACGGACGAGTACTGCGTGCTGGATATGTTCCTGTTTCTCCAACCAAAGTTTACTGGTTTATTTGCTTCAATTCTGCATCTCCAGTTCCTAACTTATAACCCCTTTTTGAGGTGGCAATTACAGCTTTCTCTTCCATTTTTCTTTGAGGAAGCCACAAACAAGGAAATCCAGCATGTTATAGTCATATGGCAATCAATGCACTTCCACTCTCCACACATTTGGATCTTTTTTTTTTTTACCAAACACATATATGGCTCCAATACTCTGTAAAATTCCTTGCTACTGTAGGTTTGGACGATACATAATACATTGTTATATTTGCCCCACTGGTCCTTTTCTACAAGGTCCAAGTAACTAGCATTCTTTTTCTGAGCCTTTGTGGAGTTTGGGAGAGAGAATGAAAATAACTTGAGCGGATTGTCATGCTGTTGAAGAGACTTGGGTGGTAGCCGTGCGATTGGCGGAATTTTTTTTTTCCTCTATTTGATTTGAAGCAATATAAATTTTAAAAATTAAATTTACGTTCTAATATCAATTCATAAAAAATAATATTATGCACCATTGTTCTGCTTATAACCTCCCCTTTATACTACTCCGGATAATAAAAACGTACATTAAAAATGTCACAGTAATATAAATTTTAATTTGGATGTTTTCCAGCTCATAATACCATTTTGTCAGAAAAAAGAAAAAAAATGATATAAAAGGATGAAAGTGTGTATAAGAGTGACTTCGACTTTTCCTTTATCTCTCTTCCACAACATAATATCTTACTTATGTCAAATAAAAAAATATCCTAACTTACAGAATTTACATGGTTAACTATTAACATACAATTCAACGTGCTTAATTGATAAATTGGGGAAAAGGTCCCTTCAATCCTGCAAAATTAAAAGAGACAAATTAATTTCTATTATACTAATTTTTTTGGCAATTTTTATTTCTCATCAAATGTGGAGCTGGAATTGCAGCTAAAAAACATGGGAGAAGCAGATCAAGTGTAAAGGAAAAAGGAGTGCCCACAACTAGTTGGATTAAACTAAGGGGAGAAAGTATTTTATTTAAGATAACAAAATTTAAATGAATAAAATGTTATCTTGCTCCTTCAAGAATATCCAATATTTGTTGGATCACTCAAACTTTTTTTTATTATATACTTTGTATTATATAATAAAACAATAAATAAATAAGTTATATGTCATCTCAATCTTTCAAACATAACTTAATATTAATTGGCTAGCTTAGATTTTTTTTTGGTTAGTCTACTCCTCAAATAATATGAGATAATATTTAGAAGATTAAATGAGTTTTTTTAATGCATATATTGGTTTAATATTTGTTATATTAATTCATTCAATTTTTTTGTATTAATTTACTATCTTAAATAATATTTTCGTAATCTTTGAAAGTATTAAATAAGTTTTGTTATAATGTCTATTTTGGTTTAATATGTAAGTAGGAGTAAAGAAAATATTATTTTAATTAATTGGCTAGTATGTATATTTTAAAAGGCTAAATTTAGGCACAATTCCTTACATCTTTATTATTAGGTTATTAATCAAAATATAATAAATGTATAATTTTTTAATAAAAATATAACAAGTATATAATTTAATTAATGAATTATACAATTTTTTTGTTGTAAAAATCATATATTTGTCATATTCTAATTTGAGAATTATATATTTGTCATATTTTGATTAAAAAATTTAATAAAAAAATATAAACAATTATATATAAGTTTTTTATTTTAAATTAAATTAAAAAAAGAAGACAAACAAAAAATTCAATCATTAAAGGGAGAAGAAAAAAACGAAAGTGCGAATGCAAATGTGAGGGGAGTATGAACGGGATTAGAACAAAGGAAAAATTAGAATTGAAGATTTTAAATTAAGAATATTTATATTAAAAGATTTTAAATTTTAAAACTATTTTAAAGGAGTTAAGGATTAAAATTTTAAATTATATAAAAAATTAAAATTTAGAATTTTAAATTAAAATTTTTATTTTTAAATATTTTAAAATAAATTAAAATTTTTTTAATATAAATATTTTTAATTTAAAATCTTTATTATAATTTTTTCTTAAAAGAAATGAGGGCTGTGAACACAGTCCACGTAATAAGTTTGTGTGGTCCTGGGAAAAAAGTCTTCATCTAACATTCCGTTCACATTTCAAACGGAGTGCATTAATGAGAAAATATTACAACGGGCAGCACGACGTCCTAAAAATTGAAAGTGAAAAGAGTGACCAAATAAAGATTAGACTCAATTATATTAAATTCTTTTGCATTTAAGTCTGAAAGCAGGTAATATTTAAGTTAAAATTGCTGAATAAATATTACAATATTTATTTATATTAAGGAACGATGTTAAAAAAAATTCAGTCAAAAGTATACTGCATTGCTTTCCTATATCCTAAGCAAGTGTTCCTGAACGTCTTTTTTCTTTTTTCCCCCCCTCAATACAGTGCTCCTGAATGTCTTTGTAACTATACCTGTCAAGAAATCAAAAGGCATAATGCATTGCTTTTCCTATTTTCCAAGCCTCTTTGATTAAATAATGTAAAAAAAAAAAAAGAATATAAATGGTAGATAGGTAGAATAATAAATAAATTTTATGTCATTATTTTTAAAAAATAATTTAATAATTAAAATGGTGGTATAATGAATAAAGAAATAGGCATAAAAATATGATAGATATTATAAAAATGATGCAAAGAGAATAGCAAATTAAACGCCCAAGTGTTCCTGACGTTATGTCTGGCATACAAGAAGCCAAAGAAGAAAACGGATAGGGAAAGACAAAAAGTCATAAGTATGTTTGGCAAGTATGAATGTGTTTCTTTAAAAGAAGACCTTTTGGTAAGAAGTAATGGCTATTCTTTAGGGAGCAATTCTTACATGCACCTGGAGCGCCGCGTCATTTATACACTTAATGGTTAAGAAGACCTTATTTGGTAACCCCACCTGTACAAATTAAATCTTAGCCATTAATTGTTTTTGGAGTATGGTGCACTAAGTGCACTTAAGAAAAATTCTTCTTTAGGTGGATTGATGGAAAGATAAATTTGTTAACAGTATTGTGTATAAAATGTTAATTTTGTCCTTAATATAATTTAAACAATTTTGTATTTTAAGCGTATTTTGGATTTTAGCACATTTTTTATTATTTTTATTTTATTAAATATATAAATAAAAAGATATTCTTATCTTTTTCTATATCCTAACAAATATAATTTTAGGTCATAGAATCTTATTTTATTTTTATTTCTTTAAAAATCTTTTCAAACGTGACCTGAATATCCTTGTTTTAATGTCAAAGTCTCAAGTCTGATACGAACTAAATTGGCTATACAGTGTTTATAATTTCTTTCTTTTAAAGTCAAACTATTAATAAAATCTCATTCCAAAGTCCAAACTAACAATCTTGAAAACCAAAATAAAACCGAGCTACTCAATGTGCATTTTAAAATTTAAGCCAGTTTTGTTGACCAAAAGAAGAAAAAGTTGAACCAGTTTTAACCGAAATTATAGTTAATCAGAATCGAACCAAAACAGTTAATGTAGTTCAATTTAACAAATTTGACCGAATTTATTATATGTATGGACATTCTTACTTATACATATGCAGAGAAAACTTGGGAGTAAAAGAAATTCTGCGTTTTACTCCTTTTCTTAGTTTCCGGGAACATCACTGTACTTATTCCGAGCCGAACATAGAGAAGCTTCACACAGCGTCGCCGTTAAAGAAAAGATACAAATGGAAAAGCAATTCTAGTTTCCGCGAGGAGTCAAAGACGCAAAATGCAAATTTCCCCACCATTTACCCATCATGGAATTCCAAGTTTCCTTTAGGCTCCGTTTGGTTCAACGGAGGGGAGGGGAGGGAGGGGAGGGGAGGTTAATGGAAGGGAGGGAAGGGGAGGGGATTTAATGAGTTATGTTTGGTTGGAAGGGAGGGGAGGGGAAGGAAGGGGAGATTATTGTTTGGTTTAGGAGGGAGGGAGGTAATTATATTTGGACAAATTTACCCTTTATATTATTTTAAATTTATTTTTTATAAAAAATTTATTTATATCAATAATTTTTTAAAAAAATTATAAATTTTAATCTATTTCTGATAAAAAAAATTATCTTAATTTTTATTAAATATTAATATATTAAAATATTAAAATATGAAAAGGGATAAAAAAATAAATTACACTTTAAAAATACTCCACCCTTTCTCCCTCCTCTCCCCTCTCCTCCAAAACCCCCCAATTGGAGGGGAGCCTGCCTCCCTCCCCCCTCTCCTCCCCTCCAATTTTATCCAACCAAATAAATGATCTTTCCCCCTCTAAAAACCCCCCAAAACTAATTCTGCCAAAATTCAATTCCTAATCTTTTAATGGTCTAACCCCGCCCATTTCTTCTTGTATAAATGATTTCCCTGGAAACTAACGCCAATTATTTCGGCTACCCAACTCTCATGAAGCTCCCTTCCAAGAACCTACTGAATTTTTCATATTCCTTCTCACACGCAATTACTACTCAGCCAACGACTGGGATTCTCAAACCTGCATGTCTAGATACAAATTTTAGGCAAAATCCGAAGCATAAAAAGACAAATAAAAGCAGGCCAACCTGACCCTAGAGGCCCCACCACCATGGAACTCCTCGTTTGCTGGAAAGAGAACACGAAATTTCCTCTCACGCTGTCACCAAATGACCATTTCTTCGCGAACCAATTCCCTGCACTTCCCAACCATTTCTTCTCGTATTTTCTTTCTGCTTTTGTACCTTTCACGCGCCTTCATCCACCTTTCTACCCCACCTCCTTATAAAATTATCACGCCCTTCCTCAATTCATCAATTTTCTCATCTTCCTTTCTTCTCTGATAATTAATTTAACCATTTGAGACCCGTACAGGGACCTGAAAAATTCTATCAATTCATCAACTTTCTCATCTTCCTTTCTTCACTGATAATTAATTTAACCATTTCAGACCCATACAGGGACCTGAAAAATTCTAACTTTACATCTCTCACTTAGAATATCTGAATCTGAAGCGGTGGCTGTTGATCAAATTCCCTACATTATTACAATGGAGAAGACATTACAGAGTGCTAACAACAGCAGCAGCACCTCTTCTTGTCCCTTGCTTGGGCTGGTCGATCTTTTCCTCTACGGTACACTCTTAAAAAGAATACTGAGTGTTTTATTAAGTTTTTGGTTCTTTCTTCTGTCCCAACTTATTTCTGTCAACTCAAAGTTAAAAGGAGATATACAGATTTCAGACTCCGAGTTGAGTCACCAAGAGAGTTTGTACCATGGAAGCAGAGATGATGAGAAGCTAGAGAGGGACGAAGTGAAACTGGTGATGGCAAAATTGGGATTTTCTTGCAGTACAGAAAGCGAGGAACTTGAGGAAAGGTATGGTTCCGGTGAGATTTCTGGCCTGTTTGAAGAGGAGGAGCCAAGCTTGGAGGAGCTGAAGCAAGCTTTCGATGTGTTTGATGAGAATAGAGATGGTTTAATTGATGCGAGGGAGTTGCAGAGAGTTCTCTGTATTTTGGGGCTGAAGGGAGCGACAAAACTAGAGAGCTGCCAGGAGATGATCACCAACTTTGATGAAAATGGAGACGGAAGAATAAATTTCAATGAATTTGTAAAAATTATGGAGAACAGCTTCCGCTGATTTGTTTGTTCCTTTTGTTAAGGGAGTCATTCCATTATTTCTGAATAATTTATCATAAGTATATACTTTTTAGAGTTGGCACATGATCCGATGGAAGGTCGTGCGAGCTTCTGAAGCTTCATACTTCTATTTTCATCAAATCATATCAATATTCTTTGAGTTATGAACTTATGATAGTAATTCATTTTTTTAAAAAATGAAAATGTCTTGTGTAATACTTTTTATGATATATTAATTCAATAATTATATTTGGTTATAATTGTATATTTTCTACTCAAGCCATTTGTATGGGCTCGCCTACCACAGAAGCAGTGGAAGAACGAACAATGATCTCCTACAGTTGGATAGTCTAATTGCACTGTGCAATTGGTGTTGTCGCCCACATATCTCCCAACTTCTTTTAATCATCTCCCCCCCCCCCCCCCCAACCTTTTTTTTTTTCCTTTGTATTATTTTTATTTTTATTTTTGGGTGAATGGTCCTTTGCATTTTTTTTAACTTTCCACTATGTATGTATTGTTGTATAATTAGAAGATCCAACCACAGGGGAATCTTATTCTGAAAGACCCTAGAATATAGGCCCGCATATGGGTTAAACTGGTTAGTACTGGCATGAGCCACTATAATTACAGTATTAGCGGCTTTAAGGGGGAGTTTGGTAATTTGATTTGTGGGATTATTTTTAGATTTTTTAACATATTTTATAAAAGTAATATAATTTTATACTTAGTTTAAGCTTTAGAAAAATATTTTTGAGAATGTGATATTATCAAGAATACAATATTCTTACAAAATTCCCCCTTTTCATCGAGAGAGGTGAAAATGTTGAATTCTCATGGGAGGGAAATGTTTCAGAAATGATAAAAGACCATTTTATCCGAAAATGCTTTTCAAAAATAATAAATAAATAAATTATATTAAAAATTATAATAAATTATAAAATAGTAAAATAAATAAGAAACATAAAATATGTAATTTTAAAAAATAGATATGAACTAAACATAAAAATATTAAATTTTTTGGAATGTAGCAGAATATTTCTCGGAATATTTATGATAAGCTAAACATGAGAATTACACCTTCTTAGAAATATAAGATACCACGAACGAAAGGTTCCTTAGACTTTGATGGTGCAAATGCAGACAGCAAAGAATATATTGTGTTGTGGCGTATATCTTGGTGCATAGCTAAAATTTATTTGAAAAAGTTACTCAATTCATTCATGAATAACGCTTTCTTTAGTCAAGTTATTAAATGAAGCAAAAAATGTTTTCATTTAGAATAACTCGTGTAACAACATTAATGCCAACATACATTTAATATAAGAATGTCCAAAAATATAAAAAATTTGTGCTGAATTATCAAGGAAATTTTCAATATCAACGTTGAAGTTGTACGGTTTGGAATATTATGAAACAAGCCCCAGATGATCAAAGCTTAGCATACACGCGGAATGTTTGAACAGCATCCTTGGCATGATCTGGGACGGGCATGTTGCACAGAAGAGTAACCCTTGACGATGACACTAGGCTTCTGTTTTGCGAGCTGGATGCATCAATCTTCCACATTCTCACCTCCCACACCTACTCCCACACCACCCCAACAACACATCTAATTATTTCATTCTTCTCAGTTTTATTTTACAAATGGAAATTAAGAATTGTAAGTAGCGTTCAATAGAGAAAGACCTGAATGGTATTGCCAAGATGAAGAGGGGTTGCTTCGGCATAGACTACGTCACCCAAGTGAACCGCTTTCAAATGGTTGATGCTAAGTTGAACGCCGGCCACTCTTTGAAAACCGCAAGCTATGTGGGCTCCCGTGCTTGCCAGAGACTCAGCTATCATGGCCGATACCCCTCCATGTAACACCTTGAATGGCTGCTTCATTCATGTTCACTCGATTCAATATTCATTCATCAATTTTGCTTCTTCCTTCGTCTCTCAAGAAAAAAAAAAGGAAACAATTAGTCAGAAACCGATACCTGGCAGCACTTGTGGGTGACAAAGAGACGGCCAGATACCCTTTGGGGTGATAATTCTTCAATTTCGAACCCAACTAAGTGAAGCGGAGCATCCAGAACTGCAGTTTTTGATGTAGCAGATGACGATGCCTGCTTTTCCATCCACAATATTTCCTCGGCTTCTGTTTTAAATCCCTTGTTAATTATGATGATCTTTTCAAAAGCTCCAAACTCGAAACCTTGGATTTGCAAATTGGGAAAGTTTCTGGGACCACATGCATACAAAGCCGCCAATTTAGATTTGGACCATTTTCCCAGAGAAAGCATGTAGAGTATAGAGTACGAAATGTTTTATATCACAATTTTAATTTTTCAACGCTTTTCTTAATATTAATTAAATCAGACTTACAAAATTTATTTTTGGGGGGAAGGCGGCCGCCCCATTTTTATATACTGGAATCTCTTTTCGTGAGGAAGGGTCTTGTCCTCATCGAAGTTTTTGATCACTTGAATTACTTTTTTAATTATAATTTCTCATACACCACTTCAAGAAGATCGAGAATGGACTCTTTGATAATATCGTATGCTCAGCCTTGTTTATCCTCAGATATAGTTCTGGTGTTCAGCAACATTTTGCACTTAATTATGCCAAGCTAACTAATGGATCTAATAACCAAGATACCAACTGATGTCTCTATCATTAAACTATTAATATAGTTATCAATTCTAAATATATTTAATTTTTTTAATAATTGATGGGATAATATCTATAGAGAATTTAACCTAAGTTGAGACTTCTAATAGATGCATCTCAAATTCTTGTCATCCAAATTTATAAGAATTAAAAAATAATATAAGAATTTCGAAAAGCATTTAATAAAAAAGAATTCAATCTACAAAACGAAAAACTCACCAGAACCTTTTAATTTCTTTCTTCACCTGCTGGCAAGCAGGCAATGAATTGATATGTCGCCAGCATTTTCAGCTCAATTCTGTATTTGGGCTAACCATGCACAAAGGAAGCTAAGGTATAAAGCATTGATCAAGCGTTGCAATGAATGATATTGATCTATTTAAGGAATTTAATTGGTTTGGAGTGTCATTCATGATTTTCCATTTAGGTAATTTACATTTTTTCTTGTGGTTGTCATATTATCTGCCTTCTCCATAATTTCCATTCCAATTCAAGAAATATCTCGTTATATACTTCAAACTTAAGAGATGGTATCTAATGGCTAAGACATAGTCAAGTTATTGAATTGTAAATAATCATGAACATCTATTCCATCAATATTCAATGGAGGAAATAGAAAGAGAACCCCTCTATTAGCCATTGACATCCACATTTTGCAAGTGAAACAGACACAGAGAGCTAGTTTCTAACAGGTCAAGTTGTACATGTTGAAAAGCATTAACTACTCATTAGAGTGTACTCCAGCTTTGAAATTATACAAGTATCTGCTCAAATCTAATTGCATATCAATTTCACAGCTTTGCATACTTCTTGAGGATTTCACTATCGGCTTTTGCATGATTTGGCATAGGAATATTGCATGCAACAATAACTCTAGAAGATGATACCAAGATTTTGTGCTCAGACTTCGAAGGATCAATCTTCCAAAGTTGCACCTCCCACACTTGCCGAAAAATAAAAGTCACTCAAGTGTTTACAAAACTTTGTGAAAGAGAAAGACTGGATGAAAGTGAAAGTGCCTGAATGGTTTTCCCAATACTGAGAGGGGTGGCTACAATATAAACAAGGTCGTCCAATTGAGCAAGTTTGAAATGGTTGGTGCTAAGTTGAATACCAGCTACCCCTTGAAAATTAGAGGCCATGTGAACTCCAATGCCTGCAATACCCTTTGCCATCATAGCTGGCACCCCTCCATGTAGTATAGGCCTTTGTTTAGCCATGACAGAATTATAAAAGAAAAATAAAGAAAAGATGAAGGATAGAAAAGACGAAAAGAACGCTGCTCTCTGTTCTTAAAACTAAAGGTGGCTGTTCATATATTTTTCAAAGCCCCTAAACAAACTGACTTTTCATATATTAAAAACAAACATCTGATGACCTAATTGTAATGGGCCATCACTAATATAGAAAATAAGACTTAGGCTAACATAATTGTTTAATTTAAGTCCATTACAAAATACCATTTAGCATAATAAAATTTATAAATAAAAGCATTAATTTCAATACTCCCCCTTAATGCTTTTGTTTTTCATGCTCATGCCCAACAACTCTCTAAAGTATGAAAACTTATCACCTGGGAGTGCTTTAGTGAAAATATCTACAGCTTGATGTTCAGTCTTGACATACTTAACGAGAACTCCATCATCATCGTCAACTGCTTCTCAAATATAATGATGCTTGAGCTGTATGTGCTCTGTGCCGCTATGAAAGACGGAGTTCTTTGACATTGCTACTGCAAATTTGTTGTCACAAAACAGCATGGTAGCTTTGTCTTGCTTCTCCCCCATATCTACTAAAATCTTTCCCAATCATACAACTTGCTTTGTTGCTTCACTAGTTGACACATATTCTGCTTCAGCGGAGGAATGATCAACTCTCTCTTGTTTCTTTGATGCCCAAGAGAATATACTTGAACCAAGTGAAAATGCATAGCTAGAAGTGCTCTTCATATCATCCACACTACTAGCCTAATCACTATCACACCTGTCTTTTTCATTGAAAATTACATCCCAATTGATTATTACTTTATTTCTCTTCAAGCTAAAGAGCCTATAACCCTTTGGGACATGTGTATAGCAAATTGACTCACTGATGGTTTTCTAACACTAGACCATGCTTCAAATGGAGTTTTATTTTCTACTGCCTTTGTAGGACACCAATTTAGTATGTAAATTGCAGTATACGCTGCCTTAGCCCAGAAAGCAGAAGGAAGGCCTTTCTCATTCATCATGGCCTTTGACATCTCCATTATAGTTCTATTCTTCCTCTCTGCCATTCCATTTTGTTCTGGAGCAATGCCAACTGTCAATTGTCTTTTTATACCAATGTCTTCACAGAATTTATTAAACTCCTTCGAGTTATATTCTCCACCTCATCATTTCTCAACTTTTTAATTAACTGGCCACTTTGTCTTTCCACCATTTTTTGAACTTTTTTAAATACAAAGAATGCCTCAGATTTTTTCCTCATAAAATAGACCAAATACATTATTGAATTGTCATCAATGAAAGTAATAAAATACATATGACCAGTATGAGAAAGTGTCTTCATAAGACCACATACATCAATATGCACAAGCTCTAATGGTGCTTTAGCTTTCCATGCTTTCTCCTTTGGAAAAGAATCCTGATGTATTTTATCGAGAGCACATGCTTCACATACATCGCTCTTCTCTTCTATGCTTGGCAAGCCATAAACCATATTTTTCTTACTCAATGACTTCAAGCTTTCAAAATTAATATGACTGAGCCTTTTATGCCATAGCCATGACAAATCTTTTACTTTAGCCTTCAATGCAACATCCTTTGTAGGCTTGAGAATGAGAGGAAAACTTTTATTCTGCCTTTTAACATTTGCCAAAAGTTTTCTTCCATTTTCAACTTTATCAAAAATTTTGCACAACTAACCTTTAAAATGAACCACATAATCATGCTCCCTCAATTGCCCTACACTGAGGAAATTTTGTGGCAAATTTGGAACATATAACACTTCATTTATTAATTTTTGGCCTTTCTTTGACTCAATAGCTATTGATCCTCTTCATTTGATTTCTCCTTTGTACCATTACCCATTGTAATTTTAGGAGAGATACTTTTATCTAAATGAATAAAGATGGAGTCGTCACCTGTCATGTGATTAGTGCACCCACTATTAATACACCACATATCATTCTTATGCTCAACAGTAGCTTGACATGCATAAAACAAGCTTCCTTCACCACTATTCTCCTCTATATAATTTGCTTGCTCATTATTCTTCAAGTGGCAATCTTTTTGGATATGCCCAAATTTTTTACAATGATGACATTAAGGCTTCCCTTTAAACCAACAATCCTTCTCTACATGTAAAGCTCTCTTGGAAATATTGCATCCAGCCTGAGCATCTTAGTTATTGTTTCTACCACCTCCTCTTCCATTTCTACCTCTACTTCTACAAGATGATTCACCTTTAGCCACATTTCAATTAGAAGACTTATCTTTCATATTAACTTTATTCTAAAAAGCACTTTCAAAAGGCTTAATATGCCTATTCAACCTTTACTCATGCATATCTAAAGACCCCATTAAATCATGAACACTAAAAGCATGGAGATCTTTAGTTTCTTCAACTATATTTACAACAGTATCATACTTTGATGACAAGTTAATCAAAATTTTTTCACAAACAGACTTATCATTTAAATTTTCACCCAAAGTTCTAATTTGATTTACTAACTCCAAAACTTTAGAGAAGTAATCTTTGAGAGTTTCATTTTCTCTCATTTGTAAATTCTGAAAATCTTTCTTAAGACTTAGGATTTTTTTTTAATCTCACCTTGTCTGTGCCTTGAAAATCTTTCTACAATATATCCTACGCCTCTTTCGAACTCACTGCCCCAGTTATCCTTGGAAAAATTTTATCAGAAATTGTTTGTTGAATAATGAAGAAAGCCTTTGCATCCTTTTTTTGATTATCCTTCAACTATTGAACATTAGAATCTCCAATCACCTCTTTATCTTAAAACCCATCCTTCACTATGTCCCATAAGTCTTGTGAGATTAAGAGGGTTTTCATTTTTATACTCTAATAGTCATAGTTCTCTCCATCAAAGATGAGTTGTGAAGTCAGAGGGAGCCCAAATACACCACCTTGTGTTGTCATGGTGATCTTCACTTACATTGCTTCTTCAAAGATTCTCTAATGGAGGAAACCCACTTCAAATCTCACTCACCATAGCTCTAATACCATTTATGTAAGCATTTGTTTAGCCATGACATAGAATTATAAAAGAAAAATGGAGAAAAGATGAAGGATAGGAAAGACGAAAAGAATGCAAACATCTAATGACCTAATTGTAATGGGCCATCACTAACACAGAAAATAAGACTTGAGCTAACATAAATTGTTTAATTTAAGTCCATTACAAGATATCATTCAGCATAATAAAATTTATAAATAAAAGCATTAATTTCAACATGTAGAACCTTGTATCCATGCTTAGTTAATCAACTTCTTGCTTCTTTATATCAAAGTAGAAATTAAGGATGTGATTGGATTTGAGGAATATGTAAAAAAAGGGTTGATTTAACCTGACAACTCTTAAGGGTAATAGGAAGATGGCTAGTGACCCTGTGTGGTGATAAGTCATCGATCTTAAACCTAATTGAGTGAAGCGGAGCATCTATATGAGCAGTCTTGGAATAAGATGATGATGTTATGTGGTCCTCTATGGATGGATTCGATGGATGTTTACTTTATTGCATTTGCTCCTGATTTTGTTATACTTTTCAACTTCATCCGTGTCATTTTCATTGAGGTCTTTAGCTTACTAGCTTAAAAGAATGGAATATTTGTAATCCAATTAATTATAGGTTGGACCATACATTGTTGATGTTTATAAAATTGATTTTTTTAATGCCACTTTTGTTGGAAAATTTTATTAGTGAGTTCACATTAATTGTGTTATTTTTATTTTCAAACAAAAAAAGGGTTGACTAATAGTATATTAAGATGATTAAAGGCCCAACATTATTTTAAGTAATTATAAAGTTATTAGACCTAATACACATTTACTTTTAAGTTTGATTAGCAGATAAAATGTGGGCCATTAAGTTTTGTTAAAACTTATAGTGAGAGAACTTAGTAAAATACTATTTTAAAATTAGGTTAAGTCCTCTTTCTAACTCTAATTTAGTCTGCTTTCCCTCCAAAAGTTGCTAATTCTTCTAGGATATAGAAAGGAAAATCTAGTCTAACCTAACTCTTCTATCATAGCAAAATCAAGTACGCACTTTATTTATCTTTTCTAGTGTTTTAAATACATACACAGAGGTCCTTTTTAGTAGATCTCATCATTCAGTGTAATCTATCATTAGTTCCTATAGTTGGTATCAGAACCTAGGGTTGTGTATGTTTTTAGAACGTGATTAAAATATGGCCTTCTTGCATTAATTTGATTCAATAATTAAAATAAATAAATAAATAAATAAAGAATAAAAGAGGGCGATCAATTTTTGACATGGCATGTATATATATATATGTTGATTTTTTATTTATAATATCATAATGTAATTACCTAATTATGAAATACCGACTTAGGGCTTTTATTCTTAACATTACCAGCTTTTCTTTGATATATGATTTGCCTATTAACTCGATCTATGTAGAACAAATTTGGTCTATGCAATTTCATTTTCCTTAATATTTGGATCATGTTACTCTTAAAGTTTTAATTTGATTCAATGTATGGGATTGCTTTATTATATGATTATAAGCCTTGTTAACATCTTTGATTGCATTGAAATCCATTAAGATTGCTAAAAATTGGAGAAAGGTTTTTAGGTTTGATAACTTGAAACCCACAATCTTAGATTTATTTTTCACCTCTTTTCTTGCTTTTTTTCATTCCATTGATACCTTAAATCCATTAGAAAGGTTCTTTAGATCACAAATATTGTCTAATACATGAAAAATGCTTTAAAAATGGCAAGAAAATGAGTTAGATCAAAAAGGGTTTGAAAAACCTATTTCAGACTTGCGTGCTAAGTCACTAGAGGTTGTCTGATCAAGAACAAGGCATAGGCCTTAGGGGTGGCATGTGTGGGCTACCCTTAACTCCTTTTGGGATTTTTTTTTTGCTGTGTTTGATTTATATAATTTTTTAATTATTGTATTTTATTTTTATTATGCTTAAAAGTTAATTATAAATTTTTTATCTTTTTATATAAAAAAGTTAACTTTTATTTTTTTAAGGCTTTTATTAACATAAAAAAATTATAAAAAATTTTAAAGGATTATTTTTGTACATAATGAACTTAAATTTAGTTTGTACTTTCCTTGGACTATATAATACGTATACACTCTCAAATCTAAAATAATATAGTTAAATAATACACTATTTAATATTTAACTCATAATTGAAATTATTGTTCACCTTTTAATAGCAATTGTAGTTCATATTTAATCTGTTAGGGTACATTTAGTATAAATCCTATTTAATGATTTTTTAGGCTAGAAATTTTGTTTTATATACTATTGAGAGAGTTTATTATCAAAATGATTTATTCATCAAAATTTTACAAAATCATTTAATTCCCTTATTGAAAGGAAATAAAGCAATTATTTTACTCCAATCTGGGAATATTATTTTGTAAATTGTTGCAAGTGATAATTATCATAGTAATTTGTGCATTAAAATTTGCAAAATCGCTTACTTCCCTTATTGATGGAATAGTTTGAATTATTGCATGTAATTATCTGCACAAAGGGGGTCATTATGTGCATTAATTTTAGTATTATGTAAAGTATGTGGATGGAGGTATATGGTTGAGATGGCTCATCTACCCAAAGGGATGGTTCTTTTGAGATCATGTATTTCCTTATTTAAGATGTATAATTTGATTAATTTTTATACCCAAATGAGATGAATTTTTTTAATTTGGATATATTCTCTTTATTTTTTTAAGCTTTACACAAGAAAGACCAATTTTATGTCATGTTCTTTGTCCAAAGAGAAGCCCATGATGATGCACTGGTGTTCTTGAAAGGATAACTTATTCAATTTTTTAAGCTATTTCTAAAATTGCTTGATATACTAACCATGTTGTTGGTCTTTTTTTTTTTTAATAAATCAATTTTCTTTGCTGTGAATAATAGTACTTCCACTATAGAGGTCTTGACTGGTTCTAATTACAGGACATGGAAGCAAGATGTGGAATTTTCTCTGAAAATAATGGATATAGATCTAGCATCATGTGTAGATAAACTTCCAATACCCACTGATAGTAGCGGTACTTAACAAAAAGAATATTATACTATGTAGGAGAAATCCAACCGTCTTGCCTTATAGCAATGAAGAGATTAATTGCTAAACATCTCATAAGTGGTTTGCCAAAGACTAACAATGCTAAAGAATTCTTTACTACTGTATTGAAGAGATATCACTTATTAAATAAAGCTAAGGCTAGAAAATTGATGAGTGAGTTAACATCTATAAAATATGGTAGTACTAATGAAGTCATGGAGTATATCATGAGGATGGTGCATGCTTAGATTAGGCTCTAGGCTCATGAAATTCCCATTCTTGATAGCTTCATCATCCATCACACACTTAACTCTCTTCCATATGAATTCAACTGGATTAAAACTTCTTACAATGCACAAGACCAGATTTGTAATATTAATGATTTGATTTCCAAATACGTGGCTGAAAAAGAAAAATTGAAAAATGAAAGGAGTGAGTTTTCCTATTTAGTTTTCTACAATTAGCTAAATTTTCATAAGAGAAAAGGAAAGTTCAAGAAGATAAAGGCTCATGCTTCCAAGATTAATAGGAACACTCAGGACTTTAAGAGGCATGGTAACACTTATGATGAGAGTAAGGATAACAATATTGATACAAAATGCTACTTTTATAAGATGAAGGGTCATAAGAAGGCTAACTATTTCAAGTTTAAGACCTAGCAAGAAAAGAAGAGAAACAAGGGACAAGGCAAGTAGCTAGCTTGTGTTTGTCTTCATTCAAACTTTGTTAATGCTCCTTTAGACTCTGGGTGGCTTGACAATGGTGCTTTTGTTCATGTTACATCTACCTTACAAGGACTTAAAGACAATAGGAGACCAAACGAGAAGGAGTCCAAGCTTAAAGTTGGAAATGGTGTTAATGTTAAAGTCAAATGTGTAAGAACTGTTATTTTGACATTTGATTCTAATTTTTAGCTTTGTTTAGAAAATGCTTTTTATATT
This sequence comes from Erythrophleum fordii, assembly GCA_032878935.1. Lineage (NCBI taxonomy): Eukaryota > Viridiplantae > Streptophyta > Magnoliopsida > Fabales > Fabaceae > Erythrophleum > Erythrophleum fordii. Next base: position 18,804,276 of record JAVQMF010000045.1, read on the forward strand.
CCTTCTTTTAAAAGGAATTTGATTTCTGTTGCTTTGCTTAATAAGGCTGGGTAATCAATTAATTTTGAAAATAAAAGAGTTGATATTTCTTATAATTCTAAAGTGATTGGCAATTGCGTATTGTTTGATGGGTTATACAAATTGTGCTTGTCTTTTAAAGATGAATACTTATCTTTTAATGTTAAGAATTCTGTGGCCAAGAAACCCTTAATTAAAGAAAAATCTTCTTTAGTATGGTCATGTGTCAAATAAAAGAGTTAAAAGATTAATAAAAGATAATATTTTACCTTCCCTTGATCTAGAAGAAATAGGGACTTATATTGATTATGTCAATGGAAAATTAACTAAAATAAGAAGAAAAGTGCAACCTATAGTAATAATATTTTAGAAATAGTTCATATAAATATTAGTGAGCCTTATTCAACTATTATTTATAGGAAAAGGTATTTCATCATCTTTATCAATGACTTCTCACGTTATGGCTTTGTTTTTTTTATCAAAGAAAAGTCTGATACTCTAGATATGTTTAAAATTTATTAAAATGAAATTGAAAAACAATTGGGAAGCATTATCAAAATAATAAGATCCAATTGTGGTAGTGAGTATTATGAAAAATATTGTGAAAATGAATAATAAAAAGGGCCTTTTGCTAAGCATTTAGAGGAATGTGACATCGTTGCCCAATATACCATGCCTAGAAGTTCTAAGTAGAATCATATGGCAAAAAGATGGAATCGCACACTTATGGACATAGTTAGGAGCATGATGAGCAGATCTAATTTTTTCTAATTTTTTGTAGGGAGAAGCGATAAAGACTACTTCTTACATTCTTAATCATGTTTCCAGTAAATCTATGCCCAAACCACCATTTGAATTATAGACTGATAAAAAGCTGAGTTTTAATCATTTCCATGTTGGGGATGTATTGCAAAGGTAAAGATTTATAATCCTTCCCAGAAGAAGACAATTCTAGAACTACATGTTATTTCTTCATTAGATGCCAAGAAAATTTAAAGGGATATAGATTTTGCTATCCCATATGAGGTACTAGAATTGTCGAATCAATAATAGTGAATTTTTTAGAATTTGACATTATTGAAGGAAGTTGTTATCGAATTTCTGAAGTTCATGAGTTGAGTAATAAAGTTCATATTCTTTTAGGCCAATTAGATAATGTGACTACATTGATGAATATGGACTTGCTTGTTCAAAAATAGCCCCTTATCGTGGATGAGATTCCTTAGTCAATTAAATCAATTCCAAAAATACACGAGCTAGTATTAAAAGTTACTCTAAAGAGGTCTTAAAGAGAAAGAAGACAATCAATTTCAAGTAATTATTATGTTTACCTGGGTCAGGTAGATTTTGCCATCAATCATACTTAAACCCTTTAACTTATACTGAAGTTGTTAATAGTCCACAATTAGACAAATGGAAGGATGTAATAAGAGATGAGATAGCATTTATGTCAAAAAATAGAGTTTAGAAGCTTGTAAAATTGCCTAATAGACGTAAGCTAATTGGTTATAAATGGGTATTTAAAACTAAGAAAGACTTTAAAAGTCAAATTGAAAGATTTGAGACTAGACTTGTAGTTAAAAGTTTCTTGTAGAGGGAGGGCATTGATTTTATTGAGACCTTTTCGCCTGTATCCATTAAGGACTCTTTCAAAATCATTATGGCCTAGGTGGCTCATTTTGACTTAAAACTTCATCAAATGGATGTAAAGATGGCCTTTCTTAATGAATATCTTAATAAAGAAGTTTATAAAATGCAACCAAAAGGTTTTAAAAAGAGTAGTAAATAGCATATGGTGTGAAAACTAAATAGATCAATTTATGGTGTCAAACAAGTTTCTTACTGATGGTGTTTGAATTTGACAAGGTAGTGACCTCATTCGATTTTGTTAATAATAAATTTGACTAATGCATATATATGAAGACTATTGAGAGCAAGTTCATTTTTTTTGGTACTTCATTTAGATGATATTCTTTTTGTGAGTAGTGATTTAATCTTACTTCATGAAACAAAGATCTTCTTATCTAATATTTTTAATATGAAAGACCTTGGAGAGGCTTCTTTTGTCCTTGGTATTAAGAGACATCATAATAGATCCTGTGGTGTCTTAGGATTATCTTAAAAAGCTTATATAAATCATGTATTGAAATGATTTAATATGCATACTTGCAAGCCTGGGGATCTACCAATTGTTAAGGGTGATAAACTTAGCAAAAATCAATCCCTAAGAAATGAACTTGAGAAACAAGCTATGAAAGATATCCCATATGCTAGCACAGTTGATAGCTTGATGTATACACTCTACCTAAGATTGCATTTATTATAAGCATTCTTGGTTAGTATCTTTCAAATCCTAGATCTGACCATTAGGTTGCAGCTAAGAAAGTAATAAGATATCTATAAAAGATTAAAGATTTTATGCTTGTTTACAGGAGGTTAACAACATTGAGCTAGTAGGGTTTTCAAACTTTGATTTCACTGGTTGTTTAGATGATTTGAAATTCACTTCTAGTTATATGTTTATGCTTGCTAGTAGGGCCATTTCCCAGAAAAGTGTGAAACTCTATTTCACTACATCTTCAACCACATATGTTGAATCTATCACATACTACGGAGCAGATTTGCAAGTTGTTTGGCTCAAGAATTTTATATCAAAATTTCGTGTGGTGGAGTCTATGGCAAGACCACTTATTATTTATTGTGATAATAATACAGCTGTGTTTTATTCTAAGAGCAACAAGATAAGAAGTGGGTTTAAGCACTTAAAGATCAATTATCTTATAGTCAAGGACCTAGCCAAGAAAGGAGATATTTCTCTAAAATACTTAAATATAGAGTCAATGTTAGCTAATCCTCTAAGCAAAGGACTAAGGCCTATTTAATTTAAGAAACATGTTGAAAACATAGGTGTTTTAAAGTCTTTTAATCTTTTAGGTTAGCAAGAGTTTGGTGCATTTCATTTTGTTTTGTTTCACATTGACTTTGTGGATATATTTTTTTATCTTTTTATTATACCTTAATTTAATTTGAAATTTTCACATACTTAATGTATAATATTATTGCACCATTAATGAAGCATGCTTTATTGATGATCGTCGTCTTGTAAAATATTTTGCATGGGTAAATATTGATACTTTGCATGTGCAAAGATTGAGTACAATAGGTATTTTAAGAGGCTATGCTTATTTTAAGCATGATCGTTGTATTTAATGTCTTTATTTCCAATAAGCAGTGATCTTGATATAAAATTATTTGAGACATATGGGCTTGGTTGAGCCAATTGATGTCTTATGCTAGTTAAGTATAAAAGATATTGAAAAATCGGAGGATCGACAAGAAATAGTATATTGTTAATCACATATGAAAGTTATTTCTTATCGCACTTCCAAACTTATGATCCTTGTTAGCATGATTGTTGGTGTGTGACTATAAATTGAGAGTATGTCTATATGATTGCCATAATCCTATATTGATGGTTATTTTAAACTAAATTATGCTTGTTGTGTTGTCTTAAAACCTTTTTAAAAGAAGTGTGTGTACATAAGGTTTAATTTTTGTTTTATCAACCTGAGAATTGTTTTATAAAATAAAATAAATTTTAAAAAAATTAATGTGGCCAAAATAGGAGAATATTGAAAAATTTTATTAGTGGGCTTAATTAATTGTGTTATTTTTTTTTCTAAAAAAAATGAGTTGACTAATAGTTTATTAAGATGATTAAAGGCCTAATGTTATTTTAAGTGATCATAAAGTTATTTGGCCTAACATATATTTAATTTTAATTTGATTAGTGGCTAAAATGTAGGCCATTAAATTTTACTAAAGTTTATAGTGGGAGGGCCCAGTAAAACACTATTGTAAAACTAGGATAATTCTCCTTTCTAACTTTAATTTAGTGTGCTTTCCCACCAAAGGCTAGTAATTCCTCTAAGGTATAGAGTGGAAGATCTAGTCTGACCTAACTCTTCTATCATGGCAAAATCAGGTATGTGTAACTTGCTTTACTTAGCCATTTTCATATCATCTATTGTCAAATGCAATAAAAACAACCACAACAACATTTTTAGCAACGATTTCTAGCCATTCAATATCTCAAATAAACCTATGAGGGATAAAAATAGAATTTCTTTCCATTTTAATTCATAATTCCTATACACACATTTGTTTTGATCTACATGATCATAATACAAGTGTTATTTGCATAACAGAGCCATATAGCAAAGTTTGACCTTTTTTCACATAATAAGATTCTAATGTAAAAAATTTATAATTTTGATTACACAACTCCAATTTACACAAATTAAGTAGCTACGAAAAGTTTATAATTTGAACTTTAAGTTGTAAAAATTTCAAACTGAGATGAATCCATTTGACCTTTCAAAAGTCACAAAAATTGAGAGTTGGACAATATAAATAGTAACCAATATTTAATAAATTTTTTAGGCTAATTTTAAAAATTCACCAAATATTTTATATAGTTTAAAAAAATGCGAAAGTTAACTTGTTGGAATACTCTATATGTCCTTTAAATGTTTGCTAAATTTTAGCCCTAAACTAGATCATTTGTATTGTCAAAGGTAAAGTTACATTTTATGACTCATTTGGACCAAATTTTGGTTTCAAAATAGTCTAATTGAGCTCTAAAGTGAAATCTCTTCTCTTTGAGCAAAAATCCATCTATTCATACCTCATTTCTATAAGGGTCAATACATGAAATATGACTAAATTCTGAAAATCACTATCTCACATCCAAGTAAGCACATGGAACTGATGACATTTCATATATCAAAACATGTTCTATTTACATATACCCACATCAAATAGCATACATCCATAGTTTGAACTTGTATATGAAGCGCTATGGCATACCATCATTGTTTACATCATGTTTTGCTACTACTTGGTCTCATAATATACATCAAGCTATCATATACATCATAAGCATTCTAACTACATTCTTTAGAGCTCTAATTTATCTCTAATTCTTTCCCCTTGCTAATTACACCTGTCACAGTTAGTGGAAGATAAAGGGAGTGAGATTCTTAAAAGAATCTCAGTAGCCAAACTCATTCCAAATCAATGCACACAATGGATGACCATGAGAAAATGCAAGCATGTATGTTTATGTATAAAAGTAACTCAAGCATGAAATTGGCGTAAAATTCTTGTACGTATTTAGTCATGGCATGAAAACATACTAGCTAGACTCATTTTTTAGCTAAGGAAGAACTACTGTACTCAATTCCCTACCCCTCATGTTAAGAGCTAAACTTAACTCATATGTGCATGCAAATTCATGCTGAAGAGCCAATTCAAAACATAACTCATGTAATCATTAAGCAACCAATACATATAAGTATCTCAACTCAAATGCATCTAAATACATGTAAGAAAGGAAAAATATGCTACCTTGTGAACTAGAAGCTTTGATATACCACCAACCTACTTGTTTCTTTCCTTTCCTCGGTTCTTTTTTACTTTACACATACACAAAAATGGAATTGCATTAGCTTGGCCTAAATACATCAATTTAAATACAAGGCAACCAATTAGAATTTGTTCCCTCTCATTTCATTATTACATATGCCAATTAAAATGTAAACTTAAGTTATTTTAAACACCCTAAGAGGTAACTTTCATAATTCAACTTCTAGGCTTTAAGATCTCACTTTACATGAGCCATATGACTTCAATGCAGCTCATTAAGGCCATCACATTCAAGCTTAAACATGGTTAGCACCAAGTTGCTTAATTTAGGCCTTTATGAACTCTAAAATTTCACTTATAAAAAGATGGTTTCTAAATCCATTCTAATAGTTCCATTGAGGCCAAGACATAGGAGAAGATGAAGATTTAAGAAATAGCAAGTTTTCTAGCTTATGACATACCTTGTTGAAAAGCTCTTTGGATGATAATTCTTATGCTATAATTGGTTACTTCTAATCTCTTTTTTCCCTCAAGAGGTCAGCTACAAAGATCCTCCCTTTAAGAAACTATTTAACTTCTTTTTCCCTTTTCTCCTTTCTTCTTTTTCACACCATATAAGACCTAAACCAGAGATAAGATATGTTAGCTTTGAGGAGAAGAGGGTGATGGCATGATTATATAAGAGCGGGAAAGATTTTTATAACAATTTTAAAAAAATCGATTATGTCCCTTTGCTTAAAATCCTTTGTTTGATCCTGTTTTTCATCGTTTTCAAAAATCGTCTTTTCTATATTAAAATTTAAGCTCTTTACTTCATTAAAAATATTTGTTCAAAGAATTTAGGGACTTAAAATAGTCTAAAAAAGTTTAGTATAAAATATCGCTATTGAGAAGCCTAATTTGTACACCATCAAAGATTTAATCATTTTAACCTTATATAGTTAATTCACTAATATTATTTTATCATATTATGATGAGGGATATGAGTGTCTCATGTTAAATCTCATGATAATTAAATCTCTGATTTTTCTCACTTTCCAGTTAGACTGTCCCTTGTTCCTTCTGTATTATGTCTTTTTCTTTTTAAGCCTTTTCCTTTCTTTTGTCTGAGCATTTAATCCCTCATTATCATGTCAATTTACTTCTCTCTTAATGTCTAAAAATTTTTAGAAAGTACTAGTTATAACAAGGTATGCACTTTGCTTATCTTTTCTAGTGTTCTAAATACATGCACTAAGTCTTTCTTAGTTGGTCTAATAACTCAATGTAATCTGTTATTAGATCTTACACTTTTTCTAAAAACAAATATTACTTTTGGAGATGTTAAAATATGTTCACACACACACACACACACACACACACACACACACACACACACACACACATATATAGCTTTTTATCTAATTTTAATGAAAATAAATAAAAAGTTTAAATGAAATGATTAAAATTTAGATTTAATTATATGTGTCTGGTTAAAAAAATTTATATTTGTGATTATGTATAGTTATAACTATAAACTTACTTGTATAGAATTACTCGTTTTTCTTAAATGATATAAATTAGTCAAAATTGACCATGGGCAAACGTAGGTTGACGAGACGATTCTTTGATTGAAATGGCCCAAAAGGTTAAAGGGCATTATGTACACTAAAAGTTTGTACTAAGATGTATGTTGATTTTGTTAATTTATTTTTAAATAATTTTTTGAATATAAAAGTAAATTTTATTAATTTTTTTGTATATTAAACATAATAAAAAGGAGAAATAACAAAAATTATTTAACTTTTCATTTTCTTGCATGAATTTTAACTTATTTTTTTATATTATAATTTTTACTTTTTTATATACTAACAGGAACTAAAACACTCATAAAACTCTAAAGCCATATATATTAGTATAAATATTTTTATACCATAACAAAACCAAAAATTCCAATGATACTAGGAAGAATTAATAATAGGCCAACAAAGAAAATAGGAAGCCAATTATGAGATAAACCTGTGAGTGCATTAGACTATTGATGTTTCAATATGTTAGAATGATGACAATAAGATAGATAATCCATGCTCTTGATATATGTCGGCAATAGAGTAAGCTAGATAGCCTTATATGAATAAGACTTAGGGATTTTAGTCAAGAAAATTCCATTACTTAGTAGTATATATATTCATGTTAAAATATATTTTGTTTTGATCATATATGTATATATAGACACCAAACATAATCAACTTGAATATAATGTTAAAGCCTTCCTTTAATCCTACAAAAAGTACCTTATTAGTACTTCGGCTTCCCTCACTAACCATTTTTTCAAAATTTGAAACTAAAATATAGTTTAATATCATATGGTTTTGTAGTCTTCTGTGAACGTTGGTAACAAACCAACATTAGATTTTGTTGGTAACGTCCCTAGTTATGGTCAGTAAAAATAGGAATCATATTTTGTGCTCCAACAACCATCGACTTGTGTGAATTCTTTGATGGGAAGAAGCCTCCATTGTGTGTATATAATTACATGAGTCCCCAGGTTCAGTTATGCTATGAAAGTCATTCAGAACATTATACAGCATCATTTGTGCTAGTTTAACAACAATATCACATTCAAATTTGCATAACAATGGCTAAAGGTATGCTTTTGCATTATAATTCATTTGGATTTCATTTATAGTTTCTTGTATATCTGCTAGCTTTCATTTGGTATCAGAGCGCTACTTAGAACCTCTACCTTGCTATTTCTGCTATCTTAGAAAATTGTTGTTACTGCATTTCTTTGGGTTCTATATTATGACCTTGATTTCATGGTTTTAAGGGTGTAAATCGATTACCCACAAAATTCTAATGAGGTTAGCTTTTAGAAGTGTCCAAATGCTCTAAAACTCAAGAAAATGTCTAGTTTTATTTAGGTCTAAAATTGGGTTGAATCGAGTCACAATGACTCAATTGAAGGCCAAGAACTAACAAAGCTACATGTTATTTTAATGATGTAGCGTGAACGACTTGTTGTTTTAGGTTGTTATAATTTGCCTTCTGAACCCTTGTGAAATGACATGTCGTTTAGCATAACAAAAGATGAAACGTTGCGTTTGATTTAATCAATGTTTAGGCTTCTCTACTTTTAGGCCTCTCCTTATGTTTTTGGGCTATTTTGTTTGTTTTTGGCTATTTGTTTAATCTTTAATTCTAGTTTTGCTTTTTAATTAAATAAAAAATTTTAAAGTTCAATCCCAGTAGGCCATTAACGTTCTAGGCTTAAGTGCATTTTAGACTACTCTAATAATCAAAATTCTACATAGGTTATAATTATTTATATTGAACCCATCTTCTAAATTAAAAAAAAATGAAGCAACTTTTTTTTTGTTGTGGGCCAATATACTAAGGTTGTTCTTAGTGAGATTTTTATAGCTTAATTAACCCTTTATTTTTAAATTTGGCAATAATTATTTAGTGAGCAATTTTTTATTGTTTAATGCCATTTTAATTTTTGATAACTTATTTTGGATAAAATTTTTAGGCTTTATTTTATATGCCATAAAAAAAAGCCTTTAAATGTTCGATTAGCCTAATTTTGATAAATTTGGCATTAATTTTTTTACTAGCAATTTTTGTCTAAATTATTTTGTGCTATTTGAGTTTCATTTTTAGGCAATATTTATGAAATTTTTATCCAAAATTTTTTGTCTAAATTATGGTGTTTAAATATTGATTTTAGGCATTATTTTTAGCACATTGAGACTAAATTAATTAGGATAATTTCAATTAATTAACTAGTTACATTTAGTTTAGTTAATTAATTAATCAATTATTTAATTCTCATTATACTATGCTTGTTTATATGTTTATGTTTGGCTATATTAAAGCATTTAAGATATCAAGTGATCTGTATGAATTTTAAATTAATAAGATTTAACCATAACACCTTTAATTATTTTAAAAATTAGACATAAAGTATTTAATTATTAAAATTAAATTCAAGATCACTAAAGAAAAATGGCATCAAATTGTAATTAATCATATTTAATATGATAATCATTATCCCATAAGAATATTATCATATTTTATATGATTAATTAAGGTGAAATAGTAAATTCTCCTTTGTCTTAATTTGCCCACAAAAATTGAGATAAGGGATATAAATTACTAGTTTCACCCTTTTGTACATGAATATAATTAAATAAAACTAAATCTATAGGTAATTTTATTTGTTACTAGGTTATAATTTGAAAGGCATACATTGCATTGGCATAACATGTCATATGGAACATTTAAATTGCCTTAAATTGTTAATGTAATATGTAAATTTTGTGTAGCTTTTCAATTTTTAACTTTCAAGTTCTTGAATTGACTAGTGATAACCATAAAATTTTAAAGGAGAAAATTCTTTTCCAGTTAGGATGGATGGACATTGATGATGCAATTACAAAAAGTGAATCTCTTAAACTTACAAACACTAACAATGCATCTACGATAACCCTTTTATGAATGATGGCAGTGATCAATTCGCCTTAACATGATATATATTAAAACTAAAATATTTGTTAGTGTTCGTGAGTTTATCGAAGAGCATCAAAACAGTTGAAGCTTACCCAAGGTTATTAATAAATAATTTGAATCCTTGGACAAGGATTTGGCAAGCACTCTGATGATGAGGTTATCATCAATAGAGCTCACTACCATAAAAAGATGTACAAGAACACGTCATTCAGATGAGAGATATAGCAGCTCAATTGAAAATACTCAAGGTTAAGATGTCTAAGTCTTTCCTTGTATATTACATTCTGAATTCTCTACCACATTAGTATAAGCCTTTCAATATCTCTTACAACACACATAAGGAGAAATGGTTCATTAATGAACTTTTAACAATGTGTGCTCAGGAAGAAGGAAGGCTTATAATAGAGATAAGAGAAAATGTGCATATGGCTACACAATGAAAGAATAAGAAGTAAGCTAAATCAAAAGGAAAATGCAAGGCACCCATTCAAGCTGACAAAAGGAAATAGTTCAAGTGTTTCTTCTTTAAAAAAGAAGGACATATGAAGATGGACTATGTCCAATTCAAGGTTTAGTTTAAAAAGAAAGGTAACTCAATCTCACTCTTTTGTTATAAATCTAATATGATATATGTTAGTTGTAACATATGGTAGATTGATTCTGGTTCTAAAATTTATATTCTAATACCTTACTGGGCTTTCTAAATCAAAAGAAGCTGGTGGATAGTGAACAATATATCTCTTTAAGCAAATGGGCTTACTAGTAGAAGTTATAAGAACTTGCAGATTAATTTTAGATACTGGCTTTAGTTTGATTTTAGAAAAAATCTTTTATGTACAAAGTTTCTATAGAAACTTGATTTCTATTTTTAAAACTTGTACCTCTTAGATACTATTTTAAATTTTTAAATAATATATTTAAGTTGTTTTATAAATCTACTCTTGTTGATAATAGTGGAATTTTCAATGATCTTTTCTGAATTCAATTACAAAATAATACATCTAATAATTCGATGCATATTTCTAGTAACGCAGGTATTAAGAGATGCGTTATTAATAAAGATTGTTCTATGTTATGTCATTGTTAGCTAGGTCATATCTTAATAGAAAGAGTCTAAGAGCTTAGTAAAAGATGGAGTACTTAGTACACTTGACTTTACTGACTTTAATACCTGTATAGGTTGCACTAAGGGAAAGCAGACCAATAAAACTAAAAAAGGTGCCAAGAGAACTACTACAAGAAATTATACATATAGACATTTATAGTCCAAATATGGACTCTAATAGTCTGAAATATTTTATCACTTTTATTGATAATTACTCACAATATATCTATCTCTATTTGTCGAATAATAAAAATGAGATACTTGATGCCTTTAAGGTTTCTAAGGTAGAAAGTAAAAAAATAATGTGATAAATGAATTAAGATAGTGATATTAGCTAAAAATGGTAAGTATTATAGTAGATACACTAAGATAAACAGGCATGGGATCTATTTGCTAGGTTTTTTCAAGAGTAAGAAATTGCTACCTAACATATAATGTTTAGGTCTCCAAACTAAAATGGTGTAGCTAAAAGAAGAAATCGAATATTGTTAGACATAATGTGAAGCATGCTTAACAGCTCTAAATTTCTTAAGTCCCTATGGACTAAAGTTTTTAAGATAACTATATATATTCTTAAATGGGTTCCAACCAAAGTTATTAAAAAGACGTCATTTGAGTTGTTCAAACATTAAAAACTAAGTTTAAGATATATGCACGTTTGCAGATACCAATATGAGGTTAGGATTTACATTCCACAAAAGAAGAAGATAGATTTCAGGACTATTAGTAGGTACTTTATTGAGTATACTAAAAGGTTTAAGAGATATGAATTTTATTATCCATCTCATAGCACTATAATTGCAGAATCAAGAAATGTAAAATTTATTGAGAATGAATTTATTAGTAGGAGTGATCAAACTCAACACCTAGATAACGAAAATAATCATTCTAATTTTCAAGCTTCCACAACAAGTGATAGACTGCTTGTAATCTATATCCCTCAAGTACAAATGGATATTGAATAATGAATCATTGAGGATTCACAACTTGTTGACTATGACCAAATTGATCCAGTTGTTGAACAATTACTAGAAACTATTGAGCAGCCAATTGAAGAACACACTTCCTAAAAGGATGCTAAAACAATGTTAAAAAGTTGTAATAGGATAAAAAGGTTTACAATTCCTAGTGATTATACTATGTATTTACAAGAGTCTAACTACAACATAAGAGTAAAAAATGACCCTGAAAGATTTTCACAATTCATCAGTTATAGAGAATTTGAACTGTGTCATGAAGGAAGAAATGGATTTCATGGCGTCTAATAGAGTTTGGGATCTCATCAAGTTACCTAATGATTTTGGGGCCACTAGGTGAAAATAGATGTAACCAAAAGGACTCATTAAATAACATCGAGAGATATAAGACAAAACTAATAACCAAAGGATTCACTCAAAAGAAAATAATCAATTACATGAAGACATTTTCTCCTATATGTATGAAAGGTTCCTTTCATGTGATAGTGGCATTGGTTTTGACCTAGAATTGCATCATATTGATATGAAGACGACATTCCTTAATGGAGATATAGAGAATGAGGTATATATAAGACAACCTAAATGATTCTTCTCTACTATTGATGAGCACTAGGTATGCAAGCTTAAGAAATGCATGTATAGATTAAAATAGACCTTCTACCAATGGTATCTTAGTTTCATAATGTTATCTCCTCATTTGAATTTGTGGATAATGTCATGGATCAGTGTATATACCAAAAGGTCAGTGGGAGTAAAATTTCTTTCTTATGTTATATGTGAATGACATATTACTTACAACCAATGATAAAATGTTATTATATAGGGTGAAATGTTTTCTCTCTAAAAATTTTAACATAAAGGATATGGGTAAGACATCTTATATTATTGGTATTAAGATTCATAGTAATAGAACTCAATATATTTTGTATCTATCACAAGAAATCTATATTAATGTAGTCTCAAAGAGATCTTGGATAAAGAATTGTTCGCCAAATATAGCACTTATTGTGAAGAGTAACAAGTCCAATTTGAACCAGTGCCCAAAGATGATCTAGAAAGGGAACAGATACATAACATTCTACATGTTTCTATTATCTGAAGTCTTATGCATGCTCAAGTTTGTACTAGATATGACATTGTATTTGTGATCAGAATGTTAAGGGGAAATCAGAGTAATCCAGGTATGGATCGTTAGAACGCTACAAAAAAGGTGAGAGGTATCTTAAAGGTACTAAAAACACATTTGATGAACAAATGAGATGAGAATCTTGAGATAATAGGCTACTTAGATTTGGATTTTTCTAAATATGTTGATTCACAACAATCAACATGAGGTTACATTTTCATATTTATTGGCAAAGCAGTGTCTTAAAGAAACACGAAGTAGACTTTCATTACTACTTCTATCGTAAAGGCTGAGTTCATATCATGTTTTGAGGCAACTTCACATGATGTATGACTAAAGAGCTTTATTTCTAGGCTTAGAATTGTAGATTCAATTTTTAGGCCATTGAGGATATATTGTGACGATTTAGCTATAATTTTTCTAGTTAAAAATAACAAAAGTGGAAGTCAAAGCAAACACATAGACATAAAGTACTTAGCTATTCGGGAACGTGTCAGAGAGAATAAAGTCACCATTGAATACGTTAGCATCGAATTAACGATAGCAAATCTTTTAACAAAAAGTGTGCCACTATCATTGCTTAAGGATTATGTAGTGAGAATGGGACTTGGTATCATATTGACTTTTTAATGTATATATTATATATACCATTTGTAATAAAGTTCTTATTCAATTTGAGTTATTTTTCTCATTTTAGTTTATACTTTTATGTTTAAAGAAAAGTAACATTAGCATAACCCAAAATAAGTATAAGGTTTATTCATTAATTTATGATAGGTTAAGGAAGCAAAATGCATTGTGATACATGAAAAGTAATACTTGTATATAGAGGACCTACCACTATAATCCATGCATTAAGTTTTCTCTTTGGAATATATTTGTGTTTATAGACTAAGTGGAAGAATCTAGTCATTTGTGAACATTGGTAACAAACAAACGTTAGATTTTGTTGCCAACATCTATAGTTGTGGTCCGTAAAAATAGGAACCATATTTTGTGTTCTAACAATCATTGACTTGCACAACTTCTTTGATGGAAAGAAGCCTCTATCAGGCATTTATAATTACAAGGCTCCTGTGGTTTGATTATGCTATGAAAGTCATTTAGAACATCATACACCATTGTTTTAAGCCTAACACAGTATCTAGAAGCATCCGTGTGCTAGTTTAATAACAGTATCACATTCGAATCTGCATAATAATAGCTAGAGGTATGCTTCCACATTCTAATTCATTTGGATTTCATTTATGGTTTCTTATTTATCCATTAGCAAGTTTAACTTATTTGTATTTTGGTACGTTTAAAAATTTGTGTTTGAAGAGATATTGTTTTAAATTGTTAATATATCAATATTTTATAATCTCGCTTCATTGCCTTTTAAATGGAATTTATTTTAAAATTTAATTTTTTTAGTAAAATTTCTAATTTTTTATATATCAAATACTAAAATTTTTTTCTTAACTAATTAAAATTTCAAAATTAACACATGTAACCTAATATTCCTGAAATTTTAATACTAAACAACATCCCTTATTTGGCCCTAAGGGTTTAATTTTCTTACCAAATCTAAAATTTCTCATACATTAAGGATAAAAATTATTTTCTTGATCTATTGAAATTCCAAATTCAATATATGTGAAACAATATCTACTTCAAATTTTGTACCTAAATGACGTTCCTAATTTCATCCTTAATTTTGTCTTAAATTCCTTTTTTTTTTTCCTTTATAAAATCTCTAATTTTCTATATTGTGAAAATTAAAATTCTTCTCTTAGCTAATTAAAATTCCAAATTCAATTTACATATCACAATATCTTCCCTAAATTTTTTCTTAAATAAAATTTCTAATTTTGCCAATATTTCTAATTTCTCAATGAAATCTCTAATTTCATTCAGAGAGTATAGAGAAAATGGGACAATTTAGTGCGTGTTTAGATAAACAATTGAGTTTCCCAAACCACATTTCAGACAAAGTAACAATTTGTTACTTTTATATACCGCAATTCAACAAATGTGATTTTCAACTTTTTCATCGTCAAACTAAACACACTCTTAGGAATTTGAGTTTTCTAGAATTCAAATTAGAGTATTTAGGGGGGGGTTACATGACTTATGGCATTTTTCATTCAAAAGATAATGGACTGTAACACAAGGTACCAATGTGATAGTTCAAACAAGTATTATCCAATAGAATGGCCTACCATGAGCTAATACTATAAACCTTGGAAAAAAAATTATTTTTGAGTTAAATGCTTATAACATTTCCTTTTGTTAGGCTTATCCACATCTATTTGCATTAACCTATGTTGGCTTTTGAGCCTAAATAGGCTAGTCCATTTAGGGCTACGTTTAAATGGGCTAATACTATTAAGATAAGCTCACCCAATAAGCGAGTTAAATGAATTCTCGCATGAACTTTAATTCATTTTGACAGTATTAATTTAAACTAGAGATTATCTAAATGCAAATGAGCTAAACTTTAAGATATTAAAATGTTTTATTGTTATTTTTAATCTTCCTACACTATTTGGTATGCTTAATGTTTGCACCATGCCATACAAAAAAATATTTAAAATGTGATAATTATGTATTTGGTTCACCTCTGCTATTGGGTTGGACTAGCCCTCCCTGTTAAAAGTATCATGTTCCAGTTAAAGGCACACCTAAATGGCCCCCTTATAAATATCCCAGGCATGCCTTCATTTTACTCTATGCATCTGACTTGAATTTCGGAGTCCATGACGGCACCCCAAACTCCATCATGACTCTGATCATCCTTTATGTTGCAAGACTTACACAGGACCCGATCACTGAGGAACCAATCGGATCAGAAACAGATTCATCAATATGAATATATTAAGAGTATTATTTTCATATGTTAAAACTACACTCCACTCAACTCTTCGATTTGCAAGAAACTAGTTTCCATCTAACTCATCCTTTCTAACATGTTACTTCCATATTTGAAGAAGTAAATTACACACATTTCTTATTTATTTTTAAAATATATACAATTTTTTAAAATAAAAAATTACTTTATATAACTTTTTATTTGAATATATTTTTTAAAATAAAAATATCTATATAATTTTTAAAAAAAACTTAAAACCCCTATAATTCATTCTATTGGTAATATTTTTCTGATTTTCCACAGCGCAATCACGAGAGGACGCAAATGGCGCTAATCTCCCCCCCCCCCCCCCCCTCTCCTTTTCAAAATAAAAACCAAAAAAGAAAAAAAGAAAAAAACCCGTTCTTATAGTTGTTAATAGTTTACTTTTCGTAAGCTGCTAGATCGGCCATTAGAAGTTTAAGACAATTATTCAATTACAGAAAAGGTCTTTTATTTTCTTTCCCCCTCTGCCGGGTTAAGTTCTTTGATGAGGCCATTCAGAGCCACAATTCACATTGGATGAGCTCTCCCTTCATGAAGAAAGTGACACCCTCCCATCTAGTTACAGCTGCAGCCAACAGGTGGAGAAGAGGAAGGGGGGGTTTTAAGACAGACAATAAACAAAAAGAAAAGGGGAGTAGTAAATAGTGCACCCAATTGCCTCAAAATGCAGATTTAGCATAGCTACTCCAGGCATCATGATACAAAGGTTGGTGTACACGATTGTTCACATAACCATACTTTAAAATAAAAAAGAAAACAAAAACGAAAGAACGCCCTGCAAGGAGTATGGAGTAAGCTTGGAAAATACAAGAGCCAGTAATAGGACGAAAGGCATGATACTTATGACATTACAGATTAAAATTGGGACGAGTTCTTTGAGATCCAACCAAAAAGTAACATAAAAGAAAAAGAAAATCAATCGGAAGGCAAGTGATTTTCAATTAGTTGAAAGACAACTCATCAACCATAATCAACCATAGTAAGGCTGCTGACCAGGAGGTGAAGCGCCACCAGGTCTAATATTTGGCTGAACCAATCCTTGAGCAACTGGGCTGCTTTGCATAAGAGGTGAGGAACCAGGACCAGGAGGTGAAGCACCACTGGGCTGAGTGAATCCCAGAGAATTTACATTATGAGCAATAGGACTCGTCTGTGCAAGAGGTGATGAAGCAGCAGGCATAGCTGCAGGGGAATAGGCAGGAACTGGAGGAGCCGCATAAGTTTGACCTGGAAAAGTACCAGGTCCCGATACATAACTCGGTCTAACTGCCTGCATGGTTGGATCCCATGATGGAACTTGTCCTCCAGGTACCTGACCCGGTACAGCAGGAGAACTACCAGGGTACATAGGAGAAGCCTGAAAATTCTGCCAAGCTGTGGCAGGAACTTGTACTGCAAGCATACTAGGATCTGGGATTGTATAGTCTCTACTTTTGTCACTGAAAGCCTAAAACCAAAACATAATTATATAATACTAAAATCAGATTGATAGATGATTATTCAAACATAAAAAACAAATTATTGTAAAAAGTCAAACAGGTGTCAGGAAGCATACATTTAACAAATCTCTTTCCGATCACGAATTGTCCAAATTTCTTCTTAGTACATCTTTAATATTTATCCCCCTTTTTCATTTTTCCCCTCATGAACATTAACTCAGAAACACATATTTTTATACCTTTACATTGAGATCAGTATGACGAGAGTATGATAGATGAAGCTTACAATAGCCACCATCATATATGCAATGCCCCTCTAAAGCTTCTCTGGCAGTCGCTGCTGTTGTGACATCTGCAGGTAAAAGGTAATAGATAATAATGAACAGCCAAAAGTAGAAAATCCAGAAAAGCAAACGATGTTTGATTATGGTAGAAAAATGACTGAGGCTTCCATCAGATTATAGTTGAAGACAATCATATGTCACGATGAAAGTCCCAGAATTGCAAGATTAAAGGTACTAATTCATCTGGTGACCAACTATGCAAGCCAAGAACCGTAACATAGTACTGTGTAACAATTTAAAGAAGCTTCTACTGTTGCTCTATAAGTCATAATATGTGAGATCCTATAACTATCCAGAACTGCTGCACTTGTAAGTAGACTCTGCTCAATAGAATTTTTTTCTGAAGTGCTATACTTTAGTTGTGTCAAGCAAACCTAGGTTACATTACCCCAACCTTAAAAGACCTTGGGCTTGTTGCTCATCTCTTGGCATAGTACAAGGATCTCAAATCAAAAGAGACACCCAAACAAAAATTCTTCCACCCCAGTGCAGGGTTCTTTTATCTTTTGTGGTGCTTAATGGGCCACAAAACAGGAAACATAACACCTCCTCTTCCCAACAAAAACACCCAAAACACAAGCAATTCTCCATCATACTTCATGAAGCACACAAGAAAGAGAATAAGTATGTATTTTTGAAATACCTATCAAAAAATGGACACAATACAATAATTCCAAAGAAAGAAAAGTCAAATAGGATTAATACCAGGGTACTGAACTAGTGCCTGAGTTTGCCCGTTCTTTTCGAATATTGCGATTTTCTGGACAGTACCAAATGCAGAGAATACCTGTGACAGGTAGACCAGCAGCATTCATTATGATTTGCCAATAATTCAAAATTTATACAAGGAATCATATTCTCACCGTGTGAATAACATCTACAGTGACAGCATACTGCATATTTTCAATGGAAGCCAGAAGCACATTACTCTCAGGTTCTTTCTTCTTCCCATCAGGACCTACAGCAGGCTGGAGATCATAAATTGTCAGTGCATACTAAAAACATGAAAGCAGAAGTAATCAAAGATAAGATAAATAAAATACCTGTACCACCCCGTCAATAGCAGTAGGATTAACAGGGAGGTAAGGATTTGTGTAGTCCCTGCAGAGTTGTGAAAAAGTTCAGCACTGTTAACCAAGCATCATCAACATTGGCAGAACATCTAAATAATAACATTTATTGAAGAAGAAAATTAACTGTTCAGACATTGTCATGCTTGAATTAAGCTCTAAAAAGTAAAGGGTATGAAACATAAATGAAGATTTTCCTGAAGCCTATGAACTCCCTCATAAGCAAAACGGATAACTGGTAAGATAAATCATGAGTGATTAAAGAACCCTGTTGAATCCATGTGACTATCAAAATGCAAGGACCGAGGAAATGGGAGTGCTTCAGCAAAGATAATTGGACAGTTTGACCATAACAAAAATATTTAATTGAATATAACGCCTCAAACATATTTTGGAAGACATGCTTATTCATGTAAATATGGTTCTCCACAATTATTTATGATTTCACTGTCATTACATCAATTATTCAGCATAAATTTCCTCCAGAACTGACTAAGATATACCAACGTTAGATAGATTAAAAGATCTGCAAATTATAGAATTTTCATTTACATTTTATTTTTCCTGACATCTTGTAATTTGTTTAGGGAAATCTGAGCTTGGTTCCATTTTACAAGAGAAGAATAAATACCATAACCTTAGTCGAAGGAAACCATAATCTTCTCAACTAAAAAGGAGAGGTGAAGAGAATCGAGACATTTTGGCATGTTACAACAACTATAAATAGCTTGTATCAATATCAAAGATGGTAAGAAAAACTACCCACACGCAGAAAACGTCGCTTCATTCAGTCCATTTTGGTAACGAATAATAATTTCAACTTTAATGGCAATAAATGCATAGAACAACAGGAAAAAGATCAAGAAATTTACTAAGTGGTTATGCCAACACATCTGTATTCTGACTATCAGGCTTCACTAACCCCTAGATGACAAAAAGCACATATCAATTAGCAAGTCAGAGAACACGATGATAAATGACAAACAAGGACTTGGACAATTTATCAGCGAATTCCAAGCAGCAAACACCAACTAACATATAAATGAATAATACTATATTATAGTAGTCTTGCATGAGCATCATTACCTGCTGCGATGAGACTGGAACTTGATATTAAGATCAGTATGTGCTGAGTATGAAATACGCAAGTGACAAGAACCAACATGCTCTGGGAGCAAGTATCTGAATACAAGAGCATAAGATAATCAGTAAAATTAATACTTGCCATGCTATAAACAGAATTTATGAGGAAGGAGAAGAAGAAAGGGAAAATTGCAAATGTACTACTTGCCTGGGTATGCTTCTTCCATCCAGTGCATTCCTAGCTGAAGCAGCAGTCTCAGCATCACTGAACTGAATCAGAGCCTGGCATAATAAAACACAAACATAATTGATACTGACAGTGACATATTGAAACAAGTGTCATATAATAATAAAAAATCCCTATCTGACCTGGAAACCTGCAGCCTTTTCAAATGTAGCAATTTTGTGTACAAATCCAAAAGCAGAAAACACCTGAATAAAAGAACAAAGTACTAGTTCACACATCATATTGATTTTTTTTCTAAAATAATGAGGTAGGAAAATAATAGAACAGTACGACCACATGACCTGGAATCATCACAAATCAAGAGAACATAAGGCAACAACGAGAAGTCCAAACTGATGAGAAATAAGTGCAGAATGACACCTGTACTTATATGGGTGACCTTAGAAAGGAGTATGACGTACATGATAATTATTCCAAACTGTCTCCAACAAAAGTATCTAAATATGAGAGATCACCATCTGTGATTCAGCCGATTTCAATCAAAAATGGCACATGATTTAATCAGGATTCTGTCTAACTCTAAATAAAAGAGCAAAAGATATAAGATCACAAGATTAAATGCTGAAAGATGATATGGAATTCTATATGATTTAAACGTATTAAACCTAGAGATCCATGACAAAGCATTCAAGTGAGAACTGAGAACCCCCTTCCAAAAAAAATAAACATAAAAATAAAATGATGCACCAAGAATAAAGAGTTCACGTGAGACAACAACCCTCATTAGGAAAAGTATCAAATGAAACTGATATAGAGAAGGATGCAAACAGAAACACAATTTTCATAATTGCAAAAATCCTCCAATAATCAACATTGATATTATTTACATTTCTCCTAATAGTAAAGTGATTTTAATCTCCTTTAAGATTATAGATCATGAAAAACAAAAGCATCAACAGGCTTTCAACTCTGCAACATGAAAACAACAGGGAATACATCTAAAATTCAACTACTAATTTTTCTACTGTTAGTAATGCTTTCTTTTGTCTTTTCCTTTAAGAGGCCACCACTCCTTTGTTAATCAAACATTGTGAATTACATGAAATTCTTGGATATGACTTAGGGTTATTCTTTTTTTCCCCCCTTTGCACTACAAAATATACATTTTCTAAGAACTACACCCTCTTTTTCTTCTGTTAGTATTTCATATCTTACAGCAACAATAAAGTTAAATTTTGCTATACATGACTAAAAATCAAAAAGTTTGAAACAGAATTTGGTTTTAGATGGAAAATTATTTTTAGTAATATTAGTTATTAAACTAGGTTGGTGCTGGGTGACCTGGAGGTCACGGGTTCGAATTGGAAACAACTTCTCTATAACTAAAACAGGGGTAAGGCTGCGTACATCTACTCTCCTCAGACCCCACCTAGTGGGAGCCTCGTACACTAGGCCGCCCTTTTAGTTATTAAACTAGGTTTCATAACAGTCTGTACTTTTGCATTATATAGCTCAGACCATTCTATTTAATTTCCTCATACCTAAATCAGAAAAAACTTGGTTAACCCAAGAACAGTAAAACGTTGTAAAGTTTCTAATGTTTTTCAAGATAAACCATAAGGATCATGCATTTATGCCCATTTTTAGCATGTAGCTGAACAGTTCTATCAGTGCATAAGATTTTAAAACAAGTAGATCTAAACCAAATTAACAGAGAAGCATACAAAAAATAATGAAGCAAGCCATGCTTTTACCGAAACAAGGAGCTTGCAACATCTCTCCAAATCAACTCCGAAGCACTTACCAAGTGGATAACATCAATGCTCACGTCTCCAGCTTCCACACCTTCAATTGTTACCAGCAAGACATTTCCAGGAACATCTCCAGGGCTTTTATTGTTGACAATTTCATGTCTATTAGAATACTGAATATAAACAGTTTTACCACGAACTTGTGCAGGCTCTGAAGATGAAGCATAATATGAAACCATTGAAATGGCTTGATTTAAATCTGCCTGGTAAAGTAATCATTCGAGAGTTTAGAACTTAGAGTTGGATAGTCAGAAAAGAATCATGTTTCATCAAATATTAAAAAAGCCAGACCGACACATTCTAGCTTCTAGGTATCACCAAAATCCCATTTCCCCCTCCCCTAAAACTTATTCACCAATTTGTGCACACCAGTTTTGGCTTTGTCACACACAGCAGCACGCCCCACCACTCTGCTCTTCATTCTTCTTGCACACCAGTGGGCAGTAGCAGTTTGGGAAGAGAAGGAGAATTGATTCAAGTGACAATAGCATGCAGCAATGAGAACTGAGCTGAGAAGTGGCTTGTTTATATATGGATATTGTCACTTTAGAGACTTATAAGTTGGGCTAATGTATGGGATTGTGACTTTTGCAACTTATACTTGAGTTGTTAATGCTTGATGAGATTTTGATAGAATTATAGTTATCTATGAATTGTATGTTAACTATACATATATATATAAATTTTTTTTTGGTCATAAGTCATAGGATCTTACGAGTTACGGTTCTCAATCCAATCCAATCAAATGATTCAACGTCTATAGGGGCCCCTTGGCCGACCTTATGTAATATCTCAATCTTGACAACCTAGGAAACAATAGACCCATGCATGACGGACTCCATGTTTTGCGCAAATCATTTGCAACCAAAAGATATAGAGTATTAGAGCACTGCTTAAATAACTGATAGTTAATTTGTTCCAAATAGATCAATCTAATCACTTATCAGTTTTGAAGATTTAATATATCAATTATTATTACGTCAGTAATTGCTTGCTTCATCAGTTTATTACATTCTTTTAAATTATTTTTCTCTGCTCATTTTCTGGGAGGATATATTGTCCAGTCTCTTGTAACTTCTTTACCTCGTCCACAGTAAAATCTTTTCCCATCAGATAAAAATTAGGTCAAAAGATATATTTGTACAGAACACAAGGTTATATGTGTATTAAAACCCAGTACAGTGACCAACAGCTCAAGCGGAAGTCCTTCAAAAGTTGGTTTACAAGAGCTGAATTTCAAAGATTGCTGTATATAAATTCTTTGAAGAACTAAGTTGATAAAAAGGCATTTCTTTTAAGGGCCAAAATGTTTGTTACTTTATTTTGAATAGCGTATATACAATTTCTTCAAATTTTCAATTTACTGTTTAAAATCCTTTACATATTTCATTTTCAGCTTGGCCTTGGCCCCTCCAAAAATATCGTTAGTTCAATTTCTTCATATATCAGCCGTTGGAAAGCATCTCAGTTTCTTTCTACCCCAATTTCTCTCAAAAAGACTGAATAGATGGTTAAAAAGCCGAACAACAATCCATAATTAGATAACATAAGAGAGAGAGAGAGAGAGAGAGAGAGGTTAGGAACTAACAAATTCAACAAAAGCCTGGTTCCGATTGGCGCCGACATTGCACTTGGTGTTGACAATCTTACCGAAGGGTTTACAAAGCTCCTTGAGCTCCTCCTCTGTGCACTCCCATGGAAGGTTGCGGAGATGTAGGACCTTAGAGGGGGTTTGAGTGTACCGGAACTGGTGCTGGCTTGAGGTTGACATTTCACGGATTGGAGCTACGTTATGGAATCCGGCGCAGCTAACGATTACAGGTCTTAGAGGCGAAAGTCGAGTATTTGATTGTCTAGAAAGTGCTGGGATTTCCGAGATAGCTTGAGGGCGAGAGAGGGATTTGGACGGGATTTTATATCATCCAAGACTCCACGGAGGTTAGATCTGCAGCAGCGGCACCCCTCCCATAAACTGTGTGCGCCTTTGAAGTTTCAACGGGTCACCATATTCCACCACCAAAATATTTGCTGATTTATTTACAAAAAAAAAAAATCTTTTTTGGTATTCAAGGCTATTTTTCTAAGCTATGGAATTTTTTTATAAATAAATTAATTAATTAATCAAGTCATATATTAAGTTATGTAGAAGTACGAATTTGGTTTTTTTTTCAACCTTACATATGATAATATCATTTTGCTTCAAGAAAAAAGAATACTCCAATATTAGAGCCAGGCTCATTAATTACCTATAAAACTTTTGGATAAAAGAGTTAAGGAGTTTTTATATTGAAAAAAAAAATCCTAAGGCAAAAATATTTATATTGAATGATATTATATTTTAAAATTATTTAAAAATTTTTAAGATAAAAAATATTAACTTAAGGTTATTTTTTATATAATTTAAATTTTAATTCTAAAATTATCTAAAACAATTTTAAAATATAAAATTTTGTAATTTTAAATTGGATCTTATACTATAATCTTTTTATATTTAGATTTAAAAAGAATGCACAAAATAACATGATAAATTAAAATTTTGGCCATATCATTACAACGAAATTAGTGCAGAGTGATGCTAGGCCTGGCCTTTTTTCTGTTTTCTTTAAATGCCAAGCCTAAATTTAACCAACCTACATGTGAGAACCAATGTGGTGGTAGGATTAATAACTTGATCAAATCGTTACACCAAAAAAATAATGACAATAATTTGACCAATTGTTCATATTTAGGGTTTAGATTATTATTAATACACCACTAAGATTTTAATATTAGAACAATGAGTAAGTCATAAATTAATTATGTGCATGTATAATTATTTTGATGAGTAAATTTTTGTATTACTTAAATTACAGTTGAATACAAAATTTAGTGACCAAGCCAACTTGGTCTCACCTAATGATATAAAGCGCAACAAAAAACAAACATATATTTTGACTGGATTGAGTCACATTTTGGATCAAGCACTTTAACTAATTTGGCCCAACTTAATCTAGCCATATATTTTAAAAGGAAAAAACAATTTTTTTTTTTGGAGATTTGTATTAAATTTTTATTTTTTCATGGTTAATGTATAATTTTACAAAAAAAAAATATTTGAAAACTTTAGTAATGTGTAACTTTATAAATACTTATATAAAAATAATTTTTTATGACCATTTTTAAATTTTTATAAGAAGATGACCTGATTAGGCCCCACCAACCCATCTTATGCCTAGGCCTATTTTATAGTTCTAGTACAAAATTGAGCCTAGCACTTAGGTGAGTAAATACCCAACTAACCTATATGCACCTTTAATTTAAATAAAATAGTTATTAAAAGACTTAAAACCAATCCATTAATAAAGTCATATCCTTTAATTTAGATAAAATATAAGATTGGCTAATGATATCATGTTTGTATAAAATATTTTCTATTACAATAGCCTAAAACAATCCAAGTTGTTAGTAGCTTTTATCCCTCTAAAATGAGAAATTGGGCATAAATCCCAACAAAGCCTGTCACACCCAAAAATGCGACCGTGTGGTACCTTAAAAAAGAAAATTTCGATTTCAATTAACGAAAATCGAAATTAAAATAAAAGTCATAGGAATTGCCACCAAAATTTTAATTTTTGAAAAGAAAAAATTTTAGAAAAGCCTTTTTATTGAAAAACGATCTACGAACCAAGAAAAGGATTCGATAATCGATTGTGAGCGGAAAAAGTACACCCCACTACACCCATTATTAAGAACAGTTACTCTAAATTAGTTATGCAAGATTAATATGACCTTTGTGAACACCGTATTTTGCTCGGACATAACAAAAATTAAAATAGCAAAATATGAAAAAATGAAACAAAAAAGGGAAAAGGAGCCCAAAGTCGTAGAAAACAAAAAATTCGATTAAAATTTACTTTTTTTTTAAATAATAACCAAAATAATCAAAAATAAAAAAATATGTATAACAAAAAAACTAAAAAATAATAATACAAATCAAAATATAAATCAAGAAAAAGAAGCAAAAAGAATGAATACGAGCAATTCTTAAAAAAGGAAAGTTGGGCCAACCCAACCTGCAAAATTCAGTTGCCCATTAGGTAAAAAAAAACTTCTAGACCAAAAGAGAACCAGCCTAAATTCAAAAGGAGCCCATAGCCCGTTTCTTTAAAATCCAGCCCATTAATCCCAAGGCCACAAGAAGAAAAAAGAGACCACTCTAGCCCATTTCAGTTGAACCCTGGCCCAATCCCCTTCTGAAGCCCAACCTGGATCCATTGGCAAATACAACCCTAACTTATCTCTTCCTCTGACATGAACCATGCACGACTCTGGAAAAACGCATGAAACAAAATGAAAGCAGACGGGAGGAAGCAGAGAGTAAAGCACAGAGATGGAAAGTGAGGGCCAGTGTCTCAGAGAGTTCCAGAGGAGCAGACCTGCAGTGAGGGGCTCAAGGATTTGACTTCCCTCTCCCATCCTTTTCGTCACCAGAGATAGAGAATGATTGACGTGAAAATGGAAAGAAAGAAGAAGAGGCATGGATCGAGGAAGAGGAAGGAAGCGAAAAAAGGGGATGAAAAAAAACAAATCGAAGGACAGAGAGGATCATCAGAAAATCGAGGCAGAAGGAGTCTCGAGATAAAAGGGGGTCTTTCGGATTTTGGGGAGAGGGTTTTTTCGGTTCGAGTCAAGAAAAATTAAAAGGGAAAGAGGGATTCGAAAAGTCAAGAAACAGAGAGGGGGACCGAAAAAATCAAAGGCGGAGGGAGAACAAAAGGAGAGTTTCTAGTGATTGAAGAGGAATCAAAAAACAAAAAGAGACAGGGGATCGTTTTCTCTGATTCGAATCGAGGAGAACTAGGGAGAGAGTGACCGAAAAATCGGGGGGGAGCTGCGAGACATATCTGAAACAGAAGCTCTTGATTTCGAGTGGAGAGGGAACAACGGATATCCCCCATTCGGTCCGAAGATTAAGCGTGAAGGAGGAATCCATTCTGGTGCCATGATCCCACAGGTAAGCTACTAGAAATCTTCTCTAGCTTCCAATGAATTCTGCTTGAGGTTGCTGGTGATCTGTAATTGAAATGGATAAAGTGGAGTTTGAAATGCGATGATTCATTGTATACTTGGAGATATGCACACTAGGTGCTCGACGAAATGCCTGAGAAAAAACTCGAGTTAAGCTTTTATATTTGATGATTATAAACTGTGCTGGATCTGTTTAAATTTTCCCCTGCTATGATTTCATGATAAATGTTGGTATGTTTCAGAGTTAAAAAAAAAAACCGTATGAATGTCTATGTATGATGAATGGTGGTATATTTCATGTATGATGGGGTGGTTTTAATCCATAATTTAGTTTTGTTTTTGATTTCATCTTCGTTGAATGCTAAGTGAGAACGAAACCTATCACTTAGAGGATCCTTGCTGCATGAGTAGGTCCATACAAATCTTAGCCTCGCCTTGGTTTAGATGTTTGGTTCTGTTTGAAGTTCGTGGTCACCTCATATTCAGCACAATGTTTAGTTAAGCAAGAAAAAGAAAAGAAAAGGAAGTCCTCATAGCGTTGGGTGGTGTTCAATCAGAAAGTAAAATCAAAGAATAAAAAATATATATAGCAAAGTGACAATGGAAAATCTTAAATAGACGAAAGGAGTAAAAGAAACGAGTCGAATGGTGTTCTTTACAAACTTAAAATCCTTTCGTAATTTGCAAGTAGAATCCAAAATGATATATATGGATTATCTGCACTCAAGCATGCATAACGCTGATGTATGGATGTCGACATTACTGTTGTTGTTTTTATTTCATTTTTTGTTTTATTTTGTTTCATTTTTAGTTTTTTAGTTGTGTGGGATTTCTTGTCCCCTCAGACATAGGTGAATCAATTTAATAGTCATGTGTGGCAATATGCCTCCTTGGCGTCTTTGGTTTTCAAAATCACGTTCTAATGAATCCTGGGCTTCAATGATTCGTATCTAGTTTCAAATTTGTTTTATTCGTTGAAGGTAAAAGCATTTTTCTTTAAAATAATAATAACAAAATAAAGAAGTTAAAAAAAAATGGAGAGATTTAATAAAAAAAAAGGAATAGGCTCTCAATTTTTAGGAATATATCTAAAAGTCAAATCAGCGACCAAGATTGGTCCGAAATATTTAAAGGGAAATGTAAGAGGGATATTCAAACAAAAGAAAGATCCTTTTATTTAGGCAAAATCTGATTTCAAAAATAAAAAAATAGTAACAAAATCAAAACAAACAAAAGTCAAGAAAACTAAAAAATTAGAATGTGTGGAAACCAAAAATTAAAACCCAATCAAGTGAGAAATTCTAAAAATGCAAAGAAAAAGGAACAAATCTTTTCCATTTTTGTTTTGTTTTTAATTCATAAGAACACACAAAAAAATAACGACACCAATGACCAACGAACTAAAGAAAAAATATTAAAGAAATAAAAAGTCAAGAACAAGAATCAAATCTAAATAAAGAGTTTAAAAAAAAAAAAGGGTAAAAAAAATCAACTATAGGAAGATCCTCCTATGGTCATAAAAATTTTCAAAGAATGAAAAAAGACCAAAAAAGATAAAAAAAACGAAAACAAAAAAATATAAAAAAAAAAAAAAACAACGAAGATCAAGAGACAAAAGTAAAGCCAAAAAAAAAAAAAAAAAAGCAAACAAGCAAAAAAGTAATGTATTATAAAAACAAAAATAAGTAATTAACAATTAAATCAAGACAAAACATAATTAATACAAAAATTAAAAAAAAGGGATAAAAATAAAAAACAACAACAACAAAAAAATAATTTAGTAATTAAAAAAACAAAAAAACATAAACCAAAATAAAAAAAAAACTTGAAAAAGAATCAGAGAAATCAAAAATCAATATCAACCAAAAATTGAGATAAAAAAAAAGAGAGAAGAAAAAATCATTAATACAAAAATTAAAAAAAAAAAAAAAACAAACAAAAAAATGAATGAAAAGGAGAGAAAAAATTAAAAAAGTAAAACTAACTTTACCTTTAGCAAATCAAAACATATCAATAAATTCAAAATTCGTTTTATTTGTTAAAAGGGAAAAGTAATTGTTATTTCCTTTATCTTTTCACCAAAAAAATTAGTAAATAATAATAATAATAACCAAAATAAAACAAAAAAACAAAAAAACAAAAACAAATAAAAGACACCAAAAAAATCCTAAAACAAAAACAAACGAGCAAACACAGTCTTCATTCAAACTACGTGGACTTTGATTTCTCCGAAAGGTACGTAGGCCCTAAGCTCTTATCCTAGGTCAAGTCCGCCCCTGTAAATAAAATTTCCTATTTAATTTTTATTTTCTTAATTTCTTTTCTTTCTATTTTTTCTAATTTTTGTTTCTTTAATTTCTTTCTTCTTTTTCATTTTTAATTTTTCTTATTTCTATTTCTTACTTTATATGTAATTTGTTAGGGAGAATCAAAATAAATTAAAGGCTATATTAATTTTGCATAACTAACTTAGGGTAACCGTTCTTAGCAACGGGTGTTGTGGGGGTGCTTAACACCTTCCCCACTCACAATCGACTCCCGAATCCATTTTTTAATTCGTAGACCATTTTTCTTATTTTCCAAACAAAAAAGTTTTTTCAAAGTTTTGCCTTTTCAAAAATTAAAATTTTGGTGATGACTCTACTACTCTTTTAATTTTGATTTTGATTTGGCGCCGCGCGGTCGCATTTTCAGGTGTGACAGTATGGCGACTCCACTGGGGACCATTTGAGAGTCAAGCCCAATTTTAAGTTAGTTGTACAAGATATTATGGCCTCCTCTTTATTTTGATTCTCCTTTTGTTTATTGTTTACCTGACATGGTTAGGGTAGATAACATGTCTTTCCCATATTTGCTTTATATGTTTTATTTCCTTAATTGTATATATGACATGTGTTAGGATGGATAATATGTGGAATAAAATTTTAAGGTAGACGACCATACCTGTACATTTTATTTATTTATTTACTTATTTATTCATTTATTTATTTATTTATTTTTACTTTTATCTGTATATATGCTTTGCTCTCCCAATTGTTCTGTCAATCTGCCTAGTAGATGAGGGTTGGGTAGTTTATAGGATAAAAAGGTAAATGCTCTCCTCACACACATCACTGAGACACAAATAACTCACACACATTATGGGCCCTATACCTGGGTCTGAGTGCTCCCTAAGTTAGTCGAGGTTTATACTGATTTCTCTGTGAAGCCTTGTGCTTCCTGAGGCTATCATGAAGACCTAACCTAAATTGTGCCTTATTATATGGGTTTGACATGTGTAGGATCTTTTTCCTCTCAAGGTCAAATTTATATAGTGAGATCTTCACCTCATGGTGGGGGTAATTTAGGGACCGTATTTAGGAGTCATAGATCTGTCATAGAAATCTACACTGATAGTCGAGCTATAGATGCCTCCTAAATAGTTAGAGTCAGGCTCCCATGACCACAACCTAGGATCTACCCATATTAGGACAAAGGATGGCACTTTAATTGTTTGTTCATCACATCCATGCATCCAATGATATCTATAGGAAAAGTGACACATCGTCACTATTTACTGGAGTAGTTAATGGGTTATCGTGGCACAATTAGACGGGCATTAACTATGAGGAAAGTTCGCATTAGTCAAACTAACCCTTGCCTGATGGGTTTTCGACCCTGAAGAGGCTATAACCATATTTCTTATAATCCCTCAAAAGGGGAATTTTTCAGCATGTATTTATTTTCTCTATACATTCAAAAAGGGGATAAGATAAAATAATAAATAATGCATAATCTGTAAAAAAAAAAAATCTCTACCCCATAAAATAACGAATTTCTGATAGAAATGAGTGTTTTCAAAATTTTGAAAATTATAAAACCCATAAGTTTTGCATCGTCAATGAATAGGTGTGATGTCTCGGTTAGAGATTGGAACCTTTTTAAGACATCAATCGTATAGAAAAACATCTTTCTCTCGATTTAACTATCGACTCTTCTCTTCCATGGAGTAATAGACTCCTCAAGAAAGAGTACAAAGTTTTTTATTACTTCTCATGCCGAGGCATTATATCCAACATCATAGTATGAATGTTAATGGATCATTATAATAGCTTGTTGAACATATCAGTGTCAATTACATAGAGACCTGTTCCTTTTTAAATTGATCCTCACACTCGCATTCTCTATGGAATAATAAACTCCTTGAGGATTAGGTAAAGTTGTCAAGCTAGCAATTATGATACACTAACCAATAAGCTTTGATATTTTGAAACAGTAAACGGTTATACATACTGACTGGCATAATGGAGGTAATGGAACCTTTGGGTAATAGACGATATATGAGTGCGAGACAAACTGGCCTAATTACGACTGGAACAAAACTTAAAATCAAGACAGAAGCTGAATTAGTCGAGAGCTTAATTATGTTGAGCGAGAAATTGAGCGGAAGGCATATCCGAGATTTTCAAAAGGATTACGGAGACATTCTAGACTTGCTGCAGATACCAATACAGTTAGAGGCACTTTCAGCTTTGGCCCAACATTGGGATAGTTCATTAAGGTGTTTTACGTTCTCTACATTCCAGATTGCACCCACTTTAGAGGAATATGGGAGCTTTATGAACACACCTCTGGGAAAAGAGGCCTCAATTTATTATTATCCAGGACATTTACCATCAAAACGTAAAGTGGCTCAGATTTTAGGGAAAGATCCTAGTAGAATCCAATTACATCAGAGAGGACAAACTGAAGGCCTTTTGAGGAAATATGTAGAAGGGCGTTTGAAGATCCTAGTTGAAAAGGAAGATTGGGTGACTTTTAAGAGGGTCATCGCCTTAGCCACATACAGATTAGTGTTATTTCCCTCGGCAATGGGGATAATTGATTTGGCGGCCGCAAGTGTTTTGTGGATGGTGGAAAATCATCGTGTAAATCCTATGCCAGCAGTCTTAGCAGAAACATTCTTGACCTTAAGCTTCTGTTAACAAGAAAATAGAGGGAAATTGAAGTGTTGTCTACAACTCCTTACTATTTGGATATTCAATCATATTTATGGGAGACAATATCAGTTGGGTCGACGACATGACACTATACACCACCCGGTTAGGGATTTCCTTAATCGTGAAGGTGCTATCCTATCATCTTCAAAGATGACTCGTAATGATTGGGCACGATCCCTTGGACAATTGGACAAAAACTCGGTCTGATGGAAACTGGCTTGGTGGAAAAGTGAAGAAATCATATACTGTTGTGGAGAATTCTTGAATGTACCACTGATAAGCCCTCCAGGTTGCATTAATTACAACCCATCAGTTGTTCATCAACAATTCGCATATAAACAGGATATCCCATTTAAAGAGGCAATACGATTGATTTACTTTTATCATAATGACTCAAAAGCTAAGGTGCTTTGCCAGAAAATAAGAAGCGCATGTGAGCTAGGCAAGCGAATTGTAGCTACCACCAAGGAATATCAAGAATGGCTAAAGGAAAGGACAAAGGGGGCTAACCCTTCTTTCGGACCACTGGATCCCATACTTGGCAATAACATGCAAGTGATTGACGAAAAATTAGCAAGGTAAGTCGAAGAAAAGAAGGAAAAATTGAAGGTTTTAGAAGAAAAGAGGCAAGAATGCTTGAGGAGTTTGAACCAAATATGAAGTAAATATGCAGTCCTGCGAGCAGAAGTGAATAGGGCAAAGAGATACAAGGGAAGTGGGGGAAGTGTTGAGATGAAAAGGTTGAAGGAAGAAAATTCAAGATTGAAGGATACCATAGAGAAAGCTCAACAGCGAGTAACCAAAAATGAAAAGAATATGCATATTAATAGGGCCCAATTGATAAAAGTTTTTAAGGAAAAAGATGCACTAGAAAGACAAATGCAAAAACTTGAATTTAGTGGGACTCGATGCAAAATTGACACGCTGGTCAAGGAATTGGAAAGGAAAATGAATGAACTATCCATTATCAGGAGTGACAATGCTGCAATAATCCAAAACCTGGTGGAGCAGTTTAATCAACAAGCTGAGACGATTGAGACATGGAAGACACTCCACATTGAGCGAGTCACAGAAAAGGAAAGGTTCATATCCTCGTTCAAGAAATTGATCCTCCTTGCTGATGAGATACTCCCTAGTTTCACGAGTTCACTCAAAGCAGCCGAGGGCTTGGCTAATCCATTGAGCACACCGAAGGAAATGACAGAATTTTTTATATTGTGTAATGATGTTGTAAATGAGTTAAAGTACCTCAATAGTTGTTAATTTCCAAAGATACTGATGTAATGTATCATTTAAGGCTTTGTTATGAAAGGACAAGAATTCCACTTCCCTTATGTTGGCCATCTAAAAGGAAAAAAACTCAGATAAACATGAAGACCTGATCATGTAGGGGTCTCAATCCCCTCTTGCATTGAGTGTCAACTTTAATATTTTTATGTGGATTAATGAAATCCTTTAAGAATCATAGGGCCAATTATTCCTCTGCCATTATGTCAAAACGGTTAACTCAGGTTAATACACAAAAAGAAAAATAAATAATCATAATAATAAAGATATAAAATAAGAGAAGTATTTTTTTTTCAATGTCACTAAATTTGTCTTATCTCCATAAAAAAAAAGAATATAAAGAGTGAAATAAAAAGAAGACAATATTGCGCCTTCAAAATGCATTCATCTAACCAGACTCATCCTACTAAAGTATATAGCACGCGTTCAAGAACCAGGCTCATGGAAAAACATCAAGTGGAGGGTAGCCAGAGAGTTGAGGAAGATACAGTTGCAATGAACAGTCGAATGACAGCTATAGAGAATCAACTAGCTCAGATGAGTGAAATAATGAAAATTCTTGTCGAGACGCTAAAGGGGAAGGCTATCGACTCCTTACCTAGAGTATCCAGTCATCTACATGCCACTGCCAATATCCCAGAGGTAGGAACGAGCTTACCGGGAGTGGTCATACCTGAAGCACACTTTGACCAGATAGCAGAGGCTGTGCAAAGACAAAAGACTGTCCAGAATCTTCTAATGAAAACATCTGACAAACATGGTCCCCATGACAGAATAAGGGACACATAAGAATTTCCTGGCTATGACCCCACTTATACATTTCAGATCCCAACTACAGAGAACAAAGGGAAAGCTAACTATGATGTGGAGGATTGGGAGAAAGAGTTAGAGGAGGTCAAGGATCAATTGCAGAACTTACAGAGAACCAACACTTGGGGTTCACTGGACGTGGAGGAATTGTGCATGATTTCAAAAGTTTCAATCCCAAGGAAATTCAAAGTCCCTAATTTTGCTAAATATGATGGTACCGGCAATCCGATATATCATTTGAGATCATATTGTACGAAAATGACTGTCTGGTTAAGAGACGAGAAGTTTCTGATAAATTTCTTTTTAGAGAGTCTGATGGGGTCTACCTTGTTATGGTATATGCAGTTAGACCATTCAAAATTTCAGAGGTGGAGAGACCTTACAGAAGCTTTCATGAAGTAATATAAATTCAATCTTGACACCGCCCCAACTAGGGAACAGCTAAAAAGGATGAGTAAGAAGTCAACAGAATCATTTAAAGAATATGCTTAGAGGTGGAGATTGATGGCTTCCCAAGTCCAACCTCCAATGATTGGATTTGAGTTTTGCTTCTATTTCACTCAAACTCTCTTAGACCCATTTTATAAGATCATGTTAGAGACCCATGTTATAGATTTTGCTGACCTTAATGAAATTGGGGAGAGGATAGATGTAGACATCAGAAATAGGAGACTTTCATCCCCTCAGTTAGAAAGTAACTTTAAAAAGAGTCAAGGATTGAAGAAGAAAAAGGGAGACGTAAATTACGTCCAACCTGCAAGACCGTATTCACAACAGCCATTCCTTATCAAGTGAATAGAGGAAATCAAGGTCAAACCCTATTCGTACCAGTTATGAATAGACAAGGGCAACATGAGAGAACGACTTATGCGCGATCAAAAGATGATCGCCCTTGGCCTAACTTTAATTCTACCAATGCTGAATTGTATAAGAAGTTATTGGACGGTAAACTTTTAGGGCCTTGACGTGCAAACCTAATGCAACCACCGTATCCGGCATGGTACAACCCTAATGTCTCTTGTGAATACCATATGGGTGTCTTGGGGCATTCAATTGAGAACTGTGTCACCTTTAAGAGAAACGTACTGAATCTGATTGAGTCCAACCATATCCAACTTAAACCTAAAGACGATTCAACAATCGCTACTAATCCTTTACCTAGTCATGGGGGACAGGTGGATGCAGTTGAAGAGGAACCAGGGTTCTTTAAGAATCCTAATGCCATTAAGTTATCAATGAAAACTTTGTTAGTTAATCTTCAATCGACTGGGTACATGTTAGAATTACCAAAAGAAAAGATCATTGGAGGTGTTGTTAGGCTACCAGTTAAATTTTGCGACTTTCATAAGCAAAATATGGATCATGACATTGAGAATTGTGGGCAGTTTCGAGAAGCTTTGAAGAAATTAATGACACTAGGAGTTGTGGTTATGGAGAAGTTGGAAGAAGAAATTAGCAAGATAGAAGAAAAGTATGTTGACATCTTTATTCCCACTAGACGACCAGAAACGGTTACCCTAACTGTTGGAAATCCTTTTGCGACATCGGAGCCATCTCGTTCCCCTTCCCCGAGGCAACCTACAATAGTTATCAATATGCCAGCTCCGTTCCCATATCAAAGTGACCATGCAGTCCTGTGGAAATATGAAGAGACCTTTAACTGTCCTGTAACTCAGGTAGTGATTGCTAAAGTAGAAAGAGAACCTATCACAAGTATGGTTGGAGCAGGAGGTATTACCCGAAGTGGCAGGGCTTATCTCCCTGCAAGCATTGACAGGCATGGGAAAGGAAAAGGAATTGATAGGGTGAAAGAGAAAGAAGACAAGGAAGACAACCCTAACGAAGAATTCCTGTGAATCATGAAATGAAGTGAATATGATGTGATAGAACAATTAAAGAAAACTCCGACACGAATTTCAATGTGGTCCTTAGCCATGAGCTCAGAGGTACATTGTCGAGCTTTACAAAAAGTCTTGGAGGGAGCATATGTACGGCCTGATGTCACTCTGGAAAAAGTAACTAGTGTGATGAATATCGTCAAGTCTGCATCCACCATCTCTTTTTTTAAAGAAGAAGTCGTAGAAATGTCCTCTAATCAACCAAAGGCCCTACACATTACACTGAAATGCAACAGGTTCATAATTACAAAGCTTCTGATTGATGGAGGGTCGGCACTAAATGTGTTACCACTGGCCACATTTAAACAACTGGCGATTGAGGCGTCACACATTGAAAAAAGTGATATGGTGGTTAGGGCATTCGATAGATCTAAAAGAGCAGTGATTGGCAATACTCGCTTGTCTTTGGAGATTGGGCCAAAAACATTCGTGGTGGATTTTCAAGTAATGAATATAGATCCATCCTATACAATGCTGCTAGGCAGGCTTTGGATCTATTCCGTCGATGCTGTGCCTTCTATGTTTCATCAAAGGGTCAAGTTCATTGACAAGGGGAGGATAATCACTATCAAGGATGAAGAAGAGATAATGCTAAGTAAGCCTAGTTCTGTGCCGTACATTGAGGCCGCTGAGCAGGACATGGAAGCGATGTTTCAGAGCTTAGAGATGGATGAACCTAATCTTACTGTCAGAAATGTTAATCAGGTCATGATAAAAATACTACAAAGGAGTGGATTCTAACCTGGGAAGGGA
The DNA here is from genome assembly GCA_032878935.1 of Erythrophleum fordii. Lineage (NCBI taxonomy): Eukaryota > Viridiplantae > Streptophyta > Magnoliopsida > Fabales > Fabaceae > Erythrophleum > Erythrophleum fordii. The sequence continues at coordinate 18,840,984 of JAVQMF010000045.1, forward strand.
TTGAGAATACATCTGCAAGGGGGTGAACTGCCTATTACTCTCCCAGAAAACTTCAATCGGCAAGGATTAGGGTATGAGATCTTGCTATCGAACCAAGTTAAGGAGCGACCAAGCACGAAATGGAATAAGGGGTAGGAAAAGCTAAGAATCCCTCACCTTAGGGAAACATTTCCAACCCCCTCGGAAGTTATAAATCGGCTAAACATATCGATGATTGATGATGCAGTCCCGCAAGGAGTCAAGACTTAGGTATCGGTTGACAATTCGGGAGAAAGATTAGATAATTGGGAAATCAAAAATATCCCCGATGTCATAGTATTAGAGTAATTGTTTTAATCATGTCTTACTTTGTTTTCTTTTGTCCTTTTATCTTTTTCCTTCTGTTGTTGTGTCCTAATTTTAGATGATACTTTATGAATGACGATGGTATTTTGCAAATGAAATGATAATTGCTTGGATATTCTGCTTCCCTTTACTTTTATTCTTTCTCTTTCTGTTTATTTTGCTTTGTTCCTTCCTCCAGGAAATTGCTTTCCTTGGGACTCTTGCCAAACGCAGAGGTTCCCGAGTCCCTACGGAATGATTTATGTGTTACTTTGGATATGCATGATTCTGAGTCTGATAATGAAGAGTCGACCTAAACCTTCGAAAAGTTACTCGATTCTATGGATAAGGGTATTTGCCTTTACGAAGAAGCAATTAAAAACATCAACTTGGGGACGGAAGAACATAAAAAGGAGGTCAAGATAGTGGATAATCCGGAGAGAGAGGAAATGATTCAACTCTTTAAAGAATATATAGATGTCTTTGCATGGTCTTATCAAGACATGCCTGGACTTACCCGAAGATTGCTTCTCACAAGATTCCTTTACTTCTAAACATTGAACCTAAAAAATAGAAATTAAGACAGATGCACCCTGACATGTCGTTAAAGATAAAAGAGGAGGTCATGAAGCAACTAGAAGCAGGTTTTCTTCAGGTATCCACATACCCGTAATAGATAGCAAACATCGTACCTGTCCCTAAAAAGGATGGAAGGGTTCGCATGTATGTCGATTATAGGGACTTGAACAAAGCAAGCCCAAAAGATGATTTTCCATTACCCCACATAGACGTTTTAATTGATAATACAGTACGAGCTTACTGGTATTCCTTTATGGATGGTTATTCAGGGTATAACCAAATTCCTATGCATGAAGACCATAAGGAAAAGACTACATTCATCACATCATGGGGAATATACTATTATAAAGTAATGCTATTTAGGTTGAAGAATGTTGGGGCAACTTACCAACGAGCTATGATGGCACTCTTTCACGACATGATGCATAAGGAGGTTGAGGTATACGTTGATGATATGGTGGCCAAATCTGCACAATGGGAGAGTCATGTGATGGTATTAAGGAAGTTGTTTGAAAGATTGCGTGAATACAAGCTTCGGTTAAACCCCAACAAATACATCTTTGGGGCTTTGACTGGAAAATTATTGGGTTTCATGGTAAGTCAAAAAAGAATAGAGGTAGACCCTGATAAAATACAAGCTATTTGAGAAATGCCATCCCCCCAAACGACAAAAGAAGTACGGAGCTTTTTAAGCCGGCTCAATTATATAACAAGATTCATCGCCAATCTAACTGCAACTTGCGAGCTAATTTTTAAATTGTTGAAAAAGAACCACACTGAAAAATGGGACGATAGCTGCCAAAAAGCCTTTGATAAAATTAAAGAGTATCTATCGAGTCCCCCAATCTTAGTTCCATCTACACCAGGATGACTTTTAATTCTCTATCTGACAATCCTGTCGAGATCAATGGGGGCTGTATTAGGGCAACATGATGCTTTTGGAAAGAAAGAGCAGGCAGTTTATTACTTAAGTAAGAAGTTCAACAAATGTGAAGCACGTTATCCGTTGATTGAAAAAACTTGTTGCGGGCTGATATGGACCACTAAACGACTACGACAGTATATGCTTTATTATACCATATGGCTAATCTCCAAAATGGATCCTATCAAGTATATTTTCGAAAGTCCACATGTTTCGGGAAGAGTCTCTAAATGGAAAGTGATCCTGTCTGAGTACGACATCAAGTACATGACTCGAAAGTCTATAAAAGGAAGCGTCATGCAGATCATTTGGCCAAGAATCCTCTGGATGAATACCAACCATTGGATTTTCATTTTCCTGACGAAGACATACTCACTATAGAGAATAATGAAGATGACAAGGATGGTGGTAATAGGAGATAGAAGATGTATTTCGATGGTGCTGCAAATATGCAAGGTTATGGCATTGGGTCCGTGGTTGTGTCGCCTGAAGGAAAGTAATTTCCCGTTGCTGTTAAATTAGAGTTCAAATGTACTAACAACGTGGCAGAATATGAAGCTTGCATCAGTGGGTTGAATGCTGCCATAACCCTTGGTATAAGAAGCCTGAAAGTTTTTGGGGACTCTGCCCTCATAATCCATCAAGTGACTGAAGAATGGCAAACTAAGGACTCAAACCTGATTCTGTATTAGAAATTTTTGATTCAGCTAATCAGCCAATTCGAAGAAATCAACTTCCATCATGTGACTCGAGACAAAAACCAATTTGCTGATGCTTTGGCTACTTTAGCAGTAATGATTCGACTTGACTACGGAGTTCAAGTCTAATCACTTCGAGTAGAAGCTAGGGATTTACCGGCATACTGCCTAAACATAGAAGAAGAACAAGATAGGCAACCTTGGTATCATGACATTAAGACTTATATGACAAGTAGGGAATACCCAGCTGAGGCCAGTGAGAGTGATAAAAAGACAATTCGGCGTCTAGCCATGAATTTCTTCATTAGCAATGGCATTTTATATAAGAGAAACCATGATGACAAACTATTATAATGTATAGATGCAAAGGAGGCACAGAAAGTGATCACAGAGGTTCATGAAGGAATATGCGGTACACATGCTAATGGTCATGCTCTGACTAAGCAAATCCAAAGGTGCGAGTACTTTTGGTTGACCATGGAGAAGGATTGTACTGAATATGTTTGAAAATGTCATAAATGTCAAATTTATTCAGACAAAATTAATGCACCGCCAATCTCACTACACAATTTGGTGGCACCGTGGCCATTTTCAATGTGGGGCATCGACGTGATTAGACCAATCAACCCTAAAGCTTCAAATGGACATCGTTTTATCTTGGTTGCCATTGATTATTTCACAAAGTGGATTGAAGCTAATTCCTTTGCTAGCATCACTCAAAAAGCTTTTTGTAAGTTCCTCAAGGTAAACATCATTTGCCATTATGGACTGCCAGAAAAATCATCACTGATAATGCCCCGAACCTGAATGAGGCAGAAATCTTTAAGCTCTGTGAACAATTCAAGATCAAACACCATAATTCAGCACCGTATCGGCCACAGATGAATGGGGTTGTAGAAGCAGCAAATAAAAATATAAAAAAGATCATTGCCAAGATGACAGTCACCTATAAGGATTAGCATGAAATGCTCCCATACGCGTTGCATAGGTATTGCACTACTGTGCGTACTTCGACCGGGGCAACTCCTTACTCCTTGGTTTATGGAATGGAAGCTGTCACCAATTGAGGTCGAAATCCCATCATTATGGGTATTAATTGAATCCAATTTAGACAAAGGCAATTAGATAAGAACCCGGTATGAGTAGTTGAATATGATTGAGGGACGAAGACTTACTGCAATATGTCATGGACAATTGTATCAAAGGAGGATAGCAAGAGCTTTCAACAAAAAGTTTCATCCTCGCGAGTTTAAAGTTGGTGACCTAGTCCTCAAAAGAATCTTGCCAAATCAGGATGACGCTCGGGGTAAATGGGCTCCCACTTATGAAGGCCCTTACATCGTTAAGCATGCTTTTTCAAGAGGAGCATTAGTTTTGATGGACATGGATGGTCGTGAACTAACAAAACCTCTTAATTCAGATGTAGTTAAAAAATACTTTGCGTAAAAGGCAAAGCTCGCTAGGTTGAAAACCCGAAAGGGCAGCCTAGGCAAAAGTTAGAGCCAAAAAAAAAAAGAAAAGAAAAAAAGAGGAAACAATAAAAAAAAAAAGAACTGAAGAGGAAAAGCACAGCGATGTAAGAAGGTGCCTAGGTGGAAGTAGGGGCAAAGTTTGGAAGTCCACTTTGACCGAAGCAACAGAGTAACAGGCCAAACAGAACCCCAAGAGGTCGAGGATCATAAATCAGGTTGGATGAGAGGCATATCCCGAGTTGCTCAACAGATCGTTTTATAGGGACATGCGGAACCAATTGTGGCGGACAATCTTTGAAAGAACTTTTCGAGTTAAGTTCTTTTCAGTCCTATTGTTTGTTTGTTTCTTTCTTTCTTTATCATTACGGTTTCTTTCTTTGTCCAAATTCCATATTGTCTGAATCCCCAGGCGTTTCCTCTGGCAAACTTGCTAATAAAATCCTTTCTCATAAGTCTCAGTTACATTTCATTCTTAGTCTATAATCAATAACTCAAAATTGACATTTATCAAAGCGCTTACTTGGCACGACATGGTTGGCATTTTCGTTGGATCACTTATCCTCTACAAACCCCTTATCGTTATTCAAAGGGCAAACCAATAAAAAAAAAAGGGGACAGTTGTAGTTTCAAGGATAGCATACAAAATTCTTTGATGATAAAGAATTGAGAGTTATTAGTGGAACGCACCCTAAGGTACTCAAGGTCTGGCTAGATGAGCATTGCGTTTGGAAGAGCAGCATCCTATTCCGCTATAATTGATTAGTTAAAAAAAAATCAATTCATTTTTTTGGGAATCAGCATCCTTGACAATGAAAACACCAAATTACAACAAAATGCAAAGCGAAAAAAAAAAAGAAAAAAAACACATGAAAGAGGAAAGAAAATCATCTAAATGACAATAAATGGAGCACCTCGCATACTCATACAATAGGGTGAGAAAAAGATCTGCATTTCATGAAAGGAAGCATCAATTGTCTCATGTGTTCCACATTTACATGCATTGCATAAACCCTAACTCATACCAGGATAATTGAAAGTCAAAATCTTGCATGAATCCCAATTCACAATGGGATAAGCAAAAGTAGAAAGGAAATAAGGGTTTTCATATATATTGGTTCTTATAGGTGCATACCTTACATAAAACCTAAATAAATAAATAATAATAATAAAGCCTTCTAACTCAAAAAGATTTGTAAAAAATGTAAACCTCTTAAAGCCCTGCACAAGCCAGGCACCCTTCCTAAGCCCTGCATAGGCCAGGCACTCTTAAAGTCTTGCATAGGCCAGGCACCCTTTTTCAAGCCCTGCATAGGCCAGGCACTCTCAAAGCCCTGCACAGGCCAGGCACCCCTTCTAAGCGCTGCATAGGTCAAGCACTCTCAAAGCCCTGCATAAGCCAAGTACTTTCCAAGCCCTGCATAGGCCAGTCACCCTTAAAGCCCTGCATAGGCCAGACACCCCTTTTCAAGCCTTGCATAGGCTAGGTACTTTTCAAGCCCTGCATAGGCTAGACACTCTTAAAGCCCTGCATAGGCTAAGCATCCTTTTTCAAGCCCTGCACAGGCCAAGCACCCCTTTCAAGCCCTGCATAGGCCAAGTACTTTTCAAGCCCTGTATAGGCCAGGCACTCTCAAAACCATGCACAGGCTAGGCACTCTTAAAGCCCTACATAGGCCAAGTACCCTTTTTCAAGCTCTGCATAGGCTAGGCACTCTTAAAGCCCTGCACAAGCCAGGCACCATGAAGCCCTACATAGAATAGGCACCATTTCGAAGTCCTGTACCAGGATAGGCCTACTTTCCAGGGTTACATTACTTCCTTTCTCTTTGATCAGGCCACGACATTCTCAGGTGAGTTCGCTCACTTTTATCTGGTAACTCCTCAAACAAAATACATGTTTCTATCTTTACTTATTCTTAAGCTAAAGATATTAAAAGAATGTCGTTTTCAATCTCTTTACTTAAAGAATAAGTAAAGAGGGGCAACCTGTAAACATTATATTTTGTTTGGGGGTTGCTCTCTCCGTTTATTTACTATCTAACTGACAAGAGGCAATCAAATCAGCTCAGACAAAATACGTGTTCTTATCTTTACTTGTTCCTTATGCAAAAATATTAATATTTTCAATCTCATTGCCTAAGAAACAAGTAAAGAGAGGCAACTGTAAACACCGTATTTTGCCCGGGCATAACAAAAATCAAAATAGCAAAATATGAAAAAATGAAACAAAAAAAGGGAAAAGGAGCCCAAAGTCATAGAAAACAAAAAATTCGATTAAAATTTACTTTTTTTTAAAATAATAATAATAATAAATCAAAATAATCAAAAATAAAAAAATATGTATAACAAAAAAAACTAAAAAATAATAATACAAATCAAAATATAAATCAAGAAAAAGAAGCAAAAAAGAATGAATATGAACAATTTTGAAAAAGAAAAAAAAGGAAAGTTGGGCCAACCCAGCCTGCAAAATTCAGTTGCCTAAAGCCCATTAGGTAAAAAAAAAAAAACTTCTAGACCAAAAAAGAACCAGCCTAAATTCAAAAGGAGCCCACAGCCCATTTCTTTAAAATCCAGCCCATTAATCCTAAGGCCACAAGAAGAAAAAAGAGACAGCTTTAGCCTATTTCAGCTGAACCTTGGCCCAATCCCCTTCTGAAGCCCAACCCGGATCCATTAGCAAATACAACCCTAGCCCATCTCTTCCTCTGACATGAACCACACACGACTCTGAAAAAACGCATGAAACAAAATGAAGGCAGACAGGAGGAAGCAGAGAGTGAAGCACAGGGATGGAAAGTGAGGGCCAGTGTCTCAGAGAGTTCCAGAGGAGTAGACCTGCAGTGAGGGGCTCAAGGATTTGACTTTCCTCTCCCATCCTTTTCGCCACCAGAGATAGAGAATGATTGACGCAAAAATGGAAAGAGAGAAGAAGAAGGCATGGATCGAGGAAGAGGAAGGAAGCGAAAAAGGGGGACGAAAAAAAACAAATCAAGGGATAGAGAGGATTATCGAAAAATCGAGGCAGAAGGAGTCTCGAGATAAAAAGAGGGTCTTTCAGATTTTAGGGAGAGGGGTTTTTCGATTCGAGTCAAGAAAAATTAAGAGGGAGAGAGGGATTCGAAAAGTCAAGAAACAGAGAGGGGGACTGAAAAAATCGAAGGCGGAGGGAGAACAAAAGGAGAGTTTCTAGTGATTGAAGAGGAATCAAAAAACAAAAAGAGACAGGGGATTGTTTTCTCTGATTCAAATTGAGGAGAACCAGGGAGAGAGTGACCGAAAAATCGAGGGGGAGCTGCGAGACATATCTGAAATAGAAGCTCCTGATTTCGAGTGGAGAGGGAACAACGGATATCCCCCATTCGGTCCAAAGATTAAACGTGAAGGAGGAATCCGTTCTAGTGCCGTGATCCCATAGGTAAGCTACTAGAAATCTTCTCTAGCTTCCAATGAATTCTACTTGAGGTTGCTGGTGATCTGTAATTGAAATGGGTAAAGTGGAGTTTAAAATGCAATGATTCATTGTATACTTGGAGATATGCACACTAGGTGCTCGACGAAATGCCTGAGAGAAAACTCGAGTTAAGCTTTTATATTTGATGATTATAAACTGTGCTGGATCTGTTTAGATTTTCCCTTGCTATGATTTCATGATAAATGTTGGTATGTTTCAGAGTTAAAAAAAAAACTGTATGAATGTCTATGTATGATGAATGGTGGTATATTTTGTGTATGATGGGGTGGTTTTAATCCATAATTTAGTTTTGTTTTTTATTTTATCTTTGTTGAATGTTGAGTGAGAACGAAACCTATCACTGAGAGGATCCTTGCTGCATGAGTAGGTCTATACAAATCTTAGCCTCGCCTTGGTTTAGATGTTTAGTTCTGTCTGAAGTTCGTGGTCACCCCATATTCAGCACGATGTTTAGTTAAGCAAGAAAAAGAAAAGAAAAGGAAGTCCTCATAACGTTGGGTGGTGTTCAATCAGAAAGTAAAATCAAAGAATAAAAAATATATATAGCAAAGTGACAATGGAAAATCTTAAATAGACAAAAGGAGTAAAAGAAACAAGTCGGATGGTGTTCTTTACAAACTTAAAATCCTTTCGTAATTTGCAAGTAGAATCCAAAACAATATAGATGGATTATCTGCGCTCAAGCATGCATAACGCTGATGTATGGATGTTGACATTACTGTTGTTGTTTTTATTTCATTTTTTGTTTTATTTTGTTTCATTTTTAGTTTTTTAGTCGTGTAGGATTTCTTGTCCCCTTAGACATAGGTGAATCAATTTAATAGTCATGTGTGGCAATATGCCTCCTTGGCGTCTTTGGTTTTCAAATTCACGTTCTAATGAATCCTGGGCTTCAATGATTCGTATCTAGTTTCAAATTTGTTTTATTCGCTGGAGGTAAAAGCGTTTTTTTTTAAAATAACAAAATAAAGAAGTTAAAAAAAAATTAGAGAGACTTAATAAAAAAAAGGGGAATAGGCTCTCAATTTTTAGGAATATATCTAAAAGTCAAATCAGCGACCAAGATTGGTCCAAAATATTTAAAGGGAAATGTAAGAGGGATACTCAAACAAAAGAAAGATCCTTTTACTTAGGCAAAATCTGATTTCAAAAATAAAAAAATAGTAATAAAATCAAAACAAACAAAAATCAAGAAAACTAAAAGATTAGAATGTGAGGAAACCAAAAATTAAAACCCAATCATGTGAGAAATTTTAAAAATGCAAAGAAAAAGGAATAAATCTTTTCTATTTTTGTTTTGTTTTTAATTCATAAGAACACACACAAAAAATAATGACACCAATGACCAACGAACTAAAGAAAAAATATTAAAGAAATAAAAAGTCAAGAACAAGAATCAAATCTAAATAAAGAGTTTCAAAAAAAGAGGGTAAGAAAAATCAACTATAGGAAGATCCTCCTATGGTCATAAAAATTTTCAAAGAATGAAAAAAAAAACCAAAAAAGATTAAAAAAATGAAAACAAAAAAATATAAAAAAAAAAAAAAAAACGAAAATCAAGAGACAAAAGCAAAGCAAAAAAAAAAAAAAAAAAAGCAAACAACCAAAAAAGTAATGTATCATAAAAACAAAAATAAGTAGTTAACAATTAAATCAAGACAAAACATAATTAATACAAAAATTTAAAAAAAAGGATAAAAATAAAAAACAACAACAAAAAAAAATAATTTAGTAATTAAAAAAAACATAAACCAAAAAAAAACTTGAAAAAGAATCAAAGAAATCAAAAATCAATATCAACCAAAAATTAAGATAAAAAAAAAAGAAGAAAAAAAATCATTAATACAAAAAAAAAAAACAAACAAACAAAAAAATGAATGAACAAGAGAGGAAAAATTAAAAAAAAGTAAAACTAACTTTACCTTTAGCAAATCAAAACATATCAATAAATTCAAAATTCGTTTTATTTGTTAAAAGGAAAAAGTAATTGTTATTTCCTTTATCTTTTCACCAAAAAAATTAGTAAAAAATAATAATAATAACCAAAATAAAAACAAAAACAAAAACAAATAAAAAACACCAAAAAAATCCTAAAACAAAAACAAATGAGCAAACACAGTTTTCATTCGAACTACGTAGACTTTGATCCCTCCGAAGGATATGTAGGCCCTAGGCTCTTATCCTAAGTCAAGTCCGCCTTTGTAAATAAAATTTTCTATTTAATTTTCATTTTCTTAATTTCTTTTCTTTCTATTTTTTCTAATTTTTGTTTCTTTAATTTTTTTTTTCTTTTTCATTTTTACTTTTTTATATTTCTATTTCTTACTTTGCATGTAATTTGTTAGGGAGAATCAAAATAAATTAAAGGCTATATTGATTTTGCATAACTAATTTAGGGTAATCGTTCTTAGCAATGGGTGTTGTGGGGGTGCCTAACACCTTCCCCACTTACAATCGACTCCCGAATCCATTTTCTAATTCGTAGACCATTTTTCTTATTTTCCAAACAAAAAGGCTTTTTTAAAGTTTTACCTTTTCAAAAATTAAAATTTTGGTGGCGACTCTACTACTCTTTTAATTTTGATTTTGATTTGGCGCTGCGCGATCGCATTTTCGGGTGTGACAACCTTTATTCCATTTTAATTCTTCTTAATAAATCACATGCAAAGTATATGGAAAAACTCAAGAAAATAAGGTTAAAAGTAAAAAAAAAAAAAAAAAAGAAGTTAAGGAAACAAAATTAAGAGCGAACTAAAAAGAAAGGAACTAAGAAGATAAAAATTAAAAAAAATGTTTATTTACGTGAACGGACTTAACCTAGAATTAGAGCCTAGGGCCTACGTATCCTATGATAAGGATCAAAGTCCATGTAGTTCGGATAAAGGCTGTGTTTGTTTGTTTGTTTATGTTTTCTCTTTCTTTATATTTTTGTTTTTTTGGTTTTTGTCCTTTTTTTGTTTTTTGTTTTGTTTTTTCTTGTGGAGAAAAGAGAAAGATAATAAGAATAACTTTTATCTTTGGCAAATAAAATGAAGTTAGCGTTGATTGAAATGTTTTAATTTGCTAAAGATAGAATTAATCTCATTTCTTTATCCTTTTCCCATTTTTTCTTTTCTCTTCTCCTCTTTTTTGACTTGCTTATATTTAAAACTTAACTCCGAATTTTTCAGACACATTTTTATTTTAAAAGAAACCCATTTGACTTTAAAAGAAAAAAAAATTGCCTTTATTTTTATTCTTGTTTGTTTTTTTTTTCTTTGGTTTTTTTTATATTCTTTCTTCTTCTTTCTTTTCTCTTTTTTTTAAGGCAAAGTTTATTCTACGTTCCCAAAACTAAACATTAATTTTTAAAACAATTTTTTTAAATGCACTCTACTTTCTAAAAAATTCTTGTTTTGATTAGGATCTCTCTTTTTATTTTTTGCAACATATTTAAATTTCTAATTTTGTTTTAAGAAAACTTGAGAAAAGCTTAAAGGTTTAGAAAAGTGAAGTTAATTCCCTACTTTTCTTATTTTGATTTTTTTTTATCATTTTTCCATCTTTCTTTTTTAAATTTTCTTTTCTTAAAAAAAAAGAGACAAAAACCAATTTAACGAGAGTTATTAGAGCCAAAGATTTATTAGAAGACATTTTATGACTCAACCAAATAACTAAAGTGACTTATTGTCACACTCAGTCTTAGATGACCCCTATATGCTTAAGGGGATATAAAATCCCACACGACTACTTTAAAATTAAATATATAGCAAAATACAAAATAAGGTTAAAGAAGAACAGTAATTTGTGAGTGTGTGTGCACTTGTGAGCAACCAAATATGATATTTGCTTAAAATATAATACATTACATCTAAAATTAGAAAGAACCAGTACAACATTTGTCATCCTCATCCTCAACCTTTTCTTTTAAAAGGGTTCTCAAGCCTCCTTCTAATCAATTCATATGACCCATAGGATATCTCTTCCAACCATCTCTTGGGACAGCTTCCTGCTCTCTTGTTTTCATCAGATCATAAGCTTCCAGATCATGGGCCTCGCACCGAGCATAAGTGAAAAGCACATTAACTTAATTTTCTTGAACCAAGCACAGCCAGGGCCTCAATATTGGAGCAGAAACAATGTGGATTAATGTTACATTCTGAAGTTCCCTTTAGACCAAATTTTAAACACAAACAACCCATGAGGCAATTCAACAACACAGACATTATAACCTCTCAAACGCATTCATCATGATGAACCAAAAATAAGAGTATGTAACCCAACCACATTTCTGATAGTAATATAGGTAGAAAACTCACCTAATGTATAGAACATGACACTCACCATTAGAAAGAAGCTAAAAACAATTAGGAATCAGACAGTGAAATAATTCATTTCAAATTACTATACTACATTTAATACTTATTCTATTTGGAGGACAAGAGTTTAAAGAATCAAGTGATGAAAAGCTTAGCCAAGACATTAAGCATTATTCGGAATCATCAAACATTCATCGCACATAAAATACAATAACCAAAAGTCTCATGCCCAACAATTTCATAACCAAATTAAACAACCCAGATATCTCTCGGCCTCTCTTATTCTTCTCAACCTCCCTTCTGCTCCCATTTTTTTTAATCCTTAATTTAGATGTATTTACTTATTATTTTTTTGAGCCAATAAACTCAAGTGATATTAACAAACCAAACAACTCATAATACAGAACAATAGATTCATCTCAGCAATAATTTGAGATTGGGCAGAGTGAAACAACCATATGATAAAGCCATTTGAAAATAGATAGACCAGCGAGTGCACAACTACAAAGTATTAATCTTTTCTCTCCATACAGAATAACATAATCTAGTTGTGAACCCAATATCATTTTCAATCACAGGCTCATTCCAGCACGTTATATCTCTATAAGTCGAATGAAAAAAAATGACAAATGAAATTACCTCTATGGTCCTGAAGGTTCACTTTGATGTCGCCTATCCTTCTTTACTGTTCATGCCTCTGATTTTCTTTTCTCTATTGCATCTCTGTTTTGAGCCTTTTCTCTCTTGGTGTTCTCTCATTTTTTTGGTCTCTGTCTTCTGTGCGCCTCTCTCCATTTCTGTTTCTGACCATTAGCCGCTCTTTCTCTGGCTTTCCCTTAATTCGAAAATTCCCTCAATCCTAAATCCCTTGTAGTCATTTCTCTTCTCCCTCTAAAATCGTAAAGCCTCTTCGATCTCTCACTCTCCGTCTCTCTATTCAAACCCCTTTTCTCTGTCTTCATTTGCTCCTTCCTCTTCTCGCTCTCCCCCTTTCTCCTTGTTTCTCGCTCTCTTTCTTCTTGATTCGCGACCCTACTTTGTACCCAGAGCTTGCTTCTGCCTCGCCTCGTTTCCCTGGTAGTGAAAGGGACCAGAGGGGAAGTCCACGCCTCGAGCCCATCGCTGCAGATCGCCCCTTAGATCTTTTGCAATACTATAGTTTGCTCACTTTCCCTTTTTGTGTTTCTCCCTGTGCTTTGTTGTTGCCTTTGCTGATGGCAGGGACCAAAGGGACGAAAGACTCTACGAAGCTCCAGGGTCAAAATGCAGAACCTTATGTTTTGACATCCCATTCTGTAGTTTTTTTTGTTGTTGGGCCAACGGGTTCAGAGGAAGTGGGCTGGGTTGTCTCAATCTATTTTTCCTTATTGTTTGGGTTGGATTTTTTTTGTTTGTTTTGGTTTTTCCCTTTTTTTTAATAAAAAAAGCCTTTCTCTTTTTCCTTGTTTGTCTATCTTTTTTTCATTTTTTGTTATTTGATTTTATATTTTTAATTCAATTTTCAATTTTTAGTTTCCATTTTTTCTAGTTAAATTATTTGAGCTTCAAGAATTTGAGGGAAAAGAAGTCTAATATCTTTTTCTTGTAACTTTTCTTTATTTTTCATTTTTTTCATATTTTTCCTTGTTTGTTATTTTTCTTATTTGATTTTGTCATTATTTTTAAAGTTTGTTCGGACAAAATACGATGTTCACAACGCCAATGACTCGGATTTTTTTTTTTGTTTTTAGTTTTTGACCTAGAGTTATGACTTATTTTATACTAGTAGGGTTGCTTGTAATGCCTTTAAATAGTCTTTGATAGCTAAAAAAAAGGTAAGAATGAAAAATAGTGGTTTTGGAATTGCTTTTCTTGCTTGAAAAAGAGTATTGTTGTTTTTGTATATATGATACATGTTAGTTCTTAATAGATAACAATAGTGTTTTCATTGTATCTCCATAATCCCCTAGCCGATCTAACATTCATTGCCATGTTTAATGACTTCTACAATAAGTCAACCTTTGGCATCACACATATGGTAAATTGGATGGCCAATATTGATGTCAATATCTAAAGCATAAATAAGATGTTACACCAACTCTTTCTTCAACAACCCAATCCTATTAATCATACAACCACTATTGCGGCTAATTTTCCTAATGCTATTATGTCCATCAACATAAATCCTTTCCAAAAAGAACTAGCTCTTGACAATGATTACTTATGAAGCATCACACCTTAATGAAGTTTACAAAGATAGCAATGCAATTCTACTAATCTCCCCATTGGTCAATGCCAATTCTCTAGAAGTCACTAGTGATACTTAGATTTAGTACAACAAAATGCTTTTAACCAATTTTGTTACCAATAACCTTTTGATTTTGTTTGAGTTGGCAACCAAACACTTTGATTCAATAGCTACCCATTCTAACTCTAAATTATTAATATAGCCAAGAAAAAGATCAGTGATACTGAAGATGTTTATGAAAATAAGGAGACCAAATCAAAGAAGCAGAAAATAAAGATCGATCTTACTCCCCAATTGGCCAAGAAGGTGTATGGAAGCAATGGTGTGTCTTGCTACACTTGGTCCCCCTTTGAACTTCCTATGTTATGCTATGGGAGTATTAGTATGGCCCAGCTCACTCTTGAGAAGAACGGTTTTGCATTTCCTTTCCACTCTAACTTTTTCACGATTGCTTACATTCTCCAAGGAAATAGGGTTGCTAGAATCATGCTCCCTGAATCAAAAGATAAGGTTATTGTAATTAAGAAGAGAGATATGATAACACTCCTTTTTGGTTTAATGACATGGTGGTATAATAAAGAGGATACTAAGTTGGTTGGTCTTTTCTTAGGTGGCACTTTAAAAGCTCACAAGGTTGGTGAATTCACTAACTTCTTCCTAGCTAGTTCTAATAGAATCTTCATTGGTTTTTCTATTAAGTTTGTAGGCAAAGCTTGTGACTTGGAAGAGAATGATGTTAATAACCTTGTTGGAAACCAATTAGGCAAGGGCATCATAAAGGTTGATATTCCTTTTAAGTAGAAACAAATCAATTGGTTATGTAAGTCATAAAAGATAATTAAGAAGGAATGTGCTTCCTTTTACAAAAATCTGACCAACAACTATAAAGATTGTTTAGTTGCCAAGCACTTTTTTATGGATCACAATAACATGATTAAGATGGGGAATGTTTTTATGGCCTCTATTTTTTCTCTTAAATCTCCATTACTTAATAAAGTCTTATTAGAAAATAGTAAGTTTTATGTGTTTGATATTCTATTAAGAACAGAGAAAATATTATTGATAGTTAAGAAGGCAAGGATTAATATCATTTTGAGAGATGATATTGTGGTCTTTGGAACAATAGCATTAAATATAGGGTTCTCAAGGAAATTCTATGAGTTGGGTTCTTCTCTTGAATGCTATTAGGGAAATAGAGAGATGTTATTTGTTGTGCATGAGGCATTTATGAAACTAAATAAAGACACGACATTTTTAGGATTTGATAAGCATGACAAAGTTTTAATATCCATTCCAAACAAAGATGAGGTTTTATTAAAAGGGAAGTAGCTAATATAAATCCATTTTATTGGAAAGTTTAGGAAGATATGTTGCAGCCCCTTTTACCTCACAAATTTCCCTACATACTAAGACTTAATGTGGCTGGAAAGGTTATTAATTTGGTTTAGGTGTTAAAAAATTCAAGCCTGGGAATGAAGTTGTATCTATGGTTAACTTCTTTAATAGAGGTGGATTAGTCGAATTTATTATTATTAGTGAAAGTGTCACAACATCAAGGCCACCTAAAATCTTGGCATTTTACATATTGCTGGTCTTATAGCTAACTAAGCAAATACTTAATCCTCAAGGAATGGCAAATGGAAAAATGTCTTGATTACTACTACATCAAGTGGTATGGGTGACTATGTAGTTCAACTAGCAAAGCTTGGAAACACTTATACGACAACCACTTGTGGAGCTCATAACATCAAATTGGTTAAAAGCTTAAAGGCTAATGAGGTTATTGTTGGAGATTGTGCCCTAGGCCAATCATTGTATTACGAACATTGTTTTTATTACGAAATAAGAGTTTTCTTTTTATTATATTATTATATTATTTGCATGTTTATATATAATAATATCCATGGATAAATCATTTTTGAATTATCCAAAATGTCCCTAATCAATCATCCTTGTGGGAACAACGATGAATTAAGATTAGTATGATTTTAATTGATTAAGTATTAATCATATATGATAATATGAATCAAAATCATAGGCGTGTGTTAGAGAACAGGACGCTGGATAGACCCGTCATGAGATAAGCTACATGGATTAGGTCATAAGTTTATCTCATATATAACCGTGTCATTGATCCCTTGGACCTGAGATCACCATAGATTCCTACATGAAGGACACTGTACTTTGGCATAGTCTAATGTCACCTTTAACCGGGTGATTATAAAGACTATGATCAGGTATAATGGAATCCATGCAGAGGAAGATGAGTGGTCAAGATGAAATTTGTCCCTCTGATTAATAGAGAGATATCTTTGGGGCCCTCGATGAGTGTGACTGAGAAATGCATGGCCATGCTCAGATGGAAAGGGTTCCATCTTATAATCAGTCTGCTCGGAGATCGAGAAAGTTACGATCGAGTAAGTTGAGGATGACATTTTCATGCTTTATACTCGATCTAGATATCGTATGACAAAAGGGATATGATAGGATTATAAGATAGGTTGCATGGGATCACCGATCCCGTATGATTTGGGTAGTCACAATGTCTTGCTAGAGACCGCTTGTGATTTGTGGGTCAAACAGTGTAGTTGGCCCACTACCAACATCATATGGGCCTGCAGGGTCGCACACAAGAACGGACTAACTCGGGCTAAAATGTCTACATTCATTGAATCAGAAATGTGTCTAAATTCAATGAATATCTATGATGGAGGAATTATTTATATATATATATAATTAAATTCAAAATATTATATATATATATATATATAAATTAATTTAAATTTGATTCTATTAGATAGATTTAAATTTAAACTAATTAGATAATTTAAATTTGATTCTATCAGATAGATTTAAATTTAAACTAATCAGATAATTTAAATTTAATTCTATCAGATAGATTTAAACTAATCAGATAATTTAAATTAAGCTCTAAATATTGTTAGTTTAAATTTAAACTAATAGATATATTTAATTAATTTTGATTAATTAAATATATCTGAAACTCTAGTTTATAAATAGGGGTTTCCATATCAGAAAACAAGAGCTAGAGCTAGAGCTACCTCCAAAATCCTTAGAGAGAGGGACACCATACGGACGTCGTATGGAATTGTACGGATGTCGTACAGACTGTACGAAATTGTACGGACAAACTGCTAGCACACCGTTTTGAGTTGCTGAACCTCGTTCGTGTGGATACCAGTAGAGGGAGCTGATCTGCGATCAGTGATCTAAATAAAAGTAAACAACAAACTCAATCGACAAAAAAAAAAGGTAATTTTCTGAACCTATTCGGTTTAAGCAATTTTAACGGATCCTTAGTGGGAATTAGGATCAAAATTTTAAACGTTTCCGCTGTGTGCCTCCCATAATTCCCAGCAGTGGTATCACAACCACGTCAATAATTGCTTAAATTGAATACCTGTGTGTTCTAAGAATTTTATCTTATAATCAATTTTTCGCATGTGCTAATATAAGATATGTATGCGATGTTGATTTGATCAAATTATTTTAAAAGTATGAAATCTAAGCGTAGAGGTCCTTTTAATGAATTCGTTCATATATATGATATATGTATAGTTTTCAATGTGATTGGGAACATAATTATTAATCTGTTACATATATATATATTTGATATATTTTGTACGGATTATATTCTATTTCAAATTCGAATTTGTTTCGCTATATATGTGACGCACTGAATGAATCTATCGTTGCTATCTAATTCTAGCACAACACAATTTAATTTAAAATTAATTCACTAAATTTACAACCTTTCATATGAGATGAGATATTTGTAACATGTGTTTGTGTTGTGATTTGTTTGGATGGGTATGGTGTATGATATGGC
The DNA here is from genome assembly GCA_032878935.1 of Erythrophleum fordii. Taxonomy (NCBI): domain Eukaryota; kingdom Viridiplantae; phylum Streptophyta; class Magnoliopsida; order Fabales; family Fabaceae; genus Erythrophleum; species Erythrophleum fordii. The sequence goes on from JAVQMF010000045.1 coordinate 18,858,829, forward strand.
CCTAGGATACTTATGGTTTGTAATTTTTAAAATACGGCCTGCGTGTCGTGCCTCTCTCTATTCATTCTGAATGTACATTCTTTTCTCATCTCACACTCCCCTCGAATATTCAAGCGAGGTTTCTCTTTGTATATATATATAAATTTTATCTTAGAGAAATCCTCTCATTGGCTTGGGAGGAGATAGGATAGATGGGCCATATTGTATCACATTTATTTTTTTATGATGAGATCATATGTATGTATGTATGCTATCATAGTATATAATTGTGTGACAACTAGTTTTATGAAATAATGAAATAAAATCCCTCATATAAAATTTTAAGTTACAATGCCGCCCACTAATGAACATCTGTCAAGACTTTGATCACCTGACTGTAAGTTCCACCAAAGTGGGATACACTTAGGTTATCTTAGTAAGGCAGCTTACGTAATAGTGATACTCATAAGTTTCATAGTGGTTTGACTTAATTGAAACTATCAAAACAGTTTTGGGTCTCAAGGCATTATGTAACACCATACATTTTTAGCTTACTTCAGACTCTGAAAGATAAGAGATTATATCCTAAACTGAGTAAATGTGAGTTTTGGCTAACCGAGGTGAAATTCTTAAGTCATGTGATCTCACAAGACGGGGTCGCAATCACAGGAAAATCATTCACTATAAGTGTACCTCGAATAAGACTGGGAGACGCACTAGCCTCCTGTTGAGAAAGGGCAAACACCCTGCCCTGAGTCTGTGGCCTGGGAGGAGGCGGTCTGAGTGGAGGTGCTGAATGTGCCTGAGAGCAGTTTCTAGCAATATGCCCCGGCTTCCCACACTTGTAGCAGGTCATTGTGGACTGTGGGGCAACGGATGACTGAGTTCTCAGGGGCTGTGGCCTCTTCCCTTTTTGTGGTCTCCTACTCCACTGCACCTTACTCTTTTTCTTATTCGTAGGTGCAGAGCTAGCTCCCTCTTCAAGTCGTGACCTCTTCAATTCCGGAGCCCCTCTCTGACTAGACACTGTGGCAGCAGGCATAATATCCCTCAAATTATTCTCAATCACTCTGCTGATCTCCACAAGGGCATTAAAATTTCTGATCCTCTGTGGAGTCACTCTGTCTCTGATCAGGGGCTTCAAACAGGTCTCAAACTGTTCACACCTCCAGGGTTCATCATCGTATCTCTGGAGGTAGGAGGAGTATCGAGACAGATCAATAAATCGGGCCACATACTGATCAACTGTCATATCATCAGTCTGTCTCAGCCCCATGAACTGCATCTCCTTTTGCTTTCTCACTGAGCTGGGAAAATATTTCTCATAAAATTGCACTAGAAAGTTCTCCCAGTTGATTTGCAAGCTCTTCGTCTCCATCAGAGACTTTGTGCTACGCCACCATCTATCTGCTTCTTTTTGTAATATGAAGGTGGCTAACTGGGCCTTCTGATGAGAGGTGCAATCCATAACTGAGAATATCTTCTCAGTCTCCATCACCCAGGCCTCCGCCTTATCAGCATCTAACTCACCATCAAACACCGACGGATTGTTCTTTCTGACTTGATTCATTTGTTTTTGGATAGATGGCGGAGCCTGAGCTGGTTCTTGGGGAGGTGGGGGTGGAGCACCGAAAGTGGAAGGCTAGGGTGCACCGAAGGTGGATGGCTGAGGTACACCAAAGGTGGATGGCTGAGGCGGAGGTGGCGAAGGTGGAGGAGGAGCCTCTCTCCTGGCTTCTTCTTGCCTAGCCAGGGCTTCCTGCAGCTGCATAATCATCTCATGCTGCTGCTGGATCATATATTGTTGCTGGGCTATGACGTTATCAAACTGCTCAATCCGCTCTTTGATAGCCCGCACTGGATCCTCAGACTCAACCTCAGGTTCTTGAGGTGGTCTGCCTCTACCTCTGCCTCAGCCTCTCCGAGTCTCAACCATCTTTACTGAAAAGAAAAACCACAGCCTTTAGCCCACAACATAATTTTACCACACATACATAGATATTCCACCCGAAAACCACCAAAATACAAGCCAACTATACTATTCAAGAATCAAATGTCGAGCAAAAGTGCCTGAACCTTTGCTCTGATACCATAAAATGTAACACCATGCATTTTTAGCTTACTTCTTATCATTTCTAAGGCTCACATAATGAATTGTATAAAAGGGAATGGAAAAGTGGCATTAAAATAATGCCTTATTTCACGTTGCGTCGCGTATGAAAATTCCATTTGGTGTCACAAGGACCATATGAGCTCATACATCACATTCTCATATTTAATTACATACAAACAACTCATTTGTATCACCAAAATTGGCCCACAACTCGTGGAATGCAAAAGGGAACATCAAATTCACTCTATTATTTTCAGCCAGAAACTCAATTTTTCTGTCATAACTTCAGAAATTCATAACTAAATCCACAAAAATCGAAACCAACAAACTTTACCATTATAGAAAGCTCTGGATGTCTACCCCATGCTAAAAATAATTCCAGCTCATGACTCATTAAGGGGAGAACTTTTGACATCCAAAAAGTTACGAGGGTTGCTGTTGTCTGGGCTACTGGTTCAGGTTACTGATATGAAGTTTCAAAATTCATAACTAAATCTAGCAAAATGGCAATCATGCATTCTTTGCCATTTTGAAAAGCTACACATGTCTACTTTATGAAAAAAATACGTCCAGACTATGAAACATCACGGAAAGCGTTTGACATGCGAAAAGGCGCAGAGGTTAGGACTGCTACTGGTACTGATGCAAGTGTCTGCTATAAACTTTGAAAATGTCCAATTAATTCCACAAAACTCCAATCCAAGCAAATTATATCAAGTTGGAAAGCTATGAATGTGAACTTTATGGTAAAAATAGGTTCAGACTATAAAAAGCACGTTTAGCCACTGAAATTCAATGGAACAGTGATTCAGGTCGTGCTGTGCTACTGTTACTGTTCCAGAAATTCAAAAATTCATATCTCTTAGCTCAGACCTCCAAATGAGGTGCTTCCAGTTGCTACAAGTCACTCTAAATGCCTTATTTATGAAAATTCCACTGGCCTTTTGGCAAATTTTTTGAATTACTCTGGCCCCAGTTTCTGGGCAACTCAAGGCTCAAATCCTCATTTTCTGTTATTTAACATTTTATGCAAATTTTATTTGGCCTTGAATTACTCATCTTAGGGGACTTACTTTTCAAATCGGATATTGTTTTTATTACGAAATAAGAGTTTTCTTTTTATTACATTATTATATTATTTGCATGTTTATATATAATAATATCTATGGATAAATCATTTTTGAATTATCTAAAATGTCCCTAATCAATCATCCTTGTGGGAACAACGATGAATTAAGATTAGTATGATTTTAATTGATTAAGTGTTAATCATGTATGATAATATGAATCAAAATCATAGGCGTGTGTTAGAGAACAGGACGCTGGATAGACCCGTCATGAGATAAGCTACATGGATTAGGTCATAAGTTTATCTCATATATAACCGTGTCATTGATCCCTTGGACCTGAGATCACCATAGATTCCTACATGAAGGACACTGTACTTTGGCATAGTCTAATGTCACCTTTAATCGGGTGATTATAAAGACTATGATCAGGTATAATGGAATCCATACAGAGGAAGATGAGTGGTCAAGATGAAATTTGTCCCTCTGATTAATAAAGAGATATCTTTGGGCCCCTCGATGAGTGTGACTGAGAAATGCATGGCCATGCTCAGATGGAAAAGGTTCTATCTTATAATCAGTCTGCTCGGAGATCGAGCAAGTTGAGGATGACATTTCCATGCTTTATACTTGATCTAGATATCGTGTGACAAAAGGAATATGATAGGGTTATAAGATGGGTTGCATGGGATCACCGATCCTGTATAATTTGGGTAGTCACAATATCTTGTTAGAGGCCGCTTGTGATTTGTGGGTCAGACAGTGTAGTTGGCTCACTGCCAACATCATATGGGCCTGCAGGATCGCACACAAGAACGGACCAACTCGGGCTAAAATGTCCACATTCATTGAATCAGAAATATGTCTAGATTCAATGAATATCTAGGATGGAGGAATTATTTATATATATAATTAAATTCGAAATATTATATATATATATATATATTATATTTAATATTATATATATATATATATATGAATTAATTTAAATTTGATTCTATTAGATAGATTTAAATTTAAACTAATCAGATAATTTAAATTTGATTCTATCAGATAGATTTAAATTTAAACTAATTAGATAATTTAAATTAAGTTCTAGATATTGTTAGTTTAAATTTAAACTATACGATAGATTTGAATTTAAACTAATAGATATATTTAATTAATTTTGATTAATTAAATATATCTGAAACTCTAGTCTATAAATAGGGATTTTGCATATCAGAAAACAAGAGCTAGAGCTAGAGCTGTCTCTAAAATCCTTAGAGAGAGGGACACCATACGGACGTCATACGGAATTGTACGGACATCATACGGACTGTACGGAATTGTACGGACAGACTGCTAGCACACCGTTTTGAGTTGCTGAATCCCGTTCGTGTGGATACTAGTAGAGGGAGCTAATATGCGGTCAGTTCCTGTGATCCAAATAAAAGTAAACAACAAACTCAATCGACAAAAAAAAAATGTAATTCTCTGAACCTATTCGGTTTAAGCAATTTTGACGGATCCTTAGTAGAAATTAGGATCAAAATTTTAAACATTTCCGCTGTGTGCCTCCCATAATTCCCAACATTTATTGACTATAATACCCTAGATGGTGCTACTTTGAAGAGTCCATTAGGTAAGAAATATGATGTAATGATCCATTATGTAATAAGCATCCCTTGATCCACTTTTGAACCTTACTTGAGTGCTAATGGAAACATTATAGATATAACTCCCATTATTAGTGCATTAAAAACATTTGCTTTAAAGAAACTTACCTTATTCAAGAAGCAATTGTGTCTATACTTATGCAAGATTTGAGTTCTCCATTCCTAATGTTAATGATCGGGATGAAGAGAAAGTGCCAACTTTAGTTCATATTGCTAACACAATAGAGGTAGATGCTTTAGAAGGTGATTTAGGATGTAAAGAAAATATCTCAAAGGTTTTAAATGGGATGATAGGTAAGCAGTTGAAGAAATGTAAGAAAGAAATTTTCAATCGTTGCCTTTTCCATATTATTGTGACAATGAGAGCAAAACTATTTAACTATACTAGTGTCTCGATTATTCTCACTGTAGATCCATCTCTTCAATTGTCAAGAGTTGTTAGGATTGTGATGTTAGTTGTATATTTTGCTTACATGGTGGGTCAAACTGGTTTTTACAAAGTGAAATATAAAGAAAGGCTCGTAGCTAAACTCGGATATGCAATTTATGATGTAATCTTGCTTTTCTTGCTTGTCATCTACTTCAACCTTGAAAATAAGGTTGTTTTATAGGGATGATCATTTGTTGCAATGGCCCAAAACAACCTAAGCTGTTAGCAAGTTTTATCACTCTTAAATGAGACATTAGGCTTAACAAATAACAAATTGGCTCAACCGATCCTAATAAAGCCAATAATTAGGAATATTTTATTTATCCTTTGTCTTTGATTTTGAGCTTGGAGCCAAGATTTATTTTATACTAATAAGGTTGTTTGTAATACCTTCAAATAACCTCTCATAGCTTAGAAAAGGCAGGGATGGAAAATGGTGGTTTTAGAGTAGCTTTTCTTACTTGAAAAAGAGTATTGCTGTAACAATAGAGTAAAAATTAGATAAGTGTAAATGTTTCAAGGATTAATAAGTAGTAAATTAAAAAACTTTGGCTAAATCATACTTTTCTAATATTTTAGAAATATAATAGTTGAGATAGTATTTTTTAAGAACTAAAAAAATATTTTTTCTCTTATTTCTAAAAAATTTCACAATAAAATTTTGTATTTATTTTCTTAATTGATAGAAGACACACAAATTTAGTTTGGTAGTAAACCAAAAAAAAATTTTTCCTATTTCTTTTGTTTCTAAAAAAGCTCACAATAAAATTTTTATTTATTTTCTTAATTGATAGAATACACATATTTAATTTAGTAGCAAAGTCAACGGAGTGTGTAAGTTTTCATAAATGAATTAATCACTAACTTAGTTGTTCCAATAAAAAACACAAATATGTGTCATATTTATAAAACAAGTTGGTTTATAAATTTAAAATATGTCAATAACAAATATGTCCTAATCTAAGCCTTATAAAAAGGTTATGAGTTTTTTTTTTAAATCTTCCTTTGGCCTTCTCCATTTAAGTCCTTTATATATATTTTAAGTTATGACAACAATCAGGTACAATCTTTAACTATATCTTTTATAATTTGTAGTTTATCCTTCAAAGCCTCCTCTATAACTTGTCATTACTTTCTCTCAGTGTCATTCTTTGCTTCTTTTATCTATTATAGATTTTGGTCCTTTACAATAATTGCATGTTGTGTAGTTAAAGAAAGAAATAATAGTTTTGACTGCATTCAAGTGAGACCCACTCATTGTTCCTTTCTCTTCTTCATTACACAACGTGCAGTATAAGAGAAGGTTCAAACTGGTATGTCCAACACAACTTCTACCATAATCTATTTCCTGTTGTCACTCTCTACCTTCTCCATCCACCATCCTTCACCTCCAATTCCAAACTATAACTTTCTCTCTTCAAACCTTTTTTACTTAACAAAGTTTCTACATATGTTCTCCCTTTTCTATTTTTTCAAACAATATTTCACCTTTTCCTTTGCTTAGATTTATTATCATTCTTGAACAAAAAGTTTCCCTTTTCCTCTTTCATTTCCATAAAAAATCTTCCTCTATTCTCACTTATAGCCCTTTTCTTCCATGTTTGCCTTCATGCCTTTTTTTCCCCATTCTTGTTTACCTCCCAAATACTAAAGGTGCACATGAGTTAGGTCAAGTTTTAATCTAACCCAATACCTAACTTGATTTTAAATGAGTTTTAAAATTAAAACTTGTTGCCCAAACTCAAGCTTTCCCAGTTTAGTACCAAGCAAGGTTAGACTATATCAGGTGGCCTAATTTTATTTTTTTAATTTTATTATAAAAATTATAAAATAACCTTTAAAAAAAATAAAATTTTCATATAAATCTTTATAAAATTATATTTTATCCATAAAAAAATTAAAAATTTTTATATAAGTCTTTATAAAAATATTTTTTTAAATTTTTTTATTTAAGCTACTAAATTGGGTTAGGTCATTTTGACTCATAGGGTTGCTTCAACCCTACTATGTAGCTTGACCTAGCCCCTTTTTTTTTGTGCCTAACTTAACTTAACCCAATTTGGCTAAATAAGACTAGACACATTAGGCCACTATGTATGGTGTACACCCTTACCAAATAGATTATCCTATAAAATGTCTTTGGCGAATCTATCTACTTGCCAAAAACATTAAATCTCATGTTCTCTGAACTTTTTGGAACAATCTTTTTTGGTTTTTGCGAAAGACCTTTTTCTCTTGCTAACTCCTTTATCCTTTTACTCATTTCATGTCCACTCATAAACAACTCAATCTTTTGTACCATCCCAATAAAAAACCTTGGGCCACCCTTTTCCTTTATCATTTTAATTGCTTGGTCAAGCTCTTTTTTTTTTGTCTTTATCAAAATCTTTCAAATGCTTACAACCACCTTTAAACCCTTTTGCTTGCTCTTTTTCTATATTTCTAAATGTCTATGGCAAAAAGCATGCCTTTGATCAGCTTAACTCCCACTCCTTGACCCATATCTCATAAATTCATACTCTTTTTCTTATCCAATTCTACACATCCAAAAAGGCTAAATGTGATTTCTTTTCTTTGCTTAAACCTTAGCCTTTGTCTTTTTGTGTTTGTGTTTGCAATTTGAGGACTAAATTTTGACCTCTACCCCTTACCAAGGATGATAATTTTCTACTTTGAGGATAGTCTCCTTACCTTGGTCCTTTTCTATAATGGGAACTTTAATGTTAAAGCCTATTTGTGCCTTGAGGATTGGTTATTTTCTCTTGTAGTAATGATACCAAATTGACTTTGTCTTCGATAAAGAAAAATTGAAAATTCTATTAGTTAGGTCTTGTTGACCTTTTCCATAAGAAGTAGCTTAAGTAGTTACGCACTTGAGCATAACAATTGAAAAGGGATCCTTAAAAGTCAAGAGTTTAAGTCCATTAAAAACATTTGCAGTTCTCAATTGCCTTGTGTGTGTTCTTTTTATCGTTATATTATCTTTTTTGTTGTCATTTTGCATTCTTGTTTATTATTATTTTTTTCTAATGAAAAGGTGACAACATTATGTACTTTTCTTTTTATTAATTTAAATTTCTTGATTTTAAAAAAATGCCAATAACCATTAGCAACTTCATATAAACATATTGGCTTTATAATAAATATATTCGTTTGTTTTTCCTTTCACAAAGATTACTTTTGATTTTTTTGATTTATTATAAAAAATAAAGAGTTAAATCCTATAATATTAAAAGCATTGATACTATATATTATATTTTTTTGAAACTTAGTGATATTATTACTAAGTTCTAAAAAAAATGTGTTGGTATACACTTTTATGCTAAAGTTAGTGATTATGCCATTAAGTTTAGCATTGATATATAAAAGGTTTTCCAATTAGGAGAAGCTCCCCATTTTTTTCTCATTTATTTGTTTAAAAAAATTTTAATTTTAATTAGGGGTGACAACAAATTAAAAAAAAGGAGGAATTTTCCCTAATTGGAGAACTCCCCATATATCAATGCTAAACTCAATAGCTATCACTAAGTTTAGCATAAAGTGTGTCAAGAAATTGACACACTTCTTTTAAAACTCGATGGTATTATAACATTTGACTTATTATTATTATTATTATTACTATTATTATTATTATTATTTGTAACATTTAGATATATGAGCTGATCACTTTCACATGCAATATTCTATTCTATTATATTCCATTTCATGTGATTGTATAAACATACAAAGAATAATAATGAACAGAGTCTATAATTTGATTATATATTAAATAAAATCACTATGCTTTAGCTTAATATGTATAACACTTATTATTTCATTCACTTATATTAAAATTCTAAAATAGAAGAAAGAAGATTTTAAGGTTAATTTAATTTATTAAGTTTATTTTCTTTATTTTCTTTTTTTATATTAATTTGTCCTATTTCAATATTTATGAAAACCATTAGTCTAATACCACTAACAACAAACCAAGGGAAGTAAACCAAAAAGAAGTCATGCATTGATTATTGCCTCAACTAGATTTTGTAGTATTACAGTTATTGACAAGAACATCCTGATGTGAGTGTTGTAATATATAGGTTGCAAATATTTGATACTTATGATTATAATAAGATTATGAAATTCCTTAAAGTTCATTTTCCGTTACCATAATAGTTAATTTTCTTAAGATCCAATAAGTCATGTCACAAAGCTTAGGATTTACAGTTCTAAATTCAGTTAGCCTAAATATGCTAGTAAATTCCTTGAAGTCCAATAGTAACATTCCTAAAATTTATAGTAACGGTCTTAAACCACACTAGTTACTGTACTTTGAAAGGCTTCTAAAAGTAGTGGTAAACCTTTTTAAATCTAATAGTAAAATTCTTAAACTTTGTAATAATGGTATTAAAACTCTATAGTCTATATGGAGTCTAAATATGGTAGTGAATTTCTTGAAGTCCAAAAGTAGCAACCTTAAACTTTGTAGTAACATAGCTAAACTTCGTAGTAATGGTCCTAAAACTCTATACTTTGCAAGGTTCCTAAAAATAAGGTAAATTTCTTTAAATTCTATAGTAATACCATTCAATTTCATAGTAATTACCTTAAAACTCTTACTGTACAAGGAGCCTAAATATAGTAGTAAATTTTCTTAAGTTGAGAAGTAACAATCCTAAACTTTGTGGTAACACTGCTAAACTTCGTAATAATGGTGCTAAAAATTTATACTTTGCAATGTATCTAAAAATAGTGAAAATTTTCCTTAAATCTAATAGTAATAATTTTAAAACTTTGTATTAATGGCCCTAAAACTCAATACTCTGTAAATAGCCTAAATATGATAGTAAATTTTTTGAACTCACATAATAATATCCCTAAACTTTGTAATAATAGTCATAAATCAACAAGTAACTATAATATGAAAGGTTTTTAAAAATAGTGGTAATTTTTCTTAAATCTAATAGTAATAATCTTATATTTCCTAGTAATGGCTCTAAAACTATGTTTTGTAAGGAGCCTAAATATGATAGTAAATTTCTTAAACTTGCATAATAATATGCCTAAACTTTGTAGTAACGAACTTAAACCTTATTAGTAATTATGCTTTGTTAACGCCATTCATCCCTAATACCATACTTCAGCTTAAATGCTAGTTTTGACTTTAAATCATGTAAAGACATATACCCATTTGATGTATCACTTGGTATAGTCTTCACTTCAAGGTCTCCTATATAGGATAAAATCAATACCTCAGTTTCTTTTACTTCAAAGGCTCCATACCCATGCAAGGTAAAGGAAAGTGAAAAATAAGTAATAGTAAATCCTTTTTTGAAAGTGAAAAATGCATGTCCAAAATGTTAGTATCCACTTATATAAAGGAATAGAAAGTTGAAAAAAAAAGGGATAGTCAAAGATGGAAAAGTTATAGATAAATCCCTAAACCTTGTAGTAATAACTTTAAAAATTAGGACTAATAATTACCTATGTTAGTTAAGAAGGGTAAACAATTACAAGAATAAAAATGTAAACTTTATTAGTACTAGCTACCCCTGTATCCACTACATACACAAAAACTCACTTAATCTACAATACATATACATAAAAACTTTAACAAGAGTTGTATACAAAATATCACATGATATACTGTAAACTCTTTTCATTGTCTGTGCAGACATTAGACATGAACAAATACTACATACACATATCGCTTGTAACATAAAGCTTTATTTTGATTACTAACATGAAGTCAAATGTTGCTTTCCTTGTAACTAATATATACATAAATAAATATTACATATAATTGCCAATAGCCTAAAAAATTTAGACCTTCACCTGTAACTACCATAACTTCTCTACATCTTTGGTTGTTGTAAAACACAAAAAACCTAAACATGTCACTGATGCATGTGCGAAAGATAACCTAACTTCTTCACCTTCAAAAAATAGGTTATGTTTATCCATGCATGAAAGGGTCTAACTTTTAGATCTTCAAAAAATAAGTTATGTCTTCCCATGTACAAAAGAAAATCTAACTTCTACACCTTTAAAAAACTATTGACTACTTCATTGACAAAAGTCATAAATGAAACCATCAAAATAAAGAAAGATTGAGATTTTTACACCTAGCTTGGTTATGGCCAGCCTCTTGGCAACGAGAATATTTGTATTGAACATTGTCTTAAAATTATGATTCACGTCATTTTTTTTGCAGTCTTCTAGCTGGACGACTTTTAAAGGATGGTAGTAGGAAAGTGTTGCTAAAGTAATTATAGATAAAAAGATCATTTAGGTTTGGTATATCATGGGTATCTACAATAATCATTATATTCATATAAATATTTTGCTAGGAACTTAGTAAGTAGTACTCTTTGATATAAAAGTACATATTCCCATGCATCTTTTTTATTGCTACACATGCATAAAGGCATGGAATGCCAAGCATTTGTTAAGCTTGACAAGTACACTCTTTTAATGCCATGTTCACTTTCAAATCATTACTTCCTATTTAAACTAGGATCTGATTAATCACATAATGCTTTGCTATCATATTTTCTACCATATCAACATTCTCCTTAAATGTTGCCTCAATCTTTGAACCCACCCTATATCCGTTTAGCCATCACTTCCTTGCTAGCACATAGTTTTTTAGCCAATTTCTCCCGATGCTCATTGATTAAGACACAAATATTATACTTCCTTCCTTTTACTATTCATGCATTAAAATATTCTACAAGGTTAGTTGTGATATTGTCCCATCATTAGTATGAAAACTTGGATAATGCCCACATATCAATATAAGTTTGTATCTTTACCCATCTAGCCAACTCAGGGAAGAATGACCTCAAATTTTCTAATGCTTTCATATAGTCCGCGTCTAGCTGAGCATATGCAATCCCATCTAGTAATTTTAGTGCATCATCCTTACACCATCTTCTTTAACACTTGCAAACATTAGAGAACTTACTGCTAAAGTTCTTTTCACATGTCATTAACAGAATACACGTCTCTCCTCACCAAACACTTCTCTTACTACATCGATTATGGTATTATGTCAATCTGAACTAGAGTGATTTCCATACAACCAGTTAAATCTTTAACATTTCAAAGGAACCATACACAATCATCATATATTTCTTCACCTATAATTGTATAAGCAAGTGAAAATAAGTCATTATCTGCATCATATGTAAATACAAATAATAGAATCCCCATGTACAATCCACTAAGGTAGCAACTATCAATGTACAATATTGGTCGTGAACTAAGCATGAAACTAGTCATAAAGCATCCATATGCCATGAACAACCTTTCAAAATGGTTGTTCACTAATGAAGTCCAACTTGAAATAGTTTCTGAACCTGTTTTCATTAAACGGTTATACAAACAAGGGATTAGCATGTATGACCGGTCTACTGGCCCATTGATGTTAGCTAAACTCTTTGCCCTTCCATGCTTGATGATAAATTAATGCTAATTCATATTCTCCGAACAACTCATTATGGATATCATTCGACATTTGATTCCTAATTGATTTTACACTGTCAACTATTATAGATGCCACTAAGTCAGTCTTTTGCTTGTGAAATATTATCAAGTTGTCTTGTGCTGAATGCACATTTTCACCACAAAAGGTTCATATACTTAAGAAAGGTATGCTTTTAGTCACTGCATAAATTGTTAACTTCTACTTGCATCCATCCACATTACACTTAACAATTATCTTACAGGGATGTTCTTCACGAAATTATATCCAAATTTATGGGCAATGTTATATTTGTATAATGCTTGTCTGAATTCAATAACATTTAGAAAAATTTGTCCAAACCTAACAATTAAATCTATCAATTTAGCAACATTTAACTCAGGCATTGGTGCAGGGGCACTCTATATTACACATGGAGGAGGTACAAGTTCTTGGTTGGAAGGAGACCCAACATTAGAATGGACCAAATTTGAGTTCATTCTGCATTTTTATTCAATTAATATTTTGTTAGACTAGGGAGTGATACCAAAATACAATGGATATTCACTGGACATGTTGTAAAAAACTAATTCCTTACATTGTTATTGATTAGGATGGTGATACTCAAGTTTGTTCCCCGTTCATTATATGTGTGTGTGTGTGTGTGTGTGCGCGCGTGTGTACACATTGATTATTGTATTTGATTAGTTGTTGTACATTAATATTATCCACCATGTCTAATAGTTGAGAAGCATCAAATTTTAAGGTGTATTTCAATTATATTTCATTGTCATCACAATCCATGTATAGTTTTATTATTCTCATTAATTCTTACAACAATATCTTTTCCTTTATCAGGCTTCTACCAGTTCGCCCCCCTCATAATGGATTTTTTCGTATAAATCTTTTAAAATTTGTCCACCCATATGAAAATAGCATAACACCTTGCTTGACATATGATTTTCCATCATCTAATTATCACAACTACACAAAGAAAAAAACTTCAAACTTGTTCATCATTTTTGGAAACAAAACAGCATTATCAATGGAAATAAACCTAAAAGCAGGTAATAATATTCCTAAAAAAAAAGTAATAATATTTTTAACAATTATTGCGTTCTTTAAGATGGTAAAAAACATAAATAATGGTAGTAAAACTACTAAAGTGCTTGTAACTATGGCCCAAATACTAGATACAATGCAGACTATCCTAAACAAGCACAGGAAGAAGAAGATATTGTCATTAACCACAGAGATTTGAGAGACATGACAAATCATAACTTGCTACTCATTAGATCCTACAAAAAGGCTTTTACTATTAGAATATCAATAAGTCTCTCTTTAACCCATTTCGTTTTGTTCACACCATGATTGTGAGGAGTTACAAATGATGAGACTAGAGAAAAAATTGGCGGAATGACAATAGGAATAAATGAAGGGTGGAGGAAATGGAGGGGAGGAAGGATGAAGAAATGAAAGCAAGAAGGATGATGAACTAAAGGGAAAAAAGATGAAGAAATAAGGAGAGGAAGATCACAGAGGAAGCTAGAACTATTGAGGAACAAAAATGGTAGAGGAAGAAGAACCCATCTGGAGAAACGACGGAAATAAATGGCGCAGGATTCATATGGTTGGTTTAACAGAGCAAGAGTATTTTTGTCCATCATTTTTTATTTGGTCCTTTAAAATAATATCAACTTTTAATATCCCTCATTATAATTTCTTCTAAGTTTGGGTCTTTGTCTCTAATTTTTTCGTAAAATAACTTGCTAAATGCCATAAAATTTCAATTTTCTTTTAGAATCTTTAATCATCAACTTCATTGAAAACTAAAAACTTTCTCAAATTCATCATAGATAAAGGTCATTTGAACATAACACTCCTTCTTTCTTAATTTGTCAAGTATGGAATACAAATAAAAAATGACCTCACCTTCTGAGAGGACTAGAAATCAATTGCAATTATGATGGAGGTAGACCATTTTGCTCAAGTATAAACAATATAATTTGTCATAAATATGCATAGTAGATATTGATATTTGGGAGTGAGTGCATCACATTGATTTAGATATTGAACCTATGAAGCAACAACATACCGCAATATTTGCTTCATGTTCTCTTTTCACTTAACTGTAAATCAAAACCTATGCATGCAAAATGAAAAGATGAATAATCAAATTATGATGCCCAAAGTGACTAAAATGAGAATCTGCTACAAAGAATCACATATATACTAAGGGAGACAATTAAAGCTAAAAAATAGTGAGGATTATAAGGAAGAATAGTGCAGATGTGAGAAATTAGGGCTTCTAATTGATATTTAAGAAAATTTGAGCTGCATACATGCTTATTTTGTTACCAAATTTTGACAATATCAAAGTATTAACAAAATAAAGTAAACGGTACTCAAATGCAAACTTTCAAATAATAAAATAATTAAGTAAAAATGAGTTATATAACAAAGTTGTAACTTATAATTTACCCAAGTATTGAATCCTTGATATGATATTTATGTTAATTCTATAGTGTCACTTAAATTATCAATTTATTAACTTTTCTAAAAGGAAAAATCTATATTTATTTTAATTATTTTTTTATGAATATAGATTTCATCACTATTAAATGTTTGTTTTAGTTAAGTATTATTGAATATGAAAATATATGTGAGATCTAATAAATTTTAGCTCAATAATATTTGATTGATCTCAAATTTTACATTGAATTTTAGTCAAATTAGTTAAAAGAAACAAAAATAATTGCCCAGAATGCTATTCCTAATGTAACATAAACATGTTTTGTTTGTTTTGTGTTTTTTTTTTTCATGCGTTTCAAAATCAGTGTTTTTTTATTATTAATTTTTTTCGGATCATGGGTTAGCCTTGAGGTAAAACGGATTTTTTTTTTTTTCTCTGGGGAACAAAAGTTTAAGAAACTGTGCTAGGGTCGGGCGGGGATACGAATGCCAAACCTAGTTTACCGAATGGGCTAATTCTGTTCTCCATAGTCTTCTCCTTCACAAACGAGTAGCGACGACTTTCCAGCATTGAAGCATTGACCAAACCGATCCATCCATTGTAAGCATCTCTCTCCCTATCAGCACGCTCACAACGCAATGCTCAGATCTGATTAGCTTAACGTGTTATTATTCTCTCTTTCTTCTCTGTTTTTCTCAGAGAATTCTCTATAGCTCTTCCGTTTAACTAGAGGTAGCTGCACCCCGGCTTTCTTGAAAAAAGATTTGATCTTGATTGTGCTTCTTGAATTATCATTTGTGTCTGAAGTTGAGTATTTCTTTTATCGATGATTTTGCCCGTTTATCCGCTGACGATCGACGCGGAATTGTCCTTATGAACCAGAAATCTGGATCTTGGTCTTCGAATTAATTGCTCCGGTGTGCTTATGTTATAATTGATGCGTTTGGGTATTAATCTTTGATGACAGAGTTGGTTGCGGGCTAATATGTTCTCAGAATATGGTGGTTCATGCTGAAATGCTAAACCCAAAACTTTAAACGTTTAAGTTAATTTTCAATGCGTTCTTCACTCTTCCTTTTGGGTGGAGTAACTTATCTACTCCAAAATGATGGAATTTATTTAAATTTTTTTTATTTTCTTTAAGCTTCACTCGTATAAAGTAGAGGAGAACGAAGTGTCATTCTTAAAAATGATCTAAATCTGAGTTTTAAAATAACAGTAAGAATTTCTGTAATGAAGCACTATCTTGTTCAAATGTGAGCTTCTGTTAAGAAGGCCTGGAAGTTATTTGCTATCTTTTTATTTTATCCTGGAGAAGAATCGTAATTTTTTTCACTCTTTAAATACTTTGAGCTTACTAGTTATCTTTGTTCTGTTGACTTTTTTTTTTTTAAGTTTTGAAATAAATAAACCTTAGTCATAATTTTATGAACCTCATGTTGTAATTTGTAAATCTTTGGCAGAGTATTTAAGTTCACCTAAAAGCTTTTGATCTGATTTAGAATCAGATATCAAGTATTTTCTGTAATGGCTGGTCATGGGAAGCGTTCCCGTTCTCAATCTGACTATGATACTAGAGGAAATAAGAGGAGGAATACAGGTGATGATAAAGAGCAGTTTGTAATTGATCCTGAAGACACTGTGTACCGTTATTTGTGCCCTGTCCGAAAGATCGGCAGTGTTATTGGCAGGGGAGGTGAGATTGTTAAGCAACTGAGGATAGACACTAAATCAAAGATTAGGATTGGTGAGCCAGGGCCAGGATGTGGAGAGCGTGTTATTACAATCTACAGCCCCAGTGATGAGACTAATGCTGTTGAGGATGGTGGCAATTTTGTATCACCGGCGCAGGATGCTCTGTTTAAGGTGCATGACAGAGTGGTTGCTGAAGAATTGCATGGAGATGAGGATAGCGAGGGAGGCCACCAAGTTACAGCTAAGCTACTTGTACCATCTGATCAGATAGGTTGTGTTATTGGAAAAGGTGGGCAGATAGTTCAGAGCATCCGTACTGACACTGGTGCCCAGATTCGTATACTTAAGGATGAACATTTGCCTCCATGTTCCTTAAGCTCTGATGAACTTGTACAGGTAAACTGGATGGGTTATTTCTTAATATTTTCAGTCTTCTTTCCTTTATACTTTAAATTAAAAGTATTTGTTATCTTTTTCTGTTGTTTTTCCCTAGTTATTATTATAGTATACGCTACCATCTTTTAGTAAGATCAACTATCATTGTGGACATTGAAGGGTTAAAATTGTTTGAAAAAATACACTTTTCCCCCCCTCTACTCTACATTTTAATCCCATTTATTTTTATTTATTATGATTTATTTCATATGTGCTTTGAGTGGCTGGTAGTTTATTTGCTGTGTGGATGACTAGTTTGTACAAGTTGCAAGTTGTGGCTTTAGTCTAGGCATATAATAACTAGTTCTCTTCTGTTTCTTGATATGAGTTACCTGAATATTGTTGGATAATAATGGGCATAATTATATGTTGTTGTATGTCTTTACTGATTGGATGGGAACTCTAGATTTCTGGAGATGCTGCAGTTGTGAAGAAGGCTCTGTATCAGATTGCAACACGACTTCATGATAACCCATCTCGATGTCAGCATCTGCTTGTCTCTGCTGTGTATTCTACTGGTGGTTCACTTGTGGGTCCAACTGCCGGAGCTCCAATTGTGGGGATAGCTCCTCTTATGGGTGCTTATGGGCGATATAAAGGTGATGCTGGAGACTGGCCAAGGTCATTGTACTCAGCTCCAAGAGATGAAGTATCTTCAAAAGAATTTTCAGTCCGCTTGGTTTGTCCAAATGGAAACATCGGAGGTGTGATAGGCAAGGGCGGTGTTATAATAAATCAAATTAGGCAGGATTCTGGGGCAACAATAAAAGTTGATAGTTCAGCAACAGGAGATGACTGCTTAATAACAATTTCAAAAAAGGAGGTAAAATATTGATCACTTATTGGACCTTCATTCTTTTGGTTTATAAATTTTCAACGAGCATTTTGGTTTTATAAATATTGTACGAGCATGTGATATAATGGGATCATTTCTACTGTATATGTGATAGTTTTAAAATTGTGCTCATCCAGTTCTTTGAAGATACGTTTTCTCCAACAATAGAAGCAACTGTGTGTTTACAACCCCGGTGCAGTGAGAAAGTTGAAAGAGATTCAGGAATCGTCTCATTCACAACCCGTCTGCTGGTGCCGACCTCACGAATTGGTTGCCTTATTGGTAAAGGAGGAGCTATCATTACTGAAATGAGGAGGCTTACAAAAGCTAACATCCGCATCTTGCCGAAGGAAAATCTTCCTAAAATTGCATCTGAAGATGATGAAATGGTGCAGGTAAGTGCATTGTCATAGTTTCATATGGTATTTTTACTGGATGTTTTTGTGTGATCAAAGGTAGCTCTTGATGTCCTATAAATTTGATCAATGTTTATCTTTTTTGTTGATTAGGTTTCTGGAGACCTCGATGTTGCCAAGGATGCTGTTGTGCAAGTACTCACACGGTTAAGAGCAAATCTTTTTGATAAAGAGGGTGCTGTCTCTGCATTTCTTCCAGTGCTGCCATATCTTCCTGTTTCAGCAGATAGTTCAGATTATGACAATAGAGATGGCAAACGTCATGGACGTGGACCTTTGTATCCAAGTGGGTATGGTGGCTCAAATGATTTGGCAGCTGGTGACAGTTTCGGAAGCTATGGCAGTTCACAGGTACTTCTCTACAACCATGAGATTTTGAGATTATTACACGTGGATGAGTCATAAGTTCTGCATGTTCAACTATTATTTCTTATCCTTTGTTTGTAATACTGTTCTATAGCTTGGTAGCAGCGGTGCTTATGGGGCTTATGGAAGTTATTCTTTGAGACGGACTGGTACTTCTGGGTAACTAATCTTCCCACATATTCTGATATTTTTCCTTAACCTATGGATTTTGTGTGTGTTTTTCACTACTTAGATCAACATAAGATAACAATTGTGGATTTGTGATATTATTGTGTAAGGATTAAAGGTTTTTGTTGAGAGCCATGAAGTGAGCCCTGTTTGAAGCGTATGTTCTATAAAAGCTTCTTACATCTCTCCACAACTATTGGTTTTGATTTGTCTTGTTTTAGGGTTTGCTTATTGTAGGAGTATTAACTGTCTGCAAATTTTGTGTGTGTGTTTTCTGGTCAGTTTTTACCACCCTTTTGTGGTGGGGAAATTGAATTCACTTCTGATTGATCAAATGAAATTCTAGAAACTTATACGAGGATGTATAATTTTTATAAAATGTTTTCAGCTGACATATTCATTAGGAAGATATTCTAATCTGAAAATGTTTTATAGGCAACTGTTTTATCCTTGAAATATTTTCCAGAGTCAAGTTATTTCAGATAAAAAAAATGGACCCACTTTCGCTATTAAAAAAAAAAAAAGAGGGTTGGGGGGCGGGGGGACCCACGACTCCTTATTCTTCCCTGTCCATGTTGTGAAGAGGCTACTCTTACTGATATTTTATTCTAAGAGTCTTTAAGCTCATCACGCTGATATTCAGTATCTCCTACCAGGTTGTCTAGTCAGAACAGTGTTTCTCGCAGGAGAAACAATGCTTACTAAAACTTGGTTGATGGGTACCTGCAGGTAGACTACAGTTTTTATCAATTTTGTCTTTTGTCTGGCAATTGCCTATAATGTAGCCTAGTCACATTTTTATATAAGAGTTTGATATCTTCACCTGACCAATTGTCCCATGTAGAATTCTGATGCTCTTCTTTTCCCTTTGTTGCCTTTCCCTTCCCATCCAAACAGCTGAGATTTGTGAAGCCTGAAGCCTGCCTACTGCCTAAACCAGAAGACCAGATGAACCAGGGTTTGACAAACTCATGGCCCACCTTGACGCTTCTACTTAGAGGACCAAACATATGTGGAGACTATTGAAATTGGCCATGTCCATTTTACCTTAATTCCCAAGCTTGATAACTTGTGCTCCCAAGAACCTATAAAGTTGCTTGCCTTTATTGCTGCTTTCTGATTCTAGTTCATATGTCTTTAGAACTAAAAATACCATGTTGCTATGATCCCTGGGTAGCTGTATATTTGTATCATTGTTTTTGGGTTTCGTTTTCCTAATTGTTCAGCCTCATTTGCGGTATGAACTTTTGTGGTTATTTGAATTTAATGATGTTGATTCCTGGTAAATCGTTCTTTACATCAAAATTTGGTGGAGTTTTTGTGTCATCTGTATTGCAGGTGTCAATGTCTTCCCCTATTTATCATTTCAAGCAGGTGACGGTATGTTGCATTATTTGTCTGTGAAACTTCATTCTTAAAAATTTAGTTGAGTACTTATTTGTTGAATTAATGGTGTGAAAGCTGTTCTCATTATTGCAACTCACTCTGCTAATTAAGATCAAAGTCAAAAGCTAACTTGGCTAAGGCAGTGCATTGGCAGGCATGTTTTATCTTTGGTGATTCAGAAATATCCCTTACTGGTAATCTCTTTTCCGAGTTACCAATATCGTACATTATTGGATATCTCAAATTCTGGACCCAGTGCATAGTCTTTGTT
Organism: Erythrophleum fordii; assembly: GCA_032878935.1. Taxonomy (NCBI): domain Eukaryota; kingdom Viridiplantae; phylum Streptophyta; class Magnoliopsida; order Fabales; family Fabaceae; genus Erythrophleum; species Erythrophleum fordii. The sequence continues at coordinate 18,879,565 of JAVQMF010000045.1, forward strand.
TGAGCTTAATCAGCATTATGGCGTTTATAAAATTTATCAATTTTCCTTTAAACAAAGGCCTTGATGAGCTTTTTTTTTTTGGGGGGGGAGGAGGAGATGGCGTAGGATGACCCAGAATACCTTTATGCGTGTCTTCCAGTGTTTCAGGAAGCTGCATAGCATGAATAAAATGTTCGTGTGCCATTCTGATGATTCGTGGAACCTTGAAAACTATTAAAGTCAATATTTTGAGATACCGTGTGTGATTGAAATTTAGCGGATGATGTGGTAGGTTCACAATATTATTTTTAAGACTTTACTTTTATTTTGATTTGCTGACGTGCAGCTTTAACAAAATGCGACCTAAGTTCTTTGTAACTCATTCAATCATTTGGCAGGTCGTATTAAGTATAAGAACAGGCAGGCTTTGTCCATATAAGCTTGCAAAATGATGGGGTATCAGTTGCACAGCGATATTGCCTTTCTGGTTGAGTTTTTCATTCCAGAATGCACAAATCTAAAAATTAATAAATTTTGAAATTTGAGGAAGTATGCGATGGGAAGTGGAGATCAATTCCTTTTGAAATGATTAAGTTATTTCCTTGTCTAATGAATAAATATCAAGTAGAATGTCTGTTGATGTTTCTAATAGGAGTAAAAAACAATCACGACTTAAGGCGCTGATAGGTTCGTATAGTTTGTTATTTTTTGTCTATAGCCAATAAAACGAATTATCAATAGTGTACTGAGGGCGCTGACTGTAGACTGCAAAAGGGATGGGACTATGAGAGGGCCTCCATTTGAAATCTAGGTTGCGATTTGCTGAATCGTTTTTCAGTTGAACTGTTTCATTATTTAAGATGAATAACAGTGCAATGGTGGGAGCGGCTTGTATAACTCGTGGAAGATGACCCTATATAGCTCGTGGAAGATAACCCTATGTTTGGCGATATATTGAACCTGGTTTTGGTATTTAAACCATTATTTAATCAAGTGCTATGAGTTGCCACTACGTTGTTTTTTGTTAGCATCTCTGCCATGATCCTAGTGGAAGGGGAAACAAGGAGATTGAAAAAGACCGGTATACTATGCTACTGATACAATATTGTTGTTTGTTAAAATTGAACTCATGATTTTTTAAAAAATTTTATTCACAAGTGGTTGTAAATGAAAAATCAATTTTGATTTTTGCCAATAAAATTGAAGATTTGGAAGACTACTGTATAGGTTGGTAAGGTATAACTGATATGTTACAAAGAAGTCCAAGCTATCCACTGAAAGAATAATTTGTAAACCATGATGGTCATGTCTCTTTTAGGAAGAAAATGCATTAATCTGCTAAATCATGTCGCGCTTAATCCGTGAGGTTTTACACTAGTATCAGAAGCTTTATGAAATTATCTAGACCCGAAGGCCTTCGCGAATCATAGTGGTTTCAATCAAAATCTATAAACTTCGAAAAGTCTCACGGAACTCAATTATAACGAAGCATTGAAGTTATGGTGTCTTTGACTATTTATAGATCCAAGTGAATCAAAGTATTTTCTACCATTGATTCAACAGAGTATCATAGCTGAAAGATGATAGCCTGACATCTTATGGCTCAATATTAGTTTTTTTCCCCCTCCTTATGTCCTTAATTACCAATTTGCTTTCCCGATTCTTATAGCAATTAAAAAAAAAAAGGAATGCCAACAATTTTGTTTCTAAACCATTAGCTCTGATAAAATTTGCTGGAGTCGCTACCGTTCAAACAGATAAAATTAGAATCGCGAAAAAAATAAATAAATAAAAAAGAGAAGGTTTTGTCTGCAAGAGGACAAGAATTCAGAGCCTTTTTCAGGGGAAAGCTTTCACCAATTTGCCAGAATAAGTGAGCTGTGTTTCTTTATGGCCAATTGTAGTAAATCAAATCCACCTAACTCAACTGACAAGGGACTCTTTTGAAGTGAATGAATAATGCAAGTCCTAGTGAGATACTATTCCTTCAACTAAGCTAAAAGCTAAGCCTTCTCTTAAATGACCCTCCTCAGTGAGGTGATCTGAGAAGCTACTCAGAGCTTAAGTGAACTGATGGGGATGCATCTACTGAAGCTGTGCGTTCTCTTAAATATTTCTTGGTTTTTTCACCAAAGCAAGGTCACATCCAGCAATAAGAATGCTCCAAGTTGCTCAACTTTTTCTCATACCCCTTTAGACAAAGGACCAAAATGGGACAGTTATAGGGCTGTCCCCACTGCAGAAATGCTAGCCCCATTAATGCATGGGTTTGCTTGCCAACTTGTATAAGCAGTCTCTTTATGCAAGGCTTAAGTAGTGGAATTCTGTTAGCTTCAAACCCCATTCGTCTATTCCCTGCCAAGAAAGGCATTGTAGTCCAATCGGCTTCTTCTCTATCAGTTAACAAATACAGGGGTCTGTTATTTATCTTCATTTTAATAGGGAATGCTGTCTTCCTCATTCGGGAAATTTCCTGCTGTCTTCTAGTATTGTGTTCATGCCAGTGATATACTATATTTCATTGGCTGCACTATCAGATGGTCCACCTCTTTTTTTTTTTTTTTTCTGTGGTAAAAATAGTTACTTTGGGGTTATTGAGGCTTCAAATTTTCATCAAAGGTCTAGCATGTGGGAATGAGGTCATGTGATGCAGCCAAGGATGACTTGCCGGCAAGCTTCATTATGTTCGACAAAAGTGACCGGCAAGTCATCTCTGGCTACATAAAACCCTCATTTTCTCATGCTAGATTTTCGATGACAAAGCCCTACCTACACTTCTGGATACTCAGAAAATTGGGACTGACTGATGCAACTGCAAACTGCTTGAAAGCTTAATGGACCTGCATGCCAGCTGAAAACATGGCATAATCTGCAAAAGTAAATACTCAAACAGCTAAATATTTATTTAAGCTTTAATTTTCTCCTTAGGTTGATTTCTTTAATCCATCTTGCTGAATTTTGCAGGTATTATCAGCAACCAGTTTGCTTCAAATTTCCCTTGACTTTTTACCAATGCATGAAGCAGTGATTACTATTGCTTAAAACTTCAAAACATTAGTATAATATTTCTACAAGCATTTTATTGCATATCATTTTCTGGTTATTTTTGCATTATTTTATCCTTATACGGTGAGGGGGATTTGATATCTGTCTTCTCTGCTAAGAATATTATTGGAATGAAGGTTATGCAACTAGAAAGGTGTACTCTTTCCAAGTAGTTAGGCATGTATGAGTTGATAAGTACTTGTCACTAATTGTTTCAACACCTACAAAGCTAGGGTCATTGTTTGCGCTCTTGGCTACCTTACAGGTTTGCTATACAAGCTAGCACCACATACGAGGTACGTTGCAGTTTTCCATGACCAATAAGCTTACAAGATTATGTTTCAATTTTGAGTTGTGACTACAGTATTATTCATATGCGGCAAAAAAAAAAAAAGAAGCTTCTCTATAGTCCCATCTGATTGGAAATGGATCCCCTCATGTTAGGGATTACTCATGTTCATGTTCTCTCACATATGAGGGACCCATTCCCTCTCCCCAAGAAAAAAAAAGAATTAAAAAAAAAAAATCAAGTTTGTGAGGGACATGAACAAACATGAGGGGCTTGAACATGAGCAGATCCAAATCCCATGTGATTGCTCATGTGCTACGTCTTCTGGATGGGTAAATGCAGGAAGTTTCTATCAATAGTATAGGGCTTTTCTTTACCCTCCCAACATGAATCTATAACACTTAATGTAAGCTCCTAAACATATAGAACTTTTCTTTTGATGTTTTCAAATGATTTCCTATGACCCGTGGTTATTAACTTTCTTTTTCTTCGGGCTGCAATTTCTCAAGGTTTTTTTCATGCATTTTGATCAAGGATAGAATTCCCCGCAAATTGTTCAGGAAAATTATGGAGACAAGACATCTAAGAAACTCTGCTCTGGCTCTAGCAACTGTATGCAGTTATGCCAAGGTTCTTTGATATCAATATATTCTGTGCCTTCACATGGAACAAGTTTTTTTTTTTTTTTTTTTTTTTTTTTTTTTTTGGTTTTTTGGGGGGGGGGGGGGGGTGTTAGAAAAAAGGCCTTTTCCCTTTGTGATTTATTCTAACATTTCCTACACTTCTGACTCTTGCAAAACGTGCTTGTATTGTTTGTTTGAAATTTAGGAACCATGTACTAAATATTGGTGTATGTTGCTAGCAAGGCCAAGAAGAGTCAAATTTACTAAGCCTTACTAATCGATATATCATTGAAGGTAGACTTCTCAATATAGAATTCACAGGATAAGATTCACATTTGAAATATGAAACGAAAAAACAGTTTATTGCTGTATTAACCACAAAACACAACTAATTATTATCAGGAGACACAGTGGACTATAGGAGTATTGAGAAAATTGAGACATGAAGTAGAAAGAAAAACCCAGAAAAAGAAAGGAACAGGAACTAGATAGATATCAGACCTTCTCGAACGAGCAAACCAAACATGAGGACAAGGAGGCCAAGTGTGACGCATTGAGTTGGGGATATGAAGGTCTGTGAGTATGCAGATACGGTTAGTGCAGCACCTATGGCTCCAATCAGAAGAGCAATCATGTTCTGCTTCATTTCTATTTCAAGAAGGAAAAATCAGAGACTCTCGTCTTCTCCTCCTGCTGCGTTTTGTTTCTTTCTCGAGATGCAGGAAGAACCCTCTTGTCTTGTTTTGATGGTTGCAGGACCAATCTTGGAGTCCTCTGTACTAGATTTTGTGGCAAGTCAACTCTTGTTTCACTATTAGACGGCAATACTTTAGTAATATCAATTTAATATAATCTACATTCATGTATGTTGACACTTGACAGGGTCCTGATCCCTTTGTCTCTCTCGTTAGTAATTTAATTTTTAAATCCTTAAATTAATTTTTAAAATTTATTAACGCACATTGTTACATTTTGTAAACAACGAAGTTATTGCATATTACTCATTTTATTAAATAATTTAAGGATTTTAAAAGGACTAATTTATTCATTTACTGATTTTGGAACTATAACTGAATTAATTCAATTCAGTGACAAAATTATTAATTTTGTCAAACATAATTAATTCAATTCAGTGACAAATTATTAATTTTGTCAAACATAAAATTAACGATATGAAAGATAATTCGATTTGTTGGGTCGATCATTAGAAGTTGGGGGCTTGTGGCAGTCAATAGATGGGTTACTTTAATACAAGTCTTGTAAACTTGCAAGCATCGATTTCTTCGATTAATTTAATTACATCACGGTCCCAAAAAAAAAATCAATTATATAAAATAATAGTTTCTTTATCATAATATATATATATATATATAATATAAAAAATCAGGATAACATAAAAATTTATGATTATAAATATGTGTGAAGAAAATGACGATACAAAAGTAGCAATGTAAATTATAAAATACTACAAAATAAAAACATAGCTATAAAATAAATTTAATTTGAATTTTTTAGTCTTTTTCTCTATAAATATTGAATTTTATTAAGACTTTAAAAAATATTTTTTGAAAAATTATAAATAAATTCTTATTTAACAATGATCTGAAATTGGTCGTCAGTTGTGTTCGTTTTTCTTCAGACATGGTTTTAACTAGATCAACTGGGATTTTCCTTTAACAGCTATTCAATCAGCTGATTAAATCAGTACAATTCTAAGTACAGGGCAAAATGTAAAAGCCAGTGCCCATAGGTTAATGGTTGTGACACAATAGTTGAGTCATGCTCGGAATATAGACTGGAACCTACACTACGAGTTATACGAATAGGATATCTGTTTCTAGTTATTTTGCCAGTGGAGGTACTACTAGGAAGTCTCCAAGCAAACGTTGGCATATTATAGTCACAGGAGACCTGTAAATGTTACAGGTTCCTATAGATTAAATTACAAAATACGTATTAACCACGTAAAACACGGGATTTGGTGGCATCTTATCGCCACTTTTGCAGCTATATTAGGCTTCTTGATTTCAAGTTGGGTTTTGAATCAAACAAATAATGCATCAGAGCTCTGTCATCCGCTTCAACTAAACTATACCCAGGATTCTTCTTTACACCACTCTCATCCATCAACTTCCTTACCTTTTCTACCCCATTCCACTCGCCTCTTGAAGCATATAAGTTAGACAGCAATACATAGTCACCACTCTCGTCCTTTCTCATTCCAAGAAGCTTTTCGTTTGCCCGTTTTGCCAACTCCACATTTCCATGAACTCTGCAAGCTCCAAGCAGAGTCCTCCATACAATTGCATTAGGTTCAATCTTCATCGAGTCTATGAAATGAAACGCTTCCTTCAATAGTCCAGCACGCCCAAGCATGTCAACCATACAACCATAATGCCTAATGTTGGGCTCAATTTTACACTTACTTCTCATAAGATCAAAATATCGATAACCCTCATCAACTTTGCCAGCATGGCTGCAAGCTGCCAAGACTCCCACAAAGGTGATCTCGTTTGGTCTGACTCTGGTCATCTGCATCTCCCTGTACATATCAAGTGCTTCCTCAGCATGGCCATTGAAAGCCAATCCTCCTATGACCGAGTTCCACGAGGTCAAATCTTTGTCCCTTATTACTCCGAACACTTCAAGTGCCTTTGCTATGCTTCCACACTTGGAATACATATCAACAAGGGCATTCCCAAGTAATGTGCTTAGGTCTCCTGAACACATTTCCAAGATGTTGCTATGTATCCTTTGCCCAATGTCCAAATCTCCTAGATCAGCACAAGCAGATAATACGCTCAACATTGTCACTTCATCTGGGCGCTCCCTAACTTTTCTCATCTCCTCAAACAGCTTCAATGCCTGCTCGTGCAAGCCACAAAGCACGTAACCCGCGATCATTGCGTTCCATGTAACCACATCTCTTTTTGGAACTTCGTTAAACAGTTTTCTTGCGCTCTCCATCTCCCCTTGCTTAGCATACCCAGTTATCATCACATTCCAAGAAACTAAATCTTTCACAGGCATTTCATCAAATAGTTGACGCGCGACACTCAAATACCCTCGTTTGGCATATCCCGCCGTTAGTGCCGACCAAGGAACTACGTCCGTCTTCGCAAAATCATCAAAAAGTGCGCTTGCAACCTTCAAGTCTCCACAATTAGCGTGGAAAAATATAAGGGTATTTCGTACAAATGTATTAGACTGGAACCCGAATTTCACAACCCTTCCATGAACTGCAGTACCCGTCTTGACCCAGAAAAGCTTTGTGCAAGCCTTAAGTACAAAGGGGAAAGTGAACTTATCGGGCTTTATACATTGATTATCCATTTGGGCATAGAGAGCAATGGCCTTTACAGGGTTTGAGCTTTGAGCCGAGGCTCTGATCATGGTGTTCCACATGAAAATGTCTGGTTCAGCAATATGAGCAAATACTCGATGGGCATACTCTATGGTGCCCATGAATTCCATGGCGCTAGTGAAAATGAGTTCTCTGAGATATCGAACGTTTGAATTGAAGCCATTGACAATCATGGAAGCATGGATCTGTTTGAGAGCTCGAAAGTTGGGGCATTTTTGCCATATAATCGGGCGCCTGTGGCGGTTAATGCCGCTGTCGCTTGTTCTCTTTCTGATCATTAGACTTAGCAGCGTTCCACGTTCTGTTTCTCATCCCAAGTATAGCGTTAGGACTCGCACGGTGCATCAAATTAGACAGAAATATATTATGGACTAGTAGGTGCAGTAAATTCTTTGGTACATATATTTAAGAATGGTTGCACCAAGTGTAAATTATACGGCACACAAAGAGGAAGACAATTAATAATAAGCATCAGAAAAATACTAAATGTTAGCTTGAAATAATTTCAAAAATTAACAGGAACAAATAAATATTCTGTCCACTGTTAGTAGACAAGTCCCAAATCCAAATGAATAGGAAATCTTTGCAACCCAACTGTGTAAGAGACATGTCCATTATCATTTGAGATCATTTTGGGCAATATGAGGTTTGTAGTCATACATCACCTTAAAAACATATTTTTTTTTCTTTTTTTTTTAAACATTCTTCAGGACTTCGTTAGTAAGCATTCCTTAATCACAAGTAATTATTATCTTTGCTCTCTTATATTGACAAGTGATGGTTGTGAATGGGGCCACCTTAAAAAATGAAGAAGCCGTTAAATGGGAAGCAGAAATGAAGATACCAAGGGGTGAGGAGATGGATGATATATGTGAGGAGATGGATATGGATAGTCCAACATATTTGTGAGAATGAGAATGGATATTGGTAACAAATTATTCTTTTCAAAACGTAATTTCAAAAAGTTTTTTCAAACAGTCCAAGTGACATGGTTCAGAACCCAGTGCCAAGGAGGAACTATTGACTAATGTACTTCAGTATCTGGATTGGCAATTTTGGACATTATAGTGGTATACATTCCAGATCTTCCACATTTAGGAAGGAAGTGCATTTGCATCCTTTGTGATATTATATTTTGTATAATAAAAGAAAAAATAATGTAAAAAAATAAAAATGTTTAGTACAGATCCACCTCTTTTCTTTTTATTAATTTTTTTTTATATCTCTTTAATTTGTGTATTTATTTGTTAAATATAAAAAATTTATGTACTAGATTGAAAGATGTAAGGTCAAACAACTTTTAATATTAAACATTAAAAAGAGAAATTTTTTATGTTAAAAATTCTTTGATTTTTTTTTCTTCAGTTATATCTTATATAATACTGTAGAAGATTCATTTGTATTGACAATGAATTGGAGTTCCTTCAACGGTACAAAGCTGGCTTTCATCTCTTCTTTTCATACGTTCAAATGAACATATTGATCTTCAGCATAGTAAAAATGGAGTCAGGGAAGACAAACAAATAATTAAGCAATGTCGGAGACCTGGGGGATACCAGCCCCCTTCTCCCTATATACAATTTCCTATTCCCTCATCTTTTTTGCTCTTAGATAAATACGAAATTGTAAAAAAAAAATTTCCCTTCACTTTCCTCGATTATAGTCTACAAATTTTTATTCGTTTGTATTTCAAATAATTAATCATTTTGAAAAAGGTTAATTTAAATGGTTTATTTAATCAAACAACGGAGGAGAAGAGAAGGGAGGGGAGGGGAGGGGAGGTGAGGAGGTTTAATAAATTTTGTTTAGTTAAAAGAAAGAGGATATGAGGGAAGAGATTTAATAAATTTTGTTTAGTTAGAAAGAAGAGGAGAGGAGGGAGAGGAGGAAAAGTAATTATATTTGGATAAATTTATCCTTTATATTATTTTAATTTTATTTTTTATAAAAAAATTATTTATATCAATAATTTTTTTAAAAAATTATAAATTTCAATCTTTTTTTTTATTTTTAATTTCTGATAAAAAATTATCTTAATTTTTATTAAATATTAATATATTAAAATATTAAAAAATTAAAAGGGACAAAAAAATGAATTAAAACTTAAAAAATACCTCACCTCTCCCCTCCCTTCTCCTCCAAAATTTCCCAATTTAGATAAGAGGCAATTTTTGATTCCTTTCCCTTCTCTCCTCTCTAAAAACCCCTAACCAAACACACCCTAAGTTTATTTACCCTAAGTTTATTTGCCAGGAGAAGTGGTCATATTTTTATCTGTTCGTCATTGTCACCCCAAAATTGTTGATCAGCCAACAACTATTACGTCATAAAGTATTGAAGAAATGAGGAAATATATTTAAGTAATTACGGTGTATAAAATTTGGTAAACTAATTAATAATAAATAGATAAATGAGCATTTCACGTGCTATAAAGAATATTGGCGATTTGATTTTTTTTTTTTTTGGGGTTATAAAATCAACATAAGTAACAGTTTTTTTCTTTACAATAATAATTTTTTTAAACTCTAATTTGTATCATTCTCTTTTTGTCAAAACTCCAAATCGTACGTAAGGGATAGAGATATGTCAATGGGCGTCGTAGCTAAATAAACTGGATATATGGAATGGGCCCGTTTGGCGTATGGGCCAGACCAGTCTCTTAAACCCAAAGACTGGGAATTTAAAATAGCCGAATCAGGGTTTTTGAAAACAAAAAACAAAAAAGAGCCCAACTCTTGAAAATTTAGGCGCCAACGTGGCCTCCGTTTCGTTCAATCGAGACGCTAATGCTCAGAGAAACAACAGAGCTGAAAGCAGACTTGGGAATCAAATTAGAGTTCTCTGTGCGTTGGGTTTAGCAAATGTTATGGAGGAAATCAGTTAGAGATAAAGTTCAGTGTCAGATAAAATATTGAAGTTAAAACCCTAACTTTTGAGTATAGGAACCCTCTGATTGTATTTCCAAGCTCAAATATTCATATCATTTAACAGTTAGGATTTAAATTCCCTCTGTTTGAGGAATTTCCATTCAATTAATATCTGGAATACACGGATTGGACATCGTCCATCATTGTAATAAGACGGACAACGGTCTAGGTAGATGGAAATAATAGTCGATTAGGAAGTTGATGATTTATCAATTTGGATTAAATGTGGTTTATGTGATTGGGTGTGATTAATACAGAAAGGATGATGAATTTCTTATATATTGGGGAAGTGGTATTTGAATTTGGATAGGAATCTAAGAACAAGGTTGGGGGAAGCTAACATGAATGGTATGGTGACGAGGGAGGATGAAATTTGAATCCTTTTAATTGAATAAATTGGGAGAAGTTAATATAAGGAATACCTTTTAAATGAAAATAGAATGACATAAAGCGTAAGAATAGATATGAGGTTTTTTTTTTTTTAACTTACTCTTTTTCTTTTTATTTAAAAGATATTTTACCATTTAAGAAAATCCAAATCCAAAAGAAAGAGATGAGCAAGAATTCATATATTGTTAGAGCTAAAGATCCCTAAAACGTGATTTTGTCCTTTCAATAATAGATGACAGTTATCAATTGGTTAAAGAAGACCATGGTTATTCTGAATTCTTTCTTTAGTTACTTATTTTCATTGAGAACTTTTGTTGAAGCCTTCGTATATATGGCTGGGCATCACAATCATCCTCATTATGATTTACGCAAGTTTCTGAATGAACTTTGATGTCTATATCTTGTTTTTTCCAAGATGGCTTCCATTATTGAACTTGACTTGAGCAAGCAATTTATCAGGGTGCTTGGAAAGCCATCCAGATTTTTTTAAGAAATTCCTGTATACTCCTGGAGTAAGTGATTGGTAAGAGTAATCTCTCACTCCTTGGTACATTTGAATCCTTGGGCTGAGTTTAACGGTTGGGTTTCACATATGGACCCTAGGTGTCAATTTGATCGCAAATATTGAATGCGACTGGAGTAACAGAAATTTCTTAACTCTAGTAGTATATACAAATATCTCCCAACTTTCACATTGTGCAGATTTATAGGTTTCTTATGTGATCTGATCTGGCTCTTCATCGCTAGGAGATGGTTATGTAAGCTAATTGTACCTTATCCTTTTTACAAGCTTGATGGGTACCGCTTCAAAGAACAAAAAGGCTCAATAAAATTGATTGGTATGCAATTTTCTGTGTTAAACTCCATTGATTTCTTTTTCTGGTGAGTCTATCCTAAACACTTTTATGAAAGTAGGAGATGACATTAAAAAAGTTAGCTCCCTCTTTAGGATGCGTAATTTTAGGTACAGCCGTGAGATGTATGGATGAGCCCAGCAGCATTTGTTCAAGAATTCAAGATCATTTTCAAATATTGAATGCATGCCTAAAGATTTTCTTCAGCAGTTGGAGGAATCTAATCTGAATCTGGAAACACATTAAGTAAATTAATAATCACGCACATGAATGTAATCAAAAGCTTCAACCTACTCAAGGTTAAGCTTTAAAACCTTAAAAGTCGGTGTCACCAGATGATGCTTTCATCATGACATTGTTGGATGTCTTTTCTCTGATTACAAAGACATCTTTGTTCATGACAGTGTTATGATGAGTTATGACAAATAATTTATATGCTTATCTGCTAACAAACCTTGTAGAGAAATAAGATGTGATTTACTCCGTGATCGGTTATTCAATGAATTCATGACCGCCTACCTAAGCTATATTGTATATCTCCGGCTCAGTTGACCTCTGGTATTATTGAGTTTAATTTTTCTTTTATGTTGCCATCATATTTAGACATCATCAAGATTTTTACCTTGCACGGCACACAGTGGTAAAGGATCAAAAGTTTCTTCGCCTTTCCTACTAAAGTAGCGACTTTATGTTTTAAATCTACTTCACTTGGGTTTTATTGATGAAATGGGTTGGGTTTGTTTAGCTCAATCAGATTTTGGTTAGGACAAAAAAGTTGAAGTACTGTGATTAATAATAATAATAATTTTTTATTGCACTTACAGATATTTCTTGTAATTTTGATATTTAGACATCTCATTCTTTAAATTATAATTGATCAAGCATATTTATCATCTTCCTTGATCTTTTTTAGTCACAGGATATTTTGAGTTTCGAGATAAATTAGTATTAAGAGTGCTTGTGACTCAGTAAACACAGCCTAGCTTAATTATATCTCTGGTGAAAATGATAGCAAACAATGAATTGAAACCAGTGTTGTCTATTTCAATATCATATATGCCGAACTCTATTTTGGTTCGAACAACCCTAATCGTGGATCATTTGCATACCAATATGTGACACATCCCGTACCCAATTTTACCCCATGTATAGATTCTAGAACTCCAAAATCCAAAGTAATTTTGTCCAAAAAACAAAAGATCCAGATATAGAGCAAGAGAAGTAAACAGAACCAAAGGTAATATCTTGTGGAGGCTAGAAAGCTCAAAGGACATTAATACATTGGCTACTATTACCTACGTCAGAAAACTCCATGGCACAAGCATCTTTGTTGGGCTTCATATATGATGAGGGAAGGAAGAATCATAGAAGAACATCTATTGCGGAATTAATGAAGATGAAGGCGCCTTGTAGGACTTCCACGGATGATAAAAAGGGTACAAGGCCAAAAAACAAACTTCTTCATTAGGCAACCCAAGGTATTAATGAGCATCTTCTCTTGATATACGATGGTAGTAGCATAGAGTCTCAAAGATACTCGATAAAATAAAGAGGGTAGGGGCTGATGGAGAGATGAGGCTCGTAAAGTTTGAGAGAATTTTTAAATTTGAGTTGTGTAAAAGATTGGGTTTAAAGATAAGTATTATTGATTGAGTTTAAAAAAAAAAAAGAGAGAAGATTGAGAAGCGAGATTTTCTTTTGGTAAAAATAGATAAAATGAAAGATAGGATAACAAGAAAGAGGAAGGATAATGAATATTTTAATGTTTATTATTTTAAAAATTTTATTTTAATTATAACAATTATATTGCTTCAACATGTTTTATATTGCTAAAATTTGAAAATAAGGAAAAAAGAGTAAGAATAGGAAAGAATATATTAATTAGGAAGGATGGAAAGATTGTGAAAATATATTAAAAGGAAAGTTAAAAAAGTAGAATGTTGCAAAATATAATAAATAAAAAGAAAAGTTAATATATAATATAATAATTATTCATTTTATTTTAAGCGGTTCCTATTTCTAAATTATCTGTTTTTTATGTAATTATATTTATTAATTTTTTTAAAATTATTCATCTATTAAATATATAAACATATTTTATAAATTAAATCTTATATTACTTATCAAATTAGCATATCAATTAAGTATATGCTCCTTATATCATGAATTCTACAAATTAATGTACTATGTACTTATACTCATTCCTTGTATCCTACCAAATTGCGTATTAGGCGAGACACACTGAGATCAATGCCAATGGTAAATTGAAAAGGTTAAAGGTAACTAAATAAGATTGTTATGATATTTCTTGAAACAATTCATGCGTTGATTTTCATCCCTTACTGTCGGGCATCGACCACGTGGGACTTGTATGACTTTGACAAGTGTAAGGGGCACTCATTTAATAGGATCATTATGACTATGCTGGACCATTGCAATGCTAGAGCTGGCAATGATCAAAGAAAATTTAAGAAGGTGTCCCCATTGTGCTTCCTATAGCCTAGATGAGTCTTGGATCCATGAGGCCTTCCATCGCACAAAAGATGCACACATTTAAGTTTTTCCATATTAGCCCTTTTTCATCACGGGACCCTTCTTTTGTCTTTTCATGTGCCAAATCATTCAAGATGCCCTTCCGCAACCTTAAAGCCCCACCTTACTAAATTGCTCGTGTTTCCCCCAAACTAAAATACGTTCCGCAACTCAATCGTTAAGGAAGTTCTTCAGTGGAATCAGTTGATCACAGTCACAACTTTTAAAGTGTCAACCTTTTTTGGCAGCTCAAGTTCCTGATCTGGGTAACTGATGACTTAAAAAGAGTTAAGATCCATCATCATCTCTTGTAGATGCCTACCGAATTTATTTGGGTCCCTTGCTTTTTTCTCTAATGTTACTAGTGGTACTTCGATGAATTTTAAGGAAAATAAAGTCCTCGATGAACTGGGAGTGTTCATTCTAAACTATTCGTGGCGCCCTATAGGGGCGATGGTAGCTCCATAATGTGAAAATAAGACTTTACACGACAATAGGCTTCTGCGGTATCTCTTCCTCTAATGTTAGATCAAATGCTACTCATTAAATTAGATACGGTCGGATTGGGACCTCTCTTATGTGTGCCATTGGATAATGGACATAAATTAATGCAACAATGAAAAAGATTATGAGGACTCTTTTGCCTCAATGTTTTAGCAACATTAGGCCTTCAGTTAATAATTGCAACGGTCTAAAAGTGATCATACACCATCGCCTTCATTACTTGAGTGATGCAATGGGTTGATTTCACGTGTCTGGGGGTTAGCATCAAAATACACTCATCGTAGTCATTTTGCCAAGTCATGATGGGAAGTTTCGTTTGTTTTCTCTGTTTTTACCCTTCCGGAGGTTAGTCTCTTTCAGTTACATGAATGACCATAAAAGAATCCCTGCAAAAGTCTAAGTGTATTAATGAATTTTATCGCCAGAAGGAATCTTAGACGTACTCATTTATTTAGTTTTTTTTTTTACTCGTTTAATTTAGTTTTTTTTTTTCTTGGGGACCTTATAGAGCATATATATATATATATATATATTTTGGGTACAGTTAAGGTATCTTCTGGTCAGTTTGTCCGTAAGTCTCTTCTTAAGGATTTTAAAAATACATCCATAATATAAATTCTCTTAGGTCTTAGACTTCAAAATTTAAACTGAGTAGTTAAAGTAAAAAATATACTTTCTTAACTATTGAGAGCGTATACTTAAGATTTCTTGCTAATTACTTGCAATTTTCATTAGAACCCAAAAAATTTTCTTTGAAGAGAGGAGGTAAGAAAAATTTCCCAATGACTAATGTGACAATCAAATCTAATCCTATTGATTTATTCTAATCCAAACAAGTTAGTGTGTTTCGTGGCCGTATGACATCCTAGCTGACACTATCTGTTGATCTAATTTGCTAAGTCAGACTCGACTCACGCACTTTCCATCCAGAATGGTAGAAGGTAGCAGTCGCACACATCAGGACCAGAACTCTCTCTGTTCTGTTGGTAGGCTGTAGCCGACCTCTGAGGGACTGCTCTGGTGGCTGTCAAAGACTTTAGATTGCTATGGAGACTCTAATTTATCCAAGTTATTACTGACAAGATAAAGTTCCAGTAAACTTTTTGTGTCAAACCTTGAAAAAAAAAGAAGAAGGTGCGAAACAAAAATTTTAGGTAAAAAACTATGGCTGAGTTAAGACCTGAGATTTATAGTTTGCGTCATGGAAGGACCATAAAAGTGAATCCTCTGGCTGAGCTTCACTAAAACTAGGCTTAACTTTAAACCCTTCCATTAGCTAGTTGTTTTCTGCTATATGCGCCCGTACTTCACCATAAACAGAAGTTTGTGTACTTTATATAATTGAGAGAAAAAAAAAAGATCTGCATACTGATCAATGGACGGATAAAAGAAAAACGCATGTGGACCCGTATGATGATAATTAAAATCGGTCCTAGCTATGCCATAAATTTTGGGCGACGTATTACTAAAAAAATTATGGCTATCACTTGGCAGCTCATTGTTATCAATAGGATTAAAATTCTACCCTAGTGATATGAAAAGACAATGGAACCACTCTATTTTCATTTCGGCCTTTTTATCTTTACATCAATGCATTTGCAAATCCATAAAGCCAAAAGGTGGAATATAACACAGAATTCAGTTGGAAGGGCACTCTTGTAATGATAGCCCGCATATACTCTGTCAAATTAATTTCTTATCCCATTTATGCCGCTGAGCTTTCTTCTCTGCCCATCTCTTCATTTACTAGTCCAAGTCCTTCTCTGCTTTCCTCTCTCCATAGCTTTCTCCCCTTCTTGTGCTATATAAAGAAGAGGAGAAGCTACTAAGGTCTTTAGTGTTACCCTACCGAATGGGTCGATCACCATGCTGCGACAAGGTGGGCTTAAAGAAAGGGCCATGGACACCTGAGGAAGATCAGAAACTGTTAGCTTATATTGAAGAACACGGCCATGGAAGCTGGCGCGCCTTGCCAGCAAAAGCTGGTAATTTTGTGATGATAGTTGTCGTCAATAATAGTACAAATTTTTGCGGTTTAGTTCACTGATATATACTGTAACCCATGCTGTTGTTGTCCGTAGGACTTCAGAGGTGTGGTAAGAGTTGCAGACTGAGATGGACTAATTATCTTAGGCCTGATATTAAGAGAGGAAAGTTCAGTTTGCAAGAAGAGCAAACCATCATTCAACTCCATGCCCTCTTAGGGAACAGGTTTCGTATTCAAACGAAGTCATCTATCTTTCTATGCTCAGTAGTAGGATAGAAATTCTTGTATGTTATGAATTGGAAGTTTTCTACCGATAGCCATTTGCTTCGTCGTCAGGCTTTTGTCCTTCGATGTTCATAAGTATTCATATCATTTCTTCCCTAGTTTTTCTCGGCCTGTTGATCCGTATTGAATACACAGGCAGGCACCAGATTTATGCAAAACCCGTCATGGTTCTAACTTTTCTTGAAAGTGGGAACAGTGATTTCTTATTCAACACTTACTATGTATTGTATATTTGTATTCTTTGGTTTTCCATTTCCCTTGTTGTGCAGTATGTATTAAATGCAATGGCCTCTCAGTTTCTTCAACCACCTATTCTGACCTATCTTTAACAAGTAATATTTAATGTGCTTTCTGCCATTTCCATAAATTTACTCCCTGACGTCCAGGTTTTTTCAAGGTGGTCTTTAAATGCAAAATGATTTTCTGCGAAAAAAATGCGAAATCAATGCGCCATGCATGTGATTTCTAGTGTAATTGGAATTGGACATGGCATACATTTTCATTTTTCTCTATTAAAGTCGCATTTTAAAGATTTCAAACGCAAGAAGCTACTTGTAGTTGATGGATCCAAGGGTTAGCCTTGGTTTCTATGGTGTGTCTCTATTATGTTCTGTTGTCTTGTACTCAGGTGGTCGGCTATAGCTACACACTTGCCAAAGAGAACAGATAATGAGATCAAGAACTACTGGAATACGCATCTCAAGAAAAGGTTAGCCAAAATGGGAATTGACCCGGTGACCCACAAGCCCAAGAATGATGCCCTTCTCTCCATCGACGGCCAATCCAAGAGTGCTGCCAACCTTAGTCACATGGCTCAATGGGAGAGTGCTAGGCTTGAAGCTGAAGCAAGGTTGGTTAGGGAATCAAAACTACGTTCGCATTCATTGCAGCATCAGCTTTGCAGCTCTGGGTTTTCATCTTCATCTTCTGCTTCAACTCCAGCCCTAGTTCTGAATAAACCAGAGGTACCACCTATTTCCTCGCGGTCTCTAGATGTGCTGAAGGCTTGGAATAGTGGTTGGATAAAATCTAATGAAGGCCATAATGTTGGTGGTGACCTTGAGTCCCCTACGTCTTCCCTGACTTTCTCTGAGAACGCACCACCAATTATGACTAGTGGACTTGGAGAAAGTACAATGCCTATGATTGAGTTTGTGGGCACTTCAGGTTCTTCTGAGACAGGAATTGTGAAGGAGGAAGGTGAACAAGAGTGGAAAGGTTATGAAAGTTCAGTCCATCTGCCTGAATACAAAGATGGTATAGAGAATTCCGTGTCTTTTGCGTCTAGCCTGCATGAGTTGACAACGTCCATGGAAGGCACATGGACATCTGAGTCTCTTAGGACTAGTACTGATGCTATTGCTGAGGAAGGATTCACCAATCTTTTGCTTAATACTAACTCCGATGACCGGAGTTTGTCAGAGGAGGGCGGAGGAGAGTCTAATAATTGTGATGGTAATGGAGGCAGTGGGAGTGACTTCTATGAAGATAACAAGAACTACTGGAACAGCATTCTTAATTTAGTGAACGCTTCCCCTTCTGATTCCCCCATGTTCTGATTCTGTGTCAGCTGAAGTGTGAGTCATAGCATATTCCTCAAAACCAGATCAAAAGCCATTGATTTTCTTTCCATCGCCATAAGAAGCCAGCTTGCATGTCCACGGAAAAATGTTCATTTCCATTGTTATTTTCGTTGCTTTCAGAGACTTTCTTGGGAAGTATGTAACTGTATTTGTATGAAAGCAACCGCGGCTTCATTGGAAACCAGGTCACTGATCGCTACCACGATCAAATGTTCATATCAATTTGTTCTGATTCGACTTGATTTCATTTTCTTTGTCCGGATTTTCTGGGTTGAGGATATGTTCCTTTAGTCAAATTGATAGTAGATAAGAGTGTGAAGTGAGTGACTTTTACCCAAGTAATTTTCAATGTCTATGCTGCATACAAGCATGTCCAAATTAAGCGGTATTTACTATGGTATTTATTGCTGTTTGTTGCATGTCACAGTCTGGCTTTCCAAGGGTTTTATTCATTGTTTATTTTGGGTTCTCTTTCACTTGTCTATTTCATTTGCTAGGTTGTCATGTCCTATTTAAAGAAGGAAACTAAAAACATACTTAAACTTTTTGACTTTTGAATTTTGTATGACTCTTATGAATATGAAATTGTGTAAAGATTGGTCTTTTATTTTAAAATTTTTATAGAGTTTAGAAAGAATAATACAAAAAGTAAAAGTGTATATAACTTTTTTTTCACTTTTTTTTTATTTTTTATTTTTTCTGAATTTTACAAGAGATTCACAATAAAAAATTTTGGAGGACGAAGACAAAATTTTGATAGGCATGTCCAAATCTCATCCATAATTAGACCGCTTAAGTGGGTAACGCCTTCGTGAAGAAAAGTCACAAGGACTATAATTCGAGCTTTTGCATTTGCATGTTAACACTTCAAATCCGGCAAATGAGACCATGTCATCGTAGAATACATAGTTATTTCATCTTTTTCTTTTCTTTTCTTTTCTTTTTTTCCTTTTAACAACTGAGCAAAGTTTTGAAACTGAAATTCTTTTATATAATGCTCACCTCTTTCACCATTAGACTACTTTTTGAAACTTAATATTGTTGATTGTTGTAAATATAAAATGTGAAAAAGGCATTTATGTATTGAGTAAAACTATGAAAATGAATTTTTTTTCAAACTTTATATAAATTACAGCAACATGACAAATTGGGTAAAATGTGATAGACCAATTTGTGTAAATAATAATACCATTATGTGTATATCCAAACGCTAATTAAATGTACACTAATTCTAATTTTTATGACTCATTTTGTCAATCTGAATTCAATACAGTAATGTCCACGAAATAATGTGTCACCATTGACATTAGAGCACATAAAATAGGCATCCAAAGTTGAAACTTTGGAGCATATGATTGCATAGGTACAATAGTTTTAAAATTTTACACCATAGATATAACTTCAGAAAAGGATATGTCGGATTGTATAGAGCACTGGGATTGCTTAATATATTTGCTTATTTTGAAACAGTTTTGCAATAAAAAAATATAGTTTTATAAGAAGCAAAAAAAGAAATAATTTATTTTTGACAAAATTATTTTATAAGCACTATTATTAATGTTATTGTGTTTGATTTGAGGGAGGGTAGAGGTTATGTGGAAAAAGGTTAGATGTGAATTAATAATATTGAATTATGGAATTTTTGTTTTTAGAAAAATAATTTTTTGTTATTACTTTTAAGGAAACATTTCAATTTTCTACTTCTTTCCTATTATAGAAAAATGCTTCTGTCACTAGTCTAAAGCACCTTTTTTTAAAACCAAAAAAAACTTGGTCAAACGTTTTATTTTCTGAAAATAAATATTTTTAAAAAATCAGAAATTTCTCCCCTCTTCAAAGTTAGGCAAAATAGACTATAATCTATCGGCTTTCACAAATTTCTTGGAATGGTTCAAAACTTATTTAATGATTAAATTGCTTTTCGTGGCAAAAAAATCTAAAATATTAGTACACTAAATAATAAAGGATAATTTTTTTAAAAAAAACCTGAATTCAATTCACTTCATTTGAATCCTAAGAATCTTGCACTTGTTCTTTTTAGGCTTGGGTAAGATTTGACAAATTGGAGCTGGATCTTAAATCCTCCAAAAAAAAAGAGACTTTGTAATCTTATCTAACTCAACTTTCTCTCTTCTTAAAATAAAAGAGTATAATAATAATA
Source organism: Erythrophleum fordii (assembly GCA_032878935.1). Lineage (NCBI taxonomy): Eukaryota > Viridiplantae > Streptophyta > Magnoliopsida > Fabales > Fabaceae > Erythrophleum > Erythrophleum fordii. Next base: position 18,900,088 of record JAVQMF010000045.1, read on the forward strand.
GAGAAATCTATGAGTATACTTATGACATTCATAAGTCACAAATCTATGATTAGATTTAACACCTTATCTATGAAAAGCATAATATATTCTAGTTATGATCAACAAAATCTTTTTCATAGTAAACCTAGATAACTAGCCTATCTTTTTTTGGACTTTTTGTGTCTCTTGGCCTCTTACAATTAAGGATCCTTTTTTCTCAAAAACCTTTTCGAGATATAAATTCATTAACAAGATAAATTTCTTTAATAAATATTGTACCTTCTTATTAATATTTTCTAATGCACAGGATCTTAATATAGAGGCAAGTGTAAAGTATACTTATATAGGTAGAATAACCATAAGAATTCTATAAAGAAAAGATTTTAGAAGAAAAAGAAAGCTTTAAAAGTTATTCATATCAAAACACTGAATGTTATTGCTCAAACTTGGATACAAGACTTCCTCTACTTCTAATTGAGAAAAAGCTTTGGTTATATAGCTGAGAGTTGAAGCACATAGACAAACAACTTTTACAAAAACTACAATGATACAAACAACTTTTACTAAAGCTACTTTTACAGGTTGAAAAGAAAAGCACACTTAAAAATATAAAGCATACAAATAAACTGTACAATATTTTAACTAACAAAAGATAAGGTTTATCCCTTCACAATAGGTTCAAGTAATGGAGACAGATTGGGCTCTAAGCTATTTGATTCATTTAGGTCATCCTTCTTTTTCAGCTTTCCAACATGTTTTGGCAGTTACTTTTCCACTTTATCAAAATCATCTATTTTATTTGGATCTTGAGAATCTTGCATGTGCTCTTTTTCAGCTTGGATTGGATTTGGCTGTGAACTATCCTTGGAAAGATCTAGACATTTGGGTCTTTCTCTAGACTTTTGTATTAGGAAAATTGACATTTGGCATTCTTGGTTCATCTAGTATGAATTCACTAGGAAATAGGTTGAGAGAGATACAAAAGATGAATTATTTTTTTTCATAATTATTAAGTTCACATAAAAATATCTTGAGAACTTAAAGAGTTTGAACTTTTTGTTTTGGCCAAGAAAAGAAAGTAGTCTATTTAGAGGCATAATTTCTAGTAAAAAGCATGTTGTTTCTTCTAGTTTAGTAAGGCCTATGCAGAATAAAGATACTAGCAACTTGTTGGTCTTTTAATGAGATTTCCCAGATATTATACTAAAAGATTATTTTCTTTAATTTTTCACATCACCAATCTAGTGTTAAGAATCATTCTAAGAGGGTTCAAAGATTGGAATTGGGAATTACAATTTTCAAACTAGCAAAAGAAATCATAAATGAGCAACGGAGGAAACTATACGGCACCAATATAAAGAGCAATAAGTATGCCCAGAAATACTAGAGTGCATCATCAGTGACAAGAGTTTGAATTCTGAAGAGAATGAGAAATGAGGTCTATGGATTGAAGTAAGAGGGATATAACGGGCTAACACATCAGCATGATCATTTGATTCATCAGAACTGATTTCTTCTAAACCTATTTCACTTGTATGTTCTGAGTTAAAACTACAATAATGAGGCAAAATTTTTACAAGGGCTATGGTTCCAAAGGCTTTTTTAGTTTTTTGGGATTTTTATGCTTAGGATGAGTGGGATGTTGTTCAATTTAAACAAGTTACTAAATTGGTTGTTTATCTCTATTTTTTGAAGGGGTGACGGGCTTTCTTAGGTGAAGAAGGTGGTGTTCAGATTTTCAAGGGTTTAAAATCTTGTTCAAAAAGTTTAGTATGAGATAAAGATGGTTTATATCATGGATTTGTGTATCACGGTCTTTATGGTGGTCTAAGGATTCTTGATGGAGCTACTGTTTTTAGAGGTTAAAGAAGTTGGAAGGATTGAAGATAGTCTTTTTTCATTCTAAGAACCCCATGGATTATTTTGAAATATTTTAGTAATTTGCTTTAAGAAGGTAAGCAAAATAGAGATGGGTAGTGCATGGGTTTTGAATAAGGTTGTATGGAAGGGAATAAAATTCATAGATGTCTTTAGTCTACTTTTTTGCCAAGTCTTTTTTAATCTGATTAAACTGTGACTTAAGTCTCCTAATATTTTGTTCTTTTTCTAAAAATGTCAGGCCTGTATATCCTTTAAGGATAAATTCTCTTAATTATATCTCCAATGCTATAACTTATTGTTGTAATTGATGGTACAGTTGTTAGACTTGAATATAAAGTCCATCAATGCAAGAATTGGTATAGACTATTTGACTTGTTAAATTGTTAAGACAAGAATCAATAATCTAAAGAACTTGATTTTGGATAATTGCATTATAGGTATGTTAATTGAGATTTTTCTTTCTTGAGAAACTGGCTTCATTTTTCCATCAGAAACAATCTCTATAAGGATAGAAAAATAACTTATAAGTGACTTTGGTTTCAGGGTTAGTTCTTCTTTCCATTGGTAGAAATTCTATATCATAAGATTAAGATAAAGAGAAAACATCATGCAAGGTATGAGTTGAGATAGATTTTATAGGTTGATAACCAGTTCAATCTTTGGAAAACAGTCTTTATAACCTAATTTTCTAAGTGGTTCATGGATAGTTCTAAGTTTAAGTCTTAGGTTTATGATTCCCACCTAAAAAGGTTTCGAACTAGGATTAGGCTTATTATCATTATCATGATCGACCTTCAAATGAGAGGAGAATCCTTAACCCCAGTATGGCTTTTTCTTTTTCCATGTTGCTATTACTGCAAAGTCTCGAGGTTTGTACTTGCTGTCTTCTTCTAATACTTCCAACCTATTCGTATAGCATTTACAGGCAGGGTTATACATAGAGGGATCATAGTCCCAGATGAAATGACCATTGATTTTTACAACATAACTATGGTGGTCATCAAGGTAGAAACAAGCTATCGAGATGACTTTTTTCTTATGTTTTTGCTCTATAATAAGAGTGATCATCAAGGATTGATTAATTGTAAGCCTTCGAGGGATGTTTGTGGAAGTTCTTTCATCTATTCCATGTCTTTTAAAAACTGATTTGACAGTTTCATCTCTAACTTTCTTTATAATAGGTGGAATGGTAGTGTGAAAGACCTTTTGACTTCTATGAAATTCCTTTTCATAATTGGTAATCCATTCAAGAGGCATAAGCTGCAAAAGTTCTTCTCTAAGGATTTGTTTAGGTTTCTGTGTAATGGTGGTGAGATCAGGTCTATTAGAAATCATGTAAAGGACATCGTCAATTGTATTAGGAAACTAAAGATATATAACATGGGTTTAAATGTGATAAATCATCCGGTGATGTAAAGTAGTTGGAATGACATTTTTAATCTATTCTACTCCAATGACTTGAATATGTACCTTAATCCTAGTTGGAAGAGTCAGATTTGAAAGCTTAATGCTAAAATTAGAAACAATGATAAGGATAGTGCTTCAACCATTTATGGTAACAAGAGTTGCACTAATTAAGGCATTCTAAAAGGAGGTATAAGTGGTGTGAAGGAGAGAAATTCTAGTTGTTGCTAGAATTCGTTTTCTTTTATGAAAAATGAGAACTAATAGTATACCTCCCAGATGAAGATGATTATAACCTTGTTTGACCCAGTGGGAGATTAGGCTGGTAGGGATTTCTAAAGTCACATGCTGTTAAGCTTAAGTTGATCTCAAATTACACTGATTAAGTTTAATATCTTGAACAATTTCTTTGATGGAGACTCTTTTTAGAGAAATAAGTGTTCAAATAGATCTAATAAAGGTTTATTTTTTATGGTAAAATTCATATGAGTTAAGGATAAGGGGTTATGGTTTCATTAAAACAAGTTTTAAGGATAAGGGGTTATGGTTTCATTAAGACAAGTTTTATTAGGAATATGGCTAATTTCTACAAAATTACTATTTTATTAGAAAAATGGGATATACAAAAAAAAAAGAATAAATCTAAAAGAGAATAAAAAAAAGACAATTTAACGAGTTTAAAAAACTTATTTGTAAAACATATGGTGAGATGGATTTCTGCTTATTTTTATTTTTTTTAGAATTTTAAATGTATTATTTTGATGTGAGAAAAAAATGATTTTTAAGATCGTTGGATGAGAAAACTCACTTAGGCAAAACTCAATGATATGCTTTTACTGTAATTAAAAAAAAAATAGTTCAAAAACAAAAAGAGTCATGTAGTGCCTATTCAATTAATCTCATATTCCCTACTAAAAAGGTTAAAGAAGGCCTGGAATATCAATGGCCCCATTTGGGTTTCAAACGCTTGGACGAGATTGCGTGAGTTCACAGGAAAATATCTTTTAAAATATCACACACAGATAGGCAGCAAATATGTGAGATACATTATAAGGTCAATAAACGTCACCTATTCAAAGATTTTTTGGCTTCCTCCAATTAATAATACGACATGTTGGATGACATTCAATCCCAAAATTTGAAACTTTTTTTCACTTACAAAATCATTAAATATCCCAAGTGATGGTGGCCCATTTTGAGAGTAATTGGAAATTTAAGTGAAATTTTAGTTCAAAACATAAAATAGGTATGCTGAGAAAATACGTTATACTTATTAAGTAAATATGTTTTGATTCTTTGCGACTCAACATCAACAATAGTCTTAACCTTTCATCTTTGTTGTTTTTTCTTTTAATTTTAATCATTTATATTTTTTTATTTTAAAAAATAAAAAATAATATGAAAATAGCCTTTTAACTTTTACTAAATAAAATATTTGTCTAGTATAAGTTGAAAATTTGTTTAATTCTACATTTCACTTCTTTTAAAACCAAAAAAGCATATTAAAATAAAGAAAATGAATGATTAAAACTGAAAGAGAGAGAGAGAGAGAGAGAGAGAGAGAGAGAGAGAGAGAGAGAGAAATAATTAGGATCCCACTAGAAAAGAATCCAAGTGCTTGTGAGAGAAGTACATGAATCTCCTACAATAAATATTTTACTATACGTGAATCTCATTTAATATGTATAAAGGATAGAAAAAAAATAAAAATAAAAGTAAAAGAATAATTTTGTAAATAAAAAATATTCATAATATTTTTACTTTTAATCATTAAATAATAATTATTAAAAAATATTAAATAATGATTGAATAATAATTATAAAGATAAAATTAAAAAAATTATTTTTTTAATTTTTTTAATTTTTTCCTCTCCATTTGTCAATACCGAATGAGTCCTTGGTGTATTAGGCATTTTATGCCTTTCTTATTTTTTGAGAGAATGCATGGCTAAAATTTTTAAAATATAATTTTTTTTATAATTAAAATTTTTGTGCTTATAATTATAATTTTTATCCTTTTCATTAAACCTTAAATCCTAAAAAAAAGACATAAAAATTTTAGACTAAATGCAGTAGAATTCCTTATGTCAAGGGATCGAGTGCGTAAGAAAACCATTTGACCAAACGACTCTTGAACTAGTACATACGTTTTAATTTAGTATTGTTTATCATTTTCAATATAAACTTTTAAATATTAATTTTAAAATTTTATCAAATTAACATCTCTATTGGGCTTTTATAATAAATTCACAAATGGTATACATTTACGTCTTTTGCAGTAAAATAAAGTATCAATCCGTTTAAACTATCTCATAACATGCATTTAGAAGTTATATGTGTGTATAAAAAGAAGATACAACTTCTCTTAAAATTATGATAAAAATGTCATTATTTGTTCATATACTGCAACGTTCAAAAATAAAGTCATAATATTTACTATAAAAATATCACAACAAACTATAACAAAACTATCTATATAATCGAAGAATTTCAAACCGGATTCTTACTTCCATTTTTTCAAAAAAGATTTTCTTTCATAATAGAGAAAATTTATTATATTTTAAAATTAACTAGTACTTTCTTTACATATTTATATATTGGAGCAGAGGAGTAAATGCCAGCACATACCAAGATAAGAGACAATGAAATGTCACTTTCTTTCCTAATTGTTTTCACAAATTACGACCAACGTGTCATGTTGTTGCCCATTCCCATAAGTATTGACAAACTCATCTTTTCATAACACTCCCAATCTGTTTTTTGTTTTTGGTGGTTTATTAAAACTAATTGACTATTCTATGTACTAAAAGGCTTAAGCAACCGAAATGGAAAAGTGGATCCTTTACATTCGTAAACTAATTTTTTGGATAAATTATAAATCCTGTAATTTAGTTCAAAATCAAATTTATTTTCTTGCAATTTAAAATATGTCATTTAATATTTATGCAATTTATTCAATTATAACTTAACTACCTTATAATGTTTTACATCTAAATTTTAATAAGTCGCTTGAATATTAAAATAATTAATTAATTTATTATGAAATGTTAATTTCACATATACTTCAATATTTTTTCGGTTGTCTATTGTTGAGATTAAGTCAAAAATTAAAATTTTTAAAATTTGACTTTGTTTGAGTAATAATTTTAAAAAATTATAAAACTCATAGTATAAGTGAAATATATTTTTAACAACAAAATATTTATTATTTTAACTTTTATATGATTATTTTTTCTAAAATTATATATGACCGAATTTATCAAAAGGTGATTAAGTGGTACAATAAAGTAAAGAGGAGTTAAATGACATATTTTAAATCATAAAATAAAAATTAATTTTGGACCAAATCACAAAATATATATATATATATATATATATATATGATTTATGTAAATTTTTGTGTACACTTCACTTATTTAGATAATGCAAGACAATAAAGATAATTTATGTCATTCATTTTATAAAATACTCACTTATAATAAATTTTTATTAAATCGTTTAAATAATTAACTGGTAAAATATGTATACATAAAAATGTTATATATCAGAATACAACATTAGACAGTCATTTAAATTTTTTAACCATTAATCAGTCTAATTAACAAGTGATTTATTATTGGCAAAAAAAAAAAAATATATATATATATATATATGTTATTTGTTTCCCTTTTTCTTATTTGATTTAAGAACGTGAGATACTAAAACTGGACAATAACCATGGAAACGTGACGTGACCATGGCAAGGTCCACATCCAGTCATCCGCATGAGCCGTTGGATTGGATTCATTGTATTCATGTAGTCATGAAATTACAAAGAGTGATAAAAGGGATGGGAATATGTGTAAAATTTATTTTCTTTTTTTCCATATATATATTTTTTATTTTTTTAATTATATTATATATAATTAATTTGTAACTGTCAAAAACTAAGTCTCATGAAACATACATAGGTCAACTTTTTTTTTAAATGTGAGGTTAACAAATAATAAAAGCTGTTTTTCAATTAAATGAGAGGGCCATTTAGGCAGGCTGGGTTGAAAACTTCACAAACGTGAACTTTTGGCCACAGCACATGGAACTGCCTCATCCACTATTTCTTTTTTTCGTGTTTTTTTTTTCTTCTTTTTAATTGTGAGGCTTGTCAATGTTCATTTATTTCTGCAAATTATGAACCCGCATGGCTCGGGATTTACCATGACTGCGACATTCAATTGACAGAAAGGGAGAAAAAGTTGTGTGAAATCATATCTAATTTATTAGCCACAAAATAGTAAACAATATATTACATGAAAAGGGCAAATTACTTTCTTAATAGTTATATTTTAAATTTATTCTTTTGATATTATTTTATTCAATTTTTAATTGATTTATACTTTAAAAATTTATAATTAAATTCTTACAATTTTAAAAATTTTTAAGATAATCATTGTAGTTAAACTTTTATCAATATACTGTTAACTTTTATTAATATGGTCAACTATATTTTATTTTGACACTCTTAATATATATGATTTGTGTTAAAATTTTAAAAAAGTAAAAATAGATAATAAAATAAAATTATTTCACATTATATCATGTGATATAACTTTATTAACTGATTTGTGTGAATTAAAATTAAAATTATAAATATTTTTAATGTCAAAATAGTATATAATTGGTCATATCTATAAAATTTAACATCACAAGACAAAAGTTTAATAATAGAAATTCAATTAAAATTTTTAAAACTATAAAATTTTTTAATACTAACAAAATATTATAAAATTTTTACTGTCAAAATGGCACATAATTTGTCACATCAATAGTACTAAATTTTTTCATGCTAACAAAATATTATAACATTTGTTTTCTGGTTCACATTGTTTGGGTGGGAAAATTATAATAAAAATTCAATTTTTTGCCACCCAAAAAAAAGTATGAATAGACTCGCTTTTTTTTTTGGGGGGGGGGGGGGAAGGACAGCTTTGTGAATATGAAACAATGACGTCTCAATCTATGATCTTCCAATAAAAGATGCTAAAGAAGGAGATATTTATTCCAGCATTGATGGAAATGCACTCATATATATATATATATATATATATTTAAAAGTTGTCTTTCTCTAAAACTTATTTCGTGATATGAAACTTCAAAGCTCAAATAGTGGGGACGATCTTTTAGAGTCCAAGAAATGAAAACAACTATTTAGTTTGTCTCTCTCTAATCTCCTCATAAAGTAGTTCTTGACCTATTGGCCTCGGAATAAAGAAAACTTTCATGAACATGTAATTTATCTTATTAAAGAAAATTATCTTACACCCGAAATGAAGAGACAAAAATCAATTTCTTAGAAGAAAAGGTTATGTCACAATTGACAAACGTGCTTAGATTTTACGAGGTATCATACCATTAAGACTCACGGCACCACGATTATACTAAGGGTTCATTTGATACATAAATTTTTTAGTGATAAAAATAAAAGAAGAAAGATGAATAGAATATAATAAAAAATTTTGTTTGGCATCAATGGAAAAAAAAAAAAAGAAATATGTTTGTATTAGATTATTTGGTAAGATGAAAGTAAAATAAAACAAAAAATGAAAACAATAAAATGATAAAAATGTTTTTATCTTGTGAAAAAATAAATTATTTGAAATTTTTTTTACATATAATTATTTATCATAATATTTTACATATATTAATTTAATATTTTATTAATTTATTAATATATTTAAAAATATATATTAAATATATATAATAAAATAATAAATTATTTTAAAAAAATAATTAATTCCAATTGAATTGATTTTTGATTGAAATTTAGTCAAAAATTTTTAAAACATAATTTTTTTATTGAAATTTAGTCAGACTTTTGATTGATGTTGTTTAAAATTCAGTCAATTTTTTTAAAATTTTATATAATTTATTATTTTTAATATTAAATATTATTAATTTAATTTTTTTAATTGATTACAAAAATTATGAAAATAAATTTTTTAACTTTTTAATTAGTTAAAAACTAATAAAGATATATTTCCGTTTGAAAAATTGTATAATGGGGTAAAAAAATAAATATATTTTCATTTGAAAATGAGTGCGAAAAAGATAGGAAAAATGAGCCTGAAAAAATAGAGAAAAAGCACAGGATTTCGTGTCAGATTCCACTTCTTATGATCCACATATATCAAACATCCGTTTTTTAACGGATTCCCTTTCCTTTTCAATTTCCGTTGTTATACCAAACGGAACCTAAAATATTAATTTCTCTCACAAGTTGCAATGCTTTTCCTTTGTTCTGCTTGAAAGCAATATTAGATGAATGGGATTTCTTTTCGCATATTCATCATAATCTAAATTCTCAATGAACAGAAAAAATTAAGATCTACGAGAGTATTTTAATTTCTAATTATAAAAATTAGTATACTTATATTATTTAAAATATATATAACACACAAATATAAAATTTTTAATATTTCTTATGTTAAAAATATTAGAAATACTTACGAATTAAAATTTTCGCGCATTAAGCGCCTATTTAGAATAATAATAAATGAATGACTTAATAAAAGTGAAATAAAAGAGGAAAAAATCTCTATGGTCCTGTTAGCGGTTGAATCAAAAGAAGTCATAATCAAGATTGGTGACAAAGGGATATGGCATGTGCTTGTCTAGGCAAAAGAGAAACAGATGGAGACAGTTAATAAGCCTCATCAAATCAATGCTACCAAGGTAAAGATTTTACAAATCTGTTCAAGTTAATAAGTATTCCATGCATATACAAGTTGTGGTATAATAAAATACTAATATATCACCTGGGGATGGTGAAGTGGAACGTAGTAAATAAAGCTTAGTGAGATTTATGGGTGAAGGTCACCATTCGGTTTTAAAAGAACAACATTAATTGCTCAATAACCATTGAATGAATGAACTAACAGGAACGGCATGCTTGCATATGGAAGTAACTGTTCAAAGGACAAGAGTGACCCACAATGGTTTTAATGTATTATTGCTCAGTAACCCACTGAACTCCGTGTCATAATAATGAGCCTATGTTGATTAATGGCGTTCCTTTCTTCTTTCTTATTTAATTTGCGCAGAAAATTTCAGTTTAAAGTTCATGAAAATGGTCATGGATCCAATTCTATAGTTCCTGAGATCAGAAAGGCATCACGTTCAATCTGACAAACGTTATAAGCACTGTTACATTGAGCAGAAAAATTAATACACGAGTTTCTGAGGCAGCAGCACATGATGTCATCTCGGAATATGAGAACTTCAAAATTTATGATATTGCCGACCTGAATTCCTCAAAAATCCCAATTATACATAGCCCTAAGCCCCGCTTGCTGTTTCCAAGTCAAGACGCGTAGAGGAAATACAGACTCTATTCTTCTATGTTCTCTGGTTGAAAAGTTTAGGTAAGAAACAACTCATGAGAAGAAGGACTAAACTATAATTTTCGCCAAATATCTGGTAGAAAACTTTAAATACTCCTATGATAACAACAATATACCTTCTATGAAAATTATCGCAAGAGATGAGGGACCGCTAGGATAACTAAGAAGACTAAGGTATATTCTGTACTGCTAATCCAATTTTTATTTCTATTTTCTTATATAAAAAAGAGGAAATTTGTGACCCTTTATGTAAACTATCACCCATCTGCCGCCAGAACTAACCGAGAAGAATAGTTCATTTTGTGCACACCGCGGGGCTGCGAGGTACTTCTCATCCAATTTTATATCCACTTTGAGTCTTCACAATTATTAATATTTTTGGGTAGAGTAGTGAAACAAAAAATTAAGCGAAAAAAAAAATTGACTCCTAGAAACAGCGGTTGGGTCCAAAGTTTCAAAGACTGATGCTTAAATATTTTACTGATAACAAAATCATTGATTTAGAATTTAATTTGTTAATTTAAAAGTATTGTGAATTAAGATAATTATATTGATATAAAACTGATTTATGGTTGATTAGCTCTCTTTAAAATGGTTTAAAGCATTCGCTATTTGATCAGTCAACTATTACCAAGTAAGGAAATAATTGAAGCTTAGATTAAATACAAGATGGGGTGTGAAATCAAGTTTAAACCTGTCCAAACCAGTATCAAAACATGATTGCGAATTCAAAGGAAGTTCTGAAATTCATCATATGCTCAAATTAGAAGAAGCAGATTTTGAGGTCAAATATGAGTGAGAGGGGGAACAAGTTTGACATTAGATAAAATTAAATTAAATGAGGAGTATATAAGTGAAAAGGACTTATTGACCTAATGCCATACGATTTTAGATCAAAAAGTAACATCAAGCCCACTTATATATTTTCTCTTAAAGTTCAAAGAAGAAAGGCTCAATGGATATTCCTGATATCTAAGACTCCTTTGAATCTCAACAAGTGGTATGAGAGCCATTGATTTTGACGTAACGAAGAGAGAGAAAGCAACAAGAGGCGCCACTTCAGTAATCCAAGTGGGTCCTAATGCCATGTTACCAGGTTTTGATGCCATATCAATGATTTTTTAAGAGAGGTTGGTTCTTTCTAATTTTGGCGTTCTAATTCCATTTTTTATGTCAATTTTCTCAAATTTTAGTTGGTTTGTAGTATTTATTACTCATTAGTTGGGTAAAGGTATTTAACTAAGTTGTTAAATACCATGAATACATTGAAGTATAAGATTATATTATTCAATGAAAAGATTGATTTTACTCTATAGCAATGTATAATTAAACATTATTTGGTCTAGCAAGGTCTTGATTTTGCATTGTCGGATGAAAAGTTGAGTAGCAAGAAAGATTTAAAGTGGAGTACTATCCAAAAGAAAGTAGTTAGTACAATTCGGTTGGCATTGGCCCTACAAATAAAACTCATAGTATTGTCAAAAATATTATTAAAAAAGGTTATGGGACAAGTTGGAAGACAAGTATGCCTTAAGGACATTAGCTAACCATTTGGTGATGAAGATAAATCTATACTCATTAAAGATGGAATAAGAAGGTAATGTTATTGACCATGTGAATAAATTTAATGAGTTGGTAACTAGAATCTTAAATATAAGGAAGGCAATTAAAAAAGAAAAGCAAGCGTTGCTCTTATTGGCTTCATTACCCAGATCCTACAAATCATTTGCGCAATCGATGCTAATAGGGAAAAGCACATTACAATTGAATGAGGTGATAGGGGCTCTAAAAGAAAATCATTCAATGATAGGAAATGAAGATTATCCTAGAGAGAGTCAACTATTAGTTGTGGAAGATTTTGAGAAAGGGAGGAAAAATATAGGTGACTAACACAACAAATGATTGACATTTTAGTCAAAAAAATCTGGGTAATGAGTACTAACACAACAAATAGGTACTATTATTGTAGAGAGTTTGGTCACATCTAAATTTGCTATCAAAAGTTTATGAAAAACTTTGAAAGCCTAAAAGAGTTGAAAGATAAGTCAAAGGATAATTCTTACATCTATGGGTTCAAGAAAAGGAAGGTGCATGGACTACTATAAATAAGGCGCCTTTACTATTGATTTAGGTACTACAAAAAGTCTAGTTATATAGGATTACCATAAGGGTGTAATCACGACATTGGGTAGTTGTAAGTAAGAAAAGAGTTTGCAATTTTTTCATTCAAAAATCATAATAATTAAAAATTTTAGTAAAATTATCCTTATTAGAATTGTGAAAATCATTAGCTTGTTTTCTTTTCTTTCTCTTATGTGTATTTCTACTATTGAGGTCCCAACAGCAAATATGGAAGGTAAATGAAGGATAAAACCAAAAAAGTGTATAGATTGTCAAATATCAAGTTAAAAAAATTCTCTCTTAATGCCAATAGTCATATTGAAGCTATAAAGGAAGACAAAGCCATTTTGGAAAAAAGATAGCACTTGAATAGGGGCAAAATGAAGCTAACCAATTTTTATCAAGTGAATGATTAGATGGTGATTTCCTTTTCAATTTAGCGAGAATTTTAATTAGAGGTTTCTCGCTCATTGCTTTTTAATCCAAATGGTGGAGATCATACTTCAAGCCTTGAAGTGCACCTAGAAAAGACGTGAACAGTAGCTCATTTACAACAAATTGATAATGAGAAGCAATTGACTTTAATGAAACAAAAGATGAAAAAAAAAAAGGCAATATGGTTGGATTAGAGTTGAAAAAGTAACCAAATGATCTAAAAGTTTAACTAAAAGCAAAAATAGCAACAAGAAATCATTGGGCAGATTACTTTTTAGAGCAAATCAATTAAAAAGTTGTCATTGTCATAATATTTGAAATAAGTCGATTGAAAATTGAACTTGCAATAAAAATTTGCAAGAGCACTTCTCATGTCTTTAACAACTAATTGAAGATTGAAAAGTAGAAAAAACAAAAATGTACCAAGCTTTTAAACTGTTAGTTGTTTGTATTACCAAAATTCAAATAAGGAGCATATGGGTTTTAGCACTCTTGTCCATAAAAAAACTAATCAGAATAGATGGACAATTGGACCCTTTCACTTGGAAATAAAACTACTATTCCTAATGCTATAGACATGGAAGCAAATATTGTCAATCAATTAGAAAATAAGAGAAGGAGCTGCAAAAGATAATGATGACATTTCCAACTGCTAATTGCTTGGCTCCATTATGTAAGAAACTTTAGAACAAAAGCATGAGTAGAGAACAAGAGAAAAACTTGCATTACTAAGTTAAGCTTATATTTGCATTTTTTTAAGCTAACAATTAAGCTTATTGTCTAGGTATATCTATTCTAAGAGCAACTAAATGAGTTTTTCTTATAATCATTTCTTGTTGAGAGTTTCTAACTTCTTCATATTCTTTATAAATGTCTCATAAAGGATGAAATTTAGTGAGAGTTAGTCTATAATAAGCTAGAGGAAAACACTTTGTGTTGTAAAAGTTGTAACTGAGCTATAATGTAAAACATTAATGGTAAGCACGAGAAATTTATCATAGGTGTTGGTCATAAGTGTGGGAAAATCATCCATGTATAAGTTGATTGTGTTTGAATTGAAAAATTTCTTGTGGAGTAAAGGAGTTGGACAACTTATCTAAACCAAGACAATTTGTTTACGCTATTCCCTCTTCCCTTATCTTTAGTTTACTAGTTTTCATATTGTGCATAAAGTGTATTTAAATTGTTGAATTTATGGTCCTCCACTTAATAGTCCCATTAATTTTTTATAATTTATTAAGTGGTTTTAATTTGCGAGCTTTATTAGCCTTCATGAAGAATTAAAATTATTAATGGTATTTTTATTCTTAGTTGGCAATATATAAATGGGCTTCTTGAGTAGGGCAACACACATTGACTTCCTTGCTTTTTTACTATCCATCACACCTAAGTGGTCCATTAGTAAAAAAGTTCTCCTCTTTACCTGACATTGTCTTATTATTGTTAACGGTACTGCTCTATATAATCTAGAGACAAATTGCTATAACATAATTGTACAATTCTTGAATTTAGTTGAATTAGTGTAAGAATTTTCTATGTATCCTATTTAGTTTCATTACATGTGGTACTGAAACGCGGTTTTTGCCTTTGCTTGATGCTTTTTGCCATTTTTGTTACTATTTGAACATAATATAAAAAACTTTGCATCGTTCATGATTGCATGTATGTTGGCTATATTATTTATAGTCAATATAGTGTTTATATGATGTCTTACTTAGCTTGAAACTTGAAGAAAAGATGGTTCCTAAATAGCCTAAAAGTTTTTTGTTTTGGTCATCATTATTGAAAATTTTCTTGATAGATGTTGCCCATTTTGACTTTGAAAATCAATTGCTCTAGTTTTTATGATCAATTTTGGCCTTTGAAACATTGAAAACAGAATCTTGAAGAGGGAGACATGGTTGAGACAAAATTTAGGTTTGGAATGAGGCAGATCAACCCAATTTGAGATAAGGAATGACTTAGACAACAGATTATTTAATGCCTTAGCCAAAATGATATGTCATCTTGTCATTATGGAGGCTATGTTTTGACCCACCTATAAATGACATGCCATTTTGGTGCTTGAGAAATAAAGAAAAAAAATGTTAGAAGTGTGAAATGCTACGTTTTACTTAAAAAAAGGGAAGAAAAAAAAAAGTATTTTTCGGGCACAATTTTTCTTAGGCTTTTAATAGAACCAAATTTTAGGCCATTTAGATATTTTTGTTAACTATGAGAGAAAGTTTCTAGGCCTTGGCATATATAAGTTTTTTTTTATAGTTGAGCTATTTTTTGGGAAAAAAAATTTAAAGGCCAATTTTTATTTTTATTTTTAAAGAATTTTTGGTAAAAAATTATCCTAGCCCTTTATATAAGATTAATTTTTGGTCTTTTATGGATCATTTTTAGTTTGTTTTGTTATAAAATAAGTAGCCCAAATCAATTTTTTAGTCCAAAAAATTTTGAAAAATTAATTTAATTTCCTTTTAATTTTGTCTAATTTTTGGGAAACCATTTTTGGGCAATTTATTTGGCACCTTTGGAATGATTCCAAAAAGGAAATTTTTAATTAATTAGTCACATATAACTTTAATTGATTAATTAATTATTTAATTCTCATAAAATAATGATTATTTTAGTGCATATAATTGTTTAAATGCACAATATAACACTATATGTCTTGTAATAAACATAGAGTAGTTATAATATCCTTACATACATGTACTTAGTAAAAATCACATAAGGAATTAAAAGAATTTTAATTAAGTATGTAGGTTTAACATATATTTGCCTATAGGAAAATAATTATATTTGCATACTTAATTAAGATGAAATAGAAATGTTATATTTTCTAAACAATTTGCAAACATAAATATATTTTAGTTTATCATAAAAAATACATAAATTTATAGTATGGTAAGATCTTAGTTCACAAGTAAATTTTAGTAATTTATGTTATCATATGGTTTGCATTTGTGAGCAAATACTTAACCGTATTGATTAATTGCCCCAAATGATATTGTGTAAGCATGTTTTTAATATGGTATATTTACTTTGTAGCAATTTTTACATCTCTTATATAAGTTAATACTTTTGATAAAATCATTCTAAGTGAAAATAATTATAAAACCTAGAAGGATTTTGTTATCCTTTATCTGGGATGGCTTGACTTGGATTATGCTCTCTACAGAGATGAAGATTAGCCACCATTGTCCATTAGACTTGATTATTGGCCAAAAAGCTTGTTCAACCCAAACAATATGAGTTTGAGCTCAAGTAAAAAACTATGATAAAACATAGGCCTTTTTTTAAAAAAAGAAAACTCAAATATAAAATAGGCTAAACTTAAACTTTTTTTAAAAACTGAGCAATATTGTAATGAGAATTTTTTTTTCTTGATGTAATTATGATACATATTTTGAAATTATGTAAGATTCTAGAAAAAAGAAAATTAAATTAAAAGATAGCTATCTTTATTGTTGATAAAATACCTCTTATGTTTTTCCTTATTATCTTACCATTTTTTTATAATATATAAAGAGCATATGGAAATTACAAAATCAAAAGTCCCTAGAGTATTGAATGAGTATGACATCCAAAAGCTAAAATACTCACGAAAGAAAGACCCGTCCACCAACTACAATGCATGGAACAAGTTAATGATTTCTCTAATCAAGACTTGTGTGATGCTCATGATTTTGCAATTTCTCATTTCAAGAAAAAAAGAGACTACTGATAATTACTTGTGAAAGAAAGTGGAGTGTTTACTTTATCACAAATTAAATTCTATTACAATTTTACTTCCTAATAATGCAATATTTTTTCTCATCTGTGTTTTTTTTAAATGACAGTAGATGTCTTTTATATATGTATAATTTTTTTTTGAATTCTTCATAATAAAATAGGCTAGGCCTACTTTTTGTATATATTTTTTCATAGGCCCCACCTATTTTTAAACAAATTTGGCCTATAATCAGGCCTAGTACTCGAGTTTTAGTACCCTTGCTGAAATGGCATTATATAAGTGTTAGAAGTGGTCTAACCACATCAACTTGGTGCTAATTAAGTCTCATATACTAGGTAACAATCGTGGGTTTATTCCTAATTATGCCAAGGTCTTATAAAGGTCGTTCATGAACAACTTACATTATTGAATAAATCACTAACTAGCATATTAATGGCTTAACTATCATCCATGAAACTAATCAGAGTAAAAAGGATGTGTACATATTATGTAGATAAGAGACATAACTTCACAATTTAAGTATCTCGAGGTAGAGAACTTCAATTCTTTATTAATGCAATTGATCCTCAACTCACTACTTTCTCAGCATGAGCCATTTACAATATAGTATAGAACACATAAGAAAAAATGGTTGATACTTGAAATACTATTCATGTGTATGCAAGTAAAGAATATGCTCATTCTAGAAGGTGGTGGCGTCCTAAATGAGGTATATATAGCTATAAGCTCTAAAAAGAAAAGTTGCAACGGGAAAGGCAAGAATAAAGAACTTGCTCTTATTTGTGAAACAAACAAGGAGGCACAATGGATGAGAAAAAAAATATGTTTTCTAGATTAAAAAGAAAGGTATACTATTTGAATCTACAATTGGTAGATTAATATTAAATCTATAATCCATATTTCTAATATCATGCTAAGATTTCTTAATCAAAAGAAAACTAGCCTAAGCAAGCATAAAATCTTTCTTAGAAACCAAATTGGCTCATCTATGGTGAGAGTAGGGATTTGAGGGATTATTTTAAGTTTTAGATATGTATTAGATCTTGAATAGATAATTTATATATTGAGTTTTTATAGGAACTTAATTTCTACTTCTAAACTTATTCCTTTAAGTTTTCATTAAATATTTGTAAACCAACTTTAATTTAATGAAAAATTGTTTACCTATTAAGAAAATTTCTTTAGACGGTGATTTGAATAAGATTCATACAAGCATGGATGTCTTTAATACCTTAATGTCTATGCATAATAATATGAGTGTTAAACACTTAGTTATAAATAGAAGTCTTCTAATTTTGTGACATGGTAGATTAAGACACATCTCCACAATGAAAATCAAGTGATTGCTAAATTATGGAGTCTTTGAATCCTTAAACTTCACTGAATTTGATTCATTTGTAAACTATATTAAAAAGAAACAAAACAATAAGTCATATAAAAGAACTATAAAAAGCTTTGAACTATTAAAAATAATATATAATGACTTTTACACCCTTAATTTAGATTATAGTAGTCAAAAATATTTTATTTTATTTATTAATGTCTACTCACATTTTATATATATATATATATATATATATATATATATATATATATATATATATATATATATATATATATATATATATATATATATATCTTCTTGTTTTATAATAAAAGTAAGGCACTTATATCTTTAAAATTTATAATGCAAAGGTAGAAAAACAATTTGATAAACAAATTAAAATTGTAAGATTTGATAAAGGTGGTAAATAATTTATTAGGTACATTGATAGTGGACAAGTCCATTTGCTAATTTCTATGAAGAGCATTATATAATTGTACAATATATCATACCTGATTTACGTAATATAAACCATGCAGTTAAAAGAAAGAAATGAGTTCTATTGGACATAGTGAGGAATAAGTTAAGAAACTTCAAACTTCCTATGTATAAAGAGTTCTTGAGATAGTCATTTAAGGTTCTTATAACACTTTAAAATCTAGAAAAGTTAAAAACAGTTTGAATCATTTCATATATAGGGTTGTCTTATTGAAGTTCAAGTATATAATCCATATGAAAGAAAGTTAAATCTTATAACTATTTCTACAAATTTTATAAGCTATGCAAAGAACTCTAAAGGTTTTATATTTTATTGTCATTCACATACTTCTAAGTTTGTGGAATCTACAAATCTCAAGTTTCTTAAAAATAATATCAATAGATAGGAGTGATCAATCTATGACCTAGTCATGATTAATGATCCCATTCCTAAATTACTAATAATGGTGGAACAATGGATCTTTATAACACCTATCCAATGAATATTGAATATAATAATACTTCACAAGCTCAAGTTGATCATACCATTAGTCAAAAGAATATGCAACAAATAATCTTTATTATTCCCATTAAAACTCCCCGTAATGTTTAAGAGATATACTAAATCATAATAAAAGATCCTTTTATTATTGAACTTAACTAAAAACATTGAATTGCAGAGATCAAGTAAAAAAAAAAAATCAACATCTTCATCCATTTTAGTTCCGCCATTAAATGGCCAACCATTAGGTTTGCCAACTTCCAGCAAGGCAAGAGGTGCATCATTAAGAGAGATGCTAATGGTAAATTGCTTGATAGGGCATAATATGCAAGTCTTCACAATGATTAATAACTTCGCGGAATGTACCGAGAGGATGCTATATTATAAAACCTCATAAAGTAATAGCTTTCCATTCCTGTCTAACTTGGCTTGTTCTTCTTTAGATAATAAACCACAATTTTTAAATTTTTAAAGAGAAAGCTACTTTTATAACCATGCCCCTTGCCAAGAAAGGACAGAGGTCTAGAATTAAACTCTATACTTTATCTACGAAGTACATAAAACTTTAGACGAATATTTGAATATTCCAATTACTACTAGGAGAATCTTTGTCCTCGTATGTCAAGACAAATAGCCTCTCTCTTTCTCTCTCTAGGCCTTTTAAGCCTCCTTATCTCTTATGATCAAAGATTTTATTAATCTTAAAAAATTTTTTTAAGATATAAACTCATAGACAAGATAGCTTTTTCTAATAAATATTGTAATCAACATTTTCTGATATACAAGACCCTTATTTAAAGGCAAGTGAGCATACTCATATTGGTAAAATAAATGTAAAAACCCTATAAAAGAAAAGAGAGAAGAAAGTTATCCTTACTATGGATATTCAATTGGAAACCTCTAAGCTTGTAAAACTTTCTACTTCCTTATTCATACCTCGTAATATTCCTTCCTTTTGTCTCAAAACACTTTCCAATAAAATAGATAATATCATGAAAGTTACCCATCTTCCACATTCCAATGGAATAAGATAAACTTCCTTCCCCATTCCTAGCCCTTATTGTGTATATCACTAAAACAAAACTATTTTACAATTCTGTCAGAAGATTGATCACTAAAAGAAGCCTTTAAGATAAAGAAATTCTCCAATGTTCTAAAATAGACTTCAACCCAAACTGAACAATATGTCACTGTAGAAATTCCAACATAACTTATCAACTACTGGAGAAATTATGAATACACTCACCTCCATCTAAGAGCAATAAAGACTGTCCTCACTTTGCACAATAGAAAAGAAATTGCTACTACAACTAGAGTTGCCCTATGTAATATTAGCTACACTAGCTACCATAATGTTATAATTAGCACCATACTTACCACTCTTAATTGTGAAAGTATAATTCTCACACTCTTTTCAAACTATAACGTGAAGCTTGATGATCCAACTATGATAATCATTGAAGCAAATTTCAAATCCATTTACATGATGCGAATTCTAACATTGGACCAATGAATCAAATCTTACTTTAACTACTTTTTTCTTCTTCGATAATTACTATCCATTTTTGCTCCATGTGTTTTACGTACTATATCAATCAATTGCAGAGTATGAAACTCAATAATATCATCATATGATGAATTAGGTCAAGCCATTTATGAAAAGATTCTTACATACACTTAATGTAACACTTTATTTATACACTATCTAATAAAATAAAATAAAATTATATAGTAAAACCTCACACAATAATAAGACTATAATAGGCAATAGAATGTGATCTCTCTTTATATAATAACGAAGTAATAGATAATTAAGTATAAAACCCAATTATATAACTTCACATAAGTAAATCTCATTTTATTTTATTTAAATTTTTTAAAAAAAAAATAAAAATAATATAACACTCTAAATCTACACAAAAACTTCTCACCATTTATGATGTATATTTTAAAATCCCACGTAAGATTTGAAAATGAGTTATCTACGTTTTATTTATAACTAAGTTACTAGAAGAATTCAAATTCTCAAAATACTCAATTTAAAAAACTTATGCAAAGATTTAAAAAAAAAATCCTTAATTTCTAAAAAATCCAGAGAAATAACCTTACCAAAGCATACCCATAATATCTACAACTTCCCAGCATCATCAATAAATATCAATTTCTAGTATAGATGAGCCACCCATGATTGAGCATCCAGCCAAATTTTCCTTGGCTTCATCTTGTGGTGAACAATCTTTCATTGAAGGGCAAATTTGATTCATTAAAGCATCCATTTTCGGCATAGATATCCTGGGAAGTTGTCATCGAGCAAATTTTTGACATATAAACAAGGGCAAGCGACAACGTATTTACTTCCAGACCTCAAACAAATAAGAATACTGAGTCAAATGACTTGTTAGGGTATGTGTAAGATTAAACAATTTCCTTTTCTAGCCAATTTTTCCAGATAGAATGGTTAGTAGTTGGCAGACATGCAAGGGGATTAATGCAAAGCAGCTGAAACATGTAAAGTTTAAGCTGGAAAATTGAAATCCCAAAATTTATTTCTGCGCATATAGATTAGGCATCTAATGATAGAGCAGTCATAGACCCCCCCCCCCGGTAGGAGTGCAAAGCATAGCATTTAAAGCTAAAGATACGCCACCACAAATATCTTGCTGAACTAAAACTAGTAATTAGAGAAACTTGCAAGAAACTGGTTAATATCGTGCCAAAGAAGGATAAATTTAGTGGACATGTAAGGGGACTACAAGCAGCAGAGATATGGAAAGCCTATGCTAAAGAGCAAAAAGTAGACCCCTATGTATATATTTCTGCACATTTAGATTAGGCATCAAATGATACAATTGTCATTGAGCCTCGTAGGAGTGCATTACAGATGTATAAGTACCAAAGCAGAGACGTCTGTATCAGATTAAATTATTAAGATTTCTCTAGTAAGCCACATATGCTGTTGACAAATCACAAGGCATGCGTGCAAGGGAAATATGCTAAAGAAGGATAACATTAGCAGACATGTAAAGGGACTCCAAGTAGCAGAGACATGGAAAGTCTAAGCTAAAGTGCAAAAAGTAGACCCCTATATATATTTATGCACATTTAGATTAGGCATCAAATGACACAATTGTCATTGAGCCTCGTAGGAGTGCATTACAGATAGATGTAAAAATACCAAAGCAAAGACGTCTGTATCAGACTAAATTATTAAGATTTCTCTAGTAAGCCATATATGCTATTGACATATACAAGGCGTGCTTGCAAGGGAAATTTGCTAAAGAACGATAACTTTAACAGACATGTAAGGGGACTACAAGCAGCAGAAACATGTAAAGTCAATGCCAAAGCGCAAAAAGTAGACCCCTACCTATATTTCTGCGCATTTAGATTAGGCATCAAGTGATACAACGTCATTGAGCCTCGTAGGAGTGCATTACAGATAGATGTAAAAATACCAAAGCAGAGACGTCTGTATCATCTTAAATTATTAAGATTTCTCTAGTAAGCCACATATGCTGTTGACAGATCACAAGGCATGCAAGCAAGGGAAACAATGGCGGCTTCTCATGTGAAGTTCAAGCTGCCAAAACATAATCTCAAATTTCCAACATTTATTTATGCACATTCAGATTAGGCATCAAATGATACAATGGTCATTGAGCCTCGTGGGCGTGCATAGAGATGGATGGAAAAATTCCAAAGCAAAGAAATCTGTGTCAAAATTAAATTTTCAAAGTTTCTCTCATAAGCAGCATATGCCAGACATATTATAAGGCAGTCATGCGAGGAAACTTATGGAGATTAAACTTGTAAAGTTCAAGCTACCAAAACATAATCTGAAATTCCCAACACTCCAATGATAAAATGGTCAGGGAGCTTCAAAGCTGTGCAATATTGACAACAAAACACATGCTAGTTGATACAGACACGAAAGTATTAGAAGACTAAAAATCTTTATGAGTAAGATTAAAGTGCTTGCAACAAATTTTCTAATGAAAAAAATAAATAAAAGTCCCTTTCTTTTTTTTGGCTTTGGATAGAAAATCTGGCAATGATAGACATATGTAAGGTATTACTGGCAGCAAAAGGCAAGGTTCAAATTGCAAAGGTTTCCCATAATTTATTTTCAGCACATTTAGATTAGGCACCCAATGATATGGTCATAGGGTCACATAGTAGTGCACTGTCGAGGGTAAACTTTCACTTCCAAATATTTGTGAACGTAGATTTCTCAAACCCCAGATATTAATAGGAATATAGATAGAAAATAAAACAATGATTTTTGATGATATGGAAACTGAAGATACACAACAGCTTGTAGCTTGTGGATAGAACCACATTTAGTATAACAATGAGCTTTTCTACAATGTAGAAAAAGCATTTTCCTTAATCAGCACTAATAGACATAAAACAAGAAAAAAGAAGTCCCATTCTTTCCTTGTTCCTGGCATTACAAAGCTCAGTTTCCCTCACACAAAACTCAGGTTACCATGTTGTATAACCAAGAAGCACAGTCTACGCATTCGTTATCAAATGATTCTCCCATTGATCCTATATAACCTCTTTTACAACTTAATAGCAACGGTAGTCTTATCGGGCACAGATCACTCTGTCATCATAAAATTCTTCCTCAAGCGATTCACTTTCAGGGTCAAAACCAAACTCGGTATAAATTTATGGGTGATACTGGCAGCCCAAACATGTGAAGTTAGGGTTGCAAAGCGGACCCCAACATTAATCTTTGCACATTGGGTTTAGGCAACTGATAATTAAGTTTATACAGAGCCTCAATAGTAGTGCATTGGTGAATCAAAATCTCATATGGGAAGTTTAAAACTCTTGGAAACGTTCGGTGTCATGTAGAAAAGAAACGAAGAAAAACCAAAATGCCAAAATAACAATAAAACAAAATCAAAACAATAATACTAAAAAGATAAAATAAAAAGGGAACCTTATGTTTCAGACGCCGGAATCCCAAATCGGAAAACGTTTGGAAAAAAAATACAAAACCAATTAGAGATGATAATGAAGTACCTTTCTTTTCAATATTTCCGATCTGCCATAGATTTGCAACATCTTGATGGTAGATCAGGGATACCTAACAGGATCGGAAATTGGAATTTATAAGATCAAGAACTTTGAAATTAGGGCAACACACGTAGAACCCACGCCGCCTCGTGGACCGTATTTCGATCCGCAATTTGAGATCGACGGTGGAGAGAACCTTATCAGAATATCGGTGGCTTCTGTTGTAGGCACGTGCTAAGCTAGGTTACCGTTGCTCAAAATCCCACTTTTTGAATTCCGGGCAGTTTCTTCTAAATCACAAGCGTTCAATGAGAAAGGCACGGACAACTAGCATTGACTTGGGTCAAAAATATATTCTCAATTGAATGGGAAAGGTTTTTTTCTTTTTTTTTTCCAAAATTACATTCTCCGAACTTTAACCGTGCGTTTAGATGAGGTGAAAACTAAGGGGGAGAGAAAAGGTGAGGAGAATATACGAGAGAAAAGTGATTTTACCTTGTTTGGATGGGGGAGGAGAAGTAGGGGGAGAAAAAAAGAGGGGTGAAAAATGACGTGAGTCCCACAGATTTTTTTTCTCCCCACAAATGGAGAGATTTTGAGAGGAAAACCAGAAGCAACGACGCACCACTCTGACTATATTACAGTCAGAAGAATATTTTTTGATTAAATTCTAACTGAAACAACGTAAATCGAAAATAATTAATTAAAAACAAATTTTTTAAAATTTTAATTAATTAATTAATATTATAATTATTAAATGAATATTCTATTATAAGATTAATTAAAAAAATATATTTTTATAAAATGATAATATATTTTTAAAATTAAAATTAATATAATAATTTTAACAGGACAACTGTATTTTAGCATAAAAAAGATTGGGTAATTAATAAAAATATTTTATAAAAATTTCAATTAAAAATAAATTAATTTTTTATAAAAAAATTAAAAAAAAAATAGCCAAAAAGATCAAGCTCATCCCATCCTGATCATCCCATCCTTGCACACATATTTTTTTCGTTGTTTTCCTTAAAATATACATAAAAAATATTTATTATATTTATATAACTTTAAAATATAAATAATATTATTTAATATATAATATTTGTATATTAATATATATAATAATATATTACTATATGTAAAAAATATTTTATTTATTTTTAAATATTGATATATTCAAAATAAAAGATAAAATTAAAAATATTATACAATAAAAAATTATTATTTTTAAAATTAATATGTTTTCTCTCTGTTTTCTTTCCTTCCATTTTAAAAATGTAATTTTCTTAATAAATCATATTTTTAATAAATGAAATTAATATTATATTTAAAAATATTTTAATCATTTTTTAACTTTAAGAAAAATTTATATATATATATATATATATATTATAATAAAATGAACAAATATGCAATTTAAAATCTTTTAAGTGAGAAAGAGAAATGAGAATAATTTTTTAACTTTTGCCTTTAATAGTAAAGTTTGTTCATTTTTAAAAAATTTCGCTAATTTTATGAACATTATTATTAAAACAACATTGAAACTTGTTAAATACTTTATATAAAAAAAATTATAAACATATTAAATATGAATGATCAATATAATTAAAAATAAAAAATAAAGCAATTGGTCAATGCTAGTGCATTTAAATTAGGGGTGCCAAAACTCAATCTAAACTAATAAAAAAAATTAATAATTGGGACAACTCAATCACTTAGGATAGTTTGTGCTAGTCAAGTGCAATCTTATTTATTATAGTTTTAAAAATTAGACTAAATTGAGCAGTTTGATTGGGAACGATCCCTAATCTAGTTTAGTTAGTCCAAAAAATGAGTTAGTCAAAAATTTGATCAAGAAATTATCAAAACCGGGCAAAATCGAATTAGTAAAAATAGGTTTGAACTAGCCCATGCCAATTTTTTAAATTTTTTTCTTATATCATAGAATAATTTATCCCAAATAAATTTGATAAATTAAAAATAGAAGGTAATAAAAAAAAGGAGTTGAAATATAAATTTTTTTTAAAAGAGAATATAAAAAAAGTAAAATATACATATTTGGCTATTTTTTATACTTATTCCCTATTATATTTATATTCTATTTCCTAATAATATTTCTCTCAAATATAAAGGTATTTAGCCAAAATTACTATTTACTTTTTATTTCTTTATTTTTTAATGATAAGTAAAATCTTAATATAATTTAAAAACTCTAAAATAATTTTTGTAATATCTTAAGACATCTTGAATTAGTAATTAAATATTTAAAATTTATTAATATTTATTTCTTACATTAAAATTTTAATATATAAAATTTTTAAAAAATATATTTAATTTGTACCGATTCAACCATAGTTCAATCAATAAACTGTGAACTATGTTGATTTAATGACTAATTTGATTTTAAAAATATTATTATTTATTTCTAAAAAAATTAAGATAGACTTATGTGAAAATTTATTTTTTAAGGCAAAATGTAATTTCATAATAAATTATACAAAAAATTTTTAGAGAGTATTTTATAATTTATATCTTTTGTTAACAAAAAGATGGCATGGCTAGCCTGAAAACCAAATTTAACAAAAAAAGCCCAATATGAAAATCAGATAAATACCAAACTAGACCAATATCCAACCTTTGCGCGTTTTCAATGATCAAGGAGCTTTTTTGTTTATGAGCCCTTTTTAGACTCTAATTTATAAAAGAGTTCATTAGGTGGCTAACTTTTCGATGAACACAAAAGATTTTTTTCTAGCAATTTCTTTTGACATCAAGAACATGTTTGGTATAATTAAAGAGAGTGCAAAGAAAAAAAAGTTGTTATATAATATTTATTCTATTTTTATTATCATTACTTAATATTATTTATTAATTATTACTCAATTATTAAAAATAAAGACATTAAAGTTATTTTTTTTAAACTATTTTTTATTTTTATTTTTTATCTAATTTTTTGTGTATTAAACAAATTATAATTGATATGGGGACTCAAAATTCTCTTTTGTGTGCAGGTAATTTTTTGTTTTTGTTTTTTTGTTTTTTCCTGTTATCTCAACCTTTTGGAGGCGAGTCAATTGGGACGTCTTAGCTTATAATGGTTCTCGTATGTCCAGAGACTTTTTTTAAAGCTCTGGTGCTGCTTAAGATTATCATCAAAAAATAATAGAAAGAGATTCTATTCCTATTTTTCTAATTTTAATCCTTTTTCTACTTTAAATAATGTTCAAGACATGTAAAAAGTTACAAAGATAAACGACATTATCAAGAAATATTTATCTAAAAGACTTTTACGGATGAACTTCCTAAATCTTAGTGCATTTAAAAAAAAAAAGTGTACCATTTTGTCACTTTCACATTTATAAAAAATATCTTAACTAATAAATGAATTAGTACCATATAATTGAAGTAACTATGAGTTGTTAGTTACTAAGTTGAGTTGTACTTAATTTGTGTTTGACTGGGAAATTGTTGAGTTGTACTTTAACTAAATGGAGAAGTGGGGAAACTCACGATAATTATGCTTTGCGTGTAGCCATCAGAAATGATGATGATGGTGTCCCACTTGTTATTGCGAGGTTGAATCAAGCACTGACCAAGTCGGGCAAAGGTGGGTAAGTTTGATACTATATATCTACTTTCCATCATTCCGCCCCGCATCATATCGGTGTTCAATTATTCATCGTTGAGTGTTTTTTTTTTCTTTTTTTAATATTTATTTAAGTAAATTACTTTCTTTTTTTTTCTTTTCAAAATATTTATATTACACAGCATTTTTTATTACAAAAATATGTATAAATTTTCATAAGTTAACATAAGACTAAAATATTTTTAAAATAATATTGATTTTCTATTAAAAATATAACTAATTAAAAGAATTTTTTTAATTTTATTTCAAAATTATTTATTCTTTGTTAGAAATTATAAATCTAATTTCTTCTAAATTTAAAAAATTAACTATTTATATATTGATCAAATATATATTTAATATTTATTATAGTATATAAATAATAATAAAAAGTATTTTGATCAAAATAAAAATAATTATAAGTTAATTTTTTGTTGCAATAGATATTAGTATGGCATATTTTTTAATTTTATGAAATAGGAAAAAAGTATTTTATAAATTAGATGTAAAAAATATAATACTCTATTTGTTAATGTCCTCTGCCTCCATAATGCAAATCGGTGTTTCTTTTTCTAGTTTTCACGACGTAACTAACATCTATGAACAATACCTAATTGATACGGGATTCCTACATTCAAACAATGTTGGTTTGTTTTCTAAACATTGAATAAGGAAGTCTTTCTTTCATATATTGTTATCTCATATTATTATGATATCTTAAAATTCCATGATATAAAATACGATATTATTTATTATACCTAAGTTTAATATGGTAACTGTTTAAAAATGTCTGGGCACACATATTAATTAATGTTACTTATTTTTCGAATTTTTAAATATACCATTTTGAGTTTCAATAAATTACAACTTAAAAATGCATACTATTTTTAATATTTGTGAAAGAGAATATAATTAAAAAAATTTAAAGAATGTTAAAGTTGATGTGTAATCTGTTCCCACCTTTTCATATATAAATATAATATAGTATAATATAATTTTTTTTTTAATAATCTACGATTATCTTTTACATGCTCATAATTTCTCATAAATAAATTTTATTGTAGAGTTGATTATTACAAAAGATTAGGGTAAATTTGATAACTATGAAAAAAACCTATTTCACTTAACTTTGTAGTGTGATATAAATAATAATAATATTTTAGCAATGATCAGATAACTTTAAAAAAAAAAAAATTGGAGCGTGATCAATGTTTTATTTCAAATGCAATCTTATTATTACATAATTAACAAAAATCCAAACATTATTGGATAATCTTAACATCCAAAATATTATAATGTGTGAAATAAAATAATTAAAATCATAACATACTATCATTCCTTTAATTTGTATAAATGCTTCAAGTTGCCAATGTTATCAAACTTATGAATTTAGGCATACTTGTAAAGGAATAATAGACTCGTAAAGCAAACACATCCTGTAAATTTGTAAAAGTTTGTCTCTATTCATAAATATCTATTAAAATATATAATTATATTATATATAATAGTTAAAATATAATATAAATAAAAAAATTCAAATACAATTTAAATTATACTAATTTTAAAAAAATTATCTGTAATCCATAATATTCAATATAAAAATTTTAATAAAATTCATAAATAAATAGTCAATAGAAAATAATACTTTTTTTAAAACTTTAATACAAATTGTTGAAGACAAAAATTATTTTAATAGAAAATTGTTAAATAAATAAAAATAAATTATGCACAGTTTTTTGACAAGTGACATTTACTTAAAAATGTATAAATACAAAATTCATATATAAAATATAAATGTTAATATTTTTATTATATTGTTAAAGATATTCGTGACATAAATTTTAAAATTTTTATATTTATTAAATTTAAATATTTAATAAACATATTTTAAATATTTAAAAAATATAAAATTAGAATGGGGCGACTTCCCTTGTGTGTGTATAAACTCACATGGTTCCATTATCATTTTTGTCACTGAGATGGAAAATGTACCTATACAAGCAAAATCGTGAGTTTGCCATGACCCTACATTTTTATCTAAATTTGTTGTGTTTGCTAATCTTTTTACGCTGTGTTTAAATGAAGGAAAAGAAAAGTGAAGAGAGAGAAAAGTAAGAAAAAATACGAAAGAGAACAAATTTAGAAAGAAAATATTTTTTCTCTATACATTTGGATGGAGGGAGAGAATATAGGAAAGGAAAAAAATGTGTTAATTTAATATAATAATATTATTATTATTTTAACTTTTTACATATATATATATATGTTTGTTAAAAAATAAAAATAATAAAATAAATAAAAATCAATTTAATAAAATGTTTAAATTATAAAAAAATTATTTTTGAATAAGATAATAAACTTTTATTATAAAAACACATTTAAAATTAAAAAAATATTTTAAAAAAGTATATTCTTCAAATTAATAAATTTTATTTTGTAAAAAATTGTTTATAAATTATTATTTTAATATCAAAATATTAATATTTTATTTTAAAATTTTATAATATTATTTTAATATATATTAATTAATTTAAATATAATATATATAAATATAATAATATTTTTAATATTTTTAAATATTATATATAATATTATATATTTAAAAATATAATAATAATAATAATATCTATATATATATATACATATATACTTGGGCAATGCATTGTGTTGGACATATATTTGTTCGAAAGGGGACATACATGTTCAACTGAAGTTTGATAGCAATATTGTGTTTTTTTTTTTATTATGTGTAATTTTTTGTTTAAATTATATATAATTTATTAATTTTAATATTAAAAAATGTATTATTATTTTATATAATATATTAATCAATTTTATAATAAAATTAATTATAACATTAATTAATTAAAATATTAAAGAATTTTGTTATATATATTATTGTTAATTAATTAAATTTATATGTAACATTTTTTTAATTATATATATAATTTTTTGGTTTTAATATTAAAAATTATTATTTTGAAAAATATATTTATTATTAATTAATTTTGTAATAAAATTAATAATTAATAATTATAATATTAACTAATTAATTAAAATGTTATAAATTTTTGTTAAATATATATACACTTTTGTATTTATTCTTGGAATGACGCGTGTATTTTCTCCTCTAAATTTTTTCATATTTAAAGAAAAAAAATTGATAGAATCCACCGTTTTTTTTTTTTTTCATTTTTTCTCTTCTTTCCAATTTTTTCTACGAGTCAAACAAGAAAAAATGTCATTTCCCTCTTCCTCCTTTCTCTTTTCTTCAACTTTCTATCTATCCAAACGCATTGTTAATTTGAGAGTAATTTGTAATCCAATTAATTGTTCTTATGTGCAAACGTGAACATGAATGTTTTTACGTGTTAACACGCATTCTTAACAACTATGGAAGTTGCTAGATGAATTTATTAATACTTTTTTTTATTGTAGCGTGGTCCCAATAAATAAAAAATATAATGGGCTTTACAATAAAATGTGTATTCGTTTAATATTATTAATTCAACCTGATGAGCCAAACTTGTTTAAAAACGGGCCAGCCTATTTTGCATAACTTTTTTTGTTTTTTTAATATTTTTATTTTGTTTTAATTTTAAATATTATATATTTATCTATTTATTTCATTACTTGTTAGGTATATTTTTATTTTAAATTTTAAATAACTCATTAAAAAATTACAAAAAATTTAAATAACTTAATATATATATAAAAAGATATAAATACTTAAATATATATATATATATAAAAGATAGTAAAACTTCTCAAAATAATAATATTTTTTAATAATATTACTATTAATAATTTATTTTATTTAAATTATAATTTATTTCATAATAATTTATTATATAATAAATAAAAATAATAATCATATATGTTATATAATTTTTTTTATTTATATTTATAGTTATAAATAAATATTTTAATAATATTATTTATTAATAATATATAAATATAATTATAATATTAATGAACTCAGATTCTGATCGAGCTTTAAAAAAAAATTTAAACGTGACTCTTTTTATATTCAAATTTTTTTAAAATAAACTCATTTTTTTGACTTTTTTTTCGTTTATATTTATTTTTTTAAGCTAGACCTATCGGCCAAGCGAGCTTCTCAGCCATAATCAAGTCTATTAATAAAAATAATCTAATAACCTGGAAGAATTCCAAAAGGATGACGTCAATCACATCGTGGCAGTCCATTATTGTTGATAAGACTATGATAGCATGCCCACTTGGAGGTCAAAATGATTAATAAAAATAATCTAAGCCTGTAAGAGTTCCAAAAGCATGACGTCAAACACATCGTGGCAGTCCATTGTTGTTGATGAGACTAGAAAATATATACATCTCTCAAATAGATTTTAACTAATGTATTTTTTTATTTGAATTATTTAAATTTAATTTAAGTGTTCTAAATTTTATTTTTTAATATAAATTATTATTATTTCCTTAAATTTATAGTTAAAAATTATTTTTATTTTATGCTATCCTTTATTTAAAAATAAAATAAATAAAAATTATGATTTTTAAATTATTTAAATGGAAGAACACTTCAATTGAAGCACAATTAATGGACCTCATAATTGGGACAATTTAGAATCCTAAAACCATCGCAAAGTTTGAACTTAGGCCATGGAAGATAGACAAAGTCCAAATAATTACAAAATAAAAAGTAGTTACTAGTTTCTTTTGCGAGCTTTAGCTTTTGGAAACCACAAGGGGCCAAAGAAGTTAATCAGGTACCTGTTCCTTCTCAACAGATTATTAGGCAAATTAAACGTAAAATCTGATTGAACTTGTTTAATATAAATACTTAAGTTTTCTATAATTTTTATCTTTATAACTACAGAATTTTTAGTATGAATGTAAGTCAGCATCACACAATAATCGCATAAATTTAAAACTTCAACATCATCATTGATTTCACTACCTCTTCGTGGGACTGTATGTCTTCCTTAATTTAATCTTCATTTAACAAACCATATCATGTACTCTTATTACTTATAAATAAATAAATTATAAGAAAAGGTGAAATTTTTTATTATTACTATAGTTTTACTCAATTTTTTATTTTATCCATATATTTTAAAAATTTTAATTAGTTCTTATAATTTAAAAAATGTTTAATCTAATTTATGTTGTTAAACTTATATCAGTATATTAAATTTTGTCAGCAACTATGTACTATTTTAATATTCTAAATATAAATAATTCAAACCAACTTATCTGAGTTTCATAATATATGTTGCATCATAAATGTAAACATGTGAATTTATTTCACTTAATTATATATTTTTTTATTAACACAAATTATGTATATTTATAGTGTTAAGATAATATATTATTAGTCATATTAAAAAAATTTAATAATATAATGACAAATATTTAACAATATTGACGAAATTAAAAATTTTAAAAACTATAAAGACTTAATACAAATTTTTAAATTACATATATCAAATTAAAAATTGGAATAATTATACATCATATTCTCTTTCTTGAGATATGCTTAAATTACACAGTTTTTCATTTATTATGAAAGTATATACAAATCATCCCTTAAACAAAAATATGGCCAAAATATTTTTGAGAATAATATTGATTTCTTTTATTAAAAATATAATTTATTAGATGATATATTCTTATACTTTTATTTTAATATTATTTATTTTGAAAAATATAAATTTAATTTATTATAAAATTTAAAAATTAACTATTTTTTATATAAATTAAATACATATTTAATATATATTATATTATATAATATTATATATAAAGGTATTTCGGTTAAAATATATATAATTATAGTTTATTTTTTATTATAGAAAATGCCAATATAACATATATTTTAATTTCAAGAAATATGAGTATAATTTTTTAAAATAACTAAAAATTTGCATAATTAATTCATCTTTAAAAAAATAATATAATCTGAAAATTAACCTAGTATGAATTTAACCTAAAAAGTATATTTATGGTTCCAAATAAGAATTTAACCTAAAAAGTATGTTTATTATATATTCATATCTTCGTATTTGGGTAACTACTGTTTGGAACACATTAAAGGTACGTTTGGTTCTGCAATGGGAGGTGGGAAAAGTCTGTTTGCAAACCACAAATTATAAAAGTTATAACTTATTACTTCAGCCAAAATCACAATTTAAGAGGAAAAGAAGCTGAACCAAACATGCACTAAGCATTTTTACGGTACCTTTAACAAAGGACATGTCACATGTTAGAACCAGAGATACAGTGGCCCCACAACGCACTTGTAGAGGCTATTTTTAAATACAGTTTAGACCTATTTTTAAATAGAAAATTACTTCCTCACACACACACACACACTATATATATATATATATATATGTAACATTAATAAACTTGTATTTAAATAGGCATGCCAAGTGATAACATTTATTAGGGCATTTACTTTGTTAAATTTTTATTGATTTTTTTCCCTATATCTTGATGCGATGACTGTGCGGTGGAGGACATCCAATAAAATTGGAATGTAATATATATATATATATATACACTATAAAATATTGTGAAAATTTTTAATTGATGAATTAACATGCTTCCAAATTTGGTTAAAATTTATTGAGAAACAAAAATTGTGTAATTAACATTACTCATTTTTTCATTATCATGTCAAGGATCGTATTTTTATTTCACTTTTCTTATTGAAAAACAAACAAAACAATCATATTACAATAATAATTTATTGTACAAGTTGTGGAATCAAAAGTTTGAACTTTTCTATTCATCTTTATCTTTATTCGGTGTGCAATAAAGCTATTTAGACAATTATATACAGTTGTATGAAAATATTCACCCAATGGGTCACTATTAAATAACTTTTTGTAACTACATATAGATAGATAGTATGATGCTATGATCTTCTGCGCTTTGTCACGATAAAAATCTTAAAAGGAATCATTTTTTCGGATACAGATACAATGAATCAATTTAATGATTCATGTCTTTAATGCTTTAAGAATATTTTATTGGCTTTAGAAGGAAAACGTGCGACAAACCGACCAATTCAGACTAGTTAGATTTCAAGATTATGTGAGAATCTTTTTTGTATCCCAAGTGGATAATAGTAGTGATTATAAATTAGTATATTTTGATTAAATGTGGACTATGAACCCTAGTTGTTAGGTAAACAATAATATTACTTGGGGATGGTAAATTTGGTCGGCTAACTTCAATTTGATTTGTTTCCATTTATTTAATGATTGATTGAGTATTGATATAAATTTTAACAAAATTTAAATAAAAATATTTAAGCCCTCGATAGAGTTGTAGTGATATATATATATATATATATATATTAAAATATTTATTATTTGATTAATTATTTATTTTATTTAAAATTTAATATTATATTATGCAATCACTCGCTAAAAACGAAACTGTCGTCCTCGTTATTTACTTTGATATAGTATTTTCCAAATATCTTCTATTCTTTTACTTCAAACAACATGTTTTGTCCTTGTCTGCCTTGTCTCACACCGATCTTCTTAGATTTGGGTAGGAGAAAAAAATTGAAAAAATATATAACTATTTAATTAGTGAAAAATAAGTGAAAAAAGAATACATTGAAAGAACATTAAAAGTAAAAATTTTCACATTAAAATATGCAATAACAATATATAAAGACTTTCCATTGTTATAGGAGATGCTTATTCAAAACTTCTCAGTTAGGCAATCACTAGAAGCAGTATTTGTGACTCCACAAACGCCTTTTATGAGCTAATAAAGAGATAGAGAACCCTGCACATCTTGTCTGGTTTGGATGGATTTGAGATACCATGTCACGGTACCACACCAATCCATTAGTAGCCATCTAGCAAGATGTTTTATAAGTTAACGTCAGTCATGAAAAACCATGAATACAGAGATTCCAAATGTTTTAGAACAAAACGTAGAGTATAATTTTGGTGGAAAGAACTTATTTACTGATACTTATATATTTGTTGTTATATTTTTTAATTAAAATATGGTAAATATATAATTTTTCTAATAATAATATAATAGATATATAATTTTTAAAAATAATTATATGATTTCTTAGTTAAGTCATACACATGTTATGTTATTGTTGAAAAATAATATATTTATTATATTTTAATTAAAAAATCTAACAATAAAGATATAAAGTATTGCATATAAATTTAATCCATATTTAATAGAGTATAAAAATTTTAAGAAAATAAAAAAGAATATAAAAATAAGAATGAAATAGAATCTTATAATTTAGAATTGTTAAGTATGCAAAAAATTAATTGTGAAAATTGAAATAACAAGAAAAGAGTGTATGAAATTGATGAAAATTTTTTATTGTATCATTACTCTAAAAAAAAAATAAAAACTATTAAATAATAATTATAAAAATATAGTATACATTATACACAAAAAGAAGGAGAGGGAATTATTTTTTT
Source organism: Erythrophleum fordii (assembly GCA_032878935.1). Classification (NCBI taxonomy): domain Eukaryota; kingdom Viridiplantae; phylum Streptophyta; class Magnoliopsida; order Fabales; family Fabaceae; genus Erythrophleum; species Erythrophleum fordii. The sequence goes on from JAVQMF010000045.1 coordinate 18,936,425, forward strand.
CTTTTGGATGGGGGCAAGGAAACGTATTTCATTTTTATTTGTACATGTGATATCTATTATAACTTATTATTATTATTATTTAATAATATTTATTTTATTATTATTATTTTTAAATAGAAACACTAAAGTTATTTACTATATACAAGATCACTTTTGTCTTTTTTCATTATAATAATTTTGCATACCAAACAATTCATAAAATTATATTTGGTATGATATAAAAAAAATACCTCTCCTTTTGATATTTAATAGAATAAAAATAGTATATGAATGAAATGAAAAATAAGTAAATAATCAAAATATAATTGAAACAAAAAAAAGTTAGAGAACTAATATTTGTTAATTACAATAACACAAAAATAAAAAATCTTAATTAAGAATATCAATTTGAATATATTTATAAATTTATATCAAAAGAAACTTTAATATTTAAAATTATTTTAAAGAATTTAAAAATAAAAAATTTTAACTATATAAAATAATAATAGTTCAATATATCAAGTTAAAATTTTTTATTATTAGATTTTTTAAAAATAATTTTAAAATTAAAAAATTTTAATATAAAATATTATTGTTATTTGAAATAAGATAATATTATTTATATCTTCAATAATAATTTTTTTAAAATTTAAATAGAATAAATTGTACGATGAAACAATAACTTTGACATTTAAGGATCTGTTCATTTCTAACCCCTGGAACAATATTCATTCTGTCTCCCCTCCCCCTCTCTCTCTCTCTCTCTCTCTACCTCCATCTATAATCTATAAGGAGCAGAAAACGAAAAACAAATTAAAAGAACAGCGACGGATTCTTCCTCGAGTTGAAGTGTTGTTTGCGGCAATCGTATGGGTACATGGTGACTAGTGGGAGGGAATACGGAGATCCTAGACGCGAAGACAAACATGGAGTTTTGAGGTTCTCAATTGAGGATTACAATCAGAGCCTATGGCGGTGGCAAAAGCTGGCGACGATGAGAGGCTGGAGTTTAAGAAAGTGGTGAACCAGTGAACTCATTCGGTTCTCAATGATAGAGTGGGTACCTAATTTCATTTTCTGATTTTTAAATTAACTTAAGGATTACAAAAAGTGAAGTTATAAAAAAGGATATATAAAATAATTAAAAAAGTTACATATGTAATTCTGACAATGTTAATTGAAGGATGTAAAGTCAAAAAAAATAAAAAAAATATTTGTGAATTTGTAAAATAAAACTATTTTTTTTATTTTTAAAAATTAATTTAATAATTAAAATAATAAATTAATAAAAATATAATAATTATAAAAATATAATAAATATTATATAAATTATATAAAATAAATATGTTTACGGGACAATAAACTACTTGAGATTAGGTCGAGTGAAAGATATAATTCTTGTTTCTATTCTCAAAATAATTTTAAAATTATGTGTGATTATTTTATAAAAAAATAAAAAATAAAAATTTTAAATAATATTTATTATATTATTATAGTTATTACTTAAATTTTATTTATTTTATTTTATAATTTTTAAAATATAAAATCATATTTTTTTAATATTTATTTTTATTTCTAACTTTTTGTTTATCAAATGATTAAAAATTCTTCTTCATCTTTGTTCTCACAAGATAAAATTCTCTAATTGTCCTTTCCTAAATCAAACCGTCCCATAACAATTCTTGAATTTGGAGATAAAATATTTAGCTCGGTATATGAAATTAAAATTTGACATAACTAACCCATGCTAATTGATTAAATTGAAATATTTTAGGTGAAATAAAAAATAAAAAAGGTCCACTTATATGATATCCACATCATAAATTTGTTTTTTCTCCTCGTTTCAAATAAAATATATTTCACAGAATTTGACTTCGCCCCAAGTGCCCATAGTCAAAAAAGTACAGCTAAATGCAACAGCTAAAAAAACAAACAAAACGACAAATGATACGCGTATTAAACCCGTTAGCTAAGGCTCTGGCGCTTCCAAATCCCCTTCTTCATTCATTTCTGCGGGGAGAGAGAGAGAGAGGACCTGACAGTGAAATATCATTCGAAATGGCCGTCTCGAGTTGTGCTAGGGTTTTCTCCTCCTTCGAGTGCCGTTCAGATCCCGATTTCTCCGCTGCTCCGAGGTTCGAGAATCTCGGCCAAGGACGATTCACCGCCCGCCTTAACGCTGCCGCCGGTGGAACGGCTGCGTTTAATGGGCTGTCGTCCTTGATCTTGAGGTTTCCTCCGAACTTCCAGCGCCAGCTGAGCATCAAGGCCAGGAGGAACTGCAGCAACATTGGAGTTGCGCAAATTGTCGCTGCTTCGTGGTCCAATAACTCCGCTGCTCATGGGGTTCCGGCTTCGTCGGCTGCTGCATCAGCCGTCGATGTCGCCTCTGCCACAGCTCCACTATCCATTGCTCCGGCGGAGCTAGCGGCCGATGACGACGTCGTTGTCTCGGGGGGCTGTGACGGAAATGGGGCTGTACAGTTTCTGGATTCAGTTGATACTTCTTATTCTTCGTTTTTGAAAACTGATGGAAGCATAGCGATTCATGCCGGTGCGTATCGTTGAATCGATTTACAGTCTAACTTAAATTCATTCGTAAATAGATTTTTGTTTTACGAATTTCTCGGTCGCAGAAAGATTGTTTTTAGTGATTGTATTCTTCATACTTTTCCTTTTCTCTTTTCAAGATTGGATATTTAGCAGCCATTAGATCTAGATCTTACACTTTCTATTGCCCTTTTCGTATCCGCTTGCTTCCCTTTTGTACTTTAGGGTTTCTTATGTTGAGCCTCACGTGCTAGTAGTCATCTTGACCACTTGTTATAATATCTTAGTTGGATTATGATTTTCTTTGGCGTTAAAGATTATATGGTTAATAGCTGATCTGATTGATCTTACATTTGGTCGATGCAGCTGAAAGATTAGGTCGGGGTATTGTAACTGATGCGATTACCACCCCTGTGGTGAATACTTCTGCCTACTTCTTCAAGAAAACCGCTGACCTCATTGATTTCAAGGTACTATTAGATCATTGAATTGTCCTTTGAAGAAAGTAGTGAAATACGTTAATTGCTAAAACATCCAAATATGGTATTAGTTATTGATACACCTTGTGTCGAATGGATTATTTTCATCATTTATCAGGAGAAACGTCAAGTCAGTTTTGAATATGGGCGCTATGGTAACCCAACAACAGTGGTTTTAGAGGAGAAGATAAGGTTGGCACTTATTGTATTTTGTTCTTTAAATGTTTGATGTGTTACAAGCTCTTAATGATTCTTTTTAAACCAGTGCACTGGAGGGGGCCGAATCAACTTTGATTATGGCATCTGGGATGTGTGCTAGCACAGTCCTTTTGATGGCACTGGTTCCAGCTGGCGGACATATGGTGACCACTACAGATTGCTATAGGAAGACCAGAATTTTCATTGAGACCGTTCTCCCAAAGATGGGAATCACGGTAAATGATTCATCCTCTCGTTGTTGCTGTGTGTTTTTCTTCTTTTTTTTTGGTGGTATTTTTCTTTCTTGGTATTGAAGGAGGGAGAGGAGCGTGGTTGTGGTCGTAGTAGGCTTCCTGTTCAACTTTAGACAACTTCTGTTACTGCCTCTCTAATTTGATCAGATGTTTTTCACCAAAAACATTTTGAAAGACAGAAATTTAATAGGAAAAAGCTCTACCGTGGAACTCTTAGTGATAGAAAGAGGGAACTAACAATAATATTTCAATAGGAAAATGTGCTGTGGTTATACCTGGATATTGAGGGCAGGGTCAGGTAAAGGTGGATTGAAAATATTTTCAGTAGATTGGCAGTTGACGCTGCTACCTTTTTAAATCTCAGGCCGCAGCTTTAGTGGTTATAAACTCACAATTTTTGTTTTCTTTACTGAGCAGGCCACTGTTATTGATCCAGCAGATGTGGGTGCTTTGGAAACTGCGCTTAATCAGAACAATGTTAGTGGTGAAGAGAGTAAATGGATTCCTCTTTGAATCTGTGTGTGTTTTATAATATTAACATATGTTTCAGAGTACATTATTTTACATGTATGCAGGTGTCACTGTTCTTCACTGAGTCTCCAACCAATCCATTCCTCAGATGTGTCGACATTAAGCTGGTTTCAGAGCTTTGTCACAGAAAAGGGGCTTTGGTCTGCATTGATGGTACATTTGCCACAGCTATCAACCAGAAGGTCCTTGCCCTTGGGGCTGATCTTGTCATACACTCTGCAACAAAATACATTGCTGGTCATAATGATGTAAGTCAGCCTTGCCTTCCCTGGGAAAGCTAGTTTGATAAAAAGAATACAAACAATCTGGATCTCAGAGTTCATAGCTAAGTGATAAGCCCTTTTTTTTCCCTCCTTTTCCTGTTTCAGGTTCTTGCCGGCTGCATAAGTGGTTCAGAGAAGTTGGTTACCCAAGTTCGCAATTTACATCATGTTTTGGGCGGTACTCTCAACCCAGTAAGTCATTTATATTAAGCTATGCCCTTGGGTGGTATATATTTTCAGATGTGTCTATGGAAAATTATCATAATTGACTACTCGTCTGTCATGCCTAATAGTGTGTAAATGTGTTCGCTTAACAGAATGCTGCATACCTAATCATTAGAGGCATGAAAACTTTGCATCTTCGTGTACAGCAGCAGAATTCAACGGCATTGAGGATGGCCAAAGTTGTAGAGGCACATCCTAAGGTACAGTGGCATTGATATGTAAAATGTTTGTCTTCTTTTACTGAATGTTAAAGTTATTACTTAATTGGCCCCCCAAAAAAAGGTTATTAATTGGGATTTTGGAAAAATACTTGCTTTTATGAGTTAGAAAGGAGCATGTGCATAAGCATGGAGGCTTTTTTTTCATCAACATTATATTTTTGTTGACTGTATTATTCTTTATCAAAATATATGTTTGTCGAGCCAATTTCCCCCTATATATGATGTTGGACATATCAGTGGGTACTGCTTATTGGGGCAGGCATTGATATTGTTTGATTCTGTTTTCTTGATTCATATTGATGTAAATTTCTTTTCAATGTTCTGTCGGCCTGTATATTTGACCCCTTTTTTTTTTTGAGGTAAAACATGGGTTCCTTAATCTAGCTTTTCTGGATAATTGTGTTAAAGCTAGTATATGTCTACCACTATCTCTTTCCTTTATTTTAAAACTATTTATTTTATTATATTTTTCTGTATGTCATTACTATCATGATTCTTGGTATCATTTTAGTATTTTAGAATTCAATATTGATGCTAATGTCTTTATACGAAGGGCCTGAAAAGACATGTCTGAGTTCTGCTTCTGATATGATGTGAACTGGCTTAATGGTGTAATACTATTGGCAGGTGAAGCGCGTCTATTATCCAGGCTTGCCAAGTCATCCTGAACATGAGCTTGCCAAGAGGCAAATGACTGGTTTTGGAGGTGTGGTCAGTTTTGAGGTGGGGATTACCTTTCCATTGTGTGGTTGCTACTCGCTATCTTTTTCTTTTGAAGTAAGTTGTGCTTGATGCTATTTGTGTGGTTAATATTGATATCTCTATTGCTCAACCTGCAGATCGATGGAGACTTGATAACCACCATCAAATTTGTTGATTCACTGAAGATCCCATACATTGCTCCATCCTTTGGTGGCTGTGAGAGCATTGTGGATCAGCCTGCTATCATGTCTTACTGGTACTCTCTAAATTCCTTGTCACATGCTTGATTGATCGCTACTTGTCATGGGCAAGGTCCTACTTGGAAATGGGGATAGCAGCAGATTTGGATTGTGTATTCAAATTTGGACGGTTTAAATTTCAGTTTTTTTTTTTTTAAATCCCAACCATTCATTATTTTAATTTTGATATATATATATATATATATATTAATTTTGAAGGAATCAAAACGCAAAATGAAGTCAATCTTCTATCTTTTATAAGACAAACAGTGTCTTCATCTTGTGTTTTGCATACTTCAAAATAAAAAATAAAAAAAATAAATGGTTGAGATTTGGAAAAAAAATAAAAACAAAATAGAAGTAATGGAAAGTTAAACTATTCAGATTTGTGTGATGGTCCAGATCTGCTGCCCCCCTCGAGCAGAGGATCCCCATTCCCTACTTGGTTGTTACCTTGTTGTGAAATCGCCTTTAGTGGGTCTCGTGATTTAAGATGTCATTTTTTTGTAAATAATGAGCCTACGTTTATCCTGCAACAGGGATCTTCCCCAGTCAGAAAGGGCCAAGTATGGGATTCATGACAACCTGGTCCGTTTCAGCTTTGGAGTCGAGGACTTTGAAGATTTGAAGGCAGATGTTCTTCAGGCTCTGGAAAGCATATAGAGTGCAATCACCCGGGCCATTTTGATTTGGTTCTTAATCCATTTGTTATCGTTCCCGATGTATCAATTGAGTTTTGATCATCATTTGTTCTCTAGAGTATATGTTCAAGGTTTTTGCTAATTTCAATGTTACCATGAGTTGCTGGAACTTCCATCTGATGTTTGATCACCTATCACCTTCCCCCAAAATAAAGCAGAAAAAGCAGATAGTGATGAACTCATTGTAGGCTCTCTGAGAAGGGCCGAGTTATTGCGCCACTTTTGTTTACTTCTTTGCGCAGGGGCGATCTGTATGTTCCAATTTTATCAGATGTCCGTTAAGGGACTCTTTTGTTTTTTAAAATTATCACCTCTATTTCGCATACGTTAAGGGGCAATGAATTCATCAGAACGTCTTGACGAAACATAGATAATTGAGTCCCAGTGGCTTCGGGTGTCTCGTATTGCAGTTTTTTCAAATAAAAAGTTTTCTGATATAAAATTTTTTTATTTGTTTTGGTAAATTTGGATAAATATTTCAATGGTTTAAATTCTGCTTCAAATTTATGAAAGATTTTCCTATTTGACGGACGAAAACTATTTCCATTTTCTACTCACTCCACGGCTATAGGTTATAACTGATATCTATAATGGGCCAATATTAGCAGAAGTCTAATATGTTTACACAAGTGTCCAAAGGTTAGACTGGCCTAGTCTCTGTTCCAAGTTTGGACTGACTATATTTTTAGGGACTAAATATAAATGCATCTTTTTAATTAAGAAGTATTTTTAAATTAAAATATAAATATATAGTTTAGTTGAAAATTATGAACTTGTCTATTGAAATTATATACTTATGTTATTATTAAAACATTATATATATGTCAAATTTTAATTGAGAGATTTGATAATATATATATTATTTTTATTTGAATCTAAAAAAAATTATAAAAGCGAGATGGGTTGAACAGATATTAATTTTTTATTTGGTCTCAAAAATGCATTTTGTAAATGAAATAGACTTAGATCAAGCCAAAATTTTGATACTTAAACAAGCTATGGTTGGATGTAAACATTTTTACTCAAGTTAAAAGCCAAATTAAAAAAAAGCTTGAATTGAGTTTTACTTAAATTTGAGTTTAGAATCAAGGTTTTCTGCTTAGTTTAAAGTTAGCTATTAGAAGATGAATTTGAGTTTAGAATCGAAGTTTTCTATTTAGTCTAAAGTTGGGTCTTAGAAAAAATTTTAGAAGTAAGTTCTACTAAGATTTGAACTTAATTTTTTGTTTTCCCCTTCCTGGAAAGCCTACCCCTCTTTTTAGATCTAGTTTATCAACAATTAGCAGTAGCATTGAATCCGTTGCGATTGTTCGTGTCACATCACTTACTAAATGATTACTGTCTATAATTTGTTACCTTTTTTTTTTTACCCATATTATCTAAACAAAAGAAAAAATTTTCCTAAAATAATTTTCCATTGAAATAAATAATAGAAAACTTTTTTATGGAAAAAAATTTCTATAAATTTTTCATTCTCCCACAAAACAAATAAGGCCCAAGCCTAATTAGGGACATGTTTGGGACATTATCTCACATCTCATGGTATCTTTGCATTTGGAGTCTTCAGTGGTTTGACTCGGTCAGATTTTTGCAAATCGGATCAAATTGTTAAAGTTGGTTTACCATGGGAAGAGGGGGCCGATTGGTTAGATTCAAGTCTTTAAAATTATACAACCAAAATCAAACCAATGATCCGTCATGAGCAATTGGAGCTTATACAGTAGGATATATATTTTTGAAAAAAAAAAAAGATTAGGAATGTACATGTTCCGATACGTTGTTTTAATTACACCCTCAAGTTACAGAGGAGAATTTTGGATGAATCATCCACATGAAATGTATTGGACTAAGCGTAATAAAATATACTATTTTCTTTATAAAGATTTAATTAAATTATTTTCTTTGTTTTAAAACTATCTTTTGACTTCTATTATATTCAATATGTTCGCAAATCTTAATTATATACTTTTTATCAATAAAATTAATTAATTTTTAATAAAGTGCGTTCATTTGAGAAGACAAAAGCTTTGTTCTTATTTCTCATTTTCTAATTTTAAAGCATTATTATTATTATTTGTTTGTTTGTTGTGTTTATGTTTATAGGATACTTTTTTATTAAAATATTTAGTTAAATTGGTGGATAACTGTAATATTAAGTTTTAGTATGAGATTGTAATTTTAGTTTGATAGCTATAGTTATGTGGGTGTAAGTCCAAACCATTGCGCAACCTAAATAATTTTAAGGAGACTAAGAATTATTGGCACAAATCCTTTTCTATAAAAGAAAATGTCTTTAGAATTACAAATTACAAAAATATAAAAAAAAGAAGAAGATGATGTTATCTTACTAAATATATCATTGTATATTGTCTGTTACAGACCATCTTTTTTTTCTCTTAGTCCATTGAAAAAATAACTTATACCCACAACATTCTAAGTAATATATAACCATCTTACTGGGGCTAAATTTTTTGATCTTTTTTTTTTTGGGTCATATTCCAACACCAATAATATGGTAGCACAGTAATTTTATATTATATAAAATGTTAATTTTATTGGCAAAAAATAAATATTAGGGGAGATTTTTTAAATGCATATCAAATTTCTTAAGGATTAGATAATATTTTTTAAATATAATTTAGTAGTGCGCAGATGGGGATGTAGCTCAAATGGTAGAGCGCTCGCTTTGCATGCGAGAGGCACGGGGTTCGATCCCCCGCATCTCCAATCATAGTTTCTTTATTGACTATATAGTTTTACTTCAGTCGTAAAATATGAAAATGGAAAGTGCGATGCACTTTGTTTAAAATTTATAAAATCCATATTGTTTGTCCCGATGTTTGTATGATCTATTAAAAGAACTAGGATCCTCGCTGAACAACTCATTATTATTAATCAATATATTTTGGTTCCATTTTATAATATTTAATATTATTTTATATATAACAGATGATATAATTAAATTAAAGTTGACTTTACATCTTGCAACAAATTCAGTGTAGACGTGTGTATACGATGTCTTTTGCCAGTGATACTGTCCTTAGCCATTAGTAATTAGAAGAAAAAACTTAAAAAGTAATGATCGATGTTAAATTGAAGAATATGGAGCTGCAATAAATATATAATTACACGGAATTCTTGAACTTGCTCCTCTGGAATGATCTGTAATCTGCTAACAATCTGACCGTGTATCCTTTCTTGATATCCTCCACGATTTTCCTGATAATCTGTTCATTAATTACTTAATCAACACCTTACTCATTAAACATAGATCTAATTAATAAACAAATTTACTGAACTTGATGCTAGCTAGTTAGAGTAAGAGAAGACAATATTAGGCTAACCGAACGTAAAATATCGTCCAAGACATGTTCAGGAACCCAAGAGAGCAGAGGAGGAAAGACAATGGTAATATTAGCCTTTAATTGATTCTTAATAATGCAGCTACGAGTTCCATGTCTTTGAGGGTACAAGGTTCCTGTAGCTTCGAGGTTAAAGAGAGGTGGCATGTAATCTGCATGGAGACCTTGGAGCTCCCACTTTGTCTACAAATGAAGAAAGAATGAAAGTGATACAAAATCTGCAGATTTTAAGGGTTATAAGAAAAGCATGACCGAATTTGACGGAAGTGCTTACAGTGTGAGTTTCGTAGAGTTTGGTGATATGGGGAGGAATATGAGGAGGGTAGTCTTCCCCATTTGATTTGGTTCTCACTCTAATGTCTATTACTGGCTGCACTGTCAGGAATAAGGCTTGTATCACTGGCATTTTTATCCTCCACTCTTCCTGCATCCGTTATCGCATTTCACATGAAAGAGATTCATTTTTAGCACTTGATTGTGCTTTGATAACGTTTAAATTGAAGAGAATGAAGGACGGAATTTAGAAATATTGAATTAATATTTTTTCTGTTCATAATTTCATTCTTCTCAATTCAGTATATATATATATATATATAATAGTTAGATTAAAATCTAAATAAAAAATGTCTAAACTAAAATTTATATTCTTTTTTATTTTATTTTATTTTTTTAACTCGAACAAATCCTAAAACGGTTTTGTTTTGTGGGAGAATGAACATTTGATCTTTAAAAAAATTTTCATACAAAAACTTTCTATTGTTTGTTTCATTAAAAAAATATTTCACAAAAATTTATTTTTGTGTCCAAATATAGCCGATGATAAGTGATAATAAGATGTTAAAGTAATTATGAAAATGATTGATTTATTTATTTTTAAGAAATTTGTTTTTTTAAAAATTTAAAGTAAAAATTAGATTGTTGAAAATTTTTCTTTGAGAATTTTTTTTAGTAAAACCAACACAATAACTTTTTTATTTGGGCTAAAAAGAAATTTTCTAATAAACGGATCCTAAGGGCAGATGAAGATGGAGGCAATGAAATTGGAAATGTATTCTGCATTTTTCCATGACGTGACATAGGGGGTTTTGGAAGGAAAAAAATAATAATTTAAGAAAAAAAAACCATATTGATTAGTGTTTGTGAAAAGAGAGGTCTCTATGACTAAAATTCTGGATTTCTGCATGGATACAAAAAAAGGGAAACAAACAAACAAACATGTTGAGTATGGTATACGATAAGTATTGCTTCTCCCTTTCTCTTTCTCAAAGAAGGAAGAAATTGAAAGCAGCTATTGCGTACAACATAGAAATTAGACATTGCTTAATGTACAGTACAGAAAATACCTGATTGAGCTGTTGGGCAGTTGCTTTTTCTGGAATGATCGCTCGGACTGCTCTTCCCTTTTCCTCCATGTACTGATCAAAGGAAGCCTGCCAAACCCGTGATTAATGAATTGCAGACAGCTATAACTTAAACACATAATAAATGACAGAGGATGAAATTAGATGGTACCTCAACACCAGGTAACTCGTGGAGAGGAACGTTATCAGCAGTAATGTAAGTGAAGGTGCAAGTTTTCTGATTCTTGATCACCAAATGGCATGACCCTCCAGATATAACTGGCTTTTCACGATGCCTCTTTTGGTTTTTGGGCTGTATTTCTCGTGCAAAACTGAAGCAGCACAGCCGAGGTTGGCAGGGAAAGAGAATGCTTGCCATACCACTTATTAATTGTTGTCTTTGAATTTGCATTTGTGTACTTTCCTTTCCAATTTATACAACTTGCTTCCTTGTTAAAACTGCCAACTAACTGAATAATATATTATTGTTTTTTAGTTAAAAATTGCAAATATAATAAGTGCACGTCAACGGATCGGTTGAGATTTGAATCAACAAAAGTACTATTTTTGTCTCTTAAATTTGAGAGAAGTTTTAATTTTGTCTCCGAATGTTTTAATATGTGTCAATTTTTTATTTTATTTTATATAAATTTCATTATTTTCTTAATCACTAACAGCGTTCCGGTAGTTTTTTTTTTAATATAAAAACTACTTACATGGACAAGACTAATGCTTGGATCCACTGGCATCATCATTCTTCTTCATCCACAAGCAGCAAAGAGAGTAATTTACCTTAAAATTTTAATTTTTTGGTTATAGATCAAGTCTTGAAACTCTAATTTTACCTAGCCTAACCTACTATATATCTAAATTTTATTCTTCCAATATATTTCCATCCAAAATGAGGTAGTTTTGTCCTCCCTTAAAATATACAAACCTCAACTCTTAATATTCCCTCCTTCATTTCATTTGATATCTTCAGCCACACTCCTTTCCAATTCTTCTCCAGTCTCCCCCCCTCTGTCAATCAGTCCTCTAATAAATTATGATTTGGATCAACAAATTAACTTGAAGTCACTCATTAGTCCATCAAGTTAATACTTAAAAACTCTTGACAGTTACCCTACATAATAGCATTCTTAATAACCTGTAATCACTTGGTTTAATAATCCATAACTACTCATAATCATCTATAATGGCTCCATAGCGGCTTTCTCTTACATGTCCACTGGCTCTATAAAAAGAGAACTTCTCCTATCTACTCGGTATATAATGTTCACTCTTGTTTAGTTCCTTTCCACCCGTGACAGAGGCCAGCTCCCTTGCAACCTTGACTTGCTTCTGTCTTGCAAGTTTATCGCCATTGGAGTTGAGCATTATCATCATTGAGAGCCGGAGAGATGTACCAATTTTTCCTAGATGATCTAAGATATGGTCACTCCCTTCATCGGTCGATCAGCCTTCGCGCTTAATTAGCTGTCGCTTTTGATTGTTTTTTGAAAATCGAAAAGAATACCACAGTAAGAGCCATTGATGGCTGTCGTTGGTGCTCGGCCTTGAGCGAGCCTATTTAACATCTCTGGTGGAGAGACTGTTAACCAACCATCTCGCTCCGTCACCGCACCGGCCTTCAGCCATTAACACTGGCAGAGAAGTCTTAAAACAACTCCTTTTGGCCGCTAGAATAAAAAAGGCAATGAACACTAGCGAGTAAGGCTACCAGAACGGTCCAATTCCTCGCATCAGTTTGTCACCAACAATGAAGTCCTGATCTACCCGACAACAGGACCTCCATCAAACAGATCTTATCGATTCTGAGAAGAACACGTGTAGTGAACGCCATATGAAGCATGGTATATAGGTATTCTTGTTACAGGTTTCATTCCTTCTTTTATCGGTTAATAACTATGAATATAATGAAGTGTTGGCGAATGGTTCTAATGAACAGTTGGCTAATCAGTAAAACATACACATGATGATCGAACCATACCAAATATGATAGTAACGGTGAATTCTTATATGCAAGCACAAATTGGGTGGCATTGGTGAATTCTACTATAGCACTATAAAGACATGACATGTGAAGCTAACATGTCAAAGCTCTGTTGAGTGAGATTACAAGGTTGAGGGCCGAATAGTTAGATAAATACTAAGTATGTAAAGAAAAAGAAAAAAAAAAGAATATGTGAAACAAAAAAAATACTTATGTTTTAAAAAATAAAAAAATATTTATTAAATAATAATTATAAAGGTATAATATATATATTATAAAAAATTACTTTTAAAATATTTATACCATATGGCAATAAATAAACCAAATAGGCCTTAAAAAAAAGGGAAAGACCTCATATTTTAAAAATAGTTTTAGTATTCATTTTTTTTGGCTCTATTACTTAGGTTATTTTGTCCAATAACTCAAATCAAATTAGAATTTTAGAAAATTCTAAAAAAATAAAAAAATTTCTTCCTCTTGCACAAATTACAAACAAAATTAAAAAGAATAAAAATCCATCATCTCTTCCTCCTCCTTCCTCCCAAAAAGATCCCCCTTTGGTACACTGAATTTTCTTCTATAGAAATGGCAAGAGAATGCTAAATGGAATACAATTGAATGAATTGTATTTGATATGATAAAAAAAAAAAGAATACTTTCCCTTTATTTGTTTGGTAAGATAAAAATAGTAATAGAATGAAAAGTAATGATAAATGATCAAAATACTTTTAGATTAAAAAAAATAATGCAAGAATAAATTTTTATACATAATTATAATTAGTATATAATATAATTATTTGATTATTTTTATATAATTATTTATATTTATAAATTATTATTTTAATATAATAAAAAAAAATATTTATATATAATTTATAGATGTAAATAATTATTTGTATAACTAAATATTTTATATATTATTTTAATATATATTAATTTAATATGTATTAATTTATTAATATATTTAAACATATATATATATATTAAATATATATAATAAAATATAAATAATAAATAACATATATTTATTATATATATATATAATTTATATGTAGTATATATATATATATATATAGACACATAATAATACATATAAATGCATTTGCAATGCATATAAAGGAATCGCATTGTTGCAATGCATTTATATGCATTGCCTGACAAACTGTTAGTTAGAATGATTCGATTGATGGTTAATTAGGTTAAATTGACTAAGTGTTAGTTAGTATTTTTTAATTTAAATTAATTTAATATTTTAAATATTAAATATTATTATTTTTCTTTTGCTTTTTAATATAGATTAAACTTTAATCACAAATGAAATGTAATTTTTATATTTTAATTAAAATTCAATATTTAAAGTGTTATCATTTTTAAAGTTATGCAAATTTAAAAATTGGAAAAAGTGAATTATTATTATTTTTGGACAAATAACGGTTATTATTATTTTTAAAGGATAAATACTATTAATTATTTTTAGAATGTTTTTATTATTTTTCTTATTATTTCTTCTAAAAATACTATTAATTACTTTTCTAAGTTACAAAATACTATGTATGGTAATTAATTAATAATTTAAAAATATTATATTATTTTTTATAAATTTATATTTTGGTACATAGAATCCTTTTCAATGGAAATAGAAAAAGATTGTTAAACGGAATGTAATTAAAATATAAGATCCATACTCAAACTTATGCTTTGGTTGAAACCTGAAACATGTCTAAAAATGTTAATCTTACACTTGAATAGCACATAGATCTTGAAATGCGAATTTATGTAATCTTGTATTCAGTTGATAAAAGTTCAACGGAGAAGGACAATATCAACTTTTAACTATTTTGGCTGCCATCAGCACTTGAAATCTATTTTTCTCTAAATTTTTTTGAGTTACTGCCTCTTTTTCAAACCAAACACGAATGAGCATTAAATACTATTTCTTTTTCAATTTCTATTGACATATATCATAGGACTAAAATTTTCTTTTTCTACTATTTCGTCTTATCAAAACTAAAAAAAAAAATTGAAATCAAAATCAATATTCTCTCCTACCGCAACTAGAAAAAACAAACAAAAAATTCAAAAGGCGAAGGTGAAGACCCATTTCAACATTAGAGTTAGTAGTACTAAATAAAAAACTCTTTCATAATCTATGGAAGCCGCAGAAGGTGAAGACCTAGTTTGACGGCAATGAAGAAGATGAAGGACAAGTGGGATTCCATGCGAAGACCCAGTTTGACGGCAACGAAGCATCTGCAACTTCCATGGGTTTTGCTATGAATCCATACGAAGACCCAGTTCAACAGAACTTCTGCAACTTCCATGGGATTCCAATTTTTGGTTTGATTTTTTGTTTTTGGGTGAGAAGAAGAAAAAGATAAAAAATTTCTGTTTTATAGAGAGGAGGAGAAGATTGATTTTTATTTTTATTTTATTTTATTTTTTGGTTTTGATAGAAAGAAGAAAAACAAAAAAAATTTAATTTTTAGGAGCCTTTTGAGATTCTTGGTTTAAGTATTGGACAAAATAATTAAATTAGTGGAGTTAAAAAATACATATTATAATTATTTTTAAATAAATGAGATTTTTTTTTCTAGCTTGTAATCCCATTCAGTAGAATTTTGTTATGTTAATTCTATGTGTCATGTCCTTACACTGCTACCGTCAAATCGTACTAGTGCCACCCAATTTGTTATTGTACTCGCTAATATTAATTTCCTTCAATTCAATTGTGTGCCTTTGTCGTATTAGACTTGCTATGCAGCACAATTTGAAATGCTTAATCTAGTTTATAATATTAATTCTAGCTCTCGCTTAAAAAATTGCTTGTCAAATTATTTAACTCAGTAAAATATACAAATGTTTTATGCCCAATTTTTGTGTGGTGCAAATGTGTATCTCTAGATAAATAAAATGGATCCTCTATGCTAACTATTTTGGGGTGCAATAGAGTTGAAACACAAAAAGTTGTTAAGAAATTATGCAATGATTGATTGAAAAATCATAATAGAATTTGAATCAAGAAACATAGGAGAAGATTTAAAAACATGTGAACTTCACACTGTCCTTAAAGTAAATTTGTCCCCACACTCAGAAACATGTGAACTTCACATTATTCTTAAAGTAATATTCGTTTCCACTAATTGTTGTTAGGTTTAAGCAAATTTGATTTTAGGAATTATCTAAAACACTTTAGAGTACTTCACTCAACAATGGTGAAATTCTCTTTTTTTAAGACAATTGCTATAGGTTTCAAAGAATAAGGGGATACAGAGGAAATGCTTTATTAGTTATGATGTGTTTAGAATCCATGTATATATAGAATTTTTCTCAACTATCATGTCCATCTAACATGTTTGAGTTTGAATTTGAAATTCAGTCTCATTCAATAAGTGTATGAAAGGTTATTTAGGCTTTTCTAATAGTCATTTGACTATTTTGGATGAAAGACTGACTTTTTAAACTAATAGGTACCAAAATTGACAAGACTTTTTTCAATTTTTAAAGTTTTTCAGTTGATTAGTCGATTGCTCTTAAAGTCTAATCGACTGTCATATAATAAAATATTCCAAGATTACTTTATGCAAACAAACCAATTGATCGGATTTGATAACCAGTCAACTACTCGTATTGTGCCAATCAACTGGTCTTCATGACCAGCCTCCTGTTACCTTCCAAAAGCAACCTATTATTTTCTAACTTAAACTAGTTGATTGGGTTGACTACTAGTTGACTGGTTTCATAATCCAATTAACTAACGCTTATAATACCTTTTAGATTTGCTTTTCTTTGTTTTTTTAAACTAGTTTTAACAATCCCGTACTTAGTATGGAAAAACTAAGTATTTTCTCTAGTTATAAAATCATGTATTATGAAAGGTATCTATGGGTAGCACATGGCAAAAAATGTGCTAATTTTCTATGAGTCTTGTTAAAGGTATTTAAGATCATGTATGTGATAGTTCCAATTTTGATTGAAGAATTGTAATTCAATGCTTTGTAGAGAAAATACTTAGTTTTTTTAAATTAAGTCAGGCATTATTGAATATAATTTGAAAAGACTATAGAAAACTTGAGATTGACAAATACCAGTCAATTAGTGCAACTCATAAATACGAAACAAAAAGGTTCATCTCGAGTTGACTTTGGTGAATTGGTCTTAAAGAAGATTTGATTGGTCTAAGACACTAATCAATTAGGAACCAACTTTGACTTGATTAGTCTAATGCAGAGGGAAGTTTGGGGAAATTTGTGGTAGACCAATCAACTAGTCAATTATAAAATTTCAAAAAACTCAATTGCTTATTAGTTTTGGTGTCTATTGGTTTGAATTGTCACGTGCTTTTGGCAAGAAACAATAATATGGCTATAGGAATGTGTGGAGAATTTGAAAATGCATTCAATAAACATGTTTTGAAATTCAAATTTCATTGAAAGACATTATGGTTCAAAATCGATTATATAAAAGATTGATTTTGAACACATAAAAAAACATTAGAAACATTTTCTCTTCATCACAAATTCTTAAACCTTTTACATATATTCTTGAAAGACATAGTTCCATTAATTATTGAATGTAACTCTCTATAGTGTTTTAAAGTACTCTTAGAAGCAAATTTATCAATATCTTACAGCAACTAATAAGGAGCAAACACCTATTATGACGTAGTGTATGGTGTTAGAGAATACATCATGAAGCTTGTCCACTATAGTAACAAGATGAAGTCCTTTAGTATTGATATTGGTGATAGTTTTCTTGTTTGGCATATTTTGAAATATCTCTTGTCATAATTTCAGTTGCTAAAGACTTCGTATAATACTCTACAAAATGAGTAGACAATCAACCAATTGATAACTATTATTTGCCAAGAGGAAGAATCTTTTAAAAAATGTAACACTTCTGGTCTTATAGTGAATTTTCTACTTCATGAGTCAAGCAACAAATCAAATGTGAATTTTCAAAAGGTGAAGAAGCTTAATTCCTAATTTAATGATAAAAAAGGTGATAAGAAAAATGACAAGCATGATAACAATTTGGGATCGAAGAAGAAAGCTTTTAAGGGCAAGTGCAACTAACATAAGAAGCTGGGCTATAAGATAATTGATTGTTACAAGCTTAATAACAAAGGGAAAAGGAGGGTACTATTTTTGATCTTACTCTTTTAGCTCTAGTTTACCTTGAATCTAGTGTTGTTGACATTCTTTCTCATTCTTGCTGGGTGGATGTTCATGTTGCAAATTCCTTGCTGGAATTTAAAAAAGGAAGAAAGCCAAGTGAAAAGGAATGGACCATTATTGGTGTTGACAGAATGGCAGTAGTGAACTTGACAGGAATAGTCTCTTTATATTGGACTTTAGAAATGTTTTGGAATTAAATAATACCATTTGTGTACCTTCTCCAAAGAGGAACTTGATTTTCTACTTCTGTATTAAACTAGTTTGGTTATTCATTTTGGTAGGTAAATGAAAAAATTATTATCTATTTTGACTCAATTGTTGTAGGTTTCGTTGTTTTATCTAATGGTTTATATATGTTAAATTTTGTCTTTGCTCTTGATAAGCCTAGTATTTTTAATGCTAACTTTGTTATTGGTAATAAACGTGGTAGATTTGTTGAAAACTCTTTAATGTTTTAGCGTAAATAGTTGGATCACATTTCTAAAGACAAATTAAAAAGAATGGTTAAAAAAGATGTTTTGCATAAACTTGACTTTCCTAGCTTTGGTACTTGTATTGAATGTATTAAGGTAAAATTCTTTACTAGAGTTAGGAATAAAGGGGCAAATAGGAGTAAGGATATTTTGGATTTGATGCATACAAATATTATGGTCCTGTCACAAGGTGATTTTAAATATTATATTATCTTTATTGATGATCACTTTAGATAAGGGTGGATTGATATTTTACATGAGAAATCTAATTATTTAGATGCTTTTAAAACTTTTAAAGATGGGTTGAATTGTAAATTGGAAAAAAACATTAAGTGCATCAGATTTAATAGAAGTAGTGAATATTATGGTAGATAAATTTAGATGGGTAGAAATGTAGGTCCCTTTGCATTATTTCTATAAGAGTATGGCATTAAGGCTCAATATACCATGCTTGACACCCTTTAGTAGAATGGGGTTATCAAAAGGCAAAATCATACCTTGATAGACATGATGAGATGTATGCTCAGTCACTTTTTGTTGCCTATGTTTCGATGGGATGATGCCTTAAAGACAAATGCATACTTACTTAACCAAGTTTCCAATAAAGCATTTCCCAAGACTCTGTATGAATTGATGTTTGACAAGAAGCCTAGTTTGAGACATTTTCATTTGTGGGGTTGCAAGACAGAGGTGAGACTATATAATTCCAAACTTAAGAAATTAAATGCAAAATCTATCAATGACATTTTTATTGGATATTGTATGGGTTCTAGAGATAGTAGATTCTATTGTCTTCATTATACTAGAGTCATTGAATTTGATTGGGTTGTTTTATTTTAAGGATGATCTAGATAGTAAAAATCAAGTACCCCGTGTTGTTAACCTTTAAGAGAAGAGTACTATTATGCCTATACTTGTTTTACCTTTTGATCAAAATTTGTTGTTTTTGAAAGGGAAATTAATGTTTAAAATTCTATTGATGATCATGATGAACCACCTATTGTTGTTGTATAGCTACCTAATGAAGTTGATGATGTCATTTTTTAAGGCAGTTACAAAGAATTTGTAGAGCAGTAATTTCAAATGATTTCATTATTTACTTGCAAGAACATGAATTTGATATGATTGATATTTTAGATATGCTTTCTTATAAGGAAGCTATTTCAAATCCTAACTCATCTAAAGGGTTAAAGGTCGTGATAAGCATGATTTTTATACATTTTATTCCTCCTAACTTAGTCATTTTAATAATCAAATATGGCTTTAGGGGTTTAATTAGATGGAATTTCATTTTAGTAGCCATCCTCTGTACTTTATGAATTAATTGGCAAAATAATTGATTTTAAATGCATAAATCATTTTAAAGGAATTTTGTGGATAATTCTATTGAATATTCTTCACTCTTTTGTGCAGAATTTTAATATGAATTGGAGCTTTGAAGGAGAATCTGTTTTGAAATGGAGAAGAGCTTGAAGGAAGATGTCATGAGACCATGAAACTGTATGAAGAAGTTAACGTGGAAAGCTACGAGTAAAGGAGAGAAAGCTTATGTGATTGCTAGTGTGGATTTGCATGAGAATTAAATGAAAGCAAAACACAAGCCAGAAGCAACGTCCAGTTGTACGTAGGAGCAGCAGCTGAGCAAGCTTGAAGTAACACGAGCTAGTCTCGGGTTTAAGTTCCACAAGAAAGCTACGTGAAGATCACACTCATGCAGAAACAGAGTTTTACGTGGAAAAGGGAGAATGAGCAAAAGAAACGTAGAACAGAGCATGGAGCTCATATGCTTGAGCAAAACAGTGAAGACAGCCACAGTTTGGAAGAAATAAGCTGCATGATGGAAGGAACCACGAGTCTAGCTGGCTGCTCGAAGAAAAGACAGCAACACAAACTGTACTGGCAGCAACAAGAAGACGTGGAAGAACTATACACGAACAGAGAAACACGAGGAAGAAGCTTCGGGTTCCAACACTATGAGCTGAACAGAGAAGAAAGCAACAAGTTGAGGTCTGGACAGCAACGTGAAACCAACGTGGAGAAACAAACCAGCAGAACTATAAAGCACGAAGCTGTGCAGAAGAGAATTAAGAGCAGAACGACGGGGCAGAACCAGAAGCAACGCATGAAGAAGAGAGAGCTGGAAATCACGTCTGGTTAGAACATGCAGAAGCTACAGCAGCAATCACGTGGGGAGTTTAAGCAAAACGCTGAAGCAAAACATTGAATATTATATTTAGCTTTGAACTGGGGCCCACGTTATATTAAAGCTTCAGGTAATTGGCAAGGTCAGCACAAGATAAAAACGCTGGAGCTAAGGGAAGGGAGAGCACGTGAATTTAAGCAAGCCACGTGAAAATGAAGCACAAGGGACAACACGTGACTCACCTCCGTAAAATTCCAGTACGTCATTCAGCCCAGCCCATTCAATACACATCATAACCTTCACTCTAAACCCTAGCCGTCTATTTATTCATTCGCCCATCCTTCGCCTCCACACACACTCTCGCCTCCATATTCATCCACGCATCCATACACAAAACTTCATCCATCTCTCCATCTCCATACTCCATCATCCATCCACCGAATGAAGATCTAATTCATTCATCTTGAGGCTAGCTTGGAAGCACTCTTGAGTTGAAGCTTGAATCCTTAGAGAAGAAGCAAAATTTTGGCTAAGATTCCTTAATTTTCCTATACTTTTTCTCATTCTATATAATCTCGGTTGAGTTATATTTGATTAGAAAATTGTGTAATTAATTGGTGGCTGGTTAGACACTGATTAGGAAACCTTTTTTATTGATTAATTGGTTGGATTTAAATATGATTTTTCATTATTCTCTCTAATCTCCCATGTATGCCACGAAGGTGTTCGATGAAATACATGAGTAAGGTTATGTGTTTAAATGTCTATTTGAGAATTCCTTAATGTTTAGTTGGTTAATTAAACATTTTTGGATGATGAATCAGAAGATAATTAATTAGTTAATCAATTAAATTGGATGTTCATTGATCTTAAGGACAAGAGTTAACGGTTTAATGCGGGATTGAGGTCTCAATTCAACATTAGATTATTAATCTCTTGAATCTTGAATGGTTATTCAAGATCATTTGCTAATGAACATAAATAGGAGTTCTTAGGCTAGAATTAATCACAATTGGAATAGGATAAGGATAGTAGATACCAAGAGATGATTCTTATGCTAGTCACAAGACCATTATCATCCACAATTCATCCAATTAGGTAGTATTTAGGAATTTTAATTCAATTTAGTTTTAGATTCGTTTAATTCAATTACAAACCCCCAAATTAGATAATTCTAGGATCTTAGAACACTTAGAGAACCTAATTGAACATTGAATTCCAATTCCAAGGGAGATGACCTAGGTTGTGCCACTTGCTATATTTAATATCCAACCTAGTTTTATTTTGAGGGTTGCACGACAAGCCCGTCAGGTCGTGAGAGATGAATTGTCTTCCATGGACTAAAATAATTTTTTGGAAGTCATTAAATTATTTATTAGTTGTAAAGCTATTGGCTATAAATGAATTTTTAAGACCAAACGTGGGTTTATAAGTGAAATTGAAATATATGAAGCCAAACTTATGGCTAAGGATTATAATCAAAAAGAGAGTATTGACTATACAGAAACCTTTTCATTGTTATCCACTAAAGATGCTTTTAAAGTAAGTACGACTCTTATTGCTCATTTTGATTTAGAACTTCACTAAATGAATGTTAATATTGTTTTGATGAATGGAAGATTTTCAGAAGATGTTTATATGGTTTAACTAGATGGTTTTGTTAAAGCTTGAAATGAGCATTTAGTGTGCAAATTGATAAGATTCGTTTATAGTTTGAAACAAGCTTCTTGGCAGTGGTATTTGAAATTTGATAAAGTTGTTACATCCTTTGGTTTCATTAAAAATTATTTAGATTAGTGCATCTTTCAAAAGATTGATGGGTAAGACTTCATTATTCTCATGTTTTATGTTGATAACATATTTTTAGCAAGTAACAATAGTAACCTCTTGGGTGAGACAAAACACACACTTTCTTGTCACATTGACATGAAAGATCTTAGTGAGGCTTTTTATATTCTTAGGATTTATATACATTGTGATAGGTCTTATAGTATTTTTGGTTTGTCTTAATAAACATATGTGCTTAAGAAATTCCATATGCACTCCTGTTCCTCTTGTGCTACACCTGATAAAAATGGTAAGTAGTTGTTTAGATCATAATGTCCTCATAATGATAAAGAGAAGGTTGAGATGGATAGCACTCCATTAGTTTCCACTGTTGGCAGCTATCAGTATGCTCAAGTGTGCACTTGTTTGGATATAACTTTTACTATCAATGTGGTGATAAATACTTAAGCAATCTTGGTTAGGATTATTGGAGAGCTTCTAAGAAAGTCATGAGGCATCTATAGGGTACTAAGAATCACATATTGACTTACAAAAGATTTGATTCTCTTGATATCATTGACTATTTAGATTCAGATTTTGCGAATTGTATAGATGCTTCAAAATCTACTTTTTGATACATATTTGTAATATCTAAAAGAGTTATTTTGTGAAAAAGTGTCAAACAAACATTTAGAGCTACCTTAACTATGAATGCAAAGTATATAGCTTATTATGAAGCTACTTATCAAGCTATACAAATGAGGAAATTGATTTCTGCCATACACATTGTTGAGAGTATATCTCAGCCCTTGACTATTTTATTGCTATAATGTATTTGTTATGTGCTTCTCTTAGAATAATAGGAATTCCAATCATACCAAACATTTTGATATTAAGCTCTTATTTGTTAAATAGAGGATTTGTAAATCTCAAACTCAAATGGAACATATTTCTATGGACCTTATGCTAATAGATCCATTGACCAAAAGCTTACCCAGTGAAGGTTTTTATAAACATATAAGTTATATGGGTCTTACAAAATCTTTTGATGATGCCATGGTTTATTAGGAATTTGAGCTATGTTGCATTCTAATATAATTTGATAATTGATTAAACCATATCTTTTGGACATATTTTTTCATTTGCTACTCCATTTTATTCAAACTTGGAATTTTGTTAACATTTATAACATTGTTTTTCCTATTGGATTCAATGTTCTTGGTTTGTTATTTTATTTCTTAATTTTTTGTTATAGTATATATTAATTATTTGATATTATTAGTATTTTATGATCATCTTTTTTTATTTTGTCTAACAATTGATTAATGCTATCTAAGTAAAAAATTATTGAAAAAATTAATTAATTTTTGTTATGAATTATCATTAATTAATTATTAAACTAATTAACAAATTATATTTTACTAATATAAAAAAATTAATTTAGTAATAAATATTGTATAAATGAATTGGGTTTTATATATCATAAAATACTTATAATAAGTTGGGTTATCCATAAATCTATTTAAAAGAAATGAACCTAACTCACAGACTCATCTAGAGTTTTAGGGTTAGATATCCTGCTTGTACTGTATAAGGTTAGGTTTCGAATAATGTGTAATATTTTGACTTTTTATTTATTTGTTGGATATTATGAATTGTACCTTATCGTTTTCTCTTTTGCTCTCTAGCCATGGCAATGTACTTCAGTCTGAATTCCCACCATAGATTGAAGCATTGTGTCTGTATGATCTAAACCAATCTCCCATTATTTTATTGCATTTTGAAGTCCATCATTGCATGATTTACTAACAAGTTTTCTGTTTTAATTACGACTTCTTTGCAGCTCTAAATATTTAACATGGAACAGATAAACAGGATTGCATAATTATTGAAATCTGAACAAGAAACCTAAGAAACAAACAAAAGGGTAGATGTAATAATATATTATTTAATTTAGGTGATCAACGGAGCGGATATGTCTGCAAGCCCTAGCCACAGCAATGCATGCATACCACTGTATGCTCCGTAAAGGAGAGACGTGAGCCCATGTGAGTCGTGTGAGAGCATTCGTGCGGTGCATTGTTTATTTATTTAATTCATTATTTTATGGACTGATTTAGACTTGGCCCAAGGCATGTGAGCCCATGACCATATTTATTTAATTCATATGGTCAAGCCAGTGCACATTTAATTTTTTTAACTTTTTTTTTTAATAATGTTTGGCTCGTTTCTAAATTAGAACATATACACACACGTGGATGATAGTCAATATCACAAAAATTGTTCAATAAAAAGAAATAATATAATACAGTTTGTGTATATTTTAAATTTAAATATAGAGTTTAAAATAAATTGAAATGAACAATTTATTTAATATTGTGTCAAACATAAATATATTTAATTTTTTAAGTAAATATAAGTAAATTATAATATTGTCTAGGTTCTCAATTTCTTTGCCAAATAACTTGTTTTGTCTGTCGTGATTGTACAAAAAGATCCCTTTTCAACTCCAATTTATGTGAACATGATCAGTGTTTTGTCACAATGTACGCCGTACAGCTTGTTGACAACAAGTAATTTTACGTTTTCTTACTGCCGACCCAAGTATGTTTTCGTACTCCCATTTATTGGTGAACAGTTCTATTATGGCTTAATAAAATTTTCATCCTTTAACTCTAATTTTGTTTTTATCATATAATTTTATATTTTTTCTAATATTTATATTTTAAATTTAAGAGTTCACTTTTATTTGTGTATATTTTAAATTTAAATATATAATTTAAAATCAACTGAAATGAATAATTTATTTAATATTGTGTCAAACATAAATATATTAACATAATTTTAAGCAACCATAAGCAAATTATAATATTAAACAGTTCTCAATTTCTTTGTCAAGTAAACTGTTTTGTCTGCAGTGATTGTCCAACAAGACTCCTTCTAAATTCTAATTTTCACGAACCTGATCAGTGTTTCGTGGCACAATGAACGACTCGCAGTATGTTGATAACTAATCATTTTACACTTTCTTATTGATGACCTACGCAAGTTTTCGTACTCTCATTCAGAGGTGGAGCGAGACCTATGCTGCCTCCGGATCTGATGTGCATCTATCGGTGTATTTTATTTGTACCGTTTACATTTGATTTAAATAATCTAAATTATATATATATATATATATATTATTTCATAGGATATAAAATATAAAATAAAAACAGTTTTACGACAACTACAAACAAATAATGCTTTGTATTCAAAAAAATAAAAACCTTTTTTTATAAAATTTAAATTATCTAAATTAAATCTGAATAATCTGAGATACGTATAATATGTGCATATCTCCTATACACAGAGGATCTGAACGCAAGTTAATCTAGGGAGAGTGTTTTTTTAATATAATCTTTGTATTTTATTTTAATTATTAAGATGATAAATCAAAACTTTAATTTATTTGATTGGGTTTAATGACAAATTTTTTAAATTACTTTTGATCTATCATGGTTGGAAATTAAATTCATGAGTTTTAGATAAGAATCGTTACTTTAATGACAATTTCCTCTTTAGAAAATTTTCCATTTGTTATTCAAAATTTGAAAATTTTGCAAAACTACTTATTATAAATTATGTTTTAATATAACAAGGATTACAACTAAACATACACAAGAGTATTACAAAATTCACAATTAAACATTAAACTAATATAGCATAAAGAATGAATTAAAAATTGTAATATTAATATTAATGGTACAATATTAAAAAATAAATTAAACAAAAAAAGAAAATCTTAACAACTTAATAAACATATATAGTGTTTGACTTTTAATCTTTTGTCTTTATATATTTTGATAAAAAAATAATGATTTTTGCCTTCTTAATTTTATGAGATATTTTATAATTTAATAAAATTTCGACATTACAAAAAAGATTGAATGGCACATTCCATTTTATGTTCAACATATATAGTAGAAGAAAAAATATGAAAAAAAGGAGAAAAAGAATAAGAAGAAAGAGATAGGGAAGAGAGAGGTAGTTACTTATAAGAATAAAGAAGGATATTTTGGGAAAATAATAATAATAATAAATTTTTTTGTGAAAATTATATACATAATATACATGTGTAGGTTTATTGGATTTATATTAAAATGTCAAATAATTTTAAAAGAATTATATAATCCAACCATGCATGTGTCTAACTTTAATGGGTTCAAAATTATGAAAAATGGAGGGTATAATATCAAAATTTAATACACTATATATATATGTATGTATATATATATATATATGTATGTATGTATGTATATATATAATTTTTGAAAATTAAGGATGGCAATTGCCCCTGTTACAATACAAGTAGCTCCGCCACTACTCTCATTTATTGGTAAATAGTTTTAGCTTAATAAATTTTTTATCATTTAATTTTATTTAGGATTTTAATTTTTTCATATAATTTTATTTTATTTTAATTTAATATTTTAATTTTATTTTAAAGTTTACTTTCGTCTCTTAATTTTCTTTTATTTTTTTAATATTGTCCTTTAGCTTTGTCTTAAATTTCACTTTTATCTTTTAATTTTATTTTGGTCTAATGTAGTCCTTTAACGTACAAAAATCATTTAAATATTTTTTTCTTTCTACCAAATTATTTAATAGAAAAGTTTTATATAACTCTTTGATGGCTTAATTCTACTATCTTTTTGCTAATTTAGATTATACTTATCATAATATTTTTCTTTTTCACCATATAAACGTTACATTTTAACATGTGTGAGCTCTCATCTTTTCTTTTTTATTGTTATGTTATTGCTTTAGTCTAACTATAATACTATAATTTTCTTTCAATTTCTAAAGGTATTGTCACCAAAGAGTTCAATGTTATTGCCTATATCTATAGATAATATATCCACATTATCTTGAATTTACAGAATGAAGTGGGTGGTGATAAAAAATGTATTATAATCACTGAAAAAAACCATCATTTTAGCCATAATTTTTTAGTGGCTTTAGCGATGATGTTAACTATGGCTAAGTGGTTTGGTGACAATTACAAAGACTATAGTTGAATTATTTACCGCAAAGGCTTTAACTATGATTATAACTAATCATTAGTAAGTTTATTGTTAGACCATGGTCTAATGACAATTTTCATTAACTATTCTTAAAATAGTAATTAGACAAAGTTAGACTATAGTCTAACCATGGTTTTAGGAATTGTGATTAAAAATTTTTATTTTTAAGATGATAGTTTTAGCCATTGCTACAAATTTTTTCTTTTTTAACCATGTAACATATATTGTTGTATTTATTTTTTTTCTAGCTACCTTATAACAATAGTTTTCAGGTAACATATCTAGTAATCAATTTCTAGTAACAAAAGATTTTTTTGCCAACAAATCTAACAACAACAACTAATTTCCAATAATAATAACCATATGCTATTAAAATTGCCAATAGATTCATATTCATTAATTTACAAATAAGTTAGTACAAATATAATTATAAAATCTATCTAAATAATATATATATTTTTACGGAGAATGATTATTATCAACAAGTAGGTATTTGCTATCTTGATAACTTGGTGCCTAAAATTTAGAACAACATGTTATTAGTAATAAATTTAAAAAAAAAATTCATGATATCATTTAACTAGAATGGAAATTTAGAAAATTACCTCTTAAACTTGTATATTTGCAAGCTCTGGTAATAGTGGACCTTAAAAACTTTGGAGGAGGAAAGTCATAATTGCTTCTATTTGTCATTGTCGCTTGTCTCTTTTTACCATTTGTACTTTAAGTTGAGTTACCTTGTTTCACATTTTTCATGTAAGAAGGCTTACATAATGAACTCCCATGAGCTTGATGTTCGAACACTTAGGATTGGCATGTACCCAATCCTATTCCTTGGACTTACCACATTGTTCTTGGATTCCTAAAACCTTGCCTAATGAATTCTTACTAAAAATTTCTTAGGAAGAGGAGCCCTCAGCCTAATACATAACAATTTTTTCCTATAAATTCAAATAGAAAAGCAATAAATTGTTTGAAAAATAAAGCCTTTCAATAAAATCATAGGTCAACATCTATATAATTCAAACACTTATACAGACAACTTTAGCTTAGTTGTTGATGTAAGATCCATCATTATGTTTATAAACTACAGTTCACACATCTCCCTGTGTGACTAGGCCTCCGCACTCAATTTCTTGCAAATTTGATGACACGTGTGACATATCTCAAGTTATATTTAAAATTTCAATGACTTATTTGCTAAAGTAAACTTACCATTTTAGCCTTCTTTTATGCAAGGCTTTTAAATCCACTAGTATATGGCATAGTGAACTTCTTTTTATTTTGTTTGTTTTTCTCTTCAATTTCTTGGTTATTAACAAAAATATTAGTAAAATCAATAAGAATTGGTACATATTGAAAAATAAGTGTGATTACTTGAATATTCTCGTTAAAATGATAATTTATAAACATTTCCCAATGATCACTGTTGATGACTGTTGGGATGTCTTGAATTATATGCTTTTTGGTGTAAGTCCTATCATTTTTATGCAATACATATTGTTCTTATCTTAACCTAGATCTTAGTGATTGCAAAATAAATCTCTCATGCACGTCATCAATAACAAACCTAGATTACAAAATGTGAACTCAAAGTACTAAGAGAAATGAATAGTCAATGTGTTCTTACTTGTATAATGGTTCTATACATGTCATCCTTGTACTTTTGTGGAACAGTCCTCTAATCTACATAATTGATTAGAAACGCATTAATATCAGTCCCAAGCATACCTAAAAAAATATCAAGCAATCTATCTCTATTTTTAATTGGTTAGATCCAATCGTCAAAAGGTACTATGACCCTTTGCCCACTAGGAAAGCCCCAAGCATCATGCACTATCAATTGCTTGGGCCTCACCACACCTTCTTCAATTATGAAATTAAAGATAATACATAAGTGAGAATAAACAACAAAGCACTAAGGTTAATTTAACTTGCTAATAATGTTAACCAACCAAATTGCATTTATATTGTCATTGTAAGAGTTATGTAAGTTAGTCGGGCTATACAAGCTGTTCAAGCTGCTCTTGGTAATCTTTTGCAATTAGGTCCTTAACATCCAAATCTAGCTATGTACCCTAGACATTAGAAATAAAAAGCGTGGATGAACCAAGTGGATCAATAGGAGCTAGTTAACTTAGATGTCTATCATTACTAATCAACAAACTCGGCAAAGGACTCCAGGTGC
This sequence comes from Erythrophleum fordii, assembly GCA_032878935.1. Taxonomy (NCBI): domain Eukaryota; kingdom Viridiplantae; phylum Streptophyta; class Magnoliopsida; order Fabales; family Fabaceae; genus Erythrophleum; species Erythrophleum fordii. The sequence goes on from JAVQMF010000045.1 coordinate 18,966,273, forward strand.
TAGGTTTGCCATCTTTGATAGTGTTGACTAATTTAAACTTATGCAAGAATCTCTTTATCTTTAGGATTCCTATTAATCAAGATGAAATAACATGATATATTGCTAAATAAGCATAATAGATCATGTACAGTTATATATATGAAAAAACATATAAGCATATATCTAATCAAATAGATATAAAGGAAAAACTAAAAAACACTTAACCTAGACATGTATAAATTTACTTCCAAACCTTGGAATAACATTTCCAATTATTGAACTTAGTAAGGCTCGCTCTCATAAATAATATCTTCTTCATCTTCACCCACGTCATATTAGTCATATGGCTTTAGATGCACGACCATAATGCTATCTTTATTTAGTTCATCTTCCATTAATATATTTGTTAAGTTTCTAAGGCTTGAATGTTAGCTTGTCATTTTCAAATGTAAATCCCAATCCATCAGTTTTAATGTCTTTCAGAGTGGTTATGTTAGCCCATATACATGTGAAGAAAGTAACCGCAAATTGACCATAATGATTTAATTTAATGATGTTTTAACAATTTTCAATAATATGGCACACTACCAAAGTGCAGTTTTGAGGTTCTATAGGAGGGTCATGTCTTAGTTTCTCTTTATACTTAACCCAAAAAGTATACCCTTGTGGGAATAATTTAACAATCAAGTGGTTATGTATAACTTCTTTAATATGCCATTTTTTAAACTTATATTTAGGATAGGGGTATATTACTCTATTATCAACACTCCCATTAGCAGTTGCAAAGCCTAGGAATCCATTTAGCCTATCTAAATATTCACAAGTATTTTGGGATTTAACAATTCAAGACTTGTCCATTTTTATGACTAAAAAAAGATCTTTAATTATTTAGTATTTAAAAAGGAATTGCCTTGTGTAACATCCAGTCCCTCCGTAAACGTGAGAAATACAATGTTCAGTTTCTCCGTAAACGTAAAAAATAAGCCAAATATAAAAGGAAGTCCTCAAAATCGAAGGAATTGGGGCCAACTAAAATTATAATAAAATTTTAAATATTAAAAAAATGAGAATTTGAGGTTTAAGATGCCCCAAAACCAGAGCTAGAAGAGATCAGAAAATTTGTCGAGGGAAGTAGGGGCATTTTTGTAATTTTTGGAAAATTTTGAAAACTCACAAGAGGGCTGTTTAAATGAAAAATTTGAGCTTTCCAAAGTTCTCAGAAGCCCCAAATACTATGGGAACCCCTAGAACAGTTGAAACCCCTCCGATGAGCGATTTCGGCCGTCGGTTGATCGAAACTTTGATCAAATAGTTTGAAATAGTTTTAGATCCTTTTTGAGTGATTCCAAAGGCAATTATTATGATTAAGAGCCTAAGGAATATGATGGAAGAGACGGATTTCAAAAAGGAGTTAATTTGAGCCAAAATGATAAGAACAAAGAATAGGGACCAAAATGTAAAATAAAAAAGTGCATAAAGTGGACTTTTCACCTTCTTAAAGCACATTTTTCTTTGGCCTCTGATTAACCAACCTTCTTTCTGCCTAAAACAGAGCATGAGACCAAGGGAGAGAGACGCACTAAGAGAGCTCAAGAGGAGGAAGAAAAGGCTAACAAAAGGTAGAGATTTCCATAGTCTTTCTTCTTGAAACCTTCCTCTCCTCTTTTTGCTTCATCTTTCCAAGTTTTTGGTGAATGAAATGGTTCTATTTTGGCCTTGAACCAGAGGAAAAAAGCTAAAAATCCAAAGAGGAAGCTAAGGCAAGAAGAAACACTCTTGAAAGAAGGTTGAACCTAAGGTAATTTCTTGCTTTTTGTTGCTTCTTCCTTCTTGCTCTTCTTTATGTGTATAACGCCTAAAAATAGAGCCATCTAGGGGGGAAAGTTCTGACCTAGAACTAATAAGAAACCATAAAATTGGAGTGTGGGAACTTGGAATATGCCAAGAAATTGCAAGCAAAACCAGGGAATTCCAAGTTAGAAAAGTGTAGAGCTCTTGAACTCCTTGTAAAAATTGATTTGATATATGAGTTTCCTTGCATGTGTGAGTATTTGATTGAGCTTCTAAGACCTCTAGGAAGCCTCCCAAGTGTGTCTCCCATCAAGAAAAAAATCAAGAAGGTCATAAACTCTTCTTCCCCCTATAGTCTTGGCCTAAGCAAGTTCTTATAGCTAGGGAGAGTTTTAAATTTTTCCAAGGCCATTCTTGAGTTATATGTGATGAGTGAAGATGAGTAGAGGCCTTGGAAAAAATTTAGAACTCAAAGAAAGTGAATTGGTGCCATAGACCCCATTATATGACTTAAAGAAGTAACATGTGTTTAGGCCCTTCATTTTAATAGTGTGATGGCTTCAAGAGGCTTAAAAGGAGTCAAGAATCATATTTGAAAAGAAAGAATGGAGCCTAGAATTTAATTGAGAGGTGTTGCTTCATTAGGTGCCTTTGTGGACCATAATAATGTTTATAGCATAACCTAGTGTCTAAGCAAGTGGTGTGACTTTAGAAATTGTTCCATGAGTAATTCATGCTTCTTTTGGTGTGTCTAGGCCAAGAGAAATGATCTCCACCTTCTTGGATGTGTGAGGTTAAGGGAAAGGAGTCAAGGCTTAAGGAAAAAGTGTGTGAATGCAAGCAAGGTAGCTCTCTCCACTTTCTCTCATGCATGGATGTGTGTTTAGCTTGTTTTAGAATGTGTGTATGTGCATTTTCAAGCTATGAAAAGTATGCTAGCATGCCTTTATATTCCATGATCCTTGATGCTATGTTATGTTTCAAATAAGTATATGATGTTTATATGAGTTTGCTTGAGTGTGGAGAGGCTAATAACTCTTCCTTTTGGTGAGGATGAGCCAAGAACCTTTGAGCTTGGTTGAAACAAAGTTAAAAGTCTCCCAAAAGTAAAGTAGGCTCTCAAGAGTATGGTTGAGTCCAAAGTGCTCAAGAAATGGGTGAGGCAAGTTCAAAACCCATGAGGAGAAGTGTGAGGCTAACCCAAACACTTGGTGAGCTCTTGAATGATTTGTATGAGTTGTTCACATGCCAACTTTGCTTCTAAAATATCCATGGCTTTTATTTTCTCCATGCATGTATTTGTAAAGCTTGTTTGCACATATTATGTATGATTGAATGGGAGATAAACTATTGGGATTCTTTGAATCTCACTCCCTCCTATCCAATGCTCTAACATGCTAGGTAGACCAAGTAGTTATGGTTAAGGGAGCCAACAACCATAAAGAGCAAAGATTGACAAGCTTATGTCTTGTTTTGTCTATTTTAGAACCATAATGATGGTTCATAATGTATATGATGTTGTATATGTACCATGAACCTTGAGACATATGTAAATGTACTATTATGTGATGTTTAGATGTATGAAAATGATATGTGACCCATAGCACTGATTTTGAGTATGTCATGCCAAAGTGTGTAATATGGAATTTTGATGAAAGTATGCATAAGTGTGGGTTGAATGACCAAATGAGATGCATGAGATTTGGGACCATTTGGCCAACTCACTTAAGTCTCAAATATGCTTTTAGACTTGCCCAAAAGGTGCCAAGACCAAGGAAAATCCATTTGGCAACTTTAGTACCCTATATAGAGCTAAAATTGACCATTATAGAATCATATATTACTTTTTAGCCCAATGAGTTAATATTGCTCTAAAATTTGGCATGAAATTAGGTCTCATTGAGATATTTTTGGGAAGATAAAGAAAATAATTTTCAGAGGTCTAGAGAATATTTGATGAATTTTCAAAATTGGGATTTTCTATTGTTTTTGGTATGGGCACTGTTCATACTGGCAGTTTTGTGTTTTGTGTCATCTGATAGCCAAATGATGTCCAATACTTATGAAATTTTATAAGCATAAACTAAAGGTTATAATTTTTCTGTAGCCACCAAGATCACCTTATTTGGAGGTCTAAGCAGAGAGTTATGCATTTTTGAAGTTGACTGTCAGTACTAGTGGTGTCCCAGGAGTTCAGTTATTGTTCTATAGGTTTCTGATAGCTAAAAATATCTGTTTCATTCTGAAATTATTTTTAGTATCAAGTTAATATTTTTAGATTTCCAGAATGACCAAATGTGTGTAATTTTAATTTTTATAGAATTAGTTATGAATTTCAAAAATTTGTATCAGTAGACTAAACAACAGCCCAGGCAGCCAGCGACCTCTGTAGCTTCTTGGATGTCAAATGTCTTGTGTGATGAATTTTTTTAGTGTGAAGTAGACATCTTAAGATTTCTAGAATGACCAAGATTGCATAATTTTGAATTTTCTAGATTTAGTTATGATTTTCCAAAATTGGGTAAAAAAATGAAGCAAATCTGGCCGAAAATATGCTTGCTTATTTTGAGCTCCATTTTAGTTTCCATAAATTGTAGGCATGTTTTTATGATGTAAATGAGTTATAATGATGGAATCAAATATGAGAATGTATAATATGAGCTCACATAGTTCACGTGACACCGATTACAAATTTTTAAGTGTAGCGCAACGCAAATAAACCTATTATTTTCATTCCTCTCTTTATATGCTCTTATGGAAATAATGAGATGAAGCTTATGAATGTCATGAAATGAGCTAGAATTTATGGTGTTACACCTTGTTAGGTGCTTAGTCATCATTAAAGATCATAAGATATCACTACTTAATTTAAAGTAATGCAACATAATTGTCGCAGTCTAAAAGATCTTTCAATACATTGTATGAATGTGCTCTTTAAGCTTTCAGCATATAGTTAAAATCTTTAAGCTTCCAATAATAAAATAGTTAAAAAAAATTATGATCATTGTATTGACAATTATATCATAGGTTGATTAATAGAGATCCTATGATATAATAAGGAAGAGCTTAGGCAATCCAAATTAATTAATAGATATATAACTATGAAGACCCTTTTATTTATATCACCTAACCACTATAAGTAACTTGAGATTTCAATAGTTAATCTAAGGACAAACCCAACATAATGTCTAACCCAATTATATTTGTGTCTCGTTTCTCAAGAAAACTCTTAATAGTTAATTCTAACGTTTTAATGCTAATAGTTTTAGACATCAAGTATCAATGGATTCAGTGTGAATTTTATCTCGAGCAATGGAGTTACTGCAATAATATTAACTTATTGCTTTTAGCTCTTCAACTCCCATGTATCTATATTTTAATATGAAAGAATAATAAAATTAATAGCTAATACTTGGTCGCCCAATTCTTCAAAAAATGAACATTTTCAAGAAATAACAATAGTTATTAAATGTAAAAACAGTATATTCATGAAAATAGATATAAGTAGAACATCTTGGTAGATAACCATTGAATTCAAACATAGTTAGAACTAAACAAGGTTGGTAAATGCTTATAATACTCTTATACTTTCCCAAGCATAAAATTCAATATGGCCTAACCACTGTTTATACAAATCATGATTAGGCCAGGTCCTAACTATAGTTTGTGATTAACTGTGGTTAGAACTTTGTTTTAGCCACAATTCTAGAATATTTCTTAGCTACCATTTTGGAAAACCATGATTAAGATATCATCACTAAATATTGTTTTTTAGCAATGAATAAGTAAACCTAAGTTTGTAACATCCTCTTATATATATATATATATATCCCATTTAAATATCATAATTCATGTAATATATATGCTTGAATTTTAAATACTTATTTAGGATTCATTATATTCTACGTTATGTGCTCCATATTATTATTACTATTATTATTATTATTAAATTATGTGCTTAGTATATTAAACTGGAGTATATAATATGAATAAGAATAAACTACGCATGATATGCTTTTAAATTTTTAATTGGAAGTGTGAAAAGACAAAAGACTTTACAAACATAAAGATCCACATCTTACACTTTACAATTAGAAAACTATCACATGCCCCATTCAAAGAATTCTCTCCCTTCACACCTACAAGATTTAACAAAAGAAACATCCCACGAAACATGAGAAGAACTAACCATTTAGTCAGAAGAAACTAAATAGAACTAACTCCCTTAGTGAAACTAGAACCCAACTCTTAAGTCAAACATAGTAGATAATGCTTCTTAGTTCCTCTTTCTCCAGAGTCCTTTTGTAAAGATTGGTGCCAAAAGGGTTAAAGACAAAGAATTTGTGAAACCGTTCCCAAGCCATTAGAAGCAAGTTCTAAGCTGAAAGAATGAGGTAAAGTGACGTAAGAAGTAATTTGAACAAAAAATTGGCAAATCAATAAAATACACTACCTTTTTTGGGTTTTTTTTAGCAACGATTTTAACCGCCACTAAATGATAATTAACAGTACCATGGAAAGGCACATATCAATGGTTATTGTCCGAGTGTGGGGAATAATTACCACTAATTGATAGCAACAGTTGGATTGAATTTACCAATAATTTTTGAATGTCTATATTATTACATATACGTATATTTATAAATATAGTTATAGACTAGTATATTTATTCATTTAAAAAATGCCATATATTAAATCAATGTGTAAATTATTAGTTAGATTATCATATTCTTTATACACATATAAATTTTATTTTTTGAGAGATTTTATGTTAGTTTTACTTTTTTAAAGGGAGTTATGTAAATTTTTTTCATATATATATATGTATATTTCAAGGACAGGAGGAGGGGGCCATTCTAAATATATATTAATAAACATGAGTATCATAATAAATTTAATAAAATTTTAGACTAAATTAAATTTATGATTTTCAACATAAAATAAATAACATTAAAACAAAAATTTTAAAAATATTTTTATTAAGTTATACTTTTATTAAAAAAATAAATATTATTCTTGAAGATATTTGGTCATCTTTTAGTTTTAAGGAGTTTGTGTATATTTTTAAAACGGAGAAAAATGTTATATAATTTAAATATATTTTAAAGAAGAAGAGAGTAATTTACCTTAAAATTTAATTTCTTGGTTAAAGTCATAAATCAAGTCCTAAAACTCTATTTTTACCTAGCTTGACCTACCCTGTGTCTAAATTTTATTCTTCAAATATATTTTCCATCCAAAATGAGGTAGTTTTGTCCTCCCTTAAAATATACAAATCTTAACCTTTATATTCCACCTTTCATTTCATTTGCCCTTCTTTTCACTTCTTCTCAATCTCCACCAACCCACTACTCAGTGCCATAGTGATAATTGACAACAATGGCACCTTTTCTTAATTAGTCCTTTAATAAATTATGATTTGGATCAAGTCCAATCAATCAACCCAACCTAAAATTGAACTTGCTCATAAGCTCATCAAATTAATACTTAAAGAATCTTAACAATTACACTACATAATAGCACTTTTAATGACCTATAACAACTTGAGCTCAATGGCCTATAACTACTCATAATCATTTACAATGGCTTTGTAGTGGCTTTTCCTTAGATGCCTACTAGCTCAATAAATAAGGAACTTTCCTTATCCATTAGGTATACAATTGCTTACTTTTCCTATTTCCTTTCTACCCTATATTAATTATGGCAAGTTCAAGATAGAGCCCTCCACTTCCTTGCAACCTTGACTTTCTTTTGTCTTGTAAGTTGACCACTATTGGAGGTAAGCATCATCATTATTATGAGTCGGGGAGCCATAATTAAACCATGTGGATTAACTATGTTTTTGTAAGAACTATGGTTAAACTAAAATGATTTAACTGTGGTTTGCCAAAACCATGGTGGTTTAACCATGGTTTCTTGGAACTGTAGTTAAACTACATTTTAAAACACTATCCTTAAATCGAAAATAGATTTATCACAACCCTCCCCTTTACTCCCCTTACCATGTGATAGCCTCTTTTTCCCTTTAGCCGTGTGACTTGCAACATGGATAGATCGTGAGGACATCAAAGACCACTACCAATGCCAAACCAAAGCCAGATAACACTAGCTATCTGATGAGGAAGTTATCAGTGACTTACAGTGGTAAGGGATATGAAATTTTTGATTTTCCATGGTTGTGTGCATTTTTCACGTCTTTTGCTAATTTATCATGTTGGATCTTGAAACATTACCTTTTCTTATGTATATTTGAGCTATAGATAACATTTATATTTGTTAAGTTACCCTTGATTTTGAGGGGCCCTAAAATCTTTGCTGCTTTTTCCTTGTTTTTCAAGTTATCGAAATGGCATGAAAGTGAGATCCTAAAATCTTTATGTTAGGGTACTATTTTAATCTATTGAGGGAGTAAAGGTGATTAAGAAAGATATAAGGAACAAGAGACAAAAGGTTTTTAAGGTAATTTCTTTGGCTCATGAATTCTACTCAAAGTTTTCTCTTGTTTGATTCTTTCATTATAAAATTTTCCATATGCGAACACCTGTTAAGCATGGGATTTCTGATAAAGAGTTAGCTAGATATTTAAGTGCAATGCTTGTTGCTACGAATATTCCTATATTGAGTTGGATATGTATGCGTTAGTGTGCAAAGCTTGTTGATTTGGCCTAAATTCATGTGATTTGATGGTGAATACAATTTCAGCCTTAAATGCCTCTTATGTGATCTTGATATATGGTTAAAAATGTATTGATATGACTATAACGTTTTGGGACTTTTATAGCTCAATATGTGAATTTGACTTTTGAATTTAATAAGGTAATGTGTTCCTGATGTATGAAATTCTTACTTGATCACTTTAGAAAGTAAGGGCAATTCCATTTTCATGTTCATTTAAATGGGTCTTGTACATATTGATAATTTAATTTATGCAAATATTGATATCTTTTCCCTCAACTATCTTTATTTAAGCAACTTTTAAGACCTTCTCAATAATGCAACTTTCTAAAGGAACACAAGAGAGAAAAGTAAACGTAAAATTTTTCTTTGATCATGTCTAGCCAAAGAAGATCTATAACTTCATAACTCTCATAGAATGAGATTAATGAGCTTTATTTAATTTACTTGTGGTTGAGTTTCTATTGTGTGAAGTAGAGATGTGAATAAGAAATATGATGTGTTTTTATTTTCCAATTTAAGGTATGACATATGTAATTGTATCATTTAGGGGCCATTAATGAAGTTAACAAGTTGGATTATCAATACAACAATATATATTTGATTGGTTTTATTGATATTTCCTAGGTTTGCTAGTTTAATACTGGTCAGTAATGGTTTTCTAGGTTCAACTACTAAGTGTTTTTGTGTTAAGTGTATTATATGATAAGAGAAGTATTGGAAGGCTTGTTTTATCCATATGAACATGGTGTAATCCATCGGGATATTAAGGGTGCAAACATATTGACAACTAAAGAGGTAAGTCTTTCTTTTTTCCCTAAATCTAATATTTTAGGTTATATTTTCTTATTCTATCTATGCAAATATTTCTTTTTGTTCTTACTAAAAAAGATTGCATTGCTATGCCATTTGAGCTATCTATACACTTTTTATGTACTTATTTCTCTTATTTATTTATTTATTTTTTAAATTCCTACTAGGACTCTTTCTTATCTTATTTTTTCTATTCATTAAGCGTGAGAATTCAATTATGATGTTTCTTTTTTTGGCCATTGGAAATGTTTTACATGTGGGTTTAGATTGTAATAATTGAAACCTTTAATGATATATGTATTTATTGTAAAATTTGAGTAAATATTTGTTAGTGTTCATACTATGACATAAAAATTTGTGATTAAATTTCTGCTAGTGATCCTTTCTTGCTGTGTTTTGACTTGCTATGAAACTTAGGCCTAAGTCTTTGTTACCTCCTTTTGTTAATCCTATTTCATTGCTGACTTGGAATTTAGGTAAACCTCCTATTTATGCATCTCGGTTAGATGTATAAATATAGGTCAAATTTTGGATAATGATTAATCTTGTTATGGCTTGGTTTAACATAAAGGCCAAGACTAAAACCATATACTAAAATCTCTTTTGATATGTTGAAATTGTATTTGAAATCTTGGTTTTTGTAAGTTAGCAATTAAGGGATATCTCCTTTGAATCAAATGCTCTGCTGTCAATATGACTTAATTCTATGTATGAGTGAATATGCTTCAATTGGAAACTTGTTTTTTGCGTTGTGGGCTTATTTATATGACTATACCCTACCTAATTAAAATGGTGTTTGGGATTTGAGTTATGATGTTTACTTACTGTGGGGTTCTATTATTAATATGAGGATAGTTTAATGAACTATTATTATTATTATCTGTAAACTTATATGCGAACTCCCTTTGAATAAATTTTTTAGGGACAAAGAAATCAATGGCAGACAAAAGAACTTAAGAAACCTAAGGCCAATCCCTATTCCAATCCCAATCCCAATCCCAATCCTAACCTCAATCTACCAATATTCCTACCTAAGACTCCCCTACCTCAAGTGTTGCTACTATTGCTGCCTCTGCTTCGGCTATACAAACAAGTCTAGTGTTCAGGAGCATTTCATAAAACTTCCATTAACTGAAACGGGCAAAGAACATAAAGTTGTATGTAAATAATATGATGTTTCCTATTTGTGTCACTTAATTAAACATGGAATAAGTGGATTTAATATGCTTGTGAAAGTATATCAGAAGAACCCGTATAGACTGATCAATTAAACCATATTAGTATATAGTGAGTTATCTAGAGAAGATATTTCAAGGGATTGATAAAAAAAGAACCTTTGTTCCTCACATTTACAATATAAATGATTGTTAAAAGGCTTTAACTGAATTTGTGATATGTGATGAGATGGCCTTTTAAGTTGTAGAAAGGCATGGTTTTTGAAAGTATAGCCATAGCTTAGGTTCCTAGTTCCATCATAAAACAAAGTTATTAGGGATTGTTTAAAACTCTTCAATGATGCATCTAAAAAGGTTAATAAGTTATTAAAAAAATTATGTATGTGTGTTTGCTTCACTATAGACATATGGACATCAATTCACAATTTTAACTATATGTGTCTTATAGCTCACTTCATTGATAAAAATTAAAAGTTACAAAAATGAATTTTTAATTTTTGTATAATTGAAAATCATAAGGGTGACACCATAGGAAAAACAATTAAGAAATGTTTGTTGGGATAAGGGATTGAAAAAGTTTTCACAATAACTACAGATATCACAAGCTCTAATGACACAGTTGTAGCCTATTTGAAGAAACAATTAAAAAAACTAGAATAAGTTAATGTGTAATGAGGAATATCTACATGTGAGGTGTTGTGCTTATATTTTGAATTTGATAGTGAATGATAGGTTGAAAGATATACATGAATCTATCTTTGTTATTCACAATGCTGTAAGATATGTGAGTCTTCTCCTGCAAGTTTTTATAGGTTCAAAACTTTTGTTCAAAATGAAAGAATTGAGTTAAAGAGTCTTATTTGCTTAGATGTTGCAATAAGGTAAAATTCCACCTATTTAATGTTAAAACATGCCCTAAAGTTCCAAAGAGTGTTTGAGAGAATGGAAAATAATGATGAGGTATACTATGTGCATTTTAAAGAAGATGTTTGTTGAATTAGTCCTCCTTAACCTTATGATTAGTTTAATGCCTCTTTGTTTATTTAGTTTTTGAAAGTTTTTTATGATATTACATTGAGGCAATTTGGATCATTATATGTGACAAATACATGCTTTCATGACATTACAATGATTCTAGATATGTTAATATTGAGTTCTACTATGGATGATCCTTTGATTAGAGATATGGTTGAAAGTATGAAGAGTAAATAAGATAAGTATTAAGGGAAGCCAAAAAACCTAAACCATTTATTGGTCTTAAAGGGTGATACTTAATCCAAGATATAAACTTACTTTTGTGAGGATTATCTATGGAGAGATATATCTTAATCCTAAGCTCTGTAAGGCTATAGATAGAAGGGTTACAGATGTATTGTATCATTTGTATAGCAAATATGCTAAAGGGTTATTTTTGAATCATAAGATGTCTTTGAAGGTAGTGGCGACTCAAGTAAAAGGGATATGGGAGTACAGCTACCTAGTTTTGCTCTTGGAAGGATAAAGAGGGCATGAACATTAGCAAGAATAAAATGAAAGTTACTTTATATCAAAGAACAAAGTTAAAAAAGTATCATGTAGATGATTTAGTTGAAGATAATCCTTCTTTTGATATCTTGGTATGGTGAAAAGAAAATGTTGAAAAATATAAAGTGCTTTCTTTGGTTGCACAAGATGTGTTAGTTGTGTCAGTATTAACTATGGCTTTTGAATCTACTATTAACATCGATGGTCAAGTGCTTGATATTTTTGAGAGTTCATTGACATCAAAGGTAGTTGAAGCACTCATCTATACTTAAAATTGGCCATCCCCTCTAATATTTAGATTTAAGGAGTGTAACTTCGATCAATATGAGGAGTTTGAGAGTCTTGTGGAATATAGTAAGCTTCGTACTCTAACAATGATATAGTGATATCCATTTCTACTTTCTAATTCCAAAATGATATTTACTTTTTATAGATGTTTCAGGAGCTTCAAGAGCTATCTTTAAAGATGTTAAGAATATCACTTGATATTTTTTTATTTTTTTATTTAGCCTATATTTGTATTTTGAACTCTTAATATTTTTGACTTTTTGTTATTGTGAACATGTATTTGTATTTTAAACTCTTAATATTTCTTAAATATCATTTGTAGTTTTGTGTGGTTTTATAAATTGATTTGATTTTTCTTACTTTGTTTTTTGTTCTTTAGTATAAATATTATTTGTCTCTAATTAGGTTAATAGTGATTTGAAATGAAAACCATATAACTTACATGATGGGTGTGCATTTATGCTTGCTTGCTATTGAGAGGACAAATAATTGTTTATTAGAATTATTTCAATTTTCATAAACTTAAACAATGTTATATTTTGTATAGGAAAAAAAAATCCCCTTATCCTATCTCAGCCCATTTTAACTTGATTAGGGCTAATTTAAAATTAGGCCTTTTCATGCCAGGATGGGACTCGGGTGATAAAATCAATCTTGAAACCTAAATTAGGACAAGTCTTAGACTAACTCTATTCTTGGCCTATCCCATCCCATCCCATCCCATGCACATCCTTAACACATTGGTGCTTGGATTAGACACAAGTGGGGCCACATTTTATATTTCTTTGGTAACAGATGTATTCAAAATTAGTTACTTTATTAAATGGGATCAAAACCATATTATCATTATAGATTAGACATAAGTGGGGCCATGTTCTCCTTATTTTTATCTAAAAAAGATTGAGAATCTCGAGTTTCTGTCATTCACTAACAGCAATGAAACACGTATATTTATATATCACGTTCTTCCAATTTTTTGTGTTCCTTAAGATACAGTAACTTCCCATTCAATTTTCGATGTTTAACCATCTTCCTTGCCAGTATCCATGGACCAAAACTTTCATTAAGAGGAATATTTTGATTGGTCGGAAGGCTGTTTAGGTGAGGCATCTATGATGTTGAAGGTACTTGCTCACTATGCTTTGAACCATGAATCTCATTTTAGTTGGCTAGGCATGCATCCATCGCATGGCTGTATCTCTCACAATGGAAACAGATGAGGTTTAGGCCCTCATACTCAACATTAAAAATTGAATTCCTTGCAATGAACTTGGAAATCAATTTTTTCCTTAGGTCTATCTCCACACTAATATGGGCAAAACATCCTCTTTTAATTTTATACTCCTCACACTATCCTATTGTAAGTGTATTCGGATTTACCTTTAGTGTTTTCCCAAATACTATTGCCAAGCCTCCAGAAAAAGTGTTTATTGTAATATTGAATAGGGAGGTTCGATATCTGTGCACAAATTGCAATCTCACCAATACAATTTTGGGATGGGTCAAAGTCGAGGGTCTAGCATTTAATCACCAAATAATGCTCCATTATCACCCAAGGTCATTTACTTAAAATAAACTAACAATCTATCAGACTAGCAAAGCACGTTAAAAAATAATTATTCCCTAGATCAATCAGTTCAAAATCATTTATGTTCCATAACTTATTAAGTCTCCTAACTTCTTAAGTAGTATTAACACTAGCGTCCTTTTCGATGGGCAATAATATTCCTTCCATTCCTCAATTTTTTGATCTTCGCTAAGAGTTTTACTTCTACCTCCTCCTCTGACTCCATAAGTCAATCATCCTTATCTTCTTCAAGATTCTGATTATCGATTCTATTAAACCCTAAAAGGGAGTCCTTGTAAGAAATTGATTCACGTGTAAGCATTGTGCTTGCTATATGAGTCATATGCCTATCTTTCAAAGGTTGACCTTTCTTATGTGAGAGTTCCATTAACTTCCCTTGTCCTTAAACCTCAGAATTTCTCCCTTCATTTATATCACCCATTGGATCATCTTTTATATTCATATTTATAGTGGCTTCAAATCTTAATTTCTTAATACTACATGCCATATGTTTGTCTTCTTCCTTGGAATGCATGTGTTCACGAAAGCTTTCCTCCAGAGCCATCTTTGCAATATCAATGCTGACTTTTAATTATATTGTTCAAATCAAGGTTATTCATATTATTCCACGCAATATGTGGCTAGGTTTGTAGCACATAAAAATAAATATTATATATTTAAATCTTATTAATTTTTTTTATTTTTGTTATAAAAATATCTTGTTTTTAATTTAATCTTTGTTCGTAATTCTATTGTTACTATATGAGTCCTTAACATCCTTATTTTATGTCAATTCAAGTTTTATTTTAGTCATAAAGACATGAAAAATGATAGTTACACATTATTTTAAGTTAACACAATTTGTATAAACATTTTCTTATTGGTCAGCTAATGATCCATATATATATACACCCTTAAAATGTTATACATACACATTATGTAGATGTTCATCTCCTCATATTCTTTCAAGGGTTGTAATTTTAAAGCCTTTAAACATTCATTTCCCACCTTTATGCAATGGAATTTATAATTTTGTTATAGTTTATTATTTTACATTTAAGATTTAATCTTTAAATTATTTGTTGTTACAAACTTGTAACTATAAATAGGCACTTTATTTGTATTGAGATGTATAAATAAAAATTGAATAGCACTTCCTTTATTTGAATTCCCTTGTTTTCTATCTTCTTTTAGTTTTTTTTTTCTATTTCTTTTAAGTTATTTCATAATATGTTATCAGTATGATTGCTTTCTTGAGTTTGCTTTCTCAAGTTTTTGCTATTTCATTTTAAAAGTATGATTGCTTTCTCAAACGCATATTTTTCTATGAGAATTGTTAGGTTTATGATCCTTTATCTTTTGTTCTATTTAAATAATTTGAGATTCTTATAGTTTGAAAAAAATGAATTGATTCATCCTTCTTATTTTTTTGGTTATGTGAGCCTTGTTCTTATGCTTATATGTTGACATCATTTTTTACTCTTTGTACATCCATCTCACCTTTGTAATGTTAGATTCAAAAATTGTAATTATTTACATCATCAAGTTCCTTTCATTAAAATTTGATTGATAGTTTAGCTTTCTGCTCCTTCCTATGACATTTATTCTTCATGAACTGGGTATAAAACTATGTACTTTTGATTTGCCAATGATTTGATCATATCTTGTGCATTTAAACTATTTCTTATAAATTGACTGTATAAACTATAAATGCAACTATCTTCATAATAATGTCATCACTTCATTTCTACAATATTGGATGTTACTAACTTGTTTTATATTTATATAATAATACTAAAATGTTACATCTTGTAAAATTTGAATTTGTGGCTCTTGCCATTACGAGGAAGAATTATTTATCTTGGATGTTATATGCTAAGATTCATTTAGATACAAATGGTCTTAAAGACACTATCAAAGAATGAAATCAAGTATCTAATCAAAATAAGGCCAAAACTATGATCTTTCTTCGTCATTATCTCCATGAAGGATTAAAATTTAAGTATCTTACAATAAAAGACACACTTATTCTTTGGAATAGTTTAAAAGAAAGATATGATTACTAAAAAATTGTTATTTTTCTAAAAGCCTGCTATGAGTGGAAGCATTTAAGGTGACAAGATTTTAAAATTGTAAGTGAGTATAACTCCATAATGTTTATAATTAGTTTTTAACTGAAATTATGTGAAGAAAAAATCATCATTGAATATATGTTAGAAAAAACATTCTCCACTTTCCATGCATCCAATTTGCTCCTACGGCAACAATATCGAGAAAAAGGTTTCAAAAAATATTCTAGGTTGATTTATTATCTCCTTGTGGCTGAATAAAATAATATTTTAATGAAAAATTATGAGTCTTGTCCAATTAGCTCTACTTCATTCCCCAAAGCAAATGTAGCAACACATGACCATTTTACTTATGGATAAACTCATGGCTAGGGATGTGGTGGTAGCCATGGTCGAGGTTGTGGATGTAGTCGTAGTCATGGTTCTTATACTAAGAACTCAACTTTCTACCAAAAGGGGAAAAATGAAGAAAAGAATGACAAGAAAAAAGGTAGGCAAAATAATAAACATATTGAAAATATATGTTATTGTTGTAGTGGCAAAGGTCATTGGTTTCGTACCTGTTACACTCGAAAATGCGACAGCACGACGCTAAATCGAAATCAAAATTAAAAGTGGTAGAGTCGCCACCAAAATTTTATTTTAAAAAGGCAAAACTTTGACAAAGCCATTTTTATTTAGAAAACAAGAAAAATGGTCTACGAACCAAAAAATAGATCTAGGAGTCGATTGTGAGTGGGGAAGGTGTTAGGCACCTCACTACACTCGTTACTAAGAATGGTTACCCTAAATCAGTTGTGTAAAATTAAAATGGCCATAATTCTATTTTAATTCTCCCTAACAAATCACATATAAAATCAGAAAGAAATTAAAGAAATAGAATTAAGAGTAAAAAGAAGGAAAAGAAATTAAAGAAATAAAACTAAAAAAAAACATTTATTTACAAGGGCGGACTTGACCTAAGATCAGAACCTAGGACTTACGTACCTTATGACAGGGATCAAAGTCCACGTAGTTTGAACTTGAAAACTGTATTTAGGTGGTGGGTGCTTTGTTTTTGTTTTATTTTATTTGTTTTTGCTTTTGTTTGATTTTTGATTTTTTTTAGGTAAAGAGGAAGAGAGTAAAAATCATTTGGATTTACAAACAAAACGAATTTGAGGTTGGTTGTTATGTTTTTATTTGCAAAAGACTAAATTAATTTTACTCCTTCCTCCCCTTTTCTCTTTTATTATTATTTTTGGTTTTGTTTTATTTTTTTTGTCATTTTTGTTGTTGTATTTTTATTTTTATTATTATTATTTTTGTGTTTTGTTTTGTTTTGTTCTTTTTTGGAGGAAAAAGAAAGAAATAAGAACTACTTTTATCTTTAGCAAATAAAACGAAATTAACATTAGTTGATGTGTTTTAATTTGCTAAAGATAGAATTAATTTTACTTCCTTACCTTTTTCCCATTTTTATTTTTTCTTCTTTTTTCTTCTTTTCTTTCTTTTTTTTATTTTTATTTTTTGTTTTCATTTTTCTCTCGATTTTTGGATTTTTCATATTTTTTTTTTGTTATTTTTTTATTTCTAATGAAAAGAAAAAGACAACAAAAATAACTTTAATTTTAACAAATAAAACAATTTTGAAATCAATCATTGAGTTTTAATTTGCAAAAACTAAGTTAATTTTGCATCTTTATTCTTTTCCTTTTTATTTTATTTTATTTTTTGTTTCTTTTTGTTTTGTTTTGTTTTGATTTTGATTTTTTTTTAATTTTTGATTCTTTGTTATTTTATATATATATTTTTTGTTTTTAGAAATTTTATTCTTAAAAAAAATCAATTTGATGTGAACAATTAAAGTGTTCCAAATTTGCTAATTGCATCACTCGAACGACGTAGGTGCCTACAGAGACTTATTGTCACACGTGACCCCACCAATATTTTAGGGTTGAGGAGATACAAGATCTCACACAGTTACTCTAGGAAGGATAAAAACTGAAACAAAAATATTTACAAACATACAACATTGTGTGTGCTCTTGTGTTCGATTAATTACTATTCAAAACATGTTTATATATCGATTTTTGTGTACAAATAGAGAAAGAAAACCATATGATATCTCATCCTCCTGTCTCCATGGGTAGCCTCCCACTCCCTTACTTTCATAAGGTCATGGGCCTTCAGGTTGTGGGCCTCACACATAACACAAGTAAAAGATGTGTTAGTTGGCTTTTCATGGACGGTGAACACAACCAATTTCTCAAAGCAGAATCAGCACGCAGTTACATTCATAATTGCCCAAGCAAGCCTACCTCCCAAGAATTTAGATACAAATAACCCATCAATTGTGATCCATTTCAAATAGAATTATAAAAGGTAATCTAAATTTCTAGCTAAGCAGCAGGCACACTTTCAGTTCACCAGATTCATATATCATAATGGCTATGGAGGGCCAACAAAAAAACATCTTGACATAACAAAAAAAAATCTTGACATAGTCATACTTTCCAGTGATAATGGCAATAGCAACAATTTATTACGGCTCAAGCATTAACTCAAATTAGAATAACATCAAGTCAAACAAGCAGGAATTTTCCTTTAGTCAAGGTTAAACCTATGTAACATGTTATCACACAAGATTCACATAACCTTGAACATTTTGGGATTAACACTCGGAATGTTTTTCAGCCATAAGTGTTAAACAGGATTTTTGCCGCGCCAACCTTTCTTACAAGAGTAAGAATTATGCAACCATCAATACACACATGCGAATAAACTTGCTAGCACACATTCGGAGATGAAAAGGAAATTAGCAAGTGACCAACTCATTTTCATCAAGTAATATCAAGATGGGGATAGACATCAAATTAAAATAAGAAATCCCATTCTCGCTAAACAAGATCAAAGGCGTTTAAGATTGGGGATCATTTCAAGAAAACCATAATCAAAATGAAATCAAGTCTAGCATAAATGGGGAACCATCGAGATAATACTAACTAGAGCCAAATGGATTCATACATCCATTTACTCATCAAAACTGCAGCATTAAACCATGAAATTTGGCAAAGAATCTAGATGAAGAAATTACCTCAAATGATGATAGCCTGGCTCCTCTGTTTCATTATTCATCATTTGCTTTCATAATTCTCCTCATTAAGTCAAATCTCATTTTTTTTGTGCCTTTGTATTCTTCCTCAATTTCACTCTCTGTTTCCCACTCTAAATCTCTTTCGTCTCCTGTTCGCCCTTCTCTTCGATTTGCTCTAACTTGAAAATAAAATCCCTAAAATCCCCCTCTGCTTCTTTTCTCTGGCCCTCATTTTCTGGCTGGTTCCCTCAAACCCAAAATCAATCCTCTCTCCCATTCTCCTCCCAAAGCCAATCAAAGCCTCCCCCTTTGAATCCAAAATCCCCCCCTCTTATTTTTTATCCCCCTCTCTTTCGCTCTCAGCCCCTTCCGCTCTCCCTTACACATTTCTGGTGCACACCCTCTCCATCGGATCTCTTACTCTCCCTTTCTCTTTTCGATCCTCCTCCTTTTTAATTTTTGATTCCCCTTCTTTCTTTGATTCGTAACCCCACCTTTATACCCAAAGTTTGCTTCTGCCTTGCCTCATTTCTCTGGTGGTGAAAGTGACCTAAGGGGGAGTCCACGGCTCGAGCCGGTCGCTGTAGATCTCCTCTTGGGACGATGGCTTTCCCTTTTTGTTTTTGCTCTGCATTCGCCTTCTGCATGTGTTTTTGTCTCTATCTGTGACTTGCCGCTTCTATGTTTTTTGTCTTGGCCTTTGCCCAGTGTAGAGGCTGAAGGGATGAAGGGGACTAGGTCAAACGCATGATCTGCTTTTTGACCCCCTTTTTTTGTATATTTTGTTACTTTTTCATTCTTTTTATTCTTTTTTGGTTTTTTCTTGATTTTCCTTTAATTTATTTCTTTTTCTTCTTTTTTTTGTGTTGTTATTTTTTATTTCTTTTTGGTTATTTTCAAAATTCAGAGAAAAAAGTCGATAATCTTTTCTTTTTTAATTTCCTTCTTTTTTTTTTCTTTTGAAAAAGAAACGGGTATTCTCTCTTTTTTTTTTTTTTTTTTGTCTTTTCTCTCTCTTTTTTTTAATCTTAATTTAGTTTTTTTTTTCTTTTGAATTGTATCGGGCTGTTTAGGCATTGGGCTATGTAGGCTAGAAGGATTTGTTACGGGGGTCAAGAGCTTTCCTCATTTTGTGTTGAACTTTGATTTTTTTCAATATATATATTTTTTATTTCTGATTTCATTATTTATTCTTATTTTTTAATTATCTCTTTTTTTTCTCTTTCTTTTTCAAGTTTTTTCTTTTTCTTTTCTTTTTCTTTTTGCTAATCTAATTATTTTTGGAGTTCGTCCAGGCAAAATATGGTATTCACAGTTATTCTTCTTTACTTGTTTCTTGGGCAAAGAAATTGAAAATGTAATTTTTAATGTTTTTGCATAAGGAACATGTAAATATAAGAACACGTATTTTGTCTAGGATGATTTAATTACCTTTTAACAATAAATAAAAAGAGAAAGCGACCCAAACAAAATATGGTGTTTACGGATTGCCCCTTTTTACTTATTCTTTAAGTGAGAAGATTGAAAATGTAATTTTAGATATCTTTAACTTAAGAATAAGTAAAGATAGAAATATGTATTTTGTTTGGGAAGTTAATAGATCAAAGTGAGCTAACTTACTTGGGAAAGCCAAACATGATCAAAGATAAAAAGGTAAGAAATACTTGTTAGAGCAAGGTTTAAAGAGGTGTCTGTTCTGTGCAGACTTAAAAGTGTCTATTTTGGCAGGACTTTTATTGGTGCCTATTCTAGTGCAGGACTTTGAAAGGGTGCCTGTTCTGGAGCAGGACTTTAGGTGCTTGTTTTGATGGAAGACTTTGTGTGCCTATTTTGGAGCAAAACTTTGGGTTGCCTGTTCTGGTGCAGGACTTCTGGTGCTTGTTCTGGTATAGGACTTTGTGTGTCTATTTTGGAGCAGGACTTTGGGTTGCCTGTTCTGGAGCAAGACTTTGAAAAGGTGCCTGCTCTAGAGCAGGACTTCGTGATGCCTATTCTGGTGTAGGACTTCAGGTGCCTATTCTGGTGCAGAACTTCGGATGCCTGTTCTGGAGCAGGACTTCGTGGTGCCTGTTCTAGTGCAAGACTTCTGGGTACCTGTTCTGGCAGGATTTTGGTTGCCTATTCTGGTAGGACTTAAAGGTTAATTGTTATACAATTTTTTTAGTTTGGCAACTTCTTTTTATTTGTCTAAATTTTATGCAAGGTATGCCTGATGCATGTGGAATGCTTGACCTTCAAGTTTAACAACTCAATTTTGCCTCGATCAGGGTCCATGTATGCAGATGTAGAAAGCATAAAGTTTGTGAGGTGCTACACTTTAAATTTTTTTTTTACCCCAATATGAACTTGGGTGCCCACATAATGTATGCACATGTGGAATGTAAGAAGCATATGAGGTATTCTTATTTTATGAAATGCAAAAAAATTTTTTTACTTGCCCCAGCACGAACTAAGATTTATGTTTGCAAGTGTGGAATGCAAGAAATATGTGATGCATTATTTTATGAAATGTAGATGTTTTGTTTTATGAAATGCAAATTTTTTTTGTCTTGACATGAATCAGGATCTATACAACGTATGCAAATGTAGCATGCATGAAACATGTGAGGCTTCCTTTCATGAAATACAATTTTTCTTTTGTTTGCCCCAGTATAAACTAGGGTCTGTGTGATGTATACAAGTGTAGGGATGCATCAAACATATGATGTGTTATTTCATGAAATGCAGATTTTTCTTTTACTTGTTCTAGTGTAAACTAAGAGCTAAGTGATGTATGCAAATGTGGGAATACATGAAACATGTAATCTTTCATCTTATGAAATGCAAATATTTACCTTTTATTTGCCTTATTGTGAATCAGAGTCCATATAATGTATGTGTATGCGAGATGCGTGAAGCATCTGAGATGTTTTGTTTTATGAAATGCGAAGTTTTTTTTGTGGCTTTTAACTGCCCCAACATGAACTAAGGTCTATGCAACATATGCAAATGTAGGATGCATGAAACATATGAGGCTTCATTTTATGAAATGTAAATTTTCCTTTTGCTTGCTCCAGTGTAAACTAGGGTTTATATGATGTATGCAGGTGTGGAACATGAAGAACATGAGGAGATGCAGATTACCTTGCATTTTTTCTTTCTTTTTTCTTTTCAGATATAAATTGTGTGTCCTTTTTTTTTTTATTCTAGTGCAAACTTGGTCTAATGTAACATGTGCATATGTGTGACATGTGAAACATATGAAATGCAAGCTTGTAGGTTTTGTATTTTTCTTTTTTTTTGAATTTTTTTTAAAATTTATTTCCAAGATATGCGCAATTTATGCAAGCAAAATTAACTCCAGACGGAGAAAAAAGTGAGGACATTATCTTAAATTAATTTTGAGTTTTAAATCCCTTTTTTTTCAACCTCAAAAGAAAGAGGAAGAGAAAAAGCATTATTTCTAAATGCTTTTAGATTGATTTTGAACTTTGAATCCCCCTTTTTTTTGGTAAACAAAATCATCTCAAAGGAAAAAGGGAAGAGAATAAGCATTATTTTTGAATGTCCTTAAACTGATTTTGAATTTTGGACTCTTTTTTTATTTTTTTGGAAAATGAATTGATGAGAATAATGTGATCCTCTTTTTTTTAGTTTTTTCTTTTTTTTCAAATAAATTGATGAGAATAAATGTGATCACCCTCTTTTTTTTAGTCCTTTTTTTTTCATGCTTTGTCTATATACAAATTCAATGTAAGCATGTGATGCATGAAAATTTTCAAAATTTATAAAATATAGGATTTTTACCCCTTTGCCTTTGGAAAAATTTCATATATTAGCTCTTCACTTGCCCTGGTGAGAAAAATTGGACTTTTGATTATCCTACCGAATTTGCCCTTTATTGTTTGGATGAAAGAGTTTATTAATGGCTTTTGGCTAGCCAAAAATGTCCCTAAGGGAGTATACCAAGCTAACAAGACCCCAGACTCTTACTTTGACTTATTTTTAAATGATTTTTCTCTAAGTGATTTGTTTGCCATCAACCTCGGACTATCAACTTGACAAGGCAATCTCCTCTCATCAACTCTACATCATTAATGCTTGAAAGGTCAATAAGTTAAATTCACACTTACTTTATTTAACAATGTCAATGCAACCATGCATTAAGGGATACAAACACATGAGCTTAAGAAGGAAAAGGGTCTTTAACATTAGAGGGATACAAGAGCTGATGAAGAATGTGGTCATGTAAAATGTCTTGGGAGTGGAGAAGTGGAATAGACAATGGCTAGACACAATGTAACAGAATAAGAAGATGCCCCAGTTATAGACTTGAGGTGGTCTTCTTTGAACAATAAAAAAATGAAATGCTAAGAAAATGAGTATTATAGGATAGAGAGAAACTTCACTTCTAGATTTGAACTCCTTTTGAAAGAAACAATTGATGTAATTAAAAAATTTACTTTTAACCAAACCCTTTTACCCCAATTTCAATTATTCTAGTTTTTTTTTATCATTCCCTTCAAGAAAATCTGCCCTATTATTTTTCGAACAAGCTAAATCTCAACAAGGACTTTCAATATTTGTAATATGGCCTTGGCAAATGGGTTTACAAAATAAGAGATATTAGGCTCAAGAATTAACATACCCTTGTCAGGTCTCCCATTAGTCTCCTTCTCTCGTTGCTTTAACGAAATTCTATACTTGGAATTCACTTAGTAAGAGAGGATATCTTAGGACTATAATGGGGTCTAATGGGTAAGAATGTAGCTTAAGAAAGAAAGGTAAAAAGGCCTAAATATTCATGTGAACTTGTAATGAAAAATTTGCCTTGGTGATTATGCAATCTTGGCAATATCTATTGGGCTTGAACTTTCCCTTTAAAGGATCCTCTTTTTTTTTTTTTTAATTCTCTTTCAGCCTAATTCTCATTTAAAGGAATTTTCTCTTTTGACTTTTTGTGCAATGTAAAACCTCCCCTTGAGAACTTTGTCCCTGGATTGCATATTAAGGTGAAGTTCCCTTTAGGAAGCTATTGTTTTTTCAATTTTTATTCTGTAAGAGATTCCTCTTTGAGTATTTTTTTTCTGTGATTTTTTCTTTTCCTTCTCCAATTCATTTTCTTTTTTTCATTTTTTTAAAAAGGAATCTACTATGGTGCCAAAATTGCTTTTCTTTATGTGGAATTCTCATTGCTTTCGAGGTTCGATTCATGTTTGGTATTTGAATTTTTTTTTTTTTAAGGCCCAAAGTGGTTAGCAACGATTAAGAAGTGTTTGGATAATTAAAAGAACCTGACCTTCTCTTGATATTTGAATTATCAGCATAAAACCTGTTAAAGACTTCCCATCCCAAATGTTTCATGATTAGGGTGAAGGAAATAAACATCACTCCTGGCTCAATTAAGGTGACAAGAGATAACTCCTCTGTGTTTAGGAAAACAAAGAATGCCTCATATCCTCAGTATACCTTGCTTGTAAGACATACATTTGTATCTTTAATTTGATTTTTCTAATTGAATTTGAGGCATATAATTAGCTTCAAGTTTGACCTTTTTCTCCATCAATTGAATCTTTTTATAAGGGGTTCCAGGTATTATTATTTTTTGTGGGTTTTTGGTTATTTAGGAAAAAACACGCAAGGAAAGAAGTTGCGTTAACATAATTAATGAAATGGAAGGATGCACGAAAAGTGAGATGGAAGTACATGACTATTACATTGACAAAATTAAATAAAATAAGGTCCAACAAAAAAATTGACCTCCATTGGCCTTGGATTTTAGCTATACAGAAGGGTATCAACCCAATAAGCATTAACTGATCATGATATGACAACTAATTTTTTTGAGAGGTCAATCACCAAGAAATCCACATGAAATCTTATTTTTTTTATGTCCTTCTACACCTTGTTTATAGAGAGATTGTAACTTTTTGGAGTGCCCCATTGCCTCAAGATTAAGTTCATAATTCTTTGGGCAATGCCATTTTGGATGTGGAGGTTAAAGGCTAGTGAAGGAAGTTGAAATCGCTTATGTGAAAGTTAGGCAAATGGCTAGTGTCATCGTTGAGGCAAGTAACAAGTGTCTTAATTGAAATGGTTTGTGGTGCTTTGCATGGTCAAGTTTGATAGGTGTTGATGAGTTTGGAGATGAATGGTTCAAATTTCTTTGAATTGGAAAGGATGGTGGTGGGCAATAGTCATAAACTGAAGGATATAGTGGTATGGAAGGTTAGGAAGTAATAAGCAACTTTATCAAGACCTCTAATAGGTTCCTTTTGCCTAATCAAGTGACACACCTATTCTTTTTTCTCCTATACCTCAGTTTCTCATCTTGGCTATTCATGAGTGTAGCTTCTTATTTGAATTTTTTTTTTTAGATTAGGCTAATCTTTCCATTACAAAAGACCAAGAATCCTATATCTTATAAATTTTTAGATTTTTTTAACATGGAATGCCTTATGCAATGCATGGATGCGATTTTATTATGTTGTTTGACTTAAAAACTAATGGGTGCTTTGATTTTAGCATGAAGGTCCTTCAAAACAAGGGATCCTTATTTCCTTTTGGGAACCTATTGCCCCTATAAGGTAGATTAAGACTACCAATTGATTTAAGAAGAAAACTAGACCTTTCTCGTTTGCATTTATGGTAACAATTTTTATCATTGAACCTTTATTTTCCTCAGATGTTTATTGCACACAAGGATAAATAAAGTTAATGAATCATCCTAAGAAACAAGCTAAATTTCACATGGATGATGTCTATAGAAAAGTCTAGCCAATTTGGATATCTTTTGACAATTTGTAGGGTCATCTTCAAATCCTCCTATTTTCTTTAGGATCCTATTGTTTCCTAATGAAGGGTGAAGTTAATAATATCGACTAGCAAAGAGTTCCAATTTTTACTAGCAACTCAAGTTAAAATCTTAGTCAATTTGACCCTTGCAAGCAATTTAACCTTTATCTATTTCGAAATTAGACATATGGTATTATGCCAAAGCTTGCTATCTTTGCGTAGGTCACCCAAATTTGGGTTTTCTAATTAATCAGTGGATTATTAGCATTAGTTGATATTCTTCCACATTCCTCTAGAAGCCTATTAATCTACAGGGAGTAATGACTTATTGTTCAACTTGAAAAGGGATAGTCCCTATACCATCAATATTTGGAACTTTGGTTTTGACGATATTTGATGAAAACAAGCCAATCTAATGATCTGCTAGCATATGATAGAGTTAATAGTGTGTATGTGCTAGTGCATCATTAAGAACTATGTCTTAGTATAAGAAAAGAAGAAAAATTTTGTACTTTTTCTCGAGAAACTTATTGCTTCATTGAAGAAAAAGCAGTTGATAATCAAATCGAGAGAAATATGCTTTTCCATATGATTGATAGCTTAAAAATGATTCCAATCTCTAACCAAGACATGTTACTTATTTGTTGATATGGTAAAACTTAAGGATATCAAAAAAAGAAAAAATTAAGGATATTGTTATTTTTCAAAATTTTGAAGATACCCTTTTTTTAAGAGAAGTTTATTATCTGGTGGGGATGGAAATTTTAGGGCAAAATTATAAGTTGGATTATGAATTATTTATTTATTTATTTATTTTATCTCATCTTTCTTTTTAGTACACGTATGTATTCCAAAAGGTTTCCCTTTCGACGGACTATCATGAATGCGATTATGGCCTCTTGAGGTTGGAAACCCACTGGGCAAAGGTTGGTTTAATTAGCTCATACCTTCGTCATAGTTAACGTATACCTAATTGTGCAATGACATCTTATTAGCTGCTCCGGTAAACAGTGACAGTGTGTCACTTTCCCTATGGGTTTTATTAGATGCATGGAATTGGTGATGAAACAATTAAAAAAAAATGCCCTCATTTATCTTATTATGGGTAAATCTTAGGTTAGAATCATAGGCTTGCCAAAGTCTAGCTTTAACTATGCTGGAGGCATCTAGAGATTGACTATTAGTGCCTTTTCGGGGTAGGTCTATGACTCCTAAAAATGTTGATCCCCAAATTGCCCCCACCATAAGATGAGGATCTTATTATATAAATCTGACCTTGAGAAGAAAAAGATCCTTCACAGGTCAAACTCATATAATAAGGTACAATTTAGGCGAGGTCTTTGTAATAACCTCAGGATGCACAAGGCTTCACAAGAAAATCAGTATAAACCTCTACTAACCTAGGCGCACTCAGACCCGGGTATAGGGCCCATAATGTGTGTGAGGTGATTGTGCCTCAGTGATGTATGGGAGGAGAACATTTACCTTTTCACCCTATGAACTACCCAAACCTCATCTGCTAAGTAGATTAGTAGAACAAAAGGCAGAGAAGTATATATACAGATACAAGTAAAAGAAATAAAATATGTACAGATATGGTCATCTACCCTAAGGTTTTATTTCACATGTTATCTAACTCTAACACATGTTATACATACAATCAATGAAATAAAACAGATGAAGTAAGCATGTGAATAGCATGTTATCTACCTTAATCATATGAGACAAACAACAAACAAAAGGAGAATTAAAATAAAAAGAAGGTCATAGTATCTTACACAACTAACTTAAAATTGGGCTTAACTCTCAAACCTTTCTCGAGTGGAGTCGCCAAACTGTCACACCCGAAAATGCGACTGCGTGGTGCCAAATCAAAATCAAAATTAAAAGTAGTAGAGTTGCAACCAAAATTTTATTTTAAAAAGGCAAAATTTTGAAAAAGCATTTTTTATTTAGAAAACAAGAAAAATAGTCTATGAATCAGAAAATGGATTCGAGAGTTAATTGTGAGTGGGGAAGGTGTTAGGCACCCCACTACGCCCATTACTAAGAACGGTTACCCTAAATCAGTTGTGCAAAATTAAAATGGCCTTGATTCTATTTTAATTCTCCTTAACAAATCACATACAAAATCAAAAAGAAAGAAATTAAAAAAATAAAATTAAGAGTAAAAAGGAGGAAAAGGAATTAAAGAAATAAAACTAAAAAAAAATATTTATTTATAAGGATGGACTTGACCTAGGATCAGAACCTAGGGCTTACGTACCATATGACAGGGATTAAAATTCACGTAGTTCGAACTTGAAAACTGTATTTAGGTGGTGGGTGTTTTGTTTTTGCTTTTGTTTGATTTTTTATTTTTGATTTTTTTTTAAGGTAAAAAGGAAGAGAGTAAAAATCATTTGGATTTACAAACAAAATGAATTTGAGGTTAGTTGTTATGTTTTTATTTACAAAAGACTAAATTAATTTTACTCCTTCCTCCCCTTTTCTCTTTTATTATTATTTTTGGTTTTGTTTTGTTTTTTTGTCATTTTTTTGATGTATTATTATTATTATTATTATTTATTTTTTTGGTGTTTTGTTTTGTTTTTTTTTCTTTTTTGGAGAAAAAAAGAAAGAAATAAGAACTACTTTTTATCTTTAGCAAATAAAACAAAATTAGCATTAGTTTATGTGTTTTAATCTACTAAAGATAGAATTAATTTTACTTCTTTGCCTTTTTCCCATTTTTATTTTTTCTTCTTTTCTTTTTTTTTTTTTTTAATTTTTTGTTTTCATTTTTCTCTTGATTTTTGGATTTTTCATATTTTTGTTTTTGTTATTTTTTTATTTTTAATGAAAAGAAGAAGACAACAAAAATAACTTTAATTTTTACAAATAAAACAATTTTGAAATCAATCATTGAGTTTTAATTTGCAAAAACTAAGTTAATTTTGCATCTTTATTCTTTTCCTTTTTATTTTATTTTATTTTTTTGTTTCTTTTTGTTTTGTTTTGTTTTGATTTTGATTTTTTTAATTTTGATTCTTTTTTATTTTTTATTTTTTTGTTTTTAGAAATTTTATTCTTTAAAAAAATCAATTTGATGTGAACAATTAAAGTGTTCCAAATTTGCTAATTGCATCACTAGAATGACGTAGGTGCCTACAGAGACTTATTGTCACAAGTGGCCCCACCAATATTTTAGGGCTGAGGAGATGCAAGATTCCACACAATTACTCTAGGAAGGATAAAAACTAAAACAAAAATATTTACAAACATACAACATTGTGTGTGCTCTTGTGTTCTATTAATTACTATTCAAAACATGTTTATATATCGATTTTTGTGTACAAATAGAGAAAGAAAACCATATGATGTCTCATCCTCCTGTCTCTATGGGTAGCCTCCCACTCCCTTGCTTTCATAAGGTCACGGGCCACCACACAACCAATATCTCAAAGCAGAATCAACACGTAGTTACATTCATAATTGCCCAACCAAGCCTACCTCCCAAGAATTTAGATACAAATTACCCATCAATTGCTATCCATTTCAAAGAGAATTACAAAAGGTAATCTAAATTTTCAGCTAAGTAGTAGGCACACTTTCAGTTCACCAGATTCATATATCATAACGGCTAGGGAGGGGCAACAAAAAAACATCTTTACATAATCATACTTTCCAGCGATAATGGCAACAGCAACAATTTATTATGGCTCAAGCATTAACTCAAATTAGAATAACATCAAGTCAAACAAGCAGGAATTTTCCTTTAGTCAAGGTTAAACCTATGTAACATGTTATCACACAAGACTCACATAACCTTGAACATTTTGGGATTAACACTCGGAATATTTTTTAGCCATAAGTGTTAAACAGGTTTTTGCCGCGCCAACCTTTCTTACAAGAGTAAGAATTATGCAACCATCAATACACACATGCGAATAAACTTGCTAGCACACATTCGGAGATGAAAAGGAAATTAGCAAGTGACCAACTCATTTTCATCAAGTAATATCAAGATGGGGATAGACATCAAATTAAAATAAGAAATCCCATTCTCGCTAAACAAGATCAAAGGTGTTTAAGATTGGGGATCATTTCAAGAAAACCATAATCAAAATGAAATCAAGTCTAGCATAAATGGGGAACCATCAAGATAATACTAACTAGAGCCAAATGGATTCATACATCCATCTACCCATCCAAACTACAGCACTAAACCATGAAATTTAGGAAAGAATCCAGATGAAGAAATTACCTCTAATGATGATAGCCTGGCTCCTCTGTTTCATTATTCAGCATTTGCTCTCATGATTCTCCTCATTAAGTCAAATCTCATTTTTTTGTGCCTCTATATTCTTCCTCAATTTCGCTTTCTGTTTCCCACTCTAAATCTCTTTCGTCTCCTGTTCACCCTTCTCTTCGATTTGCTCTAACCTAAAAATAAAATCCCCAAAATCTCCTTTTGCTTCTTTTCTCTGGCCCTCGTTTTCTCACTGGTTCCCTCAAACCTAAAATCAATCCTCTCTCTTGTTCTCCCTTCTCCTCCCAAAGCCAATCAGAGCCTCCCCCTTTGAATCCAAAATCCCCTCCTCTTATTTTTGTTCCCCCTCTCTTTCGCTCTCAGCACCTTCCGCTTCTCCCTCACACGTTTCTGGTGCACACCCTCTCCATCAGATCTCTTGCTCTCCCTTTCTCTTTTCGATCCTCCTCCTTTTTAATTTTTGATTCCCCTTCTTTCTCTGATTTGTGACCCCTCTTTATACTCAGAGTTTACATCTACCTTGCTTGTTTCTCTGGTGGTGAAAGGGACCTGAGGGGGAGTCCACGCCTCGAGCCGATCGCTACAGATCTCCTCCTGGGACGATGGCTTTCCCTTTTCGTTTTTGCTCTGCATTCGCCTTCTGCGCGTGTTTTTGTCTCTATCCGTGACTTGCCACTTCTATGTTTTTTGTCTTGCTCTCTGCCCATTGCAGAGGCTGAAGGGACGAAGGGGACTAGGTCAAATGCAAGACCTGCTTTTTGACCTCCCTTTTTTTTTTTTTTTTTTTTTTGTGTATTTTGTTGTCTTTTTCATTCTTTTTATTATTTTTTGTTTTCTTTTTTATTTTCCTTTAATTTATTTCTTTTTTCCTTTTTTTGTGTTGTTGTTTTTTATTTTTTTTTGGTTATTTTCGAAATTCATAGAAAAAAATAGATA
Source organism: Erythrophleum fordii (assembly GCA_032878935.1). NCBI lineage: Eukaryota > Viridiplantae > Streptophyta > Magnoliopsida > Fabales > Fabaceae > Erythrophleum > Erythrophleum fordii. Next base: position 18,997,192 of record JAVQMF010000045.1, read on the forward strand.
ATCTTTTCTCTTTTAATTTCCTTATCTTTTTTTTTTTTTTTGAAAAAGAAACGGGTATTCTCTCTTTTTCTTTTTTTTGTCTTTTCTCTCTTTTTTTATAATTTTAATTTATTTTTTTTTTCTTTTGAATTGCATCAGGCTATTTAGGCATTGGGCTATGTGGGCTAGAAGGACTTGTTACGGAGGTCAAGAGGTTTCCTCATTTTGTGTTGAACTTTGATCTTTTTTAATATATTTTTTTATTTTTGATTTTATTATTTATTTATTAGTATTTTTATCCTCTCTTTTTTTCTCTTTCTTTTTTAGTTTTTTCATTTTCTTTTCATTTTTTTTCTAATCTAATTATTTTTGGAGTCCGTCCAGACAAAATACAATGTTCACAGTTGCCCCTCTTTACTTGTTTCTTGGGCAAAACAATTGAAAATATAATTGTAATATTTTTGCATAAGGGACATGTAAAGATAAGAACACGTATTTTGTCTAGAATGATTTAATTGCCTTTTGACAATAAACAAAAAGAGAAAGTGACCTAAACAAAATATGGTGTTTATAAATGACAAGAAAAAAGGTAGGCAAAATAATGAATATATTAATAATATGTGCTATTGTTGTAGTGGCAAAGGTCATTGGTTTTGTACCTGCCATACACTAAAGCATCTTGTTGACTTTTACCAAAAATAGCTTAAAGGGGAAAATATGGAGACAAATTTTGCATGTGAAGAAGGTGACGCTGATCATGGCTATATTGATGTCACTCACTTGGATGTTATTGAATTTTCTTGCTGATCTTGATGGGAAAATTGATTACCTAATTAGTAATAGAAATATCTAAAGAATAAATTTCTTATATTTTACTTTTAGTGTGTTTTCTAAAGCAATAAAAAATTTACTTATAAGATTATTATCCTTTTAAATATATTATTACATTTTTAAGTAGCATTTTCTCATATTGATTATTGATACTTTTGTTTTTAAGTATGAATGTCCCTTTAATTAACAACAATGTCGATAATAAAGATATCTGTCTCCCTGATAGTGTAATGACTCATACAATTCCTAAGGATAAAAAATATTTTTTTATTAAATAAGGCAAGAAGCCAATGTTAATATTATATTTAGTACTACAAATTTAATTGAAAGCTCCAAAAGAGCTAATATTTTGTTACCTAGAGGAACAAAATTACATATTGATTGTGCATTTTATTATACTGAGTCTCACAAATATTTATTGAGTTTTAAGAATATCCATCGAAATGGATATCATATTGAAACAATAAATAAAGGAAATATTGAATATCTTTATATTACTGATATAATCTGAAGTAACAAATGAATACTTGAAAAATTACTAACACTTTCCTCTTATTTGCACCACACATATATTAGTATAATTGACACACATGCTATTGTGAACCAGAAGTTTACATATTATGATAAGTTTGTTGTTTGGCATGATTGGTTAAGCCATCTCGAATCAATTATGATGTGAAAAATAATTAAAAATTTATATGGACGTCCATTGAAAAGCCAATAGATTCTTCAATCTAAAAATTTTTCTTATACTGCTTATTCTCAAGGAAAGTTGATTATTCGACCATCACTAACAAAAATTAAGAATGAATCTCTTACATTTTTGGAATGTATACAAGGTAATATGTATGGATCAATTCACCCACCATGTAAACTGTTTAGATATTTTTATAGTTTTAATTGATGTATCAATCAAATGGTCACACGTGTCTTTATTATCATCTCGTAATCTAGTATTTGCAAGATTACTTACTCAATTAATTTGATTGCGAGCATATTTTCCTAATTATCCAATTAAGAAAATACAATTTAATGATGTTGGTGAATTTGCTTCTCAAATTTTCAATGATTATTGTATGTCTATTAGAATTAATATTGAATATCCTGTAACACATGTTCATACATAAAATGGTTTTGCAAAATCATTCATTAAGTGTCTAAAATTAATTACAAGACCATTACTTATGAAATTAAAACTTTTAATTTCTACTTGGGGACATGCAATTTTGTATGCTACAACATTAATTCACATCAAACCAACAAATTATCATAAGGTCTCACTTTTACAATTGAATTTTGGTCAGGAACCTAATATTTCCTATCTAAGGATTTTTGAATATGCAATATATGTTCTAATTGCTCCACCACAACATACTAAGATGGGTCTTCAATGACTGTTGAGAATATATGTTGGATATCAATATCCATCTATAACAAAATATCTTGAACCATCAACAGGGGATTTATTCATGGCTAAATTTACTAATTGTCATTTTGATGAATTAGTTTTTCCAATATTTGAGGGAGAAAATGGGCAGTTGAAAAACAAAAATTAGTTAGAATGAATTATCATTATTTCATCTTGATCCTTATATAGAACAATGTGAACTAAAAGTTCAAAAGATAATTCATTTGCAAGGTTTAGCCAATAAATTGCCAGATACATTTACTAACCAAAAAAGAGTGACTGAATCACATATACCAGCTGCTAATGTTATTGCAAATGAGTCTAATGTATGCATGAAGCATGGTATACCCATTAGTTTTAAAAATAAAAATCCTCAACAAAGAAAAAAAGCTAAGAACCAAGATGACCAAATCGAAGATGTGGATGTGGTGATTCCAAAAGAGTCCCTAGACAAAATTATTATTTTAGTTGTAAAAGAAACTCAAGTACATGAAATTAGTGAAAGTAAGGAGATCTCAATAAATTATGTCATGAATGAAATACGATGGAACTGAAATGAAGTCAATGTTGACAATGTTTTTGTATATAATGTAGTGCATGATATAATAAATGATGATGAGGATCATGAACAAAAGTCTATTAAAAAATGCAGACAAAGAGATGATTGGTCAAAATAGAAAAATGTGATCGAGTTAGAATTAAACTCATTTGTAAAGAGAAAATTTTTCGGACCTATAGATCATACACCACAAGGTGTAAAGCCAATTGGATACAAATGAGTTTTTATGTGAAAATGAAATGACAATGGTGAAATTGTAAGACATAAGACATGACTTGTTGCTCAAGGATTTTTGCAATGACCTGGCATTGATTATGAAGAGACATACTCACCTGTGGTGGATGTAACTACTTTTCAGTATTTAATTAGTCCATCATAAAGGACTCAATTTGCATTTAATGGATATTGTTACAATCTATTTGTAGGATATACTTAATACTGATATTGATATAAAACTTCTTAAAGGTCTTAATTTGCCTAAAGCATATAAACCAAACTCTCAAGAAAATTACTCAATCAAATTGAACAAATCTCTTTGTGGACTGAAATAATTTGGACACATGTGGTATAATTACTTCAGTAAATATTTGTTGAAGAAAGGATTAAAAAAAAACCCCATTTGTCTATGTATTTTTATGAAAATATTTGAGAATAAATTTTCCATCATTGTTGTTTACATTGATAATTTAAATATTATTGAAACTCATGAAAAGCTTTCAAAAGCTATAAATTACTTAAAAAAAGAATTTGAAATGAAGGATTTAAGAAGAACAAATCTTTGCCTTGGATTACAAATTAAACATTTAAAAAATAAAAGTTTTGTACATCAAGAAGTTTATATAACAAAGGTGTTGAAATGGTTCTATATGGATAAATCACATCCGTTGTACATCCAATGGTTGTAAGGTAACTAGATGTGAACAAAGATCCTTTTAGACCTTGAGAAAAGGATGAAGAACTACTTGGTCTTGAAGTGCCATTTCTTAGTGTAGTTGGAGCACTAACGCATCTTGATAGTTATACATAACTCGATATATTATTTATCATTAATTTATTAGTAAGATATACTTTTTTACCTACACAAAGGCATTGGAATAGAGCTAAGCATGTATTTCATTATCTTAGAGGTATGATGGATATGGTTTTGTTTTATACAAATGTACCCAAGTCAGACCTAATTAGTTATGCAGATGTAAGATATCTGTCTGACCCTTATAATGGTTAATCACAAATAGGCTATTTGCTTATATGTGGAGGTACAACCATTTCATGGTAGTCTATGAAACAAACTATAATAGCCACATCATCTAGTCATGCATAGATTTTAATAATACATAAGGCAAGCAGGGAATATGTTTGATTAAAATCTATGATTCAACACATACTAGAGACTTGTAGTTTATCTTCTGGAAAAATAATCCCGACTATCTTATATGAAGATAATGTTTCATGCATCACTTAATTGAAAGAAGGATACAATGTAGGAGCTAGAACAAAACATTATACCAAATTTTTTTTTCACTTATGACCTTTAAAAGAATGCTAATATAAATATTCAACAAATTTACTCAAGTGATAATCTAGCAAATTTGTTTACCAAGACACTTCCTACTACTATATTTGAAAAGTTAGTCTATAATATTGGAGTTCATTGATTTAAAGATCTTAATTGATGTTGTCATGAGGGGGAGTTAATGGGTATTGTACTTTTCTTTCCTTCACCATGGATTTTGTCCCACTAGTTTTTTTTAGTAAGATTTTTAATGAGGCAGTTTTGATGAGTATGAAATACAAAAATAATTTACTCTTTTCCTTCACTAGGTTTTTTTTTTTTTTCTATAGGTTTTTACCTAGTAATATTTTAATGAGGCATATTCTTGAAATAAATGGATATCCAAGGAGGAGTGTTATAAATACACACTAGGTGGATGTCCATCTCCTCATATTTCTTTTAGGATAGTAACTTTAAGTCCTTGAGACATTTATCTCCACCTTTATGTGATGGAATTTTTATCTTTTTATGGTTTATTTTTTTTATATTTAAAATGTAATGTTTGAATTATTTGTAGTTACAAACTTATGCATATAAAAAAGGCAACTCATTTGTATTAAGATATATAAATAAAAATTGAATAACACTTCCCTTGTTTACATTCTTTTATTCTCTATCTTCTTTTAATTTTCTTTTCTCTATCTCTTTTGAGTTATTTCATAATATAAAACAAATAAAAAATTTTCACATTCCCCATGTGTGATGAATCATGTAACGAAAATGATGTGCATCATTATTTACAATTATTTTATTTTTGTTCATATTATTCCTCTCCAATATTCTTGTGAATAATAATTTGAAAATATAGATTCTCACTTAATTCAATGGCATTAATCAATATTTATAATTTAGTTTCATTTTATATTATTCAATATTATTATATATTTAACACAAGATATAATTTCTAATCAAATTTGACTTTGTATTAACAACTTAAGTGTGTACATATGAATACATATGCACCTCTCCCTATATTTTGCAAGGGATTCAAAATCAAAAAATTTTTGTGGGCCCCACAAAAAATCGAAAAAAGAAAACATAGGGCCCACAGGAGACAAAAAACGAAAATATGGAACCCAAAAAAAAATATAGATGAAGAGTTTGTTAATAGTGAATAAACAATGCTACGCCGATGTGATATCATAAACTGCGTACAAATAATACGAGTCACAGATTTTATATATATAAGATGATTAGAAGTGTAAAAAAAAAAAAAAAAGTAATAATCAATAATAAAAAGAAGAACGTACAACAACTGCTTAAAACTGCACGTTTGAAATTAGCCAATTAGGCTTCAACAAATTGAAAAATATGGAGTTGCAACTAATTACGCTGAATTCTTGGACTTGCTCCTCTGGAATGATCTGTAATCCGCTAGCAATCTGACAGTGTATCCTTTCTTGATATCCTCCACTATTTTTCTGATAATCTGTGGATTAATTAATTATTTAATTCATAAACAAATTTAATTAATTAATTAATTTGATGCATATATGCTAGCTAGCCGGAGTGAGAGAAGAGAACATTAATCTAACCGCATGTAAAAGGTTTTGCAAGATATGTTCAGGAACCCAGGAGAGTAATGTCGGAAAAACAATAGTTATATTAGTGTTTAATTGATTCTTGATGCAGCTATGGGTTCCCTGTGTTTGTGGGTATAAAGTTCCTGTAGCTTCGAGGTTTAAGAGAGGCGGCATGTAATCTGCTTGGAGACCTAGAAGCTTCAGCTTTGTCTACAAATTAAAAGAAACTAAAATGATTAAATATTGATCTCCAGATTTTAAGGGATATAAGAAAAACATGACCAAATTAAATTTCGAAATTTTATGGAAATACTTACAGTGTGAGCCTCGAAAAGTTTGGTGATGTGGGGAGGAATATGAGGAGGGTAATCTTCCCCATTTGATTTGGTTCTTACACTTACGTCTATTACCGGGTGTACCGTTAGGAATAAGGCTTGTATGACTGGCATTTTAATTCTCCACTCTTCCTGCATGCAAACGTTAAAAAATAATATCACACCAGGACTACTTTCAGATAAAAGAGCTTAATTCACTTAGTTATGCTTTGTTTTGTAACAGAGACAAATGCAAGAATGAAGATGAAGTCAATGAAATCGGAAAGGTAGACTGTGATTTAAACCATCCCCTTGATTGGGCGTGACATATTTGGAACCTGAAAATTGGCAGGCTTAAAAAGGAGGAAAAATTATAAAACAGACAATCGCATTTTTAAGGTGATTAACTACATAAATATCTTAATTTTTTAAGTACTTAAAATTACTTTATAAAAAATTGAATATAATTTATAAAAAATAATATTCTTATATTATTTAAAACATATACAACTCATAAATTTTATATTTTTTAATATATTTAAGTCCTATAAATAAGTTTTTAAAACTTTGGAAAATTAAAAAATTTTCATGTATTAAGCAGTTATTAAACACCACTTAATTTAAATGTTTTATTGAGATAGAATGGTAATTTGAACTTTTAAAATATATATTGGTAAATGTGTTAAATAATAAAAATCACTTTTGTCTATTATGTTTTCTTTTCACTTTAAATCATAATTGTTTGGGGAGGATGGTTTTCTAGGATTGAAATGATGTTTTCTCTGAAGAAACACATGGGGTATTCTTTCCTAAATCAAAATATTCCTTAAAGGAAAATAAAGTAAAAAAGTCGTATAAGTTCTGCATTTCTTTTGATAACGTACGAACTTCCTGACTAAAATTCTAAATTTCCGCATGGATACAAAAAATTAGGAAGGAAGGAAACAAACGAACATATTGATGAAGAGGAAAAATGGTATACGATATATCTCTTCGTTGCTTCTCCCTTTTAAGTGAAGCAGTTAGATTGAATATATTGAATAATATTAGAACAGAATATCAATATACCTGATTGAGCTGTAGGGCAGTCGCTTTTTCTGGAATGATAGCTCGGATCACCCTTCCCTTATCTTCCATATATTGATCAAATGAAGCCTGCCCATAAATATAATTAATAAAGAAATACACAAATTAACCGCAGAAGAAATGACAAATTAAAGTATGAAATTAGATGCCATACCCCCACACCAGGCTTGTCATGGAGAGGAACGTTATCGGCTGTATTGTAAGTGAAGTTGCAAGTTTTCTGATTCTTGATCACCAAATGACATGACCCTGCAGATATAAATGGTTTTTCATGATGCCTGCTTCTATGACTTTTGATCCTTGTTTCTCGTCCAAAACTACTGCAACATACGCCGGGTTGCCACTGAAAGAAGATGCTTTCCATGTAGACTAATTCTCAATTATTGCCCTTCCATTTGCATTTTCACTTCTCTCCTATTTATACAACAACTTACTTGTTAAACCTTCCAACTGATTAATATAATAAACATTGCACATGCATGAACGAAGGAGATTGATTTGATCCTTGATGGTTTAAAAAGAAATTTTAACCTGGACTAAAATTCAAAAATATATCTAATCATAAAAGAAATGACAAATAACTCTCTCTCTCTCTCTCTCTCTAAAATATTGTGGAGTGTGAAGGATGGAATTAAATTGATAAGATTATTTAACCAACTGTACATTATAGTTATAAAGTCTATTAAACTTAGAACTCAAGGGTTGCTTGGTTGATAGAATGTTAAATGTATATGTATATATATATATATATATATAAAGAGAGAGAATTAAAAAAAAAAGTAGATAAAATGAGAAATGACACTCATGTCTTTATTTTTGAAAATAATAATAAAAAAGATAAATATTGTTAAACAATAATTATAAAAACATCATAGATATTACTACAAAAATTAGATAAGGAAAGTTCATCCAATTTGGCCGATATGAAAGTTAACGTGTAAGAAGATACATCAAGAAAAAGATCACGAGAGGCATTATTCAATCTTAGACCATTCTCTCTCTCTCTCTCTCTCTCTCTGAGTATGTACTTACCTTTCACAAGCCAGTGGAAAATCAACCTCTATGCATGCATCAAAATCAACTAGCACTTATATTCATGAGATGTGTTGATTTGAACTAAGATGGTTTAAAAAGAAATTGTAATCAGGACCATAATTAAAATATATATTCAATCACAAAAGAAGTAACACTCCGCGATTAAGAGAGGTGACGCTCTTATTTTCCCATGTTTATACACTTACTTCTTTGTAAGTTTAGTAAGAGACGTCGGTATTATAATGTATACTTTTTACAAATGATATAGTCTTAGTTAAAGAATTAAGAGAAAAAATGAATGAGAAGTTAAAGATATAAAAACTAATTTTGGAAGTACATAGATTTTGTTAAAATAAAACTAAAACGGAGTATATAGAATATAAGTTTAATAAGAGACACACTAGTTTTAATGCAGAAATAAAAATTGAAAAGCATACCATACCATAAGTTACACAGTTTAAATATCTTAAATCCATTATATAACATAATAGGAAAATAGAAAAAGATGTAAAATGTAGGATTCAAACGAGATGGATGAAATGGAAGAGTATTTTGAACGTTATTTGTAATGAAAAAGTACAACTCAAACTTAAAAATAAATTCTACTATACAACTATAAGGCCTGCAATATAGTATAAAATTGAGTGTTGGACAATTAAAAATTAACAAAAAGATAAGTTCAATATTGCAGAAATAAGAATGTTGTGTTAGATAAAATGACACACCAGACAAGATAGAATTATAAATTAATACATTAGAGAGGAAAGTAGGAGTCACACTTATTGTGAAAAAAATTGTAGAATTACGACTTAGATGATTTGGATATGTGTAGAGGAGACCTATAGAAGCTCTATTTAGGAGAATAGATCAAATGAAGAGTAGTTCAATAGCCAAAGGTAAGGAGAGATAAAAAAAATTATAGGAGAAACTATTAAAAAAAATTTAAATTTAAATGATTTGTCTAAAAATATGATTTACGATCGAATTTTATGACATTGATTGATCCATGTAACCGATTACACTTAGTGTAAAAAGACTTTGTTGTCATTATATACCACTTGCTTCCTTGTCAAAACTTCCTACTGAACTAAGGAGATTGATTTGATCCATCATTTGAATCAAGATGGTTTAAAAAGAAATTTTAGTCTGGACCAAATTCAAAAGTGTATTTAATCATGAAAGTCAAATAGCACTCCCTCTATTTTCAAAGATGTAAGTTTTTAGGTTTAGTACATCCAGCTGTACATTATATAGTTATGACACTTTGTGGTTAAGAGTGTTGACAAATTTGTTGATGAACTTATGAGGGCCGTCCTTGAGAACGTGAGGCAGAAAGGCTGTAAATGAGAAGAATATATGATGGGGGTGGGGGTTCAGTCTCAGAGCTGTTGATCACATCATCAAGCACATGGAAGCTGTTTGATAGAAGACATCCCAAGCCGCAAGCAGGTTGGTAGTGAAGGGATGGCTCTTTGCTATCCACATGGGAAATTATGCTGGCTTGATCCTTTAACTCTTCAGTGTTCCCAGAAAAAAAGAATTTCGTTTTATGTTGGTCACTCATGGAAAATTTTGCTACTTGTGGAGATCTTTGTCATAGCTTTTCTATTCTTTTCTTCTAATTATTTTTTCTGTGAAGAAAAGCTATAAAGAGGAAATAAAAAGGATGGAAATATAATTTGTAAACGGTAAACCATGAAACAATCATGATTTGCGTTTCATTTTTTCAGCTTTGTAAATGTATTAGCTAGTATAGAAGAATTGATCAGTCGTACGAGAGAAAAGGTGCAAAGGCCATATGGTATAAATGTTTGAACTTTGAACTCTGGATATTACCTTATACATACTTTTAAGTAACAAATTCTAAAGAATAAAGAAAATTAAAATTATATATGGAGATCCTAAATTTTTATTGAAGGATTTTAAATTTTAAAATTATTCTGAAAAATTTAATACTAAAAAATTTAAACTACACAAAAAAATTATAATTCAAAACTCTAAGTTAAAATCTTTGTTTTTGGATTCTTAAAAATATTTTTAAAATTTAAGATGTTTCAGTATAAATATTTTTAACTTAAAGTGCTCAACTACAATATTTTTTTTAAAAAATATTGCCAATATAATTGAAAATATTATTTGCTATAATATATAGGTGTATTATCACATCAAGTTTGAATTATTATTATTATTATTAATTTAAAATATTATTTGCTATAATATATAGGAGTATTATCACATCAGGTTCGAATTATTATTATTATTATTATTATTATTATTGTGAATTTGTATTCCTGATGTTAGCTACAGTTACTAACATAACTAAACTATCAGCAACGTCCTTTGTTATGACTTTAACTATGATTACATGCACTTTGGATTTGTCTGAATTTTTTTCTTGTAAAATTTGAATAAATTTTGAAAAAAAGAGTAACATAAAAGAATAAAAATATATACGGAGCTTATTTCTTCTATTTTCACCCAAATTTAAATTCTTTTCTGGAACATGAAATCATTTTAGTGGAAAAAGATAGAGAGAATAGAGGGGTTGGATAAAAAGAAAAAAAAAAGTTTCATACCCACTCTCACTCCTTTATTTCTTTCCTACAAAATAACATTTTGAACAAAAGGAGATTCAAATCACATTTTAAACTCTCTTTTTTTTTCTCTTCTCTTCCTAAAGTTTACATAAAAAAATTTAAAAGATTCAAACTCTGAATTTTGAGCAAATTTCAATTAAAACAATGAACACCCAAATGTAATATTATAAAAAAAATATCATCCCCAAATGCAATATTTCCTATAAACTCGATAGCATGGCTCCCAAGATTCATTTTTTTTTTAAATGCTACCAAATGCAAAACTTTTTTCCAATAGAGTCATTGTTGTATCTTTAGACATTGCATATTTCATACGACATCTAGTGTGAATAGATAAAATAATTTTATAAACAAAAAAAAATTAATAGCCACCAGGCTTAGAACTTTTCAAAAAATATTTTTTTGAAGAAATATTATATTTGGAGGTAATACTTTTTGAACAATTCTTATATGCACTTGATGTGTCACGTTATTTATATACTTAACAGTTAAAATTTACTTTACATGTGAATTTCACTTGTACTGACATGAATCCTTCTTGTATAAATTAAATTCTATCCAATAATTACACCTAATGCATCACGCATCACATGCACTTAAAAAAATATACTTTCTATACTATTAGATTTGAATTTTTATTTTATTTTTATTTTATTTTTATTGCATTTTATTACAGAAGTTATTTGAATTCAATTAGGTATTTTTTACTCTCTCTCTCTCTCTCTCTCTCTCTCTTTCTTGGTCCAAAGAAAATTTAGGATTTGGATTCTCTCCACCGTTTCTTCCCTCCTTTGCCTCTCCACCAAAATCTGATGGCCAATATTGCATCTTCAAAAAATTTTATTACTGATTGTTAGTGGCTGATAAATTTAAGGGTTCAGATTTTGGTGGAGATGCAGAGGAGGAGAAAATTGGTGGAGAGAATCCAAGTCCGAAAATTTAAACTTGAATCCTGCGTATCAAATTTGGACGATTCTGAAAAGATGATTAGATGATGACCAGAGCGGGTCGTATTCCTTCTTAGTTCTTACTTTTTTATTTTGCATGCAAGTCCCATTGATCGGAAGTAAGGGTGAACAAAACTGAATCAAATCGATTAAACCAAACCAAACAGCCAAAAACAAAATAAAACTGATTAAAAATTAGTTTGGTTTAGTTTTTATAATTGTAAGACCAATTAAATCAGTTTGATTGTTGATTTTCTCCATATTTGGTTTTGTTAACCAAACCAAATCGAACCATTAAACTTGTAATTAATTAAAATTTAATATTTTGTTTCTTTTTAAATTAATGAGATCTTTTGTCAATTAAATTTGTATCAAAAGCTATATTCTTTATGTGATTCAAGAAATATATAAATTATTTATATTATTTTATTATAAGATATTACTCTTATTTTTTTTTTTTACTTTTTAAAACTTTTTTGTGAATGTATGAAATTTTTTTAGGTAAAGAAAAAGAGATAAAAATAATAAATTATTTTAAAATTATTATTGGTTAAAATTTTAAGAGATGCATAATACTAGAAGTTAAATTTTACATACGACAAGGAACATTTTTTTTAAAAAAACTACTTTTGAGCAAAAAAAAAAAATCAAACTAGATCAAACCAAATAAAAAATGAATCAAACCGATTAAAATTTAAAATCAACAAAATTTAACAAAATAAAAATTCAATTAAGTTGATTTGATTTGATTTTGACTCAAAATCGAATTAAATCAAACCTTTAAACACTCCTAATTGGTGGTGTCACGTCAACTTGTTTAGCGTAAAGCTGGCTCGGGTTACTTGCCAAGACTTGAATGCAAAAATTGTGGAAATAACTCGTACAAATCTCAGGCCCAAAAAAAAAATTGCACAAATTTGAATTGTAACGCTGCAACTTTTTTCTTTCAAAAAAACATTGCAAAAAACTCTTAATTTGTATGATCATAGGCCTTATATTTTTAATCTTGTGTAACGTAATTATCTGTTGACATTTTTATGAAAAAATTTAATGTCACTTTTTTATATAAACTAAAACATTAAATCGGTAAAAAAATATATTCAATCTATCATCTCAAATAACAAAAAAATTCCTTTTTGTGGATCATTGCGATTAGCTCAAATTAAAAATGAATATCATTTTATATTATTAAAATTTAATTTATTTTTTTTATAAAATTGTTCTATAAGATATATATATATATTATAACTTCTTAAGCTGATTAAAAAATAATTTTAATCATTGTTGAGATTAAGTAATTATAGCAATTTTCATAAACTAATAAGTCTGATTAATTAGCGTGTCTACCTTCTATTCGTCATGCTTTTGTTAATGGAGATTAATTAAATAAAGAACGTCGTGCTTATTTTTTACTTTTTTTAGTGTGAATAAAGGTTTAGTAAATCGAATCATGCCCATTTCTTAATTGTTGTAATTGAAAAATGGACTAAACTTAGGTAAAAGTGTTTAAATATATCATCATATTTTTTAATAAGTATATAACATTGTAAAAATATTTTTAAAAAATTTAATTATATAATGCTAAATTACAAAAAAGTATATTTTTATTAAAAAATTTAATAACAAAAACTTAAAAATTACACCTTAAATTTGTGGAATACCCCCAGTTATTTGGCCAATTATAAAATAATCGGCTTAAGCTATCTCCTCTTCGGCCTCACTTCGTTTGTGGGAAGAAAAGGAAAAGAAAACTACACGTGTTTATTAGCCCGTTAGGTCCTAAGAGTTTGCCTTAACTCGACTTAATTTGGTCAGGTTAGATTTGGCTAAAAATATAAATGAACAAAATTTTAAACAAAATTATATCAGGTTAGGTCAAGACCACGGGCGAGAATATATTTTATCCAATTTATTTTAGTAGTTTTTTTTTTTAGTTATCAATATCTTACCATCTTATATAAATTTTTTTTTTTTATTTCATCTGATTTTTTTTGCATATTGCAACTTTCATTACTTACCAAACTCTCCCTACTTCTTAATTGTTTTCATTATTGATGTATAAGCTTATTAATATTTCTTTTGTTGAATAATAAAAATATACATGTTTATCTAAGACTAATTATACTAATATAACTTATATTTTATTTAACAATACTAAGCTATTTTTATTATTAATACAAATATGATGATTCTAAAAGCCTATTATTTTGAAATATATGTCATGAGCCTGTAAAAAAATATTTTTATATTATAAGTATCAGTTTATAAAAAAAAAAAAAAAAAACTCTAGCAACCTTAACCCGCTCTAATATAACATAAAATTGGGCTTACTTGAGTTAAGCTACGAGTATAAAAATAAATCTAACGTCTTAATCGGACCCAACATTGAACCTACTAAATATCTAATTCAACCTTGCCCATAATCGACCCTAAAAGAAATGGATTCTATAGCAAAAATGCATTTGGTTCGAAGAAGTGGTTTCCTGAGTGTACAATGGTCCTTGCTTTGATTTTAGTTGGTTTTGCGTGGCAAAGGAAAAGCTTTTTGAAGTCAAAAGTGATTTCTCCATTTTGCCTCTTATATCTGTCACAATCCCAATCAGAGCATGTGAAGAAGATGACTTGGTTCCTACTTGTTAGATCTGCTGTGCCCTGCCAACATAAACTTGCTTGTTGGATTTGAGCATTGGTTCTGCCAGACCTATTTGATCTACCGTGGTCCCAAATCACTTTTGGCTCCAAATCTAAGTGCATGAATATGCAGAGGAAGCACAAGCTTGGTCCCAAAACAAAGTGCACGAATCTACTGAGGAAGCACAAGGAAGAAGACGACTTGTTGATCCTGCGTTTTGATTCTTCGTCAGTCTATTTAGGAGTAGTTTTAAAATTTATAGATATAAATAATTATATAAAAATAATAAATTAATTATAATTATATATTAATAAATATTAAATTAATATATAATATTAACATAAATAATTATTTTTATTGTATATTAAAATGATAATTTATAAATATAAATAATTATATAAAATAATCAACTAATAATAATTATATATAAAAATATATTCTTATATTATTTGTTTATTCTAAGGGTATTTTGGTCATCTAATTACTACTTACTTTCCATTATATCAATTTTTCTTTATTATCAAATAAATAAAAAGAAAAGTATTCTTTTTTTCTTTTTTTACTATACCAAACAAAATTGCTTCAATTACATTTCATTTAGTATTTTTTTTCTATTTCCATAAAACAAAAATTCTGTGTAACAAACGAGCCTAATTGTTTTGCGCATGAATAAAACATGATCTTGATTTTTAAAGCCCGCCCTACTCCAACATCACCTTTTTTTTTAATTCGCCTACTTCTTTCATCGTTAATGTCAAAGTAGGGGGCGCAATTATATGTATTGTCTGGTTTTCAAATGGTCCATTGCGCCTTTCCCACATATAATAATTACAAAAAGATTTTTTTTTTTGAAAAAAAGGACTCAACGGCTACTCTTTCCCCTTTATATATATATATAAATTTAATCAATATATCAATCATTATATAGACCCAACTAGTAAGTTCAAAATAATCATAGATGAATATATTAGAAGTGAAATTTACTTTTAAAAAAATTATGACTTCATGTATGTTTTAATTTTTTATTGACTTTATCAATAAAAAATTAATAACTTATAAGTTTATATGCGAAAATTTATCTAAAATGAAAACAAAAGTTATAAATGAGGTGAGAAGTCTGGATTTGAATGTTGTATTACACCAAATCAAGACTCAAATGAATAAATTTTTTAAAAAATGTCACATTATGCATATTAAGTTAATAGTCATAATCATAATTATTAAGTTCACATTATGGCGAAAAAAAAATGGCATCTGCTTCCTGAAAGAGCTTTATCGAATATTTCACTGCTTGTTCATCTTGAATGTGGTGTAATCAGCTAATAATCTGGCAGTAAATCCTTTCTGTATATCATCCACGAATATTCTGATAACCTGTCAATAATTAATCAACATCTCTGTCACTAATTAAATTAATTACATCAATAGACAAATTGAATTTGATGCAGGCACGTAGAAGTGTGAAAGAAGACAATCTAACCGACTCTAAAATTTTGCGCAAGACATGTATACGAACAAAAGCCAGTAATATTGGAGCAAATACAACACTCATATTAATCTTCATTTCAATCTTTATGCGGCTACGCCTTCCCTTCCTTTCTAAGCACAAAGTTCCTGTCGCTTTGAAATTTAAACAAGGTGGCATGTAATCAGCATGCAAACCTTGCAGCTCCCACTTTGTCTGCAAAACAAGACTAATCAGTTCCCCTGTTTTAAGGCATCTAATTAGCATAACCAAACTAATTTATATACCTAACCTGCCCTGCCCCAAAATTTCATGCAAAATACATTATACTTGTTTGTGGGCTGGGCAACACTGTGGAAATGGGCCGATCTACAAAATAGTAAAAAAAAGTGAAATGGGCTGGCTCGTTTGTGGTCCTTAAAAAAAGTTGAAATTTTAATTTTGTTTTATGATTTTTTTTTTGGGGGGATTATGAGCAAACGGAAGTTAAGGGGTATCAGATACATACCATCCTGCAGGGGCGTGCTTAACAAAATCAAGCAAGTACCTACGGACATTTATATCACGAATAAATAACAGTTCCTCAACACAATCCCTTTGTTCAGCATTGCTACGAGATTCCTATTTGGCATTTCCACCTCTAGGGTCCTTGAAGTTAAAGCTTTCGCAATGTCCAAGCAGCTCCTCGGACTCTTCAGAGCGACAGAGAGAACATTCTCTTTCTTCGGTGCTACATTGAAGATTATGGGATGTATTCCTCATCGATCTTCGAGAAAGCTCCAAATGCAGTTGTATTCCCTCTTTCTGAAATGTTTCCAAGTAATCAGATGGTATCTTTTCTTCTATTGGCTTCAAATCCATGACACCTAAGATATCTCGGGAGGGTTTGGGATGGGCCTATTGGTCCACCAATTTGCACCTTCTGTATTTACCAATTAAATACATATAGTATATTCAAAAAATATAAAAAATATATATAAAAAAAGAAAGTGAGATACACACATACTTTCATCTTTTTATATCACACTCTTTTTGAATATATGAACATTAAGAATCTAATTTGATTGGCCTAAGTGTTAACTCAATCCAACATACTTATTTAAGAGAGGCAAGGTAAGGACAAAAAAAGGAAATAGATAAAGAAGCAACTAACTTTGACACTACTAAAAGTTATGGGAGAGTAGTGATGGAGAGAATTGGTATTGACATAAGGGTATTATGAAGAGCCCAAGTAGTAAAAATGAAGTGTAAATAATTATTTGAAAGGATTCTCTTTAAAAGAGATTCTACCTTCTCGAAAGCTAGAGATGATCAATCTTTATCTTTTGGTTTTGCATTTTAGGTGTTATGTTCTATTGTTACTTTATTTTAGTGCCCTTAATATGGAAGGTTGATCGCCTTGTATCTTATTCCTTCTCATGTTATGTCTATTGTATGTTTTTTATATGTTTATATATGTATATATATATATATATATATATAAAGCAATGAAGTTTCAATGTTGGTTTTGGTATGTTGTTCTTTGTATCTAAAATTCTATTTGAGTTCCATCAAATTGGTATTAGAGCGATGAGATTCTCAGGTAATGGTTAAACTAGAATGGAGAGCAGAAGGGAGAATTTAGAATAGGAAATAGTAAGCATCAAGCAATGGACAATGGAAATTAAAGAATCAATGGAAAAACTTACTAGTCACCTATTAGTTGCAAAAAGAGAGAAATTAGTGGTGGTGGCCCAATCTTCAACTTTGACAAAGACAAATGGTGGCACTAATGACTTTGACAACATAATAGTAGTGGTGGAGAAAGGGCCCATGAGATTTAGGAAGCTTGAATTGCCAACTTTTTTAAGGGAGGATCCTGTCAGGTGGATATTTCAAGTTGAACATTGTTTTTCAATGAATGTGGTAACTAAGGAGGAAAAGATAAAGGTAGTGGCATTATTCTTGGAAGGGAAGACATTTAATTGGTTTTATTGGTTGAGCACCCAAGCTTTAGTAAAGACATGAACAGAATTTAAGAAAGAGGTTTTGAGGCATTTCCACCTTTCCTAAAGAGGCAGTGGTCACGAGATGATAATGGCACTAAAACATAAGCATTGTAGAATATCAAGAGAATTTTAAGATATTGTCGGCATTGTTAAAGAAGGCACCTAATGAAATTCTAATAGGAGCATTTTTTAAATAGACTAAAGGATGAGAATAAGGTGACTTAAAAATGTTAAAAGCTCAATCACTTAAGGAAGTCATGGACTTAGCCTATAATACAGAGAAGGCCCATGTAGTAAAATGGGATAAAAATGTTAGATCTTTTTGCAACCCAAAATGGAATAAGCATAAGTCTAATTCTACTTAGGTCACAAGTTTATATGACCTGACTGACTCTAAACCATCACAACGTCCAAGAAAGAGGAACTAAAAGGAGGTAGGGGAGATTCAAAATAGAGTAGCAACATTGTATCAACATTGACTAAAGAAGGGAGTAATTTTCAAAAGCTCAGATAGGCTAAAATCACAAAGAAGAGAGAACTTAGGTCATGCTTCAAAAGTGATAGGAAATTCAGACCTAATCATTATTACAAGAAATGTCTGTTAAATATGATCATCTTGTCAAAGCTCATAAATGAAAATGAAGAAGCAAGAGGGGAGGATATGGTCAAGAAGGAGGAGAATTTTGTTTCTGGAAAGGCTAGTACTCCTATAGCACTATTTATGAATTCAATCATTGGAATCACTAGAGATAAAAAAATGAAGTTACTTGGGAAATTACAAGGCCAGTCGATTCTCATCTTAATCAATAATAGGCTATCACACAATTTTATTTTCTTTAGGTTGGTGGAGAAATTATCTTTACTCATATAGAAAAACAAAAGCTATAAAATTATTGTTAAAGACAATTATACAGTGACAGTGGATAGCATTGGTGAAAACTTGATTATTTAATTATAGGGGACTAATATTTAATACAAATTTTACTCATTTGAACTCAATAGGGTAGACATAGTGTTGGGTAACAAATGGCTTGAATCTTTTTTAAGAAGTGAAAGTTAATTGGAAGTAACTCAAAATAAAGTTCAAGTTAGGGTAGGAATAAGTTTGCATAATAAGGGACCTTGCTTTATAAAAGAATTTAGTCTCTTTAAAGGCTTTGTTGCACTCTGTAAAAGAAGGAGGCTAAGGATTCTTAATTGAATTTGGAGAAATACAATTATACAAATAAGAAGAACTCATGGTGGATGAAGAAATACAGAAGCTATTTTTAAAGTTCCATACTGTGAGTAAACTGCTAATGGGTTTGCTACCCACTGGATTAAGACTATATAATAACAATTAAATCAGCCACCCACGACTAAACATTTGTCCCTATTATTACCCACACATGCCCAAAAAAAAAAAAGATTGAAAGGCTTGTGAATGAGATGTTGGGGGCAAGAATTATTTGACTAAGTAGTAGCCTATATTCAAGCCCATATCAGTTAATGAAAAAGAAAGATCATAATTGGAAATTTTGTGTAAACTACAAAGCATTAAACAAGATAATCATGCTCGATAGGTTCTCAATTCTTACTATTGATGAGTTGCTTGACAAATTAGAGGGAGCCTCCATTTTTTTTAAAGCTTGATTTGATATTCATGTACCATCAAATTTGCATCAAACTTGGAGATGAAAAGAAAACAACTTTTTAGGCATATAGGGCCACTATAATTTTATGGTATTGCCTTTAGCTTGACTAATACTTTCACTTTTTGACTTTTTAATGAATGACATATTTAGAGAACATCTCATAAAGTTTATACTAGTTTTTTTTTTTTACAACATTTTGGTGTGTAGTTCTTATTTTTTACTAACCTTGCCAATTTGCAAGTTGCTTTGGAAATTCTAAAAAAGCATCAGTTAGTAATTAACCCCAAAAAAATATATCTTTAAGAAACCTAAACCTAAGTATTTAAGGCACATTATTTTAGTTAAGGAAGTCTAGACAGATCTGATAAAGGTAGAAAGTATGATAAAATAGCCTGTTATCACAGATCTCAAGTCTTTGAAAGGTTTCTTAGGTTTAATTGGTTATCATCCAAAATTTGTAAAAAACTATAGCAAGATTGCAACATCTCTTATTGATTTGTTCAAGAATGATGCTTTCAAGTGAACAAATGAAGGACAGAGGCATTTGACAACCTAAAAATTACCATGACAATAATACCCATCTTGGCTATGTTGAATTTTTCTAAATCATTTGAAATTGAAACTAATGCTTCAAGGGTTGGTGTAAAGGCTCAAGACTAAAAGTGGACTACATGAATCATGGATTGCATATGCTTTAATTCCCAAGGCTCTATATTAATTTCCTACTCACTATAAAAGGAAAATTTCTATGGTATCAAGATTCTAAAATGATGTTTTAAATTTTCCTAATCTTAACCTCACTTATATAGTTGAAATTAGCCTACTTAAACTTAGTTAATCAAAGGAAGCATGAATGTTTAGTGAAGTTGTACTTAATTAAGGTGAATAGACTCTAAATAGATGTTTTCACACTTACATAAGTTAAGACACTTTTTATTGAACACCTTTCAATCTTCTAATAACATGGTGTATATATGCTAAATCTTGAAATTACCCTAACATGCGTTAACTCCCACATAGATGTTTACACTTTTTAAGGTTCAATTGCAAATTACAACTATCAATCTAGCTAATTGCCTAGCCCATTGACTCCAAACCAATGTTTAAGCATTAGCAATCAACCATGAATCAAGGAGTAATTAACAAAAGCATTAAGTACATAGTACACACTCCATAGATGAAAAATGATTTCAATATGTAATTACCAACATCAAAGATTTTTAGTTTTAAACTAATTAACAAAACATAAAACAAAGAAAGAGAAACAATAATAAAAGGAAGGGATAAAAGATCTCACTCAAGACAAGTGTCTCAAGTAAGCAAACCTCTAATATAATGCAAGAAAGCCCTTAGTCCTTCATCTTCTCACCATTCTAAAGCTTTTAATACCCTTTCAAGCTGCTCTAAGAATTAAGAATTAGTGAGCTTCCCTCCTTTCTTTTGGATGACCTAAGTCCATTATTTTTAGGTTGCCAAAAACCCTTTTTTAGAAGATTAAAACTAAATATTTTGCACTTATTCCACATGAATGCCATGACTAATATTCTTGGATGCTCATGGCACCCAACTCTTGAGAAAATGTACTAGAGTGTGCAACATGGACATTTCAACCAAGAATAAATTCTAGTCATGACTTGCTTCTTTAGACTTTGCAAGGATGTTGTCTTGTGGGATTTTGCGTTAGATCTTTCCAAAATTTACTCCAAGACATCCAAACTTTTTTTTTATTACATTTTTAACCTATAAAAACATAAAACTAGATTAAAAACTATTTACAATAGTTAAACAAACCATAAACTTAAATTAAAACACAATCAAAGTACTTAACTAAGAATTAATTACTCAAAACTATTCTTAAATACAATAATGGGGCTTAGTTAGATTAAGTTTTATTAGATTAGGTTTTATTACTCAAGACTGTGCAAATTAATTATAAAAACTTGAGAACTAAAGTCTCTTTGCATCAATTGAACTTAGCAATGCAAATAAAACTTGAAATAAAGGGTTTTGCACATAAATTCTTATATATGTATTGCGTTCCCTTTAAATACAAATTATTCCAAAATAGATATGAAATAGGGAAAATCAACTTAAAAGGCATGATATGTCCTTATTTAAAAAAAATGTGAGAACACAAATATAAATAGGACTTATCACATATAATAAATATATTTATTTGAATCCACTTACTATTTTGATGTAACCAAGCTTTGAAATATTCAATCCTTTAAATTATTTAATTCTTGGAGCATCTTTCTTGATTGTTATTTCTTTAAGTAAAACATGATAATGTTATTCTATTTTTATTATTTCAATATTTATTCTTGTTTCTTTAGACCTTTTTACATAAAATATTTAACTAACTTACAAACTAAATAGTTAATCAAATTCATATTTAACAATATGCATGACTTGATATTATTGGTGCAATATAAA
Source organism: Erythrophleum fordii (assembly GCA_032878935.1). NCBI lineage: Eukaryota > Viridiplantae > Streptophyta > Magnoliopsida > Fabales > Fabaceae > Erythrophleum > Erythrophleum fordii. Next base: position 19,019,178 of record JAVQMF010000045.1, read on the forward strand.
TGATCTTATCATGCTTATAAGATTCTTATAATCATAAATTCAATTTAAAGTTTATATATATACAAATATTGTTTCACAAAACCTATTATAATGAATATATTAAAAGCAAATATATCTCATAGTTAAAGGATAATGCATGATTCAAATATATTGTATTACAAGTTAATGATTATTATTTTGCATAGATCATATTAAACAAGTAAGCATTAATACTATATTTGTCAACATTTTGCATCATAAAAACTTATAACAAAATTAGAGCTAACAATTTTCCCTATAATTATATATGACCTATAGTAATAAAGTAATTACATATTAATATTATATTTGTAATTTATTTGTCACACATTTGCCATTATTTTTAACTTATATCAAAACCTTTGTGCTAACAACTATCCTTTCCTTTAAAAGATTCCTAAATTATATGGTCATTTCCTTTGTTTTACAAATATACCTAAACCTCCCTAAAACTCATCAAAGCTGTCAAGAATAACATTTATTATTTAATAAAAATATAACTTATGAGAAAATTTATTTCTTAAAATTTTATTTTTTTGTATAGTGAAAATCATAAGTTTAATTTATTTTAGAATTTATTAAATTTATTGCAATACATATGTTCATCAATGTATATTTAATACATTAATGTTGAAATTAAATTTTTATCTTTCAATTGGTTAATCTTATAAATATATTTTTTTAATATATCATTTGCTTTTTTTTTCAATGCTTACTTATTGTTTTGTCCAATAATTTTTCAATTTCTTAAATTTTAAAAAGTGACTATTTTATATTGGAGAAATATATATTTAGCACTTGCTATATTATAAAAGTAATAAATATAAGAGTGTTTTGGCCAAAATAAATGTCATTATAACTTATTATTTGCTATGAAGTAAGTAAGTCTAGTGCAATTTTTATTTAAACTGAAAAAAAAAATTTTTCAATGATAACTAAAAAAAGTTGTCACTAAACTTTAAAATACACTTTTAGTATTGACTTTTTCTAATTGCCATAAAAAGTTATTCACTAAAATGGCATCTCTTATTTTATCAAAATTGAAACTTTTAGTGTTGACACAAAAAGATTCACTAATAAAAGCCTATTTTGGTGACAAAAATATAGCTATAAAATACTTTTTAGTAGCTACTCATAATAGGTTACTATTAAAAGTCTTTTGTAGCAACCAAATTGTTGCCACAAAATAGACCTTTTGTAACAACTTCTTAGGTCATTACAAAAGACTTTTAATATTGATATATTATCGTTAAAAAAAGTCAAAGCTTTTAAAATTGTTTTCTTCAAAATCAAAATTTTTTTGTTCCAAAACTTTTAATAACAATAAAAGTCATAACTTAAAAGTGATTTTAGTAGCAATCTTACAAAGTTGCTACTAAGAGTGATTTTAGAGACAACTTTACAATGTCACCACTGAAAGTGGCTTTGGTAACAACAATTTATTAACATTGAAAGACATTTTTAGCGGCGATTTTTAAGATTGCCACAAAAGACCCTTTAGTAACAATGTTGTTAGGTTGTTACTAAAATCACTTTTAGCAACAATTTTTAAAAATTGTTACAAAAGACTTTTAGAAGTGATACTATTAGATTGCAACTAAACTACTTTTAGTAATGATTTTTATCGTCATAAAAAACTAAAGCCAACAAAAAGGGTTTGGTTATAATTATTTAATTTTTAATTAAAAATGTAATTACAAATTTATGAAACGAATTTGTAAAATATTGATTAAAATTTTAATTATTACTCATAACAATAATATTAATTTAATTTAAATGGTCTTAAAGAATTATCACTTAAACTAATTTTTATTTGTATATTAATTATTGATAATTTCTTTTTATTTATTTTTTACCTAGTTTCATGAGTTATTTAATCATTAATCAAAAACAAAAAGTAAACTAAATATGTAATTCTATTATAATTATTTAATTTTAAATTAAAAATAATTACAAACTTATGAAATAAATTTGTATAATATTCATTAAAATTTTGATAATTATCTCATAAAAATTAATATTAACTTAAATTAAATTAATTCAAAAAATATATTTATTACTTAAGTTATTTTTTTACATATCAATCAGTCTTTATATTTATATTTTATCTAATTTTATAAATTATTTAATTATTAATCAAAACTAAAAATAAAATAAATATATAATTATATTTGATTATTTAATTTTTAATTAAAAAGATAATTAGTGAATGATAGATACAATAAAAAGTAAATAACAAAATTTAAATTAAGAGGGTAAAATAAATTAACTAAAAACAAAAGAGCCAAAAAAATGTTTCGTCCTTGCATCGACAAAACGTTCAGAGGGGAAGACGACAGGGCAGTGAAGCAGAGCAGAAGGCGTTCATCCTTCCCTCTCTTTGAAATCTCCAAATCCTGCTTTCTTCTCCCTCACGTTGTAGCCGCTCCCTCTCACCCTCAACTCACCTTGTCGATGTACAGCATTCCCTCTTTTTCTAGGAAACCGATTTTCGAGAAGCAGAACACAACAGGAAGGAGATTCGATTTCGTGATTTTGGGGCTTAGGGCACAGAACGGAAAGAGAGAGAAGCTCGAGAGATTGTCAAGGAAAGGAGAAGGAGGAGACTGAGAGAGAGAATGAGAGACTGAGCAAGAACAACGAGGCACGAAGCAGGTAAATGTTCACCTTTTTTTTTTTTTTTGAATTGCTTGCAAGGTGTTTTAACATCTTCAAGCCATTGGCCATAGACGATCTTCAGTTGCCGCTCTTGTTTTTTATGGAAATTATTTTAATTTGTTTGAACCTGTTCAGGTAATTCTGGAGTAGTAGTTACTAGTTAACGCTAATCTTCTCTACAATTTGGCTCACTCATTATAGTTGGAAAATGGTCAATGCAAAGTTGGCTGCTGCTGAGGAAGCTCTCAGCTCTTGCATTATCAATATGGACAATTGCAACTACTTGTCGTGTTTTGTCCCTTTGATATTGTAAGCTCAAATTATAGTCAAGATTGTTCTATAAGATTAATGTCTGTCAATAGTTCTTTGTAAAATTTGTTCTCAGAAACTGTTTCCTACTTAACAATAAATCATTTAACAAGTCTTTCACACCGTTGAGTGAAACGTATTAACAAGCCCTTAAATGTTGTTGCTCTCTCAATGTGTTTGCTTTTCTCTTGCTGTTTCTTTGTAGTTTGTTTCTTGTAGTTCTAATGCTAAATAACATAACATTTTTTTTAGTATAGCTTGTACCTTCTTATTGTTGATCTCTAACTATAATTACTTAGGATAAAAACCACACTGTTGTTGTTCTGTCTATCAGGTTTTCATTTTGATGCCTAGAATTTTTTGTTTATACCATGCATTGCAAGTGTGTAACTGGTTCAGGGCCATGATGATAAAAACCACACTGTTGTTGTTCTTTAGTTTGACATAATTTTGGATCCACTTCCTACTAGCTTTTGGGAAATTTTGCAGTCTGAGATATGTTATTCTCCTACCTAATTTACTGATTTTTACCTGCGAAAATATACTGCTTTATTTTTTACTAATGGATTGAACACTTCCTGCTCTGGAGCATGCTTAAATATTTTCAAATTATTTGTCCAAACTAAAGGTGAAAGAAAAATAAAATTGAAAGAAAAAAATGTCCAATAAGTAGTTCCTGGATCATTAGCTTTTATATTTCTCTTCGCTCTATGCTTTCACATAAGTAAGCGGTGTCCTCTAATTTTATGCTATGAAATAAACCATAATGAGAAAAAAGAGAAGACAATGGGAAAAGGAAACAATTGTGTGGGATCCACTGGGTAGATATCAACCCCAACTCTCTCTCTTTCTTTCTTCAATTCACCTGAAGAAGTGAACTTTAGGTTCTTCAATTCACCTGAAAGAAGTGAACTTTAGGTAATCTTATTCATATATAGACCATTAATTCTTCCTTCCCTTGATGTTATTTGATTCCAATGTATGACATACTCTATATTTTCACAAGTAATGGCTTTGTGTACCGAAAGCTTTTCTTTTAATGAAAGTAAAATCTAGACACTGTGTAATTAACATCGTGTCCACTAAATTCTTTTTTTTTTTTTGGGGAAAAATACACTATAATTTCCATTCTTCGAAATTATATTCTCCTCTTTAGTGATGGTATATATATATATATATATATATATATATATATCAATGTTATCAAAATTGAGTAGTTCTGGATGGAGAGAGAGAGAGAGCAATTGTGTGGAACCCATTAGATATATGAGTCCCACATCTTTTTCTCTTCTCACTTTACTTGAAATTCACTTCAGGTGATCTATATTTATTTATAGACCATTGATTCCTCCTTTACTTGATGATTCTTGGTTCCAATTAAGGAATGACATACTATATAATTTCACATGGAATGGCTTTGTTTTACTGAGTTTATGAAAGTAAAATCTAGATATTGTGTAACTAATATCGTGTCCATTAAATTCCTAATTTATTTTTTGGGAAAATATACTATTATTCTCATTCTTCGAAATTATCTTCTCCTTTTTAGTGATGGTATACATATCAATGTTACAAAACCAAGTGGTTTTGTATGAAAATTGGTCCTAATTTTGTGGTTGAAGCATATTCCCTCCTTCAGTGATGGTATATAAATATCAACGTTATCAAAACTGAGTGTTTTTGAATGAAAATCGGTCCTAATTCCCTAGTTGAACCAACACTTCCCTGAAGCTTTGTTTCGCAAAAGTAAAATATTAGACTCGAACTTACATCCAAGAAGAGATTGCCTAACGCCTTATGCTCCACAAGCCTCTTCAAATGTATAATGTATTGTTTTTTATATATAAAATAATATAATAAAGAACTATATATATAATATTTAAAAACATCTAAACCAATATATATACTATTTATAACCATATTTTTAATTTATTATTTCCCTTTGCCTTTTGATTTTTTTAATAATAAGTAGAGTCTTAATATAATTTTGAAACTCTAAAAGCTTAATATTAAATATACTTAAATTTTAATCATGGGTCATTTTTATTTTTCAATTGAAAAATTACTTCTCAAATATCTTAAAAAATATATAATTGGTAATTAAATATTTAAAATTTATTAGTATTTTTTATTATATAAGAATTTCAATATAAAAAATTTTAGAATAAATATTTAATTATCACCTGATAACCATAATTTAACCAATGATCAAACTAATAAATCATGAACTCATACTTCTACCTATTTAATACCTAATTATGTTTTAAAAATATTGATATATATATATATATATATATATATATTGTAGTTTTGCTATTAATGTTTAGGATAAAGGTGGAAGCAATGAAAATGCATCTCTTTAGTTAACCATCACTAGTGTAATTGCCTACATATTTGGATATTGGATACCAAATGTTTTCAACTTTACTCTTTGTTTGGTATAACTTTGAAGGTAATTCTTGATAGGAGCAACAACAGAAAGATCGACACAATAATAGAGAAAAGAAAAAAGAAAAAGTAAAATCAACACAAAAATTTAACATAATTTGATCTTACAAATAAACCTACTCCTATGATCGCAGAAAGAATATCAATAAAAGTACTACAATTTTTTAATGGATATAATTGTAAACCCTTTCTTGTTCACAATTCTCCAAGACTTTGCTTACACATTAATAATGAATCCCAGGGTTTGGCTTGTTGTGATATCTAAACAAAACTCTAAGGGTCTATTCATAAAGCACCATGCTTCCCCTCCTTGTTTACCACCGATGTAGAACTTTGAAAAATTTTGGCAACAAGTCTTCTCTTTTACCATAGTCCCATATATATATATATATATATATATATATATATATATATATATATATATATATATATATATATATATATATATATATATATATATATATATATATATATTGTCAAAGAACTAAACTCTCTTCTTAGTCTTCTGAATGTCTTTCCTTTTGTTATGTTCCATTTTCACTGCAAATTATGTCCATTTAAGTAATAGATTTTCTTCCCTTTCTTCATTCTTGTCATAACTAAGTTTTCACCCTTGTACATTCTACACCAATTTTTAGTACCAACATACTTGTACTCATGTGTGAAGCAAACTCACCTGATGAAATAATATTAGCCTCATTAGTAGGCATATATGTTATATTAAAAATTACTTTGATTTTATCATTATAGAGCTTTAGGTGAAGCCTCCTAATGCCTTCAATTTTCTACCTCAAATTGATCCCCACGTTAACATAATTAAAGTCACTCTTAGTGTGCAAAGTATTAAACAAGTTTTAGTTTGTACATACGTGGATATCAACAGTAGGTTCCATTACCCAAGTAGATTTACTCTCAACAATAGTTACATATTTGACAAGTAAAGTTCATCATCATAATTGATCACGTTTAAAGAGGAATCGATCTTTAATTTGCCCTTCCATTATTTTAGGCTTTCCACTTCCTTCCGGAACTTTGGCCAATAAGCCTAGATGTAACCCAACTGTTTATAATAATAACACTCAATAGTGCTAAAGTTTCTCAATTGAGATTTCAATCATACACTACGTTGGTAACCTCTATTTTTCCTCCTTCTCTCAGAACTCTCCATCACTAGTAGTTGACTCTCTTCCAAGGTTATCTTCATTTTCTATTATCTAATGATTCTCTTTCAAAGACCTTATCACCTCATTCAACTGGAGTGTACATTCCCTACCAATATTGATTGCACCAATGTTTTATAGGATCTAGGTAGCGAGCAAATAGGAGTAATGCCTCCTTTTTCCCTTAATTGTCTCTTCTACGTTCAATAGTCAAAATACTAACTTATTAAATTTATTTGAACGGTTAATAATATTACCTAATTCCTCCATCTTTAGTCAGTATAGATTCATATTCAACATCAACCTATTTGTTAACATTATTGAGGCATAATTGCTCTCCAACATATCCCACAACTTTTTTGTTAATGTTTCTGTCAACACAATAATTTTTATTTGTGAGATTAGTGCCAACCATATTGTATTATTTTCTTTTGAGCTGTACTTCACTCTAAATATTTCATCTTATTCGACTTTTCATCTTACAATGTAGAATTAAAATCCTAATATATCAAATAATATTAAATCGTGCATTATCATAAAGTAAAATGTGTGTTTCCATCAAATAATAGGATCTCATACTTTAATGTATTCATGATATTTAACAAACTCTTAGTTAAATATTTCTACTCAAATAACCAATAATATATACCACAAAATAATCTAAATTTGAAATATAACTGCTGTGCATTGATATATATGCCATGATTGAAGAAGAAAAAATAATTTCGAAGAACGAAAATAATAGTGTATCTTCCAAAAAAAAAAGAATTTAATGGACACGATATCCATTACAATGTGTAAATTTTATTTTCATTAAAAGAAAAGCTTCAATAACAAGTTTTACATCAACAACTTTGCTTGATGGTGTGACAATGAAGGAGGTATTAATGGTCTGTATATCGTCCATTGACTTCTTGGCTCATTATTTCAGCAGTCGCTTTGGTCACTTCGATGGAGCTAGATTCTGAGGCCCACGACTAAATCTTCTTCCGTCTCGTTTTAATTTTGTTCACCCAATTTTTCTATACTCTCCTGCAACATTTCCTGGTCTCTTCTAATGGTAACTAATAATTGATGAAGTAGCGAAAACGAAAGCAAACTAATTTTACGGGGCCATATATGATTGGAGTAGCTACTATAACTAGTCTTGGGAGGCCCATGAGACACAGTAGGGTGGGGATGGAAAGACTCTTTCCTGTCCCTTCCTATTTCTTTTTTTCTATTTCTTTTCGCGGCAGATAAACTCATCTATCTCCATTTTAATGGAGATGTCGGGTTTGTACGATCTTCATATATGTAGAATTTTATTAAAATTAAGAAAAAGTTTAAAACATAAATAAAATTTTACAAATTTAAAACAGTATAATTTTAAATTCAAACACATCGAGGATCACAAGAGAGAGAACACGATTCTAGTCCCGGTCCTCATATTTTTGACGGAAGAAATTTCTCCCCATTCGAAATAATTCCGGCAAAAATTCTCTCGAAGAAAATAAAATTGCCATCCCTAACTAGTGCTTCTTTTCATGAAAATGTATATTGTGAAAGTGTGATTTCAACTAAATTTGAACAAAATTATAACATGCCCCAAGAGCTACTTTATACTTATATGGAGGGGCATCCATATTCTCAGCCGTTGCACTCAAATTATAAGCTTCAAAACCGTCTCAATTTGAATTTCTTTCATGCAATATGATTTAATTAGGAGATTCCTTATTGAAGAAGGCATACTTTAACCAAAGTTTACACGTAGCCTTTTGAGTCTCTTGGTTTAATTCTTGCTCAGTTTCAAGAAAAGCGTGTGCTCCTGTAAAAATTCTGATGCTCAAATCAGTAACTGTTACATATGAAAGAAAAACAACGAAATCTTATGAGCCGTTTGGTACGTGAAAAATTAAGAATAGAAAAAAAATATATGATTTTATAAATAAGAAATGACTTTTATATTTTTACATTAAAAAAATATAAATAATATTGAATAATAATTACAAGTATATAATAAACATTATATATACAAATAGAAAAAATGTAAAAGAAAAACAATGGAACCTTACAAGCTGTTTCGTATAGAAAAAGTTAGAATAAGAAAAAAAAATAAAAAAAAATATACAGGATTTTGTGAATAGAAAATAGTTCTTGTACCCTTATTTTAAAAAAGTAATAAAAATAGTATATAGTGTTAAATAATGCTTATAAAAACATAATAAAGGTTTAACGTGGATGAGCATACCAAATAGGGACATAATAGTAGTCAGAGGATTGATATATGTCCTAATCTATGTGTCATAACTAATATTTTAAAAATTAAACTAATCATTAAATAGAAATAAAAAATAATTTATAGTTCAATGATTTAATTGTGATTAAATTAGTGTTGAATTATTTATATATATATATATATATATAATATTTTACCATTAGATAGATACATGTATTGTAAAATAATATATAAAATGAATATAAATATTTAAAAATATAAAAATTAGATAAAATATTTACATATAACAATAAATTTATATGAAATATGTTGGATAAAGTTCAATAAATATTACAAATTTATGTTACATAATGTTAAAATTTTGATTTAGAAAAAAAAAATTAGATTTTAATCAATTCAGTGTTAAATTTTATGATTTGTATATTTTTTTATTGATTTAGTCAATATTTTATTTAACAGTTCAATTGAACTGAAACCATGACTAATTTAATGATTTTCGATCTAACTAACCAATTTAGTCTTATTTTTGCAACCATAGTTATAACCTAGCTTGAGATCATAGAGAATGCATATGGTGTTAAGTTGATTGAAGACAAAATATGATTATGATTGATTGAGCAGTTATAACATGAGATATGCATTACTAAGTTGATCTCATGGTTGAGTAACATTTTCTTGACTTATTGGGTTGAGGCGGTAAATTCAGGCAATTAATGGACAAAAATGTCCCTCACCATATGTATACCCGGTTCCATCATTCACCTTGTATTATTTCTCTTTTAGTAACCTAATTATGAGTGACTATAATGGTTGCAACTCGCATGCACTACTTTATTTTTTTCCTGGCCGTTTAGTGGGACTGGGAGCTTATGCATCTCAAAACATAGTGCTTCAATTTTCCTCCTGAAATGGTTAAACTGAGAGTACTACTACTGTCTTTTGGTAAATTGGAATACGTACAAGAACCTTAGCCCAAGTAAGTGGGAGGGCCACTTTTTAATGGCATATGTATGATCATTAATCTTTTCGATTCTATGGACAGCAGAGGGGGCACGTTGACCTATCTCCAAATCTTACCACGTCTCACATTGTGTCATTGCAAAGAGTGGCAAGTTCGTCTATTTAAAGCGTGTGCGAGACATGAACAAATTAAAAGCATAGGCGTATTGCTTAATTGAAAAGTGGGCATCTCAGTGGACCTCATGGACAGATCCTTCGCAGTGAGAACTGGCAAGTGGTGTAAAGAAGAAGATGATCTTCTAAAGGCGCGTGTTCAAAAGTTCGGTGAAGGAAAATGGCACCTTGTTCCTCAAAGAGCAGGTATGGTATTCTATTAAAATGATTTTTCCACATATAGTAGCACTGAGTACTGACCCACACTATCCTTAGACGATTATTGACGATAATCGTCTATACACAAAGTGGGTCTCATTCAGTCATTTGAGTTTACTATTTATGTACGTAACTAAACCAAAAAAACAAAAAAGCTAATTATTATTTTGTAATTGGCATTGTGAAGGATTAAAGAGATGCAGAAAAAGCTGTAGGCTGAGGTGGCTAAACTATCTAAAACCGGATATCAAGAGGGGAGACTTCGCCGAGGATGAAGTTGATATGATGACCAGGCTGCACAGACTCTTGGGAAACAGGCACATAATATAAGATTTTAATTAATTGTCTATGAATACATACACCATTTATTTATAAATATATAGTTATGGGTCAGTATATTAATTTCTGCTAATTTCGTCAACAAAACTGTTAGCTAGTTTCTGTACTGTACGCAAATAAAAAAATTGGGAACGTATATACAAACCAATAAGTAACACTAACACATAATCTTATAATTAATTATGATGGTTTTAAATGACTTTGTTGTACTGTGTTTTACATATGTAGATGGTCACTGATAGCTGGAAGGCTTCCTGGAAGAACACCAAATGATGTGAAAAACTACTGGTACACCAATATGCGTGAGAAGGGACAACGTTCACCTCACAAAAAAGAGTTGAAAGAAAAAGCAGAGGAAATACCCATGAAAACCCATACACCCACAGTTATAAAACCTCGAGCTTTCAGTTTCTCAAGAAATTCGTCTTGGTTGAGAAAGAAACCTGCTGTTGCAGTTAGTGATGATGATAATACTAGCAGTGGCGCAAATGAACAGCCAGAACAGGTAGATAAGGATTCGATGGAGTGGTGGAAAAGTTTGCTTCAGGACAATGACATTGAGAAGGAAGGCCAACAAAACGGCTCATCATTATCATCATCTATGACTGAGCAAGATGGGAAGCTTGAACTATTCTGGGATGAGGAACTTAATTACTTGGATTAATGACCTTCCTCTACACACTAATCTCTTGAATTTTCTCGCTTAATTCCAGTACTTACTCGTACTTGATAATGGATAAAGGTGATAAAATAGGAAATAGCCGGAGAGATATGTGTAAGTTATATGTGTATATACATATGGCCATTTTCATATATACCTCTCCTTCCGCCGACATTGCAGTCTAAGGTGGTCTGTAGAATTAGCAGCCTTATCAACGGAGTTCAGGTAAAAAACGAATTTATAAATAAAAAGAGACATAATATATGCGTAGTTGCTTCGTGTTAAAAAGAATGAATAAATAAATCAATTTGCAGCGCCTTTTATTCTTTAACTTGAACACATTTTTCTTAAAATTAATCGTATATATAATTGATAAGACTTAAATATAATTTTTTATCTTTATTATTATATTCATCAATAGTGATATAATATGTGTAAAATTTTTTTAAAAAAACCTAGTCATGTGATGCTGAACCGGTCACACTATACACTATACAATAAATAATAAAAATTGAATCTATTTTTCCCTACATTAATCCTAAATATTCATACAGTCAAACAAAACTTAACATATGATATTCTGAGTTTTCTAAATTAAATTTCTAGAATAACTAGGAAAAATCTCATACCAAATATAATCCTAGACTTTGTGTGGGAAGAAAGAGGGAAGAGAATTAATAAATGGCTTTTTTGAGAAAAATAAAGTTAATTAGAGGCGAACATATATATTATTTTAGCATGTTTGGGAACAAATTGAAAATAATTAACCTTGGGTTAATGTAAAAATACCTAGATGAGAAGTTGTGTTGTTGCTATTTCTGGAATGATAGGTCGGATTACTCCCCCCTTATCCTTCATACATTGATCTAAGGAAGCCTGCCAAAAAATCCAGTTATATATGAAGACTAACATAACTAAACACAATTCCAGAAGGAAATGATAAAAAAAAAACGAATATATAAGTAATGTCATTAGAAATAGTACAAGTAAAGGAGGAAGCTTTTTGATTATTTGTCACCAAATGACACGAACTCTGATGCCTCCTCTGGTTTTTCACCACTCTGCATCCTTTAAGATGGAGTATGCTAGCCATGTGGCCTCCCTCAACCCCTACCTATACATTAGTTCTTTTCGAAAAATATTTCTGTAAGTTGCAAATGAAAATGCATCTAAATTTTAAACGAAAAGTGTGTTTGGAAACATGATTGGGGTCCCGGCCCCCACTCTGGTACTTACCTCTCTCACTTTGATACTCATGTATATGCTTGTGTTCCACTACAATTGGCAATGACTTCGTGAAACATTTTCATATGGAAAGCATTCGGATAAATTTAGATCTTTTTATAGATTGACATTGAATAACAGCGCGCTATATGTCAAAAATAAGAACTACTGAAAAGTTAACAAAATATTCACACACAAAAAAGTCAACAAAATGCTCCCAAGCTTCCGTTCATAATATGGCCGGACTTGAAGATTTTATTGGGTCAGTTATAATCAGCTCAAGCTATATCTTCTTTTCTATCGTTTCACGCATGCATATTTCTGATGAGTAACGCCCACCGCTACATATATAATTTTGCTTTTTTGTTTTTCCTTGAGACCATATGATAATTTTTTCTACAAAAAAAAAAAAGGAAAAAGAGACCATATGGTAATTTTATCTACCCGAACGAGAAGGTGAAACAATAATAGTCATTCAATAAGTTAATGATCACTAAACACATCTATGTAAGGCAGTGTTTGGTATATTGTAATCTCAACTTTGCCATTTCATACACTATGGTGTCTTAAATATCAAAATTGAATAGTACAGCATTTCATATACTGTTATATGATATTAAAATAACATCTAGGACGTTCTGATATCACATTTTAGGCAGAAAATTGTTATTTGATTATAGCGAAAAAAAAACATTAATTCGGAGCTGGAAGGTCGAGATTGGTCTGAGGTCAAGGTAGGGTTTGAGTTTAGTCCAGAGCTAATTCAATTCGAAATTGGCAGGGAACTAAAAGCCAAGTTTTATCCCAATTTGATTAGGATTTGGCAAGTAAGAGAGAATTAAAAGGAAAGTTTGAAATTTCATCCCAAAAAAATAGCATTTTAAATTTTTTATTTTTCATTAAAAAACTGCGTGATTAAATTATTTTAAAATTTTAATTTTTTATCCAAATAATATAATTTGTATTAACGTATCTCATATACTCTCTAGTTTCTCCTTTTTTTCCCCTTAAAAAATTACTTTATATAAGCATACTATTAAGAACTAATCACTTGCATTAAAATACATGTTAATATTCTTTTAATTGCTTTTAAAGTTTTTTTAAATAAATTTATATTCTAACATTTTTAAATTTTAGAAATAACAAGGAGAGTAATAAGAACTCAGTATCTTTTACATAAATTTTGAATTTTTAATCATAATTTATATTTATATTAGTTTTATAAAATATTTTTTTTATATTTATTTAAAAGACTAAAGAGATGAAAGATGTATGGATGAATTGATAGGGCAACGTACCACCGACTTGAAGAGTTCGGTGGGTAGGCTTCGATAGAATTGTGACAAGTGTGAGCGCCTAATTGGAGTTGGACGTGACACTTGCTCAGCTTATTGATGTTTGAGTCCTAAGTTCCGTGTGTGTTACTCCCTCCCTCCCTCCCTCCGATCTAATATATAAAATATTCTTTAAAAAATTTATTTGATTCAAAATATAAAATATAATATAATTTTTTATGTTAATTTTTTAAAAAATATTTTTTTAATTTAATTTTTTTCTCTTACATAAATAAAGATAAAAATAAAAAAAAATTAAAAAATTTAAAAAAGTTAAAATAATTAATTAATTTTATTAAATTACATAAAATAATTAAAAATATCTTATAATATAAACCAGATGAAGTATTACGATTGAGCTGATTACATTATGAGGATGTATTTTTCATTTTTGACAAGCACCACCAATAATATATCATAATTTTTATGGATCACATTTATAAAGTTATCACATCACTTTTCCACCCTTTCGTTTTTTTAAAAAAAATTACATCTAAGAACTTAAATTTAATAATATTTATTTTTAAAAACTTATTATCATTAAATATAAATTGTTTTACTTAAAATTAATAGTATTTTTACTTAAAATAACTATTATAATTTTTCTTTCTTTTATTCTTGTGGTCATATTAATCTCCAGTCTCCACCTCATTCTTTCATAATATTGACACTGCAGTACTGGACTTTTGTCCTATGTTATCAAACGACGCGTCTGATATAACATGTCTATAAAATAGTTCAGAACAAAATTATTAATTAATACGTAAACTTATTTAAAATATTTTTATCATATAATTAAAAAAAACATAAACACGTTCCCAGCGGACATCACTCCGTGTCAATAATCTTAGTGTTGCTTGTAGTTTATTGGTTCATAAAGAATATAAATTTATACTAAAACTATGAAATTATTCTTTTTACTAATTATCTATTTTTATATTATTGATTTTCAATATTATTCATGTTAATCTTGTACTATATATAAAATTTTAATTTGCTTGTATTACAGTGAGAAAAATTTATTTACATAGTCTATTTGATATGATGTGATATGTTAAACAAAGATCGGTACAGAAATTGTAAAGGGTGTTAGGGGTTTTTTAAAAAAAAGTAAAACTAAAAATTAAAAAAATAAAGCTAAAAACTAAAAAAATTGTCAAAATATTATTTATAAGCATGCATGTATTTTTTTAATAAAAAGATATACCTAAATGTTGAAAACTCATTCATGTCACTAGGATATACATATCTACGTGAATGATATGGCCTGTATTACAAAAACTGTTTTATTGGGTGAGAAAAATATCACAACAACTGTTTAATAAAAAAATAATATAACAATGCAGTCTATGTATATTTTAAATTTAAATATATGTTCAAGATAAATTGAAATGGATAATTTCTTAGGGTCAAACGTAAATATATTTACATAATTTTAAGCAACTATAAGTAAATTATAATATATTTCTCAATTTCTTTGTCAAGTAAACCGTTTTGTCTGTCGTGATTGTACAAGATGACTCCTCCTCAATTCTTTTTCTTGATAAGACTGGAAAAACGATTCCTTCTCAATTCTAATTTACGCGAACACGATCATTGTTTCGTGGCACGATAAACGCCTCGCACAATTTGTACGCGACAATTAATTTTACTTGCTGCTGACCCACCCAACTTTTCGTACTCCCACTTATTGGTAAACAGTTCTATTATGGCTTAATAAACTTTTCATAAGATTTCACTTTTGTTATATTATATTATTTTATTTTAATTTAAAATTTTAAGTTTATTATAAATTTTATTTTTTCTTTAATTTTTATTTTATTTTAATATAACATTTTAATTTTATCTTAAATTGTATTTTTATCTATTAATTTTATTTTATTATGATTTAATATCTTAACTTACAAAAATTCTTAAATTTTTTTTGTCTTTAATGCTGCCAAATTATTTAATGTGAGCCTAACTCTAATAACATATTGCTAATTTCGATTTCACCTATCATAATATCCATCTTTATCACTTCCTAAACGTTAAATTTTGTAAGTTGTGTGGGCTCTCCTCTTTTATTGTCTGTTGTTGCGATATTGCTTTAGTTTAATTATAATACTCTCATTATTTTTCAATTTCTGAAAGTATTGTCATTGGGGATATTAATGTTACCGCCTGTGTCGGTAGATAATATGCTTATATTATCTCGGATTTACAAATAAAGTGGGTGGTGATAAAAAAATGTATTATAATAGGTAAATTTAAATTGGTAAGAGGTTATTAGAGTTAAATCTTTATAGACCTTTTTATTAAGAATTTTAATTTAATAATATTTTAAAGTTAAATAACCAAATTATAACTAAATAAAATTAAAGAAAGAAAGTAAAACTTGAAATAAAATTAAAGAATTAAATAAAATAAAGGGAGAAAAGTGAAACTTAAAACAAGGTTAAGAGATTAAGTTAGAACCAAATAAAGTTAAAGAATAATAATAAACTCTCACATAAAATTAAGGAATCAAAACATTGAATGAAGCCCAATTAAATTATGCCACGACTGTAAAGGAATTAACAATTGTAGTATTTACTTTTGATAAAGTTAGGCAATTATTTATTTGGTGTTAAAATTTTTGTTTATATTGATCACTCAGCCATAAAAATATTTATTGGCTAAACAAGATGCAAAACCTAGGCTAATAAGGTGAATAAGCCCAAATAAATTATGCCACAACTGAAAAGGAATTAATAGTCATACTATTTACTTTTGATAAATTTAGGCAATTATTTAATTGGTGTTAAAATTTGTGTTTATATTGATCACTCTACCTTAAATACTTATTGGCTTAACAAGATGCAAAACCTAGGTTAATAGGGTGCATTCTACTCTTGCAAGAATTTTACTTAGAAATTAAAGGTAAAAGAGGAACAAAAAATCTTGTAACTGATGACCTTTCTAAAATTGAACAAAATGTTAGGGAGGAAAATATTAACACTTGTGAAGGGGACATAGAGGAAATATTCCCTAATGAATTTTATACTCTATAAATAATTATGATGCTCCTTAGTATGCAAATATAATGAATTACTTATCTTGTAATATTTTTCTCTCAGAGTTAATGCCCCATGAGGCAAGGAAGGAAAAAAGTGATGCCAAGTAATACTTTTGGGAGGAACCCTTCTTATGTAAGCATTGCTTTTACTATGAACACTTTTTAAAAAGGAGCAAAGATCAATCTTGAGGTTGTCGCTCAAGGAAGTTGGAAAGGTCATTCTAGAACAATAGCTAAATTGTTGTAATTATATTTTTTTTAGGCCTACTTTATTTAAAGATGCATAAAGTTATACTATAATTTGTGATAGATATCAAAGAACGAGTAATATAGGTAGAAAATATGATATGCCCCTTAACAACATGTTAGAAAGAAAATTGTTCAATGTTTGGAGCATTAATTTTACAAGACTTTTTAAAATCATTTTCTAACTAGTTTATTTTAGTTGTAATTGACTATAAGTCCAAGTGGGTGGAAGCAATAGCAACCCCCATTGATAATGCTAGGGTGGTTCTTTGGTTCTTGAGAAAGCATATTTTTTATTAGGTTTGGGACATCTTGAGCAATCATTAGTCAAAAAGTGAACACTTTTGCAATAAGTAATTTGAAGTTCTCTTTATCAAAATATAGCATCAAACATAAAGTAGCAACCTCCTATCATCTACAAACAAGTGGCCAAGTAAAAATCTCAAACAAAGAGTTGAAAGAAATCCTAAAGAAAATTATTTTCATTTCTAAAATGGATTAGGCAAAGAAATTAGATATTATTTGGTACACATAATTCTCTTTAATAGAAATGAAAAGTGAATGCCAAGTATAATATAATAGAATAAATTGTGTTTGGTATGACCAAAAAATAAAAGAAAATATGTTTGCATATATTTTTGTTTGGTCAGACGAATTATTAATGAAATGGAAAGTAGTTGAAAGTAAACTATGAAAATACCCTTTGCATTAAAATTAAAAATAATGTAAAACTATCAAACAATGTGACATAATTTACTTCTTCAATCCAACAGTACAGCCACATTTATTGTGTTAAAGCAAAATGGATGAAGTGGCTTTATATATCATTGCCTTTTGGTGGCTAGGCATACAAATACTGCCTAGGTTCCATTTTCATTATTCCATGCTTGAGGTTTGGTTGTTTCACAGGTGACGTCCTATTTTCGCAAAACAGAGGTTAGTTAATAAGTTTTTCACTTAGGCTTAGGATGTTTGGCCTATATTCAATCATATCTTGGTTGGCTTTTCAATTTTTCATGTTTTCACAACCATGATTTCTACTTCACTATAAAGCATTTATGTTTCAATTGACATGGATGAAAAAAAACTTCAATGTGGCATTTTTACAAAAATTGCAGAACTAGAAAGTAACTTGTTGTTATGTACTTTCTTCATAGTTTAAAAATCATAGAAAAGTATATGGTTTTGGGATATATATATATATTCTTTTGGATTATCTAGATTTTTAATTCATATTGCAAAAGTATATATCATTGTATTTAAAATCAAATCAAACCAACCTATTCAATCGATTTGACTAAGCACTAGCTTATTGTCTGATCTAGAATTAATGTAGAATCAGTGGGGTTAATGAATCGATCAAACTTAGTCAAAACTCGGGTTAAATTAGGATAAATATCGCTAAAATCAGACAAAAAAACTAGTGGTTGAACCATTTCTTTGCATTTTTTTATGTATAAAAGCAAAACCAGCTTTATGACAATGACATTGAGAGGGAAGGCCAAGAACCAAATGGCTCATCATAATTAATCCAAGTAAGTTCCTTATCCTAGAACAAGTCAAGTTTTCCATCTCAATCATATATGATAATAATGATAAGCTATTTTGTTCTTGGTTCTTCCTTCTCAATGAAACAAATTTTTCCACCTCTTTATCAAACCTTTCTCTACTTATTGGGATTGTTCATTTGCGTACTAGTATTATTATCAACATCATCACTAACTGCAACTATGTGTTTCTTTCTCAATCATAACAAATTTCTTAAAAAACTAAAAGCTCGAGGTCTTATACTTAATTGTACATATTAATGGATAAAAGTTTTGGCTTCATAACTTTATTATAATTTTCCAACCAAAAATAAAAATAAAGGTTCTAGTGGCGACCTGAGGTAAGTTGTTACTAAGAGGCTCTTTGTAGTAACATTAGTTTTGTTGTTACAAAAGATTTTTAGTAGTAATTTTTCTTAAGTCACCACTAAACATTAATAAAGCTAAATGTATTATTGCTCCCCTTAATTTTTTGAAAGTGTATGTATACAATATTGAATTTTGATTTTATATGTCCCATTCTATAGAATTTTAAACCCATTAGAACTAGATACATGTATAATTGAATTATATAATTTTAAAAAAATTGTTTGACATTTTAATATGAATAAACCTATTACATGTATTATGTATATAATTTTCATAAAAAAACCTTTATTATTTTTCTTCAAAAATATCTTTTTTTACTCTCATAAGTTACTATTCACTCTCCCCTATCCTTATTTCTTTTTTTTTTTTTTGGGAAAAGCTTATTAGCATTTGAGTAAAATATATTACATTTTACGTGAGTCAGAGTGAGAGAGAAAGGTGAGAGCTTTTTTTTTTCTTTCTTTCTTAATATATTTTTTTCTTCTATGTAATTGCATATGTAAACATAAAATGAAATGTATTATTCAATCTTCCTTGCAATGTTTGAGTTTTATTAAATAACAAAATATCTTCCAAAGCTAAAAAGGCAAAAGTTATTGACTTTTTAATTAAAGTATACAAAGATAAAAGATTAAAAGTTAGAATCTACAAATGTTTATTAAATCATTAAAAGTTTCTTTTTTATCTAATTCATTTTTTAATGGTACACCATTTAATATTAATACTGCAAATTTTAATTTATTCTTTATACTACATTTG
The DNA here is from genome assembly GCA_032878935.1 of Erythrophleum fordii. Taxonomy (NCBI): domain Eukaryota; kingdom Viridiplantae; phylum Streptophyta; class Magnoliopsida; order Fabales; family Fabaceae; genus Erythrophleum; species Erythrophleum fordii. Next base: position 19,038,837 of record JAVQMF010000045.1, read on the forward strand.
TTTAATGTTTAATTGCAAATTTGTGATATTTTTGGCTATTTTTAAATGTAGTCATTGTTATATTAAAATATGATTTATAATAAGTAAGTTTACAAATTCTCTACATTGTGAATAGGAAACAAATTTTTTTTAAAAAAAATTGTCATTAGAGCAATAATATTCATTTAAAGCTCATAAATTTAATATCCAACAATAACAAATAAAAATTAATTTAAAAAATTTGTCATCAAACCTAAGAAAATAAATTAAAATTTTGGCTTATCATCTTAATAATTGAAAGATATGAAAAACATATTTGCAAAAAGAACTACCCTGAAACCAAAGGTCTTGACTTTGCCATTGTCATTGAAAATTTTAGCAAAATAAGAAATATCCATTTAGTGACAACTTTTTTTGTAGTGACTTGTTTTTGTTACCAAAACTTTTAATGATAACATATTTTGGTCATGACTAAAAATCATATTTTTCTATAATGATACATTGATGGAAGGAAGTCTACCAAAATACTAGTTATATATGAAGACTTACTTAGTCAAACACAGTCCTAAAAGGATGAATATATAAGCTATGTCATTAGAAATATTATAGGTAAAAGAGGAAGTTTTGTGATTATTAGTCACTAAATGACTTGACCTTTGATGTTTCTTTTGGTTTTTCACCACTTTGTATCTTATAAAATTGTAAAGATGGAATATACTAAATGTCATGCCCATAATGTGACTGTAAGGTATATGCAAAAAAAAATTTGATTTTAAAAAACAAAAACCAAATGAAATCGTCATTAAAATTTTAATTATAAAAGGAAAAACTTTAGGCAGGAAAACTTTTCAAAAGAAAATGATTTGCAAATAAAAAATGAGTTTGGGGAGTCGTTGGGTATGGAAAAGTGTTAAACACTATACAATACCCATTTTTAGAAATAGTTATTCTAAGTTAATTATACAAAAATAATATGGTCTTAATTATATTTTAATTGTCATTATCAATCATATGCCAATAAAATAATTAAAAAAATGCTTATCTACAAGGATAGACATAATTTAAGATAAAAGTCTAAAGTTTATGTATCTTATAAAATGATCAAAGTCTATGAGTTTAAATGAGTAGAAAACTATGTTTAGTGATTATTATTATTATTATTTTTTGGTGAAAAGAAAAAAAATAAGAATTAACTTATTCTGTTTAAACAAAGTGATTTTTTGAATTAGTTGATATGTTTTAATTTGCAAAAATCAAGTTGATTTCACTTCTTTATTCTTTTCTTTTTTTCTTTTTTGAAAATAACATTTTTATTCAAGTGAAAAGGAATTTTTTATTTTTGTATGAAATATGTATATATATATATATATATTAATTCTTATAGTTTTTGCCAAAAGAAAATTTGAAAAAAAAAATTAAGTCTATAAAAAGGAAATTTAATTTGTCATTATTTTTATTTTTATTTATTGGTAGAATGAAACTCTTAAACAAATTTGCTTAACAAATTTAAAACACTAACTTTCAAATTTGGAAAAATTCTTAAAAGAAAATTTTATTTTTATTTTTATTTTGTTTTAAAAGATTAACTTTTGAATTCTAAAATATCATTTTTTTTATTTTTAAAGAAAAAAATTTTAAGAAAATATTTATTTAATTTTTTTAAAAAACCTTATTTTTATTTTTATTTATCTTTATTTTTATTTGTTTAAATTTAAGAAAATATAGGTCATTAAAATGTCATTTGATTTTTGGTAACTCTTTGTAATTTTATCAAAAGAGAATTTTAAAAAACATTCCTATGAAAATGAAAATGTATTTGATTTTTCTAAAAACTAACTTTTGAACTTTTAGAATATTATTTTTCTTCTTTTTTATTTTTTGGAAAACAAGGTTAAGGCCATTGAAAGTCTAAAAATTATCAAGATGTGACTATGCGATCTAAGCGACCTAGGTATTTGCAAAGATTTATTGTCACACATGATCCATCAATTAACTCTTTTAACATTTGAGGAGACAAAGAATTTCATACAATAACTCTAAAAAAATTAAAAATATAATATAATATAATATAAATATTTACAAATGTATAACATTTAGTTTATGTGTATGCTTTGTACATCCAATCAAATATTATATTATTCGCGTATATTGTACAAATATAAAATGAAAGGACCCCATTGCATTCACTTGTTTGCCTTTGCACTCCTCAACTTCTCCATGCTCTTCTTAATTATGCTCAATATGAATGAGTTTTGTCCACATGCCAAATAAGATGAGAGTAAATAATAATTCCAAAAGCATCGGAATCAGATAATGAGATGAATTTAATTGAATAGGGAAGTACACACTCAAATGCCTTTCCCAAACCTAAATCAAACACATCCAAAAGATCATAATGCATATTTTAATATTGAATTCACCAAAATGGACAGGCCATTAATTCATTAGATTCAATTATTAGCCCAGTATTTCGAAAAATTTGTGCAATGCAGACTTAGAATTTATTCAACAGCACATATAAAATGGACACATCATAGCCAGTGGTAAATAGAAATTCACACGCAAGGTATATCCCTTCATGCTTGCCAAGTCATGACTAAGGAGTGTAGCTTCTTTAGGTCAAGGTAAATTTAAAAATCAAATCCAAGATTATAACAAACAATATTGTCCCAATAGGAATCCAATTATGGCCATCTCATCCAAAGTAGCATGGAACATAGAATCAAGGCTATTCATGCATTTACCTCTTGGCAGCTAATTTTCCAAGCCAAAGTGTAACATCTTAACATCACAAGAAAGCCACACAGTAGTATGTTGTCATCGCAGACATTAAGGATCATGACTTGTTGGGCAATGGTAAGTCCAGTGGCAAATTCATGTACATATCCATCTACTCATGAACCAAAGATTACCCACAAGTCATATGCATTATGCTCTCTAACATTTTTTTTGTCATTACCTGAATAGACTTTAGAAATCAAACAATTCAATTCATGTAAATGCCAATTCAAGATGCATATCCATCCACTACAATGACCCAACTAAAGGGGTCCAGATTGTCTACTTGGCGGGATGCAAAGCACGCGATGCTTTTATACGAAACGACGTCGTCTTTGAGTTAATAAGATGATCTCAACCATTCATTTTAGAATGCCAACTAAAGGGGTCCAGATTGTCTACTTGGCGGGATGCAAAGCACGCGATGCTTTTATACGAAATGACGTCGTCTTTGAGTTAATAAGATGATCTCAACCATTCATTTTAGAATGCCATCTAGCCGTTCGTTTTGTTTCATCTAAATGAGCGTTTGTAGTAGGGGTTCTACGCTTCGCTTCGGATGCTTCTGACCTGAACTCCCTTCGATGCCTAGACAGATTAAGCATCTCCATCCAATGCGGTGGCTGTGAAGAAGTTCTCGTCACCTCCAAGTCATCCAGCACTCGGCACCTCCAGGTCTTCTGAAGCCCACGGTGTCTATGAAGAAGCTCCAATGCAACGTCCGTGAAGAAGCTCCAACCCAAATCAAATAGGGAGATCAAAGTCTTCTTATTCAAGAGGAAAGATTCGCGGTGTCTTCAATTTTTTCCCCTTCTCGTTGCCTTTTGTTTCAATTTATAGCTTTAAGAGCAAAGATCTTGCAATAGATTATTGTTCATCCAGTTTAATTTTTTTTCCCCTTCCCCTATCGTTTCAATTTTATTTTTTGTTCAATTTGTAGGTTCAATTTTGTTTTTTGTTCAAACCTAGATTCAATTTCGATTATAAAGCTTCCATAAGCAAATTGTAGTCACTAATATTAGTATCCTGAATTTTTTTCCTGATGGATGCTTCATGACAGTGGAATGCGTCAGAAGCCTGTATCACAATGGAATGCTTCCATAAGGAAATTGTAGTGGCTCAGATCAACACTACAGGAACTAACTTGCTTGTAGTGGCTAAGAATGTCTGTGTCTGTTGCAGATGCTGTGTCTGTTACAAATGAATGTTTATGTCTGTTTTTTGTATGAGATATCTGAATTGAATGCCTATGTTTGTTGCCTGAATGAGATATGCTGTGTCTGAGAATGTCTGAATTGAATGACATATCTAAATTATTTAGTTATTTGAGTTAAATTGGTTGAATTGCTTGCTGATGCCAATACTATTGTTGATGCTAATATTATGCTTATATGCTGAATTCAATGAGATATGTATGCTAAATTGGTTGAATTGCTTGCTAATGTCAATACTGTTGTTGATGCTGATACTATGCTTGTATGCTAAATTTTGAAGTTTATTTTTACATCTGAACAATAATCTACTGCAGAGTGTTCATTTAATTTTTTTAGAGTTGAAAATATCAATTTAATGCTAGGAAGCTTGTCATATATGACATATAACTTTATTTCTATGCCAATGCAGGGGCTGCTTCAATTTTTGTGTACAATTAGAAACAAAATAACAATTGCATATGCAATTGCAACCAAAAGAATAACTGAACAGTTTACAATGCATGAAGCCAGTTGCCAATTCCAGTGGAAGTGCTTGTCTTTGCTTTAAACTGTTGGAAGGTTTGCTTCTGTGGTGTTGATATGAGCTTGATTATGACTTGCTTCTTCGGCTAAAAAGCTTGTTGGACCTACATTTGCATAGAAGACAAGTAATGTTGCGTGAGGCCAATTGTGCAAGAAAATAGTTGTGTATTGGGTATATTGAAAATGAAACAAACTATGATAAAAACATGTTGTATATCTCATTATTATTATTATTTTTTTAGATTGTAGCATTCCATTGTGATAAAGAATTTCTTGTAATAATTATTTGTTTCAATAAAGTTGAATATTTTGCAATTTGTCTATTAAAGTTATTTTATTCTTACGTACCTCTTAAGATATCTTCGCTAAACTCTAATGCTTCTAATGATGGTATGGGACAATTAGGTGGTGCCTGCAAAGCAAATAAATATATTTCACATCATTGACACTAAATATCTAACATAATTAAAGCTCCCTTCAAAAGATATTATTTATTCTAACCATCAACATTTGAATAAATGTAAAATCATTTGATGTTAAAGATCCTGAAGTCATTATTTCATGTTGCATTAGAGGTATAATGCTAAAGGTGCTTGCTTGCATTTGATCCTCCTAAAAAAAAAGTTTCATTAATATTGCTTGAATAATAGTCATAAAGTGGATCCAGTGATATATGCCCATACCATAGTTAAGTGATTTTGTGAATTATCGACTGTGGAAGTTGGTTTTCTTCTTCTTTTTAATAGTTTCTTTGGCCAACTCTTTAGTCATTTTTTTCTCCTAATCCCATCTCTCTTTTTAAATCCCCTTGGTTACACAATGCCATCTGTCGGAGGTGTTGTACCCATACCGTTTGGACTCTTTAGGGTAGAGCAAAACTCCACCACTTGCTTGCTCAATTCTTCCACACCCTTTTGCACCAGTGAAAATGTTTCTGGATAGTCAGATGCCTCAAAAGCTAATCTAACCATAATAGGACAAAATTGTCTATACTGTTGCGTGCTTTCATGCTTAGGATCTGCTTGCACCTTATTTCCCCTAATATCATGTATTATATCGCTCCTTACTTCTTTTGTCCATCTCTTAAGGATATATTGTTCAGGAAGTTTTTTCACATCATTAATATCGTATACCTTCAAAGCATGACAACATAATATTCCTCAAATCTATTGCTAGGATCAAAATGAATGATCCATTTTCCCTCTTTATTAACTATATTAACAATGTATTCAAACATTGGAGCTATCTCGTTTTTGTGAGTTATGCAAGCAGTTGCAAATAGATCTCACTGTTCTTGAAATAACTCAAAGACAGGAGCTGTGTAAATCTGAGCAAGCTGTCGAAGCATGAGTGAACTCTAGACAATCAAGCGTGGCATTTTCTGTCATGACTCAAACTCACAAATCAATTCATTATACCTTTTGTCCTTCACAACGCGTTCAAAATGTTTGAAAAACTGATTAATATCTATATCTGGTTTTGTGCAACTCTTTATATCAGCATTCAGACTCTCAGATAATTGTCTGCTTTGCATCCCCAATGTAACAATATTGTTCATATGACACTTTACCAATTTCTCCTTTATGTTGTAGATTGACTTAAGCCATGTGTTATCTTGCACGTTATAAGTTTCTAGTAGGTGGCTCCATGCAATATCAACATTTGCATCTTTCACATGTTATTTCTACATCAGATGAAGATGGTACCCAAGAGTATTTCCACTAACAAAAAGTTTGTCTTCCTGTTTCCGCTAACAGAAAATTTTTGAAATCACAAAGGTGCTGAGCAAAGATTATTCAGACCAAGCAATCCCTTTTCATTATTCAGAACAAGCAATCCTTATAAACTACACTTTCTTCATCGAGTTAACTTAAAGAATGAAATTTGCCTGAACAACTTTTTTCCATATTTCAATAACAGAGGAAAAGCTTGATTATTTCAGTTAAATAAATGAAAAATATAAAACTCTTTTTAATTATTTATAGGAAAAAAATCAGAGTTATGGCTAAATAGATTTACATTTACTGTTTAAATGGAGTTATATTTATTGTTAATCTATCAAAATATCTAAAGGATCAAATGTAAGACTCACCCAACAAACAAGCTTCAAGTTGTGCTTTTATGCTGCGTGTTCTCTGACCTTCACGAATGGAGCAGAAATGTTGCTCTTTCCTGCCAAAATGTTGCAACACGATACGTTGAAGGAGGAGATGATGAAACAGCTTCAAGTTGTGCTTTTACGCTGCACGTTCTTTGACCTTCACGAATGGAGCAGAAATGTTGCTCTTTCTCGCCAAAATGTTGCAGCACAATACGTTGAAGGAAGAGACGATGAAACAGGGCCTGGAATGCAAATTTTCCCACACAAAAACGCTGAGCTTCAGTTGCTTCAAGGGATGGCTAGGATTGCACCATAACGAACCACTACGATTGCACTTTTAGATCCCAAGATTGCTCCCAACTCGCATCGTTTCATTTACTCGAAGACGGCGTCGTTTCGTATAAAAGCATCGCGTGCTTTGCATCCCGCCGGTAGACAATCCGGACGCCAACTAAGGGGGTGAACAAGACCGAATATTGCATGAATTACGTACTTTACCCCGCATACCAAGTCATGCTGCAGCACACTATGGACCTTTGACATTATCACCACCTAACACTTTCATAGATGATTAAGATGTGTGATACATGTGTAAATTCCTCTACCCACTTGCAAGGATCAAACATGGCATGAATTTATGGGCAAAACTTTCAAAATAAAACCTTCAAGCCTTAAACGAACCAGCAGAGAGGATGCTTAGTAAGCCATATCAGATCATACAACAGACACAAGACGGACTTATTAAAAAAAAAAACACGTACGAACAGAGCAAACATGGTAAGATAGCACAAACTTTAGCAAAAACACAGGAAAGAGGCAAGGGTTGATTGAAAATTTAGAGTCCACGGCCAGAGCACATTAAAGCAACAATAGGTCAACTCTTAACATTCAAACCATATCAAATCATGCAACAGACACAAGATGGACTTATATATATAAAAAAAAAAAAGAACACACACACACACACACACGAGCAAGGCAAACATGGTAAGGCAGCACAAACTTTAGCTAGAACATAGCAAAGAGGAAAGGATTGATTAAAAATTTAGAGCCCACGGCCAGAGCACATTAAAGCAACAATAGGTCAACTTTTAACATTCAAACAAAGAGGTATGATACTATACAGATGAAATCTCTATGAAAGATCAGATCAGACGACAAAAGGGGTTTGTGAATCATCATCAAATTCACGGACAGCAACCATTTACATAACAGGACCATAACAACGAAATAGCAGCAATAGAGAGGATTTGAAATTGAAGGAATGGAAAACACAAACGCAGTCTAAACTTGCAAGTAATTCAAACGAAAAAGGTGAGGCCCAACCTGTTTTGAATCTTGCTGTTTTAGCCCAGTTTCCCTTTCTCTCGCGGTCTTCTCCTCTCCTTCATCCTCTCTTTGTCCCTCTGTCGCCGTCCTACCTCTGCTCTGATCATGCTGAAGAAAATGGCCGCTACCTTTCTCACTTCATTCTTCCCAAAACCGAAAACAGAGCCCTCTTTTCTCTCCCAAAATCTCTTTCTCACCGTCGTTCTCTCCTTCCACCCCCCCCCCCCCCCCCAAAAAAAAAAAAAAAGAGAAAGGCTGTTTCGCCCCACCCAGTTGCTACTTCTCTCCCTTCCTCCAACGGCCTCCATGATCTGCTCGTTCGCTGGAAGGGTAAACTAAAAGGGAGAGCATAAGGTTTTTGCATTTTCTAATTTTTGTTTCATTATTTTAGTGTAGCATTTTGGATTTTCTTTTTGTGTTTTGTATTTTTATTAGTTTTTTTTCCCATTTTGTTTTTTCAGTTCCTTTTTTTTAAATTGTTATTTTTATTTTTTTGGGCTATTGAGCTATTTGGGCTTGGTTAATTGTTCACTATCTGATTTTGGATATTTTGGGGTGTTTCTCTCTTTTCTATTTTTGTTTTTTTTTAATCTTTCCTTCTTATTTATTTATTTTTCTTCTTTTGTTGACTCTAATGATTTTTCCTTTTTTCTTTTTATTTTTGTTTTTTTAGTAACATTGACCTAACTCAAAATTAATTTAACATTGATTCAAAAGTAACTATGATCCACAAGATTTTGAAATCTGAAATTTTTTTTAATGCATCTCTTAATTTTAAAAAAAATGCTTGGATAAAATAGGATATTCACACTAGCCATATAACGTCCCCCAACCTCAAGCTTCCACCAGTTATAAATAGAGACACTCTTCAGTTCTTTTTCAAAAATATAATTTCTATAAGTTGCAAATAAAACGGCATCTAAAGTCTAAACGAAAGGTGTGCGTTTGGAGAAATCGGATCCCCTGCAATGAGAAAGCCGTGAAGTGCATCTGTGGTGTGTCTTAGCTTTTTTTTTGTTTTTTTATTTTATCACATCTCACAAAAACTTACTGTAGGGACACTTCATGATATTCTCACTACAGAGATCCCATTCCGTTTTTTTTTGTTTTTTTATTTTATCACATCTCACAAAATCTTACTGTAGGGACACTTCATGATACTCTCACTACAGAGATCCCATTCCGTATTTAGAAGCATGATTGTGGTCGGGCCCCTAGTCCCGTACGTACCTTTTTCGCCGTAATACTCTAGGAGGGTTTGTGCTTCACTATATTTGGCAAGTGACTGCTTGCATCACATGCTTGGGTTTTTTCAAGCATTCAGATTAATTTAGATCTTTTACACTCTGTTTGGACGAAGGAGGAGAAAAACAGAGGGGAGAGAAGCAGGGAGAAAACGAGGGAGGTGAAAAGTGGAGAGAAATGTATTCTCCCTTCCCTGTTTGGATGTGGCGAGAGAAAATATAAGGGGAGGGGGAATGATTAATTTTCTTTGAACAATTTTGTCTTTCTTGCATTGCGTCGATACATATCACATTGTATAGGATAATTATTTTATCTTAGTATAGGATATATATATATATATATATATATGTATTAATTTAGAAGTAATTATAGGTACAATTTATATGAATTTGAATTAACACAAAAATCCATTTATCATTTTACATAGGATTATATGTAGGCGACATATCAACATAAAGATGAAAAAGCTTCAGAAAATTGTGTTGAGAACGAAAATAGAAAAAGAAAAAAAATTAGCCAAAAATCGAAAAAAATATGAAAAACAGAAGAAAAAAAAAAAGTCCAACTGAAACTTCAGTCGGACTCTCGAAGGTCCGATTGAAATTCAATTTGACATTTTCGACTGAAATTCAGTCGATCCGACTGAAGTCCTACTGAATTTCAGTCGGACTTTTTTTTTTCCTGTTTTTCATACTTTTTTCGATTTTCGGTGAATTTTTTTTCTTTTTTTATTTTGGTTCTCAACACCATTTTTTGAAGTTTTTTTGTCTTTATGTTGACATGTCGCTGTTTTGAGAATTTTTTTTTTTGTATTTTTCATTCTCTACTCAATTTTTTTTTCTTAGGACATTTATTTTTTTGAAGAGGAAGACATGGGAAAAAAAATTTATGTTTAGGGGCAATTTGGGAAATGAAAAATACACATCACGCTGCAGCTTGTTTTTTCTCCAAAATCTCCCCACATCCGGAGAGAAAAAAAATACGTAGGACCCACACTCATTTTCTCTTCAGTTTTCTTCTCTCTCCCTCCTTTTTTCCCCATCCAAACGAGGGAAAATATGACCCCTCCCTTCTGATTTTCTCTCCCCCCTCATTTTCTCCCCATCCAAACATAGCTATAGATTAAGACATAGAATAACACCTATATACAGATGTCAAAAATAAAAACTACTGAAAAGTTAACAACATATCACCAAAAAAAAGGGAAAAGTTAACAAAATACCCCCGACTGACTTGATACTCTTTATTGGGCCAGTTATAATCAGTCCAAGCTATAGTTTCTATTTCTATCATTCTGCGCAAGCACATTTCTGATGAGTGATGTCCACCAATATATATATATATATATATTTGCTTTTCTTGAGGCCATATGATAGTTTTATCTACCCGAACGAGAAGGTGAAACGATTATTGTAGTTATTATGCTATAAGTTAATGATCACTGAACACTTGACATTTAAGGTAGTGTTTGGTATACTCTAATTTTGACTTTGTGATCTCATATATTATGGTGTCTTGGATATTAGAATTGGATGGTACAATTTTTAATATACTGTTATGTGATAACAGAATAATATTTGAAATAATACCCTAATATCATATTCCATTTAAAAGGGTATTATGTAATGACAGTAAAAAAAATTATGTCATCTCGCATTACAAGTTTGAGTGAGACAAATTGATTTTGTAGTTACTACTTTTACCTTTGTTTTTCTATGATAACTAAATCCACAAGAAAATTTATTTATAAAAAATTATAAACATATAAAATATAATACACAAATCATTTTTTTAAAAAGTTTGCATTGTACTTTATTTTTTATATGAAAACGAAATAAATTACACATAAACTTTCAGACTTTTCAATTTTTTTGGAATTATTTTTATTATATATAAATTTGGAAGGAATATTAATTTAAACTTAAAAAGGTATATTGGAAAATTCAAACAGTAAAGAAGATTGATTAATATATATATATATATATATATAAACTAAACATTCGTATAATTTTATATCACTAAAATGTAAAATATCACAAATTATCATATGAAATATAAGTATCGTAATTATCATCGTATCTTATATATAAGATACTATTAACAATATATCAAATCTCTCCAAGATTACGAATGTATCTTTAAGCACAATAGGCTTGAACAAAAATGCAGCAAAAGTGTTAAAGATTTTTTGGAAAAAAAAAGGAGGAAATTGAGCCCAAGCAACCATGAAACCTAAAAAATTTGCGCGCTTCAGATGTACATATTTGTGCGTAAGGGTCAATATTTGATTCATATATATGAGACGCAGGTGTCATTTAAATATGAATTATTGAATCCAATTTGATTTGGATCCGGTCAGTAAAAGAAAATTTAAAGAAAAGTTTGAAATTTCATTTAAAAAAATAGTCTTTATTTTTTTATAAAAATTTTCATGATTAAATTACTTAAAAATTTTTATTCCAAATAATATATTTTGTATTAACATATCTCATATACTGTCTAGTTTCTTTCTTTTTTTCCCTAAAATATACCTTATGTAAGCACACAATTAAATACTAGTTACTTCATATATATTAAAATGTATGCTAATATTTTAAATTAATTTTAATTTTTTATATAAAAATTTTTAAATTTAAAAATAACGACAAAGTAATAAGAACCTAAATAACTTTTCATCATCTTTCATGTACATTTTAAATTTCTTTTTTTATGATACTCTATTTTTATATTTATTTTATATAGTACTATTTACATGTTTTTCATATTAATTTAAAACACCAAAAGATCCAAAAAACAGAACAACTACGTTACCAGGCAAAATTATCGAATTGAAGGAAGTTTAAATTTATATAAAGTTATTTATATCGTGAGATTATTTAATTAAAATATAATAAATATATAATATTTTAATAATAATATAATAGATATATGATTTAATTATAGAATTACAGAATTATTTATAAAAATTATATATTTATTATATTATTATTAAAATATTATATATTTATTATATTTTAATTAAAAAAATTTAACCATAAGAGTCCAAGTAAATGTATAAATTATTTCCATCGAAGAAGCTAGGTAAGGTAGGGTAGGTTCCAATGTGGGCCTAGGCCTAATTAGAGTTGGACGCAGCACTTGCTAGGCTTAAATTCTATTGAGTCAGACGTAGCAGTTGTACTCAGTGTATTTTGCTCTTTTATGTGGACGACAGCGTATATACGTTGCGACAAATTGGCCATGGAGCTAATTGCATTGCAAGGACGTATTATCCTTTTTGTTTTTTTTTTTGGAATACACGAGGGGCAAGCGCCAAAGCAAGACACAAGAAAAATCACTCCATTGTCACAGAGCAAGTTAAGGAAACTCTGGCAATATCACCTAACATGATCTGCCCTACACCAGAAGAGGGTCTCGTGATCTCATGGAACCCAAGTGGAAGAGTGTGGGTGTAATTCGCCATCCAGTCAACACAACGGTTCACTTTACGGAGAGCGTGTTCAATCCTCGTGAACCATTAGTTACAATGCAAAAGACTCTGAATCTTAACAATTAGATTGAAGCATAAGTGTATCTCATCACAACTATTTTGCACTAAACCAAGGGCAGCCATAGAGTTAGTGTGGATCACTACCTTCTTTAGGTTGCACTTTCTTGCGAGCTTAAGGCTCTCCAAGATGTCCCATAACTCCGCTGTGGTAATAGAGCATTGCTCAAGGTTACCTCCAAAGCCAATAATCCACTCACCAAGCCCATCTTTGATGATGCCATCGCAAGCGGCTGAACTATTCGCCTTAACAGACCTATCGATATTGATCTTAACCCATCCCTCCACTGGTAAATTTCACCTAATTAAGAGTTCCTTGTGCTGATTAATCTTTTTTCCTTGAATTCTCTCTATGTTAATGTCCCTAGAAACTTGGTTTAAGCATTTGAAGATGAGTTCTTCATTGCCTGTTGTATAACCTCTGAATTTTGACAAGCACCGCCACCCATCATGATATTTATGGCAAATCGTTGAGGAATTTATTGAAAATTCAAATTTTAAAGAGAGTGTAATATAAAAAATAAAATAAAAATAGGTATAAGATTTAAATTATCTCATATTGAATTTTTTATATTTATACATTTAAAAAAAGAATAATAAAAAGAAAAGAATTTATATAAAATTTACTTTATTTATTTATCTATTTAATTTATGAATATGGAAAATGAGATTCAAATTTCCCGCTGCCCGCTACTGCACGTATGCCCTTCTTAACTGCCCCCCCACCAGGTCCTACCCGGTGGAAAAGTTATCTGAAAATACGAAGAATTTATTTAAGGCATGCGATCAGATAGAGTTGTGCAATGTGCCCTACATCATAAATAGTTGGATATACTTTAAATTTATACTAGAATATAGTTTGGATCGGTGAGCAAGGACTCATAAATATATATATATATATATATATATATATATATATATATATATATATATATAACTAACATTGATAAATATGAGTTCCACTTAAATGTAATTTTTTTATATCTTTATTATTAGTTTATTAATTAAAATATAATAAATATATGATAATTTAATAATATGACAAATACATTTTTTGATTAAAAAAATTATACAATTATCTGTAAAAATTATATATTTATCATATTATTATTAAAAAATTATATACTTATCATATTTTAATTAAAAAACCTAATAATAAAAATGAAAAATTCTTATATACATCTTATCACACATAAGTGGCCCTACAATGGATAATAGAATATGGACGCCGTACAATATTTAACTTATAGAAAAATTCTTAGACTATAAATGATGTGATATTATAAAAATATTTAAAATTTTTTTTCATTTATGTAATAATAGAATAGTGGATAACTGAATATAGAATCTAATCATATAACTTGTTATTATTTTATTAGTAAATAGATTTCATGTTACTTGATTTAAATTTTTTTATTAGAGAAAGTATAAATAATATAACACTTCAAGAGCACCTAACAATTTCTCAAGTGAAAATATAAAAAATTACATATGAATTTTATTTATACATATAAGTATATTTTCTATGAAAATAATTTATTGTAATTAAAATGATAATCATATATTAAAATAAATGACAAAATTCTGTGTAAGAAAAAATAATCATGACAAATTTTTATAAGATAAATGTTTATAAAATAAATATTATTAATTTTATTTATTTTTATATTAGCTATCTTTTGCTGAAATAAAATAAATAATATAATATAACATATTTTAATTAATAAATTCAGTTAAACTAACCTAAAGACACATTTATGAAAATAACTGGCAAGTAAATTAAAGCATTCTTAAAATTTCTTTGAGAATATGATCATTTTTCAAAAGTTGCACGCGTTATAAAAAAATTAGTGTTTAAATAAGGAAAAAATAATCTTCAATAAAAAAAAAATTATAAAAGTTACTTCTAAAAGCAAAAATTGATGGTTACGATATTTAGTAATAATTTTTAAAAATAGCAGTAAGTGCATTAAATGGCCATGATAGACCTTGTACTTGACAATTGAAAGGACTTTATTTGATACTAATAAATAATTCAAACAAAGACAACTATATTATCTGTGACCAATAATTGTTTGATATAAAAAAATTAAATTTAAAGCATATATTTCATGGTGCGTATATAAGAGGTAGCTCAGAGGTGGAAATTTTTTTTTTGTTGATAATTATGAAAATAAGGTGCATAAGAACTTGAGTTTGTTAAGAATATGTGAAAGTGCAAAACAATTAACATGAGTTGGCTCATGCTGATTAAAAAAAAAAATGATAAAATTTTTGCAATCACCCTTGTGTTAGAAGCTTAACTTAGTGTCCATGCCTTCTTCAAGAGATCTATTGGCACCCAATTGGATGACATTTCAGTTGTGCCTGGTCACGCCCTTACGTTGGTTTTTACACTAGAGTGTTAAATATATATATTTTTTTTTGATGAACTACTAGAGTGCTAAATATAAATGTCGTGGATTAGTTGATGTGAGTGTAGAATTGATAAAAAATTTTGAGCATGACACTGATACTCTGACTAGTAATATTGAAATAATTTATTTATATTGTAAACTTTTTAAACCAAAAATAAAAAAGGGCAAGCGACATTATAAAATACATAATGATATTACAATATATATGATATATCTTGAAATTTAATTAAAATATAATTAATTTTAGTAACTATAGATTTTTAGTATGTAGTCGTGACTTTTGGAAAAACATTGAATGAAATAATAACCAAACAAAAATATATAAGTTTTGCTTGCTATTGACTATTTTTTCATGTTAAATATTATTAAAAGTTACATTAATATTATTTTTTTATTATATTAACATTTTTATCAAATAAAAATTATTTTATAATATCTTAATATTTCTATTTATTATTATAAAATTTTGATTTAGACCTAAGACTAAATTACTAAAAATATGCGGCTGCTATATGTTAAATTATGTTTATTTTAACAAATTGAGGTGATAGCAACGTTAGTGTCATTGCAAATGGATTTCTTAGCATTGCATAGGGTGCAATTAAAAAAAGAAAACATTAAAGAACTTTTAATTTTTGAAGTTTCTCTCTCCACCTTTCAACGTTAAAAGTTGATTAACTTCATATTCTTTAGTCTATTTCTTTCTAATTATACATTGTATCTTTATCCTTTAAATACAATGAATCAAAATTACAGCATCGTTATTATGCATTTTACCAGAACAAAAAAGAGATAATAATAAAAAATTGTATGTATTTTCTTTTTAAGACATTCCAACTTTAAAAAAAAATTGAGGTAAATCAATTTTCGTTTTAGAGGTGTTTAAATTGTATCACCCTTTCTTTTATTTATAAATATATACAAATCTCCTTGAAACAAAATATGATTGAAATATCTTTAAGAATAATTTTTTTTGATAAAAATATAACTTATTATTAGAAATTGTATTTCTTAAAAATAAAGTAAAGAGCAGTCTAGTTTTCTTGGCCACCAAAAAAAAAATCTAATTTGAACATCTTTAAAAGAAGGAAAGACTGATTTACCAAAACAAATAATAATAATCCTAACCGGAACAAATAAATTTTTTAAAATATTCATCATAAGTGAGAAGTTATATTAATTTGATGATTACTCTGCAAATTCTCACAACATATATATGAATTTTAATGATCTTAATATAAATATTATTTTATAATTAATATAAACTCTAATTTTTTTATTCCTGAAGATTAAATATTCATAAAAATAATGAATTAAATATCAAAATTTGAAACTTAATTTAATTTTAAAAAAGATTCGTTACAAAATTTTTCCATTCAAAAATAACAAAATTATTTTCCCATAGCTTTAAAAGTTGTCGAAACATGGTTTGAACTTTGCTGTTATACTATTTAAAATTTGATATTCTACTACTTTGATGTTAGATTAATTAATCCAGCACTATCAAATTTTTTAATTATATTAAAATTTAAATAGAATCCTTCAGATTTTTCTCAATTTCATCCTAATATGTATATATATATATATATATATATATATATATATTAAACGAAGAATTTATTAAGTATGAAATTAGTTAAGAAGAGGATAATTATAGATTTTAAAATGAAATAGAAAGATATTTTGAAAAATTTAAAACAATATTTAAATGTAATGGGTATATACTGTTCAAAATTTAAATAAATTAAATACAAAACTTGAAAAGAAAATTCATAATAAAAATTATAGCATAATAATTTTAAAATTTAAATATCCCATTTATAACATGGATCCAAGACTAGTATTAGTATATAACACAACAAACTTTGCAAAAAAAAAAGTCTCCTTATTAGAAATTTTTTTATTTTATTAAGAAATACAATAAAAATAAAATTTTAAATATATCAAGTGCTCAAAAAATGCACCTCGAGATTCAATCGTAGGAAAAAATTAATTTTGAATAAATTTTTTTAAAAAAGTTCACCATAATGTCAGGAAAAAAAAAAAGAATTTAAGTCTTGATAAATAATATTAAGGTCAATATACGTATACTACTCTCTCTAAACTAGATGATTAAAATAGATGGGGGAACATTGATCCATAGAAGCTGATATTGAAGAATTAAAATCATTGATGCAATGAATGTTTGGCACAAGTCAGTTATATATCTTCGTGGTACCTTCAGGCCTTGTGTTCATATCGGATATGAAATTAAAATCAAACGAGTTTCCACGCTTCTTGCTATGTTTTAGAGGTTAGAATATCGCAAATTAGAAGAATTAAACTTAAATTGATAAAAAAAAAATCTGTATGAAAAATCATTATGTGTGTGCCATACTTTTGATATACAATATGAACATAATTACAACATAATATAGTGTATCAATGAAAAAAATTTTTGAAATCTAAACAGGTAGAGGTATGCTTTTTTTAAATGACTTACAAATGTTCATGTACATTTCAATATATATAATTTGGTATTATATGTTATGATAAAAGACATTCAAGGGGAGTATTGCTATCAAATAACTTTCCTGTTTGTATGTACAAAAAGTAGTTTTGGTTCAATTGTCCGGAGCATCTTGATGAATGTGAACTCGAGCTTTATTTTGCTCATTTTTTCACTATTTATTTTCATAGCCCTTGTACTTCTTCGTAATTAAAAAATATATATATTAGTATTTCTAATAAAATGAATATTCATGACTTGAAATGAATATATATGTATAACAAAACTACAAAAAATATAACTGCTGTGGATGCCTTCGCTGAAGAAGAGAAGATAATCTCGGGGAAAGAAAATAATAGTACATTTTCCCCAAAAATTAGGAATTTTATGGACACGATAAGAAAAGCTTTAATTAAACAAAGCCGTTATTTGTGAAAATATATTATTTGACACATTGGAACCAAGTAAAATCAACAACTTAATGTGCTACAGATGAAGGAGGAATTAGTGGCATATATGGGGCATCAATCTTCTTGTCTCATTATTTGAGCAGTTTGTCACTTTGATGGGGCAAGATTCAATTGAGTTCTTCTTCTGCCTCCTTTTAATTTTGTTAACCTAATTCTCCTACTCCTTTGCGACATTTCAAGGTTTTCTCTGGCAATTAATAATTGAGAAGTGAAAATAAGTCTGTATTTACTTTCCTAAATGTAGAGATAAATTTAGCGAGTGATAAAGAAAAAAGAAGAGAAACTGAAAGAAGCCCCAAAACAGATCATTTGTAGTCAAGGGCTGACTGCAAGAAATGCAGTTAGACTTGTAAAAAATTTTTTATAGGAGTTAAAAATATTAAGTATGAAAATAAAAATTGTGAATGAAAAGATAAAAATTTTAATTATAACAAAAATAATATTTTAAAATATAATTTGTTTATCATTAAAAATTTTTGTCTTCCTAATTATAATTTTTATATATATATACTTAATGTTCTTAACACCTAAAACAAAGTTCTAAAAGCCCCAACTTCATACCATGACTGCATGTAATCTGGGCCAAAGAAGCCCAGTTATATTCTATGAATCCTATCTACTTTCATCTGTTTCTTTTTCTCTTTTATCTCTAGTTTTACCGATGTATTTAGAAGAGTAAATGCAAGACATCTAATTTTTAGCCTAAACGAGATGCAACTAATTTTAGGATATCATGAGTGGAGGAGCGTTAGGTAGGGATGGTAACAGGACATAGGAAGGCATTTTTCAATTCCCTCTTTGTTTATTTATTTATTTATTTATTTTTGGGGAATACATTTTTTTTTTTTAACTTCCCATAAGGTGCGGGAAGATGCAGGATCCTCATGTAAGTAAAATCTCATTTAAATTAAGTTAAATTTTTTAACAGACAAAATTTTACAAATCCAAACAATATAATTTTAAATTCAAGTACATCCTTATAAAGAAACATATATTTATAAATTAATCAATATATAAATTATAAATATACAATTAATAATTTTGATATAGTGGGGTCCTCACTATACGGGGTGAATACTTCTCGTTCCAATCCTCGAATTCTTGACGAGGAAAGTCTATTTCCATTTTCTTATCTCCATTCAAAATAATTTTCACAAAAATTCTCACGAACGGAAAAATTTGGCATCCTAACTAGTGTTTCTTTCCTTACAAAAATGTATTGTGAATGTGATTCCTTCCAAGTAATTTTGAACGAAATTAATCATGAGCTACTTGGTGCTTACATGGAGAAGCATCCATATTTGCAGCTGTTGCACTCAAATTATAAGCTTCAAAACCGTCTTGGCTTGAATTTCTTCCATGCAATGTGATTTAATTAGGAGATTTCTTATTGGTGAAGCATACCTTGATCAAGATTCATGCATAGTCTTCTAAGTCTCCTGGTTGAATCGTTACAGCAATTTCAAGAGAAGCGTGCTCTTCTATAAGAATTTTGATGCTTAAATTAGTAACTATTAGATGCGGAGTCAGGAAAGAAATGTAACTCATATCTGGTTGCACTAGAGAGTGTTTATAAGAGTCAGCACATATCCTAATATTTGTCATAACTTGGTTGAGCCTAAGATTATGAAGAACGTACGTAAAGTTAGACTGATTGGAGACAAAATTACAAGATTATAATTAATTAAGCATTAATTATAATATGGGATATCTATTAATAGAATTAATCTCATCGAGTAATGTCCTCTTCGTTTTATTGGGCTGAGGTGATAAAATCAAATAATTAATGGACAAAAATGTCACACACAAACACACATATGGTTCCCTCATTCCCCCATAGTAACTTAATTACGAGTGACTATAATAGTTGCAACTCGCATGCACCCGGCCGTTTAGTGGGACTAGAGTTCATGCATGTTGTAGTTTACTGGTTCGTAGAGAATATAAATTTATACAAAAATTATCTTTTTTATGTTATTGATTTTCAATTTTATTCATACGAATATAGAACTACAAAATTTTTATTTGCTTCTTGTAATACAGTGAGAAAACTGTATTTTACGTGGTTTATTTGGTATTATGTGATGTAAACAATGAGGGGGAAAAGACATTGTAAAGAATGTTTGAGTTTTTTTTTTTTTTCAAACCACAACAATAACAAATTAATAATTTAAAGCTAAAAGGTAAAAAAGTCAAAATATTATTTATAAGTATGCATGCACATGTTATTCATAATTAAGTAATTAATCTATTTATTTTTGAATAAATCATATTTACCTAAAAATTTTAAAACTTATTCCTGTCACGTATATAGATGATATATGTATGTAATGATAAGGTCTATATCAAACATATATATATATATATATATTCAATAAAAACAAATAATATGACAAGATATAGTTTTGTAATGTTAAATTTAAATATGTAGTTTTATATAAATGGAAATGAATGATTTATTTAATATTGCATCAAACATAAATTTATTTACATAATTCTAAGGAACTAAAAGTATATAACATTATTATTTAAGCTCTCAATTTCTTTGTCGCCTAAAATGTTTTTTCTTTTGCCACTTATTATGTAGACTTTTTTTTTTCTTTTATGAAATAAAGTTTTTTTAATTATGAGAGTTTTCCTCTTTTTTGGCCAAAATTTTTCTATAAATTATTAAAAATTCCACATAATAATATTTTTATTGTAAAATATATAAATATAATCTATATAAGGAAAAATTATGAAAATTTTAAAATATAGCTGTTTAAAAAAATTAATCAAATTTTATTTTTTAATAAAATAAAATATATAATATATCGTGTATAAAGTAATTAATAAATTGAGTTAAATAACCTTAAGGCACACTTGAAAAAAAAAAATTCTCAAGGTTTATTTAGTATTAATACGACAGTTCAAACGCTGTTTGTAATGTTGCCATGAAAAAAAAACAAAATTAGATTCTTATTCGAATTATATGTGATATATTTTCTTTGTAGTTACTACTGGCATGACAAACTTTTACCAGCATGTTAGATCATTTTTTATTTTTTTTATTTTAAAATTTTGAATTCCTTTTATTTTAAAATAAAAGTTCGAGAGTTTTCATATGGTTTTTTTTTTTTAAACTTGCCCACTAGCCACAGAAATTATTTTAAAATAATAAAAAAATTATTTAAGGCATTATGGTCCCCTTGATTTAGCTGTGAACTGTCATATGGAACCAAGTAACACCACCATCTTTGATTGATGGTGGGACGGTGGAGGAATTATAATGGTCCATAAATCGGCCATTAATCTTCTTGGCTCATTGTTTGAGCTGGCTCAAAATCTCTTCCTCCGGTCGCCTTGTACCTTTCCATAAATGGACAAGATTCTGATGACCATTTATAGATCTTTCTAATTTCGTTCACCCTTTTGCAACATTTTAAAATTTCCTCTGCTAATTAATAATGGATATACAATAAGAAAAATGGCAGATAATCACCATAGTTTTTATAATAACAAAAAAATATAGTGTAGGTCTAAATTATTTGTACCTACAGAGGAAGTAAAACGTAGGTTTAAATGATATCAATACTTAACAAAAAATTCGTGTCACTAATACGTACATATTTCAACTATCTAAAAGTAAGTTTTCAATCTATAGATTTTGGAATGAATTCCAAACTTTTAGATCTTGTTTTATTAAGTCATCATTTTATAAATAACTATGTTACCTTTGTCCATTATTATAGACGGTGGGTGAAATCCTCATAAAAAAATTTCACCTCCCACAATATAGCACCACTGCAAGTTTTGGGATAAAGGTATAATAGCTTGTAAAACTGTCAGTAGATATTCTCTAGGCTATAAAAAATTCGTAGGTAGAAGAAAGCAAATTTGACGAAAATTTAGACTACGGATATAGATAAATTGGGACTATACCATGGATTAGTGATGAAGATTTACTGTCGTTGTTTGGTCAATTCCTTGTAGGGGTTGGTCGTCTCGAGATTCATGTGATTATTTCAAAATTTACGATAAATAATATTTTACGATCATATATAAATATT
This sequence comes from Erythrophleum fordii, assembly GCA_032878935.1. Taxonomy (NCBI): domain Eukaryota; kingdom Viridiplantae; phylum Streptophyta; class Magnoliopsida; order Fabales; family Fabaceae; genus Erythrophleum; species Erythrophleum fordii. The sequence continues at coordinate 19,060,976 of JAVQMF010000045.1, forward strand.
GAATTACGATGGAAACATTGAGAGGTTGACCTCTCCATATAAGAATCCAATAATAATTAAGGAGGGATGACAAAAGGCAACTAATTTTATGGTACCATGACTGGAGTAGCTAGTGCTTGTTTCTCTAAGAAAGTCTATTGTGAAAGTGTGAATCCAAGTAATTTTGAACGAAATTAATAACATGCACCAAGAGGCTTGCAAGGAGAGGCTTCCACATTTTCACAGCCGTTTCACTCAAATTAGAATCTTTAAGATCTTCTCAACTTGAACATCTCTTTCACGCAGCAAGGTGTAAGTGGGAGATTTTATACTGGTGAAATGTATCTTGACAAAGATTTACACGTAGTTTTCTCAGATTCTTGGTTGAATTCAAGCAACAATGCCAAGGGAAGCGTGTGCTCTTACAAGGATTCCGATACTCAAGTTAGTGACAGGTTGAGAAAAATCATGTCAAGTGTTTTTTTTTTTTTGGCCCTAACGAATATTTATATTAGAGGGTTGGTGCATGTCCTAGTTGAATCCAAGATCATGGAAAGGTAGTGCACATGGAATTGATTGAAAATAGAACATAATTATGATTGATTATTGAACGTGGTGTGGGATGCGCATAATAGAATTGATCTTATGATTGAGTACCGTTCTCCTCATTTATTGGGTTAAAGCGGTGAAGGCGGGTTATTAATATACAAAAAATTTTCCTCATCATGCAACGTCACAGCATATATACTACTTCAACTCTCTCCCTAGATGATTAATCTGAGTGCTGTTTACTACAGCCTTCTTTTAGTAAATTGGAATACGTACCAGAAACTTAGCCCAACTATGTAGCAGGACCACGTCTTAATTAATTGGAATACATATACTGATCTTTGCGATTCTGTGGATAACGGTGTGCGCACATTGACTCCCCTCCAAAATTTTCCCCGCATCACATTAAAATAATGTCATTGCAAAAAGTGGCAAGTTCGTCTATTTAAAGGGGGTACGAGACTTGAACAAATTACAAGCATAGGCATAGAGTTTAATTGAGAAGTGGGCATCTTAGTGAACCTCATGGAGAGACCCTTGGGAGTGAGAGCAGGCAGGTGGTGTAAAGAAGAAGATGATCTTCTCAAGGGGTGCGTTCAAAAGTTTGATTATTGAAAATGGGACCTTGACCCTCAAAGAGCAGGTATGGTATTTAATTAAAATGGTTTTCCCATAAATTGTAGCACTGAGTACTGATCCGCATTGTAAGTAGATGATTATTGACGATAATAATCTATGCACAAAGTGGGTCTCATTCAGTCATTTGAGTTTCCTGTTTATGTATTTAATTAAACCAAAAATAAGAAAATAAAAAGGTAATTATTATATTTTAATTTGCATTGTGGAGGCTTAAAGAGATGCAGAAGAAGCTGTAGGCTGAGGTGGTTAAACTATCTAAAACCGGATATCAAGAGGGGAGACTTTGCTGAGGATGAAGTTGATATGATGATCAGGCTGCAGAGACTCTTGAGAAAGAGGCACATAACATAAGAGTTTAATTGTCTATATTAATATATACAGCATATATATATATATATATATATGTATAGTTATGGGTCAGTATATTAGTTTCTACTAATTTCATAGCTTGTTCTATACTACAGTGCGCAAGTAAAAAATTCGGAATGTATATATAGAAACAGATAAGTAACACTTACACATGATCTTATAATCAATTATAATGGTTTCAAACAACTTCGTTATCCTGTGTGTTTTATATATGTAGATAGTCACTGATAGCTGGAAGGCTTCCTGGAAGAATAGCTAATGATGTGAAAAACTACTGGAACACCAATATGCGTGATAAGGGACAACGTTGATCTCACAAAAAAGAGTTGAAAGAAAAAGCAGAGGAAATAACCATAAAACCCATACAGTAACAAGACCTCGAGCTTTCAGTATCCCAAGAAATTCGTCTTGGTTGAGAAAGAAACCTCTAGTTGCAGTTAGTGATAAAGATAATAATAATTCGGGGAGTGGCGCAAATGAACAACAACAACAGGTAGACAAGGATTCGACAGAATGGTGGAAAAGTATGTATCGTGACAATGGCGTGGAGATGGAAGGCCAAGAACAAAACGGCTCATCATTATCATCATCTATGACTAAGCAACATGGGAAGCTTGACCTGTCCTGGAATGAGGAGCTTACTTGGATTAATGACTTTCCTCTAGACATTAGTCTCTGTGGTTTTCTCGCTTAATTCCAGTACTTTGTACTTGTTAACGTATAAAGGTAATAGAATAGAAATTGGCCGGAGGCGAGGTGTGTGTAAGTTACGTCATATGTGCATAAAGCCATAATATAGCCGTCTTCATATGTATCTTATTCTACGTTCTCCACTTCCAAGGACATTTCTGCCGTCTTAGGTGGGCTGTAGAATCGGCAGCTTTATTAAGGGAGCTCGTGTAACGAAGAATAAATAAATAAAAAGAGACATCGTATGCTTAGTTGCTCGGTGTAGCGGCACTGCATCCCCAATCTATTCGCAGCGCCTTTTATTGTTCAACTTGATCACATTATTTTTAAATATTGGTATATATAATTGATTAGACTTAAGCACAATTTATTATATCTTTTTTTATTATGTTCTTTAGCATAAATATAACATGTAAAATTATCTTTTAAAAAATCTGATTATATAATGTTAAATTCTAAAAATGATATATATGTCATATTATTATTAGAGAATATATACTTATTATTATTATTTTTTCATTGATCCCAAATTTATATGCAGTAAACAAAAGTTACAAATATGGTATTATAAGCTTTTTAAATTTAATTTCTAGAACAATTTTAAAAAAAATCTCTATGAACGTAATCTTAGACTTTGTTTGGCGAAGAATGGGGTTTTTGAGATTAGAGGCTAATATATATATATATATATATATATGTTAGGAAACAAATTGAAAATAATTAGGATAAATCACAGAATAAAAAAAGGAAAAGGACAAAGAATTCACACAATGAGTAAATAAACCAAAAGCCTTAGTCATACAGCTGGCTCCCTTTATTCATATATATACAAAGAAAAAGGTATAATAGAACCAATATACAAAAGACACGTAATATAATACAATTGTCAAGGCACTCATCTTTATCCCAAAGAAATCTCTGAAACTAATCACAAGATTATATATTAATCCTATTCTCTAACTCTCTCCGTCAAATGAGAGGGGTGATACACAGCAAAGTTTGTTACGAAACAGAGAAAATTGAGGAAAAACTAAGGCTTTGGTCAAACAATCAGCTACTTGATAGTGAGATGGAATCTATTGAACATCAAGAGTTCTTGCTAACACTTGATCACGGACAAAGTGAATGTCAATTTCTATATGTTTGGCTCTAGCATGTTAAATTGGATTTGCAACTAGAGCTTTAGCACTAAGATTATCACACCAAATGATTGGAGGACATCTCAAACAAAGACCCAGCTTAAACAATAAAGAGTATAACCAGTTGATTTCTACTGTAGTGTCAGCCAAGGCTATGTATTCCGATTTAGTACTTGATTGGAAAACAACTCTGTTTTTCTTAAAGCCCAATTTACTAAAGTATTACCTAGATATATACAGAAACCAACCATTGATTTATGATGATCCACATTAGTACCCCAATTTGCATCTGTGAAGGCTATTAAGGGTTTGATGTGAAGCCCATAATGATAGGTACCCTTGAGATATCTGAGTATTCATTTTACTCCTTGAAAATGAATATCTATTGGATTTGACAGAAATTGGCTCAACTTGTTTACCGAAAAGGCAATATCTGGGCGTGTTGTTGTAAACCATTGAAGAGCTCCAATTGCTTGATGATATTTTGTGGCATCAGTTAGAGATTCATCGTCAGTGATAAAAAGTTGTCTTCGTGTAACCATGGGTGTTTTAATTGGTGCAGCATCAAGCATGTTAAAATGATTAAAAAGATCAAGAGCATACTTAGCGTGATTCAGAAAAATTCCAAAGCTATCTCGTGCCACCTCAATTCCCAAAAAATAATGTAAGAAGCCCATATCTTTAAGAGAAAATAAGGAATTTAGCTTTTGCACAAAAGACTTTAGATAAATAGAGTTGTTGCCTGTAACCAAAATATCATTTACATAGATTAAGATGAATATTGTTAGTCCATTTGCATGAAGCATGGACAGGGACGTATCACTTCGAGCATTTTAAAAACCCCATTGTAATAAAGTCGATCTTAATCGCTTATACCAAGCATGTGGAGCTTGCTTTAAGTCATAAATAGCTTTGACAAGTTTGTAGACGTGATTTGGTCGTTTTGGATAAACAAATCCCTCTAGCTGTGGCATATATACCTTTTCACAAAGGAAACCATTGAGGAATGCATTATTAATGTCTAGTTGCCTTACTTCCTAGTTGAATGTTATAGTAATTCTTAAAACAACTTGAATTGTAGTTGTTTTCACCATTGGACTGAAGGTCTCACAGTAATCGAAACCAGGGTTTGTTGAAATCCTTTTGCCACTAATCGTGCCTTATGCTTTAGAAGAGAACTATTTGCATTGAATTTTTTTTTTAAACACCCATTGACAATCAATAACCTTTTGAGAGCCATGATAAGGAACAAGGTACCATGTTTGATTTTGTTGAAAAGCTTCAAATTCATTCACTATAGCCTGTCGCCAATGAGTAGATGCTAGGGCTTTAGAAACACTATTGGGTTCAGCCACTTGAGTTAATGATTCTGGATCTTCAAATGACAAAAGCCCAACAAATGGATACCTGGGCTTGAAAATACCACTTTTGGCCCGTGTGGTCATTGGGTGTACATTAGTGGTGGCTTGGGCAAGCACGTGTATAGGGCTATTAGATGAGGTAGTAGAAGATGACAAAAAAGATGTAGTGGATCCATGTACTGAAGTAAGGGATGAGGTAGCTGGTTGTGTATTACTGTCACCATTTATCAGAAGATTTGGTGGCACAAAAGTGGATGGTGAGGTCTATCTTGGAGAAGGAAGTGGCATGACTTGTTGCTCAGAGGATGGAACAGTTACAGATTGAACCATCATTGGAACCAAATTTTTAGATTGAATTTCTCTAGACCTCCAATTTAAGAAACTTGTGGCAAAGGGAAACACTAAATGATAAAAAACAATATGCCTTGAAATATAAATGCGTCCAGTGGAACTTAAACATTTGTATCCTTTTTGTTGTGAAGCATAGCCAAGAAATACACACTTCTGATTATGGAATTAAAATTTATGATCATTATAGGGCTTGACACATGGATAACACACACATCCAAACGATTGTAAGGACTTGTAATCAGGCTTTATTTTAAAAAGCTTGAACAGAAGAGTTTCATTATTGAGAACTAGTGTTGGGAGATGATTAATTAAAAACACAGCAGCTTGAAAAGCATCAACCCCATATGTTAAAGGCATGTGAATTTGAGCTAAAAGAGTTAAACCTATTTCCATAAAGTGCTGATGTTTACGCTTAGCCTGGCTATTTTGTTGTGAAGTATGTGGACAAGTATATCTTAAATTAATTCCATGAGCTTGAGCAACATTAATAAAAGGCTTATATTTTGTACCCATATTACTCTGTAAACTCTTAATTTTTGTACCAAATTGATGTTCAACTAGAGTTTTGAAATTATTAAAGGCATTTATCGCCTTTCCTTTGCTTTTAAATGGATAAAGCCCTGTGTAATGGCTAAAATCATCAACAAAGTGAATATAAAATCGATGTCTTTGAATAGATTGAACAGGTGAGGGTACCCATAGGTCAATATGTATTAAATCAAGAGGAGCAGAAGCATGAGAGATAAAACTAGGAAAAGGCAAATATTTAGATTTTCCATATTGGCAAGCTTCACAAAAGAGTTTGTCATTAGATTTAACTTTCATACTACAATTATGTAATATTTGTCTTAAAACTCTATCACAAGGATGTCCTAGTTTACGATGCCATTCAGCTAGATCTGAAAAATATGCTTCTGGAGGAAAAGATGCAACAACAAAAATGAGCTTCTGCTTGATCATGATTAGGCCCCATTGGATATATTCCTTGGCGTGGTCTCTCTTGAATCAACACTTGACCTGTCACTTTGTCCTTCACAGTGCATCCATGATCAGTAAATAACACATCAACCATATTATCTTTAATCAGCTTATAAATACTCATCAATTTCTTAATAGCAGAAGGAACTACTAGAACATCATTCAATTTAAGTGAACAAGAGAAACATGGAATAGTAGTGAAACCAACAACATGAATTTTAGCTTTCTCACCAGTATATGTACCAAGATTAGACTTACCAACAAGAAGAACCTTGTCTAACTGATCAGAGGATGGAGAAACATGATAGTTTGCCCAACTATCCATATACCAAGCAAAGTCAGTGACATCGCTTGGCGAGGCATAGTAAGCTTGAGGAGAAAAAGATTCAGAAGAGGCATGTCCAAAGTTCGTCGGAGGTTGAAAAGAACGATCATAGCAATAGTAATAGTTTGCTACCACATGGCCATGACGATGACATAAATAACAAAAGGGACGACTACCACCTCCACCACGACATCCATGACCACGTTGGTTACCTCTTGAGCCTCTACCACCATGCCATGAGCTACGACCAGATTTAGAATGTTGATTTTCACGCTGTGCAACATTTTGCAATATGTTGAATAGCCAAAGAAGCAAACTAATTGAGTTGCTCAACTCGACTCTCAAAAGCCAGTAACGATGCCTGAACATCACTCCATGTGAGGTTGGGTTGGTAAATAAGCTTGACAACAATGGCTATAATTAACATCTAAACCATTCAAGGCCTGAGTAATAAGATCCTCAATAGAAACAGGGGAACCAACCATGGCTAGTTAATCAGAGATGTTTTTTAGTTTGGTTAAAAATTCATCCATACGCATACCATTCTTTTGAGAACGTTGGAGCTCCGACTTGAGCACCATGACTTTGGCTTTAGTGGAAGTAGTAGCAAGAGCTTTAGCTCTATCCCATAACTATTGAGCAGTACGACAGTGGAATAGTTGAGCTTCCATCTCCATACTCATCATGTTACGGAGCCATCCAATAAGAAGATGATCAACGGCATACCATTTTTCATATGTAGGATTGGGTTTCACCTCAGCACCTTCTGAGATGGACTATATTGGATCAAGGCTGATGCCATTAATATGTTCATCAATTTTGTTGCCTTCAATAAGAGGCAAAATAATCGATTCCCAAAATAAATAATTCTCTCGATCCAATTTAACAAAGGTTGATTGGTGACTAAAGAAAGGATTGGTCTTGGAAACAGTGTTGATAGTGATGGTAGTTAGTTGAGTATCATCGTTACTTGATGAAGTAAACGCCAACATGATGGGTAAAAGAAAGAACCCTAGGCTCTGATACTAAGAATGAAAGAGGAAAAAGGACAACGAATTCACACAATGAGTAAATAAACCAAAAGCCTTAGTCATGCGGATGGCTCCCTTTATTTATATATATAGAAAGGGAAAGGTATAGCAGAACCAATATATAAGAGACATGTAATATAATACAGTTGTCAAGACACTCATCTCGATCCTAAAGAGACCTCTAAAACTAATCACAGGATTATATATTAATCCTATTATCTAACTATCACTCTTCCATCTTTTGAAAAATTTTCAATTTACATGATATTTTCTATTTATAGTTGATCAATATAAAAATAATTCATGTTTAACAAAATTTAGAATAAATTAAATTTATATTTTTCAATGAAAAATAAATAATATTAGAATAAAAGTTTAAAAATATCTTTAATAAAAAATTAATATTGTTTTTGACAATATTTTAGTTATCTCTTAATTTTAAAAATTTGTATATATTCTTATAATAAAAAATTATAAAATTATAAAATTTAGATATTTTAAAAAATAATTTATCCAAATAATTAATTGTGAGTTATGACCTGTTTGGTTCACCAGAAGGCAAATATATTCCTTTTAGATAATTTATATAATATTTATTATACTTTTATCTTTTTTATTCCACCTATCTATATATTATATATATATATATATATATATTGTATATCATTCAACCAAACACATGTTAACGTAAAATACCTAAATGAGATATTGGCATGTTGCTTTTCTGGAATGATAGCCAGCATTACTCTTGCTTTATCCACTATATTATATATATATATATATATATATACTCTTTCCGGTTCAACATATAAGGCACTTTTTATAAGGTTTATTTGGTCCAAAATATAAGGCACCATGTAATCTTTTTGTGTTGACTTTTCAAAAATGTCTTTTTTCTTTTTTAAAAAGAAATATTAGTTTAGCTTTTTTCTTTTTCTCTCTCTTCCATAAATAAGGGCAAAAGTGAAAAAAGTAATAAATTTGAAGAGTTCAAGGTAGTTAAGTAGTTTTATTAAATTGTGTAAAGTAGTTGAAAGTGCCTTATAATATGGAACGGATGGAATATATATAAAATCTTTGGTAATAACTAATAACTATACTGTGTACAACTGAAAAATGATAAAAATAAAGGTACTTGATCCATTTGGGCAATTTAATGTGCAACAAGAAAATGATGGGGTATAGCTTCCAGAGAGCTTGGATGCACAAGTGGCATCCAGATTGTCTACAATTAAATTTAAAGCGGGAAAATGACACCGTCATTTCAAATAAATCTAGGTCATTCGAATCATCCACGTCTAAAAGTTTGTTGGAATTGAATTCTCTTTACCAATATTTTTTTTCGTGGTTTCTCCGCCAAAATCTAAGTCGTTGTATTCTCTTCATGAAACCTTACATGTCATTTTGAAAAAAAAAAATCTTAACTGTCTATTATTAGTGGAAAGCAAAAAGAAAATTTGATGGAGAAAATTCAAATACAAGCTTGCCGTGCAGCCTTTAATCTCAAATGCAAGTGAAATCATGGCCGTCCACAGAATGAAGTGCGGAGATCGTGACACATCTTCCTAAACGCTGCATCCAGATTGCCGAACCCCATCCAAGCTAAAAAAGGCGTGAAGCTCCTATAAGCTCTACTCTGCATTCTTCATGAAAAGCAAGAACTTGCAAAAGTTAGACTATGTGCAAGCAGTACACTACAACCAGCAAAACAGCCAACTTAAGTTAACAAGTCAAGGAGTAAACTCTGTAGTAGCATTGCTGCGATTACTTAAATAATTTCAATGGCAAATATTACCAAAAAATTAATTTAAAGTAATGCTCTAGCCCAAACTTTGAATTGGATATACTGATTCTGTTCGAAGTCATTACAATAACAACAATTATCCCATAAAGAGTTGACCCAGCAATAAATCAAATCTATGAAGTTATAAAAAATTTGAAGTGCACACAAGTTGAAATTTCTTTTCATATTCCCAAATTACAGCAACTCGACACTTGTCGACTACTCAATGTTGGACTAGGATTCTAGAAAACATAAATGATGTTGGGTTTCAGATTTGACTAAGAGATTGTGTCAGCAAGTAAAGGGGATTGAAGTGGGGGAAACGGGGGATTTTGAAACTTACAGCAATGATGTCGCGGTCGCACTAAGGATCTGATTGCCGCCGCTAAAGAATGAACTGATGGACTCGAATAACTTGCCTATTTTGGCGTCGATTTGGGAGATCGCAAAAACACGCTATTTTAATTGAGATCCACTTTGAAGATTAACTCTCAACTTTCTTCTCATAGGCCTATAGGTAAAGACATTTCAAAATCAGCAACCCTTTTATAGTTGGCAGCTAAAGTCTCAAGTGGGCCTAGGCAAAGAGAATCAAATGGTCAAAGCTTTTGTCAGGAGTGCTTCTAGCGCGGAATGAGGTCTTGTTTATGCTCTTAGTCACCTTCCCCTTTCAAATATGGTTGGGATGACGACCTTTTTTAGCCTCCCCAACCCTTCTATCCCCTATATTTCTGTGGGCCGACCTATTAAGCCTCTAGATGATAGTTGAGGATTCGGTTGGAGTGACTTTATGGAACAAGAAGAAGAGGCTTACGTGAACAGTGTATCACTTATTAAAGAAACACCCTTTATACATAAGGAAGCCGCGACCAAGATATAGGTTGCTTAATTCTTTTCCTTTCTCTATGGTTAAGCTTTTAGTTTGGAATATCCAAGGCTTAGGTAGTAGTAGTAGCTTTCATCATTATTTGAATAAGATGAGAAACTCTTTTTATCCTGATTTGGTTGCTCTTATGGAGACTCACAATGATGGGAAGTCTGCTAATTTGAAGTTTTAGAGGTTGGGTTTTGACGAGAAAATCATTGTCCCTAACACTACTAGGTCGGGTGGAATTTAGGTTGCTTGGAAGACAACTAGAGTTACTATTGTTGGAGATTGTGCCCTAGGCGAATCATTATATTACGAATATTATTTTTATTAAAAAATAAGAGTTTTTTTTTATTACATTATTATATTATTTGCATGTTTATATATAATATTCATGGATAAATTATTTTTAGATTATCCAAAATGTCCCTAGTCAATCATCTTTGTGGAAACAACGATGAATTAAGACTAGAATAATTTTGATTGATTAAGTGTTAATCATGTATAATGATATGAATCAAAATTATAAGCGTGTGTTAGAGAACAGGATGCTGGATAGACCCATCATGAGATAAGCTACATGGATTAGGTCATAAGTTTATCTCATATATAACCATGTCATTAATCCCTTAGACCTGAGATCACCATAGATTCCTACATGAAGGACATTGTACTTTGGCATAGTCTAATATCACCTTTAACCAGGTGATTATAAAGGTTATGATCGGATATAGTGGAATCTATGTAGAGGAAGATAAGTAGTCAAGATGGAATTTGTCCCTCTGATTAATAAAGAGATATCTCTGGGTCCTTCGATGAGTGTGACTGAGAAATACACGGTCATGCTCAAAGGGTTCCATCTTATATCAGTCTACTCGGAGATCGAGAAAGTTACGATAGAACAAGTTAAGAATGACATTTTTATGCCTCATACTCAATCTAGATGTCATATGACAAAAAGGATATGATAAAGTCGTAAGATAGGTTGCATCAGATTACCGATCCTAGATGATTTGAGTAGTCACAATATCTTGCTAGAGGCCGCTTGTGACTTATGGGTCAAACAGTGTAATTGGCTCACTACTAACATCATATGCGCCTGTAGGGTCGCGCACAAGAACGAACCAATTTGAACTAAAATGTCCACATTCATTGAATCAGAAATGTGTCTAGATTCAATGAATTTAATTTTTGAATCGAAGATGGAGGAATTATTTATATATATAAATAATTAAATTTGAAATATATTATATATATTATATTTGATATTATATATATATATGTATATATGTATATATATATGAATTAGTTTAAATTTGATTATATTAGATAGATTTAAATTTAAACTAATCAGATAATTTAAATTTAAATTAAGCTCTAAATATTATTAGTTTAAATTTAAACTATAGGATATATTTGAATTTAAACTAATAAATATATTTAATGATATATTTAATTAATTTTGATTAATTAAATATATCTGAAACCCTAATTTATAAAATAAAAAAAAATTGATTAGAGTTTCTATATCAAAAAAGTAATTCTAGAGCTGCCTCCAAATCCAAGAGAGAAGAACAGTGTACGGAGCTGTACGGACGTCGTACGGACAGGTGTTAGCACACCGTTCGAGTTGTTGAACCCCATTCGTGTGGATACCAGTAGAGAGAGCCGATCTGTGGTCAGTTCCTGTGATCCAGACGAAGAGTATACAGCAAACTCAATTGACAGAAAAGGGTAATTCTCTGAACCTATTTGGTTTAAGGGATTTTGACAGATTCTTAGTGGGAATCGGGATCAAAAATTTTAAATGTTTCTACTGTGTGCCTCCCATGATTCCCAACAACTATCTCTATTCTCCAACACGCACAATAGTTTGTTCATCTGTGTGTTGTTGGCAATAATGGTAAGAACTTCTTCTTTTCTAGTATGTATGTTGTTCCTCATTCAAACAATAAATAAAGCTAAGTTGTGGAATTGGCTCCAAAATATGTTTGAGACTGTTAGTTCCTTGTGGCTTATGGTAGGTGATTTTAATGATATTATTTATCCTAATGAGAAGAAAGATCTCCTTTTATCAAACTGGCTTATTGTAATCTTTTCAAGATAGAGTTCATCAATGTGGCTTTTTAGATCTGAGTTTTATTGGCTTGCATTTTATTTGGAGAGGACCTAAGTTGGATCATTTTGATAGGTTGTTCGAGAGGTTGGATAGAGTGTTAGGTAATGTGGCTTAGGTTACCTCCTTCCTTGATTACACAATGACAATGCTTGCCAGAGTTAAATTTTATGATCTATCTAGACAAACATGATAAACTCAGGTGATCATCTTTGTTTTGAAGCTATTTGGATAAACCATAAGGATTATGAGGCTTTTTTGAAGTCTATGTGGAGATAAAATTTAAGCCTTCTTTACAATTTCCTTACAAAAGATATCCTTGTCTAGAATAGAGAGGTTTTTCGACATATTTATAAGAGAAAAAATTAGCTTCTTGCTTTTCTCTGGAGCATCTAGAATAGCACTTCTTATCACTATTCTAATTATCTCAATTCTTTTCAATTTTACCTTCAAAAAGCACTTGACAAAGTTCTTCTTCAAGAAGTAGTATTATACTTTCAAAAGACTAGAACGTGGTAGGTTAATCAGGGTGACAATAATACTAAATACCATTATTATTAGAATCGGAACAGATAAGCCAGTTTAATTGAAAAACTAGTGAATCGATCTGTGGTCTGATTTGATCAATCTAAAAAATCAATTAGCTAAAAAATTAATTAAAAATTAATTAAATCAATCAAAATTGGACTAATAAAAAATTGGTCAAACTAGTTATTGAATTTTTTAAAAAAGACTTTTTTTTTATAAAATAACATAGTTTATCTTAAATAGATATAAAAAAATAAAAATAGAATATAGTAGAAGAAATAGTGGTTGAAACAGAGAGAAATTTAAAGAGAATATAAAAGAAACCAAAAGACGTATACTTACCTATTTTTTGTATTTGTTCTCTATCATATTTCATCTCCTAATAGCATTTTTCTTAAATATAAAGATGTTTGACCAAAATTACTCATTCTTCTTTTTTTTTTTGGTTTTTTAATAATAAATGAAATCTTAATATAATTTGAAAAATAAAAAAAATTCATTATTAATTACTATCTAATTTTAATTATGGGTAATTTTTATTTTTTAATTAAAAAATAACTTCTTAAACATTATTAAAATTTTAAATTATTGGTATTTATTTGTTATATTAAAATTTTAATATGTGTGTGTGTGTATGTGTGTGCGTGTGTGTATCTAATTATCACCTATTCGATCATAGTTTCGATCACGATTAAACCATTTATTATGAACCAATACCTCCGTCAGTTAATTGACTGATCTGGCTTAAAAATTTGCTAAATACTATCATATTAAGACCACTATTGAATAATGTAGAAATAAAATTCTCAACCTTAGAGATTCTAATGGGAATCAGATACAAGATCCCTAGACTTTGAAAGCCCATATAGTTAATGTGAACACTGTATTTTGTCCGGACCAATTACAAAAATAATAAAATTAAGAAAAAAAAGAAATATAAGATTAAGAGAAAACGAAAGAACAAACAAATGAAAAAAATTAAATTAAAAAAAGGGGGAGCTTAAGAAAACACTAAAAAAAATTAAAAGAAAAAAGAAAAATGGCCCAAATACAAAAAAAAAAAAACCTGTAGCCCAATCCCTTTTGGATCTGATCCATTAACTTAGAAATAATAAAAAAAGATAAATAAGCAAGAAACAAAACAAATATAATAATAAAATTAAAAAAAATGATGAAAAAGGGCCTGTCACGCTCTGCTCTCTGGACCAGCAAAAAGAAACAGACGCAGACACAGGAAGAGGAAAAAGGAATAGACGAGAGGCGAGAAGCAGGGAGGCAGGGAGAGACAGAGAAGCACAAAAAAGGGAAGGCAACAGGTGAGGGCATCGGACGAGGGGCTCAAGGAGTTGACTCCCTCCTCATGTCGCCTTCACCATCGAAGCCAAGAGAAAGGGACGAAAAACGAGAAGGGAAAAAAGGGGAGAGAGCAGGAGAGTGAAAAAAGGGAGAGGGAGGATTTTCGAAATAGGAAGCAGCGGAGGAGATTCGGGGAAAACGAGGGAGAAAGAGGGGTCTGGAGGATGAAAAAAACCAGGGAGCAGAGTGGGAGAGATCGAAAAAACAACTAAGAGACAACAAGAGAAGAGGAGGGGTTTCGAGAATAGAGGAGGATCGAGGGAAGGCAGAAAGAGTGTGAAAAGAGAGAGCGAGAGAGAGAAGGAGACCGAAAAAATTAGGAGGCAGAAGAGATTCGAGAGGCAGGGGACGGGATTCGAAAATGGGGAGATAGAGGAAAGATTAAAAAAAAAGGGAATCGAAGGGAGACTGGAGGATGAGAAATTAGAGAATCAGTGAGAGATTAGGAGTGACTAGAAAAATCAGAGAGAATAAAAAATCGAGAGATAGAGAGGAGATTCGAAAAAATCGAGAGGCCGAGAGAAAGAGACAAAACCGAGGGGGAACAGAGAACGAAAAAAGAGTTTTGAAATTAAAAGGGGGGCTGGAGAATCAGAGGGAGGGGGACCGAAAAGAAAATCAAAGGAGTGGAGGTTACCCATGTCAATCTTGATGATGGAAGCTGTGCCAGTCTAGCCTTCCCTGCTCAGAGGATCATGTCTCTTCAACACCACCCTGAAGCAACCCAGGCGCAGTAGGAGAACAGCAAACCTTTTCTTCTTCGTGGTCACGACTCCTGCAGGTAAGGTTCTTCATCCGTTTACAGTAGCTTGAATATGAGGTCACTGTACTGGTTTATACGCTGTGAGAGGGCTGCTAACCATTCTAGATTACTGCATTTTGTATTTGTTTTAAAAAGCGCCCAGCATGTGTTCGATGAAAGGTCTAAGAAAAATCTGAGAGTGAATTAGATACCTGGCCTCTGTAATTGCTGTGTTATATGTCTGATGGAATCCCAGCTGAAATTTCAACCTCCATGATATTGTTATTTTGCAAATGAATGGGACACTGGGATTGTGCATTCTCACTGACTGGGACTGGATTTGAATCATAATTTGGGGAAGAAAATTTTGAAGCATCTCGTTATTTCGTTGTTTTGCCATGTTCGAATTTTAGTCATTATTTGAAATCAGTTCCTTTTTTATGCTTCGCATTTTGAATGGATTGATATTCACTGACTAGGATAGAATTTGAATTATGATTTTCTACGAAAAAGAAGAAGGTTTCTGAGGCAGCTCCCTATATTACCATTCTGCCATGTTTAAACTTTGATTGTTGTCTGCAATTAATTGGCTTCCCATACTGATTGGATTGGGTTGAGATTGTTGATTTGGTTCTAAGTACGAATTTTGACAAATCCTGCGTTGGCTTTTGCTTGCTGGAATGTTATCATGAAAGTCCTACTGCTTTCTACCTTTGCTTATTTGTTTCTTTTAGCTGTTAAAATGCTAAGTGGGTTTGCTGACCTTATGTGTTTATTTACGGATATTATGCTGTGTCATGAGTAAGTATGCTTTCGTGGAAACTTATGCATATTTTGCTTTCTTTGTGTGAGGCTTGCTACCTATTGGTTCGTGATTTGGTGAATTGATATGCATGGGAAGCTCTGCCGAGGGACTTAACTTGGTCAGGAGAAAAACTTTATTTCTTTAGGCATTACACTTGAGATGTAAAATGCGATTAAAATATCTTGTTGGATGTACAAAGTCACACACAATTACTATTTGCTGTGTGTTTGTAAAATATATTTTATTTTATTTATTTCGTTTTCTTTATTTAGAGTTGTCGTGTGAGATCTAGTATCTCCTCAGGCGTGTAAAAGTGACCAAGTGCTGTGTGTGACAATAAGTCCCCTTTGTTACTTGGTTGAGTCGTCAAATGTTTTTGTATTAATTTTGAGTTTCCATAATTAATAAGAAAAAAGGAAGGATTTTAGAACAAAATAAAATGAATTATTTTTTTAAAGCAAATTGTATCTTTTTTTTAAAAAAGGAGAGTTTATGAATTAGTAAAAATATATAATCTTTGAAAAATTAAATAATTTTTACAAATCAAATAAAAAAAAGGAAAAGAAAAAATAGAACAAAAAGAAAGTAACTTTCAAAAGTTAACGAAAAGAACAAGAAAAAGAGAAACCAGTTTAAAAACTCCTTCTTTTAAAAGAAAGGCTTATCAAAAAATCAATTTGAATTTTAAAGTTTTATCCTCTGAAGGTTCCTTGCTAAAATCAAAAGTAATCAATCAAAACAAAAAAATCACAAAAATAATAAAATAAAAATCACAAAAAATGCATTAAAATAAAATGAAGAAACAATAAATTAAAAAGAAAGGAAAAATGAAAAAACAAGTATCAAGAGAGGAAAAATCAAAAATACAAAAATCAAAGTAAAAATAAAAAGAAGATAAGTAAACCAATTAAAAAACCAAAAAGATAGGAGTTTTCTCTATAAATAATAAAAGTTTTCAAAATTAAAAATAGAAATTTTCTTTTCTTGAAAAGTTTGCTAAAACCAAAAAATTGATTAAAACAAACAAACAAAAAAAACAACAAACAAAAAAATCAAAATGGAAAAATCGAGAAATCAAAAAAATCAAAAAAATCAAAATGAAAGGAAAAATTAAGAAATAGGAGTAATCTAGGTTTTGCAAATAGAAACGCACAAACTAATTCCAAAATCATTTCAATCGTAAGAGTCTAAATTATTTTTATGTTCCTTTTCCTTTCAACCAAAACATAATAAAAAAAGACACACAAAACAAAAAAAAAAGGAAACCAAAAAACAAAGACACAAAAAAAAAAAAGAGGAAAAAAGTAAAATTGATTTTGCCTTTTACAAATAAAAACACCTCAACTACTTCAAATTCATTTTGTTTGCAAAAGTCTAAATAATTCTTACTCCTTTTCTCTCTAAAAAACAAATAATAATAACAATAAAAAAAATCAAACAAAATCCAAATAAAAAAAAAACAACAGAACAAATAAAAACAAAAATAAAAATAAAAACAAAAACAAAATCCAAGCAAATAATAGTTTTTAACCTGTCGAACTACGTGGACTTTGATCCCTCTGAAGGGTACGTAGGCTCTAAGCTTTCATCCTAGGTCAAGTCCGCCCTTGTAAATAAATTTTCTTCTCAATTTTTATTTTTTTAATTTTTCTTATTTTACTTTTCTAATTTTGTTTGTTTAATTTCTTTCTTCCTTTTATTTTAACTTTATTTCCTTTATCTTTATTTCTATCTTGCATGTGATTTGTTAGGAGAGTCAAAATAAACTTAAGGCCATATTGATTTTGTATAGCTGACTTAAGGTAACCGTTCTTAGCAACGGGTGCTATGGGGTGCCTAACATCTTCCCCACTCATAATTGACTCCCGAACTTATTCTCTGGTTCGTAGACCATTTTTCTTATTTTTCAAATAAAAAGGCTTTTCCAAAGTTTTACCTTTTCAAAAATTAAAATTTTGGTGGCGACTCTACTACTTATCTTAATTTCAATTTCAGTTTTCATTTTCTCTGGAAATTGAATCGAAATCTTCTTTTCAAGAAAAATTTCTTTTTAAAAGCGCCACGCGGTCGCATTTTCGGGTGTGACAGTTAATTATTTTAAATCCTTGTTTCTCAGAGAACATAATAGTGTGGAGTTCTTCTTAACTGTAATTACTTTTCTTACTCTTGACCAAGGCGTAATGGGTTATTTGGCTTAGGATATCTCTATTGAAGGGAGTAGGCTTGTTATTTTCTCTATGAGGGTGTACAAAGCACATGGCCCTAATAGTCTTTTTTCTTATATTTCATCAGTCTAGATGGGATTTATTGGTTCCAAGCATGAATGACTTTGTCTTTAAGGCTTTCGCAGGTGAGATTTCTTTAGTGGAGGCTAATAAAACCATTATTACCCTTATTCCTAAGGTTGAAGCGCCTGAATCCATTTCTCAATTCCATCTCATTTCTCTCTACAATGTCTACAATGAGTGTTTAACTAAGGTTTTAGCCAATTGTCTTAAGCCTACACTTGATGCACTTATTTTCTTTTTTATACTAGTTTTATTCCTGCGTATTGTATTTATGATAATATTATTATGGGCCAGGAGATCATTCACTTTATAAAACATATGATGGGTAGAAAATGATTCTTTGTTATCAAGATTGATCTTGAAAAGACCTATAATAAGTTTCGATTGAGCTTTATTTCTAATATCATTCAAGAAAGTGGTTTTGGCCCTTAGTTTATATATGTTGTCATGAATTGTATCACCTTTTTCTCTCTTAATATACTTTAGAATGGTGATTAAACTAAATTTTGTAATCCTTCTAGAGATATCTGTTAGAGTGACCTTATCTTACCTTATATTTTCATTGTGTATGGACAAGTAGTCTCATTTGATTTGTGATTAAGTTAACAAGGAAAATTAAAAGCCTTCTAAAGTTGGTAAAAGGGGTCCTAAAAGTTCTCTTCCTATATTTGTTGATGACCTCTTGCTATTTGGTGAAGCTTTTTTGGACAAATTTTGTTGTTGGATCCTTTCTGCAATGTCTCTTGCCAAAAAGTAAACAGGAGTAATTCTTTTTTTTTTCCCCCTAAAAATGCCCCTCACCTTATATGTTCATCTTTAACTTTGGCATCTCATTCCAAGAATTCTTGCAACTTAAGTAGATACTTGGGTGTTTCATTGAGTAGAGATAAAGGCTTTAGTAGTGATTTTTCTTATGTGGTTGATAAAATTCATTAGAAACTTGTTAAATGGAAAGTTTAATGTTTGTTGATGGCTGGTAAGATTACTTTGGCAAGATGAGCTCTAGTTCTATTTACCCAATGCATTTTGCCAGACTTCCCAAAGGGGTGACTAATATTGTCATGAGGTTGCAATTTAAAAACTTGATTGCAAAATAAAAATTATATAGTAAAAGTGTGCAACTAAGGTTGTTTCATTCAAGAGCAACTAGAATAATATCACTTAGGTGAGTGACTAAATAATTAAGTAAATATTTATTTAATTGTTTTCATGAACATGAAAAAGTGTGCAAGTATATAAGTAATTGTATGGAAGTATAAATAAGTGTATATGGGTTTGGAACATGTATGAAAAATGCAAGTGGTGTAATTTATTTTAAATGCAAAAGCTAAATAAAATGATGCTAATGCAATGGCACTAACCTATATAAGATTTAAACTAATTGCAAAAATTGAGGGTTTTATTTTATTTTTTTAGATGATTGAATTGAAAATTTAACTAGGAATGAAAGTTAAATTAAAACTAATTCAAGAGAGCTAATTATGCAAACTTGGGTGGACTGAAAAATGCAAATGCAATGAAATGAAGATGATAACCTAATAATACTTGAATATGAAAGAAAATTGGACTCTAATAATTAATTGGATTTAGAACAACTATTATGATCTAATACCACATACATTAAGACTATGAACTCTCAGTGTAAAATGCAAGACCAACTACTTAGAATGAGTACTCACCTAAGCAATTTATCAAACATCTAACTTGTATGCTAATATCATAATTAATCAAACTTGCAAAAATTGCATAATGAATTCATAACATTGGCCAAAACTTTATACCTATAAAACCATTTCCATTCAACAATTTCAATGCTTCAATCAAGAATAAAGCCACTTAATTAACACTTACAATGCTAAATTAAAAAGTTAAAATTCAACAATCAAAACATAGGAACACAAAATGCAAAGGCCAATTTAAATATAATCTCATATTAATAAAATAGCAATTAACACAAATGTCAATCTACCAATTCAATGGGTTCATGTTATAATTTATAATAGTCTAACATAAATTAATCATTACAATTCCAATTCTCAAATCAAAATATTCAAGAACCCTATCCTAAATTGAATTAGAAATTGAAATGAAAATAGCGAAATGAAAAGAAATTAGTTAGCCTAATTCAATACTTGCAATTCATAGCCTCTTAAATCTCTTCCAAACTTGCTAGGTCATCATTAAACTCCTTAGCTCCTTATAGTCATAAACTCCCCTTCAATCTCTAAGAAAGTTTCATCCATAGCATTTAAGATAAAAATGACATCTTTATGGTGGAAAATGGAGGATAGGGTAACAACCAAAAGGAAAAAGGAAAGAATGGAAGGATAGATGAAGAAAAAAGATGGACAAAAAGTGAAAGAATGGAGGTGGGATGGAGAAAAATGATGAAGAAATGAAGGAAAATGGCAAAAAAATGGGAGAGATGAAGCTTGGTATGTGTTTTAATGGAGGAAAATGGAAAAAGCCATGGAGAAAGCATCCTTTTCGCCTAAGAAGAAAAATTATCATCCCTCTTATTAGTGTGTGCTACTCGGTGAATGGAATTATGGTTTAGAAATTGATGTGAATTAGTGAGTGTAAGATGAACCAATAAGAAGGCTTGAGATATTTAGACCAATAAAAGCTCGAGAGAATAGTAAAATGGAATTGTAAGTCCAAGTGGATGCTTAGGTGGTTAAGGCTGTGAAGTGGAAGTGAGGTAGATAAGTAAGGGCTTAGATGGACTAATAGGATTAGAACAAGTTGATGATATGGATTAGTGAGTGCTATATAAGCATGTCATGTCATCACCTAATGAAAAATCAACTTCGTCCTCTATTAAAGTGACTAAATTGCCCTCCAATGAGTCAGGCAACTTATAAAAATACAACACCAAAATAGATTATGTAGTAAAAAAAGTAAAAATAAAAAAATAATTAATCACATAATTAGGTAGCATTAATCATCAATTAAATGAATTAATCTAATTAGACTCTATTGAAGACTAATGGAAAAATGAAAATTAAACACAAATAGAGAGAATATTAGGCTAAAATTATTAAAAAGAAAGAAACTAAAAACTTTAAGAGATTCATAAGAAAAATAATTTTTCTATGCAAATGATCATTTTACCTCTAGTTGGATCAACTCTAATCCCTTTTACTAATCACATTATTGATCAAATGACCCAACTTCAGCTATTAATATCATGATATTAATTGCCTACTAATCATATGAAATAATCTAATCAAAATTTATTAATGAAAAATCAAAGTAGGTCCCTATGTAGGGGTATTTTAAGAAAGTAAAAAATGGTGGAGATAGTGAAATTTTGGATTCAATATAAAATGAAAACTAATGATATAGGATGGAGGGAATTATCAAACAGATGAAAGAATAGAAAACTTGATTGTAAGAATATAAAAAACTATATATAAGTTTAGTCTTATATAAAACTCATACTTCAGGCCATTTGGTATTCTATAATAAGCTTGATAGTCTTAAATTAATACAATATATTTTATGAACTTATCATTATTTAGTACAAGTAATGTATTGCATGAGATTATACATCAAACTTTTTTTATATATAAAATGATGAATAATCTAATTAAGTTTTGAGAGATAAAATTATGCTAAATTAGATTTCAATATATAAGATTTTATTAATACTTTCTCATTTCAACCATCATCCACAGGTTGATCATGGGTTGAGATGGGGCACATTTTGGATAACCTCAATGCCCAACTTTATTTTGCCGAGGGCTACTTTTTTAAAGTCTGATGGCTAGGCCTTGCCAAGCTCAACTTAAGTTTGGTCTAATATCAAATTAGGCCAAGTTCGTTTCTTACGTTGGTTAAGTTAATTTTTTTTTAAAGTAAATTTTTTGATAAAAATAGTTAAATAACACTTAAAAAAATATTTATATAAGTGTTTATAAAATTATATTTTACTCTTGAAAAAATAAAGTTTTTATATAAATCATTATAAAATAACTTTTTTAAAAAATACTTTATATGATTGGTTGAGGTGAAGTCAAACTAGAAAACATGACTAATAAAGTGATCATAGGTCTGGCTAGACCAGGTATTAGCCTAACTTAATATCCGACTTGATTTTGCACCCAATTTCTTTTTCCAAGCTTAATGTTTAGGCCCAGTCCTATTTAGTTTAATACCCACCTAGCTAGGTCACTCTTTTTTTTTATTTAAAAAAAATACAAAATGACCTTAAAAAAGATAAAATGTTTATATAAATAGCTATAAAATTATATTTTGCTCTTAAAAATAAATTTTTTATATAAATCTCTACAATTTTTAAATAAATTAATAAAATTAAGCCAAACTAACTAATATAATTAGCCTGCCCTTGTATGCCTTTTTTATTTTCTTTTCGTCTACTTTAACTTGATCTAATGTGGCTAGGTAAGTCTAGGCCACTGAGCATAATGAAATGGCTAGCTTGATCTAGTCAAATGCCTCCGCTCAATCTACTTTTTTTTGTCTTTTTGGTAGTTTGACCCGATATAAATTAATATAACTAGGTTAGAAGTTATTGGGTGCCATGTATAACCCTATTTACTTGTACTTTTTATTTGTTTTTTTAAAATGATAAAACACTTTTATTTTTTTCAAAAATCAATATGACATAATAAATTTAAATAAATATATTATATTTTTAATTAAAAATATTTTTATCAAAAGAGTTAATTTTTATCCTGTCTAATATTATATAATATATTACAAAATATAAAATATTATTATTTTATATAATATTACATCAAATATTATATAATCTTAAAATTTTATTAAATTTAATCTTATCAAATTTTGTATTATAAGTCTTACCCTACGTGGTATACCAAACAGTCTTGGTGTATCTATCTCAATACAAAACAATTTCACATAAATTCCCCTACAGAGAATTGAATCCCATAGACCAATAAGGTTAAAAGTTTGCCCAAAGTTGGGTTCAACAAGCCAATAAAAGAAACAAACGCACTAGTGATGCCGGCTGGCAATAATATTAGTATATTTAATTCTAGTCTGTTGCTCCTTCTTCTTTATCCACCACGTCATTTCACATCAAAATATTCGGATTATTCCCTTCACAGGCCCTTTTCGAATATTCCTCTTTCTCTCTTTCTCCGTCGTCTTCACGTTCAGTCTCCGTTACCAAATATGCAAAAGCGGAGGCACTTGTTCTGTTTTCAGCTGTGATTTTCATCAATTCATCAACCCTAAACCAATTAACCAAAGATGAAATTCGGGAAGGAGTTCAAGATCCATTTGGAGGAAACCATCCCGGAGTGGAGGGACAAGTTCTTGTGCTACAAACCCCTGAAGAAACTCCTTAAGCAGGTACCAACCTCCGGGATCGCGCTTCACGCTGATCTCCTTCAACGCCCAATCGACGCCCCACCCGTTCCCTCTGTGCAATCCGATGCCAATCAGGATTTTCCACAACCTGCTTCTCGGCCCTATTTGGACCTGCAGGCCTGGTTCATCGAAATTCTGAACGAGGAGCTTGACAAGTTCAATGACTTTTATATTGATAAAGAGGAAGAGTTGGTTATCCGATTCCAGGTTCTTTTCCTTCTCCTTTTATACGAATGAGTGAAGACGTGATATGTGGGTACTTACGCGTCTTCATTAATTTCAACTAATAGGTAATTGGTGAATTTGGTATCTCTGATTGGATCATTAAAACTTCAAATTTAATGGTAGAAACGGGATAGAAACCCCAAATTTGCAGGGAGTACAACTGAGTAACATGTCTGCTCTGTGTTGATGTTTGCCAGCCTGTTACCACTCTACGCAATCTAAACCATATACGAAGGTTTTTGCATTCACATTAATGTTAGATTAAGTATGTGGAATCTAAATTTAGCCGCATAATAAATACATTTTTTTGGGTTGTACGGTATGGTGTCGTGGGGCCAGCTTGTGTGTTAACAGAGATTAGATTCAGGGTGTACCCTCCACCCTGGTGCATTGAGGACATTCTCTTGGCTACTGGTCCCAATATTTGAACCCAAGTAGTCAAGATAAGAAGTATAACTTCCATTAGGCCATCCCCTTGGGATTAAAACAATTTAGATTGATGCCTTAAATTGAATTGAACTACACATTATTTTATTTTTAACCTTGTTTTGTTCAAAATGGTCTTATGGGGAGTTTGTTTTAGCAGATAACACAAATTTAATTGTCCGTAAATCCAATTGGCAAATAACAAGCTGTAAGCACAACTATATAATATAAAGGCCTTCCTTTGTGGTCAAGATCCTTGATAGTATATCCTATGCAGAACTAGGTACCAAGAACATTACAAATGTCTTTTTCCAATACTCACAAAAGGTAACCCTACATGTCCTGCAAATAAATCATCACCTTTATTGCTTCCAAGTGGTATAGAGAGATACTGACCTAAGAACTCCTCACAATAATGTTAAGGACTTCTTTAGAAATCTTACCCAGCTAATTCTTGATGATTGTGCTTAAAAGGTTTGTTTTGTTACCATCAATTTGTATATATTTCTACTATTTGTACTATATAATTGTCTATAGATTATTACTTTTAACATTAGCCATCCCTTACTATTACCTTCCCATTTGTTGAATGGGTCTGTTAGTAAATCAAGCTTGTCAGACTTGAGCTTGATTAAAATTACTGGGAATGGCTCAATGGCACTGGTAGTTGAAAATAATAAGGTTACTGCTAGGACATATGAGGAGACACTCTTGTTGTAATTCATGCACACAGTCTTGAACAAAGTGAGATAGAATCTGGAGTTTGTTAATTTCTCAAATTTTGTTGGCTTACATATCAAGGCTGCTGGTCATTGCATAAACTACTTATTGAAAGGAGATAAACCATGTGTAACAACACAATTAATTATAAATCTAAAGATTCAATCAACTTGCGGCTTAGCCAGAGCTAGATTCCATATCCCTAGCAGCTAACCGATCAGTCCCAAGCCACACTAGATAATGTGGATTGGTTTCCTCACTTGTTTGGCATGTGGTGCAACACATATGAAAAGACACTCATGGCAATCAATTTATAATGGTGGTGTACATGCCTTCATAGGCATTGAGAATGGTCTAACTAGACTTTGTAGATTAGAGTTTAGATATCCTCTCTTTGTGCCCTCTCCAATGTGCCATATTTGCCTCTTTTGTGAACCTTCTAATCGTGATTATTCCCCAGAAATATTTTGATTGAAAAATATGTCACAAGTTTTATTGCCAAACTTATTGGGCTTTAAAATTATGTAAATAATTCTTTTTCCTTTCTTAATAGTATCCAGAATTATGGAATTTAACCAGTTATAACTTACAACATTAATGATACTGGTTTTCTTCTGTTATCATTCCTACAAGGTGGATGAGCCTCTCTTCTGGTTCAATTTCTTTCTTACTGTTAACATATGATACAGAATTTGCGATGTTATAGTTTAATTTTTAAAAAAATGATTTATGATGTTAAAGAGTGGCTCTGGTTATTTGCTTCTACTTTTGGGGATTAATTTTGACATTTGAGACATCAGCTGTATAATGGTCAAATGCTTGGTCAAGAAATCAAAATAGGAATCATTGACTACTTGCTGGAGAATCTTCATGATGTTGTCTATGGGAAATCTGCTACATACTTTTCTGTTTTGTTAATGTAGCCCTCATGTGATTTTTATCTACAAATCTGGACAGGTGCTGAAGGAAAGAATTGAGCGTCTTAAAGAAAAAAGCAGCAGGAATGAAACGTACACGTCTGGCAGTGAATTTAGTAAAGAAATGATGGATATCAGGAAGGACTTGGTCACCATTCATGGACAGATGGTGCTACTAAAAAACTACAGCTCCTTAAACTTTGCTGGTACGGCATCTATTTTTTGGATATGTTTCCTATAAATCCTAAGTACTGCAGGTGCGGAAGTTGTGATTTTTATAAATTTTTGGGAAAGGGAAAGGGAAAATTTTGATAAATATCTATTATACCTTTGTAATCATTACTTACTAATATCTATCTATTTTTTTTAATTTTTAAAAAGTAAGGGTATAATAGTTATTTTTCATTCACAAAATTCCTTTTCCTTTTCATTTTCGTTTCCATTTTTAATTTTCTATGTACCAAACGAATAATATTATAACTTTATGGATACTGCTGGTGCAGAATTCATGTGTTTGTGCGTGTGTTTATGTCTGGTGGAGTTGCAGTTAGGGGATTGTTTGTCCTGAAATCAGTAACATATTTCTGCTTCAACAGGGCTAATTAAAATTCTGAAGAAGTATGATAAAAGAACTGGTAGACTGTTGCGTCTGCCTTTTACTCAACTTGTTCTTCGTCAACCCTTTTTCACAACAGAGCCTCTGACAAGGCTAGTTCATGAGTGTGAGGCAAAGCTTGAACTACTGTTCCCCCTTCAAGCAGAAGTAATTCAATCTGCTCAGCCTACTGAAGATCAATCTAAATCACCTGCAGATACTGCAGCAAACACTTTACCTGAGGCATCCTCAGCTCTCGGCAAGGAAACTGTGTACTTATATCGTAGCACTCTTGCTGCAATGAGAGCCATAAGAGGCCTTCAAAAAGCTAGCTCCACCTGCAATCCATTTTCCTTTTCAACCCTCTTTAGTACCCAAGATGCTGATAGTACTGGTGCTGTAACAGTCGAAAACTCTCCAGCAAATTCTCAAGCTACCCTGTGGGATGGGGAGGACACTGATGAAGAGGAAGCCTATTGTGTGTAGCACAACTTCTCTCTCAGAGTAGCTTGCATTGTCATTTGAAACTAAACAAAAAGGTATCTATTTGTTGATATACAATAAATTGCACGTGATGCACTAGATGTACTTTTTGTAGCATTTAGCTCTGAAAAATGATACTTGCTCATGCTCACCACCCTTTTTTTAATCCACTTTTACACCTCTATGTGTCTTTATGAACTTGTTATTCTGTATTGATAAGTTTTTACTTGTGGTGGAAACTTAAAAATGTAAACTGTGATGGTAACCTCTGTAGGAGTTACTAAGAAGCATCTGTTACTATCTAGTATAGCATGTGTTGCTAGCTGTCATAAGGTAGCGTAAGGAAGTTGTAAAAAACAAATGACATTAACCTTTATCTATTTGAAGTTAGATATACCTGAGTTGCAGCATGGAATCAAACTATTGTAATGGATTATGTATGAGATATACGAATCAAAAGCAAATTTCAGCTCAATTTGGAATATACTTAGATTTATGGTTGCACACTTAATTGTATGTATCCGGATATTTCAGCATACTCGGGTTTCCCTAAATGGCTGCTCTGTGCATTCTGAGATCATCTTTAACGCTTTTGTTACTATTTCAGAAAAAAGCCCCTAGTTGCTGCATGTTCAAGATTTATCATTGGGAATTATCCAATTTACCGTACAGGAATTCTTGTTATTTTCCTTCTGATTTCTTCACCTTTCAATTTCCATGGCTTCCTCTTTCTCTTTGCCGTATCTGTTTACTTGGCCTCATGCTGTTGATTACCTTCATAGTTGAATGGCAGGGGTACTGACTTGAATGCCCGATACTTTCCTACATTGTTTAAGTGCTCATTCTCCAACCTGTTTACATACAACCAACAAGTCTTACTCACTAAGTGGTGATAAGTTTAGAAGGCACTGGATTGCAAAAACATGTTCATCTAATTTTGATTTGTTCATTAACACATATAAACTAACAAATAGGCAATAAATGAGTAAATATTCTACCTGGTTATTTATTCAGATGAGAACAAGTGAAAAATGTTGCTAGGTAATTAATTTGAATACGTGTACATGAATTCTACAGACTAACGTGGTAATCCCTGAACTTTGCAGCTCCATGCCGTTGTGAGAGGTCATGGATAATTGCAATTAGCAAACAGTATTAGGAGTGAGTCGTAGTTCTCGATCATCGTTTGCTCCTGGGGGGAAGGCTATGCATTTAATCAAATTATCAGAAGTGACTTTCACTTCTGTGCTTTAGTTATTTGGTCTCCTGGATGGTGAAAAACTGATATATAAACCCATAGGCTAGAATTCTTAAAGTGGTATATGTTGGCCATTCTTCTTCAGCCACGACATTTGCTTTGTGGGCCTTTCCTATTCCCGTAAAATAAAGCCAGTCTTACTTTTGTGATTCAAGAGAATTTTTACTTTCCAAAAATTTAGATTAGCTTTATGCATATGAGCATGCTTTGTTGCGTCTGAAGTGCAGATTCAACACACTACAGACTTTCTACTCTGTTTCTAACCTCCGAGAGTACGAGACCTTTCCAATAACCGCTAAACGTAATCATTTTGCTAAATAGTAAGAGAGGTTATTCACTAATTACAAAACAATACCTAAAGAAATTCCAAATGCCACGACGAATGATCTCCAAGCAAGCCACCAGAGCAGTTAAAGCTGTTCTGTGCAGGAAAGGGGCTTCTGTAATCCCTAAAACTGATTGCATCCAAGCAAGTCGTAGTAAAACATTCAACACCTGATGTTTTGTTCATAAACACCAAGAAAATAAATAGTCTGCAACCAATACAAATAATGAAGAAGACACATCCCTGCAATAACTTACCATAGCAGCAAAGTATACACTTTTGCTAGAAACAGAGAGTTTATCTCTCAACCATGGGTTTCTTGAATCTCGTCGCAGCAGACCCCAATCTATCACAATGTCCCAATATGTATTAACAATCGTGGCAACGCTTGAAGAAGCTGCAGCCAAAATTCTCCACATCATTCCTCTGTTCAACTCATTACTAGTCCTCATGGCTATTGCAATTATAGTTGACATGTACTTAAGCCCATTAAGCCCGTGCATTACATCTCTTTCCTCAAGTACTAATCGTCGAAGGCACTATAAAAGTATGTCTCTTGTTAGAGTTACTAAAATCTCCAAGCCAATGTTTAAAGTCCGGAAAACCGAAGGAGATAAAAGTTGAACCAAAATTTGTACGCCTATCAGTTACATACCTGGAGAAAACGGATCCAGAATGGAATAATAGCTACAATGAAGTAAAATGTTTTATATACTTCACTTTCAAGGCACTTGTTTGCTCTGGTCGTGAAGTTTCCCCAGATATAGTAACAAACATAGAATTCTAAACTTCTGAGGGCCTGCACCTGAACTCAGAAAGAGAGCAGTGTTGGTTCAATATGAATGAAGCAAAATAAGAAGAGCTCCATATGGTTTCTGCATATTCTATTACAGTGGGTGTGAAATGCAAGCTTAAGCAGTAGTTGTGCGATATTAAACCTGGCTTGTAAGCTGGTCTGCCAAGAAATTATCTGGGAGGGTAACCTACAAACATAAGAAATCAAGGCATATCTTATCGTGAAGATTTTAACATAAGCAGATTATGAATTTATGTCTGCTTCGAATCCATTCTTCTCCTTTACCTTGTAAAGAGGAGCGCAAATACAATGAAATGCACATTGGATAAGGAAGAAGCGGCTGGATTTATATATGATGTTGAAAGGGCAAAATGTGATGATAAGTAAAACCTGTGATGCAAATTCAATAGCATAAGTTAATGGCAGCCAAAGATATGACATAGTATATTAATAGCTTGTGTTTAGGTAGACTTTTCTTACATTGGCAAAGACCACAGAGAATCAAATGTTTAGCCAAATACACATTAACAAGATTGGGAATAAGATATCTTCAAAACTTACAAAAAGGAGACCTAAAGGGACTAATTCTGTAAATGCTGAGAGACTTTTTGTTCTTTTGTCCATCTCCATATCCAAGTTTGAGAGGACAGCAGCCCATGTGAGCACTGCGAGGCCAGAACTAAGAAGAAGGACTTCTCTGTAACTCAACTCTGTTCCTTGTTTGAAGCCAAATATGAATGTGTAGTTGATTTTGAAACGCCGCCAGAAGTATATATTTGCAGAGTACATAAGCATATGCAAGATTATGTATCCAAATAAACTGCAGATATATGAAGTTCTCAATCATATCTTTTGATATCAATTACCATCTTAACACCTAACTATTATGGAAATTCAAATTTTGAGATTGCACAAAGCAGCATGCATGGTCAAAGCAAAGGTAAAAAGATGTGAAACACACAATAGAATTTCACATAAATATATCCAGCTTACCTGTAAAGAGGAAATATGTTTTCCATATATCTAGTACGGCCCTGGCTGTTTAAACTGCTTAAAATATTTCTTGCATGGATAATTACAATAATTGCCACCATGAGAGCAATTGAGCAGCCAGTAAATAACCCTGATAAATGAGACAGTGAGATACTGCTGCGGGAAAGTAAACTGAACATCCACCATTCTTCATGAGGAAACAATCAGGGGATATTTAAATAGGACTTTGATAACTAAGTTGTCTGACAGACTGAGAGGTGCAAGAAAGCATATGAGATATTAAGTACTAAGAGAAAGATAGAAGGCATTGAAATTGTAGTGAGCATAGATGAAACAAGGTTTGCATACATGATAGGTAATGGGAAGATAATTGTTTCAGAGACAAAGTTCGTAATTTCTGTTTGCACCAAGATTATAGTACACCATCGTATCACAACAGCTAGAATAATCACTTATTGGAGCTCCGCTATTACCCAAGAAAAATGTAATTCTGTGTCGCTCCCTTTTAGCTGTAGGTTTCAATGTGTTCATTCCTTTTCTGTGATTTCCATTTGCAAAGTGCTTAATGAAGGCCGCTTCCACCCTTTCCATGAGCCGGTTAACCTGTACAGGACATGATAAGGCAGCACCATTTTAGTCTAGGATCACAACTTCATTAATTAATAGAAGATAAGTGCACGATTTATTTGTAGAACCTCATCAGAGCTGCCAATGTAAGAATTGTCGACCATCTTTAAGTAATTCTTTGAAGCATTCCTTGAACAGACCTGCAGTGTTACAACTTACAAGTCAATGTACAGGGAAGCCAAAACACTGCAGCCAAAGACCATCTTTCAAATCAAATAGGAGGAGACCTTGTCATACTTCTTCATGATCTTTGAGAATGCCAACAAGTTCAAGAAGCTGCATACCAATAGAGGATATCTTTATTAATCTTGTAGAAGTATCCACCTATTGTCTGGAAAGGGAACGGGGAAGCCATCTCACCTATAGCATTTTAGAAGCCGAAGCTTATGATAAAACTCCTTAAAGGCCTTGCTCAGCTGTTCCTCTGCTTTCCTTAGCTCTTGTTTGCTGAATGACAAGTCAGATGTTGAACTCATGAGGAGCCCTTTTACCGTTGATACCGGTGTCTCTGGTGCAATAACATTGATTTTTACATGATCCAGGATCCTCAATGGAGGCGGTATAAAGCCCTTCGAAGCAGGTTGTTCTGCACTATTTCCACTTCCATCTTCTAAATACCTTCCGCTGCTCATCTCAACTTCTTGAATCACATCCATGTGGTGATGTAACTTACCTTCAAGATGTTAATAGATTCATTAGATTTTAAATTAAAATCCTTCTCCAAAGAAGCCTGTGGATCTATAGGTCATAAACTAATTTCAGATATATATATATATATTTATATATAAAATATCTCATTATGATATTATTCAGCTACTTTACTGGAGAAACAGAGACGAAAATAAGACTTGTAGGCTTACTAGGACTTTCATCATTCCCATGGTGTTCCATGGTATTTGAAATTGAGGCACCATTACTAGCAAGATTTCTGAACTCCACCACCCTATCCACCTTCACTCGAAGAGCAATAAGGGCATCCATTTGCTTTCTAAACTCCTCTGCCTCTTCCATGACTTGCTTCACCTTCATCTTGTAGAATTTATTGACCTTGTTGAACTCACCATCTAGCTTCCTGAAAAACAAAAGCTCTTGTTCTCCCCCTTCTTCGGCGGACTTGAGGAACATGGTCTGATACAACCCTTCTGACCCTTCTTTCTCCTCTTCACGAATAAGTATAACCTCATCCTCATTACTATTCCTAGGCGACCCTCTTTGTCGACCCGTAAGCCCACTAAAGGCTCTGTACAGAGTTAACCTTCTCTTTAGAGACCCTTTTGGGGTGGATGCCATTGCCACTGATGATGCTTTTGTCTTTCTGATCCGTAAGATGTCCTTGAGAATTCCTTTGAGATGGTTGTAATCCATGTATGCTTCTTGCCATTCTGGCACGATTTGTGATGCAAATTCTTTCCCAAACTTCATCTCTTCTGCAAAATTAGTATAGAGAGACTTCAATGGAACTTAGGGACACATTTCTGAGCTACAATGGGTATAAGAATTGAAAATGCAACTTTCGTGTTTTCCTCTAGCTAAATATGTAGTTTAAGAATATGAACAAAAAGGATCCATTCATCCTTGAGAGATTTTTTCTGACTAAAAGGGGTCTTCTGCTTTGTTTGTTGCGTTAATGTCGTGAACATGACCATTTCCTTCCGCCTAGGCCAATTAATCCATTTAATTATTCAGAATGGATAGTTATGGACTTTCTTAATTGTTGCATGCAATTTTTGTTCTCATCTTTTTCTATAATTTAAAAGCAGATAATATCATAGTAGTGAAAGAAATTCAAACATGTTATGGCCTCCAATCACGGGTTTTGTGTATATTTCCTGAGCTTTCAAATACGAAATCAGGACGATTTTGTCAATTGCCAAAATGAGCAAAGAAAAGGAAGTTGGTTAATTTTTTGGTGCAACCCCTCCTTGAAAGCTGATAATGAATGCGTAAAATTCGTTGGAATTGGGGGACCAGCTGCACGCTATTCCACGTCTGCAAATTGCAATGGAGCCTGACAGTGGACAGACAGACACATGATCATTGATAATGCAATAAATTGTGGCCTCAGTGTGAATGAGAAGTTAGCTTAGCATTCGTTGTGAACTTATCTGCATTTGCCTGAGCATTCGTACAATGCACCTAATCTTTCACACTAATCAAGCTTATGATACTTTCAAATATTACGTATATGTATAGGTGGATATCTCTTTTTTTTTAGTATCATGAGTCAGTGCTGTTCTGATCAGTTTTCGTGTTTTAAGTATTGACTAATTCTTCTCTTCTCTCACGTTAAAAGGTGAGTCATTTAGGTCATGCTTAAAAAGTGATGACATTGTATCTAATTACATGATGTATCCGTTTATTTCAATTATTAGTCAACCTCTTCAATAATCAAGGATTTGAGAATAAATTTCAAAAAAAAAAAAAAAAAAATCGAAAGAGATTGCAGGTGGAATAAACCCTTGGTCATCAACCTCAAATATAAGCCCAAGGCAGTAATTTTATATTTGGAAAAACTGCACTTACTTATTTATCACTTATACGTCACATTACATGTTGTATTTGTGAATTTATTTTATTTTATTATCTATTTTTACCTTGACATAAATTATATATGTTCGAAGTATTAAGATATATATAATTGATTACAATAATGATAAAATTTTAATAATAGAAACTAAGTTAAAAAATAAATTATAAGGATTTAGTTATAAATTTTAAATTATAAAGATCAAATTAAAAATTAAGTAAAATTATAAAGATAAAGAGATAAATTAACCTTTAAAATATCTCAATTTTTTAATTAATTCAAATTGTGAATTTAAGCTATCTATATCTCTAAATTAAATTATCGAAATCCCAAAGTTTGTGCCTTTGCATAGCCAAAATTGGAGAGGGTTATCTTCGAAAGAAAAAGAGACCAAAAAAATCTAAAAAATATTTTTAAAAAAAAAAAAAAAAAAAAAGAGAAGAGGTGGGTGGGTCTAGAATCCCTGGGCGCCAAGAATATTAGCATCTGCCACAAATATCAATTGTTCTTTTCAATAAATTTCTAAGCCCAAATTTATTTTTTAGAGCCATGTTTGCCCTGCAGTAGCTGCAGATATTAAATAAGCGTAATTCATGAAATTGCATGTCTAATAAATACTCAGCAATCTAAACATTAGAAAGATTTTTTTCATAGATACTTTTTGAGTTGTTCATTGATATTCACAATGACTACATCCAATAACCTTCTCCAAATTGGTTCTGATTGTTTGTTGACGTACTTTAATTCTCGCCCGCACGCCGACTTAATCATATACTGTGATAAAACATGTTTGATTGACTTACTGTTCATTGAAGATTGTTAATACGAGTGCACTTTTACAAAGACGATAATCTCTAATGCTAGATGTCGATGACCTAGGGCCATAAATCCTGTATTTACTACTACTTCCAAGAAACGCACTGGAATTTTATCAAGTGTAGCCCCAGTTCGGAGTTACTTTGTTCAGGCCCTGGCATTCCCTCCTAGTGAACAATTTCATCCATGGAACCCACACAGCCAGAGAACTCGTAAAGATTTGTGGAGGACGAGGGATTTTTATACTTTAATTTCACAATCTGAATCAATCTTAAATTTAGATATTTTGAATTAGGGGAATTGGATATTATTACATATGAAAAAGGTCATTTCCTTCTTTAGAATTATTTTAGTGTATATGTAACCTCAAAATTTAAAATTAACAAAATTATTTACAATTTAGATCTTCTCCTTCATTTTATGTAATTATATTAGAGAGGAATAGAAAGAAAATTATATAATGAAATGAGAATATGTATTTATCTTTCTAATAAAATAATGTTCTACTTACAGTGAATAAGAGATAATCAAAATTCAATTATTTAATGAATAAAAGTCATCATTGCTATAAAAATGATAAATTATGTATTATAATTAAATGTATAGTTCAAACTTTCCCTTTTATCTTTTGGTCCAAAAATCTAAATCCATATTTTAGGTCAGGGATGCAGCTGTAGACAAATAAAGATACAAACATTATTGTATGCGACACAAATGGAACAAAGAAAAACGAAATCCACCCCACAATTTTAGGGCATAAATCCAAGTTTGAATAAATCACACAGTCTATTTAATCTCTGCCATCCTCAGCGTCAGTTGCCCATTTGTCGTTGCTTTTTCACAGGTTAAAAATGACATCTGACATGACTTATTTTTGTGTGTGGAGAGAATAAAAATTCCTTGTTCATTGAACTAGGTGGCTGAACCAAGACTTCGGCTTAAGAAAATCAATTTTTTTTATAGAAATTTACTTATATCTTATTGAAAAAAATTTATATTTTTATAGTACATTATTTAAATAAAATATTTCTCCTAAATTTTTAAATTAAATTAACTCACTAATAATATTCAGACTTTCTCCCTTCTCAATTTAAAAATAAATTTGAATTTAAATGAATAATATATTAAAAATTACTCTTCATATTAATATTAATAATTTCACTATCTGTGTATAAGAATATAATTTTATACATATTCAGTATTCATATAATGTATAACAAATATATATTTAAAAATGCATTATTACTAGTAATATCATAATAATTCCATTAATAGTTGTTAATAGTATTTTAAAAGAAAAAAATTTATTTAGTGAAGCATAAAAATTTAAAACTTTTAATTTCCAAAAATAAGATCTACAAAGCACAAACAAAATTATTTTTTAACAATATTTGTAAAAATTTTGCGTTATTTTTAGAGATAATTATTGGTTCAATTGAAAATAATATATAGATATTTGAACTTGATTATATTTTAATCAATTATTATAAAATTACTGATTACAAAAATCTATCAAATTTATACATTAATTAAATATAAATTGAAAAGTAGATGAAACATTTGAGACAATAGGGAGAGAAAGAGAGAATAATCAATGTGTAAAGTCTATTAGATAAGAACAATTCTTTTAGAAAAAAAAAAAAAAGAGAGAGCAAAGTGAGGAAGAAATGGAAGAAGAGGAGAAAAGATAAAAAAAGAAATAAGAAAATGAGAATGAAATGAGATGAGATGAAATGAAGGAATAGAGAGAAAAAAAAATGTATAGATTTAGTAGGATTAATTTAAAATGTCAAATAATTAACAACAATATTTATATATTTAAGAAACTCTGAGATTCTAGTAGATTCAAAAATTTAAAAACTATAAAGGTGTAACATCAAATTTTAGTATTACATATATACATTTTACAAAATTAAAGAGGACATTTGCCCCCTAATCATAACATGACTTCGCTGTTGAATAAACTAAGATCCAAAACTCACTCAAATATTTAAAATTTTTTATTCGTGTAAACAAAAGAAATCACTTTTAAATTTTAGAATAAATTACACTAAAATTTTTATTAAATTTAATCAAATTATATTTAATATTTGTATTTTAAAAATATTAGTCAATCATTTAATATTTAATATATTATAAAAATATTTACTTTGGTTTATTTTTTATCAATAAAATTAACCTTTTATATCATACATATTCTTTTTAAATAATTTTTAACTTTAAAGATAATAAAGTTAATGTTAAATTTTATTCATAAAAATTAAATTAAATTTTTTTGAATATATATGAAACATCCAAAGAATTATACAACATCTTTGAAATAAAATAAAAAATATATATCAAATATAATTTAATCAAAAAATTAATGTAATTTACTTTAATTTTTATTTTCTAGTAAAAACTTGAAATTTAGTGTATACGTTTTAGAAATATCAAAACAAGCATTTCACCACGTGTCTCTTCTTAGGCCTACATGGCAAATACGGATTGGATCACAAAAGTGAATCACTCTGAAACCGGTAGTAACTTAACAGAACTGAATCCGGTCGTTAATTTTTGCGTTTCTCCGTTTCGCGTTCGCTGTAGCTCGTCCATTGCCGTTTTGATGTGCATCGTCCCTCGCCTCATTTCACTGCAAATCCTAAGAACTCCTCCTCTCTCAGATCTCAACTTGGCCGAATTGATAATTCACTAACGAAATGTTGGAGTTAAATCTTCTTGTAGTTCTCACTCTGGCATTTATGTGTTGCTTCGTGAATGCGATGAGGTTCGAACTCTCTTCGGGTCACACCAAGTGCATTGCAGAGGACATTAAGAGTAATGCGATGACGGTCGGCAAGTACAGTGTTGTCAACCCACACGAGGGGCTTCCGCTTCCTGATGCCCACAAGATTACTGTCAGGGTAAGCTAACGATTCGTTCGCATGTGTATATATTAATTCCTTTAGATTGCAAATTTGCATCTTTTTTTTCCCCTTTTCGGCCCTCTCTTTCGGTTATGAATCGGTAATTGGGTAGATTAACCTGGGATATGCTTTAAGTCTAAGGTAAGAGAAGTTTATTGGAAACAATATAAAAACAAAATCAGCTCACTCTCAAATGGCTCAGCTTTCTACTAATTGAAAGGTTTCTTGGTATCATTCATAATTATTTTTTATGATTAAATTCCTATATTAATCAGATAAATTGGAAATGCTATTACACAAGGAAAAAAAAAGGATTCATTGGCTTGTTTGAGAGATTGACTTAGCTATAATACGCTTGCCAGGTGAATTCACCTTACGGGAACAGTTACCACTATGGGAATCAAGTGGAGTCAGGTAATTTTGCATTTACTGCAGCTGAGGCCGGTGACTACACGGCTTGCTTTTGGGCACCTGATCACAAGCCCCCAGTAACTGTAACCATTGAACTTGACTGGAGAACTGGAGTTGCTGCCAAGGACTGGTCGAAGGTTGCTAGAAAAGGGCAAATTGAAGTAAGCAGTGTCTTTAGGTTCCTTGACTTGGCATTCGTATGAGTATGACTCATATCATTTTAGCATTTTGAGCTATCACAAATTCAAGTAGTAGTTATTTTAATTACTGAATACTTGATATTGCAATGCTTGTGTCCTTCCATTCTACCCCGCAATGCACCTATAAAGAGACGCTTTGTCTTAATCTTAACTTGTGGGGAAGAGTCTATATATATATATATATATATATATATATATATATATATTCAATTACTAACATCATTATTTGGGATCACCAGTTATGTTCTCTCCTTTTTTTTTTTTTTTACATTTGTTTTGACAACTTTTTTGGCGACTTCTCATATATTTGGAATTGCAGATGATGTTTTATCAGTAGCCATCGCACATGGGGCTCATGTTGTGAACTCCCTTATTACTTTCAAAATCTAAATTCCTTGCAAAGCCCCTTTTTTTCCCTCACTGGAATACACAATGAATTTGTGTTAACGGCTCAGTCAGTGGGACTTCTGAAATGTCAGTTTAGATTGTATGCATGGGGAAATTATGGAATTGACAGAAGGTACATGAGATAGGAAACTGAAAATGGAGCCAGATTTAATGTTATGCAATAGTTTCGGGTCTAAAAATGTTCCATAGCTAATGTATACTTTATTTTGGATGTTTGCTTATGTAAGATGTCAAATTTCATAAGTAATGAATTCTTCTTTAATCATTGTTCATTCCAATCTGTCCTTGTAAGTCTGTGTTATGCTTACAAGTTTTCATCTTTGTGGAATGAATGCCACCTTGGGAGCTGATTCTAAGAT
Organism: Erythrophleum fordii; assembly: GCA_032878935.1. Lineage (NCBI taxonomy): Eukaryota > Viridiplantae > Streptophyta > Magnoliopsida > Fabales > Fabaceae > Erythrophleum > Erythrophleum fordii. Next base: position 19,099,226 of record JAVQMF010000045.1, read on the forward strand.
ATTGTATTAGTTTCTTTATCGTTTGTAAGTTATAGGGTATTTTTCATTGAAAATCTAATTATTTTGGTATTTCATGGTTGCTAACGTGTGTTTTCTTTTCATCTGCTAGGCAATGGAATTTGAGTTAAAGAAGTTGTATGATACAGTTACATCCATCCATGATGAGATGTTCTATCTCCGTGAAAGGTATAATAGTCGTAAATTCTGCCTAGTTATCTCCTGATGTTTGTCTTTGGTGATCTTTTGATGAAAAAATTAATCACTAGGTTCCATTCAAAATGGAAATATGTGGAATATATTGTTATTCGGTCAAAAGAAAAATAAAATCTTCTGTTGATTCCTTGATCCTATTAGCTTTTGCATACACACACTGAAATACATGTACGACAATTAATGCCTCACATGATTGCATCAACTATTGCTATTCTCTGTCTACTTTGCTTTGGTAAACACAATTCTCTATCAATTGATAGCTTTCATGAATCAAGAGTGGTCCATGTCACCATGTAAAACTATTATTTAAGGAATCATGTGTTATTCTCCCTGAAAGAGAGCCAGGGATGATATTACTCCATAGCCTTGGTCTGAAATCTGAATAGCAAACATGTGCACCAAACTGACAAGCAGGAGTGTATCTGATTCAAATAATCTTTTCCTTTTTTCCAAGGTGTAATAAAAATTAGTCTCTGTGGTTTACTTCTCTTTTCCTTTTGCATGTCACAACCTTAACCATTTATTGGTTTAGAGTGCATTAGAAATTTGCTGTCGGTTATGCTACCCACATTCTTCACTCCTGTGCTCCAAGTTCATGAATTAATTTCATTCCTTAAATGTTAATACTTTGTAAGTCATGATAGCCATCAAGTTAAGGAGGGAAAGAAGGTACTTTTCTGTGTGTGGCGCTGATGACAGGCTTCAATTTTATGTGAGTTTTGGAAGGTAAAATGTTTGTGTTCAAATAATCATGTACCCTATGGGGGCATGATGGAACTTTATGCAGTATTATTTAATTATATCAGTATCACCTCCCTAGTATATAGTTTGGCAGAGATGAATTACAGCAGTACTGGAGAAGGAAAGAAAGAAATGAAAACAGAGGAACCTAGCATTCGAGAGGCTAGTCTCTCCACATACATCACACAAAATCCTCCTTTTTCCCTTCTCACTCTTCCCATGCCTAAAATATTCTCCTGACAGAAAATCACACACTCTCTCTCCTGCCAAGTTAGTTACTGGTGTAAGGACATCCATTTTGGCCCCCACTAAGCCACCTCAGCATTCTTTTTCTTCTTCTTCCTTGAATACGCATGCCAAGTTTGACGTTCCTCATTATTCCCCCCTTCCAATTCAGTGGCACCTTGTCCTCAAAGTGAAAGTCAGGGAATTGAGTGTGAATAATATTATAATTCTCCCATGTATTATCATGCTTAGGTATATTAGCCCATTTTACTAAACCTCAGTTTGTTCATTGGTCCGTAGCCAGGATTTTCGAATAGCTTCAGGCTGAAGCTATAGTTCCATCTCTTCTGTTAATAATTCATGGAGTGGTTGGGATGCAACTGAGGAGTGAATGGATGGTTTGAGCTTAGAGACATGAAAAATAGGATGGATTCTAGAGGTAGTTGGCAACTCTAACTTGAAAGCCACTTCCCCCAACTTTTGAATAATTTTGAATGGGCGATAAAAACGCGGATTGAGTTTCTCATTAGGCTTTTTAGCAAGAGACTTAAATTTATAAGGCTGCAATTTAAGATAAACCATGTCCCTGATGTTAAAAGTAACATCCTGTCTCTTCTTGTTGGTATGAAGCTTCATTTGAACCTGAGCCTTCTCTAAATTAGTCTTCAATTCGGCTAGTATTAGAATTTTGGTCTTGATTTGATCATTAACCTCTTCTACTCCAGATAAACCATCATCCAACTTAAAAAGAGTGGCTGGTCCCTTACCATAGAGAGCTCTAAAGGGAGTCATGCCTGAGGATCTATTATAATTGGTATTAAACCAATATTCAGCCCCACTTAACCATGTAACCCATTGTTTAACACCTGAGATAAGTTTCTAGTCCTTGATTTACAACTTCCATTGGCCTATCGGTTTGTGGATGACACCCTAAACTATAAGCAAGAGTAGTTTCTGATTGCTTAAATAATTCTTGCCAAAATACACTAAGGAACGTGCTGTCCCTATCTAACACTATAGTCTTGGGAAATCCATGCAATCACACCACCTCTTTAATAAAGACAGCAGCAACATCTTTAGTGGAGAAGGGATGTGAGAGAGGCATAAAATGAGCATATTTTGTTAACTTATCCACCACAACCATAACAGTATCATATTTGTGAGATTTAGGAAGGCCAGTGATAAAGTCCATACTTATGTCTTCCCAAACATGCTAAGGGATAGGCAAAGATTGCAGAAGTCCAACGGGGCTCAAGGCTTGGTATTTGTAACATTGGCAAACATCACATTTAGCCACATAAGTTTGTACATATTTGCGCATCCCTTCCCAATAAAACAAAGCAGATATCCTCTTGTATGTTCTTAAATATCCAGAGTGGCCTTCAAGCAGTGAATCATGGAACTCCTTAAGAAATAGAGGGATCCTAGTAGCTGATTTAAGGAGTACCAGGCAGCCCTTGTAGAAAAGACAGCCACGTTTCAATGTATAGCCTGGATGATCAGTTGTTCCCATTGTAATTTGATGTATGATAGAAGACAAGAGAGGGTTATGATGAATTTCTTTCTCCCATTCCTCCCAATTATTTAATTGCCACAAAGATACATTATGCAACTCCATTGTTGTCTCCTTTCTCGATAATGCATCAGCTGTTGCATTTTCTCTCCCCGACTTTTATTGAACTTCGAAATGATAGCCCATAATCTTGGAAACCCACCTCTGCTGATCATAATCTATAACCTGTTGCTCCAAAAGAAATTTGAGAGCCTTTTGATCAGTTTTAATGATGAAAGGATGCCCCATCAAATAATGTCACCATTTCTTAACTGCAAAGACAATAGCCATTAATTCCCTCATAAACAGAATAGAGTTGGTGTTTGGAAGATAAAGCTTGACTATGGTAAGCTATTGGGTGCCCTTGCTGCATCAACACTACTCCAACCCCAAAACCAAAAGTATCTGCTTCTATTATAAAGGGCTGAGAGAAATCTGGAAGAGCCAAAATCAGGGTAGTAGTTATAATTTGTTTCAGAACTTCAAATGCTTCTTAGGCCAAATCACTTCATTGAAAAGCATTTTTTTAAGTAAATTCATTAAAGGAGCAGCAGTACTACCATGGTATTTTACAAATTTCCTGCAGTACCTGGTAAGACCCAAAAATCCCCGTAGAGCCTTCAAATCTTTAGGGACAGGCCAATCCACCATACACTTAATTTTTGAGGGATCAGCTTGCACTCCATCATCTAAAATGATATGTCCTAAATATTCTAGCTTCTATTGAGCAAACACACACTTTTTAGTATTAATAACCAGTTGATTTTGTTGGAGGATCTGCAAGGCTTGCTAGGGGTGTTGATAATGAGATTGGATGTCTCCACTATAAACCAACATATTATCAAAAAACACTAGAATAAGTTTTTGGAGATATTCTCCAAAGATGTCATTTATTAAAAATTGGAAGGTAGAAGGAGCATTAGTCAAGTCAAAAGGTATCATCATAAACTCATAATGACTTTCATGGGTCCTAAAAGATGTCTTGGGCTCATCTCCCTCTTTGATATAGATTTGATGGTATCTCGATTTTAAATCCAATTTAAAAAATACTTTGTCTCCCCCAAGCTTATTAAGTAATTCATTGATGACAGGAATAGGGAACTTATCAGGAATAGTTATCTTATTTAAAGCCCTATAGTCCACACAAAAATGCCATCCTTCATATTTTTTTTTTTAACCCAAAGTACCAGACTTGAATAAGGGTTGTAACTGGGCCAAATGATCCCTGACACAATGATCTCCTTGACTAAACGTTCAATTTTAACCTTTTGGGAGTGGGGATATCTATAAGGACTTAGGTTGGGGGGTGTTTGCCTTGGTTTGAGTTCAATGGCATGATCCTTGAAGCGATTAGGAGGGACTCCTTTTGCTGGTTCTTACATTGCAGGAAAATCATCTAGTATACTTTGAACTTCATATGCCACAACCGTAGGCATCACTGCTACAAGGGTCAATTCACTAAATTCCACCAAAAAACCTAATTCTCTCCCTTTCAACATTTTGATCATTAATTTTAAAGATACCAGAGCCTTTGACAATGATGGATCTCTATGCAAACACACCCATTCAACTCCTAGATTAATTTTAAGAGTGGATTTTCCCCAATCAATTCTAACTTCCCTTAATGATTCCAACCAGTCCACTCCCAAAATGATATCAGCTCCCTCCAAGTCAAAAGGGTAAAATGATTGTTGGACCCTTAAGTTCTACGTTTCCAACTCTACATTGTGACAAATTCCCACACCTCTAACACGGCATCCATCTCCAATTTGCACTTTGAACGAGATGGTTCTATCCATGTGCAATTGAAGTTCATTAATCAGGTTGGCATTAATGAAATTATGTGTAGCTCCACAGTCTATCAATACTATCACTTCCTTATTCCAAATTTTCCCTTTTACGTTCAGAGTTTTATTTCCATTTATTCTTACTATGGAGTTCATAGATAGGGCCATCGATGGTTCATCTGGTTGAGTCTCCTAAATTGGTTCTGTTTCAACCATTTCCGCCACCTCTGGTTCTTTATTGTCAGCATTCAATTCAGACAACATGAGTACCTGGAGCTCTTTCTTCTTACACCTATGATTTGGCCCAAATTTTTCATTACATTTAAAACACGATCCCAGCTTTCTTTTCTTGGCTATCTCAGCATCAATCATTCTTTTAGAATTACTACTGGATAAGGAATAAGTCACTGGTATATTGGTGGACTTTGAGTCCTGGCCACCCTTCGGATTTGGACTCCTATAGGAACTAACAGTGGATGTACTCGTCACAGGTTTTGAAAAATTTAATGTTCTGGCGACACTATTTTTTGATCCTGTCCATGTTCCTCCAGAGCAGGGCCGAGTTGCGACAGTCCACCTTGGTTCCTTAGCTCTTTCCAAAGCTAGATTATTGTCTTCAATCCTTTGGGTTGTGTCCATTAAGTCTTGTAAGGACTGAAGTTCGAGCATACAAATTTTAGCTTTAATCTCACCTTTCAAACCAGTCTTGAATGCATTGATTAGTACCTCATTCGAAGCTTTCCTTAAAGTTGTCGTAATGAGCTTGAAACATTCTCTATATTCAGCCATGGTGCTCTCCTATCTCAGGGACATCAGCATCTTGAAAGTGTTTCCACGCTGAGAATTATGAAATTGCAAGATGAGGTCTTGTTTAAGCTCCGTCTAAGATTTCACCAACACCTTGCCTCCTTCCACTGAAACCAGTTTAGTGCACGTCCTTCCAAATAGATTGCTGCCCATCGAGTTTCTCCTCTTTAGCTATTTTATTCAATTGGAAATATCGTTCAACTCTGAAGATCCAACCCATCGGTTCTTCTCCTTCAAACAACGGTAGCTCTAGTCGTAGTCGTCAGAATTTGGGTCCTTCTCTCTCAACTATACTACTTTCTCCCATTTCTACTGAGCGCGCTGAGGCTTCCGTCATGCTCGAAGGAGTAGCGTCATCCACTGATTTCACTTTCTCCTCCTTCTTTCGATCATTTCAAACCTCATTTAGCACTTCAACTACCAAATCTCTTGACGCAGCCACCTCTTGTTCCACTTTCGTCATACTTTGTTCCATTCTCGTCATGCATTTCTCCACTACTTCAATTCTGTTTTCCATCCTGGTGTTTACTATTCCCCAAATGCGACTGCTCTAATACCAATAATTGATGAAACTTTATGCAATATTATTCGATTATATCAGTATCACCTCCTAGTATATAGTTTAGCAGAGATGAATTACAACAGTACTAGCGAAGGAAAGAAAGAAATGAAAACAGAGGAACCTAGAATTCGAGGGGCTAATCTCTCCACATACTTCACACAGAATCCTCCTTTTTCCCTTCTCACGCATCTCATGCCTAAAATATTCTCCTAATAGAAAATCACACACACTCTCTCCTACCAAGTTAGTTACTGGCATAAGGATGTCTATTTCGGCCCCACTAAGCCACCTCAGCATTCTTTTTCTTCTTCTTCCTTGAATACGTGTGCCAAGTTTGATTTTCCTCATTAGGGCATAAGATTTTTATTTTTTGGTGTAGCAGAGGGGCTAAGGCTCAACAGAAGAAACAAAACAAAACAAAAGGGAAGTTAAGTTGACACCATTTTTTTTTTCCAATGGGGTATAAGATTTTTATTCATTCTTATGGCAGATTTATCTCTTAATTTAATGACTCAATATCCATGTGGCTGATATAGGGAGGAAGGGATGCAAGATCTCAACAGAGCAACTAACACCAAGATGTTTACCTTCAGTTTCCTTTCGATTTTGGTTTGCTTGTCTGTTGCTGGTATGCAATTGTGGCATTTGAAGGCGTTCTTTGAGAGGAAGAAGCTACTATAAGTTCCTCTCAGGTTTTTTGTTCTTTTAGTTTCTTCGGTTTTTTATTTCCATTTGATTGGTTGTCCTGATATATGTGTCGAGATGTATGATTTAGTCTTATAACTTACTTGGGATGTGATAATTAGAAATTTATACCCATCATTAGTTACATTGATGGCATGCAACACTAAAATGGTAGATATTATAAACATTTCTCATGGTCCCGTTGTTTATGATATGAATTTCTATTCGGTCTGAGTAGTGAGTGTCAAGATTTTTTTATTCGATAATGGATAAAAGTGTTTTAGAACCTGTTGTCCCAATTGAAACCTATGATGCAATAAAAGACAAGGTTACTCCAGAGAGGAGTTTACATTATGTCATCGTTTGTGCTCACAACCACTTCGAGGTGAGTAAAACGGTCTTAAGACATACTTGGGTAGTCGCGCAGGTTGTTGTTTGCCGGTTCCTCCGTAGGAGTACCAGACATACTCGAGTGGGAGGCGAGACTTGACCTTTTTTTTTTTGGGGGGGGGGGGGGGGGTGTGTTTGGTTGTGTGAGACTTGACTTCTTGCCAGCTAAGAATTCGTATTTATGATGTTACAGTACAATTTTTTAACTGTTGCTGGTCTTATGAGATTTGAGTTTGACAAAATAATAATAATAATAGCTTACTAACATTTAATTATGTTAAACAATGTAATTCATGTGATTTCCCAATTAAAAAAAACCATTCATAGCACATAATATCTATTTTTTTTAATCAACTCACTCAGTGATCCAAGAACACGTGTAAGTGTAAATTTTTTAATAAATTAATGGTTTGATTTAAACAATTTATTTCCCAATTTATATTTTAAAAATATTTTTTAAATTTAATTCATAAAGACTCTTTTTCTTAACCGAAATAATTTCCTATATTAAATAGAGCCACCCATGTGTCATTTTTTCCTTGACCCGGCTCCTTTTCAAAGTGACCTTTACAAGCATGATGATTGCCCACTTGGATCATCTTCCCTTTGAACAAAAAAAGTCTTTTTTATTTTTAAAAGAATTGGGTCATTTAAAATTAATTTAAACGATTTTAATTTTTTTTATTTTGACATTTTTTATTTTAAAAGTATAACATAAAATAAAAAGATTTAATTAAAATTTTAAAAAAACTAATGAGTAAGATCAAGCAAATTAAAAAAATTAAAATCTAAACTAAATCGAAACAATACAATTATTCCAGAAAAACAACACCAGTACAAAGAAACTGAATCCTGATGATTTGAGAAAAAATAACAAACTAATTTTAAAGACATTTACTTCTAAAGATTAAATTAAAAAAGAATAATGTTATAAAAATTAATTTATTCTTTTATCTCAGAGAAAAAATATTCTACATCTTTGTTGGTATGGAAAAATATGCGACTGGTTTCTCCATGAACGGTGATCAGGTCCCACTCTCAAGTTCCCTTGAGGTTGGAAAAGCCTCTTTTTGAATTGATAATTCATGGTTCAATTGCCGCCTCCCCAGCAATGGCAAGCAACTACCAATATCGCAGCAACTCTGGCCGGCATGGCAGAGACCTGTGCTTCCATGGCAGACCTCAAACGCATTCATGCCTATGCTCTCCGTACACACCTCCATCAACACGACGTCGTCCTAGGCAAGATGTTTCGCTTCGCTGCTGTATCACCCAGCGGCGACTTGATTTATGCTCACCGCCTCTTCTCTCAAATCCACCAACCAACCACTTTCTTCTACAACATTCTCATTCGCGGTTACTCCAAGAGCTCATCGCCTTCCCATTCCATTCGATTATTCAACCAGATGAGGCAGAACTGCGTAACTCCAGATGAATACACCTTCACTTTCTTACTCAAGTCGCGGTCAAGGATGAAACTAACTGATCCGCCTTTGATTTTGGCTTCCGACGAGATACACGGTGCTGTGTTGAAGTTTGGGTTTTCTTCCCATTTGTTTGTTGATAATGCACTGATTCATTTGTATGCTGTAAGGGGAATACCACTCTCAGCGCGTCGAGTCTTCCAGGAAACTGTGGGTGTCGATGTTGTTTCATGGTCAGGATTGCTTGTTGCTTATGTGAGAGCTGGTGAGTTGGAGGTTGCACGACGGGTGTTTGATGAAATGCCTGAGAGGGACGTAGTTTCATGGACCGCTATAATCTCTGGGTATTCCCAAGCAAAGCGTTCAAGAGAAGCATTGGATTTGTTTTGGAAAATGACATATGCAGGAATAGAGCCTGATGAGGTTACTATGGTGAGTGTGATATCTGCTTGCACAAATTTGGGTGATGTGGAAACAGGACGAATGATTCACCAATATATATATGAGAATGGGTTTGGTTGGATGGTCTCTCTCTGCAATGCATTAATAGATATGTATGCAAAATGTGGATGCATGGAGCAGACTTGGCTAGTGTTTAACAATATGAGTAGGAAGAGCTTAGTTACATGGAACACAATGATAACAGCAAGTGCAAACCATGGGAATGCTGAAGATGCATTGAAATTATTTGAATGGATGAGTAATTGTGGTGTTATGCCTGACAGCGTTACATTTCTGGCCCTTCTAGTTGCATACACACATAAGGGATTAGTTGATGAAGGTATAAGAATATTTGAGAGCATGCAAAGGGACTATGGAATTGAAGCCAGGGTTGAGCACTATGGGTGCATGGTAGATATGTTGGGCCGTGCAGGGAGGCTAGAGGAGGGATATAATCTACTTACAAGCATGCCAATTCCAAGCAACGATGTCACATGGGGTGCTCTACTCGGTGCTTGCAGGATTTATGGTGATGTAGAAATGGGGGAAAAGGTTATAAAGAAGTTGTTGGAATTGAAACCAGATGAAGGGGGATACTACATTCTCCTCCGAGATATCTACAATGCCACAGGTCGGACTGTGGAAGCCCATGAGATGAGGGAAACCATGTTAGCCAGTGGAGTTAGAAAAACTCCTGGCTGTAGTTGGGTGGAAGCGTGAAGTTTATAGGTGCCTTCCCCAGTTAACATAATGTAAGGCCAATGTTTATGCCCCCACCTAGCGCAGGTTCTGCGCTTCTGCTGCAGAGTATTCAACATATCAAATATTCTTCTTGGAATTGAAAATTGATGGTTTTTGTTCTACGATGGATTGGACAAGCATTAGCTGGGGATTGCCTTTGTTGTCTCCCTATCTCTGAATGGGTAATAGTTTCTAACAGGATCAAGTATCTGCAATTTACTTTACCGCGCAGCAAAAGGGTGCGTTGGGGGCAGCGTTTGCAGCAGAAGAATTACGTAAGACACTCTAAAGAAGCGAAAATTTTGAAATATCTAAAGATAGTTTTCTATGAAAGGATAATAGTAGTTGTAAGCATTATATATGGAGTTTCTTCCCTTTCATCGTTTTTAGTTGGAATGTCACAGAATGATCTAATTCTAGTTGTGGAAATCTGAGTTCTATTTTTTTTTTAATCTTTTCGGTGAAACAAGAATAACCTATTCTTTTTTTTTTTTTTGTGATTACTGAGGGCAACTTATCCTAGTTGCGGATACTTTAAGGCCATGGTACCAATGAATGTATTAAAATGATGGGAATCTTGTCCCCAAAAAATAAAAATAAAAATATTTATTATGTCTTTATTGTTATTATTTAATAGTATTTTATTATTATTATTTTTTAAATAAAGATATAAATGTTATTTCTGATTTCATTTACTTCTTTGTTTCTCTTTCTATTTTATTCTATTCCCTTTCACTGTATCAAACTTGGTTTGAAGGTTATCTTTGAAGTTATTAATGTGAATTATTTTTTTACCCATATCATAATCTTTTGCAATGCATAACTTAGACTTGATAAAGGCACTAGGACAACCACCAAAATTAGAGAAAAAGTTTGGACAGTCCCATGCCATTAATCATACCCAGGACTCAAAATTAAGATCTTAACTATCTATAATTAATCAAAATTCAAGCTTGAACTTCCTGCATCCAACTCCTATCAATTAGGAACAATTTTAAATTTCAAATTACTCTCAAATTCTAGCCTTAACAATCCCTTGCCAAAAGCATAGTAAGGACCATGAAAATTCTGCATATAATAGTCCAAAAAGTGCACTTTTAGATTTTATTTATAAACTTAAACTCTCACATACTATCATGCTTTCAAGCTACATTCTTAACTACTATTAATCTACTTTGGATCACAAAAGCTCCTCAAAACTTGATGCAAAATAGTCTCAAACTCTACCAAGACAGTAGCAACAAATTTGATAGCAAAGAATTCCAAGTATGCAATTGTTCACTCAACCAACATCCCTGTATACCTATGAGCATTCAAGTTTTTTTCCTACAAACCATATGAATCTAAAGAATTTGTCTAGGCCAATAACTCCGTAAACCATGTGACTTTCATGGTTCTTAACATAAGACAACCCCTTATGACAAAAAATGCCCAAAATGAGTCTTATATGCAACAAGTGATATGACCAAAATAAGTTGCACCCCTCTAATCACTCCCAAACCATTTTGAGCAACTTTTATTTACCTAAAGAAGTTTGTCCAAGCCTTAAAATCTATCTAGAAAGCTCTATAACAAAATATGACTACTTTATACCTTATTTAGACACAAAATTTCTCATTAAACTAGTACTTATAATATAAACTAAAGAAACTTAAGTTATTGTCTAGCTAGAAAGGCTTTTAAGTTATTTATAAATGCTAGCTAGCTAGAAAATAGTTTAGGTTACCCATGGAGACTAGCTTGCTAGAAGAGATGAAACCACAAAAATTTACTTAAAGTTGTCTTAAACATGCCTTAAGTAGAAATGTCTAAAGGACTCAATTTTATCATGATTCCAAAAATACAATATGTGATACAAAGGTTGGCTAGGAAAAGTAGGGTAAATTCACTACCTAGCCTTCTATAAAAAATCATTTTTCACTAAAGGATTCTCTACTCAAGGATATCACCTAGGCGTAAGAGTTTCCACACACCCTAGATTACCATATCTTTTGAGGTAATTAGATGTAACTTGTTGCTACATCTCTTTTGAATGATGTACATTGTTGAATACATATTTTGAAGAGACTAATTTGACATTATAATATATGAAATGGCAAATCATGATTTAATAGTCTATATGGTTGTAAAGAGGTCTTAAATGGATTTTTACCATTTTGTCATGCTTTTGGAGTTTTTATACATTGAATATGTCAAATATGTTATTTATAATATGTTGGTATAAATTTGGCAAGAAGTAGAATTAAATTTCCTAAGTTGGGATACATTAAAAGGTAAGGTATGGTCACTATGACCATTTGAGTTGTTCTTAGGGATTTCCTATCTTGAGAGGTTTATTTTGATAAACTAGAGTGAGAAGAAGTTGTTAGAAAGTACAACTCAAATTGTAGATTTTGGATTGTGAAATTCAACATATAAGCCAATTTGGATACTAGATTTTGCAAAAGTGTTATTTTGAGGTTTAAGGTGGTCATATTTTGATCAATGACCAATGGTTAGGATTTTTGAGCTCTAACAATTTGCATTAGGTATTTAAAAGTTGTTCCAAGTGGTTTGGAAGTGTATGAAGTGAGAGAATGCATTTTGAACATACCACTTGCTAGTTTAAAAATCTAAATTTTGTTGGTTTTTGTCTTTTTGTCATCACCTTGCTATCATTGCTCCCTTGATTATTAGGGGCTATTTTGGCTAAGTTTTGAAGTGGTTTTAGGGCTCAAATGATGAATTTAGGTATTTAAAGAAATGGGTAAAAGTTTTAGCTTAGAACCTTAAAGAAATGGTTATGTTCAAGTCCAATTTGTAGCTTTAAAATAAGTATTTTTTTGGTTTTTCTTTCACGGCTACCATGGTTTGTTTTTTAGGAATATTTCACCTTGAACAAGCATAATGTAGTGTACTAAAATGGTTAAGAGAGGTTTGGATATAGTTGTATTTAAATTGTGATTTTTGGGTATATGGAACCCTACTTGTAAATAATTAGAAACTTGGTTTTATATATTTGTGGACTAAGCTAGGTGTGAGGTGGTCACTTGTATTCCATCTATGTTTTTGGAGGTTTAGATGTTTAGATAAGTTTAAACATGTATTTAAATCTTGCTAGAAGTGGTTAGAAGGATTTAGGTGTTATACACTAAATTTTGGATTGCTATTTGATTTAATAAAGTGTGATTTGCTGTGTTAATGCAGAATTTTCACAAGTTCTATGTTGCTACACTATGGGGATTGTCATAGTTAGCTCTTGGAGAAAGTTTAATGGTTAAATGTGCCCCCATGTGTTAAAAGAAGAAGGAGAAATTTTAAGCCTCTAACCTTGAGAGTTATAGAGGTTAGACTAAAAGTGAGAAAATTTTGTAATGAACAGTTATAAACTCCATGGCTAGTAACTGCTATTCTAAGGGTTATTTAGGTTTAGTTTATGTTTTTATGGGTGGTCTAGGACGGGTTAGAAGGTAACCCACTTGGAGAGCTTGAACTAGCACCATATAGTTTCATTGGTGAATTAAAAGGCAAGCTTTAAGCACACTTTTTAGTGCAATTTTTTTTTTTACACTAAGTCTGAGGTTCCTTCCCATTTTGGCTTATATGGTAATTTAGAGTGTGTGAAAATTCTTAAACCTAGGTAATATCATTGAGTACAAATGGTAAAAATGACCGTTAAAAACCCCTTTAAAACCATATAAATTATTACAAGTTTTCTAACTAGCTAGTACTCTAAGATAACTTAGAATCCTTTCTAGCTAGTTAGCACTTATAGATAACTTAAAAGTTCTCTAATAGGCTAGTATACCTTAATCTTTTGTTAAAGAAGTTAAGCATATGTTAATTAATTTGTTTCAAAAGTTTAAATTTACTCTAAACTTTAGGTCTTTGAAGATTAAATTAACTACGTTTTCACAATGATGTATTTTTTAAAGAGAGTAATTAAAGGTTTCCTTTGCTCTTTTGGAGACAAATTTGACACTATTGGTATTAAAACCTAATTTTGATCTAGGGATTTGTGGGTTATATATATTGGTCCAAACAAATTAGTTTATGTTCATATAGTTTGTAGGAAAATGCTTAGGTGCTCATGGGTATGTAGAAATATTAGTTGAGTGAACGATTGCACACTTGAAATTCTTTATTATCAAATTCGTTGCTATTGTCTTGGTGGAGTTTAAGATTATTTGGCCCAAGTTTTGAGGAGCTTTTGTGATCAAAGATTGATTATTAGTGGTTAAGAACATGGGGAAAAATTTTAGGTTGAAAGAATGATGGTATAGGGAGGCTTAAGTTCATAAATGGAGTTCAGAAGTGCACTTTTTAGACTATCATGTGTAGAATTACCATGATCCTTGCTATGCTTTAAGTTAAAGGCTATTAAGGCTAGAATTTGAAGGTAATTTAAAGTTTAAAATTGTTCATGAGTGAGGGGAAGTTTAGGCTTGAATATTAATGAATTATAGATTGTTAAAGTTTTAATATTGAGTGTCAAGTATGATCAATGGGATGAAACCATCTTGGTGATTGTCTAGTGCCTTTATTAAGTTTAAATTATGCATTGCAGATGGTTATGATAGGAGTTAAAGATAATTTGTATTAGTAAGGTATGCTAGTATTCTCTAAGGCCTTAATGACTTAAGAAATTTTATTTTTAGTAAATTTTTCTTAGTGTAGAATTTTTTATACCACTAGTAGTATTCAACAATTGCTCTTGTTGATATTGAAAGGGTGAAAGATTATTAACAAGATGCAAGTCAACAGGTGGTGGTAAAATGCAATATCTTTATAGAAGTGTATATAAGATTGAGAATTGCTTTTGTATTGAAAAGTCAATTTTGTTTTATTAGTTCTTTTTGGTATTTGCTAGTACCAAACCATATAAAAATAATGCAAATAGTTCCTTACACGGGGTCTTGATTTGAATAATCTAGATCTTTTTTATTATTTTTTAATTTTAATATATATATATATATATTAATTTTAAAAGAGGTAGAACACACAATAACAATAGTCTTTCAATTATAAACCTAAAAAAATGATGATTTAGAGTAAAAACAAAAAATTAAAAAAAAATTTAAGATTTAAAATTCAAGCAATCCAAATTAAAATTGGATAGTCTAGAGCTCATCCCAAGGATGAGCACAATGTAAAGAAACTAAATTTGATTTGGATAGTCCAAAGCTCACCTCAGGGATAAGCACATTGCTGGGAAACCAAACTTAAAAATAATATCACTTTTTTGTCCAACCACAATAGACAACTCCTTCTTATTAGCAATTTTGGTCATGAATCAAATCCTCCATTCAACTTAATTGAAGGCAAAATTACAAAAGAAAATTGTGTACATATAACAGTTCAAATTTAATTTATGACATGTCAGATTAGACGAATCAAATTTGAGCTACTATATTCACATACACAATGGACATAATTTTCTCACATTACAATACACAACACATTCACATTACATGTCTTATCATTTTAAGGAATAGAAAACTGTATTAAAATTCATTTGATACACAAAATAGAAAAGGAATGCTTTGGAAGAGGGAATGAAAAAAAAAAAATTGATTATAGAAATAACCATACCATAAAGTCATTTTTGATACATTGAAACCAGAAGGTATTTATAAAAAAAAAACATAAAAGAACTTGTTTAGTTGCACAATGAAAAAAAAAGGGGATAATGTTTTTGCAATATTATTATTATTATTTATCACTATTTGTTCCATTTTTATAACTTCTTATAAAATAAAAATATAAGTGTCATTTTATCTATTCTATTCACATCCTCATTCTTTTTTATTCTCATATCTAATTTTATATATCAAATTATCAATATGCGTGTTTAGTGCACATGAATTGCTCTCCCGAAGACAAGATGCAATCCTTGGTTAGACCAAAGAAGGAAAATTAAAAAAAGGAAGTAGACAGAATGAAAAATGATATTAGTATTATTACTTTTAAAAAATAATAAAAAGGAATAAATATTATTAAATAATTATTATAATAACATAATAAATATTTTTTAAATTTTTCAAAAAATCCTTTTCCTCAAATGTGCTATATCACATTCCAAACATGGCCTTTTCCATTGGCAATAAAAAAAAATGGTGATTCCTCAAGTGAGCTAATACAAAGAGTAATCTACTAATGATATTGGATGCAAAATACCAATTTTGCCCTCAGCACAGTTTTAACAACTTTGTATTTTAAAAATATTTTGGTTTTTTACAAATTTTTTTCTATTCCTTTATTTTCAATTTACAAAACAGACAAATAAAAAACTATTTTTATTTCTTTCTATATCATATCAAACATAATTTTAAATCTCAAAATTCTATTTTATTCTCATTTGTATTCCAAATGTGAACTAAAACTCAAATATTTGGGATTTATTTAGAATTTAAAAGCCAAACAACACCAACACTTCAGCTCAGGCCGATAGCTCTTTTAAGTACAGGACTCCACAAACCACAATAACAGTAACACAAATGAAGGCAAACATGCCGCAACCGTTCACTTAATAGATAAAACACTCCATTTAGGCCAGTAGTTCTTCAAAGTACAAGACTCCACTATAATAGTCCAACACATAGCAACGCAAACATGCCCCAGCCATTTATTTAGTAGGTGACTCTGGAATGACTTCCGTTCTCAACCAAACCACCTGCATTTTACTTACTCATCATCGTAACTCTTGTGGTGATGATGCTTGTGGCGATGGTGCTTCTTCCTCTCATCATCATCATCAGAGCCATCATCCCCCTGCCAAGAAAGGATCATAGAATTAAAACCAATATTAAACTGGATTGCCTCATATAGCTTGCATGACTTCCTAAATGTAAGTTAATGGGAAGCGAGAATACACTTCATAGAAACCCAAGATATTGTTTAGCAATACCTTTGAACCCAACCATGTCTCGTTATTACTAACAAACTCCTAAATAAAGAAGCTTAGAAGGGGACACTTGATCTTCAACATAAATTTCATAAATTGACCTAGTTATGCAGGAAAATAACAGTTACTACATTTTTCTTTACCAAGCCCCTCCAAAGAATGCACGTTTGCATGTATATATAGCTTGACACTGCCCGTTCAATCATCCTATATGCAGACATTCTTTTGGTAACAATTAGTTCTTTTCCAATTACTTGGGACTAGGGGGTCTAGACTTTAGGATGAGACAATGCTATCCCATTATTTATGCAAGAAAACACCAAGATAAAGCAAACATCAACAAATTGTTCATCCAAAAGCATCAATAAAATGGGAAATATTGCCATAGAAATTCATAAATTCTTGAGGTTGAGAAAAGCTCACTCAAGAAACAGCATAGAGAACTAGAGATGTTCTCGTATGGTCCCAATGTCAGTGGAAATGATACATTAATGGTGTACACTCTAAAAAAACCAAGGAAGAATCTAGAGTAGAAACAAGTATGCAAACAAAACGGCTAAGTTAGCCATTCCTCCAGGTTCTATTATTACGTTTCACAACTATTCTTGAATCTACTTGTGCCAAAATAAAAATTAAATTATTCTTTTTTTCCTTCTGACTTCCATGTTGCATACCTTATGTCTTTGTTAAAAAAAAAAAAATTGACCTTGAACAAGACTAAAATGATTTAAGTACACCAAACACACATAATTGAGAATAAAGTCATTAAACGAAACTGAGGATATAAGCAATCTGTTCCCTTCACTCTATATATTAACTGAGGTTATCTAACTGCTTTCTCTACTTTCGAATGATATTGAAATTTGGACCCCAGACATAGAATCAAATCAAAGACATAGTAAAATATGTCATGAATGATAGGCTTCGTAAATTGGCAAAAGACGCAGAGTCTGAAAAGCTTTTATTTTCCTAAGAGGTAGGAATAGGGATTGAACTATTGAGATAAAACACAATCAATTTCTAGCAAGTGCCATGTGAGCTATCAGCTCATTGGTTACTACTAGCATGATATGAGTTATACATAATTGCATAAGTAGGAAAACTGGAATATTTTCTTGCTACATCTCAAGTTAATAGTTGACAGTCTAAAGTTGCTTTTGCCAACGGTCTTAAATTGGCTTGGCCTAGAGACAAAGTATTTAAGAATTTTTCCTAGTTTTATACACTTGTTACAAAGTAAGTTTGAGCAGCTTCATAACATTTTGGAATGTGGTGCCAAGGACCTAAGCAGACGGGAGTCAAACTTCACTCAACCATATCAACAAGAAACTTAAAAAGTCCAAATAAGAATTGAACTAAGAAATAATCTGGTGTCCTCGTGAACAATAAAGTGAACAAATTGCAAATCTATGCAACAAATAAGAGATACTATAATATACCAGAAAATACAAGACATTATCAGGCAAGCGTCAAAGACTTGCAGAACCAGAAATCACAAGCCCGCCTATATATTAGTAATAAGTTTCAATATTGGAGTACTCACATATTTCTTACGTCCATAGCCCTCTTCACCATGGCCATACTTACTAGGCTCTTCATCATCATCACGCCTCTCATAACTAGGTTTGCGGTACTCCTCATCTGAGCGCCCATAGCCATATTTTCCCCCTTCCTGGCTCTCATAAGTTGGCCTTCCATAACTTGGTCTCCTCGGCGGCTCATCCTCGTAGTCAGGCCTCTCAGTCCTCCCCCCATATCCACCACCCTCTTCCTCCCCGTAGGTGGGCTTACGACCATAACCGGATCCATATTCTGACGTGGGTGCCTCATACTCCGACTTCCCCCCATACCCAGACCCGTATTCCGAGGTGGGTGCCTCATACCCCGACTTCCGCCCAGACCCGCATTCCGAAGTGGGTGCTTCATATTCCGGCTTCCCCGACTTCCGCCCAGACCCGTATTCCGAAGTGGGTGCTTCATATTCCGGCTTCCCCGACTTCCGCCCAGACCCGTATTCCGAAGTGGGTGCTTCATATTCCGGCTTCCGACCATACCCAGACCCGTATTCCGAACTAGGCGCCTCGTATTCCGGCTTCCGACCATAACCAGATCCGTATTCCGAACTGGGTGCCTCGTACTCCTGCTTCCGACCATAACCAGATCCGTATTCCGAACTGGGTGCCTCGTGCTCCGGCTTCCGACCATACCCAGATCCATATTCTGAAGTGGGTGCCCCGTGCTCCGGCTTCCGACCATACCCAGATCCATATTCCGAATCGGGTGCCTCATACGCCGGCTTCCGACCATACTCCGAACTGGGTTCTTCATACGTCGGCTTCCGACCATACCCAGATCCATATTCCGAAGCGGTTGCCTCATACGCCGGCTTCCGACCATACCCAGACCCATATTCCGAGCTGGGTTCTTCATATTCCGGCTTCCGACCATACCCAGATCCATAATCCGAACTGGGTTGATCGTATTCATTCTTCCGGCCATACCCCGATCCGTACTCCGATCCACCGTAGCCTGGCCTATTTACGTCAGATTGGAAGCCATAAGGAGGATCAGGCCTCGCCCCGTATTGGCCTCCAGGCTCTCCACCCGGATTGTATGCCGGTGCAGGCCTGGGCTTGGGACGAGCATAGCTGCTGTATTCAGCTTCCAAGGCTTCTTCAGAATAAGCAGATGGTTCAGCGGAGGAGGAGTACTGGGGACGATCATAGTCGAAGTCATCAGAAGCCGAAGAGGAGACCGGATAGCAAATCTCATCAGACGGAGGAAGGGGGCGACCGTAGGCGATGGCAATGTCGTATCCACCACCATATGGCGTTGGATCGTACTCGTCGAAATCGTCGACGTCGTCATCGCGCCTGGAATAGTACGGCATTTTAAGGAGTCTGCTAGCTTCGATTCTGAATTTGCGATCACTGGTCCCGAAGTTGGGATCCGCAGTGGTTTTATAACTGCCTGGGAACTGGACCCTCTCCGACTAGCTCCTACAGTTCCAAGACGACGCTTCATCTAGACGACAAGATGTGGATTCTTCTTTCTTTAAGCCTGGAACGACGGAGTCGTTTACATGTGGAACCCGCATGCTTTCTTTGTGGACCCGAGATGATGTCTAATGGGCCAAGGTCTACGATACAGTAATGGACATGAAAATGATTGGTTAAGGGCCTATGGGCACTATACCATTGAAGTCAAGAGTCGGTCCAATCGTCTAATGCCAAAATTAGACTTATGGAAAATAAAATATAAAAAAAAGTTTAAAATTAAGTGCTCAACATTTAAAGGATAAACTTAAGACAGTGTATGTCCTTTCCGGAACTAAAATATCAATTTTCCTATATTTTGAGGGGCATTATATTTTTATGATCAAAATTTCCAATAAATTTTAGTACTAATTTTCGGAAATTTGGCATGGCCTGGTTCCTTATTATCGCAAAATGCCAAGGAACAACTAAAATTTGGAAGGGAGGCGCAATTCAAATTCTGAATTGGTTGTGCGCCGCATGGTAACATTACCCTTCTGCGTGACAATACAATTCAAATTCATACCTCGGGATAACAAGCCAATATTTAACATTAGAATCAGATTCTCGAGGCCAAGCTTCTCTGTACCGGTACCGATACTTTTCTTTGGACGATTCTTTAGGTGCGTTATTTCTCCTCTCCGCCATTGATCCCAGTCGCCGCTATAGATCAAGCTTTCTCTCCATACTCTACACTCAGAAACACTAAGAAGACCTACCAGATTTCCTGAGATTTCAGAACTACAATGGCAGCTCGTGTAATCAAGGTTTCACAGACCGGAAGCGGAGACTATCGGACGGTGCAGGAAGCAATTGATGCCATCCCACTCGGCAACAACTGTCGGACTGTGATTCGAGTGTCGCCGGGAATCTACAAGCAGCCGGTGTACGTGCCCAAGACTAAGAATTTCATCACCCTTGCTGGTCTGTGTCCGGAGGATACTGTGCTTACCTGGAATAATACCGCCACCAGAATCGAACACCACCAGGTGGGCGAACTTGGATCTTGTTCTGCTCCTATGAGTTAAGGACTTAGGTTTTAGTTTTTTAACGTGTGGGAATAGCCCATTTTGGCGGTGAATTTTCCTGCAGGCTGCTCGGGTAATAGGGACTGGTACTTTTGGTTGTGGTAGCACCATTGTGGAAGGGGAGGATTTTATTGCCGAGAACATCACGTTCGAGAATTCCTCCCCTCAGGTAATGCTTCTAAAATATTAGTTTTCTGCCGGCTTCGTAGTCATCACTTGCAATTTGTGCCTATCTAGTCTAAGCTGACAACCATTACGGTGGTAAATGTGCATATATGATGTATAAGTAAAACTGAGTGTTGATACAATCCTGTGTTAGTGTTACGGATCCACGATAAAAAATTGTTGACCAATGTGTTCTTCATGCAGAAACTTCGAATTTTTTATGATTTACGATCGTCAGAAAGATGTACAATTTAGACTGTGGTTGTCTTCTTCATACTTGTGGTTGGAAGTCATCTCCTTACTAACAAATGCAGTGTTTATTTTACGGGGAGCTTGTAGTTTGAAATTTTACATTTTTGAATGTGCTCAAGAATGAAGATAGAGACTTATTAGCATTCCTTTTGTCACTAGTCAAAGATCCTGTTGTAAGGGTTTTGGATGATTATATTGGTTTGTGCATCGACATTTTAAATAGTATCTTCTGAAGCGATTAGCAGATGGAATTTTGTTACAAGCTTATAGTCCCTCCTTTTTCCTTCTCTTTCTGGCAGGGTTCAGGGCAAGCAGTGGCAATTAGAGTAACCGCAGATCGATGTTCCTTCTATAATTGCAGGTTCCATGGATGGCAGGTATCTCCATGTCTCAATGTGTGAGTTTTATAGGTTAGAGGCTTCTTGAAATATTTTATGTAGAGATGTAGACTTGCTGAACTAGTTGATTCAATTTTCTTTTTGATATCTTGAATAAGTATTTCTTTGTTGGGCGTGGTTTTAGAGTAAATTATAATTGCCATGTTTCTAACCTTTTGTTTTAGAGTTATACCTTAAATTAACTTGGGGGCCATGATTGTCAGACAAGATGCTCTTATGTGCAATATGGTTGGGCGGGTTCTGTTTCATTTGAGGACAATCTAGAGGAGGTACTAAGGAGATAAATTTCTCACATGATTATGGTGCAGGACACTCTGTACTTACACCATGGCAAACAGTACTTGAAAGATTGTTATATTGAAGGAAGCGTAGACTTCATTTTTGGCAATAGCACTGCTCTTTTGGAACATTGCCATATCCACTGCAAGTCTCAAGGCTTCATTACTGCACAGAGCAGAAAATCTTCTCAGGAAACAACTGGTTATGTATTCCTGAGGTGTGTAACTGACCATTGTCTACATCTTCCCATGTATTCCTGTGCTTTAGTCATTAGAAGTTCTTAGCATGTCCAAGCAGGAAAAGGTCAGTTCCTAAACGTCATATTTTGATACTCAATGATGTAGTTTAGTACTAGTATGATAAGGGAAAGGAAAATGTTCACTACTTTTTTATCCTGAGGCAATTTCTTTGCTCTCGTGATGCTCATAATTTGAACAAATATTGCTGTTGGAAAAGTTTATTTTAAATGCGTTGCTACTGTGTTGTAATTGAGGAATAATTCTGATTTTTTAGGTACGCTAGTATTAATGTCAAAATTGAGTTGTAAATGATTAGGAATGAGAGAATTTATGAATTCATATTTGGTCTTTTAATGAGAGATTAGATTTATTTAAGTTGGGATATTTTTTAATTTATTAATTAGGGCTTTCTATTATTTTTTGTGTTCGTATTCCTGTTCAATTATTACAATTTATTCTCTAAGGAGTTAGCTCTTCTCTTGATTCCCCGTTAATGGACCTTCTTGTAAGTTGTTTTTGAGACTTAATTTTGGCATTGAATGCATGACTGTAATGTTCATGGAGGGCACTGTGGCAGCAATGATGGTGGTGGAGGTGGAATTGGCTACTGTTGCAAAGGATGCAACAGTAGCAGCTGTGGCAACAGAGAATAATGAGGTACTCATGGTGATGATAAGAGGGGAGGCTCAGGAATTGACTCAACTTTCTTATCCAAACTGTGGGGACTGATATCACACTAGAATTTAAAATTCCATGATTAGGAACCAGAATCAATTTCCTACACAACATGGGGGTCTGATCCCTTCAGGTATCTAAGATATCAGGTATTCCATTGGAAATCTTAGAATCTTCAATTTTTATAGAGGTGCAAGGAGAAAATTGTCAGAAGAATAAGGATTTGCATGAGTGAGGATAAAATAATTTAAAACCTCTTACTAAGAAGTATGAATCCTCATTATCATTTGATACTTGCCCCTACTTAAAGAAGGGACTTTCCGATCTTCTAATTTCATCGGCATAACCATTTCCTTGTCAGTCTCTTGTTCTTCAGATTTCCTAATGTAATTTGTTTGACGTGCCTATGATGCAAAATCAGAATGGTATTTACTCAAAAATCATGCTAGCCTAATACTACTTATAAGCTTTTGGCTGCAGTTAGATTTTTCATTTATGTTCTGGACCTTTCAGGTGCTTGAATTATACATATTTTGACAGTGAAATTGTCTCTGTTGCCACTGCAGATGTGTCATCACGGGTAATGGAGGTACTTCATACACATATCTTGGACGACCATGGGGACCTTTTGGAAGAGTGGTCTTTGCATATACTTATATGGATCAATGTATAAAGCATGTTGGCTGGAATAATTGGGATAAAATTGAGAATGAGCGAACTGCTTGCTTTTATGAATACAGGTAGGTATCTCATATCTTGTTTCATTTTGTACTGTTTTATGCCTGCAGGCATCCTTTTGAAATCAGTCGAGGTACTACAGATATATGGCCCAAGGCTTTAATTAATGTATCTATGGATCTTACTGAAAGCAGTACAGATGTAGCTTTATTCAATATATTCTACTAATAACTTGAATTTGCTAAGGTTGTTTAGGATGTAACTTCTTTCAAGTAATGCACCTTATCTGCTTGACCCATTAGACCTGGGACATGCCTTGTTTGGCCTACACATTTGATCGAAATACTTTTAACCTGCCTTGATATGTAAAAATTGCTGTCTATTATCAAAACTACAGGTGTTTTGGACATGGTTGCTGTCCATCCAAACGAGTAACATGGGCTAGAGAACTGATAGATGAAGAAGCAGAGCAGTTCCTTTCGCATCGTTTCATTGACCCAGATGCTAATAGACCTTGGCTTGCCCTCAGAATGGCCTCGAGGATTCCATATTCTGCTTAGAAATTATTGAGGTGACACAATTAGAAAGTTCCAAGCAGTTCGTTACATATGCGCTTAAAATTTCCACTGTTTGTGGAATTTGTGTGCCAATTATCTCTCTAATGATGCTATGGTTTGTGAAGAATAAAAAATATTAGATGATGCTCTTTCCCGCATGAGATCCCTATTAGATTACTTTTTCAGTAAACGATTTTCTGATTCATATTTTTAAGACCTGGTGAAATTGGTAAGCTGCAGAATAGAAGGATTGTTGGTGAATACAAACTAATGTTTTTGAGCAACTTGTATAGAATGACATTTTGCTTGATGCCCTTCGTGGAGGCATTGCCTCAATTGTGATTCAGGGTTAAAGCAAAGGAGGTAACATAATCTATAATAAACCAAGGAGAGATAATTTCTCATAAACCAAGCAGGATGCCTCTAATAATTAGGGTTGGGAGAAATGTCATATTGTCATTTTAAGCTAACAAGCGTTGTAAACAAGAATTTGTGACATCGCGTATGATTTTTTTTTTTTTTAAAGACAGAGGATAATGAATATGATTATATTTTATTACCTTAAAAATAATCTAAAAACCAAAATCTCTTTATTAACTTTAATTCATCAAGTAATAAAAAATAATGAAAGTGCTTACGACATTGTCATTTTAATCTAGTAATATTAGGTTTTGGAGAAATAAACGAGCGGGATACCCCTAATAATTAGGTTTTGGAGAAATATCTAATTGTCATCTTAAACTAGCAAGCGTTGCAAACAAAGAGTATGTGACATGGCGTATGATTTTTTTTTTTTTCAAAAAAAAGAAAAGACGTTAAATATGATTATATTATATTGTTATGACACTGGGTATGACTTTCGTTCTTTTTTTTTATAAAACAAGAGAAAACATTGAATAATGAATATGATAATATTGTGTTATTAAAAAATGATCTAAAATTCTAAATCTCTTTATTAACTTTAACTCATCAACAAATACTAAAAAAATAAAAAAGAAATTACTTGAAATTAGTTTAAATGATAAAGGTGGGATAAAAATATGAGTAATGTTAAAAGTTCAAAGTCTCTAATATAATTCAAAAAACAAAAAGTAAAAAAAGGGAAGAGGGTTATAATAATCCCGCAACTGGATACAGTGAGAAAACGTTAGACATGCGGAGGATCGAACCCCGTGCCTCTCGCACGCAAAGCGAGCACTCTACTATTCGAGCTCTATTCGCATCCAAACTGTGTTAAATATTTATTATAGAAATCTTACTCATTAATAATACAAACATTTGTCTTTTCCTCCGGAGTCGCCAATATGTTGCAAACCTATTCATTATACCATTATTTCTACCATCAAGCGTAATCAATGTGAAAACATCTACTTAGGGCTACCAAGTCGACTCAATGCCATGTAACCGTTAATTTTATGGATGGGCAAAATACTTAAATTTTATAGATACTTATAAAATTTATTTATTGAAGTTTAAATATAAGAATTTTTATCAATATATAAGAATTTAGATCCAAATTTAAATAGCATGATACCCAACCTTTTCCAAACCTGTAATATACTACATCTATGTGTGTATATCTTATGTATGTTTGTGTGTGTAGATATAATTGTAAAAAAAAAATTCAAATAACACTGAGTTTTAAATTATATTAATAATTGTTTATGATATTTTATTTTTTATTGTAATTTGATATGAACATATTTTATGTAAATAATTCAATAAATATGAATGGGTTAGGCTCAGGGATTCCAAAATTTAATGGAAATCAAACATTTTTTACTCATTAAATCCGAAGATAAAAATTATAATATCATAACATACCTACTTATCGTCATCAATTCCTACTTTTGGTTTGAAATTATTTTTCGGTTGAACTCTCTGGTTCATAGTTTTATTGATCACGAGAATTTGGATTGTACATTCAACTGGAATAAATTATATTAGCTCTGCCTCAAGATTTAAACCTAATTTAACAATCAATAAAGTCACCAATTAAGTGCGGCATCGTCGCCAAAGAAAGGATCATCCACCATTCTTTTGTCACTATTTTACTCATTCAACGAGAATAAGGTGAAGCAAGCATCATTTCCGACTAACCAGTCTAGAAGTGACCAGTGATCAGTCACCAATAGTCACAGCAAGAACATGATCCTTGCTTGAAACTATGAAAACGATAACGATCACGGACAACAATTTCACGGTTGTATATGCCAGAGGCAATCTTAATAGCAGCATGACAATCTAAGCATATCCTTAGGTTCTTGAAAATATATAATGAAGAACCAGATGGCGTGCTTATCAGGCCAAAACAGAGAGCTAACTTCTCACTATGTGTGAACAATACCTGCTCTACCTCCTCCAACTCTTCTGTGTAGTCCTCCCTGCCGGAAAAACCAGATAACACTTGGGAAGTTGTATTGGGAACATAACCAGCTAGTCTTAACTTTCGAATCATGTCATCTAGCATCATATATATCTCTGCAGTTCGCAGGTGTGACTTATCTCCTGCGCTGAACTGATGAAGTTTGCCAGCAACATATATTGAACTCATACCTGGCATCTTTCTGGTACCCCTGTTTTTAAGAACCTGCCTTAGAGAATCAGCCTTGTCCTCTTTTCCAGACAACGCATACATATTTGAGAGCAGGATATGATATTCTGTGTTGTGGGGATCCATCTGAACCAGCTCCTGCATCATCTGTTCACCGAGCTGCAGCTTACCATGGACACGGCAAGAACCCAGAATGGATCCCAGTACCACTTCATTTGGAGGAATTGGCATCTTTTTCATGAAGATGAAAGCTTCTTCAAGATACCCAGCCCGACCCAAAAGGTCTACCATACAAGCATAATGTTCTATTTCAGGCCTTATGTTGTAAACCGATTCAAGGTTGTGGAAGTATTGCCAACCCTGCTCAACAAGACCCGAATGGCTGCAGGCACTTAACAAAGACATAAAGGTCATAGCATCTGGTTTGGCTTCTTCAACCATACGAGGAAACATGTCCACCACAACTTTGCCCCGTCCATGCATGGCCAACCCTCCAAGCATAGCATTCCAAGCCACTACATTCCTCCGTGGCATATGCTTAAACACTATCAACGCAGTGTTTATCCAACCACATTTTGCATACATGTCAACCAAACTTGTGCCCACCATTATATTCATGTCCCTAACCATTGATTTAAAAGCATAAGCGTGAACCCACCTGCCCAGAGCCACATCACCTGACTGTGAACAGGCTGACAAAAGTGAAGAAAGTGTAACGTAATTCAATCCCATCCCATGATCAAGAACCATTTCTTTCAGAAGGGAAAAAGCATCCCGGGTAAACCCGTTTTCTACATAACCCACAATCATAATGGTCCAAGCAACCTCATTCTTCTCAGGCATCCTGTCAAACACCGCCCTTCCACTTTCCACTCCTTCCCATTTTACCGCTCCTTCCAGAATCACAGTCCACGACACAACACTATGTTCCTCCATCTCTTCAAAGACCCTTCTCACTTCATTCAGTAGTCCACACTTCACGTACAGATCCATAACTGCATTGCTCACCTTCGTACTGTTAATTAAACCAGGTTTCACCACTACCGCATGTCCTTGCAGTCCAACCTTAACATCCACCAGTCGCGCACAGGCATTGAACACACAAACCATGGCCACCTCATCAACCTCCCGGCCCTCTCTTTGCATATCAACAAAAATACTAAGCGCTGCTTGAGGCATGCCATGGCGAGCACAGCACCCAATCAAGGTGGTCCAGTCGACAAAGTCCTTGTGTGAGTGAGGAATTTCATCAAACACTTTGCGCGCATACAAAGCATAGCCGCAAGCTGCGTACAGATGAAGGAGGGCGTTGCAGAGGAAGTGATCGGGAATAGAGACGAGGCCACTGACAATGAGGGTGGCGTGGAGCTTCTTTCCGGTGTCGAGAGAGGAATTGCGAGCACAAGCTCGAAGAAGAGAGCGAAAGCGTGGAGCGAGGGATGAGGGGGCAGAGTGGGTCGTCCATCTCATCCGACAGATTTCGATGATAAGCGGTTATTGCCTTATTGACTCTGTCCCTACGGTTCAATCAGAAGGTAGAAGCGGTGGTTCGCTAATTGCCGCCTGGTTTTATGTCTCTCTAGAATCTTTAGTCCGAATCCTCCGCTTAACCGAAGGATGAGCAGGAGGCTCATTTTTAGAATGATTTAGATAATTTATAGTTTTTTAATTATTTATGTTTTTATTTTAAATAAGATGTAAACCAACTAATTTAGATTTGAACAGTCTAAATAGAGACAAACATAAGATTTAGCTCCCCAGAATTTGGCGGTATTAGCGAAATAGGCCAAGATTTTTTTCTGCCAATGTCACAATTCACAATACTTCCCTGCAGGGTCATGATCCAGAAGCTTGCTTAATAGCCCTAGATCAAAGTTGCATCTTAAGAAGACAAACAAGGACCCAGCTCTGTTGTCTGGGTGGGCTATTGAAGTATTGCTGCAATAACTGAAGCCGACTTGCCAGAGGTAGCTTGGGGGCTAACCAACAATAAGCAATCCTTTTGCATGCCAATGCAAAATATATTCGATCAGGGGTAAGAATTTGAATGGTTTACGGACAGAACCATGTTATACCCATTTTCAGGCATACTGTAATGCAGAACAAAATTTAAGTACGATTTTGAAATGTTTGTTATTATATATATATATATATTAGCACATGATTGAGTATTGCCAAAAAAATTTCCCACATTTATGTGTTTATTTAAGCACCTGATAATAAGTAACTATGGATGAAGGAACTCAAGTATTTTCTTTGATAAAATTAGGAACTGAAGTAGACCCAAAAATATACAGAACCGAAGGCTCTCCATTCGTCGTCTTATTTTCCTATTCAACTTCAACATCATCCCTCGAGCTGAGGACGATACTGAGCAAAAACGTTATTCGAGACAGAAGAACAAGCAGCCGAGTTATATGCCGCGTAATGGGCGTAACAATTACTCCGATTGATTAAAACCAATCCTCTCCAAAATTTAACAGCATAACCACCGTGAATTCTAGTAGCATAATATAATTCATGCAATAGCCAATAATCAATAGAAAATCAGAATTCCAAACGGGGCAAAGCCAGCATACAGATGTCATACACTCAAGAGGCAAAACAGAGTCAAATTAGCCTGGCACAACGTAGCATCTTTGTCTGAGCACTCAAAAACCAGAGTCAAAAAAAAAAAAAAAGGGCCGAGAATGGAAATCATTCTCAGCCATGTATCTAGACAATATTTTGAACCAATATCAGAAAATGTCTGGTCTTGGCTATTTATGAAGTTTAAAGAACAGAATTACAGCGATAACGACAACCAGAACCACAATGATGCCGCCAATAGTCCACTTGTTCCTGCTTATCCTTCTTGACATGTTAGACAAAATTCTCTTGCTCTTGCCTATGTTATCATCAACTCCATGAAGCTACAAGAGAGAATATAACCACCAATGAATAAGAGGGCATGTATCTTTTAAATACATATTTCTGTTTGATATTTCTAGACCAATTTCCAGCATAACTCAAAAGGGTAACAATCAGAGGGCATGCATACTGAAATTACGATAATAAGATAATAAAAATCTCAAAAAGCAGCCTGTCACCAGAGGAACTACAAGCAAATCATACACTTGATTATAAAAAAATTACCGTGGTATGTGCATGCAACAGAGATTGCCGCTGTGAATGCAAATCTTGAAGAATTGAAACACCAAGCTCTTCTGTTTCTAACATTGTTCTTCTACTGTCCTTAATGCTGTCACTAGATTTGTTCAACCTCTCAGTTGACATCATTAATCTTGCTCTCTGATCAGCTGATGCCTATTGTACATTCATGCTGGTGTCATATTTAGTGGTGTTAATCTTTAAAATAATTAGTAAATTTAAGACCAATCGTATCCCACATCTGGAAATCAGTCAGAATACTTGCCATTTGCCACAGTAAGAGTCAAGTCAGGTAATACCTTTGGACTAGTAGCCCAGCAAATTTATCATATTGTCAAATCTAACTTTTATGTGTAGCAAAAATGCAGAGACAGGCAGTGGTGGAGCCATAATATTCAGATACTCGGGAAATCAGTTACAACTTAAAAATTCATTTAGTCAACATGGAAGATACTCTATCATAAATATGATGATAACATCAATTTAGCCTTAACAATGGACCAATCATTCTCTGTCTGAAGGTATTTCATCTCTGTCAAATTTGGATCCCATATATATAGCTATACAGAATTTGATTGACTTTATATTTTCAGTTGTAACCCTTATATTCATTACTTCAATGGGTGCAAAAGCAATTTAGAAATAACAACAACAACAACAACCACAACAATACATATCCAAACACGCTTAAAAAATTCATTCTGGGCAATAGCCAAAGCTTTATTCATGTTGAATCATCCTTAATTAAAGGAATGCATGCGGCGGTATCTTTAAGGTGATTGTGCACAGCAATTGACCTACCCAACATAGAGTAGCATCAAATAAAAGATGATGAATATGGAAAAATTGCTCAATGATCAATTAGTATTAAGTAACATTTTTATCCATATACTTTAATCTTGTTTTCATGTATGTCCCTTGCATTTAAAAAAAGCTTCAGATAATTCATGTTAAAATTCCAATGTGATATACACTCCAACTTGTGCTAGCTTGGCTAGAGTATTAGTAACATGGCATAATGGCAGTAACGTATTTTGCTTGTGATGGTAAAGCCGCATCAACAACAGCAAGCCAACACTTAATCCATTACTTTTAAATCAAAACTACTCATTTCTAAAGAAAAACAAAAATTAATTGCCGCTTCAGAATAGTTTCACAACACAATGAAATACTCTTAAGTAATACATCAATAAGGAATGTTACCGTCAAGGTATCTGTCATGCCTGATTCCAACAACTCATCCCGAGCAGAAGGGTTCAAGTTACCAGATACAATTTTCTTGACTTCACTTTTAAGATTGTTCAGATCTGATTTATACTCCCGCAACTTAGCAAGAAGCACAGCCTTGATGTTTGGTTGCAAACTTCTTGCCTCAAGGTCCATTTTTCGAATCTACAATATCATAACTCAGCCCTATCAGAATTTCAGAGCACAGAAGAAAGCAAGACAATTTTCCCACAAGTATGAGAGAAGAAAGTACCAAAGCTTCTGCTTCATCAATTCCAGCTTTTATTTCAGAGACTTTTTGCTTCTTTTGCTCTGCAGATCAAACAAAAAGTGATATGAATTATAGCGGAACATATGACTCAGCATAAAAACATAAGCTTCAAAAGTCCCTCTTTTCTTGATAGAAGCTTTCAACTTATTCCACTCTCATAGTTCATTACTTCGAAAGGAATCATAAATTATTTAAGATCCATTGCAATTTCTAGTGAATCAAAATCAAATATCATTGTGACATGATTCTTCAATCACTTTATTCTATAATCGATACATTAGAGTGCTTCCCTAACTTGTCAACTGACAAAGACAACAAAGATGGGGAGGGACATCAAACATAAATATGTTTCTGAAGAACTAAGGCAAAAGGACACATGATAGAATGGTGCAACCATATAATAAGCCATTTTTTAACCTTCCTAATACCTCAAACTTTAAAACCCACAGAATGCAGTTTCTGCTCCAAATCAGGGCATTTCCAGAACCACTAAATGGAACAATAGAGAATCTAAGTCTAACACATTAGTAAGAGATGGGGAGGGACACATTGCAATTTCTAGTGAATCAAAATCAAATATCATTGTGACATGATTCTTCAATCACTTTATTCTATAATCGATACATTAGAGTGCTTCCCTAACTTGTCAACTGACAACGACAACAAAGATGGGGAGGGACATCAAACATAAATATGTTTCTGAAGAACTAAGGCAAAAGGACACATGATAGAATGGTGCAACCATATAATAAGCCATTTTTTAACCTTCCTAATACCTCAAACTTTAAAACCCACAGAATGCAGTTTCTGCTCCAAATCAGGGCATTTCCAGAACCACTAAATGGCTCTTATCTCAAATTCATCAAATACTTTTTGTTGCTAGGAATCAGTAAAGAGATGCTTTGATCCTAACAAAAAATGTGCCTGTATAAATAAGGATACAGAAGCTATCATGTCTTAACTCTCTAAAGAAATGATAGGTGGGAAGCTTCAGAAAGTAACAGTAGGAGAAATTTTTCCAGAGGCTATTTCTATTACCAGGCTCTAGACAACAATGGATCCGAAGTCCAAACAATGTATGTACAGACTATACAGCAAAATTGAAGGAATTTGAGTAGTAACAGAATAATATTGAGCATCATAATTAATTGATGTATGCTTAGTTGATGCCTCAGGTTAGACAATTACAAACTTCATCTTTTTTTTTTTTTGGTCTCTCCCTTTCTTTAGAAAGGTCGGAATTCTCAGTATAATAATGGTTCGTTGGTTCAGATAGTGTCTTCACCATAACAATGGCCATTATCCAAACTTGAGCATTCTGACGATTTAGTTAAAAAAATAAGTTTTTTTAATAAAGAGAAAATCCTAAGAGCTCCGCAAATCTTTAAATAACGATAAATACCTATTTTCGAGATAGGCAACATAATTTGACAAATTAACTGAAATTCCGAAACAAAATAAAGAATGATGCTGATTCCAGGGGGAACCCAGAAGCATCAACAATACACCGGACTCATTTTGGATTTAAAAGGAAAAAAAAGGAGGGGGCGGGGAGAGAGATCGAGCAAGAATCTTCAACTACCTCCATTAAGAGCAACGGCTGCAGTGCACTTTTTCGATAGATTAGCCGAGAGTTCGCAGTACTGGCGTTCGTATCCCTCAAAAACGTTACTCATCGTCCGAGACCTTCTATACCCTCTGTTCAATTCACGATCAACAAAAAGATTCAATCTCATCGATCGTCAGACAAGACGAAATTACTTTCAAATAATTCAGAAAACGAAATCAGAACCTTCGGACTGAATATTGACAACTAAACCCTAATTTGACCGATGCCGAAAGGCCAAGCATGAGAAAGTAAAATTTCGGTGTTGATCAGTTGGGTCAGGCAATAATCTAAGCGAAAATCAAACAATGAAATAGATCATAAGAAGAAACCCGTGGGCACGCACCTGAGGTTGTCGGAGAACCGGAGATGACACCGAAGTGTCAGAAACCGCCGGGAATTTGGACGGAGACCGGTGGTGGTGTTTCCTTATTATTTTCCGGAAGGGTCAAAACGGCAGCGTGGGGCAATCAGCGAATGAAGATAAAGCATAGCATAAATGTACTGCCGTTCGTGCCCGTGGCGTGTATGCTAAAAGGAATGTTCTTCGGCTCCCCCGCTTGAGTTGGTTGTGATGTCCGGTGATGACGTGGAGTGATACTATGCGAGCGCATGAGATACATTTACCTCGCAAACGAATTTGATATACAGCTCGTTCAGATTGAATTTCTACCATCTAAATTTTATTTTTTAAATATTTTAATTTTAATATTTATTTTTTAAATTGAAAATTAAAAAATTATTTTCATTTTATATTTTATATCTTCTAATACAAAATAAAATAAATTTTAAAAAATAAAATTTACATTATTTAAATTTAACTTAAACAACTCAAATAATACATAATACCCTACTCATCATTCTGTGATGCACACTGAAATCTGAACTCCATTTACCTCCTCGGGTTACCAAGTCCATCATCTCTTGAGAAACTTCGAAACCTTGCACTTGACCTCTTCCTCACCACAAAATAGAACGCTTTTATTTTTGTTTATTCTTTTCAATTAATAAAAATATAAAATGGGGTAGCACGTGCTTGTAGTCCCTACGTATGTAGAAATAAGGTAAACAAAATTAGAGGTAATATGTTAATTGGATGCTTTAAAAGCATAATCATTACAACAAATTACTGTTTTTTATCAATGAATACTTCGTTGTAAAAAATTAAGTACAAAGCAACAATACAAATACACGTAAAAGAGCACTCCAAAATATAGGAAAACATAAAACTAATTAGTGACGATATATGAAGCAAGAATATCCTGATGTAATAGGGTTGCTTAGAAACCCAACTAAAGAGGCACTTCTTCCTCGTAGTGGAACAAATTACTCAATAGGCAGCCAAATTTACAGAACACGTGACCAAAACAAAAGAACAAACTTCACAAGTTTGAGACTAGGCTTGAATATATCATGATAACTACAACACTCCTCCAATCAAAAGCAACTACTCAATGGTTGAGAACACCATAATCTAACTCCACAATGAAATGAGAAATGCCTAAAGTGTGAATCACTTGTAATCTTTTCTACATAGCCAACTCTTTCGTGTGAAGAGGGGGAGATAGTAAGGGCATCAAAGCCAAATCCATCAACAACAATGGCATAATCATTCCATATCAATACCTCAATACCGGTGTGGAAATAATCATGAAGAAAAAAACCACTAACATCAATAGGTTTTATTGAAACACAAGTTGGCATCCTCCTTTCGAAATCTTCCAACAAAGACAACTAAAGGCTATTTGAAAATCATCGAAGTCATTTAGTGTAACTGCTTGTCTAATCGCAAAACTAGTCATTGTAATTTCCCTCTCATCAATTGTCACCATATTGCCATCACCATTCTTGCTGCATCATTGCAGCACTTGGGCAATTACAAAGAATACAACAATTGTCATCAAAAGGATTGAGATAAGGAAGAAAAGAAGAAAAGGGGGAGGGGGGAACACTTATACTAATTAGGATAAGAGAGTTTCTCTACCATATCTTCTCCAATAAAGAAAATTTTTCGCTCTTTAATAGCAAAAAACATAAAGAACACTCTAAAAGGAAAATTATGCTCCAGTCAAAGAAGTTACACACAAACTAAAAAAAATATAGTTTTTTTTGGTAGCCCACCTACAAACAGAAATTGAGAACAAAACATTGAGTACAATAAATTAAGGGTAAAATGGGTGAAATACAATTTGGTACCTTATGATTTATCTTGATTCTATTTTAGTGTGTTATGGTTTAAAAAATTTGTAATCAAATGATTTAGAATTTAAATTATTAGTACATTGTTATCATATGATATTATTATCACTACAAAAAAATAAATTTTTACTGATGATTTTTAGTAATCATTACAAAATTTAGTACCAATTTTATTTGGTTATCACTAAAAGTTATTGTTAAAATATTATTTTTTATGTTGACAAAACTTTTAGTAATAATAGAAAAAAAAGTCACCAATTTTTCTTTGGTGATGACAAAAATATCATCACTAAATATCTTTTGTTATATGGACGCTAATCACAACGTAGTTATGACTCAACATTGTCACTATAAATTATTTAATAGTGACTTTTATTCTTTTAGTGGCAATGAATGTCGTTGCTAAAAGTAATTTTTTTGTAATATATGTTAATCTTTTAACAAAAAATGACATATGCACAATATATGATTTAAAAATTCTCCAAATTTATCCAAATTTTATTCACAAAACGCCCCAATTTGGCTAAATATTAGAAAGCATAATCCTAACTA
The DNA here is from genome assembly GCA_032878935.1 of Erythrophleum fordii. Classification (NCBI taxonomy): domain Eukaryota; kingdom Viridiplantae; phylum Streptophyta; class Magnoliopsida; order Fabales; family Fabaceae; genus Erythrophleum; species Erythrophleum fordii. The sequence goes on from JAVQMF010000045.1 coordinate 19,134,541, forward strand.
TTTGAACTAAATTAAAGATCTCATAAAGAAATTATGCATTTGAACAAAATTAAGGATTTTGTTTTGGGCAAACTTCAAGGAAAATTTTATGTTGTATAGATTGAAATTGGGATTTTGATTAACCAAGGGAGAAATTTCAATCTTTCCAATATAGGAAATTAGGGATTTCAAAAAGAAATTAGGAACTTATGACATATAGAGACAAAATTAGGAATTACATATAGAGGCTAAATTTTGGAAATATTTTGTTTTGGATGTGAAATTTGAAATTTCAATTGGCTAAAGGAAAATTTTTTATTTTTAATACATAAAAAATCAATAATTTTATAAGAAAATTAAAATTTTATGGCAAAATTTAACAAATTCTATCAAAAGTTAACAAAATAATACTATAAGGTATCAAAATGAAATCAAGCCAAACTAAATGATATCAAAATATACTTTATCCATAAATTAGTTATGAATACATAAACATATTAGAAATAAACCTTGTTAAGAAAATGCACTTGACATAATTATATGTTTTCTCAAAATCAATTTTATATATTTATCTTTAATAAATTATTTATTTTAAAAAAATTAAAAAAAGGAGCTATCTTTGATGTGAGATGTACCCATTTATATTTTATGTTATATCTTTTTACAGACAATATAATAATCACCCACATGTTTGTCTCACATAATAATTTCAAACTGAATGCATATGCTTTTCTACTTACTTTCATAAATTGAACAAAGGGGATGCTACTCGCACTTTCAATGGGAATTGAGGTATCCTTCTAATATTTGATTGGTACAAATTGAACAAATCGCTGCTTATTTTCAGTCATATTCCACAAGATATTTGGAAAGATGTTGAGAAGATGTAAGAGTGGTGGAATATTTGGATTTTTAAACTGGGTATATGATCGCATTACTGTTTGCTCTAAGGTTTGGGTTGGAATCCAAATCGCCTTCTATATATCTGTGAAGGTCACTGTACTGATCTTCCAATAACTGTTGATATATGTTACTTTGGTGTTGTTTGTTGTTTTCTTTAACTAATCAAATTGATATGTGGTTGGCTATTTTGTTGAGATATCCACTCCTGTTAAAATTGTTATATATATGGAAGAGGATAGTCTCACTTTTCAACCTTAAATAAATTTTGTATCATTGAAAAAAAATAAAAAAAATAAGTTAACATTTGGCTCCCATAGTTACTTTGTTGTAACTTAAAACATCTAAGTCTCCTTAGCATTGTAATTGAGGAATTTTGTCCACACTTGGTTCTATATGCTTATCATGAAGGTAATATGATTTTCTTGGCAAGTACCTTAAGAAATCACCAGCAAGGTTATGTAAACAAAAATTCTAGTCATCTATCTAAGAAGGGCATATATAGACACCTCGATATGTAAGGAATGTGTCAAATACCCTATGCGAGCTGTGCATGTGCATGTATTTAAGACCACGCAATGTAAGAAACTTGAACTGTCTGGCGATGATTACTAGGTATTGATATTGAATTAGTTATTTAGCTTGAAAAAATATTAATTTATGATTTATTAGTTTAATTATGGCTAAATTATAATTAAATTGATAATAATTAAATATTTTAAAATTTTAATATAACAAATAAATTTTAAATATTTAATTACTAATGTTATATTTCTTGAAATATTTGACAAATCATTTTTGAATTAAAAAACAAAAATTATCTATGATAAAAATTTAAAAATATTTAATATTAAAATTTTGGATGCTCAAATTATATTAGGAACTAAATAGTAAAAGAATGGACAATGTTATCTTAATAGCTAAGAGATATATTATTAGTAGTGTAGTATAATGGAAAGTAAATATAAAAAATGCTTGAGTAAAAAACATTTTTTGATTTTTTTTATATTTCTTTCTAGTTCAACTTATTTTTTCTTATTTTAAATTGTGTATATTTGTTTAAAATGAACTACATTGTTTTATGGAAAAGAATTAATAAAAAATTTTAAAATTAATTGACCTTTAAATCATTTAATTGTAACTAATTTAACTCGTTTTTCAATAATTTTTTACAAATCAATGTTATGAGTAAAATAAATCAATTAGTAATTAATTCGTGGATTTTCTAACTCGGACCAAGTGGTCTGCGTCAGATTTTTCAACGTTAATTAATATAATATATATATATATATATATATATATTATGGAAGTGACGTTGAGGAAATTGATTCATGGAAGAGCTTCCACGTGGCAACACCCCATTGAAACTTTAGCACGTCTTCCACTTGGAGGGTCCACATTAGTGTTTACATGGACTTTTTTTGTTTATTTATTAATTAAAATAAATAAGAAAGAATATAATATAAACATGTGGTTCAAATTCTAAAGCAAGCTGAAGCATATTCCAATTATTGTGCTGGTAATTTAACTTTTGCTTGGGAGATTTTAAGAAAACAAATTGCTAAAATAAAATATGATGTCTCTAATCAAGTGTTTTATAGATAGCTTTTGGTGGTTTAAAAAATGCAAGGAGACTAATTTCTTATATATTTATTGTCAAAATTTTCAATAAAAAAATGAAAGGAGACTGCGGTGTAGTGTAAGATACCAATGGCGATGACCGAAAGACAAATTTGTCTGCAAGTGACGGAGATTGTCTCCTTCCTTGGCACGGGGGTCTAAGTAAGTAGTTCCACCACCGTGCCGTACCATTTGATCTCCAATTACGAAATTATTAATCAACTATACTTAAAAGCGTAATTTCTTATATCTTATTATTTTATTTTTTAAAAAATTTTAATGATATAATGTTAAATTACAAAAATTACACAATCATCATATTTTAACTAAAAATTTAATATTAAATATATAAATAATTATATATAAATTTTGTGGCAAGCAAGTCTTTTAGTGCGTAAGCTATGCAACACAGCATTCCATACTACAAAAAATCAATCTTGGCTCTTCATTTTTTGTGTAATCTTACTTGTTCTTTTTTATTATTATTATTATTCTGTAAGAAGAAAAAGGTATGATGAAGAAAATTTTTTAATTTTTACTAAAAAAATAAAAATTAATATTTTAAATTAGAATAATAAAAATATAACTTAATATTTACTTGGTCTAAAAAATTGTCATCATCTTACTTTTAAAATGAAAAAAAAAATATATGACTGGAACTATACCAAAAAAGTCATGAAGGGCTAAGACTAATCTTCTGCAAAACAGCAAAAGGATCTGCTCACAAATTCTTTTCATTAGTAATTAACTTCCTTTTCTTTTCTTTTTACGCACATAGTTAACCACCATTTATTTGTTTGTCTTTGTTTCTTCCTCTAACTCTTGTGTTTGTCGCTACTAACACAATTTCTGTTTTTGTAACTCCACCCAGATGAAAATGAATCTAAAGATTTCTTGTGCCTTGAAAGTGATAGACTTGTCATTATTAATATACATAAGATAAAGCCTAATATCTATAATAGCAAAGTTTAGAAAACAAAGATAAATAAAGATGCATGTGTATAGCAAATACTTGAAATACAAAATATAGGAAGTAGATATAGATGATATATCATTGTTCATCGTAGGAAACATTGCACACATATTTTATCATTTTGATCACTTTTTTCTTTGAAATCATCTTCGCTCACTCTAATAAATAAAATTCAAATTCAAGTCTTCTTATGAAATTCTTTATACATTATATTTTATCGAAGATTTAGAGAGTAATGAAAATAAGGATAGCACTAGGAAAGTAGTTAGATAGAAGAAGTTGAGTAATAGGAGTCGAATATCTTATGCTGAATGAAGGGTTGGCATTGATTAGTGAGTTAGACTTTGCGATCAAAATTAAGACATTAGAAAGGGAGGAAGTGGCATTAATTAACGAGAGTGGGATGATTAAAAAATAGTAATAAACAGCGTAAAGGCAAACTTAGTTGGTATCACGCGTCATCAAGTGTGTCTATCGTCTTATCTTATCAAGTAAATGTGCACCACAATTTGGTTTCTCATCATGATCGCATCTTCAGTGTTTGGAGCAAAGCATCATATTTTTTATGATATTCCAGTACATGGCAAAAGGAATAATCTCTTTTTATGGTAATTTAGTATTATTTTTAAATAAAATTCTTTAATTATATTTATTATTATTTTAAAAATAAAATTACAATATCATATGAAGGTTTAACATTAACTAAGTTAATTTTATTGTCATATTAAGAATAAAATTATCATCTTATATGATTAAAAAAATTAATTTGTTTGATAGAAAATAAATGCAAATAAATATTTTTATAACATGTATTAAAATACTTGAAAAATTGAGTGTAATTTTTTTTTAAAAAAATATCAAATATAGTTTAATTAAATTTTAAAGTTGATTAGCTTAATTTTTTCGGAGTAATAGTATATTTTCAGTATTTTTAATTGTCTAAACTTAGGTTTTTTCTTCCTGTTTTCATAATATTGTGATCATTATACAACAACGACCATTCAGCATAGGGGATGTAGCTCAAATGGTAGAGCGCTCGCTTTGCATGCGAGAGGTACGGGGTTCGATCCCCCGCATCTCCATGTATCATCTTTGCCTTTTGTTTTGAAAAGTGGATGAAACTTTCTGATCGTAAATGAAAAAGGGTCTGTGTATAGTGGTGGGGTCCAACAAGCGTGACTTCTTTGCGACAAGATAAAGGATTCCACATCCCAACTTTGATTTATTGCATATAAAAATCTGTGTATTTTTTTTTCGAGTGAGAAATAGGGCAAAAAGCACAAAAGAGGGGGGGGGGGGGGGGGGGGGGGGAATGTAAAATTTCTTCATTAAAAATTAGAGTAAATAAATGATTTAATTTTTTATAAATTATTTTTTTCTCAATTTGATCCTCAAAATAAAAGTGTCTCAATTTATTTCTTAAAAATGGTTTTCCCCTCAATTTGACCAACAAAAAATAAAAATTTCTCAATTTAATTCCTAAACATTTTTTTTAAACATTCTTTGCAACAAGATAAAGGATTCCACATCCCAACTCTGATTTATTGCATATAAAAATCTGAGTATTTTTATCCTCAATTTTTTTCGAGTAAGAAATAGGGCTAAAAGCACGAAAAGGGGGAAATGTATAATTCATTCATTAAAAATTAGAGTAAATAAATGATTTAGTTTTTAATAAATTATTTTTTCAATTTAATCCTCAAAATAAAAAGTGTCTCAATTTATTTCTTAAAAAATAGTTTTCCTCTCAATTTGACCACCAAAAAATAAAAATTTCTCAATTTAATCCCTAAGTATTTTTTTTAAAACAAAATAGCCCTCTAAGAAACATTTGTAATTTTCTAATGCATTGAAATCTAATTTGTCTTTATATTGAGAACACATGAACAAGTCCATATCATTGGTTAATAGATATGTAGGATTTCATTTTTGTTTAAGGAATAGACTATTTTTATTGAGAAAAAAAAATGTTTCACAGAGTAAATTGAGAAACTTTATCTTTATAAGAATAAATTGAGAAGATAATTATTTTTTATGAACTAAATTAAAAGGTTTTATTTTAGATAATTAAATTAAGATATTTTTTTAGGGATTAAATTATTAATTTAGTCTTAAAACTAATAATTTTTAAAAGAAACTACATATTACTTTCCTAAGGCATAATTACACAAGTGGTATATAAACTTTAAAATGTGACAAACTGTCTACAACACTTTAAAAGTAACCAAATATGGCTTGAAGTCATATTTGTTATTTGGTATCCAAGAGTGTTTTGTGACTTTTTAAAATTCAAAGTTGTTCATTTATGTCTTAAAGTTTATATATAAATTTTGTAATTAGTCTTTAATTTAGAGGAAAAGAAACAAAAAAAAAAAACTGGGCTTTTAGTTGACGGTTGACAGTTAGGCCTCATTTGATGTAGAGAATTAGTTTTTGATAGAATAAGAATGAAAAATGAAATAGGAATTAAAAATAGAAAGGAATCTTGTATTCCATAATTATGTTTGATATGATGGAAAAAGAAATATGAATGTTTTTATTTTTTTATATTTGATTAAATAGAAATAACATAAAAATAAAATGAGAAGAGAATTAAAAGATCAAAATATCTCTAATTATTACTAATAATTATAAAATGTAATGAAATATTTATTTTTAATTACTACTAATAATAAATAATAAAATAATTATTTTTAATTACTAATAACAATAATAAAATAATATTTTAATTTAAAATTTTATTTTTGATTATCTTTAATAAAAAGATTATTTTTTTTTTCATTTTTTATTCTATGTAAAGCCCAATTCCTTTGCATGAAGAATGAAGAAAGGAGAGGAGATTTCCACAAATGTAAAAATGGCTAATCCTATAGAAAGAGACTTCCTGCATACCAAACAATCCAATTGCTAGATTTCATTTCCCTCTCTCATTCTCTCCCTCCGATTCCTTCATATCAAACGAGGCCTTAAAGCTAAGGGAGAATGAAAGTGACGTTGATGTTGGGCGGGGAAAGTGGACGTGGATGAGCTCAATGTTTTATACTTTTTATTTTAGCCTAAATTATTATTCTTTTTTTTTTTTTGGAAAAAAAATTAAATTACATAATTTTTTTGTTCTAAAAATATATTGATATTTTCATTTCAAATAAATAAAATAGTAAAAGTACGAGATTTAGTTTACAGACAGAATTAAATTTAAATGCAATTTATTATATATTTATTATCATTTTTCTCTATCAAAATATAATAAATGTATAAATTTTTAATAAAAATATAACAAACGTCTAATTTAATTGGTATACTTATATGTAAAAAAAATCATATACTCATTATATTATAATTGAAAAACTATGCACTTATTATGTTTTTTATTAAAAAATTTGACGATAAATATATAAGAAATTATATATACGTTTTTTTTTTTTAAGAGAAATCCAAGGTTGATATAAAAGATCCAAATCGAGATTTTAGAGGGAGCTTTAAGTGAAAGATTAGGGTATTTATTATTGATATATCTAACAAATATTGTCTCATTTGTGACAACTGTATATGTATCGCACTTAATTTAAGCAAGTGAATTTCAACGTGATTTCTAGTTTAATCCGCGCTTGATGCATAGCTTATGATGATCTACAATATTTCACAAAAGGAAAGTGGTTCTTAAGTTGGTCCAGAAACATCCCTGTCTGGGGGTGTTGGTGGACGAAAACCCCACAGATGTTTATACATTAAAAAAGTTAGATGATAATGTAATTTTAATCAATCGAAGTTTGATAATGACATTATAAAAATATTTGAACAAAAAATCACATAAACGGTTGCACTGGGACATTATGTTATGTCTCAGGTATAAACATTGGGGAAATCGTTTTTCATGGCCATTATTAGCAACGACAAGAGCAAACCTCACTATTAATTAATTATTATTTGTTGATTTCTAGTTAATTGACTGAGAATGATATTGGCATTGTTTAGCCGTGAAAGGGACTTTCACAATGTCATTTCTTACACGTTACATAGCTAATTGCTTCTCCTAACCCTTTTCATGACTTGATATGATTTGTTTTCTAGCTTGATAATAAAAATCTAAGAACTCCAATTACTTCAGCCAAAGGTGAGAGTTAAAAGAACAAGATCTTTGAGTTGAAACCATTGAGAAATTCTTATTTATATCCGATCCATCCTAGATCAAGTAAATCATGTCTATACATATATACCAAAAATAGATTTAACATCCATTTCAATAACGGAGAAAAAGCAAATTATAAATACCAGAAACATAGAGAAATCAGAATTTGCAAATGGATATATAACTAAAATACTGTTATTCTAATTTAGAATCCAAACAACAACTGTAGTTTGCTATGCTGTTTCATTCCTTATGTAGGTCATTGGTTTTGCGTCTAAGGTTGTTTTTCTTGGTATCTTTTCCAATACCGTTTGATATATATACATGCTTGAAGGGCTACAACCTGAACCTTTCCAAACAAGGTTATGATGGGAGGTCCTCCTCTGTCTCACATCTCCTTTATGCCTTGGTTATAATGGCAAGTAAGAGCAGATTATGGGCAAAAACGGAGAATTAGTATTGATTTTTTTTTTCGTAGGGTAAACCTTCATCATGTGCTGAAAAAATGATTCTAATATCAATGGACTCTTTTGAAGATTATTCATATTACTTTGTCGCCCCATCGTTTGATTTTGTTTAAACTCTATCAAATGTTTGTCATACAAAAAATTTTATAGTACTATCTTACTTTTATCTTTGGCTACTAGGATTAAATTGCAACTAAATCAAACTTTGAAATTAAAAAAAAAAAGGAAGAAAATTGACAAAACCAATTAATACCTGGGTATTTGGAGAGGAAAGAAATATAATTTAACTCTATTTTTTAATGACATAGCAACTGGAAGCAGTGGCTACGGCCAATTCGGGCTCACACTCCCAGGAGAAATCTAAGTAGTAGCCTTTTGTCCTGGTCAAGCAATAATATATATATATATATATACATATATATAAATATTAAGGGTGCACCAATTACAAAGTCTCAAGAACTGCCAAATGCTTGGATATGAAAGCCGAAATTACAAAGAAACAAACGAATAGAACCAACTAATGCGACCAATTCAGCCTCAAAACTTAGTTGACAGTATCTTTCAGCTTGCACTACCCTCTTCATATATAAACCGCACACTACCTTCAACTTCATTTCTAACAATCACCCATAAAAGCTTAATAGAACAACCAAGACTCAGAAAGAAGAGCTGAAAATGGCAAGGAGGAGAAAAGCTGTGGAAATAGAGGAAGATGGAAGCATGAAATGGGATGAGATTTTGAAGGAAGCTGAAGCACTAGGAGGGACCAGAAGAGCCAGGAAGCGTTTTGTTGGGGTCAGACAAAGGCCATCAGGAAGATGGGTGGCTGAGATTAAGGACACTATTCAGAAAATAAGGGTTTGGTTGGGAACTTTTGACACTGCAGAGGAAGCAGCTAGAGCTTATGATGAGGCTGCTTGTCTGCTTCGTGGTGCCAACACTAGGACCAATTTCTGGCATTGTTCTAATTCTTCTTCAACCCCTGCTCTTCCCTCAAGGATCACCAATCTCCTCCTTCAAAGGCTTAAAGCAAGGAACGACTCTTGCTCTGCTTCTTCTGATTTTTCTTCCCCTGGTTCTCTTCTTGTTGATCACCAAGAAAAGCAGCAAGCAGATGTATATAATAAAAAAGAAGCTGCAGATTTTTCTATTGACCAGTTCACTGATTTCCTTAATGATCCTGAAGATTACAGCACAGGCAACAATGACTTTAGTCACTTTACTAATAATAGTGCACAAGTTGATTCCTTTACTAGTAGTTTTGAATCATGTTTGACTGAAAAAGACGAGTGCAGGGGAAGAGAAATGGGTTTGGAAAATAACCTCAGCAATGTTGCTGACTGCAATTCAGGAGGGGAAAGAGAGGAAGAAAGTGAAGAAGAAATCACCCGTCTGGGTGTTCAGGATTTTGAATTTCTGGACAATGTTGCTCCATCATGTTACTATTCAGCTTTTGAGATGGCTGAAGAGATGGAGGAGCCTGGGGTGGAGGCAGAGAGCTACGGGGATGAGCCGTCCATGCTCACAGCTGCCATGAAGAGGATGAAGTATGAGAGGAAGTTCTCAGCTTCCCTTTACGCATTCCATGGGATACCTGAATGCTTAAAGCTGAAACTCGGATCAGGAAACTTGAAGGGGAGAGGGGATTCTGATCATTTAACCAACCTTCAGATGGCATGTAGTAGCAAGGAGAAAATTGAGGGGAATAAGGAGGACAAAGAAGCCATGGGAGTAATGAATAGGAAAGACGAAGAAAAACCACAAACATTAAACGAGGTGGAGTGTTCTTCTTCTTCTTCCAATGTTGATGGTGAATTGTTGCTTTTGAATTCGCTGGATCTTCCTCCCATCTGTTTTGTTAACTAACTAAATAACGTTTGGTTCGATTATATCATTCGTTTCTGTAACTTGAATGTATGCTAAGCGACATAAATTGTAACGTTAGATTTTGTAGTAATCAAGATGAAGTAATTTGTGATATCTTAGTTCATTATTCTTTTTCAGTCAGCCATTCAAAATGAGTTCTGCTCACACTTCTAATAGTAGGCAAATAACTGATTCTATCCATATGTCTATCTCATTTATTAATAAATAGCAACTTTAGTGCTCATTATGTGTTGGATGATAGTGCAAAAGCCCATAGAACACTGGAGATGAAAACAAGAACAGATTTCAACAACAATTTTCTATTTCTTTTTTTTTGGGTAAAAAAAAATGGGAGAGAGGGATAGCACCCCCAATTCCAGACAGGGCTCGAAATTCTAGTAATTGAGAGTTTGTACCTTCAACCGCTACTAAAAACCTAATCATTTATGCTATGTTTGGATGGGGAGAAAATGAGGGGGGAGAGAAAATCAGAGGGGAGGAATCATGTTTTCCCCCGTTTGGATGGAGAGAAAAGGAGGGAGAGAGAAGAAAAATGGAGAGAAAATGCCTGTGGGTCCTGCATGTTTTTTTTTCTCTCCGGATGTGGGGAGATTTTGGAGAAAAAAGAAGCTGCAGCATGATGTGTATTGTTTATTTCTCAAATTGCCTCTAAACATAAAATTTTTTCCCCGTGTCTTTCTCTTCGAAAAAAATAAATGCTTCAAGAAAAAAAAATTGAGTAAAGAATGAAAAATGCAAAAAAAAAAATTATCAAAATAGCGACATCTCAACATAAAGATGAAAAAGCTTCCTTCGAAAATAGAAAATAAAAAAAGAAAAAAAATTCGCTGAAAAAAAAAAAAGTCAGACCGACCTTTTTTTTTTTTTTTTCTGTTTTTCATATTTTTTTATTTTCAGCAAATTTTTTTTCTTTTTCTATGTTCGTTCTCAACACAATTTTCTTGGAAGCTTTTTCGTTTTTCGCATACATATTTAATATAAATAATTCCTTTGAATTACAACGTAATATGTATCTGGCGGCGCAGGAAAGGTAAAACTGTAAAAAAAAAAAAACCACTTTTTTCCTCCACATATTTTTTTTCACCGCATCCAAACGAGAGAGGGAGAGTACTTTTCTTTTCATTTTTCTCCTCCTTCGTTTTCGCCCCACTTTTCTCTCCCTCTCACTTTTCTCCTCCCCCATCCAAACAGAGCGTTAAGGTCTTGGGGATGGGCCAGCCACTAGATCACTAGTAGGAGGCGGCAAGTTGAACAAATCACATGAGAGTACTCCATTAATGGGTGATAGATCTTTCCACGATCAGTTGCCACCAAGTAAGATTTGAGTGACAGAGGGAAATCGAACCCACAACATAAAAATTGCAGAATAGACTCTCTTGCCACTTGTGCCAACCTACATTGGCAACAATTTTTCAAATTGTTCCTACAATTCCTTCTCTCACTCAGAAAGATGTGACTTATGTGAGTCTAGCCCAACATTTTTGTACTTCAATTGGAAAGAAATGTGTATAATATGTTTAGGGGGAGGGAAGGGAAAACAATGGATTGGAGTATTTATTAATATTTTTAAAATCAAACTATCCATCAACTGAAAAAATTGAGTAGTTCATGGTCAAGTCGTCAAACTATGATCAAATTGTGATTAAATTAATTTAATTAATTGATTTAAAAATGTATTTGATATAATTTTATAACATTAAATTTTAAAATTTATTATCAATATATAATTATTTAAGATCATATTTATATAAAAGTTGGTACTAGTTAAGCAAGCCTCGTTGGTTTTTTGGTGGAAGTGTTAGTCATTTCACACGAAGTCCCATGTTTCAATCCTATCTTATTAATTGAAACCTCGGCCAGTTCAAACACTTGAACAAGCGCGGCTTTCCAAACCAAGCTGGTTTATCCAAGGTTCCGAAGGAAAGAAAACACTAGAGAGGTAGCCCATGAATGATTATTTGTCTCCTTTCCTCTTTTTCCTTAATGATATATATATATATTGCTTGGTTCAAACCTACAACGAGAAAGAGTAAACAATAAATGTCCCACAAAAAAAAAAGGTAAACTCAACTTTCGTATACGCTAAATTGATTTAGGCTATAGCGCCAGAGGGAGAAAGTAGTATTAGCCTAATGCAGAAATGATTCTGAAGAGCAAAATGGATATCAGGGAGCGGCAAAACCGATTGGCTGAGAAAATTTTCTAGTAATGAACTCTGCCTTTCATGGGTGATTTCAATGTACGGTCTTGCAGTTATACATCCATACCATCACAGACAAGTTGTCAACAGACCATGTGTAGGCCAATAAAGCCATTATGAATTGCTAGATTAACCTCTAGAGTATCTTCTTCCTAGTGCATTCATAATATATGACTTGGACAAATTCTGTAGTTTCACTCGCTAATGTTGACGTTTGTGTTTCAGCCTGTTTTTATCTTCTTTCCTTATTACATGCTGCACAGACAGAAAACTGCGTTTCAAGCACCAGAATCAACAGTATTTATCACACAAATAAAAACCATAATACGCATTAAAGACTAGGGCTAATTCTTCCATAGCATTCCCAGAGATTTCACTTTCACATAGTAGAAATTCAGTTCCCAGCAGGAAAGCCAAACCCAGTCGAACACCAAAATTATGGAACCCAGTCTGACATTTAGGATTGGCTTGTAATAATGTTCACCCTTGTAAAAAGAGTAGGGTTATACCAGAGACGGTGAAGAAAGACAAACTGAAAATGCACTTATGTACAATGCAAGCTAATTTACAAGCTACATAAGACATATCTCAAAGTCTCCCTTGTCAGCCTAAGCTCTTTGCTCTAGAGGACACGAAGCTGCGCAAGGAAGGAAGCACAAAGATCCAAGAAGAGAAACTGTGGGCCCTGGACCCTTTGAAGATCAAGAAGATACTTCTCTTCACGGGTCTTGTAAAGCTGTCAAATCCATGAAAGAAAGGAAGAGATGTTAACATTGGAGTTTAAGAATATTCTGGAGAAGATAATCACAAGAGAATCGCAATCTCCAGATGTTACTATGTGACACTATCAATAGACAGCAACGAGAAATCATTTTAATCGTGATGCCCAGAGAATGCAAAATACAAGTGGTAACTTAGGAGAAAATATAATTTTTAAATGTTTACTGTCAGGTTTTCCAATAAAAATATGACAAATAGATTTTAGTCATTGAAAAAACTTATAACAAACACCCAAGAAACTTAATGCAAATCTAACCCTAACTTAAACTAGGAGCATCAAAATGGTAAATAACATGTCAGGTACTCTTTATCTACAAAACATATCAAGTACTCAAATGAAAATAATCTGTAAAACCTTAGCTGTGGTCCTAAGCCACTTAAATTTAGTAAGGGATTCTTGTCCGATCATGACAGTGAAAAGTTGCAGTTAAGGCTGTGTTGACATTTCTTCTTTAGCGAAATACAACAAATTGAGACTTCGGTTTTCAAGAAAGGTTACCTGCACTTCAAACTTGACTACGTTTGACTTAGAAACAGCTTCATTCTCAATAATTGCGGAATCATCTCCAAAGTAGTGATTGTTCACCATTCCTTCACGATGACCCAGAATGCCAGCAACCCACCTGCACTTCATGTTATAGTGTCCAATCTTCTTCCAACATACATTCAATTCTTGCAGAGCTTTAAGGACCTCAGTCATTACTTCACGAGGATGTGCTCGAGACTGGCATAAGGTAATGAACAGGACAATAATTACCAAAACAAGTCCGTCAAAGCTTACTTTTTTCTGATACCAACTATTAACAAGGAACAATATGGACACTAACATTTTTATATGCGTGTAACCAGTGAGGAAAACAAAGCAAACAAACACCAGATTCAATCAACAAAATTGATCGCCCAAGCATTCATAGAAGAGAGAATCAGTTAAATAAACCCAGACATCCAACAGTTATTTCCTCTTAAATCAGTTACACATCATCACCAGTGAAGGTAGCATCAATTGCAAAAGCGCTCATTATGAAGTCAGCTTCATTATGAAAACAGATAATTAAAATATTGTACCTGAAGCCCAAGGGCCCATTTTCTCTCAACAGGGAACTGTGGTCTCAATCCAGTTCCTTGATAATCCATATACCCTGGAAAGCGGTTCCCAATAGCTGGAGCAGCAACTTCACTGGGATGCGTACGATTAAAACCAGTATCCTAAGCAATCATCAAATAACCAAAACTAGTGAGCTTTGCAAAATTTTGTTTTAAAAATAAACAAAAAGAAATATAATATTACAGGGTATATAACAACCACAATTATAAACTCCATAAAGAACAATATCCAGGAAAGAAAATAAATTCAATATTTCCAATACAGGTTATGACAAGTGATCTTGGGACTGCTGCCCAGTTTACACAAGGCTACAATTTACAGGCATGTCAGAGATGTACCATATCAACCATTAGATATACATCACTTCATTATAAAGATCGACTAATGAAATCTAAAACAGCCCAGGGGAAGACAAACTCACCATACTCTCTTGAAACTCAGCACCAAGATAGCCACTTGAAACACGGAATCGATTGTCCAATAACAAATAGTATGCCACAGTACCCTGAAATACATGGAAGGAAGTATGAGACAATGTGGCAGATATACATTGAAAGAATGAAGAGTGCATACCTCATTCTGTATTCTATTGCGAAGAGATTCAACCAAATGATTCCTATCAAATCCCATCTTAATCACTTCCTGAAGAATTTCCTCGTCAATCTACAAAACATGATATAGGTTGGACTTGATTGTTTGCCCAGGTCATAATTTTTCCAATAATTAGCACTAAATCATCTGAAAAACTTAATATTACAAACTCATACATACACACTGCAATACCATTAAGGGGAAAAAAACGACAGAAGGCACCTGAAACTCTTTATATGCCATAGAAATCCACATAGAGACCAGATGCATGAAGATGTGTGGATTATAAAGTTACTAAATGCCTAGAACCCTACATGTTCATGTCAAATATAATCATACAGAATTAAAAGAGAGAACTTTATGTTAATACTAAGACAATCATGCACCAAATAAGGTAAGTTGCAGAAGGAAAGTGAAATTTAGAAATTTAAAGAATTAAGGAATTCTTTGCCCTCGTTTAAAAAAGGCACAGCATATTCCTTAATTGACCTCCAATACCACTGGAAGAACATAATTTCAATTACAGAAGCATAGTGCCAAAGAAACTTCCTTTTATACAAGCATGTTTCTCCATCAAAAGAACAATGGGCAATCATGGAGAAAATAAGAAACATAAAAAAAAAAAAAACAAATTAGCAAAAACCATTTCCCTGTAGACAAGCCAGCTACCAAACACTTGATGAAACATAACGTGGCGCAAAATCATACATCATATAGGAGAAAGGTTAACAAAAGTACCAAAATAGATGTATTATGAATCGACATAAAACCTTTTTGGCTTGTTGTAAAGTATCTGGTGGTGGCACTGCCAGATAACGAGGGAGATGAGCTTGGAACCATGGGTGTTGACGGATCTCAGGTATGGTCATCCTTTTCATAGGATCAACCACAAGCATCCTCGGTATCAGATCTCTAGCACTAGCTGATAGATGACTAGGAAGAGTGTATATCCCACCCTATAAGAAATAAGAGGTGAAGTTGGGAAGCACAATAAGACCTCAATATATCTTTGAGAACTACTAATATGTAGAATTTTTATCTGATGGTTTTATACATCACTACAGTGTAGGCTCACATTCTCAGCTACCAAAAGCGCTCAGAAGAGAAGCAGAAGAAATAGAAAAATGTAAAAGGAAACACCAGAGAACTCCTTCCCATCCTCTCTCCCAATTAAAAAGTGAAATAACTGAACATAACTTTCCCAGGCATTGATATTAGACACTACATTAATATTACCAATAACAACCTGATTCATACTGTTTCTAGGATAAACAGATTCCGCAATAGAAATGATATTGTCTGCAAAAAAATAACAATTAGAAGCAGGACTGGACACCAAACATCAGAAACCATTAACAGCATAAGTACAAATACAAACCCCTGAAGGAACCAAAACTGATAACCTGATCTTAAAAAGATACAATGGGTATTGAGCTCAAACCTATTAGCTTTTCTGGCCTAGACATAACCCTCCTTCATCACAAGGACAATACCAAGCCCTGAACCCCGGAAGAAAATAAATTGACATGAAGGTGATATTCTAAAGACTCGTCCTGCCCAAAAGATATAAGATTAAAGTGAGATCAGCAATACCTTTATTTTCTTGAAGAGGTTTGGAATGTTTTCATCATCAAAAGGAAGGGTGCCACAAAGAAGAGCATATAAAATTACACCACAGCTCCAAACATCTACTTCAGGTCCAGCATACAATTTTCCAGAGATAACCTGCAAAAAGTTGCAGAGTACAACCAAAAAATATGAATCACAAAAGACACCAAATATGCATTCCCAAATTATCTTCTAAATAATAACAAATCCATTGTATTGCAATCAAAAGAATTCTCAACCTCCGGAGCAGCATAGTTTGGGCTCCCACAACTTGTCTTAAGAAAGTGACCATCACGCATGATGTTGCTCAAACCAAAATCAGCAATCTTGACATTGCATTTGGAGTCCAACAGTAAATTCTCGGGCTTCAGGTCTCTATGAACCACCATATTCCTGTGACAGTACTCCACACCAGAGATTATCTGCTTCCAAAACAGAAATTAAGCTTAAATGATGTGACATGCATAAGTTGCCAAAATGCAAAAAATAGCACTCAATCCTACCTGCTGAAAAAAATTACGAGCTTCATCTTCTTGCAACCTTCCCTTTTCTACGATGTAGTCAAAGAGCTCTCCAGATTTTACATATTCCATAACAACATAAATGTCTGTCGGAGTTTCTATGACTTCATAAAGCCGTATAATGTGAGGATGCATGAACAATCTTAAAATTTTGATTTCTCTTCTCACTACAACAAGTTTGAAGGGGAAAAAACTAGATATTAATAGACTATACAAGAATATTCAATCAACAGAAACTACCTGTAGCAAATATGCAGAATTTGAAAGCTAACTCGTAAGAAAATCAGTTGTGTGTTTCTCCCCAACCTCCATACCATTAGAATAATAATGGAGATCCTAGGAAATTACCTAGAGTTCTTCAACCAATAAACCAGAACCTTCCTAAACAAAATTATAAACTTGAAAATCCAATGCCTTAGAATTATATGAAGATTCAAGCATATCTGAAAGCAAACTATACAAACCTTTTTCTTCCATTTCCATGCTCTTTATCTTACGGCGGTTAAGGATCTTAATGGCAACTTTATGACCAGTCAATACATGCTCTGCAATTTTCACCTTACCAAAGGATCCAATACCAAGTGTTTTCCCCAACTTATAATTTGGCAAAAACATGTCCACCCCAGCACCACCACGGCCAGTTGATCCATCCATTTTTATATCTGGAGGCATAATTAAGGATGAAACATTATGAAAATTAGATGCATCAAAGTATATATACAAATATAAAATAATCAATCTTCTTTTATCAGTTATCAAAAGCAACATACTCAAATGGGATCGCACGCAAAAATGGTCACAAGTGGCACCAAGCTTTTTCAAAGGCTTTTCACACAACACCAGTACAAATTAAGTATGCATCCCAGGCAATAAAATGTCTCACATACAAAAGTTTTTAGTGCTATTAATATTAACGACCATACAATAGGAATATCCTTAAGATTGATGGATATTGCATTTTGGAAAAAGGGTTTCCATAAAAGGATTAAATTAAAGAACAAATACCGTCTCACTAATAGTTGTAATTAAAGACAATAAGACTGTGATTTGCGATTCAGGCCAGTTTAGTTCACAACCACTATTGTGTTCTAAGATAAAACTCGACAATATTTACAATGACAAAACCATGCTTAACAATAAGAGGGACTAAACCATACTTTCTTTCCTTTTCATAGATATTGCACACATCTGCAGGTTTTGAACTTATAATGTCCCTTTCCTGAAGGGTTTGAAAATACCACTAGACGTACAGGTTGTAGACAAAGTTATATACAATTTTTCTCGGGAAGATTCCATCATAGTGCATTGGGGCCTATTAATTTCATTGGAACATCATCATAATTTCCACCGTTTGGTGCACTACTCAACAAAGATATCCTTTCCTGGTGTTGAGTAAAGTAGACGATGGGTAAATTTTTACAGATCAGTAGCAAATAAACCAATAAAAATGAAGAAAATGACTTCCTCTTCTTGAAGCAAACCTTATTTCCCAAGAAAAAATAAAATAAAATCACCCAACTATCAAAGTTTATTAATTGTTTTTCATTAAAACCAATTACCTTCATAGAGAAGGCACGACCGATCTCAAATGTTCTCACCTACCAGTTACCATCAACTGACTTTCCTTATTTCTATATCCGACTAGAAAATCATATGAAATTCAGTCAAATTTTTTGGTGAAAAGAAAAAAAAAAGCGTTCGACAAAGCATTACTGCAATCAGGTTATTTTTCTCAAGAAAATTCTGAGCCTGATAATAAGAGCAAGCTTCAAAATACTGACAATTCATTCAGAAGCATAAGCGGAAAAGAGATAGAAGCCATGAATAGAGAAATCGTTCATTAAAATACGAAGAGTAATGCAACATAAATCTTCGTTTGACCGCTTTCTTGAATTAATATGAAGAGAAATCGTTGGACTATATTTTCTACCATAGCCCTTTCATTTCTAGATGAAACGAATCCAGATCGCCCAAAGCTGAAACGCAATGTTACGATTGAAACGCTTAATAATACATTAAACGCGGCGCAGAATAAAGAATGATAGCAGTAAAAGTTCAATTCAACGATGAAAAGAATCCATTTTGAAATTCGATCCAAGAACCCCGAAACGTTACCACAGCTTCAACCGTAGACGGAGTGAAAAAAATCTTCGGATTGGGGATGAAGAATCGAACTAAAAGCAGCTGTGCGGTTATGATCCTGAGATCGATCTCCCCCTGCAGTACCCTAATCATCAGGATTGAGATAAATGAGAAGCCGTATGTCCTCCTTCGCTGCTTTCGCAATTTGCTTGGGTGTTGCTAAGCTAAGGTGTCCATAAAAATTAAAACGGTGCGTTCTAATGGTTCATAGACTCCAACCTCCAGTTGTCACCCGTGAGATTATTGCGCTTCCAAGGCACGTGGGTCGCGTGTTTCCTAATACCAGCGGGAGTGTTAACTGCTTAGCTAAAGCTTAATGTTGTGTTTAGTTCTGTATTTTCAACACTCAAAATTACGTTTATGTAATTTATTATTTTTACACAAACATAATTTTAAAGCGAAATTTTAAACACGCACCAAGTATGATGTGTCATTTCATTTTATATATATATATATTTTAACCTCTTTGTCTATATATTATGCATTTAATGAAATTGAGTTGTTGCAATTTTAAATTTTTAACTCAAATGTATAATGTGAAACAAATTCATGTGTCATAAAAATAATTTATTGGTCCCTATTTTCATGCCAAACTTTTATCAAAATTTTATTCTTTATTTTTTATTTTTAAAATATTTTAAATTCATTCTCAGCGTAAAAGCAATGTAAAAGCAAAGAATCTGAATACAAAGATAATCATACATTAAATATATTTGACACTATATATATTTTTAAATCTTTTCTTAATATTTCAACCGTCAAAGTTTAAAAACTTCACATCAGTTTAAAAAAATATATATTATTATTCTTTCTATTTTCAAAAATACTGATTCCAAGGATACGCGACGATAAACTTGATTCCCCGTTCCCCTCTAAAATGCCATTCCTATCTTAAAATACAGAGCACCTTCTTCCTTTCACGTTTTGAGCTCCGTCAAAGTCTTCTAAAGGTCACACAAGTATGTTTCCCACCTCTCTGCTGTGATCCCATTTTCGTTGGGCAATTGGTATTGTTGTTGCGGTAAGACGATTCAGAACACTTTCTTCGAAGCTCCATCAATTGTCCAGAGCGCTTTCTTCTGAGCTCCATCAAGGGTCGCAGGAGAGTCCATAGCCGTTCGTTTTTTGCACCGCAAGTTTCAGTTTTCTCAGCTTTGGATTATTAATCGAAGAATTCCCCCCCCCCCCTTTTTCTAATTTTCTAATTAAAACATGCTGAATAAATAATTCTGTACTAAAAATATAATAAATATATAATTTTTATATATAATTGTATAATTCTTAAATTAAATTATATATTTTCATTGTTATTATTGACAAATAATTCACTAATAATTTTTTAATAAAAAAATCTAATAATAATAATAATATAAAGGCTTATATTTAAATGTAATCATTTTTCTTTCACCCATGCACATTTAAGAGTTAGGAGGAAGATAAAGATCAAACAAAAATACATCAGATTCTCCTGAAAATTTGCCTTAGGAAAAGCTATTATTTGAACTAAAACTGATTAATTAAAGACGAGAAAATCTCACAAATGAGAGGTTTTTACTTGGGTTAATTTAATAAGGATTTCTAAAGACACTGAAAAATGGAGAAACCAAACCATTGTCCAGACTTGTGTGTTGGTCCAAGAGGAAAGGTCCAAGGAGAAGGCATGAAACCATTTACGGCCCAAAAACAGAAAAGGGAAGAAGTAGGGCTTGAGGGTAGAGATATAAAATGGTAAGGAAGGGAGAGAGAGAAGGAGATAACGGTGCGCCTAAGGCCGAGCGCTTTCCTCTTGAGAAAGGGGTGGCGTGGTATTCCACGGGGAGAGGTTATTCTGTGTGGCGCACCCTTCTGGGGTGCGTAGGCGCATATCAAATCAATGAAGGGGCTCCATGGCCGCTTTTCTGCTCTAGATTTTAGCAGTTGAAGCGAGGTGTTTGCCCTACATTCTCTTCTCTATTTTCGTCTTTGATTTTTTACGGTATCTGAATTCTTTCTGTTGCATAAGGCGAAATTCTTTTAGGATCAGATGGTTTCTTTTTCTATATTCCTGGAAGTTTCTCAGTTTTCAGATCAAGCCTAATTCGTGTACATGGCAATAGCCATTTCGTTCTGTGTTTTGGATTTAAACCCTAGCTATGTATTTGAAAGAGGAAATTTTGAAATAACAAATATAAAGAAAATGAAACCAGATTCTGTGTCTACTTTAGATTTTAATGGAGTAACAATAAAATGATATGTCATTGTAATTACTCTTAGATAGATTAAGATGAATTGGTATTACAAGACCAGAGTCGAATATGGAAACTTGAGATAATAATCTTGTTCAGCTCTCAAGTTTGAAGTTAATTTGTAAACAAAATAGAATGATTACAAGGTCACAAAGAATAATTGAAGATGGATAGGATAAGGGGTGTTGAAAACTGGGTCCGACCAAAATCAGAGAAAGTAAGTTCAAATTGAGTGTCTTCATATCAAAATTAATTTAATTGGATCGATTTATAGATTTGGACATGTTTGGTTTGGTTACTTTAGAACTAGGTGCTTTTCCCTGCATATGCAGGCGCTCAGAAATCCTCCCATGAATCTCACACCCAAAATAAAAAAAAATGAATATATATTATTTGTATGGATATATACGAATATAAACAATATATAAATATAAATAGCGTCAACAAACACGCTAGTGAAAAGTTTTATCATAATTTATATATATATATATATAGACTAACAATATTTAATAAAAAATATTAGATCATGAATTCTAACATATATATTAATAGAATAATTTCTAAGTGTTCTTGTTACAAGGTAAAGGCCTTCTCAGCTTGTGTGTGTGTGTGATGAGGAAGAATGATTTCAGTATCTTCTATATGTGCTCCTATTTTCCTTTTTTCTTTTTAATATCTGTCGTGTTTCCCTTATAATCTTTAGTACATAATGTTAATTAATTAAATAATTTTATATTTAGCTAGTAGTATAAGCGCATATATATATATATATATATATAGAAAACAAATATCTGAATAATAAAAAATTTAAATCACTTGAAAAAGAAATTAGTATAAACCAAAGTAATCAAACAAATTATAATCTAACTAAATAGGTCATTCATTAGCAAAATTAATTTACTCAATTCAATTTGATTTTAATTTAAAATTAAATTAAACCAAACTTTTGAACACTCTTGGCTAGGATACGAGGAAAGATTTCCCTGGTAATTTAAAAGGCCTTTACTTCAACTTGAATGGTTGTTTCTCTTCATTTCCAAGACGGTGGTGGCGATATATGCAGGGCATTTTGTGTCTTTCCTTTTTTTTTTTTTTAATAAAAAATTGAAATGCAGAGCAGTGTGTGTCAACCTGGTTGTCTTGGTTTAACAAGAGACATCCATCATACTTAGACAATTTTTTTTTATCTTTTGTTCATGTCTTTGTCTAATCACTAGACTCATTGTGGTGGTCGCCAATTCAATAACAATGTCAGGGGAGGGTGGGCGGTCAAGAATAGGAATTAGGTTAGACAATCAACAATCCTAACTGAAAAGTGAGCCATTCTTTCTTGAATTATACCATCTTCCAAGAGGGCAACGTACATTTGTACATTCCTGTGTTGCTCCTTATATAGACAGATATTAACAGTTAACCCTTGTAATCGAATAGGTCAGTTGATCCCATGTCAGAAGTTAAAATGGCTCAGATGGCCCTGACTGAGCGAGTCCAGCGATGACTAGAAAGTTGAGTTAAAGCACGCTTGTAGAGGTGGGGATGACTACACTCCTAGAAATTTCCATCATTTATCTGCAGAAGACATTTGATTTGTAAGTATTCATCATGGCATGAATTAACTGGTTATTTACTTTCAAACACGAGAGAGAGAGGGAGAGAAAGAGGGAAAAAAAAAAGATGGGTCCTGTTAAATGATACTCCTCCTTGGCCATTTCTAAAGAATAATTAATGCCAGAAGCACTATTTTTAAGACAAACTGAATCAAATGTAAGATATAAACATTGAGAGTTCCTTCTCTCAAAGAAGTAAAACTTTCTCATAGTTAGAGGCATTTTGATTTCTTATTTTATAATTAAAACTCAACTAGAGGGAAAACTCTCCATGAAATAATCCCTTTTAGATACAATAATCTATTAACAAGTTATGCAATGATAAGACCGATACCAAATTGTCTCTTTACCTCTTCCCAACCTTGATTTGCCAGCTGCAGGGCGAATATTTTCATTGCCTTGTTTTTTGTGTCCCTATAAAATATTTGGCAAAAGAAATTAAAATGTAACCTGATACAAATAGAATAATAGCGTTGTAAGCGCAGAACAATAGAAACAGTTACATGCAAAATATGCATATGCATACTCATTACACTCTGTTAGTTTCCAAGTCTGTACCAGTTCATTGGTACCAATGTCATTTTATGCTTGACAAACAGCAAGTGACATCTAGGGCTTAATTCGCAATAATAGCCTTAAGATTTTTTGTGATCAAAAGCATTTGTTTGCAGTTGCCTGAGGGTTTCAAATTTACCCGAGTATTCATCACACCATCTGGTTGTTCCGTGGAATCAAAATTCGTGGATACATTTGAGTATGTATCAGATGCATCAATATGCTCCGGCTGACCATGCTGAGCCTGATGGCCTGTGTTGTCCTTATATCTTCTTTCTGAGATATCGATCACATGTCTGGTTAAATCATATGTCCCTTTTGCAAAGGTTGGATCCAGTGCACTAATTTTGCTTCTTGAACCATCTGATAATGTGGATGAAGCCTCTGGTTTTCTTCTTTTCGCCCATGTAAAGCCACTAGCTCCTGAGGCTGGTGCTGGTCCAGAGAATATACTAAAGCCATGAGGCACGCCATTGATTCGGGAAGTCACTGACATTGTTGCCATTGAAGGCTTTGATGGCTCCTTGTGCATAGCTCCTCCTTTTCCCTTGTTAAAATTTGCTTTAACATCATCTTTAAGAGCTTTTTGAGAATTATTCTGCTTTTCCTGCATAAATAAGGATGGAGAAGTAAATAAAGGCTGTAATCATCTTCAAGGAACGTAGAATTATGCACTGAAAGATAGAGTACATCTGTTGATGCTGGTTTACTGAAATTGTTAGGTTCTTGCAAAACTTTACGGACTTGTCTTTGCTTTCTTGATGTTGCAGCCTCCTGAACTTTACCTTCAGTCTTTTTCCTGAGACAACAGAGATCCACTTTAGTTGCAGAAATTGGAATCAAAGTGCTCGGTTTTATTGGAAGCCATAACCAGCTCCACTGAACATTCTAAGTAAATAGCTTGGTTCAGTTACTCAAATTTGCAACTAATTAATGGTTTAATGAACATCACAACCGTAACAGGCAATGAATATACAAACAGGATGATCATCTTTCCTTTACGTTTATTTTTACTCCAATTATTCTCCCATGTTCTCCAGCATTGAGCTTTGATATAATAAGTGATTGTGACAAATAATTAGGCCCTGACAATGACGCAATATATAAGTTTCATTCCATAATCACAACAAATAATAAGAAACAAATGCAGGAAGAAGACTCAAAGCAGGGGAAAAATTCAAGCAGAAAAATAGCCATGTCCATGACAAATTTTCTGAGCAGAAAAGACCATAACATTTTACCTGCGTACATCTTCCCGATTTTTAGCATCCATTTCTTTGTTGGGTAGATACTTTGGCAGACTTGATGGATCACAAGCAAATGGCTTGGTGCTGAAATACTGTTAATTGGTATGACATGAAACATCAAATCAGAAATCTAGCTTAATTATATGCAATTGGTCAACATTAAGCAAACACCATTAATAAAATAACATCATTAGAACAATAATATCGATGTATGCATATGGAACAGCATATCCAAAGAAGTTAGCATGTGAGAACCGACATATTCTAGTATCCCAATATGAAATCAAAACGTAGAAAGGTGCATCTCCAAAATAAGAATCCTTCTTAATGGAGGAATATACAATGTATATATCAAACTTTGGCGGGATCTACCTCAGACATTAGGGCAGAGGAGGCAGTCCCACGCTCATTCGGATCAATGGATAGTAGAGTCTCCATTAGGTTTACAGCAGTTTCCGGAAAATCTCGACACCTCTCCCAAAAAGAGCTTTCATAAGTAGTCTGAGGTTTAAACATTGCTGCATGAGGAAGCTTAGGCTTTTTCCAGAAATCATCAGGCGGCGAACCACAAAGCTTAAAAATTTTGTGCAATTGTTCAACCTGTAGATTCAAGAAGAGTACATATCACATCTAACTGCCAAATCAAATTTTAGATCTAATCTAACAAATGGACTAGCATGCATTCGTCCTGTCTTC
Organism: Erythrophleum fordii; assembly: GCA_032878935.1. Taxonomy (NCBI): domain Eukaryota; kingdom Viridiplantae; phylum Streptophyta; class Magnoliopsida; order Fabales; family Fabaceae; genus Erythrophleum; species Erythrophleum fordii. The sequence goes on from JAVQMF010000045.1 coordinate 19,159,773, forward strand.
TTCTTGGTCTACAGCTATCATAACTTCAAGACATGTTTTTCTACTTAAAATAATGTAGCAACATCAAGCTAAGTACAGGGGTTTATTCATTCTTTCTTTCCTTTTATTTTGTTTTTTGTTATCTGCAAAGGCACAAAGTACTTCAGAAGCATCTGACAATTATAAAGACAGTTTGAACAGAGTTTTGTTTGAACAATATGTAAAATTATCTCACAGTGGTCTCAGCTTAAAAACTCTAACATCTGACATGTCTGACAAAGAAGTTTTCACCTGTAAAAAACAGTTTTTTTGTTCTCATGCAAAGTAGTCTTTTGTATACATTGGATTGTTAAAAACATCAAATTAATAGAAGTGATAGTTGAATGAACAAAAAAAAAATGCTTTTGTTCTTCAATGAGTTCCTGTTACCTTCCATAGGCTATCAGATGAATAAATACTTTTATTATGAGAATTACCTCAGTTCTCCCCTTGAGGATAGGCTTCCCCAGAAAAAGTTCCCCAAATAGACAACCTACACTCCATAGATCCACTGATACTCCATAGTCAGTAGATCCCATCAAGAGTTCAGGAGGACGGTACCATAGGGTCACTACACGACTCGTTAATGGATGCCTGTTACTTGGGCTAATTGTATTTGCCAATCCAAAATCTCCTATCTTGAGAATACCGTCGTTATTTACTAATATATTGGATACTTTAATGTCTCGATGCATAATACCACGTAGGTGACAGTGCTCAAGTCCACTCAGTAGCTGCCTCATGTAACATTTAACCTGTTGTACAAAATAAAAATAAAAAAGGTAAAATTTAACCAATAAAAGGAGCCAAGCAAAACTTAGCCCCTGCTATCTTAACAATAATAATAATAATAATAAAAGAAAAATCAATTATGAAGGAACCGAAAAAAAAAAAAAGGAACCAATGTCAGTGCACTGCCAGAGGAAAGACCCCGTTATTCTCTCGTTCTCAAGCAGATTTTTACCCGTGTTTCAAGCATCCTAGGCTTATTATTATTATCAAGAAGATAAAAGCAATCAGCAACACTGTAGCACCAGAAAGAGTAATCAGAGCTGGAAAGAGAAATAAAATCACTGATCTTTATTCTTTCTTCACACCAGAGTGGAGATATCAATGAAAAGAAAAATACTGAGGTCTTATTACCCCAATCTAACAAATTCAAGCTCTGAAATGCAACGAATCCTGTATGGGCACAGATTTCAGCAGAAGTATCACTAATTAAGTCTTAGTATTTGTCCCACCCAGAAGCTTTAAGTTTTTGGTTTTTGGGACTTTCAGTAGATTATTCAAATCAGGTAAATGAGTGTAAAAAGTGAGGAGAATTTTGACTTTCTGCATATTCAGATACGAAGGTGTAAAGATATGAAGGTGTAAACTAGATGTTTGGGTTTGAAAATTAGAAATTAGATTAGTTAGTTTTCAAAAGTAAAGATTAAGATGACAGCTGCTATGGAGTTTGCTTCAATGTTAATAGATGCATAGTGCGACTTGTTGGATATCTGTGAAACACATTTAAAATCTACCCAAGGACTAGAGAATACATGAGTCTGTTTCCAACTGTAGATATAAGAAATGTTGATCTTTCTTTCCCTTCTTGTCTGATTTACATAATGTTTCATTCTATAAAGACAAAAGTTTATCGAAAATGAGATACTAACAAACCTGTGAATCACTGAACTTGATGTCAGGACAAGATACTAGTCCTGCAAGATCATGCTCCATATATTCAAACACAAGATATATACTACTTGATAATCGGGATGTAATTACACCCTCCAATTTCATGATGTTTGGATGGTCAAGCCTGCGAAGAATTGTAATTTCTCTTGACATGAACCTAACGCTCTCTGGCTGGAAATTGTCAAATCGCACCTTCTTCAGGGCAAACATCCTCCCAGTTTCAACTTCACGTGCTCGGAACACACTGCTATATGTACCTTGTCCAATCTATATATATGGATATAGTAAAAAGAAGGGTCACAAATTGAAATATGCGGACACAGATAATAACAATAAGACCCAGCAATGATAATAATTGTAAACCAAAAAATGATGTTTTCTAGGCTGGGAATTTGAACACACTAAGCTTGGCTTGCTCAATCCAATTTCCTCACAAGCTTGTTGCAAGTTCATGCGCTCATTCACAAGCGACGAGTGCAACATTAAATATTTTAAATTTTTTAACAGTTAAATTAATACAACATTTTCAATGAATCATATTCTTTTAAATTAAAATTAACAACTTTTTAATGTTCTAAAATAACTTAATATTATGTTGACTTTAGTTTGAAAATTGTGGCAAGGAAGAGAAAGGACAAAAGGAAAAGGAACTGCTCACAGGAAACAATAACGTTTACTTTATGGTGAACTAGTGCATGACATAAGTTCATTATGACTGAATTTATCTTCAAAGTTAAAAATATAAATCTAGAAAACAAATGTCCATCTTTATAGATCATGCCAAACAATTTTTTTCCGTCGAAGCTCAAAGGCTAAAAAGTAACTGGTGTCATAATCTGGTTCATCATAACTGCATTGTATACTGGCATCTTTTGGCAGAAACCTAATTACCGGAGTTTAAGCTGGCATGTGCTTGAAGATATATAGGCTTGTCTATCGATGAAGCCAAAGATTCTTCTAGCATAAGTACTCCTTAAGGTTTGAAGTGACTTGATAATGCAACATAAGAAACAATTATTATTTATTATTTTGATTTGTGATACAGTCATCGTGGAAGTTAGGGATTTGTAATCAAATAGTTGAAGTAATTTAAGATTTCATTAGGGATTATCAATAAAGGTGCCTGTGGCTAAGGATATCTTATCCTATCATAGCATCCTAGTAGAATTAGGATTTCCGGAATTCATATTGAGATTTCATTATGATTTCTTGGTTAGTTTGCCCAAAAATAAGCCTATAGTCTGTCTTAAGAAATCACTACCAATAATTAATCTTTTTCTTAATCCTTTTTGTTTGTTGTTTTTGGTTATTTTTCAGTTTTACTCTTTCTTGTCTCACATATTGGCATCAAAGACCAATTCTACATCTTGAGGATTCTATAATATTATGGGTGCCTTACAAAACGAATATTCTTGTAGGCCCAAAACAACCCGACACCACATTGCCAAGGTCCAAAGATTCTAGTTGCTACACGGACTTAAGACACATAATGCACTCTGCCTAAAGTAGCATATTAACTCAATCAGAAGTCATGATTGTCTGACCTTCTTGAAGGGTATAAATAAGACAAACTAAGCCAAGCTTCGTAAGGTTTGATAAGCCTATAAGTCCTATAAACTTAGAAGAGCCTCACAAGATCTTACAAAGATCCACAATCCCCACATAGCATACTAATACAATCCTTATTATAGTCTTATCATAGTTGTACTATCTTCGCCAAGCAATACAATTTTATCCCTCTCTCTCTCTCTAAGCTTTCTCTCCTTGTTTATAGTCATTCCCGATCCTCAACATAACCATATTCTATACCTTCAAGGCCTATTCCAAGATATACTTCGGGGAATCAGGCTGAAGGGGTCAAAGCTTGTAAAACTTAATCATGTTACTGTGTTTGATAAGCATCATTAATACACACTTCATCTAGGAAAAGAAAAAAGTTTTTTTCTATTCATTTAGACATCAAATCACCTACATCTAAGTAAGTGCCATTGTACCTGACCAACACAATACCAGGCAGGGCTACATCAGAATTAGTATGCCCTTATTCAACCTTAGCATTATTATATAAATAATCACTTGAATCATACTATGCATTGTGGAAAAACTGAATATCCAGTCCATTTAGGCATTTATATCAATTCCAAATGACGCAAGTGAATAAAAACCGAAGTCTTGTAATAACAAAGATGACTATGGGCTTTCCTGCCTTGTCTAATTTCTCAAAAGAATCTGCTCTGAGGGGTACCCATCCATGAATAGCTTCCCCCGCAGCAGCGGTGAGCCAAGGGGGCCATCCAGCCGCATTCTGCTCCGCTTCCACGAATCTATGCGAAAACCCCATCTTGAAACTGAAATTCCCGCTTCCTTTGGAGCTATCCTTCGTGGACCTATTCCCATCTCGACTGCGATCCTCCGATTTTCGGTCCACTTTGTTGTCAGAAACTAACATCCCCGATCGGGTTCTGGACGGAGGCTCCACAATCGCAGACCCATTATCGGTGAGCACCACCGAGTGCACAGGTGAATCTCCAGCAACCAACTTCTTGGAGTTAATGCAACCCATTTACCGCCAAATCCCGCCAGAATCGACCAAGAATCGAGAAACTCAATCGATCGACTCAATTCGGGAAATGGATGAAGGCAGGGGTACTAGCCCTACATGAGCTCAAATGTGGTTGCACCACCTCCGAAAATGGTCGTCATAGAGAATGAGCTAAACCCAGAAACAGGTACATTTGGAATCCCCCCTTCCCCCACCCTCTCTCTCTTCCCCGATCCTTTTCTGTCCCTACTAGGCTAGCGAGGTCTGCGGAGGATGGATGATATTCAATTTCAAAGAGTTCGTGGTGTCCGAAAGCAAAGGAAGAGAAATTCGCGGGTCCTAATTGCTTCATTTTTTCTGGTTTTCTTGGTCTTGCGAAAGAAAGGAGAAGAAAAGGTGTAATGTAACCGTTTGGAGGCTCTGTTATCATTTTCCGTTAGTTGGACAGAGACATCGACCAACAGAGAAGAAACAGACAAGTGCCATGGTGGCCGTGTGGCAAGCCAACCAGCTCCACGACAGATTGGATTGGAATTTTGAGCTCTCTTATTCGCCAATTGTTTTCTGACCTTGCACCTTTTGGGTATTATATTCATAGCCCATTTCTTACCTGTATAAACTATAAGAGAGAATTTGGGGATTCATCAAATTTAAACAGGTTCAATTGTGGTGAAAGTAAATTTAATTATATTAATATACTGTTGCGACTGCGAGCACAGGTGCATATGATGTGTAAAATTATTTCTTTTCAAAGTTGAATAAAACGATAAAGATATTAAAAGTGATTTAAAATAAGACTATTAATAGTTGCATATAGTCTGAAGTCGGTACTTATATCCATACGATATAAAATAAATTATTCTTCTAATTTCTTCATTAAAGTCTTTTATTCTTCCAATAATAGTTGCATTTACCACAGTCTTGGGTTTTCTAATCCATTCAATTAAATAATTTTTTTCAAGGTCAATTTAATCAATGTTCTTTCTCTAATTTTCTCATTTTGTCAATTTAAATTTAATAAAAGCGCTGCTGTGCATAAAATTACATCTTATTGTTGTCTAATCAATAGCTTAGTCTACTTTGCCGAAAAACAGGGCTGAGATGAGATGCAAAAATCATAAGGGTCATATCTGATACCTAAAATTGAGTTCTCGCTTGTATGGGAAAACGTCGATGGTATGCAACGCTACGTACGTGCCCGAGCAACGGTCCTCGAATCAAATTCAGCTCCTCTTATCCTGAATAAAATTGAATAACCATCCACCGTAGAAATATAAAGTCAACTGTTTTAATCTTTGCAAGCATATGGATCATTCATTATAATGCACTACCAAGTACAAGGATACACGAGTATAATACATCATTGAACTGGACAGCACCTTACGAAAAACAAGTCGCAAGAGGTTTGAATGTTTACAAGGTAACAATAAGCCAAAGAATTCTTTGAACTTCAAAATACACAAGAGTTCAACCATGTGAGGCCAGCTTCCCAATTTTTCTTTGTCCTCTACTTGACATCTCTACAACTTCCTTTGCAAGGAGGATTAGACAGTACCAGGAACAGCCTGATAGTCTATAACTACGTTGATATATTAGTTGTAGTAATCTTCATACATGTGATTGCGAACGACATGCTATACTAACAATTCCATAACTTGGATGTACAAACAAAGTGTTACGTACGGAGAACCTAGGGGAGTTAACCAGAAAGTTGCATAAATGATCTCAACACCAGACTATACTATGATTTGCTCTTCTTTCAAGCGTAAAGCAACCGGTCTTTGGTCATTATTTCCAAAATCCATATCTTTAAGCATAGGATGCTTTTCAGGCACCACTCTGTGTGGTTTTAATGGCATTGAATTGCTAGTAGCTGTGTTGTGGCTGCTGGTTCTAGCAGCAGGTACGTCGTGGTTATGTTTTCCCTCATAGGTAGTTATGACAGCTTTGATGTCTGTTGAAGCTCTTTCAACATGCTTACGCACATTGCATCCTGCACTCGTGCATTTGTAATAACTCCTGTTCACAGAATTTGAGCGACATAAACACCATAAGTAGATTTATCCCGAAAATTTAGAAACAGATTGTCTCAGGTATACTAATAGAGTAAAACAGAGCAAAAGAATATAAAATATTTCAGATAAGGGCACTTAAGTTGCTCTCTCTCTCTCTCTCTCTAGGGTTCTTAAAATCATTATTAGGAAGTGATAAAAAGGATCCCACAATTAATAAGAGGGACTTCTAAGCCAAAATACAGACAACTTATGTGCAAAGAAATCAAGAGCATGAAGAATGGACAAGCAACAAGAAATGTCAAAAAGGTAAATTTTTTGTCCATTAAATGTGAAAAAACTAAGTAGTCGATGAGGGAGTAGAGACTTAAAAAAAGAAAACAATTAATACAACATACAAATTTCATGTAAGATGAAAATTTTAAGGAAATATTCTCCTCATTTATGAGCTAACATTCAATGGTTCCATTAGATTAATTTAAAGATCTTGTAATTCCATATTTACCCTTATTTATCAGCCAAAAACTAGGCTTCCACTTGAAATGTACAAGACAATCAAGGTTTAAGACTAAATTGACAAGAAAATTTTCCAAGACAAGGTAAGAAATTATATGTCAGTATTGGTGTTATTAAGAATTGGAAAAAGAAAATTCCAGTCAAGCACTTTTGTTTCTGTCTCCTGAGATTATGCTAATCAAGTCCAGAAAGTCAATGGAAGTATAATATGCCATGTCTAATATCTAGATTTCCCAGTTCTAGTTTTTGATGTTGTAATTGTACAATTTCAAAAGTGCATGCCATAGTCTGCAAGAGAGAGCTTCATAGATATTGCAATTTCTAACACGCAAGTGGAGTGCCAGAGGTCATATTGCAACTCAACATAAGACTGATGGAATTCTGGGTCAGAAAACCAAATTAAAACTTATTAGGTCTCAGTTATGCAGATTCACCTTATACAATAAAGTCCATTTTTTTTACTACTCAATTAATCTATAATGTTTCTGCAGTTGACCTTATTAGAAGATACTGTAAATTAGCAAAAGGTTCCTGTATGTTTTATTAGAAGATACTGTAACCAAACAACATGTAACTATTACTCACTTAATATGATTTCAACCTTGTAACTTGTTAGAATCATTTCTCTCTTTAAATTTTGAGAAAATATGAAATTTATAGAAGAAATTATAGTAGTGCAGAAGAATAAAATCAATAGATCAAGTGCTCACCTGGGATGGGGATTTCCCTTTACCACCTTTTGCCCATACTTGCGCCACCTGTAGCCATCATCCAGAAGATCAACTTCGCTTCTTGTTTGCACAATGATTTTAGGTTCTGTGACAGTCTTGTGAGACATAGGTACTTCAGAAGTCCCAAGATCAGTGTTCCTGCAAAATTTAGCTTATGTTATGAAGAATTGGAAAAATACAGAGCTGCATGACGTAGGAGTAACAAGGTGAAACTTGCCTTCTCTTAGGGTTTGGCTCACCAACATCTCCCTCCTCTTCCCTTATATCTGCATCACCCCCTTCCTCACTCTCACTTGATACAGGTAGTTGCCTGTGAGCACCTTGATTGGATGTTGGATCACTCTCAGGCACTGAATGATCAGGCATGCTTTCACCAAACTTGTTTAAATTTCCAACCCAACCCTGTGTAGTTGAGTCAGACTTAGCTTGAATGCTTGTATTTCCATTTAAATCAGAATTATCTTTAATACGTCTGTTTGGCTGAGGCACTTCATGATTATGCTGGCCTTTATAGATAATTTCAGTTATGTGACCATCAGGTGCACGCTCAACCTTTTTCTTTACTGGGCAATTCATATTTGTACACTTGTAGTAGCTCCGTGGGTACTCGCTCCCCTTAACCTGCTTCTGCCCATACTTACGCCAGTTGTAGCCATCATCTGCAGGTTTATCAATGGCCAAGGAAGACAGTTGACATTTCTTATCAGTGTGAGAAATATCTGACGTCTCCATTTGGGCACTTCTAGAATCTGATGCAGAGGGTGCCACTTGCTGCTCTGAAGCTTCACTTGAAACATAAGATGGCTGCTGTACCAATGGCTCTCCAGGAGCTGTAACTGCAGATTGTTGATGATCACCTTGCATGTGCATATGAGTTTGTGCCAGGACAGCTTGAGCTGTAACCTGTGCCAGAGCCTGCTGGTGGGACATCCCAAAGGGGCTCTGTATATATGTTGAAATGGAGAGACAATAAGACACTCACGAAAATATATCCTCATGTGGGTGTGTTTGTGTCCCCTGCCCACAAGAATAGATCACATGGATGTGTAACAATGAAAAGAAAAAATGCCCAATGGCATGACCAACATACATGTCGTGTTATGCATGATCCTGCACATTCATCCACTGTCAATCCGATGCAGGCCAGTCATCTCTTCCTCGGATTGTAAATGCTTTATATGGAGCTACTTTGCAACACAACAATGTTTTACCCCCAAAAAACCCCCCAAAAGATTCACAGGAGAAAGACAGATCTGAATTATCATGTGTAACTTATAAAATTCAACATAAATCATCGAGTAGTAGAACACCATAGGAAAAAGTATAAATAACCATTATTGTTCAAACACAAGCAATTCCTGTTATTAAGTCATAGGCCCTGAAATTTTTGCATTTCTTGTTATTTTCAAGTGATTTATATTTCAACAGACGAATTGCTGTCTTAAACTTTTATCTTCAAATTTTTGTTGCCAAAGTATTTAGCATACCATATCCGTTAAACTTGCAAGGGAACTCATCAATTCTATCACTTCTTTCAATTTTCGTGCATATGATTCAAGATACAGAATCACAAAAAGAAAAAAAAAATTATTAACTTATTTCAGTTTTCAATCAGTGTCAAAATAACAATTCCTTTAATAGGATTAAAGGCTTCCCTAATTGGCTTCACTTTCGCTCTGGAATCTAGATCATATAATCGTATCCTTATACCATGCCACAAAAGGATATTAATGAATTCGGTGAAACCGCACGGACCAATTAAATGAGATTCCTGGAGATCACTACTTGACCGTAAATACCATGCTAGTAACTAAAAATGAGCATTCTATACAACCTCCACTTTTCAGACTAAAAACAATGACATCAATGAATCACAGAGCCAAGAAACTGCAGTTCACTATTCTGAAAACTAATCAAATTTCAATGTTTCAAAATAAAATGATAATATCTGTCCAATCATAAGCATCAATGAACAACCATTTAAGGCACCGATTCCATTGGCGTAGTATGATGCGTTTTTTGAGACAAAGATAGTTAGCAAGTTCGTCAAAACTAATTAAATTTCAATGTTTCAAAAAACATGACAATATCTGTCCAATCATAAGCATCAATGAACAAACCATTTAAGGCAGCAATTCAATTGGCGTATTATGATGCGCTTTTTCAGAGAAAGGTAGTTACCAACTTCATAAACGGAATCCCATAAATGTTAACCCACCAATCCAAGCAAAGAGAAGCTCAATTACAAAAGTCAACCCCTTCAATTACCTGCGGCGGAAAGAAGCCCGGCGAGTTAAGCAACCCAGAAGGGCTTAACCCTGGTGGAACAGTAAATAATGGTGAACGAGCAATCACCAGATTCACGGGTCTACTCTGCTTGAACCCCAAATTCTTCTGGGCCCCATCCTCAGCACCAGCTTCTTTGGAGGAATTGTCGGTCGAATTGTCCGGAAAGAAGCTAGGCCTCGCACCGAGAGCGAGCGGAGAAGCCATAGCTCCGGCAAGCAACTGAGAGAAGGACCGACAGTCGGAGTCAGGGTAATTGTCGGAGAAGAAGCTGGAGACGAGAGTCATCGGGCCAGGGCTTGCGCCTGGTCCACCGGAGAAAAAGGCCTCCATAGAAGGCCTTGGTGGGAGAGTTATCGTCGGACGCGGTTGCGGCGCCGTCGCGGATCCGCCGTTCTTCGTCGCCATTAGTAAATACCAACTGCTCTTGGTTTTCCGTATTTTGTAACTGAAAAGTGCTCGCCTTGTCGTGCTTTCTTCTTCGTTAATCGCGCAGTTGATGGTTTCGTGCAGTCTTGAAACTCAGTGGAAAGTCCACGGAGCAGAAACTCGAATGATTTCTCTTATCCTCCATTCTTTATTACTACAATATTATATGATAAAGGCATTGTACCTAATGGCCACGTTCTTACACAGCGTGTTTATTTTTGGTATTTTTTTTAAAAGAAAAAGTTGTAAATTTTTATTTAATTTTTGATTATTTATAAATAATTTGTAAACTTTTAAAATAAAAATGTATGTCCCTCATTTTTTATATTTTAACAAATAGGTGATTTTCTCAATTTTTTCTTTGATGCTAGGTTAAATATCACATAACACTTTTTTTTATAAATGATATGTTGACATTAAAAATAAATAAAATCTTATCGCTTTGGTTAAAAGAAAATTTGACATGGCATTTAAATTAATATCATTAAAAAAAAAACTATTTCGTGATGTGTAAAAATTAGTAGACTTAATTTTTTATTTTAAAAATTAATGGAACTATTTACAAGTGATAAATAATTTAAGACATCTTTTTTTATATTTTTATCTTTCTGAAATCGTAAGCAATTTATATTATTGTCAGTTTATGTAAATGAAATGTAGATGAAAATAATCTGTTTTTCCCATTTTTAAAAATTGAATCACTAATTATGAATCATTTATTTAATAATCAAATTATTGATTTAAATTGACCTGACCTGACTTGACCTGAGCCATTTGCGTCACTGCCTTTGGGAGACCGGCGAAGCAGGCATATAGGTCCATTGAATCTCAAAACCCTGACCCGCGGTGCCTTTCATGCTCTTTCTGCCGTCTGCGGCTTAACCATTTCAAGTTGACTTAAATTATTCATTAATTTATGTATGTGCCATAGCACAATTGGTAATCAAATATTCGCCCATAAAAAATTTAAAATCCACCCGCAAAAAAAAGCCTAGTTGATAAATCTTACTGTTTTTTATACGATTTATAAATTTTTATTAAATCACTTATAGTGATTCACTGGTGAAAATTTTAAGTATTTTGTGGCATAAACTCCATTTGTCATCATTTGGATCCCACGAGAAAAATTATTTTTAATTTTATTAGATTTTTTTTTGTAAGAAATTTTCCAAGAACATTTAGGAGAGTTTTTCAGTGAGAGATGTAAATAAATAGAAATTTAAATTATTTCAGTTGAATAAATAGTAAATACTTCTTAAGTAGAAATAAAATAATATAAGGAGTGAGATTATATGTAGAATTTTTTTTTTACCTACTCTATTGTTTCTTTATATCTCTTTTAACTTGAAATGCATTTTACCATTTATTCATTTGAGAGAATCTAAATCCATACAAACACAACCGTTTTAAGAGTTTGGATCATTTTAATTTCTCTTTGAATTTCACATTATCAATTTTAAAAAAATAAAAATAAAAATAGAATATATGAAACCTACTTGCTGTAAGGATCTTTTAAATTTTTTATTTTTTTTTGTAAATTTAAAAAAATAATATAAAAAAATAAAAATATATATATAGAATCTACTTCTTTTTTTTTTTTTCACCCAATTTCAATCATTTATAGCTAAGAACAGATTGCACATAATGTTATTGAAGAGAGCGCATAACACAAGAAGTAAACGCCATACGCGTTTTCACTCCTTTGCATCATTTTTTCTTTGATCATATAATTACATGACCGTAAAAGTTCAATTTCGCTATTCACCCACTTCTTATTTTTCTTTTCTTTTTTTTTTCAAAATTGACAAGCAATTTATAGAACAAAAATTTAAAGGATCTAGACTCGACCTACTTAGGTGATAAGTTTTATTTAAATGTGTAAAATTTATTTAAAAAATAAATCATACATATTCTGAATTTATTTATTTTTAATTAACAGTATCAATAAAAAAAGAAATCCATTTTCCACTTGAGTTTGGAGCAAGTTGGATGACTAATAGTAATACACGCAAAGGCCCCTCGTGTTCATAAATACGGAAAGTCCCGAATTAGGGGAAAAGGGCCTTAACCACGTCAAGTGGGGAAGAAAATGTGGGTGGATACTTTTAATTCTTAGCTGTATAATTAATATACGTACTGCGTTGGCGATGTTTATCTTTATCAAATTCATTTATATTTTAAGTTATTAAATGATAATTTAGTCGAAAAGAGTGTTGATAGTCAGTAATTGATCATAAGTATAAATATTTATTCTGTCATGTGTTTGAAAAATTCATTTATATTTTAAAGCAATTGACAGCCAGCATGAACATAGCACCCACTTGATCATGTGCTTATAAAAATGCAACTTTTTTAGATAAAAGATAAATGCCATTAATTTTATTGGTCAATTCAATTGCTTCCCTAATTTAGTGTACAAGCCCTGTTGTCTGGAAAATAATAATAAATAAATAAATAGAGATTTTGATTTTTTTAAAAATTATTGCAAACAAACATTTGCAACGTGCCATTCCTTGACAAAAATAAAGGTGTCTTATCCAATTATAGCAGAAATAAATAGGGGGGACAGAGTTGTTATGGGGTCTTCAATACAACAACAAGTGGCCTTAAAAGAAAAGAAAGTGGTTGTCATTGAAATAGTTTTATTGTCTTCCATGCTTCAACTACTGCTACCACACCTGAGATAATTTTGGCATCTCAAGAAATGGGTCAGTCAACAACTTTGTCATTCTAATTTCTTAGACACGAAGCTAATTTATTTCTCAAAATTATGAATAACATAATATATCATGAAATACATCTTGTGAATATGATTTAATTAAAGTAAATTACATCAACTTTGTTTAACTTTTACTAATATTAGAAGGGGACTTGTGCATTACACAGGCTGGGAACACAGAAGACAAAGAAAGACAATGGTCTGCAAAAGATGTGATGAATTAGTAAGAATAAAGAAGAAAAAATTGGTGAGACATATCTAATAAAAGTAAATACATATGAGAGGAAACTTTGACAAAGAAAGTTAAATTTCATCACAAAATAGCAAAATCATCTATCAAATTTGTTATACATTTTAGTCCGATTTTTAATTTTTTTTATTACAATATTTTTCATTATCTTACATATAAATAAAAATTAAAGAAATAGATTTTATTTTTAAATATGCATAAATAAAAATAAAAAATTTATTTTTATTAAATTGAACAAGAGAAAATTAATATATATTTAAGTTAATAAAGGATATTTTAATTAAAAAAATTTAAAATTAGACTAGATTATAAAATATTTGTTTATTTCAAGAAATATTTGTATATATTTTAAAAACAAATGAAACATACTTGTAATTTATTCATTAAAATATTAATACAAAAATAAACTTGTAAATAATTGATTTAATATATATCTATATATTAAACATATTTAAGAAGTTGTGTGAATGACATTATTCATTTTATATTGATTGATAAATAATTCAATGTTTTCACAATATTATTATTCTTGATAAAACGATAAAAGTTTTATATATATATATATATATATATACTCCTCTCAGTGGATAACTAACATTACGAATTTATGACCATCACGGACCTGACACTTACAAGATTCAGCGTACAAAGTTGAAGGGTTATCCAAATGGGAAGAGGGGTGACTGGTGAGTATGCCCAATGAATAAATAGAATGTTAAGTCACAGCTGTTAAAAACACAAACAAAAAAAGAATGACGGTCATTTATGAATTTAAGCAACTTATATTATCTTGGAAAGAAATTTTGATATTTGTTTAAAATTGTATATTTTTTAATAGAAAAAGAAATATATCATTTGAACATTTTAAGAGAATTAGATTTATCCAAAAAAAATATAAAATTTTTATTTTTAGCTAGTCAACTATGAAAAGTGAAAACAGTTATGTAACGAATCAAAATAAGTAAATAAATAAATATTTTAAAAATTTATTTATAATAATGTTTGCATATAAGTACTTTTTAATTTAATTTATCAAAAATTAATTCATTACCCTTACACAAAAATTTATCAGGTACACCAAAAATTATAAATAAAACACATTAATTTTTTTTAAAGTTTGGTTAAATTATATTTGATATCCTTTTGTTTTAAAAATTGCACTCAACTCCCTAATATCTTAATATATATTGTAAAAACTCTTTCTCCACTTTATTTTATATCAAAAGAATCAATGTTCCACATAATAAAAAATTGTGGTTTTATTTTTAATAAGATAGTAGATGCAACTCAATTGACATTAAGATCAAATAAACAGTAAAAATAATTAAATGAATTGTTTTTTAAAAAGACATATATAAAGTTAATTTTCTTGATTAAAAATAAATAAAAAAGGTTTAGTATACTTTTTAAATTAAATATAATTTAGTACAACCCCATAAAAACTTAATTGAGTAAAAATTAATGGAGCCGGAGGATGTGGGTTGGGAAGCCAACGTTGACTTAGTGATGCATAAATATCAGCAAGAGACGTGGCTCCGACCCACAAGCAAGTTGCCAAATGATACATTCGCAAAAACAATCGATGCTATCAATGTCTTCTGTTTACAGCGCATAAGGTTGCAGCTTCTAATTCGAATGACATAAAATCCGAGATAATTTGCGACTTATACAGTTTATAAACAGTAACTTATAATAAAAACAATTTCAAAATTTATATACGCATTTGTAAATTTGAATGATCAGATCATACTCCGATGTTCATAAGATTTTTATGAGAAAACTTACCTATAGTTAATTGAATAATATAAAGGCGAACACCTCAGTAATTTTATTGAAGCTTTTTTCTTATACTAAAAGCAAACCAAACAAAAAAAACAATTCATAAAAAGTGAAATCTTTTATGTATATATATATATATTTATGCGCGCGCATGTGTTTATGGATTTTTTTTCTTTTGAGAAAGCAAAGTTGCTATCAATGTGCACTTTTTGTCTGGTTTTATCAGAGCAGCTTTTTTCATTTTCTTAATTTATGGCTCAATAAAAGTTATTTTTTAGGGTCAAAATTTAAAATACAATTAAATTGTTTCAAGTTCAAGAGAACGCCAAAGTCTTTTTTTTTTTTTTTTTGAATGAATGACAAGGATATTTTTTTAATCTAATTAAATAGAAGATTAATCTCATCGGAATCAGTAGCTCAAGCGAGCTCAAGTCGTTCTTAAATTGGCATTTCTAAAACTCAAACTATTGATATTCCTTAATGTTCAAACAACTGCTTACAATTGTGATTAGTGAATGTTGGAAGTTATTAATTGAGCCAATTTTTATATTCCAATCCAATAAAATCTTAATTGTACAAATACAATTTATAGTTTTAAAATCACAATGCAAGAAGAAACAAAGTAAAAATGATTCTTTGGTATTTTGGAACATTAGAAGTTATTAACACGTACAAAAAACGTTAGACTTTCTTCTCACCAAAATATCTAAGACTTGAGAAAATATGACTTTTATAATTTAGTAAAAATAATTATTATAGCACAGAGACATCAAATCGAAGAAAATAAATGAGATGCTTGTAGGCCATTGAACTTGAACCTCAATCAACAGCAAGTTGCAAACTGTGAAGTGGGCGACGGATTTAAATGTTGTAAAGTGACATCGACATCACCAATTTAGAACCATGTCTTTTCGTTTTCCCACTTTATCTATCCATAGGATATTTATGATCTGCAAAGCCCAACTGTCTAACCACTAATTCGCTCTTTTAGATATTTTCGTTTTCTCCACGAACGTTGCGGATGAGTGACGTATCCAATAACTCATTCCTCTTATGCGGACAAATAAAATAATATTAGGGTATTTCTTAGAGTCTAAATTTAAAATAATTGCCATGAAGACTTATAATAAAGTATTCAATGAATGTATTTGGAAGAAAAAAAAAATCTGACACATAAGATACACGTCATCTAACAAGAGGATCATTTGGTAACCTTTATCAAACATGAATTTGGATTCAATTAAGTTGGCTTAACTAATTCAAAAAATTTTATATGCCTTCTTATAAAATTGTATATTTTTTATAATGAATAAAATTTTTATAAAATTATATATTATTTTCACAAAAAAATTGTATAAATTCTTAAAAATATTTTTTAAAAAATATAACTGAGTGTAATTCGGAGTGCAAAGACAAGTATTGACTGTTTTCACACCACTTGACTTATTTTGCACTTTTTTGCCCGTATGATTGTCATGTCTTGGAGTGGTTGTCGTCCTTAAGACATAGTGAGGCCCATATATTTCAGACATCATAAATTTTTCGAAATAAAATCTTATCAGAATATGAATTTATTAATTCAGATAAAATGTTTTATCTGCAGGAAATAGTAACGTCATAAATTTGTGATATGGGTCTTGTAGCGTGCAGATTGTTTGATATGTAAAATTTTAAGTATAAAAATAGATAAATAAATAAATAATTTTTTTTATATTCTTACATTTAAAAAATAACAAAAATATATATATTATTAAGTAATGATAATAAAAATATAAAAAATATCTTTTTTTTTTCCCACAACCAAACAAGTCATTAATTCCTTGCACTTGCTCTTTTTTATAATTAAAATTTATTTTTATTTTTAATTATTTAATATTGCAGCTAAGTGATATACGCGATAGTCTGTGTATCTCAAGTAGTTCAACTTTTTTCTCTGAATTATATATATGCCCCACGCTAAAAGAAAATTTTTTAAGTTTATTTTCATTTCTGGTTTGAGTGAAGCTTTCAGTTTATTTGTTTCACATATGGCATGAAATAATTAATTACCATGTAGCACAGGGATTGAATGTGAACTTCTGAATGTGGAGTTTATTTGTTTGTTATTTATTAAACTACTCAGCTCGAATTTATGACAACATTATAAAATTTCCCTACTGATAAATATAGAAATTAAAATTTTGTGCACGAACCAAATAACAATAGACTAAAAATTAGAGCAAAAACAATAATTTCATTTAAAGATATTTTATTGGCAATGTTACAAAAATTAATCGTGTAATTAAGGTAACGGTTAGAGAATTCCAATTTTAAGATCTTTCTCTAATAAATTCAAGACTATGTATAATCCAACAAGCCAGCCATTTAGTTTGATTTATATAATTTATTATAGCGGATTTTCTGGTCCATATTATTATTTTAAATGACGTTATTATATTGTATAAAATTATAAATGGTCTGAATATTTTATATAGCCTTATAAATTGAAACAGATAAGCAACTTAAGAACACATGATATATAATCTAATCATAATAACAAATATTAATTAAACAATTAAACATATATTCAATTTCTTATATCTTTGTTATTACATTTTCCAATTAAAATATAAAAGATGTATAATCTTTTAATTAAAACATATCAAGTGTATAATTTAATTAGGAGAATTTTATATTTATCTGAGAATTTTATACTTATCATGTTATAATTAAAAATATATATACTTATTATATTTTAATTAAAAATTTTGATAATAAATATATAAAAACTGCATAGAAATTTTTTCCTTAATTAAATGCTATAATAAATTATTCTTACTAATTAACTGTAATTTTCTAAATATTCCAAGTCATAATTTTTTTAGTAACAAAAATATATTTTAATTGAGGAGACCCCATAATTGTGATAAAAAAAAAAAGTTGAGAAAATTGAAGAACGGGAAATTTTTAATGTGATATGATGACAGTATTCGAAACAAGACCTCATTACCTAGTTTCTTATGCTTTTGTCTTTCTAAGAAATTTTGCTTTGTAGTCCTTCCACGCTCCAAAACTTTTTTGGCCGAATGATGATTTTATGTTTTTGAAAATATTATATTTTTAATTATAATATAATTAATTATTAAATATAAAATAAATATTTTATTTTAATATATTTATTGTAATAATCATATTCATTAATTATAAAAAAATTAAATTAATTATTGTAAGAATTATTAATTATTAAATAAGTTAATATTTTAAGTAATTATTTAATAAAATATTATTTTATATTTAATAATTAATTCTCCCATGATTAAAAAATATAATATTTTCGAAATTATAAGATCATTCCTCACGTTAAAAGGTATCACTATGCTTTTTTTTTTTTTTGGCGCTTTTGCAGATGTTGAGAGTTTCTTTCAGTTATAGCAAAATTGTCTTGCATAGTGCTATGTATGTCACACACTACAGTCATGTGTAGATTTTCTCGTTGTCCCCGACCTTTATCCATGTTGAAAACCCCCCAACTTTAAGCTTTTCGCATATACATTAAATTAATATTTTGTTTGGTTTTTTGCCTTCTGAGTCAGGGTTTTTGTGTTTC
Organism: Erythrophleum fordii; assembly: GCA_032878935.1. Lineage (NCBI taxonomy): Eukaryota > Viridiplantae > Streptophyta > Magnoliopsida > Fabales > Fabaceae > Erythrophleum > Erythrophleum fordii. Next base: position 19,178,321 of record JAVQMF010000045.1, read on the forward strand.
AATCTTCAGAAGTGAATGACTGACCTTAATAGTCTAGTGTGGAGAGCGAAGTTTGAATGGTGGGGGTTTTTCTTTAGTCTCTTGGGAAGAAGAACCAAAAACTGTTTCTTGGATCAAAGGATTGAATGATTTTTTCACCTATGTCAATCTTTTAATTGAAAGTATTTAATAGTGATTTAAACTTAAAAACATAAGTTGTTTTGGACGATCAGAATTATCAATTTTAGGCTAAAATAAATTGAACTAGATTTAAATATAATTTTTTATATCTAAATTTGTCAATTAAAATATGATAAGTATATAATATTTTAATAATAATATAATAAGTATATAGTCTAATTGAATTGAAGAATCGTATAATAGTGTGTAAAAATTATAAATTTGTCATGCTTTTATTAAAGATTCATATATTTATTATATTTTAATAAAAAAATTTAATGATAAGAATATAAGTAATTACATGTCAATTTTTTTCGACTAAATTTTCACTCAGACTATCTTTTGCCATTATGGGCTCGTGTTTTGAATTGGGCTTATATATTTTACACCTGCTCTTTCAAAATGAGTCCATGCTTTTCGTTGTCCAAAACCTTAATTCAAGCCCAACTTTGAAAGAGGGAGAAGATCTGGAACGGCCAACTTCAAAACAAAAACCATGTTTTTTTCCTGTGTTGGCTTCGTTATCCAGGAAACAAACACGAGCCCAAAAAACCCACCTTGCAAAGCCCAACAAGTCAACCAGAAGAAAAAAACACTTGTCCGCACGAAGGCGGGTGATTTAGGAGGTGTTCCTGCTAACCTTAATTCTTTTAATGGTGTTTCCCCCTGGCCTTGGGTTGCTATTAGGAGTCTTGATGGCATATTTGCACGAGCAAAAAGGATTGGATTGTTCTCCAATGATCAACATTCTAATATTCTAAATTGAGGATGTTGTGACACATTCCATTATCTGTCTTTTCCAGTGCTCGAGAAAATTTATATCAATAGGGACTTGTTCTCGGAATTTCCATGAAATCTTGTAAAAAAAATATTCAATACCCATTTTCATCGCAACCTAAAAGAATTTCCAGTGGTGACATTCCTTATACCATGAATGTTATTAGAAATTAATCTACTCTTTACAAAGGCATCTTGAAAAGGTGATATGACATTGGAATAATTCTTTGGAATCTCTTATAATATGTTTAGTATGTTGGAATAATTTTTAGGAGAATTGTAATAAGAATCAAAGTAATTTAAAAATCTATAATTATATTTGATGTGTTATAAAAAAAAATAAAAATATTCTTTTTTTTTTATGATTAGTCAAATAAAAATAATAATAAATGAAAAATTATTATTGAGAAAATAACTTTAATACTCTTGCTAAAAAATATTAAAATAATGATTTTTTTTCTTATGATTTGTGAAAAACATTTAAGCAAAACGCATAGCCCCATTCCCTGAAATTGGACAGAACCTTCTTTCCATTTACTATCCAAAGGGCCTTCATTTTATCGCCAATCTGGGACAGAGCGTAGGAGATAAGCTGCTGAGGAGGGTAAATTGGACATAACCACTTTATTCCATCGCCAATTTGAAGGAAAAGAAGTTTCCTTCCTCACGTTGAAATTGTCTTTCCTGAGGACAGCCATTTACCATCTACCAAACAGCCAAAAAATTGTTTCCTTCTCCCTCTACCTTTTCTAACCCCCACTTTCTACTCTACCAAATCAGCTGTTTTAGTGAGTAACTTTGATATCACCTTGCAGACTACATTGCAGAAATTGATGGGACTGATTGAAGTCCTTCAATGAGGTTGGGCACTCTTTCTTTCGGGATCAACACAATATGCTTGTTTGGTTAAGCTTCTTAAGCACGTGACCTCTATTAGGGAATGAGGCAACCGTGCGTATAAGGGTTAGATATACCATATATGAATGGTACATGAGAAAATAAAAACATATGAAGGGTCAAACAGATAGATCACATCATATATAAGCAGAAAATAAACACACATATAGGTCTTACTCGGACACCTTTATAATCCTTCTCTTGTGTGTTCAAAGTCTTTGAAATACAATCTTATATAATGCCCCAAAACATCATCAAACCCATCACGAAAAGCACATTGGGTGGAATGCCGATGTACACAGAGAAAGGAGAAGCTGCAGAAGTGCGTGACGGAGACGGCGCCGGAGATGGCGCATCGTGGTGTTGTTCAACGTGCACAGCAACTTTCATTCCTTGAAAGCAATAGCCTCCGCTAGATAGGTAGTAGTATGTCCTTGCCTCTCTCAATTCTACAACGTCTCGCCCACCATGCGTCAAGTTCTTCATGAACCCTTCGTCTGTGCATTTCTCGTAGCTTGTCTTGTTCACCTCCAGAACGTTGAAGTATCGCTTGTCAAAGTTGAATACTATATATCCATCAAAACCAAAATTATCTATTTATTTTCAACTCATAAAATTGAACTTAACTATCTAATTATGAAAGTGTCTTTTGGTGAATGGCACAGTGATTTTGGTCTCAAATTGGAGAACAGCGGGTCCAAAAATGTGATTCGCGTAAGTCTTTGGTCTCGGAGTTTGAAGCATTTTCTCATCATCTTAAAGTAAGATTCTCTTTCTTTATTGTTCTGTTGGGAACTTGAACTTCTTTTAACATTGTTTTCCCACTTTTTCTTTTCTTCTTCTTATGACTCTTGATTAATAGTTACATAATATTTTATGAAACCAGATTTTACTACGCGACTGTAAATAAACTTAATTCACTCCTTTTGGAAATAAAGAGACTGATTATACCCAATGATAGTTAAAAATTTTGAAGTGAAAGTAGAATTTTGTTATGAAAAGTTTGATTTATTGAGATGTTGAGTTTTTTGTTTTTATCATTGAATTACTACAAAATCTGCACGTATAATAATAATAATAAATGTTTTATATAAATTTCAAAAAATATATAACAGTATAGAAAACTCAACTTCGTAAGGTCAAATTCTCCATGAAACAACCTCAAAAATTTCGTTTAAATATCAAACTTAGACATTGCAGATCCTTATGATTTTTTTTTTTTTCTCACAGGAGATGGCTTTACTTCATATAGCCCCCATAATGTTTCTAAATTTAGCAAAAAGAAAAAGGGACTAATATTTTCTTTTTTCATGTTTAGGCAAAATGAATGGCAGCCTTTGTTAATATATAAGCCAACCCACTATTATATAAAGTTCATGATAGTAGATATTTCGGGCGATGGGATTCATATCTAAAGATGATTAGCACGATCATAATCCTCTCTTTAACAAGTGAACAAACAGATCTTGCATAGTACATACAGCCACGGATACCAAAAGAAGCATTAATCCCTCTTAACCAGCCAATTTGAATTAATCCTACACCTGTTTTATTCGCACTTTCCTGAATCGTGTCAATATTGAATTTGAACCATAAATGCAATCCTAATATGAGATCTGACTCATACTTCATAAATAACTATTGTCATTGATTAAGAAACGGGTTTATATGCAAAAATAATCCTCCGAAAGAGACAACCAATGAATTAGGCATCTTTTTTAAATAAAGGAATTTAATTAAACTCTTGACGTATATTTTAAGGGTTATATGTTTAGGAGAAGCTCAAGCAAGCGCTTTGGCACTGGAGCTTCTCAATTTTTGGACGGTCAGTATAATTCTTAAATGATATTTATACGTACATCTAAAGAGTCTAAACTAATCATTTAAAGAGTAAAAAGGTCGGACGCTTAAGGTTTCCAAAACAATTTTTATTTTAATTATTTGCTGCCCTGCATTTGTGTATTTCAAGGATTAAAATAATTAATATTAATGTAATGAGAGTTCTAAGTATCTACTCTGCAGGATTAACAATATTTTTATATAAAATTCAATGAAAAAATGAAGTATAATTCGGAAATGACAGAGAAATTTATATGCAAGGCAAGTTTCAAATATGATTAATTAAGGAAAAAGGGAAAGGGAGAAAAAGAAGGTTGAATACTTACGGAGCCAATCCCCAAGAAAGAAATGCTCTTGAGCAGACCATTGAGTGTAGTTGACATCGTGATTGATCCAACCTTTGGAGCCACCCACCTTATGCAGCACCGGATCTCCCATCACCGCCAATATTGGGAACATCACCACCACCATGATCATCACAATTCTCCAGTTTTCCATCACTTTCTCTCTTGCCAAACAAACACACTTAATTAGAAAAGCCCTCTTTTTCTCTCTCTATCTCTCTCAGTGAACTCGGTGTGATTTGATTGAAACAGGAGAAAAAGAAGCAACCTTGTATCTGGAGAACCACGTTCTGAAGTCTGAAACTGAGGTTGGGCTTAGCAGGTGAAGAGAGTAACGGCTTGGTCAAATTTAAGGGCAAATCTGCACACAACATGCAATAGGCGCGTGCTAGCGATCACCAACACAATATTCTTGCGCTGAGAAGGACCCCACCGGAGGCCTCTGCTTCTAGGCGTTATATCAGCGAACACGTGTAGTTGAAGACTCAATCCTTATATAAAGTCTTGCTTTTGTTTTTTTGTTTTTTGTTTTCTTTTTACTTGTTATTTTAGCACCAACCTCCAGTTTGAGTAAAAAGCACTACTGCTCGACGATTATACTTAAATTACTTTGTATTACGTTCCGTGCTTATGGAGGAAAAAAAAAGCTTATGTCATTTTTTTATAAATTGCTCTTTCTTTTATTAAGAGACGATTAATTTGATTATATAATTTTTAGCATAAAAATATACACGATCTTTTGAAAAGATGTGTTATAACTAAATTTGTTTGATTAACATATTTTTTAAAATAAAATTATTTTTAATTAAAATTATTTTTAATTTTATTATAATATTATTTATTTTGTGCTTAAAACTATAAACTCAACTTATTCTAAAATTTTATTAAATTTATGGCAATGTTTATATTTTTAGTGTATATATATATATATATATGATTTTTTGAAAATTAAATATTATCAATTAAAAGTTACAAAATTACAGAAAAATGAGTATTTTATATTGATCAATTATATATTTAATATTTTTATATTATGTAAATACTACATATAAGGTTATTTCGTTTAATAAAGGTAGTTGTTTTTGGGCTTTGTGCTCCTCGTTTTACCAAAATAAATAAATAAATAAATGTAGTTGTAGGTTATATTTTAATTTTGAAAATTTTTTTTTGTATATTTTTATAATAATTAAAAAAAATTAAGCTATATCTAAAGAAAGGGACCTTTTCTATTTTCTTTGTTAACGTTGAACGTCCATCGTGTTTTGAAGAAAGATAGGTTTAAAAACTCTTCTTATTGAAAATAGGAGTTTAAACCTTAAAAATGATTTAGTAGTATTTGGTTTTAATTCATTTGAAAATAATTTTAGTGGAAACATAAATATTCTAATATTCAAGTATGATAGGTTGAATGCATTTTACCAACCTCTACCTGATTTAGAGTTATTTAATAACAATAGTTCCTTTCACTGCAATTTCATTTATGGTAAATAACAATTTATCTCATTTAATTTGGTTCAAAATTAATTTATCTCCGCGCAGTCTAAAGTATATTATTTAATCTTTGTAGTTTTTCTATTTACTGTGGGACTAATTGTAATATTTTACATTCATATTTTAAGAAAAAATAATTATGTGAGTATTGAAATGATGAATAATTCTATTAAATATATTTTTTACTTATATTTTAAATATTTTTAAAGATCTAAGACTATTGTTGAGATTAGGTAAATAATTTTAATTTTGAAATGTCAACTTAATTTTAATAATGACTCTAAAATATTTAATTTTAATTTTAATTTACAAGTGATTATAAAATTGTGCAAGATATAAATTAAATATTTTAATATTAAAAATTATTATTTTAATTTACACTTGATTATTTTTTGTTAAAATTAAAATAAATAATACTAGAGAATAGTTAGATAATAATGGGACAAACCACAAGAAAATTAAATAAGATAGTTTTAATGGCCAAAGAATAAATTGATTTCTGAAATGTATTTTACGTTTTATTTTATATATATTCTACAATTAAATCCTAATTATTTCAAAACTTGGAAAACTTTTTTTTTAATGCATATAATCACATCTTACACGTAAAGATTAAATGAATATATATATATATATATATATATATATATATATATTCATAGAGAGAGAGAGAGAGAGCCTCAACGCGTAAGGACAAAACTTGTTAGAAGAAAAGAGACAAAGTAGAAAAGGTGGAAAAGAGTGAAATTAAAATAAAGGAGTGCGAGGAAATAAGAGAGACACTGAGAAGCCGGAATTCCACGTGGGGAGATTAAAAATAAGGAAAAATTGTACTTGTAAAATTTATAATAAAAAATTTTAAAAATCGTAATTTTCTGTTGGATGTAAAAAAAATTATAATTTAAGAAAGAGATAAATCTTTTAAAATTTAAGAATAATTTTTTTAAATTTAATAGTAAAATTTTTAAAATTTAATAATAATTTTTTTGATGAATAAATCTAATAGTAATTTAGTTCTTGAAAATAATTTTAATTTTAAATATTTTTTATTATAAATTTTATAAAATCTGAGTTATTGGACGTCATTTTTCTTAAAAAGAATAGAATCTGGTTCAGATTTTGATGTAATGCCCTGCAGATTTTCTGCCGAGGCTCAAATTGAATAGTAATTTAAATCTGATATATATATATATATATATATATATATATGTTTTTTCTTAATTTTAGCTGTCTAATTTTTTATTTTAATATTTGACAGTTTTTGAACTTATATTAGATAGATAATAAATGACTAAATTAAAAAAATAATGATAACAATAATAAAGAGTCCAAATCGAGTCAACTTCAACAGAGTGTCTGCGTCGAAAGCGAGAGTCCAAACCCAGTCTTGCTGAAGATTTGCTGAGAGAAGGCTTTATTCCGGGGAATAAAGGAACAAGCCACGGATAAATTATAATCAGTCACTTTTTCCCTTTATTTACGATTGTGAGTCGAGTCTCTTACAAGCTTGCCTTTTATGATTTATACATACTGCAAGCAATTCCCCCAACGTTGATCACGAACTTAAATGCCCTTTTCATTCCTTGTACACCGACTTCTTTTTGGCTTTCATTTCACGTAATAACATTATTTTTTTTATAAACAAAATACATACTATATATCACGTATCTCATCCAAGAGTTTCTATTATTTATAGGCAAACTCATTGTCTATAAAAGCAAATTCATGTATGGTTCCTATTTGTGAAGGAACCGCAGTCGGGCTGTGCAGCACAAGAATTTTCTTAAAATAGTTGACATTATAAGTTATACTATTCTTTAAAAAAAAAAATTTACAACTACTCTACTCTCTCTCTCTCTCTCTCTCTCTATATATATATATATATAATATTAAAATTAAATAAGTTAATAGACCTAATAGGTATAAAAAGGAATATATTTTTTAAATAAGTTTAAATTTTTAGTCCTTATTATTTCATTAAAATTCTTAATTTTATCTTTATATTTTATTTTTTTTTATAAATCAGTACTTATAGTTTCAAAATTTTATAAAAATATCCCTGCCATTAATTTATGCTAAAATGCCGTTACACATGACAAATGATGTGACAAGTTATAACTTACGTGAAAAATTAATAAATGCCCACATTACCTACACCCTGCCCCACAATTTATACTATACTTACCCATTTACTTATGTTTATTCTTTTGTCTTATCTGTCTTCCTTTTTCGCCAGGTGCGCTGCTAACTTTTTTAAAATTAGGTAAGATTTTGTTCTAAAAATTTATTGTTTTTAATTTTATTATTTTTAAAACGTATAAAATTCTTAAAATAATTTTTTATTCATAAATAATAAATTACAATCAATGATACTTTGTTATTTAAAATATTATTAACTCCCATTTATTCATAATATTTTACATACTTTCATTAGGAAATAAATATTTAGCTTATTAACTCCTAAATAAAATAATTAATTTTGAACAAAATGTGCTTAGTGTTATAATTAGTTTCATATGAATAATAAGTTTTAGCTTAATTTTCTTTAAATAATAGTTTATTATACTTTTACTATTTTTGTAAGTGAAAAATACAAAGAATTATAAGTTAAAGTTATATTAGAGTTAAAATGACAAAATCCTAAAATTAGGATGTTAAAAATAAAGTATTTTTGAAAATTTTAGAGTTGGCACCACAACCTAAAATTTTAGCACTGTGGCACCCAAAAGCGCTACTAAAGGAAACTGAGTGTTGCAATGCCCAAATTTTGAAACGAAGCACTAGAATAGCCCAATGCCAGCACTTTTGGCTACAAATTTTGAGGGTTTTAAGTGTGGGTTTCAACTTTTTTTTCTCTTTTTTTTTTTTTTTGTGGGGGAGGGGAAGGCAGAGGGGCCGTTGTACTGGGTCAATATTGGAGAGGCAGAAGGAGCTTTGGAAAAAGTATTTTGCCATGCAGATAGATTAGCTTTGAGAAAGATTTATCCATTCAATTAGTTATTTCTCTTTATATTTTTTTATTTATTTAGTTTATACTTTGTTCTTATTATTGTTTATTCTTATAGTTATCAGTTAAATTAATTGATTTAAGATTGTGATAAATTCTAATATATAATATGTTATAATAATTCTTTTTACTTGTAATTAATAGTATAATTTGTTTACTCAATTTTTATTCTTCATGCGTTTAAATGTATAAAATTCATTAGATGGTTTGGATAACCTATGAATTTCAAAAAAAAAAAAAATTAAAACTAGACTTTGAATTTAGTAGCATGGGTTTTATGAAACTTACAATATTAAGTGGATTGATTCGAATGTAAGATATAAATGTACTTACCGACCTCACTACTCTATATTAGAATCTATTTTTGATTTAGTCTCTTAATCAAATGTATAGAAAATAAAAATTAGTTAGGAGAATGCTTATAGATAATTCAAATAATACTCATAGGTAAATTAAAATCTGTCTAGCAATAATGTTAAGAGCAAAGTAAAAAGAGATAATTAATTTCATATAAAATATTAGAGAGAATTATAATTTGAAACATTTTGCTTTTCAATTTAATTTAAAATAGCATCTCTCATTTGTTTTGTCATTTTTGTATTTTTAGTTTAGTTTAATTTTTTATCACTATTTATTATTAGCTTTATTTAGATTAAGATGTGTAATTTTATCATTTAATAGTTATTTGAATGATAAATTCTTAGAAGAATAATATTTTATTTATTATTATATTACTTTTACAATATATATACTTGTATATATGCCATAATGCAACAAATATAATATATATTAAATTAGTATGTAACCTATTAATTATACTATCATAATTTTTATACACATAAATTTTATTTTCTGAAAGAGTTTATGTAAGTTTTATTTTTTTAAGAAGGTTATATAAAAAAGTTATATAAATATGCAAAAAAAATTAAAAAATTTGAGGGAGCCAGCTCACCCGCCCCCTTTTTTGTTCTCTTCTTTTCTCTGAATGGGAGCATTATGCGACTGTTCCACCCATATCACTGGACGATTAACTAAATCTGATTCATCATAGCATAAATTTTAAAATTCTTTTAAAAAGTTTTGTTTAATTTTAGGGTAAAATATTTTTTTAAAATTTGATAAAATCATAACCCAAGCCGAATCATCATAAATTCTAAATGAACAGAACCAGTGGCAGACTTTAGCGAAGTGAGAAAGTGAAGGGTGTAAAAGGAGATAACATAAATAAAGGAGTGCCTGGATTTGTGAGATAATTAGCTGACGAGTTCCCATGTGGGTTGATTCCAATGCCAAAAGCGAAACGCTTGCACCACGGGATGTGAGGCTTATATTTATTATATCTTATCTTTTTTATTTTCTTTAAGAAAGTCCTCTTCATACTTAACATCTATGAAATCAGCATTAATATATTTCCCATGGAACCTCGCATGGTACACTCGAATTCAGTTAATCTTCTGTTTGGTTGGAATCCTTTTTCTTCTATCTTTTTTAATATCTATTATATTATAGTTATTATTATTTAACAGTTTTTTATTATTTATTATTATTTTAAAATAAAAATAAAAGTCAGTTTTATCTTTAAAATAATTTTTTATTTTATTCCTTTTTATTATGAATATTAAACAGGCTAAAAAATGCACCACCATAGATAGTCTAAAATAATGGGATGTGTGGCTGTGGTGCTCAAGGAGAATCTCAGTTGGAACAATTTTTATATAATTCAAAAATGTCAATTTTACTTATATTATATATAAATTTTATCTATATAAATTAAATTTTGACAATTGATTATACGTAGTGCACCGTGCACTAACCCTAGTACTAGTGCATCACGCGTTTGGCGCATGTAAGAAATTTTTTCCGAGAGGCTGTATTCCTGGAAGCATTTCAAGAATCCTGTTTGGTTATGTCATGGGGGCTCTTTGTACCCCAGCCTTTTATTTCCCTCTAGCTTTGTTTCTGGCTTCGTTCCCGTTTGATATACCCTAAAAGAAAAAAAAGATTGTATTTACTTACATTGAAATAAATTAGTCTTTACAATTTTGTTCAAAGAATTTTCTAAAAGTAATTTGTCAACATGAAAAAATAATTTTTAATTTTTCTTTAAAAATTCATTAAACATAATTAAAAAATAACATTTCTAATCATAGTTCAAAAAATATATATATAATGAAAAAACCCTTCAGCATATTTGTTTAAATAAAAAAAGCTTTAACTATCATTTTAGTTTCTTAATTTATTTATTTGTTTTAATTTGATCTTTTAATATTTTTTTTATTTTAGTCTAATTTTTTGACTTTAAATTTGTGTCATATTCATTATCTTTCATTATATTGTAAAGGTGATTTTGAAACACTAAAAAAAAAAAAGTGGAGCAATCACTTTAGAATATTAAAGAATATATTAAAAGATCACTTTGAAATACTAAATAAAATTAAGAAAATGAGTATGCTACAAATTAAGAGTCAAATGATAATTTTGAAATATTAAAAAGGTTCAAAAATTAAATTAAAATAAATAAAAAATATTTCAGCAATGATAAAAAATTGATGAAAAGTACCTACAGTATTGCACCCACATGGTCCTACAAGTCCAGGGGGACAACAAATTTTCCCGCATTCCCGCAATCCTCCAATAAATTAATCCAATGTATACTGGAAATTAAAACACAAATTACAATTTCAAAATCATATACCACCCAAACACGAACCATCACCCCCATTTCAGCCTTCACCTCCGGATAACAATAACAAAACAATTAAAAAAAAAAAGACACAATTTCTCCTTCAGAGACTGACTTAGGATCATCATCACCAGAAATGAAGGAACGCATCCCAAGCTGCTCCAATGGCAAAAGCTACAGGCAACAGGAGAACGTGACCTGAAGAAGAGAGAGTGGAAACAGAAGCTTTTATAGGAGAAGCTACGGGTGGTGGGGGTGGGTTTTCCACAAGAATAGCAAGCTTCACGCCTCCATAGCAGAACCCATTTCCGCTTACGAAGTAGTAATGGCGAGTTTCATTCAGAGGAGCCACGTCTCTTCCATGTCCAGTAGTATAGTTGTGAAGTGGATGATCTGTGTTGCACTGCTCGTAGTCTGTCTCATTCACCTCTAATACGCTCATCTGGTTCTTATCATACAAAAAATCTGTAATATAACTGTTATCATCTCGTTTAACCAAAGTCAATAGAACTTTCAAGTGTTGGATAGAGTAAATGAAGTAAAATAAGCAAAATCTATAGGAAAATCTAAGTCACAAGAATAATGAGATGGGACTTTTATTTAGAAAAGTTGCTTTAAACAGATTTGGCTGCAACAGCACCACCTTGATAATTTTGAGTATCCAGAGAACTGAACACTACGGCCAACAAAGAGGCATTCATGGGGAGTAATCAGTTTGCACCCATAATTACGGTCGCTAGAAATGACTCAACGGTGAGAAAATGAGGGGATTATGAGTTAACACAAAGGAAACACATGCATAAGCAAGAAAGTAAAGACGTCAAACAAAAACAGCGAAAAGTTCTGGATCTGGGCATGTAGAACATGAAACTAAAAAGGTAGGAAGGAATCTAAACTCTATTTTACCATTTGCAGTCCCTCTGGGCAGAAAATGGCAAGTGAATAATCAGAATTCTAAGGAAATCAAATGAACATACCAGCAAAAACAATTCAAATTTTCTCAGTTTCTTCTGTAACAATGATCAATCTCTCTCTCTCTCTCTTCGTTTTCCGTGCATTTTCTAGGAAGACAATCTGGATTTACTATAAGGTTTAAACATAGACGAAAGGAAAACCAAAGTAGTAAAATTAACTGATGTAAACCTACTTGGTCTACAAAAACAAGAGAAAAGCTGATAATTTAATCTTTTAGCTCATCCTACGCATGAACATGTTCAGAGATCTAATCTATACTGCACATACACACATATCTGCAACAGAGAAAGGTGCTGCTCATGAGAGACAGAGAGACAGTGAAATGAAGAAGCTCTTAATATAAAACGTCAGATTTAAGCATAATCAGTAAAAAGAGAAGGTGCTTACAGAGCCAGTCACCATTGTAGAAGTGCTTGTCCTGAGCCCAAATGGTGTAGTTCACATTGGTGGTCCAACCCATGTTGCCTCCTACCATCCACCTCTTATTAGCCGACGCCTCAGGCAACATCACAAGCACAGCGCACACTACAACGAGCAACCCAAACAATTTCTTCAGATCCTCCATTCTTTTCACTCTTCACTCTTCAGCACCTACCTGATACCTAACAAACAACACCAGTCTCTGAAAACTGTCTACAAAGTCGTTTCTTTTAGGCCTTTTATCAAGGCAAGGGCTTGGGGGTTAGTTTACATTTTTCACGTAATAAAATTATTTTTATAAAAAAAGTATATCACGCATCTCATCCACCTCGAGAGTTTGGATTATTTAGAAGAAAAAATTATCGTAAAGAAATTTAAGTTCAAATTTTTTATACTAAAAACTTTAGATTTTTGAAATCATTTAAAGGATTTAGGAGCCAAAAATTTAAATTGTGTAAAAAAAATTATAATTTAAAATATTAAGTTAAAATTGTTTGTCTTTAAAATTATTCAAATAATTTTAAAATAAATATTTTAATTTAAAATTCTCAACTATAATTTTTTATTTATTTATAAGAAGTCTCACATGATTTATAAAAGCAAAACAATGTCTGGTTCCTATTTACTAAAGAACAATAGAGAGAGGGAAAGAGAGATAATTTTATTTTTTATATAGAAGCTAAGATCCTAAGTTATAATTTATCTTTAAAAGATATTTACAATTACTTTATGATATATATATATATATATTACAAGAGAAAAATAATATATTAAAATCAAATAAATTAATAATGCACACATGCATGAAAAGGGAGTTGTTGGTGCTCACATTATGATGAAAGAGAAGGGTTAGTTCAAGTATTGTATTGTTTTGAATAAAGATAAGATTATAATTTCTTGTCATCGTGAGCTTGGAAAATGAACAAGACAAGCTATCACTTGTAGAATATAGTAGTGTATCACGCAAGATTCTAAATTTTAAAGAATGTGTCTTAGTCTCAATGTATTTGTTTGCCTACACCTAATTAGGATTCATTTGCCATTTATGCTTAGGGATTTGTGCAATATGTTATGACTCTCCTTAGAGTTAATGAGATTATTCTAATGATACCGGTCTTGACAGTGCAAGCTGATCTGTTTTAACCTTATAAGGCCCGATATTAGGAGTACATTTTTTAGATAAGTTATATTTTATATGATTTATTTCATTCATTAAATTTTTGTGAATTATAAACTAATTTTAAGTTAAAAATAAGTAATAAAATTTGTTGATAATTTGATAACAATGATTAAGTAAGATAATTTATCAAACTTATAGGTAAGAAGAAATTGGAGAGCTTGAAAAAAAGAATGTAAATGACAAGTTGAAAGACATTTTAAAAAAAGGAAATCATATATTAAATAAATTGAAAATAGTGAATATCAAATAAAATGAAAGAAAGAGGAAATGATCATAACATAAACAAAAAAGATTGGCAGAAAATGGTGATCTTTGCTCTTTTAAATTTTAGTCTACTAATATATAAAATGTAAAGAGAAGTCCCTTTTTTTTTTTTAGGCCAAAATATAAAGAAAAGTCCTTACTTTTCACTTTCTAAAACTAAAGTAAGATGTTGTCAATTTTTACTTTTTTTATTTTAAAAGACTTAAAAAATTATTAAAGCAATTTGTTATTCATAAAATGTGAGTTACAATAAATGATATTTTATTATTTAAAGTATAACATATATATTAAATCAATATGTAAACTAATTAATTATAATACCATATTTTATTATACATATATAAATTTTATTTTTTGAAAGACTTAATGTAAATTTTTTCTTTTTAGAAATGACATATAAAAAATTTTAATATACAAAAATGGAAAAAGAATAAAATATTGAGGGAAGCCATCTCCCTGGCATCTTTGATTGGAATATAAAGATATTCTAGATTTTTTATTACAAAACTTTTTTAAATTTTAGAGAGAGAGTAACACAAAAAATGCACGTATAAATAATCTCATTTATTTATTTATTTTTCTCTTACTTAATCTTTTTTTTCTCTCTCTCTCTCAAATTTTTAAGAATTTTAGGACATTACGTGACTATGGGACTCACATCACTCAAGACTGAACTAAATCTGATTTATCATTACTTTAATTTTAAAGTTATTTTATATAATCCTGTTTAATTTTAAAGTTCTTTTATATAATTCTGTTTAATTTTAGGTAAAATCCTTTAAGAATGATAATAAAATCATAACTCAACCCAAATCATCATTAATTCAGAGCCAATGACAAATAAGATTAGAGAAGTGAGAAAGTGAAAAGTGTAAACGAAGATAACATAAAGAATAAATTATGAAGATATCTTTTTAAATTTTGTTAAAATTATATATGTTTTTTCTCTATTCTTAAAATATTCACAAATTTTTCTTCGAATAAAATGCTGTGTTATATTTTAATATAATTTTAAATATTTTTTAATTAAAAATACCTCTCATTAACTTAAATATATATTTCCTTAAAACTAAAATACCTTTTTATATACTTTTTTAATGAAGTATATTTTAATAAAAAATGTAAAATTAAATTAAAACATATATTAAAAAAATCTATATAATTTTAATAAAATCTAAAAATAGATGTGAAATTTACTCCAAACAAAAACCAAGGGGTGCCTGAATTTGCCCATGTGGGTTGATTCCGATGCCGAAAGCGAAGGGCTTGGCCGACAAAACAAGGCTTATATACAATCTATTTTCTCTTTTTCGTTGAGAAAGTTCTGTTACATCCTTAACATCTATGAAATCAGCATGATTAAATTCCCAAGAAACCTCGTATGGTTGGTTAAGCATGGTACACTCCAATTTTGTTCTCTTCTGTTTATTAAAAAAAAATTAGTTATAATAAAAAATTTTAAAAATTAAAATTACTATTAAAAATTATCATTATCATTAAACTTTAAAAAATTTTATTATAAGTTTTAGAGAATTTAATACCAGATCTTTTACACTTAATAATAAATGTTTTAAAATTGATAGTAAAATTTTTTAAAATCTGATAATAATAATAATAACCCTTAAAAATAATTTTGATTATAAAATGGTTCGAAAAGTGCACCACCAGAGATAGTCTAAAATAATAGGATGTGTGGCTGTGGCGCTGAAGTAGAATCCCAAACATTTTATTTGATTCCATTGAATTAACCTAATCTTTATTATAAAATCTAATCCTAGAGATTTAGTTCATTTAATGAGATAGAAAATATTTTGCCTTGGCAATTTGAATTTGATTCTCTTTTTTTTTTTCGGAGAGTATGTTTAAGAGAAATTTTAAGTCAATATGAAAAATAAGTCTTTCAAATTAATTTTAAAAAATTAATTAAACATAATTGAAAAATAGTTCTAACCATAATAAAAAGAATCTAGAATAAAGAAGCCCTTCAACATATTTGTTTAAATAAAAAAATAAATTCTTAATTATCATTTTAGTTCCTTGTCATATTTATTTATTTTAATTTAACTATTTAACTTTTAATTTGTATCATATTTATCATTTTTTTAATTATATTCATCGAGAATCATTATAGAACATTAAAAGAAATTAAAAAGTCACTTTGAAATATTAAAAAAAGTTAAAGAATGAATACAATACAAATTCAAAGTTAAAAAATTAAATTAAATAATAAAGAAAAGGACTAAAATGGACATAATTTCCCAAGTTATGTATAAAGAATTTCTTAATTTTCAAAATTTGATTATAAACTTTCTAAACTTTTAGTTTTATAAAAATAATTTTAGCCCTAAATAATTATGATAAATCATTAATACTATTATATATGGGCGAATTGGCATAACTCAGCTTATACAGTTCAGATTGTCTGCTCATACTTAATTTAGGTAGAGAATATTTAAAAGATTTAGGTAGTCTAAATTCTTTTTAAATGGTCTAATTAAAGAAATTATAATTTTTTAAAAATTAAAAACTCATTTTTTTCCAAATCTAAAATCGTCGAAAAAATATCTAGTGGGCCAAATTTTCTCTGTAGTTTTTACCCAAAATTACAGATTCAGATCATCTTCATTATCACTCTTTTAATTATCAATAATAAGAAAATACATAAAAAATTTATTTTAAAATTTTTTAAATTAAAAAAATGTTTTGAATTACCAATAATAGGAGGAAATATAAAACAATTCAACAAGAATAATATCATATGCAGAAACATACCCTGTGAAAGTCAACACATTGCCAAATATTATTTTCATCTAATTAACATATTATTATATCATCCTATGCATTTTATGATGATACAAATACATAATATAATAAGCTTATTCAACAAAGAGCTTAAGCAATATTATTTTATATTATACAACACACCGAACAAAGCCTAATGGGATTGATTACGGTTGGCATTCTATGACGATGTTATAATAGTATTGGCAAATAGACTCTCCACGTTCTTGTTGTCAAAGACAAAGCCGCACAATGGCGAATGAGGGCAATAAAAGGAAAGAAGGAAGGAACAATGCAATTAGTATGAGTCATACCTATGAAACTCTAAGCATATAGCCCTCAGATGCAAAGAAATAGCCACCTAAGGAGCTTATGTCACAAATTATCGCTACTGGCGTCGCATCTGAACCGCGATTAGAAGGCGTGAAATTTTTTTAAAAAATTTTCAAAAATGAAAATCAATTGAAATGGAGTTATTACTTGTGAAAGGCACGACTTTACAAAAAAATTTTATGAAGAAAAAAGATCATCAATAAATCAAAAATGAGTTTGAGAGTTGATTATACATAGATGAGACATCCTACAATAATCACTCTTAAAAATAATTATCTTAAATTAGTAACACAAATTTAATATGACTTTAAATTTATCTTAATTACATTTATCAATCATATGCAAAAAAAAGTAAAAGAGAAAATAATTTATTTAAAAAAATAAATTTGATTTAAGATGAAAACTTATAACCTTCATATCTTATACATTAAGAATCAAAGTATACATAGTTTTTAGGGGTACAAACCTCTTGTTACTTGGTTGGTAATTTTTATTTTTTGGTAAAAAAGAAGGAAAATAATAATTAATTTACCTTTACTAACAAAATCACTTTAAAGTTGGTTTATGTATTTTAATTTGAAAAACTCAAATCAATCCCACCTTTTTACTGTTTTCATTTTTTCACTTTCGTTTTTTTAGATTTTTTAAAAATAATATATCTTTTTATTATTATGAAATCCCTAAGAACTTTCGAAAAATGATTTTTAGGTTTTGAAGTAATTTCTAATTTTTGTAATATCATCAAACGGAATTTGGAACTTTAGACATTTATCTTTCACTTTTATGTAATATAATTTGTACCTTTTTTATAGTTTATTATTCTACATTTAAAATGTAACATTGGGTTACTTACAGTTATACACTTGTACCAATAAATAAGTACTTTATTTATATTGTGATATATGAATAAAAAAATGAATAGCACTTTTCTTATTCTTTATCTTTTCTTAATTCTCTTTTTTATTTATTTCTTTTGAATTCTTATACGTTATCAATACAATTATTTTCTTAAGTTTGTTTTTTCAAGTTTTTGCTATTTCATTTAGAAGGCATGATTGCTTTCTCAAGCACTTATTTTTTAGAGGAATTGTTGGATTTATGATCTTCTTTCTTTTGTTCTATTTTAATAATTTAAGATTTTTGTAGTTTGAAAAAGAGAAAAATAATTGAATTAGTCAATCTTTCTCATTTTCTTGATTATATGGAGCCTTGTTCATATGCTTATGTTTTGACCTTAATTTCTACCTTTTGTGTGTCCATCTCACATTTGTAATGTTGGATTCAAAGATTATGATTATTTACATCATTAGGTTCCTTTTATTAAAATTTAATTGATTGTTTATCTTTTTGTTCCTTCTTCATGAACTAAGTATAAACTATGTACTGATGATTTGTTCATAATTTGTTCATATCTTATGTATTCAAACTATATCTTATAAGTTAAATATATAAGTCATAAATGCAATTATCTTCATACTAATGTTATCATTTGATTTCTACAATATTAGATGTTATTTAACTTGTTTTATATTTATATAATAATACTAAAATGTCAAATTTTGCAAAACTTGAATTTGAACCTCTTGACATTACAGGGAAGAATTATTTATATTCGGTATTAGATGTTGATATTCATTTAGATACAAATGGTCTTGGAGATACTATCAAAGAAAGAAATTAAGCATCTAATCAAAATGAGGCTAAAGTTATGATATTTCTTTGCCATTATCTCCGTGAATAATTAAAAACTAAATATCTTATAGTAAAAGACTTATTTATTCCCTGAAATAGTTTAAAAGAAAGATATGATCACCAGAAAACTTTCATTCCTCCAAAAGCCCACTATAAATAAATGCATTTAAGGTTATAGGATTTTAAAACTGTAAATAAGTATAACTTTACAATATTTAGAATCAATTCTCAACTAAAATTATATGGAGAAAAAATTAGCAATGAAGATATGTTAAAAAAGAAGAAGCATTCTCCACTTTCTATATATCCAATTTGCTCCTATAATAGCAATATCAAGAAAAAGATTTCAAAAAATATTCCAAATTAATTTTTTGTCTCCTTAATGAAAAATCATAAGTCCTATCCAACTGACTTTACTTTATTCCCTAAAGTGAATATAGCAATACATGAGTATTTTATTTATGGACAAACTCATAATCAGGGACATGGTGGTAGCCATGGCTAAGGTTATAGACGTGGTCATAGTTGTGGATATGGTCACGATTCTTATACCAAGAATTCAACTTTCCATCATAAGTAGAAAAATAAAGAAAAGAATGATAAGGGAAAAGGTAGACAAAATAACAAACATATTGACAATATATGTTACCATTGTGGTGGCAAAGGTCATTGGTCTTGTACCTCTTGTACACCAAAACATTTTGTTAACCTTTACCAAGAGTGACTTAAAAGAGAAAAATATAGAGATAAATTTTGCATGTGAAGGTGTATCCGATCATGGCGATATTAATGTCACCTACTTGGATGTTGGAAAAATTGATCACCTAATTAGTGATGGAAATGTTTAAAAATAAATTTCTTATATTTTACTTATAAAATTATTATCTTTTCAAATATATTTTTACTCAAAACATAATCATGAGTTGTGCAACCATTAAACACAAAATACTTATGCAGAAATATGGTCAAATGCAATATTTTCTTTTGCATGCCAGAATAAAAAACTGTACAGTAGTAAAACACAGAATTTTGCACAGAAACTCATCCACATGCAGTATGTTCATTCATATGCAAAACAGAATCAAAGACTGCGCAGCAGTAAAACACAGAATTTTGAGCAGCAATTATGATCAAATGCAATTCTTTCGTCCCCAAAGCAAGACCGCAAACTGCGTAAAAATTAAAATGCGAGTTTTAGTACAAAAACAAAGCATGTGCAATTTTAAAATGCAGAATTTGGGCAGAAATTTGACCATATGCAGTATTTTCAGGCCCAAAACAGATTTACAATTTGTGCAGCCATTTTGATATAGAACTTAATGCAAAAATATGGATGTACACAGCAACTTTTAAGCCTAAAACAGCCAACTCAAAGTTCCTAAACAGTAATACAGCCTATAACCGTATGAAAGTAAAGGTGTGACAGAGTACAGTAGGTCCACTGCAGTATCTTAACTCTTGATTAACTAATGCCAACACTTACGAAAGGATAACAGCATACTAGAACAAATATGATGGAAAACCAAAGGCATTGCACATACACAACTACCTAGTTACCCAATTTGACAAACAGCAGACAATTCTACTACAATCAAGCTAGTAGAAGCAGAAACAACAGAAAGCAATGAATAAGTAATGTTGGCATCTATCTTCTAGCAGATAATCAGAACTAAAATGATTAGTTGCATCGCCTAAGAACATCATATTGCAGTACAAAAATTATATTATAGAAGTGATAATAATGCACTAAATAATCTGTGATTAGGCTAAGATTGCAATTCAGACAATTAAAAAACACTCAGAACTGATCAACAGAAACAATGAATACTTCACATGTATAAGATTTTTACTTTTAACAAAAATGTTCTATGCTTGAACCTCTACATATAAAATAAATAGCACAAGAAAGAAATTGTAAGACAGATGTCCCTTGGAAAGAAAAAGCAATACATAAATGGCACTCTAGATTACACACCCAAAAAACAAAAAAAGCTTGTATTGGGCAATGTCAATAAACCATAAAATAAAACCTACCAAACCAGTATGACCCAGCTGACCACATCTAAAACAAGAAACTTCTCTTGGCATAGCATCACTACAATTGACACAAGTGGCCAAATCTCTTCCAAATGCAACATTGTATGTCCCAATCAAACATAAGAAAAATGAAGCAGTTACCAACTAAACATTCAAAATTTAATATAGGCCACTCTTATGCAAATCTATCTGAAAACGTCTTTCAAGTTGCAGTCATCAGAAAAGATGAAAATGGTGAGCAGCAAGAAAGGAAAAGAACAACCTTTAACTCATATGAACCATATGAACCATACTTGCTTCTGTTGGTTCATTTCTCTCCGTGGTTTTGATTGTTTTCTGTTTTTCAGCTATAATAACCTACGGAATGAATATGTTTCAATCTTACCCTTTTTGTGCTCTCTATTAAACAAAACCCAATTTTCCACGAAAATAACATAGGAAGGCAAAAGAAACAGTTTCTATCCTGCAATCGTTTTATAATGGAACGAGCCATACATGGAATAAAACTCACAATTTGATCCCAGAACTCCACCTTTTTCCCTCTCTCCAACCAAACCTCCCCATTGACGTCTACTACTCCAGAAGCGACAAACCCACTCAGCCCATCCAATCCGTCGCCGTTTAGCTCCTTTACAACTTCAGGATTCCAGGACGAGGAATCTATTAAACCGACGTCATCGCCACCACCCAATTCGTCGCCATTCGGCACGAGCTTGGCCGCACCCATCGGGCGGCGATCTTGGGGCTCAGATCCTTTTCTTGAACCTCCACCTTGGCTTTCTGCGTCTCCCTCTTTGTCCAATCGACGGCGACCACAGGGAACTGAGGGTCTGGGGACTGCTAAGACTCGGACAGGACAGGGAAGTACACGAATGGAGGGATGAAGGAACACGATGGAACTTCGGCATTGGGTAGGGGCATTTTTGTCAAAATAAAATTCATTCCTAAGAAACAAATAGGATTCCATCGGGTCTAGGACCGAATGTTCATTCCAACATTTACGAGAACAGGATCTGTCTGAAGGATGAAGTTCCATTCTCTTAAATGTGCAAATAAATATGATTTTCATAAATTACCATTCTTCTCCCCTTTCGTCGGGCCCAATTGCTGCATATCATAGGAGCCATAACAGATTGGCCCATATTCTAGTTTGAATTATATGAGTTATAGTTTAAAAGTAACATTTAGATTTGATTTGAATTATATTCACAAATTGCGATTCTTTTTCCCTTTCCTTGAGCTCAATTATCAAACGAGCCATAGCAGATTAGACCATATTCTGGCTTGAATTATTTGTATTGTAGTCTGAAAGTAATGTCTAAATTTGATTTGAATTCAATTCTTACCGCTAACTTAGAGATTGAGACTGGGGACAACACAAGTATAGAGATTGAACCATATTTTTGTGCTTTCTTTTGATAACTCTATCAAAACAAGAAAATAGTTCAAATTAATGACTGAACAGATCTCATTTGAATACATCTAATTTAAAGACCGCATCAACCAAAAAAATGGACATGAAAAGTGCCTACAGCCCAAAAATACAAGAAGTTCAAAGAAACTATGTGCTTTTTAACTTTTTTTTTTTGGGGAAAAAAAAGGATGAAAAGTACCTACAGTAATACACTCACATGGTGAAGGTCCTACAAGTCCAGGGGTACAACAAATACTCCCGCAATTCCCGCATTTGAATCCTCCAATAAATTAATCCAATGCATACGGGAAATTAAAACACAAAATACAATTTCGAAATCAAATACCACCCAAACATGAATCATCACCCCCATTTCAGCCTTGGAACTCTGTATAACACCAACTCACCAACAAAACAATAAAAATATTTTCTTGAATAAAAAAAGGGACAGTTTCTCTTTCAGAGATTGACTTTAGGATGATCATCACCAGAAATGAAGGAACGCATCCCAAACTGCTCCAATGGCAAAAGCTACAGGCAACAGAAGAACGTGACCTAAAGAAGAGAGAGTGGAAGCAGCAGCTTTTATAGGAGAAGCTACAGGTGGCGGAGGTGGGTTTTCCACACGAATAGCAAGCTTCATTCCTCCATAGCAGAACCCATTTCCGCTTACGAAGTAGTAATGGCGAGTTACATTCAGAGAAGCCACGTCTCTTCCAGCTCCAGTAGTATAGTTGTGAAGTGGATGATCTGTGTTGCACTTCTCGTAATCTGTCTTGTTCACCTCCAATACGCTCCTCTGGTTCCTATCATACACAAAAACTGTAATACAACTGCGTTATCATCTGCTTTAAAAAAGAAAAATGGTACAGTTATGGAATGCAACAAAGTGCTTCCATTAAATGCAGATTAACCAAAGTCAATAGAACTTTCAAGTATTTGATAGATTAAATGAAGTAAAATAAGGAAAATCATGTAAATGATGTTTAAATCATACTAAGTCACAAGAATAATGAGATGGGACTTAATTTAGAAAAACTGCTTTAAGCAGATCTGACAACTAAAGCACCGGCTTGATAATTTCAAGTATCCAGAGAACTGTAACACCAAGGCTAACAAAACCAGAGGCATTGATGAAGAAAAATCAGTTTGCACCCATAATTACAGTCGCTAGAAATGGCTCAACAGTGAGAAAATGAGGGGATTATGAGTTTACTCGAAAAGGAAAACAGATGAATAAGCAAGAGAGTAAAATCGTCAACAAAATAAAAACAGCGAAAAGTTCTGGATCTGGGTGTGTAGAACATGAAACTAAAAAGGTAAAAAGGAATCTAAACTCTATTTTCCTATTTGCAGTCCCTCTGGGCTGAAAATGGCACGTGAATAATCAGAGTTCTAAGGAATTCAGATGAACATAGCAGCAGAAACAAGTCAAATTTTCTCAGTTATTCTGCAACGAAGATCAATTTTTCTCTCTTTTTTCCTTTTCCGTGCATTTTCCAGGAAGGCAATATGGATTTACTATAAGGCTCAAAGATAGATAAAAGAAAACAAAAGTGGTAAGATTAACTGACTTAAACCTACTTGTTCCACAGAAACAAGAAAAAAGCTGATAACTTCAATCTTTTAGCTCATCCTATGCATGAACATGTTCGGATCTAATCTATACTGCATATACACACATATCTAACAACAGGGGAAAGCTAATGCTCATGAGAGACAGAGAAATGAAAAAGCTCTTACATGAAACCTAGGATTTAAGCTTAAATCAGTAAAAAGAGAAGGTGCTTACAGAGCCAGTCACCATTGTAGAAGTGCTTGTCCTGAGCCCAAATTGTGTAGTTCACATTGGTGGTCCAACCCATGTTGCCTCCTACCGTCCACCTCGTAGCCGACGCCTCCGGCAACACCACAAGCACAGTGCACACTACAAGAAGCAACCCAAACAACTTCTTCAGATCTTCCATTGATTTTTCACTCTTCACTCTTCAGCGCCTACCTGATACCTCTCTCAAGAGAGAACCAGTCTCTGGAATGCTCAATGTACAAAGTTCTGTTTCTTTTCGGCCTTTTATCAAGGCAAGGGGGTAGGGGTTAGTTTGTGCCTGAACTTTTTATTTTCCTTTTTTTTTTTTTGGAGAGAGAAGGGGGAGGGGGGGGGGGGGGCACGCACTCGGTCAATTTGGCTTTTTAACGTGAAAATTATAATTTAAAACTTTAAATTAAAGATATTTGAATTAAAATTATTTTAAATTTTAAAATTTTTTAAAGGATTTTAGAAAAAAAATATTTTAAAATTTAAAATTCTTTAATATAAATACATTGAATTCAAACTAACTGTAATTTTTTCTTTTTAAATTTTGAGGGGCAGGTTGCTTTTCTGGATCTACAACGGCCACCGATTGTTTACCCCTTGTTGGATAAAAACACTATGAATTAATAGCACGATGACAAAAAAAGTATGAATGGTTTCCATTTCTCTAGTGAATGATAAGTCATTTTTGTTTTTTCCTTTAATTTTTGCTAAAAAATTTTTACAATAATTTTAATTTTTTTTTTCTCTGACCAAGATCGAGTAGGATAAATTTATAAGATTTGGAGATGTCATAACTTGTATGTCCAAGTGTGATATTATTATGAAATTTTGATTTCTCGTGAAAATTAATTGCACAAGCTTTTTTTTCCCCAGAAATTTTAGTGTGAAATTACTCTATAGTAAAAGAGGAGGGATATGCTGATCGTCACTCGCCCAATCCTCTAGAGACATTAAGATTACATGCACAGGAGCTCTCTCCTCCCCAAAAAGGGAAAATAAATAAATCAAAGGAGCGTAATCTTGCCATAGATCAATGAGAATAATTATTATGTCCACTGGCAAATGTTTAGGCTTTTCTTAACAGGAAAAAAAAAAAAACAAAAGAAAACAAAAGAGAGTGTAGATCATAGATGTCCAATATTGTTGTTTGATTTTCATGTTAGGGCTTTGAAAGTAGCATCCATGAGCTGCACTCTTCAGATGGTTAATGTTTGAGTAGGACCAGAATTAATGGTGTTATTGATGAGTTGTAGTGCTGGCTTTCCTAAGATGAGGATAATTCAACCAGAACATTAATAAGAACTGGGAACTTTCACTTCCTGATACCTAAATACAAATTTTGCGTTATAATTTAATGCGGTTTGTTGTCGGACAAGATAGCTTTTATAATTGTATATAAAATCTTGTGGGTCAAGCATGAAGTGTCAAGATCCGTTACCCAATCTATGTTTATTTTGCTACACTCCACACCAAATCCCATGTGACCATGCCATATTTTATTTTGTACGGTTGGGTCGATCAGTTTCTTCCCCCAAACCCCTTTTCTCTCTGTGCCAGTTGTCCCTCTCTCCCTCTCTCGTATGTTCACTTATCAAGTGTATAAACCATCGTCCCAAGGAGTATAGAATGTATAAACCGTAGCCACAAAACACTTTAATCCCTCCTTGCATTTTGACTTTTGGGCATGTATTTTGCAATTATTAAGATGACAAGATCCTGGGATTTCTATATCTGTGGGTTCGTCGACATGACTGGGGGCATTAATGGTGTGTCTTTTTCGGAGGAAGTTGTCTGAGAGAAAGGAATATCATTTTTTCTTAAACAAAAAGTTGATTACATTTCTTTCTTGTGGAGGGAAGTTATATGATTTGAGAATTTTGAATCTCAAGTTGTATCAGGTAGCAGATAACAAGGAAACAGAGTATGTAATGTGTGTGTGTGTTTTTTTTTTTTGGGAGTTTGGTGATCTCCATGATGGCAAGCTGTGATTAGAACCTGTAATAATATGTAAGGGCGTGACACTCCTGTATGGAATCCGACAATCAAATCAATAAAGTTGCTCAATAGAGTAAATAAGAGATCAATGAGAAGCATATTTGACCGGCGAGGGGTCCTTTGATATTTATAGAGGAAGTCAGTGGTAGTTTTATAATTAGGATATTCTAATAGCTGTCTCTGCGCAAACAATTCAACAAGAATCAATAGGGCAAGTGAACAATCATGTAATGCACTTCCTGATGCGTGTAACTGTCTTCTAGGATGAGTACCTTTGAGGAGATGATAGCAAACAGAAATTGAGACGTTCTCTTTAGATGGAAAGCCTCATGGGCCAGTTAGGTATTCAGTGGGCCGATGCTTTGTGGGTCTAGTTCAGATTCTGATCCATCATCAATCCCTTAAGTTTTCATGCTCAAGTAGTTGAGGACTTCAAACTCCGGGGTTCCATCATCATATTTGGACATTGCAATCCTTTAGACGTGCACGATTGTTTTGTTTTGGCAATGTTGCTTCTTCAAAGGAGTGCTATGTGTCTCTAGTTAGTTGGCAAGTGTATCAACTTTCTGTCATCTTCAATGTTTCTTTGGTCTTTGGCCCTTCCATCGCCGTGGTTGACAAAGGTGAGAGCTGATTGCTTATTCCTTCTCATTAGTAATCTTGGATAGATAGGATTCAACCAATTAGACATTTGTGTTTTCCAATAAATAGGGCCAATGACGTTCTTCTCTCTAACTCTGGTGATCTCTGGGTTGGCAAGCAATGGGTAATACTTACAAGGGCATGGCGTCCCTGTATGGACTCTAACGAGCAAGTTATAAAATCATTTAGCATAATAAACAAGATATCATCGAGAAGCGTATGAGAGGTTAGGGGTTTCCTTATATAATATAAGACAAGACCAGAGGCAGTTTTGTAATTAGAAGATATTGACAATAATCTTTGAGTGAACAATTTAAGCAGGAATTGGTAGGGCAAGTGAACGAACCTATAATGCACTTTTGGGTTGGCGTAGCCGTCTTTTAAGGCGAGAAATTTGAGGGGATCTTGCGTTGATTGCAGAGCATTCCTTGGTCGACAAACCATGAGGCATTCTCTTTTAAGCGGGGAAATTGATAAGCTAATAAGTTTTTCAGTGGACCAATTGTCCATGGTCCAAATTTCGATCTATTAATATAAATTCACTATCTTATAAGGTCCCATATTTTCAGTAATTCGAAAATTCAACTTTCATCTTTCTAATTTGAACAGGGGTATTTAAAAGGGAAATCTTAAAATTTATTAATATTAATCTAATATATTCTAAATGCAGCATAAGATTTTTAGCGCAATGTTATTTAATATATTTCAATTCTAATATCTGGCTTTTTCATAAGTCAGCAAAGGCCTATTTTCGTCAAGTTGGCCGTTGAGACTAATTTGAGAACATGAAGTAAACAAAGTTAGATTAGGCATGAATAAAAATTACTGGGCATTTGTAAGCTCGACAAGGCATCGCCTTTCGCTGCTAATTGCTGCTTCGTAATCCGACTGGGGACTTGAGATTCTTGTCCTTTCGTAGAATTTTGAAACTCTCACCATCAACCCAAATTTATCATTTTTCATAATTAGAAGTTAAAACAAGAGTTGCATTATGAAATAGAACGCCACGCGCGTGACCTACTACCTTTACATGCCCCCACTATTAGGTGGTAAAGTTGAAGGTGTTGGAAGCAGGCGCAAAATAGAGAGTGGCTTGGAACTTGCCACGTCATGTAAAAAGGGCTTGAAGGTCGGGTGGCACTGAATGCTTACGTGCATAAAAAGGGATTGAAGGTCGGGTGCCACTCAATGCTTTCGTGCATATTGTCGGACGCACCATGTGTCCAACTACATCCATTGGCCCATACTTTGATGAGAGTGTGGTGCACATTCAATCTCAATCCATATTCTCTTTATATATTCTCTCCCGTTACTCTCATCCTTCACTGTAAACAAGACACTCAAAAGGCATGGAAGCTCGTTTCCTCATCTCCAATTCCTTCACCAAAACCACTGATCAACTTCTTCCCACTCTCAAAGCTCCCCCTCTACCATCCCCCAAAAGATCTTCTCTTCCATTCAACTCCAGAAAAGCTGCTATTCCATGTAAGTTCCTTCACTTTCCTCTTTTATAAGAAAATCAGATGTATTTTTCAATTACTTTGATTTGTAGAACACTGATTTGCAGAACTTGTTCATGGCTAAATGACAGGTTGCCATCTGTCTTCCTCCTCACCGTTAGATGATGATAAGCCTTCTCTCAATGCGGATTGGCGATCATTCCGTGCAAAGCTGGTGGCCGGAGAGCAACTACGAATGACGTCGGGGGGGCCTTCTTCTTCGGTTGCTGATCCTCCACCGATCACCACTGGGGACAAATGGGCCCACATTATCCACGAGCCCGAAAAGGGCTGCCTACTCGTGGCCACAGAGAAGCTCGATGGGGTCCACATATTCGAACGGACGGTGATCCTGCTTCTCTCAACTGGGCCTTTAGGCCCATCAGGGATCATACTGAATCGACCGTCCTTAATGTCAATCAAAGAGACAAGATCAACGGCGTTGGATGAGGAGGGCCTGTTCACGAATAGGCCCTTGTTTTTTGGTGGGCCCTTGGAGGCGGGCCTGTTTCTGTTGGGCCTTAAAGAGGAAGATGTAGGGAAGAGCGTGGTGTTGGGGGAGGTGATGAAGGGATTGTACTATGGGACGAAGGAAAGTGTGGGTTGTGCTGCTGAAATGGTGAAGAGGAATGTGGTTGGGCTTGGAGATTTGAGGTTCTTTGATGGGTGTTGTGGGTGGGAGAAGGAGCAATTGAGGGATGAAATAAGGGCTGGGTATTGGACTGTGGCTGCTTGTAGCCCAAGCGTAGTTGGCCTGGGGAGTGTTGGAAGTATTGGACTCTGGGAGGAGGTTCTTGGGCTTATGGGCCGGAGGAAGGTTTGGTGAGACATGCGTTAGGACCCACTGACCCAATGTGAGGTGTATAGAAAGCAATTTGAATTTGAATTAGAAGTGAGGCGTGAGGATTGATTGAGTGCAAAGAACTTGTTTGAAAGGCCAAACAATTTGAAGGGTGGATAAACCAACACTTGTCTCATTCAATCTTATTCTTACATGCTCATACAAGTTGTAAATTGTGATTTTGTTTTTGTATTTAGCTGTTTAATGGGTTTTTAGGGTTAACCTTGCAGTGAGATTTATGCACTCTTAACAGCTTCCAATATCTTCATGTTATTACCCCAAAAAAAAGGGTTAACTTATATTGAATTAACGTTTTCTTAAAGAAAATTTATATTTTGCCCATTTGATAGTTTCAATTAATTTCTGTTTATACCAATTTGTGTAAAATTTGTCAATTGGAATTCTCTCTTCTCACTTTCATAATAATGTTTTTCATAACTTTAAAATCATTAGTGTGATTATTATAAAAGTTAACTACAAGGAAGAAATAGGAACTTTTTTTCCCCCTCTAGCTAGACTCCAAAAAAAAAAAAATTATTAGCACTTGTGTAAGAGAAATGTCACTCAAACAATAACATTTTTTTTTTGAAATAAACAATAACTCTTGGTCAATTGGGACTCTCTTTTATAATAAGAAACACAACACAGAATTAATTCTCCTTTATTATATATTGAAAGACACTAATTATGTGCTTGCCGAAAACAAAAAACCAAAAAGTAGAAATTGATGTTCCAAAACATATAATTTTTTTAAGACAAAATAATAATAATAATAATAATAATAAAGAAAAATCACGCTAATATTACTAAGCAAAGTGTCAATGATATCTCCTGAATTTACTTTTAATTCTATACTTACGTTTATGAATTGCACTTATGTCTCACATTTTAGAACAATAATCATGTAAGGTGAAATTTACCAAAAAATATTAAACTTCATGATATGTTTCCGGAAAGTAGTAAGCTAGGGGAATTTAAACTTGCACAACAATGCATTTTGTATGCTAATAAAGAGTCATTAAAAACGGAAAAAAAAAATTGCTGGTGATATACTGCTGGTCAAGTGATGCTGTTCATTTAATATTATTCATCAAACATGTAATTTGTAATTTAGTTAAATTGCATATTATTAATTTTCATTTAAAATGAATCTGTGTCTTGAAATTCTAACTTTTTCAAATGTTATGTAAGTTTTGTATCACAGGTATTATGATAATATCACAAAATAAGTTATAACTGCACAATTGACTCTTTCTAATTTGAGAGATCCAAGTTAATTTTTGTAAACGTTAAAACTTAAATACATTTATGTTACTTGTCAATTTATAATTATAAGAGTTAACTATAATTACAGAACATAATTAATATTGTCTAAATTAATCATTGCCCATATAGCCTAAAAGATCAAGGTAATTTTTAGTTACGGAAAAATTTTCATAAATTGGCAGCCCATTTGATATACAAAAATTTAGGATTAGAAAAAAAAATAAAAAAAAATGATTCTAAGAATGAAAAATAACTTTTTTATCTTTATTTTAAAAAAGTGTTTAAAAAAGATAAATAATGTTGAATAATTAAGTATAATAAACATTGTATACTTTTCTTTTTCTTTTTATTTTCTCACCTCTTACCAAACAAGCCTGGAAATGAAAAGTGACCAAAGGAAAAGGTAGGATATATTTTTGTATAAATTCATGTCTAATATATTTAATTTTAAAATTTCAAAAAAATATTAACAATTATTAACTTATTAAAAATGTATGATACTTATAATTTTAATTTATTTTGAAATAAATTAAAACTATTAAAATATTAAAGTATTGGATTTATTGGTCCAACTTCTTATTTAAGATTTTTGAACTTCATATTCTTTTTTGTAGCGCTTGTAATAAGTGCAATCCTTTATATTATAACAAATATAATTCCAAGAAATTTTAAAAAAATTACAATCTTATCATTAGCTCAAACTTTTGTTTTTGATAAGACGGAAAAAATCATTAACTCAAACTTTTAGTGCAATAACAAAGGTTTGATTTTGACAATACCGAGATAGCAACTTTGAATCTTCGAGAAACAATGGGGGAGATCTTAAAATTATACAAATTAATAAAATTTAAATCCAACCTATTATTTTAAATAAGTTATAAGGCTAACTTAATAAATTCAACTTATTTTCGCGCCTTTACTTGTAATTGTGCAAACACATTGTGCTATGTTCAAAACATGGACCTTGACACTTTGAGAGAGAAAAAAAAAATTGTGCCAGCAAACTTAATACGTGATAATAATAATAATAATAATAATAATAATAATAATAATAATAACAACAACAACAACGTTGGCGACATTTATTTAAGAGAAAAAATCTAATAAAAATTGTTTTCCGAACATGGTTCATCAAAATTAGCAAGCCGGACCAATACTTTTGTCGTTTGGCAAAAAGACCGTGTTGTTTAACGAACTGCTCCCCATAAGCCCCTCCCTCCCTCTCACCCCTCTGCCCCATTCCAATCTTTCCTTCGTCTTATTCACGCGTCTTCTCCTTCTCTAGAAGTAGGTCTTTGTGTGGCCCACTCTATACTCTCAGCTTATTGAAGCCATGGCAACAGCCCAAAAGCTCAACTCGAATCCTGCTTTTGACCTGATAATCTTGGGTGCTTCTGGTTTCACTGGCAAATACGTTGTCAGAGAAGCTCTCAAATTCCTCAACATCCCTTCTTCCCCTCTCAAATCCATCGCCTTGGCTGGTCGCAACCCTGGAAAACTCAACCAAGCCCTTCAATGGGCCAGTCGTCCGAATCCTCCACCTTCGATCCCCATTTTAACAGCCGACACAACAGACCCCCCATCCCTCCGCAGGCTCTGTGCCCAGACAAAGCTGATTCTTAACTGCGTTGGTCCTTTTCGTCTCTATGGCGAGCCTGTCGTTGCCGCTTGTGCGGAAACCGGGTGTGATTACTTGGATATATGTGGTGAGCCTGAGTTCATGGAAAGGATGGAAGCGAACTACAATGAGAAGGCCGTGGAGACAGGATCTTTGGTGATATCGGCATGTGGGTTTGACTCCGTTCCTGCTGAACTGGGACTGATGTTCAATTCAAGGCAGTGGGAGGCGCCGTCTGTGCCGAGCCGGGTCGAGGCGTACCTGAGCTTGGAGTCGGATAAAAGGATTGTGGGTAACTATGGGACCTATGAATCGGCTGTTTTGGGCGTGGCTAATGCGAAGAAGTTGCAGGAACTGAGACGGTCGAGACCCCGAAGAGCTAGGCCAGTGGTAAGAGAACCTTAGACTTGAAAAATACTTAAGCCTTCGAAGCATTTCTGAACTGATGTTATTCTGAACTTATTGGCTTTTTGTTGTAGACATGTAGTTGAGGGGCAAGTCCAATTGCAACTCTGCATTTTGATTATTGGTACGGTTCCTGAGCTGATAGTAACTCACAATTTGAGTGGGAACTTAGTCCATAGTCGTCTAGTTGGTGAGAAAATTTCTAACTGAAAGAAGTTGGAGGACTGTTTCATGGTAGGATTGCGATTTGTGAGTTATTGAAAATTGCAATGGAAGGACAACAGATGGAGCAGGAGTGGTATCATGCTTGTCAGTTTTAGGAATGGCAGTGGAGAAATAATTCTAGTTAAAGTATATTATTGATATGGGAGGAATAAAACTTGTTGCATTCATATTATTCTTACAGTATTATTGCATACTCAAGTTGTCTTCGTCAGTACTTGTGCATGTAATGGTGGGAATCACACTGGTTAACGGTAGTAAAATTCACCATTCAATTATATCCCCATTTGGTGATATTTGTGGCAGATCTTTAGATGGCATAATGGTAATAGTTGTTTCAAAGTAGGAAGGTGGTAACTTAGAATTTGTGATTTGTGATAGTTTATTTGTGATAAATTTTTTGCATTCTTGAAGTTGAATGAGTCAGATGTAAGCTTTGTGGTCATTGTAGTGTCAGTTACAACTTAGGTTATTGACAAAATGATGGCAACTAGAAATTGTGCGGTGTCAGAAATCTAGTTCTGGTTGTAGAACTAGCAATGACATCAGATTTACTGACCTGATATGAAGAGCGTACTAATTTACTACTATCTATAGACTGTTATGAAGAGAGTAGTATCATTATTGGAAAACAATTTTGTGTTCCTAGTTTTGTAACCAATTACAGAAGGTATAATGTTTAGTGCAATATGTCAAACATACAGGCAAATTGTACTCATGTATATGGCACAGACACAGACAAAAACACTAATATGAGACATTGAATAAAATTGAGATTCTTAGAAAAATTAAAAGTAAGGGACAAAATACATGTAAAACAAGATAAACAATAATTATGCATTCTCTTGTCATCGGACTCTTTGTCTTAGTGTAGACTGTAGAGCATATATATTGAAACATTTATACCTTAAAATCGAGGGTAATGGACCAAATATAGATTTGCTGACATCGGAGTGTGAGACTTGAGAGTGAGAAGCCTGTGGAATTTTATAGAATGGAAAAGACTTACCTTTCCTTTGTTAGGATGACTAATGATAAATGCAAGGGAAAGGGAAAACGAAAAGGTTTTAAGCTTAAATTCTAATATTACCTTCATAAAATCATTTTATCAATTCAATTGGAGGATACAATAGTAAATTACATGCTTTTTAAAAAGACAAGTTCTCCTCTTTTACCTCCCAACATGGAGGGGAACAAAAAGTGGGACTTGGAGGGGGGAATTTTTACTTATAAATCATTTTGAATGTTGAAATGTTGACTGCTTACTTTCCATGGATCATTTACTGTCTCGAATGAGATCAACTTAAACTAATGTTTATCTTGCGACTATTGTGTATTGACCTTGCACCCCCTTCTTTCTCTTTTTTATATGGTTCACATGCTATGTCATTATACCAATTTTTATCTTCATGCTTGCAGATTCCTGGACCTCCTCCTCCCAGAGAAACTATTGAACACCAGAAGAAAATTGGCCTTTGGGCAGTGAAGCTACCTTCAGCAGACTCAATTGTTGTTCGAAGAACACTTGCGATTCTAACAGAGAACCCCCATGGTCTCCATGGTATGAATGAGAGTGCTGAGATGATTGAGAAAAGGGGAGCGTACTGGTCAAATGTGAAGCCAGCTCATTTTGGTGTGAAAATTGGCTCAAAATCCTTGTTGGGCATTTTTGGATTTGTCACAGTTGCAGTGTTCTTCGGTCTTTTGGGAAGTTTTTCTTTTGGAAGGTGGCTTCTATTGAAATTTCCTTCGGTCTTTAGCCTTGGTGGATTCAGGAAGGAAGGTCCTTCTGAAGAGGAGGTGGAAAGCGCTTCGTTCAAGATGTGGTTTGTAGGGCATGGCTATAGTAATGGGAATCTTGCAGCACAGGGAAAGAACAAACCTGACATGGAAATTATAACAAGAGTAATGGGACCTGAAATTGGATACATCACCACTCCAATCATTCTGATTCAGTGTGCTCTTGTTCTTCTCAGCCAACGGGACAACCTACCAAAGGGAGGAGCTTACCCTCCAGGTATAGTCTTTGGTCCTACTGATCTTCAGGAGAGACTTCAACAAAATGGAATATCCTTTGACATCATTTCAAGTAGCACTCTTTCCTCTTGACTGCTACGCTTTAATCCTTTGTTCTTGATAAGTTAGAAGAGAAGAAAATTATACTGGTTGGGAAAGAAACTATCCTTGTTTTGTTTTGAATGTTTACATTTTGCAAGGATACTCTAGTTTTAATGAAGATATGACTTGGTCTGAATCTGATCATGTTTTTACTTATTGCACATTTGTTCAGGTAGATTTTGGTTATATCGTTTAGGCTGATTCTTCATGGAAATAATAACATGCAAAGTGGGCAAGGCAATTTCTAATGGCCCCCCTCCCTTTTATTTTTAAATAATTATTACTGTTATGGTTTGATTGATCATTGCATGTTATTCTTACATTCTGTCCAATATTCTAGATATGAAAGCCATTCAAAAGGTCAACTGGCCCTCGCACCTATAATTTTCGCCTCACTAGATTAATTGGAATATATTGGCACTAAACCGACTCTGGCAAAGATAATGATATCTATGACTTCTTAATATTTCTCTATGGTTGCTAGTAATACATACCATCAACGTCGATATCTCTAAATAGTCTTTACTATCGTTTAAAAAATATCAGAAATACAGATGGGCCTACTACTACGAAGGTCTATTTTAGGACGAATAAGGGGAAGAATGGAAATGTTAGGTCTGATAAGAGCCAGAAAAATATCCAAGAGGGCGTTGAGGGAGTGAGAAAGGATGAGCTGGCTGGAGGGGTAGAAAGGAAAGTTGAGATGGAGTAAGTAACTCTGCCGTATGTGTGATGGAAGAGGGGGAAGGTGAAGCCATTGGTGGTAGAATAAAAAGAGATCCTGGAAAATGAGAGGGTGTGAAATATTTGGGAATTGGTTTTGGAGAGTTCTATCCTCTGGAATGCTAGAATGGTTCCTTGCTTTGTTTCTGTGATTCACTATTCCGTATTTTCTGGTTGTTATCTCGCTTGATTAGCTATTTTCATCCAGTATTTCTACCTATTTCCTACTTGGAGGGAAGGGTTGGATTTACTGGTTATTTCAGACTTTCAGTACGTAATACAAAGAATCTCTTGGAGTTTTCTGTCAACTGGGTTCAAAGCCCTCCACTACATCCCACTCCCACTTACAATCCAATGATGTTTGTATTGCAATGTCAACTTGGGACTAGAATGCTACCGTAAAACCACCATATGTGAGTGTCGAAAGGCATAGAGAAATATTAAAATCCAATTGTAAGATATAAGACCTAAGATTCGCACTGAAAGTATAAGATTTTGACGTGGGGTTTATAAGTGTTTTGGACTCTCTAATTTTATGACCTAAATTTTAAAATATATGATGTAATTCTTTGTTTTATTGAATTTAACTACGGAAAATCTACCCAAAAATGTGAGTTGGGATAGATTGATAACTACAGAGCAGCAAGCACAGTGAAAAGCAAAGGAAATTAAAGGAAACAAACTCCCTGCGTTCGAGAGGCACGACTCTTCTCAGTATTGAGTTCTTCCCTACATCCTCCTAGCCCAAGACTACCTGCCTGAGAAAAAGGGAGAAGGGAGGAGAAGAGTGAGACGCAGGGGTATGAAGAATGCTCTATGTTATTCAAAAAAGAGGCAACAAGAAGGCTATCTCTCATACCCACAAAATTAGCAACGATAAAAAGGTAAATTAAATTCCTTAGAATTAGTCGAAAGAAAGGGCTCTTATTTTAGGCAAGAAGACGCTTAAGAAAGAGTAGGAATCAGTAAGGAACAAATTAAAAATTAAATACAAGGAAAATAGGATAGAGATCTCCCACACTCCTTTTTAAGTTAAAAAGTAAATATCTAACATTCCTAACTTGTCAACGAGGGTTTCAAGCCTCACTTGAGGTAAACCCTTAGTGGGAATACTAGCAACTTGAGACTAGGTTGCAATATGACTTAGTTCTAAAATTTCAGCTTCTAACTTTTCTTTAATAAAATATCTGTCAATTTTAATGTGCTTAGTTTTGTCATGGGATACTAGGTTTTTTGCAATGCTAATGATTATCATGTTATCACCAAAGGCATTCATATATTTTTTCATAGGTGTTTTTAGTTCGTTCATTAATTTCTTTAGCCATAAAACCTTATATATTCCATAAGCTAGTGTTCGAAATTCAAATTCAACACTACTTTTAGCTACTACAACTTACTTCTTACTTCTTCATGTGATTAGGTTACTCCAAACAAAGATATAATACCCAAAAATCAAGTAGCAATTAGTAATTAACCTGACCCAATCAGTATTAGGAAAGACTTAAATACTTCTATTATCACCTTTTTTTTAAAGAAGATTCCTCTACTAGAGGTCATCTTCAAGTATTTTAAAATTTTGTAAACAGATGCTATGTATTATTCGACAGGCTTGTTCATGTATTGTCCACTCTTTCTAAAAAAGATTTACTCTCCTAACTGTCTCCGGTGAAATCTTGTCAGCAACTCTCTCTTAAACTCCAGTCAATTTTTCATTGGAGTTTGTGACTCCATCTATTGTAAACAATTAAGAGCTTTTCCTTCCATACACATAGCAACTGCTTCAAGCCTCTCATCCTCCCTCATGCCATTGGGGGAGAGATATCTCTCCACTCGAAACAGCCACCCAATGGTGCCATCTCCTGAAAATAAGGGTGACTCGAGTTTCCGGAAGCATGACATTTTCCTCTCCACTATCATATCATTTGCCTTCTTTCCTACTTCTAAATGGGATGTTGGTTGGTTGATTGTTACTCTTTTACCTTTGTTGTCATTGCATGTTGGGTTGTGCATCTCGTTCCCCTTGTCCGATAATTCCATCAACGTTTCCATCGCCTTTGTCGACTGGGTTCACTCCTCCTCCAAACCTTTTTTGACTGAATCCATCCTTTGCTCCATTCTACTATGAACCATTCTCTGGAAAGGAACCAACTTTGATATCAAAATGATGTAACTCTTTGTTTTATTGAATTGTACTATGGAAAATCTACCTGGAAATGTGTGCTCAGATAGATTGATAACTATAAAGTAGTAAACACAGTGAAAAACAAAGGAAATAAAAGGAAACAAGTTTCTTGCATTCGAGAGACAAGACTTTCCTCAGTATCGACTTCTTCCTTGCCTCCTCCCAGCCCAAGACTACTTGATAATATCATATCTCTCCTCCAGCTTACCCATTAGGCTATCATCATTTGAGAGTTGGTTATTTCCTAGGCCCATATCATTTGAAACCACACCAGCCTTTGCTTTATTCCTTTTTTCCTTTTTCTTTCTGTTGTAAATTCTAACAAGAGGGCCAATTAAGATTGGGCCCATCAATATAATCTTCTCAAAAGATCTTATCAAATAGCACCCTATATCACTACCCTGATTAAAATTTATTAAGGTCAAGATCCACAAAATGATAGAACAGAATGATTTTTCTTTTTGACATTATTTTCCCAAATAGATATATCTAGTAATCTTTGCCAATATTCTAGGTAAGGGCGTGTGCTCTTACTAAAGGCCAAGTTAGTAAGGCTTTTACTTCGCAACACGTGGAAATGCAATATCGAGGCATTTTCTGTATCCGATAACACCTTAAGTTAGTACATAAGCATAAGCTGTTGGCATGTATAGAAGAAAATTTATATTTAGTACTCAATTTGATAAATTCTATACATGTACTATTTTGGATATCTAAACAGTCTTAAGATGCATTTGAGCAAGATAAATGGATCAGATTAAATAAACTAAGATCCAATCTAATAGTTTGCCCATGGCATGAATCTATCCTTTGCAAAAGTTGAGAGTCTGACCACTTGAGACCATTTCAGATGGTTAGGCGGGTGTAACTTTGAGTAAAAGGCACAAGTCCGTTCTTCTAATACCAAAAATTGAAAAAATAAAAAGTTGGGATAAGAAACTCTAGAACAAGATGCTTCCCTAATGAATTAACATTTCTTCAATTGTGGTCTGAATAGTGTGGCCTTGGTGCTCTGTATTCTTGCCTTAACTGTGTTTCTTCAATTCCTGAGACCTTACAAACTCCTCAATCCTTGACTTCAGTTCATCATTAGGAACAGCATATCCAAATAAGATGAGAACGGTTGAATGGATTAGGAGGCATAAAGCCATGAACTTCCAAAAAAAGAAAAAAAGAAAAGGTTAGATTAGAGAACTTTTCTAATTCAAAGCAGTAATGAGTAAAGATCAATGGGATTCGTGATCACTAAGAAGATGCCTTTGAATGACAGGATGATCAACTGTGATCCTTGAAGAATGTAAGATCACAGTTCCTTCGTCAAAGTGTACTGCAATAATAAAAATGTCATCACTCTCATGTATACCTAACCATCGATACTTCTTTTAATACTTAATAAGACAAGAAAATGCAACTTGGGCATATCATAGATCAAATATCAGTCACTAGTGGCTCAGAGTCTCACACACAAAAAGAAGCCTAAAACATACTTGAATTGTGGATCAAGGAATCCATCTGGTATTTCTCCAAGAACAGCTTCAGCATCCATGGCCTTTGAAGCTGCAACTTTTGCTATAGCACCAAGTTGAACAAATTCCTGTATAATTCTCCCATCCTTTCCTATCCTCCCAAGGACATCTGCAACAAACTCCTAGTGTCAGATTGTATTAGGTAATAATAATTCATGGCAAATGCAATTCCTTGTGAACAATCTGTAGTATATTAAAGTCTAATGAAACTTGCCTGATCATTGTATAATCGACCATCCTTTGAGATGGAAGCTGGGAAAATGTTGGTATCAAGCCTAGCTGGATGAACATACACATTTATTTAGATGTTAAAGCACAAAAAATAACTACACCAACAGGATCAAATAAATTCAGAATACAGTAGCTTTAGTTAGTATATATATTATTTAAATCGATTTACAATTTTATAATATTTTATTACGTTTATTTATTAAAATTTTTTAATTTAAATCACACCCTGAATTTAAAATTTTGTACAAAAAATTTTGAAATGAATTTATTAAAGTTTGAATTGGTACAGAAAAATTTCTTTGCTACACCGTTTTAATTTTAGCAACCTGAAATCTGAAATTTCCAATTAGACAAACAAAATTATTTAGCCTAAAAAATGCAAACACAATGGCTAACAACGAAAACAATTTTCACCGTCAATACCAAATAATACTAAATATATTTTAAGACTATCAAATGTCAAATTTTCATTAACAAAAACGCAAACACAATGACAAAAATAAAGATTTCCAATATCATGACAAAATATTGTTTAAAAAAAAATGTCATGCCCCAGTTATAAATTTATCGACTTAAAATATACTAGTTATATACTATCAGCATTCTTTCCATGGAAAGGTATAAAAATGCATGCTTTCTATTTTTTATAATTGGAACCATGTAATCTTAAAACTAACCTTTGTAGTAAAATATGAATGTTGCAGATTACTTGGGACCAGTGCTTGCTTGTTGGGAGACAAAGAAAACAAAAAGGTAAAAGGAGGGCGCTGGAAGAGGAAGACGTGAAACAGAAGGAAAAAGCAAAAATTGGAGAATTGGGTTTAAGGGTTATTTTATATTGCAGTTTCAAACAGTCGGTACACGTGTGATTATTTGAACCTATCACATGGTGCCACGTGAACAGGTTGTAATCTAGAGAGTGAATGGAATATAAACACAGGGCAAGGTTCATCTGTTTGATTGTCTATTGTGTCAAGTTTGAGTTTGAACCTCACATGCTTAATTCGTCCATGACCTGTGACAAATTTAGTGCCGCCAATCTTGACCCATCACAAGTCATGGCAAATCACTTGAAAGAATTACTGCAGGTGCCACAGGCACTTGGCTTGGTGAGGCAATTGGAGAAGTAATGTTTAGAGTGAGATTTTTGGCCTTATTCTCAGCTGGATTATACCAGTACAAAAGAACAATAAAAACATAAAAACTACAAAGCGTATTTGATTCTTGAAACTGTTTGAGTAATGAAATCAGAAAATGAATGAGAATAGAATTAGAATAAAATAATTGTTTAATATAATATAAAAAATAAAAAAATTATTTTATTTGTATATTTGACGACTAAATAAAAATAATAAGAAAATAAATTTTATATTTCTATTTTAAAATAATATTAAAATAAAAAATAAAAATAATACAAAAGATATGATAAATTTTATATAAATTAAGTATAATAATTACTCTCAATTTATATGATTATGGAATGAAAATAGATTCTTTTTCCAGATTATGAAATGAAAATAGATTTCTTTACAAATCATGCAAAATATATACCAAACAAAATTATTTAATAGATTCTTTCACCATTTGCTTTAATTAATTTTAACGCAGATGCTCATTTTTTATGCATTCAAAGAATGATTCCCCGGTTCCACGGCCAACTTGTAATAAGGTCCAGAGTCGAAGGGCAAAATTTTATTGAGAAAGAGTCTCAAACAAAACCCAAACATCAATGAACAGGCTTTTATTTATTTATTCCAGGTGGTCGTGTGGCCTTATTGACATGAACATGGCAGCATACTGCAAGAGCCTGCGTTCAGGACTACTACTGCCTCCATTTTCCATCACAGGGGTCACCGGACCTCTTGTCCTCTGCCTGAAACGTCGCCAAGCAAATTGTATGTTCACAGCAGCCCAGGTTCTCCAATTCGACGAGTAATATCTCGCCGTTCTCTTCAGCCTCTCGTTGGCAAATTTATAGCGGAAGTGGTCGGTGACGTACTTGAGGTGATCTGCGTCCAACCCAAAG
This sequence comes from Erythrophleum fordii, assembly GCA_032878935.1. Classification (NCBI taxonomy): domain Eukaryota; kingdom Viridiplantae; phylum Streptophyta; class Magnoliopsida; order Fabales; family Fabaceae; genus Erythrophleum; species Erythrophleum fordii. The sequence goes on from JAVQMF010000045.1 coordinate 19,219,724, forward strand.
GCTTCTGCTGATTCCAGGCAAACGAATGTGGCGGAGGAGGCGGGAAGGCGGTCGACGAACGGGCGGCGGAGGCACCAGGAGAGGAGCTCGTCCCCCAAAAACCCTCCTGCTTCGATGATGCTTGTGGCTACCATGCCTTTGCTTAGGCTTTGGTTGCGTCTGATGCGCCCGCGAACTATGAACACCATTCTTGGTACTGGGTCCCCTTCTCTGATTATCTGTTTCACAAAGGGCATTTGCATGTTAATCAAAATCATGGTCTTCTCTGCAAATGCTTGAGAAAAAAAAAAAAGAACATGGTTTCATCTTCCTCCAAGATACTATGAGGTATAAGATAAGATAATTTTAGGTGATGTAATTATTCAAAAACTATAGAAATCCCACAAAATTCTTGTTCTGTTAATTTTTATGAAATATCAATTGCATTTTTTTTTTTTTGTGATAACTTAAATTTGCATATCAAATATGAAAATCTTAAAAATCCTGATTTTTTACATCTTGCTATCTTAGACCATAATATCCGAGGCATCAAATAAAGATATAAGATAATATAGCAAATATCTTCTTAATTTGTACCTTTTCATCTTTAGAGAAGACTAGGGGTTTAACCCTATCACAGATGTTGTCAAGAATAAGATCATCCAAGTTATGAAACAGAGGCACCTGTCAAACAGAGACCACGTATTGTTGTTAGCTCTATCATTTTCTTCTTTTTGAATCTAATTAATTTCCAAAAAAGCCATTCGTTTTTTTCTCTATTCGTTGAAATAACTTCCAGAGAAACTGAAACCATTGATTGGGGCATTTTTGTTACCTTTTTGATGAGGTCTAAGCAAAGATAGCGCTTGATGTCTCTCCTCAATCCTTCAGGCAAGTCTTTAATCAATTCCATTTCGTCCTCTCCTCCCATGGCTGCCCATCTCTGGCGTTCAAACTGGCGAACTCTCTGTCTTAAACGGGACGGAAGCTGCCTCCTCCTCATCCACCATTCCATGTCCCGACATCTCAGTTGCATTTTTCTTTTCTTTGCCATGACTGCGTGTAAGAATACCTTCATGGAAACAACAAATCCTCATAATCGACATCACCTTTTTTATGTAAATGGTTTTTAATTTTCCCCATATGAGTCCTATTATAATTTTTTGTATGTACCTGGATGTTGCCAATCAACAGAGTGAAGAGCAGCAGTCCGCTGAGTACCATACATATGCTGAAAATCACTTCTAGCCAGTGACTCGTGGGCTCAAGATCATTGCCAAAAGTGCTGCAAGAGTAAGCAAAGATTGAGAAAACACATCGAGCCTTAATCAACAATGCAAGAAGCTCATTTCATCAAAATTAACTTTTGGATACATAAATCTATCATAACTTTGTCAAAGCAAATTTACATAAATCTATCGAACTATTTCATACAAAAAACTTAAATCTTTTAGTATATAGCAACTGAAATTCATGAAAATTATAAATCCAAGAATGAAAGCAAAACAAGGTAAATTTTGTAATTAATTGAAAGCAAATGTTCAAATTCAAAGCAAGTACCGACTATATTTCCACAAGAGGTAAAGAATAGCACGTTTAATCAATATGGTTGAGGAGGTGCTTATAAATCATGACCCCCAAACATCAATCCTAAGTAAAATCTTAATAATTTGATCTAATTCCTAAGAAGAATTATATACGAACTTGAAGAATTATGGATTTTCCTTTCTAAAAATAGTTATATTTCAGAGTATGTTTACTCAGGAATTTACCTGAGGGTCATCAAACCCCAAAATATGGGATAAAGAATCTTGACGGCCAAAGAGTTGCTGGATATGACTGGGAGAGCCCATTGGTAGATCCCATATTTGAAGGGTCCTTGACCATCCAAGCACAATGGCTTTCTTACTAATGTGGAGTTTCCGCCACATGAATTTCCTTCGGTGCCTGTTGGTGACAGAAACTTGTAGCACACTTCATCTGAGCATGAAAGAGGGAGATCGCATCCATACCCTCTTGCACACTGCTTCTTCAGGCACGACGCTACACGTTGAATCGCAAGCACATACCAGCACCCTCCAGCTACCTATAAATAACAAAGGGAAGAAGAGAAAACAACATATTCCATTCAACTTAAACTCGAAACTAAGTGTGCGGGTTAGGACCAATATAGGGTTAAGGTGTGGCTAATTACATGAGAGGCAATGAAGTAAGCTAGAAGATTGAGGCCAAAGCCCCACCAAATGGTGCCAAAGATATAGCCCGTGACTTTTTGCATTCTCCTCATCATGCAGATGCTGTGGTAAACCTTGGGCAGAAATTGAAACAAGAACATCAATAGCATTATAGTCATTATGATTTTAATTCGCTCTTCTCTTATCAGTTTAGGGAGTATGAGCCAAAACACTGCCTGCAAATAAAAGGAAACAGGTTAAGTCAGAAGAGTAATACTTTCCTAGTCTTAGGAAATTACGTCTTTGGAAATTTACAAAGTTCATGATTTATTTCCTTTCCTTCTTTCGCTTACATCTCCGAAATCTCAATGTCTAGCTTGTCGTTTCAGTACCAGACTATCGGTAATTTTACCATCCATCAACGATGCTTAGACCTTAATGATAAGGTATTAAGGTGTATATTGTAAATTGCTAATTTATAAACCACGTTTAGAATGCTACGAAAATTCACAAATTTAAGACATCAAATTAGTTTAAAGAAATTTTAAAAATCTTCAATATTTTTACTATACCAATGATGACGTTGATCTACCTAATATTTAATTACATTCTCATGCGCAATGTTATATTATATGCTTTTTACCATGACGAGATACTTGGGAAAAAATATGCATCCTTAACAGCTTATAAAGTAATAAGTACGGAGTCTTCTTTTTACTAAATGTCAAAAAAGTAACCTTTGAAGTTCGAGGAGTCACGGCTAATTTCGAGTTTCGATTCGGGCATTGCAACGCATACGCAAATGCGATGATTGATGTATCATCAACTCATGACGTGGCAATGATGCTTGAAGATTCGAAAAGTTTGAGAATGAATGGGGAATTTCTAACCTGGGGAACGGGGAGTATGACGAAGGCGTCGAACCAGAAGCCTCTGAGGGACCTGAGGTAATGCCATGCGATGGCACGTGCATCCCACACCAGCTTCCCACACCCAACCACCATGGACTCCCTAGACACGTACGCCATCCTGAACTGCAGCCACACGTGGACCATGTGCACGGCGTCCACGGACGTTCTCAGCACCGTCACAATCGCCGCCAAACCCCCGTCCATGTACAGGCACGGCGTCCCATCCCTCCCTATCGACAGCGCGTAGAAGAACAGCGGGTCCACCGCTAGCGCCATCCCACGCGCCAGCAGCAACGCCCTGTTCCACCTCTGCACGCGCTTGCTCCTCGGGTCCAACACTCGGCCGAACGGCCCCGATTTGGGTCGTCGGCCCACCCGACTTGGATTCTTCCCTACGGTTTTGCTCTGGATAGGGATTAATGAAGAACCCGCGGAAGCCTCCCATTGCGGCGGGTGGTAGCTGTCGCAGCTGGTGGAGTGGAAAACGGGAACGCCCACCTGAGTGCAGGCGGAGCACTCGACAGAGGAGTTGGATGTTGGATTGTCGTCGGCGACGACGTCGATGCCGCTTTCCCCGCCGCTACTACTGCGAGAATTATTTCCCAAGCATCTAGGGAGAGAGAAGAGAGTGGGCATGGTTGGTGATGGAGAGAAACCATGGGAAAGAAGAAGAAGAGGGAGTTACATAGATTAAAGAGCGGAGAACGTCGGAGCGAAATCAATGTGAGAGAAGGTTGATATAAACCAAGGAGGGATAACGGCCGTGAAATAAGAGAGAGAGAAGAGGTGTGGTTGAGACTTGAGATGTGTGTCAGTTAGAGCACATGAAATGAGAGAGTGACGATCTTGATATTTGAGGGAAGGGAAGGCGCTTACGGGTTCGAAACGCTGGGTGGTGGGGTGGGGTTGATGTACAGTGTAAGTGTGGGTGTGAGGGTGTGTCTGTTACGTTGGCCTCGCTGTTTGCCCCCTTACCATTTCCTGTCCGGGACCACCTTCGTCGTCTTTTGTTTCTTTCTCTTTATTACCTTCCTATCTCTTACTTTTGTCTAGATTCTCATGTTCAAAAATTTTCATATTAAACAGAGAATGAGATAATGAATAAATAAAGCTCAGTAGGACTCACGTAGACCTCATACCTATTGTATCAATTTCTTCCTCTCATAAAAACTTCTTCAACATAGAAGAATTTGAACTCCTTTCACTCATCATTATACACACACACACACACACACACACCATGAATCGTTATGAATTTTCAGTAAAAAGAAAATGATCAAGTTCTTTCATTTGAAAAACAAAATTCTCCTAAGTTTAACAACATCTTATTGTAAAAGAAAAGAGCAAAATAAAGATAAAACCGGGACATATTAAATTCACGCATAGATCCAAAGAAGATAGCCAAGTGACAGGCTTGTGGACCTTATTACACTCAGATTATTCTTGAAGTATAATAATTAATCCTAAGTTGTGGGGGTTGTAACCCGAGGGTAGGCCTTTGACTGGAGCCGCACAAATAATTTAATTCTCAAAATAGTATTGTTGGGTGAGATTATCCTAAATGTTCCACTCCAAAGCCTTATCTTGACTAAAAAATATGATATTTAAATATGAAAAAAATAATTATGTTCAGAGTTTAATTTTGATCCACGACTATTATGATAGTAGCGGAGCTAGGGTTCTAAATTATTGAGGGCAAAAAAATTTTCTCATTAGAGAATTTTTCATATTCTATTTATAAAAGAATATTTTCTTATTATATTATTTAAATAAAATAATTCTCTTTAAACTTTTAGGTTAAGCTAAATGAGACTAACTTATCAATAATATTTTGACTTTGTCATCCGAAATCTAGAAACAAGTTTAAAAAATGAACAATATATATAAGAATTATTCATCATATTCATATCAACAATTTTACTATTTAAATGCTTATAAGGACATAATTTTGTATCTATTTAATATTTATGTAATACACAATAATGATACACTAAAAAAATACTATTACTTAATATTATAATATTTCAATGAATAGCATAGAAAAATATTCTGAAGGGAAAAAAGTTTATGTCATGAAGCATAAAAATTTATCATTGTCAATTTGACAAAAAAAAAACTATATTTATATACCACTATAAATACTATTTTATTCAACAAGACTTCAAAATTTTTTATATTATTTTTAAGCATAATTGTTCTATGCCCAACTAAAAATAATATATTAATATTTAAACATGGTTATATTCTATTTAGTTACTGTAGAACTACTATTTTAAAAAAATTTAGAAGGTATGGATGGATTAAATATAGAACATTTGATAAAGAGGGAAAAGTAAGGGGGTAGTGAAAAAAAAGGAAGAAAGGTAAGGGAAAATATGAAAAGGAGAAAAAAGTGAAATAAAATGAAGGAAAAAAGAAAAAAAAACATACATGAGTTTAGCAAGTTTAATTTAAAATGTTAAGTAATAAAAAATATATATATTTGGGTTGTGTTAATTCAATAAGTCTAATGAATTTAAAATTTTAAGAGATTTAAGAGTATAATATCAAAATTTAATATTATATATATATGTATTTTAAAAAATTAACGGAGATATATGCCCACCTTGCTCCTTCAGTATAATTAATTATTCATTACATTTAAAAATTAATCTTTTAGGTTTGATAAAAAAATGTAAATAAGTTAGAAGATCAATTAGAGAGAATATTAAAAAGAAAAACAGTATCATGCCACCTGATGATGTAATCCGTATGATGTGAAAACTGATAAATATCGCAATTTGAGCTAAGAGGAACAGTTTCAAGAGAAACTAAATATATCGTATTCTTATAAATTCCTTGCTTTCTCCTTATAGAATTAATCAGTAACTGCAATGTTATTGATCTTTTATGCTAGCTCTACCTGGAAAATATATACCTCTTTATTTAAACAGATAGCTCTTTTTCTCTAAATGTTCATCTTCCTCGTATTTCTATATATTTATTTGGATATTTCTTTCCATCCGAATTAAAGGCATCGGGATCTAGCCATCAACTTGACCTTTATTTATTTTACAGGACATGTATTTAAAAAAGAAAAAAGCCTTCACAGACTGAAAATTGACTGGCTAAAATATCGTTTGTCTTTTCCATCATGGGAAAACATATTAGAGATATACTTTTATACCTCAAGAAAATATCGTAATCATAGAGAAATAGTATTTGCACAAAGATGAAACCATTTCCAGGTGTCCAATAAAATGTTAAAAAAACATATGCCGTTAGTTTAGGGAGAGGTCTGGAATAAATGAAGGCAGGTTTAGAAATGAGGTACACTACTATATAGTTCGTATTCAAATAAGTTCAAAACACAAAGACGGAATATACAATTGTCGCGCACGAAATTGTGATGTAAAGAAGCTTCCAAGTATTTGGTGTATAGTGGGAAAAGACGTCGTGTTGGAACGTGTATCAGATGGTTAGCAAGTAACTATCATCGCTAAATACAAGATAACGATGACTCAGGTTGCTGTCTGATCGGTTTTTCAAAAAACGTGGGCCACTGTAGTTTTAGTTGTGCAAAGCCCTGGAGCATTATCATTGGTCTTCGCTTGCTTGAGACAGTGAGGTTGAAGTGGAAGCTGGTTCTCAGATTGCCGTGGATCTTGTTATCATGCAATGGGATAAGAAACACTCATATTACAATCTTCATCGTGTGACTGGGAGCTTTTCAATAGAAATTGAAAGGATAAGAAAGGATAAGGTTACTTATATCTATAATCAAGCTAATAGAGTGACGAACTCTTTAGCCAATATGGCTCAGTGGAGTTTGGAAATTACGTTAGGATTGCCACGATCTTTGCTTTGTCCTCTGTTATGCTGACTTAGTCTGCAGCTTTACCGCTACTCTTACACAAAAAAAAAAAAAAACATATTAGATAATGATACAAACATCCTCATCAATTTATCTGTCATAGTAGTTACTAGCTGGAGACTTTGCACTTGCGTTTATCTTAAGTCTTGATCACTGGATATGTATTAAATTGAAAGTTTTCTTAGTCACTTTGTCTCCTTATCAATGGTATTCATATTTAATATATATATTCAAAATAAGTGAACGATCTATAATTTAATTTTTTTTGGTAACTTTAAATTGTAAATTAATTAGGTAAATTGTTCCAATTAATTTTAAAACAAGAGGTACCAACCCGTTTGATCCAATCAATTAAGCTGATCCTCGTTGACAGTGACCTAGAACATTAGATAATGAAGTTTATCATACACCATAATCAATTTAAAGCTGAAGTCAAGTGTCAAGAGGTTAAAAATTATCTGATTGGCTTGAATCCTTATCTTGATAATCCTCAAATCCAAACAAAAGAACCTAAAAAATAAAATTGAAATGTTTGCTGGAAAACATTCATGTACACACAGCTGTACCTTGGGAATATATCTCCAACACTGGGTTTACATGAAGAATTTTTTTTTTATGGTCTGTTTGATTTGCCGTAAAACAAGTATTTCATTTATCAAATTATCATTATTTAATATATTAAATTATTATTTTAACTATTAGATTATTTTTATAAAAATAAGAGTACAAAAATTATTTTCTACTTCATCTATCCACGTTTCATATTCTCTTCCCATTTATACTATTCAACCAAACAATTTATCAGCATTAGAATCGAATAGGGAAATTTATAAAATGCTGGGGATCATATATATATATATATATAGTGGCAGAGTTAGGAGTCCAAGATAGGGAAAAAGAAGTTGATATGGCTTTTTATTTTTAATAAATATACTCTTTGTATCTTATCTCAGTTGATATTAAGATGAAAGATTGAAAATTTGCTTTATTTTTTTAAGTCAAATGACAAATCTTTTAAAGTTGTTAATTAAAATTAAATTCATAAAGTTTACATAAAAATTGTTGTTTTGATGTTAATTTATTAATTTCAAAAAAAAAATTTACATTTTAAGTATATTGTTTGAATAAAATGTTAAAAATTGAAACTATAAATTTACTTTTTTACTTTTATGTTAATAATAGATACTAAAATTGAAGCACAACTAATATTCTCCTGAGTTAGTAATTTAATATTTAAGATTAAAGTAATTTAGTTAAACTACTAAATTTCAAATTGAGTTTTAAAATTACTTTAAGAAATTAAAAATTGACAAATGAAGGTGTGAGTATCACATTTTTAAAGCTCACACTAAAAGGGAAAAAAAGGTAGAAACCAAAAAAAAAAGGATAAAAGAAGGAAAAGAAAAAAGTTTTTTATTATAATTATATATATAACATATGTGTAAATCAAATAAATTAAAATTTTAAAAAATATAAATACATAACAAGAAATTTTAATACCATATATATATATATATAAACAGTGTCACAATCAAATATACAGCCGGTACATATATTCGAGATTTTTGTGACCATCACGGAATTCCTTAAAACGTAGTACTCTTTGGGGGTATACGCGTTATATACCACTTTCAAGACCAGCACGGGAATTTATTTTGTGGTCAAGTAATATTTGAGTTAAACCTTGTCCCAAAACATTAATAAAGTTAAAATTGTCTAATCACACATTATATATTTGTTTCTATATCACTGAACTCCCATTGAGGATAATGCGACAATATCTCTACTGCCTTTTTCTTTTTTCTTTTTCGTTTTGCGTAGCAAATTAACCATGTAATTGATATAACATGACCCAGACTAATGTTTGGAAAATAAGATATCACATTCGAAATAATTAAAAAAAACACACACACACACACAAAGCCCAATAAATTAGGATCACTGCCATTGGTTATATGCTCATATCAACAAATCATTTCGCAACTTCTCCTAGCTAGTATCGTACTCTTAAAGTGAATTATTGACAATTTCACTTTTTGAATTTTGTCTTTCACTCATAAAGCTAATAGTGCTTAACTGCTTATTGCTTCAGTCTTAAGCCACCATTCAAGTGGTCAAAAAAAAAAGGAAACTACAAAATTAAGCAATGCCTTCATTAATTAATTGTCCTTGCCAGCTAAAGATCAATAGAACATTTCACTAAATCAAATGAGATAAAAACAAGAACTGACATAATTTGATCATGCGTACATTCAAAGGATACATATAATTAAAATACAATTCATTAGCACTAATCGCCCTAACTAAACAAAATTATAAAAAGAAACCTTTTAAGCTCATTATTGGATATTGTTCAATGATGGCCATGTAAGCCTAATTTCATAGTAACTGCGAGAATTACTCAAAAACAATAACATACAATAATGTTTCCCATCACAAGTTGAACATTAAAAAATCACATTCATGAAAATTGTTTAATGGAATTTCTGCTTTACATGGATTTCATAAGAAGAGAAACTAAGTGAAAGTAAGAATAAACATAACTTTAGCCATGATTTCAAACTTGAAATAAAAGGCCGGGTTCCAAAAGGACAATCAACACCATGAAAAACACTACAAATAGAATAGAATAGAAAAGGGAGTATTTTTCCTTTGTTTTTTAGATGTAGTCTTCTGGAACTTAGTGATGGATTTCTTCAGAAAAATTACACTCTATTAAGAACCCTCTCACTACAATTGCCAATTTTCAAAACTCACATTCTTTACCATCAAGAGAATGTCAGCTTTTCATCGTGTACGTTTAATTAGCCAAGAATTAATCACTCTCAATAACTATCTAAATGGCAAATTAATAATTAGTATGAGAATAATGAGAATCACACTTTATTTTATTTTTAAAATAATATCATACAGGCTATGCGTGGAGTGAGTACACATGATATGCAAATATTAAAATTATTTGGAAATTAATTTAGAGGAATCAATTATTAATTATTAGATTAATTCAGGTATGATTGAATCCATTACTGATAGTGGACTTCATATAAAGAGAGGTCAATTAAAAACAGAATCTGTCAATAATTCTCTCTTTAAGGTTTTCTTTTTCTCGACCATTATTCCATGTTCACAGAAGAACTGGTAGTCTGTCTGGATCTTTTTCTTTTTCTTTTTTTTTAAGCCATTCTGTTTCGATCTTTATCTTCTTAAAAAAGGAACCAAATATTGGCCGCAGACACAATAATGCAGATATCGAAGATCAAGTATTTGGTTGTCTAATTTGAGCGCATAAAATATTCTGTAAAAAAAAAAAAGCTAAAAAAACTCAACATAATGGTAATTAAAAAAAAAGAAGGAAAACCAACTATAAACGTTCTTGTTATTAAATGTTTAGTTAAGTAAATTTTTCAAAACACACTAATAAAATAAGCAGTTTTTGAGAGAGAGGGAGAGAGAGAAAGAGAAGGGGAGGTTTATCATGGTTTAATTTATTTCAATAGACAACTTGGTCTGGGTGAGTAAAATTGCTAAACCATTGTCATTATACCATCTCTCAATTATGAGGATTATTTCTTTTTTTTTTTCTTCCTTTTTCTACCGAAAAGACATATTTCATTCATAAAATCAAAAGGGAACAATAAAACACGCATAAAGCCATTTGATACTTAAAAATGTTAAATTTAAAAATGAAAATAAAAAAATAAATGGAATGGGTAAAAAATAAGTCTTGTATTTCTATTTTAAAGAGTAATAAAAAAAAGGAATAGAAATTATTACCCTTGATAACGAAAAAGAAAATAGAAAATAGAAAACAACTCCTAAGTCCTAACCCACTGCCTCCTTAAAAACAAAGGCATCCTCACATGAGATTTAAACCAAAAAAAAAGGTGGGGATGGAAGAAGTGTATCTCAACTAATATATCATACGCTGCCTTGCTCGAAGAATAAGGAATCCGACAAAGTGAGAAACCGAATAAGAACGTGCAAAGATGAGTGAAATTCCCCGTAATACTCAAACTTTTTCAGTCAGGACAACTACGATTATATGATCTGTATCTAGTACGGCAGCAATCAAAGCTTGGTTATAAGATATTCAACAATTACATTATTAAGAGGATTATTTCTTTAATTAAGCAACGCAATGCTAAAGTTTGGCAAACCCAAACATTAGTATATTTCCCCTCTTGGGTACGAAGTGTGTGCAATAATTGTCAAGTGAGACTTACAACTAAAAATGTTATTTTAAATTAAAATAAATGCATTTTGAATTATATAATCATAGTTTCGTAAAATTTAAACATCATGTTAATAATTAAATTAAATTAAATTAATTTCATAATTTTTTAACAGCACGAAAGGTTGCTGATGAGCCTCCCTCCATGATGGGGCACCTCTAGGGCTTAAGGATTTAGGAAGCACATGAATGTTGCAAAGATGGGGGTCCCAGATGAATACTGATGGAGAAGAGACAAGCGGACATGAACACCCAACTCTTTTAAAATGAGTCGAATGATTGAAAAACAACAATGGCCTTATCTTTTGTAGGGACCTTCAAATCATGCGTGGAATCGCTTTCAATTTTACGTACCCTTTCTCTCTCGACCCCATTATTAGTGAAGTGAATTTCAAGCAATTTCCTGGCGTACGTCTGTCACAACTTAAGACACAAACCATCAACTCAGTCAGCACGGTACAAATTAACTCACAAACATACAAACTATTTATATTTATTTAATGCGTCAATATGGTTGAAGGCAATTATAAATAAATAAATAAATAATATATACTAAAGTAATTTTTTTAAAAAAGTATATATGATTTGTGGTTCAATAATACTGTTTAAAGATCTATATTAGAATTTTAGTTGAAGTTAAAATTAAGCTATAAAAGAAATTTTATTTTTTTAACGAAATTTATTTTAAAATATTTTCAAATTTCAATATATATTGAGTGATGTATTTGAGACAAGACCCGTTGCTCAATTGAAAGGTTGTGAGATAACTATTAAGTGTGGTGAAGAGCCAGACCTGTTGACATGGGTGCCACAAAAGAAGAAGTGATGGTTAGCTTGAGAAGAGCAAAGAACAATTCGAATCGATCTTTGCTTGCCATAGATATGACAATTGCATGTGTGTGTATATATATCTAGCCTGAAAGTTTGTCCAAATGACTGGCTGAATATGGTATCCTATGCTATATTTTGTATAATACATGCGCGCCCACACTCATATATATATATATATATATATATATATATATATATATATAATTTAATATTTACCATTTAAAAAGTAATAATAAATAGATAATTGTTAGAAAAAAAATCACTCACATCAGCCAGAAGTAGTCGAGAGTTATATAATATATATATAAAAGCTGACACTGATCAACTCGCAATTGGTCCAACTTAATTGGTTTTTTTAACTTTTTTTAATTTTTTAAAAATAACATTTAATTAATAATTATTTTTAATTAATTATTAATTAATATTTAATTAATAAAAGTTATATTATGGTCACTAATTTAGTGTTTTTTTGTAAATTAATATTTTAACTTGTTATAGTTTTAACATTAATATTTTTTTTTTCAACGGTAAAATCAATACGCCTTCTAAGTATTCCCTTTTTTCTCTTCTTTCTCTCCTCGCACCATTCCCTCTTCTTTCTATTTTGAATTCTTCCTACTGGTTTCTTTACTTTTGCTTGTTCGTTTTGTTGTAGTTATGTGCTCAAATTTCTACCTTTTAAATTTTAGTTTCTTCTCAAGGTATGTATACATAATTATATAATAATGTTTTCAAGACAAATTTCTTGTTATTTAATGATGTTATGTATTGATTATTTTTGTGATAATATGTAAATAATTACTTAAAAATATTTGTATGAAATATTATTTGTTATTTAATGTTGTTATTAAATATGGTTATTTATTGGTTATTACTATATGATAATGTAGTGAAAAAATAATTGTTATTTGATAATATTTATAAATTAGAAATCCTTTCTCATATTTATTATTTTTCTAATGATGCAATTAATAAATTTTGTTATTTAATAATATACGTGAGATAATGCTTAAATTGTTTATTATAGCAAAAAGTAAAAAAAATTTATAATTGAAGTGGATATATAATATACTAAATTTTGGACATAAAAATTGTACTAATGAATGCTTATAATGGGTGGAAGAGTTTATTATTTTTGTTCATGAAAAAGGGCCTAGTTTAGAAAAAAAAAAAAGATGTTCATATTTTAGATATAAAAATATAGCTTATTATTGATGAGATAAAGGTTAATATTTATAAAATAAGGTTTCAACTTAGATATTAATATTAGATATGTTACAGCAAGATTGAACCACAACCAACTAATATAACCACAGTAAAGCACGTCAAACTTAGATCTAATAAATGAAGAACAAAATATTGGATATGAAAGAATTATTTTTGAAATAGTTGGACCTAAGTTTATGTCAATATCAATAATATAGTAGATTATGATGATAATATTTATCTTATTAAGGAATCTACAAATTCAAAATCTTAAATTTTTTTGATTTATTAAATATATATCAGCAATTACTATAATTAGGATGTTGTAATAAGTCTGAATTGTTTATTGTCGTACACATGCTAAGTATGAAGTTTGACAACAATATGTCATAATATAATTTTAGTTGATTTTCAACTCTTATGAAAAATTATTGTCTACCTAATAGTGTTGTACATAGTATAAAAAGAAGCTATAATCAAAACTCGGTCCATGTGCACAAAAGATTAATGTTTACATCAATGAGTATATATTATATTATAAAGATGATATAAACAAAACAATGTATAAATTCTATGGTGCGTTACAATATAAAACCAATCAACTTGATCAAAGACAAAGTTAAAAGGAGATTTTAATAAAAATAATATATTATTTACCAATTATCCTATATTGCAATGGCTTTATGCGTCAATGAATTATGCTGACCTTATACAATGGCGTTAAAATAATAAAAGACATAAAGATATATTTTGTCATCTATCAAACAGAGAAGTGTTAAAACATTTTGATAAAATATATTTTGATTTTGCCATAGAACTATGAAATGTTAAATTAGGCTTATATACAGATGATTTTACACCTTACAATCAATATGCTTCACCATGTTTATACCGACTTATGATAATTATTATTTACAATCTTTTTTTTTAGTCATCAGTGATTGCTCCTTCTTTATTTTTAATGACAATTATTTTTATATCACAAAATCTTAAGATTAAAATAAAGGTATTGTTGCATTGCTTGATTAATGAGTTAAAATTATTGTGAGAAGAAAGAGTATCAACTTATGATATCTTTAAAAAGCATAATTTTTATATGAGTAATATTAATGTGAAATGACCACTTATTGTATATGCATGTTTCTGAGCCAAATTGAATGACAAATGTATGGCATAGTGATTTGAATGCCAATTGATTTATTTTCATTATCTTTTCTTTATATATATATATATATGTGTGTATTATTTTATTCTCTAACTTCAAAGATTCTCCCATTTCACCAATTAGCCTTCTTCTTTTTGCATTCATTTGTCACTCACTTCATAGCTTTTGTAAGGTAAAAGCATTAAAAATATGTATATATTTACTAATTTTGTTTAAATTTGTTTTGTATTATTTTATTTACTTTGCTCAAATCTATTTTAAATTACTTTATCATTTCACTTAAATATCTCTATATGGTATCTTATCTAGTAGAGGCCAAGGAAGACCTCAAAATATCTCTCATCATGATCAAGTTCAAGAAGAGTCTACCATACTAGGAATAATCGCTAAGCAACTTATTGAACACATGGCAAAGGGTTTACTATTTAATTTTAGTTTATATTATCATATATCATTATCAATTTTAATTGTTCCTAACTCTAATTAATAAATATTTAATTTACTTTTTTTACTAGGTATAGACCAAATAATAAGGCTATTGGTACATGAATTGTCAATATTTTTAAGAACAAATATAATAGTCTATGAAATTGTTGAACATAAGTTCCTAAATCATATAAGGATTTATGGTTTTTTGAATTTTGGATAAATATTCTCATCTTATTTTATGTAATTATAATATTGTATTTTATTCTTTTTATTTACTAAATTCTTTATGTTTTTAGAAATATTATTATTGAATATTTGAACATCACAATCAAATTTGGTTGAATTAGAATAATAAAGTAATTAATCATTTAAAAGACCTTGTTAGTGCTACTTGAGAAAATGGAAAAAGACTTTAGTGGACTGGAAAATCTATATAGGATGAGGTATGCGTACGTTAGATTACTAGGTTATTGAAGAATTTTGAGCAAAAAGTAAGGAAAAAAGAAGACAAATAAGGCTTCTGACTCTAAATTTGGTATATCTTTGCACACAGGAGGTTTTATATCCATAGAAAAACATGTCAAAATATTGATAACTAAATGTGTTGTTTTGGATAATTATTTATTATTTTAATTATGTTGGCTCACTATTAATATATTTTTTGTACATTAAAGGCACATGAACTAGGGAAGGACCAAACAAATTTTGAGGTCCACCTTAGAACACTTCAACATCAAACCAATTACACTTGAGCTGATAAAAAATCACAAGCTATTTGGGTATGTTTAATTTATATATTATTATAACTTCTTTTATTTTGACCTTTTTTCCTATTTTAGAATGAATACGTCTATAACAAAAAAACAATGCATAAAGTTTGAAGGAGAATGTAATAGACTTGAATTTATTTTTGCAAGTTGCTAATGGAAAAAAGAAAAGCTTAGTTTATAGATTAGATAGTATCTCATACAATATAATTGAAAATTCGAATACAGAGTACATATACATTCAAAGATCTTTTCAGTCAAGTGTTATAATACCTTTATTCCTCCTACAAACAACATATTATACAAAATGAATTTATTAACTTTTCAACACAAACTTATAATACTCAATTTTAAAAGAAATAAATACAAATAAAAGCCCTTATATCACAAATAAATGAATTTAGCCATCTTTCTCATCAATAATCTCAATCTTAAGCTGCACCAAGTTTATCACAAGCAAATTCAACTTCGTATAAGCCAAATATTTGTGATACTAGAGATGAAATGAGAGATAATGAAGATGATGAAAAAGTGAGAAGTAAATTTTATTTTTTATGTACTTAGTTTTCCGTAAATAACTATAAATGTTTACATATGTTACTATTTCAATTCTTTTGTTATATTTAAATGTTTATATGTGTTAATTATTATTACAAGTTTTTTTTAAATATATTATATAGTAAAGTTTATTGAAATTAAAGTTTAGTGGCAATAAATAAAAACCTCCCACAACTATTTGCGCTAGTTAATTAAATTTTGTTAATTTCTTGTGCCAATTATAAAATTTGCATTTGTGCATTATTTTTATTTTTCCTTCTATATATATGATGTATTTTTATCTTTTTCATTGTGCAAAATTACTATATTTATTTTCTTTTTATGTTTAGTTCATCACTCTTTTGCATATACTCTCTCTCTCTCTCTCTCTCTCTCTCTCTCTCTCTCTCTCTCTCTCTTGTGTTTATCTTTACTCTTTTGCATATGCTCTATTGCATTTGCTGATTTGCATCTTGCTAGGTGCATTTTTTATGTTCATGAATATTTTTGTGTTTATTCTTTTGGATCTTCTAAAAGGATCTTTTGTTGCGTCTTTTGCGTGGGTTTCGCATATATCCTACACTAATATTATTTTCTCCATCTCTTTTCAACTTCTCTCTTTTTATCTAACTTATTTTATTTTATTTTTGTTATTTATCTTTTATTTATTAGGATAATATTTTGCTGCGCTTATAATGTTAGATTTAGATTTTGGAATTTATGCTAAAACAAGATTTTTTATTATTGGATTTAATTTTTGACATTTATGACAAGATAAAGCACAAGAAATTGAAAAATAATAAGCACGAAAGGAAAGGAAGTGGACTAGAAAAGTAATTGAAAAAATGCGAAAAATATTGCAACAAAAACCAAAAACTAGAAAAAATGTAATAGAAAAAAGTAACAAATTGTAAATATTTATAAAATATAATACAATATTTTTAAACTATTAATTAATTACAATGCATATTATTTGGTAACAAAAAAAAAAATAATAGTACTTTTAGAAGAAATAATAAAAACATTAAAAAATTAATAATAAAAATATGTAATAGTAGTTATACTTTAAATAATAATAATAAGACCACTATTTGATATTAAAATTGAAATATTTTTTTTAAATTATTGCTTTATAAGGAAATTTCTCATGTTTAAATGTAATATATATATATATATATATATATATATATATATATATATATATATATATATATATATATATATATATATATATATATATATATATATATAGTGACTAACATGTAATCAAAAAAACCATCCAACCAATTAGTAATTAGACAGTTTCGGACTAATTTTTCAAAATTTTTGACTGGCACACAATTGTTCAGGCAAAAATGTTGACTTTTTTTTTTATTTTGTAAAAATTTAATTTAATTCTTTATTATTTATTTAAATTATTATTTATTATTTAATTTATTATTTCTAATATTAAATATTAGTACTTTCTATAATTTTTTTAACTTACCATTTATGGAATTTATAATTATTAATATGAATATGAGTAATTTTGTATTAATTTTTTATAATAATTAATTACTATTGAATATAATTTTTTCCATAATACAATGTATTCTTATATGTTACATTAAATTATTCTTTTTCATAACTAACAAAATTTATTTTATTTTACTTGAAAAAGGTGACATAATTGTTAATTGTTAGCTTTTGTATTTTTGTCCACTTACTACATTTTGACAGAATAATAGTAAATAATTAAATTATTTTGCTACTAAGTCTTAGTCAATAAATAGTATTGACTAACCAAATTTTGATTGAACTATGCTTTCACCGACTGATGTTTTAGATGATAATGGACAATTTTTATTGTTGTGTGTGTATATATATATACATAGAGAGAGAGAGAGAGAGAGAGAGAGAGAGAGAGAGAGAGAGAGAGAGAGAGAGAGAGAGAGAGAGAGGAATTCATTAATATTGCTTTAAAAATTAAGATACTTATACCGTTTAATATTTCATTATATCAAGCAATTATCATTGATCCAACTATTAAAAGTAATTACTATGTTAATATCTTCATACCAATTGAATTTTATAAAAAGTGGATAGTTAGACGTACGCAATCTTATAGTTAATACTTTATTATATTTAAATGTATATTGTACCTTTCTCTTAACTGTATATTGCACGTTAATTTTTCAATTTATTGGTGGAGAATAAAATAAATTTGGATTAATGTGAAATTTGGTGAGAATAATATTCAAGATGGCAAACAAAATATTCTATAAAAAGTCATTCGATGGAAATTTATTTTTTTGGGAATATATATGGCTAGTGCTTCAATATTTCAAATCTTTTTGGTAAATCAAAAAATTTAAATTAGAATAATATATAAACAGTGCATGATGTTAGCACTCTTTACTATAGAGTCCAGAAACACAGAAATTAAAAATTAACCAAAAACATTACTCAAGAAAAGAAAAAAGAAACCAAACATTGAGATAAGAAAAGGAAAGTGCCTGATTGAAACTGAGGTCAACTAGAACAGCTAAACGGTTTTCAAATATCTTCTGACAAAGCCAATTTGGGATCATTGTTACAAGAGAAAAGAGCCAATTCTCAAGAAAGACATAAACTTTCATGTGACAGCGAACTTCCTGCAGAGAAATTTAGGTGGTGAGACTTATATGAAAAGAAGCTCTTTGCTCTCGATAGACAGCAGAGATCAAAACTTCATCTTTAATGATTTCTCGATTAGAAAACACAAAAATAAGACGGGAGGGTATGGATTCATATCAGAGATGAAAACCAGATCTCACTTTCATGATGATGAAAAAGTTTTTGAAAGATGGTGAGAGCTGGTGGGAAAGATAACAATAAGGGCAAAATGAGTATTAAACAGCGAAAAAGAATATTTTAATAATTACGTGACAAAAGTTAGATTTAACATATCACAATAAGATTAATAATTCAGAGAATTAATTGTAATCTTTTATAGATTAGAGAAATGGTATAATTGAAAGATTAAAGTGCGTAAATATAATTTTTTTAAAGTATATATTAAGTATTCTTTGTTGAAGATTTGCCTTTTCTAAGGACACAAAATAATAACAAAACGGAATCGATATATATTAACATTATTCACGTACGAAGGCTAAATTATAAATTTTATTAAAATTATATAGAATTATTTGTTTATTTTTAAAATATAATAGATCTTCTACAAAATAAAAATTTATGTTATATTTCAATTAAATTTTAAATTTTTAATTAAAATACTTTCTATTAATCTAAAAACATTTTTTAGGTACAATTTAATAAAAATACTTTGTTGCTTGTGCATATTTAAAAATTAGATTATAACATGATGTAACTTTTTATTTTAAAAGAAGTCTCTATGGATTTTAAAAATAGAAAAAAAATATTTCCTTTCAATAAATTTTATAAAATGTTTGTATAATTTACTCTTTCTTATATCTTTACCATCAAATTATTTAATTAAAGTATAACAAATATATGAATTTTTAAATAAAACATGATAGGTGTATAATTTAACTGAATAACCATTTACTTATATTTAAAATTATATATTTATCATATTTTAATTAAAAAATTATATATTTATTATGATCAACCCATATTCTTTCCTACCTCTTTTGGACATGATGTCATGATATTGGAGGAAGATAGACTACGAAGTGCAAACGCTATAATTCCCATTCTTTCACTTTCGCTGTTGGGCCCACATTTTGTGTTTATCTTTCGTATGTATAACAGAATTTATTTTATATCTTATTTTGATTAAAGAATTTAATAATTAATAAAAATATGAAGAACCACTGATAAATTTTTTCAAACTTAACATCATAAACTCTAATTTTTTAAAGTGTAAAAATAAATAAAATAACCATTAAAAAATATATATTTGTGTAAAAATAAATAAAATAACCATTGAAAAATATGTTTGTTAAAATAAATAAAAATTAACAAATAATTATTTTTGAAGAAAAAACTTTGTTTTTTTAATTATCAGTCAATTAATTTTATTATATTCATTAATTAGCATGGTTACTTTGAATAAATAATCTTGATTATGTCAAACAATATTCATTTATTACTCCTCAGCACTGGCCAAGACCCCATACTTATTTTAACTTAAAAAAAAAACCGCCTTGTGTTGAAAGAGGGCTGATGATTATTGCACGGAGCAAGTGTGAATGATGATAATCTCAGTCGTTGAAATGGGACAATTTTTTTTTTTTGATAACCCATATACATAAATTGTTTTTTTTTTATTAAATTACAAAAGTAAAGCAAGTTAGTGACCATATTAAAAAGGTTAAAAAATTATATGTAATTATTGAAGTATGTACTATTAAGTTTTTAAAAGAATTTTAATCCGTAAAATATTTTAAAAAAATAAATGATGTAGTTTTAAATTTAAAAAAAAGTTTATGTATTAAAAAATTTGCTAATAAACACTTACACTTTAATCTTTTCCTAGAATCTAGTTTATTATTTACACTTACACTCATATGGTGTGAGTGAAATTTGAATACGAAAATAATGTGAACATTATCATTGTTGCAGAATAACATGATACTAAGGATAGCATGATTCATGGACTCAAAGAAACAATTGGTATAATGAGTCCTGGCCCAAACACCTTCTGCAAATGCTTTGGGAACTCCATTTTAATTTATAAATAGATTGGAGCACCATATTTAATAGAATAAATTGCACCGATGTATTCTGAAATGAAAAATTATTATATATTTTAGTTAGATTATAAATTTTTTATCAAAATATTCTTGATTTAAAGTTTTTTAAATTTAAGATTATACTAAAATATAAGGTAATTTTTTTATTTTTTAAAATTTATGTATATTTTAAAAATAAAAGAAAAATTTATATAATTTTAACAAAATTAAAGAAATGTTTATGAAATTTACTCAATTAAATATGTCGTGCTTTTATATAAGGGAGCCCTTTTCTTATTCTTCTTGTTTCTGGGCCATGGCCCTTTTCTTCCTTTTTTTTTTGGGTCAACAACCCTTTTTTTTTCATAAAATAGAAGACTGGCACGAAATGGCCTGTTGAGATGGGCCTGGTTGTCTCTTAGTAATATCATATTTTGCTCATGTCTCCAAAACGGAAAAATGATATCTAGAGATGAACTGCAAGCTAAATCAACTCGTGGTTGAGAGGTTAACTTTATGTTAAATTATTTTTATTTTTTTAAGATTTACTAATTTTTAATTTAGAATAATTTACAACTTATAATCAAGGTTTTATAATTCTAAAATAATTAATATTGTCCATTTCATTAAATTTTTGTTAATTTTATTGAAATGATTAATTATGTACTATATTAATATTATGAATATACATAATTTATAATAACAAAAGGTAATGATGAATTGAATTTCGCTAATATGTGTCACATGTGATGCCACCAAAGTTGAGTAACTAGGGTGAATTGAGATAAATTATAAACATTTAAAGTATCAATGTAGTATATGATTAAATACATTAATAAAATTTAACAATATATTTACGAATGTTTAGTGATAGACAAAATTTGAATTTTTTGGAAATTTAAAGTTTTAAAAATTATAAAGACTTAATTATAAATTTTTGAACTATAAAAATTAAGTGAAACGCCAAAAATCAATGAATAATTTAACCTTCACTAAAACAAAGCCAAATATAAATTAAAAAGAAAGAAAAAAATGTAGTGGCTAAATTTGAAAAGGAGAAGGCAATGCTCAAAACAATAAAACACTTTAGATCCTTTCTGGTGATGTTGTAGTGTAGAAAAAAAGATAGTGACAAAAGATAATAAAAATGTATATAAAACATACTTCCTCTCTTTGTATTAATCCTCTCTTTTGTCTTTATTTTTCTCTTATTGAACTATATTAAAAAGGGCTTTTAAATGCCAATGCTCTCCGTTATTTTTACTTTATGATTGTTAAACTTGACTAAAAAATGAGGTATAGGCTTCGTTATAAGTTGGGCTCACTTATATTTGTTGGGGCCCAAAATTTTGAAGAACAAGAAAAATAAAAATTTGGACGCAACCCAATTTTATTTTATATTTTTTATTGGAGTCAAAGTCTAACTCGAACTGATATCTGTTTTTTTTTTTGGGCCAACAACGCAAATTGACATCTTTTTTTTTTTTTGATAGACAAATTGACATCTTTAAATCAAAGGTTCTGCATGAAATTTGATCAAAGTTATTTTTTAAAAGATAATTCTAAAAATTTTGAAAGTTAGAAAATTTAATATTCTTTAAAAAATCACGCTTTTATAAAATAGTATACACTTTTAAATATAAAAAGTCTCTTAAAATTATTAGATTATTATTCATTGTGTATATTTAAAAAGGAAGAAAATTATTTTAAAAAAAATTGATATATTCAGTCTTTTTTGTTTCACCTTAACAAACTAAGCTTGAATTCATTTTAATATCAAAAGCTTGAATTCATTTTAATATCAAGTTCATATTTGACCCAAATTTAGTTCCAACTAACTAAATAACTTAAGGGCTAGTTTTATATGTAAAGTAATAATTTTGAAAATATAAATAACCCTTATATTTTTATTTTAAAAAATAATCAAAAATTGTTAAATAATAATTACAAAAATATAATAAATATTACATAAAATTAATTTAAAAAATTACTTTTCTGAAACGACAACCAGATGGGCTATAAATTTATTTCGGGCAGAGTCAAAATTTTCAGGGAAGCCAACCCGTAATGTGATCCGAGCGGTACGATCTAATAGGGATCTGTTTTATATAGATCTAGAGGCAAGAAACTCCAAAGGGAAGATATTTTTTTAAAATCATTAATTAAATAAATAAATTCAACTCTGGTGGATAGTGGTTGAATAAATCTCGGCACTGGAGTGGGGGACACGACGTCGTTATCGCGCGAGTCAACACGAAGCAGGCTCTTGCTGCCATTTGCTTGTGCCGGATCTGTGCCACCACCTACAAATGCCGAAACGTAAACTACTAAAGTAAACTAACCCCATCACCATTTACCACCATCATGCGCCTTTTTTCCCCTTGATCCTTCCGTTATTGCCCCTCGCTTCACTCCTACCAGCTACCCACATCCGCACACAGAAGCTCGCGACTTGCAGTGTGAGATGGAGATATACTGAGGGTTTCCTTAGCTCTCTGTTTTACTCTCTCAATTGCGCTCAATTGCTTCCATTGATAGGTATTTTTTTTTCTTTTTCTTCCTCACTTCTGCACAACCTTTAATTATTTCACCTGATTTTCCATTTATGATTCATCAATCTGGGGATCGAGTTCTTTTGTACGGATTAGAATATTTTTTGGTGGATTGCAAATTTTTTTTTTTCTGTTATTCAACTGGTTTGATTTTTACATTTAAAATTCTCTTTATTCGGATCCAATTAGATGGTAGAAATTAATTAATGGATGTTTGTTTTGTTTTTGAACCTAATAATATTAGAAGCGAGGCTTGCTACGTAGGTTGAACTTTGAAGGGAAATTTATGTTTCTTTTCTGGGCCAAAGGGGGGTGTTTAAAATTTGAACTTCTTGTGCTTAGTTCTTGTCATCTATTAGGCCTTGCTTGATGCGCCATAAGGCTAGATGAGACAGCTAATATAACCGAAGCTTATTCTGTGTGGGGTGCTGGCAAAAAATTGTATAACCTTATACGACTTTTTATATGGTTATCGTTTTATAGCTCTATCTACCCAAGAAGGGAGGTATAAGCCATGATAAGAAATCTTGTATAACTTTTTTTTAATAAAAAATATTTTTACTATCATTTATTATTGTATTGTCATATCATTGTCATTACTACCATAACTACTAGTTTACCACTACCACACCCCTCGGCTACTGCCACTGCCACTACTACTTCCGGGGTCACGGCTGCTTCCATCATTACCACCGCTGCTACCTCCACCTTGCCACTACCATCATCACCATCACCACCACTGCTATGATACCACCAGCACAATCACAATACCGCCGCCTGGCCACTACCTCTATTATTGTCATTGTGCCGCAGCCACCTCTACCTTAATGTTTCCACCAATGCAACTTCTATCATCATTGCCACGATCATCATTATCATATTATCACATGAGTATAATATTATTTATATCTATAAAATATTATTTTTATCCTATCAACAAACACATTGTTATATTTGTTGGTGCAACGAACACATGATAGCTTAAAAGGCTTCTACAGTGCATCTCTTGTACAATATTATCCACAACTACTTATACCATTCCGTCCATCTTATCCTATATGGTGCACCAAAGGGGCCTCTAAGTTATTGGGGATTGGATTGGACTTAAGTATTGTCCAGCCAACTACCAATTTACAATTTTATGATGGGGTGTTTACAGCTTATTTATTTATTCATGTTATGCATTTATTGAGCTGGGTCATTAGTGCTGTTAGGGTGCCAAAATTCGTTTCTCTTTATCGCGAAGATGTAATTTCAGTTGTAACTTAAGAGTTTTAGTCATTTTGTATCCTTGTTGAGCATACAATTCATATTTCTCATTGCTGACTGGGTTGAGCTATAGTTAGTTATACTTATCAACTTGTTATGTTATTTCATGCATGCTCCATAAACGACATCTTTCCTTGAATGTTGATTTAGTAAATACTTCACAGTTCATCCGCACCCAGAGCTTGTCTTTAAATTTTATATCATCACACCAAATTATTCTTGAGTTCTAGCTTTTTTCCTAAACTGCTTTCGCAGTGCATACATAGTTGATGCTGGAATTATGTATCATCCTAGTTAAATGTGTCTTATCCACAACCACAAAATTATTAATCAGCCATGCTTCATAGTTAATTATGGTGCATGGGGATTAATTATCAGCAGTTTTTTGATAAAATACTGGAAACTTTCTTTTTTATTTTGGTGGAACTGTGAACATATCTGTTAATTTTTAACACTTAATTATGACTTTCTGGTCAATGCATGTATGGGATTATGACATTCTGGCCAACCATTGCCATTCCGTCCTGAAGGAAATGAAACGTGTATGTTCATTCTGACAGAGTAGCGAGCATGGAGTATGCTAATTAATTAATTATTTTTTTGTGATTGATTATGCTGTAGAAAGTGCATTAAATGCATGTAGTATGATTTGTATCATTATTGATGATCTTGGCACCTCGCTTTGTTGAAAGTGAGAAAGGAAAAAAAAGGTAAAATTTTTACTGAAAGAACAGCAGACAATATGATATTCAACTTATTTTCTGAGTGAATATGATTATAGAGAGTGTATCAAATGCATTTATGGTTGTTTGAGATTCACATTATTGCATATTTTTATTACCTTTCATGTTACATTAGTGTGCCTCTGCCTCTATTAATATTTGATTTCTGTTAATACAATGTGTTACATAACAGTGTGAAGGTGAAGCTATTGTGAATGTTCTAACACTTTTTTGGTTTAGGTTTAATTTTATATGCCTCTGCCCCTATTGCAAATGTTTCAGGCTTAATGCTTCGGGATTTGGGCCATCTATCAGTAATGATCGTGTTGAGGTCCGAATAATGCTGTTTGCTTGGTTATTTTACCTATTGTGATTCAGAATGTGGAACTTCGCATCAAGTTGTATTGCTGGGAGTGTGAAACTAAAAAAGGATTCTCTAAAGCCAGCTCACTCTGTTTCAGAATGCTCTGATGATGAGACTTCTTCTATGGTGAGCAGAGACGAAGGACTTGAATGCCCAATATGCTGGGAATCTTTTAATATTGTTGAAAATGTGCCCTATGTTTTATGGTGTGGCCACACCCTTTGTAAAAATTGCATTCTGGGACTGCAATGGGCTGTTGTAAAATTTCCAACACTGCCCATTCAGCTTCCACTTTTTATCTCATGCCCATGGTGCAATCTTTTATCTTTCCGTTTGGTTTACCGGGGAAATCTCAAATTTCCTCGCAAGAACTACTTTCTTCTTTGGATGGTTGAGAGCATGAACGGTGATAGAATGAAGTCACATTCAACTTTCTGTGGGGATCATCAATCACTCTGGCCAGTTAAAGACCATTTAACAGCAGGACAACTAAGCCATGGCAACCCTCGGAGACAACTTGTTCGCCATCCAGAGCCATCAGGTTCTAATCAACATCATAATAATACTGGCAGTTATCTCAGTATGGAAAGACTGCATACTTTTCTTCGGAAGTCACTGGTTTTCTTTGTCCACTTGACTGCCAAGTTCCCGCTGATCATTATATTTCTTCTTATTGTCTTATATGCAATACCAGCCAGTGCAGCCATTTTAGCTCTGTATGTACTTGTTACCATTCTGTTTGCTCTCCCATCATTTCTCATCCTGTACTTCGCATATCCTAGTTTGGATTGGCTTGTCAGGGAAATCATCACATGAGATTGTGAGGTAATCTATCTGCAATCATTATGAATTGAAGTCTGCCTCATCTAATTGCCCTCTTTATCCAATATCTTTTACTTTGTAATTAGCCGACTTCACCTTTTTCAAGCTGCTTCATTTCTCTTCTGTTTATAGCCCCACTCGATTTCAGTTTATTTTCGGAGTCTTTTTTTCTTAGCTCTGGTAGATCTTGGCTGGGTGATGTCTATCCTGTCAGGTTTTTAGCCTTAGTAGTATTGATGTTAATTCAAGGCCCTGGAGGGATTATGGTGATGAATGATGATTGATTGATTGCACCTGTTTTTTTGGCTGCAACTTTTTTGCTTTATTATTTTTACCGATATCTTACTGAAGAACACATCTGATGGAGTTCTTGTGTAGGACTGAAAAGCTCTTCTTCTGTTTTATGTACACCTTTGGGATCGTAGTTATATATACTTTTAAATAGTTACATCGAATTGAGGAACTAGATGTTGGTTAAGTTTTTTAAGTATTTGTTATCAGGCTTTTTAATAAAAATGACATGTGGACAAAATTATTGAAAAAAAAAATCCAATTATGTGATTATGAGTTGTAAAAATATTTAAATTATCATATTCTTATTGAAGAACTTGATATTAAATGTTTAAAAAATGCGTTGAAGTTTTTTCTTCAATTGAGTTATGTTAATTTACATTTTAATTTGACGTTAGTGAGAAGGTCTTGCCCTTCTGATTTTTGAGCTTCTTCAGTACTAAGGAGGGTCCGGTAAGAGAGGGTGACCTTGGGGGAGGGCGTTTTTTCTTTCCCACCTCCTTCAATATATCTCTCATAAGACCATTTGCAACAGGATCTTGTTCCCTCTCACCATTGGGTCCCCACCCCCTCCCCCCCCCCCAAAAAAAAACAAAAGAAGAAACAAGAAACAAAAGCCATAAGAAAAAAACGAAAAAAATATTACATGAAAAGCGTTATGGTAAACAAAGCTTCTTAAAAGGAAATCCAGGTCATTATAAGTGTGTTATCCCTTGACAAATATCGCTTGAATTGCCCACACTGTCGAGCTGTTGGTACCAAAAGCCAATTTAAGTTCGTACGGTTGACAATTCACACCTAGGAGTCTACGTTACGGATTCCTATCGTTTCCCTTGTATCAAGGTTGATAATACACAACTCAAGTACTCAGGGCTCTAAAGTGCCGTTATTATACGTAGGTGATGTTAATTCTTGAACTTAGGATTCAAGATTGAAGCAAATTCGATATCTATGGGTTCATTATCTCTTTCCTTTTTGCTCTTTTTCTCCTCTACACGCTTTTAGGTTTTGAGGATTTTTATTTTGAAGGAAAAAAGAAAGAAGCTTTTTTTGAATCCAACAAGTGTCTAAACTCTACGAACGGTGAAAATACGTCCAAAGATTCTTATGACACCGGGAATCTCTAGGAACTTTTTCCCTGTCTAATTCTACATTTCTTTTTTTCATCTTTTTCTACTTCGCGGTCTCCACAATCAATCCAAGGCTCCCAGAAGGTCATGTAGGACAATTCAACAACGAGATTCCACGTGTCAGAATCATAATCTGGAATGGCCATGTCATAATGCAGCAATTTGTTTCTTGTTATGTGTATCAGCTATCTTGTTTTGAATTGTCCGGTGATACTGTTGTAGAATTGATTCCTTGATTGAGAATTTCTTTTGGGGTTATAATGATAATTGTCACAAGATGCATCCAATGAGTTGAAAGAAACTCTGTAATTCCAAATCTGAAGGTGGTGGTTTCAATTTTAGAGATACCAAACTTTTTAATCAAACCTTGTTGGTTAAACGTGTGGTGTATAATTGAGAAATCTACAAGCTTGTACAGTGATGCCGTGGTGCCAAAATACTGCAAGCCAGATAATTATGGGTTTATTATAATCATTTCAATGCAGCTTGGATATGGAAAAGTATCTATAAAACTAAATACCTCATATGCTTAAAGTAGGAGTGGCAAATTGGAGATAGCCAATCTATATTGTTACCTAACCACCTTTCGTGGCAAGTGTACACGGATCACAAGTACAATTATTGGACAGTGTTTAGGACCTTTTATTGCATAATAGAGGCTGTTGAAATATGCAACTGTTAAAGCAAACTTCTTTTCCAAGAGAATGTGAGGCAAAAAATCTTCTCAACTTCAGGCAGAGAGGACGAATTATGTTGAACAAGTAATTCTCTTGCTCATTAGAAGGTGGTGAATGGGTACAGGATTTGGCTAGAGACTTCCATAATTCTATTAATTCCAATTTTCAATATTGGAAGCATCTATAGAAGTTTAAGCTCTGATTGAGAATCGTTATACTCCTTTGGATAGTGTTAACTAATTCTTTAATTATCTCGACGAATCTAATTGAACATCACTTGCCAATTGAATTAGTATGTCCTTTTTGCCATAATGAGTAGGAAAAAATGCATCACTTGATCATTACTCATCAATTTTTGAGAGCTATATGGTTTGCATCCCTGATATTCATGAGAATATATCAATTTCAACAGCAAAGCATAAGAGAATGGATCCAAATCTGGTTTAATGCCACACATTCAAATGCAGAAGTACTCTCTGGTATAGTAATCTTATTGTTCTTATTCTTTATACGGTTTAGTAACCAGAAATAAAATAACTTTTGAAGGTGTTAATCCTGATCCTTTAAAATGTTTAATGTTAACTAAGAACCTTCAAGGACAATACAAATTTGCTTGGTTGGAGAAAAAACATAGAACTAATATCTATGTTAAAATTAGACCTAAAGAATTGTGTTTTTGCCATGAGGGTTACTCTGTCTGAGCTAGAAAGACCCTCAAAGGAAGTATAGAAGAAAAGGAATAGCATTCATGTGATTCAAAGGAGTAATTTTCAGAAAAATTAGCTTTGAATATAATAAAGGCTAGAGGATACAAAAGTTAATTATGGAACTAGTGAGGAAAGCAATTAACTATATAGCCCAAACAACAACTTATTTCTAACCCTGTGACTTACAAAATGCAACTGTTAGTTTTGCAAAAACATATGAAGGAGGACTGCAATTCATATATGGAAATCAGGTAGGTGGCTGGGCAAATTTGGATATACCCAAACTGGTGTTCTTCGTTCCATTGCATATGAATTGTCTCACGAATTGGACCCTTTGTGGAGGTAGCTTTCTACCAAAAGTCATCAAGAACACCATTGGTGACAGAGGCTGTAAATTTTGTCCCTAGACAGCCACCAGAGTGTATAAGCAAAGAATCCCTGTTAGCATCTGCAAAAGATGGTTTGGCTGTGAAAATTCTTAGCAAAGGAAAGGATATACCTGATGAACCACTAATTGACAACAAAAAGGAAGCAAAAATGTTGACTCCTGATTCAAAATTCAAACACATGCATATCACTTTTCATTTATGGTCAAATCACATGTGATAGTTATATTTGTGCAGATGGGAAAGATTGGTTCTACCAATCTTGTTTCTTGGTCCATCAAATCTTCTAGAACCTAGTGCTAGCTTTGCACAAGTGTCACAGAAGTTGATTGTTTTACCTATTGTGAAGACGCTGGCCTTTAGCAAAGTTCCTGAAAAGGTAATCTGATTCTGCTGAATCATTTCTTTTCTATTAAGAGTATTTCAATGTGATTCTTTAACCTGATATAGAGGCATTAACTAACAAAGTAATCAGTTGTTGGTGATTAAACAACAAGCACCTATTCTTACCTGTTATATTTTCTTTTCTTTTTATTTATTCTGACCTGTTGATGGGTTACATTTATGCAAGAAATATATCCTTTCAATTGAATGCTCTTGGATGTGAATTTTTTATGATAAGGATTAATTATAGACTAATGCAGTATGGGAAGATATAATTATTATTTATTTTGTCATGTAATAATTTAATTATATTATTATTTTGGGGCATTAGGGTTTGTCGTATAAAACAAATAGACTTAGGGTTTCTTTTAGCCTTTGGGGCCTAAAACTACGTTAGTCCATCTTCTGCCTATTTAAAGAGTCAATTATAATTGTTAACTTTTTCTTATTGATGATTAATAAATGTGATATATGAGTAATCTTAAGAATTGTGATTTTTTGCAGTAATGCATTATACAAGTAATATAAAAGAGCAGAAGTGTATATGGGATCCACTTCTTCTCTTTCCATCTACTCTTAATTTTCTTTCTATTTAATTTTAAAGACACACTGTATATTTATTTGCTAAATGTAAAAGATGGAGATCCATTATTTTAGTCTTTTAGAATGTTCCTTGGTTCTTTTCTTTTGGTTCTGTACCATAAACATTTCTGGAATTAACAATTTTGCATGCTTATTGTGATCCGGGTCAGAGACTGGGTTGATAGGATTTCAAGGACGGGAGATTCAAGAGAATTATCCCTGCTCATTTTGCATTTGCATTTGCATTTTTGAATGAGCTTTTGGGTGAGAATTATGTTCCTACTTCTTCATTCTCTCTTCTGTTCTCTCATCAATGATGGCAATGACATGAGGACCTTATCAACCCTTGGTCAGTTCTTAGTTTAACCTTGATCAGTTCTTTGTTTCAGTTGGAGCAGTGAATAAAAACTCGGCCTGTCTGAAGTTTACATGTTATCTTTGCAAATGTGTAGAACTTTGTCACAATAGATCATTCTCTGGAAGATTTTGACGTTTCAAGATGGAATAGGGGGAAATGTTAGATCTTTTGCTTGAAGATCTTCAAGATATAAAAAGGTGCATATTGTATAACACAGATCCTCGTTTTAATGGACTATTAAATTAAGTACTTGGGAGTTTTTTACATTTCAAATAAGTACAAATACTCAAAGTTTGATTACTAAGTTCCTTTGACGTCAAATTGGTTTTTATTAGCTGTAAATAGGACTATAAAATAAGAGTTGAAAGCCCAGAAATTTTTTTTTTTAAAAAAAAAGGTGAGAAAACAAGAGATTAATGTGATCTTTTGGGAATCTCTCCATAAATGCCGGGGAAAAGAAAATCAACAACCTTTAAGATGACATAGTTGGGAGCTAGGTAGCTGTGGTCCAAGGTTAACTACAATCCAAGTGAAAATTAAGCAAAAGAATTGCTCAAAGAAGGTACTTTTGCTTATGATTCATTTCTGTTATGAAAAAATGGATGATTTTATTTTAAATTGATTCATCTCTCACATTAAAAACTTGTGCAGTAAGGGAGAGAGAGAGAGAGAGAGAGGAACAAAGAGTGAGTCTCAATTAAATGGGACCCACACTTTTATTTTTCTCTCTCTTAAATTGCACAATATATCATTACTAAAAAGAGCGGAAATTCATTATACTTATTTCTATAAGAATGATTTAAGTTCTATCACATTTTACACACCCAATCTAACTTTTCTAATACCAAAATACTTTAGTGGGAACTAGAGGATTGATTTTCTATTTTTCTAGATAGTTGACAAAATTTTTCCATTGTTGAATGTCGCCCTCCTTGACTAAGTTCTCCCACCAACTTTTATTCATACTTATTTCGTAATTGTCATTTTCCACATGCATGATGGAGTATAACCAAATTTCCACACCACCCCTCTGGATTTTAATATAAAAACTACAATATAAAAAGATCATTCTAGATCTAATGCATGAAGATTGAGAAAGAATCCAAGGAGATTTTATCTCTCTTTTCTTTCTTATCTCTTTGCCTATGTCAGCCACAACTATGTTAATGCTTAAAGGCACGCAAGCTTCACCACATTGATGCATCATGCATCCAACCTCTTTATTTTCCTCCGTCCCAGAAAAAGAATTGAAGAACAC
This sequence comes from Erythrophleum fordii, assembly GCA_032878935.1. Classification (NCBI taxonomy): domain Eukaryota; kingdom Viridiplantae; phylum Streptophyta; class Magnoliopsida; order Fabales; family Fabaceae; genus Erythrophleum; species Erythrophleum fordii. Next base: position 19,251,985 of record JAVQMF010000045.1, read on the forward strand.
ACTAGTCTTTTCTTTCCCATAAACCCACTCTAGACCTTTGGGAACCCCACTAGCCTGCATGCTGTGATCTTAGTGGAGCAGCCAACAATGGAGGATGAAGCATATGTGTTGACTATGGTGGTGCCAACCCAATTGACTTACAGCGTTATTAATGATAACTAAGTGGGTTCCTTATGCCAAAAGCACGGGGCCATTACGGTAAAAATTTTTAAAATATAGTCGACTTATATACAAATAATATAATTACATATCATTTCATAATTAACTGAATTTATTTAAGAATGTCTCTATCACACTAATTTCCTAATTAATGATTTTTTTATATGTCAGAAGGTTTAAACTTCTAACTTTAGTCATATTCTTATTCCACTCTTATCACATATAACCTCCAGTGTTTCATTTGCTTGTATTTTGAATCTTGAACTCCAATCCCTTATTTAATTTTGTCTCAGTGTGAACTTTGACATAAAATTCTTCTGAGATTGATTGAGACTTTCGTCGTTTTTCAAGGAATAACATGGAATCTAGAAATTCTATTTGTTGGCTGTTTTTCGAGGTTGGTTGATCCAAATAATATACCAAGTATATAAAAAGGCAACGCGGTTTTTAGTCATCGATGCATCAGGATCAGGCACTCAAGAAATACTGAGAGAGTGATTATGCCTATTCCGATTCATGCCCTACGTGTTCCTCAGTGTACATGTTTGTATGATTACAAATTCAAGAGCACTAATATGTATATGTTCTTTCATGGCACTTTTTCAATGGAAACTGAAAACATTTTAAAAAACAAAAATCATGAAAAATGTTGATAGATGTCATCGGAAAAAGAAGTCATTATTTTTGTGATGAATGATGATGAGTTGTCCGCAACGCAGGTGATTTGCGGGGATGAAATGTTCATATTAATTCACAAAGACAATCTAATGACAATTAGATGTAACAATTAATAAACAAACTTACTTTGATTGATCTCGGGAAAGAGATAGCTTAAAAAAAATATTGCAACTTAATGTGACCGAGACAATCTGAGTCTGCGTGATTAATAAATAATTAGTACCGCATCAGCATGTATTAGTATGTAAGTTATTCTTACTTCTTCTCCCTTAATTAGTCATAACACCATTTATTTATTTTTTTAAAGAATAGATTATTGGTGATGAAAATTTTGAATATTATATGAGAATGATTGATCAAATTTCAACCTTAACGAAAACTTAGAAGGGCAGGTATGCCATGTTTGTTCAAACACTTTGAAAACTCTCTAATTGATTTGGTGTCTATATTTGTGAATTGTTTTGTGCTAAGAAAACAAATCATTCAACTAACATTGGCGTCTATATTGATGCCCATTCATATACGGTGTAAAATAATCCTAAGTCGGCCACCTAATTGCTTAACAAATTGACTGCACCATAAAATGTACATTTCCATGGTTGCCCAACGTATGTGGGAGTAAACCATGTTTACTTCTACAATATATTTCACATATTTATATTTATACAATTGACTCTTTTTTTATCTTATTAAAATTGTAATTTTACCCACTCAAATATCTAATTTATATAATTACGAATGTCATATTTTAATTTAATTAAAGAATATGACAAATTTTTTTTTTTAACACTACGATTCAATGGATTGTCATTTGCTGCACTTTAATATGATGATTGAGAATTGAAAGCCATTTACAAATAAAGAAAAATTTGTATAAAGATTTGAAAGGCACATTACAAAATAAAAAGATCCATAATGATTTATTAGGGTCATAAATTATTGTCCAAATAAATATTTTTGCCAATTTTGATGAGTTGGGGATCATGTAAAATATATTATGTTTTAATTGAGAAATTTAACTGTAAAGATATAAAGAATTGTATTTAAATTTAATTATATAATAATTAAATTATACATTATTATTTTTCATTTCTTTTAGTAGAATAATTAATATTTTTAATTATAAAAAATTTTTCTAATAATAAAAAATTCCTCTTATTGAATATTAAATAAGTTTCCCAAGTTTCCCATAGTATCCAAATTTCTTAACACAAATGTTTAATGTATAAAATTATTAAGTATAGAAATAAAAAGAAAATAAAAATTTAAATAAAATAGATAAAAAATAATTCTTATTTTTTTAAATAATAATAATATAATAAATATTAAAAAAATTGCTTTCTCATTTGCTTACGGTTTCATGGCCAAAATCCATCCAAATTTTTTTCTTTTTTTGATAATTAAAAACCACCCTTAATGAGTCTTGTTTTCAGTGTATTTCAAATCAAGATTCCTTAACGAGCAAATTTCTTCTTTCTTTTTTGTGTGGGACCCAGATTCGACGTCCTCTCTCTCTTCCTCGCTCCCCTCCGAGACTGTAACGAGGGGCAGAGGTTGATGAGGGAAGCTGAGAGAACCGGAAGGAAAAAAAATAAAAAAAAGCACCAGAAACAGTTGCCTTTACGTTCCCTCCTATGAAATCCAATCCTTCACAGAAAACCAAGGGCTAAAAGTTGTGGCCCCGACGCCCCGTACCCGTATCCTTGAGCCACCGTCATTGATTTCGTTTCATTCTGCTGCTTTTTCTTCGCTTTCTGGTTAAGCAGGCTTTCTCTGAACTGTGACTATTAAAAGGTATGCTATTTTTACCCGTTACGAGCCGATATGAACAACTATGAAAGCCCTTTTCATTAAAATTATTTCCTGGGTTCCACTTCTTTTCTGCGATATCCCAATGGGTTGGCGGTAAAATGTGATTTTGCTTATTAAGAATTTTTTTGGGTCCAATTTTGCTGATTAAGATTGGGTTGTTGTATTCCTTCCGAGTTTCATTTCTGTTGTATTGGTGTGGTTTCATTGGGTGCGTTTCCTCTGTATCTGTTTGCTTTTCTCCTGGGTTGAAATTGTCTTCCAAAACGGGTATTACTTGATTATTACGCTTGCAGTAGTTATTGCAATGTGGTTTTGTGCTGAATGATCGATATCAAGCGATGTTTTGTTCGGAATACGAATTTTCATTATTGATTTTCTAATTTTGGCATGATAGTATTTTTAATTCTTCTGCTTTAACTCTGATGTAATGGGTTTCTTCTACATCCCTGTTTTGTTTTTTGTGAATATTCTGTAGCACTTGATTTCCTCTCGTCGTGAAGTTGATAATTTGCAAGAGTACCTGGCTACCTGCTTTTAATTTTCATATTCCAAATCAAATTTGTCACATTTCATCTTGGATTTCATATAATTACTTATTACCTGATCATTGGGATTGTTAAGTGCCTTTATATCAAGGATTGGTTAAAAGATTAGAAATGAACGATCATGATGCATATGCTAGTAGCACAAGTGTTTGTAAGACATAAGATTGCTGTTTCTTGAAGTATGTAACTATGAATGTGAAGCTAGTTAACTTACTGGATGGGATCTTCTTGATTGTTCCTTTGGATGTTCGGTGATTTAATTCCCTTTCTAGTTTTGTGGCCTCATTACCTGTTCCTGTTGCATTAATGCTTTCATTTATGAATGAGATGTAAAACAATTTATGAAAGGGAGGAAATTCTTATGATGTCATATTTCGTATAAATGGTGGCCTGCCAGAGTTTCCTATAGTTGTTGCCTTGGCATTTTGTGCTGTGAAGGTGTTTGAATTTTTCTATTAGGAGATACCAATCTTGAGATTCAAATCAGAAGAGTGCAGAAAATCAATTATTATGGTCAGTATTCTGAAATTGTTTCCCATAAATTGAGACAAGTTTAAAGAGATATTTTCTTTCATTTTGGAACTCCAGAGATTATGAATTGTGACTGCCATTATTCCTGTCATTGAGTCATGACATGTGTTTCTACTTAAGAGTATGTGTTATATTTTATTCCTTTCCACTTAAGGAGGGAGATTTTTAATGGTTTGCTTTAATTTGTGGAATTGATCGTTGTTGCCTTTACTGTTTGAATCAGTCATTACTTAATTTTACATCTTGTATCATTCCTTTGCTCCATTTAAAATTAGCTCTGTTTTAGAGTTTCAGGATTGTTTGTCCTAAATCTTTATCCCCCATCTGATGGCTGAGGAGGGTGCTGATTTACTTGTAGCCCCCGAAGTAATATGTTCATCTGGGGTTAAATTAAGAAGGAACTCCATTGCAAAAGCAATTTCTGGAAATATTGAAGATATAGTTGTTCCTCATTATCGCAGAGCTTCCTTTGGCTCTTGTCATGATTTTTGTAAATATGGGTGGAAGCATGCTTCTGAAGTGAAGCAAAGACATTCTATGGCTAATATAGTTCCAAGAAGTCCACTCTGTCGAAGCTCAGAAGAGGATGTTGGTGGGACAAAGACTGTAGTGGCCAACCGTAGAGCATCTGTTGATTCCAAGCTACCAAAGAAGGCATCAGTGGTCAAGCTCAGAAAATCAGTTAATTCTGAGCCCCAGATTTCTAATGCCTCTGACACCAATGAGAAGGAACTGCCAACAACATTACCTAACAGCCAGGAACAAGAAAAGAATGAAGTTCCAGTACCGAGGAAGAAAACATCACTGGTCAAGGTCAAATCATTAATTCATAAAAAATCCCATACATCTGATCATCCCAAAACTATCAGACAAGGGAATTCATCAGTTTCTGCAAAGCTGGTGGGAACTTCATCAAAATCAATTTTGAAGCCGGTGGGAACTTCATCAGAATCTACTGCAGAGCCGGTGGATACTTCATCAAAATCAACTGTGGAGCAGCCAGTGGAAACTTCATCAAAATTAACTGTGGAGCTGGTGGGAACTTCATCAAAATCAATTGGAGAGCCAGTGGGACCTTCATCAAAATCAATTTTGGAGCCAGTGGAAAGTTCATCAAAATCCACTGTGGAGGTGATAGAGACTGCATCAAAATCAACTGCAGAGCTGATAGGAGCTTCATCAAAATCAACTGCTAAGAAGGTGAAAGCTTCATCAAAATCAACCACTAAGAAGGTGGAAGCTTCATCAAAGTCAATTGCTAAGAAGGTGGAAACTTCATCAAAATCAACTGCTAATAATGCGGAAGTTTCATCAAGATTAACTGCTAAGAAGGTGGAAACTTCACCAAAATCAACTCCTAAGAAGGTGGAAACTTCACCAAGATCAACTGCTAGGAAGGTGGAAACATCATCAAAATCAACTGCTAAGAAGGGGGTAACGTCAACGAAATCAACTGCTAAGAAGGGAACTTCGTCAAAACCATTCGTCAAGAAGGTGGAAACTTCACCAAAATCAACTGTTAAGAAGGTGGAAGCTTCATCAAAATCAAAGGTAGGAGCTTCATCAAAATCAACACCTTTAAAAGCTGAACAAATGAAATTGTCTGAAAAGCATGTGGCTTCTTCGAAGTCAAACTCTGTCACAGTGAAGACAATATCTTCTATGAATCCCTCAGAAGGTTCTAGTGGCCAAAGCAATAGTAAGCTCAAGATGGAAAAGGGGGCAGCCTCCTCGAAAGAAGCTGCAAGAAAATTGATGACCCCTTCAAGAGCTTTGTTGCCCTCCAAACCCTCTCTTAATAGAGTTGCAAGTATTAATGCAAGAAAGCACAAGAACCTCAAATTTGTATCTCATCTAAAGAATCAGTTGAAGACCAGAAAATATGAACATAAGGAACCTAGCAACAATGAGGTTGAGGAAAAGACTTTGTATGTCATCAAGATGGAAAGTGGAAACAAAACTCTGCAGTTTGATCAAGATGCAAGTTACGATGTTGAATTTTCCCCACCTCAGTCCCTGTCACCGCCCAAGTTTTCATCCTCATCGCAAGAAGATAAAGAGGAGTCCGAATATACAACCAGTGAAGGCAAGGAGGATTCTTTTTCAGTAAACCTTGAAAGTGAATTCATGGAGAATGGAGAGGCTTTGGAAGTGAAGGAGATAGACAAGCCCAGAGAGGTTGGGATTGTATGTTCTGAAGACAAGGGCAGCCAAATGTCAAAACTAAATTTCAGAAGGGGAAAATCAGTTGAACTTCAATCTGAGAAAACTTGTCCTAGGAGGCTTAAATTTAGGAGGGCAACAGTATTTGGGGTGAATGCAAATATCAAGGCTGAAAACCAAAGGAGAAGTTTTAAAAGAAGATATGAGACTGATATTGACAGAATCGGCACTACAACTGGTCCAGAGAAGGTTGTTTTGAGACGTCAAGGTGTGCAGGGCAAGAGAGATGCGCACGAATTGTTCAATAATGTAATTGAAGAGACAGCAAGTAAGCTGGCTGAAATTCGGAAGAGCAAGGTTAAAGCATTGGTTGGTGCCTTTGAAACTGTAATCTCTCTCCAAGAGAGAAAACCTCCTGTAAGGACTATCAGTTGACTGTGATAGACGATTTCTAGCTTTTTATTTGTTATGTAAAGAAGTGGTAGGAAAATAAACCTGAGCTTGTGAGTTATGATAGCATATGTAGCTGATGGCGCCACCGAGATGTGCCTTGGCTTGTCTATAGAAGCTTTGAATATAGAGTTGAAAGGGCAATTTTCAGTTTGCAGCTCATATTAATCTGCTTCGTATACATTTTTGGAGAATATACACTTGTCTTATGAAGGTAATAATTGATGTAATTTGGGAAAATAAACCGACGTGAAAACTGGTCCTTGCAGCTCATCTTAATCTGCACAATCTGAAGAAGAAATGTGACAAATCTGATTTGATTCCTCACATGTTTTAATATGCCAGATTTTTGTGTGGAATGGCAAGAATTGTAACACAAGCAGTATGAATGAATCAACTCGGATTACACGCCAAAGTCCACAGAAGATGTGCTACTCCCTCCAAATGATTATTTTGATTGATGCTTTAACTGGGTTTTACCTTTTAGAATCTTATGATTTTGCCTTCTTTTTTTTTTTTTTTAATGAATTAACCAAGAAAAAAAAGAAAGAGAAATCCAACATTAAAAGAGTCATCAATAAAACTGTCATCATTAAGTCCTTTGATGCAAGCTGATAATGTGATGAATATGAAAATAATGAAGAGTTCAGTGGAGCGGGTTTATTAACAGATAATATTATGGAGAATCTAATTTAATTTTTTTGAAAAAATTTATATGAAGTATCCATATCTTCATAATTTATTCAAATAATAAAAAATTTTTATCCAATAAAAAAGATAAATTAGTCTCTTCCTCTCCCTCGAGAGATAATAAAATTATTTTTTTTTTCTATTTTGAAAAACTACAAGCCTCTTTTGAAATTAGAAAAAAATTTACAACTAAATCCATTTTGACCAAAATATTTTCAATGATAAGATTATTTTTAATTACAAATTAAATTTATTTAAAAAATTGCTTAAAACTTTGATTTTAATGTTTTTTATTTTGTGTCACAAGCAATTGATTTTTTTTGCATTTATAATAGTGTTATATATATATATATATATATATATATATACAAACATGTTATTATTGAAATTAAATATTGAAAATTATTGTCTTTTGATTAACTTTTTTTCCTGAAGTTATTTTGCGTGTATGCGCGCTAGTGTGTATATACATATGACTTTTGTTTTTTATTAATTGATTTTAGAATTAATGAAATTTTAAAAAATAATTATTTTAATTGCTTGAAAGTATTTTGGTCAAAAGTTGAGTTGCAAGTTTTTTTTATTTTAAAGAATAATTGTATAATTTTTTAAAATAAAATAAAAAATTGTGTGATTAAGTCATTTTTTAAAGGAAGAGAGAATAATTTAGCTATAAACAAATTAATCTATGCAATTGAATTATCCAACTAAGCCAGTTGAGTTCAATATTTTAAAAACAAACAGAATACATAAATAGAACAACTTGCACTCGTTAAGGTATTGAACACCAGAATGAAGAAAGTGAAATTGGAGAACTCAAGGCTTTTAGGCCGTTTGATTACATTGGTGGAAAGCTCTTTTTTTTTTTTTCTTTTAATTATATGTTATATTTATTATTTAATAATATATTTTTTATTATTTTTTAAAATAAAAATATAAAAAATTATTGCTATCTTTAAAATTATTCTTTTTATTCCCTTTTTTTTTTTCAAAACATTTGTTTTTGCATTCTATGTAGTAAATTGGCTGAAAGAATCGTTTGTTAGAAACCTTTGAGATTCCGAAGCGGCGGGGACATCTTGAGTTTTATAGGAATGGCAAAGGCGATTGGCGACGGCTATGGCTTGTTGTATGGGCTATTTTACGAGAATGACCTTTCATTAACGCATGCCACGTCAGAAAGAGTGGACCCACTGAACCTTCTCTGCAGTGCTAGCTGGACCTTTGTGATGTCATGTGACCTGTGTCATGATGTAATTTGACGTTGATATATGCATTTTGCTATGCTGTTAGTCTATGCTTGTCTCCAAATTTATTACACTTTCTCTTGCTTCTCCATGGGCATGGGAACCAAAGCCTACGCTTTGCCATACCATTTCCCTGTCTTTTTCTCTCACAGTCCTCATCTCTCTCTCTGCATTTGCTGCCACTGCTGCTTTGGGTGTTTATTCTATGCTCTTCTGGACCCAATTGCATCTCCTGAGAGGTAAATTTCAATGGTTGCTTGCAAGCAAGTTGCTTTTTCTCTTTTTTTTTTTTTTTGGGTTTTCTTTTCAATTTCGTCGTTTACGGAGTCATTATTTGTGTTTTTCAATTGCATGCAGGTTGGGTTTTCTAGGGTTTTTGGACTATGCGGAAAGTGGATTTCCGTAAACTGGGGTGAGGGACAATCGGGTTTTTTTATTTCTAGTTTCTGTGACACATTCCACTTCCAGTTTCTTAGCTTGGGGTTTGGTTGGTTTCTCGGTCTGAGTCGAGGGTTTTTTGTAAATTTCTCGTTGAGTACCGATTCAGTGAAGTCTAGTAATGGGTCCGTTTGGGTTTGTCTCTCTATCAGGGAAAATGTAAACTTCCTGTGCATTTTATGAGAGTGCCTTATAAGTTTGTCTTGAGACATTGTCTATCTGAAACTTTGGAAGTGTTGACATGTATTGAGAAACTGTAAAACATTTGGGTTTGTCTCTCTATCAGGGAAAATGTTAACTTCCTGTGCATTTTATGAAAGTGCCTTATAAGTTCGTCTCGAGACATGTATATGTGGAAGCATCATTATTAATTACCAATATGTCATGCCTCATTTTGTGTGTAAAATGATCCATCAGTTTTGGTTCCATGCCAGTTAGGAGCTGTAGAGACACATAATTTGGAGACTTTTTTTTTTTTTTTGGGTGGAAGATAAAGATAGTAAATTTATGGATTGTAAGACTATTGAAGTATCAGTACAGGGAAAACTCACCACATGCCAATGTTTTCAAATAGAAGAAAATTTCTTATTTTTCTTTTGAGCCAACTTTTGAATATTTTAGAAAGAAACTTCTGTTGTATCGTGCTAGTTTAATAGAATCTACAAAATTTAAATTATAACAAATTTACAATCATTATAAAGCTTTTACGTCCATAATATAGTATTGTATCTGTTTGTTGTTTGAAGTTTCCTGTTTACGATGTAGTACCCAATTAACAAACTTAGTTGTTAGCCATTTGTCAAATGTATTGATACCCTTAAGTATGCCAACATAGAGTTGTGATCAATTGGTATTTTTCTTTTTAGTTTTGCCAGGTCAAGAAAATGATTATAATGAAGCAGTACCGATGCATACACTCAGCTAGCTGTCAATGTATTAAGGGCCATTTAAGTGAAGATATGATATTCTTGGTATTTCACCATTTAAATTGGAATCCCAAGCTAATCGCCACACTTTCATGTGTTTGTAAATGGTTTGATGATTTTGCCAAGCGAGTACTGTTGCCGAACAAGAGCTCCAAAAATGATGATTGATTTGCAATCTGGTGGGAGCCACAGTGTTGATGGGAACTGGAGGGCTCTAGGGAAGCTGCTTATTTACTGTTCAGGATGCAAGAAAGGTGGCTTGTTCTTTGTTTATCGAACTCGGTTTTCTAGAACATCAGGAAAGAGCTTTCTTTTGCCACTGTGTAGAACTGATGTTTTATATGTGTCTGATCCTTGTGAGCATCTTGACCAAGGTGAAGAAGGGGATGTAGGATTCTTCCGTGGAGTTTTCAATCATTCTCTACGTCAAAAGTCAGGAAGATGCTTATTAGCCAAGGTGCCAAGCTCCATCCTACAGAAGTTTGCCCTTACTGTAAGGCAAAGTTGTGGAGCATGCAGGCCAAAATGATTCCACAAAGTGCTAGCTGCAGGTTGGGTTCCTATGAAGATTGTGTTGAGTACTATGTGTGCTTCAATGGTCACATGCTGGGGATCTGTACCTTGTTACCATTGTCCGATTCAGAAGACATATCTGAGTTTGAGTGATATCTAAATGATTCTCAGGTACTTGCCCATATCTGGAAGACCATAACTTTCTGTCCTTTTTCATGTTTTCTTTTGGGATTTCTATATGGCGTGGAAATTTATTGTCTCAAATGTCAACTTCTTATCCTCCTCCAAGCTCAGTGTAAAAATCACTGGTATGGTTGGCGCCGCATAGTGTATCAATCTAAGATTTGCTGTTTATTATAATCAGTGTTCAATAATTGAAGAAAGCTAATTTTATTTTCCAATGAGAAACAGTTATTGCATAAATTAGTAAAGGCTGAAGGCTTATGCCTTAACTATGTGTTTTTAAGTTGTAACAATATGACTTGCCTTTCCTTGGGCAGATTGCAATCAGTTTTTGGATGATGTTTGGTTAAACACACTGCTGGTATGCTCCTGGGTATACTCCTGTTTAGCAGCAGCTGAAATACACCTTAATCATGATTCCACTTAAGCTATTGAACTTGATGCTGCTGTTTTGACCCATGCCGGTCCCATGAAGGATAGAAAATGTTACTACATTTTTCTTTATTGAACTATTACATATTTGGAGGTTACTCTGAACTACGCGATACCTTGTATATCAATGTGTTAGATATCTGGACTCGGTGACAGATCGGTTGTGCAATATTCCATTCTTGTTTAATATCAGTCAGATTCATTTGCATGTTCTGCTTATCCCCTTAGGATTTGATTCCCATCAATTCTATTCTGCTTCACGGAAGAGACTTGATTTTATTTATTTATTTAACTTTTTAGCAAGGAAGATTTGCTTTTATTTGGAGAGCACTTCATAAACCTATGACATAAACCTAATCATAGGTTGGACTCTTTTAAAAGTAGACCAAACTCATAAAAAATGTGTTAAAAATTTTAGATTTGGGCCCAATATGAAACTGTTCACTCATAGCTGAGACCAGTCTTGGCCTGGTTAAAGATGGGTCGACCCCTGCCCAGCTTGGCTTGTTTTAAAAAAAATTAATTATTTTATTTTACTTTTTCATTTTAAATACTATATATCTCTAATTTATTATTTGTTAGGCTCTTTTTTTTTTTTAATTTTAAATATCAAATAGCCCAAAAGAGATATAGCAAGAAGTTTAAATAGTTTGGAACACACGAGACAATAAAATATCTTAAGATGATAGTTTTTTTTAATAATATTATTGATTAATAATTTATTTTGTTTGAATTATAATTTATTTTGAATAATATATTATGTATAAAGTAAAAGTAGAAAAATAACAATTATGTTATAGAATTTTTATTTTTATTTTTATTTGTAGTTATAAATAATTTTTTAATAATATTATTTATTAATAATATATAAAAATAATTATAATGCGAGTTAAATTTGGACTTAGGCGAAGTTTAAAAAAATTTAAGTTTAACTCATTTTATATTTAGACTTTTTTTAAAACAAACTTGTTTTTTATCAAATTTTTTTATTTTTGGACTTATATCCATTTTTTGGGTCAAGTTTATCAATTTGAACTAATTTTTTGGCCCATGATCAGGTTTAGTGCTTTGCTCTTTACTCACCCAAATCCATCCCAAGTTCCTAATGAGGGGCTAAAATTTCAAGAATTGGTAATTCTGGAATATAAGAGAGAAACAATAGTCATTCATTCTATTGCCACATGTTTGAATTACTTGGTGGTTATGGCGGTCTCTTTGGTGGCAATTAGTTGCTTAGTTAAAATAAGGTTTAGGTTAAAATTGGATTTTATTTATCACTTTAAATTAATTTTTTTAAAATTTGAAATGTTTTAAAATGATTTTTTAAATTATAAATTTATTTTGAATTCTAATCCCTTCTTGTTGTCATAGTGTTTAAGGAATGAAATTAAAACTTAAAAGATTAATTCAAAATAATAAATAAAGTTAAGACATCAAAATATTATTTTATCTTTTAAATTATAATATAAAAGAGTAGAACAATTAGATTCAAGTCGAGTAATTCTATATATGTACACAATAAATTGTAAATTATATATGATAATTGATAAATAAATGTATCCAAATTCATCCATGTATAAAGATGGCATTGTCCATAATGGATCCGCTCATTTCGTGACACCAACATGATGTCAGTATGTTAGAGAGAAATAAACCAAGTGATATGGGCCACATACACAGGGTGTGGGACCTAACAGTGGAAGAGAAAGAGCGGAGGTGTATAAAATCTACATTCTTTAATCTATCTATCTCTAATATAATAGCTCACGTTGGTATCAAAGAATGAGTGGATCTAAATTCATAAGAGCCACTACTGGTTCAAAGATGCCCAAGATTTTGCAAAAACAAAGCTATAAACGTAGTTGGCAGTTTAAAAAAAAAAAAAATTGATGCATTTCAAAATAATTGAGTTTCAAATTTCTTTTAAATTCTAGTCTTAACTACCATACATAATGCTTACAAAATGAATTTAAGATAAATTCGAAACTTAAGAACTAATTTATAATGCTGTATACTTGAAAGATTAACTTAAAATGATAAAGTTAAAAAATCAAAACACTATTTTAACCCAACATTTATTTCCTTGTCAAAATGTTTTCTTGATCAGTTCTTAGCTAAGGATCTCTATATCATAGTTAGAAGTTGAGCGTGAAATCGCCCCTAGGTTGAATTCACAAATGGGATTTTCTATTCTCAAACAAAGAAACACTAGTTCCATTTGTTTGTGAGCTGCGAAAGCATGAATCGGTAAATAAACGGGAGATGGGAAAGGAGAAGTGTCTGAACAATAATTAATCCTCCCGACACAATTTTTCCTTTTTTTTTTTTCTTTTGGTTGTATTGGGATTAGGATTATCTTTTTATCTTCAAACTTTGTCTGGATTGTCTTCTCTTCGATAGAGAATAAGTGCGTATTTTCTTATATCAACTGATACATTTATGGTTTTATTTGGAGAACACAGAGAAATCAAATTAAAACTAGATTAATAAGGAGATACACTAATCTTTCCTTTATCAATTGAATTAATTCATTTGAGCTGCAAGATGTCATTTTAAAATTCTTTCCAAAGATGTTATAGGGCGCTTTCTTATTGTATAAAGATGTCTTTTAGCAAATGAACTAGGCATCTCTTTTGAAGACCAACACATTTCGATCCCTTACATGATGCACAAGTTACTTCTTTACATTCTAATCTTAAAATGTCACTCGACTTTAAATTTCAGGATCATAAAGAGATGATAACATGGCTATCAAAAATTACTACCATTTTGCACCACCAAAATGTGTCCAAATTAAAATGTGTACCATTAATCGAAAAAAAAAACCAATAAGTGTCCTACTCATTTTCTGAATCCTCTGCTCCAAAGTCCAATCCAGAGATCGTCATCCGTCCAGTGTTAACTGCACAATAGAAACCATCAATAAAAGATTAGCTAGAAAGTGTAATTTTTAGATTAACAATTTAATCGTATTACACACTGTAACATCAGTCGCTAATAGAACAGATCCTCGATGTAGATAATGAAATACATAATTTAACTAATATGAGAGTTAACAGTTTAACCTGTTTATTATCTCTTGCTTCTGATAATGCAGGCATAGTAAAACCTCATGCAAGTAAAACAGAAGGTAAGGAAAAGCTACTTCTCCAACACCAACATCTAGCATTTGTTATTATAAAGCGTGGACACCTATTAACAATAAATTTAGGATGCTGTATAAGCGAAGCAGTGAATAAAGTTGTGCAAAATATAACTTCTCCGTAGGAAATGGTAGATTAATTGTCCAGAAGAACATGAACATTCTGTCATACCATGGTAATTTCAGCAAGCGGAAAAAAATAGGTAGAAGTGTCTGTATGGATAGCAAAGTGTGGCTTCATAATAGCATAGTAATCAACCGTAGTTGCATCTAAACCAACATCAGGTTTCATAAGCGTAGCTTTAAGCAATCAGTTATAGAAAGTAGGTGGATTATCATAGGAATCAAAGAGGCATGGGGAACCCACCCTTAAAAGCATGCTGTTAGGGGAGAAGAACTACTCTTTTTAAATATCACACTAAACATCTCATACTTCATGATTTGGGACTAAGGCATCTCATACTACCTAGTCCTTAGGATAGCACCACCCCAAAGAGCTGATGTCTCCATAGCTATACCCTATGACACTTCACTCACCCTGCTTGCTGGTCAAAATCCTCTGTAGGTAACCCTCTCAATGCCGTTGGCCAACCAGCTCACCTACCAATGATAGGACCCAAGGAGATGTAGGGAACCCATTAAAAGCGACCTGTCAAGGGGGATGAACAACTCTCCTTAATTATCACACCAAATATCTCATTCTACTTGATATGGGATTTATGCATCCCATATTACCTACCTAGTCCCTATTATAGCACCACTTTGGAAGAGCTAATGTCTCAACGGCTGCATTCTACAACAATTTACTCAGCCTATTGATAGGAATCTTGCTATATACTGTTGAAATAATACAAATAACACTCTACTAATATCCAAATGAAAAATACTCCTAGCAATACACACTTGAGAGATTCACAGGCAAACACAAGAAACAAATGAAACGACAAGATAGCTATTGGCTTTTGAGAGGCCAACTTTCTCCCACCAACTCTTGCAGCATGAAATTGATGGGTCCGCAAATACCAAGCCCAAATTTGGAAAGGTTTACTTTAGAAGAGCCAAGAGAGGGGGGACATTATGAAGAGATCAATATTCATTTCTTCATTTTCACCTTGAGGACAAGGTGCAACTCACTGAGGCTGGTATTGATGGGCCTGCAAATACCAAGTCCAGATTTGGGAAGGTTATGTTAGAAGAGCCAAGAGAGGGGGGACCATCTCTGGTGAGGTGGCAGGGAGAGAGAATAACCTTTAACTAACTCTCACATGTGTTTGCATTGTGGGAGTGAGGGAACAAATGATTAGGAGGGGAGTTGTGTCCATGAGGAGATAGGCTGGAAGATTGCTTGAGGGAGAGAGCTCTGGTCTCTCGAAAACTAGATGAGAAACCAGTGTCAGTTTTTTTTTCCCTTTGTGTTCATAGCTGCAATCACCTTCTTCAGTCAAAGAAGAAGGTTTCGTTCAAAACAAATAATACCGAACTTGGTAGTTTCCATCAGAAATCCTCCTTTTGTCTCCATTAACCTCCCCCACCAAAAAAAGAAAAAAAGATTCAGATAGTCCTCAAGGTGAATCTTCCAATGAACAGCTTTGGTTGATAATTTCTACCTAGAATATTCTCAAGTGCAATCACATCATTACAATATTTTATACACGTTGCACCAGAAAGAGAGAGAAGAAACTAGAAGAATACAAGTCATTTTGAATTCAATCAACAGAACTCCAGTACAAGACTCACTCTTATTTAAGGAATGCTATTAAATATTACCCAGGTAATTGCTACTAACTACCTAAACTACTAACAGAAAGTATTAACCTCTTATTTAGTAACTAATCCAACTCAGCTAGAACACCCACTCACTAACAACCATGTAATTGACTCACGTGTAACATCCTTGTATGAGGTTGAAGAAGAAAACTTTGCGTTGGGATTAGATACATCACATGATCAAATTTAAAGTAAACAGGGACCTTTTTGGGGTTAAGTTGTACCACATACCAACAGCATCCAGCCCAACTAATTTTGGCATGAACTGCCTGACGTGGTCTTCTGCTGCTTTTTCAGCTTTCAGTGTCTGACACTCAAATGAAACCAATATTTTGTTTGTTGCATCCTTTTCCTTGACCATACCCACGACATCCTCCTCCCAACTGTTCCAGTTAAATGTGAGAAAGAAATGTAAAATATCATCGGTGTCGTGGTCATCACAAAGGTGAAAAGTGTAAATGAAAGATTAACACTTCAATTTACAAGGAGAAATGTCCCAAAAAAGAAATAAGAGATTAAAATAAGAGTTTTTAGAGGCAACATGAAGTAAATCCAACATGTGTTTTATGAAGAATGTTGACGTACAGAAACAAAATGTGAAATTTGTTCATAGTAGGCCCATGAATTTTTCTTATCATATCTTTCTTTAGCTGGCCTTTGCTGTCAGGATGCTAAATTGTAACAACTTATGTTGGAGTGTTGCCAGTTAATTACTGGAAGAGAGTCAATGACAATGCTAACATTTTTAGCCTGTAGGATGATCCAGAATTAGCATTTAAACTGCTTTATGATGACACAAATACAATTTGCCAATTTGCATATCAATATTATGTCTTTACCACAGAAAATGCCATGACATAAAAGCCAGGAATATCATTTCTATGTCACTAGCCTTACCCATGAGCATGATCAATGCTGTGGAACCGAGCAGCATCGTGGCCTCTGCACTCCACAATAACAGCTCGTTCTTTCCTCCTCTTTTACATCAAAGTATCAAATCAATTAGGCAATAAAGTATAAGTAAAAATGATGCAAGCAAAAGAGAATTAACACAGAAATCATGCAGTTCCTACACTGAAATCTGTAATTGTCAGTTTGATGAGGCGATAGTCCTCACCCCTACTGCACTCCCTTTCACATGCCAACTCTTACACCATGAAAAATGAAGTTGAAAAGGCAAATCATAAGTAATATTACATGAAGATAAAAAGCTTTCTAACAACAAAAAAAGATTTACATGTAAGAATTGGCTCACAGGACCATGAGCTAGTAATCAACATAAAGATAAATCAACTAGGTATGAACAGATGCATTGATGGATAGAGCCTATCCTTGCAAGCTACTAATATTACACGTTAGTCAATTAAATGTTTGTTAGTGAGTGGCTGTTTTAGCTGAGTTGGATTAGTTACTAAATAAGAGGTTAGTAGTTTCTGTTAGTAGTTCAGGTAGTTCGTAGCAACCATCTCATTAATATTCAGTAGCATTCCACTCTTATAAATAAGAGTGAGCCTTGTCCTAGAGTTCTGTTGATTGAGTTCAGAACTACTCTTATTCTTCTAGCTTCTTCTCTCTTCCTCTCTAGTGCAACGCACATCAGCTAGCGACAGCAATTGTCCCTTGCAGAAAGGCCAACTAAATGAAAATTTGTGATTGCCTATACAGTTAAACCAAACTATAGAAAGATATTGATGATGAATGATATTGATTATGAAATTATAAGGTTCTTCTGGGGCCGTTAGTAAAATATAAATAAATAGCAATAGCTAAAGCTCTGAAACTTATGAACTCATCTATGAGGGAATCTTTAAAACAAACAACTAAAGTACTCTGGAAAAATAAGACTCTCATTAAGTGAAATTTGTGGTGTAAGATGATAAATGACAGCATCTTTCTTATTCAGAAGAATGTTAAATTTTAACTAGAAAGCAATAATTGACCCCCAATATTATGATGATGTGAGATAGATTTTTACAGTGAACAAGACTCCAACAAGGAATGCGAGAAAAAAAAAAAAGTTGGCTTTTCAAACTTTGCTTTCTTACACGACTTGTTGTAAGTCTGTGCTTCTATCTTTTATAAAAATACCAATTGTATAAAAATTACCAGAGCCATGAAGACCATAGCAGACAGAATGGGGAAGCTGGATAAAGTGTCCTGACATAGACCCCCCTGGCAACAATGCTATTGATGCTACTCCTTCCATCATCTCCTCCACCTTCCGTCTTCTCGACACCTCCTCTCTCTCCTCTGCAATAAGATTTTTGAATGAAAAAAGACTGTGGAGGAAGAAAGGAAAAAATGTTGAAAAAAAGAAATCCCAAGTTTGATTTTTTCTACAGTGTCGATTCTGTGGCATTCACGGACCAACTCACAAATTACATATATTCCCAATATAAAAGATTAAGCAAACCTACCCATTATTTCTTCAAAAGCTTCAATTCCTTCTATTAGGTTGCTGATGACTGGTCGGGATTTGTGAGGCCCGGAAAGCCCCGCCCCCCGGGGGGTTGGGGGGGGAGAAGCCTAAAATGACGTGAATGATGCTAAACGGTGGAGTCAGGCAACGAGTGTCGTTTTTATGCCAAAGGATCTCGTTTTGTTTTCACTTTTACTTCTTGTTGTCGTTTGTCATTTTCATTATTTTATCTTTCGATTTTTTTTTTGAAATCTTTCCCGTTTCTTTTATTGAGAAAATAAGTCAAAATTCTATTTAAGTCTTAAAAATATTTTATATTTTATATTGATCTTAAAACTATTTTTTGTTAGAGCCAACGAAGATGAAAAAAAATTTCAATCAGCATACCACGTCATATTTAATGGAAGGAAGTTAACGACGTTTAACAATTATTTGAAACGTACACAAAACTTATGAACTTATTAAAATTTTTTAAAAAATAATTTTAGGATTAATATAATATATTAAATATACTTTTAAAACTAAAATAAAGTTTTAACCAAAAATCAAAATATTTAATACTAATTGAGGTTGGCAAATTAATATTACAAAGAGAAAAGGATCCTATTCAGTGGCAAAGCCAAGACCTTGGCTAAGAGGGAACTTCTTTCTATAGAAATCTTTTTATATTATTTACAAAAATTTATACTCTTACAATATATTATTTAAATAAAATATTTCTATTCAGACTTTTGGATTAAACTAAATGAGATTAACTAACTGATA
Organism: Erythrophleum fordii; assembly: GCA_032878935.1. Lineage (NCBI taxonomy): Eukaryota > Viridiplantae > Streptophyta > Magnoliopsida > Fabales > Fabaceae > Erythrophleum > Erythrophleum fordii. Next base: position 19,270,845 of record JAVQMF010000045.1, read on the forward strand.
ATAACTTAACTTTCTCTCTCATAAATCTAAAAACAAATTTAAATTTAAATGAGTAATATATTAAAAATTACCCTTCCTATTAATATCAATAATTTTATTATCTACACATGAGAATATAGTTCTATATCTACTCATTACTTAACAAGGATATAATAAAAAATATATATTATCACTAACAATATCATAATAATCTAATGAACAGCTCAAAATATCATTTTCAATGGGAAAAAGATTTATTTAATGAAGTATACAAATTTATGATTGTCAATTTGTAAAAAATATATATATTTACAAAGCATAATAAAAAATATTTTATCCAATAACATTTCAAAAAAAAATTTCTATTCAAGACAATTATTAATTCAACTGAATACAATGTATTAACATTTGAATCTGATTATATTTTATTCAATTTACTATAGAACTACTAATTCATTAAAAAATGTATTGAAGACATATGCATTGATTAAATATAAATTGAAAAATATAAAAAATTAAGCAGGAGTCAATAGGGATATGAATTACTGTATAAAGTCTAACAAGTTGAAGACAATTTGAAAAAGAAAAAAAAAAGAGAAAAAAGTAAGGAGAAATTAGAAAAAAAAAATAAAAAAGATAAAGAGATAATAAGAAAAGAAAAAACGAATGAAATTGGAAAAAATTAAATGTGTTTGTGTGCGAATTTACTAAGTTCAATTTAAAATGTTAAATAATAAAAAGAAAAATATGTGTATGTTGAATGAATTTTGTAAGTTTAATAGATTTAAAATTTTAAGGAATGTAAAAACATGATATCAAATATATATATATATATATATATATACCTATATAAAGGCCCCCTCCCCTGATGTCGCTCTCCACTAATCCCATCAGTTTATTAGATTCCTCTTTTATTTTCTTTTACTTTGACTAAACAAGTTCTCTATGTTATTAATAATTTAAGTGCTTTAAAAATAAGACTAACAAAACACAAATTTTTCTTTTTCTTTTTTTTAAATTGTGTCTATTTTTAAATTATTTATAAAATTGTATTGCTATATCATTGTCCATACTTACTAGTAAAACTCTAAATAAGTAAAATTTCTGCCTTGAATTTTTCATATAGGCTTACCAATTAAATGGGATGTCAGCAAAATCACAATGGATGGACTCGCGAGTTTTATACGAGGTAGGATATTCAAGATATGAACTCCTTGAATCTGCTGGGATTAGTTTACTCCAATCGCTTTATATACTACCTATTTCCCAGGAAAACAAGGTGACGCACAACTTTAATTTAATAAAAGATTCACCGCTAAACAGTGAGTAATATGATTATTGCCTATGAAAAGCCATACTTGGAATAAACAATACTGTTACTTGTAATATAAGCTCATTACAATTATGATTGTTTAGTTACTCTCCTGGTTTGAGCGAACTCATTCCAGCAGCGAGGGAGAAAGAAAAGAAAAGAAAGAAAAAAATCAAAAAAGATTTATACCATTTTCAAGGGGCATATGGAACTTCATCAAGCATAATATTCGTATTGGCCACTTTATGAAGAAGACATCTATAATAGACGCAAGCTATCCACAGAATGAGACTTCAACCAGTATAGTAAGGGGATGTATTCTCAAAATTTGTGTGAAACCCAGCATGAGGAGAAACAAGGAGCAGTAAAAGGCATTCAGAGAGCCTGTGGAAAGGCTTCTCGGCTGTCATCAGCGGTTGATTCTGAATCAGCTTCTAGTCTTTTAAACACTAACTTCTGCTGGGGAAGTTGACCATTAGCAAATGCTGTGACTTCTGTGTCGATTAAAATTGAGTCCTCCTCCTTAAATTCTCCTCTCAAAATACCCTTGGCAAGTTCATTCTCCACGTGCTGTTGAATCACTCGCTTCACTGGCCTAGCACCATAGTTGGGGTCATACCCCAAACTTCCAAGAAGTTGGACAGCAGCATCTGTCACCTGGATTTTCATCTTACGATCTGCAATTCTCTTCTGTACACGCTCCAACTGTAACAAACATAACATGAGATGAGCGATTTAAAATACCACAAGATCAACAAATTTCTTACCAATAGTAACTTCTAGTCAAAGCAGCAGAGACATCAGAAATGTAACAGCTAAAACGTCATCGCCTTCCAAGGAATATAGTATAAACTATAAAGCATCCTAATAAAACCAGCACATCCAATGTAGTTTGCATCTTAATTAGATGGCTACCTAAGCTATCTGTATCAAAATTGCCATCTTCACTATGGCTTGTAGTCAATCAACATAGTTTTATATTAGTTTCTCACAAATACAAGTTGGCCCAGGTGTTCTAAATTCTTAAATTCAATCATTTTAAGGTGAACTGCTAAATGTACTAGAAGGGAGAACAAAGTTACCTGTAACCTGACAATGCTGCTGATTTGGTCACGATCTAGAGGCTGGAAAACAATATATTCATCAACTCTATTCATGAATTCAGGGCGAAAGATGGATCTTGCAGCATCCATTACCCGCTGCTTTATGGTATCATAAGCTAGCTCTTTTGAAGTGTCATCATCTGTGTTGAGAATGTATTGGGATCCTACATTTGATGTCATAATAATAACAGTGTTGGTAAAGCTTATTGTTCGACCCTGTGAGTCGGTTACTCTACCATCATCCAAAATCTGAAGGAAAACGTTGAAAACGTCCGAGTGTGCCTTCTCAATCTCATCAAACAGGATAACCGCGTAAGGTCTGCGGCGAACTGTCTCAGTTAGTTGCCCTCCCTCTTCATACCCCACATATCCAGGGGGAGCTCCAATCAATCTTGAAACTGCATGCTTTTCCATGTACTCACTCATATCAATTCGTACCAGTGCTTCTTCAGTATTAAACAAATAGGAAGCAAGGGCCTTAGCGAGCTCTGTCTTGCCAACACCAGTAGGTCCCATAAACATGAAGCTTGCAATTGGGCGGTGAGGATCTGAAAGACCTGCTCTTGAACGTTGGATAGCCTCGGCTACGGCCCGAACAGCAGGATCTTGACCCACAACACGCTTATGAAGCTGTTCCTCTAAATGCAACAACTTCTCCCTTTCTGATTGTTGAAGCTTTGAAACGGGGATACCAGTCCACTTGCTTACAATTTCAGCAATATCACTTCCTGTAACTTCTTCTCTCAGCATAGACTTCCCAGAGTTCATATATTCATCTAACTCCTTCTCTGCACTTGCAAGTTGTCGCTGCAAGGAGTTTAGACTACCATACTTAAGCTCAGCAGCACGATTAAGATCGTACTCCCTCTCAGCTTGTTGAATCTCAAGATTTACTCTGTCAATCTGCAAATATGAATGCAAAAGTGGTGAACATCTTATTTCAATCTTGTGCAAATAAATTTCTAATTTCATTCATAAGTACTAAATCAATGTGCATATGGGATGCAAGTTATGATAGTTGCTCCACATAATATGAAAACACAACAAAAAGCTATCTTCTTGTGATCTTCCCAACCCCTCCCCCCCCCTCCCCAAAAAAAAAAAATAAATAAATAAAACATGTGATTCTTTCAAGATTTGCTTATTTGAATAAAAAAGAAAGAGAACCTTTAGCAATAATAATAAGAATATAACATACCTCCTCTTTGATTGACTGGATACGAGTCATTACAGACTTTTCATGCTCCCATTGCTCAGTCAGCTCAGCTTGTTTCTCTTTTAAGAGAGAGAGCTCAGTGTCAAGACGATTCAGTCTATCTCTAGAAGCTCTATCTGTATCATTCATGAGAGAAAGTCTCTCCATCTCTAGTTTCAAGACTGACCGATTGATCTCATCAAGTGCAGTGGGTTTAGAAGTAATTTCCATTTTCAGTTTAGCAGCTGCTTCATCAACCAGATCAATAGCTGCAATTTAGAAGTAGCAAGCAGTTAGTGCTCTAAGAAAATCATTTCTTCTAGTCCATAAAGGAAATGGAACAGTTTAACCAAATAAACTCAGTAGCAAAGTTTAAAAAAAACTCTATATATATATATATATATTTATGCAAGTCCAATCCTTGGTAAATGAAGCAAACTTTGATCACATGTATGTTCTCAAGAGCTGACAAGTGCTATACCTTTGAAGATCTTTACAAATCAATTTCAGTTAATGCTTTCTGTCATTTCTACCCCAAAGATGATGTACTATTCTCCTAGCATTAGCATTCCAATGGTTTTGGGATCAACTGCATCTGGATTCTGTTTTAACAAAAATCTGTAACTTAACTATTTTCCATTAGGCCTTAACTAAATTGATGTATCTGCATTCCCCCCCCCCCCCCCCCAAACAACAAAAGCGCCCCAACCAAAAAAAAAAAAACAAAAGAAAAAAAGCCTTAAGGCAGACAGAAGATGTTTTTATTTAGAAATCAGACTGCTTCCTCATATAGGCTGTAAGATGTCATAAAAGTAGTAAATTCTCAGCACCAATGTATGTATGCCTGAGTTTTCTCAATACTTGACTAGTCACTCTCCATGATTTTGCCACATGTATTCATACCTTTGTCAGGCAAAAATCGCCCACTGATGTAACGATCTGATAGAATTGCAGCTTCCACAAGTGCACTGTCAGAAATGCGAACTCCATGATGCAACTCATATCTTTCCCGCAGTCCTCTTAGGATGGAAATGGTATCTTCGACTGAAGGTTGGTCAACATAAACTTGCTGGAAACGACGCTCCAGTGCTGGGTCCTTCTCGATATATTTCCGATACTCATCCAGTGTTGTTGCACCAATACATCGCAACTCACCCCGACCAAGCATAGGCTTTAAGAGATTACCAGCATCCATAGCACCATTTGTAGCACCTAAATATGAGAGAGATTATTGTTACAATCAAAATCAACATCCACACTGAAATTTAAATTCTCCATTTGTCGGCATTGGCTATAAATAGAGTGCTTGATATTTTTCGGTAGAAAAAAGATATCAATTGAATTATGTCATCTTCTATGAGCAAAATCTCCATTGATCTTTATATCATGGGAGAAAGAGAATACAAAAGAAACAGAGTAGTTGTGCAGAGGATCCAGAACTAGATTTTAGAATATTAAAAGATCAGCTGCCTAAAAAGGGACAGCTCTGAAGCTGCTTATTACCTGCCCCCACAACTGTATGGATCTCATCAATGAAAAGGATTGTCTGACCATCAGATTCTGTTACTTCTTTAAGAACAGCTTTCAGTCTATCCTCAAATTCGCCACGATACTTTGCTCCAGCAATAAGTGCGCCCATGTCAAGGGATATAAGCTGTAAAGCAACAAGTAAGCCAGATCAGTTGTACAACATTGAGCCAATACGTGTCCCAAAAGGGGGAGGGAAAAGGAAGAGAAAAATTACATCAGTGAGAAAGAAAAAGATTTTTTAAACCAAGAAAAAAAAAGGGATTTAAGACTATGTGGTAGAGAACATAATGTACACAAATGGAGTCATATGTAGATTTGACTTAAAAACTTTGGAAAAAACAGTTTTTCATTCCATGATCCCATTCTTGCCCCTTTTTCCTTCCACATTCAACCCTACTAAGCATAGCCTAAATATCTGAATAGAGAACATACCCTACGATTCATTAAAGCTTGAGGAACATCTCCTTGAACAATTCTCTGTGCGAGTCTGTTTAATAGGAAGAGTTAGTATGCAAAGCACAGTAAGGAACACAACTGAAATGAGATCAATAAGGTGCAAGCAAGAAGAAAATTATTTGACCAGCTATTTTTTCCTTAAAAGTTATGAAATAGCATCACATACTAAGAATAACCACACTGTTGAATTATCTCTCTGCCATTTGAAAATTTGTAGAGCAGGTTACACATGTAATTAAGGCCCACCAATATTGCTAGTAGCTTGTTGAATTTGGAACAAGAATATATTTTAAATACAGAGGAAATGTTCAAAAATAATAATCCAGAGGCTAGGAAGAAGACCTTAGTGCTTACCCTTCAGAAACTGCAGTCTTTCCAACACCAGGCTCACCAATTAGCACAGGATTATTCTTTGTTCTCCTAGAGAGAATCTGAATGCACCTGCGAATTTCATCGTCTCTTCCTATGACTGGGTCAAGTTTGCCTGCTTTAGCCATTTCTGTCAAATCTTTCCCATATTTTTCCAAGGCTTCATACTTCCCTTCAGGATCTACAAGAAAAATAAATGTAAGACTTTCACACACTACAAAATATTGAAAACAGAACATATAAAGTATAGCTCCCAAAAGTCATAATAAAGTCAAGGGCAACCTGAAAACACTGGTTCACAACACTCTAGAAAAAAGTAGCAAGATACTTGAGTCTTTAATGGAACATAATAAACTACTCTAACTAATTCTCCCCCAAAATGGAAGGGAAAAAAAGAGGACAAAACAGATAACTGCATATTTATAAAAAGAATACAAATGGAAAATGGCACTACCTTGGTCAATAACCGACTGGCGTCCCCTTATGGACTCTACTGCAGATTTTAGAGCTTGCAAAGATATTTGAAAATCTCTAAACAGTTGCTTCCCAAATCGTTGATCCTGGGTGAAACTAAGAACCAAGTGCTCAACAGACACAAATGAATCCCCATACTCTTTCTTGTAATCCCTGGCTCTCTGAATCAATGCTTCCAAATCACGCCCTAACATTGAACCAGCTGATTCCCCTAGAACCTAGCATGATCAAACATGAGCTAGCCAATCAGATTCCAGGGTGACTAAATATAGACAATGGGAATAGTATTTTCTCCAGGAAAGGATAGTAGGTAAGTCAACCAGCCAACAAAATACAGAAGTGTATCTTAATGGCATATGAAAAGATACAATCAATACCCATGTGTTTGCTCCATATCATTGGCATCAGGCACCTGCTCAAGCTCAAAGTCATGCATGGACATTTGATAGTGAATTTGGCAATTCAAATCAAAATATGGGAGGCAATTTATATAAAAGAACCATCACATAGATCCATGGTCCAATGGATACAGGATCCGAACTGCAGCCAACAGTTGTAAGTCAGCAACATTTTCATCATAAGAAGAGAGGCCTTTTCTAGCACAGAATCATAAGTGAATAACATTAGCAGTTATAGTTCATAATGAATAAAGAGCAAGGATAGAGAATAGATTTAAAATACCGCCCCTTCAATGGTAGGGTCAAGATATGATAGCAAATGGCCATTTTAGCGTTTCACCTATTCTTGTTCCATTGCTAGTTTTTTTTTTCCTGAATGGGAGTGAAGCTTTTCTTAGAGGATATTTCAGATTGGCCAGACCGTCATACCATATCCACCATTTTATGATAGTCGCTGTGGCAATCCGATTTCCTTGTTAGTCCTTCAATCATTCTTGATAAATCATATTCGTATTATTTCCATTTCATGCTTCACTTTGTTTAATACCCTTTCAATTTCACTTCCACCATCAACTTGCGGACTCGCACATTTTCTAGTTAGGAACAAGGAAAATGCACAGGCTCCAAAATAGATTCCAATAGAAAAAGAATTAAACTAACGACAATAAAATTCCACACCTAAAATGTAGACCCCCAAGAGGGATGCCAAACTATATCACAGAGTGAATACATCATATCTCGAGCAATTAAAACTAGTTTGAAAAGATTAATCACCTTCGGCTGCCGTAGAATGTACTTATCAGTAGCCTCTAGTAACCGAGTATTATCAACCCCAACCTTGGAAAAGATCCGGCGAGCAAGCCCATTCTTCTGCTCCAACAAAGCTTTCATCAAGTGCTCTGTCTCCACAATCTGATGCTTGTTCTCTTTCGCAACTTCCGGCGATGAAACAATCGCTTGCCATGCCATTTCTGTGAACTCTTGCTGCGTAATCTGCTATTGCATCAAAATTCAATATCAACCCCTCCACCTCCACAGAACCAAATTAAACCAATTAGCATTATAAATGAGTTAAAACCACATATATTAAATTGCTAATTATTTAGAGGAAGTTTGATATTGGGGCAAGATTGAATTTCTACACAATGTGTAACTAGCTGCCATGGTCACTATCCAAGCTTGAAAAAGAATCAAAGTAATGCGCAGAATCTATGTTACCCTTCCACTTGAAGCGTCACAGCGGACAGAGAATTGTTTAGAATTTCTACGAATTCTCTGAAACCCATTAGTCAAAGAATCCATTCTGCTCAAGGGCAGGGATTTTAAGGCTTTAAGAGAGGTGTGTTTCGTGGGAAAGCTTAGCGAGAGCTGTGACTGAGCAAATCGAGCATCGTTTCTGTTACAGCAAATTGGAACTGAGTGAGGAAGGCTGAGCCCAGAAAAAGCCGTGGTAGAGGCCATTACTAGACCCCGGCAACTCCGGTAAGCTTGTCTCGTTCTGCGTGAAGCTGCTAAGAATTGGGAGATGGGCGAGGGAGGAAGTTTGCGTGGGAATGGAGGAAAGGGTAGGAATGAAATATTTGAGTGAGTGTGGAGTATTCCCGCAGGTTCGAAGGGCTTGTGGAAACATCCACAAATTGATTGGGTACGCCCGATGCGCAATGCGCCGCCTTCACGAGGATCATACACGTAGGCCGGTTTAGATATATGGTAGGGAAGGAAACATGGGGGTCGTAGTGCGACAAACAGAGTGGATTGTCTGTAGCATCCTGCTCAAATTCCAGCATTATGGACCCCTGATTCAGATTTAAGTTTTTTTTTAATTATTTTATTTTAAATTTCGGCAACCTATTCTATTCTCTTTTATTTTAAACAAATAAAATATATGATAAAAATAATCTTTTAACTTTCACCAACAATTTTATTTATTAAAAGTTAAAAAATTATTTTTATTATACTTTTTTCTTCTTTTAAAATGAAAAAATACGTTACCGGAGAGAAAAAACTGAAATATTTCAGATCTGTATTCAAATGGTTTTAACTTTAAATTGCTTTAGCTTGAGTAACATGACAACAGACAATCCACTCTCCAGCAAATAAAAAAAAATTACAATAAAAAAGGGAGAAAATCCCCTATAATTTTTTGTCCTTTTTTATTTTCCATAATGCTTTATTATTGAATAAAATTTAAGCTCTTTTAAAAGTTTGATATCAAAATTTTATATTCATATTATACATATATATATATATATATGTATTCCTTTTTTTCTTTAATAATGCTTTTGAGTAAAACACTATTTTCGTTACTCACATTTATACTCATTAACATATTTCAATAGTTTGGCATAAAATATTTGAGGAGGAGAGGATCCTATTCCACTCTTCTTTACTTGTAAAGAACAGTCCAAAACAGAGACTCATCCTTGTTCATTGATGAACTTTGATGGAAACATCTCAAGAAGATTTATTGGAAATCCAATCAAAGTTAGGCAATCTGAAGTACAGTATGAAACAACTAATATCATCATGGATCGAACAAGATATGGTCTCCGCTTGTCTAATCTCAGGTTCAGCCTATCAACGATTCAACAAAAGAAAGAGGATCAGGTTCTATGAGTTCATTTTGAACACACCACAAATCAAAACATGTACGAATGTGGATCTGAATCTCTGCCTCTGTTTGCTGGTAATAATATTAATATACAGCAACTTCAACTCATTGATTAATAAAATTGAAGATAGTTTGTAACTTTTATGTGTTGCGTGGTGCATACAACACGTTGTACTCTTTTGAGTTATGAACCTAAGATTGATTCTTATACTGAGAATTGAGATTGAGCAATTTAAAAAATCTCAATTACAACTTGGAGACGCCAATGACCTAATAGCTCACATGGAAGCAGCTAAATTACAACTACTAAACATTTGTTGTAACCAACTGAAACTACTGACTTTGGAGGAATTCATAGAACAATGCTTCTAACAGAATAACGCTCCCTCTTGCATGGTGTCTTTGTCTACTTTCAGGCCCTGAATGCCTTTTCCGTTGTTGTTGAAGCTAGAAAGCACATAACAGAAAAGGTTCCTTTGGGGTCAAATATTAAGTCATTGCTCAGATCTTGAACTTTTTTGGGATAGTGCCATTGACATCTATTTTTCAAAATAAAAAATGATTACTTCTAGTTTTCCATCATATTTTAAAATTACTATATGATTTCAATGATTTAATAAATAACCCCACAACCCATAAACTCAACATCATGTACAGATGCAAAGCTGGGATGGGGATGGAAATATGGGTAAAGTTTTCATGTTCAAATTATAGAAATAACTTCTTCTTGTACTCAAAAGAATGGTGTTGGTGTTAAAAACAAGACATATGGCTTCTAAGTTTACAACAAATTTTGGCGAGAGAAATATGGCTTCTAAGTTCTAACAAGAAATGAGTTTTTTTTTTTTTTTTAATTAACGATACTGGAGAGGGAATTAAAACTACAGATCTCCATTAATACAAGACTATAAGAGATACTGCCTCAAATTTTAATTTGTAGCACATTTTACATAACTCTGGAAACATTTTGCATCAGGGATAAGAAGAATTTTAACATATAATCAGGGACACGCTGGCAAAATAGAGGAGTTTGTTTCAAAAAACAATTAACGTTTACAGATTTGACTGCTGCAGAGAATCAGGAAACTACCGTCTAATGGCGTTGAAGTCAACCCTCACCAAGCCAAGAACTCTTTACCTATAGTAAAAGGAGACATGAAATCAAATAACTTGCACGAGATATTCCTTCAGAAAGCTGAAGACTAATGTTTAAAAATGAATACAAATGTAAATATCTAAACCACCTAGGAATGATACTATCTTCTATTCACTCTAGTCTCTGGATGCTACAATATAACACAGACGCACTTGTTCTGCTTTGCTTCACTTGCTGCTTTCTTCTCTGCCTCAAGAGAAAGGGAATGAAAGTTAGTAAGGATCAGGTAAAGCACCAAAACAAAATTAACTTCAAGATTTGAAACAGAACTGCAGGTTTGATAACTGGATTTGTCAATGCTCAGTGGGAGATCAGTAGTGTGCGGTTTTGGCTTCTCTAAAAAGCATCTTGCACCTTAAAGTATAGTGCACTATAATAACTCTGGAAATGGAAAATCTGAGGGAAATGTTTTCTAAGAGAGTCAATATATAGGACTATTACTCACAACTGATCTTTCTGCAATACCTTTTTATCAAAGTTAAAAACGGAAAGTCATAGGATTAGATAAAGTTACCAAATCAAACCAAATCCAAAATTTGAGAAAAAACTTCTGTAATTCGGATTTGTATTTGAAGCAAATAGTTGGTGTGAGTGGTTTCCCTCAAACCCAAAATAAAAGGTTTGACAATTGCACCAGAACAGATAAGATTCTGAAGGAGATAAGAAGCCTGCAGTCCAGATTTCTCTGAAGAGCACTTTGCACTGTAGAAAGTAAAATGCAACATTAACTGTTGATTGAAATGTTCCCTAAGAGAGTCAAGTTATTGAATTCCTTTAGACAACCCATTGACAAATGGTCTTTTCATGAATGAATGGTCTTTGCATTAAAGATGCTATTTAATATAAAAAAGTATATTAGCGGAGCCAAATTCAGCAGTAATGCAACTTAGTTTTAACACATAATATAAGAAATAGAATGTATAAAAGCTTGTTTTGCTATTGCCAATGAAAATAACTTCAAACTTATTCCAGTAAAACTTAAAAAGAATATTCCTCTCTTGAAACTGTTTATACAAATATAGCAGACAACTATTTGGCATATCTTGGAAAGAAATATTAGACCTTTCTCCACGGTAGGCGTTTGCACAACCACGTGCATTGTTGTAACTCCCCCAGGGATATCACATAATGGGCTCTGGCATTCCCCGACTGTTCTGTTGTTTTCCAGTATTTTTCCCGCACTAATTAACTTCACATCTTTTATAGTCCTTGGACCATTCTCCTTGTCTTCAAAAGAGAAACACAAAGTTATATTTTTCATATATAACCAAAAATCATAGCAAAAAGTTTAAAGAATGCCTCATAAAGTTAACCATCTAAAGGCATGACCTTGTCTAATTGAAAAATCACTACTTTAAACTTTATATGTTTGTCCAATGCAGCCTGGTACATCTATGTCATTCTGCCAGATTCGTTATGCCTTGTACACCAGTAAGTTACAGAGACTATGACGACTGATCAGCTTAGTTTACAGTAGAAGTATATTTATTGTCTTCAATAATATGTTTTTCCATATTAAATGAGATCCACAATGATTTGAGCACCATCAAATTCATGCTTATTCCTCTTCTTAGATAAGGAGCTATATCAGGCTTTTGACCAAAGCCATGGACACTAAACTACAAACATAAACTTCAAAATTGCTAAGTAAAAAGGACAACCATAATTTTAAAACTTCAGATTTTGTTTGCAGCACAATACTGTGCCATTTATCCCCTTGTGAGTGTAATAACAGTTAAAAAGCATCCATCTTGGATAACTCAAGGTGGACAAAGAAGACTTGATGGAAATTAATAAGAAGTTACATTTGCAGAAACTACTAATTCGCATACATAATGTAACAAAAGTATTTTTCATATTTATAGTTTGAGGCTAAAATCCAGATCATATAACATTAGATTCTTGACACAACTGATGAGCTCTTAAAGATCTCAGTCGTATGATTTATGAAGTGAATTCTGCTATCAATACAAAGCCTCCTAAATTTCCAAATGAATGCCACCTTCAATGAAAGGAAGCAGCAAAGAATACCTTGGCACAAATATGTGTTTAATATACCTGTGCACAAGGATATGCAGGATACCATATTATTGACAGTTTGACACACATTTAAAGTCTCAAGATTACATGCAATGGAAATATCTCACAGTCTTTCCTTATAGCCAGCACATAGTTCATTCTCTGCTCTGATCATTAGCAAGCTTAGTCTAACTGGTTGCCTCAATAAAATCACAAGGCTGCACTGTTTCCATACTTTTTCATCACTTTGGTGATGGCCAAAACATCTGCGATCGCTCCAAAAGCAACAACTATACTTAAAGGAAATCATGACTTTTCTTCCCGTCAATATTTCTCCTCCATAAATCAATACATTTACATTAATGATTCCAGCCATGGTCACCGTGTATGTCAGTCACTTGATCCAACCACCAACCTTTCTTAATTTAGTACCGAATTTATAACAAACAGGAATAAAATAACAGCCTAACATATTGATAACTTAGCTATTACTAGGAAGACAAAAAAGAAATGAAGGTAACACAAACTAGGAAAGAAGACAACTAACCTTTTGGCCACTGAGCAAGAATACTTTCTTTCAAGGTTGCAATATTAGTAGCAGCAGGAAAGCTTTTGGGGCCAATATCCGAACCATCGGTCAACCGAAACTTGATCTCAAACTGATCTTGCCTCCCAGCCATATTCAGAGATCTAAGGCACTTTTGAAACTAAAAAAAAATCCGAGGGCTTCACTTCGACCTCAGATTATAGGGAAGTATTAGTCCGGTGAATCACTTCAATGGGTTTCATGAATGAAAGGGATTTGTCAATGTCTCCCTCAACTGAACTGCAAATTAAAAAAAAAAAATTAGCTCTCCGAGACACATTTAAGTCCCACTGACATGCAGTATCTGATTTAGGGAATTAGTAAAGTTAAGGCGAGTTTCGAGAAAATTGAAATGTTCTGATGGGAATTTCTAGCCAAGGAAATACAAAAACAAGAAACAAAAACCTTGAAAGAAAAACAAAAACGAAAACGAAAACAAAAACAAAAACTCAGCTGGGTCTATCCCAAAATAGATTAAAATGATTGAAATCAAACGTTTAATGCTTAAAAGGGAAACATCAAGACAAAGCTCAACACACTGACATTGACACTCACACCGACAAAGAGGAATCTGTGACAACTATAAATCAGCTAGCAAAACCCGATCCAATCTTCAAATGGGCATTCATTAAATCACCAAATTAATTAGATTCTCGACCGGGTTACCTACAAATATAGCTATAACTCAAAAACAACAAGAAATTAGCGAAACCTGAAGGGATTTTCAAACTTCGGGTCTGGGGTGGCCGTTGTGAGAATCGCAGTTTTTGATTCAGAAACCCAAAGGGTGTAAGAAGCAGATGGGTTTCCCAATAATTAACATTGAAGTCAAAGGGAAACAATCAGCAGGGTATCCAGAAATGAGGCCGTTTCGGAGTTTTCAAAGTCTTTAAAATCTGTGGTCAATGATTCCATCCTTGCCTTCTCCTTCTATTTCCTAATCTCGCAAGGCTATGGAAATGGACATACGACAATTTTCTCATCCCAGCGAAAAGAGGGAACTTTCTGCTAAATTACGGTCACTGTTCAAAAAGAGTAATCACGCTTGTTTTGTATATCGCCGACACGTTCCTAACGCCTCCTTCCAGCATCCTACGGTTGATTTATCATCTCATCATAAGATCATAAGATAATGGAAAAGCTTAAGGACTATTGTAATGGTTTTTATTATCAAATTTTTTAATAAAAATAAAATAAAATAATTTTTTTGACTCAACATTATAATATGATTGAATTTTTTAAAAAATATATATATTTGTTAAAAATTTTGGTAATAAAAATATAAAAATTTTCTAAATTTATAAAGTAATATCACGTCCACTTCCTTCATTTCTTCCACTTTTTTCATTGGAAAACATGTCTCTAGATATATAGAAAAATGTATCTGCTATTTTGTCTTTAACTTGTATATAATTTGTGAAATATATAACATAATTTTGTGACCATAAAATAAATTTCTTGGTAAATGGCATCTTAGAAGGAAGTCAAAGCTATCAAATTGTCAGAAAGGCCGGTACAATGGTTGGTTGGCTAGGCCACGAGAGGCTCTTATAAAAAAAAAAGAATAGATTATATAAATTTTTATTAAAATTTATTAAAATTATATAAACCAGTCAATGCAATTATTTATCTTTTCAAAAAGTTATAATACTTGCATAGGGTACACCGAAATAGAATTAAGAATTAACTTAACCAAAGTGATATAACTAATTCAAGAAATTTATCCTTTTAAGAGTTTAATCGATTTGTAGTTCAATTTGTCAATAATGAAGTTAAAATTATTGCATTTCATTCTCCCTTGAACAAGAGGAATACCTAAGTATTCGCTAGTATTATTAGAGAAAGTAATATTGGAAATAAGCATAATGTCATTCCGAACTAAAGAAAAGGGCAAGATAGCACAAGGCATGCGGCTTTATAGCAATAACCTTCGTATCAGAGAATCTACCAAACTCGATAAAAGTGGAGTTGACCACCCTAGCTTGGCTTCTAGAAGCTCAAGAGAAAAAAAAAAAAAATGACATTACAACGAAGAGAATATGAGAGAGAGCCAGACCCTCTCTAGCAACTTCAATTGGAATCCATTTTCTCTTACCTAGTTTTGGAGTTTAGCAGAGAAAAATGTTTCATGCATAATTCGAAAAGGTTGGGTAAGAAAGGATCACCCTAACGCAAAGTATGAGTGGGGGAGAAGCTAAATAGCTTACTACCATTCCACGAAATAGATAAAAATATGGAGGTAACACAGTGTATAATCAACGATATTAGCCAATCTTAAAAACCAAAATTAATCAAGTTTGCTGAAGAAAACCTCAATCAACTTTGTCGTAAGTCTTTTCCTAGTCAATATCTTATAAATCATAGCCCTTATGAATACGATGAATCAACTTCTAGGTTACCATGATGGTATCAACTATCTATAGTGCCTCACATATACCCATGCAATCTCATTCGTTAATTATGCAATATAGTATACAAAACAATTGCACCTTTGCTGGAATCTAATAAAAAATGCACTTGCAGTGAATTAAGCTTGGCACATCCAAAATGTTTGATGAATTGGTCAACTCGTGTGACAAATTCGAACCTCGTGATTAAACCATTATCAACACAAAATGTTAGGGATATTAATAAAATTATAAAGAAAAATATTTGAAACGATAAGTATGGTTAAAAGACTAAAATACTATTCTAAATTGTATTCTCCACTTTATAGCTTCTAAAACATAATTGCATCATTGTATAGTTTGCTTTCCTAAACAAAAGAATGTCAGGTTCATCAGGGGAAGAGAACCAGAACGCTCGTGAGACGGAAAAGCTTAATCTTCACGAGGAACAAATTCCACATAATAAACAGCTTGCTCAGATTCTTAGACAGATGATTGCTGTATGTAGAAAAATACGCCTTCTCTTGCAAAGACTCTAGCTAATGATCACTTTACTGTTCTAACAATCAAATTGTTATGTATGTACCTTTTCATATGAGATATATAGATACCAGAAACGAGAGCAGCGTACAGGGCAGAGAAGAAAAAGAAAGCTTCTGGTAATGCATTGAGTATTAAAGTCTTGGCTTCTATCCAAAGACCAGAAGATGCTGATGTTCGCCTCTAATAATAGGTTCTTCGTTTATTGATAGGGTTGTTCATTTGTATTGCATTTTATTGCTTTTTTCCCCCCAGGAAGCGCAATTGCCCATCTTGATTTTTGTCTCAAATTGCAACATATTTTTAATTTTGTAAAAAAAAAAAAAATCGCTAGTATCCCTTGATCTATAAATCTCATTATAACAATACTCTCTAAATCAAATATTAAATTTAATTGAGTTGAATATATGTGTTTTGCACATGCTTCTCCCTTTATCATAACATCAATTTTCCTTCACAAGTTCATCCATCCATTTCCATTCTCTTTCTAATCTCCGACCACCTAATCAACACAATAGACACCCAATCAAAAGGGTTAATTATTAGTTATCAGACACAATTTAACCCAAAAAAAAACACTCTCTTCTTACTAACAGATGGAGCTAACCTCTCGGTTATTTGGATTGTATTTTAGCAGTTTCTTATGATGATGTTCACAGAATCAAAGGAAAAAACTAGGAAGAAAGATAAAGAATCAAGAGGTGGCATAAAAAGTTGTATCCTTCAGTCTCCCTCAAAATTGTGATAATGAAAATATTGAAGACGTTAACAAGCTGCTAGAAAGACTAGGGAGATGGAGGAGCCAAAGTAGGCATCGTGACTCAAAGCTTAGCTATGTATATTTATTAAGGTTAAAATAGTATTCTAGTCTTTTAATTTTTTATTTATTATTGATCTCTTAAATTTTAAGTATTTT
Source organism: Erythrophleum fordii (assembly GCA_032878935.1). Taxonomy (NCBI): domain Eukaryota; kingdom Viridiplantae; phylum Streptophyta; class Magnoliopsida; order Fabales; family Fabaceae; genus Erythrophleum; species Erythrophleum fordii. Next base: position 19,287,876 of record JAVQMF010000045.1, read on the forward strand.
AAAATAATTTCTTAAATTTCAAATTCATCTCAAATTCTAATCCTTCTCAATCATACACTATGCTTAAAAATAAATTTAAAACTCAAAAGATTATTTTTGAAATACTTGAAATTTAAGAGATTAATTTAAAATAATAAATAAAATTAAAGAACTATGAAATTATTTTATCGTAAAGAAATAACAGAATGGGATTAACCATTCTGTTTTTCCAGATTAGAGTTATTGAATTAGTTTGTAATCCGCACGGGTAGAACATAGAAGGAGGGAGAAACAAATGAGGAAAAAAAATTTCTGCACATTTCCAATGTCTCGTAATAGTACAAAACGAATACCAATATATATCCTACAAACAGTTCCCCAATTCAATGCGCCTGTGACAGAGCAATCTCATGAACTACACCTAGAATTTACCACATGATCATATCAAAATTCAAGAAGGGGCTGGAAGGGAGGTAAAAATTTGGTACTAATAAAAATTAAACAACTAAAAAATGAAGGGGAAATCGCTGCACTAGTGGGGGAATCTCACATAATATAGCTGTCCTAGTTCTGTTCTCAACGCCAACCTAAATGATGACTTGGCGTGATCTTTTATCTTCAGCATTCAGTTTATTTTCTGTAAAGTTCTTCACGAAGAAATCCATAATACAGTCGCCCCCACGGAAGACCAAAAATATTTATCCTTTCGTCAACCAAAAATATAGGATGTATTTTTATGTCACAAGACTGAAAAATGATTCTCACGGCCATTCCAAGATGGTACAAATCTGCAAATATGTAGGGGATGGCAGCAAATCCACCAACAATGTTTATATCGTTTTGCCCTTTCAACCAAACCTCTATCTGACTTCCCAACGTCATCTTGAAGAAAATCTCAAGCCGAAAAAATTTAGATGAAATCCGTTTAACTTGTCTCTTTGGTGTTCGCTGTTGTTCATACCAAGACTCTTCTCATAAACTGATTATGGTTCCAGGATATGACAGTTCCTGACAAAATCATTTGAATAATTGACATACTTGGTCCAAAATGGCCGAAGATGTTCAAAGCCAATTTCCAGCCACGGTTTTGATTGACCATTGTAGTGGATAACTGCAGCCTTCTTTACACTCTCAATATTTGTTTTATTCTGGTATCCCAAGCCAAGCATGTGCCAGGAGGGATCAATTGGGTGAACATGACCTTTAAATGCAATTAAAGCAGGTGGTAAGGTTCCAAGCTTCCACATTGTCAGGTTAGATTTCAGATTCTGCCATAAAGGAGTCGTCAATATCATCTTCTTTGAAGAAAAAAACAATAGAAGGACCCAAAAATAGATAGGAAACTTAAGTTTACATATCTTCCCACACTACTGCCTTATAAATTAACATGTACAAAGGTTTCAGCCACTCAATCCGTTGTTGTAAAACAGCATTAAATTAACAGACATATAATGTAAATTTACTCAGCTATAAGAAAAAAGTAAAATAAAATATTGTTGCATATGTCTGAGTATAGATGGAACTTTACCTCTTTGAGCCAGGAATGGTATGTCTCTTTTATGTCTGTCTTTCTCCATGCACGCAGATCAAAGATATTCATCCCATAAGCCCACGCACACTCATCAGGGTCCAAATGCTTTGCAATGAGGGGATGGGAAAAATTGAAATAATTTCTAAACCGCTTAGACATTACCCATTCATCTTCACCTCTGCAAGTTTCCACAGCTCCATTAACTTTTCCTTCTAGGTCAATTTCCCAAAGTGGAGACAAGTCACGCTGAATCACTACATCATCATCTAGAAAGACGACCTTGTCAAGGTTTGGGAAAAGCTGTTTGGCACATACAAGGGAAACTTAATCACCACAAATAGTTTCAATAAAACCAATTTTATTTTTTAAATAAGAACAAAAGTATGACAGAGGAGTAACAAAACTTAATCCAAAATAAAATTTTTCAGTAAACAAAAATATTGGCAATCTCATGGGCGTAAGTAATATTGATACATAGGTGCAGATGGGGTGAGGGCTCAAATCTCTCAGCCATTTCATGGTTTACCATAGAAAAAACTTTTCTTCCTTTATATTCTATAAATACAACCCACTTATTTCATATAAACCAATCTATGTAAGTTGATGACATTTTATGAGAAATAATTCTATGACATTTCTTATCTCTTCAATTACTATATGTGTGAAATTCTTTAAATTCAGTACCCTAAACTATATCAGCTGCAAAAATTTCAGTTCGTTAAAACTTTCATAACCTTACAATATAAATCTTGCAGAAATATATTCATCTTAGAATGACCCAGAATAACGTTCATGTTCTAAGGTTAATCATTTCACTCCTTTCTATAAGATTCATGAGTGAGAGAGAGCAAGAAGAAAGGACAAAACTAAAGAGGGTAAGCAACTTGTCTACAAGAAAATCCTAGATGGGAGGAGTTGACATAGTTGAATCTAACTTGCCTCTGGTATGTATATTCGGAGATGGTTAAGTAAGGATATGTACTTTGGACTCCTAGCCATCAATTTTGAAGCAAATGTACGTGGAGTTGTATCGCTGAGATTGGCTCCTGCAACATGATTCCCATGGTAGTAATTTCTGATCCCATTTTGATTTTCTACAGCTTCAAGTACTGGAACATTTTCTCTAGTTAACCAGTCAAACTGGTGAATGCCTTTGACTTCAACTATAGCAGGGTAGGCAGGATTTAGCGCAAACCATGAGTGCATGCCTGCATAAGTTTTTTTGTCTGTAATGACATGGAAGACTATCTTCTCAGGTTTCCGAGATGACTGGACAGTAGAAGTAACAACTACTGAAGCAGCTAAGATGTTATCAGTTGACACAATAAAATGATGGTAGGAGTTGTCAGATAGCAGAGGAAGTAACTCTGGAGGTGGCAGTTGTTTGCGTGCATGGGCATTTGAGGAATATTCATCAGTCAAACGCAAAGACAGGCAATGAATCCCTTTAGGGATTGAACTTGCTGCAATGTGCTTGTTCATTAGCTCTGCAAACTTAGACTCTCTGGTATCTCTTTCAAATTTCTCCATCTGTACAAAGAAGCATTGCATTGTAACAAAGACCAATAGATTGTCCATTCACCACCACTTTTAACACACAAATAGAAATGTCTAGGATGAGTAAATGCAATTAAGGGATTGCAAGATAGATAAATTACATGAAAGGCAGACTTATGATGCATCCATACTGCCCACATCATGAAGAAAGTAAATATCTCTTCAAAAACTAAGAGACTGTAAAAGGAAAGGGAGTTGGAAATAAAAAAACAGAAATGCCATAATTGTAAAGAGTAGTGCTCTTCTAATGAAGTCAGAAAGGAACAATCAAATCTTCTATATTAATATAGTATCTCCAAATAAAGTTATTCTTGTTGTATTAGGATATTAGACAAAGCATTCTACAAAACAATCTGAGAAAAGTTTGGCCTAAGCGCCTCAGTTTGATAAAATTGGGATTCTACAAGGTATTAGGAAGAAACTTCTATAATCAGATGATAACAGTCATAAGCAACTACTCAAAATAGTCGTCCAAGAGCAAAGAGACTATGTTACTATACCTGAGAGATGAAACCAGAAACAGGTAAAAATTTATTAAAAAAGGAAAATAGAGAGGGGAAAAAAAGAATCAAAGAAGGGAAGAATTATTGGAGACCAAAGAAGTAGTGGGATGAAGAGAGAGAGAGAGAGATGGAACCACAAACTGCTAAAAATGCTTACTCAAACAAATGCAAAAGATATTAATATAAATAATCATAGAAAAGTATATGAAGCCAGATTCCACATCATACATAAAAATGCAAGTGTTCAGTTTTCCACATATTAGATTGACATAGACACATAACATATTCTCAAACTCCTAATAGATGATTTTTTTGTAGCTAACTCCCTATATTACAGGGTGCATTATCAATTGAATTCATCTAGAAAGGTAAGAGTTCACCATAGTTTTCCATACCAAGATTATATAACAACCACAGATTTCATAATGCAAACACCATAGTAGGTGCCTATTTGATTGTAAGAAGAAATTTCTGTTTTTTAGTCTTTTTTTTTTTTTCCCAAAAATCACTAAGAGAAGGAATCAATGTTGAGTTTGGCCAGGTCATTAGGCACTTTGAGCATGGTCATGAGTGATTGGCCAATGTTTCAAGGTGTAAATAAAGAAATGGAAAAACACAGACAAATAGACAACACAACTAAGCCTTGAGACTAAGTAATCTCAACAATGTGTTTCCATACACATATAACGAACTTGTGCTTAGAATTTTTCCTTTTTCTTTTCTTAATTCTTGGCTGCTGATGAGCGAGACTTACAGTCAAATCCCACATTATATAATGACAGAAACAGATGGCCTTACAATGCAACAGAGTAAATACAATGCTCTTACAAATCCAGTATCAATCTTAAATGTGACCCAATTTACACAATAACTGCAGTATCCTTTGGAGGTACCAATTCTCAGTTGCAAAGTCTTTTAGGGAAGTTTCATTAATAAAACCATCTGAAAAATAATTTTGAATCTACTATCTGAAAACTAATGTGAGTGTTCATGTTAAGCCATAAGATAAAAGAATTACAAGCATCAACTGACTTCATTTTTAGACAACCATTTCCCTACTCAACACCAATTAACCAAGAAGCATGTAATACTTCACATAAATGTCACGAGCAACTTACCATTCCCCTTAACAAGAATGCAAACGTCTTTGCATCATATTGATTATTGTTCATATCAGAAATCAGTTGTTCAAATGAATCTGGCAGCTTTAGACCATCTGGGATTTCCCCACTCTTGACTTCTTTAAGGATCTTGTAAAAATCTCTAACCAATTTCTGCTGCACCGTAATTATCATCACCACAAAGGATCAGATAAAAATTATTAATCCAAAATTTTTGTAGATATGATTGTGTAATCTGAAATCCATTTGACATAACAGAAAAGAAATAAAGAAATATTTACCCCTGAATCATCAACCCTACCGAGAAGCCTTGGTCCCAACCGCCTGCCCAAACAACCTGAAGCACAAAAAATGGATGCAGTCAAAGATCTAAAAAGACTCAAGGCATCAATGAAACAATGATGTTTCAAGATCTAACCTAAATAACCTAAAGAAAGCAACCTACAACTAGACAAATTTCAAAGTGATACAATCAGAAAAAGCAGAAATTTTATTAACTGACTGATAACAGTAGAAGCCATCTGTGTTTAAACAGGGACCTTAAAAACAACATATATTGCCCCAAAAATTTATTGATTAATAAAAACTGAAGATAGTTTCAATCATAAAATACATTAATTATGAAATAGTGTACAGCGAGCAAAGTAAAGCAATACATGTTTCCATGTCATAGAAACATTTTGATTACTAATTTTGAGTTCAAGCGCAATCAAACTAAGCAAATTATGCGATTAAATAATCCAGCCACTTCAGATGCTGAAATGAGCATTTGCGCCAGCTAGAAAACTTCTATCATCAAATTTGAATATGCAAACCAAATCACGTAAACTGCCACATAATATCAATCTAAATTTATAATTCCTCTAATATAAAATCACGGTTTACTTAAAAAAAAAACTCAGAGAAGCGTGAACATGACACTGTTAATCCAATGTTCAAACCAAGATCCATGCCAATCAAATCAACGTGTCAACAGATAGTATCAAAAGGATTAGAATATTAAGAATTTAAAGGTCACAATATTAGGTTTTTATTAGAGTACCAAATGAGGAGCACTTGTTGACACCTTCAAGGGTAACAACTGCAGTGAGAATGAAAACAAAGGGCAACAAGAACGCGAGGATGAGGATGGTGTGGAAGAGAGTTCGATAAGAAATGTGGCGAGCTGCGACCTTGATCTTCATCAAGTCAATAAAGCCATTGTTGCTCGATATCGTGATGCTTCGCATGCTAGGCGAGAAGCGAAGCTGCATCGTCGTGTACGCAGCCCCAGGTCGTTGCCGTCCACAACAACCCTAGCAGAGTCGCCGCAACTTGCTATACCTACAGACAGCCATAGTATCAAAATACACACCATCAGATCCAAATCCACATGCCCCAATAAGCCACTGACAATGCCTCTGCGATTGAGTCCGGGATTGCAAGTAAAATTTAGATCTATTAATCTGGGTTCTGCTCAAATCTGTGTTTTTCTGTGGCCTTTTGGAAGACCGCATTGGCGTTAAGCAAATGGGTATGGCAGAATCAATCAAAGACTTCCAATTTCCGGGGTAGGATGAAGTTCCGCTCGCATGGATCAAGAGGGGGAAGCGCAGGGAGGAGGGGCGGGGGGTGAAAGAGAAAGAATAGTTGGGCCCGTTTTTGCCGGTTGGTTTTTGTGCAGTAATCTTTCTTAGTTTGTGCGTAACTTCTAATTGGTCCAATCCATAATTTCGTTTTCCCGGAAAATTATAAAAATAAAAATAATAAACCTTTTAAGAGTCAAAAGAAAAGCGTGTAGATTACTGGTTAGAGAGAGAATGCAATGTCGGATAGGGAGATGGGGTGTGTGTTTGACCTCAAGGTTCGGAAGCAAACACATGACTTTGGAGCTAAATTTAGAGGCTTCCTATGTTTATGGGCAAGTCTTAAAGCAGTATGTGGATAAAAGCAAGTTGTGGTTAATTTTAGTTAATTCTTTTTATCTTTTGTGTTTAGCGTGAGGCTGAGTAACAAGGTGGGAAGAGGCAATGGTGGTAAAAAGCTGGGTAAGATGTGATAGATGAAAAGATAGAATGCTGTTTTTAAACTAATAAATAATACTATAGAAAGATTCCGTTCGTGCCAATATAAAACTGGTGTAGCCACACAGGCCACACCTACAACGAAGGAATGGTAGCTTATAATATAAGCCGATCAAACTACACCATAAAAAGTAAAGTGGGCTTGGTTATCTCAAGTCCTAAAATTGGTATGAGTATTAAAAGATTATTTCTGAATTGATATGAGATATTAATCCCGTCCTGTAATTTATTTTTTCTTTTGGAAATCATATTATATCTTTAAACAATATAAAGCTAATACGAGTTAGCTCACTCAGAGAATTTGATATCACAACTTAAAAATTGTATCTAAATTTTGTCCTAAAAAAGTTGGGGGAGTCCCTTGATTAATGAATTAATTGCCACTCCAAGGGGATTTCAAACTCTCAATCTCCGAAGGTGGGATTTTCCAATACAAATAAAAAACCCCAACGCTAGATTTTGTTTTCCCCAAAAAAAAAATAGTTCAGGGCCAACAAGAGAATAGATTAGCTGAATTTTTTTTTAATCATGTTGCCAAAAACAACCTTAGGGGATTGAGAAGGGGTCTACTCTTATAAGGTGGAAGTTGATGTTACCATTATTCGTTGTGCTTTAGTTAAGCCGTGACAATTGATGTTAATAAAAATCTGGATTGGGAGTTGGGACCTGTATGGTGTTCACGCAAGCGTTTAAACATAGACGCCCACCCATAACGAGTTCAACCATGTAGCATTGTAGGCTAAAGTATATTAAGGAGATATAAATACATAAGCAGGGAAGAAGACATTGGGGGTGAGAGTAGGGTGATATACATTAGATTCTCGCATGACATGAACAAGGTAAATTAAAATGCTAGCTTGTGCATCAAACCAATGAGTCGGCTTAGAACATACTAATCAAGACACTATTTCTTATACTTAGCGCTTGACAAGATAAATTACGTTGGCAAATTTAAGTAACCACATCAATTTATTTACTTACATACATGAGGTAGGTTAAAAACAAAAAATGAAGTTTTATATACTTGATTTCATTTGATCAAAGTATAATTTAGTAATAGCTTTACTGTTATTTTGTAGTCTCTAGTTTCTTGTTCATATGATCAAAATAAAAAGAAGGCACTAGAAACAATAAGATAATGCATGACGTCGCCAACCCACCAAAAAAAAAAATTGGTTGACGTACTTGGTATTAGTCTTTCATGTCAGCATCGATACCTTATCAAGCAATTATCACACACATGATTAAATGTGCTTCAACTTATTGGTGACAATAGCCACCGCTCTGACTCTGCCACCAGAATGCTGCTGCAGTTACGAAACTCTCTTTCCAAGACTAGTAGAGATAAAATCATCAGTGGCAATTGCATTTTCAGGTCTTCCATAAGTAATAACGAATCCATGGGTTTGTCCAAATACCCAGATGGAAGTTTCCAGTTTCATCACTCTCCAAGAAACATGCCTCTTCTATAACCACATGATGCATGTTCATATGCCTCTTCAAACCCAAGACAACCTTCAACTGTGCTCTCATCTAAAGATGATATACGTCTTTAGATATATGCCACAAAGAAATCATCAATGATACCTCAAAGCAATGGAAATATGAATGGATAACCATATCCCATGATTAGAGATTATTTTTGAATCCTATATGATGGCTTCCACGAAATATTGAAATCACGATGGAGTGAATTCTAGTATCAACGTAGTGACAGACCTATATCCTAAGAAACTGATGCCCTTGAACTCTGTGCATGCTAAGCAGCATGGAAACAACGCATCACCAAAATGACCAGAAAGTCCCCGCCATCATAACTAACATAATGGCAACAATAAGTAGGTGCTTCCCACTCTATAAAGGAAATACCTTCTATGCATTTGATGGGGTCTTCTGAAGCTAGAGTCAGAATATGACTCAGTATTGGATAGAACTCTTCAGGTTTGTGCGTGAATGTTGCAAAATGACAGTGTAATCTATATAAAGCATGCCCAGTTTACATATTTCTGACCTCAATCAAACTATGAGCAGGTGCTTTTCTTAATCCTACCTCATTTGCCCTATGTCTGACCTTCTCAGCGTCTCTCCATCTTCCTTCAGCAGCGTAAAGTTTTGCCAACAAAACATAATTTCCTATATTTTCAGGCTCAAGCTCAAAAAGCGACCTTGCAGCCACCTCTCCCAGATCAACATTCTCATGAATCACACAAGCACCAAGAAGTGCACCCCATACAGCATGGTTTGGTGTTTCAGGCATTGTTTTAATAAGATTATAAGCATCATTGAGTCGACCTGCACGACCAAGAAGATCAATGATGCAAGTATAATGATCAGTATGAGGGATAATCTGGTGTTGTTCAAGCATCAACTTGAACATACCCAAACCCTCATCAACTAACCCTGCATGGCTGCAAGCATGCAGAACAGAGGTGAATGTAATTTGATTTGGTTTTACTCCAGATTGTAACATCTGACTGAATAGTGATACGGCCATTTCTCCATGCCCATGCTTTCCATAAGCAGCAATTATTGCACTCCAAATAACAATATCCTTATCCTTCAGAGGAATCATGTCAAAAATCTGGTGTGCATATTCTAACGATCCACACTTTGAGTATATATCAACTAGAATACTTGATACTTCAAGCCTGTAAAGAAATCCAGATCTTACGAGGTAACAATGTATGTTCATTGCCTGATGAAGGTCAGCAAGAATAGCATATGCAGGAAGAAGACTGTTCAAGGTTGCATCATTAGGTTGTATTTCTTCCACTAACATTTGTTTGAAGAGTTCTACTGCTTCTCTTGCAAGCGTATTATGTATGAACCCAGACAGAAGCGCATTCCATGGAACTGTTCTCTTTTTTGAGGTTTTCATAAACACTTTATAACTGAGGTCAACATGATTGCATTTTGCATACGCATCAATCAAGGCAGTTTCCACCATAACCTCAGACTCAAGTTTATGCCTTATTGCCCACGCATGCAGGCACTTGCCATGGTTCAAGGAAACTAAACTGGCACAAGCTAATAGAAGAGAAGCTATACTCACTAAATTGGGTTTCACTCCTTCACATTGCATCATCTGACAAAGAATCAGAGCACTTCTCGGATCACCATTCAGAATGTAACCATTGATCAAGGTTGTCCATGTCACCACATCCTTCTCATTCATCCTATTCGCTAATGACCATGCTTCTTCCATCCGACCACACTTAACATACATGTCCAACATAGCATTCCTCACTGCTATATTCCCCCAAAATCCTTTCTCCTGAACTAATGCATGAACCTCTCTCCCCAGTTCCACATTCTTCAAATAACCACAAGCAGGTAATACAGAAACCACTGTCGCACAATCAGGCTCCACACCTACATCCTTCATCCTATTATAAACCATCAAAGCCTCCTCTGCACAGGAATTTCGGAAATACCCATTAATCATGGTATTCCAAGACACCACACTTTGTTCCTGCATTGAGTCAAAAACCAATTGTGCCGCTTTTTTCTCCCCCCAATTCATATACATTGCCATCAAATTATTCTGGACAAACGTGTCCAAATCAAAGCCAGTCTTCAAAGTCTGCCCATGAACTCCAATACCCACGTCAGTCAACGACAAGTCACCACACGCCTTGATGGCAAATGGGTATGTAAAATTGTCAGGCTGGCTCTGACCTGAAGCAAGCATATCAACAAACAGCTTCAGTGCATCATAGGGGCGACCATTTTGGCAGTACATCCGGATCATTACGTTCCATGAGAACAAGCTTCGTCGAGGCAATTTAGCAAACAGCTCACGCGCATATGAGGCGTGATTGCATTGCGCATAGGTTGTGGCAAGAATTGAGTAAAGCTGGGAGGAGGAAAAGGAAAGAAGGCCAAAGGTGATGATGATGCGGGCGTGTAGTTGTTTAGTTTTAGAAAGCGACTGAGCCGCGGCATATCTCCGCAAGAGCCGCTCGCACTGGGCTGCAGTGCTACTCAGAAACGTCTTGGCTTTGTTGTGCAGAGCCAGAGGAGGGTCATTCATCTATTCAACTTTCAAAGTTTATCGAAAGTGCAAAGGCGGACTCGTCAATTACAGGGTTCGATCTCGGGGCTCCTGCATCATGTTTCGGGTCAGACTGGATCCAAAAAATATTCTGGTAAGGAAACGCAATTTTGGCCGGAAACTAAATATTGGCCGTAGGATCTGCGTCATATTCAGAATCATACCATCGTCCTCCTCGTCCCTATGCCTTACCGATGCCGGAGCAAGACACAGAAAACGTATCTTAGTTTTCATCAAAAGAGACACGTCAAGGGGCAAAGTTAGGAAATTGAAATTTTGAACCCACTACGAGTATTTGATGTTTTCAGTTGGCTTGGGGAAGTTCTACATTGAATTAGAGATGAGATGGACATCATTGTTCAGCTTATCCAAGTGTACTTTGTCACTTCTAATACTGCTGAAGAAATCAGTCATTGTAGCTGCATTGACCTGGAAGGAACCCGTTGTAGACATGTACTTTTGGTATTTAAAGCGGCGCTATAGAGATCTTCACCGTTTGATTGTCTTAAAATTTGTAATAAATAATTTTTTTATGATCACACATGCATCTTAAAACATGATCAAATTGCAAGAAATTCTCTATATCTTAATTTTTAAAAACAACCAAGTATTTATGCCTTCGCAGCAGTGTATGTGCAGGCCTGGATTCTAACCTTGCTTTTAAATGGGTTTCTTCATGTGAAAATGGGTTGAATTTTTAAAAACATATGTTTATAAAAATGGGTTTATACCTGGGCTTGAGCCCGAATTTTATTCCCTTAAACTCGGCCTATGAAGCCCGGAAAGGAAGGAAAAAGCCCAGCCCAACCTATTGGTCTTTTTTGGCCACAAACAGCTTTTTGAATTTGGGTAAGATCATTTTTTTTTTTAGACTATAAAGGAGACTAAAACAATCTAGTTACTGATCATCCTAGGAGTACAAACTCCATAATTATCATCAACAAGTATTTGATAACACACATAATCGTATATATATATATGTGTGTGTATACATCATTATGTATAATATATATATATATATATATGTATATGTATATACTGTCTCTTTTAGTTTGTTAAGAATCTATAATATTATAGTTAAATACAAAAATATTTTGCTAGTTTCACTTTTTAGTACACTTTTAGAATTTACTTTAAGAAAATGGACAAATTGAAAATTAAGCTAAAAACTATAGTTTAAGAAATAAAAAAACTAAAAATTAAAAATCAAATAAGTAATTCCTAAAAAGAGGACGCTTCTTTATTAAGTTAGAAATAAAAACACTCATATGTAAATAAATAAAAATGATGTTATAGAATAATTAATATATTAAAAGAGAAAAATTAATATATACTGCGTCCTGGGTTGAAAAATTTTTAATATTATAATTAATATATTAAAAAAAATATTATTTTGGGCCTTCAGGTTGGGTAAGACTTAAAAGATGCTTGAATCAAATCAATTTTGCAAAATGAGTATTTTTAAATCGATCTATTTTTTAATCAAATTTTATTTCTTTAATTCATATCCCAACCAAAGTTATTGAACTGAGTGGACTTTCAGATTCACCATCTGGTCTAGTTTTAAGGTGGTATTACATGCAGAGGCTAAGATTAAAATTGTTGATGCAAAAAACAATAGTAATTCGTGTTAAGAACAGTCAAAACTAAATCCGTACACGTAAGGACTTGCATACAAATTCAATCTCAGCGCCCGCGTAAATAAATACCATGTGGCAGGCAAAAAAATTTTCATGCCATCAATGCTTCAAGACTTGAAACTGTCGCTAGCAATCTTAGACAACCTTAAAATTGGCTTCTGGAAAAATCACCCAAAAAAAAAAAATACCAAGACCTGTTAGAACCTTACTTATATGTTCAAACTGTGACTTGCTTCTCAGACTAAATGCATTTTGTTTTACTCAGCCTCTCGAGATCATCTCATTGCAAAACTTTCTTTTTGACTGACTTGTGAGCTTAGTCATTTGAGGAACTAGGACAAAATTAACAATTGACGACATCATGCAGGCTTTTAATATATTCAGTATGTCTTTCCTTTGGGTAGAAGTAGATTGCGAGATCGCATGGCCTCACTTTTAATTTCATCTATGTAGTCCACAACATTATTCATCATCTACTTTCCACATTATATTGAAGTTGGTCACTTCTTCATCAACACTTCGGAGAATACTAGGAGCAGGAAATGAATTTTGTTTTTCCCTTCTTGCAGATTAACAGCAAGCACCAAAAGTATAAGCCAATTATCAGACATATGCATGAAAAAAGGGTGAGGGAGTTACCTCCACACTAGACCAGCAGAATGAATGAGACATCTTTTTAAGAATTAGCAGGCACGTGTTTCAGAATATTGTTTCAGTAGCTTGACATTACATGTTTAGCTCTTTTTCTTTCTGGCTCTTCTTACCTAGCTCTTTTGTGGAATAAAACGAATCGTGATTATTGTAATTGACTGGCGAAGAATGGAAATATGTCTCCTTTTTAAGGTGTACATCGTAATGCAACTATTGCTGTTCCCTAGACAATAGTTCTGTAATGAAAACAAATGAGTGTGCTTCATAAAACTTGGGGGAAAGCCTAAGTATGAAGTTGAGATTTTATGTGGTACATTCCAAACCCATTTGCAGAACCCATGATCCAGTAGACACAGAAGGGAGCTCTGTCAATTTAAATTCTAAACAAATACTCCCACGGTTCAATTGTGCAAACATCAATCAAATGTCAACTGACTGCTACAAAATTACAAACAGAATCCTACATGTTACGGTCATTCAACTCAAGATTCTCACACCGTCCCCTAGTATTTGACTGACTTGTGAGCTTAGTCATATTCGAGGCACTAGCAACAATGTTGGACTTCTAAAACAATTAACACTATTCAGGTTTTTCATATTCGAGGCACTAGCAACAATGTTGGACTTCTAAAACAATTAACACTATTCAGGTTTTTCATATTCGAGGCACTAGCAACAATGTTGGACTTCTAAAACAATTAACACTATTCAGGTTTTTAAAACATTCACCATGTCTTCCTTTAGTCAGAAACGAATGACGAGATCGCATGGCCTCACTCTCAATTTCACCTAAAGTTCGTAACATTAATCATCCTTTACTTTTTTCATTATATGTCTAAGTTGGTCAATTCATCACTACCAGCTTGGAAAATGCTAGATACAGAACATGATATTTCGTCTTTCCTTCTCGCAGATTAACAGCAAGCATACAAAGGTACGAGGACTTTTTGACTTCCGTACTTAAAAATTTAAAACTATTGCTCTGCCACAAAATTTATTATTCCAAATGCTTAAAATTTTTTTTTTTTATAATCAATAGATCGCAGTATTTATTCAAAAATATAAAGAGAGTCACAGTCTTACAGATACCACGAAAAGAAAAAATATATATTTGTATTTTACCTTACTTTTATTATTCGTGTATATAAATTATATATATTTTATGATATATATATATTCTTTACCGATAAATTATATATATTTGATGATATTTCGTGTATATTAGAACATATACTCTATTCAAAAATGACTGAGCCACTCATCAGACATATGAATAATAGGTCACGGAGTTATCATCACACCTGACCAGCAGAATGACTGAGACATTTTGTCAAGATCTAGCAGGCACATGTTTCAGAAGCTCGACGATTCATTACATCCTTCGTTCTCTTTCTTTCTCCTCTTCTTACCTAGTTTAGTTCATGAAAGCGAATAATGATTCCTGACACACGGAGAATCTTTAAGGTGTGCATCTTGGACGTGAATTCTGATGAAATTTTTTTAAGTATCTCACATTCTCTTTATTTTATTTATTTATTTTTTTTAACATTAATTTTTTGATATCAAAATTCTATCAAAAGTTCACCGATCCTCGCTTCAGAGGATCCGTGTCCGTGCATCCTTACGCAACTATAGCTGTTCTGTTCTGTAGACAACAGTTCTGTAATGGAAACAAATGACTTTGCTTCATAGAACAGGAGGAAAGTCTAAGTAACAAGTGATACATTGCAAATCCATTTGCAGAACCCGTGATTCACTAGAAACAGAAGGGAGCTCTATCAAAATATCTATCAAACTAACATCCAAACAAATAATGCCTACAGTCCGATTGTGCAAAAAGACAATCAAATATCAAATGCCAATCGACTGCTACAAAATTACAAACACAAACCTACCGTGTTATGGTCTTTCAAGTCAAAATTCTTACACCCTTACTCTTCATCAAGCCATCCCTGCTTTCCATCTTTAAAGGCAATGGGGCAGAAAATACAAGCTTCCCTTCATTTCTACCATCTTTCTTGAGATGCCTTTTGGGGTTTCTTTCGCCATCGCTGCTCTGTGCTGATCCTCCATTTTCCAGTATGGCTTCCTCATCGTCTTCAGCCCCACGAGAAGAATCCATAACACCGTCAACTTCATTTCTAATATTTTCCAAAATCTCTTCCTGTTCATCACTAGATGAACTTCCATCCAAACAAGTCACATCTTCACTTAGAGCTGTTTCATAAGTGTTGCTATAGATCTTGGAAACATTTCCACCCTCTGCGAAGCTCACACTTTTCTTCACTTTAGGTTGGTGTTGAACCTCTTGCCTTTGAACAAAGAGCCCATTATTAGTTGGGGGTGCTCCCTTCCTTCTTCTTATTACTGTACTGGGATCTCCATCATCATCACCATCATCAGTGACATGATGAATACCCTCAGACTTCGCGTCCTCCTCCTCATTTGCAGAGAGCTTACACAATCGGCTAATCTTTTCAACTCTGCCTCTGAGGTTCTCCAGCAGTTTCCTCTGATCATGACCTAAATTCCTGTGTTTAGAGTTTAGAACTCTGGATTTATTGATGTTTTGACCAAAGCTCGCATTCTTCGCTGCCGTGACTAAACGCAAATGCTTTTTCACAGCAACCCCTTCAATGTAGTCCAAAAAGTGTACCAAATCTCTGCTAATCGACTGCTTCCCATCCCTAATCATCGGATCGCCACTCTAGAAACATAACAGAAAAATGTTGGGAAAAGAAAAACAAATAGTAAAAAAGAGGTAAAATTAAAAAAGCTTCTAGTGATTAGATTACCTCGATAGAATCAAGCTGGAGAAGCAAGTCCATGGCTTTGCAAGAGAGAGCTGCAAAATCAATGTGGGCGTCATTGGAAAGCGACGATTTGAGAGCGTTAAAGCTGGACTTGATAAAACCGAGCTCCTTAAGCTGCCTGAGGGTTCTCGATCTGCGAACAAGGAAGGCGCGGAAGTGGGTTTGAATAACCCGAGCTGCCGTATCCCGAAGGGAATAATTCGAAGACTGACGACAGCTATGCGAAGAAGAAAAATAGTGGAGAGAGGATTCAAGGGCTTCGATTCGGCAGAGAAGAGTGGCGATTGTGGAAGGGGCTTCTTGTTCTTGTTGACGCAGGTGATTTCTAGAAGAATATTTACGGTATTGATTCTGGTTAAGAAACTTATGGGTCTCAGATTGGGAGCATTGGGGGTAGAGATGTGCTGGAAGAGGATGAGACTCACCCAGAAGTGAAGCAATGGCTTGAAGCAACTGTTCTGCAGATGGAGGTGGAGGTGGAGGGCAACAATGGTGAGAAGGGTTGCACCAGCAGAGGGTGGCGATGGTGGAAGGAGGAGGCGGTTGGTGGCGGCAGAGATGGGGGTGGTGGTTTTGGTGGCAAGAGGCCATTCAGTGTGTTGTTCGAACCCTTGAAGATCAAGGGAGTCTCAGTGAAGAGAGCGAAGGTTGCGGTTTCGGCGCGGGGTTGGCTAAATGGGTGCGTCCCCAGGACTCCATCATATCCCAGGGAAAATAGGCATCCATGAGACGTAGGATCCGATGGGCGATGCTAAAGTTGGTGTCGCCTACTTGGTACGACAAGTCACAATATGATGCGGGGGCTTGTTATGTTCACGTGAATAAGCCTGAACAAAATCGAATTAAATTAATCGAATTACATTGTTAAAAATTAAATAAAATTAATTAAAAATTAATGTTATTTGATTTTTATAATTTTAAAAGTAATTAAATCGATTCGACTATTAATTTTTTTTATATTTAATTCAATTAACTAAATCAAATCAAATCATTAAACTTACAATTAATTAAAATTTAATATTTTATTTTTTTAAATTAATGGGATCTTTTGTCAATTAAATTTGTATCAAAACTACATTTTTTATATGATTCAAGAAATATACAAATTATTTATATTATTTTATTATAAGATATTATTCTTATTTTTTTTTATTTTTTAAAGTTTTTATGTGAATGTATGAAATTTTTTTAAATAAAAAAAAAGAGATAAAAATAATAAATTATTCTAAAATTATTATTAGTCAAAATTTTAAGAGATTCAAAATATTAGAAGTTAAATTTTACATATTATAAAAAATAATTTTTTTAAAAAAATTACTTTTGAATAAATAAAAAAAGAACCAAATCGAACAAAAATCAAACCAAACCAATTAGAATTTAAAACTGACAAAATTTAACAAAATACTAAAACAATTAATTTAATTTTGACTCAAAATCGAATCAAACTAAATCTTTAAACACCATATGACCAGGGAAATACTCATACCAACACCGTGACCAATAATAAGATGGTCTTTATCCGATTCCATCTTCATGCCCCTTATAAGATTATTTAGGCAAAAATACATTTCAATGAAAAAAAATATTTTGAAGGACTTATTATTTTTCATATATTTTTATTTAACAAAATTTAACCATAATTTTTATATTTTTAATATTAAATTCTTTAACAAAGATATGATAAATATATATTATTTATATTTGAGTTTATCATTTTTATAATTGATTATTATATGATTGAGTATTTTAAATTTTTTATATATGTCATATATTTATTAAAAACTTGATAATAATGATGTAAAATTTATATTTGAATCTAATTTTTTGTATTACTTTATTAACAGTTTATCTATTTTAATATATAGGAATAACTTTTTCTATTTGTCATTCTTAAATCTTGAATTGAAGAGTTGTTTGGTAATAAAAATTATAAACAACTTAACCTATTTTAAATCCCCATTTTGAAAATTTCGAGAACTTGGCTTCAATAATTATAATTCTTTAGACTTTAAATATAATGTTCAGCTTACAAACAGCTGCATTTTCGTTGAAGTAACTGTGTTAATCACAAAGCCAACAGCCACAATCAACAAATTTAAAACTGTCAGCTGAACTTTCATTTAGTTCTGATTCTTCATTAGCCATAAAGTAATGAAATCAGAAAAGATATGCGAAATGTTTTGCCATTCTATTGTCAAAATCTTCACCGCCGGTATTATCTTTTTTGGCAATATGTTCGTGTGTTCTTGTTCATCTGCACGGCGTGAAAGTGGAGAGAGAAACGAGGAGATAGAAGAAACAGAGAAAAGAGAGGAGGAGAATTTAAAGGAGAGAGAAAATAAGGATAAAGTGGAAGGTAGTAAAACGAAAAAGGAGAAAACAAACTACACTAAGGATGTCCGAATTTTTTTTAATTTACTATTAAAAAATGGAGTTAAATTTTACAATACCAAAAGTATTCGAATCAAATGTTGTACTCTTTTTTAAATACGATTGCATTGTTACCAAATTTCAAAAGAAGTGTATCAATTTCTTAACACACTTTATGCTAAATTGGATAATTGTGTCACTAAGTTTAGCATTGATACATGGATGGTCTCCCAACTAGTAGAATCTCTCATTTGAAAAAAAAAATTTGGACTCTCTCAAAAAAGAAAAAAAAAATTTAATGAGGCTTCCCTCGGCTTTTTGACATAAATATGCAAAATAAAAAAATCTAATTTTTAAAACTTATTCCCTAAATATATAATTAATTTTAAAAAATAAAAATAAAATATTTTTTTTAATAAATGACCCTGATTCACTGACCTTGACTGACGTCAAGGTCAATTTAACTAACTATGATCGATTAGCTTTGACCCATGGGTTGACCTGTGGGTTAATGGGTTGACATGTGGGTCAAATTAAATTTTAATCTAAAATTTATTAAAAAAGATATTTTAAGAATTTTAAGAAATTATAAAATTATTGTAATAATTATTTTTTTATATTAATTATTTAAATCTGTATTAAGGCTTTTAATAGATAAAAAATTTTATTTACATTTTAAAAAATATAATGAATAATTTTGTAACTTTATAAGTGGTAAAATTATTTTGTAACTTTACATATATATAAATAGTTTTTTTTTTAATTTTATACATAAATTTTTTTTAAAAAAATTTAACTTAACATATATATATATATTTATTTAACTTTATAGTTGTTAAAAATTTATATTTTAAGAAATATTAATTAATTTTGTTAAATTTGAAAAAATTAAAATTTAAATAATCATTAAAAAAATAAGTTTAGGAAACTTATTTATAAAATTATATTATAATTTATTAATTATTTGAATTTATATAAAATTTTTTCAATTAAAAAATATGTTTATTTATATATTGAAAAATATAATGTCTTAATTTTTATATATAATTTATTTAATTTTATAGTTGTTAAAAATTAAAGTTTGAAGAACAATAATTAATTTTGTTTAAATCTATAAAAATTAAAGCTTAAATAGTTATTTAAAAAAATTCAAACAAGAATGTTAAAAAATGACAAAAGTATTTTTAAAAGCATATTTTAATGTCTTGACTGTGTACATTTATAAAAAATTTGTTCGATTATTAAAAAAAATTTATTTATATTTTGAAGACCATAATGTCTTAATTTGTATATATTATTTATTTACTTTTGTAGTTGTGAGAATTTGATGATTTGAAAAATGTTAATTAATTTTGTTTAAATTATTTTTAAAAAATTCGAATAAGAATTAAAAAAATTAGTAAAATAATTTTTGAATTCAAATATTTTTTATTTATTTATTGTTTAAATTTGTATAAAATTTGTTCAAGTATAAAAAAGAAAAAAATTTTATAAATTTAAACAAAATTAATTAATATTTTTCAAACCATCAAATTCTCACAACTACAAAATTAAATAAATAATATATACAAATTAAAACATTATGATCTTCAAAATATAAATAAATTTTTTTTAATAATCGAACAAATTTTTTATAAATATACGCACTGAAGACATTAAAATATGCTTTTAAAAATACTTTTGACATTTTTTAAACATTATTGTTTGAATTTTTTTAAATAATTATTTAAGCTTTAATTTTTATACATTTAAAAAAAATTAATTATTGTTCCTCAAACCTTAATTTTTAACTACTACAAAATTAAATAAATTATATATACAAATTAAGACATTATATTTTTCAATATATAAATAAACATATATTTTTAGTTGAAAAAATTTTATATAAATGTAAA
Source organism: Erythrophleum fordii (assembly GCA_032878935.1). Lineage (NCBI taxonomy): Eukaryota > Viridiplantae > Streptophyta > Magnoliopsida > Fabales > Fabaceae > Erythrophleum > Erythrophleum fordii. The sequence continues at coordinate 19,308,053 of JAVQMF010000045.1, forward strand.
TAATTAATAAATTATAATATAATTTTATAAATACTTTTTCTAATCTTCTTAAATTCTTATCTAAATTTTTTTAATAATTATTTAAATTTTAATTTTTTTAAATTTAACAAAATTAATTAATATTTCTTAAAATATAAATTTTTAACAACTATAAAGTTAAAAATATAAAATATATATATATATATATATATGTTAAGTTAAAAAAATTTTAAAAAATTTATGTATAAAATTTTAAAAAAACTATTTATATATATGTAAAGTTACAAAATAATTTTACCGCTTATAAAGTTACAAAATTATTCATTATATTTTTTAAAATGTAAATAAAATTTTTTACCTATTAAAAACCTTAATACAAATTTAAATAATTAATATATAAAAAAATAATTATTACAATGATTTTATAACTTTTAAAAATTTTTAAAATACTTTTTTTTATAAACTTTAGATTAAAATTTAATTTAACCCATGGGTCAAAGCTAACTGGTCAGAGTCAATTTGACCAATCAAGCTTGACTCTAAACGGTCACTTTTTGTGACATTTTTAGGGTCATTTATTTTTAAAAAAAAAATTATTTGGGATGCTTTTTTTAAAATTTATTATATATTTATTGAATAAGTTTTAAAAGTTAGATTTTTTTATTTTTTTCTTTATATATTTATGTGAAATAGCGGCTCCCCTCTATGGAAACCCCATATATCAATGATTAGGAAATTAACACACTTTCTTGGAGTTACCGAATATATATATATATATATATATACATATATAGCACCTGCTGTGAATACTTCTGACATTACAATACCTGACTTAGTATTATTTTTTACTGTAACATGTAGATATAAGAGCTCTAATATGTCACCCATGTACAATAAATGCCACATGCAAAAATAAAATATATTTATTTGAAACAGTATAAAGGGAGTTACCTCAATGAATTCATTTAGAATCTTCAGAAAACTAATGAATTTATTGTTAAAAAAATAATATTAAATAGTAAGCATACTTTTAATGTTAAAAATTAAAATAAGGTTTTCAATTGTTTGGAATTGTATGAGACTTTCATTGCCTTTAAAGTACCAAACACCGTGGAGAGTTAACCACATTGTTTCCTCTAGAGTAGGTAAAAGTAACTTAACCTTGTTCACCTCGGAAAGCAAAAGCATAGTATTCTGATTGGTTTTCTCTGATCGTTCAAGTTGGAATCGAGAAGTTCTTAGCAAGAATGGAGATTACTCAACCAATGAAAGCTTTATTTGTTTAAGACAAGACATGGTATTACATCCGGCAACAACTTCCCCTATTGGAAGTAATTTTGGAGAATTCAAACTGTCTATGAGAATAATTATATTTACTTAGAAACTAATGCATAGGGCAATTCCTTCCACTGACATACTCCAAGAGCATCACTTGCAAACGTATCAGGATTGCTCTTTTTATCATCTAGTTCCAGAGTAGTTAAATTACCTCTTCTTGCAATGTGACTTTGCTTGTGCCCTATGGTTTGCTTCCAATCTCACCATAAGACCATATGCATTCCAAGATCAGAATATAGTCACCATTTGATTACTTCCCCAAATTCATCATCTCGATCCTTTTCATCATTTGGAAAGAAAGAAATGAAATCATCCATAAGGGAGATTGTCCAAATCCTTCTAATGCCATCTCAGTAATTAAGTCCGTCGTTCATGGCAATTCCCCTGCTTGGAACTTTTTCTCAAAAGTTGTTACTACTGATTTGGGCTATAACTATAGAAAGGAGGATTCATATCTACAAATCATCTAACTCTATTGGATGGGAAGTTATCTTATGGTTCGAAGAATCCAAAATGCTTAGACATAGAGTTTGCTCTATCACTTTCTTCAATGATCAACATATTCGAGATAAAGATTGGAAAGTGGATAAAACTACTCCCAATAATTATTCAAGCCTTCTGTCTACAAGACAGATTCTCCAGTTGATATCCAAAGGGGCCTTCATCCTTCAACCCATCAAAATCTTCAGGTATACTTTACGAAACAACACCTCCCCCTCATTTTCCAAACTCATAAGCTACTTTGTCCAAATGAAGAAACAATCAAGCAAGCATGTCTATGGCAACAAGGGATCAATAGTATTGAAAACAGTTTTTACTTGGAAAATATCTACTCTCCCCAGATGTAATCTAGTTCCTAGTTGGAATTGTAGAAAAAGATGAAGAATAAAAGAATAAACTTGAAACACAGTAGCTTGAGTCATGTAGATGTACATTATCTTCGGCCACATAGTAAATTAATAATGAAAGTTTTTTAAAATTAAACAAACTCTTCTAAAAATTAGGAGGCAAAATAGTAATTATTTTTCTGTAACCCAATAACGATATTAGGAGAGGGAGAGAGGGAGAGAGGGAGAAAGCATGGAAATATATCTAGTCATATATCTTTTAACAATAAAATAACAATATTAAAATATTAACGTTAACGAGAAGATAATAGACTGTTAATATGAGAATGTAGGAAAAAATTAAAATTCAAAAATAAAAAATACTCAGAGATAATAGAAAAAGTCACCAATTTAAAAAATAAAAATTTAATTTAACCAATTCAAATGTGGCAATAATTAATTAATTTAAATTAATTATTTATTTATTTTTGGATAAGAAATGATAGAAAAGTTTTAAATTTTCTCCATATATCCCTCCTCTAATGAATTATTAACAATGTTTGACTTAAACCATCAATAATTAAGAGTTTAATTATGACTAATTAACATATTTAGTAGTTAGGATTATTACATCTTGCATATCTATTATTTTTAGAGGTGATGCTATGACTTTTTCTCCTCCCACCTTTACACTTACTCCTTTTAAAGGTAGATGTGTTGCTATAACTAATATATGATTTCTATAATTCTTATTTTTAGTTCTAATTGTAGTAGTTTTTACTCAAGGATGATTTTCTGCAAAAAGATTAAATATCTTATTATTATATGTATACATCTCTAACCATTTAAAGAAATATAAGTTCTTCCTAATATTTGTCATATCTCTATACCATTCTTCTCTTATTTTTACATGTTCTTCCTTTACAAAATTGAAGAAAAACTATTTTCTCTCCTTTTATGTGTTTTTAACATAAATTTCTTTCTTAATAAATCTTTATTTATTTCATAATCCTTTCTTCTTAATACTTTTAGCGACTGATTTAAAAAGTGATAATCTAAGAGTTGGAATTCTCTATCTATTTATGATTGTGTTTTTAATTTTCATTATCTTATTCATATATTAGGTGTGAAATATTTAGCTCAAAATTTACTTCTTTAAATTTATAACCTATATTTAAGTTACATATGGAATTTTTAACTTCGGTGTAACCCTACTTAGATCCTATAGATCCTATAAAGGATAATGATCTTTTAAGTATTTTATAAAATATATCTTATAAAATATATCTCCTTTGGCTATTTTATGTTTTCTATTTCTAATTCTTTCAAAAGTGTTTGGTGTGGCTAGTTTTGAAATTTTTCAATTTGTTGAAAATTTTATTTCTTCATGTTTTAAGAAATTAGGTATTAAAACTACTATTTTAGATGAGCCTCCTATTTCTATAAGCATAGATTCTCCTTTTAAAGATTCTTTTAAGGCTTTGAAATTTTGATGCGTTTTTATTATCTTGAAGGTTATCTTATATTGTATGAATATTGAAGTTATTCATTTTTCTCAACTATCATCAAATCCTACTTCCATTATTAATCTATTTCGAGCATTAGGGTTTTTTATCTTTATTGCATAATTAGAGAAACAATCAAAATAGACTAGTCTTCCATAAAGATTTATCTATATGACTCCTACTATAGATTCTTTAAAATGTTTCTCCTCTCTTCTATCTCTTAAACATATTAAAATTGATTTATTAAACCCTAGTCTAAAATATTATTTTATTGCCACTTAGATCAATCTCATATGTATCAAGGTATATTTTTCTCTATATTTCTTTATAGTCTCTTTTGGTATCATATATATAATCTATCTACTTTTAGTTGTTCCTATTTCTTTCTTTATAGTTTGAATTATATATGAAAAATTAACTGTTGTTTTTCTATATATTTATTCTGTCTCAAAGGTTGGCAAAGACCAATTTGTTAGTTATTTGTATAAATTGTGACTAGTTATTTCTCTTTTATTTAGAATCTGATCTTCATTTTTTTTTAATTTCATTATCTTCAATATAGCTGCATTCTTCTTTATTTGATGTAAAATTATAATTTTTACTTTTTCTACTATCTAAACCCACCCAGTATCTTCCTAAACTAAATCATTATGTTATATCTATACTATCTTATTCTAATCTGGCTTTTATCTTATCCTTGGCTTGAGGGGAAAGTTGCTGGGTTAAACCAAAGCTCTTACTAACTCTATTTACAAGTTTACCAATTTTTTACTAAAATAAGAAAATAAACATAATGTTTTTACTAAAATAAGAAAATAAACATATTGGAATAAAATGAATAGATATAATATAATTTTATCAATTCAAAAAAACCATAAACCGATTGATAATCAATTGAATTAATATTGATTAACTTTTAGTCGATGACTTTTCTTTTAATATTTATTATTTACATAATTTTTTAATTTTAATATTAAAATATATTTTATTATTTTTAAATTATAATTATAATTAATTATTTTTTAATATTTTATTTTTTTACTATTCTTTTTAAAAGTAGTATTACTTATTTTTTTATTATAAAATAATTAATTAAAAATATATCAATTTCTTTTTTTTAGCCTTAGCTCTCTCTTGTTACAAAAAGTAAAAATATTATATACTAATTAAAAGAAATATCAAAAAATAATTTAATTTTAAAAATATATAAATTAAAAATTTTGTAAAAAAAATTCAAAATCTACTCCAACTTGATTTGTATCTAACTACTTTGCTACTCCCGTTGCTTCAATTTGTTTGTACTATAAGGGCATTATGGACTTTTCAAAATTTTAGCTTAAAATGACTTTTCTCTTCCTATAGCATCAAATAAATTTTGTATGTCTTTTCATGACTAATTCTTTTTTTTTTATCATATTTTCTTACTATCGAGCAAAAAATACAGGTGATTTTTTTTTTTCAATTTTTATTTCTATCACGATATACCAGGTGGCAATAGAAGGTTTAATTGAAGTCCTATATATATGGTACCAGAAAGAAGAAGGCGAAGAGATAAAACGTCAGCTGAAAGCTTGATTTTGCGTCATGAAGATGGTAGAAGGAGGCTAAAAAGCAGAAGAGATAAAACGTTAGCTGAAAGCTTGATTTTACATCATGAAAATGGTGTAATTAATAGGATTCATACGCTTGAAAACTTCTGTGATTCATATAAATAATTTCCATACCTTTATATTAAAATCTCATTAACTTTTCTATTTTATTAGCTGTTGTTCTATTTGAGAGGATCATCTTTCAATTATGGTTGATTAAAGCAAAAATGGGAGAAAAATGCCGTGCAACACCCGGGTAACACTAGTCACTTCTAATTTCTCTCGATTCCCCTTTTGACCCCAAAGTCTTGCGCGAGTTGGTCCACATATCTAATTAACGTGTTTAGATTAATTATAACCACGTCAGATTCAATAAACTATTCTACCCTTTCCTTTCAATACATTATTCTACTCTTTCTTCTCAGTATAACGCGTGATCAATTCTCAAACATGAAGCACAATAACCGAGGCTTTTATTATGTTAATTGACTGGAAACTCTGAGCTGTTGAGTCCATATACTGGGAATTAGGTAGTTGTATAAAAGAAGGCCTAATTGAAATCCTACATGAGATAGTGCGTGTTTGGAATTTCATTTTAAAATTACGTTTGTGTAAAAATAATAAATTATTATTTTTTTATAAACGTGATTTTGAACCTCCTAAAAGCAGAACCAAACACACCAATACTGTATATCTTGAGCATGAATCAAGAAGGCACAAAAGTAGAGAAGATAAAACGATGACTGAAAGCTTGATTTGGCGATACGAAGATGGTATAGTTAATAGGAGTCATTCGCTAGAAAACTTTTGTAATTCATATCACTAATTTTTATATCTTTATATTAAAATCTCATTCTCTTTTTTATATTATTAGTTTATTGTTCATTTTTTTTAAAAAAAATCATCTTTTAATTATGATTAATTAAAGCAAAAATGGGAGAGAAATGCCGTGCAACACACTGGTAACTCTCTAGTCACTTTCTAATTTCCCTCAACTAGTCGTTGACCCCAAGTCTTGGTCCTCCTATCAGACTCGGGAGACTATTCTACTCTTTCCTCCCAGCTTCCTCTTAGTACTCTATAAAATAAGATCAAATATAGGGTATCTCCATACAAAGCAATATTCTATCTTCATCTCTCCGAACATGAAGATTGTTAATCTCGCCATCTTTTGGCTTCTGGGTTCGATGGTTCTCTTCCTTCCGGCAGCTTCAACTTATTATGGTCATGGTGGTAAGAAAAAAGCAGTGAACTAACTCCCTTTGGATTGTTCTATCATTCCATTAATTTCACTTTGTTTCTGCAACTACTTATATGACGATGTTGCACATATATGCAGCCTCCCGAAGCCACCTGGAGGACTTCGATGCTATCCCAAAAAGGCATGCGGTTTTTTATACAAGCCGTTTTTTCCGTCCTCCTCCTCGTTATCGAAGGCCAATCCATTGTAGACCTGGCCGTCGGCTGTCACGTAACTGTCCTCCTTGATCATCCACTCACTAAGGGATCCATTTTTTTAAGTTCTTTATTATAAAATTTTTATAAATTTCAAAGAGAAATTTGTAAACATTTTTATATCTTTCTCTTTGAAATTTGTAAAAATTTTACAATAAAAAACTTTTAAAAAATTCAATCTCAAATCAGATTAGAGATTTGCTTGGTTTTACAATAAAAATTTGGACAAGTCTTTATTTCTGGCAAGAATAAATGTTTTCCTGATCCCTTTCTGAGCAATTTTAATTTCTGTACCCGAAATCCACCAATAGTCTATTTAGACGCTATTCTTACTTGTTATATGAATTTGAGTGTCTTCATTTAATAATTATCTTCCTGCCAATTAAGTAGGATCTAGTACTTTTTATAAAAAATTATATGATAAGGGTATGTTCGAAAATGTATGCATCAATTGAGACAATATATTATCTCAAAACAATTTTAAGAGTGCACCCGTATTTTTTTATATTGCATTTGTAAATCCAATGTGTGTGTAGTTATAGCATGATAAAATCCATGTTGAAATGCTGTGCGGTTTTGCATTTAAATGCATCATTATACGTAATGTTGTAATCGATAATTATTAAATAAATTATTTCTGCTATCATAATAGATAAAAATATAAGCCATTTTATTTAGAATGTTATTAGGTTTTTCATTTTTTTTGGAGAAGTATAATTAAGACTTAGGATTGGATGAAACTATATATCCTTCGAGGCCAATGGCTATGCTCGTGTTATAATTATATATATATATATATATCAATGACAAATATTTGATTTGGTAATTAAAATATTCAAAAATTAATTTAAATAAATATTAGTACGTGAATACCTCCTAAAATAATATTTTTATTCCATCCAATTTCTTATTTGCAAACACATTAATAATATATATATATATATATTAATGTTTTTAAAATTGGATCGGTCATTGAACCGGTGGAGGTACTGGTTCACGGTTCATTGGTCAAACCGTGGTCGAATCGATAATAATTAAATATATTATTTAAAAAAAATATGTATTAAAATTTTAATATAATAAATAAATATTAGTAAATTTTAAATATTTGATTACTAATTCAATATTTCTTAAAATATTACAAAAATTAGTGTTTAGTTTAAAATAAAAATTATCTATGATTAAAAGTTAAGAATATTTAATATTAAATTTTTAGAATTTCTAAATTATATTAAAATTCTACTTATTATTAAAAAATAAAAATAATAAATAATAATTTTAACTAAATATCTTGATATTTGAGAGAAATGTTATTAGAAAATTAAACATAATAAAAAGAAAGTATAAAAAATAATTAATTATGCATATTTTAATTCTCTTATATTCTCTTTCTTTTTTTAAAAAAAATTCATATTTCAACTCCCTCATCTTTTTTATTACCTTATATTTTTAATTTGTCAAATTTATTTAAAATGAATTATTCTATTATATAAAAAAAAATTAAAAAAAAATTGCTTCAGATCGGTTCAGACCGATTTTTTCAGTCCAGTTTTCACTGATTCTTGATCGGTTCTTGACCGATTTTTTGATTGTCTGATTTTCTAATTCAATCAAATCGGACCAGAGATTAGTTCTCGATCCAACTAGTCGAACAGACCGATCCGATCCAGTTTTAAAATCCATAATATATATATATATATATATGTGCACGCACGGGCACATGTGTGTGTGTGAAGGAATAAATACTATCATTTTTTAAAATATTAATATTAAACGAATCATGAGAAAATTTTTGTTTAGTCACTGTGTGAGATTCCTCGTCATAATTCAACTTTTTAAAGTTTTTCGCCTTTGCTATTCTGGTGATACAAACGTAAAATTTAGTTGCTCCACTAATATGAGCCCACTTTTTTACAGCCTGTTTGATATGTAAAAAATTAAAAATATGAATATAAAAAAAAATATATAATATTTTTATTGTTTATGATTAAATAATAATTTATAAATAATATTAAATAATAATAGATAAAATACTTATAATACCCAAAATTTTCATTTCCTTTTCTTTTTCCATCAACAAACCAAACATGCCGTTAGTCTTCCTTGTTTTCTTACGCTAATTGATTGATATACTTTATTTGCGGTCTTAACACGCAAGTGCAGGTAGCTAAAGTCCAAAGCAACGAAATGTACAATTCAGTGAATTATGCATCAAAACGCTATTTTTAGTTGGAATCTCTAACTCTACATTGTACCAAATTAAAGTTGTAGCAAGAAAACCAAGTTAAAACATGAATTTCTGATTTTGAAATAGCATTATTTTGTTTGTGTTGATTAATAATTATATGATTGCAGTCTACTGAAGAAAATGTATATATATATATATATATATATAATTGTATGATTGCAATTGTAATATAACTTATCTATCAAAGTACATTTATTCTTTTCTTCTAAGCACGTGAATGCATTTTTCCTCAAGTCTTGTGCGAGCTGTTCCGATATTAATTTATTTCTTCGATGTGTATTCAGATTAGGACCATATCAGTAGACTATCCCCTCATTCTTCCCGGCATTCTCTTGTTATTGTATATATAAATAAAATCATATTGAAGAATGTACATAGGAGAAGACGAATAGGTAATTTTGCATAAATATATAAAATTAAAAAAAATTAAACTAGTAAGATGTTACGTAGAGTAACTTAAGAAAGTATATTTGATCAAAAATTTCATAGACACAAAAAGATCTTGTTAAGAAAATATTATAAAAGGCTGTGTATATATTAAAAATCAAGTAGAATTTATAAGACTTTGTTGACATGATATTTTACTAGAATATAATGACAAAAATAAAGAGAAAGAAAAAAAAGCATAATATATTATATGTTATCTTAGTTTGGACTTTTTTATTTTATATTTAGTTCCCTTAAATTACAAAAATTTTTCTTTAATTCAATCCAAATTTAAATTATAATAAGAATGGTATTACTTATGCTCACCATTAATACAAGATTCAAGTTCACTTTAACTTTACAATACTTAGATTTTAAACAAATCCATCCAAAACTTTTTTCACAGAAAGTTTTATATTAAGCTTATACTAAATTTATTTTCCTCATACTTAGAAAGGATATAAAAATTAGTATAAAAATATATTTAAAAACCTTGTTAAGAAGACATACAATAAGCTCATCCTTTAAGCTATCACAAGCTAAATTTAATCATAAACTAAACTCAAACAATTATGATGAAGAGAACAAGAACTATAATATAATTTAACTTTTTTAGCTTTTCTTCTATGTATTTATTCTATCTTGTTCTTCTTCCTCCTCATCTTCTTCTTCTTCTTGTTTTATATATAGAAGCCTTAAAATGTAATTATTGAAAATATAACTTTTAAAATAACCATTTAAAAGAGAGAGAAATTCTCGTCAAGAAGTATGGTCATATATGGAGCCAGAAACGAACAACTTTTCGTCTTGTAGACGAGCTATGCTTTCCTTCTATATTGATTTTGTATCAATAATGCAAAGGGAGAAAACTCCTTTTCTAACTCTTCTTATCTTTAATAAATCGCATTTAATATTAGTAATAAAGATTTTCAATTGAGATTAAAGATGGAGTGGCAGCATTAACAGTGTGTCTCTTTTTCTTCCATTAAGTATTATTTTGTGGTAAAAAACTTTTATCTACTGTGACATGTTCCATTCGCTTTTCTATTTTATTAGCTGATGGTATTTTTGAAAAAAAAAAAATCCTCTTTTAATTGTGATTGATTAAAGCAAAAATGGGAGAAAAACTTCCAGCAACATACGGCTAACACTAGTCACTTTTAATTTCCCTCGACTGCCCTTTTGAGCCTAAGTCTTGTGCTGGTCCGCATATCTAATGAACGTGTTTAGATCAATTATGACCATGTGAGATTCAGTAAATTATTCTACCCTTTCTCAATAGATTATTCTACTCTTTCTTCTCAGAATAACGGGTGAACAATTCTCAAACATGAAGCACAATAACCGAGGCTCCTGTTATGACTAATTGACTATAAACTTTGAGGGGTTGAAGTCTACGTAATTAAAATATGTTTGGTATAATGATGTAAAGAAAGTGAGAATATAAAAGATAAATAAATGAGAATAAGTAAGATAAAAAAATATTATTATATTTTTATTTTTAATGATTAAAATAATAATTATAAAAATATAATAAATATTGCATAATTATATTAAAAAAAATACCTCCACATCCGCGTCGTAATTTTTTATCAGGGTATAAAAGGAAAAACACTGACTCCTACTAGGCGTAGGTACTAGTTAGTAGTGTAATAGAAGGCGTAATTGAAGTCCTATACAAGGTACTGTGTATGCTAAGCATGATCGGCAAGGCATAGAGGAGTTTGGATTCGAGTTTGGATTCGCTACTGTTGAAACTTGTGTGTTATTGTATTGTTGTAAGAGAGGCAAAGTATGTTTTGATTTTTCTTTTTTTTTATTTGAAGTTAAATTCAGTTCTCATTTCAAGCTAAATTCACCCAACAACACAATAAAACAACGGCAAAAATCTAAACACAGCATAGGGGAAATAAAACATTAATTCGAAGCTTGATTTGACGTAATGTAGATGGTATAATTGATAGGAGTTATTCGCTTGAAAACTTTCGTAATTCATATCACTAATTTTTATATTGTCATATTAAAATGTCATTCTCTAATTTATATTATTAGTTTATTGTTCATTTTTTAAAATCATCTTTTAATTATGATTAATTAAAGTAAAAGTGGAAGAAAAATGCCGTGCAACACACTGGTAACTCTCTAGTCACTTCGAATTTCCCTCAACGAATCGTTTGACCCCAAGTCTTGGTCCTCATATCAGACTCAGCAGACTATTCTACTCTTTCTTCCCAGCTTCCTCCTAGTGCTCTATAAAATAAGATCAAATATAGGGTATCTCCATACAAAGCAATATTCTATCTTCATCACTCCGAACATGAAGATTGTTAATCTTGCCATATTTTGGCTTCTGGGTTCGATGTTTCTCTTCCTTCCTGCAGCTTCAACTAATTATGGTCATGGTGGTGAGAAAAAAGCAGCGAACTAACTCCCTTTGGAGTGTTCTATCATTCCATTACTTTCATTTTGTTTCTGCAATTTGTTATATGACGATATTGCACATACATGCAGCCTCTCAAAGCGACCTGCAGGACTTCGATGCTATCCCCAAAAGGCGTGCGGTTTTTTCTCAAAGCCGTTTTTTCCGTACTCCTCCTCTTCGTCCTCCTAATGGAAGGCCAATCCATTGTGGACCTGGCCGTCACCTGTCATTTAACTGTCCTCCTTGATCATCCATTCACTAAGGGATCGATTTTTTTAAGTTTTTTATTATAAATTTTTTATAAATTTCAAAGAGAAATATATAATCTCTTTGAAATTTATAAAAATTGTACCATACAAAACCTTAAAAAATTCAATCTCAATCAGATTAGAGATTTGCTTGGTTTTTCCCTCTAAGTTTGGACAAGTCTTTATTTCAGGCAAGAATAAATGTTTTCCTCGTCGTTTTTTGAGCAATTTTAATTTCTGTACCCGAAATCCACCGATAGTCTATTTAGACGCTATTCTTACTTGTTATATGAATTTGAGTATCTTCGTTTAATAATTATCTTCCTGCCAATTAAGTAGGGTCTAGTACTTTCTTTCTTTCTTTTTTTTTTTAATTATATGATAAGGGTATGTTCGAAAATGGATGCATCAATTGAGACAATATATTATCTCAAACAATTTTAAGAGAGCACCCGTATTTTTTTAGATTGCATTCGTGATGCATCCAATGTGCATGTAGTTATAGCATGATAAAATCCATGTTGAAATGCTGGACGGTTTTGCATTTAAATACATTATTATACGTAATGTTGTAATCGATAATTATTAAATAAATTATTTCTGTTATCATAATATATAAAAGTATAAGCCATTTTATTTAGAATGTTATTAGGTTTTTCATTTTTTTGGAGAAGTATAATTAAGACTTAGTATTGGATGAAACTATATATCCTTTGAGGCCAATGGCTATTCTAGTGTTATAATTATATATATGTATATATATATATATTCAGTTACAAATATTTAATTTGGTAATTAAAATATTCAAAAATTAATTTAAATACATATTAATACGTGAATACCTCCTTAAAAAAATATTTTTATTCCATCCAATTTCTTATTTGCAAACACATTAATAATATATATATATTGTGTGTGTGTGTGTGTGTGAGTGTGTGAAGGAATAAATATTATCACTTTAAATTCAATTATCACTTTTTTAAAATTAATATTAAATGAATAATGAGAAAAACTTCTGTTTAGTCACTACGTGAGATTCCTCATCATAATTCAATTTTTTAAAGTCTTTCGCCTTTGCTATTCTGGTGTCCATCAATGACGACAAAATATTGAATACAAACATAAAATTTAGTCGCCGCACTAATATGAGCCTACTCTCTCAGTCTTCCTTGTTTTCTTATGCTAATTGATTGATATACTTTATTTGCGTTCTTAACACGCAAGTGCAGGTAGCTAAAGCCCAAAGCAACGAAATGTATAATTCAGCGAATTATGCATCAAAACGCTATTTTTAGCTGGAATCTCTAACTCTACATTGTACCAAATTAAAGTTGTAGCAAGAAAACCAAGTTAAAACATGAATTTCTGATTTTGAAATAGCATTATTTTGTTTGTGTTAATTAATAATTATATGATTGCAGTCTACTAAAGAAAATGTATATATATATGTATATATATATAATTGTATGATTGCAATTCTAATATAACTTTGTACAGTTATTCTTTTCTTCCAAGCACGTGAATGCATTTTTCCTCACGTCTTATTAATTTATTTCTTCGATGTGTATTCAGATTAGGACCATATCAGCAGACTATCCCCTCATTCTTCCCTGTTGAAGAATGTACATAGAAGAAGACGAATAGGTATTTCTGTATAAATATATAAAATTAAAGAAAATTAAACAAATAAAATGTCAGCAAAAATTTTATAGACACAAGAAGATTTCGGCATCAAAATATTATAAAAGATTGTGTAGATATTAAAAATCGAGTAGATTTTATAAGATTTTGTTTACATGATATTTTACCAAAATGCAATGATAAAAATAAAGAAATAGAAGAAAAAGTATAATATGTCATATATTATCTTAATTTAGACTTCTTTATCTTACATTTAGTTCTCTTAAATCACAAGAATTTTCTTCAACTCAATCTAAACTTAAATTATAATAGGAATAGTTTTACATATGCTCACTATTAATATAAGGTTTAAACTCATTTCAAACTTTACAACACTTGGATTTTATATAAATTCACCCAAAATTTCTTTCACAAAGAGATATGATAGATTTCTTTCAATTTTCAATGCTTCATTTATTGCTCTCTGAGAATAAAAAGTAATTTTTCAATCTAATATAATATATTATGCAAAAGTAGCAAATTTCAAAAATGTCCAAATAATCCGAATGCTTTATTGAAATGTAAGTGTACAATATATGACAAACATTATTCGAATTGCTATCTATTTTTATTTTTTATTCATTTTTCCTAAATGTATATTCCTTTAATTATTTTGGTGTTGCTACTGTTCATAAATTTAGAGAACAAATTTTATTTTAATGTATTTCATTTTTCTTAAGTAATTGTTATTATTTATAAAATTAAATTTAATAACATATATCAATGCAATAAATAATAAATAATATTTAACTATTTTTAACTTAATACTTTTATAAATTTATTTTAAGAATTTTGTTATTATCAAAATAATTTAACATGATATCAAAATCTTAAAACCAACTTATACATATAAAGGGTATCTTCATACAAAGCAATATTATCTTCATATCAGTCTAAAACTTGAAGATACTTTTATTTTTCAACCATATTTTGGCTTATGGGTTTGATATTTTTTATATAAACATACCTAGATGGGGTGGACAGGTGTGGTATGCAAAAAATTAAACAATACAAAATTTTGTTGATATAGAAGTGGAAGAAGCACAAAATGAAGCGAGCAATTACTTAATGGAATAATCAAATAGTAACTAAATGAAGTAAGCAAATGTTAACAAATAAGATAACTTGCAATAAGCAAGTGGAGTAAGCCTTTAAAATAGTAGAGTGAGCAATTAAAAATTAAATGCAAAGAGTGTTAAACATGAGTGAAATGTGGCAAATAGTAAATTGATAGAATGAGCTAAGTATGAACAAGTGGAGCAAGTTTAACACTTATAGATAAATCGAGTTGATGTACTATAGATGGAGTAAAATTGTATAAAAGTGAAAGATCTTCCAAAAGTGGAAGAAGTAAAAAGTGAAAAAATTAAAAGAAAGGAGGGAAGAGAAAAACACTTAACAAACTTCATTTTGGTCTAGTCCCTCAGGTCTAAGTTCAATTCCCTTAAATTTTAAAGGATTTTTCTTCAATCTTTTAAAATAATATCATAGCAATAATGGTTTTCATATGCTCACTACCAACATAGATTTTACAAACTCACTTTAAATTTGTTAAGGTTTTTTTACAACTCACCCTTAGCTAAATCTCTCAAATAGAGGTTTATAATAGAAATATGACAAATTCTCCCTTTGAAACAAGTTATCTAAGTTCAAAAATGCTTCTTATAAACTAATAAACCAGAGACTAAGATTATGAGTTTCAAACACAGTGCTCACAATGATTTATAATGATTGTTATACTTTTGCACTTGGATCTCTTGTGTGTGTGTGTGTGTGTGTATCTTTAATGGCTCCTAACCATTAGAGATGATTTGATAGTGGCAAATGCTTTTTCATTGGAGTAGAGAAGGCATGTCTCCAATGTTCACAAGTTTTCACTTTTGTAACAACTTGCAGCATAAATAATGCTTCCCATGCTATTCATTTTGTCAAATCATGATAAATGCTATTAAATGCCCAATTCATAAGTTAAAGAAAACTTATCATATTTACATATAGCAAAGACAATTGTAGTAGAGAGAGAGGTAAAAAGAATAAAGTTTTCATACTAGGTTTACATTTTGCTTAAACAAAAGTAATCCATCTTTTATCGTATATCCATTAATGTTTTTGTTTATAGATAATAATGTTACAAACATGGGTTAGCAACAAATGGGTTTTTAGATGAATGGATTTTGACTTTTGCAATAATCAAAGTCATGGGCTCTATCAACATTGGGCCAACAATTTCTCTTTCTTCTAGCTTCAATTCATGCTTATAGTGGTAAGAGAAAAGTAGTGAGCTAACAACCCATTAGATTGTCCTTTCATTCCATATTTATTTTGTTTTTGCAATGTAGGTCTTAATAATTGATGAATTTAATTACTATAAAGTGTAATAAATGCAAGACTAGTCACTCTCATGCTACGATAATCCAACTCATATCAGTCGATTTCACAATTTCATGTAAATAGAAAAATAGGACTCTATATACCCATAAATTTTCTCTTGGTATTAAATAAAAAAAATGGACTTATATGTAATTATTTATATTTTTGTAATCAAATTTGTTAATCAAAATGTGATAAGCATGTATATATTTTTTAATTAAAATGATAGTTATATAATTTAATTGAAAAATTATATACTTATGTACAAAAATCATATAAATATTACATTATTATTGAATAATCATATATTTGTCATATTTTATTGAAAATTTTGAGAGTAAAGATATGAAAAACTATATCTATATTCCTTAAAAAATATATTTTTCTCAAATTCTTTTTTAATATTTTCATCTTTTTCCTTGTACATTTTACTCACACAAAAAACACATATATAAACATAAATAACCTCCTTGACCTTAGATATGATATAGGCCTTATTATCACTTTTAAATGCATGCATATGCATGATTCTTTCTTTCTTTTTTTTAATCATAATAAAACAAAAGTTTGAACTTAAAATGTTTTGTTAACTTATACTCTTCACTACTAAATTACACCTAATAACTTTATATGGCCATATTTAATCAAAAGATAATTGTTATTAGATACCCTTCTATAACTTACAAATTAAATCATTATCAGTATGCTAGCTTTTAATAGCCATTGACCATGGGGCCATTAAGGCCTATTAACACAAGACATCAAGATTTTATGAAATGAAGCATGTATCACACAAAAAGGAATGTTCTATTCCTTGCATGATCCTCTTATTTCTCTATAAATAAGATCACAGGATATCCCTATATATAAATACTATGAAGGCATTGTTCTATCTCTAGACTTCTAGTAGTAGCATTCATTTTCTAATAAACATGAAGATGGTTTTTTTTAATCAAAACCAATTTTTTTAACTAATTATACTATCAAATCCATGTGAGAAAAAAATTGCATCCAAATGTTCTAGATTGTGAAAATCATACCTTATGAATAAGATTTTAGGGCTAGCACATTTTTTTAGGAAAAAATTAGGTTTTTGTGATATAATGAAGAGTCAATGATTATTATATGAGTAATTAGTTAAAGTTAGTTATTATTAGTTTGTTAGATGAGTGGGTAGTATAATTAATAAGTAATTATTATTGTATAATTAATTAGTTAAATTAAGTTATTATTAATTTGTTTGATAAGTAGGTGGTATGATTAAGAAGTAATCATTATTGTATGATTAATTAGTTAAAGTTAGTTATTATTTTGTTTTAGTGTTAGTTATTATTAATGTGTTATATATAATAAATATTAGTTATGTAACAATTAATTAATAAATTTAGTTAAATAATAAATACTAATAATTATTAATGTATTAAATAAATAAAGATAGAGAAAATTGAAGAAATTTGTATGAATATATAATTAAAAATACAAATTACTGTGTGAAAAATTAAAAACAATATAATGTGCTTTTACATGTGTGATAAAATTGAATTAATATTACTGAGACTATTTTTCATAATATACAAAAAATAACGTATTGAATTACATATATTAAAAGTAGTAGCTACCAATGCCACAATGAACCCTTTGCCTTTTACGTTGCGGTTGCCCTTGGCTTAAATGTTCTTTATGTTCTTAATATAGTAAATTGTTAATAGGAACATGTAGTGAATAATTTAGATCGAATGTGAGAGAATGTATTAGAGAAATCAAACGTTAAGGGATCACGAACCTATAATGTGACGATCCCCTAATTTCAAAAAATTGACCATTAGACTTAACATTAAAGATAATTGATCATCAAATAATGACATGAATGACTCAAATTGAGAGGATTCGTGAGATTTAAATTGTGATAACAATAAATGAGGCACATGATAGGAGGGATTAGTACTACTAAAATATGTATATTAGCCATTTAGCATAAAAGAAGATGGACAGACTGTGTCACAACACCTCCAACTAGTATAGATGATATTGGAATACTAGTATCATAATAATTTTGTTCATCTTGGTCAATAATGGGCAATCGGGTTAACACGTAACTCTCACATTTCTTACTTAGCCTTCCCTTCAAAATTTCTAATTATGGTAAATCAAGTGTAGGTAGAGCAAGATAGGAGGCCATTGTGAAGTGCTATTCCCAAGAGCTAGTAAGATGTTCATTTGGTCATGACTCACCTTCTCTCGATAGTTTATTTGTAAAAGGTCATGAATGCTCAATTTATAGAGGTTATCAACAATACTGGCTAAGAAAAAAGTTACACTTATAAAACAAGGAGATATTATGTATTAATTAAAAGATAATAATAAGGGTGACAAGTATAAAAAAAATTTATTTCAAAACTAGCAATATCATCGATGAGGTGGATCCAGTGACAAATATGTGTCCAATACCATTGCATGTATTGGAAAGTGTGATCCATAGTTGCTGTAGCCATGGGCGTTTGAGATAAAGCATCTTATCATGTATTCCATGTCTTAGTAAAAGCCCATATGCTTTTCTTGCCAATTTGTTGAAGTTTTTTCTTGTAATTGTAATGTATAGATAGCTTTCAAATTGATTGAAGAAGTAAAGATTGGTTGATACCTACCAAACTAGGGTAGCACATCATTTAGGTAGTGTTATTTTATGATATGAAAGCAAATAAGTGGTATCAAAGCTAAGCAAGTGTCTCAAGATGCTAAGTGATATTGTGGGATAAACTCTTGCACATTGTTTAATTCATATGCCTTCTAAATAATTTATGCACAAAACATAAAAGTGTGATAATAAATATATCATATACAATAGTATGTAAAGTGAATAAACCTTATTGGCTCACATTGTGTCTAACAAAATCTGATATTGCTACAAGGCCATGACACCCGAGTAGAAAGATTATCCTACATTCTTTCATCTATGGTTTTAAGCAAACACATTGCAACACATTAATAGAGGAATAAATAGTATCTTGAAACCATATAATATATATAAATTGTTTGTTATGTCTTACATAAATCCTAAAAGAGGTAGTATTAGATAGATATCTGTTTGAAGATTTGGCTACAGAGGTTTCTGTTATGCTAACATTAAGAATATATCCCATGCCTAAAGGTGAAATAGGACTAGACAACCACTTATACCTTGCTCTTTAGGGTTAGTTGCATTATAAAACTCTCTATATAAGTAATCTAATAGTATAGATCCCCAACTATACTTATCAATTTGTTCAAAATCCCATAATAATAAGAGGTATATTAAGTATACGTTATAACTAGACTTATTCGGTATAAGATAACAACTGATCAACCTTAATATATATGCATACGTAAATCGTTACACATCTTCGTTATTTTGCATCATCTAATAGTTCATTAAAGTCTTTAACCAACTAACTGATGACGACCATTTGTCCAGTTATTTTACCATTTGGTAGTGTCATAATTTTTGCCCAACGATTTACTTTAACTTTTCTAAAATGATGTCTAAATCAACCTTCATTATTTTTACTTTGGCGTACTCAAATATCATGCCTTCTGAATCATCATAAATTTGTTTATTTACAAATATGCATACAATCTCACTCTTATTAGTTATTATTTTTTTCTATAGTATGATTTGCAAACAAAATAAATATAAAAAAAATTAAATTCAAGCAAAATAAATACAACCAACAAATAAACGTGAACAAAATAAATATATCAAAAAATTAATGCAAACATATTAAATGTAGCAAATAAATAAATGTAACCAAATTACATATAAAAAATAAATGCAAACTAAATAAATATTACAAAAAAATTAAATGCCAAGAAAATGAATATAACACAAAAAATGAAAACATAATAAATATAACAAAAACAAAATAAATGCAACTAAAATAAATATTAAAAAAATGGAAATATAATAAATATAGAAAAAAATAAATGTCACTTAAATAGATATAAAAAAATTAATGCCACCTAAATAAATATAACAAAAAAATTTTGATGCAAACAAAATAAATATAACAAAAAGATAAATGCAACCAAAATAAATTGAACCAAAAAATGCAAACAAAATAAATATAAAGAAATAAGTAAAAATAAATAAATATAACACAAAAAATTAATGCAAGCGAAATAAGTATAACAAATAAGTAAAGGCAAAGATAATAAATATGACAAAGAATTAAATGTAAACAAAATAAATATAAGAAAAAAATTAAATGCATACCAAATAAATATAACAAAAAAATAAATGCAAATAAAATAAATAAAAAATGTAAAAGAACCAAACATAACAAAAAAATCAATGCAAATATAATAAATATAACAAACAAATAAATGCAAGCTAAATGAATATAAAAAAAATAATACAAATAAAATAAATATAACAAAAAAGTTAATGGGAACTAAATAAATATAACCATAAATAAAATCTAACCAAAATAAATATAACATAAATAATTTATGCAAGCAAGATAAATATAACAAGATAATAAATAGAAACAAAATAAATATAAAAAGATAATAAATATAAACAAAATAAATATAACCAAAAAATTAATTGCAACTAAAATAAATATAACAAAAAATTAAATACAAATATATAATTTAATTAATAAATATTTATAAAATAAATGAAAAATTACACAGACCTTAATCAATTAGAGAAGGAAAATTGAGAGGTCGAGTTGAACATTTTTAGAAATCAAAGTTAAAGAATTAAAATTGAAAACTACGAATTTAAAAGTTGTAAATAATAAAAGCAAAATGATAAAAAATATATATATACCAACTAAAAATGAAATGCTAAAGACAAGTTGAAGAAAAGAGCCGTCAAATTTTGGAGATGAGCTGGAAAAGAGAGACGAAGAAGGAAAGAGTCCTTATGCATTTACAATGATGCAAAACATGAAGGGGGGAGGAAATTTGGTTTGCATTTCGAACTGAAGGATTTGACAAGCCAAGGTTATATATGCGTTCTATGCTAACTCTTTAGCCTGCAACGTTTATATATATATATATATATATATATATATATATATATATATATATATATATATATATATATATATAATTAAAAGTAAACTTTCAATTTGTTTTAAAAAATTAATTAGAAGTTTCAATTTAAAAAAAAATTAATGAAAGTTGAAACCATACCTTGTCATGGACCATGATAGGCTTTTATTTATTAAAAAAAAATTTAAGTGAAAGTAAGACCAATTAATTCCAACTTCGATCAAATTAATAATATTTGAGTGTAATATTTTATATAGATCTATATTTTATAAATTTATTTTTTCAAATAACTGGATTAAGCACAAAAAATCCATAGAAAATTGCTTTTTCTGCCATATTTTGGCTTCTGGATTGGACTCTTTTACTTCCTGCAGCTTCAAAACTAATAATTATGCTCTTGGTGGTAAGATAAAAGCAGTCAACTATATATATATATCTTGTTCCATTCATCTCATTTAGATCTTGTTTTTACATTAAATTATGTTTATTACAAAAAAAATTACATCTAACATGCAATCTTATAATCAAGTTGTATAATTTATTGTTTTAAAATAGTGCAATTTGCTTCAATCTTTATATATATATATATATATATGATAGATTTGCATATGTATCTTCAATATTGATGGATTTGTTGTTTATTTATATTAATATGCTATATTTCTCATAATATATTAGATTTTATTAAGCAAATATATAATAGAATCTGAGGATGAATATATATCAAAGGTGAAAAATTGTTAAAGTCTCTTAGAATATCACATATTTTATATTCTATCTAATTAAAATAATACAAATCAAATAAAACCTACCCACAAATAATTTTTAGAATAACAAATATATTTTATACTATATCCAATTATTCAATTAAAATAATATAAATCAAACAAAATCTGGCCCACAAATAATAATTTCTCCAAATTTCTTTTTAATTGCTGCAGAAAATTTCACCCCTCCAGTTTCATCCACTCTTTCTAAGAAAGCACATCTCTCTCCATCGAAGATCTCTCACATAACCAACACCATCCTTTTCGCCCCTCTAGATACATCCTCTCTCCCTCTCCACCAAAGTACATCTCTCTCCATCTGATTGAAGAAGCTTCCTTCGATTATCAGGTTCAAAATTGAAGCGAAAATCAAACAATGGAATAAATCGAACCGGAGATGATGTTAAATTGTCAAAAATTGCTGGGAATTTGGACAGAGACCAATGGTGGTGCTTTTCTTTATTATTTTCCTAAAGGTTCAAAACGACAGCGTGGGAAAATCAATGAATGAAGATAAAGCATAGCATAAATGTATATGTTCAAATGGGTTTGAGAATTCTGTGTTCACTCCATCATCTACGATTTCCTCTTCTGGTCCAGCTAATGTTAAGGATGTGCTTCGTTGGGGAAGGTGGATAAGGTGGACAATAAGGGGAAAGAACTCTCTAAGACTTTTGTTGCAGTTGATCCTAAAGTTCAAGCACTCATTGGTGATGGTAAATGTGTTAATTGTAATTCACTAATACGTTAAAAAAAATTGATCCCAAGTCATGCCCGAAAATATTGTTCTTAAGAGTTATTCCGTCACAGGTTAGCAACTCGCTAAGCTTAAATAGATCCTTCCTGTGAAAATTCACAAAGAAGTAGAACAATAGAGAATGAAAAACATAAAGCAAAAGGGAAGAGGAGGAAAGCTAGATAGCTTAATGACTTGGTATATCTTGAACTGCATTATGCACCGCCTTTTATAGGCCGAGAACACAGATAGGAACGTTAGGCAGCAATAAAACTGATTAATGGTGGCTTAATCACAATTAATGAAATCAATTTTGAACATTGGAATTAAAAGTAATTAAAGGAAGACTATTTCTAAATGTTGGGATTAAAAATTGGTTAATGAGAAATTAAATCGGTAATTGAAAACCTCAACATCCAGAAATTTAAGGTCCCAAATTCAAAAACTGTTAAAAACAAGATTTTTTTAGTAAACTTATTTAAAAAAATATTTTCGGATTTTGCAAAAATATTTTCAACAAAAATGCCTAATACTGTATCTAACTCACGCGCAGGAGGAGAAATCAAAAGTTTTCAACTGTGTTAGCCCATTGTTGTGTGCGCGAGCCTACTCTTTTTCTTGGGCCATTTACTTGCTCATAAATCTATCTTAGTATTTATACACTAAGACTTTTTTTTGTTTTGAGCAATGTGAGACTTCTTTTGACACACACTAAAGTTCTAACAAAATGTTTGACAAAAATGAGAAGAGGTCCAGCGAAGAAAGACTCTTCCACTCCGCTTTTGGAAAAGTCCTCTTATGCATGCTCAATTCAGGGATCCATCTCATGAAAAAGATTTTATTTATTTATTTGATTTTTTTTGTTCATTGTTTCTATCATTGTTAATGTTGGCTTGCTCCTATGTTTGGATATGTTCTGATATCTACCAAAGAGGTTGTTGGTGAAATTACATACATATAAATGATAAATATGTATAACATTAGGACCTCTTATTGTTTTTCTTATATACATATTCATTTTCCTATTAAAATAAATGCTAAAAGATGGAAACTCATGTGTATAGTTAGCATTATTTGCTTATCAATTATAGCTATAGCTTTCTGCATAATTTGACATATTATATTGAATCTAAATTTAACCCACCATCAAAATACTAGTCCACTGACAATTTCAGTATAAATATACTAGGGCAGACCACTAGTTCCTATGTACAATCAAGATATCTTATACATCAGCTACTTACAAATCCAGTTTTTAAGTAACATAAAAATCCATATTTGCTACAGAAAAATATCATAAATCAAGAAAGAAATTAGGATAGATCAACAAAATTATAGGAAACTAAGTAACTAAAATATGCTCATTTGAGAACAATAAAATATTTCTAGAGCAATCCTTCTGATGTTCAAACCAAATAAGTCATGTATATTAGCATGTAGCATTTGAGACTATACGATTTACTTAAGCCTCTACTTGATGAGGTTTTCCATTTAAAGCAGAGTTAATAACAACTAAAAATTCCTTTTAAACTTTATAAATAGCCTAGTATAAGGCAACAAAAAGTAAAAAGTACATGTCACATTCAGGATGTATGTTTGCTCTCGCAATCAATTTTGCATATACACCACGTTTGTCTTTTTAATATTACAATCTCATCACAATTTGAATAGCCCATGCCATAGCTAAATATGTTTCATATGAATTTTATCATACTGCACTATTTCTACTTTCACACATCATCTTATTATGCAAGCCAGTATCATTCTGTGCTAAACATTTATAAATATAGTGGATGGTGGAAAAACAAGTGTTATGCAAAATCAGCTCCAAGCTCATATTTTTTTGATGTAAATGAAAGTGCTTTTGAAAAAGATTTCTTGGTTTACAAGTAGTGCCTATCAACCCAAAGACAAAAAGGCTAACTAAAGAAAGCCATAGTTCTTAAAAAACAAACTAATATGTGTTTAGAGAAAATAAAGGATAAAAAAAACTCCATTATGCCTTGGACATTGAAGAAAATAATGGAAGCTTAAATCCAGGTGAATGCACAGATGTACCATCAATATTCACAGGCAATTCCTTTTGTGGTTGCCTAGGAAGCACGAATACAGCTGTTAACAAGCCGTACCCATACTGAATATGTATTCGATACGGATACACATACAGTACAAATACAAAAATATTTAAAACATTTTTTTTATTTGATACGTTTCGAAATGTTTCGGTATGTACCGAAACGTTTCAGGTGCTCTGGAACGGCTCTGAAACAGATTTCGAAACGGCTCTCTCCCAAACGCCGTCATTTTTGCTGCGTTTAACCGAAAACTCTATACCTATGTTTCATCATCCATCCTTCTTCGAAAGCCCTGCATCTTTTGTTGTTCTCTAATTCCTCTGCAAATGGGACCGAAAGCCTTGCATCTCCGTTAGGTGCTGTCCCGGTGGCTGGTGGCTGGTGGGGGAAAACGATCTCGCCTCTATTCTGATCTCGTTTGTGGAAAGTTTGTTCTACACTTTGTGGCCTCTATTCTGATCTCATCTCTAAGACCAATTTTCTCGCCTCTATTTCGATCTCATTCAGGTCTGCAGTTCGTGGAAGGCTTGGGAGTTGGGACACTGCATTTTCTTTGGAGGAGGAAGGAAGAAACCGATTTTGAGCGAGGTAAGCATTTTAACCAATTACTGATTGCTCGCTAAGTTTGTCCGATGCTACATTTACCAATACTTCGAGGCCGAATGCAGAACTGTTGATCTCTATCCTGGTCTTAGATTTTTTTTTATAAGTTGACATTATTGGTAAAAAAAAAAAAAATTTAATTATCTCCTTTTTTTTTTTCGTTTAATTTAAGTTTTTAATATGATAGATGATTATATATATATATATTGCCATACCTATATCTTAAAATTTTAAAAGTTATGCGTATCGTATCGTACCTGTATTTGTGCTTTTTAGGGGGCTGCATGTATATGTCTGAATTTTACTTCCAGGATTTAGACTGTAAGTCCCTACAAGCAATTATAGAACCAGAACTAGAACCAGTTTCGACACTTTAATCCTGTAAAAATGCACTTGAAAGTCTCCAATTTTCTGAACTTGTTTCTGTGAAAACCATTGAAATAAATTAGAAAAAATCAAAGTAATCTTGATTTCTTAAAGAAAAAAGAATGATAACCAGTTTTGCAGTTTAATCCTATAAAAATGCATTTGCAGATTGCTTTTTTGGTGGAACGATTGCTGCGGATTTTGACGAAAATGAATGATTAGACAATATTGCTTCCACAATAAGTCCCTGCAGATTTTGGCATGCAAGATATTCAAAATTTGGGAGAAAAATAGAAGAGTCCAGCAGGATTGTACTTAATTTTTTTGCGGGATTTCTCTTTCCAATATTTTTCGGCATGTTTGGTTGGATGGAGGAATGGAAAAAGAAAAGTAAAATTTTGATAAAATTATAATTTTATTTTTATAATAATTATTTAATATTATTTAATAATTATTATTCAATCATTAAAAATAAAAATATTATAAATATTTTTTATTTATAAAATTATTTTTTATTTTTATTTTTATCATTAATTTTTTACATAATAAACAGGACATTAGTAGTGTGGGACCCAGGTGATTATTGGAGAGAGAGATGGAACTGGAGGCGAAAATCTTTGCAACAATTAAAAAGAAATTTAGAGAAATTATTATTTGTAGGCCCTCTTTTTTTTTTATTTGTACTATTTTAATTGGATAAAATATAAATAATGTGACATTATGAAAATACGTAAAAATTTCTTATCAAAGGCTTGGTTTCCATTTTCAATAATTAAGGTTTTAGACAATTAATGAGCTTCGACAGAGACACCAACGTTGCATTTCAAATACAGACAAATTAAAACTTGTGTAGAATATTCGTGTCATTGATCTTTCAGATAACTACATATATCAGGGGATCCCTAACCCTATTCTTGAACTTGGGCCCCAATCAGAGATTGGCAACTCAAATCAACTGCCCTTGATCTCCAATGCAACAAGACATGATGTTGTAGTAGTCCTTATGAGAGCCTAAACAGTTGCCACTTCAGAAACTCTAGATTCAGGAACAACTATATTAATACCCGTAACTTGTACTATTTTTTCTAAAAAAAATTTTATTTAATTTTGGTTGCTAAAATCGTATCAAGATTAATTATATATATATTTACTAATAAAAAAATTAATGTATTTTTACGAACTTTTGAATATTAATTCGATTTTATAATATATATCGTACAAAATTTACAACTATCTATAAAAACGTTTATAAAGTATATATATTAGACAAATAAAATAGGGGTGGTATGTCCCCAACAAATGGAGACAAGTGCCACGTAAGATGGAAAAGTTTGACAAATAATAATGTGTTTAGGACTTTCTGTCCTCTATCTCTTTGGTTACTACTTGAAAATATCTACTGGATTCATCAAAAATAAAAAAATCTACTTGAAGTGGTACGATGGAAAACTCTAAAAATTAAAAAAAAAATCGTTTCAAATTTATATACTGATATATATATATATATATCAGTATATAAATTGTGCATTTAATCTAACAAGTAACAAAGCTAAACCCTCTAGCATTAAAAAAAAAAAATTCTATTCAACTTTCTTTGAATGAGATTCATTTTTTTCGCCGCTTCAAATTACTTCGGAACGGCACATTTACATTGACACCAAAAACTATATAAATATTTGATATTTTTTGAGATAAAAATATAATTAACTAAAAATACCGCTTGCCCAAAATTTACAAATTCACGCAGGGAGTGCTAAGCGACAATACTACGCCGAGGGAGTAACTAATAAGCAATGAAATGGACAGCATTGGGAGTCTTGAGGTAGCGGTGACACGTCACGTGGCATCCAATATAAAGTACCAGCAGTGCAGGTGCAGAGGCTGCAAGAAGATGTGATATCACGCAACAAAATCTTCTTTGGAAGCCTTTGCGATGGCTTTAATAATGGAGTGCGAGGTGTCGTGAGCCGTGAATATTTTTCATTTTTCAACGTCAACTTCATTAGAGAGATAAACCGAACTCGTGAGTGAGGAGATAAGAAACTCTCCCTCTCACTCTGAGTCTCACTCTCAGTGTGTCTGTGATCTCGGAAAGAGATAGCAATGGCGACATTCCCGTTCTCTGTGAATCCAACTAGAGCGGAGGCATTTTCTTGTTGCAATTCCATCTCTGGACTTATCGGTCTCAGCTCGAAATGCTCCAAATCTAGGTTGTTGCTGATCGGAAGGACGGTGAAGTCACGGCCTCTGAGGGGGTCTTTTTCGGTGAAGAATGTGTCCAGTGGCGAGGCAGCGCAGATACTGAAAGATCCTGTTCCTCAACAAGGTCTGAAATTTTTTGTTTCTCTCAAGCGTGAACTTTCGTCGGCTTTTGATGATCCTTTTCTCTGATGTTTAATCTGTCTGCAAATTAGGTTTTGATTCTACGGTTTAGTCTCAGCTTTGGTCAATTGATAAGTAGGTGAAGGGAATAATGATTGTAGAATTCGAGGGGATCTCATCCTTATCTATTCGACTGGAATCTAGTATATGCTAGTTTTAAAAATTTTAGAAATATTTATTTCAAAGGGAATCTTTAGACGATGACCTTTTTGTTAAACTATTGCATGGATTTTAGGAGGTGGTATACCATGCTTACTCTGTCTGGGTTTTACCTTGTTAGCATAGAAAAAGGATTGAAATCCATTGGTTGCTTAGTAGCATGTGAAGAATGCATCAAAAGTCAAGCTATTTGATGATATATCAATTTTCAACCATCAAGTTCTTATCCAACACATTGGATGGTGTCCAAACTAGCTCCAGAAATGTAGTTATGGGGTTGATGATTGAAAATCATCTTAGTAAGTTGGCTTATTGTTGCATTGAGGCATAACATGTTACTCAGCAGTTGATGGGATTGGATCCTTTTTTTTATGATGACATGGTAATATATGTTTTGATGCTGGAGATGTGGTAATAAGTGGTATACCATCTAAGAATCAGGGAGCAGTCTCTAAATAAAATAAACTTTGTCCAAGCTAAGGATTGCTATTTTCATTTTTTTTCCTTTTTCGTTTCTTTGAATTTAATTGGTTGTGGGAACTAGGGATGACATAGGAAGCTTTGGTGAGAGATTATTCCTCACTTTTGCATGTTACTAACAATTATATTGGGTTCAGTGCGATCCGATTAATCGATACTGTTTGTGGATTGTTTTAGAAGCTACAACCACTGTCAGCCCAATTACACCAGATGCTGAATCTATTGCCTCAAGTATCAAATACCATGCAGAGTTCACTCCAATGTTTACTCCTGAGAATTTTGAACTTCCAAAAGCTTTCTTTGCAACTGCACAGAGTGTCCGGGATGCGCTCATTATACACTGGAATGCTACTTATGATTACTATGAGAAGCTAAATGTTAAGCAGGCATATTACCTTTCAATGGAATTTCTTCAGGTTTGTGAGGACTTTAGGCACTATAATGATTTTCACAACTGGTCGAGAAATTTTTCATATTTAAAATTTGTTTTCTGTATCATTCTATCTTGTAGGGTAGAGCATTGCTTAATGCAATTGGAAATCTAGAGCTCACTGGTCCCTATGCAGAGGCTTTGAGCAAGCTTGGCCATAAATTAGAAGATGTGGCATGCCACGTGAGATATTTCCTATCTTAATACTTTCATTTTTGTTTCAATTCTATAATACCTTTTGTGCTTTGTTTATTTGTTGCCACTGGCTTGAGTTACTGTTCATATAATGCAAAGCTTGTCAGCATCCAATTCAAAGCAATCTGGTTGTATGGAAAATCCCTTCTTTTAAGTGACCTGGTAGAAAGGAAATACAGGAGCAACCCAAAATTGCAGAAATTTCTGATACAAATAAACCATGAAGACTTCTGAGCAGAAAATCTAGTGTTAACTTAAGTAGCACTTGATATAAAAGGAAATTTTAAGAATATGGTTTTCTTACATTTTCCTTTCCACTATGATATCTAGATAGGGTTATCCTAAGTGTTGAAACGCTGAAAATGAGTACACTATAAAACCTGTCATTTGAAAGGTTGAAAATGCTCTGAATGATAGAACTGGAGTTCTTTTAGCCCCCTTCCCTGTAAGAGAAAAAGATAGAGATGGAGCTTATGAAATGGGGAACAAATATTAAAATATGAAATATTGAACTGTTTCCTAATTTCACATCATGGGGGTAAGGGTGACAAAAAAGGTTCAGAACCTTATCTGAAAATCATATAAAATTACAGCTCCTTGTAATTCTCACTTATGTGGAAGACAAGCTTCATTCTGTTGATTTTGTTTTAAAATCGACTACCATGATACTGGTTTGTGCATTGCTCACATGAGTGGATGGTGGTAGGAGGCACATTAATAAATTATAAAAATTTAGTGCCAGCTTCCTTTTTTTTTTTTTTTTTCCGCCCTTAGAATTTTAATGTGAGAACTTCTTTTGGTATAATAGAGGAATAAGGTGTTTGGTTGAATAAAATAAGAGGGCAGGGGAGGGCAGGGGAGGGCAGGGGGCCAAATTTGCCTCCCTTCCAAATTGGGGGGTTTTGGAGGGGAGGGGAGGGGAGAGGGAGAGGGAGGGTATTCTTTAAGTTTTAATTTACCTTTTTGCCCTTTTTAATTTTTTTAATATTTTAATATATTAATATTTAATAAAAATTAAAATAATTTTTTTATCAGAAATTAAAAATAAAAAAAGATTAGAATTTATAATTTTTTTAAAAAATTATTGATATAAATAAATTTTTTTATAAAAAATAAAATTAAAATAATATAAAAGGTAAATTTGTCCAAATATAATTACCTCCCCCCCTCCCCTCCCTTCCAACCAAACAAAACTCATTAAATCCCCTTTCCTTCCCTCTCCTCCGTTGAACCAAACGGAGCCTAAAGGCTTATCAAAATCTAGACTTTTTTTTTTTTTTTTCAATCATTGTCATCCAACAATAGGTAATATAATATGTTACAGTAGGCCTTAACATAAAAACAACTGAATAAAATGTATGCAGAATATCTATAATCGAAATAAGCAATACAGTCTTCAACAAGTATATAAATTCTTTCAAAAAGGAGTTCTTCCAACTTCCAATAAAATATACACTATAGGTTCAACAGTTGGGAGATTCAAGTGATATACTTCATTGTCTTATCGAGTTCCTTTTCCTAAAACTTTTCTTCTAGCTGCTGCACTATCGCCATGGTTAAGAAAACTGGATTGGATCGGCCGGTTTAACTGGTTGGGTCTGGAACTGGTTTCTAATCCAATTTGGTTGGCCCAAAAAACCTGTCAATCAAAGAACTCGTCAAAAATAGGTTTGAACCGGTTAGTAGAATTTTTCTTTTTTTCTTTTTTAATTTTTCTTATATAATAGGTTAATTTATCTTGAATAAATTTGATAAATTAAAAATAGAAAATACTAGAAGAAATATGGGGTTGAAATATAAAAAAATTAAAAAATAGAATATAAAAGAAATAAAAAGCACATATTTGGTTATTTTTGGTGTTTCCTCTTCGTTATGTCCCATTTTCTAGTAGCATTTCTTTCAAATATAAAAATGTTTGGCTAAAATTGCTTTTTTTTTTTTTTTATGATAAGTGGAATTTTAATACAATTTAAAAACTCTAAAAATTCAATATTAAATACTCTTAACTTTTAATTATAGGTACTTTCTATTTTTCAATTAAAAAATGATTTCTCAAATATTTTAAGAAATATTGAATTAATACTCAAATATTTAATATTCATTAAAATTTATTTTTTATATTAAAATTTTAATATATAAAATTTTTTAAAAAAATATTTAATCATTATCTGTTCGATCATGGTTCGACTAATTAACCGTAAATACTACCTTCACTTGGTCTAGTTTTAAAAGCACTGACTATTGCAAACCTTATTCTTTCTCTGAGCACCTACAACAACAGGAGTAATTTACTATGTTATTTAATGTTTTGATGCACTTTCGCTACGTAAATCCATTTGGGATGACTAATATTAGGAGCCAGATGCTGCACTTGGAAATGGGGGTCTTGGGAGGTTAGCCTCCTGTTTTTTGGACTCCTTGGCAACCTTGAATTACCCAGCATGGGGGTATGGACTGAGATACAAGTATGGCTTATTTAAACAGCGGATTACCAAGGATGGACAGGAGGAAGTTGCTGAAGATTGGCTTGAGGTTTGCTTGATTATTAATCAATGAGTTTTCATGTCATATACTTAGGGTAATAATATTAACTTTAGGCCTTTTTGTTCTTGTAACATTTTCTTTCTTACTTGTGACCTTTTCTCACAGATGGGCAATCCCTGGGAGATTGTCAGAAATGACGTCTCGTATCCTGTAAAGTTTTATGGCAAGGTTGTTTCAGGATCAGATGGGAAAAAACATTGGATTGGAGGAGAAGATATAAAAGCTGTCGCACATGATGTCCCAATTCCAGGATATAAAACTAAATCCACAATTAATCTGAGACTTTGGTCTACAAAAGCTGCATCAGAAGATTTTGATTTATATGCTTTTAATGCTGGCAAGCACACTGAAGCATATGAGGCTCTAACAAACGCTGAAAAGGTACTTTGGATGCATTTACATTGTGTAACTATATTTCATACGGTTTGTTACCATATTTCATTCAGTCTGTTATATTATGTAAATTCTTTCAGAAAAAGTAATTGGGCTTAAATCTGGTAGACAATGGATCGCATGGATGAGTGTGTTGGAATACATGTAATAATAACAGCATCTAACTTGTTTGGTGTACTGACAGTAATATATATTTTTTCTTAGATTATATCTTCACTCTTCAGTGAGTCTTTATCTAATGACCTGTAGAACCTTGGAGTCTAGGTCCTCTACAAACCTTGTAGAAAGCATCTCAACAACCCCTAATGATGTGGAGGGTTTGTAGTTAGTTGCTACTTTATTGCAATGTGAATGGAAAAGAAAAATACGTTTTATATACTATTTTGTCCCAAATGCAGATATGTTATATACTCTACCCTGGGGATGAATCAATAGAAGGCAAGATCCTTCGTTTAAAGCAACAATATACTTTGTGTTCGGCTTCTCTCCAAGACATCATTGCACGATTTGAGAGAAGATCAGGAGCCACTGTGAATTGGGAACAATTTCCTGAAAAGGTTGCATTGCAGATGAATGATACTCACCCAACCCTGTGCATCCCAGAGCTGATGAGGATCTTAATAGATTTGAAAGGTTTAAGCTGGAAGGATGCTTGGAATATTACCCAAAGGTATCCATAATGTTCCATTTTTTCTTTCTACATTTTTCTACTAAATATTATTTTATTGATTGAATGCTTGTTATCTGCCACTATGATCTAGGACTGTAGCATATACAAATCATACTGTTCTGCCTGAGGCATTGGAGAAATGGAGCTTGGACCTCATGCAGAAGCTGCTTCCTCGCCATGTTGAGATTATAGAAATGATTGATGAGGAGGTAATATTGCAATATTTCCATACAACTCTTACATTAGAGTTTGAGCATTAACTTGTTTCTGATGTTCATGCTTTGCAGCTGATTCAGACCATAATCTCTGAATATGGCACGGCAGATTCAGACTTATTAGAGAAAAAATTGAAGGAAATGAGGATTCTAGAAAATGTTGAATTACCTGCAGCATATGCAGATTTATTTATTAAACCCAAGAAGGCCATTGCTATTCCTAGTGAAGAGCTTCAAAATGCTGAAGAAGGAGGAGGAGGAGGAGAAGAAGAAGAGGAAGAGGAGAAGGAAGAGGAGAAGGAAGAGGAAGAAGAAGAAGAAGAAGAAGCAATTGGTAAAATGGATGGAACAGATGAAAGTCTTCTTGAGGATAAGGAGGAGCAGTTGCCAGAGCCAATACCAGAACCACCAAAATTGGTCCGCATGGCTAATCTCTGTGTTGTGGGTGGTCATGCAGTGAATGGGGTTGCAGAGATACATAGTGAAATTGTGAAGGATGAAGTATTCAATTCATTTTATAAGGTAAATATGTCAATGGACTTTGTAAATGAGTGGTTTGGTTGAGGGAGTTTTTTTTTCCCCCCTTAATTATGCTTTCTTCATTTTCTCTATTCAGGATAATGAAAAGGCACTAAACCCTTCAGAAAATTTATAATTATGCAAAAATGCACAAATGCGGTTATTTCCACATTTAGTCGTTTTGAAATAATTACATATTTCTTTTTCCATAAATGTGATTTTCCCACTTTTTATAATACATTATTGCTAGTCCCAGGAACCTTTTCCAGTAATTCCTCCTTTTCTTAAAAAATCCTCTGGTTTATGACAAGACCAAAAGGAATTGTTCATATCATTGACCTCTGCACTTGTTCCTTGCAGTTGTGGCCTGAGAAATTCCAAAACAAGACAAATGGGGTGACACCAAGAAGATGGATCAGGTTTTGCAATCCAAATTTGAGTAAGATAATAACTGAGTGGTTATGCACAGAAGATTGGGTCTTAAATACTGAAAAGTTGGCTGAACTACGAAAGGTAGTTGCCATTACTTAATATTTCTCCTTGTCTTAAATCATTATCCTGTGATTATAAAATTGAAAAGATGTTGCTTCTTTTT
Source organism: Erythrophleum fordii (assembly GCA_032878935.1). Classification (NCBI taxonomy): domain Eukaryota; kingdom Viridiplantae; phylum Streptophyta; class Magnoliopsida; order Fabales; family Fabaceae; genus Erythrophleum; species Erythrophleum fordii. The sequence continues at coordinate 19,342,306 of JAVQMF010000045.1, forward strand.
GTTTTTTGGTTTCTACCACTCCCCCCCCCCTTTTTTTATATATGTTCGGTTTTGATGCACTAGTTACAGTACTGGATAGCCTAAAGTTTCATGATACTTCTGAAAAACTTATATCCAATTTTGATCAATTCACAACATCGAATTGAGAATACAATGTCTATGGCTGTTTGCTGTGAGGCATAAAGTCGATAGGATTGAAGGAGCAAGATGAAATTGGATCAGAGGAGCTATATTCAAGTTCAGCTCAGGGAAATATGCAACCATGAAAAAAATTAAAAATGGAGCCTCATAAATATATTGTTCCTTAAAATGGAATGGTTAAGCACATTTTTGCACTGGAGTATTTTCATGAAATTTAACGAGCAATTGTAATATCTTATAAGACTTACCCTAGTTTTCTAATATCCTATAGGGTCTCCGCTTAGACATTTCAAACCTAGGAACTGAAATTAGGAATTAAAATTCTCAAATGCAGAATTTTCCAAAGTAACAAAAATGCAATCAAGAATTATAGCTACTTCTTGTAGTCTTCTAAATGTATCTATCTTGCATCAGCAGATATCCTTCAATACAACAATTTCAAATGAGTAGAACTTATGTGCTGCCAAAGTGTAGTATCTCAGGAAGCATATCAAATATCTAGCTCACTAATTGTATATGAATTCCTACTGATTCTAGGTTCTGCCCTATTTCAGTAAGCTTCCTTAAAATATATATTACATGGAACTCTAAAATTGGTATTTCTTGCTTCTTGATCTGAAAGAGTATACATTTTATGTGGATTATAATTTGTGGCACTCCTTGAAATTACTATATTATGATTGACCATTTGAGCCTGTTGTGTGTTTCTTGCATCTTCAAAGGAAGTTAGTTAATGTTTTGTTCAATCTGATTTCCAAGTATCTGTAATTAATGCTGAACAGATTAGTGTCATTTATTATTAGTTTGCAGATAATGAGGATCTGCAGACCCAGTGGAGGGAAGCAAAGAGGAGTAACAAGATGAAGGTTGTGGAATTCCTCAGAGAAAAAACAGGGTATTCTGTCAGTCCTGATGCAATGTTTGACATCCAGGTTAGATGCTGTTTTTAAATTTTCTTTCTTGTTCATCCAATTTCGATTGGGCTATAAGTTTTAAACATAGTATAGAACCTCAAGGAGGAACCGAAGGATTTAAAAGGCATATCACAATTGTCTATATCTGAAATGTTAGAGCTAAAATCTTCAGTAGCCCTTTGAAATTTTGTTAGCTGTACTTGTGGACTGGATTAATGGGTTTGAATAAAGCCATATGCTGACTGTACGAATAATTCATTGCCATGTGTTTCAAAATTTGCAGCTGTATCCCTGCACTGTTGTTGCTTGTGACATCAGTTTATAGCTTATGATTATGGTTTCTGTCCAACTGAATGGATTTATTTAGGTGAAGAGAATCCATGAATATAAACGACAGTTGTTGAATATTTTGGGAATTGTTTATCGCTACAAGAAGATGAAAGAAATGAGTGCTGAAGAAATGAACGCAAAGTTTGTTCCACGAGTTTGTATATTTGGGGGAAAGGCTTTTGCTACATATGTGCAGGCTAAGAGAATTGTGAAATTTATCACAGATGTTGGGGCTACAATAAATCATGATCCTGAAATAGGAGATCTGCTTAAGGTACAAATGACTTTCCTTTCTGGGAGTACTTTTTTGGGGTTTTGGTTTTTGTTTTGTGCAACGGTTATTACATTTGACATTGTCATAATGTCATATACCTGCTTGAAAACAATCCTACTTGAGGATAATATTTAACTTGGTAAATGGCTCTCATGTTGGTACTGGGTCATGTTATTGACTCTGATGATTGACAAGCAAGTTGCTCTAATGCTGCAAATTTGCATTTGACTCTGATGGTTTACAAGCAAGTTGCTATAATGCTGTGAATTTATAATGAATGTGCAAAGTCACACAGATAGACTTGAGTGTACTTTAACGAGAATAAAATACTGGAAGTGGAACCCCATCAGATGCGACATTCTGCTACCCACAAATAAATTACCCATTCCCCCCCCCCCCCTTCTTCCCCAAAAAAAAAAAAAAAAACCCAAAAGAAAAAGGAGAAAGTAAAGAGCCGATTGAAGTATGGAAACATGACATGAACTGTATAATCATGCCAATACTCCAAATGATGTTAAATCTTATTCAATAAGTGTTTCTTTTGCTAATGTAGTTTCCAATTGCCTTTATGGCAATCTTGAGCTACAACATTAATCCTTCCACTCTCATCTTTGATAACAGCTTCCACCTTGGGACAAATCATATTTTTTATTTTAACTTGGTCTATAATACAAGTCTCTTGAAGTAAATAATTATGGACCTCAATCTTTTGGAAACATTTTACAGATGGGGTTAACCAAGATCCTAGTCGCTTTGCTAGTTAACACTTAACACCATATATTTTAGGTGGATTTGTTGCATTGCTTCTTGTTTCTATGATGCCTGTATGTAAAATATTGATTAACTTGCAGCAAAGTCTTTCTATTTTTGAAAGCCTTTTATTCTTCTTGAAAACTTTCGCGGCTAGTAAGGATTTTAGTTGACATTACCAGGAATTGGGTTGTCATTATCTAAGTGGCAGAAATTCTCCTTGTCAACAAAAGAAAAAAAAAAAAGTTAAAAGGGATTCCAATAAAACGGTTGGAGGATGAATAGAAATATGGTTCTGATCATCTGTGTCTTTACCTAATTTTAGGATCATACCTTTTTGTTGAAAAAAGAAAGGGATCACACCATGTCATCTAAATCCAATTTGATGACAAATGAGTTTTAGAGGAGCAATTATCTTGTTTGCATCTTAGATCCCCATGAAGCTGTGTGTAAATGTCCATAGAAAACTTTGCATATAAACATGCAAGAAGCTATTCGTCAACCTTGATATAGTTTGTCAACAAGACATTTGAAATTTTCTTCTCTTTAATTATAAAAATAAAGTTTGTCATCATTCCAGTTCTCCAATATACTAACTTTAGAGATGAAACTGTTCTGTTGCATTGTTTAATTTATTAAAATTAGGAGAGAATTTTAGGGAATGATTTACAAATTTTGCTGAAGAACCTGGTGTTTTATTCTTTCTTATGCTCTTTTCTTCTTAGACCTTGGTGATGTGTTAAAATATCTTATGATATAATGGGTCTGGGTTATGTTTAAATTATATGTGAAGTAAAATGTTTTTATTCATTAATTCTATTATACTTGATTAAGTTAATAATACTTTACGTTTGTGCTTTGTTTAGTCATTTTTCTGCATATGGACAACGTGAAAGATTGTATCATTTATTTATTCATGATTGATCAGGTTGTTTTTGTCCCTGATTACAATGTCAGTGCTGCAGAGATCCTTATTCCTGCAAGTGAATTGTCACAACATATCAGGTAGTTTTACGTGCTGTGGTTGGTTTTTTTATTTATTTTTTTGGTTGATAGATTCAATTCTTTTGTTGGTTGCATACAATACTATTATCTTGCTGGTGCAAATGTAGAAATATGTTGCTATAAAACACACGACTATCCTGTGTTAAAGTTTCAACACACATAGTTTTACATCTATAATATTGAGTTAATCACGTCAAATTATCCAGTATTAATACCAACAACAATATCTCTATAATATAAATAAGATATTTATTTCCTTGCTATTAAAAGGGGCAAGTCATCTTCAAGGAATGCATCTAGATAATGTGTAAGATGTTTCTCTGATGTGTTTAGACATATTCAAGAGCCATCCATGGTGACTCTAGTACTAGAGAAATATCCGTTGGTGAATATTTTGTTGACATTTTTGGCATCTGTCCAACATGAGACTAGGAATGCAGGATGAGTGCCAGCATTCCAATGTGCAACAGCATCTATTGAATTATTGTTGTTCCATAGGAACTTGCTTGATTTCAAGGATCAAAACCTGTACTTAGATAGCAAAAATTTCTGGTTTAATAGCAACAATTTTAAGGATCAAAACATAAGTTCTTGATGTACTTAGAGAAGATACAGTCATTTCTGGTTTAACAACAGTATGTGAAATCAGTGGGTCGCACATGTATTACAGCAAAATTGAAAACAAGTTGATCCCATCAAATTCTAAAACACTTGTGTTCATTTATCTAACTTTATGACAATAACTATCACAATTTGGGTTAAGGACTCTGTTTTAGGTGGAACAATATGGCATTTCCCAAGGATAGCCTGTTTGGGTTTAGATCAGTTTCAAAGAATTAGAACCAAGCTTGCTTCAGAGAAGGAAAAGAAACCAAAAAATCTTAATTCACAAGGATCCAAATCTGACCAATCTACTAGTCTCTGAAATAAAACCAGCCCCATCAATTCAGGTTTAGTTTATTGGTACAATTGATGCAGACATCCCAAAATATGTTTGACATTCATTAACTGAATTACTAATAGAAATACAGAGACATTTTTGTAGAGCATAAGGCAGTAGATATAACTGTTAAATAAGTTCAATGACAAATTGAGACTCATACGGGTAATTGTTTTTGGTTTTGACCAAGAATTTGCTCAGTATGCTCAACTTTGATTACAACCAGCATTCTACTTAGTAACAGTATGGGCTTCCCAACTGAACTTATGGTTTAGATTACCAGTGTGTTCCATTTTTATAGATCCCAGCTTAATGCTTTGAGTGGTTAGGTTTCCCCATAAGCGTAAGCACCTTTATATATATATATTATTAGAGAGAAAAGAAAGTACAACTTATAGGGTAGGACATCCTCAAACCCAAATAGCTAGAAAAGCGTCAAAACAAATAGCCCTTTAAAACTAGTAGATGTAGTATAGCCAGCCAATCTCTTTTCATATCAGATATAGTGACTGCCTCAAAAAACCCATATCCAGAATACCAAAGAGAAGCCACATATAAATCCTGTACCATAAGATACGTAAGAGTGAAGATATATGCCTTTTGAAGATGCATGCTATCCTTTCCAACCATGCAAACCAGAGAATCCATGAATAGCAGATAGCCACAATGTTTGTTTTCCTTGTTAGTTGTTACCAAAACATTTAAAACAACTTAGGAGAAACTATTCTAGGATGGTAGGATACTATGTATTAGTTCTGTGATACTAGAACTTATAATTCAGATTGACTTTTGTGAACCTGTTTAATTCAACTAAGAAAGGAGCTATAGAAGTAATCTCCAAATGGTGGGACATTACAGTTAGTATTGTTGCCATTATTGCTATTACTTTGATACCTAGCCCGCTTTGCCAACCTAATTTGGTCTTTCCTGTTTTTCCCTTCATCTTTAGTACTGCTGGAATGGAGGCCAGTGGAACAAGCAACATGAAATTTGCCATGAATGGCTGCTTACTGATTGGAACATTGGATGGGGCCAATGTTGAAATAAGGGAAGAGGTTGGAGTAGACAACTTCTTCCTCTTTGGTGCCAAGGCTCACGAAATTGCTGGGCTTCGGAAAGAAAGAGCTGAGGGAAAGGTTAGTCTTATACTCTTATCCAATGCCTACCTGGTGAGCCATTGTAGTCTGGATTGTTGATATATTTGATGCCATTCTGTTTGGGACGTGAAAATTCCTCCCTAGAAGTTTTAAAATATGAATCATTGTCAAAGAAACCCCCCCCCCCCCCAAAAAAAAAAAAAAAATCTTCATTAGAGGTTTTGTACATAATCCTTGTTATTTTGGGAAATCCTGAAAGCATTTTGTTTCCTTAGACATTCACTGCTTATAACCTAGCTGGTTTTTTAATGTAGTTTGTCCCTGATCCAAGATTCGAAGAAGTTAAAGAATTTGTCAGAAGTGGTGCTTTTGGGCCTTACAACTATGATGAATTGATGGGATCCTTGGAAGGAAATGAAGGTTTTGGCCGTGCGGATTATTTCCTTGTTGGAAAGGACTTCCCCAGCTACATAGAATGCCAGGAAAAAGTGGATGAAGCATATCGAGACCAAAGAGTGAGTGCATGCATTTTTACTCACGTGCTAATAAATTTTGCTGTAGATGCGAGACAATGGAGTTGATGAATTATTCATGGGAGCATGAACCAATTCCACGTTTGTCAAGCACATTTTCAAATTACCTTTATATGCATTCATTTACATGTTTCTATCGTGTAATGCAACTCATACATCAATTGTTTATATTTGGTATTTCACAGGCATAGCCATTCTACTTCTACTTCTATAGGCATTAAACAATCTGGGTTAATTACACATGAGAGAGATTATATTGCCCAGATTTGGTCGAGTCAACTTCTTTAGGCATTTATCTAAGTACCACATTAGACTATTTTATTTCATGTTAATGTAGCATTAACATGTGAATCGTGTGGGTGCAGACATGGACAAGAATGTCGATATTGAATACAGCAGGCTCTCACAAGTTTAGCAGTGATCGCACAATTCATGAATATGCCCGAGATATATGGAACATTGATCCAGCCCAATTACCTTAGACGGGTGTCTTTACACATAGCAGCAGAGATATGGGCGCCTCATGGTCCTGATGATCACAGCTTTCGCTTTATCGTATTTTCCCTGAAAAAATAAAGCTTTGTGAAGACTGGAGTGGCATTTGAACATAACTGCGGCTATGGTCTTGGCGCAAATAAGTCTGCAGCTTTATTTAGTTGTTTCTATGTTTCCTCGTCTTTATAGTTCTCGTTTGACCAGAACAGAAATAAAGTTCCTTGTATTAGCTGTAGATGCTTGTTAAAAATAAAATATATGACAAAGTTATTTCCGAAATGTTTCAATCGCTATTGAGGATCGAGATCCTAATATGCTAGGATATCACAATATTAAAGTTGTATTTCACTATCTATTTTTATGTAAAAATAACTTTATGGTTAAAAAGATATCATAAATAAAATCTTTAATACCAAGTGTAAAAATCTACAATGGGTGTCGCCGTGTCGTTGCCAGCTCCCATGCACATCATATCGATGACCAGAGAATGTGGAAATACCGAAATGACGATACACCAGAAACATGACACTGAAAATGCATCTAAATTTGTGAATTACAAAATAAAAATACCTGTGTTGTACTAATTTCTTGATGTAAAGATTCCTTTGTTGGGGATAAACTATGGAAGTGGGACAATTGTTTTAAAATCCAAATCCCCATTTTAAAAAGAAGTGAAGAAAAGAAACCTTGTAAAACCCTGTGGCGTTATATTGGCTCTTCAGGACAACGGAGAACTAAGGCGTGATGTATCAGCCAACCATTTCAGATGTCCCAGTTCAACTCATGTCATATGAAACTAGATAAGATATGGGGCAAACGGTGTTGCATGCTGCTCAAAGGGAGGTGACTAAACAATGTCACCCAAAAAATGTACTCATTCTGAAAGTCTAAGGGAAAAAATTCAGCTCGCATTTGATTAGTTATGTTCAGTTGCTTGCTTCTTCATCATAGCAGCATGCTTTTGTCCTGCAAGATGAAAATTGTAAACTGTCTCACTATTACACACCACATTACATATAGAACATATTTTAACAGCTTCTGCCGCTGCCCCCCCTTCAAGAACCTTCTTTTTCTTTTTCTCCAAATCCTCTGGTGTTTCAATTGCTTTCCTTTTACTCTTACCCCCACCAACAGATTTGGTCTTGTCCGCCTGCAGTTGAGGTCCTATAACAGGATTAGATGACCCAGCAGGAGGAACAGGAACTTGCGGTGGCCTTAATGCTTCTCTTAATTTCTCCAAGTTCTTCTTGTGCTTCTTTCCTAATTTATGCTGGTCCAGTACATCCTTGCTGGTACAATCTATCTTGCAAACTTCACAATATGCAGATTGACCAAACTTATTTTTTGCTTTCTTTGGGCGTTTCTTCCATACTCCATCGCCGGGAGGTTGAGTTGTGGTGTTAGCCCACCATGCGGAGTTAGAATTTGCAGTAGCCAATTGCTCTGATCCAGTTGCAGGCACAGGGATGGCCTACTCATAATAATATGCAGAGCAATTAAAGATGATATGAGACAAAAACAATGTTCATTCCATTCCCTTCTACTGTTGAGTTTTAACACCCACCTAAACCCCCCCCCCCCCCCCAACAACCAAAAAAAAAAAAATATACATTTTTAAAGATAATTCACAGCATCAAACCATTATGCTCCAAAAAGAACAGCCACAGTTTGATGAGTTACAATTTGATTTCTACCTTCACTTCAAATGCATAAATAAAAGTTAGTAGTAGAATAAAACAAAGCAACGCATTGAACAGCCAGTGTACTTCAACAGTAAACCAAGTACCAACCCATATTTTGAACAGAATAGGAGCACAAAATTTTACACTGCTTTAATCAATCATTGCATAAGTAAACAATTCAATAACCTGTTCTCCACATTTACAGTAAACAGGATTCTGTTTCTTTGACCCATACCCATTCCCTTCATGCCAAGGTAACAAACTTTTGACACGTTGATGCATTTTCATTGGATGAGCTCATTTATTACATTCAAAGGAAGCTTTTATTAAGATGAAGTAAAGTAATAGAAGATAGGAATTGAGAAACAGGAAAACACTTAATCACAGAATAGTCTGAATTTTGAAATATAGTTATAGTTAGCAGTGTAAATCTTAATAATGTATCAAAAGCTAACGGTTATCAAAGAAAAGAGACAGATAAAAGTAAGTCAAAGCATTGCAACTCCATATTTTCAAATTGGCAACATTCTTTTCTGTTTCCTTTTTGTTTTGTTTTGTTTTTGTTTTTGTCTTTTTTTTTTTTTTTTGGGGGGGGGGGGGGGGGGAGGGAATAGAAGCCAATGTTTTACCTTAGCTTCTAGGAACCAAAAAAACTTAAGGTAAATGATAAGAGAGGAAACAATTGGGAATTTTCTCTCAAGCGCTGCATGAATTGCTGAATTAGAATAGCGCAACAAATTACATCCAAAGGCTCGTTTAAATCAAACTTGTTATTCACAAGATTCTCTTAATATTCTGCCTTCCCGAATTCAAGGAGTGGATTTAAGAATTTTGACTAGAACATTTACTGTATGGCACTCATCAATGACAAAGCAAATTATTTATCATTAGAAACATATCAACTAGTGCAAATCTTTAACTAGATGTCATAAAGCAAAGATAGGCAACCTGTTAACCAATTAGAGAAAGGGCATTAGATATTTATGTTTCCAATACTTCAGTTAACCAATTTAAAAATAAACAAGTGTTCTCAAGCAAGAGTTAGATAATTACATGCTTCTTACTTTATAAACATAGTTTGAGGCTCCATCATCTACACTAGCAACCAGAACATAGCTTGATATATTCCTAAACACATTACATTTGATTCCATTCAAAAAATAGACTTCTTTCCATGTTCTAATCTATCCTCAGTAATCAAAACCTCAAACTTTGTAATCATCCCTTTAATTTTTTATGAAATTAACTATCAATTACCACAATCTACCCCACGCGATACCACAACAAACACAACATGAAATTTTAAAGAAAGAAAGAAATGAACTTACAGCTCCATAGCCAACCGGGTCCACCCCGAACTGCCTAACGGCCTCCCTAGCAGCCCAATTCTGCGCATTTGGATCAAAATAGTATCCAGAGCTCGAATCTACCATAGGGTTGTGAGCATACGAGTAATCGGCATGGGCTTCATGACCCAGATGGCTAACTGAATTGGAGGTCAAGGGGGCATAGGAAGCAACACCAGGAGGGTTGACCCCAGATTCCGCACCCGCGCTGCCATGGAATTCTTGAGTTCCAAGAGAAGGTTGAGGGTCCGCAGAAGAAGGATTAGGGTTTTGAGGGAAGGATTGGTAATGGGGAGGGTAGGTTGCAGGAAGATAAGTGGCCACAGAAGATGGGTAAGAATAAAGGGACGCTGGTGTTGGATTCGGCTGCAATTCAGGCACAGTAGTGTAGTCCATGATCTTTTGAATTTCATAGAGAGGCCGAGTATGGAGGAAAGAGTGAGGCAGAGGAGGAGGCACTGTTCTGATCATGTGATGAAGAGTAGTTTGCGTTCAATGGAACCATGGTCGACCTCTTGTGAAAGAGATGTAGGCCTAGTACTGGAGAATCCTGATTCGCGAGGACAATCAAAGAAGCACGATGGAAGGGCTGGTGCATTTGATCCAAACGCCTTGGCCATGGGCTTGGGTAGATTCTTTCCTAATCCAAAAGAGTATTAGACCCAAATTTTTTTTAAAAAAATTATTATTATTATTATTATTGCATTAAAGAGTAAAATATCTAATAAGAGTGTACTCAATCAGCTTACATTCTAATTAAATACTTTCATATACACATTTTTCAATAGAAGATTTAAAGTATTATTTTTTTAACAACAAAAAGTTATCACACATTATATTTATATATACATTTTATTGAATTTGAACATTTTACGAATTCAAAAGGATGTGTACAACATTTTATTCGGACTGTCGAAATTTAATTTGAATAGTCTAAGTTTTATATATATATATATATATATATATTTCAAAACATTTCAATATCATTTTTTTATTGATAATTGAAAAATTATTTTCATTTTAGTTCCTTTATAATTAAAAAAAATAAAATTAAAAAAGAAAACATGCACTGCAATGGGCCAGATTTGTATAGAATCTATTACTTGTAAGGTTTTTTTGATAATTTTTCTATGATTTAATTATTTTTTTGTTATAATGAATAAGAATATTGTCAACCTTTTTTTAGGTTAAATTTATTCATCAAGTGATTTTACAAGTATATTCCTCTTTATTGGTCTAATGCATTTAAAATTTTCTCCTTATGAGTTAAATTCAAAATAATAGGCCTTGATATTATTCTTTTTCCTTTTGATAAAAAAGCATGTCTCAAAGTTTTAAAATTTGATGAGTAAGATTTAAATTGATCGTTTAATTGTTTAATTTAATTTGGTATGCTATAGAAATTAGATTGAGATTTTTCCTTTAGATCAGAATGCAACTTCTTGTTCTTTAAGTTTTTGCTCAAAAATTTTTTTTTATCTCCCTTGTATTTTTGTTCTATTTTTGTTCCAAAATCTTCCCTTTTATTAACTCTATTTATCATTCTAAACACATGCAGTTCTGACATGGATTAAAATATCTATTTGATGATAAAAATGACAAAACATGTGTTGTGATAGATGCTTACTCATCCTTTAAGGGTTTAGATTGAAATCAAATAAGCACAATTGCCATCTCTATCCAATGTGCTTCAATTGTGTAATTCAACAGAAAAAAGCTAAACTATGTCTCTTATGACATTAAAAGGACAAAACATGTGAATAGGACAGAATACATCGTTTCATTAATTGAAACAATGCATTTTGGGGTTGTTGATAGAGCTTTTCAACTATAGATCAAGACGATGCTTTTTATGGACGCATATATGGAACCAGAAAGCTTCCCTCCGCATGCATTATTCCTTCCTTCCTTGGTTCAGCATCTTCCTACCATCATTTTCTCCATAAATTCTCGACGCCATTTATGATTCTCACCCACGTCACAAATTGTAGCTAGATGGGAAGTTACCAACACATGTTGAAGGAAAGCTCTCAAAGAGTTCTATGGATGAGATAGCTTGTGGTGCATATAATGTTGCAGTTTTAATTTTAAGGATTGAAGTTTACACATGGGATAAGGGTTGCAAATGATCATTTAGGCCATGGGGATATAGAGGGCAAAAACAAAAAAAGAACTCCAAAATTAATGGAGGCTTTAAAAGACAAACAGGTCAAAAGTACTGCTTGTGATACTAATTTCACTATTGCTATCTGTCTTCATAAGTGTGTCTCTGGTGTTGACTACTTCATGTGTTTTGGCTGCTATCTTCCATTTTAATTTTAAAAGAAAAAGTCATCATTGTTATAATTGTAGACTTGTTTTTTTTTGTCATTCTTGTAGTAGTAAAGAATCTCATAAGACTTCAATGGCTCCAAATCTCAATAAACCTTATTGTGTCTGGGATAATTGTTACGGCAAATAAAGAAAAACTATTGAAATTGATTCTTTGTCCCATTTTTCTATCAGTAGAAAAGGAGGAATCAATCAAGGGCTATTTTAGTTTAATGATAAGGATGATAAATTTGATTCCAGATCTCATAATTAGCTTGTTAGGTTTTCTTCAATGGAATCCTTGAAGCAAGTGGAAAGTAAGTCTTCAAAGAAAAACTAGATATTGGAATGCATTGAAGCTTTCCTCCAACATGAGTGAAATCACCTTTAATCATGGCCAAATTATCCTCGATCAAGGCTCCAAACTCCAAACTCGTGAAGGGAAGATGAGAGCTCCAATTACTGAACAATGAGGATGCCCAAATCTGAAGCTACATTTTTAGTTGTATCAGAATCTGACTTAGTTTTTGTTTTCTTTTGTGTTTACACTTTTTAAATCTAAAGCTATGAAATTTTAAGCTGGAAACTCTGGCTAGAAATCTAAATGCATTGAAACTAGAAATTTCAACCAAAATTAAAGCGTGAAGGATGTGAAATCTCATCTGCTCCTTTGTTTTCAAAATCAAAAGTTAAAGGATATAAAAAATGTTTCGTTTCGAGGATTTAACCATGTGTCCTTTTTTATGCCATATGATAAAACAGATTGTAATGATTTTTGCACTATAGATGCATAAAATGTACCTTTCAATTGAGACGATCTAGACCTCTTTAGGTTACATTTTTTTTATTATAATAAACATGAAATATGAAATGAAGGAAGTTTTTTAAGTAATACTTTAAAAAATAATTAAAATTAAAAATTATAACTTAGGCTATTCAAATTAAATCTAAATTATTAAAAAAGAATAAGAAAACAATTGGATGGATTTTGCTCTGTTTGCATACCATCTCTCTAAAAACTCACTGTTGTCCCAAAGGTCTCTCAACCTCTCTTATATTTGATAATTCCAAAAGCTCAAGTCAAATAAAAGTCTACTCTGCAATCTTTTTATTGTAACTTTTTATGTGAGCTATAGAAAGCATGAAAAGTTTTTTCAAGAACTCTACATAGTTTTGTCCTTTTGTTTTAAAGTTAAAAGCTATCTCTGCTTTCACCTTGTTGCGTTTCTGTCTCTGGCTCTTCATAAAGTCAACTCTTTTCTGTATGAAATCCTTCAAGAGCATTAATGAATAAGACAAAATAAGTAGAACGCTCTACATGTTACTCTTCTCTCTGGATGTCTTGATTGGAAGCAGAAAACATAAAAGAAACTTGTGAAATTTGTTTGCCCTAGCACGCTAAAGAACCTCTGAAAAGTCTAGCTACTTCATGGCTACACAAATCCTATGGTCCTTCAACGGTCAAATCTCAAAAGAAGTTTTCTAATGGCTAGTTTTCTGATTGTATATAAGAAGAAGTAGCGTTTAAACATCACATTATTGAGAAAGCTTAAGAGAATTTGTTCCTTAATAATATAGTCTTTTGTGTTTTCAAATTGTTGTTAAGTGTCTGGTACATTTAACTATTGAAAGTATATATTATGAGCTTTATTTTGATCTATTGGTGTCTATAAGAGTTTTTTAATCTCATAGCAATTGTGTGAAAGAAAATTAGAACTGTGTGTAAGTTGTTAAAGTTGTAAAAGTTTTAAGTGAATTTAAAAACCTAATTTCTTGGTTGTATACCCTAATTTTATATAGTGAAAATCCCTTGGTGAGTTACAAGAGGATTAGATATAAGTCTTGTAGATCTAACCAAGATATATTAGGTGTACTTCTCCCTTTACTTCATTTTTATTTATGTGTTAGCATCTGTATAAAAACCTTGTCAACAAGGTTCTAATTTAACTTCTTGATCTCTTGTTGTTCAGTTAAGTTTTAGAAGATCTTACCAATAAGATCTTAATCTATCTATAAGGTTTTCGATTTTATAGTTTTGTTTCAACTGTTAATTAATTTTTGCAAATAACACCTATTCACTCTCTCTAGATGCATTTCTTATTGGATATCAAAGTATGTCTCACTGATTTTAGTACTTAATTGCCTAGAGGAAAGATCTTTGTGTTTTGCAGAAAAAATGAGTCAATAGCCACTTGAAAGATCTTACTTTCTTGAAGGCTTTTCAATTGTCAGTCTACCTTACTTCAATGGAAATCATTACACTCACTAGAAGGCAAGGATGCGAATCTACATTCAATCAATAGACTATAAAGTTTGGGAAATCATTGAGCATGGTCCAAAATTCTCTTCAAAGAAAAATGAAAAAAGGGAAATTATCAATAAGCCCAAAGATGAATGGTCAGAGGATGATATTAAGATGGCGAAAAGTAATGCCAAAGCAATCAATATTCTATACTGTGCTGTAAATAGCTAAAAGCATGATAAAATTTTTAGTTGTAACACAGCACAAGAAATGTGAAAAAAAACTCAAAGTGACCCATGAAGGGACATCAAAAGTCAAAGAGAGCAAGTTGAACATGTTAGTCTATGAATATGAGCTATTTCATATGAAGAAGAATGAGAATATTAAAGAAATGTTCAATAAATTTACTAAGATTGTAGGAGATTTGAAGGCTCACAAAAAAACATACACGAATTTGGAGAAAAATTCAAAAGTTCTGAGACGTTTTCCTTTTATATGACAATTGAAGGTAGATAACTTGCAAAGTCAAAACATTACCTCAATACCTCTTAATGAATTATATTGTTATCTTATTACTTATAAAAGAAATTATCTAAAAAGGTATGAATTAGAGCGAAAATGAAAAGCTCTTACTTTGCAAGCTATGGTAAAAGAAGAATAGATTATAGAAGAAGAAAGAAAACTTTATGCATAAGATATAACATTTTTTCTCGAAGAAATTAAAAAATTATGCTAAAAGAAAGAGGATGATAGAAAAACTCAAAGAAGTTTCATCAAACAACATTGCAAGAGGTGACAAAATAGCCAAAAACACGATCACATATTATGAATGTGGCAGAAATGGTCATATCAAATCAAAGTGCCTATTTATAAAGAGGAAAACAGTTAAGCTACATATTAGAAGGAAGGCTATGGCGGCTTACAGTAACGATGATGATGAAGAATAAGTTGAGATTAGGGTTATTCATAGGTAGGGTCAGATCAGACATCTAGTAAGTTCAATGTCCAATTCGATTAAGATATCGGACTTGTTTTTATGCCCATAACCTGATTTAACCCAACCAAGCCTAATTTTATATTGGGTTAGGGTGAATTAAGACTGTTCGAACCATTTTTTTTTTTATGAACTGATACTTATAATATAAAAATATCATTTTGTAGGCTCACAGGCAAAATAATGGGTTTTTAGAACCTTCATATTTTTATCAATAATAAAAAACTAGTTTGGCATTATCAAACAAAATATAAATTATACTAGTATAATTAGCTTTAAGTAAACATGTGTATTTTCATTATTCTACAAAAGAAATATCAGTAAGTATACACATCAATGATAAAAATAATTAAGAAGTAGGAAGGGTTTGGATAGATAATGAAAGTTGTAGTATGCAGAGAGAATTAGATGAAATAAGAATAATATATATATATATATATAAGATAGTAAGATATTGATAATTAAAAAAAATATATTTGGATAGGTTAGGTAGAATATGTTTTTCCATGTGGCTCGGGTCGACCTGATATAATTTTGTTTAAAGTTTTATTTATTTATATTTTTTGCCCTACTCGACTCAACCTAATTAGGTCGGGTTAGGGCAGGCCCCTAAGGCCTAACAGGCCAATGAACACCCTAGCTGAGATAGAGCAATAACTTGCACCATATATACTTCATGGCTGCTGAAGAAACTAAGGTAACAATTGAAACAAAAATTTCTAATTTATAGAATGATTTTAATGAACTTTTGATAAATTTTGAAAAATTGTTTGCAAAATATGAAAATCTTATTTAATTCAATTTTAAATTTAAGAAAACTCAAACAACTTAAAAATAAAGTTAGTAAATGCCATGAAAGAAATAGAAAAATTAAAAGGTCAGGTGAAATCTTTAAAAAAGGACTTGATAACTTTGTAAAAGGAAAAGAAAATTTAAAATTGTTATTAGGATAGCAGAAGTGTATGTTTGATAGGTTAGGTTTAAATTATGATAGAAAAAATGGTGTTAAACTCTACAAGAATTTCTTTGTCAAAGAAACAGACAATTCATGTTCTACTATCATATGTCTTCACTACAATAAACTTGGTCATACTTGTTATAAATGCAAAAACAAAACAGGAAAACTTGTTTGGGTTCCCAAAAATACTTGTGCAACAAAAGAAAACCACACTAACCACAAAAAACCTAAAAAAATTTGGATACCTAAAAAAACCTATATTTACTTATAGGTTTGCCTTAAAGGAAGAACATCAGGGAATGACTGGTTCTGGGACAGCGGCTGTTCAAGCCATATGACAGGTGATCGCTCCAAATTTCTATCCTTTACTCATAAAGATTGTGGTTTTGTTACTTTTGGAGATATAGGCAAAGGTAAAATTGTAAGTTTTGAAAAAGTAAGTTTAAACAAAAACTACTACATTAATGATGTATGCCTTATTGTAGGTCTTAAACATAATCTTTTTAGTATTAGCCAATTATATGATAAAGGGTATAAAGTTAAATTTAAATCTATGCATTGCATTGTTTCTGATAATGATAACAAGTCCTTGTTTGTTGGCCAAAGATTTGAAAACATATATGTTCTTACTTCTAAATATGCTATCTCCAAGAATATAACTTGTCTTTCTTCCATTTGCAATATCCTTGGACTTGGCATAAAAAACTTAGTCATACAAGTATGTATATGATTTCCAAATTATCCAAGCTTAACCTTATGAGAGGTCTTCTTAAGCTAGATTTTCAAAAAGATCATGCATTACCCTAATTGGGTAAACAAACCAAATCTTCCTTTAAATATAAGGAATTTGTTTCTATATCAAGGCCACTTCAATTATTGCACATGGATTTCTTTAATCTCACACAAACTCAAAGCTTTGGAGATAAAAGTTATGCATTTGTTATCATTGATGATTTTCTAAGTTCCCTTGGGTTTTATTCCCAACTCACATAGATGAAGCTTTTAAATTTCTAATTATGGTGTCCTTTTTCATAGAAACCATATTTTTTTTTGATATTGCTGACTACTGGATCTTGTTGTTAATTTTCTAATTATGCTCTATTTATCTTACTAGATATTATGTCTTTGGATAGTCTTTAATTCTCTTACTAGATAGTTTTTTGTTTTATTTTTGGATCTTATCTTTCTATTTTTGCCATGTTATTAGCTTATTTCTAGATCTTATTTCTTGAGTACTTCTTGATCATTTCTATCTTCCTTTTGTTGCTGATAAAAAAAGGGAAGAACAAGGTTTATATTGTGTTTTTGCAAGGTAACAATATCATGTTCCTTCTATTATTATTATTATTATTATTATTATTATTATTATTATTATTATTATTTTGCTTTTGTGCTTTGGTCCCTATAATCCGTTCATCTATTAAGGGGGAGCACATACTTAGGGGGAATTTATATATCTTTTGCATATATGTGAGGATTTTTATCACTTAGGTTGTGTCATCATCAAAACGGGGAGATTGTTGGCAAAATAGTTTCTCAACTTCTCTTATGTTTGATGATTTCAAAAGCCTAAATTAGATAAAAGCCCATTCTACATTCTTTTGTGTTGTAACTTTTTATGTAACCTGTAAAAAGCATGAAAAGTTATTTTTGAGGGCTTTGCACAATTTTGTCTTTTTGGTACAAAGCTCAAAGCTGTCTTTGCTTTCACCTTGCTGCGTTTTTGTATTTGGCTTTTCATAAAGTCAACCCTTTTCTGTCTTAAATTCTTCAAGAGTATTAATGAATAAGACAAGATAACTAAAACACTCTACATGCTACCTTTTTCTTTGGACATGTTGGCGGGAAGCATAAAACATAAAAAAAACCTATGAAACCTATTTGCCGAGCACGCTAAAGAACATCTAAAAGTCCAACTACTTTATGGCTACACAAATCCTATGGTCTTTCAACGGTCAAATCTCAAAAAGTTTTTCAATAGCTAGTTTTCTAATTGTATATAAGAAGAAGCAGCATTTGAATAGCATATTATTAAGAAAGCTAAAGAGAATTTGTTTCTTAGTAATATAATCTTATGTGTTCTCAAACTGTTGCTAATGTTGCTAAGTGTCTAATTTATTTAATTGTTAAAAGTTTATATTATGAACTTTATTTTGATCTGTTGGTATATGTGAGAGTTCTTCAATTTCATAACAATATTAGACCTGTGTGTAAGTTGTTAAAAATTTTAGGTGAACTTAAAAATCTAAATTTTTGGTTATGTACCCTAATTTTATACAGTGGACATCCCTTGGTGAGTTGCAAGGGATTAAACGTAGATCCTGTGAACCGAACGAGAACACAGACCACGATTTGCGTTTGCGTTGTTAGGGAAATTTTGATTGAAGAGACTGCGGTTTGGATTTGGACAGCATTGAGTGTAGTAATCCAGGGCTAAAGGGTTCAAATGCTAGAATGATGCTGAATTCTCATGATGAACCTAAACCCCCATTTACGTGTCTGCTCCATAATCATCATCTCTTGCTCACAAGTCCCAATCATATATGATCACTTCATGTTATGACTTCATCTACTAGTATAATTCTAGGCTTATAATTAAAAATTCTTTCTTCTCTGTTTTCATCTTTTTCTTCAATCAAAGTTCCCCATTCAACGTGAACCCATATCGCAGATGAGATGCAAACTCAAGTGGTGTACGATTGCTCTAGCCTCTGATGATGTGTGTTAGAATCTTTTGGAGAGGTAGTTCAATTCTGGGTATTTTGGGACTTTGATCGATCAGCTTATCGAGAGTTTTAAGGAGCAGAAGGGAGGTATAGTATGCGATTGCTCTAGCCTCTGCCGCCGTGTATAGTAAAATATTTTTAAAGTGTAATTTTTTTTAATCTTCAAACTAATTTAATACTTAACTGAAGGAAAAAAAAAAAAAAACACTCAAAACCCATAATTGCACCCTCTCCAATCGCCTCAACAAGATGATCCCCTTGGCACGAGAGAGATCGATGGATGGAAGAGAGAGAAAAAATATTATATAATTTATTATATCTTATATTATTATTTAATAATATTTATTTTATTTTATTATCATTATTTAAATAGAGACGCTAATATTATTTTTTATTTATTTTATTTACTTTTTTTATTTTATCACTTTTCATTTTGCTGTATCAAATGCAGCGACACATCCCTTCCTACCCGTGAAAGAACAAGCCTTTATCCAAAATTTGCCATGCTTACTATTTTGTTGAGCTAATGCAGTGACAGTGCGATCATAATAAAGAAAAGAGTGATTAATCATTTAACATCTGAAAAATTACTGTTATTTTAATATGATTTTTTAAAAATAAAGTTTTTCAATTTTATCCTTAAATATATTTCCCCAATTAAAACGATATCATCATTAAATAAATCATAATCATTTAACAAATTTATTATGTAATATAAACAAGAGTTTATATAGGCCATTTAGTTATAACATGAACTACCAATTTTTCTCAAAACAATCTTGGCAGAATTCGCAAAACTATGTGAGCTAATATAAAGAAACTTCTTGTTCCGGAGATTCTATTTTGGACAAAATAAATGATAGATTAGTAAATTTAGATTATGAATTAACAATCACAAAAACTTTTATTTATACCACATCAACATATTAGTTAAATAACTATAATTTCACCTAATTTAAAGAATCATTTTAATTAGCAAAAAAATTAAAAAAAATTAAATTAAAAGACTTTGTCTTTAAATGATTAAATAAGAGAATAATCTTTCAACATCTAAATTATTAATTTAACCAAAAAAAAAAGCTCACATTTTGTCATTGCCAGCCTCAGATAAGCTGGTCCAGGTAAATAACGCTACAACTCATACTTCGAATGATACAGAACTAATTCGAGTCGCAAACCTCATTTTTACTTTGATATTGATAGGTCACAAGGTGTTTCTCGTTGGAGCAGAGGCTATAGTTAAGTGATTTTCAGATGAAAATATGTGGTTTTCAAAATTTCAACAATCTGATAATAACAATAGATTTATCAAACAAAAACGGGTTTCCCTAGTAAATTCATAACGTCCAGGCAGTATTGAAATGGGGTACAAAAAGCAAGGCAAAACAAAGAGCCTTTTTACTTTCCCTGAACTTTTACCCATTTTGTGTCAATTACCGTGGGAAAGAAAAAAAGGATCAAAAGAAAAACTCTTATGAATAATAAAGAATCAAACTGACTGGGAATGCAGTCCACTTAATCAAATGATTTGTTTCAAGCCACTGCTGGCATGTCCTTAAGCCATGGGTCCAGTGGCTTACCAATCGAGTAAACGATGAAGCCAATCTCACGCAACTTATCCACATCCATAATGTTTCTGCCATCGAACACAAATGCTGGTTTTTGCATGTTGTCATATATCCTGTGATAATCAAGAGTCTTAAACTCATCCCACTCGGTCAGAATGCAAAGACCATGTGCATCCTTTGTGGCCGCATAGGCATCCCAAACCACACTGACTTGCTTCACCGTTGAGGGACTCATGGGCTGCAGGTGGATAGGATGGTCCCAATCAAACTTGTTCATTGTGAGATCCCTCTGGATTTGCTCTTCGGTTACTTGTGGATCATATATGCTCAGGCGAGCTTTATCACCAAGCAGTCCCTTGCACACATCAATAGCCGGGGTCTCCCGAGTGTCTCCCGTATCTTTTTTGAAGGCAAAGCCCAAAATGGCGATTTTCTTGTTTGCAACTGTGTTGAACATTGAGGAAACAACACGATTCACAAAACGACTCTTCTGATAATCATTAATCTTGATGACTTGTTTCCAGTACTCTGCCACCTCTGGAAGGCCATTGCACTCACAGATGTAAACAAGATTCAAGATGTCTTTCTGGAAGCAGGATCCACCAAAGCCAACACTAGCATTGAGGAACTTGGGTCCAATCCTCGTGTCTGTACCAACAGCAAAGGACACCTGCTTGATATTTGCCCCCGTGGCCTCACAGAGTGCTGACATGGCATTGACAGATGAAATTCTTTGGGCCAAGAAGGCATTGGCAGCAAGCTTAGACAGCTCTGCAGACCAGAGATTTGTGGTTAGAATTCGATCCTCAGGAACCCATTGAGCATAAACATCCTTCAATGCTTGAATGGCTTTTTGCCCTTCTGGAGTCTCCCGGCCACCAATGAGCACACGATCTGGTTTGAAGAGATCTTGGATTGCAGTTCCCTCAGCAAGGAATTCTGGGTTAGATAGAATCTGGAATTTGATCCCCTTACCATTGTGGGTAAGAATTTTCTCTATGGCCTCGGCAGTTTTGACTGGGACAGTAGATTTCTCAACCACAATTTTGTCAGATTTTGAGACATCAGCAATCATTCTAGCTGCACTCTCCCAGTATGTCAAGTCTGCTGCTTTTCCCGCTCCAAGACCCCTAGTTTTAGTTGGTGTGTTAACTGAGACAAACACAATATCAGCCTCATAGACATGTTTTTCTACATCAGTGCTGAAGAAGAGGTTCTTGCCACGGCATTGCTTTACAACATCATCAAGGCCTGGCTCATAGATAGGAAGCTGGTCACTGTTCCAGGCAGCAATACGGGATACAGAGATATCAACAACAGCCACTTCAATGGATGGGCATTTAAGTGCAATGACAGCCATGGTAGGACCCCCGACATATCCAGCACCAATGCAGCAAATCTTTACCATTTTTCCTTCTTCAATAACCTATATAAAAGGGGGTTCAAATGGATAAGTAAAAACACAAGGATGCAACAAGAGCTACTTTCATGCTATGCGTTTGCTTTGAAGTAGTAACACAGCATGCTAAGGTCCATTTTACTATTTACAACTATTTTCATTATGATGAACAAGGAGACAAGTCTTAATAGTTTCTGTCTTCAAGACTTCAACAAACAATAAATATATTGATGAACAATATAAACATGTATAAAATTTCCGTGAGCAAACATTTTCTTCCCAAATAGATCCAAGTTGCAAATTCCATTCTATCTCACATAGTCTTATACTAAGTAATAACAATATAAAATATACATTGAGGCATATTTTCAAGCGGTCTCCATGTGTTTTGTGGGGATTCAAGAATAGTTCGAGCATGAATCATGATACAGCCTCACCACCAAGAATGGTGAGCAGAACAAAATTTTACTTTGTTCCAACTGGGTTGAAACTAAGAAGTCGTATTCAAACGTTTTAGACTCAACACCAGTGGATCATTGTATATCATTAGTACTCAAAGGTCGGTGCAAGATCTATAACTGATGAAAGTAACTTGGGGGAAAAAAAAAAAAAGAATTCAACTCATTTTCTTCCAGTCACAGAGCAAGTATCAATCAAAAGAAAGAGATTAGGAAGAACCAGATCTAATACATAAATGCAAAAGTTGATAATTTGATGATTAGCTTTCAGGATGACTATAGGTTGACCACTCGCGATCAATCTTACGAACGCAATGTTAGTAGATCTAGCAGTAATTGGAGAATCACAAGTGAATTGTTGGTGATCTCTATAAATCAAACATTAATTCTAGCAGATCCATTGTCAACGAGCTTCACACAGGGAAAACCAAACAACAAAAGCCTATAACAAACAGCACTGAATCAAACATAGAATTGAACAACTGAAATAACTAAGAACGTTAAAAAAGGCCACAGATCCGCCGACTATTTAACAAATCAGAATCAAACCCATCAATTACAAGGAACTAAACATTCCATTTTCATAAAATAAACAAGCAAAATGGAACTTAACTAGAATGGTTCGTTCCCACATAACACCAGAGACCAGAGTCAACATTGACTAAAAAATTGACAAAAATCTTACACAAGAGGCAGCAAATCAAGAAATGGAACTGTGCAATCTAACAGAACTTACCTTCCAAGTGAATCACTTTGAAATGGAAAGCAGTGAGAGGGCAGAGGAGCTAAGAGAGAGAAGGAAAGGGGACGAGGTCGTGTAGAAGAAGAGCGGGACACAGGTTATATATAGCAACGCAAACTCAGGCAGTGGACCTGTAATTACCAAAAAGGACAAAAGCTTGTAGAAACGCTGCTCCGGTTGGTGGGAAGAGTCCCATTTGGCAGGTGAGATATGAAGGGGCAAAATTGAGAACTCAAGTGAATTTACTGAAATGCCCCAGGGACTCTCAATCCATAATAGTAGTCAAAGACTGCTAATTTTCTCATGCGAGGCTGGCAATGAGAGGTTTCCAGCTTCCCACGCGTTTGCCGCACAAGGAACCGCTTCTTCCTCTGCAAATCAGTGTGTCAACTTCAATATCTTCCTTATCGCCCTTTGTTCCATCCTCATGTACGAGAATGAGAATAATTCTAGTTGGCAAAGTTATACCTTTAAAATAAATTATTGTCATGTGAGTTTTATTTAAATTTAATTTGGCTAATTAAAATCAAGTTTAAGTCAAATCATGTGTAAATTGTGTATTTTTCTGGTATTTTGTAAAAGTTCCATAAATGACCAAAAGTTTTTTTTAATCTTTTACAAATAAAATATTTATTAATTTATTTTTTATAAAATTATTTTTTTGACTTTGATACTTTACAAATATAATATTTTTTAATTTAATCCCTTAGATATATATTTTTTAATTGATCTTTTACAAATAAAATTATTATCAATAATATTTTTATACCAATATATTGTATATAAAATTAAAAAAATATAATAATATATACAATATATTTTGATATGTTATCTTTTTGTTATCATTATTGATTATTAGTTTCATTAATAATAAATTAATATAAGAGCGTTATTAATAATAGTTTTATCTATAAAGGATTAAATTAAAAGATAATTTTATAAAAAAATTAAATTAAATAATATTATATTTTTAAAAGATTAAAATAGGATTTTAATTTTAAATAAATATAACATTTTTTGGAGACTTTTTTTTTCGGGTAATAAAACTTATATATGCAAATTTCTTTTTCTTTTGAGAGTTAATATATATATATATATAGTTTCTTTAGTCGTAATAACTTCAAAAAATATATGTTGACAGTAATGGAATGAAATTATATACACTAGTGGTTAGATTTTAGAATTACAAAAAGATGGTCTTTAGTCAGACAATACTTAATTGATGAAGGTGATGTGCAATTGAAGAAAAGATAGTAGATTCAAACTCTTTTATAGTAGGAAAAAAAACTTAATTAATCATCAAAGTTTTAAGGGTAAAAGGTAATAAACTTTTTTCTTTCATGAGATTATTCACTTATTTACACTTTTTACTTGTGTTTATATATGTTGTCATTTGAATAATTGATATGTGGGGCAATTTTCCTTGAACGATCATAATATGGGTCTACATATTCAAAACTTCTTTCCAACTTATTTATGATGGATTTATAAGTTACGTATATAAGTGATATTTTTATAAAATTAGAACAGTATTTTTATCCAGATGAAAACGGATAAAATCTCAACATTACATAACCGTTGCAGATTAAAAATATAAGTTACATTTAGAGGTCTTTTTCTTTTCACACGAAGAAAATAAAAGATGTCATGCAATTTTTTGTAATTTCCTTTATATAGACAAACCTGACATTGCCAGTTTCTCCCTCACTTCCTGTTGTTATTTTTAAATAACCTGATTGATACAGATTTGCATAACGTAACTCGTTTCTACACATCATGGATTTTAGTGTGAAAAGAAAATTAACCTTTCCAGACAAAATGGTTGACTTATCACCATGCTCAGGTAATTTAAGGGAACAAGATTATAGTTTATTAGAAAGAAATTTGTGTAGATCTGAGTTTTTTTCTTCACCTCCTCTTATTCAGAAAGAAATTTAATGCAAAAACGATGAAAGATCAAAATCAAAATATGATTGAGAAGGATTTATAGAAGCATGATTTAGATGTGCGTTTAGGTGCAGATCGAAGCACCATCATCATACAGACTCTCACTAAAGTAGTCTGCGCAAACTTCAAAACTAAGAATGGACTTTGCTTGAGAGGTTAGAAATTGTTGAGTGCATTTGAAGCTATAAACGATCAAACCATTAACAATTTTAAAAGGTAAATTTAAAGAGAAAAAAAAACCTTGATTCCTTTCATGGCAACGACGGCTTAAGATAGTTCCCACATGTAGAGATGATCATAGATAAAGTATAGGTAAACTATTATACTCTCTTTTTTGATACATTAGCAACTTCAGTTACATAGGTTGTCTGGCATAACTAGAAGGGAGGGGGAATTGAAGAAATTGTCCTAGTTTGCTCTAATATCTTGATTCATGGGGTTACTTCCAAAAGATTTGAAGCCACAAACAATTTGCTTAATATCCTTTTTTATTGTTTCCACTTATGGGTCTTCTAGAGAGTGAAGATTCAACGTATAAGTGAGTTTTCTACCAATGAAAAGGAGCTGAAAGTATCAATGGGTCATTGAGTATGTCCATTTAGGATACCCTCCGAATGATATACTTGATCACCTTCATGGTAGCAAGTCTCCTTGGCTATGATTTAGGAAGAACCACTTGTGTCATGTTAATTAAAGATTGATTCAGTATGATTGCAATCTTAGCTTTGCTTGTTCCTTGCATGAACTTGTTGGTGGCATTAACTATAATCACCCATCCTTCCTAGGCTATTGGGACCTAGAAAAGCGTCTTAGTCCTAAAGTTTGATCTTGCTCCTCTAAGTTACACTTTTTCCTTGCCATGTTAAATAAACATGATGTTTCTTATATTTGATTTTTCTTATGAACTTGACTAGGTTTTGTTTGATGCTTCCATGAATGACCCGATTTTTGGCTTCCATGATGAGGTCTGATCTATCTTTCCAAGAGGGATCTACAATGCTAAAGAGCCATGCCCGCAGCCACTCTAACACACCTATGTTGGCAAATTCTAAAGTCTTAAGAGATATGGAGATGCAAACCAAACTCCTTGAGTAAAATCACAATAGATAAAAACATGATCTAGTGACTTAGGGACCATAATACATAAGGCACAATTCATATTGATCATAAGATGATGTTATGTAAGGATGTGTCACCAGGATAGCCTTTCTTATTAGTTTCTAAGTAAATAAGACCAATTTCATGGGTAGCTTGACTTTCCATAGGTTGACCTATGTATTATTAAAATTGGGGTCAATAAGACCAATTTTCAACCTAAGATATCTGTAGCCTTCTTTTGCTAAATATATCCTACTGAGACTTGCAAACCACACCAAATTATCTTCTTTGTCAAAAATTGAGAAAGGCATTTGCAAAAATCCTTCACCTTGTTTTTTATTGAGTAGAGAGTTGACCAAAGGTGATTATCCTAACTTTCTTTGTTATGCATGATAAAATTAGCAACAGTTAATGGAGAGGAGACCTTAATTGGTAGAGCTTTCTAATCTGATTGTATAGGCTACCATAAATGGTGGTTGATAGAAATATTTGTCCTTGATCCAACTTGCCAGGTTAGTCTAGAGGTGATAAAGAGCTTGTTTTTGCTATGCCTTTCCACATCCAAGAAGCATTAGAATGACTATGAAGGCTTTTCAGTTTTGAATTTTTGTAGTCTTTAGGCTTAACTATCCTAATGAGGTATGAGTTATCTCTTGTGTCTAGTAAGCGCTATACTTATTTTGCTAGAAGTGTCTTATTAAATAATTGAAAAGATTTAAAGCCAAGCCTTCCTTCTTTGATTGGTAAGCATAAGGCTTTCCATGCTAGAAGATGCATTTTGGTTTTATCCCTATTATAACTGTAAAATAAATTCTTGCATTTAGCATCTAAAAGGGAGCAAAATTTGTTGGGAAGTCGAGCACAAAAGAATTGATAAAATAGAGAAAGATTGAGCAAAGATTGGATTAGGTTCATTTCGTATATTTATATTTAAAATGGAATATTTTTTTCATTTCTAAATTTATATGCCTTTAGCAAGTATCAAACTTAATCCCCATTTCCTTCTCCACAAAATCATCAAATCTTGAAACTCAAATTTGGACTCATTTACTTAGATAAATGATGATGATGATGATGATGATGATGATGATGATAATAATAATAATGTTCCCTTATGTCCAGTAAGTGCCATACTTGTTTTGTTACAAGTGTCTTATTGAATAATTCAAAAGATTTGAAACAAAGCCCTCTTTCTTTAATTGGTAAGCATAAAGCTTCCCACCTTAAAATATGCATTCTAGCCTTATCCTTATTGTAGCTCCAAAAGAAATTCTTGCATTTGGCATCTCAAAATGAGTAAAATTTTTTGGAAAGTTGAACATAAAAGAGTTGATAGACTAGAGAAGGATTAAGCACAAATTAGATTAAGGTCATTTTTTATCTTTTTTAAGTTTGCACCAAGAATATCCTCCAGCTGACAGCTAAAGACTAATTATTTTCAAGGCTAGAAAGATCATCGAAGTGAGTAGGCCTTTCCCAACAAAGCCTTTTTCATACACATGGCCAGGAATTAAACGCTAGACAACATGTTTAAGGGACCTAGCTATCTGCTAACTATGTTGAGCTATGTTGGTAGGGTCATTTTGTATTTTTGGATTTAGAAAGGAATATATTTTTTTAATCTCTAAACTTATATGCCATCAAATTTAGTCCCTATTTCCTTCCTTATAAAATCACTAAATCTCCAAACCCAAATTTGGACTCATTTACTTGGACAAATAATAATAATAATAATAATAATAATAATAATAATAATAATGTGGATATAAGGAGCATGGATACTATTCTCCCCATCACCCTTAATAATTCCTAGCAAAATTTTTAGATTTGGGCTTAAAGACTCTATTTTTTCTTCTTTTTTTTTAATTATCTAAACTCATACATTTAAATTTTGCTAGTAGCCATTGAGTGTGTGATATTTTTTATAATCCTTAGTCGCATGTCCAACAATTATTAAGATGAAAACCAATACAGTATATATTTTTCAAAAATATTTATTTTATTTTATTTTTTGGTCACTGAAAATCTTTATTTTAAAGAAAAAATTAAAAGGAAGCATCCATATGTATATTAGGCCTTCCAAGTTCACAGTAAATGGGGCCCATTAGTTTCGGCCCAAAAAAGGCCCACTTGTTGCCTATGTTTTTTATTCTGATTCGCCTTACTATCGCGTGACAAGGCCAGAAGCCTAGGTCCGAGGCATAGGGCATAACGGTCGTTGTTCAGAAATCCGATCACCGCCGCATTTACCTGGGCAGCAAATCCAACGGCCCAAAAAATCCAAACAGAATTTCAAATAATAAATCCAACGGCTTATCAACTCAGATTCTGACCCACGAAAACTAGCCGTTACAAATAGCGTCACAGCTCAACGTTCCTATTTTTCCTCCTCTGCGAATCAGAAAAATATCACACATACCCTCTCTCTCTCTCTCTCTCTCTCTGTGTTTATCTCCCCCTTGGTTCGCAGAATCCTTTTTCCTTTTCGTCAAATAAGAGTGGCTATATTTACTAACTTAGTTTTCCGATGGAATTGGCCAGTAAGAATGCCGGAGCTATGACTCCGGGGAAAGAATCACAATGGTATCGATCGAAGAATCAAGAATGCTCAAAACTTTCCGAGAATTTCAATCCCAATGTGTCTCGTCGTAGCCCAGGTTCGAAATCATTAAACTCCCCTGTTACTGCCAAGTCTGCAAAGTCTCTGAAATCGGCGTCGAAGAATCCTAATTCAGGTGGCTGTTTGCCTCAGAACAAGACCCGTCAGAGGAAGTTCGTGACGGCAACGAAGAATCCGAAGAAAGACGACGACGTGGGTTTGAATTCGATAGCGACGTGCAAGTGCAAAGACGAGGCTAAAAGGAAGTGTCTTTGCCTGGCTTACAAGAATCTGAGGGCGTCCCAGGAAGAATTTTGTAAGAATCAGGCAGGTAAGCAGAATCAATCCAAGGCTTGTGATGGAGCGGCGAGTTTGATGATGATACAAGACCTTCGAATTGAGGAAGATGGCTCATTGGTAAATGAGATAGAGTTGCCAGATCAAGTCGGCAGTTCGACAATGAAACGTAGGAGGGACAAATTGTTGGAAGAGGCAAGGAGGAGTGTTCCAGAAGGAGGGTGTGGGAGAGTGATGCATCTGGTGAAGGCATTCGAGAAGCTTCTGACCATACCGAGTTCGAAGGACTGTGATGAGAAGAAGGAGGAGGAGAAGTTAGCAGACGACAATAAGAAGGAGGCTATGAAATGGGCATTGCCAGGATTGCAACCTCCTCCGAAGGCACCTGAAACTCAGGTTTCTTCTTCATCATTCTGCCCTTCAGATTTGTTTCTCACATCAGAGAGCCTTGGCTTGGGCCCACTCATTTCATTTTCTTCTTCTTGGGATAATAATAGCAGCCGTGGAAGGTTCGTGAAAAAGAAAGAAAAGGAAAAAAAAAAAGAACCAGTTCGATTCTACTTAGTATCTATACGCATATTTTTGTGTTGTTGCACCATTCTATTTTCTCTAATGTTCGTTATTTTTGTTGAGTCTGTAGTATATCTAGCAGGACTTCTAAGGGGGGTCGAAGGAGCAGGAGGAATGTAAGATTATAAACGATAATTACTGTTAAAAGAACTAAAGCAGATCGAATAATGATTCACGAAGTGATTGAATTTGTTTTGGAATTTTTAATGAATGAATTTCAGAGCTTGGAATCGTCATGCACTTCTGGGGGAAGGAGGCGGAAAAAGAAGCAGCTAAAAGCTACGAGCCAAAAACCATTCAAGCTGAGAACAGAGGTAGTTTAGAACAACGAATTGATCTTATGAATTTCAATTCATTTTTGAGTTTGGATAGTGACATTGGTAAGGGTTATTGCTACTGTAGCAAAGGGGGAGGTTGAAAGAGGAAGAATTTATGAAGAAAGTACAAGAGGTGACGATTGAAGAAGAGAAGCAGAGAATACCCATTGCACAGGGTCTTCCATGGACTACGGATGAACCAGAGGTAAGGCCATTTTGTATAGAATTCCTATAAACCCAAAATTCCCCAATTGCCATGTTTCGTAGACAGAATTGGTTGCATGTTTTGCTGTTGCTGAGGATTCATTTGGTGCTACTCTTCCAGAACCTGGTAAAACCTGCAACTAAAGAAATCACAAGGCCTATAGACCTTAAGCTTCATAGTGATCTGCGGGCGATTGATCGTGCTGAGTTTGACCATCAGGTGCCTTTTCCACTGCAATTATTTTCAATATGGGGAAGTTGCAAATTAATAGCAAACAGATTAAAATTTGATGAATGTTTATGCAGGTGGCAGAAAAGCTGAGCTTTATAGAGCAGTTCAAGATGGAAAGGGAGAGGCAACAGAAGGTACGCTGTGCAACTTCTTTATACCCTTATATTTTATATTATATTTATTAAATCATCGTTTTAACTGTCAAATTAATTTTTGAAAAGTAACATTAAAAAAGTTATTTCCTATCTTGCCTTGCCCACATTTTATTTCATTTTCTAGTCCCTCCTCCAACCAAACGGGTCATAACGGTGATTAATTCCTCAACTAATATCTACCTTGTTTTCTCTTTCTGTAGAGTTTTAAAAGTTATTTTTCTTTTCTTTTAACTTGTATTATAGTTAGAAGAAGTAGAGGAAATCAGAAGGTTAAGAAAGGAACTCATCCCTAAAGCTCAACCCATGCCTTATTTTGACAGGCCCTTTGTCCCAAGGAGGTAATGGTTGGAATTTCTCATGATTGGATATTATTGTATATTTTTCCTTTAATTTTGTTCTGTTTAAAAAATCTCTCTCTCATATCTTGAATTCATGTACTAAGATCAACAAAGCATCCAACCATCTCCAGAGAACCGAAGTTTCAGATTCCTTAAAATCAGGACAAGAAAGATCAAGTGCTACTTATGTGGAATGACTTTAACTAAGCTTCAAAGGCTACTAAACATTGTTTATGTGAAGTGAATAACCATCTTCTTCCATTTCTTGCGCCTCTGAACGGTGTTCATTTTTGTATATGAGCAATTAATACATATGCAAATTTTTTCTATGCCTTTGGTCTATACCAATGCAATGATCCTTGTATTGTGAAGAAATTTAATTCTATGTTGCACCAAAATTTACTACATAACAAATTGGTCTTAAGATGAGACTGGGACACTTCGCCTGAAGTTGGTACAGATTGACCTCTAATGAAGCTGCAAAACAAATACATTCGTCTGGACAAAGTTGTTTGCTGCTCGAGAGTTTTGGAAAATTATGATGAAAACTTATGGCAAATTTCAGTTGATAAAGTAAACAAAACAAACTTCAACAGATAGGACAGAATTTGATGAAAACAACAGTGAAAGAAAATTTTCAATTAGAAGTAAAGATAGACCATCATTTATCTTGGTTTGGCTTACCAAGCCTCCAAGAGATTTTCTTCCACAACATTTAGCAACAAGTTACACTAGGATGGTTTAGTGTGTTTATGACTAATATAAGATTTTAACTTATCTCAAAATTTTCTCTTATAAAGGTTTCACTCTTAACTTATTAAAAACTCACTCTCCTCACATCAAGGAGAGGTTTACCAAAAAAATAAAGATTTAATGAGTCCTTATATATGAAGGGATTACCATAAACTCACTCGCCTCACATCAAGGAAAGATTTACCAAAAGAATGAAGATTTAATGGACTTATATATAAAGGGATTACATATGAAGGGATTGCAAGAGTGGCCTAATAAATATTCTCATAAGAATAGTAAACTAGAAACGAGGGCTTAGAAATTATGAAGGAAAAAGGGAATAATTTTTTTTTATGCTTTGTTTTTCCATTCTACCGCTTGCCTTTCAACTTCAATGCTTTTACAGATGACAACCCCTATGTAGCCGTTTTGAAATACAACTCTTCTCTTCTTTGTTTGTTCATAAATCTGAAAATTTTGAGACTCTAGAAAATATAAAAAGGAGCTTTCACAGGACTTGGCCAGCTTTCAGTTTTAGTATGCTACACCAGTTTCAGGCTTTCCCAAAACTTTTTATATTATTAAAAGCTTCCATTTTGCCGTTAAGAGTTAAGCAATCTATTCTATATATAAAAATTAGAGGGGTTGTCTCAATACCAATAACCCCATATTTAAAAAATATGTCAAATTATAAACAGATTACGAATTACGAATAGTAGTTAAAAATTGACTTTATATATATATATATATATATATTAGAAAATTTAAGACTCATTGACTGTCCATGCATAAAAAAATATTTTGTTATTTCTCTTTATGAATTTAACATAAAAGCATTTTTAAACTCTTAACTTTTATAATGCACAATTGTACAACAACAAATAAATAAATTATTACTAGTGTATTTTCCTGTCAAGTACTAGAAACAATTTATTAATTATATATATATATATATTAAACACTTAATGCTATAATTTAATTTATTTTGTTATTATCAAATTATCTTGAGGTTTATTGTGAAATCTTTTGAGGTAACGACTTGATGACAAGGAGGATTTAACCCTATCATTTTACAGATGCTCAAACTTTTTTCTCTTTCTTTTGATACATGACACTTACTTACTACCCATGCCCCTCCACATTAAACCACCACTTTGTGACTTCATATTACCCAAACTTCTAATTACAAAACGTCAAAAACTTGAGGGTTTGAGAATATAAGAATATTACACACCATTCGTTAGATGCAAAGATAGACCTAATACTATTTTGACTAACAAAATAAAAATTAAAACAAATATATAATTTGACTTTTAAAAAATATATCTTTTTAAATTTTAGCTTTTATGTACAAATTAATTTCTCAAAATTTTTAAGTTAGTTACATTTGTATATTGATAATTTGGTCTAGCGATGAACTAACGTGTATTAAGTTATAAATTTTAAAAAATTAATTTGTATAAATAAATGAATCTGAAAAACTAAAGTATTAAAATATATATGTATAATACTAAATTGCATATTTAGTCTAAAAGCTACCAAATTGTAATTAGGGCAGTTCATGGGCACGGTTGGGCCGAACATTTAGTATGCTCGATGGCCAATCCAATTAACACATCAGGCTTGTTTTTATGTCCGTTGTCTGGTTCGACCTGAATAAGCCCAATTTTATGTTGAGTTAGGGCGGATTAGGATTGCCTGGGGCTTTTTTTAATGAACTGATACTTGTAATATAAAAATATTTTTTTCCAGACTCATAGGCATATACTTCAAAACAATAGACTTTTAAAACCCTCATATTTTTATCAATAATAAAAAAATAGCAAGCTATACTAATATAATTAATTTTAGGTAAACACGTGTATTTTCATTATTCAACAAAAGAAATATCAATAAACATGCATATTAATAATAAAAATAATTAAGAAATAAGGAGGGTTTAGATAGATAATGAAAGTTGTAACATGTAAAAAGAATCAGATAAAATAAAAAAAAAAAATATATATATATATATATATATATAAAAGATGACAAGATATTGATAACTTAAAAAAAAATTAACTACTAGAACAAGTTAGACAGAACATGTCTTCGCTCATGGCCTGACTCGACTAGAGGTAATTTTATTTAAAGTTTTACTTATTTATAATTTTGCCTTGACCCAACCCTACTCTATTAGACTAGGTTAGAGTAGGCCCCTAAGGCCAATGAACACCCCTAACTGTAATATCTGACATTGTTGACATAAAAATTGACATCTGCCCAACTTGCGTTAAAGTTTACTTGAACTTCCAGAATAAAGCTTGGGTATCCTTTGCCAAAACTAATTCCATAACACCTTCCAACACAAGTTCATGTATACTATTTCTCGTCATGCTTGTCAAAGCCTTCACTGCTCTATGTTCAGACATTTCAAGCCACACAGCAACAATCCTAATCTTCCTGTAAATTTGAATTTCTGCCATCACAAAAGCCAAACCTCGCGGAATGACCCGGGTCTGAAATCTCAATATATAGGGCATCCCTGTCTCATTTACACTCAAGTACGTTCAACTACTCATGTAAATTGACTGCCCGGTTTCGTCTCGTAGCTCAATATGTTCAATATTCCAATAATATTTTTAGCTCTCAATACCTAATTACAATACATAAAAGCTAGGGGGAAAAATAGGTGAATGCAAGAATTTGACCAAATCCTACCTAATTACAATACCTAGGAAATACCACCATAAAATATACATACATATATATATATATATATATTTATAACATTCATTTTTTAGCTGGTTGACAATTACTTTCGGTTTCAGATGGGGAACGCCAACGTTATGCTCGCTATGTCAATTCTCAGTGTTCGCTTCAATATGACAAAAAGGAAGGTTCAGTGAAAGCACAAACAGAAAAAGGAAATGTTCTTGTTGCAACGGGCATCAATTCAGCTTCCATGAACGTTCACAAGTGATGTTGAAGGTAATGTGTACAGACCAAACTACAACCAAAAAAGGAATTAATAAAAAACTTTCAAATTAAAAAAGAAAAAAACGCGTTGCTCTGCTGAATACATAAAATCATGTCTTGACATCATCTACCAATCAACAAAAAACAAATATGAGGCCATGCCTATTGATTGCCAGTTCTCGATGCATGGCATTCAAGGAGCAACCACAATTCGCCCAGCAACTTGGTCAAGATCCCTTTGACCACCAGAAGTGATTCTCCTACCTCTGCAACACAAAAACCATCAATAAGATACAGCCATGGGCATAGATTAATGACAGTGTGATAAAAAATACCGTATGCAGCAACAGTATGAAAGAATTACTAGGTGTTTCAAATTGTAGACCTCAAGGCAGAGAAGAGAAGATGAAGCAATCAACAGAATATATGAAACTCTCAAGTATAAGATCACCCTAAGGTTGTTTGTGTGCGAGGTGTGAGAGGATATACAAATGCAACTGAAAAATGGAAAATTGATAGAATAAAAGTTCCGTTAGAATTTTTGGCATTTAACAGTGAAACATGACTTACCCTTTTGGATCAATATCAATAATGTTCATGTTATGCAACTGCTGAAGAATGTGTCTAGCAATAGCTCCACTGCTCTTGCAGAAATGCGGGGGATGGCTTCCATTCCTCTTGCTTCCACCATAGATCATCTGAAAGGCGCCAACACCAAGACCACCTCTCAAGTAGATCTTTCTTGCCATGGAGGCTACAACCAAGATTAAACTAAATTAATCTAAAAGTTAACAAATAGTTATCAGCACAGCTTCCAGCAAAAGGTATTAATTGTGAAAGCAAGCAAGCACTACATAAATTCATGCCAGCACAAGAACACACTTGCACCTAGAGAGAGCAAACTCACCAGCTCTAACAAAATACCAGTCAGGATCATATGGGGCAAGTTCTTTAAATCTTGCAGTTTTTACAATATCCGTCCACTCAGGAAGCTCCATCTGTTCAAGAACCAGATAGAAATTATAGTTAGAATAGAAAAATAATCTTCAGGTGAAAGTAAAACCACAAATCTGTT
This sequence comes from Erythrophleum fordii, assembly GCA_032878935.1. Lineage (NCBI taxonomy): Eukaryota > Viridiplantae > Streptophyta > Magnoliopsida > Fabales > Fabaceae > Erythrophleum > Erythrophleum fordii. The sequence goes on from JAVQMF010000045.1 coordinate 19,377,732, forward strand.
AACATGTAGTGAAAGATTTCACATACAGAAATTTTCTTCAAGTGACCACGTAAACAGGAAATATATTGACACACAGAAGCACCGCAAATAGCAGAGTAATCTTTTAAATATTAATCAACAGGCAGAAGAAGCATTAGCCACAGCAAAAAAAAAAACAAACAAACAAGTAGGCATAATTCTAGTGTGGAAGATAAGAGCCATTGGAAGCCCTACAGGTCATTACACAGAAGTGACATGCATAAAACATAAAATTCCACTCTCTTATTTCCATGAAAAGCACTCAATACTGACCTGTTACACACCAAAACGTGGGCCAAGGCGCCATATCAATAAATATTACTTCAAGGGCAGGGATTTCATCCAGATAAACTACAATTTTCTATATCAACTAATCCACATTAAGTAGTTTTTGAGAATTGCACTACATCATTTGTGCAAAAGCGAATTCAATCGGCTCAGGCTAACAGTAATCGATGCTTCAGAAATAAAAGGGAAATGCTATTGAACACTCCAGCGCCTGAGGGCTTGAGTGTCAAAGCCATTAGATGCATTGTTGTTTAATAGGGAGCTGCACATATTTCAAATAAAAGAGTTGGATAATTTTGATCCAACGGACAGAAGGATCGAGCTCTCTGTGGCATTTCCCGAAATAAAGCTCATTCCATATACAAACAAAACAATATAAAGAAGGTAAAAGGCTGAACATTCGCTCTAAAAATGCCGATTGCTGAGTAGTATTTTCTATTGGTTAATGAAACTTGATCCCTAGTCTCCTCATTACTACCTTACAAATCCAAAAAGAAAAGATGTGTCTGCAAACAAATAACCCAAACATATAATGAAATCTAAGCTACACAAATGACGAATTTCACACGAACTCAAATATTAAAAGGTAGAGAAAGCGCCATTGGAAATAATCAATAGGAGATCAAATATGAAAAACCCAGAAATTTAGTGAGAAAAAAAAATTAGAATAGTATTTCTGCCCTTCAGTTTTTTTCCCCCAGAACGTGTATAGGGTTAATGAGCAGAAGCTGAATCACCAATGAAAATTGCTCCTTTATCCGAGGAAGACAAACAAAAAGTGGGAAACGCAGTAGGTTGATTGTACCTTGCCAGAGCGCTTGAGGTGAGCGGAGTAAGCCTTGACAAACTCATGGGGTGAAACGTCCTTGACGGTTCTCGCAGTTGCCATGGCTGAATCACAGAGGGTAACAGTAGCTGCTCCAGCGCTCACAACGATGATGCTCTCCTCCCTGCGCGCCCTCCTGCCTAGGTTTCACCGGTTTCTTCAATGTTGATGTGAACCGGGATCGTCTCATTAGGGTTTTTCCTTCATATCTCGGTATACGTCCGGTTAGCATTTTAATCATTGGGCATGGATATGAGAATATGGACTATCCTTTCAGCCCATCAAGCTTTGAAATGAGATTTAATCGGGTTTATCCAAAGAACATCTTGACCCCAAAAAAAAATTCAAATAACACTAATTACCGTCCAAAACAAGGAGTCCAAATAACCACTAAAATCCACCCCCCAAAAAAATCCAAATAACAAAATTCATAATTTAGTCCCAAAAATATTACTCTTACTTTAATTTCGTCCTTAAAAACAAAACCTTTTAACTTAATTTTTTTAATCAAAATAGTCTTTTAGGTTAGATAAAATCATTACTTAATAGGCTAACTGATGTAACATAAATAAGAGTTTATATAATTGTTAATGGATGATATTGTTAAATTAAGTAAATTTTAAGAAATTAAGGAAAATAACATCACTTGAGGGGAAAAAATGACATTTAGATAAGTCCAGCTTGTCAATTAACAAATATATTAGATTTTATTTAAATCATATTAATTAATTTATTAAGTGACTATAATTTTATTTATTACTAGAATCATTTTAATTAAAAATTTGAATTGAAATAATTTATCTTTAAATTATCAAATTATTAAAAAAATTAATTTCAATGACCGAATCATCATTTTATTGTAACATCAAACAAGTTCATTCATTTTTTACTCCTTTAATCCATTCAATTTTATATAAATTATGTAACAAATAATTAAATAATAATAATTATCGAGTTCTAGAAAAAGATGTAATTAAAATTTTTCTTTTCAATTTTATATTTTTATTATTTTTTGTTCAATAACCTTTTTAAAACAATTTTGATTTCTGTTTTTGGCCAACCCAAAATTTTAAAATTTAAACTAAATTAAATACTGGACTGATTTTTATAATTTCGTTGTAAACTTTTCAATATAATTGTTTTTAGAATAAATTATACTTTCTATCTTTAAGAAATGTTTAAATTACACAATTTTCTTATCTATTTTAAAATTTCACACTTTTCTCTCTTAAATAAAAAAAATACATTACATTGACTTCCCTTTTTTTTTTTTTATAAAAAAAAAGTTACAATTATATTTATTTTGACAAAAATATATTTATAAATATCATTTATATAATATAATAAGTATAACAATATGTATTTGATGGATAAAAATTGTTAATTTTTTAAATTTATACTTTTCAATGCAAAATAAATAATATTAAATTAAAAAAATATTTTTTTATAAGTTCTATATAATTTAAATATGTCTTAAAAATAATTTACCTTCGTATTATTAAGATAGCACAAATCACTCTCATCAGGGGAGCAAAGTTAAATTGGACAATAGCATAGCAAGAAAAAATGAGTGAAAAATTTATATACAGTTTATTATATTTTTATTACTATATTTTCAATTAAAATATAATAATTTTATAATTTTTAATAATATTATAACAAGTATATAATTTTTATAAATAATTATATAATTTTTTAATTAAATTATACATTTATTATGATATTATTAAAGATTATATATTTATCATATTTTAATAAAAAACTTAATAACGAAAGATATACAAAATAAAAAAATTCTTAAGTGCTTTTAAAATTATATTTATTATATACATTGATTATATTTTATTAATATATAAATAATATGGTACACTCTATGTAAGATTTTATGTCCGAAGAACTGTTCTACTCCAAGAATAAATATAATATTTTATATAATATTTTATTTATATAATAAAGTAATAGATAATTGACTATAAAATGTAATTATTTAATTTGATATTATTTTATTAGTAAGTGAAATTTAATTTAAAATTTTTTCATTAAAAACCGGTTAAGGACACCTACAAAATCGGCCGATATTAATAGAGTAAGCTTCAGCCGTTCGATTGTATACCCGGTTACTGTATCGCCGTTCATCTTCAAGACGAAAGCCCCATTATGCAAGAGCTGGAGGGAAAACTTTCGAGAAATGAAAAAGTCGTGAGTTCCAAATTCGTTAAAACTGTGATGATGTTGATGGTTTCATTGTAATCATCGAGGGGTTAGTATAAAGCAGAGTCTTGTGCCTTCGTAGTTTCCATCCATTCCACTTCCTTTTGCCTTCTCTGATTTCTCATACCCTCATAGATCTTATCGCCTCCAACATTATATTCCCACCCACCCGCATCACCATTTCTCCATTCGTCGGTTATCACAAACCCATCTGAACAGAGAAGAAAGGAATTCAGCATTCGGTTTCTGGGTTTAGTTCCTATGGCTTCGTTCATGGTCCCGTGCCCCAAGTACCCCTCTCCTGCCCATTTGGGGTTGAACTCACAGAATCTTCAACGACACCAGCAGAAGCTGTCGTTTCAAAACGGGTTGAGCGTGCCGCCGTGCCAATCATTCGGATCTTCGCGTGCTGGTCCAGCATCATCTGGGTTTCAGGTACGTGATTGCATGGAATGTGAATTAGGCTTTTAATAAGCACCCTTGATTTGTTGAGTCTATCAGAAGATAGTACATGGGGGTAACTGGGATGCAAATTTGGTTGTTGAATTTTGGAAATTTGGATGCCCGCTTTCTTCTTTTAGCATGTCGGTTATCTTCGTTTGCTTTTGGTAAAAACAAAAGAATTCTCTTATTGCTTACACTGCTCCTTATATTTTACTTTTTTTTCAAACATCTCGCATTTTACAGACAACCCTTAGAAAATATAGTATTTCACCCTGACTTATATTGCTTCTTTTGGAAACTGGAGACTTTATAGGAGTTTATATAACTGTTTAATTTTAGCCACCAAGGGAGAAGTTTTCGTTCAATTGATCCTTTTAATAATAATGGAAGATATCGTATCTTACCATCGTTACTATATGTTTTCAGTAACTTTCTTTTTATGTCTGAACATAAAATGCATTCTCACTTTATAAAACTAGAGGCAAAGAATGCTAAAAGGCTGCAAGTCAGCTTTAGGTGATCAATGTTCCTGTTAAGACAATGTCTGTAGCACTATGCATTGCATGTATATCATGAAGCTTGGTATTGAATTTATATTTATATCAGGCACTGTGATTGACTAAAAGTGCATATCAATCTTTTTATGGGTAATGATGCACAGTTTTCAGCAGTGACCGGCAGAACTTTTTCCTATTAATGTCTATGCTTTATGTTCATTGCATTTAGTGGATCTTTGAACACAGCTGCAACTAATAAGCATTCAGGTCACTGCACTTGTAGTTTTACCTCCGAAAAGTATTTTAGTTCGTGGATAGTATTGATTCACTGCATATGAATAACAAAAAATGTGTCAGACATTTTACACTTTGCAGCTATTTTTTCTGATTATTAGTTGTTCCAAGCTATTGTTGTCTCCTGCAGTGCCTAAACAGAAAGCAGTTTTCGGGCTGGAAGTTACAGGCAAAACTTAATGTGGTCAGTTTGCAGTTAGTTTACTTTGCATGGAAATTGTCATGAGTCCTGCTCTGTACATAAACTTTCTGCACAATATCTTCACAACTTATTGGGGAGAAGAAATTTTGAGGTTATATCAGTTTATTTTGTCAGCACGGAAAAGTTTGTGAAAGTTCTTTGCACAAAGTGTCGTGCAAGTAGTATTTCTCAAATGTCATCAGTGTCACATAATCCTGCTGTTCAATTGAGTTCTTAAAATAATGAAATTTATTTGCCATAAGTTACCCTGCTTTGTACATTATAGGCTGCTACTGTTGAAACTTCTTCAAATTCTGCACCTGTACTTGCCACTGGATCTGGAGTTGGTACATCAAAAGAGGAAGATGGCCATAGTGGGAAACCCTCCAGTCCAAGCAATATTGCAGACGTATCTTCAATCTCTGCATTCATGACTCAAGTATCAGATCTTGTGAAGTAAGACTAAGCAGCTTCACTTTGCATGCAATCACTTGCGCCCCTTTTTTCTCCTCATATACATGTTAGAACATGTAGCATCTTCAAAAATTTAGTTTAACACAGTTTCCATGGGCAGACTTGTGGACTCCCGAGATATTGTGGAGCTGCAACTTAAGCAGTCAGACTGTGAACTCATGATAAGAAAAAAGGAAGCTTTGCAGCACCCACCAGCCACAACTCTGCCCCCCATGTCACCACAGGTGCCCTACCCCACACTCCCTTCTCTGCCACCACCAGCTCCAGCAACTGCTTCTGCTTCTGCAAGCCCACCACCTTCAAAACTAACACCTGCCTTACCCACCTCTGGAAAAGCAAGCACATCATCTCATCCACCACTGCAATGTCCAATGGCTGGAACATTTTATCGGAGTCCTGCACCTGGTGAACCACCATTTGTCAAGGTATATATGTGTGTGTGTGTATATATATATATCAGAATAAAGATAGATGATTTAAATAATGTTCTTTTTCTCTGTGGATGTGTCAATATACAAATCATACAGCTGGGTATTTACTCAGTCACTGCATTTTGTTTATTACGCAGAAATATAGAATAACCTTGTTGTTTTCTTGCTGCTTTAGGTGGGAGATAAAGTGCAGAAAGGCCAGGTCATTTGCATTATCGAGGCTATGAAACTGATGAACGAAATTGAAGTACATAAACTCTCTTTTCTTTAGTCTGTTTTCCTATATTACTAGCTTCATAATTTTATCTTCCTTTATCTGTCCTCTTTTACTTGACCCTATATTTTAAAGCCTTCCCATATACTGGTTAGATTCTATATCTCACACACGAAATTGACTTATAAAACCTGTTTATAACTGACTTTTTTTGGTATTTCCACCTCACTAAGCTGCATTAGCTCTAGTTATTTAACCAAAAAATCAATACTTTAATTACTTGATTCGCTTTAATTGCTCCCCAGGCTGATCAATCGGGAACAGTAGCTGAGATACTAGTGGAGGATGGTAAACCTGTCAGTGTAGACACGGTACTCTCCCTCTCTTCCCCCGTCCCTCCCATGCCCCCGACAAATAAATAAATGAATAAAAGGGAAATTAAACTCATGCTTCATTTCTCTAACTCAAAACACTTGTTTCCAATGCAGCCACTTTTTGTAATTGTACCGTGAGTACTGGAAAGGGACTTTCTTCTAAGTTGATCGCGACCTGCTTTGTTGGATAACGTGGAATTCTCGGGATCCTTTTGAACGCCCATTGGTCAGAAATTTCTTACGCGATTATGTTGGTTTTATCTCTAGAAATTCTTGGCCCACGAGAAAAGAAAAATATCTAGAGAAGTTCAGGTAAAAGACACAGCATGTTGGAATTGATATCGGTAGAACTTGCTGGTTCTAAGCAGTTTTGAAACTCTAATATAAACGTTTGGCGCATTTGTTTTCTGAATTGTCCTAATATTCTTGTACGAATTAGTTGGCTGTTTACAATAAGTTACTGTATCATCTTTTTTGTTGGGAAAAAAAGACAATCACAATCAGAATTAACCACATTTTTCTCACTAATGAGGACCCGAAATTACGCAAAGTTTATGGCTAGGGGCATCCCAACGCCCGAGTCCAAATTTCCTGACATAATGTGTTTGGAAGGCATTAAATTGAAAATAATTCATTCTAGATATAATGATCCGCAAATCCTATTAAACGCGATGGACTTTTTTCTTTTAACAAACAAAAGTGAGATTTTTTTTATTTTCTGGGTGTGTGTGGATGAAAGTGATGGACTTATTAACTCATCAAAATATTACTTACAAATATGATTTGTAAATAGATTAAACTCTAATTAGTATATGATATTTTAGATTATTTTTTTGGGCCATTGAGTAAGATACCTAGTTATATTTGTCTCCTGATCAAAATTTTAATTTAATATTTATAATTTTTTTAAAGTTAGTCTTTACTTTTTGTGTTCCCTACTACTAAAATATGTTATGATACCATATAAACTCAATCTATACATATATATATATATATATATAGACCTTTTTGTTTAAATTTTTAATTGTGGCCTTTTGCAATGAATATTTAAAAGTGTGATATGCATTGTGTATTTTTATCACTATAATGGAACTATGAAAGTAAAATTACGTAGGAAATATTCGAGAAGAGTCTAATTAATTAAAGTTGTAATTAAGGCCCTGGGTTTTTCCAATCAAGTGAAATTATAAGCTTAACGAACAAAAAAATTACAATGCGTTGTTCAAAGTGTGTCGCCTAGATAGAACAAACAATCTTAGCCTTGATGTTATCATCTCAACATTTGGTTTATACGCTTTAAGAAAATAGATAAAAATAAAAGTATGTGAAATTCAAATTCACTCTAGATTCCATGGTTCTAGTAAAAATCTGTGAGATGATGTTTGATGTTTTCTCTCTCTCTATAGGTAAACATGAGTTCAATTCTCTTAGTGGCACATATTTGTACTTATTTATCATTTTCAAAAACATGTTTGTTAAGTAAGGGGAATTAGTTATATTTTGAGAGCAAATTCTAACACCAAATAAAAGTAACGGACACAGGTTTGTAGGTATGAAAAAGCTAAGGTCATGCCTGGTAAATTGCAATAGCTTTCTTTCAGGAAATCAATTTCCCGCGCCTGAATGAAAAGATTTCTCCCTTGCTATTAAGCTGGAAGTTACCATTTTACCCTTCATTCCCATTAACTACCAATCTTGATGAATTATGGGGGATGCTTCTTTGTTTCATTCGTCCAAATTAGCACATGGGAGGGTGGATTTTGGTGATGGATAAAGGTAAAAAAATTATTTCTTAATTGAGGTAAAAAAAATAATATTTTATTATTTTTTTAACCAGAAATATTTTGGTCTTTTCTTTATCCTTCTTTTTCATTGTTTTTATTTAATTAAGGATCTGTTTGATATACTGTATAAAACTTGATAATATACGCTAATACAATGTCTTATGAACTCATTACTTGTTTAATGCAAGTAATGTATTATATCTCTCTTATACATCAAAATTATGTATAACTTAATCATACCTTAGAAGGTTGGATTAAGCCTGATTAGATTTTGATATATAAGGCCTCATCAATACTTTTCGACTTTAACCTCTCACTCATGGGAATATTCATTAGCTAAGTTGGATTAGATTTTAACTTAACCCGATAGAGGAGATCATAAGTCGAATATTAGAGTAACCTGATATTCGACCTAATTTTACACCAAGCTTCTTTTTCTAGGCTTAATACCTAGACCTGACCGGATTTAACTAATACTAATTGAGATCGAGATAGTTGAGTCATTTTTAAATTTTCGGTAAAAATTATAAAATGACTTTAAAAGAATAAAATTTTTATATAAGTTCTTATAAATAATTTTTGATAAAAATTATAAAATGACCTTAAAAAATAAAATTTTCATATATATATAAAATTATATTTTACCATTAAAATTTTTTTATAAGTCTCTATAAAATAATTTTTTGAAAAAAATGAATAGGATTGGATGGGCCACGTAAAAATTGATTTAGTATTGAATTCATTTTAATTGATTTAATATGAGACTAGGCTATTGATTTTTCAAATTAGATAAGTCACCTTTTTTTCTAATATTTGGTAAAAATTATGAATTGACTCTTAAAAATAGAAACTTCATATAAGTACTTATAAAATTATATTTTGCCTCTAAAATAAAAACTTCATATAAATCCTTATAAAATAAATATAAAAAAAAATTATAAGATCAAGTCGGACTAACTGAAATTGACTAACATGACCAACTCGACTTGATCTGCCTAAATTATTTTTTAATTATTCAACCTGATACAAACAGGTGAGATTAGGTTGCCTAGGTCACCAAGTCGTCATGTGCAACTCTATTCACTTGTATCTTCTCTCTAAAAATTAATATAACACAATAAATTTAGATAAATAAAATGTGTGTTTTAAATAAAAGATATTTTTGTCAAAAAGAATTGATTTTTATCCTATATAGCGTTATACAATATATTACCAAATAAATGATAATATTATTTTATACGATACATTAACTTATACAGTACTACACTAAATACTATATAATTTTAAAATTTTATCAGATTTTATTTTATCAGGCCCTATATTATTAAGTTTTATCTTATATATCATGCCAAATGGGCCCTAAACATAAAAATAAAATGTATTTCCATTTCTTTTTAGGCTATACCAAATGTGATTTTGAGTTACAAGATTCCTTTCAATTCTAGTTACCATTCTCATTCCCATAAAAATCATCCCTACATGTCAAACAAGGTGTAATTTCATATTGGGGCCAAATTCAAAATAAGTACCAAATTGATAACATGGAGTATTAGCCAAAAATAAAAGCTTGACGATACACGTGAGAAATTCTCCCCTGCCAATCTCTTTACAAGATTTCAGTAGCAAAGAGATTATTCCGAGGCAAGTGAAGATTATACTGATGCTCCAAGTCTCCGCACAAGTGATACAATACTACAGTTGCTTAACCTCTTTTTTGAAAAAAAAAGATGCCCCACAGAGCAGCATCTGGAAGCCGTAATTAAAAAAAAAAACTTAATCTTCAGGGGGCAATTGAGATGCCATATGCTCTTCCATAAAATATTTTTCATTAGAACCATGGAAGCGCCCCCCCCCCCCCCCCCTTTAAAGCATTGTAGGCAGATTTGACAGAGAAATTGCCATTCTGAGAATAACGCCAGCTAACAATGTCTTCATCCTCAATAGAAAGAGAAGGAAGGTGAAAGTAGCGATATGGATACATGTATTAACATCAAGGTACTGATTAATACGTTCCCATGCCATGTCCATTTAACATTCAATGAAACATAACCACTGACATGCTTATTCAAATCCTCCTCTGAAATATCAGTCATCGCCACTTGTTGATAGATGCTCCTCCCATTGCCTTTGTTCCATCGTAAGCCCTTTTCCATCTCCTGCCAAGTTCTGGAGATACCACGCCACATATGGGAGCTACCTTTCCTGCCTTGTTTAGTAGGAAGAATTGAGAAGGAAGGAAAAGGAAATGGTGGGTAAGAAACGAAAGAGGAGGGAAGAGATGTGAATGAGTTATTTCAATTTGTTTGATGTGATAAGAGAAAAAGAAATAGATATATCTCTTCTTTTATTTGATTTTGTGAAAAAAAGAAGTACATGTAAATAATATATCAAATTATTTTATTATTTTTATATAATTAAATATATTTATTATAAACATAATATATATTATGTCTACTTGTTTATATTAATATAAATATTTATTTTATTATCTTAATTTTTTTGCTTATTTATAATTAAATTATACATTTTTTGTCTAAATTTATTTTTTTAAAAATATTTTAGTAATATAAACAATGCATCCTACAACAAATACTTTCTCTTTTTTCCTTCTTTCCCTTTCCCCCACTCTTTGGATAGATTGGAGAGTTATTAAAGTGAACTAGTTTATATAGTCAAACTTAGTCTATTATGAGTTATGATTTAAATAAATTAACTATTTAACGCATCCAATTTAAATAGCCTAAAAAATGTAATCTATCAACCATGTGGGTTAAAAAGATTGATAAAAAAGAAAATTTTGACATAAACTAAAAGTAAAGTAAACACTTAATTAATACAATAATACTATAGCCTTTTGAACTCAACTTGGTTTTTATGAAAAATGTCAGCACAAAAGAAAACTAAATAACTATAAAAAATGTTGACTTATTTTAAGAAGGTTAAGTGGGCTAGGTCAATTTTAATCATAATATATATGAGTTAATAAAATTTAAATATAATCCAATAAAAAGATGAGTTAAACAAGCCAATGTAGTACGTTTGATTTATTTTAACAGCTCCAACAAATTATGAAAAGCACAAAAAGGTGAGAAATCCATGTATTTTTAATCCATTCTATTTTTCCCTTCCTTTTTTCTTTCTTCCACATACCAAACAAAAGAAAATTCCTTTTAGCCCCGTTTGGTTCTATGGAAACAAAGTGAAAGTGAAATGGAATCTGTATACAAACACATTTGGTTTCGGGATTTGGGGAGGGAGACGGAAAGTGATATTACTGTGCACTTTCTTTTGGTTACCTACAATATTTGCCAGGCATTTTTCAAATAGATTCATATTGACACTTTTGCCTTTTGCATTCATACTACTTTATTGATCCATCTTTTCCATTTATTTAGACCTATTTAATGGGCAATCCAATTTATCAGCCCCACCCTGAAAATCACTCCAACTAGCTCTCTGCTTCAATAGGTGAAGGAAATGATCTACCATTAGTTACAGGTTTGTTGTTTAGCATAAATTTTATACTATTCAATTACGCTATACTAATGTGAAAATGCTAGTGCATTTATGTAATGAGGATCACTGGACATGAGTGCACTTTGTCATGTGTTATTCTAGCTTGTGAATATGTTATGTTATGGGTCATGGTGTTACTCCTGATAGTTGTGAGAACAAATTAGCTTCACGTGTTATATATATAGTTAATGGACATTATTTTTTATAACTATTATAGTTAAAGCTTTTAAAATTATTTTAATGCCTTTATAATTGCTGCATACATTTGTTGTGTGAGAAAAATGCAAACCATTTCTCTGTACTAAAATTTTGTAGTTGTAGGTATAAATTATAGTTATTTAATATAACCATTACTATAATTTCATATTAAGTTGATTTGGCCAGTTGTATCCCATTTCAACCAAACAAGGCATCAGCTATTTCATATTATTCCAACAGTTCAAACGAGGTATTGTTCAGCATTTAGGTATAGATGACATTAGCCGGCATGTCATTATCCATATATGAGTTTGGTTTTTGTTTGTCATGCAATTTAGACATCAATGGATGATAAACATGTGGCTCACTATATCTTCGAACTCCCATAGCCTGATGTATAAGTCATATACTATTAACTTTCAAGAAAAGCAAGTCCACCTTAGGAGATTTATATATAGCAGTGACTTTACATGTTATGATCAACTTAGAATGTATAGAGCAACCTTTGATTGGCTTTGTGCAATGCTTGATCAAATCAGAGGACTCAAACCTACAAAAAATATGCTAGTGGATGAACAAGTAACAATATTTTTATCTATTTTAGCATATCACATTAAGAATAGGTCAATGAAAGTATATTTTGAAAGATCGAGAGAAACTATTAATCGATACTTTAACACCGTGTTGAATGCAATGATGCTGCTAGATAGAGACCTATTAAAAAAAACTTAAGCCTGTATCTGAAAACTTAAAAGATGAAAAATGGAAATGGTTCAAGGTAAAATTTTTAACAAATAACCTTAATTTGGCTTTGATTTTTTTTTTTCATACTTTGAATTAACTCTCTTATTTTTAGAATTGCCTGGGTGCACTTGAAAGAGAATATATTCCAATTCAAGTATTTGCAACAGATGAGTCCCAATATTGTAATCGAAAAGGATTAATCACTACTAATATTTTTAGTATTTGCTCACATGATATGCAATTCATTTATGTGTTGCTGGGTAAGGAAGGGTCTGTAGTTGATGGGCATGTTTTATGAGATGCACTTAATAGGAGACATGGGTTAAAGGTCCCTGACGGTAAGCATCTTGATGAGAGTTATATATTCATAGCTGATGTATTGGACTACTTGTATTTTATTAATTGAGGTTTAAACATCTATGCGAGTATAGGTAAATACTATTTGGTTGATGCATGTTATACTAATTACAATGGATTTCTCGCACCATACAAAGGACAGAAGTACTATTTAAGTGAATGGCAACATAATCATTGCCTAGCCTACCCACATGAGTGTTTTAACATACAACATGCATCGACTCGCAACGTGATTGAGAAGGCATTTGAAATTTTGAAAGAAAGATGGGTAATACTTAAGAGTCCCTCTGGCTATCCCATAAGGACACACAATAAAGTAATACTAGCCTGTTACTTGTTACATAATCTCATAACTTGACAAGATAATGAGAGTAGATCCACAGCTGGGGTCAGTGAACCAGAATGTGGGGACAAGAACAATCATATAGGAGAAGTGGATCATGTGATGACCATGAAGACATCTGAGGTATGGAATAGATTTCGAAAGGAACTAGTAAATAATATGTTTGTAGAATTCACAACACATTGAGGATGTGAATAACCTAATTCAATTGATAGAAAAATTAACCTATTGTTGATTTCATTATTATTATTATTATTATTATTATTATTATTATTATTATTATTATTATTATTATTATTATTATTATGTAATCTTACTATGACATTTATGGTCCTTAGGTGCTGACTTTTATTTAGAAATGTTTAATTGGATGATATTAGCTTTCAAATATGATGCATGTTGTAACATATAACGTGGTTGGTTGTTATGATTTGTGATTATTTGAAGTTTGGCTGACATCTATTCATTGTCCTCAATATGTTTAATCTGCAATTATGCTGTAACCTTCTTGCATGGATCCTACTACAAGCTTTGACTCTCTACCTAAAAACCATCAATGGACCCCATCAAAGGATATAGTGCCGGTTGAATGTTTAGTGAAGTTACGAATGGACCAAAAGTATATGTTAGACACTAAATTTAGGTCAAGACATTTGAAACAATTAGAATGAATGATCGATGAAAGGAGTCCAAGATGTGGCCTTAAGGGAGTTCGTCATATTCAGTTTCATGGTCCAAACTATATAATATGATGTATGGTTCCAACTGCTCTGATTTTGGATGGGATCCTATATCCAAATGCATTACATCATAGAAGGATGTGTGGGATGACTATATTAAGATCAATTGTGTGCTTTTTCCCTTGTTGCCATACATAGATATTGTCCAACCCATAATTATATTAATCCATACTAGTGTTGTGTGATTTGTAAGTTCATAAGTATGTCGCTGCATTTAGATATAAGCTATTTCCACATTTTAAAGAGTTGTACATCATGTGGGGAAATGATAGGCCCAAAGGACAGATGCACAAGATACTGAGGATATTATAGATGCATCTTCAAAAGGAAACTATGGTCCTGAAGATTTAGTTGCCAGCCTGATGAATATGAATATTGATCAAGAGATAGCAGATTTTGATTCTACTCCAACACCTCCTAGTGAAGCCACCTCATCTTCTTGAAAACGAAAAGGTATAAGAGTAATTATGCAGAACAATTATTGGAAGGACTAAAAGAAATCACTGAAAACATGGATAAACTCTTAGTCCTAGCTATAAAAATTATATGTCAGGGTATCAATCGTCTAACACGTGATACAAACTTGGATGACAAAACAATAAATTTATTAGCTGATTTGCTCACAGTAGATAGGTTAACAATAGATTAAGTGTGCTTAACTCATATTCAGATTTCGCGAGATAACAGGCTACTTTTATGTTTTCCTACCATTCTGAATATTTTGAAAGCAGAGTGGATCAAAAAATTAATAGAATAAGTAGTTGCACCAGGGTGGGTCATTTTTTGCAACTATTTTGATGCACCAGTGTGGAGCATTTTTTTTGTAGCTATTTTGATGAAATATATATAAGTAGACAATAGACTTTTTTGGGTTGATGTCTACTAATGAAGTTTATTTAAGATGAGTACTTGCTACAAAATTGTACAAAAGGTTAGAACTTGCTCAAATGCTGGCATATATATATTATAGATGTGATCAAATGGTGACTACTTTTTTGCTTGTTGAATGACTGTAAATGACTTCTTTGATGGTGTAGCTTGGGAATGAAATTTTAATCCATCTGATTTTTATTTGTAATATGGATATCTTTTTAAATCATTATGGTATATATGTCTGCTGTGATTGACACGAACATTTGGGAGTTGAGGATTCCTCAAGATTGCAAAAAAAAAATGAAGGAAACCATATTATATGGTGTACAAATTTTAAGAGAATTTCGCTTCATACTACTATTGTATTTTTTTCAAATGCAAAATTAAATTATATAGATCATGTGAAAAAAAAAAAGTTAAACATGATATAAAATATAAAACTAAAGTGGTAATAAAAATATGAATGAAATGTATAAATTTCTCAAAAAGAAAAGGGGGAAAAACATGTATTAATTTCTAGGAATAAAAAAGAATGCAAATTCTTAGAAAAAAAAACAAGAAAAAAAAGAATTCATAAATTTGTAAGAAAGAAAAAAAAACATAGAAGAGAGGGTTAAGTGCAGTCGAACACCATCTAACCAAATTGTAATCAAACGAATGTTTGACTGCTAGTAGTCAGACATCATCCGACCAAATCACAGTCAGATGATGTTCCCGCTGCAAAGCAATTAGAACCATCTAACTGCCTTCCCTCCAGTTGCCTACTAGGCTACTATCGAATATCTGCGCTGCAATTAAACAGTGTTTCGACTACTCACTATTCAACCAAATTACAGTAAGACAACTTTCTGACTGTAATGTAGTCAAACGTGGGGTTGAAATATTTTTTTTTTCAAAATGGTTAATGTGAGTATTGTATTATTACAAATGTGTATTCGTTTATAGTAAAAAAATAGTTATCTCCAATAGGAAAATAATAGAAATTTAATAACCTCGACATATATTTCTTTTTTTCTTTTTCAACCTAGTGGATATTAACTCTACTTTATATGTTTTTTATCTGTGCATATAAATACTTATATTTAATACGATTATGTATATCAAACTAGATGGTAATCCATATAAATTTGTATCTAGCATATGTATATACATAATGTCATTTTCTATCTATGTATTCACTAGTTATATATATATATATATATATATATATATATATATATATATATATATCACACACGCAATCAGACTTATATATTTTTAAAAGATGAAGTATATAATATGTACTGCATTAATATATATATATATATATATTTGTTTACAATATTAGACTAATATATCTACATTTATTTACTACAACAAATTTCGTAAAAACACTTAACCTTACTCCTCAGTATCATCATCTTCATCATCATTATTTCTTTCACATCAATCAAGAGACACGCCTAATTTTTGCTAGGATGACCTTCGTCTACCCTCTGACTTTGCATAATTACTATGAGTTAATTCATGTAGTTATGGTAAGAGCTCTCCAATTTGTCTTTATTACTCTTGAAATTGAGTTTGATAAGATTGTGTTGAAATATTGATGAATTTATTTTGTACCATATTTTTTATATAGTTTGAATGAAGATATGGTGGCATTGACTTGATGATGTTTCTTAGGTGTAGGTGTATCCCATCTTAAAATCTCTTAAAATTTTATAGGACATATTGCTAAATTCATAAATTGCACCTCTTTTTTTACCACCAATAGTTTCAACAAATAAGTTCAAGTCAGATGCATTGTCACTTGAAGTCTCTGCAGTATTTTTTTGCTTTAAATATTCATCTTACCAATGCAATTCAAAGGGTAAAATGTAAAAAGATTTAAGAGTTAAAGTAATTAATATGAAAATAAATTTATATTGATGTGTTTTTGAATAAATTCTTAAAAACAAATAGTCTCTTCTTAATTCGCGGGCCTACATATCAAAATAAGGAACGATTACTGAGAACAATACATGAAAAGCATGAAATAAACGTGTCAAATGCATACCAATCTTCTGGCATGTTCTTCCATAGACATGGAGCCTCCTGTATACAAAGAAGTATCGGCACGATTCTTCTTTTTCTACTCATTGGTGGATCAAAATTCTTCACTATTCTAATGCTCATAAAGTTCTTCCCATATTGAATGTTTAATCTATTCTGGTCTTTTTCGTTTGTCATAAGTGATATCAATTATATCCTTTGAATGATTTTTTACACGATTTTTTCAATTCTACCAAATATCATTATGATGTCTTAGTTCCGAATAATAGTGTTTCTTTAAAAGCGTAACACAACACCAAACAATGAATGTTCAACTTATGAATAATTAATTGGTATTTCAATCTCAAAAAGAAGGGTAAAAAGTCAAACCTGAAATTTATGAAATCATAACTCTTTATATTTTGGCAGAATTTTGCTCCAATAATTCTATGATCAATCATATTTATTTTTAAAAATTATAACAATGTATAAACATACATCTTTATTATTTGGTGTAAACCTAAATAAATAAGAAGTGAAAAAGAAAAATTAATACTAATTTTAAACATAAGAATAATATTATTTAAGGATATATAGTTGAAATAAAATTATAAATCTTGTGCCATTAGGCTTAATTAGTTTTGGGAGCAATTCATCGTGGTCATTAGATTGCTCATAATGTATACCATGTGACTCATTTTAAATGTTAGGCGCAACTGGTTATAAATCTTTTTGAGTATTAAATGATTCTTGCTGAGGGAAATTTCTCCATGTCTTTCGTCCTCTTTTAGATGACATCCTATAATGAAATATAGAATATAAATTCTATGAAATAGAATTGCAAGTAGATAGTGAACCATCGATAATAGAACAATCATATTCCATATGTATGGTTATAAATATAAAATGATAAGCTCTCTTTCTTACCTTATCAACTTTATGAGTGTTAAGATGAATAGTTCAAACTTAGAGAATGCGCTGCTATTGAGTAGAACCTTATAAGTAAAAGAAAGACATGTAAGGCCAAGTCTAACTATGGAGGCATATACACACACACACACACACACACACATATATACATATGTATATGTGTGTGTGTGTGTGTGTGTGTGTGTGTGTGTGTGTGTGTGTGTGTGTGTGTGTGTGTGTGTGTGTGTGTGTGTGTGTGTGTGTGTGTGTGTGTATGGAAGAGAGAGACATGTGAGTCTAACTTGCATTAAGAATAAATATGAAAATATAAATAAAAATATTCTTATGTATTCTTATATAGATAAAAGGATAAGAGATAAAGTGAAAAAAAATTTCATGATTTGACAACTAATTTATTATCTAATATGTTATGAGTATCTTACCATGATGGAATGTGCATAATGGGTCATTCAAAAAAGTATAAATTTTATTTCATTATCTTGTTGGAAGAGAAATGGATATGTTAAAAAAAAGTGGTTTATTTTATGTTACACCAATTACAATACAAGTACATCAACTTGTCCAAAAAGTTTACATTTTATTTCCATGATCTTCTCCATTAATTTTAATAATTTTTTTTCCAATTTGAAGTTTTATTCTTCTGGTAATATTCAAAAAGTTGACGTTGCATGTTAAGTGTTAAGGTCTCATTGGCTTGTATTTGCATGTAAAAATCTTTTAACCTTTGATCAATATTGAGATATAGGTTACTTTATGGATATATAACCTCTGCCACACTTGGATATGAGAATAAGTCATTTTTTTAACCATAGTTATAGCCAAATATTGGATCTTCTTCTATTTCATGTGCAACACTTCCTAAACCATACACGGAGCCTCTACTTTTTTTCCCTCCAGTAGCTATTATTCATAAAGCAACTTCATTTGCTAATTAAAAATTTTGTGCACTAGTCGTATTTGCAATTGTAGTTTTAAGTCTTGTATACTCATTTTGAAATAGAAAAATAATAGATATTATATAATAGTGATATATATCTAAAAAGATTTAATTAAAGAAATAAGAAACATAATGTTTACAAAAGTACTTCCAAAATTTTTGTCAACCCAAGCACCAGATATTAGTTTTTGATGAGTTTGAACATGGAGCTCTACTAGAGTTAAAGGCCTATCTAATTCTTCAGTTAAAGTTGCAATATATTATATAAATGGAATATTACCACCAATGTAGAGTGATGGGCCGTAGACAGAGTTTGAAGCTCTATTCTTCTTGGCATCTTTACTTCTTTATTTAAATTCTATAATGTTCCAATCAGCACATAAATTATTCCAAATTTACTCATTAATCCATATATGCCTCTTTCATTTATTTTGAACATAGCAAATCAAATCTTTTAATTGATTTCTTGCCTAATCTTTAAAGTTTTTGTGACTTTAAGGATGAGCTTTTAGTGACCAAACATAATATTTCTATCCAGTATACCAAAAAATATCTATAAACCCCTATGCTTGAATACAGCAGAAGTAACAAACTTGGTAGTGCATATAAAATTGAAATTTATCTTAAATTCTTCAAATCATAATTGTTTAATTGATTCAAGAACTTCTTTCCATGAATTATAAGGCCCCATGTAATCATATTTTATCATTGCTACTATATATTCAACAATATCATTGCCATTGGATGCAAACTTAGTCAACGCATATAACAAAATTATGATTAATGTAATTATATTTAAATATTTAATTGAGAATACATACCTTGTTTCACCGACTAGGTAAATAAGTTTTTTACCCATATCAACTCCTTCTTGAATTTGAGAATACAAAACTGCTCCACAGGTTCATTTATCCATCTACATAAAAAATAACATTAAAAGAATATGGAAGAAGCATGTCATACTTACATTCTTAACATAATTATAGAAATATAGAACATTGCTCTATTTTCAATAAAAGTGAGCTTCTTGAGAAAATATCGCCTATACATGCATGATGCTTCAACTAAATCAAGAAGTAGATAAGGATCTATAGCTCAAATGCATCATATTTTTTATCTTCACCTTCACGTGAGTAGCCATGTCATGGTAACAGCAAGTGCCCTACACCTATTTCATGCCACCTTTACTACAACTTCCAGACTGTATGACCTTAGGTCCTCCCCTCATCCACCCCTATCCATGCAGAGTCACATGATAAAACTTTTATCACCTTTGACTGTATATGTTAAGTCATACCATAGGAAAAAACCAAATTGATCTTCACGTGAAGCTTTATAGGGTGAACATTGTTTGCTTTGTTTTAGCCTTTTGTGAAAAATATATAAATATCAATTTATTTACTAATATATCAATTCTTTTTCTATTGTTCAATGAAAAAAAAATTATATATTTATATATATTATATTTAGATATAATTTAGATATTGTTATATAAAATATTTATTAGTGTAATTATATATAATTATATACTCAGTAGTTTGAGTATAAAATTAAATTTAACATATACATACATGCATATATATATATATATTGACGAACCTATATTTCACTAAGTATATATACAATTTTGCAACACAATATAAATATCTATTAAAAACAAATCATGGTATGGAATAAGGATAAACTACCTTTATGGCTCTATGTTAGGTCGAACCATGGGAAAAAGCCAAATTGGTCTTCACATAAAACTTCAAAGAGTGAACATTATTTGCTTTGTCTTGACCTTTTGTACAAAATATATGAATATCAATTTATTTACTAATATATCAATCCTTTTTCTATTGGTCAACGAAAAAAAAATTATATGTATATATATATATTATATTCAGATATAATTTAGACATTGTTATATAAAATATTTATTATTTAATAAAGTAATACATACGTATAGAGGTGTAATTATATATAATTATATACTTAGGAGTTTGAGAATAAAATTAAAATAACATATATATATATATATATATATGAAGGAATTTATATTATGCTAATTATATATACAATGTTACAACTATAGTATAAATATCTACTCAAAACGCATAATTTATGATTATGTAAATCTTAAAAATTCTAAACAAACTATACATTAATATATATAAAACGATGTAAATAAATGATAATGGCATCATATCAAACATAATACATATATATATATATATATATATATAGTATATCCATACTTTTTTATTCAATCAACTAACGTTAATTATATTAATTGATTGTGCCTAATTATACTACATAAATGATAGAGAAAAAGTGCAATTATTCAATTAATTGATAAATCTATATGATAATATAAATTTAGCAGATAATTATAATGAGAGAGTCTTGGTGTGAATTTCAATTTTGGAATGACAGAATGATAAATTATAGATCATCCAATTAATCATAATCTTTCATAAACTAAGAATACACTAAGCAGCTCTACATAAGTTCTAAACATAATAACAACTAAAATACCATACGTTTATTTATTAGCTAACTCGTGGACATTTTTAAGTGCTTCTTTTTTGCACGATTAAGCAGAGCAAGTCTTTGACTTCGCATTAGTTGCAAGTAGAGACGTATCAATAATATTTTCTGTAGCATTCACATATAATCTTTAGATAATATGAAGAGATAGTTCTCCAATTTCTTGCAATTTTGCTCAGCAATAATTAATTTGGCTTTAGTATCCTCCTTTAAAGTCATTAGTGTGGGATGGACGTCTCGTAGCCTTTTCCCATGATCCTTAGATGCTTTAAGCATTTGCTTGGCATGTGTTAAACTGGATTGAGGTTTTGTAAGGCAAACAAACTCTTGTTGAAACATTCATTTGTGATAATCTCATTCCCGACTTCATGGTACTCCATGTTGCTAGACCACATCAAAATAAACCCCAATTAATTTATAATAGCTTGTTATTAATACTATATACATATATTGTAACCTCATGTGAGAGGCAAAAATTTTATAATCACTCATATATAGTATAATACTCTATTATCATCAATAAATATTATAAATATCCTTAACATTTTCTTTGGTAGTTTAAGAACAAATTTTGGTTAATCATCATAATAAATATCATATTGTTTTGACAAATATATTATAGCACAAGTATAATAAAGTAATTATTAATATATACCATTTATGCTGTAAAATAAGTTTTGCTATTCTAGCACAAAAATCGCTACTTCAATATATACTTCAAACTTTACCAAAATTATAAAAGCAATCCAAAAAAATAGCCAAAAAAAAAAAAGCCAAGTAATAAAAAATAAGAAATCATAGAAACTGTCGCAACCCACTGTCGCAAAGCAAGCAATGTTCGGCAACACACCAATAATGGTTCTATGAAAACCATGGAGAAACACTAGACAGGTGGCCTCCAAAAGCGAGGAACAAAAATGGTTGAAATGGTAGCTCCAACAAGTGGGAAGATATAACATGTAGCTATATATACAGCTACGGATGCTAGACTGTTAACATGACTTGCAAGGAGTGATGTCCTTTTACTAGTTAAGAGCATTTTGGTCCTTTCACATTTATAACTTTCCTTTTCATCCAAATTTCTTTCAACCAAACACTTAAATACAAATATAATCCCTTTCCTTTTCCATCCATACCACACATAAATTTTTCCATCATATTCCATTCATCTTTCCTTTTCTGTTTCCATCACTAAATTTTCTGTCAACCAAACGAGGCCTTCCTCCTTACTTTCTTTTCCTTTCTTCCCTCATCTCTCCTACCAAACATATTGTTGAAGGAATCTCATCTTGGTGATAAGCACAAGATAATTTCTGAAAATTCACTGGATATATTCTACATTAATTCTCAAAAAGTAGTAGAACGAACAATAAAAAATTGGAAAAGATAAAGCTGTTACTGAGAAATGGAAAAACAAAAAAACAAAAACGACACTAAAAGGATAAAAACTTTCTGGTTTAGAAAAGAATCCAATGGCAAAAGGCAGTGATATCGGAAACTTTTCACGCGTCATATTCATAGACTAACTTTCCTCGCTATTTCATGTAGGCTAGTAACATAAAAGACAAAATAACAAAATCACGATGCTCAAAGATCCAAGTGACACCTGTTAATTGAATGGTTGCTTATTTTCTTGCTCATGCTTCCTTCTATAACAAATTCCTCAGTCAAGGACAAAGTCACGCACCCAAAACGAGTTCTTCCACACTCTCTTTGTATTCTGACCTTCATTTTCTTTGATACTAAGCCGCTGGTCCTTTTCCTCTTGCTGTGGCTTCTTCATTTCTCCATCATTCGTATCACTTGGCCACAGTTGTATTTCTCTCTAAGAACTTGAATCCACAGCTTATCTCTGTTGGCAATGAGACCCCATCCAAGCCTCTTGACAAAGGCTTTATTATGTTCACGTACGTGAGCTATAAATGCCCAGACCTCTTAGGCCTTTAGATTTGCTAATATCATTCCAAGCAACCAAATGCAAATTTCTATTATCCATAGATGACCCCTAAAGGATATTTCTGCTCTTCTTCTCCCCGTCATTCAAAAACCTAAGGGAGGCAAGATTGTTTGCATATTGTCTATCGGCACAACAGAAATAACGGAGCTTATCAAAGTAGTTCTTCTAGCAAAGTTTAACGTTTAGCTTTTCTAGCTTCTGCAAACTACATCAAGGCACTCTTTCATGATATGAACTTGTTCAATAGAAGCCTCACAGAAAAGGATTAGATCATCAGTGTAATGGGAGGTCTATTTCTTGAAAATTTAATTGCCTTCCGTGGCTCTTGTTGCTTTGCCTAGGAAATACAATGCACAAGTCTCTAGAAGATCAGCTTATCCAATACCTTAAGAAGAGAAGAAAGACTTCATACGTTCACCATTCCTTAAAACATGCATGAGACAAGTAGAGACCCAATGCATAATATTAGAAATAAATTTCTCACCAAGACTAATGTCAACAAGAAATCACAATGAAAGTCCCAACCTAAATGGTGGAAAGTCTTTTATGCTAGCCCAGTAGTTTCTCTGGCCTAACCAAATGCATAAAGAAGAAAAGCCCAATCAAAACTTCTATATCTGAAGCCCAAAATGACCTTCATATTACAACTGTTTTAAATTTAAAAATGATTCTTTATCTTCCTTTTACTATTGCTGATTTCGAAAAATGCAAAAGGAATATGGCAATCAATTTGTCTATTCTTTTGTTCCCTATAATGCAAAGAGTCCATAAAAGTACACTATCATTTCACACTTGTTTCCATCAATTATCAAAAGTAGCATTAACTTATTCTAATTTGTCTTATCCTCTTTTACATGCTTTAGAGCATTTATTACTAGCATTAAATACTAATTAATGAAGATGAGAAAGGTTAAGGAGAACAAATGTTTTCCATCTTTGCTTGACGTAAACTAGAAGCATGAAAGAAGAAGAGAATTGCTCTAAACAGCTGAAAGCTTGTCTCTATTCTCTATAGCTATTCAAACATTATGATGAAAAACTTCTCTCTCTAGCAACGGAAAAATCAAAGAGGTTGCACATACAACGGATACATTTTTGAAGTCCCTGTATATACAACGTTGAAATGAAGAATAATTCAAAAATAAAGGTTAAAAGAATTATTTGTTAATATCTTGTTTGTAATCCTTCTTATTCTTACTTCTCATTTTTGTCTATTATTTCTAAACTTACATCTGATTAATCTTGCTTTGAGAATTTGAGTGTGTTTAAGAGTATTTCCTTTATTGATAAGGGTATTCAAACTTTCTTCTTATCTATTGTAAATCTTTTCAAAGTGTAAGAAAATCAATTAGTGGATGAGTTAAGCGAAATCCTTTATAAAAATTGTGGGTGAGTTTAGAAACCTAAACATTGTTATTAGGTACTCTTATAATTTTTAATTAAAAAAATTCTTTAAAGTTTTAAAAAATTAGACATAGGACAAAGAAAATGAACTAAGATAATTTATAATGTTTTTAGCATCTTTAAAATTAAACTCTTAATTAAATTAAATGACATAAATTAAATTGTGTGGTTTAATGTACCTATATAATTAGAATACCCTAAATACCACTATTAAAAATTAATTATGTAATAATAAGTTAAAATTTGTAATAAATATAGTTATTTAATTTTTTGGCAATTTATGCTTAGTTAAAATTTAAGTATATATATGTATTGTTTGGAATTAAGAGTCAATTTAATATCTTACTAAGTAATAAATGGTTTTAATAAAGTTTATCTGAGGAAAATATTTTACTTAAGGATGTTATATAGGAATACATTATAGAAAATTTTATGCGTTCAATTACTATTTAATTGGAATAGAGTCAAGAGAATTAAACAAATTTTTATCCTAATATGAGATAAAGTTAATATATCCTGGTTTAATATTAAAACAATATAAAATAATAAATATAAATAACTAGATAAATAAATAAATAAATTAGTAATATGTATATATAATATAATAATTTGTTTATGCTCATGGATGCTGCAAAACTGATAACGTAATTATGCAGTAATGAAATGAATCTATAATATGATGGAAAGATCAAAGCATCGTATGCTGGCTGACCTGTGCCTTTGTGGTTCACTGCTATGCTTTAAACTGTTGGGACACAGGTTCGAAAGTCGGTACCACCCAAAAAAAAAAAAAAGATCAAAGCAACGTATAATGAAATCATTCATATGTTAATTGCAAGCTTCAAAATCAGCACTTACCATACTTTATTACCTCATTTTATCTAGCTTGTTCACAGTGGCAAAATAATATTATATGCACCCCACGTGGCATCATCTTAAAAATAAGAATTAAGCAAATATAAAATAAATAATAAACAGTGAGATAATTATATACTAATTAGAATTAATTTAATATTTTACAATAAACAGGGTTTATCCAAAAAAAATATCTTTCTTAAAGATATAGAAATATATGTTTAAAAAGTTTAAAAGAACTAATTTAGCATTATTGTCTAATTAGAATTAAATTATTATCCTTAGAAGATAAAATAATATATTTTAATTATATATAATCTACTTGCAGTATATAATTTTAATATAATTAAACTAACATAATGAATGTACAGTAAAAGAGAAGAACTTAAGAAGCAAGTAACATATAACTTCTTTAAAACTTGCCACACACATCCAGAATGGGAAGAGCTACACGTAAGAGTGATGACATCATCATGCAGTAAAACAAAAGAATCTCCACCCTACACCTACATACATAAGTGGCGTGATCGTAGGCGTACATACTTGGGCTGCTATGCAGGGACGTATTTGATATATAAAAAGTTAAATATAAAATAAAAATAAAAATTATAAATAAAAAATATTTATAATATCTTTTTTTTTCCCCTCACATCTAACCAAAAATACTGTAGGTAAATCATCCCTTCATTCGGCAAGAGTGACAGAAGTTGAAGCAAAAAGGGTGAGTGAAATAATGAAAGGGTGAGATGTGAAGGAGAGATCCAAATGGAGAAAGAGGATTTTGGTAAAAGAGAAGCAGGGTTTGAAAAGCAAGAAGAGAGAATTGAAAGAAATTTAAATAAAATATCAAGGTAAAAATATAATTTTATTTATGTATACAAAGCTAGTGCATACTTTTTTTGGAACCATTATTTCTTCATTAATTTTTTTATCTTCTTCATCTTCTTTTTCTTCATAATAGTAAAATTTAGGAGAAATCATAAACTTAATCTTGAGTTGAAAATGGAGAAAGAGGATTTTGAGAAAAGAGAAGCAGAGTTTGAAAAGCAAGAAGAGAGAATTGAAAGAAACTCAAATAAAATATCAAGGTAAACATATAATTTTATTTATGTATACAAAAGTAGTGTATACCTTTTTTTAACCATTATTTCTTCATTATTTTTTTTATCTTCTTCGTCTTCATTTTCTTTGTAATAGTAAAATTTAGGAGAAACCATAAACTTAATCTTGAGTTGAAATCCTTTTATAACTATAACTATGTTAAAAATAGTTTAGGATTTTATTATTAAATAGGAATAATTTAAGAATTTGTTATTATATGCTTGGCATGTTTAATTTAAGAATTAGTATAATTCTCAGTGTGTTTGTTTCTTGAAATCTTACAAATATAATTCAAATAATATGTCATTTAATTATTTGTCTAAATGAAAATATTTAAAGACCCGCAAATAAAAGGTTGAACCTAGAATTATTTATATATATGAAAGACTATGATATTAAAATATCTGAGCTCTTATGCATAGATGGCTTTAGCATTGGGAGTACCTTGACATAAACCTATCATGGACTTGAATAAGAAACAGAAGACATTACAAAACATGATAAATAAGAAAATGACTCTATTAGAATATTTACAAGCAACTAATGACTTTTTAGACTAGTTTCAGGAACATGCATAATAATATTTTATGAATTATCTATCTATAATTTATACTTTTATATAATGATTTTAATTCATAACTACTGATATTTTATATTACAAAAAATAATCAATACTCATTATGATATATGACTTGAATAATTTGGAACATGAAAATTTAGTAATATATGTGGCTATATCTTATATATTTGAGTGTTAGTTGTGGGATAAGTAATTATCTATATGCAATGTTTGAAACAAGTTTCCATAGATAAAAAAGCATTTCAAGATAAAGATAGGGTTCTCAAAGAATGAATTCTTACTAAAAAGTAACTTTGGAAACTAAGATTGTATAAATTTCTAATTTTACAATAAGTTTTTAGACGACAAAATTTTTAGTTTTTATCCATAAAGACATAGTTATTGTCTATATGAAAGGAAACATATGATTATTTGAAATCAACTTAAGGGTTAAAGTTCCTCAAAAATGAAAGTCTCACTCTCTAAGGGACAAGGTTATGACAAGGAAGTTATAAGAAGGTCAAAAAGCCCTCACATGACTTTAGGCTTTAAGTTTCAAATTTAAGTTTGTAAATCCATTCTAAAAGACATTATATTCATATTTACTCCTATTGATGGTAATTCTGTTGATTATAATGACTAAAGATAATAGTCTTTCTCATTGACTGCGCTGAAAACCTAACTCTTACACTAAGTAATATAGAATGTTGAGTAGATTACCTATGATTGTGAAAATCCAAACTTGTACAAGTGGTATGGGACTTGATATTAGACTTGTGGATATGTTTTCTTTATAACCAGCACTTTCAAGATAGGTTCATCTACATTTTCTTAGAAGGACATATATATATATATATAGAGAGAGAGAGAGAGAGAGAGAGAGGATACTCATTAGAATGTTATTTAAAATCTATAAATGAAGTGAAGATAATGACATGCCACATTGTAAAGTTTATGCAATACATAGATTACAAATATGAGAAACTAAGCCTATTATAATTATGTTGAAATTGTACTTATGAAAGATCTCCTCATAACCATTTTATTATATTTGATTGCAATTCTATATGATATATTGATTGCCATGCAATATGTGATGCTTTACCATACAAATGTGGCTAGTTTAGCATGTTACTGTTATGATATAATTAAAGAGGTGATGTATATGGTTACATATTCTGCATGGTTATGCCCTCATACATGAATGCCTTTGTATTTTTATTTATTGTATTGTATTTACTATTCTTATAAACCACAGATAGGAAAACTAAAATAAAAATATTTTATGCGCATATAATAGCTAAACCATCACTAGTTTTCGAAATTAAATTATGTTTTTATTGAGAATGTAAATTCTTACTATATTTGATTATGTGTTCAAACAAGAACTTCGATTTAGAAATGCAATGCTGATGATAAATTGATGTGATTGAGATAGATCAGAGTCAAGTCAACATAAGCATCGATGTCAACTTTAGCAAGCTATAACTAGATAGTGATTATTTTATAACACTTATGTATTTAGTGGTCTAGTTTAAGAACTAATTGTACTTTTATATTTTAGTAAGTGAATGTTATGATGATTTCATTTGTAATTATGTAACCTATGAATATTAGATGTATGAAATTAGTTATTTGATATATAGTAAAAAAAATTTAATGCTCACAATTTTGTTACTTTCATAAACAATTAAGAAGTGTAACACTCCTTAAAGTGTGTTACAATGTTATCTTATTTATCCTTGATTTATTTTGCATTTATTCTTGATTTTATTTTATTAAATTGAAAATCTAGTCAACTAAATCTCACATCAATTCAACTGAATCTTCTTGAATAGTTCACTTTTACTTAACTATATTAAGTTCTAGTCAACTAAATCAAGAATCAGTTAACTAAATTATTCTCATAATATTAAAACTAACTTTTTTAATGGAACCCTGAGCAAACTGCCAATGATAAGCCGGAGGAAGGTGAAGATGATGTCAAGTCATCATGCCCCTTATGCCTTGGGCGACACACATGCTACAATGGCCGGGACAAAAGATCGCGATCCCGCGAGGGTGAGCTAACTCCAAAAACCCGTCCTTAGTTCGGATTGTAGGTTGCAACTCGCCTGCATGAAGCTAGAATCGCTAGTAATCGCCAGTCAGCCATACGACAGTGAATTCATTCCCAGGCCTTGTACACACCGCCTGTCACACTATAGGAGCTGGCCATGCCCGAAGTCATTACCTTAACCGTAAGGAAGCGGATGTCGAAGGCAGGGCTAGTGACTAGAGTGAAGTCGTAACAATGTTATTACTAACATCATTCAATTTAGTTGTCCTGATTTGATTTAAGTTTCAAATTGCATTATAATCATCTTATTGCACAAGTACCTATTCACTCCTTTTCTAGGTGAATTCTTTATTTTAGATAATAAATGCTATCAAATAATGGATTAAAAAGAATACTTTGTTAGATATTCACAAAATATTTAATTAAGGAAGGATAAAATTTGCAGGCTTTATGAGAGTATATAAAGTTTATTTGTTTTACTTTACATATGGAAATAAAAAATAAATTTGTGTTTGAAGATTTTTTTAGCATTTGAAAAGATTTAGATGTAAGTTTGTACAATAAAATATTTATTATATAAATATAGATAAAAATAAACATATCATGAGTTTGAATATCTCACTATTCAAATTTAAATCCAAACCTTCTAAAATGCTAAAAAAAAAAATCTTCCAAAAGGAAAAGAACTCAATTTTTGGCTAGACTTAGCCCTCTTTTCAAATCATTAATTCCACTTTTCTTTCCCACTCACTTTTTTTAGAGTTGTGGTATCAACAATTCTATTAGTTTTTTGTTTGTTCTATGGATGAAATTCTAAAAGAAAGAAACGGCCTAGGTAGAAAGATAGAAATTGTATTTGAGCATCGTATGGTAGGAACTAGACTTTATATATAATGTATCCCTATACCCCTCCTTCTTTTCAAAGATAAGGAACTCCAAGCCGTTAAAATTTGGGAAAACATACCTTGATGCAAACATATTCGAATTCAAAACAAACCTAAAAACTTATATGTTATTATTATTATTATTTAGCTTCTATTTCTTCTATATGCTTTCTCTTCGTACAACATGGTATACTTTTTTGTAGATTCAAATTGAGATGGTGAGGTGAAAGTCTTTTTCTAACTCATAAGCAAGGGGGCTTTATCCTGACACAAGTTGGTGATGGGGATCTGTGGTTTCTATTTTTCAATCAGGCTTGGATATGTTTGAAAGCCTTCAGATGACTTGCAGAAAAAATTCCTTTTAGGAAAAATAAATGGTTCATTTATTAATGGGTGAATGATAGGAATTAAACCCACCTCATAATTCATGCATGGGTATCAATAAAATTTGTTGATGTAAATTTTTTTAATATCTATAAAATATAGATATTTTACTCATCTCTAATTAGAAACTCAATAACAAAAAAAATTTTATTAATTATTTGTTAATTGTTATATTATATATAAAATATTAATTATTCAAAACTCTATTTTGGTCCTATAAGTATATTCAATATTTTATATTAGTCTTAAAAATATTTTTTTTATGTTGGTTTTCAAAACGTTTCAAATGAATTCATTGAATAGCTCTGTTAATGATTTGTAGTTAATGCTAATATGGTTTCAAATCTTTCATCTAGTCAACATGCAACATTTAATAAAATGCTAAAAATAGCATAATTTTTTTTATAGATATCACACAGACACAATATTACTATTATATAACAAATTTAATCAACCAAAAGTTATAAACACTATTTATAAAATTTTTCATAATTGTTCAAACATTATATCTTTAATAGTTATACAAAACATAGTATTATTAAGATCATGGTATATTTAGATTATAGTCTAAAAACACTATGAATTCAAAACATATAAAAGTGTAATTTAGTACATAGACCCCAAACGACACTCTTAAACAACATACAACACAAGTCCTTCTTCACTTATGGCCATTTACTTTTTGCTCAGGATCACTTGAACCAATTCCACCTTTAAAATTTCATACTAGATCCACTTTACCTCTACCACTAACTTGCAGGTTGACATGAACTAATGGCTTATCTAAACACATTACTGTAAGATAGTGAGAATTTATATTTTTAGTAAGACAATAATTAGTTGAAAAGTAATAGTGGCTCAGCTATATAATATATAGAAAATCATTTTATTTTTCCTTTATTCATTGCATATGGAAAAGATAGTAAATCATAGACAAAAATAAAACACATGTCAACTGAGATATATTTATCAACCGTGATCACAATCACATCAATGCATAATAACCAGTCTAATGATCACTATTAGTTAAAGGACACAAAGCCCTAACCAACTCACATAGTAGTGTTCAAAAGAAACTTAAAGAATGATGCAAATTCAAATCATCTGTAACAAATATCATAAAAATATAGTAATTTGTCATTATATCATAACATAATAAAAAACAAGATTGCCAAACCATAAATATTTCTCATTAGGGCATTTCCTAGAGTCAATATACATAAATAAAGTAAACAGAAGTCTCCTCCTAGAGGATCATCCCTCATTTCTTAAGGCACACCTCCTAGAGGGTCCATTGCTGACAAATACATCTCTTTTAAAGCCCTATAACCCTTAAGAATCTTGTCTCCTAAAGTTACCTTCCAAAGGATCATATCTCCTATAGCTTTAGCTATTCTCTTCTTTCCATAACTCATATAATTAGATAATAATAAGGTCAGTAATGTAATACTAAATCATAGTAAATTAAGTAATTTAATTTAGGGGAATAGTAAAAAAGCATATATAGCTATGCAGACATATGCTTGTTAT
The DNA here is from genome assembly GCA_032878935.1 of Erythrophleum fordii. Taxonomy (NCBI): domain Eukaryota; kingdom Viridiplantae; phylum Streptophyta; class Magnoliopsida; order Fabales; family Fabaceae; genus Erythrophleum; species Erythrophleum fordii. Next base: position 19,409,681 of record JAVQMF010000045.1, read on the forward strand.
CCTAAACAGTAAACTTTGGAATACTTTTACTATGCCTTATCTATTTTAGATGTCTTTTACAATCTTGGTCTATAGTCCATTAGTCATAAAGTCCATATAAGTCCATTTATAAGATTCATAATCAAGTCCATATATGTCCATATGAAAATTTTTTAGGTGCACTTGGTGCATGGTACACCTAAAAAATTCAATTATTAGAATTGAATTTGTATAAGTGGAGTCCCTTTGTAATACAGGTAGGTCTACTTGCAGAGTAAATCTTAACCGTTAAGTGTATAAATAATATAACTCACCAGATGTATAAAAAAATTGCTCTGTCTATATGGGTCCAATCACAAGTTCATGTAAGTCTAATCATAAAGTCCATAGTCAAGGTCTATATATATCCATATGGGTCCAGTCATGAGTTCATATATCAAGGAATTAATATTTTCTTAAGTAGCTTGTTTAATCTTTATTATCTTCCCCTTTCACATATATGACTTTGTGTATTTGGATTTATCTTAATTTGTTAAGTTTCCCAAAATAGCTATGTATAAATGAATTTCTAATTAAAATTACTACTATCAAAATTTAGTCTATTATTATAAAGATTGGAAGATCAAGGCAAATTGTAATTAAATTATACATATCTTTATCTAACCCTAATGGATTCCTAAAATATTCCTAAGTATATCTAGGAATGATCCTTGTAAAGTCCCAAATCAAAGCAATCACAAATTTGAAAGTAACATCTTATATATATATATATATATATATATATATATATATATATATATATATATATATATATATATATATATATATATATATATATATATATATATATATATATATATATATATATATATATATATATATGGGGGCTTAATGCTAGATTCAAAATTTGGTTGAACTTTGAAAAATCATATAAGATTATACAAATCTTTAAAAATTATCAAATTTGATATATAAGATCTTTGACATGTCTATTTACTATGATGCAAGTGTTAGATTCCAATAAAATCATCTAGCCCCTCAAATTCTCCAAAATTCCACTATGGCCTAGTATAGCTTTAAATTAGCCATAATGCAACCTTGGCCAAATTTTTTGAGGCATCAAATGAAATCCAAAAATTATAAAATAAACCATGCAACTACTTTAACATGTTAGCAACAACATGCCTGAAAATCAAGGCAATCTAACATCATTTGATTATATGACAAAAAAAAATGTTAAAGCTTTTAGTAACAAAGCTTAACCATAAGTAGCATAATTCAATTTAAGCCCAATCTAACCATACCGTCTCATTTATTTTGGTTCAGTAACTCAACAAGACACACCAAGGACACCCAATCCCATGAATATGCCTATTTTCCCACTTTCAATCTTCTTAAAGTTTTTGTTCAAAATTCTCAAATTTTTCCTTTTTCTTTTCCCTTTTCTTTTTGTGGGGGGAGGAGGGGCTCTACACTATATGGAACCATCTTCTTGTCTCTATAGAACTGGTCCCTTCCCTTTAAATCTCATAATAAGAAGAGGACAATCAATCATAAAACCAAAAGCTTTTCTATTTGCAAGAGCAAAGTCTTACCTTATATTTCCTTCAAAAAATTCTTTAATTTATTCTCTTTTTGCACTTTCTCTCTCTAAACTCTCTCTCCTCTAGTTCAACTCCCCCTACATAAGCTTATCCTCCTTTCTTGCTTATAAAGCCAATTTTTGGCTTAATTTACAAGATTCCTATATATATATATATATATATATATATATATATATATATATATATATATATATATATTATTTCATTTTTGTTTTCCTGATCTCTTAGCAAATTTTTTCTTTTCCTTGTCCTCCTTCTAGTATACATCCCATTAGTCTCCCAGAAGCAAGGCAAGTTGGTCAAATATTAAGTCAAAATTGAGCTTGTTTAGTTATGCACTAAAATTCCTTAATTCCTAATTAAATTAAATAAATTAAGTTAGGGTTTTGGACTAAAATCTTATGACTTTTCACTTGATTTCTAATCCCTCTAGTTGTCCTAAATTAGATCTTAAAATTGCTAAATTTTAGTTTTAAAAAATTACATTTTGACCCATAATAAAAATTACAGATTTTTATCCTAAATTTTGAAACATTTTAATTTGTACCCCAAAAAAGCACCCTAAATATTTTCAATTAATTCTAATATTTTTATTGTGAATTTTGGTGAATCAAAATTAATTTATTGACCCTCAGAATAATTATATTTGATTATTTTTCCTATTTTATAAATATACATGAATTTATCAAAAATTTTACACAAATAGCAAATAATTTAGAGTAAATTCTAATTTAATAAATCCACACAAATAATTAAATTAAATTAAATTTATTCACTAATTATTGTTTTTAACTATTTACTTTTATTTTTTTTGGATGATGTCACATGACATCTAACGTTGATGTGACTACACAACTTGTAGCTCGATTTCTTTATTGCTAATAAATGGTGTTGCTACGATTTGGATCATTTCAATTAGATTCGGAAGATTTAAATTTATTTTATTTTTATTTTATTTTTTTATTTTTAAAATTTTTGACTTTAAAAAAAATAGAATGTAAAATAAAAATATTTTTTTAAGTATAAAATTTAAAAATAATAATAATTAAAATTAAAAAATAATAAAATAATAAAATAATAAAATTTAGATCATTTAGATCATAAAAGCATAAAGCATTATCGGTTTCTCAACAATAACAAAACTAAGTTTACATAACTTGGCATTTGATCAGTACATTTTCTTTTTCTTCAACCTCAAACTAACCCATATCTCATATCCGGCCAAGAACATGACGCCATACCACTCTCCTAACTAGTAGGACATAGCCGTTGTCGTCACCATCCGTTGCTTGAATCTATCGTCCAAGGCTACCATGAGAAGAAGCTTTGAAAATGCTTTTTCATTGTTGTCGAGAAAAGCTTCTCCAAGATAGACATTAGATTTTCTTTATAATCCAAACCCCTAAATTTCAGCTTATTAAAGCAAGAAAAGATGTCAAATTTGAAAGAATTCTTCTAATTCAACGTAACCAACAACAACAAATTGTAATAATTATCTTGTAATTAAAAATAAATTTCAATAATATGGGCTTTAGTTTTTGTCATCTGTGGTGATTTGAGTAAATTTCTCAATTTCAACTTCAATTTTAAGAAATTGGATCCTTTTAATATGGTAATCGATTATTTATCATTTTTTTTAAAAAAAACTAGTAGTAGTTAGTTGTTGCTAATTTAAAATGAATTTTGTGCAAATGCATGACTTGAATTAATCATGGATGAAAAGAGAATGAGCAAAAAATGAAGAATTGATTCCAGGTTTAGAATAAAAATAGTTGTATTAAAAACCATAGTAAGGTATGGAACTTAAGTTCCATTTCAGAAATAAAGATTGTGATACGGGCTTCACAGGACTCTCAGTTTTCTATCCTCATAAGCTAGTCTTTGAAATAAGATTTTGGACTTTCCAATCTCATGAACAAGTTTCGGGAGAAAGAAAGTAGTGAGAGGAGAAATGTTTGAGAAATTATAAATTTATTTAAAATAAATAATATTTTTTAGATTAATATAAAATATGAAATATATTTTTAATATCAAAATGAAATTTTAACCAATATTAATTGCAAATAAATAAAATGGTAAAGACACTTGTCTCAGAAAAAAAATGTCATTCTAGAGTTGAAAGCTCAAATCAATTTAGTTCTCAATAGCCTTAGCACCAAAATATTCAAAATACTAGCCCACCCATTAATTAACCGCTATATACTTTTCATTGGCCAAAAAACCAAAACCAATTTATACTTTTCGTACATTCTTCGTGATTGAGTCTAGATTTTCTGTATTTAGAAAGAAAATATACAGTGTGCATTTTGAACGAGAGAGAGGAAAAAAAATAGGTGAATAAGGAAGTAGGCTCCATATATATTGTTACTTGTTTGTGTCACACTTTCTCATAATTATACAATAAACCAAGATAACAAGAGTATAACATGGCAATTCCATACGTTGTCCATGCAACAATCCTATTTCGAGAGTATATTCTCTCCATTTTCCACTTCTTCAATTTATTGTCAATTACGAAAGAGAAAGAGAGAAGAAAAGACGGCATATAAGACCCACACACTTATCAGATTGTGATACTCTACAATAATGTTCTATGTATTTAAAAAAAAAAGAATGATACAAAACAATGAAAGTATATAAGAGTTTTTTCTTTTATTCTTTATATTTTCTCTCTATCGAAATATAAATCATACATCTACATACTAAATGCATAAGATTTAAATCTCCCTCCCACCCTTTCTTTTTCTCTCTCATAATTGATAAGAACTTGATGGAGCTAAAATTGATAAAATCTCCTATTTTTCGTCTAAATAAATTAATAAATTCATTTTTTATTTTCAAAACTTTTTAATTTAATTTTTAAACATTTTTTAATTAAAACAGTTCCTTCACAAAATATTAGTCTTTCATAAATTATTTTAATTATGAGAAAATACTTGATAAATTAAATAAAAAGTCTTAAAAAACCCAAATATAAAATAGTTTAAAATATTAAATTGAGAATATTTTTAAAGAAACAAATTGAGAAGAAAATATTTTTTCAAACAAAATTGATGTGTAAGGCCACCATTACTTCTCTTAAAGTCCCACTCGGTTAATTAATATCTGTTTTGTGACTTATGATACTTTAATTTGAACCCAATTATTTATTGCACGATATACAATATCCAGCAACTTTTCACATTTTTGACGAATTCTTATGAATATACTGCAGCAAATCTTGTACACTACGGATCTTTACGAAAAACCATAAAATCGTTAAACTGAACCTTAAACTAATGTGCCAAGAAAAGAAAATTAAAAGATATGTGGATGACCCCCAAAATATAAAAAAAGAATTTTCATCAACAAAAGAATGCAGCCACCTTTAAGCACATTACAAACGGGAAACCGACAAGAATAATGCACTCCTCTATGATGACAAGGAATATTACAGAGCCGTTTGCTTTCCGACATTCTGTTTCCTGATTTCTATCCTTCTGGTTCTCATCCTATCCTATATCTAACTTTTTTTTTTCCCTTCCTACTTAATGTACAGGTTAGCCTACCTATCATGTACTTACATCTATCAATATTGCCTACTGCTTCTAAGGTTAACCTTGCGGCCACTATTATTTAACTTGCGAATTCCGCCGGTCCAATCTTCGTCATCCTCCTCCTCATCATCGTCCCCACCACCTGTCATATATCCAGATTTCCGTACTTTTCTGGGCGTAGGGCGCTTCCTTTTAATATTTGCAGTGTAAAGTGAATAATCAACAGTGTCTTCCTTCAATGCATTCTTAAATTCCTGGTGCAAAAGTGAGAAATAATGGCTAAAGAAGTCAAAATCTCAGCAAGCTGACCGGCCTGCTAAAAGCTCACAAGCATTTGAAAGAAAAATGGATTTCTTTCAAGCTACAATACCTGGTATCTTTGTAGCAATTCTTGCGGAGTTGTAGGCAGACTAAAATGAAATTCATTGATATTAAAGGCAATATTCTGTCTGGAAAGAACCTCTCCTGGTTTTGGGGGTTCAGCGGGATTATAAGCCTGACGAGAAGCACAGTTGCACCAGTGTGAGAGAGAGAGAGAGAGAGGATTAGCTATCTAGTGCATCTTAGTCTAGTCAAAACAAAACATTACAGTTAAGTGACTGCAATGCATTCTATAATTTTACCTGACATCGGGCATCGTTGAGACTATATGTGATTTTTAGATGTCTCTTTAGCTTCAAAAGAAGCTGCAATGCAATCCCCGACAAACAGTCAGCCTGCATCAGGAACCAAATGTTTGTAAGCATATAGCAGAATAATAAATAATGCTTAATGCTAGTGTGCAGATCTAACATTGTTCACAAGGTACTGGGCAAATATTTCAAATTCTCCAACAGAAAGACATTTCATGCATCATCTATAATTTGAGCAACAATATCACATTATTCCTTACAAACAGATAAACATCATCAACAGTAGTAATTACTGCAGGTTCCAAATTACCTGGATTTTCTCCATATCATCGTTTGAGATGCCAGAGAAATTTGAGAAACCTTTATCACGCAGCTCCGGGATACCATTATTTGATGAAGCATCACATGGCTGTTGTTGAATTGTTCCATTTAAATCCACCGATCTCATGTCATTGGAACTGGGTTGATCATATATATTTTGATAAGACGTTCCATTCAAGTCCATTGGCATCACTTGGGTTGTAAGAGTTGGTTCATTTGACCCTTGTTGACAAATTCCATTCCCATAAGGTGTACTCTGACCATCTCTTCGCAACAAGCTTGAATTCCAGGCTTTAAAGTTTGCTTCGAGTGGCCCTGCCCTCACTTGAACTATTCGGTTAATAGCATAGATTAAATAAAGAGGTTCATCAGGTGAGGTGAATGGCAATAATGCAAGGACCTCTGTGCAGTATCTGAAAAGAAAGTTGTAAGGTTATTTAAGAGCTTGCATACAAAAGCTTAAGAACAGGCATCAGAAAATAGTACTCACATTAAAAAAGCTATTACTGATTTGCTCCAGGTTGGATTATCAAACTTTCGCACAATTGAAGACATAAACTTGTTCCTTGATATCCGATTCCCTCGGATAAGCTTGTATATTCGAGAAACCCCAAGTCTTGCTTGAGTGAGGGAGTCAGCCTCAGATTTCCCTTTTGCAGAAATAGGAATCTTAGATTGCACCTTATGGTTAACATTTTCAGGACTAGCACCAATGGATTGCATAAAAATAAATGACATTTGAAGTCCATCCCCCAATCGGCTTTCAAAGAATGCAGGGTACCTGAAAATATGCTTTAGTTAGATAATACAACCAATTTAACACATAATAAGTCATCAGAAACTATAAATTCGAAAATTACTTCTCATTCATATTCATTAGAAGATGATGAGCCAACTTTGCATTTGACTCCTGAGGATCTGTTTCAAGTGCTATAAGGGATGGAACACAGGTGATAGGATGAACAAGACCTTGGCGCAGCACAACTTCAACAATCTGCATTGTTAGCAAATCCATAATTCTTGGCGTTCAATTAAAGAAGCTAAGAACTAAACTAGTTCTACTGTCATGCTAAGTTTTCCAAGAGAATAAGTGTATTATGACTATCATCAAAATTATGGAGTGGTCCATGACATCACTGATAGTCAGATAATTAATTCCACATCTAAAAGAATGATAGCCAGCACCTGTGAGATTTACCTTCAAATTCTATTTGCAAAGCATCTCTCTCAAACTGACACACCTTTGCTCTCACCCAACCAATCCAACCATAATAAATAAAAACAAAAGAAATTCAAAATAAAACTGAAGTTTCCTCTTTATCAACAGCTTATGAGTTGGAGTCAGAACAGGATTTCACTTATTTTATTAGTATTTGACTTAGAAGCATAAAATCTCTACCAATATATAAGATAGGTTCTGACCTTCAGCGCAGATTGTCGAACTTGTTCATTGAAATCCAAACATCTGCCTAAAATATTGTCCCAATACAACTGAACTATACCCCCACATATGTTTGTATCCCCAGCACCAGCAGCAACAGGAACACTCTGCCCGGCTCCAACTGAATAATTAGCTACATTATGACAGGCCTTATCTGTTCCCATCTGGCTCTCAGCATCAAGAAGATACTCAAACATGTTTTGCAATGCTTGAATCTGATAGCCAGAGTAGCTTTTAGCATCCACACCAAGAAGTACCACGTATGATATATATATATCAGGATGAAAACCATTACCTTAAGACGAGTATCAACAACGGAAGATAATGTTCCCTCCAGTATCTTTCCAATATCCTTTTCCAACATATATTCAGGCCTTGCAATCAGAACAAAGCCTAATGCCTACAAGAGTTGCAATCAAACATCAACAAATTTTTAACATTGAAACAAGTCAACCAACACAAGAAACGTGATCATGAGAAAGCTCTTACCTGCAACGACCGAACCTTGACAACAAAATCCTCCACAGACAGGTACTTCGTAAACAAGCTGAGACTCTTTCGGACATCAACAATTTTATTACTGGAGCTTGATAGCAAACAGTTGCCATATCGAATCAGTAATCCAAGACAAAAGAGAGATCGGCCCACTTGCTGTAAATAGCAGGAAGCAGTCAATTTTTACGCAATATATAATTAGGACAACCACTATTTACAAATAAGCTAATAGATTTTTTTAGAATTAAATAACAATGCAGTATGTACACTCCAAGGCATAAACATATATAATTATATTAATGCCTCCCCAAATTATTATAGATTTACACATTCCACACTTTTAACCTTGATCATCAAACCATATAATCTAGTATCGAGCAATTATTCTACTCTAGATGCTATATTAAGACCATCGTTCTCAAATTGAGATACCATATCCACAAGACACACCATACAAGCAGGTACTTTCCTTGACTAATTTAGCCATCCAACGCATGGGCTACTGTAACAAAGAATAATTTCCATCACATGTAAACTACTGAATGAGAAATCCTATGGAACAATAATTGAAAAGCCAATATCACATGGTATTTATACATGAAGACAATGCACACGATATTTAGTACCATAATTATTAATGAAGCACCTTGGAGCATGCTATGGCCGTATGGTTGTGGCACCATGCCACAGATGTGGCGTGACAAATTTCATATAGCATGCCACTTGAAGGGGGTGTTTTAAACCCTTAACCCTCACAACTCCAGCCCCAGCCCCAGAATACTTCTGTCACAGTCCTTCATGTCTCTCACGTCTCTCCTCTCTTCATCACTGCACTAGAGGAAACACCAATAGCTTAGGAACTGCCTTCTGTTTATGTTAATTCGCTGTTAAGTTATAACTCTGTTCTATCTCTCTTCCCCTCTATTTCTGTTAAATCTCTCTTTGTCCATTGCTGTTATTACTTCTTTCTTCTCAGTGTGATTTTTCTGGCAACTTGCTTGCAATCTCTAAACCCTAGTTTCCTTTAGGGTATAGAATTGATGAGAAGAAAGATTTCAGTAATGATTATGAACTTATGAGCAAATTGATTAGATTTCAGTTTTAGTAAGTTTAAAATCTAGGGGATGAAATCGGTAATTTATACTTCATACACTTGGGTTTGGAGTTACTAAAATTTGTGTTTTAAATGAGCCAAGTTTTCAATATATATATATATATATATATTATTTTACTTGTTTTTTATATTTATTTTGAGTTATATAATTCTCTGTGCCATACTTCAACACTGCCATGCTCTGCACACCATGGATCCAGAAGCCCCTATCATAATCGTATGCCATGCATTAAGGCTCTAGAAGCCCCTATTGCAACTGTGAGCCACATGCCATGGCTCTAAGCCCAAATCACAACCCTAAGCCATGCACCATTTACAACTATGTTAAGTATCATTAACAACAGACCTTCTCACCCTCAGTGAAGCCACATACGGTTGTTCAGAGGAATATAACATTATCTTCCGGGTCAATGAAATACAGGAGCTTTTCAACCATAAATCTGCAAAGAGTTCTCGAGACTAAAATACCTGAACTATCATTGACTATGAAACACTAACACATTAAAAAAAGAGTCATGTCCATCATGTGGGGCTGAAAATAAGCCAAGCCATAGCACGATCAAGCTTGTTCATTTAAAATAGAGTGAGCCCAAATATATACCCAAGCTTTAAACAAACAAAATATTTTAAACAAGCTCAGCTCATTTAATAAACAAGCTGAGCATGAACAATTCATGCAGTAATGTAAATATAATATATATATACATATATGAACATTTAGGATTAAACTAAATTAAAAATATAAAATTTTAATGATGCATAAACTTTTGTATTTATCTATAATCTTTAATAAAATTACAGGTGATTGCAATATATATTATATAAAATAATATTTTATAACTAACTGACCTATTTACGAACTTAATAAGCAAAACATCAAACTTTTAAGATCCTTCATTTAATAAATGAGCCAAGCCCAACTTGAGCATTTGACAAGCTGAATCCACGTAGTTTGCAAATAGTTCGGTTTATTCACACCTCTATATCCATGTCTCTGTCTAACAAATATCAAACACTTTATACTTGCAATGCTACACGGCCTATATATAGTTTTCCTAGGAACATAAAATATCAAATTATAATATTTGACACTAGTTAGATGTCTTCTAAATATGTTTTAACACATGGCAGGCATATTTTAAGTATGTTTTCATTCTTCTTGATGTTATCATATAATACTTAAGTACATCAGTTCCTCTTCAATATCTATGGTCTAATCCAGAACTCCAAAAAACCTCTTAATTGGTTTTCTGCACCATCTTGTTAGTATACTCTTACTACAGTGTATTTATCGTCTCTGAATTATATAATATAGTCAAACAATGTATGACATAGAATCAAATCAATGATTTCAAATGCATCAATCAAAGGACCAGTCATAATGCAACCACAGACTTTGAACCCTTGCAACAATATCATTAAGTACTAGACCATACTCTCTCACATTCAAGAAGTTATTATCAATCTGCCCCCATTCTACCTAAAAGGAGAAATGGAAAGAAAAGCAAACAGAACAGCATGATTTCCCATCTTTGAAATAAGTGCAACCTTAGGTTTCTAATAGGTAGGAGTTTTGCCATCAGATGCATGTGCAAAATACCCAACAAGAAATATACCAGACATTTAATTTAATTTAGTCATGCTGATAAACAACTATGACAAAAAAATCTGCCGCAATTCACCTGGTTGTTATCAACTGCCTGGGTATCCAAACGTTTGAAGAAGACCTGAATAAGATGCTCAACTACAGCAGCCCCTTTTCCAGCCATCTTACTCACAGAGCAGAGGCACCTGTTAAGAAAAAAGTATTTAGACCTACACGGTGAAAGAGTATACAAATTTTCCACTAAATCCAGTCTGTCACAAAAACATTTTTTTATATAAAGGAATAAAGTTTATTGGAGAGAAAAAGAAGTACAAAATATTCAAGGATAAGATAGCCTCAACCCAGAAATGACAAAAGAAACTGAAAACAAAACGAAGGAACAAAACACAAGCATAATTACTACACACCACATAAATTGAATAGCTAGTTCCAAGTTCAGGCAGTGCACTATAAAATAAAATAAAATAACACAGCCAACTAAGAAACAACAGTGAGTAATTGAAGTTACTTGATACAAGCATGGACAACTGTCAAGAAGGAATGCCGGACAATCATCTGTTTCAAGTCTTGCTCAAGTTCCTCAATGATACTCGGAGGCAATTTGCGAAGCAAGGGCAACACAGCATCAATTATAAATATTATACTCTCCAGTAGTTGTGCAACCATGCGACTGTCAACCTAAAGACAAGAAAAGGAAAAGCAAGTCAAGGTACACCATTCTCATCATTGTATCATATCATACTCTCTCCCAGTCAATAAGGGCAGGGATAAAATGAAATGCCAGAGACAACGACTAGTTGCATTATATATAATGATAAACAGAAGTCAACCATGGCAGAAAATGCAGTGCCATATTAGGATTTTCAGGTAAGTTTGCATCAGTTAAGAGTTAAAATAATATGACAATTTTTTTTTTTCCTTGGAACAGTGTGTCCAGTGTACACGGTAGTACACACCTTTTAAAGGCCCTAAAGGTCGCAAAGGTGCAAAGAGGGTTGAGAATTATGTACCCTGTATCTTTTCCACCATTCCCCACACCAGCAGGATAATAAATACATCATTACATGAGAACAACATTTTTGTCGAAGATAACATGGATAAATTTGAGTTGTTTAAGGACAACAGTAATATGCATAAGAAACAATGTGCATTAAAAGTTTTTTCAAAAAACTTGTATAGAATTACGGGTGGGGAGTGTATATATCCGAGGTTGTCAAGATCTTGATCAAAATTTTAAAATTTGATGTTCCCAAACAACCACAATGATTTCACTTCTATGTAAAATCAAAATCTTCTTGGATCTCAATCTGAAGATCTTAGGATCTTACCGATCCTATGATATTTTGGATTTGAGCCCCCCCCCCCCCCTCCTCTCTTTTTTCCCCCTCTTCTTTCTCTTTTGTTGCCAGGCTTCTAACATCTTCAATCAAGTGGGATTGAGAGAGGTGGGGGAAAAAAAAAAAACCTAGCCCAACCTTTAGTGATACAACACATTTACAGCCTCCGCATCCCTAATGTGTTCAACTTTTCAAATTCATTTGGTAAAGGCTAATGGTGAAATATCATAGCACCAAATGTCTTCGTCCTGAAGAAAGAAGATTCTAATTGCAGCAGGGGGCATTCAAGCAGGACAGGAGAGGCCTTTAAAGCTAACAGGAAGTGGAGTTTGGCTCTCTGTTTTCTCCTTGACTCTTGTTATTCCATGGTGATTTTTCCATTATCATGTTCTGGTGGATTTTTTTTAAAAAAAAAAAATTCATGTTTGGATCTTATTTATTTTTCTATATTATTTGAATATTTTATACATAATTTTGATACTATTATGCTTGTTTGTGACTTCTATACAAGTAAATGTATATTTTTATTTGTTATATATCTTTAGACATGAGGTCTTCCAATCCTCAAGCCAATCCTACATCTTAACTTTTTTAGCATCTTGATTGATTTTAGCTAAGATTTGATCTTGACAGCCTTGCATATATCATCCCAGCCCTGCACAGCCCAGTCAAAGTTTGAAAAACCCCATCACAATAGGGGTGGGACATGATATTACAATATGCTGGATAGCTGAAGACTTCCATTTACTACATGCACAAAAATGCTTAAGCTTAAATTAATATAAAAGACTTCACATATAAAACTCAAAAGAATGCCAGAATTAAGTCAATCTACAATTTAAGATGATAGCAAAATGTATAACCTGACTCTTCAGATATGGCTGCAAAGTAACCAAAAATTGGGAGGGGTTTGAGGCTGGTGCACAGAGAGTAGGATCCACAAGACAAAATGCATGTAAGGCAAGCACGTATGGAACTGCATGCAGCTCCACTTCATTGCTGTTTGCCTCCTCAACCTGATTAAAAACATACACAATATATTTTATTTCATTTCAATGTAACCAAGTGCAAAAATTCGATACATAGACAAAACCAGAGTACCTGCAATATTTTTTCTAGCAAGCACTTGCACATCAACTCACAGCGCTTACGCACAGTTATAAGGGTAACAGGGCTAACTCCAATGGCTTTTGCAGATTGTGGCAGAAAATCAAGGGATAAATTGCGCTTAATGACAGTTACAAGAAGTTGATGATTTGGCATTCTCCTCAACATTTCAACAATTTGCTCAGTTTTCTTATCCACCTCAAGTGGAACAGAACTACCATCTCCAAAGACCTGAGTTTGTGAACCCAAAGGCTCCTCAAACCAGAACTCATAGAATGTTTTACAAACAAGGTCCTGTAAAAAAATTATAATAGGAAGAATGCTTTAGGAGATAGAGGAGCTGAGGGCTATGAAAAATATATGAACCCAACATGGGGGTTAGGTTCAAATGAACATAAATTTATCATCCAAAGTATTAACATTTGAAATGGTGAACATTTGCATGGCACAATGGTACTTCCCCACTTAAAGGGTATAAATGAAATTGGCACCAATGGTCTAAATAAAACCATAACAGGCCAAAAGAACATTAATCTACGAACATCCAAATGCAACTAATCATCGCATGCCAGCTAACCATGACTAGGTTTTGAAAAGCACAAATGAACCACTAATGTGCAATTCCTATGACTTACCCATATTGTAATCGTAGTACTCAAGATCACTATTTAGATTGTAAGATTGTAAGATCTTAAAATCCTATCTCCCAAAAACAATCCCAATCCTACATAGGATCAAGAATGACCAAGATTGTGGTAGGATCACAATCAAGAACGTAGGATTGTGTGATCCTATCCAATCTTGGAAAACTGTGTGTGTGTTATTCCTTATTTGACTCAAAATGCATTTTTTTAAGGTCAGAATGCACCTTTCTAGCTGACATTATCACATGTAATCTCTATTCTATGATTTAGCTTGTTGATTTCTTGCTTCTTAATGTGTCTTAACTATTCTCTTGAAATTTGTTGGATAGACTTGATTATTCAATGTGCCTAAGTTTAGTAAATTATTGTTTAGTTTTTCTCTTGTGATTTGTGACTTTATGACAAATGACTTGTCTAATGTATGGATATTATTGCTTTGATAAATTATGAATTGTGTTTATGTATGAAATTTTGTGACTTGCAACATCTGACATTTTTTTTCTTTTATTTAAGTATGATGAGGTTTTGATAGCTTAATTCTTATACATATTTTTTTCCGATAAGAGGTAGGATCCTATGATCCTTGATCTGATTTTATGATTCAATCTTTTTTGCCCCCCGGCCAATCCTATGTAAGATGTTGATCTTGACAACCTTATGTAAATATTTTATATAATATATACCAAACCCATATCCCAGAATTTTTCCAAAACTATTATATTTACATCCATACATTTTCTCATATCAGAGCTACATAGCTTACCAAAATCAAGCAAAAAGACACATCCAGTAAAATTAAAATAGAAGCATAATAACACGTAATCTCCATCACTTCCGTTCAAGTAAGATATTACTAGCTTAGAGCTACTCTTCTAGCATTGCCAATAGTCATCTCCAAATGGGTTTTTTTTTTTTTTTCTTTTTTCCCTCTTTTTTTAATTCTTGTTTTTATTTTATTTTATTTTATTTTTTGTTTTCCTTAGACAACAGAATTTTCTCTTGCTGAGTATGATTCTTGGGCTGCTTCTCAGATCTTTGTGGTGGTCATTGAATTAACCAACCAAGTCATCACCATTTGATTCTCAGCTTGTCAAATTTTGTACTTTGCGTCACTTTTTCCAGGTTGGCGGGCTTGACCATGTAAATAGTCCTCCTTTCCCCTTCCACAAATGAACATGAGGACTGATTGACTCCATTGAAGATAGTTGTTCCTATTCAGCCTATAACTTGTAATCAAGATTGGTGTAGTATCAAAAATAGCTTGACAATTTTGAGTAGTCATCTTTATAAATGACTCAACAGTTTCGCTGTTCAAAAGGGTTTAGTAGCCATGTTTGGACATAGGTTTGGTTGGCTGAGCAATTTCATTGTCATTCAAGCCTTATAGACTTTAATACCATATAATACCATGTAGAAATTCAAAGTTTAATAATTCTCTGAAACGTTACATTTATAGATAATAAAAAGAGAGATCAAACTCCTACTTCAACTAAAAGGCATAACTCTCAAAAATAAAATAACTCTACCCTAATCTAAACATAATACTTAAACTGATCTTATCCTAATCAAAATAAAACACTCAAACTAATCCTAAAACACATAAAAGCATTATTAATAAACACTAAGGTAATATGAAATGCCAAAATCCTACATTGCATAATATAGGATGGTTAATAAGGTACTTAAATAAGATAGTTCTCCCATCTCAATAGTTAGTTTTTGAGAGGGAGATTCCCATCTTGTTTGGATGCCATCAATTGGTATTAGAGCTGATGATCAGCAACTTTGAAAAGGGCTACTTGTGAAAGATTCTAACCAATCGAAGGCCGAGTAAAGAGTTGCAAAGTATAGCTGCCAGGACATAAACTTTCCAAGAGCAGCCAAATAATGAAGACTAAAATAGTATAGAATGCCAAATCCCATATTGAGTAGTATGAAATGGTCCATGGAGTACTTAAATAGAGTTGTTCTTCCACTTCAATAATTAGGTTTAAGGGAAACGTTTCCCACCTTACTTGGGTGCCCATAAGTTATTCAAAAAATAATTAAAAAACAAATAAACTATAATTAAAACAAGACAAATAAAATAAAAACAACTTAATTAAAATATACACACATAATCTCTAACAATAATAATAATAGCTAGCTGCAGGGTTCACTTCATCCCCATACCCAACCTAGATTGTATTCATAGTATACTGCCTGCCTTTTTAATCTATTGACCAACAAAAGAAGAAACATTGTCACATATCAATTTATGTGAGTGAATGTATACAAAAATTAAACATTTATGCGAGTGAATCTCCCTAGTGACTAAATGGCTTTGGTGGTTTCCTTTGAAGCCTACTTCTTTGTGGCATAAGGTGATTAGGAGCAAATATAATGTTCAACAGGATGGTTGGGATGCTAATCTTAGGATTGGTGCTACTCAAGCAAGCCCCTAAAAGTTTGTCTCTCAGGCATATCCTTCCTTTTCTTCAATGCTTTATTTCTATGCTGGAGATGGTCCCCCAATTTTGGTTCTAGGAGGATCATTGGATTGGTGACTCTTCTTTTCTTAAACATTGCCACATCTTTATCAGTTATCTTCTTCACATAATGCTCCAGTTTCCGAGTTTATTGGACAAAGAAACCTAGCATCTTGGAATTTTCAAATTTCTAGAAATCTTAAATGATATAGTTGATGATCTTGCTTTGTTGCTGAAAATACGTATCTCATTCCTTGTTTCCTCTTTCCCTGGTAGAAGCATTTGGATTTTGGATTCTTCTAGTTCTTATGCTAGTTCTTCTTTCTTTAAATATTTAATTCAAAGTCCAAATTCTTTTTCTATTTCTTTGTCCAAGTTTTTTGGAAAGTTAAGGCCCCTCCTAAGGCTTTTGTATGGACAATGATACTTAATAGAATTAATACCACCAATCTACTTCAGACTCTAAGACCCAATAAGGCTTTATCTCCTAATGTTTGTGTGATGTGTTTCAGAAGCTCAAAGACGAATACCATCTTTTTGCATTGTGAAGTGGCCTGGCATCTTTGGAATAAATTGTTAGGTTTCTTTGATGAGAGCTGGGTTTGTCTATCTGATCTTCAAACTTTTTCTAGCTATCAAATTTACTGGTTTCAGGAGGCATAGGGACCATAAAGTTCTTTGGCAGTGTGTAGTCTTCGCTGGTTTGTAGTGGCTTTGGTTGGAATAAAATGCAAGTGTTTAACAAAAATTTCTTCCACCAAATCTTCTAGGGGAAAAGATCATTATTATGTCCTCTTTGTGGGTGTCAGTTAATGGATTCCTTAGGGGGTGTCCCTTGTGGATCTCCAAAGGTATTGGAAGGCATTTTTGAATTAGTTTCTCGTTTTCTTTTGTTTGAAAAGGATCTCTTGTCCCCTACTTTTGTACCTTTTTGTATTATTCTCTCTTCTCATCAATAGATTCTTTTTCAACAACAATAACAAAAAGCCTTTTCCCACTAGGTGGGGCTTCTTTTTTCACTATTAAAAAAAAAGAATCTATTCACCTTTGAAGAAAGAAAAATAAAATATAAGAACAAAAATTTTGTTTAAAATTTAAGCCATATATATATATATATATATGACAACTTAATAGTATTTAAAAAAAACGAAAGAGACAAATGATTTACACTAGAGGAAGCAGAGAAAAAAAGCCCCAATAACCCCCCCTCAAAAAAAAAAAAAAGCATATAAGATTTTACATCTTATAAAACCACTCATAATTGGAAAACTAATGTTGTAAGGTCAGGAAGAGGAATGTCACTTAAATATCTCTAATGTGCTCCGGAGTTTGAAGCATGTATTAAGTACAGAACTGCACCCATCTTGTGCTAAAATCTTTATTAAACCGAAAGAATGATGCTAGCAAGCAAATATTAAAATGAATTTGGCCAAAGAACTTGTAATACAATGTCAAAAGAGCCAATTTACACAAAATCTGTAATCTTAAGTGAATTGATATAATTCCTAAATACCTTCTAAAAGTGAATAGTAATTTGTAAGAGAAGGGATAGGAGTTGAAGCACAAGCAGCTAGCAAGAAGATTATGAATAAATTTGTAATTTGTTGGATATCGCATGAGAAACTTTGTTGCAATGTTCAGGAATAAAAATAAAGATCTATATTACATCTGTTGGTCCCTCTCTTAAGTTTTAAGCATTATTTTAGCTTTGTTTCTAAAAGTTGCAGAAAATTCCCAGAAGAGTTGCAGTGAGCTCTGACTTATTTCAAAATAATCTTTAAATGGATTAGAGGCAAAGGTAAATTTAAATTACCTGGATACTTGACTCATCATCACTAACCCGTGAAATAATCTCAGTGCAAGCTCTTGTAAACCCAGAGAAGCTGGCATTTGAAGTGCACATATCTCGAATAATCTTTATAGCTCGTTTCCGAACACTAACTCCAGTATCTTTTATTCTCTCTGCAATCTTCTCAAAATACTACAACACACCAATTTGAGAAAACTGCATGACCATTTCACCAACCCAAATTTGTGGAAAACATAAAGATAATAAATAAAGATTTTTTTCCATTAAAGGAAGACCAATTGACACAAACCTTAAAACCCACATCGGGATGCGAAGCAATATGCCTACCAACAAGCTCCAATGCTGCTTCTCTAACAGATATTGCAGAGTCACAAAACCTTCCTTCAACAGCCGATTGTACTCGTTTGTCACCCAGCACCTCTGGATCAGCTTCTACAATGATACTAACCTGATCATTATGTCAAATGAAAAACAGAACAAAATTTATTTTGTCCAAATAGGGGAAAATAATGGACATAATAACCATCCAGATTTCACCAAAAAGCAGAGAAGGTTACAAAGATATTTTCAACTTACTGCTCGTAAAGCCTTAGCCCTAATAACTGGGGAATTCTCTCTCAAACTTGCCTAGAAACATCACAAGAAATTTATTAAAATATAACTTGGCAGATATATCAAGGAATGGGAGAACATCAACTAACCAGAAGCATATGAAGAATCTTGTCAAAACCTCGACAAAATGAACTGTTTTGCCCTAAAGCTAGAGTGATCCTCTTGATTGAATCCCTTGTCAACATGGAAGACACATTCCCAGAGTCGCGCACTATGGTTCTTGATTTCAGTCTAGCAAGGCAGTAAGTGGACTTTTGCTGACAATTTGGATCATCTTTGTACCACAGGCAGAGGTAAAACCTGTACATCATAGACATGCATTGCATAACATAGATATAACGAGAAAATTAGGTACAAGATTAGCTCCTGAGTACAAACCAGCAAATAAAAAGATGCAGGTCATCAGTAGAGGTGACATCTTGAAGATAATTCAAAAGCAACTGCTGGACAATTTCAACCTTAGCAATCTGACCAAAAGGTCCAGAATCATCTTTTGACAAATTGCTCTTCTTATTCACACCATCCTTGTACTGGGACTGGCAATATGATTGTAATACAAGCAGTTGCTTCTGGCAAATGCATATCTGACAGTACCAATTCCGGTTGGAAACTTCATGTTCTTTAATGCCCAGGCAATCAGCATGAAAAAGTCTCTGACAGCCATTACATATGAGCAAATTTTCTGCCCTTCCACCCATACAGACACAACACACATCTTTTGAATAATGCTCAGTGGCAGCATCCTCACTAAGTAGATCCTGAAGTACCCAGAACTTGTCCTGGCTGCAAATCACAGCATCACGCTTCAACCTTGCAGCAATTGTGCCAAGAATGTCAATCGCCAAGGAACGTGCAGAGATATCCTTAGATTTCAGCCCAGCATTCTGGAGTAATAGAACACAGAGAACCTGGAAACAGCTCAGCAGTAAATAAACCTGATACATGGTACACCTACCAAGGCAATAATACGTGCACACATTCCTATGTGAGCATAAAAACACACAAAATACCTCCAGTATAGGAGCTGAATCAGGATATTCAGGTACATTTAGCGTTGTCAATAAATCTGCAACAAGATTCTCCATTATTAATTTCACCTCAGATGCATCCTGAGCCTTCACACTTGCAAACCGCTGAAGTACACGGCTCCAGAATAGACAGCAGGCCTCTGTTGCTGCCTCATGGCATTTAGTTGGATAACTAGCATCAATCGAGACTTCTAATACAGCACTACCACTTGATGCTTGTCTTAAACCATCAGGAAGATTGGCACTACAGTGAATTAATTGAATCAGCAAAGCAGTAACCATCTGGATCTGCCTTTGCTCCTCATCACGTAGGTGATAGGCTCTTAAAGCTCGCTTTGAATTTGGTAATTTCCAAAGAAGCTGAAGCATTTCATCTATCACATAAGTGCGGTGTTGCGTGTATAAATAGAATATCTGTACAAACATATTGGAAAAAACAACATTTAAAATAATTACAAAGCTAAATAAGCATGTAGGTTGACATTCACAAAGCTTTTTAAGAGAAAAAAGAAAATAGATATCTTACCCCACTAACTAAACCAATTGCCTTCAATTGCAAAAGCTGGATATTATCAACCAAGAATGTTGTGATGCTTGTTTTCACAAGTTGCAGAATGCAACTATCTGACAATCTCTCAACTAACAACAAATCCTTGAGAAGTCCAACAACAGTGCACAACTTCTGAAGAATAGTATTCACAGCAGTAGAGACCCTATTAATGCAAGGACCAGAAAGAAAGCAGATTAAAAACCTAACTTTGGATGTACTAGAAAACTAGAAAGACAACTAAAGAACATAAAAAATGTTCAAATGATTATCATACTTGCTTGATGCTGGTTTCCGCAATTTCAAAGTCTTGCTAGTACGTCGCTTCTTGCTCGCTGAACCAAATTCAGCATCATACTCTTCATAATCATCACCTGGAAAACAAAACCAAGCTTGGAAGTATGATACAGCTTAGAGGAATTAATTTTGACATCTACTTTGTCCAATGTATGGGTACAGCCCCCCCCCCCCCCCCACCAAAAAAAAAAAATCTCTCTCCCTTTCGTTTTTCCCTAGTGGACACTATTGTATATTTCCTGTGATTTCTACCATTCCTGAGTGGCAGTCCAATAAATTATAATTCATCAATAACCATAGATAAACACATGGGAGATAAAGATTAAAGACAAAATTCTATAACTTTGTGCAGCAGAAAAGTTCTGTATACAGTGTCTAAGGCAAAAAGGATCACCTTCAAATACAATATTTTCACTAGGTCTATGTAAAGCACGGTATGATGGATCACAGGCACACATTACATCCATTATTTGATGCCTCGTAAACTCCAGAATTCTCTCAATGATCTAAAAGGGACAAATAACATTCAGTCATGACAGATAATTAATAAAAAGTGACAATCTAAGCATAGCTTGACAGGCAGTTCACTGAAATCATACATATGCTTAACAGTACTTTAACTAGTACAAAATGCACCTCTTCTTTATAAAGTTGCTTTGGCATCTCAGTTTGAGCCATCACTGCAAGTGCTGCATGAATGGACTCCAAAGCACTTAAAACTGATGAAACTAGTTCTGAATCTGACTGAAACAGAAGACAATAGCAGTTATGACAACAGAAGAAAGAAAAAAGAAAGAAAGGAGGGAGCACAAATGTGAGCTAATTATGTAAATGATGATAATAAAGTGTGTAGTGGAAGATAAGTTGGAAACTACTTTTCGCCAGCAGAAGCCAATTCCAAATGAAAAAATTAGGAGGAGAAATTATGTGCATCGCAATGAATGTAAGTTAGTATTATTTAAAAGGGGGGAGGGGACTTAAAGGTACAAGTGTAGAACAAATAAACACACAAAGTGTGGGAAGCAAAAACATAAACCCCTTTTAACAGTACAAAATATGTCAAGTCTGTTGTCTAAGTTACAAGACAATCATGAAGAACAGGTGATTCATCACAAACACACAAAGGAGAAAACCTAGATTGATGAAGACCAATGTAGTATGGGATGCCAAAGTTCCACATTGAATAGCATGGGATATTCAACAGGGTATTTAAATAAGGTAGATCTCCCACCTCAATAACTAGCTTTTGGAAGAGGATTCCCCACCTTATTTAAGTGCCCATCAATTGATATTAGAGTCAGTGGTTAGCGGCTCTAGAAAAAGCTACCTATGGAGGGTTCTGACCGACAAAAAGTTCTGACTAGTGGAAGGTTGAATGAAACGCCGCTAAGTGAAATGTCACAAAGTGTAGCCACTGGGACGTCGGCTTTCCAAGAGAGGCCAATTGATGGAAATCTAGCTAGTATGGGATGTCAAAATCCTACATTGAGTAATATGGAATACTCAATGGGGTACTTTGGTTCTTTCACCTCAACAGCTAAATTTTGGGGGAGAGACCTTGCTTAAGTGCCTATTACAGACACATTAACATGTGCTTACCCTAGAAGTCCAACTCCAACAAGTATTCACAATCTACCAACTTTTATGCAAATTTGTTAGTTATATTAATATTAATTCACATTACTACTTAAAAACATTATAACTAACAAGTGCATTGTATTTCCAAGTGGTTTAGGAGATTTTATAACAAAACATGATATTCAAAGGAATTAGAATCCAGAATAGCATTATATACATACATACATACATACATACATACACACACACACACACACACATATATATATATACACACTTAAAAATAAGGGGGGGAAAAACTCTACTTGAATCTTATGAACAGATACATTCATGAATATTAACAAACTATAACATGGCAATGCACACACATGCAAATGAGTAATGAAGCCTAAGTAAAAATAAGCAACTTAGGGCTTTTGAAAAACTAGAAAGCAAGAGAAAAGGGAGAAATAAGAAAACAATGAAAGCAACAAATGAAAGAAGAGGGGGGAGAGAGAGAGAGGAAAAAAAAAAGAGTAGTTTATTGGGCAATGGCAATTCGGGCCACAACTAACAATGCAAAGAGAGTTGGAAATTAAAAGGTAAAAAGTTTAGATTTATATGACTTATATAATTTCATAAGGAAGAGATACAACAACAATAATAAGTCTTTTCCCATTAGGTGGAGACAACTATATGGATCAAACGACACTATAAAATTTTATCGTAAATTATATTTATAAACAAACCATTTAGGTCTAAATCCTTCTTAATGATTTTGCCTATTGTTTTGCTTAGTCTCCATCTACCTCTAACTATTGAACTACTCTTCATCTAATATACTCTCCTTATTAGGACTTCTATAGGTTTTCTCCACACATGCCTAAATCATCTACGATGCAATTCTACAATCTTTTCCACAATAGATGCAACCTTAACTCTCTCTAATGCATTTATTTCTAATTCTACAATCTTCATAAGGAAGAGATAACACAGTCAAATTGACCAGAAATTCTCAGGCCTTGAGTAGGTCAAGCTTCACCAACCAAAATCAGATCTATGCAGATGTTCGGGGAACCTCAGGCAACTCATGATAAACAACAGGACTTCACAACAAATAAACCTGGTCCCAGTGGGGGATTAGACCTCTTTAACAAGGGACTGCCACCACTCAGTAATAGCTGCTAGGGAACTGAGAGCGGGATGACATTCATCTGAAGTTCTTGACAGGGACATTCCTGAAGGTACTTTAATACTGTAGATCTCTTAGAGAATAGATCACATTTTATAACAGGCTTTGCTTTCTCCTAGGAGATGCTGCGGCTAAGTTTAACTCCTGTAATTTTGTCAAGACATGTAGAAAGCCTGTCACTGTGGCTCACAACTTGTTTTTAGATGACAACTGTAGCTCACAACCTTGCTAAACTTCATTTATGTGCTTAAGATATTATCATCATAAACTTTCAGTTAAGTACCAC
Source organism: Erythrophleum fordii (assembly GCA_032878935.1). Lineage (NCBI taxonomy): Eukaryota > Viridiplantae > Streptophyta > Magnoliopsida > Fabales > Fabaceae > Erythrophleum > Erythrophleum fordii. Next base: position 19,433,294 of record JAVQMF010000045.1, read on the forward strand.
CAAAAGGTATGCTAATATAATAACTTTTTAAAGGAAATTGAGCTCATATTCAAAGGAAAATAATTCCAAATGAGCACCAAAATATGCATCACAGACTAATATAAACAAATTAAGAAGAGGACTTACATTATCACATTCCTCAATTGACATGCCTTCTGCTCTATGTATTTGATGGTCTAGAACTTTCAGTAGTCTAACAAGGATATCTACAGGAACCACATGGAGAAGTTTCTTTGCACGTATAGACACTATTTCATTAACAAGCTTTCTAAGATCAGAAAGTGACAATGGCAACCACTCTGCTTCATCACGTTCATCACTAAGAAGTTCAGTTTTGCTGCATAAGTCCTCCAAAAACTCACAAAACCTCCGAATGATGGCATCTGAAATGGTTATAAACACCAGTTGATTATATACATAAAAATGCATGTGTTTAAGGATGGGTGCGACGAGTGAACAAACAACACTTTAATGAAACAAGAACCAGCTATACAAACCTTGAATCTCGGCAGAATCAGATCCTATAGATATACCATCTCCACCTTTTTTCTTGACTTTTGATTTTTTTGAAGACAACATAGAAATGTCCTGCCAGTTCACTTTGAAGCTTAGCAAATAAAAAAGAATCTAAGCATCAATTACACGTACCAAAAACAACCATACATTTGTAGAAAAATTAACAAGCTGGTGATTTTGAGTTGCGTTGTAATCTTTTTGAGTCTGGCTTGCAAGAGGTAAATTTGATTCAAAGAGCTTCTTTTCAGATAATACACTACCAGAGATCTGCTCCTTGATAGGACCTGAGAAACTTGAACAATGCAATAAACAATAAGCAGAGCACCATTAAATTATTTAATGAAAAGCAATAACGTCAAAGGAAAAAGGAAGCTCCAGATGGAAGCAAGGCTAAGAAATTAGGCACATCCAAGTGTTAATTTTATAAAACCATCAAGTTATACTAAACCCCTCAAAACTGTTTACCTGCTCACTGCCAACCTTGAAAATTTCTTTGTTTTCAATCAAATGCCTCTTATCCAAAACAATTAACAGCTTAATACTATAGAAGCACACTATTATCAGGGAGTTGAGCATATATATTGTTATTGATGATAACTGATAGAGGTATTCAGAACAGGCTTTTTCCAGGACTCCAGTTGACTTCATCATAAACATCATCCAAAGAAAGGAAGTATAATAGAACTAAGGATTTTTTTTTTTTTTGTTCAGAGGGATAGGATGGCCCCTTCCTCTTTATATAGGTCAGCAAATCCTATCTAATAGCAAGAACCTGCTTTGCTCCAGCCAGCTTGTTAAGAACCTTCAACATCAATTAAATACTTTCAATGCGCACCCTAGAATCAAATCTTTCTGATGCACCAAATACAGCAGCACTAAAAAAAAGAAAAAAATCCCTTGACATACAACAAATCAATCTTCTAAGCAGTCACATCTTCCACCAATTTCTGTATTATATACCTGACCCATTTACGAACTCTGCTGAAGAATTTATAACATAATGGCATCAATCAATCAAAGGTTCCTCTCAATATTGCAGGTTTTCACAGAAATTTACCATATTACCATATCCAAATTGCAAAATTTAATCATGTAGATATCAATTCCACCCAAAGTGCAAATCAAGCATTGTCTGTAAATAAGTGAATCTCATCGAAAATGCAAACCAAACGCTGCCTCACATTCATTACCAATTATGAATACTACCATATGACTTCTACAACTCTGAAATTTAGATATAAGCATAACTGATATTTCAATGTAAAAACAGACTTTTATGTCACTAAACAGATAAATCTACACAAGGTAATCAAAGGCAAAAGGCACCATTAACACAAAGGAGGGTCTCGCTCTAGCTGCTTGGTTTAAAACCATAGGAGGTGCCAAAAGAGCAATCTTCCCAGCTAAGTAAGACACTACTAGTGAGGAAGATGAAAGGAAATGGCACAGAGACAATGAATGACTATACGTAACATGAGATTACCATACAATTGAATCCCTCAACCATAAATTTCAAACTGAGCAGTACTTCTTTTTTGAAGCAGAGTAAAAGGTTGTAAAAGTTTCACAACCAGAAAACATGCGGCATCCCCGAAATTCATTTAAAAAGAAATTTTCATTGACTTTCTGGTTTGATTTTCTTAATGATGTCATATCTCTCATATTTTTTACTTATTTCTTGATTAATTCATTCAATTACTTCTTTCCCTCTTTTGTTTTTACATCAGATTGCTTTCTAACTACGCATGGTATACTTCTCTCACTTCCTTTTCTCATCAAATGTTTCCAACCCTAAAATAGGTAAGATAGGTGATCCTAAAATAAATTTAAAGGAGTAATTTTGGCATCTGTATACCGTTTATATTTATAGAAAAAAGGACAAATTAAGCAACATATAGTTTAGATCATGCAGCACCTGACTCAGGTCAATCGTGGCCTGGTTCAGTTTTTCAACTTAGGGAATCATAGGAATCATCAAAACCCCATGATTCCTAAGACTGCTATTCCGTAATTCATGTAGGCAATTGGAAACCAACAAAAGCACCAGATGTTTGCTTAGGTGACTAAGGTGAGCAAGTCGCCCCACATAGGGTAGCATGACTAGGTGAAAGGCTAACGCCTGACTGAAGAGGTCTCACCTAAAGCATCCAAGGCAACAAGACTCTTCTGTTGCCTCACCCCAATGAGTTGGTCGCACTTTTCTGCACATTTGACTTCACAGAGTCTAGTAGTCTACAATTCCATGCTTCCAAGCCACCATTTCACCATTGTTTGGTAAAAATTTAATCAGCTACCAATCACTAATGTATTTGTACCAAATGTCATTTCAAAGTCCAATTTTCGAAAATTCAAAAATGATAAGACACCATAAACCCAATAAAACCTATACAACCCAAAATACATAGGAAACACAACAAAGAAGGGACCATCAGGGTCAGGAAAGCAGACAGCCCCACTAAAACAAATTTCTTGTGCATCTGATCTAATTGCCTTACTTGGCTATCTTCTCTAGTATAAAACATGAAAATTACTCCAAATAACTACTCCCTTCTATAAAATAAGATTTTACAAGTATGGCAACTGTTTGTCTTGTTATCAGCATTCAACATTTCCTCAAACTAACCAGTGTTATCAATGGCAGATGGCTTGGCAGCCACCATTTTGAGGCAAAGCAGCCATATATATATATATATATATATATATTTTACATAACTTCAGCAGAAACTGAAAAAAGAGAGATATAGAAAGATATAGAAAGAACAGAGGTCTGTCAGTAATCAAGAAAGAAATAATGGAAAAGTAAAAACAGATTAGAGGAAGAATAGAGATGATAATTATCCAACTGAGGATTTTGGCAAGGTCTGCAATGATTTCAGGGAGGAGGATCCTTGATGGAGCTCCCAGTGTTGAGAGCCTAACTTGCATCATTGTGGGTCAGGAACTAAGATAGTGTCATGGTGTTTTTATGTTTTTCTTTTAACTTGGTAATATATTTTGACAGAGTACCAAAAGACTCATTTACATCATAAAATCATATGCCCAGTAGTTGGAGCCAGGAGAAAATGAGTTTCAATGAGAGAAATTTTAGTTCATCACTGTGATAGACGCTGTAGCCACCAATTTCACAGATGCCATACACATGGTAGGCACCATAGCGCTTGTAAGGCCAAAGCACCTTGGAGGTTTTATGGCAGACGGGCTCTATGCCGCTGACACCATGCCATTCCACGGTGGTGGACCTGGAGCCGCATTGACAAAAATGAAATAAACTAGAATTTTATAAGAAATTTTCACTGTGGAAGCTCTTTCCATGTGTCAAGCAAGTTGATCAGAGAATGATCACAAAGTCAAAAAGCCATGTATTGACCTCCATGTAAGCACAGTAAAATCATCTCTTTCTGGTAATTGTGATCCACGCTATAGAAAATCATGCATCTAAGATTTTGACAATATCCATAATGTTAGATGTCTTTTCTTATCTGAAGTAGTCACTAACAGAAAGTTGTCAGCATTGAATCAAAAATTGTTTTGTGTCTATCAGTTTCCCTTTATTTTATATATATATCGGTTGGACCAATTTTTCCAAAAGTCTCAAAACGCCTTCAGGTGATTCTAATACAAAGATGTACAAACATTTATTAGCCCTAAGATTTGAATAAATTTACAGAGATATGCAGGGAAGAGACCAAGTACTGTGTTTACCTGCGGCACTGCATTCAAATGCTTCAGGATTGCACCTGAGAACTTCATCATGGAGTTCTAAAGGTTCAACATAGACATAGGGAGCAGCATTGGCGTCATCTCTTAGATTCCTGAATAAAACACCATACATAAAATTTTATCAAATAAATTGATAATATTAATAACAGTAACCGCAAAAGAATGATGATTATGACAACAAGGATACCCTCCCTCTAGGAAAAAAGATGCAGCTAAGTCTAACAAAACAAGAAGAAACTGGACATAACCAACAGCTGGATATTAAACCAATGAACCGGCAGGAAAGAAAAATGCCTTGCTGGTTGGTGTGAAATCTGTTCGTAGAATAATAGTACTTCTTCCATAAAGTTTTTAAAAAAAAAAAAACAACAACAACAATAATAATAATAATACTTGAAAATAACTATAATGATTACAACAAATAAGTAGTCAATAATTATAAGTTTACAAAAACTATTATACTACCTATTTAATAACATTCAAATTTTTAAAACAACGGCTAGACAGCATGCGATGTAAAACACAAAGTTCACTTTAAATACGCAACCAATTTTTTTAGATATATATATATAACTCTGCCAGATTAAATCTTGAATACGAACAACAAAACAAGTTCATAGTCTACTAAATAAGTTTCAGAGACCATCCATATAAGAACAAAGAAAAAAAAAAATCAAATCGCATCATACGCCGCTAGAGTCAATTACATAAAATTCCAATGCTCCTGAGCCCAACTTCAAAACCGCGAATTTTCAATGCACAAAAATTCCAAAGCAAAATTGAAACCAAATTTGTGTTTTCCTAGTACGTTCACTTACTTCCTAAAGACAAAACTCAATGTAAGACATATCTGTGAAAAATGTCGAAGAGAAATGAAAGATATACTCACAAGTACGACACATCCGTCTGCTGAAGCAACTCAGCGATCTTACTGGACTGTGCAAGCACTTCACCGCGATTCAAGAACCTCGACTCGTCCAAGAGCCGGAAGTCATGATCGCAAGCTCCGCAGAACACCGGAAGTGACGGCAAGGGCAAGCAAGAGGCAACCTCAGAGTGGATAGTATTCGACAAACTGATGCCACGGTGGCCGAACGCCGCCGTGGCGGAACTCCCAGGAAAACTCATCGATTGGTGAACCGGTGAGTCTGTGATAAACACTGGAAGGGCATGTATGGAGGGTAGGAAGTGTAAAAATGCACAAATCTAGGGGTGAATTGAGGAAAATTAGGGTTCCAATTGAAGGTAAGGTTGTGTGCAGAGACGAAGAAGTTGGAGCCCTAGAAGGTCAGATTGGGAAGAGGATCTCTTAGGGATGGAAAGCAAATGGCGGGGAAACTGTGTTTTTGGTAAATTAACTTTGGGGTCTTCGAGGGAGTGGTTTCCAAGTGGATTTGGTTTTATAGGTGTGGAACGGCGTCCAGCAAGTCAATTACGGAAGTGCCCCTTTCTCGACCAAGAAATGACTCTCAGAGTACTGCGCAAATTCACGGAAACTGCATTTTGACGGGGACAACCACGCCGGGAGGTTGACAAATTAAAATGAAGATTAAATGAAATTACGGAATTACCCCGGTTGGCTTCACATCGTTTCAGAACGTTGCCGATGCAGGCTTGCAGAAGAAGTAGAATGAGGGTCTTAAAAGTGAATCATCAACCTTCAATAAAATTTATTCGCGCTTCATAATTTAAATATCCATTTTGACTTACTTATGATGATTATGTAACAGTTGGAGCTGGTAAGAAAATATATTCTAGACGTGTGGGTTTATTTAAAAGGTTCTTTCTCGTGATTTAACATCATATTTTAAAAAAAAAAAATTAATCTTCACGAAACCATGTGGATGTGGTCCCGCGGACGATAATATAACGGTTGTTGATATTTATTCCATCTATGTATATCATATTTAAGTGAAAATTCATTATAACTTTCAATAAAGAAAAATGTATCATTACAATCTGTATAGGGACAATTAACTGTGTACAAAGGCGCCTCATTCGTTAACAATATTGACCAGGAGGAATCTTTCTGAGCTACAGAAACGTAATAATGATTTTATAAAAATAATGCCATGGATAAAAATAAGAATTAGACTTAGTATTATTTATTATATTTTTGCCACCATATTTTTTAACTAAAATATGAGATATATATATATATATATTGTTTTGAAATATCTAATCATATATTATTGAATAATAAAAATTTATATTTTTTATTTTTTATTAAAAAGCTTAATAATAAAAATATTAAAAATTGTACCTAAATTTTCTGCAAAAAGTAATGCAGTTGCACAAAAATTATTGAATCATTATTCACTAATATAATATGTCAATTGAATTATATACAAGGATAATATATAAATCTATAAACTTATTTTTTTAAAAAAAATAGTGTTTTTATTTTTAAAAAAAGCGTGTTTTTTTAATCAACTCATGTGATTTCTATTCCATCTAAAACAGAAATGATATTTTTCACTTGTAACGAAAGTTAATCTCCCCCTTTTGAACCAGAAAGAAAAGTTAAAATCTCCACTTTCCGTGAAATAATTTTTATCTCCATAAGCAGATTAAAAAAATCTGAGCAATGATATTTATATACAACTTGCAACTTGTAAACAAAAAACTATTCCTTAAAATGTGTCCTACCGTTTACATGGAAATGGAATCTAAATTATAACCGCGCTCCAATTACTTATATCTCAAACTAATTTCATTAACAAGTTTAGTTGTTTTTGGATCAGATATGCTAAAGCAATACTTTTTACAGTAACTTATAGCCATAAAAAACACGCCATATGCAATCCTAAAAGCCCTACCCATATCAATAACACTTAGACCATGCCAAACGTTTATGAGAGGCTATTAGCAATTTTTTGACCAGTGTACAATTTCAATTTACCAAGCTATAGAGTAGAAAAGTTGAAATGCTGAAAGGCTTGTGAAATATAATCTTTGCACTAGTAAAAATTAACCATTTAAAAACTGCCTAACTTGCCTTTTAATTCTCTAAAAATATGTTTGAAGAAGAGAACGAAGAAGAAAACAAAAATAAATTTTAATTTATAACATTTTTCTTTGCTTTAAATTTAAATCCAACAATTTTTTTTCTTTAGAATATGTTTGAATTGAGAAAAATGGATGAGAAAGAGAGAAACAAATATTAGATTTAAATTTTAATAAAAAATCAAAATTAAAATTTCCCTTCCCTCCTCTTTTATTTTTCTCAATCCAAGGGAGCAATTTCCCATTCAAAGGAATTGCCGCAATGCACGAAAGCAAGACTGTTTTCCTCCTGAGTTAGTAGAATACTCACCTTATTTTCTGCACCTACGGGTTAGTCATGCACGCATGAACTTGGTTCTTGAACCTCACCTCACTAGTCACAATGGGAGGAGGAGCCATTAGAACTTCCCAAACTGTTCATTATGATACTAAGACGAATATGTTTGAATTGGAGGACTAAGTACATTTAAGCCAAAATTTAAAAGCAATAGAAAAAATATCTAAAGAAAAGATTGTATTTATTAACGATAATGAATAGATAAAGCATTTACAGATTTTGAGCATACAAGATAAAATATCATGCGAATCCTTCATGCTGATGGTAACACGAAGTTTCACATAAACACACTACTTCCAGTTATTTTTGTTGTACCGTCTATCATCAAAATTTAAAACTTTCACTTCCAATCAAGCATGTCCAATAGCCACAAGACTTCTTCCTTAGAGTTTGCCACATCACAGAAATCCATCTGTATACCAAACACATCCATGGCTTCATTTCCATCTTCCATAAATAGCAAAGAGATCCATGCCCGGATGCCAGACAAAAAAGGGTACACAGGAGAGATGTCGAGGTACTCAAATACCAGGGCCCTGTACAACGACCAATCGATGTAATCAAACATGGACTTATTAATGATGCGAGCAACCTTATTTGAATCCTTCCGCCCAACCAACACAGAGACACTAACTGTCTCAGTTTGGCTTGAAGGTATCCTGAACCTAGGTTCAACAGGTAATGTCATCTTGAATTCAGAGCCCTCCAAGTGATAGTTAAGCATCTCACAAACTACAGATGGTGGAACTTTAGTTCCTTGCTGCAGAACAGAGCCAGGCACCACTTCTGAGAAGAGTAATCTATTTTCAGCCCAAATGTCAATGAAGAACTCCAAATCATCAAAGGAAATTCTTGGAGGGAGAAGAGTTCTATGATGCTGGCGTTTATAAAAGGTTTGGTATAACTTGTAGTAGCTTACAGTAGGAGGATTAGGTCGCTTGCAGAGCGAAGGCCATCTCTTGGCACAAAGACATTTCCAAAAGTAATCATCTCGAGCTAAGTCTCTCCACTGCTTACATACTACCATACAGGAAGCAAGATCAATGCCCTCCAGTAAAGGAAAAACAACTTTCATAACTTCTTCAGACACCATTTTCAGTTCCCAATTACGATTAAAAACACAATGAATCAATGATGATACACTGCATTGAAGAATCTGAACATGAAGGGTTTCCTGAGAATGTAATAAGAAAAGAGTGAGAAAATTATCAAAATATGTCAAGACATAAACAGTTAATTTGTAGAGGTCATTACTTAATACACACACAAAATCATGCCAATTACAACATTAGCAGCATATTGTCACTGCATCATACGATCAAGTACAGATAGTATGTATTTTCCAAGTAGAACCCTACCACCAAAAGAAATTATCCAAATTTGGTCAATTACAAATTTGAAGATAAAGTAAGAAAAATAAAGTAATCAGGAGGCTAATGAAAATAAAATACAAATGATCAACACAATAAAGCTCTCAAATCCTGTTGAACATCTATAGGAGAAACCCGCCTAAATTGACCACGAATCAAACACCATATACAAGTCAAATGAACAAATTCCTCCCAAAGCAATTTACATCACAAGTTTAAATCTTCACATTGCTATCACTCTAATCTAGCAAAATGCACAAAAATCTCTTTATCAGTCCTCTACACAAGAGTTTGCATTGTTTTTTCCCCCCCAAAAACTCTAAAACCAATAGGCAGATCTCCCCCAAACCTAAAAATTGAAGGACAGAGACATATTTCCCCCCTATAAATGAGAAATTTGTTAACTACTCAAGGACTGAGACAACAGGCTTTCCTAGAGCCAATGCACTGGATGCTCTCCTCACAAAGATAATTTATTCAGCCATCATCAGAAGTTTCTTACTAACGCAGAGATAAACCAAATGTTCTTTTTATAATATAGAAGCAAACTGAAAATTTCAGGGGTATGACTGTATAATCGACATTCATCCAAACAAACAGATAAAGACATTACTGAATTAGCATCTTCCTACTATGGAAGGAAAGACACGCGGCAGTCACCCTACAGAAACTCTAGTAGCATCAGTCATAAGCATTCTATATCAAACTTTACTGTTACCACATGGGGGTAGCTCAGATGGTAAAGGTGGAGGCGGGATTCAAACTCTCCATTATAAATATAAAAACTTACTCTACCGGTTTTCCTAAACCAAGAGTTAAGACGCGAGTTACATGTAACCTTGCATTCCCACTGCTTCAGTAATTGATTTTCTAAAGGTACACACATCCTCTTCACAATTATTGAATGCATATATCCTAAATGAAAATGAAGAAAACTAAAGACTTCCCTCAATTTTGAAACGGATAAAAGTCAGATTACACATGATACTACCACGAGACACTAGAAGATTAAATGATATCCATACGAACCACTACTATCATTAGAAATAAAACCTTTTCAAATCGAAGAATTGATTTTAAAATGATCCCTCATATATTTTAATTCTATATGATTCAATGATGAACACTAAATCAGCGTCGTCAGCAAATCATCTCGTGGCCCAAATTGCACTTTGCACTCCATAGCTTTAACCAAGCCCCACCCAACGCTCAAAGAATAAAGAAAAAGAATTGAATATCATCTCGAATTCTTCGAAAAGAATAAAGAACCGAATTCAAATAAAAAGAAGCCTGAAAAGACAATAATTTCTTAACCCATTCACAATCCAGAATGCACCATAAAGACAAAAAAAGAGATTAAACTACAAATTACGCAGAAGAAAAAGACATAGACGAAAACAAAGAAACATGAACTAAAAAATGGGGAAAATACTTGAAGCAATAATATGATAGATTTGTCCGCAAGTCGGAGATGTCCGTAAGTTAGTTTCTTGATCGGCTTGGTAAAGTAAGACCCTAGAGTTGGTAGGCTCGACAAGAGAGATACATTCGCTGTCAGAGGAAATGGAGAAAACTAGGAAACAGGCTTTGGAAAAAGGATAAAAAATACACACAGGTTTTGAGACGGTAGGCAAATCGCGAGATGCCACTTCCAACCCGAACCACATTTGGCAAACCCCACAAGTTTCGTCCGATATCTATGCTAAAATTATAGCACATATTAGGAATATTAATAAAAATAAGAAAATACTAATGATATCATTAAAATTAAAAAAATGTACTTTACATGTCAGAAAACTAGCGTTTTATATGTTTTAATTTGGAAAAATTAAATTTTTAGTTCTAATAAATTTTTTTAATTTTTAATTTTATTTTTATAATTTAAAAAATTATAATGAAGTCCTCACTGTTTATAAATTTTTTAATTTTAATTTTCACTATAAATATGTTTTTACTATTCTATTCAATTTTATTGATATAATTAATTATATATTATATTGATATTCTTAATATGTATAATTTATATTACTAAAAGAAGTATAAAAATAGATAATAAATTAAAATTAACTCATATATAGCAAAATATTAATAAAAATATAATGATAGCATTAAACTAAAAATTATTTACATTAAAATGATTTGATTACAATTTTTTAAATTATAATAATCAAATTAAAAAAAAATTTGGGTTAAATGCCTTGATTAAGTCAGTTTATTTTTTAAAGATAAGAATAGAGAAGCCTAACCTTATTAATCATATTTAGACCAAAATGCATAAAAATTTTAATTTATAAATTCATATATTTAATTTTTTCAATTTTAAAAATTAACAAGAAATCCATTCCACTAATAAAATCGTCCAAATCTAAAGTGTCCATCTAGATTAATACCCAGCTCGCCCTCCAAGTGAAAATTTAGCACTTTACCTCATGCCACGTTACAAATTCATTTCTTTTTTTTTTCTCTCTCCAATTCTCTAGTAGTACTTTGATAAAATGTTTGGTATAAAATAAAAAAATACACAAAATAAGTAAGTAAAATAAAAAATAACATTTTTATCTTTATTTTTAAAAAATAACTAAAATAAAAATAATAAATACTAATTATAAAAATATAATAAATATAATACACATATAATTAAAAAAAATTATGTGATTGAGCCAAAACGGACCCCACATGTCGACATGATTGGCGAAGTTGGGTACTGCTTTTAAACGGATCACTAAAACATGTAATTTCTACTACTCTTTGCTCCTGTAGATAGCTTACGACTATTTTGATACACAGCAAGTTAGATATATAAATAAAAATAAATAATAATAATAATAATAATTTTATAAAAAAATAACTTAAGTGTTTATATTTTTTATAATTAAATAATAATTAATAGATAGTATTAAATAATTATTATAAAATAATTATAAAAATAAAATAAATATTTTACCCAATTTTCCATTCCCAATTCTCTTTCTCTTTCTCATCTCATACCAAAGAATAATCAGAATTCAATATGGGTCCGCATTTCTTTCCATCTTTGAAATGGTATCTGCACAGTGTGTATCTAAGACTCTGTCCTACATAGAGAAAATATTGTGGACATACTATGAATCCTGAAGTCCCAAGATCGAAGTATAACAGGAGAAAGAAATAAATAAATAGTGGATTCTTTCATTTTCTGTTTAAAATTGACAATGCTAATTTCAAATAATAATAGACATAAAATATATAAGTTTGTTTAGATGATAAATCCTATTTAAATGTAAAAAAAATCTATTTGAATAATAAATTTTATATGTTTTTTATTTGTCTCTTTCTAAAATTGATACTATAAATTTCAAAAGATAAAATTGAGAAAATTCATTTGTGTAGATTTTATTTATATGGAATCTACACTTTTATTTCTTTCTCTTTTTAGTTGTGCCCTGCAAAGCATTTAAATTAGAACATTGATACTTATTTAAGCAATTGAATTTTAATATATTAATATTTAATTCTTATATCAATCTTTATAATGTTTTTATTTTTTATATAAAAAAGACACAAAATTTTGAAAACTAAACATGAAAAGAAAAATAGAAATCAAACCTAAATATGCAAGGACTTTCTGACATCCACTTACCTTCAACTTCAGTTTTTCTGTTTGGCTGAACCCAAAATGGGCTTAAAGCCCAAAACTACGCAACCAAGCCAAGACACGGAAAAATCTTGCTTCGAACAAATCGTTAAAGATTAGCCGGCCTTGGCCTTTTCTGCTTTTCACCAAACTTCGACAGGGTTTTGTTCCTATCCAATTGGACTTATTATGACGAAGAATATTCTAAGAAGATATATCTAATTATATATAAAATTGAATTTGGTTTCGGAGATTCCATTAAGAACTCGTCAATAATTTATTTGTTAAACTATAAATCACAAATGTAAAATAAAATTTTCCAAAGAAGTTCACGTCTGCGTAGAGTCACTTTTAGTGACACTGGAATCCAAGAGGAAACTACTCATTTATTTTTTATACAGTTTGATGAGCTTCCAGCAACAGGTGTTTCCTCCCCTAACTAGGCCATAGTTTTACAGGCTTTCGATTACGCTCCAGTAATTTTGCTCAAATACTTTACCAAAAGAAGAGGAAATGGAAGTAAATATGTAAAGAGTTACTTATCTTTTTTTATGTTAACCTGATGGAGATAGATGCTCTACAATAAGGATCCATCTATAGTGTGCCTGCAATAAAAATTGTGAGGGCACAGTTTTAAAAACCAAAAAATAAAATAAAATTTGTCAAAAGAAAAAAAAAAAACTTGTGGGACATTGCAGAGACAATTTTAGGATCCTCTATTGCACAAGATCTCGATTTTAACCTGATTCATCTTTTATATCGAAGTTGTCACCTTGTCATTGCTATATATGTTTTTAGTTTTTATTTTTTCCTTTCCAAAATCCACCTTTTAATTTCTTCAAAGATCTTTTTTATTTGGCCAATATATCTATTCAGAGATCAAAGGGTCCGTGCACTGTGAAAATTAATTAATTATACCAATAAATGTGGCCTATATCATGGGTTGAGACATAAAATCCTTGCAAAAACTCCTTATAAAAAGCACACTAGCTAGCTATATTTCTGCATCAAGGAAATAAGAGAATAAATCAATGGCAAAGGTTTCACTGCAATTGGCTTGCTTGGTGATTTTATTTCTGATTGCGTGAGGGCATTCCTTCATTAATTCCTCATGAGCCTAGGCCAATTATGCTGTTATTCTCAACAGCCCAACCTTGTCACCTAATAGGTCCCATAACCGATAAGAGAGATTTTAGGCCTATAAACGGTATGTTTTAGCACAGTTTAAACTTAGCTCTCATCTCCTATAAATAGTTTCAAAGGCATTAAACTACACACCTTCTCCACTATTATTTTTATACTTCATATAAGATTTAGAATTCTTGCAGAAGCACGCACTCTTCAGTGGGATTGCTGCGAGAATTCACCTTTAAAAGCCAAGGGACTCGAAAGACTGATGCCTGAACAACCCGATCAAGAAATAATTTATTTCCTAATTAGCCTTTATTTTCTTCTACTTTCTTGTCTCTACAACAGAGATATTATATTTCTGTGTGTAGAATTTATCACTGGCCAAAAAAGAATGTTTTGAATCTATAATTTCAATGTTTTACTAGCAGGTGTAGCACCAGAAGTCTGTGCACTAGGTGAAAACATATAGCACCGGAACCAGGAGATCAATCCAAGAGTACTGTCAAACATTGTTATGCATATTGCGCGTATAATTAAGTGTCTCCACATATCTATGTTGGGTTACAAGTGCCACTAGGCCATATTGAAAAAAATTAGATTTTGAAAGAAGAATATAAGTAATAAAAAAAATTTATAAACTTCTGAAGTTTTAACTTTAGATATAGTATCAAGTTTACTTATATACTTTCTCATAAAAACTAGTTGAGTGCACATCAGATGCTGAGAAAACAAATTAATCATTGATCTGGTTTAAATTTAAAATAAAAGAAATGTTAATTTCACAAAATTAATCGTTCTCATATTAAAGTATATGTATTTTCTGGTAAGTAGAGAGTGAAACACCTTTTGGACCTTGACGACGCAAGGGCATTGAGTTTATGCAATAGAGTATATTGAGCTCTGATTATAATCGATAATTCGATATGAGCACACCAAATCTCTGCGACAGAATGATCAAAAAATCCATTTTTAATTTTCCTTTTTGTTATTATTTTAATGACATATGTAGTAACTTTTAGTGTGAGATTTAATGCAGCTCTTAAATAAAAGATATTAAAGTTATACAGACAGTTTTGCTGTAGCTAGGATCAAGATCTACTCAATTATATTAATGGCTTATTTATAAGAAAGTAGTTTGATAGAGCTTTCCTGGGAGATTCAATTGGATAACAGTAACACTAAATAGTGTTATTTAAGTCACATGCTGAACCTCCTCCCAGTGTCACAAACGCCGAATCGAGATGGCTTGAAACCCAAGTACAGACATGTGCCTCTCATATAATACAAATCCCATCAAACAAATCCCCAATCCCCAACAATTAATTAAGAATAGTTAATTGCATTTCCATTTCCACTTCCATTAACTAATCAATAAAGCAAAACATTTGTACGTAAGGATGAAAAAAGAGAATCAATATTTAAATAAATAAGGTTTATGAAAAATAAATAAAATAAAGAAGGTTTGTCATACCATCATATTGATTTTTTTTTTTTATTTTAATATCTTGGATATCAAATATCATCTAAGAATCAAGATGAATTTATTTAGTATAGTAATATTTAAGATGTGTGATGTTATTCAATATATCAGAATACATATGATATATAATTTTGCGTGATATTTGATATAAGCCAAAAACTACAAGAATTTAAAATTGCACCTTTTTAAAACTTTGTTAAATTTTAGAATAAATTATTATCCTCTCCTATGAGATAATTAAATGATACAATCTTTCTCTCTATTATAAAATCATATATACAAGCTCCTCTTCAAGTTAAAATATAATCAAAATATCTTAAAAAGTAGTATTAAATTCTTTTATTAAAAATATAACTTATTAAATTTAAATTTTTATTATAATGTTATTTATTTTGTTTTTAAGACTATAAATTTAATTTGTTCTAAACTTATAAATATTATTTTTATATTGATCAAATATATATTTAATACTTGTTATTATATAATATAAACAATAGATATAGAAATATTTTGATCAAAATATGTATAATTATTACTCTTTTTTTTTATTAGAGATGTCAATATAGTGCATTTTTTTATTTTAAAAAAGAGTAGTGAAGATTTTCAAAATAGATAAGAAAATCAAGTAATTTAGATATCTCTTAAAAGAATATATATATATATATACATATACATATATATATATATATATATAAAATTTGCCCTAAATGTTATTAAATATTGATTATATTATTTCTATGCTAACTTTCAATTATTATACTAAATATAATAATTTTAAATACCATAATATATAGTATCTAAAATATTAAAAAAATATTAAATAATATATATATATATAAAGAAAGTGATTTTTAAATTAATCATAAATATATTATATTATATATAACTTATATTTTTGATACGATAATATGTGTATTAAATCTAGTTAAGTTTTAGTTAAATATATAAAAACATAGGAACATCAGAGAGGCTGGCAAGCACAATGCCACTTGATCAGTTTCATGCAGGGGGAATGTGCAGAACATGCTGTAAAATATTTCATGCTGCTTTATCACATGCTCTCTCTCTCTCTCTCTCTCTCACACAAACCCTATTATGTACTCCAAATCTCTCCCTCCCCATGTGCCCCCTTCTTTTCTTCTTCTTCTTCTTGTATAACGGAGCTTTGCTGGGCCATATGACCTTCACATGCACCCTTTGGAGGAAGCCACAACCCAATACAACTAACCTAACTCACTCCACATACCCCCCCCCCCCCCCTCTTCTTTTATAATTTCTCTATAGCTGACTTAGTTGCCCTCTCTTTTTTGTTGCTTTGTTAAGTTTTGAACCTTCGCTTTTTCACTAAAGAGAACCCATGTCTTGCTGCAATTTGTGAATCATACCTAATCATCTTCTATCATTTCTTCCTTTTTAACTTTTTTTTTTTTTTCCTTTGGATCATTCTTTCGCAACTCAACATGGCGCCCATTCTTAGTTTGCTTTCATTTGTCTCTTATGGCTTATGGGTAGTGCTATGTTTGTTGTTAACATGGTACGTTTTTGTTAATTATTTAATTATTCCCAAGTACTATATTTAGCTCATTTGTAGATTTTGGTCGGCTTCATTTAACATCTGTTTTGCATATCTGCTCCCCCAGGTTGTTCATTTCTGATTGCCATATTTCTTAATTTAAGATAGAGATTTTAAATAGATATGTACTTAATTTTCATAATCTCTCCATTTTAAAGTAGAAAAGAAAAAATAAAAGTTAAACAACAAGATCATTGGTTTCAAAATCATATGCTAGCTGGCACATAAATAAATTATAATATATAAAAAAAGAAGTTAACTAATATGAATGTATATTAAAAAATTATTTAAAAATAATTTATATAGAAAAAATTGACATGTGTTTAGCACATACGAAGCCACTAGTATAAATAATCATTTTTATGAAAATATTTACATCCTGGTTATTGCAAATCAAAAAGTAAAAAAAAATCACAATTTAGATGCAAAACTTGCGTCATATCACATGTCTTTTGAGTACAGGAGTAAGGGGCCAAAGGGCGAACAAAATTAAGAATAAGGGGCCACTTTAAGTCCAGTTTGAGAATACTCTTTTGTCCTCAAAATAATGGAAAAAGAAAGCACAAAAGCTATTGCCAGATTTTTTAGAATTCTTTTAAATATTTTTTCAAAAATATATCAATATTCACAACGAAAATAAAAAAAATTATACTTAATGCACCTTTTCACTTTTATGGGCTCAATAAATTGAATAATATATAGACGATTTAGAATAACGATTATTTCTAAATTATTTGTATTACTATATTGTCATCAATAATGCATAAAAAACTAATAAAAAGTAAAAGTCTGTTTGTTGCACAAAATTATCTTAAATAAAATTAAAAAATGAATGATAATGTGAATGGAAAAGAATAATTACATTTAGTATCTTATAAAAAGAAAGAAATATTTTATTTTATTTATATATTTGGATAAAATTAGTGTTAGAATAAAAATAAAAATACTCTTACTTAAAAAAACAATAATAACAATAACATAATAGATTTTGCATAAATTAAATATAATATTTTTTTTATTTTTGTGCTTATTTGAAAAAAAGATATTACATCTTTATTTTTAAGTACCAACCATATTTGACTACCAAATAATATGTAGAAATGAATTCAATATCTATTTTTGCTTACCAAAGATTACCCAACGGGATATAAGACTTGGGATTCATATGAAGATTGCATTTTCTATAGTTTGATCATTTTAGACTTGAGAAGAAAAAAAAAATGAGAAAAGAAATAGAAGAAAATAAGGATGTTTGTGATGACTCGGGGCAATTGGGTAATTATGAATTTGAAATTCCCGGGACCTTCCCATGTGCC
The DNA here is from genome assembly GCA_032878935.1 of Erythrophleum fordii. Taxonomy (NCBI): domain Eukaryota; kingdom Viridiplantae; phylum Streptophyta; class Magnoliopsida; order Fabales; family Fabaceae; genus Erythrophleum; species Erythrophleum fordii. The sequence goes on from JAVQMF010000045.1 coordinate 19,451,356, forward strand.
GTTACAGAGGGGCAGGCTTTTCTGGCTTTCAGGCTGGCAAGTCGTGCCTCGCTTCCCGCTTTCTCTTTTTCAATTGAGATATTAGGATAGGAAACTGGTGTCCTGTACTTGCCAATTTTACAAACGTAGCCTTCTTACATGAAAATATCTATACTTGCATGTTCTATGGTCCCGCTATTCATGTTTACACTTAAATGGGTGAGGATTAATAGACCTTTGGACCATTCTAATTTGTTATTTGTGGGGCTCAATTGCCTTTTACTTTGATGTATATATTGCCTCAATTAATTGATACATTTTCCTCTTTAATGCTTCCAGAGATTTGTTCATTGTATTTTGCTTTCATTTAATTTATACATTCAGTAAAATTTTGTCTTTACACGTTTTCTTTTCTTTTCTTTTCTTAAATGGGAACATCTTCCATTGGTTTCTCCTTAAAAAAAAAAAAAAAAGGTTGATGCAAAACAGTTTAAAAATGAGCAATGTCTCCCATAACTTCTTCCCTGTCCCATACAAAATTGGTTAAGTCTCATTGGAATTTATGCTAATAAATCTCAATATAATGGAAGGTTAATATTTTTTAGGGAGCAACATAAAGATTCCCCTTATAGTTATGGAAAATATGCTGAAAACCTAACTACCTCACATAATATTATTTAAATTGAATTGAGATTCATGTTAAGTATAATTTTTATTTATATCTTATTTAAAATAATAATAATTAGTAAAGAAAATATGGGTTACTAGTAGTGTTATGAAAGTTGGATCAAACTGCCAATAAAATTATAGAATTAGTTCATTTAACTCTTAAAACTAATCAAATTGTAAATTGGCAACTAAATTAAAAATTAGTTTTTGATTTTTCTTTTTTGTTTGAAATAGAGTATTGATATTTTGTAATAGAAATATATAATATTTTATGAACTCCATTCAACCTATTTCATATGAACTTATTGTTATATATAAAATGCTTTAACTTTTTTTATTTTTAAATGTTTATACATTTTTTAAATATTTTTTTAAAATATATATTAATTTAATTATAAAATAATATATTATATTTAAAAATATAATTTGACTCTTATTAAACTACACTCAAATTATGAAATTGTAAACCTTTATTTATCTCGATTCAATATCTAATCTAATTTTTAAAACATTAGTTATTAATAATAATAAAAAATTTAAGTCATCATAACCAAATAGTAATGCAAGTAAAAAGATAAATATATGATTAATTATACAATAATATATCTATTTTTATTCACATGATCATTATATCACATTAGATGATTAAAATTCATGCTTAAGTGAATTCTTAAATATCTCAATTCTGTTATTCTTAATTTTAAAAGTGAACTTATGCCTAAAATTTTAAGATATTAATTTAATAAAAATAAAATAAATAAGTGCATTAATTATTGCATGCTATGCCCATTTTATCAAATGATATATAAGTACTAAATAAATGTAACCAAAGGAAGTGGTAAGATAATTTAAAAAATATATTAAAAAAATTATAAACATTTTCTTATATTTTTATTATCAAATTTTTTAATTAAAACACGATAAATATATAGTTATTCACTTAAAACATAATAAATATATAATTACCTAATTAAATCATACACTCATATTATTTTTATTAAAAATTATATATTTATTATATTTTGATTTAAAATGTTAATAATAAAAATAAAAGAAATTACACTTAAATTTAATCTTAAAAAAAATTTCATGCACTAAATGCACATATATTCAATTGTTAGAATTTGATGGGTACACATCCCATTTTCACATACAGATCAAATCCGGAAATGGATCCCTTTATGCTAGGAATGCTTATATTCCTTTATATTTTTTCTAATAAGGAGATCTATTTTCTCTAGAAAAAAGAGAAATTAAAAAAAATTAAATTTGTGAGTGACGAGAAAAAATAAGGATTTTAAGCATGAGGAGATCCGATCAAATCTTGATTATAGAGTGTACACGTTGTTGATTCATGTAAATATATATATATATATATATATATTTAACATATCACAAAGTACACAAGTCATGGAACTCAGTCAATGTGTAAGTCCAGGATATTTTTCTAACCATCTTGATATTAATAACGTGTTATTAAATTTCTTTCAAAAAAAGAAATGGCGTTTTCGTAATAAGTTATGAGTTAAGGGTTGAACTCCTTGCACGCCATTACTTAAACCCAGAACCCCACTCTGTCCAAGTCTCATCCCCATGACCCCTCTCTTAATCAAGAACAAAACTTCCCTCTGCTTTTCGCTGTTTTCTGTTGCCATGAGCTTAAACACGAAGAACAATTACAAGCTCTCTGTGAAAAGAGCGAGAAGAAGAAGGCAACCCAGAAGAGCTTATCCATCTCTCTGGACTCGCTCACGTGCCTGCAGAGCGAGAAGAAGCTTCAAAGACGTGGAGGACAAGTCCAAGCTCTCAGACAAGCTTCAGATGCTGAAGAGGCTAATCCCAGGCCAGAATGGCGAGACAATGAAAGCGGATCAGTTGTTCCAGGAAACTGCGGATTACATTATTCTACTGAGGACCCGGGTCGTGATTTTGCAGAAACTCATCGAGTATTACGGGAAGGTTTCTGAGAATGAAAATGCTGTATCATAGTTTCATCCTGTATCTCCCGGTTCTTTTCTCTTTTTCTTTTTTCCCCATCTCGCTCTTTCTCCCTCTACTTCTTATTTTCGTTTTGATTAGCGAAAAAGAGAAATCCGAGATCTTTATTCTAGTAGGTTTGCTTCTTCAATGTTTGTTACAATATTTCGTCGGATTTTCTGTTTGGTAGAAAATAAAGTGAAGCTGACGAGTAAGGCAAGGTTGAAAGTTGTAAATAAACATCCGATGCATGTAAAAAAATGTTTGTTTACTTACCATTATCGATGTGAAAATGATCTTTTATTATTCTTATTTCAAAAGAAAAATGGATAATTCAGGTAGCCAGAAGATAGAGTTTTGAACTTTTGATGTCAAGTAGAAGAACAAGAAGGAAGCCTACACCTAAATTCAAAATTTGAATCCTCTCATTGCACGACTAACACAATTGGCGTTGTGCTAAATATGTTAGGTAGTTTCTCTCATTCCGTGCAAATTTCATATGAAAATGATCACAGACAGCCAGAAGAAGGGACTTGTTTTGTAAAGCTAGTAACTTTTTTGCACCCCAAAATTTCCCACAAGGTGCTACCTGATAAATGCTAAGCATACCAGTGTAATAGAGAGTAGAGACTACCCATTTCTGAAAGGTCATTTTAAGAGCATGGTTAGTGACGCAGTAAAAAGAATAATGTTGGTACAAAGTAAGCAGGGGAAGCAATGACAGAGGAAGCGGGAAGAGCGAAAAGGATGGAGATTAGATGACAGTGAGTGGTGAATCTGCAAAGAATGGGGGAGCATGCGCTCATGCTGGCTGGCTGCAAATTCAGATAATATCTGAGTGATAAAGACGTCGACGCCCTCATTCCTGCCCAATGGTGGACATATTGCTGTGCTTGTCATCATCCTTAACATGTTCATTGCGAACCCCATGTGCTAAAGCCAAATTTTAAGGGCTGTTTCCCCCCTTTGGATATCCACTTGTGTCTCTCATCTTCCATCCTTTACTCTAATTCTGGCCTAAATCCTCTACCAATTAAACCCAAATTTATCAGAAATCTTGTGGGGTACCTATTTCTTGTTATTCTGGTCAAATTAATATTTTCTTTTCTAAGTTTATTTATTGTTTTGATTTAGTTTCTTTGCATCAGTTTGAGGACCCTGAAGCTAAGCTTGTCTCAAAGAAACAGCATTATATTAACATAAATATATCTAATTTTTTGAAATATGATGAAATGATTATTCGTATGGATCACTTGTGTCATATTTGTACAATTATGATATATCAGTTCTTAAAGTATTTTATTATCTTTCTGTAATGTAAGGGTTCCTAATTCCTAAATTACAGAGAGCAAACGAGTAATTTATTGATTCACATCCCTGTCATTTCGGGTTTCACTGTTTTAGGGAGAGAAGAGCTAAATATCACAACTTTCGGGTAAGAAAAGAGGGAAAAAAAAAAAAAAGGACACTTATTTTGCATCACTCACGAGTTGACATGTAATTTCATAGGTCAATGGCAGAGGCAGAGAGCAAAGTAGTGTTTTATGTAGGTTTAGAAGTGGGCAAAAGGATGGAGAATACAACCAAGCCACTCTTCGTCCAGAGTTATTATCTCTACAGCCCTTTGGGCCACCATCTGAGGTAGCATGAAATGTTGCAGTATAGTAATAATGATAGTCTGGCTTTACAGCGACATTGGATATACCTAGTAGTTGCTAGAGAACTAGGCCTCTCTCTTTTGAGTTATTCACTTGTGTCATCATAATCCATTTCCCTTCTTTCGTGGGTACGACTTGCTAATAGCTATTTACAATATTCCCAACCATCATAATCTTAATTTCTTTTGGGATACATTTTAGTGCAACTTAAATTAATCTTTTTAATCTAATAAAAAAAACATTTTATGCAAAAGTTGAAAAATTCACAGAAGAAGTTTATAGTAAATATGCTTTTTATTATTAAAAAATGTTTCAAGTGCTTGATTCTTAAATTTTAAAAATATGCATATTTCTACCTTTTTTTATTCCTTTATTTGTAATTAATAGAAACTAATAAACAGCGAATTAAAAAAATTTATATTTTTATGATTTAAAAAATGGTTAAAATATATATCTTTAATTAAAAAAATTATAATTACCTAGATAAAAATTAAAATGTACATCTATAATAATATATAATTGCACTTCCATCCGCGGCTCAACCAACTATAATTTATTTAAAATTACATGTCTCTGTGTCCTGGTTATGGAATATTTATAATGGGAACGTTTATTTTCTACCAAAAAAAAAGAAATCAACTGTTAATGATCAATTCGGAGGCTGCTTCCAAATTCTGTAGTGTGTGTGTGTGTGTGTGTGTGTGTGTGTATATATATATATATATATAGAGAGAGAGAGAGAGAGAAAGAGAGAGAGAGAGAGAGAGAGAGAGAGAGAGAATTATAAATAAAGACTCAATATTAAAAAAAATTATTTTATAAAATCTATTGTCATTAAATATCATTAATTTTAATTAAAATTAACAATAATTTATTTTAAAATAATAATAACAAGTCTTATAAAATAATTTTTTTAAGTTTAAATTTTTATTTATAATCCTCTGTTTTTTTGGGATAATCAGAGGCTGTTCTTGAATCCCAAGAAATGTACGACGTGTATAACCACCAAATTCGGATTCTCGCCTCTCCTCAACGGGGCGTGGGTCCCATTTAATTGAATCTTTTCCCAAGATATCATTCTCTTTCAGAAGGAGACAGACCCAAGAGTAAGAGAATAAGAGTAAAATTTCATATTCTATATCTATTTTTCATAATATCTTGTGTAAAAGAAGATCTATTTTATGGATTCCATACGCTTTATTTCTCTCTCAATGTTTAGACATTCGAATCCTCTCGTACTCAATGTCAAAAAGAAATAAGAAAAAAATTAATAAATAAACTGTGTACAAATTTTCACTTTTATGGCTTTCTCCAACAAATTAGTAAAAGATCCAAATTAAATATTCAGTCCGAGCCAGAGGATGAAGGGGCGAGGCTAAAACAGGGTTAGAAGACGTCTGTTGCAAGGAAATTGCTGGTGGTTCAGAGAATTTATGAGAGAAGTTGGGTTAAGGATGATGACCAGACCATGGTCTGTCACTGCCAGTGTTCATTTCGTTCATAACCTTGACGAAACCTTCCAATATTTCTCTCCCTCATTGTCTCGTCTTTATCTGTGTCGTCTTCTAATTGACTTTATTGCTTTTTTGTTTGCTTCGTTGTCATGCCTCTCAACGCTTGTCCTTTTGTTTGCCGCTTCAAGTTCTGTACTATGCCTTTGGTAAGTTTGATTGTATGTTGGATGCCACACGTCCCGCTCTGCATCTACTTAGTAACTGCAAAATTAATTTGTAATTAGAAGTCTGGTTAAGAATAGCTACCATTTCCTTGTGATTTGGTACAGATTAATTACTGTAGAAGGTAGAGATGTTCTTGTATTAACTTGTTAGTTTTACACTTAGACTTGGAGTAATAAGGTTTATTCCGATGTTTGGATATGGGATTGATTACATCGAATGTGCATGACGACTCGGATGACTCTCTTGCATTCAGAATGGGACGGAGACTAAACACTATTAGCAGAGTATCTCAATTTAGACCACGAGGAAGCATAAAATTAGCTTCCTTATGTACAAATCTTTCAAGTAGAAGTTGCATAATCTATTTTATGTACCAAGATTGTGTATCAATTTTTTCTCTTTGAAATACTGTGGCTCTGTTTTATTTTGTTATGTCTTGAACTTGACATATATAGCACCATGGTTAGACTGGAAACCAGTGCGCATATTATGGTAGGCCTCCATTCCATAACTATTTTCCTTAAACATCCCTTATACGGTTATCAACTTGTGATAAGTTTGCTGCTTCTGTATGCAAATTACCATAGCGTTAGAAATATATTGGTTTATATTATGTAGAATTGTGGCAAGAAGCTATTCAAGCCTACTCTCTTCTGAAAGAGGTGCAAATGATACTACCATGAAATCTTGGCCATGATGTTCTTCCTGTATGTTTTTATTTTATTTTATTTTTTAAAAAGGTGAGGCTGGCGGTGGAAGATGGAATTGAGGCTGCACGCCAGAAAGATTGTATTATTATTCTATTATTTCCAAGAGAAGGAATATAATTTTACCTATGCTCATTGTTTTCGTCTTCTCTGTTTTTATTCGCGTAATCTACAAAATAATAAAGTGCTGACATGAATAATACGGGAGGGATTTGGTGTGGAGAGAAGAAAGAAAAAGGGGGTGGGTAAAACTCAGACCTCATATAATCTCGTTCATCCAGTTCTTTCTTCTTTCTCCTACAAGATCTGAAAGAGAAGATCCTGTTCGATGCAGAAATCTCCGTTCAACTCACTCTCACGGGTTATGCCACAGGCCATCGATTAAAGCGTCAGCACCTTTTGGGATTTGTGTGAGAAACGCTGCTTACTCATCGCTAGTATTGCCAATTGGCCAGAACAAACGAAACTACTTATTAGAACCATAAACACAGAAATCTGGTTAAGTAAAAGCACTCTCACTTGTTCATGGTTTACCATTCCCCTCCAATTCATAGACAAAAATTCAAAGAACCATATATTAAAACCGGAAAACAGCACAATGAAACGACAACCAAAGATTCACGTAGACTTAGCAAACAAAGCTCATATGAGAACCTGAATTCAGTTTCTCTGAAAAAACAAAACTTGGGATTAAAATATTCAATACTCTAATATCTCTCATATATATATATATATATATATATATATATATATATATATATATAAACTTTGAAAGTAACTTGCAAAATGCAGGAAGACTCCACTTGGTTGATATGAATCTTCAAGATAATCATACCTCAATCCAATTCATAAAGTTGAATGAGTCCAAAAATTATATCCACTGCTCAGGCTTTCATCCTTTTATCAATCCATCTCTAACAAGTTCAGGTAATAACTAATTAATGTGTCTAATTTTAAGTGGAAGCTTTTTAACACAATTCTTGTTTATGCATGCATATTTAGACAATCAGACTTTTTCAGCCCAGACCTGCAATGGTCAGACCATGGCTATCAAAGCTAGTAAGACCCTCAAAAAGAATTATGGAAACATGGTGCATTTTGCTCAAATGACATTCACTTATTCTGGAAAGGTCTTTTCACAGCAGATAGACACAAGGTACCTTTCAGGCTTTCAGCAGTTAATCATGCTATAGTACAAGTAGTAGCCAAATGAGAATAAGATTATCACAGAAATTGAGAGCAATGCCTCCAACCACAAGCTTTACTACAATCTACAAAGATTACTAAGAGGCACTAGATGTGCGGTTGAGTTGATCCATAACTGAAGGCTCAATGTAGTAACTGGTCTTTAAAGTTGAGTAAAACCACAAATAAAACTATAGATTTTTGTTAGTTTTCCAGCAGTAAAAGAATCATCTTACAAATTTCTCGGGTCTGAAAGACAGTCTAAAAATTTTTCCATCAGAAGATGCAGAAAGCGGAATTCGATACCATCATTCACCTACCTATACGATGAAGCCCAAGTACGAGACATAGACAAAGGAAGGTATCTACAAGCACAGATACCTTATCAATAGCTAAATTGTGCAGAAAACAAATTCATTTGAAAGACCAAGATTTCAAAGGCTCCAACTCCCAGACGAAGCAATTAGAGCTGATGCTAGTAGCACAATGTAAAGCGCAACAGAATAGGCTGTATTCCAAATTAAGGCTCAAGCTAAAGTTTCACGTCGCATGAATTTGGCTATAAGCATACATTTGAATTAGAAAGAACACCAAAACAATAAAAAAAGCCAAAACTCGAAAAACCCTACACAAGACAGGCACAGTTGAGTTCCTTGTTACCAATTAGATACATAGCCCCTACCCATTCACCCAGAAATGCCTCATAGAGCAGTAGCCAAGAAACAGGGGCAACAATTAGAACTGCAAAATAACTCCATTATAATTTACATAAGATTAACCACCCAAAGGTATTGGGCAAATCCTACCACAGAATTTAGGTCTAATTTCTAGAGAGCTAAGATGTCACAAATTAAATAAAAAGAGACATGGAGTGAATTCTTAAAAAGAGGTAAAAAAAAGGTACATCAAAGTAGAGATCTAACATCTGTGGCTTTCTCTAAGCTCTCTCGCCCCTAATCCTACGAGCAAGCTGAATATCCTTTGGCATAATGGTGACTCTTTTGGCGTGAATAGCACAAAGGTTGGTGTCCTCAAACAAACCAACCAAGTAAGCCTCCGCAGCCTCTTGCAAAGCCGCCACAGCACTGCTCTGGAACCGAAGATCAGTCTTGAAATCTTGGGCAATTTCTCTCACCAGCCTCTGGAATGGAAGTTTCCTGATCAGGAGCTCCGTGCTCTTCTGGTACTTCCTGATCTCCCTCAGAGCCACCGTCCCTGGCCTGAAACGGTGGGGCTTCTTCACCCCTCCAGTTGCTGGGGCAGATTTCCTAGCCGCCTTTGTAGCTAACTGCTTCCTCGGTGCCTTCCCTCCGGTGGACTTGCGAGCGGTCTGCTTGGTCCGAGCCATCTTGATCGGAAAGAAAATAGGACAAGCAAAGGCGTTTGTTTCTCAAGAAAAAGAAGCAAGATCAGAACCGACGTATGCAGAGAGCGATGAAAAGAGTAGCGAGGGGTTCCAGGGTAATATAGGGTGAGGATTGGGAAAATTGAAGCGGGAACCACGAAAATTTTGGAGGGTTTTAAAATCTTTTTCGACAAAGTTATAGTGACCGTCGATGGGCACGCAATCGACGGTTCTACGTCTTCAAAAATAAGTGCACGGGGATCAAAATCCGTGGCACATGAACTCAACCAATAGTGTTAGCTCATCTACTTTGTATTTTTTTTTCCTCAAGCAAACAGTTCCTTTTGGTTTAGTTTGCAGTACTCTAAAGCAGTGTTTGAATGGTGAAGAAATTAAAGGAAAAAAAAAGTAGAGAAAAAAATTAAAAAAAAATTCATTTAGGTTAGAGAGAAAATTAGGAGAGAGAACAAATAATGATGGATTTTACCAAAAAAAATTTCTCTAAACATAAAGAAATTTTGAAAAAAAAACTTTGCCTAACGGGATCCACTCTTTATCTTTTTAAGTTATCTCCTCTCATCTCTTTATTTTTTACTTCTTCATCCCAATAAATGGATTATAGGTCAGTGGATTCATTTTTCTATTTTTATTCTTTTATTTTTTGACTATATATATTTTTTTAAAAAAATAAATTTATAAAAATTACATTTTAATTTTTAAAAAAATAGCTAAATAATGAAATAAAAAATAATGAAAACCAATTTTTAAAAATGTTCAAATAATATAAAAGGATTATTCTTGAATAAAGTCATAAAAAATTTTCTATTAGAAGAAAATATACACTTAAAATTAAAAAAAATTATTTAAATAATTCTAAAACAATATTTTCGATTGCATTATAGTAAAAAATTTCCAACTGCAATTTGGTTGGACAAATTCCAACTACATTGCAGTCAAAACAATTTTTGATTGTTTTGTAATCAAAAGTATTTTCAATTGTGTTTTGGTCATAATTTTTTTACTGCAACACAGTCAAAATTTGTTTGATCAAATTACAATTGGAACCAGTTTTCAATTATATTACAATCAAAAGTATTTTTTAAAAATTTATTTGAATAAATTCTTTTAATTTGTATTTTCTTTTAATAGGAATTTTTTTTGCCCTTATTTAAAAATAATTTTTTTACTATTTTTTATTTTATTATTTAACTAGATTTTTTGAAAAAATTAAAATATGGTTTTTATAAATTTATTTCCTTTTTAAAAATTCATTATTCTTATTTCTTTTTGAAAATATATATGTATAAATTCAAAATAATTAATTTATATTTAAAATATAACTTCTTTTTTTAAATATCCTATTTATTAATAGAAGTTACTAAAGGGTATTATTATCCTTATAAATTAATAAATTTTCTTTCTTTTATATTTTTTCTTCATCCATCCAAACACATGAAGATAGTATTTTCTACTTACTATTCACTTCCCTCCTTTTTCTCTCCTTTTACTTTTCTCCTCCCCTATCCAAACGCAAGGTAAGCACTTAGCAATTATTAAGATGAGGAGCAAAGGAGGATGGAAGGTATGGCTAGGTAATGTATTTGGATTTTAAGTAATATATGTATTCTTTCAATATAACAAATCCATCTCAACAAAAATATCCAATGTTGAGCTTTCAAGTACTCTAAAAGAAGTTTTAAAGATGTTATTTTAGGACTATACTTGATCATGAGTCAATCTTGTATAAAAATATACTAAGCTTATTTTTTAAAAAAAAAAAAGGCTTAGGAAATATAAGAACTTGACATTGTTCTACAATTTTAGGCTGAGGCCTAGCTCCTAAAAAAATAAGTTCAACCTAGTCCACCCATTTTAGAAAACAACAACTTTTGTTAAAAAAAAACATATACTAAATAAATAATTAGAAAATTTCTTTGCAATCTTATCAACATTCCACTTTAAAAAAAAAAAGATAAGATGAATTAGTATTTTTTCCTAATAAAAAATAATTTAAAAAATATCTTAAAGTTCATTAAACTCTACAAAAAACGGCTTAGAGATATTCTTTTAGTTAACACAAGTTTGGTTAGCTCAACAACAACATCCTTTTGTCAAAATTTCAAAACTATTTTGTAAGTTTTTAAAATTTTTATAAGACAAGAGAGCAAATAAAGGCAAGTAAGACAATATAAGCAAACAAATATAAATAACTTAGTCACTCTAGTATAAGAAACGGTGGAGAAAATTAACCATGTCTTCCAAAATCCAAACTTCACCAAAAGGGTCAATATGTCAATAAAATCAACAAACTCATCTTGTAGTCATATATCTCTTAAGGAGTTGAAATTAAAACATTTATAGAACAAGTATAAGTATATAACTAGATGATCAATTATTATTTTGTAATTTAAAATCACAACATTACAAACTTTAAAAATAATATTCAAAATATTACATAATATAATGTAGCAATAACAAACTAAAAAGTCTCCAACACAATAATAAAAATTAACTTATACATAAAGTCATAAAAATGAAACACACATTACACAATACATAACAATAAAAAATTATAAATTTTTTCATCAACACAACAATAAAAATTAATTACACATTTATGAAGCAACACAAAATATCCAAAGTCCAAAGTCTTCAATCCTTAAATCTTAACCATCCCTACAAAGTTCAAGACCTTTATAAAGTAACACAAAAAAAATATTATTTACTTTATTATTAACATAACAATAAAGGAAACTTATAATGTTAGAAACTTTACAAATTTAAAAAACATCCTCTGAAGTAGATGTAGGATCAACTTCATCATTTTGAGGAGGTTGTATCATCTAATTGGGACTCTTCTAAAATGCCATAATAGTAGAGACTTAATTTAAAAAAATGAACATTAGCAAATTCAATAGATATTGTCAATATATTCAATGAAAATGTATCCTATAAAAAGCCTTTTGCACAATGCCAATCCTCTAAACATACTAGAGTTTTAATAGATATTAGAATAGCCAAAATAGCTTGAATCATTACTACAAGCCTAAAAAATTGCACTGCATATGAGTTTCAATAATCTAAAATATTAATGTTTGTACTCATTTCCTCAGTTGGTTCTTTCAAGTAGATGTCCAACTCTAATTTCGTTATTTGTGGTTGTCTTCTGGATAGTTTAAATTAAGTAAAACATTAAATTCATCAACATCAACACTTGCTTATGAGTTAGTATCTCCAAAAGCTCGCACACTTGATGGATTCACATGATGAGTTAGTGCTCAAATATTGCATAAAAAACATTGACAATCTTACCCATTTTCTTATCAATATTATTAAAAAGTTTATAGAAAATGTACTCAATGAACATCAACTTCCCCCATGGATCTAATACAATATAAACAAGTAACAAATTATATTCATCTTAATATTTTTGAAATTTTGCAACCATATTTGAAATCATATTCGCCATGAAATTAAGAGGTTTTTTATATGCTTCAAACAAGTATAAATATATTGTACACATCCCTCTAAAATATATGTTAGAGGTTGGATTCTTGGTGGATAAAAACACAAGAGTAACATTATAAAATTGCTTCCAAAACTTGTGAAGTAATTTTACCTTATCCCACTCTTTATTAGATAGCATAAACATTTTAAAACTATGATCTCTTTTCCCCCAATATTGTAACACTTATGGCATGTTCACGTATTAAAAATGTAAAATTCCACCTTACACATATATCAATCCTCAATTTTCTAATTGTAACCAAGCTAAAATTATTTTCAACCATGTTATAAAATTTCTTTTTCTTAGGAGCTAACATTTTAATAAATTTTACCCTTTTACTAATCTTTACAATACCATTATCTACCTTTTTTCATATCGACTTGTATAATCAAATTTAAAATATGACAAGAGCATTGAATTTAGAAAAAAGATGTCATTATACATCAAATTTCTACAAATGGAAGACCCTTATTTACAAATAAGTAGTCATTACATCATTGTAACTAGCATTGTCTAATGTAATATTTCATATTTTCTTATCAATTTTCCATGAAGACACGTACTACCTCATCAGCCAAAGAAATGCTAATAAAAGATAGTGATATAGCTTTAAAACAAATGATTCTTTTATGTAGTTTCTAATCTACATCAATCCAATGAACTATTATACACACACACACACACACACATATATATATTCATCATTTGCGTGTTCAACTCTCCAATTACCAAAAGTTAAAGTAATCTTACCTGGTACTTTTGTCATTTCCTCCATTACAATTGCTCGTTCATTTGCATGAATAATAATCACATCTATCTTAATTATATGCTTACTTATTGTCTTACTTTTTGATGTGAGGATTGCAACATTTATTTAAAAGCAGGTAACTTAATAATACTAAAAGGTAGTTTTGCACAAACAAAAAAATTTACAATTGCCCTTCGATTGTCATCCTAATTAAAAGTGAATGATATTAAAGATATTGCCCTATCAACTTTAATTGAACTACCCAACCTACTATATTTCCTAATATATAGTATTACATGTTTCTTACAAACAATCAAATAATGAATTAAATGTGAAGTACTTTTGTGTGATTCTACCATAAATAGCTTTTTGCACTAGTTGTATTAAGTACTTCCATCCTCTAACTTTATCAGTTGCAATCACACTTTAGAAGTTGACTTTTTTTTCTTCTTCACTTAATTACATTTAAGAGAATTTTCATCCCTAACGTTAAAGTTTTGCATAGCTATCTATTCTGTTAGGGTATTATCAATATTAGTTGCTTCTATATGTGAGGTATTGTTAGCGTTGCTTGCCACATTCCTTTTGCACTCTTGAACTTCAGAAAGTTACTAAAAGCAAAACAAAGAAAGTTACTAAAAAGCAAAACAAACTTATAAAATGCCCAAAAATAAATAGTAATTAACATTAAATATTATAATTGTCAAGATATACTAAATAATTCTCAACTAGGCAATTCATTGAACACTTGGTAGGCATTCAATAATTAACACAAATTTGTTACAATGCCTAAAACTAATAAAAAATAAAAGTAATAATTAAGAAGAAAACAAGAAAAGATTATGAAAGTGAGAAGATTTCAACCATTTAACTTGAAAAACTTCTAACCACAATCCCATAATTCAAATGTACATTTTTAAATGAGAGAAGATCAATATACCTCTTTGTCATCGATGGTGGTGTTATTGGTGAAGAAAAGTTTAGGCCAAAAAGGTGGTTACTAATGGTTGCAACTACGAGTACAAAATGATGAGCACGAAATTGCGAGCTTGTTGCCACGTATGCGTGTGACAAACAATGTGGTGAATGAAGGGCTAGGGTAAAACAAAAAATAAAAGGACTATCGTATGTGTTTTCTTCCTTTGGTTTTATTCGAGTTTGACTATCCTCCATTGAAAATAAATTCATTCATTTCATTTAGAAAAAAAAGTGTTCAAGTCAAGCTAGTCTTGGGCTAGGCTTTTAGAAAAAGTTTGAGTTTGACCTTTTTTTTTTAACAAGTTTCTTGAAAATGAGCATTTTTAGGCTTTTGCTTTGGAGTTTAAATCCTTTTTTTTTTAGTCGAGTTTACCGAGTCAGGTGGGCTTCTCAATCTATGATTAGCTTTATTTGGGACATGGGTTTAAGAAGTTATGGATTAAGATGGATTTAGTGACATATATAAACTTAGTTTTAAAGGAGTGTGTAAACTTTCACCCAATGAGTCAATTAGTTAATTACATTAAAAATCTCTTTAGAAGAGCCTGATATGTTAAGACCAGTCACACTTATTTATTGTGAAGATAATATATTTGTTAATTGGCTTATTAATTGATCCCATAATATGATAGTTAGCATTGATTTCATTTGTTATCCTTTGGATGGATGTTATCACATCCTTTCTAATGAGGTAATTGGGGTTTCTTTCCATGGTCTTGTTGGATCTTGAGCTTTAAGCCTTCTTTGTTAAAAAATAAAAAATAAGAGCTCCTTAATATATGAAAATTTTTTTAAAAAATAAAAATTGAAAGAAAAAAAATTTATAAATGAAAAATAACTCTTATGTCTTTATTTTTAAAAAATAATAAAATGATATATATATATATACACTATTGAGTAATGATTATAATAAACCTATCCAAAAATTTTCAATTCTTTTAAATTTTTTATAATGATACCACACACTGATTTTTCAAATATAAACAAAACTATTATATAATTTCCTTGTATAATTCTTTATGAAGTATCATACTTCTAAGAAGAGAGTACTTTGTAGATAATAATACCAAATATAATAGATATCAAACAAAACCATTTATTAAATGGATTAAAATTATATATAATTGCTTATATATTAGTTATTAATTTTTAATAATAATATAACATGTGCAAAATTAAAAAAAAATGTAATCATGTAATACTTAAGGATAAGAAACATTTACTTATTATATCCATTAAAAAAATTAATAACAAATACATGAAAATTTAACCCAAATATTCTACTTGTTAATTAGCCTAACAAATTAAAGCTCATGACTAGCCGTACAAGAATTGAATGAGTCGTCTTATAGGTTTGAACAAGTTATTCTTTTTTTGTATTATTTTTAATGCAAGATTATTTTAAAGTTAAATAATGATTTTAATAAAAATATAACATAATAATATGATAAAATAAAAGAAAAAAATCTTTGAATTTTTCATGGCTAAAAAATTGGAGCAAATCATTTAGTTTAATTGGGAAAAAAAGAATTGCTCTCTAGTATGGTTTGGCCAATGCATAAAATCGGATAAATAAAAAACTAGTCAATAATTTATTAAATCTAAAAAAATTGGTCAAGTCAATGGTTTGGACAATTTGAGTTTTCTTCTTTCTTCCTTTTTACCAATGTTTTCCTTTTAAACAAAGAGAAGACTATATGAGCAATAAGAGAAGAAGATGTGCAGTATAGAAATCAGAGTTAATAAGGGAGACTCAAATGGCAGTGTGCTCAAATCAACAACCTTTGAACTTTGATGTTGTCCTTTAACTTTTGTTGTCAGATGGCGTGTTTGAAGTGAAAGCATGCAAAACATGGAAATCAAAGTCAACGAGACAAACTAAACTTTAGTGTGCTCAAATCGGTGGCCTCTGAGCTTTGGCATCATCCTTTTATCTTTGTTGTCAAATAGTATGTTCTGAGTTAACATAAAGGGTTACAATTTGAGAGGTGGTATGTAACAACCTTAATTCTTAATTAAGCTAATTATACACAATCATATTTCTAATTAGTTGCAATTAAGATTTAATTTGGACAATGAGTTAATAATAGATGAAAATATGAGAAAATTTGAACCTTCATATCATTATTATTCACTATCAAGGTAAACACGAGGATTTATGTTTATAGGAAATCAAAATTCTCATTAACACTTTTTATCTCAACCAAAATGCCTCTAAGAAGCATAAAACTCATATATATTGGACTATAAGTTATTACTCATTACTAATATGTTGGAAACCATGTTATTATAGCTGAATTGGGGGGTTTTAAGGCTTAACTTACAGCTTAGAATGTTTGGCCTCTGGAATTTCAAAAATCAAAATTTCATACTTGCATTGTGACTTAAAAGACTCACGTTGTAGCTAAACTCAGGTTTGGAATTAAGACCTCACAAAACATGATTCTTACCATGACTTAGGATGTTCATGTTATGGCAAGATTACTTTCAGTCAACACTCATATACATCAACTCGAGTCTCACTACTGTGCCTACAGTGAGATTGCTCTTTGGAGCACATCTCCCTTAGCTCCCTCGATTCACGTCATAAAGTGTTTTGTCTTTGGTACACTTTACCTATGCTTTGGTTGCGACTCAATGGATTTTAACTGTGACATAAATTCTTAATGTCATCCAAACCTTAGGGTACACAAACTCACCCATTTGTAACTCACCAAATTCCTTTTTAAGACTTTTCTATAGTTAAAATGCAAAACTTTTAAGGAGATAACCTTCACAATCTTTAACCAATTAACTTTCATGATCTAAGGACTCACAAGCTAAATACACCAACTAAATTTCATACCATACCAACACATAACTCATTTATGATAGCGAGGCAAGATATAATCCTAAGTGGTAACCTAAAATCCCTACTGTACTAGCCAAAGTCCCCAAACCTCTATGAGCAAAATTCAATTGACTAATTAAACTTATCCATAATCTTAAAACTTTGACACACTTCCAAATTTAAAATATTACTATATCACTTCTTAATGTCGCATATAAGGAACCTATGACAACAAATGAACCAATATACATCTAAAAGATGGACCAACACATTT
The DNA here is from genome assembly GCA_032878935.1 of Erythrophleum fordii. NCBI lineage: Eukaryota > Viridiplantae > Streptophyta > Magnoliopsida > Fabales > Fabaceae > Erythrophleum > Erythrophleum fordii. The sequence goes on from JAVQMF010000045.1 coordinate 19,468,893, forward strand.
CCTTCTTGACCAAAATAACCAACCCAATTCTAATGCTACCTCCACACAATTTCATACAAACTTTTGTCTGTACACAAACATTAATCCTTAAAATTAACCATGTATGACAGCAATATAGTCAATGATAATGACAAAACTACTAATAAAACTATGTCATAACCATATTCATTAAATGATAAAAGAAATTTTCCGTACATGCAAATCTGGTCACAATTTCTCAATTACAATTGAATTCATTAAATTTAACATAACTTAAAGCTTAGTCCTATGAGTTCATCCCAAGTTATAAAACATCAAAATATTTACATTTGGTAATATAAATGCATAAATTACAACAAGTTAGCATCTACACTAATCAAATATCCAAGTGCAGAAGTCCTATACAAGGCCTTAGGCTAGAGATGACCATCCACTAGCTTTCCCTTTTCCTTAGTTAAAGAATTTTCACCTGAACTTGTTAGTTTATAATAGGGGTGAGTGTAAATCTCAGTAACCAAGAAAAAACTCTATTTATATGTGTAAATTAATCGACATACATGCATTTCATTCAGATAAATATCAAAAGCATGACACATAAATTAACAAATAAGCTAGTTTGATTACCAGTAACTATTATCCCATACTAACAATGACATATAATATGTTAATGGTAAAGAACAAAATAAAAGGGTACGATCACGACACTAACTCCTTATTAAGCACGATTACGGCTCAGTACATTCAAATGAGTATAATTATAACTCGGTGCACGATTACGATAGAATGCATAAGTGAAAGCATAATCATAGTTCCAAAAAAGGACACAATCACAATCCAATAATGACAAGTAGCCAAATCTATCATTTATCATGGAAAATATATATATGCAGCAATTATAAGATTAATATGAACATATACATAAAATTAAAACCCCTATTTATCTCACTTGGTTGCCAAATCCTCAACAGGTACCAACAAATGCCATAACACTCTAAGGGTCTTAAATAAACTAAAATCCCACCTTTAATTATTATTTATTACAAGAATCATGTATTCTTTCATTCCAATAATTAAGAATTACTTAGAAAACATTTACCCAAACCTTCAGTTTTCCTTTATTGTCCAAACGGGTCTTGTCTCTCATAGTTGAGCCTTGGTCAGATAGGCCCAATTAAGTTAGATCCCCAATAAAACTTAAATGGAGCTTCTACAATTTATTATTGACATAATAAAATTAACTATAATTAAATGCAAATCTACAATAACATTTTATTCTTCACTAAAAATTGTCAAGTAATAATTATTTGCCTCAAAATGTCTAAAATAATTATTTTTCTTAGAAAGTCTTATTTGTTAATTTTTTTGAATTTCTTATAATAATTTCTTATTTTTTTCAAATTAAATCTTTAATTCTCACTAATCTCATTTAATTAATTAATAGATGTTACATGGTCACTTGACACTCGACATAGTTAGTCTAAAAGAGAAGAGGAACAGGGAAGTGGAGGAGTCGTGGAGAGAGAAAGATACTTTCACTTTCAAGTTTCAAGATGTGCTTGGCCTTTTAGGATTTTGCTCTGGGTTTGGAAAATTGAAAATTTTGTTTTGGGAAGTGGAAAGTAGACTAAGGAAGCTGCAAATTGTCATTGGTTGCTTATAATATATTTTAATTATAATATTAAAAAAATGAATATATTTAAATATATTCAAAATTTTAATGTCATTCATTTTATAGTTTCATATTTTATATATCAAATTTCTTTATAATTAATATTATACTATTGATGTAATTAAATTATATAATTAAAAAATATATTCTTATATATAGATATTCGTAGCTATAATAATATGGATTATATAAATTTGTTAAATATATTATAAATAAGAATTTGAATTAAAAAAAATGAAGAAAGAAAATCTTACTAAAAATTTAAAAGGAGAGAATAACAAAATGTATATTTATTAAATTAATATGAGTATAATATATATTTTTTATTGTGTAAAATTTATTAATATTTACTTATTATCATTTATTACATGATTTTTTTAATATATAAAATAAAAAATATATTTAATTATTATTAGTTCAATTATAATTCAATTACAATCAAATTAATGAACGATAAACTAATATCACTATTATTTCAATAACTATTCCAATTTTAATAACATTAAAATTTTTTGCTTCATTGATCATCTACAATCTCTTATGACAATGCATTTTAGCTCAAATGTTAAGTTAGCTAATCCATTTAAAAGGACAAGGATCCTTAGTGCATGAGATGCAGTGAAGCCAAAATTTCTCATGTATTTCTTCATTTTTTTAGGACAAAAATTTTAACTATAAACAATTTTCATTTTTTTTACAAAGACAACAAATTTTAACTGACAAAATTTTTTGATCTTTTAGCGATTTGAAATAATTTCAAATGATATTAAAGTATAATTTTTTTAAAAAAGTTTTAATTATGAAAAGTCATTTTTCAACACAATAGCAAATAGAAATGAGAGAAAAAAATTAGATAAACGGTAAAAAAAAGCTAATGATTTTTATACTATAGGGTGTAACTTTTTTGTTCATAATTAAATTTTTTTATAATTAGAATTTTTGTGTTAACAACTGTAATTTTTAATCTTTGGACAAAAATATTTTTTGACAGTTAAAAAATTGTTATCTATATAATTAAAATCTTTTGTCCCTCTGAAAAGAAGAACAGGTGACAAAAGTTTGACGGGAGGTGCTGTCACAAACCATGACTATCAGTCAAGCTTTGTGTGTAGTTCAAAGGTAATTTAAACTTGATAATGAGCCACCCTTCAAAAAGTGAAATTTATTTAGGAATTATTGGTCTGTTTTAAATGACTTAAATATTATCATTATATGCCCCAACACTTATTGGCCAAACGTTCGAAGTACACTTAAGAGATATAACAAAATTTGATATATTCTTTTGTGATCGTATGAAGAATATAACTCATAAAATAAAAAATGAAATACCACACTTTTATATGCATTTCAAATAAATCATTTTAATTTGTAATTTATGGGTATAAATTTAAAAAAAAGAACTTCTTGTAACTTAAGAACTGAAAAGTTGATTACTAACTTCTCATATTTTTTATTTTGCACAATATAACGTTTTCATCAAGTCCTTATATTTTTCTTCTACCTAAACTAGTAACATATCAACTCAACTTCCATGTGCATTTGTATTATCCTAGATTGCCCTAAAATCTCATCTTCAACATTTATCAAGAAACTTAAGGATCATTTGGCATATGAAATGAAATAAAAAAATGATTTTGATAAAAAAATAATTTTTGCATTTTTATTTCAAAAATAATAAAAATTATTAAATAATATTTACAAGAAGTTGATAGACGTGACACAAAATAATTATCTTTTTTTCAACAAGTGACTAAAAATCTCATAAAAGAGAAAGAAAATGTAAAGCTTATTTTTATATTAAAAAAAGCTTCAACGAATAAGAAGCTTGACCAAAAAGACAAATGACGCTCCATTGCTTTGCAAAAATGGAAAACCCCCAGCTGGACAAATTACACTCTTGAATGAACCTTAACCTCACCAAAATCATTTTGAATCACAGGAAGCCAAGAAAATCATGGGCTTATTTGATATATCAAAAATTAAATATAAAAATAAAAAATATTTATAATACTCTTAATTTTAATGATTGAATAATTATTAATAAAAATATTAAATAATAATTATAAAATTAAAATTAAAATTTTGTCACACTTTGTCTTCTCTTTTCTCTTTCTTTTTCCCTCCTCTTACTGAATCGGCTGCAAAAGTTGGACTCAAGTATCTTTGCCCTTGAGGATCATGACCACGAAGAATCTAAGTTCCCCTTTCACTCTAAATACAATGCTCTTGTCTTCTCTGTATCTCATTTTTGGTGGATTGCTATTACTAAAGCGTTTTTCTAGGGACTAATGCTGCGTTTGAAAATGCGTTTGAACATCTCAAAACATGATTTCACATGAAGTAATAAAATGAAGTTTTTAGATAGACGTAATTTCAAATGTGATTCCAAACATGCGGTAACATTATTTGAAAAAATTGTATATTCACTATTCACCTTATTATTATTATTATTATTATTATTATTTCATTCAAGTTAATTTGTATACAATTGCTAATTCACTGTATTCCTTTAATGTTCAAATTGATTTATCCATAATCAAACATGAATTTGTTGTGTTTAATGGCTTGACACATTCAGACGTTCTTTATTTGTTTTTAGTGCCACCTTCTCGTTTATAGAACCCATTTATGCTTTTATGGGTTGAGGAAGTGAACTTATGACAGAGAATAGAGAGCGAAAGCACAGGAATAGCAGGGAAAAGAAACTTAATGAATTTTAATCCTCTTTTGTGCTGATTGTGCAGTGCAGCAAAGATTAAAAACAAATACATAAAAAATAAAATAAAATAAAAGCACGGCATTCTGTTTGAGGAACGCAACAGAAGACTTGTATCCAAAGTTAACACAGTGATTTCCTCCTCTTCTATTTGATTTATGGGTTTCTTTGTAAATGTTAGAGATTTATGTAGGGTAGCATTTTAAAGTGATGTAGGATAATAAAAATACAAGTGGAAATTGACTTGAAACGTTACTAGTCCAAGTAGAAGAAAAACATTAGGGATTTGGCTGACTATTTGATGTAGTATTGTACAAAATTACAAGTTTGAAAGTTAATGGTCAAATTTTTAAGTTGAAAATGAAATGTTGCAGATGACCCTCCTTAAAGGTTTTTGCATTCATAAAAAATAATTTACTATCATGCACTTTAGTTAATTTACAATTGTGTACTTTATATGTTATTTATTTGTTAAAAATTGCCAAAACGCGCCCTCAAACGTAATTCGCATACGACTTCATTTTTTCTTCAAAAACAAGCCAGCAACTAAGATCCCAGTCACGAAAGCTATGGAGTGAAATATACATATATATATATATATTATTATATATATATATATATATACACACACACACACACATAAACTATCCAGTGAAAAAAAAAATGGCGTTTGCATGGCTGTATTATATATAAGCGATACCAGGAGGGAGTTGCCTTTTAGATTTAAGTCTATTGGAAAGTTTATTAAATATGGACACTTTCGAATGAATATATATCATTAATTTGGGTAGTTGACTTTTTTGAAATCATTTTGAATGTGGAAAATTGTAAGAATCTACGGCATGCTTGGTTATGCGTGGAAAACGAAATGAAAAGTAAAATTTTGATAAAATGTTGTTCTTATTTTTTTAATTATTATTTAATATTATCTATTAATTATTATTTAATTATTAAAAATAAATGTAGTATAAATATTTTTTATTTATAAAATTAATTATTTTTATTTATATTTTTATACTTAATTTTTTATGTAGTAAACGGGCATCTGTTAAGGCAGAAATAGCACCGGCAAAGAATAAATAGCTTAAAAGAGAGGGATAATTATATTATTAGCTAAAAAATGTAAGTATTGTGGTAAAAGTAAGTGTTTAGTGACGCAGAAGAAGTGTTTTTTTTTGGCCATCAAAGAAGTGTTAATTATTAAAGACCAAGTTTTGGCAATTGTAGTTAGATTCTTTTATATATATTGGAAAAAAAAAAGTCGGTTAATTATGATTTTAATTAAGTTGGCATATATATTTTTTAGTTAAGTTATATTACTCAAAAGAACTTGTTAGTACTAACTTTGCATCATTTAAATCAATTTATTATTTTAATACACTGTACATACTTATAGCGTGTTTGAAAAAATGTTTGAAGACTTAATCACAAAAGGATTTGAAGCTTTTTGGTTTCCCTACTGGTTTCCAAACAGGCCATTAATAGGACTTGAATTTTCGCATTTGTAGGTTTTTGGACCTTAGTAATACAAATGAAGTTATTTTTAGACTTATAAAGACTTAATGCGAGCCACAACAAAATCTAATAAACACATAAACCTTGTACATAGTATGTTGTTTTTCACTCTTTTAGAAATGTCAGAATTGGAGGAGTGTTGAAATGTAAGTTATGAATGGAAATATTTTCACGTTTCGTTATTATGTTGGGTTTCTTTATTATAATTTTTAAAAAAATTTGTGAGAGTTTCATTTGTCTTTTATGTGAATTTTTTAAATTTTATATGTATATATATCTATTTTATAGATATATATAATATATCTGTTAATTATAGATGTATTACATATCAGCCATGTGTGTAAGTATAGATACAATGAGAGAAAGAAATTGCTAACCTCTTTCTTAATATTGTGAGAGTTATCAATTTCAACATTTTAAAAAGTTTTTACATTTTAAAAAGCAAAATAAATATAGAAATATTTAAATTATTTTGTTAAAAAACATAGTTAATACAAGGATATTTAGATTATTTCCCAATGTATAATAAATGCAAATAAATAACTTAGATATTTCATAACCATTTCATTTTTTAGTGAAAATATGAGATTTTTTTTGTCCACAGTATAAATTTACAAATTGCTAACCTCCACGAGCAGGATAATAATCATATACATATATATATATATATATGTATGTATGTATGTATGTATGTATGTATGTATGTATGTATGTATGTATGTATGTATGAATGGGATTCTTGTATATATAATGATGATTATTTTTTCATAAAAAATGTACAGACATAAAATGTTTAATGTGTTCAATTTTTAGGTTAGAGATTATTTTTCTTTTCCCATTTACGGGTAGAATTGCATTGGCTTGTTGCGGGTGATTTAGCATGTAAAGTTATTAAGAATAAAATTGAAAATAAAAGGATAATTTTCTAACTAGAAAATAATTTTTATATCTTTAATTTAAAATAATAATAAAAAAATAAATATTGTTAAATAATAATCACAAAAATAGAATTAATATTATACAAAGTTATATAAAAAATTACTTTTTTTTTAATGCAAACAAAGAGGACTGTTTTTCTTGGCTAACTAATGTATGGACCAACCCGTTCATATACCTATCGAAAAAGAAAAGAAAATACACAATTAATCCGGCCAATTCATGAATTCCAATTCGTTTTGACAACATAATACTTGTGCAAGCAAATATTTTTTAAGGATATGTAAAGTGTAAACTGACATTTGATTTTTTTTGGATTGAAGAAAAAATAAAATTATGATCCTCTAAATTACGTACTTATATTTATGAGACAAAAAAAGTAAAATATACATACATATATATTATATAAATATGATTACTTTCTTTTTTTATGCATTTTAAAATTTTTTTATTTTTTTAAATACACTATGCATTTATTTATTAAATGCAAATAATTTAAATTATTTATTGTCTCACCCACATGCAACCAAAAAAAATGACAAAAAGGGAATAAATAAATGTTTTAATTTATTTGTAAAAAATTAAAAATTATATACTTATTATAATATTATTAAAAAATTATATATTTATTACATTTTAATTAAAAATTTTAATAATAAAAATATAAAAAATTACCCTTAACTATAAGTCACTTATCCAATCCTCTCATATGTTCAAGCGTTCATTAAACGACAATGTTGGGTTCAGTCAAATCGGCGTTTCACCTTCGTTGATGTCGCTTGATCCCCATTTTGTATCGCGCAAATGGGCTAAAAGAAATCTGTATAGGCGGCTGTTTTAGACGACAATGATTAAACAGGTTCAAGATTCACGGACGAAGATGAGATTTTGGTAACGAAGCAACAACCAAACTGGGAATTTATCAAAGAAAACAGAAATTCCTTCCAGATTATTATTTTTAATTTCGATTTGTCGCCTCCAATCTCTTTTCTGACAATTGAGAAAAAAAAAACTGAATCGGTAACAATGATTGAGGACAACATCGTTAGGGTTTCTTCCTCGAACGAAGCCTCTCAATCAAGGCGAAGGTACCCAACCGGTTCCAGATGCAGCCTTCATTATTAAAAGGGGCGCCTTTTTTTTTTTTGTTTTCAATAATTGAAGTTCCGAGTTTCAATCTTCTTCTAGTTTTTGTTTTTTGTTTTTTGTTTTTGGTATTCTTCAGATGGGCCTTTCTGCGAGGTTGATGTTATCAGTTAATTGTCGTTTTTTTCTTTTCTAATTGTAATTGAAAATATATGAATGTTCTCCTGCTTGAGGTTTAGGGTGGTAGTATTGGTATCTGTGTTATCGATGAGTCATGGAAATCCGAAAGTCGCCCATCAAAGAGTCTCGTATAATAGCCATTTTTATTCGTTGCATTGTGTGTGTGTTTTAGTTTTTTTTTTTTTCTCTCTCTCTTGTCCCCTTGAATATCTTTAATCTTTCACTTGTGTGCAGGAAGAAGAGAAAGTGGGATCAACCTGCAGAAACGTTGGTAACAGCTGGTATAGCGGTCCCTGGAGTGCTCCCATTGGGCAATGGGGTACCTCTTAGCGGGATTGCATTTCCAGGCGTAACTACAGTCGCCGGTGCTCTTTTGACCAGTCCACTGGCAGCTAGCTGTGCAACCGTGCCTCAGGTATTACAGTCACCTTCAGTTCAGCTGCATACTGCTACAGCGGTCCAAAAAATAAATCAAGTGAGAACTAATTCTTATAATATTTTTTATGTTTGCAAATGTCCTTTCTTCATCAAACTTGCTGTATCATCCATTTATTCTGCGGGGGGAGGGCAGGTGGCGTTTCCTACATGAGTTCCCTGGATTCGTCCCTGGGTAACAGTTGTTAGAATTTGTATTTCACGATTGAAAATAAGTTAACCTTGTAGCTTCCATCATCATGGTTAAAGTCAAGCTTCCAAGAAATGATATATGTTTTCACTTTTCAATTTCGTTTAATAATTGTAACCTCAGAGCAGCTTGATTAAACCAAAGCATTTGAATTCACGCAAATATATGCACTTCAGAGCAGATCTTTGATAGCTAGTACATACAGGTTGTGAATATGACGAGCCAAATATTACGCATATTCCTTTGAGAACCATATTCTGAATGCTTGTTAGGGAACATGATGCAATGATCTTCCAATGCCCCAATTGTGGTGGTTCAAGGATTACCTTATATGCACTTCAGAGTAGATCTTTGATAGCAAGTACATATGGGTTATAAATATGACGAGCCAAATATTACTTATATACCTTTGAGAACCATGTTCTGAATGCTTGTTAGGGAACAAAACACAATAAACTTCCAATGCGCCAAGTGTGGTGGTTCAAGGATTACCTTGTTTTTCTTTCCTTATCCCTTTTCGATGGAACTGTAGAAACAAATTTTATGGCTATCTGCCCTCCTTGTTTGCATTTCCTTTTATTGAATTTGTAGAAACAAATTATATAGAAATCCACTATTATTAGAAATCCAGGGAATTACGATCTTTGGATAAAACAAGGCCTTTTATCTTAAGGTGAAGTTACCATTTCCTTTTAGAGTGTAGAAACAAATTATGTGCATTTTTCTATAGTTTCTTCATAAGTCATGTGGCCTTTTAATTTTTGAGGTCTTTACCAAGGATTGAATTTTTCTTGGACTATATTGTATTCTGCAACTTGAATGATTAAAAGTGCAATGTGGCAGTTTCATAGACTTGCAGGTAGGGATAAGAATAGACCTTCTTGGGTGCTGGACATAATTAGCGGTGCCATGCTTCATGTTTTCTAAGAAAAGTCCATGGAAGTTTAATTTATGCCAAAATTCCATTGAAGTTTAGGTTTTGCTGTCTTTGAAGTGCACCTAATACACCATGTTTTGGTGTCTTATCTTTGGTTGTGGGGTCTACCATGTAATGGATGATTTGAGTTCATAAGCTCTTTACAGGGCATGAACATGGTTATGGAATTTTATTTTTAAAAAAACCTTTTCCGGTGCCCCTTGCAGTGTAATATTTAAAGGTTTATGGATGGGGTGGATTCAATGACTTTGACTTCTGTTCTGTATGTTGTTATTAATAGGCTCTCTGAGAGGGTTTGTTAATTTTTATTTCATATTATGTGTTTGAGTGTTGTTTACAAATTAGTCTTTTATGCCATTCCATATTTTCTTTTTATTATATTTTCAATATAAGTATTGCATAAGTTTAGATTAATGCTGTGCCACATGTCTGATTCAAAAATATTTATTAATGTAGAATTGTAGACATTTTGCTGTATGTTGCTGAATTTACTACATAATTCTTTCTCTTGTTTGTTTTTTGTGTTTGGTATTTTAATATATTTGAAGTTCCTTATCTGGATTATGGGATGAATTGTATGTAGCAAAAGATTCAAGATGAATTAATAATAGCTCGAGAAATTGTCATAAATGATGCGGAGTCTTCTATTCGTTACAAGCTGACAAAGCGCCAAACACAAGAGGAGGTGACCTAGATACAATCAATTCCACATCCTCTTCACTAGGAGCTTCTTTTTGCTTTTATCTCTAATGATTAGTTTTCTTCATCATGCAGATCCAGAAGTGCACTGGTGCTGTTGTTATAACTAGGTTTGTAGGTCATTTAAGGCAGTTGCGAAGTCCTTCTTATCATTTTCTATACCCATCTGTGTAATGTGTCCTCTGAATTTCTTTTACAGGGGCAAGTATCGGCTACCTAATGCACCGCCTGATGGAGAGAAGCCATTGTATCTTCACATCTCTGCTGGAGCTCATGTAACTGCTTCTTCTTGTTTCTATATTGAGAGGGTTAATAATGATAATTTATTATATTTATTTTATATTTTGATATAAAAATTTGAAGTCAACATTCATTATTTTATTTCATTGTGCATTCAGAGATTCATGCTGAATAATTTACTAGCTTTGAGTTGTCAAAAGAAGAATCAAGTCTAATTAAAGAACTAGATGTAATTTCATGGGAAAGGGATTATAATTGAACTGTAGTGGTGCACAGGCATTAAATCCATAATTTGGTTTGCTTTTGGTGACATCAAATTACCATTACAGTTAAAAGAGACAGCAGAACGAATTTTAGCTGTAGATCGTGCAGCTGCCATGGTTGAAGAAATGCTGAGGCAGGGTCAGTGTTCACCGCCAGTTTCTTCCACATCACATCCAGCCATGGCTAATGGAGCGAAGGTACACATTTATCCATTGCTAGCTCTTGTATGGTGTAGTAATGTGAGGTTTTGACTAGTGACATTTTTTATTGAATTGGGTTAATCAGATGTTTACCACTTGTGTGTTTTTGGGCTTTGATGCTGATCCATCATTGAACATTGTTGCTCGTATTCGTGGACCAAACGTGAGTGCCTCCCTACTTAATTGATTTGTCGAGTCACTTGTACCAGTGAAGTTTGTGTATGACCATATGTGAACTTGTTCTCTGCTTAAAATTTTTGTGTGAGGATTAGTAGAAGTATCTCTTTTTCTGTTCTGTCAGCAGGGTTTTGGTTCTCTTTTGATGGTCTTTGACCTTAGGGTCATTTGCTGTATTTGTTTTCGTACATTTAATATCTTAGTATATTACTATGACTGAGTACCAATTTCTTTGTTCTGCACTTCTTATTTGATGGAGTGAAAAATACTTATGGATGAGCTGGATTAGATGTGATTCATCAAAGAGTCATCACCCTTTTAGTTGAAAGATGTAGGCAGGCAAGCAAGTAGGGGTAAAAATAAAATTAAAAAAAAAGAGGGTGGAAGGCGGAGTGAAGAATGTTGTAGCAATATAGTGAAAATTGGCATTAAAATGATGGCTAAGGGCTGAAAATGGTCTTTTAGATCTTCAGATAGATGGCAAACAGTTCAACTGTTGACTTTAGCTAGACCTTTATCATATTGGAAGAAAACCTTATGTGTATTTTTATTCAATGTTTTTAATAAATACTTTTGCAACTCACTTACTAATTACATTACCTTATAGGAGACTAGTTGCATAAGTTGGTTGTTAGAACATATATGAACAAGAGGCATTTACCAAATAAATAAATGAGTAGAGACTAAACACTTATACACATCAATAAAACTAAAAACTGGTCTTATTCTGATTAATAGCCTGCTGTAACAGTATTATTAAGCCTGCCTTGGCTTGGCTTGGCTTGCTTCTTTGACAACCTACCTACATGATTATGTTTGTCATTGTTTTTATTAGTTCTGCAGTTTACACTGTTCATAACGAATATAAGATAATCTAATGTTTCAAGCTGTCTCTGACATCTCCATTCAATTGGGAGAAATTGTTTTGGTGTTGGTGGTGGTTTGGTTTTGAACCTGCAGGACCAGTATATAAATCACATTATGAATGAAACAGGAGCAACCGTTATACTTAGAGGGTGTGGATCAGGAAGCATCGAAGGACCAAATGAAGAAGGTACTTTCTTTATTGATGCAATCTTACCTCTTGAAAAGCATGTTTTCAGCATAGCATTGTTTGGCATTGTTCTGGTATATTATATTTGGTTTCCAATTTGATTGTCTGCTTGCAGATGGACAGCAACCCCTACATCTATTCTTGTCAAGTAATAATTCAAAAAGTCTTGAAGATGCTAAGCGTCTGGCTGAAAATCTTTTGGATACAATCAGTGCAGAATGCGGTGCTTCCAGGTATTTTAAAGTTTTTATCATGTTAGGGTGTATATGTGAGTCATTTTTTAATTTCCCTCTGTAACGCTGACATTTTATTTGTTAAAAGAAATCAAAGGTTTTCACCCCCCTTCTAATTTGATTATTTTGCCATGTGTTTCATGTAATGTCAACATGACAACAAATTTTCGTTATAGGAGTTGTTACTATCCTTTGTACATGAGCAGTGAATTTTGGAATTTTGCTTAGGTACCATCCAGAAAATGGGGGCTAAATAGTATCTTTTTCTGTGCCCATCCTAAAAACATGGGTCCTCACCTTAATATATGTGATTTGATTTCACTTTAAGTTAGGCCAGAATGATGTCAAAGTGGCAAAGGTTTCTGGGCGTTTCCAAGTTAGAACCTGATTTGTATACATTTTCAGCATTATTCAATGTTAATTTATTTTAAGATGGACTTCAAGATTGAGAGGGCAGTGCAAAGGTGGGATTAGAAGTCTGGTAAATCTGATTGGCAGTGAAGAAGTTTAACCTGCCCTGTGTATTTGCAATTCTTAGTGCTGAAGTGAACTTTTTTTGTTCTTATGTTATTATTTTATATTGGTACCATGATGAAATAAATTTACTTTAAGCTGCATATTGTGTCAGTATCGGTAAATAACTTATTGTTTAACTGTCATAGGGTTTCATCATGTAAGGTTTATAGTGCTGTTCCAACTCCACAGCAGGTATATAGTTCTGTTCCACCTAGCCAGCAGGTTTATGGTGCCTCTCCATTGTCACAGCAGGTTCCTACTGTCATTTCATCCCCACAGCAAGTTTATAGTGCTGTTCCACCCCCACAGCAGTTGTTGGCTGGAGTTCAGAGTCCAGGGTCTGAAGTAAAGGCAAGTACAGGCCTAGCTGCTAGTTTGATGTCATCATCAATTGTACAGGTCTCAACACCAGTTCCTCCAACTTCCTCAGTTGGAGTGCCGGGGATCACCACTGCCCCTCCTCTAGGAACTACACCACAATCTGCAGGATTTTTAAGCTCTGGGCAGCCTCAAGCAAACGTGGTTGGTTATGCTTCCCCTTTAGTATCTGGTGGCACTAGTTATATTGGATATGGTGGAATATATCCTCAAGCAACCCCTCTGCAACAAGTTGCCCTTGCCCTGAGACACTCGCCTCCTGTTGCATCAACAGTTGCTCCTACAACATCAGCATCAAGTGGAGAATCCAAGTCAGTTACAAGCTCTGAACCTGAAAAGGAGAAGCGGCCACCTCAGAAGCGGAAGTTTCAAGAATTACCCGTTGGTTCAAAGGACCCTTCAAAGCTTAATCAGGTCACTGCATTTTCAATGCTAATTCCTTATTTTAAAAATACTTCATTGCATGTAGAATCTAAGGAAATATCGTTTCATCTTCCTTATTGTGGTTTCTAATATGCTTTCAAACTAATAACTGAACTGGGTTTAAGGGGAAGTCAGATGTATTTGTACCTCTTCTAATGTTTATGATAAATGGTTAAATTGGATCTGGAGAATTCTTTTCTAATTGAACAGAAAATGTGGAGAAATTGAGTATGTACCAAGTCATCAAAGCAAGAGTGCTCTCCCATCACCCATTGAATATCTCTGTCAAAGAAATTCTTGAGGACTTCAAATGAGGAGCACTATAGTAAAGTGATGGGATCAGTAACCTTTCGGAGGTTTACAACAGGAGAGGAAAGATGGTCCACGTGGGAACTAAGAAGAGTAAGGAATAGGAGATGAGGTGGCAGAGGAGAGGGAGAATAGAGATTTGTGAAGAATAGTTACCTTTGTCGGGTAGTGCTGGGGAGAAGAGAGAAGACAGAGGAGGTTATGAGTGTGGAGGTGTGTCTATTGAGGAAAAAAAGGGGGGTTTCTTTGGAAGAGCTTGGTGGAGAGAACTTGGCCTCTCAAAAGTTAGTGCACTTGTTTCTTTCATTTTTGGCTTTTCTAGTTTAATTCCAGCTCCTCATCTGTTATTGCTACCCTTTTCCCATTGAAGCATCTGTAATTATGTTTATAAATAATATTAAGAGTTGGAGAATTCCATCACTTGGTAGCAGAGCAGTGATGACTAGGGTATGGTTGGCACGAGAATAGAAAATTGAGTAGATGCATTAGAGAAAAAATGTTGAGGAGCTTTAGAGAAGCCAGCTCTGGACATGCGATGAATTGACGTCTGTGTGACTCATGTTGATGGAGTTGTGAGACCAAGCAGGAGACTTTTGAATGATCTTTGTAGCCTCAATGCAAGGGAGGATGAAGGGGGTCGAGCAACAGAACGTGCCAATGAAGACCACAAACATAGCTCAAGACAAGGAAGTTGGGAGGTATCGCGTCTTGAGCTTCCCATATTCTCAGGTGAGGATCCCATTGGCTGGACTTTTAAGGTTGAGAGATATTTTTCAATAAATGGGAATATGGGATTACTGAGGCCAAGAAACTAGATGTAGCAATCAGCTTGGAGGGAAAGGCAGTAAACTGGTTTCAATGGCTTGAAACTAGGAACCCTATGCGTGCTTGGAGGGAGTTTAAGAGAGAGGTGTTGGATAGATTCCACTGCCACCAACTGGGTGATAGTTATGAGAAACTTATAAGGCTGAAGCAGGAAGGACAGTAGAGGAATTTAGGGGGAGGTTCAAATTACTCTCAGCTCCTCTAGGTGATGTTCCTGATAAGGTGCTGATGGGAGCATCCAAGAATGGTTTGGTGGAAGAAGTCAGAGCTAAGGTCAAATTGATGCAACCAAAGATGTTGAAAAAGAAAATGGAATATGCTTTTCAAGTGGAAGGGAGGAATTTAGTCTTGGAAAAGGCACGAGAAGAGAGGAAGGCTAAAGGGATGAAGCCCACTTTAGATGATCGTTGGAGTGGGAGTAAGCCAGCATTTTTGAGGTTTACTAATCCAATGGAGGACATTAAACCAGGCAATAGCAAAGTAACCATTCCCATTACTACAACCACTAGTAGTAGTGGTAATAGCAGTACCAAGAAGAGGTTAACAAAAGTTGAGATCAATAGTAGATGTGAATTAGGACTATATTTCAAATGCGAGGAGAAATTTATCCCCAATCACAAATGTAAGAATAAGCAATTACAAATGATGATTTTGACTGTAGAATAAGAGGAGGCAAAGGGGAATGAATGAAAGAGAATGAAGGAATAATATGGGGAGGTCAATGACAAAGAAATGGCAGTCATGGAACTTTTAATAACTTCTCTTGTGGGAATGACTAGCCCTAAAACAGTGAAGATGATAGGAAAAGCTTGTGGGGAAGAAGTATTAGATTGATAGTGGGGCCACCCACAACTTCGTCTCCACTAAGATGATAGAGAGACTCGGAATCTCTGTGCAATGGTCAAAGAAGTATTCTGTAACCTTGGGGGATGGGAGAAAAATCATCAAAGATGGGGAGTGTAAGAAGTTAACTTGGAGTTACAAGGAATTAATATAACTCAGACCTTTTACCCATTTAATTTGGACAATGTTGATCTAGTTTTGGGAATAGAATGGTTGGAATCATTGGGATAGTTAAGGATGATTTGGGGGCATTCTTATATGAAAATTAAAGTAGGGAAGGAATGGGTGTGTTTAAAAAGAGACTCCACTCTGACCCAAACCAATGCTTCATAAAAGATTATTCTCGAGGCTATAAAGGCGAAAGGGGAAGGATATTTGCTGGAATTTGGAGTTATGATTGCAGAACAGGAGGGAGAACAGCAGGGGATGAATGAGGAGTTACTTGAAGAATTTGATATGGTGTGCAAACCAGTTTTGGGCTTACCTCCCCATTGATCAAAGGATCATCCCATATCAATTAGGCCAGGTGAGCAACCCCTTAATATTAGGCCTTATTGATATACCCATTCCCAAAAAGCTAAGATTGAGAAGCTGATCAGGGAGATGCTTGAAGCTGGGATTATACAGCCAAGTACTAGTCCCTACTCAAGTCCAGTACCATTGGTTAAGAAAAAAAGATGGAAGTTTTGTGTAGACTATCATGCCTAAAACAAGATAACCATCCCACATAAATATCCCATTCTAGCCATTGATGAGTTATTAGATGAATTGGGAGAGGCCACACTATTTTCCAAATTGGATCTGAAATCTGTTTATTGCTATATCGGGATTAAACCTGGGGATGAAGCAAAAACAACTTTTATAACCCGTGATGGACGCTATGAGTTGAAGGTTATGTCCTTTGGGTTAACCAATGCATGCTCTACCTTTCAATCCCTCATGAATGACATCTTTAGAAACCATTTGAGAAAGTTTGCATTGGTGTTCTTTGATGACATTTCAATTTACAGCAAAGACATGGAGTCCCAAGTGAGACATTTGAGGATTGCTTTGGAGATATTACATAAGCATCAGCTGATGATTAATTTAAAAAATGTGTTTGGATAGTGCAAACTTGATACCTGGGGTACATTATTTCTCATGAAAGGGTACAAGTTGACCCCTCCAAGATTGAGGCCATAGTGCAATGGCCTCCAAGATTGGGTTAACTGGATATTACAGGAAGTTTGTAAAAAATTATGGATAGCAGCCCTACTCACTGACCTATTAAAAAAGGATTCATTCAAATGGGGGGAGAAGGCTAAAAAGGCTTTTGTGGAACTAAAAAACTGCCATGGTGACAGTACCAGTTTTGGCTATGCCTAACTTCAACATACCTTTTGAAGTGGAAGCAGATGTTTCTGGGAGAGGAGTAGCGGCTGTCCTCATGACAAAAAAGAGGCCCATTGCTTATTATCAAAGCTCAGCAAGGATCAGTTTACGAAAAGGAGCCTATGGCCATTGTATTAGCAGTAAAAAGAAAGGAAAAAATGGCAGCACTACCTTTCAAGGCACTCTTTTATAATAAGAACAGACCAGAAGGCTCTGAAATTTTTGCTAGGGCAGAGAGTCATAGATCCTGACCAGAAGAAAGGGGTATCAAATCTAATGGGGTATAAATTTGAAATTCAATATAAGCCAAGAACTGAAAACCGTGCTGCCGATGTGATATCAAGAAGGGGTAGCATATGGAATTGAAAGCAATGCGGCAAGTCGACATGAAACTCGCTAGCAGAGAATGAAAAAAGGTTGTTCCTGGATCCGGGCTAGACTTGCTAGCATGCTCTTAGGCATGTAGCTGACCAGCGTTAACAATGGCAATATGAAGTAATGGAGGAGTTTGAAGCTGAGGTTAATAAGGGCAGTAGACTGAAGGAGATAATTCAGCAAGTGGTTGCTGGTTTGGGTGCACCAAAAGGTTATAGTTTTAAAAATGGATGTCTCCTCTATGGAGGCAAGTTGGTGTTACCTCAAGATTCACCAGAAACAGTAGCTCTGATTAAGAAATTCCATAATTCTCCTATTGGGGGACACTCGGGTTACCTGAGAACCTATAAGAGAATGACAGAAGTGATTCACTAGGAGGGGATGAGCAAGGCTGTAGAAGAGTACGTGGCAAGGTGCGAGGTTTGTCAATGCAACAAGTACAAATCCCTAAGCCTTGCTGGTTTACTACATCCTCTACCCATTTCTCAACAAGTTTGGGAAGACATTAGCATGGACTTCATGGTAGATTTACCTGAGGGTAACAGTTTGATACCATTATGGTGGTGATAGATAGACTACCCAAATGTAGCCATTTCATACCACTCTTGCACCCTTTTGTAGGAAAGGAGGTTGTTGAGGTGTTTGTAAAGGAGATAGTAAAGCTCCATGGATTTCCTAACTCTATAGATTCAAGATAGAGACAGAGTATTTATCAGTCCCTTCCGGAAGGAGTTGTTTCTAGTAGCTGGAACAACTTTGAAATATAGTTCAGGCTACCATCCTGAATCTGATAGACAGACAGAAGTGGTAAACAGATGTTTAAAGACCTACTTGAGATGCTTTGTTGGGGTTTACAATGTGTAAAGATGCTACCATGGGTTGAGTATTGTTTCAATGATAACACCATTTAAAGTATTATATGGTAGGGACCCTCCTACATTGTTTAAATGGCAAGAGGAGCTTTCAAGAGTAGAGGAAGTCAATGAGCAACTTAGGGAGCGTAATCTAATTCTAGCAGAGCTTAGGGAGCATTTAGAGCAAGCCCAAGTCAGAATGAAGGAATAGGTGGATAAGAAGTGAAGAGAGGTGGAGTTTGAAGTAGGGGATATTGTCTATTTGCGTCTTAAGCCATACAAACTGAGATCTCTAGCTAAAAGACAGAATGAAAAGCTAGCTCCTAAGTTCTATGGCCCATTCAAAGTGATAGCAAAATATAGGAAGGTGGCTTAAAAACTTGACTGATACCCAAAAGCAAGGATACACCCTGTTTTTGACATTTCACAGCTCAAGCAATCCTTGCACCCATTTGTACCTGTACAAACTATACCTGCAACTCTTTCTGAGAAAATGGAGTTGCATGTAGAGCCTGAAGAAGTACAAAAAACAAAGACCATCGCCAATGGACAGCAGCAACTTCTGGTTGAGTGGAAGAAGCTGCCCAAATGTGATAGCACCTGGGAAGATATGGAGGTGATCAAGTCTCAATTTCCTACTTTTCACCTTGAGGACAAGGTGCAGATTGCAGGGGAAGGGAATGATGGGATCAGTAACCTTGGGAAGGTTTACAATAGGAAAGGAAAGTCGACCCGAGTGGGAACTAAAGAGAGTAAGGTTTAATGAAGGAGAAAGAATAAACAGGCCCATAAGGGAATAAGAGCTGAGCTGGTAGAGGAGGGGTAAAGTAGAGATTTGTGAGGAATAACTACCTTTGTAGGTAGTGCTAGGAAGGAGAGAAGATGGAGGAGGTTATGAGTGTGGGACATGTGTCTGTTGAGGAGGGGGAATTTCTTTGGAAAAGCTTGGTGGAGAGAACCTGGCCCCTTGAAAGCCAATGTGCTTGTTTCTTTCATTTTTTTAGTTTTCTTAGTTTAATTCCAGCTTTTCATCTGTTATTGCTGCTCTTTTCCCATTGAAGCCACTGTAATTACATTTATGAATAATAGTAAGAGTTGGAGAATTCCATCATAAAGCAGACACTATAATGAGGTGAAGGGAAAAAAAATTCATTACCTCCCCATTAAATTAGAAGATTGAAACTGATTTTGAAGAATCTTAAGTTCTGCTTCAACCAAACACAATATCTTATTGCAAACAGGACACATTACCAGGGAATTTTCAGTGTTTCCTTCAAGACATCTATATTGAGTTAACATCAACAACTGCAATACTTCTGAACGGACTGGCTTTTCCTTAAACGATTCAAATAATGTATTACAGGAACAATTGTTCTTCTGTAGCTATACTATTACTGAAAACTCTACCAGGCTATTCTTGGATCATTTTGAATAAATCATAGTGATTCTGGATTTTCGGTTTTTTAAAACGAAAGGATCAAAATTGTAAGATGGTATCCTCCAACAGGTTAGATAATATTGAATTTCAAATGCTTCTGAATTTGGAAGTTAAAGGTGTACTAATAGGCTGGTTTGATCATAAATCATCTATTTCCAGAATAGCAGGAATTATCTTTACTCTTTTTGCATTGTCATTCCAATATATTTACCTCCTCCCTCCCTTCTGATTGCAGTCTGTGGAGTGGTTCTTGAACGTCCTGAATACTTAAATAATGCATGCTTTTGGTCTATCCACTTGAGCATGAATGGATGAAGTTGCCATTTAACAAAGATAGAAAAATTATATTAAATTATTTTTTGATGTATAACAGAAATAAAGAGCTTTGTTATCTTGATGTTTTAGTTTAACTATTCATGCAATGTTGAACCCTCCTGAATTGAACTCTTAATTCTTTTTTCTTCTCTTAATAATTTTTCTTTCTTTGATGAAGATAAAAAAAAGAAGAAGATATTTTTATTCTCTTGAATGCCTATTTCTCTAGCTCTGTTCTGATTTGTACATATTACCTTGTACTGACTCTCATTGCTTAATATTCCAGGTATTTTCTCTGACCTTCTATGAAGCTAATAGGCTGACACTGGACCTGTCTGTTGGACCTATGGTTTGTATGTTTGACAGGGTTTTCATTTGGAGGCATTAGGAGGGTGCTTAAGGATTTGCTGCTTTTGTCATTGCCGATCCAAGATGTTATGCTTATTTCTTTTTATCCTTTTGCAAATAATTTTGGGTGTTGCTTCCTGTTTGTGTGTGTTGCTGGTCCACCACAGGCAACCTCGAGTAAGGATGCTGCAATATGAATTGTCAATTTCCTGAAGGATCTCTCAGCACCAAATTGATGTCCTCTTTTGTAGGAAAAGAGACAATAAGAGATGGGAGAAAAATATAAAAGCAGAGGATGAGTATCCTCATAAGTTATAATAGGAAAAGAAAAAAAAATCAAATATACATCAGCTAAGTACATGAGATGATAAAGCTCTTTCATTTCCTTGGTTATCTATTGAATATATACTTATAAGCATCAAATTCTTTAAGACCTATGATGTTGACAGCCATACCCTAAAGGAGGTGATTGGGTAGAACCAGCTTATTTTAAACTTCTGCATTTCTCTTTAACCAAATGTGCTACAGAACTACTAATACATTACATCTCCACAAAATCTCATCATACTTCAACTAGCTCTTGACATGCTTGGTTTTCTTTTTTTTTCAAAAATAAGGATGATGTCAAGCTGAGAATATTGAATGGGTGGCACTTATTTATTTTGCTATTTGACATCAAAGCTACATTTGGTGTTGGTGCTTGTACATTTTCATTGGGAAATCTTGTGTTGCTGTGGGTTATAGAAACCCATTGCTGACACATATGCCTATGTCCCCTTGCGGCCTTGCCAATTATGAAATTTATTGGATTCCTAGCTTGCCACCACCTTAAGTTTTAGTTGTGTTGAGTACCTATTTACACAAGGGAAAGCTGTTCTGTGCTTGATGATATATCAACACTGAATTGAGGTGGATTATTCTCAGTCATCGATGGAATTAGTGGGCCCCACTATAATTATTAATGCAAAGGCTGATATTGTTTGTGTTTTTTCCCCCGTCCATTCTCCCTCACATAGCAATACTCTACCAAATTGGCAGATCTACTAAATTTTCTAATGGTTATTATGGTCATTTGCATGATAACAGATCATAGCATGGTATGCTACTGACAAGTCATTCCCTTTCTAGCCCACCTGTTTTTGTTTAACCTTGATTCCTGTCTTCACTTTTATCCACTGCAGTTGAGTATTAATTGACTGGTTGGGTATTTTGGAAAAATTAGTAACTTGTTATTATGTTATTCAGAAATTGTGTTTGGGTTTTCTTGTTCCCCTCTCTAATTCATTGCAGGGACCGGAACCTTTAAAGGCTAATGAACAATTTGAAGATCTGGTTGTGAAGAATGTATCAACTATGCCGGCTCCAAAGAAGTTGATCAAGCCGTTATCCAATGGAACGCCACAACCCCCACCAAGAGCCTTGCCCCCACCACCTCCGCCTAAATTTTCTGCTTCACCTGAAGTTAAAGTGCTTGACAAGAGCAAGATCTTAAATAAGACAAAATCTGATGCTGTTCCTGGTGAGATTTATCTGCTTTTACATTGTCAGATTGAACTTCTTGTTTGAGCAACTTTAATGTTTCTTTGATGCGTCATTTTTTGTTTACTGTGGAGTTTGTGGAGGATATATGATCTGCTTGTGTGTATATGCGATTTTACTTTACAATGCCTTCTTTATTGATCAGATTTTAGATTACTCGTTTATAAAACGTTTATTTGTATCAGATACTCTGATCAAGCTGATGGAATATGGAGAGGATGACGATGACCTAGACGATTCTAGTGAGGAATCACTTGGTCGCAGCGCCCCTACAATTGGGGCTCCAAAGCCTTTTTGGGCTTTATGAGCCATAAAGTTGGCAACGGGAAGATGTAAATAAATAGCTGTTTGTATTGAGATTTGTGCCATTGCATGTTAATGCATGCTGATAGCTGATTATGGTTTGACTTTCCCAGAGAGCCTGAGGGTGCAAGTCAAAGTATGATTTTTTTGAAGTAGCTGCTTATCGAGTAGTATTTGAA
This sequence comes from Erythrophleum fordii, assembly GCA_032878935.1. Lineage (NCBI taxonomy): Eukaryota > Viridiplantae > Streptophyta > Magnoliopsida > Fabales > Fabaceae > Erythrophleum > Erythrophleum fordii. The sequence goes on from JAVQMF010000045.1 coordinate 19,491,419, forward strand.
CTTTTGAGGCCGTGATTGCACTTTCTGGCGGTATCTGCTTAGGAGACCAGAAGAGTCTCGTATTTTTTTTTCCTTGGGTCCTGATTTGAGTATACATGTATATTGGTAGTCTCGTTTTTAGGTTTAGTTTTTAATTGTCTATTAATGTCATGTAAGGGCTTGAACAAAGGTTTCTTATGTCATCCCTTTTCATAATCGCCACACTTTCACGATGTGTAGTAATTCACTTCGACTGAAAAATAAATTCAACATTTTAAATCTATGATATGATTCTTGATAAGCCAATTCTGCGGTGCAAATTTACATCTTTGTACACTAATGCAATTGACAGGGGGCCCAGTTTTTTTGGGCCATCTGTGCTAAAGGTGACGCGATGGGCTAGCTACTCGGGTTGAGCCCATACAAAGTATAGGTTGTGGTGATAACGTCTTATCTGCTATTAATGTCTGAGTGTTGATAATATCTGTTTAATGTATTAATAATTAGTTATTGACTTGTTAGGCACCAATATCTTCAACAAATCAGTGTTGGTAATCCTTATGCTCGTTTCCAGCATTTTGGGAGAAAGTTACAATCATGTTGACTCGGGTTTAATCAAATTGTGCTGGGAACATCTTTTAAGCGTGCTGGTAAAATTTTCTGAATGTGCTGGAAATGTGAAAGCTAGTGTTAACGTCTCTCCTGTGCACTGTTGTAAAACAGCATAAATTTGCACCGTACGACCTTCCTAATAAGAAAGAACATAAAAACATGCATTGATCGACTAGATCATACTTCCACCCCTTCTTGCGGAATCATAAACTATGGGCTAACTTTCTGAATGATCTAGATATTGTAGTCACAGCAGGCGATGGTGATTCACGATGCAACCAACTTGAGAAAACCCGGGAGAAACTTGTTTTAACTCACAGGCAATGGATCATGACAGGCTTTCAAACAATGTTTCATAAATCTTACAAGAGCCTGAGAAAATTGAGCGAATAAATGCAATAAGGTTGGTAGCCATGCAAATAGAATCTTGAAATCGTAATGGAAATGCCAAAACTGGTTTTGAAGTAGGTTTTCATTTTGAGAAATTGGCTATAACGCCTTGAGCTAGAATTCGGACACGTTAGTATGACGCTAAAGCCCAAGGCCCCGCCCTTGATCCCTAAGCTGAACTAAAAATGAGGCTCTCTGGAAAACTTGGTGCGTGTAACAAGATTACATTCTTTCTAGAGGATATGAAAGTACATAAAGCAGTAGATAGGGAAAAATTTGTCCTAAAAATTTATCGTTATAGTTGAATATATTGACTAGAATTTAAAATTATTAAAAATAATTTAACAATCAATAATAATTTACCGACAAGTTAACTAAAATATGCCTCCACTTAACGGATTAAATCTTGCAGGAGATTGTTTGGATTAACTTATTATACTCCATTCGATTTTCATTTTATTCAAGGTCCAATCAGAATTGACAGTTATTTTATATTCATGCTCGAGTTATAAGAGGCTATATTTTACTTAAATGAAAAAAAATAAGCTCAATTACAAAAAGACAAAGAAATCATTCTAACTGTTGTTGCAATTCACCCCTAGAAAAAAAAATCTTATTTTACATAAAATCGTTGGCCCGAGAAACTCGTCGACTTTCAAGCCAGACAACATAGTTCATGCAAGCTAAGTCCGGAAAAAGTAAACAGATATTTGAACAAAGTTGATTTGCAATGTCGAATAATCTCCAATCCCACATAGTTTCTTCCTCACGGCAAGATATTTCTTCACCCAGAAATACTCTTCACTGTCGGGTCTCTCTCAAGTCGTCTTCATCATTATTCTCTCTCAAATTGTCTTCATCTTCTACGCCAGTTCCTTCATGCTGGTCGCCACCAAGTTGGCCATCATCATCTCCCAAACTCGAATTGCTACTCAGTTCACTGCTAGCAAAGCCAAGATCTCCACCTGAGTTTTGATTGAATTGGTAATTAATGCCACCAGCACCATCGGGAACACTGTAATTTCCACTGCCCCTGAAAACATCACCACTGCTTCCATAACTTGGATTCCTATAGTCATTATCACCTCCATAGTTACTTCTAGCATAGCCACCGCCACCACCACCGCCACCAAAGCCTGGACGTGACCTTTCTGTAGCATAGTTTACTCGTATCCTCCGACCATGAAGATCCTGCATCGCAATGTATTTTAAGATGCAACAAGTAACCAAGCTAAAGAATTCTGAAGCACAAACATTAGCAAGCTTAATTTATTGATGCAAAGATTTTAACTATGACTGTAGATTGAAAAAAACATTGTTCGTTCCTGCTTTCTTCGTAAAACAGAAAAGATCAAATTTGACTGTTACTGACACTAGCCCTTAAATTTTAGTTCTTCAATCTTATTTCATATAGGAAAAATTTGCAAGGTTTCTCTAGTAAAGCTTGTAGAGTTTAAAAAAAAAAATGTATAGATTATTTTGTCCAATGCATTCTAGAGAACAAGAATACTACAATGCAGTCGACACAAATTATCTTGGCTGTACTTCAAACAGCTTTATGCTCTGCTTGGTTCACCGCAAAATAAAAATGAATACATTCATTTTATATAATTTGTGCAATGTTTATTACACCCTTATCTTTTTACTCTATCCATCAAATCACTATTTTAACCATCAAATCCCTTTTAAAAAATAAGGGCATAAAAGTTATTTTCTATTCCACCTACTCAAATTTTACATTCCCTTCTTTTTTACATCACTCAACCAACCATACCATTAACCATTATGGCAAAAATGCAATTTTGTGGGCTTGAAGTTTGATGGCAGAACTGGCACTTGCATATGCAAGAAAATTTATCACTACATTCCATATAGCAGAACTTGCTTACTCCAGCACATATATAAGGTGTTTTACAATTTCACATATAACACGATCTAAAGACAATCTGAGAATTGTCAATAGATACTTCTTTAAATCATGCTCGTTGACAAATGATGCTTCAAAAACATACTAACAATGTGAATCAATGTTAGGTGTGTCCGTTTACAAGTTCGGCCAGACAAGAATAAAAGAATTGATAATACCTGTCCATCCATCGCCTGAATAGCAGCAGAAGCCTCCTCACTTGATGCAAAAGTTATGAAGCCAAAACCTCTGGACCTACCAGTCTCACGATCCATGATTATCCTTGCTGGAATAATATCAGAAACACAAAAAAGTAGTAAAGTACACCCCAAAAAGTTACATTGCTACATGTATACAATGATAAATATGTAGCCTCTACTTTTAATAAACTCTCAATTATTTAAAAAAAGTAACCTCCCATCACATTATATATGTACAGAGCAATAATGAAGAAACAGGAGAGATAGTGTGAATCAAAAAGAAAAAGTGGGTACCATCAATTATCTCTCCATAGCGAGCAAAGGCTTCCCTCAGACTCATATCGTCTGTACTATATGAAACACCTGCAATGGAGTTGAAAACTTATTAACATGCTTCGTTTGAAAAAAGTTCAGCAGGACAAAACAACATACCTCCAACAAAAAGCTTTGCAGATGACATGGACCTGATTGCCTGGTAAATTGATGGAGTGGATGCAGAAAATTCTGGATTGATGTACTTGACAGCAGAATGCTTGAGAAGCTGTCCAATCTTGTTGATGAATGCCATTGCTTAAACCTGAGAAAATTCAACAGTGCCAAAAGTTAATACATTGTTTTTTTCATGTGGTAAAATAATCATTGTAACTACAGTAAACTTTGACATAGGTTGCACCACTTGGGCACAATTTTGATAAATTAAAACTTCTATAAGAATTAGAATGCCATCTGAATCAATCTCATGGCAGGTCAAGCCATTACAATCCCGCTTCACATCAGCCATAGCACTGCATAACAGATAAAATGCGATAAAATATAGGCCCAAAGCATGTGAACATTCAAACACGTCTGGGTAAGCAAGCAATAAGTAGTGACAATCTTTCTCTGTTAGGAAAAAAAAAGAGGATGCGGGCGATTATCTCCTAGTAGTTATAAATCGAGGCTTTTAGTACCATAATAACAAGTACTTGATTTACATTAATAGTTCTAACACCATGCCAAGATTCTAGCCCCATTACAAGGATAATTTACCCGCAAACTCTCCACTGTGAATAGATGCAAATAAGAAGTAGATATATAACATACTTCAAGGCAAAAGAACTTGCAGCCAAAAAAGCCATAAACAGTTTCAAGATGAGAAATTTCAGTTTCTCCCTTTCTGGGTCATCCATAATTCCATCTTAATCGTACACCCACATGAACCATGCACAAAACAGAAGGCGTGCTTCCCTTACCAAAGCAAACTTATTAGCAAGGTCAAGATAATCTAGTGTTAGAATCTCGATTAACAAGGAAATGCCGAATCAAATCCTACCAGAACCCCACAACCACGAAGAGGCGGAACTCTGGAATCAAAATAGGAATAGGGAAATTGTTTTGTTTTTAAGAAATTACCAGTAGAAGTAGAAAGGCCACTTGTCTGTGCGTGTGCAGTTCTCTGTCGCTCTCTCAGCTTTGCGTTTGCCCTGCGTTTTTCATTCCGCGAAGACTGAAGAACTAAAAACCCTTGCCACTAATCCCCTCATGATTAGACGAAAGCCGCCCGGTTCAATAGGCTTCGGCTCGTAAGAAACAAATGATAAAAAATCAGAAAAAAAAGAAAAAAAGAAACGCCGCTTAAAAAAAAAATTGAATATAAAATGGCCTAGGCTCAGTTTTTTTTCTTAAAAAAAAAAAAACTCAATTTGAGCCCAAACTTGATTTAAGTAATTTTTTATTATTTTATTGTAATATTTTAAAATTTTATTTATATTTTTTTAATTTTACCTTTTTTCATGAATAAAAATTGAGAATCAATTATTAATATAATTTAAAATATATAATTTTTAATATTAGTATTGTTATAATTAAAATTTAATTATTAAATTATATATGTTAAATATAAAAATAATAAAGTTATGTAATTAAAATAAAAAAATTATATAAAGATCAACTGTATCATAAATAGTAAATAATTATTATGTTCTTTAATTAAAAAATTTTTGAATAATATAGTTAATACATATTATATAATTTATTAATAAATAATTTTGGTAAATATAAAAATAAGCATTATTTATAGTTAAATCATATTTAGTAATATTAAATGTTACTTTACAAATTAACTTAATTTTTTCATTTTTTAAATTCCTTGAAAATTTTTTTCTCTAACTTTTTTTTTAATAGCTAACTATCAAAGGTGAAAATTAAGCCAAGAAAAAACAATTAATATCAAAGAAAGATGTGTGCTAAACTTTTTTTTTTTTTTTTGGGTAGCCTAAGAAAACTAAAAGATATACAAATCCTAACTTAATTTTAATGTTATTTTTTAAAATAATTTTTATCATGGTAATCAGAACCAGACCAGACTGGCCGATTCAATCGGTTAGACCGGGAACCGCACTCTGATCCAATTCAGTCAAACCTCAGAACCGGTGATTTTAAGAACCAGTGATTTTAAGAACCGGTCAAAGTTGGTCAAAAACCGAGTCAAACCGATCAGTTTTGGGCATGAACCGGTGCAAATGATCCGGATCAGACTGGTTCTCCTGAGAAATCCATAAACATTAGTGACATCAGTCTTCGGATTCGAACCTAGTACCCATTGCTTCCAAAACATAGGCTTGTCATCTCATCTGCAATGCTTCTTCGTTATATTACTCTCAATTATTATATAAGTAAACGTTTAAGTTTTCTTTCTAAAAATCCCAAAATTGGTCAGCATCAGCATTCGAACACAAGACATCATCTTTCCAAAATCTCTCTCCGCCATTTGATCTGAAGTAGAACAGTAATGCATATGTATAAATTTTTATATAAATATACTATTTAAGTTGCTACAAAAAACAAAAATGCAATGATTTAAAATTAAAAAAAAGAACTCCAACATTTTAACTATTTTACTACTTTGTTCTTCATAATAAAATTATGTATAATATTATATAGATAAAATTATAATATCTCTTTTAAAATTTATATTTAACTTAGACATTTTATCAACTATTTTGTTTACATTATGTTCAAACTTTTTAAAATCAATTAAATTTTATTATATAATTTTTTAAAAAAATTCTTAATACTTGTTTCAACATTTTAATATTTAATGATTTTATTTATTAACAGATAAGTTATTTTATATTCAAACTTTAAAATTAAAAAGTTAATTAAATTTAAATATTAGGTTATATATGATTTATTTTCGTAATAAAATGTTTTAAATTTTATTAATATTTGTTTATTATTTATTATACTAAATTTTTAATATATATATATATATATATATATATATTACTGGTTCGACTACGGTCGAACTAATGAACCTTGAACCATTGTCATCACTGGTTCAATGACCGATCCGATTTTAAAAACATTGATTTTTATCGAGTCCACCTCGTGTAAGTATATTGCTAATAAAAGAACCGTGAGATTCTTTTCAGGGATATACACTCCATATTTAACATCCCAGTTTGATTTAAGACGCCCTTGTAATATGTAATGAGAATTGGGAAATTGTAGTAATTAAACTAAAAAAATGTATATAAATTTATCAGATCTATTTAGAGATCACTAGAAATAAAATCTTTTTTTTTTCTTTTGCCACAACACTGGAAATAAAATCTTTAAATAAAAAAGAGTGCCCACTTTAAATTTTGAGAGAGAGGGTACGCACTTAAGATTGTTAAAAAAAAGACAAAACTCAAAATAAGATTGTTTAATACAATACACTTGTATTCTTATTTCACTAACACTTAGTTTCTTTTAAGATATTTATAAAAGTTTTCAGTTTTTTATTTATTTTCTCCATTCTTCCCCAATTCCTTTTATTTTAGGGACTTCCTTTTGTATTTAGCCCATTTCTGTCGTTTACGGAGAAACCGAACATTGCGTTTCTCACGTTTACGGAAGGACCAGATGTTACAACACACACATATATGTATATGGATAGTAAATTTCTAAAATTAATTTTACGTGTGTGAATTATCTAAAACTCCTAATTGTAAATTTTGTTAAGGGTGTGGGATTCATGACTCTTACTCTTTCTTTTAATATTTGATTCTATACTTTGCATCTACTTCCTTTTAACTTTATAGAACAATTTATAACTAAGAGGTATAGAGTATCTTACCTTGCTTAATGTCTTCTTATCACATATTCTAAACTGTGTCTTATAAAAATCATGTTATAAATATATTACATCATATGCATACTCTAACTTGTGCCCTAATTAAATTAATAGAAAATAGCCATGCTTTAAACAAATTCATAGTTCATACAATTGCATCCATTGATGTAGTCTAATTTGTCCTTAAGTAGAGATCATTTACCTTGATTTAGAATTAGCATCAATTATGAAGTCTTTTTTAAACATTGATACAATGTTAATTTTAACTATCAACTTTCTTCTTACCAATTTTTTATTGCATTAGCCAAGTACCCCTGCATCATACAAGGTATTTAATTTTTTTTCCCTTAAAGATCTGAAATATTATAATTGTTAGCTTGGCGTTTGATTTGAAATTCTAACAAATTGCAATCATATGAAACAATTACATTTAGATATGGTAATTGAAAAAAGTAATATACAGATAAGGAATTACAATCCAAAAGTGGAAAGTAGAACAAAAGATAATTTGGTGAAGCAACTAGTAGATAGATAAAACAAAATTGAAAGTTTAGTAATCATGTACATTTAGAACCAGACTTAAACCAGAAGTATTTATCTTTATCTTCAAATGCTTTTAGAATCCTCAATTGTTGTAGAACCATGTAGATTCATTTTCAAAAGCTTGGTTTATAGTTTGAGTTAAAAGTTAATTGATTTGATTCAAATTTAAAAATATCTCATATTCAATTCAAATAACAATTAAAATCACAATTATTTAGAATTATCTTGAAATATCACAATCATCGGTTAGCATTAATATTGCAATTTTCCACGGTTAGCCAATAGCATTATACAAGAACATTCCAAAAAGCATAAACCTATACTAAAATAATAGAAAATTGGGAATAGCATTATAGAACTCACCATGTTCCACATGGCAATAGCAAACATGAAACATGCTATAGATACAATAGTTAAAGTATGAAATCCTATTAACTTGATTTTGAAAACATGAGATGTTCAAAATTAGACTAAGATACATACAAACCTATAAAACATCTAACATCAAAGGAATGAAGTATATTGCAGTTTTAGTCATTATTAACACCTTAATTGAAACATGCCTTGCAAGCACCCTTTTTAGTGCAGCAAATATGGAAACCAACATTTCCTTTAACATCAAACTTTGTTGGTCTAAGTCTAAAAAAAAAAGATTTAATCTTCCCAAAGTAAATTCCAATTAAGTTTACATAACTTATGGATATGATGATATATGAAACACTTAACAAATGAGAAAAGGAATAAGAGGAAGATATTTGAAAGGTAAGATTAGCCTCTTAAGGCATGAGAAAGGAACTCAATATGAATAAGGATATAGAACAAATAATATGTTGCCATGGCCCACCCTTTCGACAATAGGTTGAAAGATGTAAACATCGCAAGTAGACCATCTATTTGGTTGGAAATAAGAAGTATTAATTTTATTAGAGAAGAAAGCAATCTTATCTTTCAAACACACTAATTATTCATTGACAACAAGTACAAGTGTTCGAATAGGAAAGAAGTATTAAATGAGGAAAGAGAGTTTAAGTTATTTGATTTAAAAGTATTTTGTTCAAAATTTGACATTTTTGTAGAAAAAAATTTGCACTTTTATTGCTATAAAAGGAAGTGGGAATATTAAATCTTTAGCAAGAGAGAGATTGTAAAAAAGGGGCCAATTTTACTCCTTTGTAACCTAAAATATTTATAAAAAAATAATAAATATAAAATAAATATATTAAAGTATAAACTTATACAAACAATATTGAAAGAATTAAAACTACATTAAAAAATATATTCCAAAATTTTGCTCATTGCATCAAATTATTTATAGTAATTGGTTCAGAGTAAAAGTCACAATGACGCTTAGGACTACTCTAATAAACTATGCAATATAAAGAGTGCCTTGCCACATATACTTAAGCAAAATGTCTATAACTTAGGACATGGAAGCTTTTCTCGGGTGAATTAAATCATACATAAGGGTGAAATGATTTCTCATTCAAAGCATTGCAAAATTTCATCCATGCCAAAACTTGTTTGTATATTAATTTGAAAGTGTTACTTAAAAAACAAAAAAATGGTCTTATAATCATTGTAGAAAACATATAACAAGCCCCAAACAAAAAGGTCTTGATCTAAATAGATAATAAAATCATGTAATTATACAACTATAAACTTAACTGTTTGTGTTTTGAAAAATGAATTAAATATCTAATTTAACTTTACTTCATCAATAAGCAATTGCCCTGACTTCATCTTGTCCCTTAGTTAAACTTCCATCTTCCAAATCATATGTTATAAGTGTTGCAATCATAAGATTTATCTAGTGTAGCAATGAATGTGTAAATTTTCCAAATGATTGAACTTCCACGTTTTTTAACATTATTCATAAATTTAGTATACCAAGGTTATGGTAAATGGTTATCTATTGCTCATCTAGGTTGGAAGTTTTGTTTGTCTACCAAATTACATATCACCGAAGAGTTATCATGTATATAGTAAAAATTGCAAATTATAAGCAAGCAAAACACAATAATAACTTTAATCTTCCAGGTAGCAACCAACAAAGTAGAGTAATAATGACAATTAAACACAATGATTAAAGGCAAGTTAATTTTTTTGATTCATAAGACATAAGGTGACTATATGGTATCATGCATATTAAAGCTTAGCCCTATGTAGTAGTTAAAGAACTTCCATATGAAAAGGAGAAAACATTTTGATATAATTAGGATTTCAATACATGAACTTAGACTTAAATAAGAAAATTCATAAATAAGCTAAAGAATAAAAGGGAATAATATTTTAAGTAAGTATTATATATGAAGTTGGTTGAATGAAAAGAAAAGAATAAATAAAAATGAACAAGACATGTTTGATTTGAAATACTAAGCACAACCTTATATGTGTTCTTAAAGATGATGTATTTGTTTAATATGCTATCCTCTTTGAGTTGACAATTATCATGATTCTTTCTGTTAAAAGGTTCCTTGTTAAGTAATATTTAAAAGGTCTACATTAAAATCAATAACTATGGAAGAATAAACAGAATAACTATAAATAGAAAGTATGGAACATAGAGAGCACTATAAAGTAGTTTTTAATATTAGTAAGAATAGTATAGAAGAATTATTGTTTGAAGTCAATAACTCTTTACAAAGTAATTATGGTCTAAACTACAAAGGTAAAAAGGGGCATAGTCCCTCTAATAAAGATGAGAAATCAATAATTAAGTATATTTTTTTTTCAAAGACTTTAAGAACTATTACTTTGTAGACATTCCCAAATCAATTGTCATTTCTTTCAATGGTGTATATTTGAATAAGAATTTTGCTAGGAGGTAAGTCAGTTATCTATGATTAAAGAAGCCAAAGAAGTTCTATTAGCATTTGAAATGGATTTTGTACACTAAACTGAGAAAGTTGCAGAAATAAACCAAAAGTTAAAAAAGTAATTCTTCAATTCTGTAAAGTTCCTTTTTTTTTCTTCGTTTTCTATTGATGACAAAATCATAATTGTATAAATAGGAAAGACAGTAAACATGTCACAAAAGCTTTATTTAAAACATCATAAGGGACATAAATTGCTTCTTAATTTTTCAACATTTAGCTATTAAAGGCTTTGTGATAATTAATATGACAATATGAAAACAAATAGCACATAACAATTGAGAATAGAATTGTATAAGAATTAGCTAGGAACAAAAGCTGTAGAAGTTAACTTAAAAATTCAAATTTGCTTCAAAGTAAGATGATTTCAAAACCAAAAATCAATTGAAAGACTTTTTTTTCTTGTCAAGTAAGATAAATTACCGAATGAATTACATTATAATAACAGATCCTATCACAAAGATACTGACAGTATTATTTCATTATGGTGGAGAATTATACATAATTTAAATATACTCGAACTTCAATTTGTATAAGTGAACATCCTTATATTAAATGTAATTTTTGTATCTTTCCTACACTATGATAAAAGACTATTCTAAATAAATATATCATGGAAGAAGATGAAGGGTTTATTTCAATTATGGTCAACAAACTAAGAGAAAGCAAAAGAATAACACATTTAAGTATAACCTGAAATTATTGGTTTACAATGGGAAGAAGTACTATTTATGTGAGCTACAACATAGGCTTTCCTATGTAGAAATTAACCAAACCTTTGAAGCCATATTTCACAAAGATCTGATCCAAAATCCTAATTATAAGTAAAGGGCATTTAGCAATTTCATTATGAAGGCTAGGAATACAAATGTAAAGCCACGATAGGAAAGCTAATTGGATATGCGAAACATAAGAGATAGGGAATGATACAAAAAAAAGCTTTATTCAAAGGAAAATAAAATATAAACTAAAGAACTTAGTGATTAGTTAAAAAAATGATTCAATAAGTCTAGCCATGATGCAAATCACTTATGCATGTAAAAACTTTTTGAGAAACTGAACAAATGAATCATTGTATAATAAAACTAAATGAATCTTTATGCTTTAGATTTGAAAGTGTAAACTAAATTAGGTGAGAAATCTTGTGAGAATCTATATTACTTCTAACTTTTGTCTCATTATCCACGATAGACATAATAACAAACCAAAATCAAATTGCTAGTTCTCCATATAATTGATCTAAAGTCGACAATCCATAAGGCATAAGTAAATTATTACAAAGTAAAATATTTTCCATCAATGCTTATTCACATTATTGAAGTAGCCTCTTATACCCAATCTTGTTCTATGTACTTATCAAGTTTATCTATAAAAGCCAATACTTTTTTGCCAAAAAACTATTTTAAACATATGAAAAAATTTATTGCAAACATACTAATATTGATATACCTTATTGAATAGTGCATAATAGAAAAGACTTGGTTCCATCCTTAAAAAATCAACATAATTCAATCTTTACTTTTCATCTTTAGTATCAATGGTAGTAAGCTTTCAAATCTCTTTTAGGATTATAGTTCAACCAAGTAATTTAAGAATTTTAAGGAATTTTTTTTTCCCTTTGAAACAAAATGACACACATACATATACACAACTTTTATTTTTTCCTAATAAAAACACATGCACTTTAAGGAATATTTCTTCCCTTTGAGACAAAATGTCACACATGCATATACTAACTTTTATTTTTTTCTAATAAAAACACATATGCACAAAATCAATTTAAGGGAAAGATCATGCTTATAAAAAGAAGTTAATAATGCTTTTTATGCTTTGTTGAGTGAAAGAAATGAAAGACAAAAAAATGACAATTGGTGCTGTCAAGGGAATCTATTAATCTAGAAAATGTAGCAAGCCATATATACATATATTTGAATTCATAACATTGACTTCATCAGCAACTTTTACAACTATTCTTTTGCTAGGTAATTCCCTCATTCTCAATATAAGCTTAAATTGACCTTCCATATTGTTCATTTCAAGAATAGAAAACTTTTTAAATCCTTGCAAAGCATGAATCAGTCAAATTGAAAAGTTGTTGAGTTGTATATACAAATGGGAAAAAATAGGGTGGAACCTGATGCAATTACTTTGGCTAGTGTTCTTTTAGCAAGTGGGGATCTTTTAGCTAAGATAAAAAAAGCAATATATTGATACAATATTGCTTTGCCTCCACCAGAGCAAACACTTAACCTAAAATTTTTTCCAATAGCCAAATTAAAGATAAAAGGAAACGAATTATTTTAATCATACTAGTACAATAATTTTTGTATAGAGAGAAAAAACTACACAAGTTAGTAGTATTTCAATAATATCATGCCTTAAGTTACGTATCCACAATCAAGTCAATATATATATATATATAATATTCCAAAGAAGCTTAAACAAAGATCTAAAAGCATTTTAAATTTTGAAACCATTGTAGGTCTAAAAGACTTCTCACACTCAAATTAAGAAGCCAAGAGTATAGCCATGTATTATTACAATATGTTTCATAATAATTCAAGTCATTGCCTATATTGAAAAGGTTGAACAAAAACCTATATATTTGTAATGGTGGGAGATGTAACTCCCTTTGGTTTTGAACCTGAAATGCAAACTCGTATATGCAATGTCTTATGAAGAAAAAAAAAAAAAAGAGAACATCAATGTTAAAAGAAAAGAAAATGAGCAATCATAAAAGTGATACATTGAAATATAATCCAACCAAATAAAATAGACAGTATTCATTGAAGCAAGATATAGGAGTAATGATACTATTAATAACTTAATGTGTTATATTTAGTAAATGGATACCAATGAATCAAGACATAAAAATCCATGTAACTTGACCTAATTGTCAAGAAACTTTACGTGAATGAAAAGCTCTTTTCATATATCCATACCCACCTGCTAGTAGTTGTAGTAGCAAGATACAAAAAAAAAAAAAACATAAAAAATAGCAAAAAGGCAAACATGAAAGGTTCTAGGGTTTAAATTTGTAGACCATGATGACACCAATTAGGTTAAACCAAAAAGCTTTGTCAAGACCTTGCGCATGAGGTGGTAAAGAATGATTTCTTCTTTAGTAAGGTGGAATTGGATTTTGAGGGCTAGAAATATTACAAAAATCATGATCCATTAGTGGATGTAATCAAGGGGAATTGTTAAAGGTAAATAAACACACAAAAAAACCATGGATCATCAAAACAAGGATGGAAGACTACTCACAAGGAGAATTGGTTTACGAATTTGATCTTAAAATTTAGTGAAACTGAAATGATTTTGAATTCAAACTTTATTTATAAGCAAAGTACATAAGGAGGGAGAAAAAATATGAGAGTGGCACATTAGTGGCTTTTAACATTGAGCTTTGTGTTTAGTTTTTTTTTTTTTTCTATTTTCTAAGGCCTTATTTAGTAGTATTAAAAAAATAAAAAAAATTATGTAATATCTATCTTATTTTTATAATTACTATTCAATTTTTATTTAACATTATCTATTAATTATTAATTAATTATTAAAAATAAAAACATTAATTTTTTTCCACTTCTATCCTGAATGAACCAGGTGAGTAAACCCTATTTATTATTCCTTTGTCCCTCTTGTTTCTCATGTTCAAAATTCAAACTTCAAATTGAACATTCTATCCACCTATAACATCACCTCTGGTAAGAAGAAAAGCATATAGATAAAGTATTTCTCTCTCAATCACACACTGAGCTGGGAAGATGGGATCGATAGGGGATAACAAAGAATTTGAAAAGAAGCGAATTATGGATTCGAATTTTTCTATTTTCTCTGTTTCTCTTTCTATTTTGTTGGTTTTGCTTCCATTTCTTTTGAATCTTAGGAATTTCATTTCTATCCATTCACCTTTTCATTTTTCTTCTTCGACATTAAATACATAGTCCTCCGCAAGGAGCTCTCGAACGGAAATTACTGCTTCTGGCGACTATTATGCAACTCTTGGAGTCCCCAAATCTGCGACTGGCTAGGAGATTGAAGCGATTTATAGGTTATCTCGTCAGGTAACAAGTTTTCATTGAGGAATTTCGGATTCTTTATTAGATCAACTTACCCAGGGGTGTATCCATTGAAGGTTATAGATAAATAGATCAATCGAAAAAGTTACTCTATAATTCTAAATAGAGCCATACTTGTAGTCATGTAGATCCTATTAAGATTAGTTTTTAGGAATAGAAAGCGTATGGATAAGGTAGATGTAATAAAGTAGAAGGCTCTCAATTGTCAATGGGGTTCACTCTAGATTTTTTTTTTAATATTTAATACTAAGTGCAATTGGCAATGGCATGAGATCTCACTATGTTGGCAATGGCATTAGATCTCACTATGTCCCACCATGTCTGTTGCATTTGGACAGATTTGATAGCATTGCATTTGTGACTGAAGAGAATAGTAATTAAAATCTTTACATATAAGGATATATATACATAAGAAAAGAATGATATTTGATAAGTTACTGCTGTTGATTGACAGTTGTAAAGGATATTGGAGTTCTTTGTTTGATTGAATTGGTCAACCTCTGATTTACATTTTGTAAAATAGTTGACACTGTATTATGTGAATTTGTGTAGGTGTAGCCTTCCAGGCCTTTCCTTGTGGCAGTTGAATATAAAATCTGATTAAGATTATTTAGAAATAATAAGCTTTTGAAATGGTAACACATTCTAACATTGGTTGGTGTTGATGACAAGATAAAAGTATAGATTGGTGTTGAAATGGCAACACATTCAAATATGTATTCTGACCTTTAATGAATGAAGATGACAAGATCAATGTTACCTAATTCGTGATTTACCATAGTACATGGTATGAATATGGGTACGGAATGTGCTAATTTATATAATTTGTAATTCAAGAGTATAGGATATGTAATTGTGTATACTGAAAAGAAAAAAAAAATTATTACTTTATTATACAATAAAGTGAGAAAAGAGACTTTTATCTGTTCTATCTAATATTAATATAATTATTATAATTAAAATAATATATTTTAAAATTATATACATTAAAATAATGCATAATTATAGTAACAGATATCTCACGTTCCATCTTTTCTTTTATTTCTTCTATCTAAATTAAAAAATCAAAATTCAAATCAAATCAATATCTTTCATTCTTCCATATTCTCTTATTCACATTCCCATGCCACATTCTTTCTTATATTTTTTCAACCATTCATTTTAATCCCATTGATATGATAATTAAAAAAAGATATATAATAAATAATAATAAAATATATAATAATATAAAAAATTATGTTATAAGACCAAAAAACCAAAGACAACTTGCAAGCATATGTTGCCTCTTACGATGTCCTCCTTAATTTACTTAATGTCCTTTTCTATGTTAATGGCTTGTTCTTTGAATAACCAGTACAAGTTGAGAAATATGTATTAGAATCTAAGAACAATATTGGTTTGTTGATTTTGGTGTTCTAGTACACGAACATACCATGTTTGGAAATGGTGGATGGGAAACGGAGTTCAGAGGGAGGATAACTGAATTAGGTAACACTTTACAAGATAAAAGAAGACCACTTGAACAATTTAAGGAGCTGACAACTTATGTACATGTTCAAGCATGTGAACCCTCTCCCCTACTATTTCCTTTAGCTTTGCTCTTTTCTCTTCCCTATATCATTTGACATTAGTTTAAAATGTATATGAAATAAAAGAAAATTTATGTTCTATAATTTACAGGGCAGATCACTTTTACAGTCGGATGCTTGACTCTCCAATCCAAGTTTTGATTTTTTATTAGTGATGGTAACATGAGACTGCATCAAAATCTATTACTTATATGTACTTATTATCTCATCTTTAGTTTCTACAACTTGATTGTGTCCCTGAGATGGTAGAATCTTCTGATATGGCTGTCATTTGGGTGTTTAAAGTTCAAACCTCAAATCTGCAGCTTTTATTGATTTGATATACAGGAAAATTTACCTTCAAGGAAAAAAAGTTGATTTCTTTTTCTCCATTATTGAGGCTATTTGGTTCTGATGTGATTATTTTGTTGTTGCTTCCTTGGAATTAGTGTAACTTTTAAAATTGCTGCCTTCTGGGCATGGAAATTAAATTTTTATAAAAAGGAAGAGAAAGAAATGCATTTAAAATAAAGGGCAGTGGTCAATCCTGAGTTATAAAGAATAATCGCTTTTGTCTTACTTTCAAGGTACATATATTATTAGAAGTGCATTGGTAGTACATGCATGAGTTTGAGGTATCATTCCAAATATTGTTTTAACATTTATAGATGGTTGCTGATATACCAATGTTCACATTCTTTACCTGTTCATATGTGTGTGTATATGTGTGTAGATTTCATTGATATTATAATATCCACTTGTTAATTGCATTAGTTTGGCCTTTGATCATATCGCCAGAGGAAGCCAAAGCTTAAAATCCCCCTGTTAATTGCAACTTATATATTAAATACCCCTACTCTGATTTAAATTTCAAGCTTCTTTCATTTTTTTTTTTCAATGCTTTCTATTTTTGGGTCTCATTGTTTATGTAAACCTTTATTTATGCTTTTATAGATTCCATTGATGTAAAAGGTTGAGACTTTTTGGTGTATTGAAGAGGTTCTGATCATGTCATCCTTGGATCGTAATGATACAGTTGCCCTGGGCAATCCTCTCGATTTTTCAGTTTTGTCACGACTGAAGCAGTTCTCATCAATGAATTAACTTAAGAAGATTGCACTACATGTACGTTATGTTATTGCTATTCACTTTTCACCCTTTTTATATTCTGATTGATTTAAGTAATGATATAATATTTTGTCTAAGCTTTTTATTACTCAACCAATCAAATGAGATAAGCTCTTCATGGTTTTGAAGCAGTATGGTACTTTTTCTTTGCTTTTTTCTATTTTTAAGTTTACTACTTTTAAGCTCTTCATTGCTTTGTTGATAAGCCAAATGATCTCAAAATCATTAATTAATTAATTAATTTATTTATAGATTATTCTGTTATCTCAAGCCATGGTTTTTCTCATAGATATAGTAGTTTTTTTGCACAATGGCCATGCCTTGCTAATCTTTGGGAAGAGAGATTATGCTGAGAATTAACAATTGGGGAGAGAGAAAAAGGAGGTTATTTAATATTGCTATTTTTATAGGTTAGTCACAGTCGAATTTGTATTGATATTTCTGTTCTCTTAAGTCTAATTTCTGCCAATTCTCAATTATTAGAGGACATGTACTTAATGTAGAAAAAATTAAAAACATATAGTTAATTCTCAATTATTTCTTCCTAACATATATTTAATGATTTACTTTTTGGAAGAACTGTTTCTCAAATTAGTTTCCTCTTAAGAGTGCTGTATCATATCTGTTGCATTTCCTCCAACAACTCCAATGTGATTTTGTTCGATTGTAGTCTGCTACCACTGCAGCAGAAACTTAGTAGGTTTATAGAAAGGACAGCTTATACTGAAGGAGTTGGCTTTTTAATATAAGGATGAATTATTTCAGGAATGAAAAAATTAAGATTTCTGTGAAATCGCTACTCAGTTAATTTATGGGTTAAAGTCTTTGATTCATGGCCGAAAAAGAGAACAAAATTTTATGATCTACTGAAGTGAAAACAAGATGCACCAGACATGGTTTGATGTTCAATTCAAATTTGACAGCTTCTCTCCCCATTCAATGATGGCCATGGAAGGTTGCATGCTAGACTTAATATTGCTTTTATATTTCTATGCGATTCATGGCTGAAGTATGATGGTTTAAACAATTGAAGAAAATTTCTAAAAAGTTTTAGTGCTTTGAATCCTTTGGTACTAATATTTCTTTTTATAGCTCTCCCTCATTTTCTTATATGTACATGTTACTGCAAAGTTAAATGGTTGTGTGCTAAGAAAATTTAGAAATTTGTGGACACCTAACAAATTTATGCTTGTGATAATTTTCTCTTTAAACCTTTATGTTGGAAGTTCAATTCCTCAAACTTTATTACTTTTTTATTTTGGCAATATTATGTGTTTGTAAGTAATGCCTGATTGTTTGCAAAGAGATGAAAATCAGAGGAAGAAAAGGAACAAATGAAACTCCTCTATAGAAACCATGCTATTTTAGCAATTAAAAGTGAGGCCAGAGATGTGCTTTGTGAGGCTGATTTTCTGAAGGAAAAATTAACGGTGCCTATAACGGGTCACTTTTTGTTTTAACTACAGAGGCCAACAAAAGTAATTCTATCCTGAATAATATGTGATGAAGGAAACCTCTGATTAGACACTCTCGAATTCCTTTCTAACCAAAGACGCCACAAACCGCCTAAGACTGCACCTACCAAAGAACTTTCTGCTCCTTTTTCGGGGCAAAACCAGTGAACTAAATGGCTAAGAAAACCTGCAAATTAGCTGGACATCTATTGCTTCTGAAAAATACCAAACAACCACTCCAAATCTGCCATACCACTTCACAATGCAAAAACAGATTATTGTTTGTTTCTGAACCACAAAAACACATATCACAAACATTAGGAGAAACAGCTGTATAGGCCCTTCGGGTCTGAAGCAAATGATTTTTATTAATCCATTATGAATATGAACCTTAAGGTATTCAACAATACATATTCTACTGCAACAATTAATACATACCAGGTGAAGTTGTCCTTCATTTTGATGGAGCTTCCGAGTCTTCCAAGAGCCATGACTGACTTCCTTTGGCATTGGCACCCTCATGGGGTCATTCCAAGATCAGTCTCATGTGATCTTGTGTAATGTGTATAACTTCTCCCTTCTTTTTTTTTTTTGGTTTTGTCTCTCCTCTGTAGGAGTAAAAAATGCTTACCACAAATGAAAAGAAATATGAGGGTATTTTATACCGTTTGTAATATATGTTGCTCTTTCGAATTTATGATGAGTATTCTTTCGTTGCAATTTGATCTGTCACTAAATTTGTAGTAGACAATGTAGGACTTTTATCTGAAGTGTCATTATCTTACAGGGTACTGTTTTGATTAATTTGATGTTATTGAGTTTATCATCTTTTTTTTTTTGGTTGGGATTTTCTTATAGTTCATTGTGTATGACTAGAAGAAAATTGGCCAAGAAGAGTCCATCCAAAAAATTCCTAAACTTCTGCTTGCAAGGATAGAGAAGCTACAAAGTTTGTTTTAGAATTAAATGTTGTGAAGCTACCTGGTAGCTCTGTTTTATATTTCAGAGACATTGGAAGGATCGAAGATGTTGATGTTGATAGAAATGGAGATGAATGCCGCCTCTGTGGCATGGATGGGACCTTGCTTTGTTGTGATGAATGTCTGTCTGAATATCACTCTAGGTGTATTGGAGTGAGAAAATGTTTATACCAAAAGGGCCATGGTATTGTCAAGAGTGCAAAATTAATATGAATGGTCTAACTATTGCAAAGGGAACATCACTTATAATTTGGAGTCTTGTAGTTATCCCTTAATTATCATAACCTATTATTCTCTTCTTTCTAGTAGTGTCATTGTAATTAAAAAAAAATTGAAGTACTATTTATTTTATATTGCTCTCCTCTATAATGTGGCCGTCATATTATATTTATGCCATGAAAAAGTTGGAAAAAGTTTGAAATGAGCATTAGGGATAGGTGAGTTCTCATTATCATCAGTGTGCAAAGTGCGTTCTCTTTGTCATTAAAATTTTCACTTATAAAAAGAAAGTTCCACATTCACACCAGAATCTAGTTCTTAAAATAAGAAAGACAAATCATGAATTGTTTTTTTTCCTTAGTAGTTAATCCAAATGAATTGATATGGGGAAAAAAAAATAAAAATTGACTTTTGATATTGATGTTGTGATCAACTTTATTTATTTATTTTATGATTTCTTTTTTCCTTAAGTAATTGATCGTTGTGTTGAGCAACTTTAAACAAATTAGATTGAAAAGCATAAGGTGCAACTTAGATCGTTTTTTTTTAAAATGGATTTCAATATTCAATTGAGCTTTTTAAATGTAAAAAAATTTTAAAAACTGTCTAATTTAAAAGGGTTTTGATTTAATTAAACTAATTAAAATTAAATAAAATTAAAGTTTCTAACTACTAATTAAGTTATATGAATTAACAAATAAGGAATAGATATGTGACTAGTTTTTTATTTATTTTTTGATATCTATTATTTTTATTTTAATTCAATTATTATTGGTTCTGGTATAAGAATGCCTATTTGTATTCATGACAAGTTATTTTGAGTTATTACACAAAATTCAAGACATTAACAATTTGATATTAAATTGAAACTTTAACTCCACATTAAATCATTAATTTTTGTTATTAGGATTATTGAACATTTAAAATGAGTGATTAATAAATCAAATTAGTCTATAATTTTTCATCTTAGGATGTTTAATTAATCAATTAAATTTCAAGGAGACCTCAAATCAAATATTCAAGCACACAATTTTTAACATGCATTTCATCAAATACCTTGATTGCATACATGAGAAATTGAAGGTCAATGAAAAATCTAACACTTAAATCATTTATTAATCTTCAAATACTCTCTTAATTAATGTCTAACCAACCACTAATTACAAACAACACTAATCCTAATCCATTACAAGTTTAATAAAGCAAATACATGAATAAGAAGTAGTACAAAAAGAGAGGAAAAATAGAACAGAAAATCTTAGCCAAAATCCCTTGTTAATCTTTATAGATTTAAGCTTCAATTCAAGGTCTTTCTCTTAGCTAGTCACAAGAATGGAATTAGTGGTTTATGGAGTGCAAAAAGATAGAGAAGAAAAAGAATGGAGTCACGACTTGAATGGAGAATGGATGAATGAATGGAAGAATGATTTCTCCCCTCTCTTTCTACTCGAGACTCCTTTTTCTCCTTTCCCTCTCACGTGCTCTTCATTCTTTTTTAATGATCACGTGTTTGTGTGTGTCCAAATCAAAACCATCCAACTGTGCATATGATGCAAAATGGGAAAAGAATAAGAAAAATATTATTAATTATTTACAAATTATGAGTTAAAAATAAATATAAGAAATAATATTTTATCAAGATTAGAATTAAGATTAGTTATTTTTTTGTTAGACTTTAATAATTATTTTTTGATTAGTTTTTAATTATCTATTAAGATTAGGTATTTTTCTTTTAATAGAATTAGAATTTTATTTATCTTTTAAAAGTTATCTTTCATTAGAATTAGGATTAGGGTTCTATAAATGTAAGTCATTGCAATTGTATTTGGAGCCAAGTCATTGATTGAATAATAAGAAGTATTTTTAGAATATTTGTATCTCCCCCTCTCTTCTTCCTCTTCTCTCTTTATTTTTTCTACATCTCCCTCCTTTCTTCTATCTTCTAATATCTCTCTCTTTTCTTCTATCTTCTCTCCCTTTTATTCTTTGTTCTAATATCTCTCCATACTTTCTTTTCTTACTTTCTTTTTTATCAGTGTTATATCAATTTGGTATCAGAGCTTAGTTACAACTCCAACCACGCCTTCCACTGCCTTTCGTACATCCAAAACTCACCTAAAAATCTAAAGCCACCATTGTCCTACACTAGATCTCATATCCTTGGCCACTGGAACAAGTAATAGACTACACTATCAGAACCAGAAGGAGAAGTCCTACCAGATCACTTAAGCTCATCATCATCAGCCGTTGCATGTATCACCATGCACCAGTGAAGTCCTCTGAAAGCCTCAATTTTCAAGTGTGGATTATCATTTTGATAAAGTTATAAGTGCTATCAATCAACTTTGTATATAAATTACTAGCAAAAACTTAGAAGAACTAAAGGCGGAAGAAGAATGTTGTCAAAAGTCCAAAGGATTAAAAGAAGATATATTAAGCGAGTATGATATTATTATTGTAGAACCTTTTGATTGCCCATCAGACATTGATGACGATGGTTCCCTCATATGGTTTGAAGAATAATTGAAAGTAAATTTGGAATGTGAAGAAATTAATTCTGACCATAAGTCTAAAATTTAACTACAAGTTATAGGATGTTGTTTTTAGATTCAACCAGTTCAACTATTTCACTTGATCAAGTTTGTCATTTTAGATGTATTAATTAATCCAAGATTGTCTTGTCTATCATATCTTAAAATAGTGACATTCATCTTATTTGAGGCTCCAAGATGAATTATTTTAATGTTTTTCAATTACAAAACTCGATGACGAGTTTTCTCCAACTAGAGGAGAATGATGCAAAATGGGAAAAGAATAAGAAAAATATTATTAATTATTTATAAATTATGGGTTAAAAATAAATATAAGAAATAATATTTTATCAAAATTAGAATTAAGATTAGTTATCTTTTTGTTAGGCTTTAATCATTATCTTTTTATTAGTTTTTAATTATCTATTAAGATTAAGTATTTGTCTTTTAATAGGATTAGAATTTTATTTATCTTTTAGAAGTTATCTTTCATTAAAATTAGGATTAGGGTTTTATAAATATAAGTCATTACAATTGTATTTGGAGCCAAGTCATTGATTGAATAATAAAAAGTATTTTCAAAATATTTGTATCTCCCCCTCTCTTCTTCCTCTTCTTTCTTTTGTTTCTTCTACATCTCCCTCCTTTCTTCTATCTTCTAATATCTCCCTCCTTTCTTCTATCTTTTCTCCCTTTTCTTCTTTGTTTTAATATCTCTCCCTACTTTCTTCCCTATCTATGTTACATCAGTATGCTTTCTTCTTCACCTCTCACATGCTCTCTTTGTGATGTGGAGAATGGAATATGACATGTGTGATTGTGAGGAGTGAAAGCCGTGGAATGTATGAAGTTGTCCGTGTTAGTGTTAACGTATAATCCCGTGCCTCTTTTAATCACGTGGAATGTGTGCATTAACTTGTGCTTTCTTCCCTCTTGCTTTTTCCTTCATAAAACACATTCAAACCTCCTGCTTTTCCCTTGAAAAACCTGTGCATGAAAAGTGAGTGAACTCGGGAAAGTATGTGCTGTGTTTCGTGCCTGAGTGGAAGGAATAGTGGGGCCTCATGAACATGTGAAATTTGTTGCATTGTGCATGAGAGTCCACGTGGAAATGAATGGATGTATATGAGTATTTGAATGTACAATATGAGTGTGCTCGTGATGTGTGTATCAAGTGAGGGAGAGAGCTATGCAATGAGTGTATGCCCTTTCCACGTGCCCTTCCTAATCACAAGTCCCGTGCATAAATGGAGCATATATATATGAGTGGATAAGTGATACATCAACGTGTATGGAATAGATATTGATGAGAGAACCACATGGGAGTGTAATGCATGGAAAGAGTAGAGTGTGTGAGATCCGATGGTAAGCCATGAGCTTTCACATGAGTTAGAGCCATGTTACATGTAATTACAAGGAGTTGTATAGATAGTTGGTATTTGATTTAGCTCATTCTATGTGATTCTTCCATCAAATTTCCACATGAGTTGCCCTCCACATGATTTCCACCTGATGAGCATCTTTTCCAAAATTTTCGCCAACATTTAGATTTTATTTGCCTAAAATCTGTACAAAAAGAATGAAAAATATTAAGTAGGAATATTCACAAAATTATTTAAAAGAAATTCGTGCATTAAAATTCAATAATTTTGTAAATGAATTCCTAGAGTGCAAAAATAGCCAATAAAATCAAATATCATCTAATAAACTCATCAAGCTATAGTTATTCATCAAAATGTCTAAATTAAGGAAAATAAAATATATATAAATGATGTTTATCAAATTTCCTGACACTTAAACCTTTGCACTCCTAGGCAGACTTAAGATCTAAGGAAAGGCTAATGAAATGGCCAGTGGAGAATGAAAATAAAAAGGAAAGTGCAAAAATCATAAGTTAAAAGACTATTCACAACACTTCAACAATCAAAGTTAACTTCACTTGCATCAAGAAAATAAGTTTCATAGCAATTTTATTTAAAAAGAATGAATTAAAATGCATAGCTACTCACGTAGGATAAGTGCTTACTCTCTACTCTCAAGTGGTTGAAGCAATGTGTATCACTCAAATTTCAGCTATCAAAGAAATCCGAAAAGTAATTTTCTAAATCATCAATATTGTACTTGATGTGTTTGTCACCTACGCGATAACTAACCCCTTTGCAATGACCTATAAGCATGGATCACTTTTAGGGATATAGAGATCCTTAACTCTTCATGAAGCTAAACATCAAAGATAAGCCAAGCTGTTTGGTTCTTATAAACATCCTCAAAGGCTAAGTAGAATCTTTGTAAGTTCTCCTTTAAAGGATTTTTCTAGGTATTGGGAATTTGAACTCCATCAAACTTAGGCAAGGAGAGAATGGAACTCCAGCTAGCTTTCTCGTAGTTCATAGCATGCTACTAAAACTTCTAGTTTTGCTTATGAATCCATTCATCCCCATATATAAGCCTAAGTTCAAATCCCTTAACCTTCTGAGCCATATATTGTATATTGTTCATTAAGAACAAGTGCTGCAAGCCAGCCTCCTTGTATAACTTGGACTTCTCATCAAGGTTGCTTTGGAGGATGGAAGCAACCAATTGGAAGTGGAGAATCATCAAGGAAACTCTACCTGGAGACCTTGGGATTCCGCTATTTTCTTCAATATCTTGGCTCATGTCAGGTGACAACAAAATGACATCATCTTCTTCTTAATTCTTCATATGCAAATTAAGGCTCTCACTATAGTCAATGATAGTGCTTAGATAATTCATGACACATCTGGCTAAAAGATGTATTCCACCACCTACAAAAGGAGTTGAAGATGCATTTGATGCAATAGCATTTTCAAATTCAAGAAATGTTATCCTCACATAATCACCTAATCTCGTTAGAACTTCATGGCATTCAATTCTAACTGAAGAACTAACCTCATGTGAATACCAAGCATCTATCTCTAGCATGAGTTTTGCTAAGGCCTCATACATGTCCAGAATACAAAACAATTTTTCAGGTTGGTGGGGGCCAATAGACATGGCTTCACCAAAGTTTAGAAGTTGAAATATTGAAGCCTTCAATGCATCAACAAAACAAGCTACACTAATTGGTTCACCTTCCCAAAAAATCTGGACACTAAGCCACCTCTCACTTGCAAGATGCACCCTGACAAAGATTTTCATTGCCTAAATCCATCTTTTTATTTTGGAATTCAAAGCACCCCATTGCATTTTCAACACATCCTTAATGCTCAGCTTGTCTATTTCAAGAATCAAGAGGCATTCCTCTAAGGAATTCCTTCAGACAATGGTACAGGCATGGGAGCATTCTCGGTCATACCTTGAATCAAACATTTGGTATGCAATACACCTGAGGTCTGGGATCACATTTGGTTGAACCAAATCAATGATATGCTCCTCTGAACCTTTACTCACATTTTCTCTTTGGAGTGACTCCTTAATTGAATCGTCAACCAAAGAGACTATAAAGCCCTTATCAACTACATCCTTTTCGACAAATCAAAAAGACATGTATTCAGGCTCAAAAGGTTGCCTCTATTGGATTAGCAAGTTCATGAACTTTTCTTCAAGCCAAGCCATAGCTATTTGAAGAACACTATGAGACCCCAGCAAAGACTTGTACTCTTGATCCTCTCTTTTCAAATCCAAACTGTCTAATTCCTCAATCATTTGGCGTGCTTCATCAGCTGCAGCTAGATGTTCAAATGCTTCATCAAGTCTTGAATCCCAAATCCAAGATTGATCTTCATCCCATCTCATAATTTTCTTCTTAATGCTATGAAGTTGATCTCTCTCTTCTTCTTCTTCTCCATTTTGCCCTTCCTTTCCCTCCTTCTCACAGGGATCGGTCATGGAGGACAATTGGGTTCTAAGATCAACCAAAATTTTCTTGGCATCACTTGTGAGGTTCCTATTGGACCTTAATACCCCCACAATGTGTTTTGCTGCAGCAATTAAATTTTCTTCTTTTTCTAGCTCTGGGATTACAGGCTTAGAGTTAGACTCCTTTATAGCCATAGAGAAACAGAACCCAAAGGAACAATCAATCACCAAAACTGATTAAACCTTCCCAATTCAAAAATTAAGATTCAAACAAGAAGGTACTTCCTTCTTTACAATCCTCTGCCTCCGTGCTAAAAATATGAATTACTAAAAGAAGTTTAAGAGGACTCACCAATCAAAACCCAGAAATGAATACATGTAAGAGAAGCAGATTATGCCTGCATAAATCAAAAGACCATTATTACGAAAAATTCAGAACGAAACCATTGCAACTCCAAGTTGAACCAAGAACAATGACAATAGCAAGAAGAAGAAGCAGCCTTACTTGTTACCCCAGGATATAAGGCTTATGAAGTGCTCAGAAAATTGGGGATGAACAAGAAGCAGAAACACGCTTGACAATTAAAGTGACTGTACTGTATATTGACTTTTCAAAGAGGAAAAATAAAGAAGCTGACTTTCTTTTCTTAATGTCAAGAAGGAAAGTGAGAATTTTCGAGATTTGAATCTAGTCGGACTCTTCCGATAGGCTGCGATTTCTATGAACTATCCTGTCTTCCAAGCAACTTGCTTGCTGCAGTGTATATATATATATATAATTCTTGAGATAAGGCGGCTGCATTATTTAAAAAAATTACAGTTGAAGATTAAATTGAAAATATTTATATTAAAATTTTTAAAATTTAAAATTATTTTTAAATACTTAAGAATTAAAACCTTAAAAATTATAATTTAAGATTTAAATTAAAATTTTAATATTTGAATCTTTAAAAATATTGTTAAAATATAAAATCTTTTAATATAAATATGATCCTTCAATTATAATTTTCTCAAACCGAAGCTTTGTCGGTATCTTCCTTTGTTTTGTTTGGTTCTGTGACTGACATCTTTTATCTTTAATTAATCTATTTTTCAATGCGGTTTAATTGGATACGGAATAAAACTGAGAACCGTCACCCATTTGAGATGGTCTTTTTTCGTCCAAGTACTTACATAGCCCTCTCATTACAAGTAGTGATCCAGCTGCGTGACGAGTTGGACAATTTTTAAAAAAACTTTAATAAAAATTAAATAAAGGATCTGTACTGTTCTTTCTACTTCTGTTTTTTTTTTTAATGTAGTGTTCACCCAATTTCTAAGCAGTATTTACAAATTGAGTTAGTAATAAAAATCATCATTTTTTAATAATAAACTCATAAATCATAAAAAAATTATATTTAAAAACCCATATCATATAAAATTTATAAGAAAAAATCTTAAAAATTAAAATTATTATTAAATATCATAATTATCATTAAATTTCAAAAACTTTATTATTAATTTTAAGAGACTTACTACCAAGTATAAAAAAATAATTTTTTTTTATATTTAATAATAAATTTTTAAAAATTAATAATAAATTCTTTAAAATCTGATGATACTGATGATTTTTAAAGATAATTTTAATTTTTAAGACGGTCACTATAAATTTTATATTATATAAATTCTTAGATGCAATTCTTCAAAAATTATATGTTTACAAATTATAATAGAGTATTCCATTTGTCCTTTTTCAATGGTAGAATCAAACATCGATCGTGCTCTTTCGCTATTTTGTTAACTAACATTGAAAAAAGACATAAAAATCCTTGTTTGGAACAATATAACAACAATTAATACAGTAGAAATTAGGATCTTCTTGGCCTCAATTTCCACTTGTTTCCTTCTTTTTTTTCCTTTTATATTCCTAATTTTTAAGACTTTGGAAGAGGTTTTCCTGCAATGAATGATTTGAATAACTGGAGAGCTGCTCTGGGCTTGAATAGTGGGACTTCATGACCTGCTCCTCTCACTGTAGCGAACGTAAGCCCTTCATATACCTCTGTCCACCCTCCAACCTTCACACAAAACCACATTCATTCTTCAATTCATCTTGTAAATTAATTCCATATTTTTTGCATCTATCTTACACGTACTTTTAAGAGAATTCAACTTGTGGTGGGGAGATTGTGATTTCAAGATGTACTAATATTATGTATTCACACCCTATGCTTCAAGCTCAAACGGGTTCTAATTATATAGCTTCAAATCAAGATATCTTGGAAATTAGCCTAATCAAATTAAGCTCTGAAAATCTTAATTATACACGCGCACTCTATATATATATATATATATATATGCCTTTGGATTGACTTGAAGTTCCTAAAAAATTCATTAAGAAGTCCCCTTGGAGATTTATTGTATTTCTTTTAGCCAAGCCTAGAGCTAAAAACAACAGAAAACAGCAAAATGATGTTAAGGTTGAATAATATGGGATAGAAGCTAACGTTGAAGTTCACTCACCTGATTCTTGACGTACCAAGGATACCATGGGATTTTGGTTGCCAACTTCAGCTGTGCAAGGGAATATCTAGTTGCTGTAACTGGCACCACTGAGTCAACATCCCCACTATAATCGAACAAAAATTATATCATTATATATGAAAAAGAGCCATTAAATCAAAGTACTTAAAATTATATATATCTGACTGGCCAATTAATTATTGGGTACCAACCTGAAAATCCAAACCCTGATTCCATGGGCTATCAACTCTCTATAAATTGGAAGTATGGATACATCTGTATCATTCCAGTTTCGATTCAAAACCTCGCTGTATCAAATCAATATATTAACTTTCTTATCAGTTAGAATTTTTGAATTTGAAATTGAAAATTTAATATCCATTATAGGTCAAACTCACCTGCAAGCAGTCCACCTGTAAGAAATGCCGGTTGTGTTAGCATGGAGTGCTTTCTGAACATCTGCCCTATTGTAGTATATCTCAGCATACTTCTCTGTACAGGGATCATACCCAGACATTTGCCTAAATATCTGAAATATATATACCATAATGAATATTGTTGATACGTTTTCTTTTTGTATGATAGAAGGGCAAAATCTATCCATATATGTTCTAATCCAAGAAAATATTTATCATTATAGGCTCTCATTCATTGTGGGTCAAATTTCAAATTTTATTCACATTAAATTTGTCAAATTTTTAAGTCTGCCTTTTTTTTTAAGTTACAAAAGAAGCACGAAGTCTTAAGATATGAAGTGAGGAAGAGGACAGAAATAATTAAGAATGAAACCCATGTGCATCAGGACTCTTGGCAATTATGTCTAGGAGAGTTTAAGTGAGACTCTTCAAGTTCAACTCATGATGATCAACTCTAATTATCACTAATATTTTTCTATATATTAAAAAGGTGTTTATATTAATTAATATATTGTATTTACAAATTAATAGTACCGGATGATGAGGGCGGTGAGGCAACCGTATGGAGCGGCGGGTGGGGGCGTAGCTGCCGTCAGAGTTGTTGCATGGAGGTGCATAGATGTTGTACTGATCAATGTTTCCAAATTCTTGGTCCATGGCATAACTATACAAGGACTCACACTCATCGGATTCCTTTTGACGGTGAAAATCGCAGGTGCTCATGAGTTGCCGGTAAGTCTGATCGGAGATCATAGCGTGGCTCCACCAATACGCCACCGTGCCCAAGTTATCATAGTAGTTGTCCGTCACTGCATTCCCAACCTATACAATGGCATTTCATAATGGTTAAGCGCTCATCATCAAATGCTGTACCTTTTTCTTAATTATTATTTCCCCTTTTGGGTAAAGCAAAAAAGGTAACTAATAAGTGAAGTGATTACCATAATTCCTTTGATATTGATGGGATGCTTTGCTTTTGTGTTATACATCATGATTTCTTTAGCTAATTGAGGGACGTAATGGCCGGCATAGCTCTCTCCACTGATATAAAGTTCCCGATTCTTGTAACGTGGGAATCGTTCTAGCCATCTGATTATGAATTCCAGAGAGTCTTTTGCTGAACACACGTAAAAGTTCATGCAATTAGTCATTAGCAACCTAGCAAAAAGTAGAAATAATATATGTCATTGGCCTAGGGGGAATCTTTCCTGGGTTTACTTGTTTTGAGAGAAAATATTTGCGTTGATCAGCATGAAAAACCTTCAACGCAAATACATTTTCAATTTTGGAATCCTTTCAAAAATTAATTTAAAACAAGGGACGATTTATTCATATTTTTTAAAAATTTTAATAGAATTAATGCTGGTCAAGATGAAAGCTAATTAAACTTTGGCGTTATTGCATTATAATTATGTTTTGGAAGTTTCCGTTATGATAAGATGTTTTTGTACTGAAGTGAATGCTAAGTACAAATCTATCTTCTATAAATGCATGCATGGATAGTCAACATTATGAGATCGTAAACCTGGGCCACCAAATAAATGGTCCATCAAATCGCATTATATATTTTTGAGATACACAGATCACATAATAATAATGTTGAGTCGTAATTAATTTGATAAGCTAAGTCCATCCCTCCAGTCACTCATAGTCTAGGCTAATCATAGCAAGGTAAGATTCATCGTATCATTTTGTATTATATATGGCCTACCAATTAATCATATTATCCACCCCTACTTTGACAAATAACCGTGAATGGTGGTGACAAGGCAAAAAATGAAGATGAATGTAGTAGGGCCTACCGGTGCGGCGGTCACCGGTGTCGAAGAGGTCGGAGGAGCGGTTGGAGTAGGAGAAGCCGACGCCGGCAGGAGCTTCCAAGAAGAGGAGGTTGGCCACGGTATTCCATGAGAACTTGTTAAGGTATAGCCCTGAAGCAGTTCTGTTTATTCTAAAGGGGCCAATCTCCTCGGATGCTCCATATGCCACGGATGAACAACCCGGACCTACAAGAAAATAAGTAAATAAATAAAAAGATGAGGGCTTGGTGAGGCAAGAGAAGAGTTCAATAATTGTGTTTCCATTAGAGTGAATAATTAAGTACCAATGTGGGTCTTGTTAGTAGTTAATTAAACACTGGATTAAGCAAGATGAGACACACACACACACGTATATATATATATATATATATATATATATATATATATATATATATATATATATATAAGCTAAATTTAGGGGTAGCATTGATGGTGCAAGAAGACCAGCTGACAAAGTTGGCTAAGAGAGACTCAATACTGGCCCTTCGGCTGATTAATGGGGTGGTTGTTTCAAGTTGCTTTCAAGCATTAATGCTTTCTGATAACTTCATATATATGCCATCCCATATGTGTGTGTGTGTGTGTGTGAGAGAGAGAGAGAGAGAGAGTATATATATATATATATATATGCGTGTGTATGTGGATGTATATATGATCAAGAGGGAGAGAAAGTAGGTTTTCGTTGTAAGTATGATGGCTTCTTTCTGCGAAGGTGTTTACGAGTTATGTGTTGTCGTATATGGGTGATGGGATTTCGTACTATTCATTGTTAGTTGGGATCATCATTCCTAGCCATCCGTTGTCAAACCACTCATGTGGCTCTACCCACTCTTAATTTCTCTCTCTCTTTCTTCTTGTCTTTTTGGTTTCACTTGGGTTCCAAATTAATGCAGTTCTGCAAGTAATTTAATCTCGAACTCTGTTACCTAAATAAATGTCGAGTGATAGGGTCTAGAGAAGCTAAAATAGGGTGCCATTAAATCAAAGAGGAAGGATAAAGGGTTTTCATTAATTAATACTACAAATCATTTTGAATGCAACATTAATAATGAAAAAAAGCCGACAAATTAAGAAAATGGAGAGAAGTATAGAAAAGGGTAAAAAGATATAGTTGTACATTATGTCAGCAGCAAAAACAGAATTAGTTTAGAGGGTTGGGGGAGGAGGATATACTAAGGAGGAGGTAAAGGCATAGAGTACCCAAATGAGGAAAAATCACAACTTCAAATTGGCGATATAACAGTGACTATAACTATATGCCCCCCAAGTTAATTAATTTTTTAAAAAGATCAAATATTAACAATAATAAGGAATATATCCAAACATATATAGCATGCCAATAGAATTTGCAAATGCTATATATGTAAGTGCATTTCTAACCTCCATTGAGCCAAATGACGAGAGGTTTGATCAAAGGGTTTTGTGGAGCTTCAGTGAGCCAGTAAAAGAGGGCTCTACCAGCAACTTGATTGACAGTAACGTAGCCAGAGAATTGGTGAAAAGAGACTTTGGGTTGCCCTGGGAGTTCCACAATCCTATCAGCTTCTTCTTCTCCTACTCCTTCTGCTTCATAACTTGCTCTGAGGATGACCATGAACAAAACAAGGATCACATGAAGAAAGATCTTTTTTTTCTTCATAACTTGAAAGAGGCGAACTCGATGAAGATGAAGAAGAGAAGAAGAAGAGAAAAGAAAATGTATCTCTTGCTAGTTGTCTGTGAGAGTGATGGGAAGGAAAGTTAGGCTTGTGTGCCCTCCAGAGAGGATTAAATAGGAGAGAGAGAGGGGGAGAGAGAGAGAGAGAAAAGGGGGGAGGGGAATAGGAGTTATGACTATGAGTGTCAAACAATTTGGGCAAGCCAGATACAATAACTTCTAAATTCAAAATGTTATTTTTTTCCTCTGTAAAATCTAAAGATATGCGTGAACAGTGTTTATCATATTATTTATAAATTGTATTCACAAATAAATATGTTACGCAAAGAATCCATCACATTAAAAATGTACATTTTATTGTTAATTTTTAGTATTTTATTTCATTTGTGAGTAATTCAGTGTAATTCATAAATGACATAATAAACAATATTTTAAAAAAGAAAAGGCTTAGATCCTCCCATATAATATGACTATAATCATGAAAAAATATATAGAGTTGAGGATCTCGTAAATTGAATAGATATATATAAAAAAAATTAAAAATTGAAATTATTTTGAAGTGTTTAAAGATAAAAAATTTTAATTTGAGATATTGAATTATAATTTTTTAAAACAATTTAAATTTTTGATAACTGGATCTTTCAAAATAATTTAAAATTTTAAAAATTTTCAATATAATATCTTCAACTTAAAAATCTCCATTTTAATTTTGTAAAAAAGAAAAAAAGAAGAGATAAACTCAAAAAAAATATAATTACAAAAAGACAAAAAATGAATCTATGTTTTTATTTGCATGACTTTTCATGAAATGTCTCATGAGATAATAGAAATCTTATACAGTTACATGATGTATAAGAAAGCTGGACTTCTCACATCAAGTAGCATCAAATTTCCTTGAATCTGTCTTAATTATAGATACAACTGGCTCACATGGTCTTCTCAAGGCCATGAAGCAGTCCCTTTAATCCTCCATTAATTATGCACAAGAACTTTGACTTCCTCTTTTCTTTTTTTTTCTTTTTTATAATTGGGATTTACTTGTGCCAATTTCTTTCACCACCTACTCTCCTTCTTCCCTTCCACCTGGGTTTTGTTCGGATAGCTTAGAAAATATCTAGTTTGTCTGATAGAATCCTTATAATTGATCAAATTATGATTCTTTTTGTCATATTGGGTTGTAGTACAACCTTAATTATTTCAGATTTTTTAGCTCATAAGCTTTGGTATACCCTCCAATTATTGTGGTCATCGCAAGGAGGGTTTGAGATGACCAGCCCAAATATCTGGTTGGCTATATAAAAATGTTGATATAGTATGAAATTAAAAGGCTTCAGAAAACAAGGGACAGTTTTAAATGCTCTTACACAATTCTGCTTATTTGTTTCCCATTTATTCAGAACTGATGTACAAAAACATGATGCCATTCTTCAAGAAAAGTGCAAATTAATTACGAAGAACATTTCATTTAAAATTATTAAAGTAAATTATATTATTATATTTAAATTTAATATTTTCTTGTTTTAAAATCATTATTGTTCCAAACCGTCTGATATTTAATATATATTATAAAACTTATTTTATAATTTATCTGTTAACAATGCAATTAATATTTTATACAATATAATATTGTAATTTTATTTTTAATATAACAAGATTAACAGTAGCAAAGTTAATCTTAAATTTTAAGATAAAATTATAATTTTATTCTTAACATGACATTAATAAATACAATTGAGTAATTTTATCTTTTGGAAGAATGTATATATAAAAAAAAGTTAACTTCATTAATGAGAAATAAATTGGAAGTAAAATTTTTGTGATATATATTAAATGTTAAGAGAACTAAATGATTTTATTTCAAGTAAAAGAAGTAATATGTATAATCTAGCTAAAACACATAAAGGGTTTAGGGTTTAGTAGTAGTAACTTATTAATTACATATCTATTCACTCCTAATTTATGTAAAAGAAAAAAAAGGGTATTTTTTTTTCACTTATTCTAGCCAAAAGGGACCTTCAACTTTATTACCATAGCCTCATTACACCTTTGTAATTTGAATCCTGTGTTCATCACAATGATAATGTACTACATGGCTTAAAATTATCTAGATTAAATTTGAACAGCTCAAAATTTTTTTAAACCTTCTTAGTTGTGAAAGATGTAAAATATAGCATAAAAATAATTTTTAACTATTAACTTAAAAAAATAACAATTAAAATAAATAAAAATAAATAACATTTAAACCATTTAAACTTAACTTGAACAACGCTTAAATCATATAGCACCCTCTGTTCATCTAGATCCGGATTCCACACCTTTTCCTTTAGAGCAAAACTCAATATGTATGATTTAGAAGTTATAAAATTAAGCAAGTTTAGAGAAGAAGAAGACAATAACTGACGGCTTATGGTATCCCACATAAATTTTCCATTATTGTGTGATACGACGTATTGAGTTATCTCATCTGTGTCTTTTTCACGTAAAAAAAATAAATCAGAGAGAAAAGGATAAACCCTACGTACTAATCAATGCCTTCAAATGAATCAAATCCAATTAATGGATGAACCATGCATCTGTCAATTAGTAAAAAAATCATACAAATTATATGAGTAAACTAGTTTTAACTTTCTCTTTTCCTTTTTCATGAAAGCTGAAACTCACAAATTAAGAAACAGAGCCCTTTTTATCTGAGATCAAGAAATAAGCTTTTTGAACAGTTCCCTTTACGTGCACGCGAGGTGTAGGGGTGAGGGGTGCCATTAAGGCCTAAAATTAGAATGGTGTGTACACTGTTGTGGCCACTAGCAAGTGATGGTGATGAACATGATGATGGCTCTTTTGGACTCTAATTCCCTACTTGCCCTACATGCAGTATGTAAATGTGATTCACACAGAGCTCACAACCCCACTACTAATTTTTTTTCTCTCCTTTTAATAATTAATATCATATTCTTCAAAAAAATAATATATATATATATATATATATATATATATATATATATATATATATATATATATATATATATATATATATATATGCGCGCGCACACACATAATTTCATTTAGTTAATAAGCTTAAAAACAGATATACTTTTTTTTTATAGACAGATATACTTTTAATTAGCTATGAAATCAATTTGCATGCGGTCCCTTAATTTGCCATTACTTGATTTTTTTTTTGTCTATTTGTAAGACATAGTGCATTATAAATTCATATTTCATTTATATTGATATTTTTTGTTTTGTCTTTATGTATTTTCACAGTATTATATTATTATTGGTTATTGATTATTCATTCAAATTGGCAAAATATATTGCATTAACTATTCTGAGCCTCTGCAATTTGCATTTAATTAGCTGAGCGAGGCTTAAAATATTGGTATGGTCAAGATTTGATTCGGAATATTCAGTACAGTTTGAGGAATGACAGAAATAAATTATTGTACCAAAACGCTGGGGCTTTGAACATGCTAAAATAGTCAATAACATTAGTTCATTGAAAAGCCACATGACTTTAACAGGATTGATAAAAAATTTAGGAATGGATTGCTTCCTAATTCAAACTTGATTATATCATCTGATAAGATTGGTACATTTTGAGTGAATTAATTGTTTCGGAACGGGAGATGACTATAGACCAACAGTGATACATCTTATTTAAATATAGAAGTAATACAAGAGTATAAACCTTTGAAATTGTATGTGTGAGAGTTTTATTTTATATAATGCTAAACGTTGACCTGTTAGTCTTGTTTATATATTTCTTAAGAGAAAGTTAATGATAATAATTGGATTAAGTAGCTTAATTTATAAAGCCATAAAAATTGTTTGTTCCAAATAATTTATCATGTTAAGATGTAGTACTATTTAAACCAACTTGTTATCCATATGACTTGCTGCATCATAATTACTGGACCTTAATAAAATAAAATAAATTATTTTGAATCCGCGGGAATTTTAAACAAGACAGACAGCCATGACTATAATCACCATTATTTGTGTAGGAAAATAATAGAGCTCGGCCGATCTATCTGTTGAAGCAACTTGAAGGGACATTGAGATCTGGACATAATAATTAAAAATGTTTTATACAAATTTTGAGATATATACAAAGGTGGAACCCATTTGTGTAGAGATGTATAGGTGTACGTAGGAGTGAGGAAGAGGAAGAGCAAAAGGCCAAGTAAAAGCAGAGAGTGGTTGGGATGTTAGAAAAAGAATAAGAGAGAGGGAGACACGGTGATGGTGAGGCGTCCTGAGGCCCTCACCCCTCATTGATGGAAGAGCGATAATTGTATGGTATGTATCAGTATCACTGTCACATCCCATTACTCAATCTTCTCTCTCAGATCAACGCCCGCACGCACCATGGATTCTCTTCTTTGCATTACAAACTACAAAGGGAAAATTATTAAGGTCGAACATATTTATTAATAAATATTTTAAATTTATTTTAAAATTTTTAATTTTTAATGGTATACAAAATATTTTTATTTAATTATACAAATCTTTTATCAGTGAAATTTTTTAAAATTATAAATAACTTACTTTTTATTACTTTTATTACTTAATTTTATATTTATTATTATTTTATTTTAATATTTTATTTCTCTTTCTCTCACTCGTTGTTTGGTTGGTTAAAGGAAAAGAAAATTGTTTTATGTACGGAAAGAGCGGTTAGACTTTTTAAGATTACAAGTCATTTTTTAATTATTAAAGTTTCTATTTATTATCACCTTAATTCGTTAATTTGATATTACATGCATCCACTGCTAAGTGAAATAAAAATGTTGGAGTAAGATGATAACAAACACAAAAATAAGTAATAAAAATAGTATAACTCTAAAGAACCTAACTAGTAACAAATTCATATAATTAAATAAGAGTATTTTTGTTTTATCATTACAAAAAAATATCATTGAATCCTTTTAAATAATTTTAATATTTGTCCTTAATTTTTCTTATTACAAATCTTATATGGTCATATATATATATATATATATATAATGTTTTGAAAAATCGAGTTTAATTTCACTATTCTTTCATTTTATTGATCAATTATGTAACTCTCATAATTTAGCTACTGTGATTTATTTTTTATTTTAATTAATTTAATTTCTTTAAATTCAAACCAAAACAATCTGATTCTTAAAATTACTCTTTAGTTTTAAAATAATTTATTTTATGTATAAAATAAATAAATTAATGTAATTTTAGTTATCAATTTAATTACTTTGATTTAATAACCAAAAGTAATATTTTTGAATTGTAATAATATGGTTTAAATAATTAAAATAGATTATATATAATATAATTTAATATAAATATAAATTTTGTTTTGTAAGTTTCACAAAACTTTTAAGATTTTTTTTTGTGAAATAATATTTGCTTACAAACTTTACTAATAAAAATGTTTAAAATAATATAAAATTTGTAACTATTTCCTATAAAGTAAATCCATTGATTTATTATTTCGTTGACCGGGTAGTATCTAATGAAAGTTTTGATGCTATGTGGAAGGAACGTCAGAATTTTCAGATCGGCAGTAAGGACTACGCTAAAAACACTTGTGTTTTCAAATCTCTCGCATCACCGTCCAATCGGTGCTTGCATGTACTTGCACCTTCCACTTGACCATTGACCACGAGCTGAAATCGATGCTACTAAGTACTAACTTTCGACGGTGACACCATATTAGATATATCATATATCAAAAATATATATATATATATATATATAAAAGAAAACCTGCAAACTGCACATCATTAATATCATATAATTTAGAGTAAAATATATTAAATTCTTTAACTATTATTAAACTTACATGAATTTTTTTTATTTTTAAAATTTTATTGAAATTATATGAATTTTTTATATATTTTTAAATCTAATAAAATTATTTTAAGTTTTATTAAAATTATATAGTTCTTCTTTGAATTTTTCTAAAATTACATAGATTTTTTTAATTTTTAAAAATGTATACAAATTTTCCTGAAAAAAAAAAGAGAGGTATGTATAGTTTAAAAAAAAAAATCAGGAAAGATCTATTTAATCTACTCTTTATTTTAAAGAAATTTTTTAAAATAGAAGAGAGATTCATATATTTTTAATAAAATTTAATAAAAGTCTGTATAATTTTAACAAAATTTATAAAAATTTTGTGTAGAATTTTTTTTAAAAAAAAGAGAAGTCTATATAATTTCAATAAAATTTAAAGAAAATCATTGTATTTTACTCTATAATTTAATGGATATATACACATTTTGAAACAATGTAATTTATTAAGAATTTTTTTGGATAATATGAAAAAACAAAACTATAGTTCAGGATTACAAGAGCATCCACTATAAAAATCAATTTCAAATTTGCATTGTTGTTGTAAGTTGAAACTGGACATCATCCGGGCTCATCAAAGCCTGTTGTTAACAAAACCTCCTACCCAAATGCAGAATATGTTCTCCAAGATACTTCAATGCCATCGGCAAATTTGCATGTGATTGCAAAAGCTGATTTGTAACCATAAAAATCTGCAACGGATATTGCTCATAGTGAGAAATAAGTTACTATTAAAGGATAAACGTTTTTTTTTTTAAAAAAAAAATGTCTAACAGCATCTAACATAACCTTCACGCGTGATTGCTAAAACTTATCCAAAATTACAAAAAACATATTTATATAAAACTATAACAAATAATCAAATGTCTTTAATAATAACTAATAATATAATTCATAACCAAAATAATATGACTTAATATTTTTTAAAAATCATCTTTAATATGTTAAATTAGTATATACACACACGCTAATATATATGGCTCAGGGGCATTTTTGATCTCTTGGTCCTAAACCATATGTTAACGCGTAAAATATAAACTATAATATAAAGAAAAATGTTAAAATATGTATATGAACTAAAATGTCATTTACGTTAACAATCAGAATGCTTTTTTTTTTTTTTTCTTTTTTGGGCCTTTGTAATCATAATGGACACGGAAAATCTGTTTTGTTGATGTTGTGGTGGCACACTCACTTTTCAAGCTATGTCAGCTGAGAATATGCCACTTCTGCTGCAGGACGAATCTTCTTTTTCATTCCACTCAACTGCTTTCTTTTTTATTTTTTTACCTTTTAACCCCCATCAAATATTAATTTTATCATTTTGGTGAACAATATATATATTCATTTATTTTAAATATTTAAATAGAGCCCAACATTTAGATTTTCACTTTAAAGGGATACATGGTAATTATTTCAGAGTCATTCCACACAATCTTGCGACGGGGTGGCATATGTTGCTGAAATAAAGATACTAATTTTAATAATTTATGAAAACACCCAAGAAGGGACAAGCCAGAAAAAGAAAAAACAAACACAAGGCAATTCCCAATTGTAATGATAGTAGGATGGTCCACAAGAGTATAAAGCTAATTTTGAATGTTCATGCCCACACCACAACTGTATGTCCTTTTCCAGCTATAACGGGCAAAGGTACAATGCCATAAGGAAAAGGGCTTTCATGATAATTTCACCTATCAATTATTTATTCAATGGATATTTTATAACTCATCATGTAAATTAAAGTGGAAGGAGGCCTAACTAGTAACCACTCAGAACTTGGCCCTTATCCTCAACATTCAAACTCCATAACGGTCTGCCTAATTGAGGGCACCCTTACTATATCATCTTTTTTCTTTTTGTAGGAAAGGCAACTAATTTTGGAGAATGAATTGGGCTTTTAAAAAAAAATTTAATTTTAATTTTTTAAAAAATATTTGTTATTAAAATTATTGTCAAGAATATAAAATAAAATAATAATTATATAAATTAAGAAACAATTTATGTTGATGTTTAGAAACAATTTTTATTTCAAAAAAAAAAAGTACCTAACAATATAAAGTTAAACTCAAACATGATGCAAAAACTTGTTTCTTAATAAGTTAGAATATTTTTACAATTTTTCCAAGAATTAGTTTATTTGAAATAAATGTAAAAAGGGTATTAAGCAACAAATAATCAATGCTTTAGGCATAATATCAAACCAAAAATAAAATAAAATGCTACAATAGACCAACTTGAAATGTAAAGAATTTAAGAAAAAGAGAAAAACAAACTCAATATTAATCTTTGTTCAACTTCAATAAGTTTACATTCAGCTTCCGAATTTTTACTTAAAATTTCTCTATTAATTCCACAAATGTAATCAGATATTTGTGAGTTTTTACAACTTTTAACTCCATTTAAAATTGTTTCTCTTTCTACAATAGAAAACACTTCTCTTCTTGAAAGAAAATCACTTTAAGGGCTTTTCACTCTTATTCTTTCTCATGTGAGATACATTGCTTTTGCCTTATAAATATTGTAAGAGAATAAAATTACTCAAACAAACTCACAAAGAATAGATATAAAAACAAAGTTTTAAGAACTCAAATAATAAAGGTTATGCAAATTTTGGCCTAATAATATTTGGTTTTCCTTAGAAATGTGTTTGAAAAGTCATATATGTAAGCTATATAAAACCTAACTTATCAGACACATAAATAAGCCATTATATATTTTAAAAAGACTTTTCCTAATGTTACTAGTCAATTGTTGTTGGCTATCAACCAATTTATAAATAAAATATTATTGTTATTTTGAATTTCTAATCTAGTAGTTGACGTTATAAGTAGCAATAGAATAATTGCCCTTGAGTTGGAATTTTTTAAAATTTCCAAGCTATTAGCCGACTTGTAAGAATTGTTAGTCAATGTATAGGTCTTAATTTAAAATCAGTCAATTGTTGTATAAATTCAACTTTAATTTATCATAATTTTTTTATATGAACTTTATTTTTGAGTAAATACCTAACATTGAAAAGCTCTTTCAATCTATTTTCAAGTGTTTATATCAAAATTTCATACAATTTATGAGATATGATTAAAATAGTGACCAAAGGTTAAAATGAGATTTTAGATAAAAATTCATATCTTATTATTATTTTTATTTCAAACAAATAATTTGAGAATCAAAATGTCTTGAACTAATAAATGTTAATATATATCATTGAATTTTACATAAAACTTTTAGCTTGTGATATATACCTTCTCATTATTTTATCTGATAAATAAAATTATTAGACAAAAATAAAAATTTAAAGATGAAAAAATTTTACATCTGATTAAATCAAACTTTTTATAACAAGGTTCAAGAATTTATTGGATTCCAAATTTATCATGTTTAAATTAACAAAAATTAGTTCACAACCTTACCTATGGTTAATTTTATTTAAAACCAAAAGAAGTGCCTTCTTTTTTATTTTTATTTTTCCCTTTTAAAACATAATGGAGCAAGGGTTTGAAATGCTACCTGTGAAATGGGCATAAGCAGACATGGGGAATGAGGTGTGCACTCACGAAATGTGGAAGGGAATGACAGAGCAACTTCATTCATACAATGTGTGCTCAGTTGAGCCTGATTTCCTCTCTGCTGAAGATTTTAGTTTCCCCCTTGTAATGTATCATCAAAGAATATTCCTTTTGATGGAATTTTTATACGTCATTCCTGCCTCCCTCTTTACTAAGTCAACCAAATCTTCAAATATCTGTGTTGGTGTTGCTTGCAGCAGGAGAAATTGTGCATCCAGCTAGCAACACTTGTTCAAACTTAAATGCCCCACTTGCTGTCCTGTATCAAATTTCAAGCAAAGCTACTGTACATGGAAACTTGCAAATTTTAATCAAGGGGTCATATCTTTAATTTCTTATTGCAATAAGAGATGTCGCTGAGCTGTACCCAAGACAAATTTTTCTCAGATAATCCTAGTGCATTTATGATTTTACCTCTCAATTGTAAACCAGAACAGGAAGGACAACATTTTCAGAAGAATTTATATGTACTGTTCAATGAAAAGCTCGACTCAACTTGAGAAATTTTCGATGCCAGTAAATTATTTGTTTGACATGACATGATAAATAATATTTCAGTGATTCAGTGGTCGAGTTTCAGCCCATGAATCAGAGAGTTGTCGTCTCTCTGTTTAACCCATTTCAGAGAACTCTGTTCTGTATTTACTTCTAATTAGTTTTTCTGTTTTTGAAGTTTGAGGTGATCTTTCATTCTTTCTGGCAGAGTTTTTTCTTTTTTTCTCCTTTACTTTTAATGTAGATATGAGGAACGTGGAGAAATTGTTATAAGGATTCTTATGGGACCACTTTATAATGGGGCACTATTCTGAATGAGTATGCAATTTCCCCAGAAAAATTCTCTACCTTTAATATTTCCCTTGTCATAGCAGCCAAGGTAGTTACCATTAATACCAGAAGGTTTTGAACTTGGTTATCTAATTTGTAACATATTTCAATTAGTCCAACCAATACAAAGTTAAGGGTTCAGTAATATTATCTTTTTTGCTATTTTGGTGAGGTAATATTCAAGTCAATTTGCGTGTATCTCAACTAATTTACCTTTAAATTCAATTAAAGACAAGTCACCGTGACAGAACTGAAGTGATTGATAAGAAAATGCCTTGCGGCCTCAAAATGCATATATTTTATATAATTACAATGAACCCAATAGAAATCTAATGTCTTCTCAATTCAACCGTAAAAGTGCAGTTCTGGAATGTTACAAATAAAGCTTAGTCTATGCTTTTTCCTTTACTCTAAGCGGACTTCATACCACTGAACTGAACCAACTTCTCCATCAATTTGCAGTTCACAAACAGACCTTACCAGGAAGGAAACAGCTTCATCAATGGTGTCATATCTCGCAAGATCAGGAGGAAGGGTCTTCCCAGGCCAGTTTTCAAGCCAATTTTTCAATGTAGCCTTCAACTCTTCCTCAGTTACAAACTTCTCATCCTCCCCTGGTTCTAGCAGTACATAAGTTTCAGTCCTCTCATTTGCCCTTCTCCTCCTCCTCATTGCACAAACCTGATGTCAAATTGTATGTTAAAATTAAATCAGACAAGATAA
The DNA here is from genome assembly GCA_032878935.1 of Erythrophleum fordii. Classification (NCBI taxonomy): domain Eukaryota; kingdom Viridiplantae; phylum Streptophyta; class Magnoliopsida; order Fabales; family Fabaceae; genus Erythrophleum; species Erythrophleum fordii. Next base: position 19,535,149 of record JAVQMF010000045.1, read on the forward strand.
CGGACTTGGAAGCAGCTAGCATAGCAGCAAAACTAGAATTTGGAAGAGACTAGATAGATTATAGAGGAAATTTAGTTTTTCATCCTTGGAAGATACACTGGTCAACTATTTGTTCTTTGAAAATTTTTAACTCATTAGTCTCTAGAGTTTGTTTGACTGATGGAAAATTAACAAGTGACAAGTAAAGAAATTTTAAGAATTAAATCATGTTCAATACTATATAGTTGAGGTATGTATATTCAAAAGCAAAAAGTACATCTCGTCTAGATTTTACCTTCACTGTACTTGTGCAATCACTTGCCACTCGAGGCAATCTCTGATGGATTGAAGAACTGAGACATTGAACTAGGCTTGGTGCTGTTGTGTGAAGTATTGGACTCCCAATATGGTAATTTGCTGCTTCTTTAGCTGCAAACAATCATTTGAACAGAATACCTTGATTCTTCTTAAATTTGTATACAGGCATTTTTTAGCAATTAGAGTATGCCGTTAAGCAGAATGGATGAAAAAACAAGTTTACATCGCTCCCATCAATGTTAATTGAATATAATTGACCAGTGAATGTTAAGGCTATTTCAGAAGTAGATGCAACAAAGGGTGGTCGTGGAATAAGAACCAAACAAATCAAAGGCAGAAAGATGAGTTGAGAGCTTACAGCAGAGGGAGCGAACTCTAAAATAGAAGAACTGATTATTCAAAATCCCATCCATTGCTACTCTTTTGCCTAAACAACATTCATTTTCCTTTAGTTTTTTGCACGGAGTCTCATGTTCTCATCCGGCCCTGTATCAATAACCATCACAAACTCTGCAGAACTGGAGATAACTTCCTCCATCCTCGGTTTTTCAATTACCCTCACAATTCATTGTATTTTCAACTCTGCCCTTCTATCGTGAAATTTCTGTTTACATATCTAATTCTAAGAGTAATAATTAATTAAATTTCAATTTTAATAACACTATAGCAACTCACTAATCTCTGTGGGAATATTTAAATTTGTCTATCAAACCAATTATATATTTAAATTTGTCCATTTTTTTTTTTGTTATTCATTTTATTTTTTTAATCTTCTATTTATTTTATTTTTTATCAAAATAAAATGAGAATGAGCTTTCTTTTTTGTGGAAATAAAATAATTAGTATCAATCTTTGTTTATCAAGAGAGTCTTCCAATTTTATTTATTTTTAATGCTTAAATGTAAATATTGAATTGTACATATAATTGGTTGATTTAAGGGAACATCATATTTAAAAAAAAAAAAAATTTGAACGAAATTATTTGATCTTTCACTGTTTTATGAATTATTAGAAAAATAAAAATAATCATTACAAAATACATGCTTCTACCATAATATTATCGATTAGGCGATTTTTCTTGGTCAATAACACTTTGTTCGGGCCCAAGGTCAACAAAACAATTAGTGATGAAAACCTGTGTGTGGGCTGGGCCTGGCCCAAAAGAAGCGCAAGAAATGGGCTCGCCGTGCGGCGCGCTAGCGGGAGGTTGCTGGCAATGGCGCGAAACGCCACCCTCAGTTCGTTAACGTCGTTTTGTCTGCTTGTCTTCTTTGGTGAGTTTGTTCATCTCTTCGTTACGAAACAGATAATTCCCCGATATCCTCTCTTTGACTTCCCCTTTTATCTTCATCTTTATCTCCCTCGTCAAACCCTAGTTTCCATCTCCCTTTCCTACCCTGATTTTTCCTTCTCTTTTTCTCAGCATTGCTCCTTAATTCTCTTCACCATTTTCATTCCCTTTGGAATGCGCGTCAACTTTTTTTGTTTGTTTGTTTCTGGGTTCTTTCCATTGACCTCCGTCTCTCGCCAATTTTGTGATTGAAGTGAATCAATAATACTTTGAGGAGGCTATTGGTTTCATGCAACGGGTCTCCGAGTAAGTTTTGATTTCGTGGATTTTATTCGGTCATTTTACCCTAGGACACAATTCTTGTAGCTTTTCTTCTCTGATGATCAACGACACTGAAGAAGTAGAATTTATCCACATTCATGTTGTGAATTTGTGATGACGCATATGTTGGCTTTTTACATAATTTGCATGATCAACACATTCAATGTGAAGATACTTCTGGAACTTTGATTGATTTTATTGTAATTTCGAGATACTATCCAACCCTTGATGTTCCTCAAATCTTCTCTCCTTGTGTCTCGTGCGCAGCCTACGTTAGAGTCTTAATGTTTTTTTCCTTTTTGTGGTTATTGTTATGCCTAAGCAATCATCCCCACTAAAATATGTTTGTGAGGATTATTGCTTAATTTAAAATTTTAAAAATTTAAAAATCATCCCCTTTTCCTTTTTCCTTAACACAGCCCGCTACTTTAATTTAAAAATGTACATTATTTTCCTTAAAAAAAAAAAGCCCTGCATTAATCTCTTCAGCAGCTATAATTACGCATATTTTAATCAAAATATCTTTTTATCTATTATTTATATATATTTGGTCAATAGTAAAATAGTTAATTTTATTGAATTTATAATAAATTAAATTTATAATTTTTAACACAAAATAAAAATATTGAAATAAAAGTTTGAAAAATATTATTTTTTAATAAGTTATATTTTTAGAAAAAGAAATCTATATTATTTGTGAGGATATTTTGATCATATTTTAATTTCAAGGAATTTGTATATATTTTTATACAATAGAAGGAAGAGTTGTATATTTTTAATAATTTACACTTTGTTTTTTGCCACAATTGTGCACAATGATTTGTTGATTCTCATTTTGCCACAATTGCAGTTTAATGTGATGCTTCTCTTGCTTTTGCAGAGTGATAATCCGTTTATGAGGTATGAAAGGTAATTTTGAGTACCAAAAATAATGGCTGCCTTGGATCATAGAGATGAGAAAGGAAGTGGCAGGAATCTCGAAGTGCATTTTGAACTTCCTGAGGATGATGATCACTTTATTTCTCGCCGAAAACAGTCAAGGTCTTCGCTAGAATCAGTCGTCTTGGAAAATAATGAAAATGGTATAGATACCTTCGAATCTAAGCATGTTCGTAATGAGCGTCCAACATCGACATATTCAATTGACTTTGCTTACCCATCTCCTGTTTGGAGCTTTCAAAGTGCGTCAGTTACACAATGTCCCCCAAATCAAATGATGGCTCGACCTGGCTATGACCCGAAGAGAATTCCTTTGTCTATATTTTCTAGTAAACCTACAAATCCTTTGGGATGGAGTCATACCTCAAATGAATCACTATTCAGTTTACAGGCAGGAAACAACAGTTTTTCAAGGGATCATTTTTTTCCTGGGAATAAATGTGTAGAATCGCCCTGGCCTGACGAATCAATCATCAAATCTGTGGCACTGCATCCTGTTGAAGAGGTGGTCCCAAGCAATTATGCTGACATTGGGATGCACTCAGATTCAGTGTTAACAACAGATACATCTGAAGAAACTGCGGACTTGGTCATGGTAACGCACTGTGAATCAATTGAAGCATTGGCAGAAAGTGCAAAGGTTGTGTTGCGTGAAACTGCAGAGGATAATAGTAAAGACGCAACGGCCCCCAGCGAGGGGGCTAAGAATATCACCAGTGTAGTGTCTTACCGCTCAGAAGACAGCCTTATGACCGTTCAATCTTTTCAATTGCCTGTGTAAGCTCCATCATGTCTTGCTTTTATGCAGAAATGTGCCATACTTCTCAGTTAGGACCGTATAAATTAAATGCAAATCTACAACACTGAGCATGTGCATTTTCTTCATGGATTACTTAGCACATTCACTAATACCCTTCAAATATGGTTGACATCAGGCTAGTGAAAAAAGAGGGAAAAACATGGTATGCCATTTCATCTTGTTGTGGTTGATGGTACCTGAGTTCATTCAAAGTAAAGACACCTATTCTTCTAGACCTCTTTAATGTTTGCTAGTAAAATATACTGTCCGGTATCATAGTTTTGGAGGTTTAAAATATCTTCTGCTAGTCAGTGACTAACACATACTATGTTATGCTGATAATTTGTATAAACATTAGTGTAGTAATTTAGTATGATAGATTTATAAGGTGTAGAATTTAAACAAATTATATGTGTTCCTTCATGGCCAAGTTGCTCAGGGTTTGTAAATTGAAGAATGTAGTGAATTCTATGACGAGCCATACATGATTATGCTGAATGTTTGCACACTGAATGAGAAATTTGTATCTAGTTTCCCAAAGGAGAAATCATTATGCTCCTTAAGTATCATACTACCATAGGTGGATTTAGAATTTATGTGTTTTTCCTTTGTTCTTCGTAGTGATTTGATTTTAATTATTTTAATTTGGGAAGAGAGGGTGTGATTTCAAACTATTGACAGTACGTTTGTTCTTGGCTTCTTTCAGATTGGCAGTTGAGGGTGGAAGAAATAGTTCAATAACAACAAAATCAGAAAATCAGGAGCTAGAGAAGCCATTACGGCCTCCTAGTCCTAGAGTTGAAACAGCACCAAATATTCCTGGTCCAAGAAATCGGTGGTATTACTTCTCTTGTTGTTCACGATGTTGTTGAGACTGTGATTACAGAAATCTCAGTTCTTGGATATGAATTCTTAAAGTACATATAAAAATTCTCATATCCAAACTAAGAAAGGTAAATTTATAATTACCCATCAAGTTTGGATATTTGTCTATCCCTATTCCCAATGAAGAATCTGTTTCCTTATGCGTCTCAATTATATGTTTGGTAGGATAGGTTTTAGCAGCGAAATCCGCAAACCATTTCCCATAAAAACACGCACACTTCCCACTTTGCCGGATTAAAAATATTGTGTCCTCATCATATTTTTAATAAAAACACAAGATATTGATGATTAATAATATATGAAGTTGAATTATAAAAAATATTTATGTATTAATATTTCTACTAAAAAAATTTAATAACAGACTATTAAAAATTCATTTAAGTTTTGTTACGTCACATACATAAAAATACAAAGCATTTAACCAGCCCCAAATTAGCCGTCCAGCTCTCATATCCATTTCATGCTTCACAATTCCTTCTTCGTTACGCTTAGATATTAGTATTACATCGAGTTTTCCCTTTGAGTGTATTTTGGTACTCGTGTAGTAGTGTGTTTTTATTTATATTTTATCATGTAATTTAAACTATTTTTTCGAAAAAGAGATTTATAATTTAGTTTTAAATAATAATTAAATTAGATCTTATAATTTTATTATTAAAAAATTCTTTTGTTAAAATATAAATAACGATAATATTAAATTTTTCATGAAACTATAATAAGTATTTTAAAAGTGTATTATTTATTTAGTTATTATAACTTTGTATATGAGGACTTGGACTTTGAATTTTCAAGTCAAATCTGAGGGCTTCCAAAAGGCAATGCATCTGAGCCAAGGAAGAAATTCAGTGATCTAATTATAGAGAAGTTAAAAGAATGACCTGACCTCCGTTAGACCAATAAGGACGAGTCATGTCTCATTCTGCTAAACTTGAAAGGTATGATTACGCCTCGAGAACATGTTTCATCCCTTCATAAATTAAAATTATCCTCCGTAGCTGGGAGCCTTTTTTTTTTTTTTTAAGAAAAAAGAAAAAAAAAAAAAAGAGCATGATAAATTCTACAATTTTACTAGTCGTGGGACCCTTAGCTTATCTGGACCTCATGAAGCACAGGCCAACACTACCAAAAAGAAGGTGGGCCCCCTCTTATTCTGAAACATTATCCCACGTGGGTTGCTCTCTCTATGGACACGTGTTTATCTTTAAGGAATCTTTTGACACCTTTAAGCCTAACTACCAAGGACCCCTTAATTTGACGTGGCTTCATCATTTATTGACCGGCTCTGGTCCCCACTCCTACTGGCTATGTGCAGTGGACCCCCACGAAACTCTTTTTAATTTAATTTAATTTTTAACAAACATAACCATAAATTATTTTTTTAAAAAAAATTAAATAACAGAAAAGGAAAGAAGTAGATGGAAATAAAAAAACATAAAAAACAAAACAAACAAGGGAAAGGAAGGAAAACGCGTTTTCTGAAAGAACACAGTTGAAATATTCACACTCTTGATTTCTGCACTATTCCTTCCCCCTCGGCTCGCTATCTTTTTCCCTGCCTTCCTAGCCAGCAAAATTAGGGTTAGGGTTTTCAAAAAAAGGAAAAAGAAAAACCCTTTTCTTTGTCTGCAACTCAAAGGGAAGGGTTGAGGGTTTAAATTATTTGGGTCTTGAGGACCCTTCAAGGGTTTGTGAGATGTTTCCTTCTTCTTTTACTTCACTGATCAAATGGCGTTTCTTTCATAAGCCCATGTCCCCTCTGCTTGTTCTAGAATTCTACTTTCTCTTATGGATCCTCTTCACGTCTCGGGGTGACGCCTTACCGGCTGATTCAGACAAATCAGTGCTTCTTCAGTTCAAGAATTCGGTCTCCGATCCATCAGGGCTGCTTTCGAGCTGGAATTCGGCCGGTGATTCCAATCACTGTTCCTGGCCCGGTGTCTCCTGCGACTCGAATTCACGGGTTGTCTCGCTCAACATTACTGGAAATGGTGGTGGAGGTAAACGAAATTCGTTTCCGTGTTCTGATTCTGCTGAATTCCCACTTTATGGGTTTGGAATTAGGAGGAGCTGTGACGGTAGCAGAGGAGCATTGTTTGGGAAGGTTTTGCCTCTGATCAGTAAGTTTACTGAGCTCAGGATTCTGTCTCTTCCGTTCAACGGTTTCGAGGGTGAAATTCCGGACGAAATCTGGGGTATGGGCAAGTTAGAGGTTCTCGACCTAGAGGGCAACTCCATAGCTGGGTCTCTTCCTTCTCACTTTTATGGCTTGAGGAACTTGCGTGTTCTTAACCTGGGGTTTAATAGAATTGTCGGGGAGATACCAAACTCCCTTGCACGTCTTGGAAGTTTGGAAATTTTGAATTTAGCTGCGAATGGCTTAAATGGATCTGTTCCTGGGTTCATCGGTAAGCTGAAGGGGGCATATCTATTGTTTAATCTGCTTAGTGGGCCTATACCACTTGAGATCGGGGAGAATTGTGGGAAGCTTGAACATCTGGATTTGTCAGGTAATTTCTTAGTTCAGCGAATTCCAAGCAGTTTGGGAAATTGTAGTCAATTACGGACACTTTTGCTGTATTCGAATTTGTTGGAAGAGGTAATTCCTGCCGAGCTTGGTAAACTTAAGAGGCTTGAACTGTTGGATGTTTCAAGGAATGCTCTAAGTGGTCCGGTACCTCCGGAAATTGGGAATTGTTCTGAGTTGTCTGTCCTTGTGCTATCAAATCTTTTCAATCCACTTCCAGAAGTCAACAATACTGCGAGGGAATCTTCACAATTGGTTTCTATAAATGATGAATTGAATTATTTTGAAGGTGCCATGCCTGTGGAAATTACGACCCTTCCAAAGCTGAGAATATTATGGGCACCAAGGGCAACTCTGGAAGGCAGTTTTCCAAGTAGGTGGGGTGCTTGTGATAACTTAGAGATGGTCAATTTGGCTCAGAATTATTTCACTGGGGAATTTCCTAATCAGCTTAGTGGCTGCAAGAAGCTGCATTTTCTTGATTTAAGCTCAAACAACCTTACTGGGGAGCTTGCTGAAGAACTTCCTGTTCCCTGTATGACTGTGTTTGATGTTAGTGGGAATATCTTGTCTGGTTCAATTCCTGAATTCTTTAATGGTACTTGTCCTTTAGTTCCTTCCTGGAATGGCAATCTGTTTGAACACGACAATGTGCCAATTCCATATATGTCCTTTTTTTCATCAAAGGTTCACGATGGATCCCTTTTGACATCAGTGGGAGAAGTTGGTCTTTCAGTTTTTCACAACTTTGGGCACAACAACTTTACTGGCATGCAGTCATTGCCGATAGCACATGACAGACTGGGGAAGAAAATTGTTTACGCATTTCTTGTTGGAGAAAACAAGCTTACAGGGCCATTTCCTACCAGTGTATTTGATAAGTGCGATGGATTAGATGCATTGCTCTTAAATGTCAGTTATAATAGGTTATCTGGCCAGATTCCTGCAAAGTTTGGTGGAATGTGCAGGTCACTAAAATTTTTGGATGCATCTGGAAATCAGATTACTGGACCAATTCCTGTTGGTTTAGGGGATTTGGTATCTCTTGTTGCTCTGGACCTCAGTCAGAATCAGTTACAAGGTCCGATTCCTATCAGCCTTGGCCAGATGAAAAATTTGAAGCTTCTTTCCTTGGCCTCTAATAACTTAACTGGCTCCATTCCTAGAAGCCTGGGGCAGTTGTACTCTTTAGAAGTCTTGGATCTTTCTTCAAACTCTCTTACGGGTGAGATTCCAAAGGGTTTTGACAACTTGAGAAATCTGACAAGTCTTCTGCTCAATAACAACAAACTTTCTGGACATATTCCTACCGGTTTGGCTAATGTCACTACACTCTCAGCATTTAACGTGTCCTTCAATAACTTATCTGGATCCTTGCCATCAAATAGTAACTTGTTGAAATGCAGCAGTGCTGTTGGGAATCCATTTTTGCGTCCTTGCCATATGCTTTCTTTGACTGTGCCATCAACAGATCAACAAGGGCAGGTAGCTGATTCTAATTCTTATGCTGCTGCACCACCTGAAGCTACCAGCAAAGGCAGTGGGACTGGTTTCAATTCTATTGAAATAGCATCTATAACGTCTGCATCAGCCATTGTTTCTGTTCTTATAGCCCTAATTGTTCTGTTCTTTTATACCCGCAAGTGGAACACCAGGTCCAGGGTTGTTGGTTCCACAAGGAAAGAAGTTATAGTTTTTACTGATATCGGGGTTCCATTGACTTTTGAAACTGTTGTTCGTGCCACTGGAAATTTCAATGCAAGCAACTGTATTGGAAATGGAGGATTTGGGGCAACCTATAAGGCAGAGATAGCACCTGGAAATTTAGTGGCAATAAAACGTCTGTCAGTTGGACGATTCCAAGGTGTTCAACAATTTGATGCGGAGATTAAGACCCTTGGAAGGCTTCGCCACCCAAACCTTGTCACTTTGTTTGGTTACCATGCCAGTGAGACAGAGATGTTTCTTATATACAATTATTTGCCAGGTGGGAACCTAGAAAAGTTCATCCAGGAGAGGTCCACAAGGGCTGTGGATTGGAGAATTCTTCACAAGATTGCATTGGACATAGCCAGAGCACTCGCCTACCTGCATGATCAGTGTGTACCGCGAGTCCTTCATCGTGATGTCAAGCCCAGCAACATCCTGTTGGATGATGATTTCAACGCATATTTGTCTGACTTTGGATTGGCTAGACTCCTGGGAACTTCAGAAACTCATGCTACCACTGGTGTGGCAGGAACGTTTGGTTATGTTGCTCCTGAATATGCCATGACTTGTCGGGTTTCTGACAAGGCTGACGTGTATAGCTATGGTGTTGTGCTTCTGGAGTTGCTCTCAGACAAGAAGGCATTGGATCCTTCATTTTCTTCCTATGGAAATGGCTTCAACATAGTAGCATGGGCGTGCCTGCTACTTCGGCAAGGGAGAGCAAAGGAGTTCTTCACAGCTGGGTTATGGGATGCAGGACCCTCAGATGATTTGGTAGAGGTATTACATTTAGCCATTATGTGTACGGTTGATTCCCTCTCTACAAGACCTTCAATGAAACAGGTTGTACGAAGGCTTAAGCAACTTCAACCGCCATCATGCTAGCCACTAGCCCTTTGGTGAGTTTGACATAGTAATTCTTAGAAGGTATTCCCACTTGTAATTTCATGTGATTTTAGGCTTGGGTCCTTTTTTGTGGACTGCTCTTCTTAGGTTGAGTTCTAAATTGTACATTGTAATATAGTGATGGCCCCAGTTTTCGATGCTTCTTTCTAGATTAGGGGGCTTTGGTGATGAATCTGCAGAAGAATGCAGATATGTGATTTCCACGCCATACACGTGTATTCCTGTTCCATTTATTTAATAAGATCATAGAATAGAATCAGTTTCTTGATATTTTCTGTGCTGTTCTGCCGGTATTTTATTTTCTTCTTAATTCTGTTGCATTCCATGCATGTCAGCTCTCCGAATAATGTAAGAATGATTCGAAGGAACAACATTATTAACATACTTACCAGTTACCGCTACTTCTACCGGAGTAATGGTTACGAGAGGTCGAGAAGGGGAGTAGGAACAAGGGATCATCTTCCTATTTAAGAGGAAATACTCCTATCTTCATCTCCATAAATCCTTGGGAGTTTTCAGCCTGCTTTTTGTATTATAACTAATCTAATTATTATAACTAGTCTAATTGAATGTTAGTAAATTAATTATCCAATGACTAAAAGATTACTCACTTTTTAATTTGGTATTCTAAAAATAAAGTTTTTTAATTTAATTCTCCAATCAAAATCGTTCTTTTGTTAGATTGAGTCATGACCGAATGATTAGCTTATCAGTATATGACACAAATGGAAGCTCGCATGGCTGTTTTGAGCTCCTCTAAAGATGTTATTTTGTCTAATTTCACAATAGTCAACTAAACCAGCTTCCCCCAAAAAAGAAAAAAGTCTTTGAGACTTTAAATTTTGTGAAATTAGACAAAATGTTGTTTTGAGGGTTTAAAATACCCAGATGTTTATATCGTATGCTTTCATTTATACATATCGATTAAACTGTTAAGTAATCACCAATAGATTCTCTTCCGTGTAAGAAAAAATCTGATGGAGAGAGAAAGAGGAAGTAAAGTCCCAATAAAATCCATCTATGTAGACCTCTTTTTTTCTTTCTTTAATATGAGAAAAAGTCCAAATTTTAAGTGATCATAACTTTGTTTAATATAGAAACTATTTTAATTCAAAAATATTTAAAAAATTAAATCAAGAGAATTTATTTTTTAAAAGATCATATTAAGAAAAAAAAAATCATTCAAAGACTAAATTATTTTGTGAACATTTTAAGATTGCAAAATGATATTTACCTAGGGAATTAATATTTCATTTTTGCAAGTACAAAATGGAAATATTTTCACTATTCATGGAGAGACATAAGGAAACTATGGTTCGTCGATTCCAACACTAGATAATCAAACAATCAATTCCTATGGAATTGTTTATAGATTGAAACCCTGCATACTGTACGGTGTAACGTCCTTCCCCTTCAGAGTAGATTTACGTGTGCCAAAAAGTTCCATTTATTATTTAAAGAAAATAAAAACCACAGCGGCCGTTGTTGGCAAAATATCACTGACAACCTCAAATGTTTGGAACTTTGAATTCAGGAATATATACCAAGTTTTGTTCACCCTGAACCCACAACAAAATAGGTACCTGCATATCAAATCGCAGCACTCTTGAGCTACGAAACTAACAGAAAAGGAACAGCGAACAAAGTGGAGGAATACCACCAAGGAATGATAACATTGTCCCCTCATACTAAAAGTTAGCTTTCACAACAATAACAGAAAGAACAAGGAAGAAATTAGATCCTACATAATATCTAAGACTTGAGATATCGCAGGGAACTTCCATGTCCAAATCAAGGGCCAAATTTTAAAAGGAACCAAAGAGAGTATCGATGTTATCGATTACTCATCATTGGCTCTTTTAGCCTGCCTCACATTTTAGTGAGTTACAAAAAGCTTGGACTAACAACAATATGCTTTAATGGGTGATCCACATCACCGCCACCGGCATGCTTAATGAACTCAGCCGGCGTGAGAAAACTGCCGTGACAAACACACAGTATCCTCACTTCCTCGCCTTTCCTGTACCTGTAAAGAAACCCTTGTACTTTCTTTCCATTCGGACCCTCACCTTTGGTAGACACGCATGGCATATATTCCAACAACTTCCTCATCATATCTTTGGTCCTGTTTTCGGGTGATACAAGTATGCTAGCCTGATTCCTCATTGTAATTGTACTACTCTTGCCTGATTTTTCCGCAGTTGGTGCTCCTGAGATGACTGATGATTTCTGCTCGCCATCTAATGACGACTTAGCACCAGCAGAGATTCCAGCATCCGGGGGTCTTGTTCCTGCAAGCAACAGAAATGGGTTAAGAAAAAAGGTGTAGCTAAACATTCAAAAATATTATATGCTAGCTTGTACTTGTGTTTCATCTACTTCCTTCCCAACTGAGGATTTCAAAGAAAAAAAGGCAGGCGGGGGCAATAGAAAGGTAGGTAGGCACTCAGGCAGAATATGCATCAGAACACAGAATGATCAAATTATTGACTGATCAAGCAAGAGACCAATGGATGACAAAATACTGTACGATAATGCCATTATAATCTCAACGAGAAACAATAGAAGTGAAACAGGAAATATCATTGAACAATATTATAATAATCCCAACGATCAAGGCTTCAAACTGCATCAAATCATATACAAACACGTAAGTACTTATGTTCTCAGAATGTCCTTGTACTAGCGGTATGATCCGAGCAAACCAAGTTTACTACAACAATGCTGTAATTGTTCAAAGGACATGCCTACTCAAGTCCCTTATCAAAATAATTATGACCAGAAACCTCGGCTTTACTTCTGGGCATAATAGGAGATAAGGCAGTTTCTGAAGGCAACAAATCTTAAATAAGAAGAGCAGCCACCAAATGGAAAGGAAGACAAGAAGAAACAGCTTTGCCAAGACAGCATCAGCAACAACATACCCAGATCGAGATATTTGTTTGTAGAGGCAAGGATATTATGAATTTAAACACTGGTTTTTTTTAGTTGTGAAACTCAATGCAAAGAGAGTTGTGAACCAAATTTCAAACAACCTTGTGATGACTATTTATTTCCAATTTGCAGGTCATGAAGTTGAACACAGGCTTCGCTAATGTTTAGGTAGATTTTCTCCATGTAGAAATCAAAACCCCATTTCTTGTACTAAAAATCTAAAAGACCCCATGAAGCTCCTTTGTATGTTAAGTGATTTTTTTTTTTGGGCTTTCTTATGAAACCTCAAAAAAAAAAAAAACCAACAACCAGATCGCAATAAACACCCTTTGTCAGTTTTTGTAAGTAGCCAGGACAACATTTCCCACTTAGGATAGTGTGCTCTCCCCAAAGAAGCATTCTGAAGAACTATAAGACAGCAAAACAATTTGTAACCATCTTAAAGGTTATCTCTATTGTGAAGTAGCCCTCAGAGCATTTTTAAAACAACAGAATACAGAAGCCACAATTCAATTAGAAAAGATGTCTTTTCCAATTGTTCTTTTTGTGGGGTGGGGGGGGGGGGTAATCACATGAAAAAGATAGACTTCAAAAGTTTGTTAAGAGTTATGCCTTATCTTCATATTTTTCATCTCAATTTAGCAGATGGGTATTATTAACCTTCCTTTAACTGGAGAACAAATCAATGAAGAATCAACTCATCTTCCAAAACTCTTTTTCACTTTGATTAAACGCCCTTTTGGTCATTTTAAGGGAATTCGTTTCTTTCTTCAGTTGTTTTTCTGTCCTCAAAAACAACCCCCCCCCCCCTCTTTAAACAAAAAAAAAAGGAAGTTTCAAGAGATATGAAGTTAACCCCTTCATGGTCCTTGAATGAAAAATGTTACATAATCTTCCTACTAAATTATTTCAACTTCATAATAATTTAGTATTTTTAACACCCACTCAAATTATGATTAATTTTACTTCTCATAAATTAATGATATAAGAATAACATTTTTTTTCCAAAGCATTATAGAGCGTGAATAATTTTAGCGCACATAGTTCTGATCAGTGATCCGGTGGCTAGTACATTCAACAAAATGTAGTCCAAGAGTGTCTTGTCCCTCACCCTCTCTTCCAATTTTTTTTTTTTTAAAAAGAGAATCCCATTCAAAGGACGAGTCAAGGGGAATAGACATTCCGAGAAGGCTATACAGTAATTTCAAACAATCGAAACATAGATTAATGAAGCAATCTGACACACACATGAAATTTTTTTTTTTTTTCAAAAGAAAAAAGGCAGAGTGATTCCACGGCTGCTCGAGGTCAAAACAGGAGAAATAGAGTCAAAAAAAAAAATAGCGACTTTTTGGGCTGAAACCTTGTAAGATGCTAAAAAAATGGGCATACAAAGGAGAGGAAAAAAGGACAAGGAATCAAGCAAGCAAATGCAAACGACTTGAATCACCAAAAAGGGTTAAAAATATTAGAATAGTAATTAATTAAATTACTAATTCGTAATTACCTGAAGCTGGTGGATTCTCAGATTCTGAGATCCCCTCAGACCCATTGGAAGCCTTGGACGATGATAGAGGACCAGGAGGTGGTAAACCACTAGAAGAAGAACCTCCACCGCCCAACGACGTCGTTCCCAAACCAGCAAAGTCACTCAAACTCGGTGGAGCATCCTGCTCAACGACAACGTCGTCTTCTCGATTTCGTCCCCTAATGGCCTTCAAGTTCCTCTGCTTCTCCGACCGCTTCCTCCTCGCTTCTAGCCTCCTCAGTGTCTGCAACTCCTTCCTCCTCCTCCACTCTTCCTCCGTCTCCGTTGGAAGCGAGCACGTCCTCATCAGCGAACTACTACTGCATCCCATTGGTATCCCAATCGCCATCTCTTCATCTTTTGTAATTGGATAATGAGTCATAAATTCCGGTATCGACGAAGTGCGTTTTATCTTCTTCGCTCTTGGGTCCACCCCAAAACGACCATTCATCGACAGCCCAAGACTCAGCTCCAACTCCTCCTCCTCCTCGCTTGCCACCTCCAGCTTCACCTTCACGGGCAAGGGATTCACGGACATAAATCTCCGCAACAGATCTGGCGGGAAATTACTACTCAAAGAGGTTGGAATGTGCCTCTTTCCTCCATCCCCAACTTCCGCCATTGACGCAAAAAACTGGCCAAATTAAGACAAACCCAGAGGGCTGAACATCATAGAAGGGTCAAATTATAGCGCAATTTTGTTGTGGGTGATACAAATAACTGGAAGTTCATTATAACCCCCCCGGGAAGAAAAGAGCTTGCAAGTTGAAAGCTTTGTACTTTTCACAGAAAAAGCAAATTCAGACGTCGTTTTGATTCGACCTGGGAACAGGGATTCTGCATTTTTTCGCAGTTCCCCGGTAAAAACCTTTCACTCCAGACGCAGACGGGCTTAATAGTAAGAGGGAGAGGGAGAGGGAGAGAGAGAGAAGGCGAAGGTATCCACTATCAAGAATCAAGGGAGGGGATTAAAGAAAAGTATTGAAAAACCGTAAGAAATAAAAACCAAAAATGGGCTTCAAAAGCCGTAATTACCCTCCGTGACGTAAGGGAGCCTAAGAATTCGACGCGTGGGGGTGTAAAGCTCGGGGAGGAGATGACGTGGCAGGAAGGCCAGATCTTAAGGTAACGCCCACGAGGTGTCTGTAGCTGTTTGTCTTTTAGCGAAGGACTACTTTTGTTGGGATGAGGTTCTTTTGTCCACGTGTCTCAAGAGGATTAAGTGAACTGACCCAATTGCCACGTGGTTGAATGACAAGGCGAAACGTTTGTACCAGCACATGACCTTGGGCCGAGGTCTTCTGTTTCTATTTTTTCTTTTTTTAATTATATGAATACTATTATAATATATTTTATATATTTAAAATACATTTAAAAAAAATAACATTCGTTTTATTTTTTAATAATAATATAATAAATATAAAATATTCATAAGTATTACATGTTTGTGTTTTAAAAAAGAAAAAAATTATATATAATTATTTATATTTGCATTATTAGATTATTCAATTAAATTACGATAAATTTATAATTTTTTAATGACAATAGGATAAATATATGTTTTTTTGCAAACAAATAAATAAAATTGTAATTAAAATATATACTTATCATATTATTATAAAAATATTATATATTTATTATATTTTACTTAAAAATTTTTATAATACTGATATAAATAATTATACTTAAGTCTTTTTTAAGAAAAAAAATATATAAAAAATTACACTTAAATTTAATTCTATTTAAAAATCTGATATATTGAAGAAAAAATTAAATGTAGATTTTTTTTAAAAATGTAATAATTATATAATTTTTATAAATAAATATTTATAATTTTTATAATTTAATATTACATAATTATGTCTTTTAGATAAACCAAAAATATTTAAAAACAAAGTATTGCCTAAAGTCGACTCCTGTACCAAACTAATCCTAAAATTGAAGTGACATAAGCATATGCGCTTTACAAAAAACATAAAATAAAAAAAAAATGATTGAAATATTAAGGTCTTAGTGGGAAGCAACTAACGCCAACTAAGGTGTGTGTAAGTTAAAAACAGAGATTAATATGTTGAAAGTTGAACCACTTGATGAGTGACGATATGACCTCAACTTGCCCACTTTGATCATTTTACTTGGCGACAGTTTTGCATTACGTGTGATTCCAAAACCCATTTGTTGCTTCTGTGCACGTAGATTATTAAAGAAACAAGCTAAAACGTTAATTAATAAATAATCAGTAACTCAAAAATAAGTTTCAGTTAAAATATATTTAATATACTTTATTTTTATTTTTTAGTTACATATCATATTTTTTGATAAACTAAATCTGTTCAAAAAATTTTTTATTTTATACAGTTTATAATACTGTATGCTTTAAAAAAAAAAAATCTCTTCTTTATTAATAGTTAACTTTTTATTTCAAAAAATAAAACTTTTGAAGTATCTTTACTATTATATTAAGAATATAAGTATTGTCTTGTGTTAGGGGTTAACATTGATTTAATTATATTTATTATTTTATTAAGAATAAAATTACAGTTTTACATTGCATAAATAATTTTTTAATGAAAATTTGAAAGAGATATTTTTATAATATTAAAAAGATATTAAAGGAGTTTACTATTATTTTTCTAAAAAAGTATTCAATATAATTTAAGCCAACAAAAAAAAAACAAAGCTGAATTTACTTTTCGTAGTAGCATATATAATACGCATTTCGACGTTCACGGCACCAATTCTAGTGAAATTATTAAGGTTGTGCTGTATACTATTTAAGAAAAAAAGCTGTAATGTGATATCTAGTTGTTAGAGACGTTACTTTTAGGGAAGTCCTATGTATCCCTCCTCGACACTGTCAATATACACAGTAGAGAAGTCCTACGTAAAACAAAATCGTAGATCTCCGTTTTTCTTACCTTTTATTTTATATATATTATAGTTTTAGTCTAATTAATGCCCTCATCGTGATCGTGGCGTAATGGGGGGGGGGGGGGGGGGGGTGTGTTGTGTGTGTGTGTGTGTGTGTATTTATATGCGTATATTATCTCATATTTAAAATTTAAGATGCAACATTAAGATGATGACAGACAAGAGTATTATAACAAGTAAATTTAAGTTGTTAAAATACTTGGGAGTCATATAGGATTGTTTTGTTATTCATCTTAATAATATTAGATAAAAAAAACGTTTGACTAATTTTTAGAAGTTGAAAGGCTAAATTCTAGCTAAATGAAATACCTTATATGAAATATATAATAAAGTTAAAGAATTAAATTACAATAAATAATTTTAAGATATAAAAGTAAAATTTAAAATAAAATTAAAGAATCACATTAAAATAAAATAAATTTAAGGACAAAAGTAAAATTGTGGTAAAAATAAAGAATTAATTTTTTCCCTAATTTTTAAAGTGAATTTGTTTTTATCAACTTTTTTTGCCAGTCAATACTTAAATTCATTAATTTGTTTTTATCATTAAAAATGATTTAATCGCACTCTCCTTTATATTTTATTATAAAACTATACATGAATTCATTAGAATTAAAAAAAAAAAAAGCGTTGCAACCTTTTTATTTTTTCAAAATATTCCCATATTTGTTACTTAAATGATTGAGCTTCTATTACCACGACTCCATTTTTCAAAGGGAAGGAGCAGGCTTAAAACATGATTGTTATTTTTCTTGTTAATTTAATTTTGAAGGAAAAACCGTTATAGCGCAGCAAGTTGTGTATTTAATGAAAATAAAAGAAAGAAATATGGTAATTAATTCTTACTTATTACATGTCTATTGACTCTTGATAACATTTTGTTTTCTCTTCATGATAATTAAAAACCCAATCATATAGATCATATGTATATAAATAATTTGATAAAAAATAATTTTAATGTAATGTATCTTTTAGTTTTAAATTGTTAAATCTTGTTTGTTTGTGCTTCTTGAACCTCAAAAGTTAATTATTTTTTTAAGAAATACTTGTTTTTAAATTTTGTGGTATTTTGCAAAATCTCTACAAACAAAGAGATTATTTTTAAGTGTAGTAGTAGTTTTTTTGCTGTGAAAATTAAATGAAAAATTGTTATTTCTTCTTTAAAAACAATAGCAAAAATACTTTTTTTTTAAGAGGTAATTGTATCCCTATTCAAAAATATTATTATTATAACTATTTTTAACTATTTTTATCGAACCTCTATTATAAAGTCAAACCCTTATGTGTCCTTTTTCACAAATTGATAGTTAAAAGCACTTATTTTAAGATTTACTAAACACAAATGCTTCTCAAATATTAATAAAAATGTTTAGCAATTGATTTTGCTAAATATAAATTGTTCTGACTCACAACACTTATAAAATTTTATTAAAAATAAAATTTTAAAAAAAATAAAGAATCACAACAATCTCATACAACTTCATAAACAAGAAAACTACGTAATTAACCTAACTTTTAAAAAAAATGGCCTATTCTAAAGTAATATATGTATAAAAAATGGAAGAAACTAACATTATTCATTGGCTTTAGAATAATGCGGCGCACTTCTTCTTGGACTCCATGCACTTTTTGTTTTCTTTTTAGTTTCTATGTAATTTCTTTTAAAAAAGAAAACTATGCAAGCTTATTGGTAGGTCCCAAGATGCATCTAGTTTAAACAAAATTGTCAAGTTGGTATTATATATGAAATACATGAATTAAATATAAAAATTATACCAAGAGCACTCTTTAAAATATTTTGATACTTTATTTACTTAATATTCTAACTAATTATTAAATAATTTTAGATGTTAATTAGATAGTTAACTATTAAAGTGTCATCAAAATTTGAGAGAATGTGTTCTTTTCTCCTTATAAAATGCATATCTCAATTATTTGACTTATGAATCTTACCTTTTATTATCTAGTTTTTGAAAATTTGTTTTACTTATTCTTTGAAATAAGTCCATTTGTCTCATTTTTGCTACACTTGTTCGCAGATAAAAATTAATAAATAGGGAGTTAAAAACTTATAAGATTGAATTATGTAAGAATAAAATTCAAAAATCAAATAGTCAAAACATATATCTTTTAAAAAATAAAATGTTCATTTCTTCTAGACTTTTCTTACTATACATGAGTACATTTTTTATTCATTTGTTTTCTATCTTTTGTCTTTGATATTTTTCAAATGTTCATTTGCCCACGGAAAAAAAAGTTTATTTCAATTATCTTATTGCTTATCATCCTAACGTAAAAAGTTTATGCAATAAGTATGGTAGATAGGGACGACAACGGAATAAGCTCAAGCTCTTTATTAATGGAAACAGATTTTTTGTTGCACAACTTTGTGCTGTGCAATAGAAAAACTATATAATAATAATAAAAAATGCATAACCCCCGTTTGGGAGATGGGACTGCTGCTCCCTTCAAGCTAAAGAGAATCCAAATTACTATTAATGTCCCTTTTTTCTGCTCCTTATTTCCTTTGTCATTTTTTATTGTAAGGGACAAAATTTCTTTATCCTTCTTTTACACGGGAGATTGGGAAATCCCATTATTTATAAAATTTAAAAAAGTTGGTAGAATTTCTTAAAAAAATTAAGCAAAATTTTAAAGAACTAAATATGAGAGTTAGCTAATTATGATCAATTTGGTTAAAAGATGTAATGATCAAAGAAATATAAGATATGGGTAGATGAGATAAAAAGTAATTATTTTATTTTTATTTTAAAAAATATGATTTAATGAATAAAATAATAAAAATAATAAATATTACGAGAATATTTTGTGAAACAACCAATCAAACGGAGTTTTAGTCTCTCATTCCTCTTCACGATCCTCTCTGGAAGAGATTCCATGAACCACAGAAATTGCCATCTTCCAGTGATAGTTGAATTAATGGAATGCTTTAGGTATTAATATATGAAATAAGACTAATTAGCGAGTGAGTCTCCAGTAAAAAACAATGTCCAAGATTACATAAATTTGCAAAGATTTTATGCTTGATTCACGAATAAAGAGAGAAGGAGGGGCCAAAGTTAGGAAGCAACATAAAGAATGGGAATGATGGCCTTGTATTATGTAGAAGATAAAGAAATAAAAAAGAACTCCGTATTGAAAAGGGTCTATTTAAGAAAGAAGGAAAGAAGCCACTCTACACGATAAAGAATTCAAATTCTATTAGGGATAGATCAAGTTGGGAGATAAAAGACATTTAATTTTGTATAAGATAAAAATAATTTTTATATAATTGTGTATAATATTTATTATTATTTAATAATATTTATTTTTTTGAACTTAAATTTAAATTAAAATATAAATTTTTATTTATATATATTTTTTAGTCTGCTTACCAAATAGATTTTATGCTTGATTTAGAAGACGAATAAAGAGAGAAAGATCCAAAGTTACCAAGCAATATAAAGAATAGGAGTAATGAAAAAGAAAAATTAAAAAAAAAAAAACTCATTTTAAAAAAGACTAAGAAAGAAAGAAAGAAGCCCTTCTATACGAAAGAATCCAAATTTTATTGGCAATAAATCAAGTTGTAAAATAAAAGACACCTCCAGCGTATTTAATATATATAAAATTAGGTATAAAAATAAAAATAAAAATAAAAATAAAAGTATATTTGTATAAATAAAAAAATATAATATTTTTATTTTTAATGATTGATAGATAATATTAAATAATAATTATAAAATTAAAATTAAAATTTTGTCAAATTTTTATTTTTTATTTATTTTGTTTTGCTTTATCAAGCATGTTATTGATTTTGTGTGAAGTTAAAAAAAAATTATATAGTTGTGTGTAGTATTTATTATATTATTATTATTTAATAATATTTATTTTTGAATTTAAATTAAAATAAATACGTAATCTTTTATTTATAAAATTACCTTTCCTTTAAATTCTGCGTAACAAACGGAATATAAAAAATAGAAAGAAAAGGTGAACCGTGCGAGTGAGATGAAAGGGTGTAGACCGTAGACTGTTGAATGAAGTCCCCGACGACGGAAATCTGAGGGAATCTGTGTCCGGCCAAAATCAGGATTACGTGGGTCCCAGGAGGGGGGTGATGGACACGTGGAGTTGATGGTCATGGGAGTACAGCTCAGAGGCAGGCAAGTTGCGTGGGGGTGGGTGACGTGTCTCCACAAAAGCGAATGATGTCGTATACACGTGTCATGTCAGATGGTTAGGTGTGGAGCTTCTTTACTGCTTCCACCATCTTTGAAAAGCTGTGATTGATAATGACACCCTACTACGCTACAACTGCTTTCCCCCTCTCCCTCCCTTCCTTTTTTCTCCAAACTTTTCTCTCAACTTGTCACTTTTAAATCCCTTTAATTTAATGATGTAATTTTCAAAAGATAAATTTTATTAATTAATGTCCTTATCTTTTTTTTTATTAACTAAAATGAATTTTCTACAGTAAATAAAAATATGATAACTTAATAAATTAATTGACATAAAAAAAATGTTCACGTAATCATTAATTGATAATTTAAATTTGTTCATATATTACTTTCTCTCAAATAAGATCATTTTGTTTTATTTATATCATATTATTAGACTAGATAAATTTTAAAAAATTAAGAAAAACGGTTTTGTTAGAGCAAAAAAAAAAACATATGTTCAACTTCTTATCATTAATTAAATTTTGTTAAATGATTATAATTTTACTTCATATAAAATATTATTAGGATGGACAAAAATTAAGACGCTATATTATTGATAGAGGTAATTTTTGGAGAAATAAATTAAAAGAAGAATAATTTTTTAACAGTTAAATCATTAATTTATATTTTATTTTTTTGTTAATAAACTATAATTTATGCTCTAATATAAGAAAAAATAAAAAATAATAATAATAAAAAAAACCTGCAAAAACCTCTCTAATTTTTATCATTTGATTCCACCAATTTTGAAAACGGAAAAGAACCTTTACCATTTCTCACCTCTCAAGATGTAGGTCCTTTTAGCCATTTTCTCATTACGGTATAACAAAAATTATTTGGTTAAAATTATATTTTTAGCCCCAATAATTTTATCAAAAATTTAATCTAATTCCTATATTTTATTTATTCATAATTTAATACTTAAAGTTTCAAAATATTTGTAAAAAAAATCCCCCCTGTTAAGGATCGTTATAACGCCAAACAACCCTCCACCTTCTCCTTCAAACCCTTCAATTTCGCAACAATCATCAGAGCAGCAGAAGAGAAAACAGAGGCTGCACCCCCAACCATGGAAGAAGAAGCTTCATTAAGCCTATACCACAAAGTTGAGGCCACAAGTTTCTTTCAAATTTCCTGAATTTGACGGATGCTAAAACTCAGAACGAAGATGCGCAGCGATGAACGTATATTGCAGATGAAGAAAAAAGCTAAATGACTCATTTTATTTAATTTTTGGTTCATGTGTAGAGATGGGCGGCACGTTGTTGATGACTAATCAGCCATCTAACACTGTGTCAAACTCTCATTTCCTATGTAAGATTAGACTTAACGGTGTTATCACAGTTTCGGCTTTTTTATAAATGTTTTGAAATGATAAGGACCAAAGTATAAACAACCAAAATGTAGGGACTAAATTTAAAAACTATATAAAATTAAAGGAACCGAAATATAGTTTACCCTTGCTTTTACATGAATGGAAGTCTATGACATGACAAATGATTGGGTCCAAAATAATATCTCTGTTAACCAAATTAATGAAAAATTTGACAGAGGATTATAAATTCTAGTTGAGGGAGATATTTCTCATCGTTTGAAGTTGATGGAAGTGTTTACAAATTGTTTTAAGTTATTTTCTTTTAAGAATAACATTTTTGTTGAGAAAACATCACAAGTTTAAATGCTTATTACAATTTTTTTTATAAAAATATGACATACAAAATTAAAAAGAAAAACTTAATAATATTGTAGTAAACTATAAAAAAATTTGTATGTTATATTTATATGAATGAATTTGATAATAAATATTAAAAGAATTTAATTGATTCTATATTCTTCTTTTATTTAATTAACAATATTTGCTGACATAAGGTGCATCAAAATGGAAAGAGTATATTATATTAACCTTTTTAAAATTTGATTAAATTATAAATGATATTTTTTTGGTTTAAAAGTCACACTCAACTTCTTTTAATTTATTTTTTATTAATAATTTTTTTTACATAATATGTATTTATTTGAAAAATAAAATTGTTTAAATATATTTAATATTATATTAAAAATAAAATTATATCAAAGCTTAATATCAACATAATTTTCTTTAATGTCATATTAAAAATAACATTATACTCTTATATTGCATAGAAAGATAATTTCTACCAAAATAAATAAATAACTTGAATGAGATTTTATAATATATATTCAAATGTCTCATTTTTGAAATTAAAATATATACATACTCTTACAAAAAAATTGCGAGAGTTGAGAAGAATAAAACTTAAAATTGGGATGCAACTTCAATTTCTTCATAAAGTTTAAATGTATGTCCGAAGAATGCGAGTTTCTTAGAAAGACAGCCACCCAGACTGGCCATACCATGTTTCAACATCGGACACTGTGAACTGATTTGCTAGTGGGAGTGTAGCACAATATGTCAAAAATGTTTTTTTTTGAAACAGAGAAAAAGATGCGAGTGATACAGACATGGATGCAAAATTTAATTGCAACTTGATATTCAGTTTTGCCCATCATTTCGGTCATTTCATTATCCTTCCAGCCGACAAGTCTCCCAAGACATACTGTTGGATATTCAAGTGAGCTTATTCCAAAATTTACTGGAAATTTTAAGGACAAGATTTAAATAAATTATTGGAGAAATTATACTCATTCATATTTATTTTTTATTAAATTATAATGTACTCCTAATTTTTCACTGAAACTTGTTTTCAGTTTTGAAGACGGTTTTGATTTAGGATTGGTCAAAGAAAAAGGGAGTTTGATTATGCATCTCATATCAGGTTCAGATTTTAGTTGTCAACTATTATTTCTGAGGTAATACTGATAACAATTTATGATTGTTTAAGATTTGTGGCTTTTCTTTTTCAAACAAAATGGTAAAAATATACTTTTCATTTCTTAACTTTGCATCGTGTTTTAATTTTGACTTTTAATTTTGTTTTGTTTCACTTTAATCTGTTAATTTTAAAAAGACCAATCAAGATTTTTTTTTTACTCCTAACATTATTAATTTATTTAACAAAAAATAGTGATTAAAACAAAACAATGGCTAATGACTTAATTAAACTCCAAATTTCTCTCTCCTACTCAAATAAAACAAGGATGCTGACTCATATATACTAAAATCCAAAAACCCCAAACACAAGAAATTCTTAATTGAATCTTTATATGCGACGTCGTTTGGCATCATTCTCTAACAATGGCTCTAGTGCCTCAATCTTGTTTTCTTGAGGTCACGTTCATTGTCAATTCAACCATGGGAATAAATTGATTCCCTTGCGCCATTAATGTATAACTCTTGATATCATTTGATGTAAAAAAATTAGTTTATTGCAATTCTCATTTTTAAAAGACTATAATTTTTCAAAATAGAAGAAACTTGTATAATTTTAATATTTCTTAAAAAAAAATAATTTACCCCTATTATTTTAAGGACCCAATATAGAACAATAAAAATGATCTACTTAATATATTTTCACTAGTAAATAATAACAAATACCTATAAATTATTTTAAACATTTTCTTCATTCTAATTGAACATTATGACTGTCAGAATACACCATCTTTATTTTTTGACTAAAAAAGAAAAAGGAAATCTCAAACTTTTAGTGTTTAGGCATAGTAAAACTGGATTATAGGCAAAAAAATGCAATGGAATGACTAATTCAATGTCAATTCTAGTCAAAACTGATATACCATGGAGGAAGCAACAAATCCAACATAGGCCTCTGTTTCCATAATATTTATAAATAAATAAATAAATAAGAGTGTATCCCGGAGGCTAGATCCCTACTACTACTAAACCACTAGGATCATTGCATTATAACTACAACTACTCCAACTGTGCAATTGCCATCAAAGAAACATAAGGGACTTTTGATGCTGCTTGAGCGTCGTATGAAGATTCTGCAGCCTGTGTTTGTGTTTTCTGATAACTTACCAGATAAGAGAGCCACAGTACAACCCTGTGAGGAGTATCGCCGACAATATCCGGTGTTTTCAGGCAGAAACAGCATTTTGCCTTTGTCCACTTGAACGGCCACCTCTCCCTCTCCCTTGCTGATAACCTTCACCACCACGACCGCCAGGGCCCCGACCTCTTCCAGAGAAATCTCCTAGGTTTCCATAGTCATTTCGACCAAACCCTCGACCACCACCATAAATGCCACGGCCTCTGAAGTCATTTCGAAACCCACCCCTTACAGATGGGAACCTACCTCTTCCACTATTGCTAGTACCAACTGCAAAATAATGGATAAAATTATCAACTATAATAGAGATTGGTGTTCTTACGACGAACAGTTATTCCTATGTATTTTTTCCCCCTTTTTCTAAATGAAGGATGTTATCAGTACAGGCTAGCTTCCAATTACCTCGTGTAGTAGTTCTCTTCATCTCAACTTCAGCCTGACGACCCCCAATAGTAATAGGTGAAGCCTGAAAGACACAGTGGAAGTTTTAAAATCGGAAGTATAAAACCAAAAAGACACGTGGTGGAACTTTTACCAAAAACTAAATAACTTCAGACAAGTACAGAATTAGTTTTCATGATGTAGCAATACAAATTGACAACATAACAAAGCTGATTGCTTTACCGGGCTAGAAAATCATTCAGCGTGAAATGTTCAAGGGCAGCAATGGAGAGGAAATCACGAAGTCTAAAGGCAATATATGTGTGTGACCATGTACTGAGGTTGCTCATTACGATTGTCACCAGCAAGCCAATATTATTAAACCAATCAAGTACAAATTAAAACACACTACAAAGCAGACGACTCATTCTAGCTAGAAAATAGAAATGATACTTACATCAAGTTGTAGCCAGTGTTACTCTACAAACAAAAACCATATATATCAAAAATCACTTTGAACCTTATGAAGCCTGTCGATTGGGTATTCATATTCACATATCTAATGCATGAGGAGAGTCATCAGTTTTATTCCCCGAGGATGAAGGGCAGTAGATTCCAACTTTCAAGTGCTTGGTTAACTATGTTACGCGTCCAAACAACTGGTCAGGCGATTTGAAGGGAGATGGCAAAGATCTAGTTCCCACTGTGATTTGGTAAGAGAAAGGTTATTGCCCCCCAAGTCCCCAGTTTAAAATAAGAGATAAAAAATCTAACATGTTGCCACATTACTGGCTAAAAAGGCATCCACTTGAAAGTACTTTAATCTAGGCATGGAAACAAGTTGAGCAGAAGGGTAACACATCAAAACAATAAATAGTCATCCAGCGAAAAGAAAAAGGATTGCTACTCTACAAGAAAAACTCCAATAATAAAAGCAATGGTGAGCATATTTTGATTAAAAAATAAAAACTAGTGATTTAGTGGCAAAGCAGATGGAAGGGAAAAGACCAGGAAATATATTGGCAGCGTTGAATTTCAGGGAATTTTGCATTGAAGAGCCCATAATAAGAACAACAATTAATTAAATAAATAATATGAAAGAGATGAATTTGATCCATGAGATTCATACAAGTAAAAAGGGAGAACCTTAAAAAAAAAGAAAAAGAAATTTAATGCTGCAGAAAATCTACTCTTAAGTGTGTGTGTGAGAGAGAGAGAGGGAGAGAGAGAGAGAGAGAGAGAGAGAGAGAGAGAGAGAGAGAGAGAGGATATTGGGTAACGATAGATAGTGCTATGTGTTCCCAAAATTTCATTCTAAATTCACCCAGAATACGGCTTATGACCACTTCCAGAAGTCCTCATGCACTTAATATTTTACCAAACATTGCAACCTCTCCATGTCAAACAACAATTGCTGTGATTAAGTTTAGCCATTATACTCCAGATGAACAGGTTTGTTTAACAGTTAAAGCTCAATGCTTCACATTTTCATTAATGTACTCCAAAAACTTTGCTCAATAGCACAGCAATATGAAGAACCTTTTAATCCCCACTCCAGAATAGTAAACAAAACCAAAGAATTAAGTTAAAATCCTTAATGTTGACTTTTGTCTAGACAAGAGATTTAATTTGCAAACAAAGTAAGGTCATGCACCAACGAAAAATTCAAATAATATTTTCATTGGATTTTGGAGTGCTAGTCCCTACAGCGGCATGTTCACAGGGATGGTTGAGTTTAAAGTCAATACCAGGATTGTGAGGCAAGAAGTGACCTAAATGGATGCATGAAAATTTTCAAATAAGACATGTCCTATAATTTGAGAAATGTATACAGCTTTTAAATGAGCGAAAAGGTTTCTATCCATAGGGAAGAGGGGCCAATTCACTTGTTATATATCTATCCAATTTGAAATTACTCTCAGATTCAAAAGCAGCTGGAACATTATACGTATAACTAAGTAGCATGAATAAATGACAAAATTCAAGGAATCTAAACTATTCATCAACAAGGCGTCTACCTGAATTGCACTATTCATGGAACTCAAAGACTGAAATTCAACAAAGCCAAAACAGTATCCCTGTGGCTGCAAAGACCAAAAAAGCATCTCCAATAAAGTAGCATTAGGACTGTAGAAAAAGTGGAACATGGTGATTGAAATTTTGAATGCATGATTCTCATGGTAACTACCTTATTATTTCTGACTTGGATGCCTCCTTGCTTGATGGGTCCAAATTTCTTGAATTCCACCTCCAACTGAGAAGCCGTTACATTGAAGGGCAAATTTCGGATGTAAATGGAGTACCCTTCAACTATGGGGATAAAACATGTTTGTGAGAAACAGTTACAAGTAAACAAGATATTTTAGCTTCACTCAAGCAGCCAGCATTGCAAATTGACAAAGTTAAAATGTAATTTTATATTTTATAAGTCCACATTCAAATAATCCAAACTTCCTAAACATAAGTCAAAACATAAATTATATGAAACACAGACGAACATGTACCTTCCTCATAATTTTCACTACTTTCAGCGATACTAGCACTATTTGGTTCTGTTTCAGGTTCAGGGCCTGCAGCAGATTCTACTGACTCAGCTGACTGGTTCTCAGTATCTTTAGGCACCACCTTTACAGTATTGGCAGGTACATAGACTTTACTTGATTCCGAGCTTCCTTTTAGGACTTTCACCTAAAAGAAATCTAATAAACTTAGATTTAAAATAACATATTGCTTGAAGCATAAAATCTGAATTTGAGCACTCACAATAGATGCGTAAGACTTCTTTCGAGTGTCCTCTTGGGCCGAAGAAGAAGCCAATTCTGTGGCCTGAGAAACCTCAATGCCGTTTGACTGAGACTGGGGTTCTGCAACATCCTCAATTTCATGAAGCGACTGTCTCTCATGATTAGATGGCTCATAAGCATTCTCAGCAACATTTTGATCCTTGTTCCCATGAGAATTTACAGGGTCTGGTGCAGAAGGATCAGAAACATCACTGGGGTCTGTATAGAAACGTGAAAGCCATGAATACAGTTCCCAAATAATCCTATAACTAAAGAAATGTAAACAGTTTTTTTGAATTGATCTTGCCTGGGTCTTGAGTTATAAGAACAGGAGTTGCATCATCAATTTCATTAACCGAATGCTGTTCTGATGGTTCACTATCTTCTAAGTACCTAAAAACATCATTCAGAACAAAATATCCATTGTCTTGCGGAGCAAGAAAGAATGACTGTGCAAATTGTCTTCTGAGGTTATCCTTGCCAGTCAAACATCCAGTCACCAACACAGTCACTCCATCGTTGTAAGACTTTTGAGCATCAGCAGTCTTAATCTCAGCTTTAAGGTCTTTGAAATTTAATGAAAGAATCATCTCATTGATGCCCTGCAGCAGAAAAAGACAGTGATGCCCCTTGAAATCAAGGATTGCCTAAGGTATGTCTGTATAAATTTGCAGGTCAATAAAATCTAATTGGATAAAAGCCCTATCCTTCTTAATACCATGTGAATAAAATTAATCCATGTCAGCTGTACAAAGGATAAATACGGGGAAAATTTTACCAGTGCATTTATGTCTGGTAGATAGTCCTTGCAGATAGCACTTTCTACAACTACTAATATAATTATAATTAATTACGTTAGTTATCATATGATGACATTACATTACCGTGTTCCTTTTTCCAATGAGACAGTTGAAAAAACTTTCAAAGAAAGAGATATACAGGCACCACTTTTGGATCAAGATACTTACTTGCATTGTTGTCACTGAAGCCATCTCCCCATTGGAATCAGGTCGGCTTAGCACACTAGATTCTTGATAAAACCGATAGACTAATTCTGGTGAATGGTGAAGAATATGGTAGTACTGCTCAACAAACGCATTTCCAACCACTTGGGCACTGGGAGTAGTTGGATGAGTAGCTGCTTGCATGGCCATTCTGCCAAAAAAGCCACCAATGGAAAGTCCAAAACTTGAGAACACTTGAAAACACATAAAAGCGTATCAACTAGGTATGCCAATCAATTTAATAAAATCAGTAAACACAGACTTATTCTATTAAAAAAAAACAATTCATCATGCATCCAAACAACAAGTACACACAGGATAATATACCTATATATCTCAACAAGAGATTGAATCTTAAAGATTAGCATATGAAGAAATTCAATATCCCCAACAGATATATATGTAGGAGATAAGAACCATATCACTCACAAAAATATTCATCCATTACTTCTTTTTAAGACATGCACGGTGGGCTAAAAATAAAGATATTTGGCAAGGCACGGGTAAGAATTTAAATATGAAGCCTACCTTACCATTCAAAAGCTAGCTAGAATAAAGCTGAGGGAACTTTCAATGTTATGGTACAAGTCTCTGAGTACAGCATTTTAATTTCACCAAATCGACAGGGTATCAAGCAACAAGGCTAAAGTAGTCGCTGATCCTACAATACCTCCTGACTGGCCCCATAACAAGAAGTTTGTGTTGACTGACCTTGAAATGCTGAACATTCTCATTCACACGGCTAAAACGTAGAGGTAGAATAGGCAAGATAGAGAGAAATAAAAAGAAAAAGAAGAAATGACGGGTAGATTTTGTGAGAAACATAAGTAGTCCATAATTCTGCAAAGAGAAATGGTAACATTGGAAAAAAAATAGAAATGCAAAACCCACATTCTCAAAATGAAGCAGAACAAATTTAATATATCATTAGCCACATTTCAATAAAACTTTAAGCGTGCGTTTAAAGTGAATATTGTAAGTCAAAAACAAAAAATCATAAAGCTAATATCTTGAAGGGCGTACAACATTGAGATGACTCATAACTTGGGAACCAAAGTAGCATCAGTACAATACCCAGATCCAAATAGAAAAAGAACTGAAATCTAAACCCTAAACCGAACTCATAGTTAAAAATGAAAAACACCCACTATGACTTGCAGCAAGCGAATCAAGCACTACGTACGAAAAATATTCATACTTGAGGGAAAATATCAAAGCTTTAAAAATAAATATAGTTTAATTACTATTTATAATCATTCAGCTGCCTCAGGGACCATTAACAATGTCTGATCACAAAAAAGGAAGACCCATTTTCGAATCAGCAGGAAAATGGAATCCTAACGTAAGAAAGGCATTATCTATAAAACGAAGGCCAAGCAATTGGTAGAAAAGGAAAGCGAAAAAAAAAAGGTGTACGAAATTGTTCATAGATAACACCAAATCCACTCATCACGACAATCCAAAAAGTAAATGTCGCGTACCTGTTTTACGAGAATGTTTGTCGCAGCTTGTGAGGAAGCGATTGGCGAAGAGACGAGATGAGACAGTGCGTTTGAACAGCGGAGTGGAGAAGAGGAGACGATCAGTTAGCGCACGAAAAAAAGGAAGTGGGCGAAAGCTACCCTTGGAACTGTGAATTAATTTCCCTCTTTTCCCGTAGAAGCTGGGTCAGGTGATATCTTGTACGGTTCGTGAGGTTCGCCTCCTGTGCAGCTGTGTGGTCCGTTCCATATTATCTATGGTCCATTTGTTTCATCGCGACTTGAATGTTATTTTTTTTAATATATATTTTGTGTAATATTTATTTGTTATTTATAATTATTATTTCATTCATTAAATTATTATTTTAATTATTAAATTACATTTTCATCTCTTTTACATTATCTAACTAAAAAAACTATAAGTTAAAAAGGAAAACTTGGCCTGTACATTTTATGTCCAAAACCCATGATGCCACCTGCAGTATTAGCTATATTAATTGTAAAAATTTATTATTTATGCAAATAATATTTTTGGTACCGTAATTTTAATTTTAATTTTTTTCACATCTTTTAAAATTTTTTGACTTTTTATTTTTATTTTATTTCATAATGCCTAATAACTGAACTTTCTAACGTATGGTTTAGTAGAAGGGTACGATGATGTTGACACTATGGCAAAGAATTTACAAGCAATGCAGAGGAAAGCAAAACTTTGCTTTGCACCTCCAATGATAAAGATAGTGAGTAGCTTAAAGTAAATTGGGGGAATAAGGTAAAAACATATTTAGAATGTGGGTTGATACATTAATTGTAAGCAAGATAACAATTACAGAATTAGTTAGGGATAATGACCAAATGGTTGTAGGACACTTTGTTCATGTTCGAGGAAGGTGACACTCTCATTTAAACGAGGGCTGAGTAAATGATCATAATATTTTTTAAATTGAACTGGTAAAGCAATGATTTATAATTTATTGGTCAAATTAAAATTAAATTATAATAGAATTAGTAATAATTATATATATATATATATATATATATAAAATTGTATAATAATTAAATTTTAAATATTTAATTACTAATTCAATATTTTTAAGATATTTAAAAAATTATTTTTTAATTAAAAAATAAAAACTTTCTATAATTAAAAATTAAAAATATTTAATATTACAATTTTGAAATTATCTTATATTAAAATTACAGTTATCATTAAAAAATGAAAAAACAAATAGCAAATAACAATTTTGGCCCAACATTAACACGGCTAGGAGATGGGACATTTTTTTTCTATCATATTTTCACTTTTTAAATATTTTTATATGTTTTGACCTCCTCTTTTTGCTAATGTTTATTATTTTTATTTGTCAAATTTATTTAATATAAACTATTCTATTATATAAAAAAATTTTAAAAAAATTCAAAACAATTTGTTTATTAATCTACTTTTGACAATTCAATAATTTTTAATTGATTTAATCAAAATCTTAAACTAATTAAACTATATTAATGATTGGTTCTCAATTCAATCAATCAAACTCGTCGATCTAATCTAATTTTAAAAATCATAAATAATAAAATAATATTACTTAATGATAAAGTACCTAGAGTTAATTACAAGACATACTAGGTTTAATAATAGACTGAACTTGTACCAAGAAAAAAATTATAACAACTAATTTATCTCTCTTAATTTTTTGTCCAACCAAAATAAAAAATATCTAATAAGGTAAGATGTTGGGATTTATGTTGGTGCGACATTGTTACTTGTCCATC
This sequence comes from Erythrophleum fordii, assembly GCA_032878935.1. Taxonomy (NCBI): domain Eukaryota; kingdom Viridiplantae; phylum Streptophyta; class Magnoliopsida; order Fabales; family Fabaceae; genus Erythrophleum; species Erythrophleum fordii. Next base: position 19,567,845 of record JAVQMF010000045.1, read on the forward strand.
ATATTGATAACATGTGGCGTAGCATGTGAAATTTGTCAATAAAAACCTAAAACAAATAAGATCTTATATATTTAGAATGAGTTATGTTATTTTTATATCACAATTTATATTACTTTTATACTTCTTTTACACACTATGTAATTATAAAAAGTAATTAATTTACATAATTTGTTTAATCTATGTTCAAACTCAATGATTACTAAAAAAAAACCTAAATTTGTTTTTTTTTTTTTTATGTGTTTTAAGTCATATAGTTAGGAGTGGGGGTCTCGCGGAGCTAAGGAGTGCTTTTTCATTTGTTGTCCTTGCTGTCAATTGATTCTCCTATCTTCATCTTCGATCCTTAACTCCATAAATCTCCACGAAAACCTTGCAAGATAACACAACAACAAACGTCTTTAGCAACAATAAGATGGTGTCGCATCTCTACCATGTGAGAAAGTCGAAGATGGGAGGAGGGGGCTTTTAATACAAGATCATTACTGAAAAAAGGTCATTTTTGTCATAATAGCTTAACTATGATTAATAAAACTATGACAAAACCATGTTTAAACTTTGATTATTTTAATCACAGATAAGATGAATGTCTTAATTGCAATTTTTTTGAAAACCGTAATTAAAACTAAATCCTAAGTGCAATTTTGATGAACCATAGTTGAGACTCAATTCCTAACCGCAGTTTAGTAAAAATCACAGTTAAAACAAATAGTATCCTAACCGTGATTTGGGCATTAATTGAAAAAGCCACCACCGAGCCCGACCTGCGCCACTGCCAACCGTTAAGCAGCACAGAGCACGCCGACCTGTCCCCAGCCCACAGCCCCAACCGCCACCGAGCTCGACTGTAACAAGTCCGTTCGCACTCTCCCTCTCCTCTCTCTCTTGATCCTATTTGTCCGCACTCTCCGCGCACAATTTCTTGATCTGTGGCACGAAATCTTCAGTCTAAGGCACCGGTGTTTGAGTTAGGGCACGAATTCTTTTATCTAAGTGGTTGTGGTGCGTACTATCTAGGTAGCGGAGATACAGAAAATGGGAACGAATGAAGAAGAGAGAGATTAGAGGGAGAGCAGCAACGCAAAATGAGCGGAAAAGACGATTGCAGAGGTAAATCCCTACTCTCTTTCTTTGCATTACTCAGATTGTGTTTTCAAGTTCCGTTGATATCTAGTTCTTCTTATGGTTGGAATTTGTTGTGATTTTCTTTCTGTGAATGAGGACTTCGCTTGTCTCCTGTTATGGCTAAAATTGGGTGTAGAACCTTGTATTCGATGTTGTCCTGAGTTGTGGGTATAATTGGGGTTGTTCCCTGCGATGCCTTAATTTGTTCTAATGATGGGCCTTTGTTATGATTTGTTATCATGTGGCCCTTACGTTTCATCTGTGCAGGTATGAGAATGCTAGCTGAATGGTTGAATAATATTTTGCTTTAGTTTGATTTGCAAATAACTTGATTTGTACATCTTGCTGCTTCAGTCCATTCTAACACTTAATTTTTAGATTTTGTTTGAATAATATTTTGCTTCTTTATTGTATTTGGTTTGATTTAACTTAGATAAATTTGGACTACTTTGCTTTGTCCCATGTTTTGGTATGAATTGATGACTGTTCTCTTTGTTGATTTGATCATAGTTTGGGAAAAATTCTGATCACCTTGCTGTGCTTTGAGAGTTTTACCAATAAATTCATTGTATGTTTGATTGCATTGCTTCCAAATGAATCCACAGTATGTTTTGTCACATCATTGGGTATAAGTAGGTAGAGGAATCCGTGTTATATATTCTGTTTTAGTCATCTACGAGAGTGTTAGATGGTGATAATTGTTGATTCACATTGATTTTGTGTTGTCCTAAAGAAGCTGTATTTCTTAGTGTTGATTTGGTAAGCATGAATGGGTACACATTGTTGATTGTCCCTTTATGAAACTGGGAAGGTTGTCTCTTTGTGGAATTGCTTGATGCTTATTTCGAAAATGGGTGGTTTGATCTTGCAAAATGAGACAGAGGATTTTAGTTATGCTGATTCTTTTAATTAGCATGAATCCTTTTCCATTTTCCATCTGGTGCCATTTGAACTATTGAATCAACAGTCAATTTCTAACTTTCTCTTTTGATGTTCTTTTATATGATCCGTTGCTTGTGATATTTTTGCTTTGTTAATTAGTATGACATTAATGACCACCCCACCCCACTCTTCAAAACTCCTATTCAAGCCTTAAAGGCAGTCATGGTAACATGTGTGGCAAGGAGTCTTTGGACCGGACAGAGCAGCAACATTTTATTCTAAGCGAAAATTCTAGCTACCTGTTGATGTTATATAGTACCATCCCATGCTTGATCGAACTATTCCATTATATCTACTTCTTGTGTCCCTTTAGCTGCAATTTGGTGATGTCATAATGATTATCTTGGTAATTGCCTTTTGAGTTTACATCAATACATTGTGGAACGGGGTTCATACAGTTTTGTTTTATTAGGGAGTAATTGCGAGTTTAGATTTATAAAAAGAATGTAATTTAATTTAAATATATTATGCTAAGGTTATACTAATTAATTGCTTTTTTTCTCTTTTTAGTTATCTAGGTACTTCAATTGACCAAGGGATTGCATATATGTGGCATTGGTTCTGCCATACCTCATCCATAACCCCTTGATGCGTTTTCACACCATTAACTAAGCTCTTTGTAGGAGTTAGAGGTTGGACATAGTAGAGGAAAGGTTGGGTTTGCTTTATGCATAGATAATATCAGAGTGGGTGGTTTTTTATACTTTTTTTTTTAAATTCTGTTTAGATGCTGGTGGTGGAATTATTATGCTCATCTGTTAGACCATTATAATTTTGAGTTGTAAGTTATTGTCATGTTTATTCAGTTTCAAGTCATGATCACTCTACTTTTTTAATCTTTGAAGGGGATGCTAGAGTTTGGAAGCTGCTGGATTTTTGGTTAAGAATTTAACTATAGTTGCAAAACCCCGATAAAACCAAAGGATAATTATGGTTTCCAAAAACTGCAACTAAACCTGTCGGTGTGGATGAATTTGCTATGATTTTGAAAACTGTTGCTAAGCCCATTATCTAAAAAAACCATGAGTAAGGCAGTTTTTTTTTTTGTGTAGGGATACTTTTTATATTTTAAATTAAAACATATATATTAATATAAAAATAATTAAAGAAGATATTAAATTGAATATATTTATATATAAAGATGAACGACGCTTTTATAATTTGATTAGGACGAGAATCATGTCATCGTGTGAGGCAGGGACCATGATTCGTGCCTTGTCCCAAACTATTATTGGAAAGATTGTCTCTCTCATTTTTGTCCTCACGGGAAAAAAAAGATTCCTAAATATAAATCTTCAAATGAGATAGTCCCACGTAAATCTCCAAATTTGAGAAATTTTGTCATCTTTGCGCCTAACTAGTTTTTCTCGACAAGGAAGGAGCTCAATAGAGTACAGACAAATTCCACGTGCCAATATTGTGGGCGTGCGTGTAGTTGTACCTTTTAATAGATAAAATTACAGTATTAAATAAATTGGCATAATCTATCTGGCTGTACTAGATATACTAATTTAAGTTAAAAAATAATCGTGCAGAAAATTACTTAAGACATGATTAGCCTATCATGGGTCACAGACCGAGAGTTATTAACTTCTTGTGATGGGTACAACTGATCATTGTGCATGTTTGAAAGTTCAGAGGGGCAGTTCATTCACGCGCTATAGCATTTTCCGTATAAAAAGGGTCAAACTCAGTAGTAAGAGAGCATCATGACGATGGCCTGGAGTTTGAAAGATTTTGAGTGGATCACCACCTTCTTCTTGTCATATTCCCATAATCGAATGTGTTTAGAGCGTTGGACACGCAAGTAGCTCCACCCTGCTACCACATGTTGAATTCCATGCTAATTTGGAGCACTTTGAGATCCTGGGAAGATCTTTAATTATTGGATTTTTGTCATTAAATTTTGAAAAAAAAATTTATATAAATAAATTTGATATCATATTTTAATTTAAAATTTTAAAACATTAGATTTATAAATCTTGTTTATTTATATACCCATTTTTTTATTGAAATTTTATTTAATATGAGATTTTCTATTCACACTTGAAATTCAATAATAAGAAGTTTTTTTTTCTTTAAAAATGAAGGTGAAAATACATTTTCTCTTACAAATATTAGGAGGATGAAAATTAGACCATGCTTTTCGTTTCTTGAAGACTTGTTATGTTAAAATTACTAATACATTCTTAATTTATTGTGTGTATATATTTATTATTAATATTTTAAACTTTATAATTTAATTTATAAAATTGAATATATATTTTAAATTAGGAGTTAGATATTAATTTATTGTATGTTATAATTAGGAGTTAATCTGGGATGAAGTTAATGGAAAATATATTGGTTTAAAATATTTATCTGCCTAAAGGGGATAGATATTTGAACCCAATGTATTCTCACTGATTAGCTCATCTGAGGTTCTGATCTAGGTTGTGACCTTGATTTGTATGTTCTGCCCAAAGGGGAACGTACTATTATGTTGGCCTCATTGTAATAGCTTGTTTTAATTAAAAGCTATGTTTGAATTGCCCTTATTATTTATTCTGATGCATTCCAATTTTACAGTTACATTTTCTATGAATAACTGTTCTGCTTCAATTGAGATTTTAACTGGATAAATTATAACAAATGGAAGCAAGACCTAGAATTCTCCTTAGGAATTGCTGACCTTGATCTGGCACTGCATGAGAGTAAGCCTGAAGTGAATGAGAAGAGCACAATTGAACAGAAAGAGTTCTTAGCCAAATGGGAGAGATCCAATAGACTTAGTCTAATTGCCATTAAGAGGACTATCTCTGAACACCTACTTAGTGGCTTACCAGAAACCACAAATGCATACCAAGTATCTAATAATGCTGAGTCTGGATATCTTATGAAAAAGTTGACTGATATGCGGTATACAATAATGAAGGAGTAAGGGAGTTCATTTGAAGATGGTTCACATCCAAACCAAGCTGAAAGCCCATAACATTGACCTAAATGAGAATTTCATTGTCTCACAAACTGCCTACCTGTCGAATTTACACAAATCAAAACAGCCTATAATACCTTTGGTGAAAATGACCATTAATGACTTCATTACCAAGTGTGTGGCTGAAGAAGAAAAGTTGAAGAAAGAAAAGAGTGGCGAACTAACCCTTTTTACTTCCCATGATAAACCCTATTCTGGCAAGGGTAAATGGAAACATAAGAGAAATCAATTCAATATTCCTCATAAGAATCAAAATTCAAGGAAACCAGGCATTGGTCAACAATATGATGTAAAAGGTTCTAAATCAACTCTCATTAACAAAAACATATGGTGTTTTTGGTGTAAAGAAAAGGGGCATAAAAAGAATGATTGCACAAAGTTCAAGACTTGGCTAGAGAATAAGCAGAAATTTGGAAGAATTCAAGAATCTGAAGAGACCAAATCTGAGAGAAAGCAAGATGAGGGTAGCAAAGAATCTTAAAGTAGTGTTGGAATCAGTGGGAGATGTCATTTTAATTTTGGCAACCGAATATGAAACTGTTATATATATATATATATTTTTTTTTTGTACCTTCTTTTAGGAGGAATTTGATTTCTATTTCTTGTTTAGATAAATTTTAGTTTTTATTTTAATATTAAACTTTCAAATTATTGGTTATGGACATTTAATGGATGATTTATATATAAATTATCCTTAGTTTTTTATAATATTTCATCATCTTTAAATAATTAGGTCTATAATTAGAGGAAAGTTCACTAAAAGTAAATAGAAAGGTGCGACTAGAAGTTTAAGTCTTTTAGAAATCATTTACACAAATATTAGTGGACTTTTTTATCATATTATTTGTGGTAATAGGTTCTTTATCACTTTCATTGATGATTTCTATTGATTTGGTTATCTTTATTTGATTAAAGAAAAGTATGATGCCCTTAAAATTTTAAAATTTTTAAAATTAAGGTAGAAAAATAATTAGAAAACAGACTATAGTTACCTCATCTACTATACAAGTAGAGTTTATTGGTTGTTACGTTGATGCTACTCATATTATTTGATTAAGCAATTTAATGACAGGGCTTTATATTGTAAATTTTGTTGTTCAACCATTAAGAATTTACTGTGACAATAGTACTGTAGCATTATACACCAAAAATAATAAAACTATTAGTAGTTCTAAGTATTTGGAGTTGAAGTATTTGACTGTCAGAGATTTAGTGAAGAACAATGAAATAGTTGTTGAATATATAAACACAGATTCTATGTTAGCTGATCCCTTGACCAAAGGACTTAGGCCCATTGTGTTTAAAAGACACGTTAATAACATGGGCATAGTAAGTTCTTTTGATATGTTTGGTTAGTGGGAGCTTGAGTTTTATATCATTTTCCTTTTATATTGAACAATTTTTTTTTGATACTTTTAACGTTCATATGGGTTGTATTTCGGCTAATTTGATAATACATTGAATTTTGGTATTATATATATTTTTGAATATATGCATCAATTGTAAAATTTTGAACTCGGTGTCATTAGGACCACTATGCCTGTGGTCGATGCCATATTGGAGTTGAGGCATGATGGTTTTTACAAACCATATAATTTCTCTGGCTTTAAAGCACTTGAAAGAAATTGTGAGGACTGACAAAGAAAATAGTAGTTTGGCCGTTGGATCACATTGGCATACTATTTTCTTGCTGCACTCCACACTAATGACTAATCGACAAAGTCAGTGACATTTGTAATCATGGAAGGTTTAATATCAGTAATAGATATGATAATCGCCATGATTCAATATCACTCAACTTTAGTTGGATGGAGTCATATTGGATATCGCATCTTGGATCATTTGTTTTTCAAAATGTGGCCACATTACAAAATTAGTTAATTAGCCCGAGAGTCTTTTTTAAAATAAAAGTTTTTGAAATAAACAATTGATTTTGCCCAAGTGGGAAATGAATTATAGTGGGTTGCAATCAATTATTTTTGTTTTTAATAAAAACGGGCTGATTTATTCCATTAGAGATGCATGTACTTATGATTAGTGATCCTTTTATTTTGGGCTGGATATTAATTGATTAGTATGGATAAAAGTGCCCATAACTCATAGGCTCATAATGGGTGGTACTAGAGTTCTATTTAAACTTGACTAGGCCCTTCTGTGTTCACGTGAATTCAACTCCACAACTTACCCCATTATAAGTTGTGATAGGGAGTGTGAATCACAGAGGAAGACCTAGTTTCTTCAAACCTTCAGGAATTCAGAATCAACAGGGTATCCTAAATCTGCAACAATGTCTTCTACAGGTAATCAATCAAGTATTCTAATTTCATATAATTATCTTCAATTTATTCTTTCAAAAATTACTAATACATTCTTAATTTATTGTGTGTATATATTTATTATTAATATTTTAACATTTATAATTTAATTTATAAAGTTGAATATATATTTTAAAAGTTATCTAGATTTAAATTAGATTATTCAAAATATTATTTACTTTTACAAATTTTTACTTAATATTAATGAGATTTTACATATGTATTTGATCCTTATAGATTTTCATGTTCCCATTGAGAATAGAGATAGGAGAAAATTGTCTTCAGAAATAAAAAGCAAAAACAAAAGTAGAGAAGGAAAAAAATCAGATAGAATGTCTAGGTGTAAAGTAATGTTCCTTTGGTTTATAGGATAATTTTCATGGGAACAAAAATGTGAATAAGAATGAGAATAAAAATAAAAATTTGTTTTGATGCAGTTAAATAATTATATTTGGTATGCTATGAAAAAAATTAACATTTTATTTTATTTTTGTGTTTAATTAGATGAAAATAATAGAAGAATGGAAAGAAAAGATGAATAAATGACTATACAACAACAATAATAAATTTTTTTCATTAGGTGGGGTCAACTACAATAAATGACTATAATACTCTTAATATAAAAATACAAAAACATTCATTCATTTTTATTTTATTTTGTTAAAAAAATTTAAAAAATACATTAGAAACATTTTTAAATAATAAAACATTAATTTTTTAATCTTTCAAAAAAAGTCAAATATGATACATGAAACAATGAAGCTAAAATGGTACTAATGTAAATTCCTATCTCATTCCTTCAATTATTCCACCCTTCCATAAGAATTTTGAAAGAATCCAAATGCCAAAATTTGTATGAATAAATTACTGTGCAAAATAAAATGAAAATCGCTTTCTGCCAACCAAACATACATAATATTAGAATTTCCTCTATTTACAATTAAAAAAAAGGAATACCAAATAAGGCATAAGTCAAGAGGTAAGAACTATGGCCTACTCATCCCCGACTTGTGCCAACACTCCAAATGATTGTCCATAAGTAACGTTATTGATGAACTCAAATTAAGTAATATATTTTTCAACATATTATATGCAATAAATGCTTTTCTTGCTTTTTGTATTAACCTTGACTATTGAATTATGATTTAAGAGTTATTTCCTTTTATCTTTTATATAAGGCCATTAATCTTACTTGATTCGTCCCCATCAAGCCCAAAGTAAAATTCTATAACCAAAGCTCCAGCATTTATTAAAAAATAAATTACATTAACATCTTTCAAAATTTGACTAAATTACACCTCACACTTAGTGACAGAGTTAGAACCTTAGGCTAAGGGAGCAATTTTTTTCTTTTTAAAATTAGTATTCTATTTTAAAAAATTATGCTTTTATAGTATATTATTCAAATAAAATGTTTCGATTTGAGCTTTTGGATTAAGCTAAATAAAAATAACTTACTAACAATATATTGGCTTCTCTTTCGTAAATTTAAAAACAAGTTTGAACTTAAATGAGTAGTAGCCAAGAATCACTTTTTATATTAATATCAACAATTTTACTATCTAAATACTCATTAGGTGTATCTACTTAGTACTTATGAAATGCATAATAAAAATACATTAAAAAATACACCATGACTTAACAAATATAACAAAAGTTCAATGAATGGCTCAAAAGAGCATTTTGAAAAAAAAAATTGATAAAGTATAAAAATTTATGATTATCAATTTACAAATATATATATAGAGCACCACAAAGATTATTTTATCCAATAATATTTCAAAATGCTTTGTAATAGTTTTAGAGATATTTTTTATTGCTTTATCTAAAAAAAGTACATTGACATCCAAACATGATTATATTTTACTTAATTGGTGTAGAACTACTATTTACAAAAATGAATTAAAGACACGTATAAATTAAATATAGATAAAAAAGATAAGAAATATTAGGAAGGGAACAATAAAGGAGAGAGAAGAAGCATTGTATAAAGTTTGAATAAAGTTAAGGGCAATTTAAAAAAAAAGGAGAGAAAAATGAAAGGGAAGTTAGAAAAGAGGACAAAATGTAGGAAAAATAAGAGAAGAATAAAGAAAATAAAATAAATGGAGGAAAAGAGGGGGGAAAGCTTTCGTAGGTTCATTGAGTTCAAGTTAAAATGTCAAATAACAATTTTAAAAAAACACATATATGGATTCACTAAATTCAATAGGTCTATTGTATGTGAAATATATAAAGTCACTTGATATATGTAGAATGTAGAGTATCATATCCTATGTACAACTTGATTGTTGATTGAAGAAAAGTGTTTTGCTATAATCATAAATAACATATATACAATAATAACATGTCATATAAGTTGATGAGGTTGGCTTTCACACATAAAATAATCACTTTTGACACTCATGAAAAGCGATCAAAGATAAAATATTTGTGTTCATAGTGTGATATGGAAGAAATGCCAATATGATAAAACAAGAAAACAAAATATAAATTTGTCTTCTTGACAAAAGGAGAAAGGATGATTGAGATGAGATATAAGCATATGATTATGTATGGATCAAATTATGGATTCCCACTATCTATAATATTTATAGTTAGATGTAAATTTTCTTTTAGGTGCTACGCAATACAAGTGGAATAATAAAATTTGGGTTAGAAAATGTGTGCATCTAAACTAAGATTTGTATAATGTTAATAAATAAATTAAATTAACATATGCTTTTTGTAAAATAAAAAAAATGCTGTAGTATGCAATTTATATTATATGTGTTTAATAATTGCAATTAGATCCAAAAAGGATAAAATCTTTTATTGGTGTCCTTATGAATTTGATAATATCATAAGGAGATGAGTCAATATTTGCTAGTTTAACATATATTCTATGATTATAATAATTCAATCTAAAGGAGTATTACTAAAAAAATAGCTAATTATGATTGAAGTGGTATTTGGGCAATGAAAGATTACTCACAATACATACAATTATATTAATATATGAGGTATGCTCATTATGAAGTTATTTTAATACTGTTATAAATATAGATACTATGCATATAAGAAGACAATTTAAGTAAAATTATACTTGAAAGGGATTAAATTTGTAGTATGAGAGTTTTAAAGGAGCAAAAAGTTCTATGTTGTTTATCTTATCATGTGCAAGTGAGAGATATTAGAAAATCGACCTTTCATGATGGGCTAACCTCTAACTTGACTCAATAATATAAGTTAATAAATTAATTAATTAACTAATTAAAATCTAAAATTTAAATGAGTTGTTAGTTAATTTTAAAAAGGTATTGGTTGTTATAGGTGTTGTAAAAAAAGGTAGAGAAACAAATCAAGAAATAGTACATTCCCTCCCTCACACTTTTTCTTTAGAACACAAAAGAGAAAAACACATACACAAAATATAGAGATAAAGGAATCTCTCTTTGTAGAATTACCACACCGTGATTTTCTTTTAGGCTATAATGTATTTGCTGTAGAAAAAAAGACAATAATTCCTTTAGTGATTACGATCAAAATTGCGAGGGATAGAAAAATTTTAAATTCTACTTCTTTTGTGCAAGCTAGTATCCAAATCCCAACACTTTATTTAACATATTACTCAATACAATTTCTAGATTAGTTCTCTATACCCTTTGAAACACTATCCTTGCCACTCTCAAACAGCTACCTTTGGTTTCTTTATTGTTTTATCATAGTACATTTTATTCAAATTGAATCATTGCCTTTTCTCTCTTGTCACCACAGATACATAGTGTTCAACAACCATTTTAGAATTCTTTAAACCAAAGCAATAATAAGTACATTTCCACCCTTCAATTTCCTATTCACACTTGATCATACAATAATTTATACATATAATGAATTTGTTGAATAAGTCCAAGTCACTATTACACATTAAAAGGAATCACTGTTGCATGTTGAAGAGTTTATTACATGTTAGAGTTATAATGCACCATTAGCATCATTTTTTAAGTAGTTTGTTATCGTACTTTGCCTCTATGTTCTGCAATAACATTAGACATTGCATTATTTTAAAAGTTAGTTTGTTTTGCATATTGCACTTAGTTATAAGCTATTGCAATATTAGTCCATTAGAGTCCACTTACTTAGAATAAAGGAAGCATTATTTTTTATTTATTTTATTTGTTCATGTAGTTGCCTATAAATAGGCTTTGGTATTGAATAAAACTACTATCATTCCATTAGAATTGTCTTTCACTTTTACATTTAGTTTTTAACAAGTAGAATACAATAATGGCATCAAAGTAGGGTGAGATTTGAGAGATTAACCTTATAAGGTAGTGTTAGTGTGCACCCATAATAAGCAGTAGCTATTTTTTCATTTATCTTTTTGTTTCCCATGGCTTTAGACATTAATTTTATGCAAGTAGCCATCTCACATTTTGATGGTCACTATGATCATTGGAGTATGCTAATAGAGAATTTCCAGTAGTCAAAATGGCTAGTTATTGAATCTGCAATTAAAGAACTAGCATAAAGTACATTTTTTTATGGATACTTAGAACACAGAGTTGGAAGCAAGAAAGTTGAAAGATTTGAAAGTAAGAAATTATCTCTTTCAGCTAATTGATCATCTCATCCTGAAAAAAATTATTTGCCAAAAAAACTTTCAATGATATTTTTTGAGACTCTACAAATGAAGGATGATGTATCTATTACTAGCTATTATGTTAAAACTATAGAGACAAGCAACAAAACACAATTCTATAATGAAAGGATGGAAGTTGTTATCATTGTTGACAAAAATATTGCACTCCTTGGCACTAAAATTTGATTAAGTAGTTTGCTCAATTGAATAATCAAAAGACATCAATGCACTCTTTTTTAATGAATTGCAAAGTTCCTTATTAGTTTATTGTAGAAGATGATATGAAGTTTAATTACAAATGAGCAAGTTTTAAATGCTTCTACTGCTATTCCTTAAACTTTAAAGGAAGGGATAGAGGTAAAGGAAGAGAAGATCGAGGTAGCAGAGATAGATATAGGTAATTTAAAGGTAATGATGATCAATCACAAAGCCAAGGCAGAGGGCAAAATCAACAATTTGACAAATCTAAGGTCAAGTGATTTTAATGTCATAATTTTGGTCATTATAGATCCAAATGTTATATTAAGATTCCTAATGACAAAGGAAAATTAGAGAAATCACATTTTGCAAAAAAGAAAAAGGTAGAGACTTTGTTGACGATGATTCAAATCAATTAGGAACATTATAAGCTAGATGTATGGTATATGAATACATGCTACAGTGACCACATGAGTGGAAGCAAGTTTTCTTTTTCTTAATTAAACAAAGGCTTTCATTCTATAGTAAATTTTGGTGGTTCTTCTACTATGCAATAGGGAAATGTGATATTAAAAATGAAAACCAAGAGTTGTTTTATGGAAACAATTTTTAATGTGCTTTATGTTCCTAACTTGAAAAGCAATCTATTCAATATTGATAATTGCAAAAAAAATGTTATGTTATCATTATTTAAAAAGGTGCTTGTAAGATTTGTGATCCCACTAAAAGAACTATTGCTGTTATGCAAATAAGTTCAAACAAGTTATTTCCATTAAAAATTAAAAGTGTTCAATCTTGGTTCATAGTTGAAGAGAAAGATCCCTTATGACTATGGCATTTTTGTTATGGCCACTTAAGTTTTGGTGGGTTAAAAACTCTTTAATAAAAAAAATATAGCGACTATCCTTCCTCAAAGTACCATACTTTTTTTAAGTTTATGACTACATGGATTTTATCAATCTAGAAAGATGTCCTTCCTTGAACAACATCTTCTAAAGAGCATACTCCAAGTATTTTTTGAAGCTTCACAAACATAGGATGGTTTAGTCATAATGTCAACTATTTGATTTTTACTTTTACAAAACACCAAACCAATTATACCATCATTGCAAAGCTCACACGAAAAATGGCATCTAACTTCAATACGCTTACTCCTTTCATGAAAAGTTGAATTTTTTGCAATCTTGATTGTAGAAACATTATCATCATAAATTTTTATTTGACCTTACTGCTAACTTTGAAGTATTTGGTAAAAAGTTGGATTTGTTTGGGTTTATTAACAATAATTATGTAGGAAATCATGAAGATAAAAAAAGCACACTGGGCGATGTATTTGTGTTTTGCACAGTGCTATTTTTTAGTCTTCCAAGAAGCAACCAATTGTTACTTTGTTGACAATAAAAGTCAAATTTGTTATGGTAGCAACCTATTCTTGTAAGGGTATATGGTTAAGGATTATAGATTGGAAGAGTCTATTACATGTTGGAGTTATTATGCACCATTAGCCTCATTTTTTAGGGCATTTAGTTATTGCACTTTGCCATCACGTTCTATAGTAGCATTAGACGTTGCATTGTTTTAGGAGTGAGTTTATTTTATACATTGCATTGAGTTATTAGCTAATATAACATTAGTCTGTTGGATTCCACTAACCTAGAGTGAAGTGTTTGTTTTTATATTTTTTTTGTCTCATGTAATTGCTTGTAAGTAGGCTTTGGTATTGAGTAGAAGAGTTATCATTTCACCATAATTGTCCTTCACTTTTACATCAAGTTTTTAGTAACGTAGACTACAACATATTAATATTTCCAAACACATGAAACGAAATTTATAATTTTTGAGTTAATTATATATTATCTATAAAAATGTCAAGTTGTATTTTTTAAATGACAAAAAGTGCTCTTTTAATCCTTTATTTTTTGCATCAAATTTCGGTTTCATTCTTTTAAATTTATTTAATTTTATTTTAGTCCTTTAACTTTAGAAAATTAATTAAATTTTGTTCTCATTCCTAACATCATTAATTTACATAACAAAAATGCTTACATGTAAGCTTTTATGCCAAATCATTACTATTTTCACGTATCCATTAATCTTTGATGTCTTTCTAAGACCTCCAAATAAAAAGCAGCGTTTTAAGTTTTAATTAAAAAAAAAATTGACCTAAATCAATTACACAGACACCTTAGGCTTTTGCATTAGTGCATGGAACTGGTGTGCATGAGGGCGCATGCAATATGAATATTTCAAATCTGATTTACATACTTCAGATGTTATATTTTTTTGAATTTTAATTTTTTTAATTTATAAGATGTAAAATGTAAAATAAAATTAATTTTATAACTATCAACTGAAAAAAATGATGATTTATATTAAAAAATAAAAAAATCATTAAATCTACCCGGTCTAAATTAAAATGTGCATCCCTCTTAATTCATAGAAAATCCGAGTTTCCCGCATCATCTGTTTTGACGGCAATGTTTGATAAACAGTGTGTTCATTGTACGAAGGAATAGATTGCAACCCTTTTCCATCTTCAATGTACTTGGCATATGGTGAATATTGCTTTATTAATTTAATTAAACCCAAATGTGCAGAAACCAAAAAGACAAGCAAAGGTAGCGACAGATTAATAAGGGAGCTATTTTGCAATCCTCTCTGTACTTTCTTAATTATCTACGACCTAAAGACCGTAGAAAACTGCATATACTTTGAACCAACAAATGCACAGGGCTTCCACCAATCCTGGGGAAGATGCCTTAATCATACTCCACTATTCCTTGTTCCTTCACCAGAAATATCTGCGCGCCTGTGATTTAGAACTTTGCTTCTTTAGGTTCACTGTAATTGCAGAGGGGGCATGCCAGTAGGCTTACTGTAAATCTGTAATTATACATAGATAAAGACGCATAAATGTACAAGAAGCAAGTTGGAGCAAAAATCAAAGAACCATCTTGCGAGAATCATGAGGAAAAAAAACACTCGCCATGTTGGTATGTGACGTTGCACTGAGCAAGAAAAATGTTTTTAAAAAATTTGGATAATATTTATAATATCTTTATAATTATTATCCAATCATATTTATCTTTTTTTATTATCTTTTCAATAATTGTCATCTCTTATTTTACCCATTCACATTTTTCTAACCTTTTTTTTTTCTGCATACTAAGTATCGCCCAAGTTTTTTTTTAATTTGGGGCGAAGGAGAAAATTGCACGAGGTGAAACATGGGGTTTGCTTTTATAATTATCTTTTGACACTTGATTATGGTGGATTGAAGTGGCAGCGAATGGACAAGAGTTTTATTATGTTTTAGCTTGTTAGATGCATCAAATTTGACTATAACATTTTCTGTTAAGTAAATTAATAATGTTAAAAGTGAAAACATTTTTTATTAAAATTTAAAATTCAAAAGATCAAAATAAAACTAAACAAATTTAAAGGATAAAGTTAAAAATTGATACAAAATGAAAAGGCTAAAAATATAGTGTTTGGCTGGCAAGGCATCAACTTTAATTGATTTAAAAAAAAAATTATAGTCAAAGACCTTACATTAAAAATATTTTAATGAAAAATTTTAAAACTTGAAATTATTCTTAAAGATTCAAAGATAAAAAATTTTAAAGTGTAAATTTTTTTTATACAATTTAAATTTTTTATTTTTTAAAATAGTTTTAAAATTAAAATTTTTTTAATATAAATACCTTTAACTTATTTTTTAAAAAAATATAAAGTTCAATGAAACGTATAAATTTATTAGTTTCAACTAACATATTTTAGTGAACTAACATGCTCTGATCATTAAAAAAAAAAAAAAAAAGCGAACTAACATGCATCCACGAAAACTTCGTGATTGTCTCTATTGATTTATTCGTACCGAGAGGATCTAGTATACAAATTCAGTCAATTTCTGAGCTTGCAAGGGATTCAAGATCCTTAGCAAAAACATTACCAAAAGCTTCCATTTCAGATTTGTTCAACACCAATCCAATCTCTACTCCTCCATCACCATTCCTGCTCTCAGAAATAGAAAAAGCTCGCGTTTCGTCTATAGAAATAATATCCACCTTCGCTGGCCTTCCCCACCCAAAATCGACACTATAAACCTCAAAGCGAGGTGAACCAGAGACGCTAAGTACTCTATTAGTTCCCAATTTCTTTCTTGAACCCCAGCTATCCGCTCCTCCTACCAACCCCATTTCCAATCTCCTCGTAGCTTCACTTACTGCCTCAACCCCACAAACCAACCCTTCATTCCCCAATAATATCTTCGTCTCTGCTATAGCACTTTGTCCCACAAGGCAATTCCCAAAATATGAAGCCGGAATTGGAGGCTCCAGACGACCCCTGCAATCCACAGCGAATGCAAAGCTCACTTCCTCGGATTTTGTCTGCTCTGCCTTCACCAAGCAACAACCCACGTATGTATATGTCACTGAGAATGTCGAAACATGTCCCTTGTTCTTGAGCTTCGATTGTGTATATTTCTTGAGCTTTTCAATGTGTGTACGGGTCAATTCGAACGTCCCCCTTACCGCTTCCGATGGAATTTTATGATCCCAGTTCCATAATATCAGGCTTCTGTTGTTTGGTGATCCGCCGTCGTTTAGTACCTCCTTCACGAACCTCTCGTATATCCCAATGGGGTCTCTGATCACTGTTCTATCATAGAATGGTACTAGTTGCTGCGGGACCACCAGAGAAGCTGGTTCTTCGAGGTTAGACTTGGAGCATAAGTAAGCCCACAGTTTCATGACGGAAATTGCAGATTTACCATCCATGACTGCATGATGCATGGTGATTCCAATAGAAAAACCAGAGTTTGGAAACAGAGTAACTTGGAGGGCCAGAACAGAAGCGTGCTCTTGGGAAACAGTTAAATGGGGTGTGAAAAGATGGAATTTTGAGGCATCACGGAGATCAGAACTAGAAAGATGGCTGAAACTGGATTGGGATTCGGCAATAGTGAAGGAGACAGAATCGCCAGGGACGTAGTTGATGGTGGGATTGGGAGAGTGGTGAGGCCAAGTGAGGTTGCCTGCAAGGGGAAGGTAGTGTTGGAGAGTGAGGGAGAAGGAGTGTTTGAGTTTTGGAAGAACCAAGTGGAAGAAGGAGGATGCGGGTTGAGGGTATGCGTAGAAGAAAAGGCACTCAAGAGGTGGGAATCTCAGCCATCTTATGTCGAAGAAGGTGAGGGGTAGAGATGTCGGTGTGGCGGCGGAAGACGGCGGCTCCACCGAGCAAACCTCGACAACTTTCACGTCCTGTTCAGCCATGACGAAGATGTATCCTTGGTGTTATATCTCTCTGAATTCTTCGTAGATTGGAACTTCATTTTATAGGCAAAGAAAAATCAGTTCACATGCCAGCCAGAGATTCCAAAAGAAAGGGTTTTTTTTTTTTTCAAATGGCTTTGACTTTGAGAGGTACTACTACTACTTGCGCATTTTTTTACATTGTTTATATATATACACGTATATAACTCCTCTCAATCTCACGTTAAATATTTTATTGTGAAGGGGCTACTTCAATTAATTAATTTTTCATTAAATATATGGCGTGAAAATGAGGTGTAAAAAGATGCTTGCAACAATCATTTTCCTTGTTTCGGAATCAAAAAGAGAGGTTTTTTTCGTAGATAGCAATATTATGTGTTCAATGGGTTAGTATATCCTCAAGTTGAATTTGTTTAATTTGCATTTACTGTTTGTCAAAAAATTATGACAACTTGCCACAAACTTAAAAGGAAATAGTTGGGAGTAAGAAAAGGTGTTTAGATATCCCAATTCAAAGTAAAAGATCCCATATAAAATGACTAATATAGTTTAATCTTATTAATTAAGTCAATTTTTATTAACTACGAAAGAATAGTTTCAAATGAAACATATTAAGAGCATGTTTGATACCTATGAAAGCGTTGGAAATGAGAGTGAAAGGAAGAGAGAAAAAAATAAAAACTCTGTTTGGTACATATAAAATCTTTTCTTGGATGGATCAGTTTCATATTGACAGGATATTATATTTTCCATCAAAAAGAGCAGGCAAAAGACCTTTTTGTCCTAAAAATTAGTTTAGATGCAATTGAGTCTTGTTTTTGTTTGAAAAAAAATTATAGTCGAGAGTTCTAAGTTGAATATATTTATATTAAAATTTTTTTAAATTTTAAATTATTCTTAAAGATCTAACAATAACAAATTTTAATTTGAAATTATAATTTTTTTGCACAATTTAAATTTTTGGCTATTGGGTGTTTTAAAATATTTTTAAATTTAAGATTATTTAGTGTCGATATTTTTTATTTAAAGTCTTCAACTGGAATTATTTTATTTTAATCAACAAAAATGAATTTTTTAATATTTTTATACCAATAATATTTTAATTATTTGTTTACCTTTTATTTTTATTTATAAATTATTTCAGTGTAACAAACAACAAAATGAATCATGTTACACCAAACTTAATTTCACATTCTATTTTATTTTTATTTTTCTTTCCATTTCTTTTAAAATTTTTCTATTTTACCAAACGTAACATAACTATGCAAATTTGCTCTAGAAGAACAATAAATTAAGAATTAAATGTGATAATTGCCCACCTAAATAATCTAAGGAGGTCATTAGAATTAAACTTTTGTGTGCACCGTTTCATCCTTGAACCGAAAAGCGAAGCCTTCTGATCATTCTCACTGTCGTTTTGAATTTTTAGACAATTTCTTGGAAAATGTATTTGTCGTGCGAGGAACATGAAAAGAGGAACAGAAATTAAGGGACATAAGGAGACATAAATAAGAAGAGCCAAATAAGATCAGTAACAAATTACATATTAGAAAATAGAATTGCGCAACAAGGCAAAATTATGAGCCTCATGAAAAGGGACGAAACATTTGCCTCATTCATAGGCCCAGCAAAGCGAAAGCGAGCAATAACAAAAATTTCAGAGGGATTCAATACCCTCGAGGAAGAGAGAAGCAAAAGCCTCCGTTACACCTTTCTTCCACACCAAACCAACTTCAATCCCTCTATTACCATTCCTACTATCCGAAACACAAATCGCTCCAGTTCTATCTAGAGGCCATTTCCACCTTCTTTGGTCTTCCCCATCCAAAATCTGTACCACAAACCTCAATCCTGGGTGTTCCAGCACTCCCGATTATCTTATCATCACTATTCAATACACCATGCAATGACGACACCCAAGTTTCAGCCCCACTCAACACTCCATCCTTCAGATTCTCCAAAGCTTCAACAATGGCTTCCACTCCCACACCCAACCCACCTTCTCCCACTAACCTTCTTGTCTCGGCAACTGCTATTCTGTTCGCTATGCAATTCCGAAAGTAGCTTGCAGTAAGAGGTGAATCCTACCGAGACCTGCAATCCACATTCATAGCCAAATATTGAGCTTTATGAATTTTGCCTTTCAATGTTATTTCCTCCGCCCTCACTCTGCAAACCCATGAATAGGCACAAGCTAATATGAAACTCGGCAGTGGATGGCTCTGTGTCTGCTTCGCTGTTACTGTTTGCCTGAGTTTATCAATCTGTGTTCGCGTCAGTTCAAATACGCCTCTAATTGCCTCTGATGGGACTTCAAGATCCCACACCATGAGGCTTCTGTTGTTGGGCCCTCCTTGTTTTAACCAATCGCTGACATATTTTACTTCAAGAGTTCTGATTTCTTCTGGTTCTATGACTTTTTGTCTGTCATAGAATGGCATTAGCTTATCTGGTTCCCAAAAAAAAAGATGATTCTTTTACCAAACTGCAAAGATAAGCCCAAGATTTCATAAACGAAGTTGAAGTTTTGCCATCTAGAGCAGCATGGTGTGAGGTTATTCCGATGCAGAATCCAGAGTTTGGAAAGAGAGTAACTTGCAGCGCCAAGACAGAAGCTTTTTCATGAGAAATGGTCAAGTGGGGTAGGAGATGGTGGCATTCTGTGGCTTCACAAAGATGGAAACCAGAGAGATGGTTGAAGTCGGCGTCGGGTTGGGCTATGATGAGGGAATCAGAATCCCCTCCTTCGCACTGAATGATGGGTTTGGTGGAATCAAGGGGCCAAGTGAGGTGGCCGGAAAGAAGAGAGAAGTAGCGAAGAGCGAGAGAAAGGGTGTTTGATGTGAGGAAGAAGGGAATGGAAAGAAGAGAGAAGGAGGGTGAGGGTATTCGTAGTAAAAGATGCGCTCAACGAGAGACAACCTTAACCATAGTAGGTCGAACAAGGTAAGGGGAAGCGAAAGCGATGATGGGTTGGATAACTTGTCTGGTGCGACTCTGCGAAGCTCGACCATTTTCATGGCGTTGTGAAGCTAGACACTAATGAATTAAGCTGATGAATATAGTATGGGTGGCTTTTTCATGAGGGAGTAACGGATCTGACTTCAGTGTCCCATAAAACGACAAGACCAGAATGATTTTTGTCCTTTTGTTACAGTTGCATGTTATTAGCGTATCCCCCGTGTAACGTATGAATTAAATTTTGGATAATTAAATAAAAATTAAACATTTAATTTATAAAAAAATAAAATTTTCAAGATATTTTCAAAAGTTATGATTTAAAAATTTTTCAATTTTAAAAAATAAAGTGAAAAAAAAAAGATTGTAATTTTTCTTTACCAAATAGAAATTGTGCTTATGCTAGCAAGAAGAATAAAACTATGAAACATGAAGATGCAAAAAAAATAATGACCAAATTTAGAAGTAATTCCTTATGCTTTTATTATTAAAATTGTTTAATTAAAATACAATAGATGTATAATTTTTTAATAAAAATATAACAAGCGTACAGTTTCATTGGAGAATTATATAATTATATGCAAAAACTATATACTTATGATATTTTAATTAAAAAACTATACACTTTCATATTTTTACTGAAAAATTTGATAATAAAAATATAAAAAAATGTAAATAATTTTTTTTTTTTTAAAAAACAAACCTAACTCGTGTTGAGAAATAGAAAATTACCACGATCAGTGATAAGTAAAAAGATCATAAAGAATCTTGTTGGTTTGTTAGTTTTTAAATAAATTACATTTACCTTTTTTATTAAATTATTTTTTTATTAAAAAATTACATTCAATTCTCTCAACATTATATATATATATATTACAAAAATATTTCGTTCATTTTATTTTTTATCAATAAATTTAATTCTTTGAACAATAGACCTTGTTTTAAAGAAAAAAAATACTTAACTTTCTATTGTTATATTAAGAAAAAAATCAATGTCTTATTTGAGGTTAATATTGACTTAACTATTAAAAATAAAATCATAATTTTATCTTGTGTAAAAAAAAATTTCGTTGACAAAAAGTAAATTACAAAAATTACTTACAATATATATCAATGTTATAAAAATTAAGTATAATTTTTAAATAAAAATATCAAATATTATCTAATTAGACCTAACAAAATTTGTAATTTCCCTTTTTTGGGCCAAAAACTCATGCAGAACAGAAAATGAAGCTGTTAATGCCAGTGGATCATTTGCCCATCCAACCCAATGTAGGACCGATTTGGGCTTCGGTCCAACTGCAAATTATCTTTGGGCAGTGATTTTTGTTCTCAAACGAAGCTGGGCCTACATTATTTTATTACCTTAAGAGAAGAAAGCGAGGGGAACGAAGCTTTCAGCCCTAAGATTAAAGCAGCTGTCTTTGCCTGTAAATTATTGATAATCCTGACGTGGAAAAGGAAAATCATTTGGACTGGCTTTCTTGACGCTTATAATTATATATTAATAGTTATGTAACTTACAAATATCTTAAAAGAAATTGACTTTCTTAGACTGGAGGAAAAAACAAAGAAAAAAGAATGAGTGTCTGGGATTCCGTTGGTTAATTCTTCATTCAACAACAAAAAGCATTATTTATTAATTCCCAAATGCTGGCCTAGTCAATTAACAGTAAAGTTAGGTATAATGCCACCTACATTAGGTGGTTTTGCTCCTTGTGTCTAGTAAAAAAAAAAAGGTTATACATAGATCAAGTTAATTTATTGTGAAAATGAAAATACTATATCTAGAAAAAAGCTATTTTTAATATGAGTGCATTTTTTGTCTAATATCTTGTGAACTCTACTGCTATTAGACTACATCTAGTGAATTTAATTGATAGTAATATATATATATATTCTAGATGAAAATATTTAATTAATTGTTCAACTGACAGCTGATAATCATAATAATACTAACTGAGATAGGGATATATTTTGATTATTACAACCGTTCCTCTTACTATCATCATAGCGTTTTATTCTAGCAAATTTTCTCGTCATAGAATGGTTTAGATAAGAGATTTAAAACGTAAAACTCAAGTCACGAAATAATACATAGCTTATTGGTGTTGAAAAAGGGCCGTGCTAAGAGAGCAACCTTTACCTAACTCAATTCGATCTCATGGCATAGAGCAGAAGCATTTAATTCGTTATCATTGGCAGTACGCAACTCTCACCTATTGGCAATTTCTGTGATTTTAGTCCACATTTGCTGCAACCAAAGATTATCTCAAGACACCAACTAATATATATATATATATATATATACCATGTTTCCAAATTAGAGCAAATTAGCTCACATAAATGAGATAATGACATTGAATTCTGCATATATTGCATCCTTCTTTGACTTGTCAAAGTTCTCTAAATTTATATTGATGGTGTTTACTTAATTCTGTGCGTTAAATAGAAAGAAAGGTTCTACTTTGGCTTTCCCACATTATAGATGTAGCCATGAAGCGATTTAATCTCTCACCAGTGATGACCATATCAAGTCATGGGTCATTATAGCCATAATCTTCTTTTTTTCCCCCTCTTCTTCATAGTTAAAATGCAAGTAATATTATTTGTACAGTTTTTTTATAAAAAAAATAGTGCCCAACGTCTCAAGTGATCCAATTACCTTATCAGGGAGAAGAAGAGAAAAATAAACAAAAATTAACGCATAAAGAAATTAGAAATGAACCAGAACAAGGATTCATGAAATTGAAGCTAGCCAGCTACAATCCAACAATTTTCCTATAATTCTATAATTCAGTATCAAGGTAAAATAGAAAAAAAAAATCAGTTATATATATATATATACTGGTAGATTTTATGGAAAGAAATTAATAATCAGTGCAACATATCTAGGGCTAATTAGATTTTTTTTAATATACTAATATCATTAATTGTAGTAAATAAAAATAAACAATTTGACCAGCTTAAACTGATTTAAATAAGAATTTTTACAAAGATTAATTGTGATTGACTTATATATGTACCTTTAAGATTATCAAATTTAAGTAAACTCATAAAAGATAAATAAACTTATAACGTAAATTCATATCATAAATTTGTAAGAGTTTATATTTGTTAATAATTATATATAAAATATAATATACAAAAAAAATTTATTAAAATATAATTCAAATTATGTTAATTTTTTTTTTAAAAATTATTTATATTTCATAATTTATATTTTTTAATATAAAAATTTTAATTAAATTCAAATATAAATATTATTTTTGTATTCTTTTTCATTAGATTGAACTGAATTTAAGAATTTTTATTTTTTTTAAATTTAATTTAACTTAATTATATAATAACTTGTCAAACTTAATTAAAAAAATACTGAGTTATCAAAATTTATTTGAATTAAAGATAAATTAAATTAAATTTGTATTAAGTTTAAGTTTATAAGTAGATTGATATAAATTTTTTTAAAAAAATTTAAACCCATTAAACTTAAAAAATTAACTTATGAGTACAACAACAATCCGTACCTCCTCCTAGAGCCCATTAACTTCCAAGAATAGCAAGAAGATAGAAATGAGTTTGGAAGTGGAAAGGTGATAAACGAGTAAGTTGGATAAGGTGCAATGATCAATGGTGTCAGGTGCATGGTACAGAGTACAAGTGTCTTTGGTTAACGAGAAAAATGGACAAAGATGGCAGTGGTAAAACAGTACACTGAGGAACATCACATAAACAAGTCATCTTTTTCTTTTGGCAAACAGATGCTAAATTAAGTACTCACTCTATCTATTATGCATGCCCGGCGGCAGAAAAGGGCTTTTGTTATGCTTATCTTCGTCGACACTAGCAGGTATTTCCCGTCTCTGCAATCTACAGATTTTTTTTTTCTTGAATAAATTGCATCGACCTTTTTTTTTTAATTTTGTTAAAATTATATACATTTTTTCTCATTTTTAAAATGTACATTTTAATTTAATTTTAATTTTTTCTAAAATACTATTTATTTACCTTAATAAATAAATAAATATGCATTATATATAAAAAACACACAAATAAAACATTTACTTTTAAATATGCACAAATAAAAATAACAAGATAGATTTCGTTTTCATTAAATTTAACCCAAAAAAATATGTATTTAAATTAATAAAAAATTTAAAATTAGACTAAAGTATAAATAATTTTTTATTCTAAGAAAGATCTATATATGTTTTAAAAATGAAAAAATCCATATAATTTTAAAAAAATTCATAAAAGATCTGTATAATTTATTCTGTATTATAGTAAAGTACACTTAAGATTCTTGATTAAATCACTTTAGGAAGTGCAATTACTTCACAATAATATAAGAATTAATGTAAAAATTTGAAAATTTCATCAACAATATTATTCACTATGTTATGCAATTATTACCATTTTGTAATCAATATTTTCTACCCATTTTGGTTTTCTAATTCATCCTTTCACTCCATTGGGTTTATTATGCTCTTTTAACAGCTGTACATAGATAGAGGGAAAAGGTGGGGAAATAAGGTGACAGAGGGATTGATGAACATTTATTGTGGACTCCTATATTTTGAAAATAAGTTTCTCTAAATTTGATTTAATTTGCATATATATCTTCTATATATTCCTTAATTCCTCTTATCAATTTGCTTGCTTGATTGGTTCCACTACAATATTAATGCATATCTTTCTTTGTTTTGGGTTGCTGTAGAATCTTGAACTGTTAGATTTGCGTCATTATGGTGTGTTTGTTTCTGCGTTGCTGGAGGCCAAAATCACGTTTCTAAAGAAGTAATAATTTTTTGTTTATACATGAACGTGATTTTCAAATAAGTTTTCAAACACACACTTACTGTCTTCCTCAACCATTCATGACTGCTGTAAAGTCGTCTTCTCGGTGATTGGATTGCTACACGAATTCTTCAACTTCTGTGTTCTAACTTTGTGACTTTAGGGCTAATCGACATATATACACATCACGGGACTTCCTGCAACAATTGAAGAGACTCTTGAATCAACCTATTCTTTCTTTGGAGATTCGGGTATAAATGTTAGGATTGAAGAGAATATTGGACGGAAAGAAAAGATAAGAAAAAATTTAATTTACACATTCGTTGAATTAGATTTAAATCTTTTTTTCTTTATAATATATTTAGGTTGATAAGAATGACTAAGAGGAAACGGAAAAAAATATTTATTTAATTTAAAAATATATAAATTAAATTTTCACTTTTGTTTCTTTATCTTCAATTCTCCTTAAAGCTGAACGAGTACCAAAAGGGCCTAATCTTTAACTGAAACATCATAAGCTGCTTGCTGTTGACTCTTGAGATCTAATGGACATGAGCCAATTTGGATCTTGAATAATTTGTGTACTAAATGCAATTGAGCTCAAGCTCAGCTAATAAATACATGCCAATTAATAGGCTCAAACTCAAATTGTGATCGGCAGTTTTCTCTAGTTAATGAAACTAGAGCAAAAATATAACGAAAAGGACAAAAGGGTAGACGAGCTGCTTCTGACGCATTTCCTGGTAATCATAAAGTTGAAAGTGATTAGTCATAAACCCTAACGAAGGCCAAGGGCTCGTGTCTGCAGATTTGGGGACCATTTTATTGTGCAATAATGGAACCCTTCTCCATTACCCCCTCACTTACTCAGTCTTGAGGTGTCCACCCACAGTACTACTGCTTGTTTACACTCTCTAACCTCCTCACGCAGCTTTCTCTTCTCTATTCACTATTCATTATTCTTTAAAATCTTTCTTCGCCTTCCCCGGCACAACAAAAGCTATCTCCCAGAACCCTCTCCCCCAGTTAAAAGATTACCCTTTTTTCCCCCTCTTACTCCTCCTTTGAGATCAAAGGAGTAGAAATTAACTTGGGTTTCGTGATTCGTCTTCCTTCGTCTTCATCCTCCTCTTAATTACTTTGCCATTGTTTTACTCGGCCTTCTTAATAATATATATTTTGTGCGATGTTTAAAAAAGAATATGCTGCTGTCTGGTTGCATCTGGCATTTTCTACTCTTTCTAAATCCTTTACTAATTTGTTTAATTATTTTCCTACGTTCACGAAAGCAGATCTTCCTTAGAGGATGACATTATTACCAAGCTTGCAATTTCCTCTCTAGTCTTTTTTTTAATATATTTTTTTAAAACTTAAGCAAAGCAAATAGGTTTATAGGTTTCGAAATTTTAGGTTCTCTTGACCAATACGGCTTCAGTTATTCAAGTCGTTCCTTAATATCTCAGGGATTCTATAGGTTAGTCCATGTCTTGCAGATTAAAATACACATAAACCAGGATGTCTTGGGGTCTGTCATGTTATGTATTTATGTGTTTGAAATAGGTCTGTAATTGAAGCAATTGAGTTACTTTTCCCTATTTCTTTTTCTTCGAAATTACCAGAAGAAAAGTCACTTCTTTCTGAAAGAGAAAATTTTATGTTCAATTTGGACCATATATATATATATATATATATATATATATATATATATATGTAGTCAAGAGATGAACGAATTACTGGGAGAAAATTAGAAAAAGAATATAAGCCGTAAGCCAGCTTTTTTCTCATACCCAAGATTCTGCAAATATATGGAGGAGAGACCGGTATATAGTAAACTAAACACCATATTTTTTGAGGGTTGTAAAAAACATTCCTTGTTTCAAAGTTTTTATAAATGAGACAATTTTAGGGTTTTGAGGTATATATATCATATATATCCTCCCAAACGAATGGTAAAAGTCTAAATATCCGAAGGCGGAAGTTTTTTGCCGCTCTCTTGACGAATGAAGAAGAGAAGAAAGAGAACTTGCGTACGTTTCTCTGCATCTCTTACGCATGATTAATAGAATTTCTTTAGAAGAAATTAAAGCATGCAATTAAAACCCACTTGCATGCGTGAAAATCACAAGTTGCTACCATGCATATCTCTCTGCAACAGTGTCGTGTGGTCCTGTTTGTACGCAACGCCTGTGGTCCCTCACCTATTGCTATTTCCTCTGTCCCCTGTAGCCATCATGTCATGCACATCCAAAATGACAACCCTCACACACCACAACTTTTGAATCTCACACTAATCATAAGCTTATCTAAAGTGGTTTTATCTATTTGTCTTTGGATACCTTATATTTTGTTTTTTCTCCCCTTTTTTAAATTCTCCTTTCATTTTTGTCCCTTCTTTTTTCGGTTGGAATGATTCAAATATTTATTCCCAAAAGATAATTGAAAAAAGAAAAAAAGCTGACGTACTTGCTGATGATATGTAGTTATATAATTAACTCCATAAGTTGTTTATCAAAATTTTGAAAGTTCTTCTAAGATCAAGAGGCTGAGATGTTAAACTAAAACTTATGAAAACCATGTTACGAATGAAGAACAACTTTTGCTTGTGCTCTATATTTACGAAACTCGGATTGTTCAAGCTGAGCAGTATAGTGTGTTTAGCTTGAGCAACAATTGGGACTCTCTATTTCTATTTTCTTTTTAATCTTAGCCATTTAATTATATATATATATATATATTTAAAGAAGCTAAATGCAGGATGATCTTCATCCTATGTTTTGTTTCTTTTAAAATAAAAAAATAAATGGTTGATATTGAAAAAAAAAAAAAAAGAATCTAGATCTCGCTGAAGCTACTAAGCAGCAGACAATCTAAGTTCATATTTAGGCTTGCTTCTATATATATGTGGACCCCCATCTTGTGGGCACTTCAGTCACAACCTTTTGTAGTCGTCAATAAAGCGTGACTAGCCGCTTTTCGAAGAAGGAAGAGTGTAACAATTGTCCCATTCTTAGGATATATTGTTTGTGAGTGATGAAGTAATTAATGATAACTTTGACAAATTGTTCAATTTTCCACATGGTCTCTATATAGTGAGAACAACATATCAACCCTAACTACCATTATGAAGGAAATCATCATCTATATGCCAGACCACAATGATAAGAGAGATACTGGCGAGTTAATATAGCTACCATATTTATTTGACCAATAAGGATGAGTGCCACGTGGCCATTTATGTGCCTTTGCTTTTTCCTCCACTGCAGCATGGTCGGTTCAATTCCGGCATCTAGCTTTTCCAACCTGCGGCCTCAAACTTCTTCCACCAAGTTCTTAATCGTTGCATTCAAACCCACGTTCGTTTCAACCTACAAATTCAGTTCCAAGTTGGTATCAAAAGCAATCTGCACACTTCATCCTTCCCTCTTTTGGTGCATATGGTATCATTAAATACAGGTACTTATATACATATTATGTGAGTTTTCTTGATGCAAAATCTTCAACTCTATATACTACGGCACTTCTTTTAACTTTTTGGATGTGAAACTTGTTCTAATGTTTTCTTATTAATTAATTAACATTAGATATGTAAAGCCATATGGAATTGCACCCTTCGTTTTTGTTATCTTGCCTTCCATTACTGTAACTATCTGTTCATCCTCCGCAATAAACTCGAATGCTTGGTTGATTATTTATCAGTCCCCTTCAAAATATTCATAATAATATATATAATTCATTATATATTAATCTATTTAATTGTAGAGAATCAGAGCTTGCAGTTTCTTGACAAGGAATATTTTGATCTGTGTTTAACAATTCACGTGGCGTTCTACTTTTGAGAAGAGACCTTTGAATTCCATTAAGAACCAGCTTAATTTCCTCCCACTTTCAAATATTTTTCTCATTTTTAATTAATTTAATGTTTTTCTGAAGCAAATACTAGGTAGAAGAAACAAGAACTGAAGCCACACAGATTTTGGACAAAAAATCCATGGGAAACTAACAAAGAGAGACATTTTTATAAGATGATTAGGATTCCAAAAGAGCCAGATTTTCCAAGAAAACAGGAAGGTGATCATAATCCAAGTGATTATGAGAAAGCAAAGGCATCGTCATCATCCACCAGCATCAAACCACAATGGGTGAGGTTGAAGGATCCGAGGATAGTGAGGGTGGCAAGAGCCTATGGAGGGAAAGACAGGCATAGCAAGGTTTGCACCATACGAGGATTGAGAGACAGGAGAGTGAGGCTGTCGGTACCGACAGCTATTCAATTATATGACCTTCAAGAAAGGCTAGGGTTCAGTCAGCCTAGTAAGGTTATTGATTGGCTTCTTAATGCTGCAAAGCATGAAATTGATAAACTCCCTCCTCTTCCACCACTAAACCTGGCCCTCATTCATCATCATGCTATTCTTACCTCTAATTCTCAGCCTAACGAAGAAGATGGGTGGGAAGCTTCCAATAACACTTTCTGGAAATTAATAGAGCCTAAAGAAGCTTCATCATCTCATCATCATGAGGAGAAAGCAAATGATGATGAGGTTAAACAAGGAGGCAATAATAATAATGAATTATGTCATGGTGTACAAGTTATGCCACATCATCATCATCCCTCCTTTCCTGGGTACCAATTTGAGGGTTCAGGTGGTGGTGGTGAAGGTGTACATGTTTCTCAGACAGATTTGCAAACCCTTAATGTTGTACCTTTCTCATCAACATTGTCTTTGTCCACAGGGGATTCCTCTCATTTTCCTTCACATTTTGGAGCAAATATGGACATGGATAATGTTCCAAGACAAATCAACAATAACCACTATCACATGCTGAGCCCCAGCCCAACTCTATACCCTATCCCTATGGCACAATCCTTGAAACCCTTTGGCTTGAGCATGATGAATCCCAACATCATCGAAAGTCAGTCTCATGATAACCACCAGGATTTTCCGTCCAAGTGACACCGAAGAAGTACAAAATAAATAACATAAGCATATACTGCTCATGAGGAATAAGGTGGGATATCAACTGATTACAAGACAATCTACTTGATCAGCTAATTTGCATGTCATGTTTGATAAATTGCTGCTTTCTACTCGACCGTTGTTAATTATAAGTTTTCAGTTCAGTTTGAGTCAATTTACATTGCAAGAAAGTAATACCTCAAGTCTTCATGAATTGTTCCACTAATGCATGCAGCGATCAACTGTACTGTCCTCTTCAATGAATTGTAGCTCAGAAATTGGACTTGCGATGTTTTAAATTGCAGTAGTGGTTGTGGAGATATTACACGAAAATGTAACAAGATGAATAGAAATATACAGTTATGTCCCGCTGTAACTCGCGAATCTGATGTGGTTGCATACATAAAGCTTGCGGCGGCAGCTATATTTAATATTGTGATTAGCAATTTATAATTTCGTAATTAATATTGTTTATTGATTTGATTGCCTTTGGGATTTATCTGCTGAACATGATCTAATGTGTTTTGAATGAGACAAGAATCTACGTTAATGTATGTCTTAATAATCTTGCTTCAACATTCTTCAATCCTTATTCCATGAGATGCGATATAGCTGATGTCTCCTTACCCATCCCGCGCAGTCTTATGTATTTAGCCTTTCAGAACTACTGCTAGCTTATAGCCTGATATATGCAGCCACGGAAGACTATTATACAAGGAAGATTATCTAAACAACTGGCAAGGAAATTGAGAGCAAATTGATTTACCTGATAACGTCAATTGAGCAAGAATATATCTATGAGTAAAATTGAGCAAGAATATATCTATGAGTAAAATTGAGCAAGAGAGAGAAGTTAGAGTACTTTTCTTTTTGTTTTGTTAATTTTGGTCGTATTTGATCCTTTAACTCTCGAGATGATTCTAGTATATCAGTGACACTAAAATTTATTGATTAAAGTACTTCTATATTTTTATAATTTGTGGAGAAGCAAGTTTAGGATCGGATGAAAAGTGAGTTTATATATAGTCTCAAGAAAACAATAATTAGATAAAGAGGTGAAAATAAGAAAACCATGTATTTGGATCATTTTCATGTAACATAATTAATGATCATAAGAGACATATTTTAAAAAAAAAAACTACAAACAATTTTTGTAACTTTTGATAGTTAATTATTTTGGGTCTATCTTATGTTATATGATAAAATTAAAATCCAGGTACACAAGTCGAGAGAAGTAGATAAATTGATGAAGAAAATAAATAGATGCGAAGACACTGTGTTACACTTCTATGAAGGCAAGAAGGTCTTGCATGTTGTTTAAGTAAAAAATCTCAAGATTATACACTTTTTTGCCTTTTGGAATCAATAATGACAAATTGTTTTTACCTTCTGTGTTTGAAAAACAGTAAATTTCACATTACGTTTATAGGATAACGAAAGTTACCATTTTCTTTGGTGGGCAATCATTTTTTTCACAATAGAAGGATTTGGGTTTAAATTTTCGTTAGAATCAAAATTACCTAAAAAAATTCTTGATTACAAAGCGATCAAATTAATTTGCTTAGTATAATTATAAGACGTGGACCATTTGAATGACTTTTATCATTCATAAAAATATTGAATCAAATACTAAATTTTGAAAGTTTAATTTTAAAATATTTTTTATACAGAAAATTTTCCATTCAAATGAAAAATTATTTTTTTGATGGACACATAATTTCCTTTTCTTTAATTGCAACTCGGTTAAAAGGAAAAAAAATTATGGATTTTAAGATGAAATTGAACCTAATTTTGAAAATTAAAAAATAGTGGGAGTATGTTGTTTGAACTTTAATTAATTAAATACATAACTTAAAAAAATTATATAAATGAAGTTATTTACTTTTAAGAAAAATTAGTCATTTAATCTTTATAATTTGTCTAAATTCTTAATTCCATATAATTTTTTTTTTCAAACTAGTCTCTATAGTTTGAAAATGCTTAAGCTTTGGCCCCTTCCGTCTTGTTCTGTGATAACTCCGTTAAATTTTTTAGTAAAAATTCGTAGAACCTCAAACGTGTGATAACACGTGTACGCCAAAAGGGCTGAAGTGGATTGATTTTTAGAAAAAATTAAAATTTAGTACCTCAAATTAAATATATTTATATTAAAAAATCTTAAATTTTAAAATTATTCTAAAGAACTTTAAAATTAAAAATTTTAATTTAAAATTTTAAACTATAATTTTTTTTAATTTAAAATTTTATCTTAAAATTTTTTAAAGTAATATTAAATTTAAAATATTTTAATATAAATATCTTTAATTTATGATGTTAAAATTGTAATTTTTCCAAACTCTTACCACATACGCACCAACTGGCCACCATATGCTGTGCGCATGGGCTTGAGGGTTTGATCAGAACGTTCCTTCACTTTCATTCCTCACCAAAGCTTATATGTTTGCAAACAGTAGGGAATGATTTGAAAATAAAAATAAAAATTATAAAGATGAAATTAAAAATTCAAACAACAATAAGAATTTAAATAATTAATTTTTTATTTTTAGTATTAATTAAAATTATATTAAAATAATCAAAATTTTAAAATATTCCAAAATATACACAGGCATAAGACTAGTTATAAGTTTGTGTATATATATACACACACACCCCAAATCAAAATTATAGTTATTTCATTTAAATTGTCAAAAATAAATATATAATTAATGTGAAATGGATCTTTTGTAGTACGGGATATAGTTGAAGGGAAAAAAAAAAATTAAAAGTTTTTAATGTTAACCCCACGCTTTTAGTTTATCTTTTCCTAGCTACATGATGTCAATTTTATCTTGAATTGTAGAAGATTCAAATGCTGACTGATGACATTCATACTGATCTGAAAACAATGTTCAAGTCTAATTGCATATGGATCCTTTATTCATCTTAAGGAAGAGTATATCAGTGCTTATGTTGATTTGAATGGTTCAAATGAGATTTGCATGGTTTGAATTTTTTTTTTTATTTTGAAAGAAATAGAATATAGAATACAAATAATTTTTTAATTGCAAAAGTAAAAAAAAAATGATGACTTAAATTAAAAAACAAGAAACAAAAAATTTAAAATTTGAACCATCTATATTAAAACTGAACAGTTTAGGTCTTATCTTGGGGATGAGCAAAAAATCTTGGTCCAGTAAAACTCTAAGAAGAAAGAAAAAATCAAAAGAAAAAATAATATGTTCCGCCTCATATTGATCCTTCTAAGGATAAACCCGTGATAATTTGAAGAAAACTTGTAGAAAGATTATATGAACGGCAAAATTGAAAAGGTAAGTCAGAATAACTACTAAAAATAGGTTTAGGTTAAAAATAATGGAAGAGAATAGTATTAAAAAAAAAAAGAAAAGAAAAGTGGCTTAAATTTAAATAAAATGTTTTTATTATATTTAATGCAAATATAATTAATTGATACAATTTTCATTCAAAATATTACGAAGAATTAGAACTATAAAGTAGCCATGAAGTGAACACTGATAATTCCTTCGTCATCATTTAACTTTACGTTTCATTAAGCAAAAGCAAATGTAAAAACCACAAAGGCCGAAATATACAATATGTAATTAATTTAGAAAGGGATTATTACTAGACGCAAAGTGAATATTCTCACATAGTTATGTTATATTCAAACGCACGATGAATAGGATGAAAATTTTGAAAAACCAAAATTTTTGAAAATTTTTTGCCTCCCGTGTCACTCTTTCAAGTGTGACAAGTTAGTTTTTCAAATATTTTAAATGTGTGCGTATGTTTTGAGAATATGAAAAGAAAAAACAGATAAGGACCAAAATAAAACTCTTGACATCAAATATGCTCCTTAAACGTGAGGATTGAAACTAGTGCTGTGTAATTATACACTTATAGCCACTAGATGCTATTGCTCTACATTCAAATTCCCTAAATCTCAGCCTTCATATACATATTAGGTACCTTCGATGGTTGATCATTCAATTGATATAGACTTTTATTCTACATTTCATTAAGTTGATCTAGCATTGAAGACCTTCTTTTGCACTGTTGAATTCAAAATATTTTATCAATGTTTTTGTTGCTATTTTAAAATGCTGGGAACAGATTCAAAACATACACAAACTCATAAGGAGTAGCCCAACAAATAAACAGGCTTAATCGTAATAATTGAGCCTCTTGTAATATTAAAGTTTGAAACCATTAAAAAAAATATTTATAAAAAGAAATAATCCTAATATTCCGAACAAAATCACAGCTTAATTTGGTTTTACACAAAAAGAAATTCCTTTTACATAGTTGTATATAATATTATTTATATCTTTATAATCATTATTTATCATTATTCAATAATATTTATTTTTTTAAATCTAAATTAAATCCTTTTCTGTTTAGGAAATGTCTTTTTTTTCCTTTACATTTTCCTACTAAACGAAGTGTTACTTCCGCACTAAAGGGTATGGGAAATTTGTTGAACCCCAAATCATACAAAAAGTCCCATGCGATTCCCGGATGGTTATAGTTGAAATGCTCAAAATGACTATAATATCTAACTTCGTTGATGTATATCACATCACATTGTTGACTTTCACTTTCTAAAATAGGATTAGTGATAGAGTGGTTTAATAATAATAATAATAATGGAATCATCATAATAATTATTTATAATGAAAAACCTCGAAAAAATAAATCTAATTACCGCAAATGAAAGACAGTGATTAGTGTGGTAGTATGCATGTTTTAAGATGGCAACGAAGAACTATAACCAAAACGACTTGTCAAAATTTGTAGTATACTCGTTTCACCTTCCATCAAAAATAAATGGAAGAACTGTAACTAAGTACGAATTACAACTTTCTTTTTTTGCTTTTGAAATATTCCAACTCAGATTAAACTTAATTCTTCAGACGATTAAACCCCAAGAACCGACCTTAGCGAACCACCAAGCCCTGTGCTGGTTGAGAGCCATCTTCAGTTATTTTGTTAGCTTGAATGGTTCTGATAACGTTTGCAATATTACCCTGAAAAAGGCATGCATGTAAATGATCATATGTCATAGCAAACCAAAAGAGCTGCATTAAAACAATTAACAAAAGGACAATATCCGGGTGAAAACACTGCATTGCATCCAATATCTCAGAATCAGATTTATATCAAGAGCACTACCACCATCAAGAAAACGTATCACAGAACCAACATTGATGAAGGCAAACGCCCTCCAATACACATTTTTGTCTTTTGAGTGTTTAACTAAATTTATAGTTTAAAAATTTACCCTCCATGCCGCTAGCTTTGTTCTCAGTATTTGCCACTGGTGCTGCCCAAACACACGATCAGTATGATGACTGCATTTTTAAACTTAAGTCAAATAGTGACTAATAAATAAATAATTATTGAACAAGTAAAGCACCAGGTACTGGATCAGATATAGCTACAGCTGACCGGTGCAAGTCCAGGTGTACGCTGTACAACCTGTAGGGGGAAGTGAGAAGGAGGAATGGAGTTTGGAGGGATGGAGACAGAGAACACACCTAACAATTACAACTTGATTCATTTGGTCCATCTTACAGTCAATCAACTTGGCAGTGATTGCTTTAACCACCCATAGTTCCACCTCATCGTCATTGATCTAAAACGGAACTCACAACATCTTAATTAAGCTAGAGAAGAAAGAAAAAGGCCAACTATAACAAAAAGGAAAACAAATGCACATACCCGAAGTGTGTCCCTAATAAGTACATATGGAATTTGGCCTGATCCATCAGAGGCAAGATCCACCAAAGACATCAGCCTCATCTTGGTAATACATTCTTCATGCACAAGGTCTGAAGACATAATCTATCAAAAATTTTGGCTATAAAGCAAGGGGGAAGAAAGCTTTGCACATGCAACTATAGATAATCATCTGTGGCATGAATCTTTAATTACCGTAGCTTTTCAACAAGGTAGAATTAGCAACATGAAACTCCAAGTACACATCCAGCGTCTGAGTAAGAAAAATTTTGAGTAGCTGATATACCAATGCATATTTAGCATCCTTCTCCAATTGCCCAACAGCAGGCATGTCTAGTAAATCACACTGCAACATGACAGTCAAAGATTATCAAAGCTCATCCAGAACTTATACGGCAGAGACATGATGAAGCAGGTGACTATTATGGAAACAGTGAAAAGAAAATAAACGGACTATAATACAGCACTGAACTACTAGAAAACAAATTTAGGTCCATTCATCAAACAAAACAGCAGGATGTAACAATAAATGATGAAGCTAACTTTTCTGTCAAGACTCAGGAAACACAATAGAGGACAGAAAAATGATGGGCATCATTGACTTCTAAAACCCAAGAGTCTTTAAACACCACAATTCCAGACGAACCTGCAATCCAAATGTTAAATTCCATGTTGGAACTTGAACAAACAAGGAAATTTCTGGACAAATTTATCAGAGTGAAAGCATCACAAGTAGAACTGTACATCACTGGAAATCTGGACTAGATGCCAATTGAAAATTCCCATATATTTGGCTCTTGTTTAGCATTTTCCGAATTACAATTACTAAAATGTCATTGAAATGAGTTATGAAAAAACATCCCATGGGTCATATTCATCACTCTTTAAATTTGTCTTTACTATCATTTCTAGTGGATAGAGATTCACACAGGCAGCTGAGAGAAGCAACGTAGAACAGAAAGATATGCGGGCCCAGGAATCCTCTTTTGTAACCACATCCCATATATCAATGAGTCTCAATATATTGACAGCAAGAAAGCATATGGGTCATCTCTAGGATTTTAAAATTAGGCAACAAATTATCAGGTGGTTTAAAAACTATGTCACAGTTTTGCTTCCACTTACATTCACGCAGGAACAGAGAAAGTCAAGCACCCTCAGTGATAGAAGCATGAAAAAATAGATTTTAGCAATACCAACGTAATTTTCAAAGATAACTGGACAATGTAGGAACAAGACCAGAAAGATAGACATTTATCCAGAAAAGTATACAAACTATAGCGCCTGCAATCTTTTGAATCTCATACAATCAAATTAATTACCTGAAATATGTCAGGTGCCCTTACAAATTCCACAACTGCACGCACAGCCTCATCCTTGGCTTCACTTAAAGCATGCACATCTTCTCCAGAAAAAGTCTCCAAATACTTGGTCAGGAACCTTATAGAATCCTTCGCCATGCTGAGACGAGAGAAGAAGAAAATGTTCATAGAAATAAAAAGGGGGTTGCAAGATGAATCGGAAGATGGTTGTCCCTTCTGTAAGGAAGGATCGTACTGATAGAATGAAACTGAATTTAAATGGTGAAGCAAAAGAATATTAAATTTCAGTTCAAGGAAAACACTTCTGACTTCTGCTTTACCTTTTATTATCTTTCAAAATGTCAGAGACAGCAAGGAAGAGCTCACGTTGTTCCACTATCCCAATACTGCCCCAGTCTTTCAAGAAGCTATCCATCTTTGTGAATGATGGTATGACGTGTTCTGTGACTTTCCCATGAACTGCTAAATTCAATGCCTTCAAGTAGACATAAAACCGGCTGTATGGAGTCTCCAAAAGGTTGTACAGATTGAACAAACTGCAGAGAATAAAGAAGGGATTTTTAAAAAAAAGAAAAAAAATGACAACAGTAATATAAGCATGCATTACCAAAGCTATTTAAAAAAAGTATGAATGTATGTAATATTACATCTTCAAGCGCACTGCAGGCTTTTCATTTGGTTGTTGAATTACTTTTGCTGCTATGACTTTTGTGATCTCCAACTCTTCATCTGGATTCTCAGTCTTTGTAACAAGATTGCATATAATAGTGAAGATGGACTCGACATCTGTTATCAGAAATAACAACCACAGGCCCATAGTCATTAATTATAATTGTCATCAAGATAATAATGGAGTCTGTGTTTTGCAACTTTATAAATTATGTTCACACTTGCCAACATTTGGCTTGGAATATTCATTGCACATCCTATTACCTTGAGCAATTCTTTATTTTTCAAATTACATTATAAAACAAAAAGGAGAAAAGTGCATTTTGAGGAACAAATTTCTGAGCCACAAGAAGTGGACCATGTAATATCATCCACAAAAGGCTTAAAGAAGATCAAGTATCAACAATGCCATAATCAAACAAGACAGCAGGACTTAGAGAAGAAGTCCGATGATTGTACCATGTATATACATAAATGATTAATGTGTTTTTATGAACAGTGCTGGGAAGAGAATAAGACTGGGAAGCTAGAAGACAATACCACCTTAGCATGTACAA
Source organism: Erythrophleum fordii (assembly GCA_032878935.1). Taxonomy (NCBI): domain Eukaryota; kingdom Viridiplantae; phylum Streptophyta; class Magnoliopsida; order Fabales; family Fabaceae; genus Erythrophleum; species Erythrophleum fordii. The sequence goes on from JAVQMF010000045.1 coordinate 19,606,290, forward strand.
GTATGCTGAAATTTAACAGTGTAGACCGTAGATCAAGCAAAGAGAGTATTCTACCTTTTTCGGACACCTTTGAGAATATCAATTCAGCAGAAGTAACCATCAATGATGCTAGCTCTACCCACTTTCCCATTGCAATGAATTCTTCAGCCTCCATACACAGTCTGCTGACTTGTGGCTCAGCAACCTGACAAACCAATATAAATACATCACATATACAGACAGGGATGAACATACAACAATAATGCATTTTCCAAGTTTCAATGAAAGCAAAAAGGTGTACTCACATATACTGATGAGGTAGAGCATACAACAAAATTAGAGAATAAAATCTTGCACTTGATTTGATAGACAATAATTGCAATGCAAAACATTTAATTCACTTAATATTTAGAATATGATGGAATCCAAGGTAGTATAGAATGTCAAAGTCCCATATTAAGTAGTATAGCTGCTCAATAGGATATTTAAATAAAGTGATTCTCCCATCTTAGCAGTTAGTTTTTGGGGATGAGTTTCCCACCTTACTTAGGTGTCCATCAATTGTTATCAAAACGGGTGGTTTGCAGCTATAGAAAGGGCTACTTGCAATGGGTTCTAACTGGCAAAAGGCCAAATGTCAAAGTATAGCCGTCGAGACGTTGACTTTCCAAGGATGGCCAATTAATGAAGATTAAGGTAGTATGGAATGCTAAAACCCATATTGAGTAGTACAATCCACTCAATAAAGTATTTAAATAAGGTGATTCTCTCATATCAACAGCTAACTTTTGAAGGAAAGTTTCCCACCTCGCTTGGGAGCCCATCAGCATAAAAGTGATTAAAAAAAAAATATATATATATATATATATATAACTGAAAACCACATAAAGCCTTATTACAGAGATAATCAAAATCATGATCCTACGTAAGATCAAACAAGGTGTTCCAAAGATTAGATAGCCTAATTAAGATGAGAATCATAAAATCGTACCTCCTGTTACGTACTATACATATATGGAGAACAAATATAATACTGAATACATAGGTTCATATAAAATGTCTTTTAAAAAGCATTGATATGACCCTTTAAGCAGGAAAAGATAGAATTATGACATATGCCCATATTTTTAATTCAATGAGCATCAGCCAGGACCAATGCTTGAGAAAGATCAAGAAGTAGAGCAGGAAAATTAGTTTAGAGGATAAGAGAACATAAATGGAAGAGAAGGAAAAAATACCTAAATGCATAAAAACCAGGGTCTAGAGGAAGGGATAAGCCAAAATTTTTTAACTTAAACCCGATAACCATCAGCACAATCAAATTGAAACGCAGCCAAAACAACTTAAGGGATTCATTTTTACTTCCTTTTTTCTGTCAAAAGAAGTCTTACGACCTTTTATTTTTCCCCATGTCCTAAGCCACAATAATGGACAATCACTATCCCCCTCTCCCCTCCACAGTCCCCACACACCACCCCACAAACACCCCAACCCAAAAAAAGAAAAAAATCCTCAACAATTTCTACCTTTTTTAACCCATTTTTTCTTCCACACACTTCCACTCTCCACCCGCACGCCTTACTGAACAAAGCTTTTATTGATATTTTGTGACAGCTGTTTCATTTTTCGAAGCTTCAAAGTGGAGCAGGGCAATAAACGAATGGGAAACTAGCATAAGTTAAGGACACTCAACGGTCAAACTGATTCTCAAGCACTCCCCCCCCCCCCCCCCCCACCAAAAAAAAAAAACTGATTCTCAAGTATGTGTAGTTCTACATGTAATATTAATCATGCCCGACTACCACTTAAGTAATCAATTCTATTACCATCAAATTCCAGAAGCATTCCCAGTTACCGTATACATGATACTAAGTCAATAAACTATCCTAGCAGGAGGGAATTTTGAGGTATACGAGAATAAATGAAAACAGTATTCAACCCAAATATAGGAAGAGCAGCGTCTAGTACCTCAGGACCGGCATCGGCCCAGGCAAGCTCCGAAGCGAATCGAACGACGGAGAGCGCCGGATCTTCCTCGGAGGTTGGCACCACGGTCGTCATTGTTGTTGTGAACCTCACTGCAACTGCAAAATTTGAAACCCTAGTTTCCGCAGCCCGGCAGGGAGTGAGATGCAGAAAAAAGGAAAACCCCTGATAGGCTCTATTCGATAATAACTCAGAATATTTTAACTGTAGGTGAAATGTTTTGTCTACTTCCAATTCGTAATACGATACGATTATACGACCGTGATAACAAAGGGAGGTTTAGTTGGACTCGATTTTGAGTCAATTTAATCGGTTTAATATTTTATTAAATTTTATTAATTTTAAATTTTAATTTATTTGATTTGATTTTTGTTTGGATTAATTCTGTTTGATCTAGTTTAGTTTATATTTTTTTTGTTTAAAAGTATTTTTTAAAAAAAGTATTTTTTATAATATGTAAAATTTAATTTCTAATATTTTATATATTTTAAAATTTTAATCAATAATAATTTTGGATGATTTATTATTTTTATCTCTTTTTTTTGCTTAAAAAAATTTCATATATTTACAAAAAAATTTAAAAAAGTGAAAAAAATAATATCAATATCTTATAATAAAATAGTATAAATAATTTATATATTTCTTGAACCACATAAAAAATATAATTTTGATACAAGTTTAATTGACAAACGATCTCATTAATCTAAAAAAAAAATAAAATATTAAATTTTAATTAATTACAAATTTAATAATTTAGTTTGGTTCGGTTAACTGAACTAAATATAAAAAAAAATTGATAACTAAACCGATTTAATCAGTTCTATAATCACAAAAATTAAATTAAATTATTTTTTAATCAATTTTATTTAATTTTTAACAATTTAATTTAATTAGTTTAGTTCAATTTTGTTTACTTTCAATTATAACCGTCAATAAAACCTTATCATACATTCTACTCTACTGTTCGCTCGTTAGGGTACAAGCAATCGAAATATTTTTTTTTAATTATATAAAATTCATTTCTTGATGTACCCGGGAAAACCATTTGGCTCTCAAGCCCTACTTCTCATCACAATTACTTCAAGAAAGTTATGAATAAAATGATGACTATTAAAATAGAAAAAAAAGAAATTGATACTTCTGAAATCCTTGTTCGTGTAATCCCAATTAGTGATTTAAATTTCCACAAAATTTGGCAGATAAAATGTTAAATAATATACTCATAAAGTATAAAGAATAGTGGATTCTCCCTATCACAAAAATTAGAATAATTTATTATTTTTGTCCTTAAAAGACAACTTGCTTTTCAAATTATTTTTCCAAAATATGATCATTTTTATTTAATCTCTTTATAAATTTGTTTTCAGTCATTTTTACCTTCATTTGTTAAAATTACGGTAATTAACTTTTTAATTTAATTATTTAAAGGAACAAAAATAATTAAAAAATTATTAATAGACTAAACCGATAAGTTTATACTTTGAGAAATTAAATTCAAATGTTAATTACCTTTCAGAAAAATAAAAATAATAATTTGCTCCAAAAATTATTGTCCTCATTCCCATGGCCTTTTTACTTGGCAATAATGTAATTCTAACTTTGGTTATAATCCATATATAAATAAGAGTTAATTATATTATTCTTTCTTGTGATTTAACTAAATTATACTTAATACTTTTTTCAGTTCAAAAAATAATGCTTAGTTCCCTTCACATTTAATACATATTGAAAAAATTCTTACTCAGTTTATTTTATGTCAATGGAACTAATTTTGTACATTCTGTTCAAAATTGATACTTAAATATTTTTACTATCATATTAAGAATAAAATCACAATTTTACAGTAAAATTTAAAATTAATTTAACTACTTTTATTGTCATATTAAGAATAAAGTCACAATATCGTATAAGGTAAATAATAAGTTTTATTAATAGAAAATAAATTGGTAGAGAAATATCATACATCATGAGAGTCAGTTGATATTTTTAAAATAAGAAGTATCAAGCATAACGTTGCTAATCTTCATGAGAGATTAATGCAATTTATTCTATAAATTAATAATCCAGGAGGAGAATAATGGGAGACTCTTAGCTTATAAACATAGTCAGTTTCATTAATTAAAAGCCAACAAATCTGGGAAATGGATCCCCTCATGTTAGGGATTGCTCATGTTGCTCATGTTCTCTCACATATGCGGGACCCATTCCCTCTCTCCAAGGAAAAAAAAGAATTACAAAAAAAAGAATCAAGTTTGTGAGGGACATGAGCAAACATGAGGGACTTGAACATGAGCATATCCAAATCCACAAATCTGCAAAGCATACCAAACTTATGAATCAGCAAATCATGGGTCATCGGCCACACCAACATTATCAAGGCATTGAGTTCAATTTCTCCAGGAACCAGTCCACGGTTCTAAACTTATGACACAACTATTTATTTTACACACAATATGTGCTAATGAAAAGCATTCTTAAAGCTTAACACAGATGACTAGTTCCCAGGACCACCAAAGAGGTAGCCCAAGGAAGATCCGCCTCCCGGGGCAGCATGAACCTTGGTAGATGGTCGATCCTGCATCCAAAAGGAAACCACAAATAAGAACAACATTGCCTAGATATCATAACCACAGCCACTAATAGAAATTTTATTCAATCTCAATTCCTATGTCACCATGCCAAAACTCTTATGTAGAAATGAGGCAGGGCGACAAGTAATGCATGTTAACTTTTATCTACATGGAATTATTATGTATTAAAGTATCAGAATCTACTATTATTTCATTAACGCTCCGATCTATAAAGATGCTGCTCTATCATATGCCTTTGAACAACAGCAAATATGTTGTTAAAAGTAAGCATCATATCCAAGGACTTGCCATGATCACCAGAATGGACGTAAAACCATAAGTAAATACTAAATAAGGCAAGGAACGGAATTGTTACATAAGGAGGTCTACAGCAAATCCGGTAACTTGATAGTTAATGTGAAGTGCAAAAAAGCACACTGAACTGAGGACTGATTACCAAGTGAAAAGATACAGCAGTAGCACCAATTTTCTTGAGCATGTGTGTTTGCCAATGCCAACTATAAAACACATATTAGAGTCTACAATCCTAGAAAATGAACTGAGAGACTGAAAAGGAATGGGAGAAAATAATACTAAAAACAGATGGTGAATTGCACCATTAAATTATCAGTAATCTTCTGATAGACCCTGTAGCTACACTAGAGAGGCTCAAAAGTGGGGAAAGGTTTACACTAAAACAACAATAAGAAGCTTTTTTCCACTAAGTGGAGTCAGCTAGCTATGTTTTATCATAAACCATGTTTATGGACAAACCATTTAAATTTAAATCCTTTTTAATGGTTTTTTCACCTATAGTTACTCTCCATCTAAGCCACATGGCATGGATAATAAAAATTAAGAAAGCATATCATACTTTGCACACATATTATATCCTACAGATATGAAAGAATAGAATTCTCATAACTCACAAGTCACATGGTTTGGATCCTATAGGAGGGGGTCCCGTAGGAAAGAGAGTGATTTTCTGTGCCCTACTATTACTCAATTACTCTCTTTTCCACAGGACCCTCCTATACAGGAAAAGATCCAAATGTCAAGTCACAACATTTGACAATCAAATTGTTCTTGTCCTTTTGGTAGGAAGGACAAGAACAATTGTAGTTATTTCTAATTCAAATAGTTTCTCTAGAATTTGATCCTAGGATTTCCCATGTTGTAGCACTGTTGTTTTGCATATTGTTGTTTACTTACTGTCTAAATTTGTTTTGCCCCTGGAATAAGTTGTAGACTCTAACATTGCACCTTCCTTACTTTTTAATGAGCATTATCAATAAATGAAATGAAAAAGGGAGATTCCAATCCTCATTTCTCACAATATTGAGGTTTAGAAATTGAATATTTCAAAATTTCCTAGGTCAAGGCCAGTGACAACAATGTTTAGAACATACGTACAGGATGAAATATATAAATGCAGTACAATTCAAATGAACTAAAGAGAGAAGTCAACAAGGCCTATACAGTGATAAAATTGCCACAGTTTTGCCCATCAGCACGATGGTAATTGTTTGTGAGATTCCCATGAATTCCAGCTGGAACTCCCTTATCAATTGGTTGTGATGCAACATTTGCATTTTGAGAGTGCCCTCCACTTGCAGGTTGACCTTGAACAGGAGCACTTTGGGTGTTGTTGGCACTGGCAGTCTCCCCGCTTCCAAAGAGATAGCCCAAAGAACTCTGACCACCACCACTGCTAACCCCACGACCCATTTTCTGTCAGTTTAGAATTTGTGGATAAATCTGCATTGCACATTTTCTTTTATGAGGAATATAACCCCCGGCATTTATGGGCTGACGAAAAGATAACATATAAATAAATGCAAAATGAAAAACCAAGTGATTTAAAATACAGCTAACAGAACAATGAACTATCAGTCCATCTAAGCCTATAAATAATCGCATATCATTTAATTTATTCCAGTTCCAACGAAGGACAATATTTCTGTATAGAACAAGGGTAACCATGATAATTCAATTCTCTTACACAATGCTGGTTACAACTAACTCAAGATCCACTTTGACGTCCTCATGTTGCTTTGCTGTGTTCAAAGAGCATGGGCTTCATTGAACAAGGCATGATTGACATGAGTTTTCTCTTCACTATCGAATAACTACTTGAGGGAACAGGACAATCATTGAAATCAGACGCTAAAGTTAAGAAAATATGACCCCATGAAATTCAGCATCATGCGATTTAAGCCCCAAAAAACAAACTAGAGTATGGCGAATCAGTAATCTTGCAATGCCAGTTGAATTGTCCCGCCAGCATCACACAGTTAAACCCATAAATCCAACTATCGACAAACTACATGTAAGTGTTAAATCTTAATCGAATAAGAGGTAAACAACCCCCCACAATTTTTTTTTTTTTTTTGCCGAATGAAAAGAGAAAACATGTATAAACAACTAGGAAAGCAGGTGGAATTTGCAGTAGAATATGATGGGTTGATTAGGAAAATTGTCATAGTAGAGTAGAAAGCAAAATCGAAGTGCTCTAGGTGAAGTGCGTGGCTAAGAGTATGGATCGAAACGGAAATCCTGAAGAGCAGGAATGTCATACCTAGCTCCCCAGAGCGAGTAGACAAGAAGCGAGGCAAACTCCCATTCGGATAATAAACAAATATTTATAGCGGAGCTCAAAGATTGAAGGAATGAGTAAATTATGCTAATTTTTTCAAAAAAATTATTTAAATTATATCTAATTTTGTTTAAAAAAATACAATTAAATTCTTTTTAATTTATTTTCTGTTAATAAAATTAATTTTTCATATAAGATGTTTCTTAAAATATAAAATTACTTAAATTTTCTATTATTATATTAAGAATAAAATTATAGTAATTAATTTTTTGATAAAAATAAATTAATAATTAATAATATATATCAATAAAATTAACACATTAAAAGTAATTTTTAAAATAAAAAATATCAAATATAATTCAATAAAAAAAGTAGCATAATTTATTCATTATATTTATATTTTGATATTCAGTTTTGGGTTTCAAATTTGTTCCATGCGATCAATAATTTGAAATGGCCTTTGCCCTTTTGGATTTCGGCTCTTCGCAAGTGGCAAGTGATGGGACTTGACCTTTTAATATTAAAAAAAAGGCAAAAATATAAATTGCTTCCAAGTCGTTGTTTCATCTACTTCCCTTAGCATCAACCATTAATTACATATATGGCATCCTACTTGCCATTTTTGTCTGACTCATTTTTTAGTGTTTTTTCTCTCTCTCCTTTTTCTCTTATTTCTCTCGCTCTCTCTCCCTCTTTCTTTTGTAACCCATTTTTCTTAGAAAAATTATATTTTAAGATTCTAAACTAAAGATATTTATATTTAAAAATTTTTAATTTAAAATTATTCTAAGAAATTTTTTTTAAAAAAATTTAATTTAAAATCTTGAATTATAATTTTCCAACACAATTTAAAATTTTGACCCTATAATTCTTTAAAATAATTTTAAAATTTAAAATATTTTATATAAATACTTTTAATTTGATTTTTATTTCTTCAATCTCTTTTCTCCTCTCTTATCTTTCTCTCTCATGTTCTCTCCGCACGAAAGTTTGAGCTCAATGGTGTTGGCTGATAAGCATGCTATAAATACTGTGCAAACGCTAAGTTCATGCAAGCTTCTTTGCACATAAAATAAGAAAGAAAAAGATAAAAAAAAAAAAGTAGAGATGTGGAAAATGGGCAAAAGAGAGACAGGAAAGTTACAAAAGAGAGGGAAAAAGAACGAATTAGATAAAAAATTAATGACTCAGCAAAAACGTGTCAAATAGAATGCCACATATGCAGTTGACGGTGGATGCCCAAGGAAAATAGAAAGAAGGATGACTTCAAAATAATTTTAAAATATCAGGGGCCAAATGAAATTTTTTTTAATTGACAATTTGGCCAAGAAAAACTTGCAATAAATGCTGACATTTTTGGTAGTTAAATTTATATATGATTTATTTTCATAATTTTATATATTCATAACAATTATATAATGTTTAATGTATTGCATTGAACAATTTATTAATTAATGTACAATTAATTCTCAACAAACTTAATGACAATTTATCAAGTAACAAATTTTATAGTAGCGTTATCAAAATGAAAAAAAAATATATCTAAAAAGGCAAAAAACTAAATAAGTCTAAGTGTAGTTAAACATAAAATGAAGTTCAAGATTGACAATTTGTATATTAAAAAAATATAATTCAAAACTTAATCTGCCTAAGTGTAAGCCTTAATACGGTGCACTTTACTTGTGGATTGCAATTGCCATTACTTGCTTGGCGGTGAGGCAAAGTGATGAATTAATGAACTTACTTTAGCCGAAAAAGAGGGTAAGCTGCCAAAGGCGATCCCTTGCTCAAGCATCACGCATGTGACAACTTGCAGTTCAATGTCTCATTGATCAGACACCTTCTTTTTTGAGTATCTTGTACTTAGTGCTTTTGTTACTTACCCATTACTATACCAAACCCAATATCAGTTGCTTATGTATACATATTAATAGAAGTCACAAGTTTAAGCTACAGCAACGATTCTGTTTAACAATAGCTAAAAAGAGAGGTCCCTGCCATAGTTAAGAAAAGTTCGGAGCATAGCTAGAATTCAATTTGATTATTGGTCTTTTTAAAAAGTGTATTTATTTATAATTGATTTTATGTATTACTTTTAATAAATTGAATTTGTCCAAGAATCTTTTCACATTCATGGTGATGGAAGCAACTCACAAATAGAAGGCACCCTAAATATGTACTTTCAAGACATAAGCTTAGCGTGCACCAAGTTTCCGATGACATATTCGTTGTTTTAGACGTCAAAGGAATAATTAGTTTACTCAAAACTCATTCCCTTTGATTGAAATAATAATACTAAGAAAAAAGGATATTAAGTTTGAAGAATTCTGTTTTGTCTTAACGCTTAAGAGCAGTCAAATTCAATAAAGACCATGTGAACCGGATTCCAAATCCCGAACACGCATATCTGTTGATTCCATCATTGATAATCAATGTTATTTACTTTCTTCTTTCTTGTCCTTCTTTCCAAGTCTTGCAATTATAATTTGTTCATTACTAATATTATGATATATTTAAAGGGTGTCTCCCTTTAATTATATTACAGATTAAGACTACAGCCAGGAATTACTTAAATTCAGTTTCTCCCAAAGGGTGTCTCCCTTAACAAGCAGAGCTCTCATGGGAGAAAGCAAATGTCAGGACATCATGCAAAAGACAGCATCTTAGCTTTATCGCAACTTATAGAGGAAGAGAAATTTATTTATTAACACTGCTAAATGTACAAGATACTTATAACTAGAGTGACAAATGCAAAGAAATCACAGAAAATTACATACAAAAAGGAGGAAATGAAAAAGAACCCCAAACTAAAGTCTCCAGAATTCCCCATAAGTAAGCCTTAATAAATCTGAAGTGATTATTGAACATCAAAAGAATGTAAGATCCTTTAGCAAAGCTAACCCTTGAAACTTTAACTAGTAATACTTGTAACACAACATGGCTTCATATCACAAGTATTAGTGAACTGCCTGCAAAAGTTAATGTATACTGACAAGTGTTCCTAATTTAACTAGAAATAGAAAAGACAAGAAACAAACCTGCAGTTTACATAGATACTAATGTAATCAAGTCATGCTACCCCCACACAATACCTTTTTCGCTGAGGATAAAACTCAGAAATGATTTTTTTAAGTGTTTGCTATTAAGTTCTCTAATAAAAATATGATAAATAAATTTCGTTATAACTTAGCTCTACATAGTTGGGTCATTTAAAAAAACTTTCACTATATATTATATTTTTATTGAAGAATATAATAGTCAACACCTAAAGAATTTGACCTAAGTCTTGTCCTTTTGCTGAAGGGACTGCATGAAGTTACTGATGCCATTTGCATTCCTACGTCATGTTAGTGGAGCTTTACCGTGAGCAGGCCAGTATAATAACGTTTTCAAGGGATCTTTGAAATCTCTACCAGTAACTTGTGCAGGGCTTGAGGCCTTGAGAAAAAAGGAGAATGATCAGCCCCTTTCAACCGGAAGACTCTTTCTGGGGGACTTGCATTTATCATGTTCTCCTGGAGTGTAATGGGTATGGCATTGTCTTCAGGTGTTACTATGTAGAACCTCCTTACAGATCCATGTTTTAGGTCAGAAAGAGAAAGCTTCTCTAATACTGGTGCAAATGGAATTGGCCTCATTGAAACAGATGCTAACGCAACATCCTGTAACAAGATATCAAAGTAATCAAGAAATGAGGAAAGGATCAATCAGGGCTAAGAGACTTGGTCCTATCCCCATACTGGGGCGCAGGAAAGACCGACACAGATGACAACGACAGAAACAATTATCAAATCTCAGTAACAAAATTTCATAATATTTAGTAGCCAGTGTATTGACACATGCATCCTTTTCATGATCGCAACTCTGGGCATTATGAAAGTTTGATGCTCCATAGCTCCAAGATCAACTAAGGATTATTTTCATTAGGAGTTATCACAATTGTAATGGAGAATGCGCGTTCACAGCATGAAGGAAAGCCTCTCTTGTCTTCCTTTACAAGAAGGAGGGACTGAGGGATGAATAACTCTGGCACACCATAGGTTATAAACTATAAAGTTCTCCCCTATGAAAATATATCTGCAATAGCTCCCCCAAGTAGAAAACGCAAGTTTCTGGCTCCCCAGGATGAAATATTACTTCAATGGCCCATGTGTGACTTCTCTATTAAATGGTAAAAGTGACCAGATCTTAAAGTTTTCTTCTATAGTCCTAACAAAAGGTTACCAAGCGCATTCAAAGCTTTATATGTATGTTATAAATAATAATTCGCTATCCCCCCACCCCCTCCCCCCAAAAAAAAAAAAAATAGTCTACACCAGTGCTCCAATAAATCAATTTCATGTCATGGATATCATATCACAATATTAAATTGTTAAAGGAACAGGAGAATTTTTATGTTAATACCATAACTTACTTTGGCTGGACTTTGGTTGAACAACAAATCCCTCAACAATGACTTGTCTAGATCGATAGAAGAAGGAGGCTGATCTTTCCCGTTTGAGTACAAAAAAATTTGAGCCCGTCGTAGGAGATCATTTGAACCAGCCTGCAACAGCTAGTCACAATGAAACACGATGAAAGGATAGAGAAACTCTGCACTATAATTTATAAATCTTAACTGTTTTGCATAACACCAGGAAATTATACTTAATCACAAATGCTCTTTCTCTTCATCTCTGACTCCTTTAAAGCTTAAAAGATGAAAGAAATGTTGAGAACCAAGCTTTAGAATATCAACATTTTTACTCGAAAGAGATGACTTGTATAAATTTACATGAAACTTAATGAGCAAGATTGAGCAAGAAATTCACCAGTTAAAAAAAATGTTAATGCATATTATGGACAGTCATGCAGCTATAGAGTAGTGTAACTCAGGCAATTAGCTTTTCAACTCTGGGATGGGTGAATACTGAAGTATACAGGTTGGAAATGAATTTTAGAAACTCTAAACAAAGACCACTAATTATGGGAAAACTAACAAAATCCACTAATTAGTATCAAGGGAAAATGACTGTACACATCAAATGTACTGCCTTTTGCATGCTGCTCAAAGGCAGAGAGATGATTGAACAAACTGGGATATTTTGGACAGATTCAATCACAGCTGTAAATTGGTTGTAAGTTCATATAATTATAATGAAATATAAAATCATAAAATGCCAGCAGCCACTTCTACTCCTGCTGACCTCGGCTCTACCATGCTTTCTATAAATTTTACAAAACATAGATATATCGGTCTTAAAAGTAACAGGATAAATTCACCTGTTGAGAAAAGATATCAAGAGTACTTTGTCCACTAATAAGCATTGCTGCAGCAATAAAGACAGCCTTGGAAATCTTAAGAGGAAACAATTGCATTGCATAAGATATACATGTCCCACCAAAATCATGTCCAACCAAGATCACCTGCAATAAGAATCAGAAAGAAAATAAGTAATAGACAGGAGGTACATTTTGCAGATAGCTTATTCTTATTACACCAAATTTTGCATCCTACCAAACAATACCCAATGGACCAGTGATAAAAATCATCAAATGTCCTCACGAGTGTACAGAGAATGAAACATTTACATATTGGCACATGTTTTCATTAGTGTGATTTAAATGGAACAAATACACCCTAGAGCCAGTTTCACAATATAATCAGTGCAATCTGTATGGAGGTAAATTGATTCTACCAACATTCAACAAAATTAAGAAAAAAAGCCAAGATTGATGCAATCCTGTTAAGCATGTCACTGCATCCCCTAAGCAATCTCAAGAAAGCCGTGCTAATTTTAGCATAATAATAGTTGAAGTAAACCTCAACACAAGTTACCTGCAGTCAGAATTACAAAACCTTATTCAGAAATAACTAGGATCAACCACATTACTTTTCTTTTGCTATTCAACCATACCTAGGCTAGGGTAATATCTTCAACTGCATCCTTTTCAATTTTAAACTTCTTACCATTTCAATCCAAATCATTTTTCTTCCTTTTTTCTTCAACTTCAATTACCTTGCTTTTCAGCATTTTTGTTTCTCATTTTTCAGTGTCTATATTTCTTATACAAATCAAGTTCCTTCTATCTTGAAGGGCAAAGAGGCTATTTATCCATGGTCATCCCCATTCCTTAAGTTTTCTTTTGTCACAATTCATCAACCTTCATATATGTAACTCCAGTACTCCACTATGACCTCTTCCATAATACAGACACATAGTTATACATTTCCATCAGAAATTCAGAATAATTAGGGGGCTGGAGTATCTGGGGACACACATGCACAGAGAGTGAGAAAGAAGGCAATTAAAAAATGTCATAAACTTGACAAGATGCTCGCAATGTTGACAATAGATATGCTAAATGCCAAAATGCATCCTATCCCCACCAAGACTCAAAAACAGCTCATGAAGAAATATAAGAAACATTGAACAAATTGTCAGTTATTAAAGATAGGGAAGCAGTAAGATAAACACCTTCTCGCCTTCAGGAAGTTTGTCAAGAAAATCAGTAAGTGGCCTCACATATTGTGATAGACACGTAATATTGTTTGTATCAAACGAATGAACTCCAGAACCAGTTAAGTCTATGGCATCTACTTTAAAACCACCTTCTTCTAGAAGAGCAATAGTTTTATACCAACACCAAGCACCAAAGCCACCTCCATGGACAAGTACAAAATGATTGGTGTCCAGATCATCAAGCTTTATACCCTGTCAAATTGGAAATCTTGGCATAACTAAAGGGATCTCAGCAATAAAAATGATAAGGGAAAGGATGGTGCAAAAGAATTCTTAAATTTAAATTGAAAATCATTAAAGTTTTGCCATTGGCTTATCAACTAAAACAACAAGGAGACTGTTGCAGGTAATTTTGAACAAACTATCTCACTAATAAAAAGGAAGCATTACTGCTGCAACTACAAGTTAATAGTTTATGACGGCATTAGTATTTTTTAGCATTCACAGAACTACTTTTGTCTATCCACAGATCCAAATTGTCACTGAGTAGGCCTTTGGTTCATGCATCCGCACCCCTACATACACATAACTCGATGAAAGACAATTTAGTGAGCCACTATTAAAAGTAACTTTCCACAAGGCCCCTCTAAGTTATGAAGACAACATACCTTCAAAGGCCCAAGTCAAAGAAAGTGCTATGGATTCACCTTTAATGGCATCTTAGAAACTCTGACACCTCTCATGTGAAAAGAAAGAAGCAAAACAAAGTTACCTTCAAAGCTACACCTAACTTTTAGTGAAAAATACTTCAAAAGGTGTGCTTTGAAATATTCAAGGAGGCAAGTAAAAATCTTAACCCTTTCCCTCACAATATTGCACGGTCCTGAAAAGGATTCTGATATATGACTAAAATATTGATCATCAGGGAACAATCATCTCACAATTCTCATTTTTGTTCTATAAAGACACGTTTTCAGAGGCAGCCGTACCGTAGTTCATAAATTGGTAGGGGATTAATTTTATCGTAAATAACAGAAACCCAGATACCAAACACAAGCTTCATTTCGCTCCCTAACTCAATCGCCAGAGCAAATTTTAACCGTTTTAAACAACATCCGTGAATGCAAATGGACAAAAACTGAGTAATCCCATAACTAACTAAGTTCTCTCATTTTCCAAAATCGCCTGATGTAAGTTGAAGAAGGCAAATCGTCGAGGGAAAAAAAACAACCAGTAAGTACTCTCTTTCTTCCTTAAGGCCATGTTCATAATTCGAACTTTGGTCCTAAATAATTGAAATCCACAAACAAATACCGCAAACATAAGCTTTGTTTCACTTAACAACTCAATGGCGGGAACAAATTCAACAACCACCCATGAAAGCAAACCTGATTAACAAGCTGATGAGGCTGTAGCAAAGGGTCAGTAAGTGACCGAGCCCTGGAACTCGAACTCCGTGGCAACGAATTCTTATTATGACCCGCAATCGGATGTCGGAGAGAACTAGATCGATCAAACGGTAAAGTACCATTCTGCTGATGCTGTTTCAAAAGTATCGCCGCCGCAAGCGCCTGTTCTTGAATTACAGCATCCTCAATCTTCTCCTTACGAGAAGAACGCGTCCGGGCCCAACGGTTACTGGAATTGAAATTTGCTGGCGCATTTGGTAAACGCTTTGTCTGCTTTTTCTTAGGTGGCTGGGGTGCGAAGATGGCACAGAGATTGCCCATCGGTGGAATGCATGCACGCAGAGAAAACAAAGGTAGAGAAAAATGGAGGATTGTAAGTAATTGGTCGGTGCAGGTGAAGTTGAAATATGAAATGGAAGAAAATGGTGGAACAGCTGAGAGTGACAGAGACAGCTAGCGACGGAGGCTGCTTTATACTATTGGACTACGGAGCGTGACGCGCGAGACGAACGGAACAAGAAACGCTTCAAAGTATGCGTGCTGCGAAATAGTCGTGCACATATTTTGTTTTGAATTCTTTTAACAAATTTGTTGAACCTGAAATGTATCTAATGCCAAATAAAGGAAAATACGAAACTTATATCTCTATTGTCAAAATTTTTAATTAAAATATAATAAATATATAATTTTATATATAACTATATAATTCTTTAATTACATTATATGTTCCTTATATTTAAATTAAAAAATATAATAATAAAGTTATAAAGAATTAACTTAATTTTAATCATCTAATATATCTCCCTTCACGGTTCACACAACTATATCTCCAATGATAAAATTTAAGTATAATTTTTAATTATTTATTATAAATTTTTAATGCACATATGATAAAAAAATTTTTAATAATTCTGACTATTTAAAAAATGGATATATTATATATTTATTAAAAATCTGCTGTCAAACATTAAAAATTTTAAGTTTAATTTTATATATTAAAAAACAAAGTCTGATCTCATCTCAAATTTAAAATCATTTGAACTTTTTTTTTATTATGAAAGAAGCACAGGCAAGTAAGTAACGTTAAGAAGAGGTCAAACAACAACTTTAAGACGCAGACGTATATCCAGACATTTTTTGCCATTAAATCACACTTAATGATTAAAATTCACTTTCCTATTTTAACGCAGAGATGAAAAAAAACGCAAAATGTTGATATAAAAAATTATCGTATCAATCTAGAAATAAACAAATATGAATGGGAAATGATAACAAATAATGGATATAGAGCACTCAAATATTTCTAGTCAATTTTTTTATTCTTATATAAAAAAATAATTATGATTGAATCTTATTAGGACATAAATGCTTATTCCTACATATTTTAATCAAATTAGTGTAAATTCAATTTTTCACCTCCTTTACAAAATCATTGCAACGAATTCTATATCATGTGACGAGGTTTGTAAATTTAAAAAAAAAAATCAATATTTAACCATCATTATTTCTTTGTAATTTAAAATTTATCAACTAGAAAGAAAAAAAAAATTACTTTGACCTTGTGAACATACTTTTAAAAAATAAATAAATAAAACCACTACCATCCTCTTTTTTTTTTTTTTTTTTTCAAAGACACATCATTCTTATCATTCATGCAAGTAAAATAATAATAAACATGCGATTGTGCAAACCTCTTGCAAGATTATTTCCGATAAACAGAGCATCATTTAGCAATTGAAGTATGAGCATATTGACTATAGGGGGAATATTTATGTCATCTCCAAGACAATTTCTTCAATTATTATAGGTGTTTTATATTATCTTATGAAGCAGTTTTAAAACCATATAATTTTGACATTTTAATATCTTCCAGCAGGGGCTTAATTAGACAAAAGTCGACGATACTATGCTATATTATTCTTATTCATTTTTTTTTAACTTTTATAATACGGGAAGGGAGTGACATTAAAGAATTTATAAAGTATACTCAAATATATTTAGAATAGGAGATTAAATTAATGGAATAAATGAATATATAGACATGTTTTAAAAAATTTTCAATAAAACTTTAATTGGGAAAGGCAAAATTAATGAAATCTAGGTAGTTCCAAAGCGAGTACTGGGAAATAAAGATATTTATGGGTCTTGTCAGTGGGGATAGGCCGGGTCAAACAAAGATTAAGCCTAAAGTTGAGCCTCGTCATGCAAATCCGACTATAGACGGGTTGGATTTCGGGTTACGGTAAATATCCAACCTAACCTTATTCATTGTGAAATAAAAAAAGAAAAAAAAAAAAGAGAAGAAGCATTTAAAAGGGAATAAAGGCCCAAACCTCATGCTAATTTTATCCACAGCAAATAAGTGTATTCATACACCATACTAATTTTAAATTTCTTATTTCTTATGCACCTAAACCTTCGAAAGCTTCTTCCATTGCCTTTCTTGCTTTCCTCTCTCTAATCCGGCATGCTTTGCAAAGTGATTGCACCAACATATGCTTACGATATTAGAACTAGTTAATAATATAACATTATATTTTTTAAAAATATTTTATATTTTTTGTATTAGTTAAAGTTTGTACATATTTTTATAATAGAGAGTAGAACCCTATAATTTGAGTTATTTTTTTATGAGGGAAAATATTAACTTACCTTTATTTTTTGTTTTATTAAAAAAATTTAAAAAAGGATTTATAGCTAATATATTTTTTTTGGGGTTTAATTATGTGGCAAGACATGATTTGTTGCACTTGAAAGGTGCTTGGAAGTTGGAACATATATGAGTCTCAAAGCACGTGATATCAAAAGCTGTTTGTAAGTAAAAAATTAAATATAAAAATAAAAAAATAATTTTATAATAAGAAAATGATATAAGTATTTATATTTTTAATGATTAAAAATAATTAAATAATAATTAATAGATAATAGATAATATTAAATAATAATTATAAAAATAAAATAAATATTTTACCCAATTTTCTATTTCTATTTAACCTTCCCACCTAGTACTAAACAAGCTTATTTCACGGAATTGTGAATGCAAAGGAATTTAGGAGGGAAGCATGACGTCACTTCGATGATGCAATGCAAATGCAAGCGCCTACTTTCTGGAATTTCTCATCAACTTCGATTCTCCGTTCGTTGCCATTGGGAATATATATATTGATAGTTTACTGTGTGCTATGTAACACTTTTTATATTTTGAATATATAAATTTATATATTTTATTAAAAAAATCATTTTGCAAATAAATAGTATTCTTGGATATCAAAAAATAGAAAATTGGAGGAAAATACAGGTTAAGAATTACTTAGGAAGACAACTAAAAATAATAATAATAACATAAAATATTATGTTTCAATCATGTGACTTAACTTAGGTGCAATATTTTTATTTTTCATAATAGTTTATGAAAATAAAATATTTTGTTTTAATATTTGAATGCCAAATTTATGATCAAATTATAGTTTGAGGGAATTAATTATGTAATTAGATAAATAAAACACCGCTAGTCAAACTCTAAAAAATATTTTACACAATTTTTAAGACTTATCATGTTGGAAATTAGAGTTTTATTTGACCACTTAAATCCTATAAAATTATTATTATTATTATTATGATGATGATGGCCAGACTTATATATTTTTGTTATAATTCAAACTAAAGTATACTTGCCAATTCATCCATACCTGATTTTAACTACTCGAATCTGTATACTAAATTATTTATTAATTATCTTTCCAGTTGTCTATATAATCAACAATAAGTTTTGTAACCAACAAATCTATTTATTATCCATATATATTTACTTGGGTAGAAGTTCACTATTCATAAGCTGTAAACATTGTGATTCCTTTCACATATGAATTGTTTCTGAACATTATAACACATGCATTGGGTTGTGTATGTGTTGGCCTCCTTTAAATTTAAATTTTTTTTAGAGCATAGTTTCTCGTGCTACGAGCATGGGGTGGGGATTCACTTTAGTTGTAGATAAGTGCAAATGAAAAAAAGTTTAAATATTTAAAAATAAATAATGATAACATTACAAAATTTTATATTTGAATTAGAAGCAAATAGTTAATCATAAATATAAATTTATTATGTCATAGTTGCCAAAAAAAAAAACTAAAAGCAAAACACTTAAAAATTAATTAACCTGGTGTGTGTGTAAGAAGACTACAATGTTACATTTATGTCAAAACTACGTATGGTTTAAGAAAATTAACATGAGATAGACAAACAAGATAGAAAATAACATAGTTCAAACTTTTGTTGTCTTACCTTTGGAATGTTGTTAAAGATTTATTTGAAGACCACGTTTTTTTTTTTTCATATTACTGCTGGATCATTTTTCTCTATCATAATTTTTTTTTTTTTTTGGTTACTCGTGGCATAGAAAACTACATTAAAATAAAGCATAAAACAAACAAAACGGGCCAAGCTAGAAGTCCCATAGACCTAGCACAAGCCGAGAAAGCACACAAATAAAAGATGTGATTGGGAAAGCATTGTCATTGTTGATGAAATTGTTTATCTGAGAAAGAAATTCTCTCTGGTGTTATTTTGTTGGTGAGTTAGATTAGCGAACAAGATAGCCGATTGGTTTGTTAGGCGTTTTGTGAAAGGCATGTGTCCGTTTAGTTAGGAATTAAATCCTTCATCCTCTCTTAAAGCTATATTTTGTGATGATGCTGTAGTTTGTCCCGCTAGTGTGGGTTGATCATTTTATGTTGTTTTGTCTCTTTAGTTATTTGTCTTCACTTTTGTTGTTGGTTTATTTGTTTTTTTTTTTTATGGTTAATTTGTTGGGACCTCAACAATGAAAACACATACAAGAAAAAGAAAAATAATAATAATACAAAGATTTTTACAATCTTAATAAAAATTTTAAGATTTTTAATTTTTGCAACTTTTGAACAAGAATTACAAACTCTCTTTTATTCACAATTAGTCAATAATTTGATTGTAGCCTTGTGGTAATCTTATGAGTGGGTTTTTTGTGAGACCTAAGCCAATAATTAAGGGGTCCTATCTATAGTATTCTATGTATCTTCCTTCTCTTGAATATATGATAAAAGATTTCGGAAAACGCACCTTAACAAATTATCCTTTTTCCAAATCTTAAATATCTTTGCTTTGTTGAAAATTAATCTCTTCTTTTAAATTTTGCTACAATTTATCTTTGCTTTGCTGACAAGGTACACCGATCTAAATAATAAATATTCTTTTTTTTTCTTCCTTTCCTTTCTTGTATAACCAAATCCTCATGTTTATATACTTTACACCAATCCCAAAAACCAACATATTTGTACTCATGCCAAGTAATCTCACCCAATAAAATAGTATTAGCTCTACCAATAGATGCATATCTTATAATTGGAATTACTTAAATTTTATCATTATAAAACTTCATACAAACTCTCTCATAACCTTCCATATTGCTTTAGTTTGTTTCTCACGTTGATGTTACCAAAGTTATTTTCAGTGGGCAAAATGTCAAACAAATCCTAAATAATGCATATATGGATATCTCAAGTGGTTAAAATTACTCTCAGGCAATATTTAATGAGAGAAATTCATTATAAGAATTAACTACATTTAAAGGAGGAAAATCATTATTTGATTTACTTTTCAACTCTTTCAGATTTTTCAAGTCTTTCTTAAACGGTAGATAATATATTTGAATGTAACTAAATTCTCTATAGTAATAAGACTTGTTAAAGTCGGCTTTTTAACATAAATATATAAGAAAAAAAAAGAAAAGAAAGATACATATAAAGTTAAAAATATATTCCCAAAATATATAATTGATTTTAAAAATAAAAATAAAAATAAAAATATGAGACGTGGAGCCTATAGCTCCGCGTCTCAATTAAAAAAAAATTATTTTAATTTTATTTTAAATTTTTTTGTACTTTCTGACCTTACGTGGGTCAGAAAAAACTGACCCAAGTAGGGTCAGTAGACTGACCCTTTGAGGGTCAGTCAAAAATCTGACCCTCACAATGGGGGTCAATAAAAAAAAATTTTAATATAAAAAGTTAAGTTATCTAGCTTCTCCTGCGCAGTTATGTTTCTTCAAATTTTCTTCTTGCCTTCTCCTGCGCACTTTTGTTTCTTCAAGTTTTCTTCTTGCCTTCTCCCACACATTCCTTCTCCTTCAAATTTTCTTCTACTCAACTCAATGTGATTATAGCTCATTCCTCCTCACCAATGCATCATTCTGAATATTTGTATCTTTTCAGTAAGTTTACTTCTCTTCTTCATCTATATTTTAAGATGTATATTTTTTTAAAATATTTATTTTGTAGGTGCTTAACAAATATTCATATTTTTTTTCTTCTGAGGAATTTGGAAAATGAAAAGTATTTAAAAAATTATAATACAATTCATTCACAGTTGAAATGTTCATAAAAATTTTTTATCTACCAAAAAAATTATCTTATCTATAATTTGGAAAACATAAAATCTTCATTTGTTTATATTATTTTAAGACATATTAATTAATTTTGTTTAAATTGTAAGGATAAAAATTAATTAAAAATGTAAAAATTATAAAATAAATTGTAAAACAAAAAGTTATTTATATATTTATTGTTTAAACTTGTAGAAAATTAGTTCAACGGTGAAGAAAAAAATTTTAGTTTGCACCATGATAAATATAATATCTGAGTTTTTTAAATATTGTAATTGTGAAATATTAATGTTTTGAGGAATATTAATATTATTTAACAAGAATTTAAATAAGTTAGTAAAAGTATTTCTAAAATTACATTTGAATGATTTTTTTTAATTGAAAAAAATATTATTTTATATATTGAAAAATATAATGAGAAATTAAAATATTAATTTATGTATAGTTTAAATTTTGAGAAACTAAAATATTAATAATAAGTTTAAAAAAGTTCAGATTATATTTTAAGAAAATTTATTTAATTTCATTGAAATTTGTAAAAGGTGAAATTTAAATAATCGTAAAAAAAAGTGAACAAGAATTTAAGTAAATTAGTAAAAGTATTTCTAAAATTTCATTTGAATGGATTTTTTTTAATTGGGAAAAAATATTGATTTATATATTGAAAAATATAATGACCTAATTTGTATATATAATTTGAATTTAATTTTATAAATATAAGCCATTTATGTTTTAAAGAATAGGAATTAATTTTGTTTGAATTTTGAAATTGTAATTTTAAAGTATTTATGTTCTGAGAAATATTAATCAAATTATTTTCGTACATCTGGACATATATTTTTTATTGTTAATATATGAGAATGAATTTGTGCAAATAAAATATAACAGTTTTAAAAATATGACGCTTGCAAATTAATAAATATTCATATTTTTTTCTTCTGAGGAATTTAATAATTTTTTTTGAATTTTTTAACAGGTTCTCAAGCGTTGTCCTCTTTTTTAATTTGAGGTTATTTTTATATTATCTCTCATTCCAGATGCGTAGAAGATTTAAACTTTTTGATCAGCCTTCCTATTCTTATTGAGGTTTGTTATTTATTTTAAAATATTTTTATATTTCTTATTTTCTTCTCATATATTTTGATATTTTTATAAAAAATGCTGATAATTTTTTTTTCTATTTGTACAGATTCTCAAGAGTTTCTATTCTACACGGAAACTTTTGTTTGTTTGAAACTCTTTGTGATATTTACGGTATTATTTATCTTTGATCATTTTGATATATTGTGTTTAATTATTATTTACACAAAGACATTGAGTAAAGATCGACAATGAGTAGAAGGAAGGAAATCATATACATTTATGCAAATGGAAGAATTTTGGACACCAACGAAGGAACAACATTTGTTTGTGATAAGCCGAAATTATTAAGAGTTGACCCTGACATTAATCTTGAGCAGTTGAAGGCTGTGGTTGGAGAAAAATTACGACTTCAGTCAAGACAGTATATATCTGAGTTGGTGTACTGATACCCACGATCATTTAATCCATCTTGGTACTTGTCGTGCACATTAGAGGACGATTCAGATATCCAAATCATGTGGGAAGCGAATCGACACTTTCAATCTCAACTGGGGGCACTTGAATTATATGCACACATCTTAACTAATGATGTGGGCTCAAGTGATGAAGAGACTAATATGATTGAACCGTTGACAAATCCATATGCAAGTCAGATTAATAGAGTGGATGAATCGGTCTCCTTATTTAGCTCTTATCTCGGAAATGTTCATCCATTTGAGACCCAACTTTCTAATACTCAACCAATGCCGCTCACGAATGATATATCTCAACCAAGTTCATCGAGGGATGAGATGTGTCATAACAATCCTTCTAGTCCTCCAGATGCAACCGAAGATATAATGGATGAATTTGAGGCAGAGGATGAATATGATGCTTTGTCAGATGCCAATGAATATGGAGAGGATGATGTTGCTGTGACTGATACTGAGGGGGATCCTGTAACTCTAGTGAATTTGCATTCTGAGCAAGCATTTGCTTTTTTGTCTCAAATTAGCAATGATAATGTGAGTGAATTTGAGATACCTGACATGGAGGGGGTCATTGATCTGAATGATGACTAAGAGATGTATGTTGGCATGCGATTTTCTAATAAGCAGTCACTGAGTCGTGCTGCAAAGCTTTATTCAGTCCGCAAATACCACACATTCAAGGTGCATCAATCATCAATGAAGTACGTGGAGTATCGTTGTCCAGAGTATGGCGTTAGATGTAATTAGCGGATAAGGGCATGTCAATCTGAGGGAGAAAATGATTGGCGGATAACAAAGTATGTGGGCCCACACACTTGTGTCTCTTCTATGCTATCACAAGATCATCCGAAACTAGACTCTGATATAATAGCATCAAATATTATATTGATGGTCACAAAAAATCCATCTGTTTCTGTCCGCGATGTCATTGAGTGGATTCATAGCACCTTTGGATATACGGTATCTTACAAAAAGACATGGTTGGGTAAGTAACGGGCTATTGCAATCACTTTTGGGAATTGGGAGCGATTGTATGCAGTTCTCCCGAGATGGTTATCTGCTGTCCAACACTTCAATTCAGGCTCATACTTTGAATTAGTAACTAAGGAATGCCCACCTTCCACCTTACTAGAGGCGAGTGCATAATCACACTGCAAGACGTCGCTATCCAGTTGGGTTTACCCTGCACAGGAACTACAGTATGTGGACGGACAGACTTTAATTGGTCAATTGTTTGTAATGGGTTGCTTGGTGTCGTATCGCCTCCTGAGACATTGGATGGCCAGAGGTTGAGCGTTCCCTGGTTGACCCAGACATTTAACAACTTGTCGGATGACGCAGATGATGATACTATTCGCCAGTTTACACGAGCATACATTCTGCGTTTGATTGGGGGGTATTTAATGCCAGATAGAATTGGACATAAAGTTATGTTAATGTATCTTCCGCTACTTGCTG
Source organism: Erythrophleum fordii (assembly GCA_032878935.1). NCBI lineage: Eukaryota > Viridiplantae > Streptophyta > Magnoliopsida > Fabales > Fabaceae > Erythrophleum > Erythrophleum fordii. Next base: position 19,630,702 of record JAVQMF010000045.1, read on the forward strand.
ATTTTGTAGAAGCTGGTCAGTATAGTTGGGGATCAGCAGTGTTGGCCCATCTATATAGAGAAATGTGTAATGCTACCCACTATGACGAGGTTAATATAGGTTGTTGTTTGACTCTACTTCATTTATGGGCATGGGATCGATTTCCCCATCTTGCTCCACGCAGACCCCCTCAACCTGATCCTCGGATGACTATTTATCCTACTCGACCTCCACTGGGTTTCAGGTATAGGCATATATAATTTTCAAATATGCTATTTTCCAATAATTGATAAGCTAACGTACGTTCTTCCTTTCCTCACAGGTGGCGGGATGTTCCACAATATCCTCGGGCTACGGCAGATGGCTTACGTCAATGTAGAATATTGTTAGACCAAATGAAAGACAATGAGGTTTGTATTAGGGTACTTACTTATTTTCCGTTTTACAATTATACTACAGAATAACTATCCTTTGTTGTGTAGGTCATTTGGCTTCCATATGACTCACCCGAGGTTGTCCAATTGATTCCGGAGTATTGCTTAGCGATGTCTGATGTATGGCGTGCATCTGTACCTATACTTTGCTTTTGGATAGTTGAGTGGCATCATGCTGATCGCGTTCTCCGTCAATTTGGTAGGGTGCAACATATTCCAAAAAAATCATTTAATATAGGATCACTACATACTCTCCAATTAAGAGGAAAGATTCATAAAGATTGGCGCGAAGAGCATGTAGTTTTCATTATAGCATGGAATTTGTGGCCTTTGGCAGTGGCACAGAATGACCTTACTGATACAGTACTAGATCGCGCATCAGACTATATGCGTTGGTATTGGTGACATACGCAAAGATGGATCCATCCTGCTAGTGGTTCTCAAGGTTTTGTGGTATGACTTTTATATAATTCTTATCTTCATATTACATATGCTTAAATAAATATATATATATATACAATTTTTAACAATTAATTTTTTTTTTAACAGACTGATGCGTTGGAGGACTTATACAGATTTACTATCACTGACCCCCCGACGCTTAGTTATGGAAATTTTAAGTAAAAAGCAAGCAGTGATATTCGAAACATGTTGCATGCTTTAGGAAAACATCGAGATATGTTCGTTTCTCAACCAGCTCTGCCACCACCTGATCTATCCAGACCTCCAGAGCCAAAGGCAAGACCAGAAAAAAGAGGTCATAGGTTCCTCTCATCTAGGGAACCAATGTCTGGTGGAGACTTTAGAGGATTGCACACAAACATGCCATCATCAACTTACATGACAGCCTCTATGTCTAGTGGGGACGTTGGTCCTTCTTCTGTTTTACCACAAACTGTCGGTGGAGATATTGGTTCTTCTTCCTTTCCATTAGCTGTAGACGTTGACATTCCAAGTCCATCTTCTTGTGCACCTTATTATACCCCTTCATTGCCTGCCTCCACTTATATTGAGTCATTTTTCTCCACACCGCTACCACAGTCAATGCAATCTGCTGGCGTTCCATTTACATCATTATTTATGGATCCAGCTGCATTTAGTGTAAAATATTGCAATACTTCGTTCTCACAGTGGACATCCTACCAACCTCAACAAGGCTTTTTCACTCCAAATTAACCAATTCCGCCTGTTCAATCTCCTCAATGGAATTTCAATTCCTAACAAATTCGCCATCAAGTAGAGAATGAATCATCTGAAGAAGAAAATGAAGAAGGCCTTGTCAATGACACCGAGGAGGACCAAGAGGAAGAAGAGGAAGAACAGTCACAACAACGTCGGCCACAACGAATGAGAAGAAGGCCTCGGTGTGGGACAGACAGTCATTACGGCTGATAATTATTATTGTTGTTTTTCAAATTTATTATTCATTTGTATTATTTAATGATAAATTTAAATATATTTTAAGAAAACTTTATTCTCTTCTTCAACAACAATAACTTATCGAAAAATTAATTAATACAATTATATACACATCTATATAATCACTATATATACATTACAACATTATTTTTTAATTTCCAAGCGTCATATTTTTAAAATTGTTATATTTCATTTACAAAAATTTATCCTTATATATTAAAAATAAAAAATATATGTCCAGATGTACGAAAATAATTTAATTAATATTTCTCAGAACATAAATATTTTAAAATTACAATTTCAAAATTTAAACAAAATTAATTCCTATTCTTCAAGACATAAATGTCTTATATTTATCAAATTAAACTAATTATATATACAAATGAGGTTATTATATTTTTTAATATATAGATTAATATTTTTCCCTAATAAAAAATAATCAATTCAAATGAAATTTTATAAATACTTTTACTAATTTACTTAAATTCTTGTTTACTTTTTTAACGATTATTTAAATTTCACATTTTACGAATTTCAATGAAATTAATTATATTTTCTTGAAATATAATCTGAATTTTTTTAAACTTATTATTTATATTTTAATTTCTCAAAATTTAAACAAAATTAATTCCTATTTTTCAAGACATAAATTTCTTATACTTATAAAATTAAACAAATTATATATAAAAATTAGATCATTATATTTTTCAATATATAAATTAATCTTTTTTTTCAATTAAAAAAATTCCATATATAAGTAATTTTAAAAATATTTTTACTAACTTATTTAAATTCTTGTTAAACAAAATTAACATTCCTCAAAACATTACTAATTTTTCCATTTTTAATTAATTTTCTTCCTTACAATTTAAACAAAATTAATTAATATTTGTGAAAATAATATAAACAAATTCTAACATTATATTTTTCAAATTATAGAGAAGAGAATTTTTTTTATAAACAAAAAAATTTTATGAATATTTCACCTATAAATAAATTGTATTATGATTTTTCAAATACTTTTCCTTTACTATATGTTTAATAATTCTTATCTGAATTGTTAAAAAATTATTATTTATATTTTACTTGTTTAAAATCTAAATAAAATTAATCACCATTCTTCAACACATAAATTTCTTATAATTATAAAATTAAACAAAGTATATATATATATATATATTAAGTTATTGTATTTTTCAATATATAGATTAATTTTTTTAATTAAAAATTTTCCATATAAATGTAATTTTATAAATATTTTTACTAATTTATTTTAATTTTTATTTTTTTTAAATTTCGCCATTTCCAAATTTCAATAAAATCAATTAAATTTTCTCAAAATATAAATTTTTATCACTTATAGAATTAATAAAATTATAAAGAAATTTAAAGATATTACATTTTTAAATATACGAAAAAAATTAATATAAATTAAAAAATATTTATTATAATAAATTTATATTTTTTAAATTTTATATTATTTTTATAAATTTTAAATAAATTACTTAAAATATATTTTTTAAAAATATTTTTTAAAAATTTGACCCACGGGTCAAATTGACCCGTGGGTCAGTCAAACTGACCCGTTGGGTCAGTTGATGCTGACCCTATGTGGGTTAAAAAAATCTGACCCACGTAGAGTCACTTTTTTTGACCCAAAAGGGTCAGAAAAAATTTAAAAAATTTTGGACGCGGAGCCTGTAAAATTATAAAAAAAAAATATTTTTTTAATTGAGATGCAGAGCTACAGACTCCGCGTCTCATATTTTTATTTTTATTTTAAAAATCAGTTATATGTTTTAGGAATATATTTTTAACTTTATATGTATTTTTATTTTCTTTCTTTTTCTTATATATTTATGTTAAAAAGCCTGTTAAAGTCTATTGACTAAAATGTTAGTTGTCCATTATGCTAGTCATTCTTTTTTTTTTTGAAAAACCCTCAACAGCTAATAGTTTTTTATTTTTTTGAGATAATATTTATTTTCCATCATACAATGATTCTTTTTTAAGAGTCTCATCGCCTCATTTATACCTTCATGCACTCACCTTTCGAACCCACAAATGTGGGGCTTTAGAAAACACCCGCAACAAATTTAGTGTAGTTTGCCGTTCTGTTTCGTTTTTTCTGTCTTTGTGGGTCATGTTTAATTCTGTATGCAGCTCGTTTGTACTGTTCTTTGGTTGGTTATGGAAGGACATATTCATTGGCCCCAAAAAAAAAAAAATACAATATATAATATAAACAATTATTTAATTGGACACGCAGTAAATATGTGACATAATTTCACGTGTAAATTACTTGTTGCGATTTTGACGCTTCTCACCAACTCTAATAGTATATGTACGATATGAATTTCTTATATACAAAATACCGCGCGCATGCTAGGGCAACCATTGGAATAAAATAATTATATATTATGTACAACCAAAAAATATTTATTTTATGCCCAAAATAATTTTTTTTTTTTAAATCTCATGATAATAATCTATAAATAATGGTTATTTTATTTTTATTATATTAAAATTAAAGAAATAATATAACTTACTTTCACTTTAATATAATCACCAAGTAATTACATATATCTATCTAATTTTTCAATTAAGATTTTGTTGATGATGACAAAGAAGATTAAATTTTTCTCAAGATATATATCTTTTGAATGTTGCTACAGAATAATAATAATAATAATAATAATAAATGCCGTTGTTGCTTTCCCCGAAACATGGTAGAATGGAAAGAACCTTGTAACTGCCCTTGCAGTTATTGCTCTTCCTGCCGTGGCGGCGCGTGTTGTTATTGACTTTATGCTATACTCTCACGGTCTCCTACCAGTCTATCCGGTTCCAACCAGATTGAGGGTTTATTATATTATCTTACCTTTTCCGTATACTTAAGATTTAAGTAACACAACGTTTTCAACACTCCAACAACAGACGGCGACGCGGAAAGCGAAAAGTCAAGTCCTCTTCATGCCCAGTAGAAGAGAACAACAAGAGTGTTGCATCATACCTTGCTCCCTCCGAACCCCCACGATCCTTATATTCACCCCGCATTTACAGAGTATTTTCCTTCCCCACAGACATCGGCATTTACTTAATCGGAATCTTTCTGTTTAAACTCTTAGTAAGTTCTCTTTTTTCTTTTTTTTTGAGGGGGGTTGCTTCTTTCCCTGCTCATCTCTTTTTTAATTTTTTTTACATGTCAATTTTATTTTTATGTTGAATTTTGATACAGATCAAGATTCTTTGGTTTCTGCTTCGATCAAAAATCTGTTCTTTTACACTCGTGCTATTCTACATGAAATCAAAGCCCTGACCTTTTTGTAGCTTGCTACTTTCGTAGTTGTAATTCTTTTTTTTTTGGCTATATATTTATTTGTTCCTTTCTGTTTGATTTCCTGTTTGCTTTCTCAATTGGAAGTCGATGTTACCTTTCTAATCTATCCACAGATTTTGTTTGTGATTTCACTTGTTCAATGTTAAATTTATTGACTTGACTTATTTCATCCCTGTTTTGTGCTATGCCTTTGATGTATTTAATGAGCAAACGTGATCTCTCGTGTCTGCTCTGAAACTTTCCAATAAAGCCTCAAAACTAAATCTCTAAACTGAAAACCTGACCCCTTCTAGTGCTTTTACATAAACTGTAATGGTTTAGTCATACAATGCGCTGATAATTCATGTTGAGGGCGGGGGCAGTTGCTTCCTGTGTGTCATATGCACTATCAGAACACGACATTGGGAATGGAAAGTTATGAATTTGACATGTCTTACATTAAAAAATATATGGTTTAGGTTAGAAAAATTAGTTCTTGTTCATTTCAGCTTCTATAAAAGCATTTAAATCACGTTGGTTTAGAATGTAATTCTTATAAGAAATAGCACGTGTATCTTGTGATTTTAGGAGGGCTATAAAATACTGAAAGAATCAAAACTAAAAAAATCCCCCGTGTTGGCTAAGCTTACATGTTTAGTTTGTCCTTTTTGTTTCTTGTGTTAACGGCAAATTAGTATGTTGTATGCATGCTTAATCAAAGGTATAAAAGAATGCTATATTATCTGTGACGTTGCCCTACCCCGGGATGTAACCGTTAAAATAAATACTAAAGAATAGCAAGAGCCAGAACCATGATAAGAGTTCAATCATGAGATTTACACCATGCAGCATTATGATGCACTTGCTAGGATTAATGAAAGTGACATGAATGCAAGCCATTTATGAAGGCTTACATTCTTTCCATAAAGACTGATCATTTAAATTCTTAACATATCATTAATTCTATTTGCTTTTCTATCAAACTCACATTAATTTTAAATGCTAGGTGGTGAGTTCTAAAGTGAAACCTTTATATCAGAAGTCTCGAGTCCTGTTTTAAATTGTTAGCCATTTCTGGAGTTAGGTGAATAACTAAAAAATTGTATAAATTGGAACCTTGTTATGGATCATTAAGACTTGATATGTTAAAATACCTCCTTAATTTGAGCAAAATAATGCACCGCTGGAGTGGGAAATGCTGCATTATCAGTTCTGTAGCAGGATAAAGAAACTTAGTACAAGGGACAGAGGGTTTTTTCCAGAACACTGAGTCCTGCTATATGATTGAGACGTGGAAGACTCAAAGATTATTATCTTGTCTTTAAATCAATGGAACTAATGAAGATTTCATTTTCTAGCTATATATGTATATGTATAGACTGTTTGTAATTCTGAACCGCATTAAATCATTTATGTGAGCTTACCTGCTTGGTTTACAATAGAGGTGTTTCTGTTAACTCATTTGATCTTAACGTTGTCATCATTTGCAGGGTCATTTAGAAAAGGACATTGAAGCGAACGTTGGGAGCTGACCCAAGATTTATAAAGAAAAACAGGATGGAGCCCGATGCAGTACAAAGAAATAAATCAGTTTGTAATGTGCCAGAGGAAGATATTAACAATCCAATTAATACAGATGAAGCAAGTAGTGACACGCAAGTAGTTTTTTCTTATGCTGATGTAGTGAGGAAAGTTCCTGTTTCTGTCTCAAATGAAGAGAATGGGTCAGAGGTTTTGAGAATCTCTTTGGTTGGAACATCGGTTAGATGTTTAAAGAAAAAGCTTCTTATTCTTGATGTAAATGGGCTGCTTGTTGACATAGTTTCCCCCCCACCAATCAGTCACAAAGCAGATGCAATTATCGGCTGGCGTGCAAGTGAGAACCGATTATGTTATGTCTTTTCTGCATTTCTAATAATTCTTTCATACTTTACTAATTAGGTTGTTTCCATTTTCAGTATTCAAGAGACCATTCTGTCTTGAGTTTCTGAAGTTTTGCTTTGAGAATTTTGAAGTGGCCATATGGACTTCAAGAATGAAGTACTCTTCAACTATCTTTACTATATGTCACTGTATATTACGTCTGTTCAGTCTGTTTGTTATCAATCAGCTAATAATAATCTTACTTTCAAATTTTTGAATTTTTAGGAAAAATGTTGATATAGTCCTCAACTATTTGATGGGTGACATGAAAGATAAGTTACTTTTCTGTTGGGTAAGCACTTGATCTATTTCTTTTGACTTCCAAATCTTCATTGCTCTTGTTCTTCATATTCTAATATGATTTATGCTCCAGATAACTAGTTTAGTACATCCTACATAAAGCATTCATGTTTAGCAATGCAAGACCTAGAGCAATTATGTTGGGCAATTGCTGACCATGATAGTTGTTTTAATAACATGCTATTTATAGTGTATTTCATACTTGTTTCAATGTTAAAAAGCGATTATCTGATTTTTCTGTTGATACAGTTCTTTTACATGGTGATCTCGCCACTACGTGTTTAGTGAAGTTAGATATGATTTTTTCAAAAAATTTCCTTCTCTTCGTTTATGTTTGCTGTGGACATAACCTGGATGGCATAAAATATTCATGACTATGCCTGTCTTATATTATATGGGATATTCTGATATAATTATGCAGTCTGGGATATTCTTTGTCGGTTCATCCATTTATAAAATTTTCTACGTTAACCTCGTTGCTTTGCTGCCTCTATTTGATTCTTACGTAATGTTGAATTTGACAGGATCATTCTCATTGTACTCAAACAAGTTTTAAAACTCTTGAAAACAAGCACAAGCCTCTACTTTTTAAGGATCTGAGGAAAATTTGGGAGAAGCATGATCCTAATCTTCCATGGGAGAAGGGGTATTACAATGAATCGAATACCTTGCTCTTGGATGATTCTCCTTACAAAGCATTGCTGAATCCTGTAAATAAACTTTTTTCTTTCTTTTCATTTAAGTAGCTATCAGCTATCTCTGTCTACATAAATATTACAATTTCACATCCTTATGAGTGTTTTGATCAATCATTTCAGCTACACACCTCCATCTTCCCTTATACGTACACGTATCAGAATAAGTGCGACAATTCTTTAGGTATGCTAACTTAGTACACTACCTGCTTGTGTTCTTATTTATAAAAGCAAAATAGTATGCTTAAGGCTTAGTTAGATCCTTCTAATTCTATACCATACCAGTTCTGAATTAGAAGAATTTTTTACTTTCTCTTAAAATTTTTCAAGTCTCATAATGGGCAAAACAGAATCTGGTAAGACTATATGGATTACATTAGATGCGTTATATGGAAACACAATCTTAAATGCCATATTCTGTTGTTGTGATTAATACTTTTATTTATGCTACGTATAGCTTATCCATTAATATGTTTGATGACTGGTTTAAATATGATTCATTACAGCTGTTGGAGGCGATTTGCGAGAATATCTGGATGGATTGGCGAAGGCTGGAAATATGGCAGAGTACGTTGAGCAAAACCCTTATGGTCAAGAACGTATCAATGAAAGAAGTGCATCTTGGAACTTCTACCTTAAGGTTATTGGTAGTCTTTCAACCTCTCAACTTGAAAAATGTGCCTCTCAGCTTAAAATTGAGTGAGCAAGCAGGAGCAGTCAGTCCAAAGAGAAATTGAGAGATGGAAAACTTTTATTTTTTTCTCATGAACAATATCACGGATGCTAATATTTTCATCATTGAAGTTTTTTTCAAGACGTCAAATATGTTACTTACAAGCAAATCTGAATCAAACAAGTTGCTATTACGTTCTATCATTGAACTTCAATAGGTTGTTGTTGAAAAGTATAACAGTATCGTGATTTATTGTGTCACTATGTGCGTCTTTGATTTTGGATTGTTTGGTTTTCTTATGATTAGATGTTCAAGGGCTCTTTGATGTTTTATATATGTTTAGCCGTGCCCTCTTATCTGGTTGAATTGCTCCAAAATCTTCCTCTATCTTTCTCTGAACAATATCTTTTTAGCTGAATTTTCTCAGCCCAAAGAAACAGCCTATTGGGTTTGTTATCATCATGTTTCTGTATTACGTGCTCTGCATGTGGCAAATATGAAAGGTAACTATGTCAGTTATAATGCCGGCGTCACATAATGTTTGCCCAAGGTTTGGTATATTATTTTAATGATAAAAAAATTCATAAATCAAATTTATAAAAGTATTAAATTAAAAATAATTAAATATTATTTATTCTTATTGCATGAAAACTCATTAAATTTATTTTTAATAGGCTATAGCAATTATTCAGAAGAAATAAATTTACTTAAAACAGAGTATTGTGTTTATAATATTCTGATTGGACCATTTTATCTAAATAAATTGTTAAGTTTCATATTGTTTTGCATTCTCTTATTAGGCTTCATCAGCTTACATATTTCGTAGCAAAAGAAAATAAAGCACTAAAAAATGTGGCATGCTGAAAATAATAAAGTGCTTTTAAATGTAATATCTTATTCTAATATTATCAACTTGCTCAAAAGCTTTATGCAGTGCTTTGTGTGTAGAGAAAGAAAAAGCTTCTATCATGTTATCACAAAAAGAAAAAAATAGACAAATAAGAGACTGTGCAAAATAAAAATTAAAGTATTAAAATACATATATTCTTCTCCAAGTGTCAAAAATATTTTTGAATATATACCAAAAGTTTTGCACATTATATACTTTCCATAAAAGTATTATATTATATTATATGTGTTTTTTTATCTAACTTATTCAAATATTTATTGAAAAAAAAAAAAGCAATGCATCATTTTCTCTTTCTCTAAACTTGTTGCACTCTAGCCAAAAAGAGTTAAGTTTGTGCAGCTAAAAGTGTGACTTCCTAACCTTCACAACTATTTCTACATCTTTGCTTCTTGATTACAAAATTTCTCTCTCCCCCAGCAACTATTTTAGAAGTTGCTCTCCAAAATACTTCTGGACTTTTATATGAATGAAAGAAGAATAAAAGAATATATGGATCGAAGCAAAGAAAGAAAACATAAAATTACATTATAATTCTCCCTTATTATTTTTATTTTATTTGAGTTTAGCTTGTAGTTTTATTTAACTTAAAAGAGTTTTAAAGAAAGAGTAAGATTATTATAATTTTTTTGACAAATTAATCCTTATATCATTTTATAAATTTTTTTAAGTGTAAGGAAAGTGAATTTAGGATAAGTTGAGTGAAAAATCATTGAAAAAGAGTTTTGTGCATATTTGTATAAAATTATTATATTAATTTTAGGTGAGTTAGAAATTTTTGTATTGGTAGTAAGTACATGTAAAATCATCTCAATTGTAATTTAAAGATTAATTAAAGAAAATTTTTTTAAATTTAAGAAAATTAGACATTGGTTAAAAATTAAATTAAGATAAATTCGATAGTATTTTTTTAAAACTTTAACTCTCCCTTTGATTTATTGTTGTAAAGTTAACTCTATTTATTTTTTTTGGGAAGAAAACTTCATTTTATTTTTTTAAAAATCATTTTACCTTAACCTTTTTCATTTTTGTATATGTTATGATTTTAATTAATTATTTTTTTTTACATATTACTCCTATTTATTCCTTTTTAGGTGTGACACGTAAATCTTAAACTCTTTAATTAAATGCATGGGAGTTCAGTTCATGCCAAAATATCATGGAGGTACTTCCCAATCAATTTGAAGCATGACTGTATATAAATATAAATATGAAGAATGAGTTTACATGTATTCTGTTTTCTGATAAGTTCCATTAGTATCGGGATTTTTTTTTTTCTGGTAGTATAATGAGAAGAAATGAGATGATAATTGAAAAAAAAAAAACGAGTTCTAATAAAAGAAACAGAAGAAAGATAGGAGACGAAGGTGGATACAAGGGGAAGGTCAATTTTGTTAGAAATAATTAGTTTGGAAAATTTAATTTATATATGTATAGATAAAAAATGTGTTTTCAAATTTCATATTAAATATATTAAAAAAGCTTTAAAGCCAATATAAATTACAATTTACGGTGCATGTTGGATATTTGATGACTTTTTCGCAGAAGTGATATGATGAGCTTGAGCATGCCTTCGTACTTGCTCATTATTCTTCCCTGACGCATTGAGATACAGTGACGACTCTCCACCACCGTTAGTGCTCATTGCCCATAGCCCAATAAAATTAAAAAAAATATATATGTTGAGGGGTTTTTAGGAACAGATCCATATGATACAAATGGCAATCATGATCGCTTACGATTATATCAGATTGTTCTGTTTCCTACAGAATCATGTGCCTCATGGCTGGCAGCACTCGTCAGAGTGTTATGAGGATTAGACTTTGGTATAATTTTTATATTTTTTATAAAAAATTTTGACAAAAATATGAAATATGTAATAAATTATTTAAAAATATCATTATATAATATTAAATTATAAAAAATTATACATTTATCTGCAAAATTATATACTTATATTATACTATATTATTATTAAAAAATTTGATAATAAAAATATTAAAATTATTTCTAATCTTTGGCTGCTCTTGGAGATATATTTATACATCGTTTAGTATATCTAATTATTATTTATGAAAATAAAAAAAATGAAGATGCAAAAGAAAATAATTTTCGTATTTTCATTAAAAAATAATGAAAAGATACTAATATTATTAAATGATAATGAATATTATATAAATTAAATAATCTCACTTTTTATACTTTTTGTTTTCATTTCAATTTCCTTCAACCATCCAAACGCTCCTTAATTCTCTGTTTTCTTGGGTCTTGGAGATCCACATGATTACTGGATTGAAATGTACCGAAACTATTACTGGGGCCACAAAAGGATAAAGCAATAGTGGGTCTGGCCCCACAATATATATATATATATATATTCTAAAATACCGTATTATTTATATTAGTTGATACTAATTAGAAATTGCAGCAATGTGTTTTACATCATACTCAGTACAGACCAGTATAAATTCGCCACACCAGCAAAGAAACGTGTTTAGGAGTAGGATTACTGGGCCTACAAGAAATTAGATCGTTGATTGATGGCAAATAATAAACAAATAAAAGGAATCTCCTTAAAAAAAAAAAAAAAAGCAAAAAATATTGAAACTTGGGGAATGGGCATGTGATACTGTACTGTGAGCTTTAGATCCTGATGACCTGTCAACTGATTCAACAATATGATATATTTTTGACTTTTCGTTATCAAGAATTTTATGAAAGAGTTTGTTTACAATTTTTTTAGAACTTATTTCAATCAAAAGTGCTTACATAAATAATTCTCAGTACACGTGACTCCTATTATTGATACATACTTTATTTCCCTCCTCTTATTCCAATATAAAAAAATAATAATAATTGTCAGAGAATTCAAAAGTTATGCGTATGCAAGTTATCAGTTGGCCAGGTCCACAATCCTCCACTTATGATTGTATATTTATTTTTTCACCACTTGCCAAGCTTTCTCTCCATCTTGTTCTCCTCCATTGTTTCCTGGAAATACTAAGAAAGAGACTAATATCAATAGGGTTCAATTATTGGGGATGAAAATGAAAGGTAACCAAGTAGCTAGCATATGACTTCAAATTCAATGTGTACCCCACCAAACAAGAAAAATAATAAAGCAAAACAAGAGTAGTTAGTGCTAATTGTTGAATGGTTGGATATCCAAACTACAAACTTAAACCTGCATATGCAAAATTTCAAAGGCTGCCATTTTCATGTGACGTTAGGGATAAAGTGGATTAAGACCTCACTATATTCAAAAAGCCTCTATAACATGGACTGTCCCTTGTTTAAAGGTCACTCCATCTGGGGACCTCTTAGGCCATATCCCTTAGAATGTGAATAAGATTCTAATTTTGGCTTGCTTTTGAATCTATGCCTTCCCTCTATTTGTTTATTTGAGAAGATAGACTATTTGGGTATTATTCATCTTGGATGGCTCAAACTCACATTCATGATTTTGCTAATGCACATGGTAATTGGTGGGGGGAATTAAACGGGAACATCATGTGTCAATAATATATAAATAAATAATGCTAATATATATAATGGGATAAAGCTTCTTGGAAGGAAATAATAGGATGATGGAGATGGCTTGATTAGTTGGTCCATGCTCAATGAAAAGTATAAGATCCCTCGTGATGCTTACCTTTTTCATGTGACTGTGTATCCCACTTTTCAAATACACTTCAACCATCCATCGTCTTTCTGGTATGCAGCAAGCAATGATATATAAATAAATATAACTTAAACCTATCTTAATTTACTTTTTTTTTTGGGCTCTAATGTTACGGAAACCTAAATTGGATCATCTTCATCAGAGTGAAATTTGGAATACTTAATAATGAAGATGTTTGTTAAAACTGTCAAAATATAGGGACGAGTTGTTTCTTTCTTTCCTTCTCTTTTCCCTTTTTATATTGAATATAAAGACAAAATTTGATAAAATATTACATTAGAACCAATTGGGAGCTTTTGAAGAAAACACGGCTTTATGATTTAGGCAAGGAGTGTGAATGTGTGATTTATATACCTATCCTCTCTTTCCTGCCCTAATATATCCCAAAGAAAGGAAAACGATAAACGAATAAAGTAAATTAAAGTTTGTGCAAATATGACTATATATTGTTCTGCTTTTAAGAATTATATAGTTTGGAACTTACATACCCTTGTGCCTGCCTGGTGTATATCGTTTGGAACTTAAATATAGACATTCCGTTCCTGAATACAAACTAATGGTTTCATTAGCATTTATATGATCTAGAAGGCTATTCATCAGTTTTATTCATCCCTTGTCTGAATTAAATAATAATGAAATGGCACATAAAATTAATATAGACTCATTGACAAAGCACAAGTTCAGTCCAAAGTTGCTAAATTCATCAAGATTTAGCTGCAGATCGTAAATATGTTTGATTATTCTCATTCATGATGTTAGCAAACATTTCTGTTTCTGTTGCTACTTTTCCTCTTTTATTTGTCCTTACATGAGTTTATCTAAAGATACAAAACATCCTTGAAAATTGATATTTCCAACTATAAGTAAAATTAAAAAAGAAAGAAAGAATGAAAGAAAGAAAACCTCTTCTTGTATATTGAATAAATATAAGAATATCCTATTTGTTTTGAGTTCTTTAATATATATCCTTGCATTTAAATGCACTTAATTATTTTATACTTAAATAGTAATTATTTTATACTTATATGGTTGAATATTTTGCGTCCTCTCTCAAGTTTCTAATCCCTTCCAATCCATACCCATAAATAAAACCCTATGCATAGGCATAGTCATAAGGACAATAAAAGAGTGACACAGCTGGCTAATAATGCTAGGTGATATACACCTTTCACTGACTAAATCCGTACTTTATGCTGTTTTTCTATGATAAGCATTCCACTATACCACATGACATTTCTTCTTGTCTAGTTTATGTGACCTGACAAAAGAAATCAACTGGGCCAACATGTTTCATTATCATCTTCTTATCTTAGAGCAAGTAATTACTTCTGATTTCTGAATTTGTTTATATGACGCCAAAGATAAAGTATTAGGCCTAGCGTCTAAGTTTTATAATTACAAGATATTACTATCTTCGCTCCTATATATGGACTATGAGCCCTTCATCGAGTCCACCATGCAAACTTAGCTAGTTAACATTTGAAGCTAAACCAAAAACGAGGTCATCCATTATATTATACGTGCAAGATGACTGTAACTTTCTCTTTCAATCTGACTCAAACCTTCTTAAAGAAAGCCAAATTTTTCTTCTTTCAAGCTAAAGAACAAAACCAACGGAGACTCAATTACAGTTTGTTTAATATATAAAAAGTTAGATATAAAAATAAAAATAAAAAATAGAGATAGAAAATAACTTTGATATTCTTATTTTTAATAATTAAATAATATTTAATAGATAATATTAAATAGTAATTAAAAAATAAAATAAATATTTTACATAATTTTTCTTTTTTTAATATCCTTTTCTTTACCAAGCATGCTCTTAATTCTAAGGACAATATTATGTCATGCACACATTTTATTGCCTTCATGAACTCCACCTCCATTATAAATGCACAACCTACCCTAGGCTAGGTATCCTATGTACACTTGGACTTGAACCTAAAAAATTAAGTCACCAGTTAGGTGCAAGAATTGATAATCTCTCTCTCTCTCTCTCTCTCTCTCTCTCTCTCTCTATGTATATATATATATATATACACATATATATAAGCTCTTGTTTTTCTTTTATCACTTTCTATTATAGCTAAATTTAACATAATAATAAGAGTTAGAAGTCGAATATTATTTTGGCATAGCAACAGAAATAAAAGACCAGACTTCACCTTAAAATAAACAAAGCAAAAGCAGCGTCACAGAAATATTAATGCGCATACTGCATAGTTTTGGAACTAAGCGGTCCAGTATTTGTACCTTTTAGGTACAATGGATGATTTCATGAAAAAACAACTAGTGTTTTTTATAGGAGCACACAAACTTCAGCTATTAAAGTTTAATTGTTTTTGGTTTAATTAATTAGCAATATTAATACTGGGAAAAGAAAAAGTTTATCAGAACATTGCAGAAGGTTTGAAGTCAGAATCCACCAATTGTACAACTGTGCGTGTGACGCACGATAATCAGATTACAGATATAAAATTGCATCACAGAATAACATCATATGAAGATTTTCTAAGTTGCATGTGAAATGGAGGCTCTATGTATATGTCGCATTATTATTTTTTTAATCAAATTTCCATACCTGTACGAAGACCAATTTAAATTTCCATTCAGATAGCAGTCTTGTTGTCTCTCTCTTTTTTTTTTTTTTAAAAGAAAAAACCAAGCACGCATATTTACAGCTCAAGGGAGGAAGATAAACGGAAGCAAAAAGTTTCATGTAAATAATGATTGGTATTAATAAGTTATATCAGCCACTCAAATATTTTCTGATTTCAAGAAAAATATGTATATGTAGACCGAAGTGTAGAAAATTTTCTTATCTACAAGATACTGACATATATAGGAATATCTTTTCTTTTTCCCTTTCTTTCTTGTCCTCCTTATTGCTCCTGTTCATATATATATCTACGAGTCACAGCTTTGACAGCAAGAAAATAAGCAAAAGCGAGTGAAACCCAAGTCACATAGTACTAATACGATAGCGATAAGGCACTAAATAACATGTACAAAGTGGCAACGAGAGACCAAAAGCTGGCGACGAAAACGATACCTTCATAGTTTCCATAGGACTGATCAGGTTTCATCCTTGATCTTCTAAAATTTGATTTAGAAAAATTTCATCACATATAGTTCCTGTCTGCCCTTGCATGATATTTCTGCCAACATATTGGACCACATTTCTACTGAGACGTACCAATGATCAGATAAAAGCACATATCCAACAACATAGCAATTTTAAGCCATTTTTTGTAATGTTTCTCAATTCATAATTAATGCCCATTTTACAACGGTCGAGTAGGCATAAACATTAATTAATTAATGACCTTGAGAGAGGGTAAATGAATTCTTTCATGCTACCGTACATTGCAGGTCCCCAACACCGAGTTGGAATGAATGGAACATTCAAGAATTTAAGTCTTCACTGTTCAAACTGCATATAGATCATCCTAAATGGCAAAGTGAACTGGCGTAAGTTCCTTTTTTTTTTTTTAAAGCTCAGTTGGGATCTTTTTTTTTTTTCTGGTGTTTATTATGCTATTTTTTAATTCTGTATACAGATGATTAAGAGACAGAAGGTTAAAAAAAATACAATTTTAAGCCATTTCCTGTATTTCTAAATTAATTAATACCCATTTTATATTGATTGAGTCATATAAATATTAATTAATGACTTCCAAGAAATAAATTCTGCACGTTTAATATTGTGTAGGTTCTTTTTTGAGTTCCTTTTTGGAATTATTTATAAATTTTACTCATACATAAGTGAGAGTGAATAATAAAAATTTATATCTTTTGGCCAATAATATTCTGTAAATCATGTGTGAAAATACTGATTAATTAAATTTATATAAACTGAAATAGTGGCTCGCTGAGGTCAAGTGTACAGAAAAATTAGTTGAGGTAAACTTTGGAGAGCAATTTACCTTCACATTTGTTTTCTCGTAAAAAAAAAAAATTATATCTCAGCTTGTAATTAGTCGTAAAGCTGTTTGTTGAATCAAACTAATTAAGCATATATAGGTGTATTTTTTATTTCTAAAAATAAGTGTGTGAATAGTTGAAGAAACCCTTTACTTTAGAGCCTGGAGGCTTTCATTGAATATCTGTCAATTCTAAAAAATAGGTGTGTAATTTTCTTCTCTTCTCTGACAGACTCCACATGCTAATAGAGAGACTTCAAACTTTCTAAGCCCACCCACCCACGTTATTTTGTCCACATGGAAGTGGTAGGAAATGGCCATAGCTAGCAGATCTGATTCACACACTCACACACAACCTATCCCACTTCTTCAATCTCGTCCTGTCCTATTTTATTTATTTATTTATTTATTGAACCCTTCAGAAGGGGAACTCTCAGATTTGACCCTCAAAATTCCACCCATCTTTCCCTCTCTCTTACGTAATGTAATTAAGAGGTTGTCACTACTCATTATTCTTAGCGCCATAGTCTTCAACACATCTCCTTTTCATATATAATGCTCTTCCCCCTCTAGCTGCGTCTACTAGACAGACCAAGAGATAAAAAGTATTCCTTTGTTCTCAGGGAAAATAGAAAATCTCTTCTTGGGTCTATCAATTTTTTTTTCTGCACTTTGGGAATTAGTAATCAGAAGAAGGTGGTGGCTAGAGGTAGCATTTTGGAATTGCTTCGTTTTCACTACTTTTTTTTTCCTTCCGCTTTTGCAGAAAATGTTCTCTCTCCGGTTGTCTGAAAACCCAACATTTGAATTTATATAATTTGCTGTTCTGTATCTCTTTCTTCTCTGTTTGAATATGTTCTGTAATTCTGTTCATAGACATTCTCTTCTGTTCTGGGAATTTAATATGTATTCATATGCTTCCATGTGTAACAGATAAAATCAACTCAAATTGAAATCCCCAGAACCAAGTGTTGGTCCATCCAGTTTATGCAAGTATTAGTCAGTGCACTATTATCTTGTTCTAATACGTTCCAATTTCGAAACCCAATCTTTCCTTCTCAATCAGCTTGACATTTCAAATTCTTTTACCTCCATTGAAGCCCAAAAAAAAAAAGTAGAAGGGAAGAAGAAAAGATGTCCAGAAAGGTATTAAAATCAATGAAGGATGAGAAAATAGATTTGCAGAAGCAGATTGGGTGCATCAATGGATTGTTTCAGCTCTTTGACCGCCACCGTTTCCTCGGAGGTATTTTACAGAATCCCTTCTTTCTGCATTTTTATTTGAAGTTGATTTTGATGGTTTTGTTAAATTTTCATGTGTGATTGTTACTTATTAGAGGAAAATAATTATTTGAAAAAAAATAAAGTAAAGAAGCGTGGCTTGACATGCATGTTAAAATCACTTTCTTCACTACGTCAGTCCAATGCGTCCACTCCCATACTTTTCTCTTCTTTTGGTGGATAGGGTGGTAAAAGGTCTCTCACCCCACCTAGTACCTGGTCACAAGACCAAGCAAAGGCCTTACTGTTTGGTTGCATTTTTGTAATTTGACTTACATTTCTGTTTTAGTAATTCCCCCTCTAAATTATGCTAATATTTTTTGTTCTAATTTCTAAGGTCGAACTTCGTACTGTTGGCTGTTCATGTCAGAACTTCATTTTTTTTTTCCCGCGTTCCATTTAAAATCTACAGAATTTACACGGCTTCGGATCTGACAGAAACGGGTTTTGAAAGCTGAAAAGGTTATCCTTCACCATTTTACGAAAATATAATCTTTCTATGGCGTAGTTTAAAATTTGGCCACCAAATGCTGTAGAGGATTTCCTTTGCAGTTTTTATGAAACTTTGTCTGGATATTTTCCAATTGTATATCCAAAAATGTCCTCCTTCAAAAGGTTTTTTGTTTTTAATTTTTTTCAGAATTCTGAAATTTTCATTTTTTTTTTCCCACAGTGACACCTTATAATCTTCAACAGAATCAGAGACTAGAATACTCGTTATCCCTAAATTTCCAGCGTAATATTCAACTCGAATCATTTCATTTTCCTCATTTAAGACATGACAGATACCCAGACTTCCTATAATTGCTGGAATTTACATTTTACATTCCCAAACGCCTTTCATTGGATCTGACTTACAAGCCATAAAAATATGAAACGTTGTAGCTATATATGTATGGAACGGCTAGGAGTCCTCAACCAATAATTCATATGGCACAAGATCCTAGAAAAAGTCAGGATTCCCAAAAGAATTCTGGGATTCTCTGTGCCATAACATCACTGCGCTTCCCACCACATTTTACTTTTGAGGGTCTTGTTATCAAATTTCGTGCTTTGCTGGGCAGACGTAACATATGAACACGCCAAAAGATACTCTAAAAAAGGCCTTAGGGAGAGTTAAGTTTCAGAAGATGTATGCTATTAAATCGAAACTCAGTTTCCCTTCCTTTCTTAGGTGGGAGCGATTATCACATCAAAGACCTTGGTAGTACAACGCAGAAAGCAAAGGTAAGATAACAGTACTTTAACTCTTTAGAGAAGTCTAGCAGAACAATTTAAGAACTCGCTAGTACGACTGCAGGCAAAAAATCTTAAGGTTGCCAGAGAGAAGCAACAATTCTCCACAGAGTCATCAATAAGTTCTATGTCTACGTCATCTTGTTCGTCTAGCATGTCATCCATTGAGTTTAGCAGAACTGTTAAGGAAGAAACACCATCGATCCCTCGGATAAAATTTCCAGAAAACCCCAGTTCAGGAGTAGCGCCAAAGCAACTTGAAACCCAAGGCCAGCAATCCCTTGATCTTCGTGATAATGTCAAAGACTCAAAGCATAGAGAAGCTCAGGGATTATCAGTGAAAACTGTGGCTAAAGAGGGAAAGAAGGGAGGTCATACCTTGAAATACATAGACTCCCCCAGGCCCTTTCAGGCCTCCAAATCTGTCGATACAGGAGTTATGGTTGCCAATGAACCTTTCCAAATTCTTGGAAAGTCCCCGAGAACACCATGGGATTCGCCACGACTTTCTTATGATGGAAGGGATATACAAGATACATTCAAATCCACTGTGAGACAAAAGGAACTTCCAAGGCTTTCCTTGGACAGCAGAGAAGGATCCGTTAGAAGTTCGAATGAAAGCACAAAATCTCGCAATTTTTTAAGGGGTCCACAGAAAGGGTATGGGAGCTCCAGCACAATGGTTAACCCGCTGCAAGAGCCAGAAATTTCCCGAGGACAATCCAGTGTCGTTGCAAAGTTAATGGGACTGGAAGCTTTCCCAGACTGCACACAGACTTGTGAGACTTCACCAGGGACTCCAAGCTGCCCCATGAATAAAAGGGAGCCCTTGTCAAGATTGAGCACAAGCGATGAACGCAAGCAAAACCGAAGTTCTGGATCCCCAAGAAAATGCAAGGGGTCCACCTTGCTCCAGTCTGGAAAGGCTGATTCAACCATGAACAGCACACCATATTCTCGATTCTCACTAGAACCAACTCCATGGAGGCAACCTGATGCAGGCCAAGGTTCTCAATTTCCAGATTCCAAGGCCATGGAATCTGCAATAAAGGCCTCAAATTCCTCCTACTCTGTATACGGGGAAATTGAGAAAAGGCTGGCCAAACTAGAGTTTAAAAAGTCGGGAAAGGATCTTCGAGCCCTTAAACAGATTCTTGAAGCCATGCAGAGATATGAAGATTCATTAGATATTACAAGAGATCAGGCTTCAAATTGTCCATCTAACAATAGGAATAAAAGCAGTCCCAGCGAGAGCTCAAAAGTACAAAGCCCAAGAAACCGACAAAAGGACCCAATATCTGTCTCATTTGATAAGTCAAATTCACCCCATGGGAGTAAATTGCCAATTGTCATCATGAAACCAGCAAAAGTTAACAGAAAATCCAATAGTCCAGCTTCCCCAGATATGTCAATTCATGGAAAATCAAGCCCCAGCAAGCATCTGCTTGGTAATCCCAGAAGTGGAAGATTGGTTGACAAGCAAACAGCTAAATCTATCACTCCAACAATCAGACATCTTAATGATCCTTTTAGTCAACCCCCTCATTTAGCAGAAAAGAGTGATAAGATAAGAACCTCAAAATTGATGGATGCCCCAAAAGTTCCTCAAGACATCAGTGGAGAAAACATCAGCTCTGGTAATAAAACAGGGACGGAGAGCCCAAGACTGCACAAAAAGTTTGGTTTGGAGAGGCGTTCTCTGCCAACATCATCATGTTCCAGCAGTAGCAGAAGACAACACAACAGGCAGTCTATAGAACTATCCTCCCCAAGCACAACACCAAGACCAAAATTCTCCACTTTGCAAGAAGCAAAGGAACGCTTTAGCAAGAGCATCTGTCCTAGAAGGGATTTCAAGGATAAGGTTGATGCCATTTCTCCAGATTTTGACAGGAATAAAAACTCAGCCACTCACAGCGACATCAAAGGCATTCACACTGAACAATCTGAAAAGATTAGCAGCACCTCCTTCCAGCTGAATGACCTGAATCAAAATGTAAGTACTTCTTTCTCTAGAAATTAAATTGATGCATTTAAATCTTGACTTATACTAAATATTATTTCATTTAGCAGAAAGCAGCTACAGGGTTGAGCAAGGAAAGCTCCATGGCTGAAACAATAGTTATTGCAGAACAACCAAGTCCCGTTTCAGTTCTTGATGCTGCATTCTATAGAGACGACCCACCATCTCCAATAAAAAAGAAATCAGACATCTCAAAAGATTCAGGTATTGCACATTTCATTTCTAATACTTTGTCTTAAATCCATCTAAATCCAGTAGTCACCGCACCCATACATCATTTTAAGTGCCCTTCACAAAGCCATCCAAGAAAGGACTGACTCAAATTTCTATTCTCTTCAAATTTATTGCAACAGATGAGGCTCAAAATGCTGATGATGATAGGGAGGAGAACTCAGCAGATCTTACCAGCACCACAGAATACAACTTCAGCAACAGGGTCAGTAATGGAGACTTAAACACTCAGAATTTGGTTCAAAAACTTCATAAAACTGACTGCACTCATGATAAACCCATCAATTTCAATGAACGACTCTGTGACAGTAAAGATCCTAACCATACATACATATCAGAAATACTGTTTGCATCAGGACTGCTCAGTGGTCCCGGCTCTAGCCAGACATTTCAGTCATCACCCCACCTGAATAGCACAAAGTTGTTCCCTGCACTAGAACAAATCAAGACAAAGAAGAGGCTTTATAACATTGAAGACAGTGCCAAGACAAATGAGCAAATGCAAAGAAAACTCGTATTTGATGTCGTTTATGATATTCTAGTTCAAAAACTGATATTGGAGAGTTCTCCTAGTCAGTGGTTCCTTCCAAATGAGTTGGCAGGTAGAAAACTGAGGGGACAGCGACTCCTGCATGAGATTTGCTCAGAATTTGACAAGTTGCAATGCAAAAATAAGAATGCCAGCCAGGTGAATGACTATGAGAGTTTGACAAGTCTCAAGTGGGGAGTTTTAATGCATCAACCCACAATTTGGACAAACTACCACAGCGAGATCCCAGATATTGTGTTAGATATTGAACGGTTGATCTTCAAAGATTTGATAACTGAAGTTGTGAAAGGTGTTGTAGCTAATCATCCTGGCAAGCATTGCAGGCAACTGCTGTTTCCCAAGTAGGAATTATGGCTAAGCAATTTTACAAGAAATATTGTCTTCATTCACTTTCCTTGTTCAGCTATACATAATAGTTAGTATGGCAAGAAGTTACTTGACTGACATTATATCCTTCGTAACCTTTTTTTGCACGTGTTTATATTCCTATGCTGATAACATTGATAAAGAAATACATACAAATGTATATATCAGTAATCTGTGAGTTGATCTTTGTAAGTTCTATTCCAGCCGCCCTCAATTCATCAGAGTCAGTCATTGAACAATAATGTACGTCCAGATTTCAGGACTACATAATATTCTGTTCTCTATGTGCAGCACAGCTGCACAGTACCAACACTCTCCCTATCTATTTCTCTCTCAACTGGCACAATGCCAACAACCATATTCATATCATTGCATGACATGTGAAGATAGTTCATACACCCACTGTCTGATCTGGGCCTGCTAAGACTCGGGAAATATCTCACCTTTTTAACACCCATAAAGAGCATACAATCGTGTTCAACATCAATTGTGTTCTTTTGATAGAGAATATAGAATATTGTGCTTTGATGGTGGATTTAAGAACAGAAACTCATCCCTAACATGGGACTTTATAGTCTAGAACAAACACAAAAGTCCTACTCCAAAAACACATCAGAGTTTAACAACGAAATGCATCTTTTTTTTTTTAATTTTATATTAAAAAAATGGTCTGCAGGAGAAACTTGAGATTTAAGCATTACAAGTAACCCCATTAAAGGAACAGATTATAAGACATCTCATACATTAAAACACCAGTCAACTTTTATCCTTCTTCATTATGTATTTTGCTCTTGGGCATTGAAGGGAAAAAAGAAAGGAGTGGGCAGCATATTTATTTAAATATCATTTCATACTCGTTACCATATGTTAATGTGTGTCATGTTAATATTTCAACACCAAAAACTTCCAATGTTTGAACTTGTGATGCACCTTCATGCCTTAGCCAGTTGATTGGAGTTCAACATGCATTCCTGATGATGTCAGTTGGTTCTATAAAGAACACATAATTTAATCAAGACATAGTTGAGGCAAGAAAATACCTAGTGCAAGTTGATGAAAGAATGCACATGATTTATACTACTAGATAATGAAAAACATATTGCAAAAGCACAAGGGCAAGGGAGTATAAATAAAGTTTCTGGCCCATAAATGTGACAATTACTGCAAATTTTACATCTATGTTTCAAATTAAGTGAAAACATCACATTTAATACCAACTAAAAGCTTAATGCCTAAGCCAAAACAGCATTTCAAGACAACAATTGAGATTGCAATAATGAATGAAGGTTAAGAATTTAAGAAAATATATACCAGAACAGCAGAAATAAAAAAAGCATTTGCAAGTTGCAAGTTCAACAGATCTCAAAGCAGAAAATCAGGAGCAGAACTATAAGATCAATTTAGAATAATTCAAAAACTTACTCAAAGAATCATGCAGGTGCAGGGCAGAGAATGACCATAGATTGAAACCGTGGAAAATCTATTAAATCTTAGCAGAAATTTGCTTAGGTAGCCAACATCATCAGCTGAAGTGAAGATTTGTCCAAAGATTAAAGTTCCTAGAAGCTTTCAACAAGGATCCAAGTTTCTTTACATAAAACTAATAGAAATTCTAATCCAATAGAAAAATAAATGTATAGCAAGCACTATATAGAAGCCAGAGGTATAATTTTTCCGAATGATTAATAGAAATTTCAAATTCTTTTATACATGCTTTAAAAATTTCCTCTTCTAACTCAAACCCCTCCTCCCATCCTCCAAATAAAATAGAAACACACACAGGCAAAAGAGTGAGGACAGATTAAGAGCATAAAAAGAAAGAGAGGTGGAAAATAATCAATACTAGAGGGATAGGCATTCCGTACATATTCAATAAACTAGAACTACTAAGTTTTAACATTGAAAGAAGCAACACTTAAATTTCTAATTAAATTCAAAATTTTTTGTTATTAAGAAAACAGAGAATAAAAAGTTATGAGAAGGCCATTCAACTAGACCAGGTTATAAGAGACCACCTGAAAGATATGATAACGATAAAAGTCCTAATGACATTATGGTCCCAGGATAGACACTTCTAGTGTCGAGAAAAGACAATCCTCCTTACAGCCACATTACACATTGAACATATTTAAAATAGCGATCATAAAAAAGAAAAGGGAGGTGGAGGGACATAGACATCAAACTCAAACTCGAGAATACATGTTAGTAAAAAATCCAGAATTTTTGTTTTTAATCAGTAGAAATGACATCATTCCAAAATATAAACAAGGAAACCTACCAAGAGAGAAATATTAGAATATACAAAATGCTAACTAAGATAGATAGTTCACTTGCTGTATCTTCAGAACATAAAGATTAAAATGACTATTTGTTTATACATGAGCATCCTAGAACAAAAATGAGCATGATAAATAATTGCAACAAGTAGCTACCTTATAATCACTTGATCTCAACTGTTTGTTACTGAAATTTGTATAGCTTAAACCATGGGGACCTAGTTTTGATGATATTAAGAGGATACTCAAATATATATATATATATATATATATATATATATATGGAAAAAACTGATACATTAACTTATCGCATAATAATGGTGTTTCTTTGATTTTGGAATAAATGAAGACTTCATTACTGACTTCAAACAATTTGGAGAATTCCATTCTGATACTTAAGAAACTAGTGATTTATCTTGGAAAACGGATGGCAGTATTATTCTTTGCACAATAAAAGCTTTTAGGCCCTTATGATTCTTTTTCTTTTTTTCCTTTCTCTTTTTTGTGTTTGAAAAAGTAGGTTTGCCAAGCATAAAGAGAAAAGGCTATACAAGACAGGAAAATATCCTTCTCAAGTATGGAAGTAAACCAATGAAAAATAGGAGAACAGGGATATAGTTGGGTCTTCCAAATAGATTGTTTCTGTACATCGATAAAAATTGATTGTTTCCGATTAGATTTAATTAGGAGGGAAGTCGGGGATAGACAGCCAGGAATGGCTGAAAACAGTTTGTAGAAGAGTCCAGAAGGTGAGGGAAAAGTGTTGGCTTTGGGTGAGAGTTTCTAGAATAAGTTACTTAGGGAATGGTCAATAATAAGGAGGAGAGGAATAGGTATGGAAGAATTTAGGGAGGTTTTGGGTGGGAGATTACTAGCATATCAAAGGCCTAGCACTTGTATTCATTTTCTACATTTTCCTATATTGGGTTCTGCTACTTTTCTTTTGGTTCTGCTGCTGTATTTTCAGTTTTGTAAGAGCAACTCTGCTACTCCTGTAGAATTGTCCCTTTGCTGGTATCTTCTCAGTTAGAAACACTATATTCCATACATTTTCCAAGTTTCCTGTTTGGGTTCTATCATAAACTGAACAACATATTTTAGTTGAAGCTTTGGGGTTGATTTCCCCCACAAACTCATAAAGAAATAGACTGCCAAGCTTAATATTTTAATTCATCATCAGCACACATTTCATTAAAATATGAGGAAATGTGAGGTAAACTCATGTTTGGATATAACGAAAGGAAGGTAGATTGTAACAAGACATGCCATAGGTTGCATGTACATGCACATAGATCGTAACAAGACATGCCATAAGTTGCATGCACATGCACATGTACCTAGGCCTCAACTAAAATATTTACATGATAAAACAACAAGTCTAGAAGAACAGATTCTTATTTTGATTGTTTCTAAACAAGGTGAAGAGCATTTAACCTATGCAAGTGAACTCTACTATTTTTATAAAATGGCTGTGGCAGCAACTGCTACAAATCAGAAGTGGAGATGCTTTTAAATGCTGTTCAGTATAAGATCATAAAGAATGAGAACAAACTTCAATAAAAAGAATCATCAATTGATCTGCCAAGCAATTGACACGCACATACCTCAAAGATTGTTAAAGTGGGAACATGTCTCTGCGAAATAGTAACATCCATCCTATAATGCCCACAAGCTGACAAGGACCTAGAATTCACTATCCCGGAACTAGCTATCCTGACAGTCTCCTCAAGTATACAAATTCACTAAAAGCAATCTATATTACAACTGAACAAGCTCATCTGGATTTTCCAAGGATTCCCTCAGAATTTTCTCAGCCCTCCTCTTCCTATCACCCCTCTCATCTTCCATTGCAAACCATGGAAGAGTCTTCTTATGCTTTTCTTTTTGTGGACCTGAATCTACCAACCTACCTACAAAATTCTTTTCAATTCCAATCTTAAACTGCACAGTAGGCCTCCTATTTAAAAGAAGCTTACTCTGTTCTTCCTCAAAATCACACTGTGTGCTTTTCATTGCTTCAATTGCTGGAGCAAATGTGTCCAGCACTGAAATAGATTTATCTGCAACAAAATCTTCCACAACAGGGTTTGCTGAAGCTACATCATTGAAAAGCTTAGCTGGAGGAGTCACAGAAGCCACTTCCTTATCCCCAAATTGCAGAGGTGCAGCAAGAAACGGGTTACTTTCCCCTGCCACTTTTTTTGGCTTGGCATTAGCTGGGTCAATCAAGGTAGACTTTTCAACCATATTTGATACCAGCTGTGGCTGCAAATTCAACAAATACTGATCCCCCTTACCATGCTCTCTTTCCTGGTCAAGTTTGGCAGCATGAGGTTCTGTCCCTCCATTATGCCTTGTAGGGGACCAAGCATATGTTTGGGGGTCAGGGAATGTAGGCAACCAAGCAGGTATATGCTTCCCAGGAGGCTCTTCCCCTATTTGTAAAAAGCTTGGAGTCAGCACTCGTTCTTTCACAACTGGAAACTGTGGAGCAGGATAGGCAAATGGAATCGACTCTGCTTCAGTTACAGACTGAATAATGTCTTGAGCAATGCCCGAACCTCCAAGACAATGATCAACATCCGAGGCACCTAAGAACCCCTGCGCCAATCCCATGTCTTCCAACCCTTGCATAACATCAAAAACATTGCATTCAGTTCTACCTGCAAGATTAGCATGGTAACGTGCAGTTTTCCCAATGTTCTGAATATACCGAACTGCAATGTCAGATAGTGTTTCAAGAGCTGACTGCTGAATAGAATGAAACCCCTCACATTCGCATACTTGTGCTACTGCAACTTTTGCAATTGCTTGGGCAAAGTCATCACCGCCAGATTTTCTCCGTGTGTTTGGTTGTTCAAGCTGTCTTCCAGTCTCCCCAGCACCATCGCCCATATTCAGCACTTCACATCACTTGAACCTGAGATAAACGCCCAAAAGCACCATTCTTTACTCCAGAACTCCCAAGGGTCAAGCTATTAGGATTCATTCTGTAACTCAATCATTATCATCACAGAGAAAGCGAAGGAAAAAGTTGAATTTTAGATTCCCATTCTATGATAGAAGAAAAGGAAGAACAAAGAGTAATAAACAGAGTTCAGTTCAAAAGCAAAGATGTGACTATTCATATGGATCCAATTTTCCCACCAATACGATTTAAAAAAAGAAAAAAAAACTTCCATCCATTGCTCAAGCAAAACCTCTTAGCTTTATTACTTTGGAAAACCCATTAAACTTCTAATCAAAACAAACAGATACCGAAAAAAATAATTAAATAATAAAGAACCAGCCCAAACCCTAGCTGGTCTCAGTTTGAATGCAAAAGGAACAAATTGGGGAGGAGAGAAAGGAGCAAAGAAAATCTAACTGAAAAACAGTTTCGGGCTTACCAGTGATTCGCCAGTCTTAATTCGATCTCTTGTATAAAAAGACCTGACTTGAGAGACTAAAAAGCACTCGGAAATGATCGATGAGAAAGACAGTAAGAGTAAATATGCATTAAAAAAGGAAAAAAAAAAAAAAAAGAATTTAGGGTTTGGGTCAGGTTTTGCTTAAACCCTCGTAAAGCCAAAGATCGAGAGGGAAAATATAGTAGGCGAAGAGGGTGGGCGAAGCCAGTGAGTGAGTGAGAGAGGGAAGACTTCGATTTTGGAAGGGAGCTGCCGAGAAGGAGGATTACGCTCGGACACTAAAATGTTGGGATTTTAAACTTCAGAAAGCGAGATAGATTGAATCTTGAATCTCGAACACGCAACGGCGTCGTTCCTATAACTGAAATTCTGTTTCTGTTAAAGGTCGGTTAAAGTACACAAGCCCTAGATCGAGTAGATTTCTATTTCTGTCCAAGATCTCTTTCATTCTGTAACTAATCATTGCTCTCTTTTCATCTATGCATGATGCTTACACATTTGGGAGCGTTTTTCACCTCTTTTGTCTTAGGGGGAAAAAAAAAAAAAGAAATTAGCCTTTGAATCTTTAAAAATTTTAGCTTGTATGTATTTTTAATTCAAAATTTTTAATTAAAATAATCTTTTTCGTAGCAAAATCCCTGCTAATTATTATTTAAACTCCACCGTAATAATGACTCCAATTAAAGCAACCTAAACGCTCCTTAAGGTAGTATGTATCTTTTAATTTCAATTAAATAGTGTAGTCAATTTATCTTTAATTAAAGTAAGTTCTCTTTTCTAACTTTTCCGGAAAATAATTTTAGGTAAAAAAAATGCTGACATTATACAGGAGAATAAGTTGTTAAAATGATTACGTGTACGAACTCATTGACCATCAACTCTTTTCATATCAATTAAAAGCGTTTTAAAACTCAACTAAAAGTGAGTTATAGATCAATACGTGTAACATCCGGTCCCTTCATAAACGTGAGAAACATAATGTTCAGTTTCTCCGTAAACGTCAGAAATAGGTCAAATATAAAGGGAAGTCCTCGAAATAGAAGGAATTGGGACCAACTAAAATTATAATAAAATTTTAAATATTAGAAAATGAGAATTTGAGATTTAAGATGCCCAAAAACCAGAGCCAAAAGAGATCATAAAATTTATCGAAAGAAGTAGGGGTATTTTTGTAATTTTTGAAAAATTTGGAAAACTCATAGGAGGACTTTTGAAACAAAGAATTTAAGTTTCCTAGGGTTCTCAGAGGCCCTAAATACTATGGGAACCCCTAGAATAGTTGAAACCCCTCCGGTGAGTGATTTCGGCTGTCGGTTGACCGAAAATTGACCGAATGATTCGAAATGATTTTAGATCATTTTTTAGTGATTCCAAAGGCAATTATTATGATTAAGAGTCTAAGGAATATGATGGAAAAGACGGATTTCAAAAAGGAGTTGAAACAAGCCTAAACGAACAAAACTATGAAGAGGGACTAAATTACAAAATGTAAAAGTTGCTTAAGTGAAACCCTAGCTTATAAAAACGCCCCTCCTTTGCTCAAATCTCCTCTCCCACTCTCTCACACGTTAAAACAGAAGTAAGAAGGGCTGAGAGTGGCGCACAAGAGGGGAGGCCAAGGAAGGAAGAGGAAGCTTTGAAAAGTGTAAGTTTTAGCCACTTTTTCCTACTCCTTGCCTTGTTAAACTTCTTCCCCTCCTTTCCTCCTCTCTTCCTATGGATTTAATGAGATGTTTGGTTCTGTTTTGAGCCCAAAACTGAGGGGGAAATTTTGAAATTCAAGTAGCTTCCCAGAATGACTGAATGTGTGTGATTTCAATTTTTGTAGAATTAGTTATGAATTTCAGAAGTTTGCATCAGTAACCTGAATCACAGCCCAGGCAGCCAGTGAGTCTGTAGCTTTTTGGATGTCAAACGTCCTGTGTGATGAATGTTATGACTTGGACGTATTTTTAGTGTGAAGTAGACATCCTGAGCTTTCCAGAATGACAAAGAACACATGATTTTGATTTTTCTAAATTTAGTTATGATTTTTCAAAGTTTGTGACAGAAAAGAGGAAATTCTGGATGAAAATGCAAACATAAATTTTAATGTGTTCCTTTGCTTTCTACGAGTTGTAGACCAAATTTGATGATGGAAATGAGCTATATTCATGTATTTAAGTATGAGAATGTGATAGATGCATTCATATGGCCCACGGGACTCCGAAAGAAAAATGTTACCCGTAAAGAAATGCATTTTAATTCATAACTCCCTATGCCACTAGATTGTTTCCATAGAACAAACATAAGATGAGGCATGGGAATTGCATGAATTGAGTCCTAGAAGTATGGTGTTACAATATGTCTTGGTAAACTAAATTCCTCTAAGTTGTTAAACTCTTTTTAGCACTTTTAATTTCAATTACCTAAAGATTCATGCCATTTATTTTTGAATCTTAGGCATTAAACGGTCGAAATTAGAGATAAAGCTCAAAGCTCTGAACAAAATGGAGAATAAGTGTGAGAAGGTGTTAAGATCTTTGTAAATGTGAAGACATTGCACAAAGATGCTCAATCATCTTTAACACTGGAAAGCAATATTTTCTTACATTTTCATCCTTTCCCTTTTCTTTTGGTTAAATTAATAGACATTGATGCTGACTAATAACAGGATCTGCATAATTGTATCCCAAGCTTGAACTACACCAGCAATAATGGTTTAAACAATCGAAAATTTACAAGAATTCAATGTCTCAAACATGTCTGGAACCTCGTTGCACTTGCTATGGTTTCTGTGATACTGATGAGCAAGCTTGTGAAGTTGATCCAGGCTGAAATTACAAGAATCAAACTCTATAATTAAATTGTTTAACTTAAAAGTTGTCTTCTTAAAGTAGGTTGAAGTTTAATGCTTTACCACACATGCGTGAACATCGTCACAACCACACAAGAGCTTCCCATTAAGAGTGTCTGCAGATTGAAACGATCCTCCTCCTTCACTTCTCTGTGCATATCAGAATGATATTAGCATGTGTTACGGTAAATGATGCCAAAAATGGATGCTTTAGCAGCAAAAATTAGATGGGACAGAGAAGAGTGCGCCAAAACTGTACCTTGTAGTAATCAACAGCAACAAAGTTAGCCCACCTGTTTCCAGTAGCACCATAACAAGTGCTTAGCATGTTAGTCAGATCTCCAGAATTATCTTTGCAGGTGATTGGCTTGATCGGTGCAGATCGAAAATAGTTCACCAACACTAAAGATTTGGTTTTGTCATCAAGAGGAGATGATTCTGCCCTGTTTGGACAGCTTCCTGCTTTCATTCCACCATCACCATCTGCACAAAATAGAATCTCATAAATAGTTTTATTATAAATCACTAACAAGCAAATAACAGTGGTAAGAATCTCTGACATGTCAATGAGCTTTGAGTCACTTGCAAATAATTATCTGAACTTTCAAAATCGAAGATTAAGCGCCTCCCCATAATTGACAAATAAAATGAGGATGAATGCTTTTGTAAAAAGAACTAGAGGAAGGATGGTGTGTTTCTTACACTGGTTTTCAACCATATAGTTCCACTGGTAAGCAATGCCTTCACTTTGTTCTTTAGATCTGATTGAAGTGAAGACAAGTAATCTCTGGTTTTTGGAAACCATATCACTGACTAGAGGCCAATCTTGACCATTCTTAGGCATGCTTGTGAGAGGAAACCAGTACTTCATGAGACCAGCATCAGTGAAGACCTTTGTTAAGCCATTTGGGGCTTGAACGTAATCTTCCAAGATCACAGTCACAATCTCCGATGGGTTTGCTGATAGAAAGGCTTCAATTTCCTTCAGGGTATCTATAGCAGGTTCCTACTTGTTCATTACCAAATTAGCATTTTGGTGCGTAAAGGGAAAAAGTATATATGAAACCAAAACAAACATGTTTTACGTACAAAAGCTGTATAGTCATGGCATTGTCCTCCAAATGAATGGCATAACCACACATCTCCATCAAAATCGTATGTATCTAGCATTAGTCCCCGAACTCCATTCTTCAAATGAATCATTTTGACAGAAAAAAAGTAAGGTGATGAAAATTAAAACATGCCTTGAAATAATGAGAAAGAGAGAAATGTAAGCATAATCTAAGCTTGGTGCTTGTATGTCATACACTTAGCTGCTGGGTGACAGTGTCTTCTTGGTTAGTGACGGTTAAGCGAGGCACTCCCGTGTGAGATGGCTCTCCATCAATGGCGTAAGCGTTGTGTGTTGTCAAAAATGCATATTTGTTGAAAGGCAGGGAGTTATTCTATTGCCACAAAAAGAAATTAAAAAATCACATTAATTAAGATCATCTTCCTTTAAATTCTTCTGTATTAGTACAATTTTAGACATTGTAGAAATTTTTAAATAGATTCAATTTATGAAATATATATAACCCAAATTAAAGTTGAATAAATATAGATAAGGACATCAAAAATAGATATATGCTGAAAAGGGTTAAATTATTTTGTTTTGGTCCCTATAATTATAGCCACTTTTTTAATCTGGTCTTTATAATTTAAAAATTTATAATTCGGTCCTTATATTTTAAAATTTTATTAATTTAATCTCCACTATTAAATTTTTGTTTGTATTTTATTAAATTTTGCTAGTATAACCAACTATATATCACATTGGCATTCTGAATATATATGATTTATGTCAATAAAAAAAAAGTAAAAATTAAATAATGAAGCAAAATTAACTCACATACATGATATGTGATGCAGCCTATATTTAATGATTTGAGTAAATTGATTTTAAACAATGCATACTAACAACGTCAAAATGGTAAATAATCAACTACATTAACAAAATATAAACAAAAGTATATAACCTGTGATGCAACTTATGTTTTAAGTGACTTGAATAAATTGATTTTGAATCATGAATATTTAAAGTATCAAAATAATCAATAATTAGCCACTTTAACAAAATATAAACAAAAGTATAAATATTTAAACTATAGAAACTAAATTAAAAATTGAGTGATACGGTAGGTTCAAAAGTAACATACTTAAAAAAATTTTCCCAATATAGTCCTAATAAAATTAGAATCCGAATTTTTTTCCTACATGATATAAGCAGGATATCATCCTATTTGAGAAAAAAAAGAAAAACAGTGGACCAAAAAAGAGTGAGTAAATTTTATATATTTTTTTATTCATTTGTGTCACTTCCTCTGTCTCTAGGTATGAATAAATTAGGCACGAGGCGGAGAAGATTCAAATTGATAAAATTGTACGCTCCTCTAGGTATGAATAGATCATCTGTGCTGCACAACAAAGCATCTAAGTTTCAATTTAAAAAAAAATGATAAAATGCCGTACAAAAACGAATAGATCTTTGATGTACACAGCGTAGTATGCTATGCCTAGGACACAGGATGGGATCCAAGTCTCCCGTAGACGTGTATAAGAATTTCTCTATAAGTACAACTTAAATAAGGAAAAAGAAAATTTTAAAAAATAATAATAAGCTGACATCTGCCTCTTACAATTAAGCGGACCCATTCTGGATTTGGCAAGAGCGATACTGATTTTATATGGGGCCATAATTCTTCCAACAAAACAGAGCAGAAGAAACTAACCAAAACATTACAGATCATTAACGATGTAGATTCTGGCCTCCCCAAACCAAAACAATCCAATTATCTATTTGGTAATTGATGTCTTTATGGGGCAATCTTCAGGTTGTCTTACAAAAATTCTGACCTGTGAGTGTGTTTTGTGGCAATTTGTGTAAGAATTAGGCAAAATGATAGGGAGGAATAGCATCTTACAATGAGCTTGAACTGGTCTGTAATGGCTGATCTTACACACCTAGAGCCTGAGAATCCAAGTGGGCACGAGAAACAGTAGAGCCCCGATCCACAATCTCCATCAGACGAACAATCATCGAGAAGCTAATAAAAGATTTCAAATTCAAACCACTGAGATCACAAGGAAACCAAAAGAGGCATGAATTTGATTGATGAAGTGTAAGAGACAAACCTTGCAACTTCCATCAGAGCAAGCAGCATCAGTGGCAATACTGTAAAACAATGGAAATATGACCAAAAGCAAGCACGGCAGAGACCCCATTTGGCCTAAATCAATGGGGTTTTGCGAGGAAGAAGGTTTCATTTATTCATTTTTCAAAAACCCCACAACAAAGAAGTTTCTGTCCCGGCTGAGAAAACAAAGGAAAGTCATTGGTCACAGATACAGGAATATGCCCGGAAAAGACAAAAGGGGGGAGAGGAAAGTCATTAAAAAGAAGATCAAGTCATAGTGGGAAAGCTCTTATGCCTCAATCAAGACGGTTCACCCTTTTTTTTGGTTTTGTGGGATGGCGTGTCAAGTTATGGAAAGCAGAAATTTAGGAGATTATGGTACAATACGAAAGTTAGGCTTGACAATAAGATTGCCTTATGTCAACCATTGTCAATATATAAGAATTAGCTTTTAATTACTGGAGAGGAGAATGATAAACATTGATAATCGTCATATTATCAGATTATTATTTGTTTATAAGTAGATGAACCTGTTTAATGTGAAATAGATATCTCAATCATGAAAATAATCCCATAATCATTGATATCAATCATGGTGCGCCATTTTCGCAGGACATGCGCGAGGACCAGTTTTTCAGTGAGTAGTAGAAGAAAGATCATTGATCCAAATCTCGGGGTGACTTGTGAGAGTTATAATATTCAGCTTGACAACGAAATATTTCTTTTCACACGAGTTTTCTTATGTCCCGTTTTGATAGGTAGAAACGTGCTTAATGGAAAAAAAATTGAAATGCAATCTTAAATAATCATATTTACTAGCATACTTTATAGCTGTCTATTCTTTTCTAACCACAGGGACTATTCTTGTAAATGTAGTAATGAAGATTCTATCAAAGGGTTTATGGAATCTTGATTTTTTCTTATAATTAAATATATTTTACTTTATTACTGATAATTTAAAAATATTTTTGAATTAAAAATAAAAATTTTAAACTTTTTGCATTAGGAATACTATAATTATTTGTTCTGCTTTTCTTTCTACTCTTACATTGTTTTTATACAATTAAATATACAAATAAAAACATATTTTTATTTCTTTTTGTGTTGTACCAAATATGATAATATATCCTAAACTTTAAACATAATAATCCTATAAATATCTTTATTTCTCACTTGGCTAGTTAATAATTCAACCTAGCTAATAAATATATTTTTTAATTTATATTTTATAGGTATATATTATTTTTTTGTAAACTTAAAATATTTAAATATGTCAAATAGAAAATATGAATTTGGTTATTCAAAATTGAAAAAAAAAAAAAAAGAATTGACCTTAATACA
Organism: Erythrophleum fordii; assembly: GCA_032878935.1. NCBI lineage: Eukaryota > Viridiplantae > Streptophyta > Magnoliopsida > Fabales > Fabaceae > Erythrophleum > Erythrophleum fordii. Next base: position 19,666,679 of record JAVQMF010000045.1, read on the forward strand.
ATCTCAAAAAAGAGCTCTTTATAAATTTTTTTTAAGTAATAAAAAAATAAATCAAAAAATATGGGAGAATGTTCTTTAGAAGAATTGACAACTCAATCACATAAAGAGACTTGATTCTTTTCAAAATGCATATGTTACTTACAGGATAATGTATAACTAATTTTGTAATAGTTGTTTCAGTTGAAAAAAAAAATTAAAATTAAAACTAGTAAAATTCTTAAAATCAATAATATCTCAAAAAAATAAGATGAATTAGCTATATTAATCAATATTTTTAAAATCTGACCGGTCATTGAACCGGTGGAGGTACTAATTCACGGTTTATTGGTTGAACCATGGTCGAACCAGTGATAATTAAATATATTATTTAAAAAAATTTATGTATTAAAATTTTAATATAACAAATAAATTTTAATAAATTTTAAATATTTGATTACTAATTTAATATTTTTTAAGATATTACAAAAATTAATGTTTAGTTTAAAATAAAAATTATTTATGATTAAAAATTAAGAATATTTAATATTAAATTTTTAAAATTTTTAAATTATATTAAGATTCTACTTATTATTAAAAAATAAAATAATAAATAATAATTTTAGCTAAGTATCTTGATATTTGAAAGAAATATTATTAGGAAATTGAATATGATAAAAAGTAAGTATAAAAAATAATTAATTATACACATTTTATTACTTTTATATTCTCTTTTTTAAAAAAATCATATTTCAACTCCTTCATCTTTTTTATTACCTTCTATTTTTAATTTTTTAAAATTATTTAAAATGAATTATTCTGTTATATAAAAAAATTTTAAAAAAATTACTTCAGACCGGTTTGACCAATTTTTTAAATTTGATTTTTATCGATTTTTTATCAATTTTCATCGGTTTGACCGGTTTTTTTCTTAGTCGATTTTTCAACTCAACTGAACCAGACCAAGGACTAGTTCCCAGTCGAATCGGCCAGTCCGGTCCGGTTCTGAGAACATGGATATTAATAATTGAAAAAGAAATTGATTGTAAAAATTTAATTAATAACTTTACTTCTCAAAAAGTTAAAAAATAAATTATTAATTTTATTAAATAAATAAAATGCTGCATATTAAAATTTTATTTAAGATCAAAAAGTATATTAAGTCGTTCTTGTTCCACATTAATTATAATAAGAAAATAAACGATAACAAAAATCAACTTAGAAGGGAGCAACGGGGATTTTCTGCCTAACAGGGAGAGAGGTACACTGTACCTATGTCATTTCTACTATCCAAATTATATTTCGGCGGTCTAAATTTAAATTTTTATTTTTAAATTTTGATTTTTTTTGTTATAAAAAATAAAAAATGATTTTTAATTATCAACTTAAATAATAATAATTTAAAAAATAAAAAAATTAAATTTAAACTATTCAAATTAATTTTAAATAATTCAAATAACATGGATCTAGTATGCTCATCTTCTCGATGGGCAGAGAGTCTTTTATTAAATATGAGGAAATTACTATATCTTAATCATCTTTGACACTTTTTGCATTTTTGTTTTTGTTTAAAAAATATTTAAATAATTATATTTTTATACAATGATCATATTGAAAATTAAATTATTATATTATGGAAAATTATTATCCTATTCAATTATTTATAATAAAAATCTGAATTTAAAATTCTCTAGCAAAATAATCATGGAGCGGAATAAAATAAGGACTCCTTATAATACAATAGTCATAGCAAATTAAGAATTAAAGATTATTTGTCGAACAAAAATTATCTTCAAATTTGTGTAGAAATTTATTATTGGAAAATTTTCAAAAAACAAATTAACTAGCTGAAAAAAAAGGTAAAACAAACAAGAATAATAATAAGCCCAAAATTTTTTTTTTGTTCCTCCTGCTGAGAAGAGGGGCAAAGCCCCGAAAGGCCAAGAAAGATTTGAGTTCGGCAATGCGAAACGGCGAAAGGAAGTGGAGAAGGTGAAGGTTTGTGGCGCAAGCGTGTTGAAGATGAGCAGCAGGAGGCGGGGGCCGCCGAAGCACCAGAACAAATACGCGTGGAATCCCAACGCCGGCCGCAAGATCAACGAAACAGTGAGCACTGAGCACTACTCTTGTTTCTTCAAAACACTTTTGATTATTTCTGGGATTGAATGCTCATGCGTATCTGCAGGAGGTAGGAGGAAAGTTTAGGCCTTTCTCTGAAGTCACTGGGGTATGCCCTCGCTGTAAAGAACAGATCGATTGGAAACGCCGTTATGGCAAGTACAAGCCCCTTGTTGAACCTGCCAAATGGTATTTCTTTCTTTCTTTTATTTTTATGTTCCCATTTTGCTCTAATTATCGTATTAGCTTTTAGAATGACAGTTATTGGTTAGTTGAGTGGCCATTTCAAATGTCTAATGTTGCAGCCAGAGATGTTCTAAACGTGCTGTTCGTCAAGCTTACCATAACCTATGTTCTGGTTAGTTTCCCTTTCTCTTTATTCATTTACAGTATTTTTTCTTCTCTGATTTGTTTAAGTTTGTATAAACACGTTGTTTGTGAAAATTCGTCTTTACTGATTGGTTTTGGTGATAGTGTAGGCTGTGCCAAGGAGCATGGTGTATGCGCAAAGTGTTGTTGCACTGTGGACCGTATAGTTGGAAGGTTGTCTTGACATTTGATGAATAATTCTGCTTCTGTTTTATTTGTTTTGTCATTTGTGAAATATGAACATTAGTACTTAACACCTCCCCCCTAACCCCCCCAAAAAAAAGAATCTAATTCCGACGTAACTTTGTTTTTCCTTTTTGTAGGGATCCTTCAGATGTAGAAACTGAGCAAAAACAGCTTGAGGAGGTTTTTGTTTTATTTTATTTTATTTTTTCTTTTTAATATGCCTTATGAACATTATAATTGTTTTTCCTCTGGAAGCTCATTATACTGGTGTTTTTGTTACAGGCCATTAAGAATTCTCGGGAGCGGGACAGGAGAACCCTATTGCGTGCTGTAAGATGCTAAAATTATTGTCATTCATTCTTTTTCACTTGTTCCTTACAGTATATCCTGTTTCCCTTTTGTCCGTAAGGGTGCATTTTTGCCTGATTGCCTTTGCAATAAAATATAGACCACAACTAAACATTAGCTTGTAAATTTTTGTTTGGAATTTATTATGAAACATACCCATATGGTTTATTAAAATGATAAGTGTGAATGTCTCCATATATGTTTGTGAGTGAGATATTGGAATTGTCAAAACTTTTAAATGGAACTAAAGAAAGAGTGTGGAAGTCAAGTTACTTAACATGGCTACAAAGTTACAAGATATCATGAACTTGTTTGTTGCCTTGTTTTCTTTCATTAGGCAAAATTTAGGTTGATAATTAGTGTCTTTTGTTACTAGGCTGCATAGCATTTCCCATTCCATTTGGCAAGTGTTAGTTTATGAAGAGAATGCTCTAATGTGTTAAATAATGATGGTCCTTGTAGGGGTCATTGGCAGACCATAACCACCCCCCCCCCCCCAACAAAAAAAAAAAGAAAAGAAAAGAAAGTGCCGCAGGGCATCCAAATTTTGTAAAGCCCTATGATATTGATATTTAGTTCAAAATATTCATGACCCCGCAACACCTCCAAAACACAGATTCTAAGAGAATCTTTTCAACTCATGGCCCTTTCAAAAATTTTGAAGCAGAATAATACCTATTTAAGGATAATTATGATCTATAATAATATGATACATCATATGGTTCTTCTTATACATCTAATTACTATATATTCATGATATGTTAGACTTTTTTAAACTTTTTAGTCTTTGATGAGTAAGTCTTCACTTGTACCATTCTCAAGTCCACAGTAAAATTTTTACCTAAAAAATCAAAAGAAATTTAACTTCATACTTGCAGGTAAAAGGAAAGCTGCACCAAAATAGAATGAGATATTTATATTAAGCTCCACCACTTTTAATGAGGTTGCTTGTATTGCATGATGTTGATGCATATGCATTTATACCGTGTTTCCATACTGTCCTGTTCTGCAAACATGCATGATGGACTATGCTGATTATTCTCTTTTCTACTTTTGTCAACAGATGAACAAAGGCAAATCCAAAAGTTCAGGAAAAACTCCTACAGATAATAAAGATAATAAGGTTGGACAATTATTTCCCAATGCATCTCTGGAGGATTATGCTAAATTGAATAGGGATAATGGAGATCATGATGATGGTGAAATTTGTGATAATAAATATGTTGATAGTGATGATGAACCATGTGATGATGAAGATGATAACAATGAGAATGAAGATTGTGATGATGATATCAATGCCGATAATGAGGACAAGGTTTCAGAGTAAATGAATACAAAGAATGAATGACTGAGGAGGAGATTTATATATTTCAGTTTTCTACAAAAATTATATCATGGGGATACTGATCTTGTTGCAGTTAGTTTTGGCATATCTGCTAAACTTTAGATAGAAAATGTAACATGGTTGAACGCAAATTTTGGAATATAGGGTTTTGATGTATTTTTTAAAGATCAGGAGGAAATATTTCACTGTTGAATGCTAATTGTGTGGCAATGAAAACAAGTTTTTTATTAAATGACTACAAGGAAGGAATGCTTCAGGATATTTGAATATAACTTCCTACGGATATTACATCATGGGGAAACCGATCTCATTGCATTTGGTTCTGGCATACCTTGTAATTTTAAAGTAGGAAAATTTCATTCTTGAATGCAAATTTTGGAAGATTGGTTGGTTGTATCCTCCTCCTCCTTTATGGTCCCTTTGTTTTAGCCTAGTCTAGTTAGGTGAGTTAGTTTTCGATGAATTTCAAAATGAATTTTACTTTTCAAATTCAATAGCTTGAGTAAAATCAAATGTTCCTTGTGGTTCTGGTTGATAGTATTGACTTATCATTCTAGCAATGAATGGGCACGTGACAGTATTGTATTGCTATTGCAACACGTTCCATAAAATTAAAATTAAAGGCCAATGTTTGCATACTGTTTTGGAAGGAATCCGTAGGTAGAAGAAGCCCTGATGAAGTTCCAATTTGACCCCTTGCTTTTCTTAGTTGTGCCCCCAACACATCCGTTCCCAGGCATAATGAGGGGTACCCCAGGACCAGAGTGGGTTTGGCTTCTGAGGAAAAATTAGTGCAAAACTTTAACCATAATTTTTATGTGTTTATTGGTAGATCTTTTTATAAAAATTGGATAAATTGATGTCTTTTGGTTAAATTATTTTTTAAACCCCTAAAGTTTCATTTAATTTTTATATTTAAAAATTTGTAATTGTAATTGGATCCTTTGAATTTAAAATTTTTTAATTTAATCATTATTACTAAATTTTCGCTAGTATTGCCATTAAATTTTGCAAATGTGACAAATTAGGTACCATCTCAATAATTTGCTTATGTATGATTTATGCTAAATTATTCAAGTCATTTAATATTAGTTTTATCATCAGTCATATATATAAATTAATTTCATTTCATTATTTACTTTTATCCTTTAGTTGACATAAATTATATATATTTAAAATGTTCATATGACATGATTAGTAACATTACCAAATTTTAATGGCACATTAATAGAAATTTAACAACGGAGACTAAAAAACTTTTAAAATTATATGAATTTAACTATAAATTTTTAAACTATAAGCATCAAATTAAAAATTGAGTGAAATTACAAAGACCAAAAAATAATTAAACCTTTTTAAAAAATTTGAACACCACGTGATTAGGTGTTTTAAATTTCCTCCATATACCATATAAAAATCAAAGAACTTGATAGTAAATACCTAATATGATGCATATAGATAACTATAAAGAATAGAAAAGGGCCAAAACGGAGACAAATCTGAACATGGTTAGTGTAAAAAGAGCTGCATCTCATTGTAATTTCTTTCATGATACATTGTACATTGCAATGTTAGAAAAGAATATGCCTAATCCATGTTAATCATAAGAAAAGAATGGAACTAGTTGGAAAAATTCCTTATCTATGCATCCAACAGTTATTATTTCAACTATAATCCGTGAGCAGCAATAACTTTAATGCCTATAGTTTAACCCTTCAGTCAAAAGACTAATAATGTCCAGCAGCAACTCCTGCGCTTCACGTGTAGGCTTATAAGCCATTTTGTGCTCATTCAACATCATTGCCCAACAAAAGGATTTCTAATACTAAGTAGATTGGGACCAAATCTTGGCTAAAGAAGATGTTGCGAACCAGTTGCATCTATTCATCTTTTTCACACAAGCGCTCTGAGCAAAGAAACATTAACAAACTTTTAGGAGAGTAAAAGGCACCATGATCCATGATATATTAAGACTCAAATTCTCCAGATTCACATCAAACATTATTGCCAATATCATGAGAACAAAACCCCAAGCCTAATAACAACAAATAACTACTATGAAATTAGATGAAGATATAAATAAAAAAGTTCAAAAATAAAAAAAAATAAGGGGAAAAAAATATATGCAAGTATCTGACAAATAATACCTTTTAAGGACATAGATGTGTCAGTAATAAACAATTTGTGGGCTAAAAAGTGAGATGCCTAATAAAGCTAAAGTAGACGATATTTGGATTATTTACTTAGATATGTGCATTTTGATGGCTCCAAGTGTTTACCACATAATTCTTCAAATAGCAAATATCTAGGAGTAAATGTGTGAAGATCCAAGGACTCGCTAAAATAAAAACGAGACCATGATGGTTTTTACATTTTTTTCTTCATTTGTATCTCTAGAAAGCCACCCATCAATTGTGAAAATGGTGGACTACCTCCCTATTAAGGGTGTGTTTGGTTGGAAGTTTTTGGAAAGGAAAGAAAGGAGATAAAATGTTTGGTTAGACAAAATTGAAGGAGAGAAGTGGAGGCAAATTTCCTTCCCCTCCAAATTGGGGGGTTTTGAAGGGGAGAGGAGGAGTATTTTTTAAATTATAATTTACTTTACTGCCCTTTAATTTTTTAATATTTTAATATATTAATATTTAATAAAAATTAAGATAATTTTTTTTATCAGAAATTAAAAATAAAAAAGATTGAAATTTATAATTTTTTTTAAATATTGATATAAATAACTTTTTTTATAAAAAACAAAATTAAAATAATATAAGGGTAAATTTGTCTAAATATAATTACCTCTCTTCCCCTCCCCTCCCCTCTCCTTCTGAACCAAACAATAATCTCTCCTTCCCTCCCCTTCCTTTTTTTCTAACCAAAGCGGACTCATTAAACTCTCTCCCCTCCCCTCCCCTCCTCTCCGTTGAACCAAACGGAGCCTAAGGCTGTAAAAGGTTATGTTTGCTTGCCAAAAAGGCACCAACTCTAGAGAATGTGGAACAATATAGATGATCTTCCGCCAGATGGGCCTTATTTTAGTATTATTCACTAACAGCTCAATACTACCAAATGAAGCTGTTTATTTAAGACTTCGGATTTTGTGACTGAACACAGATTAAAAGCTCATTCCATTTCAATAAGAACTTGACTATTCAAAAAAACCATCAAAGACTTCAAATTAATATTTTCATTATTGATTTTGCAAATTGTCTAACCTCAGCAATACTTTGAGCATATCACTCACGTAGTGGAAAAAGCTAATTATGTGATATTAAAAAGGCAGCTTGTAGCTTTCACCCGGTCTGTTGCTGCCTTAAGTGCACCATACCAAAAATCAGAGATGATCTGAATCTAAGGTTGAGTAACTTTTAATAAAAACTAGCGTAACAGAACTTTCAGTATGCTGATAACTTAAAACTTGTATGGATGTAACAGAGACAATGTATGACTCACAGAAAACATATAAACAGAACAGCAAAACTTTACCACCATAGTTAATTAAGATGTCCACAAACAAGAACAAGGATGATGACATTAGATGTAAAGAAATAACTATATACCTCAACGATTATGAGACCTAAAGTTAAAATGCTATTCAGTATTTGAATATGAACCTGGATTGTCTGCAGTAGAGGAATAGCCTTATTTATTTTAATATTTAGGTTTAGCATTTAATGAGATATCGAAAAAATTGTAAGGACAAAAAAATTAACTGTGAAAGGAAATTACACTTTAAAAATTTTAACTATATTGTATAATTAAATTTTTTAACAATTAAAATTTTTTTAAGTATAACTTTCTCACACTTAAATTTTGTGTCCTCATAATTACAATTTTTAGATACCTTATTAAACCCTAAACCTATCTATTAAAAAGATGCCATGTCTAGCGTTACTATACCAGGTGCAATAGATCCTCTACTGCAAAGGATCTACTTGCATTTGAATACACAACACCAGAATAATTGCACAAGATTGTAGAGACACATGCACACACATAAAGAGAACATAGAGATAAAGATCTTACTCAGATATTCATAAGCCAATATCATTGAAGTACCCCATGTTGACATGCTGAAAAATCTTGGACCTAACCCTCTGTATAAACCTTTCAGACCATCCTCGTTTATCAAGTCTTTGACAACTTGTTTCACAGAGCTTGTCTTTCCGTGTCCCATCACCTGAAGTGCAGAACCGTGGAGTCAGAACAATTAAGTAGGTGCTAACTGGGCTAAACAAAGGAAATTAAGAAATTAAATTACAATGACATAATGTTCATTAAATGCTCCATTATCATCACCGTAATTGTACAGTACTAATATTAAAGTACATATAATGTAATGTTACTAAAGAATGAAGAACAATTTTAACCAGAAAAAAGAAAAAAGAATCATCCATATTGATGATGACAGGGAACAGTGAATCTATATTAATGAAACATTGCCAACAAGGTTATGTATACCTGTAATCGCGTCTTAATAGTGTCCAACGGTGTTGTAAGGCAGGATGCAGTTGCACCAGCAATAATTCCTCCAGTAGCCTGAACTAACACGATCTTCTGCACTCTAGGTTTGCCTTCCTTATTTTCGGCATTATATCCTAAGAATCTGCCCATGCAACATGTGTTGATTTTCCTTAATATAGAAAAGTTCACGCAAACATGTACAAATAAAAATATTGGTGCGCGCATGACGTGCTAAGTCCATCACCCGTTACTGATAATATCAATTAGCTCTACTTGCATGTTTACTGCAAGTTTGGCTTATCCTTTTGATAGGCTTATGCAGTGCATAGCATCTCACCCAGATGAATCCTAACTTTTTTGACTTACAATAATTCACTACCAGCATGCAGTTACACCAACACACATGCCACGTGGCCCAATTCAACTGAAATTTTTGCATATTTAGATAGAGGATAGAGGATACTTAATGAAGACCCACTTGATTGATAACCTAAAATATACACACACACACACACACACATACAAAGATGTGCTTGAATAATGGATTACAAAGATACGTGAGCTCTTTCAACGCTCAGACTACTCATGATTCATGGCACAGTAACCTCAACGTACTAGCCCAACTTTAACAGAAGAGTAGGGTTCAATTGATGGATCTTTATGGGTATTTAGATCTTCCTACCATTTGATAATAATATAAAATTAATTGAAGAAGTAAATACAACAATGATCTAATGTTAGCAACATGTATTACTAGGGATATTTAAAGATTTGGTTCAGTTTGATTTTAAATCAAAACCAAAACCAAATTGAACCAAGCAAGTCGGCTTTTTAAAATGGAAGACCTATTCATTTTTGTATTATAATCGGCTTGATTAAGTTTTGATTCAATTTGGTTTGTTTTAAACTTTTTTTTTTTTGAGTGACTTATTTTTTTTCAAATATTTATTTTCCATATATATATATATATATTTATATAGCTACTTACACAATCAACTAAATACAAAATTACTTAATTAATAATACACTTACGGAATTTAGACCTAATTGTTCAATAACTAATCCATGTGAACTTTAAATTTTGATAAGTAGACATATCACAAATTAACAATCATATATTCATTTTTAACTATAGTTCAAATCTTTTGCACGACTCATTATATAAACTTTAAGGTAATCTGATCATTTATAGTAAATTAGCCGTCTTTTTCATATTGTAAAAATTGGTTACTTTTACATTTAAGTCATTGGTTCAGTTTGGTTTAGTTTTAACCAAACCAAACCAAAAGCCGAATTAATCTTTGACATGCAAAAAACCAAATAGGACCTACTTTTTTTCAGTTTTGTTGGGTTTGGTTTGTTTCAATTGATTTGGTTTGGTTTTGAACACTATATTACCATGTCTCACCTCCAAATTAAGCGTTGGCTTGAACCATAACTTGCCCACCATATAGCACTGGAAGGAGCATAAGTCATAACAGATAGACCAAATCCTTTATATAATCCCCAGATGCCATCTGATCTTAATACCTTACAAGCAACATCCAGACCACCATTATATTTGGCATGGCCTGAGTATCCTTGCACCATCAACTTTTGGCTAACCTGAGTATCAATCAACCTGAAGGTAATTAACGTATAAGAAACATTGATATTTTGATAAAAGAAGATAGTTTTATCAAGAAAAAATTACAAATGAGCAGGATAGGAATGTCACCATAATAAAACAACAACAAAAACACATCATAAATAACAATATTTAATAACCGTCCTTATTTATGCAAATATGTGTCATTGAAATGCCTTCAAAGAATCATTAGCAAAGCATGAAGGCAAAGACAAAACATATTCATATACCAAATAGCAGTGTGCAAGACCCATCCAACCCAGTTGGCCCGGCTCGGCCCAAGCATTATCTGGTCAAGACGGGTCAGAAAAATTTTAAAAAAAAAAACTGAAACAAAGTCGGGTCAATGCAGCACCTCGGGTCGGGACAAGTTTTGAGACAAACTTTTGGCCCTATCAGGCTCGAGGTACATATATATATTTATTTATTTATATAAAAAAAGAAAAGTATTAAATTGAAAAGAATTCTTTTTTTAAAGGTTTTTTTTTAAATTTTAGCCAAAAATTTTTAAACATATTTTATAAATTATAGAAGAGTTAAGATCTATGTTAGGGCTCTCCAAAGTATGATTATCACATTCATGTAAGAAAAATAAAATTCGAAAATACATATTTTTTCAAGTTTTAACTATTATATTTGTATTTTCTTCCTATTTTCTCCCTTGAACCCATGTTTTTTCATATCCATTGCATAAATTTTGAAAAAACATATAAAAAAGAGTGGTTATATGCTCAAAATAATTGAGCAAATATAAAAATATCAATTTTTAAAATTTCAAAAAATTTTCTTAAAAAAAAAAAATTTGGCCCGGTTGGCCTGATAATAACCAGGCCAGGTTTTCGTCAGGCCAGATCCAAAACAAAAAAATTGTGACAAGGTTGAAATCGAGCCTGGATTGGGGTTAAAGCAATTCTTAGCTCGTCCTGACCTACACACGGCCCAAATACCAAATAAGCAAAAACACATAAACTGCTGCTTGTAAAATCTTCCATCATGATACAATGAAATAGGCCATAATTCTGCAAACAAAGCACATTGCTACCAAACCTTGGTCTCCTTCCTTTTCCCCATATTTTCCAGAATTTAAGATTTATAAGATCAACCATTTTCTTTTAATTATTTGTCCTAACTATCAGAAAGAGAAGCACTAAACACCAATTAAAGTTTGATCCAAAAACAGGAGTGCATAATAGATTTTAAGATAAACATTTAACAGAATTTTTAAATTATAAAGAAGAAATGAGTACAGGAAACACTTTCAAAGGTGTAATCAAGTTACTGCAAATTGTGATTGAGCATTAGTAAATATATTCCAAGTTCCAGTACTCGGCATAGTGAAAACGAAACATGAAAGATTTTTGAGGTGTCTAAATCTTACTTGTTTCCAGATGTGTATGACTGTACAACCACATATATAGGTTACATGAATCAAATTATCATACCACGTCAATTGGAACAAACACAGCTTGAGCTGAAAGTGATGATATCAAGCCTGCAACTCCATTTCCTATGGCTGCCTGGGTGGTTTCGGAGAGTCTAAATGGTTCAAGCATCCTGAAGGTAGCCACCTTAGTGGTCTCTAGGGCAGTAAGAAATATGATTCTGGCAGGCATTGCACCAGTGATAACTGTGCCAAACCCTCTATACAGAACAGGAAAGCCATCTGTTTTAAGTAACCCCTTTATAACAGAAAATGCATTTCTCTCTGCCGTATCATTCGAAGCAACCTGCAGTCTAGTCTTCACTACAGAAACTGGGTAGAGTGCCACTGTAACACAGGTAAAGAGTCCAGCTCCTACGACATAGAACTTAGTTTTATCTAGCCTGCAAAAATGAGTAATTAATCAATATACAGAACTTGAAGATACAAAGTTCATAGTAGTACTAAGAGCAGAAAGAAGTCATCAATTCCATAAGGTATACTAATGATGTAAACAAATGCAGTTAATGAAAAGTTAGCATTTATGAACCGAAGATGGAATACTACACAAAGTACTTCTGAAGTTGCAGAAAAATCTTAGTTATAGTTCCCGATAAGGATATGATATAAAAAAAATATAAGCTGCAGGAATCAACCTTGAATCTTATAAATTCAAATATGACTTCTTACAGTCAACTAAACACTTCCTGTAAAGGAAAGAAATCAACATAATGACTTCCCATTTGTATTGATGCCAGTTTGCAAGCATTATCAAACATTTTCAATATCCTTTATTACGTATTCTTATAGAATTTGGAAACTTAGATGCTCCTAATTATTCCTCAGCAAAAAATCAGTCTCTCCTCGCTTTAATTTCGTTTGATGTATAATATAAAAACAAAACCAGAAGTCATTCCCCTATCCCCACTAAAAAAAGGAGAAAGAAAAAACATGGGTCTTTATGAAACTACGACAACAATAATCGATTTACCACAGGATATTAAACATAGGTATATGAAATCGTTTCAAACAATCAATACTCGAAATGGACATTACATTGACTAAAATAATCAATAGCGCATTCATTAAGTGGTTCAAATGTCATTAATAAAACGCAAATGCTAAATGAAAAATCACGAAAAGAGGATGAGTATACAGTGTGAACTGTTTCATCCCCAAAAAAAAAGTGCGAATTGGAAAATTAAGATAAAGCAAACGTTACTTGTCCCAGTTAATCTCAGTCTGGCCGAACGAGTGGGCTCGTGAATCGGTCGCCGCCATTGGTACCCTCGGATCCTATATATCAAATTTAGCAGAAACTTGAGGAACTCATATTCTAAATTCTTGGAGCGAAAATAGAACTTAAACTTCGCAGAAATTTGAGGGTATGATTTGGTTTGTACTTAATCATTATTTTTTTCATTAAATTATTATTTTAATTATTAAATTATTTTTCAAAAAATAAAAAATAAAAAATATTTTTTATTTTATTTATTTACTCTTTATATTTCTTTTTCTTTTATATTATCTAACTGAACGTACTTTAATATTTTAATTTAAAAACAAATGAAAAATATTTGAAAGAAATGAAATGCTGAAATATAAGAAATATTTTTCAAACAAAAAAAAAAATTTAAGTATTGGCCAGAAAAATTGATTTTTTTTTTCTATATATCTTATGAAGGGAGCACAACCAGTCTAAATATGAACTATTATTTTACAAAGGAACAAAAAGGATGATATAAATAAACTAAGAAATGGAACATAAAATAATGGAGGAGAAACAAATAATGAAATTAAACGTCAGAAACCTGTAGTTTGCGCATTGATCCATTGCAAAAATAACACTTTAATTCAACTCCTAGGAAAAGATTTGATGGCTGTCTTAAAATTTCCATGTTCATCTTGAATTCAGTGGGGATCAGAGCCACCTAAGTGTAGCACCTGATTAAAATGCCATTTGATTTTAAAAAATTCTCGTATTTTTTATCAGACTCTTCCATTATTATCACTAGGTGATTGTTGGGAATTATAGGAGGCAGCGAAAACATTTAAAATTTTGATCCCAATTCCCATCAAGAATCCGCCAAAATCACTTAAACTGAATAGGTTCAGAGAATTACCTTTTTTCTATCGATAGAGTTTGCTATTTACTTTTATTTGAATCACAGAACTGACCACAGATCAGCTCCCTCTACTGGTATCCACACGAATGGGGTTCAGTAACTCAAAATCGTGTGTTAGCAATCTGTCCGTACAATTTTCGTACAATTACATACGACATCTGTACGGTGTCCCTTTCTCTAAAGATTTTGGAGGTAGCTCTAGCTCTAGCTATATCTCTTTTTCTGATATGGAAATCCTTATTTATAGACTAGAGTTTCAGATATATTTAATTAATCAAAATTAATTAAATATATCTATTAGTTTAAATTCAAATCTATCCTATAATTTAAATTTAAATTAACAATATCTAGAGCTTAATTTAAATTATCTGATTAGTTTAAATTTAAATCTATATGATAGAATTAAATTTAAACCTATCTGATAGAATCAAATTAAATTTAAATTATTTGATTAGTTTAAATTTAAATCTATCTGATAGAATCAAATTTAAATTATCTGATTAATTTAAATTTAAATCTATCTGATAGAATCAAATTTAAATTGATTCATATATATATATATAATATCAAATATAATATATATATAATATATTTCGAATTTAATTATATATATATATATATATAAATAATTCCTCCATCCTAGATATTCATTGAATCTAGACACATTTCTGATTCAATGAATGTTGACATTTTAGCCCGAGTTGGTTTGTTCTTGTGTGCGACCCTGCAGGCCCATATGATGTTGGCAGTGGGCCAACTACACTGTTTGACCCACAAATCACAAGCGGCCTCTAGCAAGACATTGTGACTACCCAAATCATACGGGATCGGTGATCCGATGCAATCTATCTTATAACCCTATCATATCCCTTTTGTCACACGATATCTAGATCGAGTATGAGACATGGAAATGTCATTCTCAACTTGTTCGATCATAACTTTCTCGATCTCTGAACAGACTGATATAAGATGGAACCCTTTCCATTTGAGCATGGCCATATATTTCTCAATCACACTCATCGAGGGGCTCAGAGATATCTCTCTATTAGTTAGAGGGACAAATTCCATCTTGATCACTCATCTTCCTCTGCATAGATTCCATTATACTTGATCATAGTCTTTATAATCACCCGGTTAAAGGTGACATTAGATTATGCCAAAATACAGTGTCCTTCATGTAGGAATCTATGGTGATCTCAGGTCCAAGGGATCAATGACACGGTTATATATGAGATAAACTTATGATCTAATCCATGTAGCTTATCTCATGACGGGTCTATCCAGCGTCCTGTTCTCTAACACACGCTTATAATTTTGATTCATATTATCATATATGATTAACACTTAATCAATCAAAATCATACTAATCTTAATTCATCATTGTTCCTACAAGGATGATTGATTAGGGACATTTTGGATAATTCAAAAATTGATTTATCCATGGATATTATTATATATAAACATGCAAATAATATAATAATGTAATAAAAAGAAAACTCTTATTTCGTAATAAAAAATAATATTCGCAATACAATGATTGGCCTAGGGCACAATCTCCAACAGTGATCAGCACTAATAAACCAGAAAACAATTTTAAAATTATTATCTACAATCAAAAGGACAGAACTCAGGAATTCTTAACTTTCTCTGAATTAAAGTGTAACCCAAAGACTTGTCTTGAGTGAGTTCTGATGGGAGATTTAGTATATATTGATGACCTTCCTTCGTAGTATAATTCCCTAAAGGATGTATATTCCATATTATTCATTTGAGGTCAATGCTACATATAAGATTCTTTTCCACACGCCTAAATTTGTTTCACTCTTAATATATATATATATATATATATAAAGTGATTTTATGTAAGAGGTAAGACAACAAAAAAAATTATTCTTAAATTATAAAATAACCCACCTGGAATCAAAATGGTGGCAAGCCAATCCATTCTGATGTAACATGGTTTTAATTTGAATAATCACCTTCATAGGGTTCGCTTGACTCCTTTATAAATGATTTGGTTCCTAGTGTGCCAAATGGACTAAGGAGTGGCTACTGTGTATTTAGAGAAGAATTAAATTTTGGAAATATCATCACTCTTTTGAGAGAACTAAATCTTTAACGACACAATAACATCTCACTCTTGGAAACAATCAACCCTCAGCCTCAAGGAAGAGGGGAACCACAAAGCTCTTGCAAAAGCTACATTGCGAAAAAAATGTGATTAATAGATCTTTTGAACTGAAAGTGCAGTTCACGTTAACTTGAAGATATTGCTCAACAAAATATTAGATACTGGGAGGGCTCTATGTTCAGCTTCCAGATGAAAAGGGTCAATCGCATTGGTAATTTGAGATTCTAGATATTTTTTTCAAGCAATGAAATTAAAGATGTGAGCATCTATGGACTCATTTTGAAGAATGTTGAATCTATCCGTCACTTAATATTCTCCTATTCTGTTACCTGTCCAAATTATTTGGTCTTTTTTTTTTTTTCTAATGATAGAAAAAGATTGTTGATAAATTTGTTCTCTCACATGGTTTGGGTAGGATTCCTCAATTTTTTTCAAACCTTTGTTCACGATACTGTTAAGATAATTTGAACCAGAGATCATCAACTTAGTAGTCTCACAAGTTTTGTCATCAATAAAGGTGCCATGCACCAAGGAAACTTTAGCGTGTGTCTGATCTCATCTCTCATGTGCCATCACATCTCTTTGTTGATGTTGATTAAGCTTTTGGTAATTGATTTTTATGTTTCATACCTCTTTCCTAAAATTCTTTACCCTTTTGATTTTGATTTTAAAGTCATTATTAGCGTTTGAAAATTTTCAATTTATTGATCTATTGTTTTGTTTATTTATGTTTGGATAAGTGTTGAAAAGTTAAAAAATCATCTTTATCTACCCACAATAAATAAAAGTAATAATTTATTACTTTGTTTAAAACTAGGTTTGAAAAGGAAACTGCCTATCTAGACACACATCTAATCTTTTATTTGATAATTAATCTCTTTCTCTTTTGTTTTCAGCTCTTCCCAAAAAGTAAAGTAAGTTTCGGGCAATAACCCTCTTCCCTTTTTATTTATTTTTTCCTTTTTTTTGGGCCAATTTGTTCTTTTCCTTTTTTTTTTTTTTTGGTTGAAGTGATTTCAATCAAGTACTTACTTATAGCAAGATGATCTTCTCAAATCTTTTGTCCCATACAATTTGAACCAGAATTATATGATAAACTTTGATAACTTATATACCATAGTTCAAAGAATGCTGTGAATTAATTGAAAAGAACTATTTTTTTTTCTTGTTCTCTATGTTATATGTTTGTCTCTCTTACAAAGAAAAAAATTTGCTTGGGAGAATACATTAAAAAAACTACTACAAAGAAAAAATTTTACTTGGGAGAATACATTAAAAAAAAAACTACTCTAATGAGTTTTCATTTTAATTTTTTTTTAACTCTAAAAAAATGACAACCATAATTTAAAACTTAAAATTAAAATAAATAAACAATTAAATTAATTATTAATTAATTAATTAATGAACATTCCTTCTATTGTAATTGTTAATACGAATAACAAAAACTTTATTATAACCATTTTTATACATTTAATATATCGTAAGAATAGTAGAATATATAGTGTTGAACATAATAAAATTAAAAATTAAAAGATTTAGTTGAAATTGACAACTGTAATTTAAAATTTAGAATTAAAGTAATTAATTAATTAAACTAATTATTAATTGACTCAATTAAATTGTCAAGTTGCATTATAAATTAGCTTATTATGAATGACCCAAATTCCAACCGAGCAATTCTTGTACCTTTTTCCCTAGTTTTCCGAATTGCCTTTGATGGCATATGGAAAATGCCCGATAGCCCTTCTTTATGTCCATATCTCCCCAAAAGGTACTTTTAGTGTGTCCTTAATAATGAGAGTCAGGACCCTCGCGCACTCGAAAGAATTTTAGACATCTTGCACAGGAAAAAAAGTATAAATTGCCCTTTTAAATTTAAGTTCAAAAAACCTAAAAGAAAAATATTCAACGTTATTTTATTTTCTGGCCAAAAAATTTACAACGTTTAAATACTGAAAAATCTATATATTTAAGTAAATAAAATAAAATCAAGAAAGACCATTAATTTCCATCTTCATCTTCTTAATTAGTGATCAATAATACAAACATTATAAGTGACAAACATTTTATGGAATAAAAATCAGAAAGACTTACATACAGCGAATCGAATCTTCAAAGCGAACATGGTGGATACGGTCACAGTTCAGACTTGAATCTCTAATCCATGACAGAAAACACCAACGGAGAAGAAGCGATTGTTTCTGCTTTACACTTCCAAGAGAATGTTTGCCCATAACATACACAGAGAACAAAAGCAATTTTCCTCACTATTAATTACACGATACCCACTTTGCTGGTCAGTTAATATTTCTTTTTGATTTAATTAACTGACTTCAAAAAAAAAATTAATTCAAAATTCAGAATTAATTAAATTATTTAATTTCCAAAATAATCAATTAATTTAAATAATTTCATTCTGAGCTTTAATTATGGATTTGGATTAATTTATCATGGGCGATTAATAATCCAACAATAAAAATGGTCAAATTTATGCTCAATTATCAAAAAAATTCCCGCTGTTTGGCTGCTTATATTGACCCTAATCACGTCTAATACTAAAATAATAAACAATTGAAATAATTATAATTATTGCTCAGCTTTTAATTTGTGAAATGTTTATGTAGGCTCTAGACCTTTTATATATTAAAAAAAATCTCCTTTAAAAAAATTAATTACTGACACCTACTCTTGGTAAGATTTGAACTATACAAAGAAATTTAATTCCAAAAAACTAGTATATAGAGCTGAGTATACAATATATAACTAGATACATTAGGTTTCTACCATACATACGGACTGACTACATAAAGTAATTTACACATAACTTGATAGTGATATATGAGACGAAAATTTTCTGTCTTTAACGTGCATCATAACACTTTTTTTTTTTAAAGTACAGTAAATTATGTCTAAAATATTATGCTCCACAAGTTATAGGTGTTCCTGCACGCCTCCTCCGCTAACGACCCCAAAATTCATATCACCAGTTGCTGGGCGCTGTGTCGGCAAGGTACAACCATGGAAGCAAGGAAGGATTCCATTCCTTGACCAATCACCACCGACAGCCATTTTCCTTCTTTTCTAAAAAAATTTCTTTAATTAATACATATTTGAGCCAACCAGGAAGTTGACGTTGGCTTGTCTTAATTGAGAACAAGTCAATATAAAATTTGTTAATTATTAAATGATAAGATGAGCTGGTTCATCACTGTCTGCTTCTGTGCGAATGCGACCTGGGGTGTTTGGTAGAAAAAGAAAGAATTCATTAACCAAAACTGTATTGACTCCAAAAAAAAAAAACAAATTAATTTGATATTTTTAGTTTTTTTTGGCTATTTTTATTATTATTTTAAAATTTATGTCGTGCTTTTACCCTTCCGACCCAAGAGTGGATCTTTAGCCAATTTGATCCCTCCCTCTAGAAAAAGAGTAAAATTTCTGCTCTATTTTGCTTTCATCGGTTGACTGAACTTCCCAAAAAGAAAAAAAAACTGTGAAAATAAGTACAAAAAGAGCATCCTTAGTTCAAAGATAGAACAAAAGAGTGAGTGAGGGAATAAAAGATAAAATATTTATTATGTTATTATAATTATTATTTAATAATATTTATTTTTTATTTATTAAAATAAAGGTATAAGTGTTATTTTTATTCATTTTATTTTTTATTTTTTATTTTTTATTGTTTTCCTCATGTCTACCAACTAAACTTATCCTAAATTATTTATCAAATATGTAAATAATTACAAAGTATTATTTATTATAAATTTTAAAATAATAGTTCAAATTTCAAAATGATTAAACAATAAAAATTTCAAATGCTGAAGAATTAGAATGGCTCATATCAATGCCTTTTTCCGTGCTGTGACAATGACTCTTTTCTTTTCTTTTTTTCTCATTCCAATTCAGGTTTCAGAATAATGATTTAGATTGAAAAAAAAAAGGATAAAAAATTCCTATTCATAGAAAAATTAAAAGGATTATTGTAAGTGGCATTTGAGGTGGCGTATTGCACATGGCGATATATTAATTTCCAAGGGACGAGCCAACTGGGACAAAACAGTCACTTAACTCCGCGTTATTTTTTCCACACATACTTCCGCCTTGGGTCATTCTCTCTTTTTTCTTTCTTCTTTTTTCTTTTGTGCTCCATAGATCTTGAACTGATCAGGCAAAAACTCAGAGCCTCAGAAGCCGATATTACCTTTGCAGCAAGAAAATGGGCTTCTGTTTGATACCCATAATTAGATCCCTCTCCAAAGCAAGCTCCGGCATTCTATTTTTGTTTATACTGACTTGCACTTGTTTCACTTCGACAGGTTCGTGCATAGTTCTTGATTTTTTCAGTTAAAGTTTTGGAATTTGCATGAATGGATTAGCCGATTATCTTTAGCAACATAGTTGTTTCCGTTTATGGTAGACTTCATTTCTTGGTCCATGGACCTTGCGCTCTGTTGATTTGGAATGGCAAGCTTCGTTCTTTAATTTTGACAAAGAAAGTGGGGTTTTCTCTTTAAGCGGAAAGTCTTTCATTTATTAGCTTCTGGTGTCTTTTTTCTGTCGATGCCAATAATAGAGAATACGTTGTTTAGCTCCTCTTGTTTATTTTCTGAGTTAAAATTTAGATAAAAAACAATGAAATAGATGAAATTTATATTCTGATTCTTGTTAACAGTAATCTGGTCTGGTTTGTTCTCTTATTAAGAAAAATGCATGGACGAAAATTGATTAGGCATCAGTATTTTCTTAGTGAAATAACAAGAGGAGACCGAAGATCTATGCTTAAGAAGTCCAACATTCAGGGACATTAGAAATCGGTTGTTACAGAATAATCATTGGTTTTGGGCTTTTGGCTAAGTGGGATAATTCGTTTATAAGGGTCTTTCCTCTGTTTAAGTTGTGAATATCTACGGGTCCTTTATCATTACAACCAGTCAACCATATATGATTATGTTTGAATTGGAAGATGGTTATATAATTTATTGGATGTTAAAGAGGTCATCATCCTATTGAAATTCGCATTCAAATTTCTAGGAAAATTGCATGATGTAAAAATTGAAGGTAATTTCACAAATCGGCCATCAACTTACAAAATATTTGTATGCTTGCTTTCTTCGTTCATTACTACTTAAGCAAGTGCTGTGTGGCTCTTCTAATTTTTATTGCACATTTTCATATGTATCACCATTATCATTGTCATTTAATGCTTGGTATGTTAAAATCTCCTATTCATTTATCCTTTTTTCTTTTTTGGTTGGCTGTTTATCTCTCAGAAGCTTATGATGCACTTGACCCAAATGGAAATATCACAATCAAATGGGATATCATCAGCTGGACCGCTGATGGTTATGTTGTAAGTACTTTGTTTTTCTATATCACCTATTAAGAGCAGCAGCAAAGCCTTTGTGGTACAACTAGGCTGGACGTCAAAATTTGTTGGCTCTTTTAACCTCCATTGGTTGTGCACATCTATCTTGATCTGTGATAGATCAATTTTTACATGGATTTAATATTAATTGCTGAAAAGGTTGGAAAAAAACCGAATTGGTCCAATTAGAAACTGTACATGGTTTGAATTTCAAATCACACTTCAAAGCCTCTTGTCAATATTTTAAGCTTGTAATCAAGTTTCAGATTTATTTAAGTGTATAAATGAATATAAATTTGTGGCTTTCAGACTTTTCAAATTGAATCATTTTTTGTTCTTCTAGTTCTATAGATACCTAAAAAGCAATTGAATGTACAGGCTGTAGTTACTATGAACAATTTCCAACAATATCGTCATATCCCAGCACCAGGGTGGACTCTAGGATGGACATGGGCAAAGAAGGAGGTGATATGGACCATGATGGGAGGACAGGCCACTGATCAAGGGGATTGTTCAAAATTTAAGGGAAACATCCCACATTGCTGTAAGAAGAACCCAACAATTGTAGATTTACTTCCGGGAACACCTTACAATCAGCAAATCGCAAATTGCTGCAAAGGTGGGGTACTCAGCTCATGGGCACAGGATCCTATCAATGCGGTTGCTGCATTTCAGGTAAGTGTTGGCAGAGCAGGAACCACTAACAGAACAGTCAAGGTGCCCAAAAACTTCACTCTGAATGCACCAGGACCTGGTTATACTTGTGGGCCAGCAAAAATTGTGAAACCCACTCAATTCATACAACCAGACAAAAGGAGAGTAACCCAAGCACTCAGTAAGTTATTAAACTTCTATGTTCATTTTCTCTATAACAATCTGAATTTAGTCCCCTGCCCTCTCCTTATATGTTAACCATATGTCATCCATAAGTTTTAACTTCTATTGGTATCTAGCACTCTCTTGTATCTAATTCTATGAAAATTTCAAAATGAGAAATTTTGAATTGACATCCCTTTTAGTTCCTATTGGCAAAATTCCAGCAATATCTCTTAAATTTGACCTTAGCATTACTCTGGTTTATTGCAGTGACATGGAATGTGACATGTACGTATTCACAATTTCTAGCTCAGAAAACTCCCACTTGCTGCGTCTCCCTCTCTTCTTTCTATAATGATACTATTGTACCCTGCCCAACATGTTCATGTGGCTGCCAGGGCAACTCATCTAGCTGTGTAGAGTAAGCTTCATCAACCAGGATATTGTGATTGCCTTCTAAACAGATCTGGAGATTATATTCTGACATATGTCTCTTCTCTATGTGGTTCCAGGGCAGATTCACCACATCTGGAGTCAATCGTTTCTGGTTCTGGAAAAAATAGTTTGACACCTTTGGTTCAATGTACTAGCCATATGTGCCCCATTCGAGTCCACTGGCATGTTAAGCTTAACTACAAGGAGTACTGGCGCGTTAAGATCACTGTTACCAATTTTAATTATCGGATGAATTATTCTGAGTGGAACTTGGTTGCTCAACATCCAAACTTTGACAATCTGACCGAACTTTTCAGTTTCAACTACAAGTCATTAACACCATATGGGGCAATAAGTAAGTTAAACTTTTGAATGCCGTTGTTTCTTTGAATTTTTCCTGCTATGTTTCTGACAGGAGCTATGTATGGTTTTAATAAGTTAATTGAAAATAATGTACAGTTTTACAGCAGTTTAATTGAAAATAATGTATAGATTTACAGCGATGGTTAATGTTTCTATCATATCTGGTGCACACTCTAGGATTGAAAGGATTATAAATAGGTTATCAAATTTCAGGTGCTGTAAATCTCTTTTTGATGTTTATTTTTCTGGTCACATTGCAGTATGAGTAATGAATGGTTTTAGATTTATTCATCGTATAACATCAGTGTTTACTCCTTTCTTCCATAAACTATTGGATGGGGAAATGACTAACTAAAGTTGCATTTCAACAGATGATACAGCAATGCTTTGGGGAGTTAAGTTCTACAATGATTTCCTTAACCACGCTGGCCCTTTTGGTAATGTACAGTCAGAGATACTTTTTCGAAAGGATAAGTCAACTTTCACTTTTGAGAAGGGTTGGGCTTTTCCTCGGAGGATCTATTTCAATGGTGACAATTGTGTGATGCCACCACCCGATGCTTACCCTTGGTTGCCTAATGCCAGTTCCCGGCAAGAGGTTTCCCTGCTCACTTTAATGATGTCTTGCTTGGTAGCCTTGGTCGTTAATGCATTTCCTTGAAGTTCCTGTCCGCGTTACGCTCAATTTTCATTTCGATCAGATCAGTTTTGACTCCATTTAGGATGTCAGTATAAAATTTGGAACAAGCTGGATGATTACTTCCAGTGACAATTCACAATCAGCTCAGGTGTCTTAGGTTTTGCTACTCAGTTTCAGCACAGGAATGCTACTGTATTGTTATATGTCTGTTGTAATGTAATGATGCCTGTATTGTCTTTTGATCCTTGTTGTAAATGAAACTGTAATTATAATAATATATACAGGAACATATCTCGCGGAAAGATATGCTTTAATCATTATCTTAGTTTTTTTTTCCTTTTTAAAACTATTCACTGCTCATTCATTTGGTTTCAATTATTTTAGATGGCTTTCTTGATTTATAAATGGACTTATAGCTCCCTACTTTTCATCAGGATATTTTCTGTATTTCTGGGGAAAAAAAAAAAGAGATTAAGAAAGATGAAGTATTCAAAATGTCAATGCAATACCAGCATTTGTCCTGATTCAGATGAAGTCATTGTTGGGACATCTTCTCATTGCTCATATATCACAAAAACCCCAAGCGGGTTTCGAAAAAAATGACTGGGTGCAGTATACCTGTTCTGTTCTTTCATCAGATATAGGTATACTTAGCTACCAAAATTGCACAAATCAAATCCAATTCTCCATGTACCAATTCACCAAACAGCTAGCAGGAAAAGCGATGACAAGATGAATGCTGGGAAGTTGAGTAGAGTTACAGGGGCAGAATTAGGGAGAAATGGGTATTTATCAGGTGGGGGCAGCATGCATTCATCACCATTAAAATATACCTTGCGAGGAAATGCCCAACCCTCCTTGAAGGTGAAAGTATCCTTGTCCTTCTGAAGAAGCACCTCTGACTGAACGTTGCCGGATGCTCCGGCCTCCATTAATAGATCATTGTAGTACTTCATGCCATAAAACATACCAGTGTCATCTGCAGACAGAATGAGAATACGCTTGAATTTGTTATTTACAAAGTTATGAAAAACTAAACTCTTGAAACAGCAAAGTGCTGGCACTCACTTATGGACTCGTAGGCAGACAGAGGCTTGTAATTAAAACTGAAAACTTGGGTGATATTGTTAAGATTTGGATGCTGAATTGCAAGGGTCCAAAGGGAGTAGTTCATCCTGTAATTGAAATTTGTTATGGCGATCTTGACTCGCCAATAGTCCTTATAGTTGAGCTTCACATGCCAGTGTACCCTGATTGGGCACATGTGATGAGTACATTGTAGCAGTGGTTCATCGTCTTTCTTAGGAGTGTGTACTCCCACCATGCTGAGAATTTTAGAGTCGCTCCTGTGATTAAATAATGGGAAACTCTGTCATGTTCTCTACATGTTTGATAAGATGAGGTCAATGAACAGAAATTTTTACACTTACTTGACACAGTTTTTCTTGTTCTGGCAGCCACATGCACAAGAGGGACAAGGCGTGATGGTTTCATTGTAGAAGGATGACAAAGAGACACAACAACTTGGGTTCTTTCTCGCCAGAAATTGTGAGTAAGTGCAGGTTACATTCCATGTCACTGCACACAATGGAACAGATTGAAGTTTGAGAATTTGGTGAGGAAATTGATAAAAAAATTCTTTAAGTAGACCTGATTTATCAAAGAGAAAAAAAAAAAAAAATCTTTAAGTAGACCTGATTCATCAAAGATAAATAGACCAAGCTAATTATGAAGAAACAAATAAGCATATTAGAAATGGGTTTCCTTAAAAGGTGTGCTTGGTCTACATACTTTTGCAAACCAAGTTTATCCAAGAATTTCTGGAAGTTGATATTTCCAAGGTGAACTTACTTTGTGCCTGAGTCTTGCGACGCCGATCAGGTGTAAGGAAAGTGGTGGAAGGGACAATCTTGGCAGGGCCACAAGTATAGCCTGGTCCTGGAGCCAAGAGAGTGAAATTCTTGGGAAGTTTAACTGTTTTGTTTGAAG
This sequence comes from Erythrophleum fordii, assembly GCA_032878935.1. Classification (NCBI taxonomy): domain Eukaryota; kingdom Viridiplantae; phylum Streptophyta; class Magnoliopsida; order Fabales; family Fabaceae; genus Erythrophleum; species Erythrophleum fordii. Next base: position 19,692,391 of record JAVQMF010000045.1, read on the forward strand.
TACCTGCTTGTCCAACACTTAATTGGAAGGAAGAGATAGCTGCTGAAGGATCTTGGCCCCATGCAGCCACCACTCCACCCTTACAGCAGTTTGTAAATTGCTGGTTGTAAGGCACACCGGGGAGCAAGTCCACAACTGTGGGAGTTTTCTTGCAGCAATGAGGCACATTGCCCTTGAACTTAGAGCAGTCCCCTTGCTCAGTGGTTTGAGCCCCTACCATGGACCATATAACCTCTTTCTTAGCCCATGACCAACCTAGCGTCCACCCAGGATTCATGATGTGCCGAAACATTTGGAAATTGTGGATTGTCACTACCGCCTGATTGAAAATGCAATAGGCAGAGAGAGTTAAATTAATTTAAGATCTATCATCCCTGAATATTTTCAGAGGTTGCATTCAAGAGAAAGTTATTTGACTGATTGATTCAAGATTGACAGTGTAGGATTGCTTACAACATAGCCATCTGGGGTCCAAGACATGACATCCCATTTGATCGTTATGTTTCCATTTGGATCCAGAGGATCATAAGCAGCTACAACAAGGAAAAAACATCAACGTATTATTAGAATATGTATGTGATAGTGAAACAAAACCAGTGAACAGAATAACTTGTTATATCACCTGCAAAAGAGAAAAGCAGTAGAACACACAGAGCTGAGACGACAAGTTTCATTGTATTATGTGGTTTTGAATGTGTTCAGCTCCAAATTAGCCAACTCTCTGGCACTAAGTTTGGAATTGGCAGAATTTCTTGGGATCAAGGGGTGTTTAGCAGTCAAATGCTATGGGACATTGGATGTGTGGTATTGTAGAAAAAGAGTCGTGTTGGGAATTTTCTTGGCGTTTCCTTTGATGGCTTACCTAATGGCTGTTGGGTACCTGCTCATTTTTAAATCTATCATAGTCTCACAATTGAATCTCTGCATCACTTGCCATATCTTAAAGCAACAGCCATGGACCAGAATAGGCGGGAAATATAGAGTGAACGTAACACTTCAGCGGTTCTGTTTGAAGGAGGTGTCATATGATGAAGCCATTCACCAATTGGAGTACGTTCTGTCCTGAAGTTGGAAAAATCTAGTTGCGATACATTTTCTTAGGAATTCGATTAAGGAATGAACACAATCAATTATCTAAATAACCCACATTTAATTTGACATTTTCTTTCCCTTTCTTTTTCCTTATCCTGATTTTCAAGGAAGGTGATATCTCTAGAAATTTCCCCGTTGCTTGGATTTTTTCCGAGAATGATTGGAATGTAAAAAAGCGTTGAATGTTTTGGCATGAGACGCAGTAAAAATGTCCTGTTATGGTCTTCCTCTTTATGACCTTGCTTTTGTGTCCACTTTCCGCGTTGAGTCAGAGGCATATGAGTTTGGAGAAAGCAGAAGCAAGCAGCGTAGTTGCAACAGATGGTGAGTTCTTTTCTGAGAAAAAGGACACCCCACCTGCAGCAAACATCTATACAAAAAATAGAGTGCTTCAAAAGTAAAATTCCTCAAATAGCCAGTTCTGGGATCTAAATCCTTTACATTTATCATATCAATACAAAATATGCATTTAAAGGGAGATAAAAATAAAATAGAATGTGAGTATAAAGAGACAAAATAGATATTATGGACACTTTTATCACTTTCTTTTCAAAATATACAGTGCATTATTATAGAAGATCACAATCCGCCGGTCTGTGGCCCTTAGGTGAAGCCTCTCTTTGCTCATGGAATTTCTCTTGCAAGCTATGCACCAAAGTGATACTCCATTTAATTCTATGACTTCTAGGATTAAATCTAGAAGGGGGAAAATAAAATATCAACTATGCTTTAATTGAGAGGACACGTTTATATGAAGGGCCAATTTTGAATGTAAGTATTTGCAAATGGTAAAGTGACATATGATTTTTAAGTTGTTTTTATTTTTATTTTTTTTGGGGCCAAATGATTTTGAGTTGTTAAAGGCTACCAACAATAGACAAAACATGTAAGATCCAATTATGATCAATATTCAATCCCGTTCACTCTCAAAATTAACTATTACCATGCTCTCGCAGTCTTGCTGAGCTTGATGAGATTGTTAGTGCAAACCTTGAATCTGAATTCATCAACTGTCTTCTTAAGATGATTTCCTTAAATTTCCAAGAACTAAAAGCATCCCACAAAATATCCCTCTTGACTTGTGCAATGACAAAAATCCTCCTCCTCTTTCTGGCTTGATCTGATCAGTCACAGAGGAGTTTGCCCCTCTAAGCTTTACCATCAACGCCTAGTCTTATTTTGCCTTTGCTCTTGTACTTCCCTTAAAGTGTTCTAATTCGTCTAAACTAGAACTTGATGAAGCTGCCAACAAAGATTGACTTAATTGACAAAATTTTACTAATTTATATGAATTAAAATATAAATATGATTGAATAGCCTATTTAAAAAATTATCATCAATATTTCTCAAGCATTGAATTTTACAATGATGGAAATGATGCTATTTATTTGTAGCATTGGTGTCACTTGTATTTGAAACTATGCAAATATGAAAGCCTCCTTTTAAAAAACCTATCTATGCAAAGCTTTCCCTTGCGTTACATGTCCGAATTGGAGATCATCTCTCTTTGGCTACAATCTTAATTATGTTGTCTTGAAGCAATAGCATTTTATATTAAATGTTTAAAGTTATATATTTTGTAAATAAAAAAAGAAAGATGAATAATAATTTTGAAAAATAAATATACTAGTTTAGGCATATCACTTTTATTCTAATATATTTGACTCTCTTTTATTTTATTTGTTTTGTTTAATAAATTATAACAACTAAAAAATTTACTAGATATTTTCTCTTTGTCTTAATTGAGAATAAATAAATATAAGATAAAATAAAAATTCTTGTTATTAAGTAATTGCCAGTATTACCAATGTATATACCTTCTCAAAGCCTATTCCCTTTTTTGGGTACTACCCATGTTATCATAGACTGGACCTTTCTCCAATTCATGAAGGAAGAGGGCTTAATTCATATGATGTGGGCCTCATTATTATAATCTATGCCATGTAATCTCACTTGTATTTGGGCCTCAATTTTTCAACATTTAGATTCGTAGCATCATTCCTGACAAATAAATAAATAAATAAAGAAGCATCACAGTTGAAGTGAAGCAAGTTAGGCAGTTGTTACGGGGATGATTATGGTCATACTGCTACTAATGATAAAGGCTCGTTGGTTGGATTATTTGGCTATACTTGTATGAAATTTTTATCTTTTGCAGTGAGTAAATAATAAAGTTTTTTTTTAAATAAAAAAAGATATAAAAAAAGAAAGTTGGTAAAATAAGAAAAAGTAAATCCTATATACATTATTATATTTTGTGTCATTCTTTCTTTACTTGAGAGACACTTTACTATCTACTCAATTGAAAAGATCTAAATTCAATTATATGATGTTGTAGCAATTTTGATTTATATTTGAATTCTTTATATTTAGTAAATAAATACATGTTATTTAGTTAGAAATAAAGAGAAAATAGAAAGTAAATAAGAAAAAAAAAAGATTTCATATACATTTTCCTATGCCCATAGATCCCCTGTTTTTACCCTTTAGATGAAATAGATAAATTTAGTGAAAATAGATGAAAAAAGAGACAAAATAGAGTTGAGTGTATGAGGTTCATAGAAAGTGAACACCTCCCACTTATTCTCTCTTTTTTTCTCTCTTAAATTTAAAGGAATTTAAGTTTTACTTCGTTCCTTTGTATTATTCTTTTTTACTACACACAATATAATATTATAGAAGATCTAAGAACCTTTGATTTACTAGTAAATTATTTTGACTTCTTAACAAGCAAAAATTATTAGACCCTATTTATTTTGATTATTTTCTTCTTTTATTCTCACTAAAATAAAAATTGCAGAAGAACACGTGTATATTATTTGTCCATTTTCAAACACTAGTTACATATTTTAAAATTTTAGAAATAATTAAGAGGTTCCCTGCATTTTTACCCCAAAACATGATGGTATTTTTATAAAAATTAGTCTTAGCTGCAATTTTTTCTAATAACTTCATATTAGATTAATTTTTAAATTAAAATATAGTTAGTTTAATTAAAAAATTATATACTTATCTACAAAATATATACATTTATCATATTTTAATTAAAAAAAATTAGTAATAAAGATATAAAAATCTACATATAATTTTTTTTTCTTTTTATAATGCTAATTATGATTTAAAAACTTGCGCATAGCTTTAGTTAGCCTAGCGTGTACAAACATATCCCGTGTGTGTGTGTGTGTGTGTGTATAAAATTTTAATCTAATGCAGTTACACAAAATACGCAGAGAATCCAGGCTTGGAAGGTAGACTTATGTAAAATTTGAATTTCTACTGGCAAACAAATTGTCATTGAGATAGAAAACAAATCCGGAGCGAGGTGCATACTATTCTAATTTAGGTGGTTTAGATTTTATGAATTTTTTTATATTTTTTAATACAAAATATTTTTTTTTTATAATTAACAGTTATAAAATAATTTTTATTTTATGTTTTGTATTATATAAAGTAAAAAAATTAAATTAAAAAATGAAATGTAAATATCTAAACAAATCAAAATATGGTGCATACAGCGCAACAGATCCATTGGAGATAAAAGACGTATGACAGACACATGCTTTGAAAAATAGGATTGTTTGCTCTAAGCTCTAACGGCTTAACCAAAGTAAAAGAAGGCTTCCCTTCGCTGGAGGTTTTGTATGTCCTGAGTGAGTGGGGGCATTACTACAGGATTGTTGCTGTTTGACTTTGGTGTTATTTTTTTTAATCAAAAAGAAGAAAATGAAATATTAAAATATATGTAACCCTACATATATTGAAAATTTGAAAATAAACTCTGTTTTTAAAAAATAAGAATTTAAAACAACCTTTTAACCAAACACACTTTTAATTTTCAACTGCTATTACTAATGACAAAGATAACAGATTACTAATTTATTATTAGCAGTGTGTTGTAAAGTTTGTAGAGTTATTTTTTAAAATAAAAAAAATGAGAAATAAACCAACAATTTCTTTATATATATATATATATATATATATATTAACTTTAAAAGACAATATCTCTCTTAGTTGCTTAAACCAAAAGGGTCTTTTTTTCTTTTTCAAATCTCATGTAAATTTGCATGGCTTCTACTTAAACTACTACAATTAAAGATATTCAAAATCAAATTAAATAAATTGAACCAAACCAAACCCAATCAAATTAAATTGATTAAAATCAAACAAACTTTAAAAAGTAGATCCAAATTGATTTTTTACATATTAAAATTGATTCAATTAGTTTGATTTTTAATTTTGTTTGATATGGTTGAATTTTAAGGTTTAGGGTTTAGTAAATATAAAGAATGGAGATTTTTTTTCTTTAGTTTTCTTTTTATATGTTAGAATTTAAAACATAGAATTAGAACGAACATAAAGAATAGAAATTTTTTTTGAAAGATTTAACTTGTAAAAATTTATATTTATATATATACATATAAAAAATAAATATCTAAAAATAATAAATAAATAAATAAAAATTTAATATAAATAAAATTAAATCAAATTAAATATAATTCAAAATTAAATAAACTTTGTATTTTATAAAATTGACTTGTTTTATTTTATTTTATTTTAGTCCAAAATTCAATTCAATTCTTCAACACTCTTAATCACAACTAAATCATTGTCTTTTCCCCTTTCCTCCTTTCCTAAAATTTGTGCAATGTGTAAGGAGCAGTCTAATTACTTTACAAGTGTCCAAAAAATCTATCTCTCTCTCTCTATGCATATAGATACAAAAAGTGTGTAAATAATTCTCTTCAACAATGATTCATTTGCAAGTATTTTGAACTATAAAAATGGACAAATATTCTCTTTCATCTGTAACTCATATTTAAACACTTCATGAATTGTAAAAATCGACAAATACTCCTATATATTTTCATAATTTATATTTAAATCTATTTGCGTACTTTTGAGTTATTGTAGTTTTTATATCAGACAATCCCGCTGGTTTGTAAACAATAACTGAACAATTATTATTATTATTATTATTATTATTATTATTATTTCAAAATCCATACTTCAACCTTCATCTTATACTAAATAAGGTGGAAATTCTATTAGCTTCCTTAACAAGAAAAAAAAAAAAATACAATCATATGGAAGTGTAAGGAGTATTCACTAATTTTTATAAATTTTTTCGGTGAAACTAACTTTTATAATTTAAAAAATATTTACAAATAGATCATGACTTTTTTTTTTTTTTTTCATTTTCGTATTAATTGATTTCTCAAAGTTAGGGTTTAAGAAAAAGAAACGGTTCGGAAAGTCTCAAAGGGTTTCCTTTTACTTTGGCCCCCATAGGGCTTCCACTCCCTACTACGTCTATTTTCACGTCGCACGCAGAAGCTCAATTTCTCAAAGCAATATCGAGCAGCGGAGGAAACCGTTTCTTACAGTTTTTATTTCCCCTGAATCTGATTTTACATGCTATAGGGGAAACAATGTCCACAGATCTCAATGATTATACCATTATCAAGGAAGGGGAGGCTGAGATTCTTATGCACGCCAAGAATGAAGTCTTCTTTAATAGAACTCAGGTATCAAAGTTTGGTTTTTTTTTTTTTTTTTGGGTTTTTGCTCATTAAAGTCGTGTTTGTAAGTGAAAACTTGTAGGAATCAAATGAATCAACGTTTTCGGTTGAGAAATTGTGTTCGGTTTCTGATAAGAAAAATTAACTGAAAATAAAGGAAATCAAAATTTCAAATTTAGAACAGAGTGCTGTATACTGGAACTTTCTCATTATTTTTTAATTGTCGAGTATATTGATGGTTTGAATTAGTGATAAAATACGGGAAGAGGGTTAAGGAAGGCGTTCATTATCTTGTTCTCTTTCACAACATTTGTATTTAATGTCTCATATATTTTTTAAGTCTGTGAGAAGGAAAAAAAATCGAATTTTCTTCAGTATTGGACTGATTTGTTAGCATACTGATCGATCCATTATATAATTTCCAGGTTAACAACAGGGATATATCAATCGCTGTTTTGAGAACTTTTATATCAAAACGTAAGCAGGAGTATGAATCATTGCTCTCCAAGAGAGCAAAATCAGCGCAGAAAGTATTAGAAAAGGATACTTCTGAATCTGTTAGGGAGGAAGTTCCACCCAAACCTCTGCTAGAAGATCTTAAATCTAATGGGGAATGTGAAGTAGATGAAGAGATATCTCCAGAGGAATCGAGTACAACCACTGAAGAATCAATTAAGATCAACGAAGCACGCAACATGACAGAAGAATTAGTCAAAAACACTGAAGAATGCAGCAAGACAGAAGAGCCAATCAATATTACTGAAGGAAAAGGAGTGAGGGAACTGAAGCCGCCAAGAGTTCTTGAGGTTTACTATAATTTTCTGTTTTCATTTATTCAACTCTCTAATGTCATCCTGGCATCATCATCACCATTATCCATTCAATATCTAATTTAGATATTCCTTCTGCAAATGCAAATCCAGGACTAATATCATGTGTATTATTGCTCCACTGTTGCAGGCATTGTCTGCGTCTGGGTTAAGGGCTCTTAGATATGCCCGTGAAGTAGAAGGGATAGGTCAGGTTGTGGCTCTGGACAACGACAAAGGTGCTCCAACCATTTTTCCTTACAAAATCGTTTAAACTTCCCGTATTCTAGATTGTGGGGAGAGTTATGGGTTGTGGATTGCACTATTCTTTTGTGTAGTTATAAACTTATAATTGCAGCCTACTTTTAAGAGATTAATGCTTTTTCTTTCCATTATCTAGCCTATGCATATGCAGATTTATTTTTTTGGGTTGCTTTTGGCAGTTTCTGTTGAAGCCTGCAGAAGGAACATTAAATTCAATGGTTCAGTTGCATATTCAAAAGTGGAGTCCCACCTTGCTGATGCTCGTGTTTATATGCTAACCCATCCAAAAGAATTTGATGTGGTATGCCAATGCTACTGTTATGTGCCTGTATTCACCCTTTTATTTGAAGAAAAGAATTTTTATATTAGTAAGTGCGAGGATCCACCCCATGTTACCCTGTGTTAATAACTAAAAACTTTTTCTGTTATCATTCTGTCTTATGCAAAAGGCTTTGTATATATTTCTTTTGGATTTAACCACTTTTTTTACTCTATCTGCGCTCTACTTTTTCAGGTTGATCTTGATCCTTATGGTTCGCCTTCTGTGTTTCTGGATTCAGCAGTTCAATCTGTTGTTGATGGAGGTATGCTGATGTGTACTGCAACAGATATGGCAGTGCTCTGTGGGGGAAATGGGGAGGTCTGCTATTCGAAGTAATGTTAATACTCTTATTGGTTTTGAACTTTCATTCAACAATAGTTTGGTTAGTAAACTGAACTGCTTGCAACTGCTATTGATACTAGATATGGATCATATCCACTGAGAGGGAAATATTGCCACGAAATGGCTTTGAGGATCATTCTGGCCTCCATTGAGGTATACATATAATGGTTATAGCTCTTTAATAAGTAAAGTAATCAAATTTGTTTGATAAGAGGTGACTTGATTAGTTGATTGTCTCCTCAGCATATAATTCTAAAAATATCTCTGATACCATTGTGTTGCAAGGTTATCTGTTAAAATTCTATGTTGTCTGCTTGTACAATGATACGCTTGTCATGAAAGTTAACTTTCTGTAAGTGCACCTGGGATAGCTTGATTGTTTGTTGATGCATAGTTGTTGTATTCCCTTTTCTTATTTGGATGCCTAAGTTGATATTCTCAGGCCAAGCCTGCATCAGGCAATAATCCCAACATGTTAGAGATTTTGGATAGATTGAAGACTTATCTTTTTATATTTTTCCTGAGTATGCATATATTTATTTGTTCTCCATGTAATGCAGAGTCATGCTAATCGATACAAGCGGTATATTGTTCCAGTGCTATCTGTTCAAATGGACTTCTATGTTCGTGTTTTTGTTCGCATATACACGTAAATCCTTGTTTTTCTGTTATGCCAATTTTGTAAATTATTTTGTTCGTCTTTACAAAGTGATGAATCTGTGACATTGTATCACTTTCGTTGCTGCCAACTGAAAGTTGAAATAATTGGTTGCAGTTCTGCAAGTGCTATGAAAAACACTCCACTGAAGCTTTCATATGTTTATCAGTGCACTGGTTGTGATTCTTTCCATTTACAGCCCCTTGGGAGGACCATGTCCAAGGTTTGTATCCTGTTCGGGTCTGCTGCAGGCACCATTTTGACATCTTACAAATTGAAATCATATTTGTTTGTTTATGTATCTTAAAAACCAGATTTTTTTTTAAAGTAAAATAAAAAGTTAATTCAGATTCATAATTTCTGTATCTTTTCTTCCTCAGTATCTCTCTAATTACAGGCTAGCATGTTAATATGCTGTTCTAAGATACTCTGTAATTATGGAAGTTATTGGCCTTTCATGTTTCCATCAGTGAATTATGTGATACAAATTTCTATAACATGATCTGTTCCTTTTGTTTGATATCCATCTGCGTGATTACTTTGGCTATTTTTGTTTGTCAATTTGGTTAGCCTCTGCCAGTATGGGATTAAACTTGCCCTTTACCTTTTTAAGTGGCATGCTGGTTGGATAATTTAATTTTGGGAATACTCTAGTGTCATACAAACTCAGCATCATTGGCAAAAAAGAATAGAAAAAAATCAGCATGCAAACTGCTGTGTACAGATGTTCTTACGAAGATCTAGAAATGGTCATAATGGTGCTGAGTTTAGTTGATTATGATCCTTTAATAGTGGAAGAAAGAAACTGCTTGATGTTTATGATTTTGACCTGTCTGTCTCTCTGTATTCCTAAGGTTTATGTTGACAACACTATATATCATACATTGAAACAATAATACCAGGCTTCATTACTCCACTGAATCTGACCTATTGTATAGGAGTGGATGAGCAATGCTTTTGTTGATGCCTTGGTTTAAACTTTTCCTTTTTCCCTTGAACTATTTTTTATTTTTGGTTCTCTTTTATATATTTAAGTTGTGTATTGAGCGTATAATGCTAGTGGTTTACATGATTGCCAAGAAGATGGCAGTTGGCAAGACATGAGAAATTGAGATTGAAAGTATTTCTGCAGTCTTGCCCTAAATAATCTTCAGATTGTCTAAGTGGATTTTCCCTAACAGCAATAATTGGGAAAAATAGAGCTGAACTGAGAGCAGCCAATAGATTTACTTGAGGAGTGCCTATGTTGTACTTGTTGAAGCCTGCATCTGCATGGTCTATTTAAGTTTGTCACTTATTTTGATTGAGTTTAATGTGAGAATATCTTGAAGAGAAATCTTATTTTTATTTTATCTTTTTTCAGAATAACAGTGTCAGATATCTGCCTGGCTTTGGTCCTGTTGTTCCTCAAGAATGTAGTGACTGTGGAAAGAAATTCAATATGGGTGGACCTATATGGTCTGCTCCTATCCATGATCAAGAATGGGTGGCTTCTATGCTAGCAGATGTGAAGTCTATGAAGGACCGTTATCCTGCTTATGATCGCATATCCGCTGTTTTGACTACAATATCAGAGGTTTGTTTTGGCTTGATGTCTAATTTTTGACACACATTGCAGATAATAGGGTATGGTATGATTCAAAAGCGTGATATGTGTAACTTCATGTCTTGGAACTTTCTGGATTTCCAATACCTATTAAAATCTGTCACATGGGAATTATTTGCTTATATAGCTTTTCAAAAATTATATACATTTACTCTTTTCAGGAATTGCCGGATATTCCTCTGTTCCTGAGTCTGCATAACCTCTGTTCAACGCTTAAATGCACTTCTCCATCAGCGGTTATTTTCCGCTCTGCTGTGATCAATGCCGGCTATCGTATTTCTGGAACTCATGTCAATCCATTGGGGCTAAAATCGGATGCACCCATGGATGTCATTTGGGACATAATGCGCTGCTGGGTAAGAGATATGTGTAATTGTTGCTGGTTTGCCAAATGATGTATTTAATTTCTTACCAAGTTGACGGTCTGTATTGGTTCTTGCAGACTGATCTTCTGGTCGTATAAAAATGTGTCATATGTGAATCTTTTAATAGTATGGCTATTACTTAAATGTAGGGTGGCTCATTTCCTAATGTCTGAGTAGTCTGGTCACGACTTGGAATTATTTGCTTGCCCTTTTAGTTTTCATTCGCTGATTACCTTCTCTATAGGTAAAAAATCATCCTGTGAAAGCTCAACCTCCAGATCAACCAGGAAGTGTCATACTTGCAAAGGAACCTGTCCTTCAGGTATATTTTGCCTATTATGTTCTATTTGTCTTATAGAGTATATGACTACCCCCACCCTGCTCTCTTTCCCCTTCATGCTATGCTTTACGGTTGACTATTTAAAGAAGTTATGGGAGAATAGTGCGTTGGGAATTTTTTTTTATTGGTTCTTTGTGCCTAGTTTTGGTGTAGCAGCTATATTTAGATTCGTCCTCTTTTTCTGCCCACCTGTCTGAATGAAGGAATTCATAACCATAATGAAATAAAGTAAGAAAAAACTATCAATTATATGTAATTTTTAGCTATTGTTTATAATTAGCCCGTATTAGGGCCTATGAGCGGGCTTGGGCCATGATGTATTGGCTTTCCAGGAACTTGGACTCAATCCGGGCACAGAATTTGGCATTTGGATTTTATCCTATAATCAGGTGATTCCAATCTCGTGACAGATGGCTAAAACTTTGTTTTTTGTTTCCCCGTTTCCTTTAGGCTAATTTTGCTCGAGCTGTAGCATCTCTTAGCAAGGCACAAGCTAAGAAGGTTGCACGCTTTCTACCAAATCCTGAAAGGCACTGGGGTCCTAAACTTAGGGCTGGACGTCAAATTACAAGCAAGCATGTCTCTCTTTTGGGTCCAGCAGCAATTAATGGAGCTCTCAACGAGGAAGTCGATGAAGAACCTAGAAGTAAGAAGCAGAAGATGGAAGAAATCACATCTTAGTTCACAAACGAGGTTTTTTACTTGAAATTTATTCCTCAATCTAGAGGTCCTGGGGTTCTATATTTTCTGTTACCACAGAAAGCACATTTGTAGATAGAGAGAGGAGTAACAGAGCTAGATAGAGGAGGGCCTTGGGCTTATATCTGTTTCTTGTAAATGCTGTGGCAAGGTTGAGGAACTTCCCCTTAAATTAGATATTGAATCTAGCAGTTTTTAATTCTGAAAATTGTACTATGGGGAATGATATTCTTTCTTTATAGTGAATTTTTATTTGCTGTTTCATATGGTTAGTGTTCAGCTCTCTTTCCGCTGGCTTGGTCACCATGTTTTTCGGGGGGACAACAACCACACACCCACCCAAAAAAAAAAAAAAACGAAAAGAAAAATTGCTCACTCATGTTTATAGCCTTCTCTTCCTGTACTTTTTATAGGAGTATGATTGTTGTTTAGTAATGTAGGATTAGGAAAGCACTATCACGTCTCGAGGTCCTATTCTGATATGTTCAATCCTTTTGCATGTGCACAGCACACCACACCACGGAAAAATAATGCAGTTTCTTGTGGCTAACAAAATTGGGGATGCAAGTTTTTGATGAAGTCCAAATGTTTGGTTACATGACTAGACCTTGGCTGGTAGCATTTGATCCAAGTCTATGAGAAGAAAGGAATCAGGTCAGCAATCTGATGTAAAATGGACTTGTAAATTACCAAGATTAACGGGTAATTCAGCCGTCTCACTGAAGAGTGTAAATGCTGATTAAGGGTTTAGTTGTTTATTATCACTTCCATGTCTTCCATTTCCGTTTTAATATTCAGAATAGTTTTCAAAATTGATAAGGAGTTCAGTATTAGGTTTATCAAGTTTGGATCTTTCTTTTTGGGTACATAAAAAGGATCTTGTGAGAAAGAGAGTGATGGAGTGGGATTCAGAGTCTCATTTAATCACTTTTTATCTCGAGAGTCTCTTGTATAAAAAAGGATCTATACTAGGCTTTGTCTATGTCATTTACGCACTAGATATTAAACTTCAATGTTATCAGTGAAAACCGAAAAGGGCAATGGTTTGAGTGACAAAAATTGTAATAATAATGATAATGAGATAGCATCGCTCCAGACCATTGTATTTTATTTCTAAAGCTCAAACCAGGACCCTAATAAAGAATTGTTTCTAGGCTTAAACCTGAAGTTAATGAAAAAAAGAAGAGGACAAATTATAGATCACTCTTCATTCAGTTTAAAATTTAGTTGTCTCTTATAATTGAAAATGTGTTAATTAATATTTTTTTGTGATTTGTTTAATAATTATTTAATTATCCTGTACTATTTTACATTCAAATTTTAACAAAAACAATCAGGTGAATGTGAAAATGATAAATAGTTACAAACATTGAATAGTTTGGATCAAAAAAGGCTAGTATTAGATTAATTAAATGGAAAATTTTAATTTTAAAATGTTAACTTAATTCCAGTAATATTTTTTAAAATTATAAGTTTATTTAAAATATAAATAAAATATATTTTTAACAATACAATTATTCATTATTATACAATATTCAAATTACTACAATAAACTGTTCATATACCATAAGATCAAATAGAAACAGGGATTGAAGAAAAGCAAAGGAAAAGAAGGATGCCACCCAGCCCACATATCGCCATTGCTTACAGTCGGCTGAACATCACCCATGAGACCAAATATAATAAGCTTGATTATGTATGGTGCTCAAATCAGAATTAAACTAATAAATATATTCATGCATAAAGTATATATATTCTAGAGGCTTGAAGAGTTGTGCTGGCACGTCCTGTTAGGAGATGCAGGAGGCCTCAGGTTCAAGAATTTATTGATATATCACCCCATCACAGACTGGGCTTTTGAAAAATGGAGCTGGACGCACAAACCCATGTTGAACGGGCCTCAGCTCAGCCCAAATTATTCACATATATTGAGCCCGAGCCCGAATCTGATAATATAATTTAAATGTTACTCCTGATCTTGCATATTAAAAAAGGCGACATATATTAGCTATAAAAACGTCATTCATTCAACCGAATTTTTGCTAATGGGGTTAAAAATGCACCAACAATTACGCCGGCAGTTCCGCGTTAATGAATATTGTTCAAAATATATTCAACATTAATATTTTAAAAATTAGACCAGCCAATAAATTAAGATGAAGTTTACAGTTTAAAAGTTTGACTATAGTTAAATTAGAATCAAAATATTTTTTAAAATATATTTAAAAAATTATATATATATATATATATATATAATATTTTATAATTAAATTAATATATATGATAAAATAATTTAAAATAAAATAAATATTAGTTAAAATGTCTTATATAAGACAATAAATTTATATGAAATTAGTTGAGTGTAATCTAATAATATTATAAATTTCTATCATAGAATGTAAAAATTTTAATTTAGACAAAAATATAAAAATAAAAAATAAAAACTAATTTTTAACTAGTTTAATGTTAAATTGTCTATTTTTAACAAATTTTTGGATCCAACTGATTAATTTGGCCTGATTTTCTGAATCATGATCAAAATCTATCATGCTACTGAAAAATGCATGAGAAGACATGACTCGAAAATTCCGCCATCCATAATAATAAACACAAAGTGCTAACCCGGCTAATTAAACTCTATAGATTACCCAATGGAGTTTATAATTAAACTCAACTTTACTGTTTATCTTTTTAAAATATTATTTAATCGCTGATTAAACCAAGTTAGAGGGTTCAGAAACTGAAAAAATCAGAATACTTAGTTAAACACGATTTACTTCGACCGTTAGCGGTTAAGGCTAATGGTGTGTAAATTTTTTACAAATTCGGAATCTTGTATCATAATTTTTATAGTACACGGGAGAATAATATAACAGGGTAGGGTGAGGCCACGTATGGGCCTAGGAACCCTAGCCCAGAGTCTCTAGGCCTGTGGGGTTCACTCCTCAATATGAGCATCACATTAATAGGCAAGGCCAGCCCACGTGTACCCTAACTTTACCAAATATAGGTTCGAGGGTGGTCCACCATGGGCCACACCTACTATTAATGATGGGCCAGGCCTATTATTTGGGCCCCACACCCTAAATGCATTTTACTTTCATCAGTCCCCACGCTGAACAGCACAATTTATCGCCCTTAAATGACTCTAGTGAAAGGAGGGGAAGAATAAATTATATATATATATATTTAAATTATATCGTTCCTTATTTATTATAAATATATATACATATTTGATTAAAATATTTTTAAAATAATATTATTTTTTATAAAAGATATAATTTATTAATTTTTATTTTAATATGATTCATTGAATTAGAAATTATGAATTTTATTTATTTTATATTTAAAAATTAATCATTTTTATGATAATCAAATATTTATTAATATTTATTATATTATATAAATAAATAATATTTTGATCAAAAGAAATATAATTACAACTAATTTTTTGTTGTAAGAAAAATCAATACAAAACATTTTTTTATTTAAAAAAAGAGAGTATAAACTTTCAAAATTAAAAAAAATTGTATAATTTGATCAACTATAAAAAAAAAAAAAGCATAATTAATAAAAAAACTCTAATATCATTCATTTTCTAATTTGTTAGAACATTATCATACAAAAGGCCTACTATTTGCTAGCTATATGTCACACTGTACATACACGAGCCTAAGTCTAGTTAATAGGATGACACCCTTATGTGCAGTCCATTTGGTGCTTCCACTCTAGGAAATTTCATTAGCTTATCTCCTCCAACTTCTTCCCACCTGCAATCAACATCACATACACCATCAAAACAGTGTTTTTACTAAACGTCCATGTTAAAAATTAGGTAAATTATTCACCTGTATCTAGTTAAAAAATAGTGCAAGAAAGTAGAAATTTCTGCTATTCCCAACTCTTTTCCTGGACACTGCCTCGTTCCTCCTCCAAATATCAAGAAGTAGCTCTGGGATTCTATACTCCTATCCTGCAGCATTTTGAAGTTCTAGGTAATAAATATTCCTCTGGTATGGAAAATTCTATTTTAATACAGTAAGACAATAAATAAGGTTCGGGACGAACCAGCCATCTCCATGGGTTAAATGTGAGTGGGTCAGGATACAGAAATGGATCATAATTAATCTCTCTGGTATATACATATATTCTCCATCCTTTGGGAATCAAATACCCTGAAAAATACAATATGAATAAGCTTCAGTTCAGTACCATTCATGATGATTAGAGTAAATGCTAAAGCTAAGATAAGGAATGTGTGGGAAGAGGACCTTCTCTTCTCTTTTTCAGAAGGAACTCGTGATAGTGGAATGGTGGGTGTTGTTGAACTGATGGGCAATGCCATGTGTATTATCATTATCCTAGGGATAAATTTAAACTTCTTTTCTTTTCTTTTCTAGTAACAATAGTACGTAGTTTTGAAAGTGACCTAAAAGAAGGAAGCCTTGAGAAGTCAAAAAAAGCTTCTTGAGCCCATAAACGTACACAGAAGCTGAAGCTAGAGCTATGATATTATTAATAGACCACAATGAAAAGTTTAAAAAACCCACCATTTAGCTCCATGTCCTGAGTGGTTTTTCTTAACACCCCATTCACTATTGTGGCCAATCTCGAGGTCTCAAAAATCACCTGCAAAAGAGAGACAGGAACCAAACAAGACAACATCAAATTTTCGATTAAATCTGTTAATCTGAAAAAAAAAGAACTGAACAATGTTGTTCGAAAAAGCACAAGATTCTTACAGCACGAGTAAACCTCATAGACTTGAGATCATTACAGTCGATTGGATCATCTGGCTTTTTCCTCTCTCTTATGGCGAAATGCTCTTTCTGTAAAATTATTCAGTAAATACGTTCAAAACAATATATATAAACTTTAGAAAGAAAGAAAGCGAGACAACTTTTGGCACTCACTCTGAGTTCTTCAAGAACTTTTGGGTGGTCATGGAGGTACTTCACGGCCATCATTGAAGTAGTTGAAACAGTTTCATACCCAGAATATATAACCATTATGATCAGATCAATGATTTCTTCATCAGTTAGTTTGTGTCGACCTTCATCATCTCTTCTCATCAAGCATCCCAGCATGTCTAGGTCAGATTCTTGGGAAGCTCTTCTATCGTCTAGCAGCTGATTTACAATGCTTATGATGTTCTTCCTTGCCTTCAAGACACAGTAAAAAAACCTTTACTTTCCATCTTCAGCTCCATCAGAAAGTCTTAAATTTTTTTGGGGGGAAAAAAAGAACTAAACCATACCTGAAATCCACGGCGATAATTGGTGCCAGGAAGGTCAATAGGCAGAGAGATTGTTCCTAAAACTAGCTTGAAGAACTCTGACATGAATTGTCGAGAAATTGAACTGGATTCGATGCCAGCAATTTGCTTTAAAGATGAGAGAAAGGCCATCTGCAGAAAAAGTGAAGTTCTTTGTATAAGAAATTTTCTTCATAACTATCTTTTTCAGTTTTGATCAGTAACACAAACAAACCTCTTTGGTTTTGTCTTGAATGTTAATGACCTTGTTATCCCAATTGCTTAAGTGGGTTCTCATAAACTGATCGATTTTAGGCAAAAGCTGATCTCTGATCATGGTGGGACTGATGATGGATAAGAGAGCCCCTCTCACGTACTTGTGAGTGGAGCCATGAACAGCTGCAATATTGCATTTGCCTAAGATATCTAACATGGATTGTGGGTATCCTGGAACAAGCCCTTTTGATTCATTCATTAGGATGTATCTATTAAGCTCTGCATCCATGGACACAATGGTAGGACACCCCAGTATGTGGGATTTGAAAAAACTGCCATACCTGCCATTCACAAAAGTGAAAAAAATAAAGTTACAAATTACAATCATTACTCACTGGGGGTAAAAAGTACATGAATCAACAGTTTTCCTTACCTCACAACCAATTTAATAGAAATGACTTTTTCCACTTAAACACCCATATCAATTATGCAAATGTCATTTTTAAGCAGTTTTTTCTTTTTTCTGGGTTTTCATTTTCCTCCTCTCTTAATTGAAAGTTTATTAAATTTTCTGCTATTATGACTTTCATTGGTATCTCCCAGATCAGAAGCAGAAGCTAATCCAAAACCCATTTCATGTCATGACCGAAATTGCCAAATTTTCTATCCTCTTGAAATGGGACATGCTAGGCCTAGAAAAATAGGCTATAAACAGAGGAAGATAGACCTAAATATGAGGAAACCCATATAAGGTAGCTTTGTTACCTTGCCCTCTGGTTTTTCATGAAGTTTGGACCTTGCTTTAGAAACTCAGTGGTTTCTCCAAAGACAGGCCAACCCATAGTGCCCGGAGGCAAACCCTTCTTGCTGAACCTAACTTCATTCCACCTCAAGAGAGCAGAGCAAAAACAGAGCACCAAGAACACACAAATAATTGCCATCAAAACAGCCATTGGTGCTCCCACTCAAAAACCAACTCACACGGAGTTATGAAAAAAGGTTTTAAACCTGCTTCACTTTGTGCTCAAGCGTGCACTTACACACATATATATAGGCCCCTTGCGCTACCATTTGCATTTAAGAAGGAAAAAAGCCATACAGACAAAACCCCAAACTCTACAGGGCAGTATCCCCTGTTGTGGCCCGGGCTTGGAAGGACGGCAAAAAAAATACTCTAAAATGAAATAAAGAATTAATTAACAGTAAAAAGTTGCCCTTTTTGAAGGATTTCAGGAAAAGTGAACCACTTACAGTGATTTATATTTTATAGATTTAGAGTTGGAAAATATTTTAAATATATTCGACTTGTTAAACATAGATAGATGGAATTAAATACTAAAATATACAAATACGTTAAGGATTTTTTAACAGATTTAAGTAAAGTTACTCAAGGTTATTTTTGGCATGTAGTTATCCTAATTTAATATATCTATATTACTTAGGCCATATACAATTCATCTATTATAATTTTTTTATATTTGTTATATTCAAACATCTGATAAATATATTTTCAAATGTTTGAAAAATTAAATTTTTAATAAAAATATAATGTGTAATAATTTTTTAAAAAAAGATTTAATTATATAATGTTAAACTACAAAAAAATATGTATGTATTTTTTTGGATAAAAATTCACATATAATACTTTTATTCAAATATAATAAAGCCCAGTTTTTGGCAATACTTCTATGCTTTTATAGATGAACTTAAGCAATTAATTTATTTATTTCAATTCCATCTATCCAAAGAAAAGGATGGGTTGGAAGGATAATTGCTGATGCTGATAGTTGAATGAGTAGAGCAGATACTGTAAACTATTTACCGCTCCAGTTTTTTTTGTAATTAGTGTTGAGCATATCAAGGAGAAGATTAAGGGAATTTTTAAAGAATATTTTATCCTATCCTTCATAAAAGATAGAGCGGGAAGGAAAAAAAGAAAAGGTATAAATGATTTGAAGAAAAAGGCACATGCACAGCACCCCATTGGACCTAAAATAAAAGGTGGTCATAGCCAGCCTCCCAGTGCTTCACATGTCTGTCAATGAGATCTGGTCATGCAATTACATAAATCCCACTACAAGACACTCACCCTTTGGGTTACCATGTGAATTTGTGCTGAGAAATGGGGAAAGAGAAATGCTTGCCTTCTCTAATTTTGCTATTTATTTTTCATAATCTTATTTATTATGTGATCATTACTTAATATTTACATTAAAATTTGATTCTATTTATTATTTGCCAAATAAAATAAATATATATACATTCACCCTGGCCCTTTGCTGTAGTTTCGATCTGTGGACTGTAATTCCTAGAAAACTATTGAACGGTGCTATTGACTTTCAGGACTGTTCATTTAGTCAAAGTATGTGAATTTCCAAGCAAGGCAATTGAATCTCAGTCATGTCCCTGCAGCAAAAAGGTTTTGAATTTTCTTTCTTTTTTTTCTTATATATATAACCCATCAGTAGATATTGATTATTGAGAGATATTGTACTAGGGTATGTTACAAGGATATAATATGACAAGTCTCTGAGAAATAGAAGTCTTGAAAATATTGAGTGAATAAGATAGAGGACTGAGGAAATGAAGTCTCTGTCAATTATACAACGTGTCCAATTAAGATGAGTACAGAGTTTAGCTTTGCAGCAGAGGAAGATAAAAACTGAGTTTTGTGCAAATCACATCAGGCCACGTTAATATGACTTGGATATTTGCAATTTTTCTATGGTGGGAATTCTAACTATCTCTACTCTTGTTCCTTTATACCATAAATTGATGAAATATTGACAGAAATCATGAAAAATTACAGAAAATTTAATTTGAATTTTCGAGTGTTGATAGATTTATATATAAGAAAGCGTGGATTATTTCTGTCCTCCCTACATGGATGTGAAATTGGACATTAACCACACTAGGATGGGGCTCAAAGCTCAATCATCGTCGTCCAATCAAGATGACGATGTCTGGCGTACTGTTATAAAACCTGGCATTTTCTTCATATAATATTATTCTAAGAAAACTTTGAAAGCAATATTCACTATTCAGCAATGTTCAATCGCAATCCAACAAGCAAGACTTGTTTAGGAACCTTTGTGGTGGAGCTGAGGCCATGCATGCATGATATCTGAGGAGGAACACTCCTTTTTCTTTTTCTTCTTTCCATTTTGAATGTTTCATTTCTTGAGGATGAGAATATTCATAAATTATTCAACCAATCATTAGACCTAATTTCCCAGCGAAATTTGATCTTTATCTAATGTAAAAATTTATTAAAATTCAAATTTAGGGAAAATTGATCAAAACGAAACCTATATAACAATAGAACTGATCACGAATTCATGATCTCTCCATCTTTATATTATACAGTGGTGATTAGTATATGTTGGTTGGAAGAGTTCCTGAAGTTCACTTGAGCTCTTCGCAATGGCTAGCTAGGTATAGAGCATGATTCCTGCAAATATTATGATACTCAAGTCAGTAAAGACTTGGATGGTGCTTGGGGTAACAAAAGCGTAAAACATACCCAGAGTGTCCTCAAACTATGTAATGGGTCGAGAGTAAGATGATAATTGTGTTCGATTGATTAGATATATATTGATAATGACCATGTGACGAATGTAATTAACTTAGTGAGAGTGTGGAAAGGGTGCAACAATGTAATGATGCAAGAACCTTAGGATCTGTAATTGTACATGAATCACGTTATTTAGTGTAATCAGTTCTCATGTTTGAGGTGAATTTAACTAAGCCCATTAAGTAACTTGGTCAGCCTAGTCTATAGATTAGGCCTCATGTCTGAACTTTAACTTACGAAATAAATATTTATTATTTAGACTCAAAATAAAATTAAAAAAAGACAAAAAATCAGTTTTATTCACTAATCACCATCTAAGAAGAATTTATGTATGAGCACGCTCCATACGTACAAATTTGATGGCCATATATATCCGTACATTTTATATAGCTTGGTGTCCATTAGATCACCAGTACGTCCAATCAAACATGCTATATGATTGTGTATAGACATGCGTGCGCTTGTTCTATGATTTCAGCGTGTTTATCTCTTTTCTCCTCATTTTGTGTGTTTTCTGACTTGGGTTGAAGAAGAGAAGTTGTCTTCAAGTGGCACAAAAGAAAGATTGGATGGTGACTCGAAAGAAAAAGTGTGGATCCTAGAAAGAGATTTGACATCGAAGAACAAAATGCAGATAACCCTTTTTATTTGTTTGTTCTCACAAATATACCACTATTGACATTAAGGAGCTAGCAATTAATGCATGCATGCAATTCAGAAATTACCATGCTAGATCTGATTTGGAGCTGTCAAGGAATATTGATGCATATCTAGGGTTTTTTATCTACCTCACCTCATGTGTGAATAAGGGCAAAGAACAAGTGGCAACCCACTTGGGTTGGTGTTGCAATCATGCAAACTAACCAAAGAAATCGGAACATATATCAAATTCATGGAGAGGGGTGTGTGTGTGTTGTTTTTTTTTGGGGGGGGGGGGGGGGGGGGGGTGGTTTTGTATTATCAGGTCATGATAAGATTTAATGACAACTTTCTTAAAAAAATTAATTTTCATTGTATGTTTTGTTTTTGTTTAATTCAACCCCAAATAATATTAACATATTACGAAATTTATGCTTTGAAAAAATTGCAGATATTAGGTTTCTAATATGCTAAAAATATAATTCACACACACGTTAGGTTTCGAGTCAAATAGAAGAGAGTCTCTATTATTTCTTCAAATGCATGATCAGTTGAACTATTAAGATCATAACATGATCCTAAACTAGATCTATAATGGGTTATATAAGCCCATTCACATGGACATTATAAAAAATTGGATAACAAAATCAATTCATCAACTATACCATGAATATAAACAATTTTTAAATGTTTATTTATTTTCTTCTTATTCTTGCAATTTAAATAAATTAACACACATGTATTAATAAGTAATATTAGTAGGACTAAGCTGGAATTTACTTGTAAATTATAATGAATTATGAATGTCGACTACAAAAATTTATTCCAGATGACTGAAAATTTTATTATAAATTCCCAAGTCTCAAATCCTTATTATTTCCAAATCTGATGCAAACGTCAATGACATTTTGCATTTAATTATTAGATATTTTGAGTCAAACGTGTGGACGGAATGATGAAGAACAAATGGCGTAACAAGAACCATTAATATATGTATGACGATAATTATTAATTACGATCAAATAATTGAGATGAACACTGTCGGACCAATTATATATAGTAAACAAATGTCAAAATAAAAATGAAAATAAGGGGGAAAAAAGAGCGAAAGGACAGAATAAAATAATTAATAAGCAAATATGGAGAGCGAAATAGAACAATTAGAAGAGGTCTACGAAACTACGTATAAACAAGGAAAGAGAAGTGTTCAATAATTGATTTGGAGAGAGAAAGAGCCACGGCAGGCTAGCAGCAACGGATACAGAAGAGAGGGGAATGTCTACCCACACGTACATGCCCTCTCCTTTAGCTTAATTGGCTTGTCATTGATAGATCAAAAATAAATAAATAAATATGCTTCTCACTTATTCATGATTTAGATCAAAGTTTCTAATTTATATTGAGACATACAGTTTGCACGAGGACCGCTATTTTGTTGTCTTGGGCTTTTTTCCTGCCTGGAAATCAGCACCTTTTCCTCCTCACAATTAATTATTTTTTCCCGTAATAATTGCAAATTGGGTATATGGTTACACATGTGCACACGTGAGTTGCTTTTCTATGTAATATTCATGGACATCCGAGGGCATTTTTTGGTTTTTGGAGTTGTCAAACATATTTACCCTAGTTACCCAATTTCCTCAAAACCTTTTAGGTTTGAACACTATCCCTTTGTTGAGGCGTAAGATCTTGTCTCTCTTTTTCCTCTTTTTGGTCAATTCTCGTGTGGTTGTCCTCTAGCTCAACAATTTTTGAACTATCCCAATCATATAGCTAGCTTGCTTATGATTTTATATGGACAAAATTAATATTTTCTCGTGTAATATTTTAAAATGGATTTTATGAAAAAATCTAATGATAAAATTGCTACAGAACTGCATCTAAATTTTATGAATATCTCAACTTTCATCGAACTATATTATGCGTACATAGTGATATATTAATATGAGGGCCTAATAAGAAACATTTGTTGATAATCTTGTCTGAATAAAGCCAGTTGTATATGCATACCATTTTATCACGACTCTGTATTTTGGCTGATTCTATCGAATAGTTATTGTCTTGAAAGTTCAACAATTTCTCTCCTCCTTTTGCTAGGTATAATTATAATCATCAGCAACTTTTGTTATCTTCTCTTGCTCCAAATTTGGCACTGTGTAATTGTTTGTATTTTTGTGTTGACATGAACATATGTTCATGAACCATCCCATTCAAAATTTTATCAACCAATGAATAATGGCTGCTTTATGTACAATTTTTTCTATCACTGAACTGTATTTGCGGAGTGCAATTTAATTTCATCTTGCCCTAATATGGATTTACTTATAACTTTGTCTATATATATGTTAATTTCATAAATTCATGATAGGGCCCAATCATACCTTTTTGCTTTTCTCTCAGTTTCCTTTATTTCTCTCTCTCTCTCTCTCTCTCTCTCTCTCTCTCTCTCTCTCTCTCTCTCTCTCTGCATTTTAATTTTGCTGCTTTTTTTCAAGATTACGATTTGCTTTATTGCACATTATCGGAGTTTGTTCTATCAAATGTTAAAATGATTGTGTATGTTTTATTTAGCAAACCTGTATCGGCACAAGATAAGATTAGGAGCTTGTTTGATAGGCTTGAAAAGGAGGTGAGGAAGGAGGGAGGGAAATGAAAATAGCCAAAAATCATATTTGGTCAATTTGAATTAAATTCACTTATGGATTCTGTCTTCTATGCCAGGCTGCAGGCAATGTGTGTTTGGATAAAATATTAAATGATACTTCCTCCGATCTTCAATATGAGTTATCAATATCTACATCACAGATATTAAGAAAATTAGTTAAAGATAGTTTAATTAATTGAATTTGTATCAAAACACAATTTTTTTTTATATTTGCCCATAATTAAAGAGCTTACCTCTATCCTCAGTAAATTATATTAGTTTTAATGATATTCTATTTAATTAGGGGTATTTAAGGAAAAAATCATTTAATAATCAAGATAACTTGGAGAAGTGACTTATATTGAAGACCGGAGGGAGTAGTTACTATTGAAGAAAGAAATAATAGGAAAAATATTATTTCACCTCAAATGACAATAATTTTTAATTTTGTTAGAAAAATTACAATTAAGAATTTCAAATTGAAAAATATTTATATTAAATAACTTTGAATTTTAAAATTATTCTGATAAACCTAATAACAACAAATTTTAACTTGAAGTCTTAAACTATAATCTTTTTACAAAGTTTAAATTTTTAATTTTTTGATCTTTCAAAATAATTTTAAAATTTAAAATCTTTTAATATAAATATTTTTAATTTGATATCCTCAATTGTAATTTTTCTAAACAAAAAATAAAATATTATTGTCATTTAAGGCAAAGTAGTATTTATCCTACTATTTTGTTCTTCAACAATAACTTTTAGTATAAATATTTTTAACTTGAGGGTCTCAACTATAATTTTCTTTCTTTGTTTTATGTTAATTAAAGAAATTAATTTTTAAATTTTTTGGCTCTAGAGGTATTTTAATCATTTACTAATCTTTTATTTCAATTCTTTTATTATTTTCACTCTATTAGATATGAAAATAACAAGTATTCTTATTCCTTTCCTTATCATACCAAACATAATTTTACATCATAAAATTTCATTTTATTTCCTTTTCTATTCTTCCTTTCATTCCCTTAAAAATATTTTTACTTTACCAAACATAATATAAAGATTCAGATGTTTTGTATTATATATACTTTCCTATGGATATTCCGCGAGTTTATTATGATTTTAACCTCTTTATTTCCAACAGATCACTTTTGAAAGAACTAAAAAATAAATATAAATTAGACAATGTAACATTTAAAGAGTTGTATCTTTTAAAGAATTTACTTTTTTAACCCTTTGATATATCTTAAAACTTATGTTCTAAATTTTTTGTTAATTGGAAAACATATTGTATTTGAAAGGTATGGATTAAACACATTTTTTATCATTCTACTTTCTTCAAAATATTTATTTGGATACCCTAACTCAAAATTAAACAATATTGTCTTTTTTCAAACAATTTAATTTTGTCTATTTATCACATTATCCATTTAAATTCTGCTAAATTTAATATTATGCTAACTCTAATATTATTCATTAATCTAATATTATTAACTTACGTCCAAATTTAATATTCAAGCCAACAGATGATTAGAGTTAGCATTAAATTTTAATTAAAGATATGGCAGGATGACAAAATTAAATCATTTTAAAGAGTAATAAAAATATGGAGAGTTTAAACTCTTTATCTTCAGATTATTGCAAAATTTCTTATGTATAATAATAAAAGTTTAGTTCATACAAATCTTAAAAAAAAAAAAATCTGTCATTATAGAAAACTCAAGCTCGTCCTTTATTGGATGACATGGACACGGAAAACACGCGGAACCTCTTCTATGTGAAGGGCACTAATCTTTCTTTCTTTGTCAATGGTTGAAGAAATCATGGGATATGTTGGGAATCTGTGTCATCAGGGAATTTAACTAAATTCAATTCCAATCAAATTGAATCAATCTAATTTGATTACAATGGACTAAAATTGACTAATTAATTAAAATAATTGAATAAAATTTTCATATAACAAATTAAATCAATTTGATTACTGAATATGTATGTTAGACATGCAATTCAAATACCATTCAATTAAAAATTAAATGATAGTTAAATTTTATATTTTATAAATTAACCATAATAGATCTTTATTAAATAATAATCATATATTTAATATTTAGACATCTAATAGACTAATACATAACCTTAAAAGCTCTATATCAGTTTTGTAAACTTTGTTTAAAAAATATTTAAAGTTGAACTTGTAAGATTTTAGTGGATTTTTTTTTTTAAATAACCTTCCAATTCAAACCAAAGCTATATTAAATTGGTTCAATTATAGCAAAATTCATTAGATTAACTGAATGAAAATTTTAATTATCCAATTAAATTGATTCAATTTATCAAGACATCTAACCATATCAATTTAATCTATCACTCATCTTTGTAGTTGTCAAGGTGGCTTTGCCACCCACTAGTCCCCACCCAATCTTATCTTCATTGTTCATCAATGAATGCTGAAACATCAACTTACCTCCACTAGTCTTGTAATTATGAATTTTATCTTGGATGAATTGAAGAAGTTCCCAGGTTGAGTTTTATGTACGTATGTTTTGCGAAGAATGGTTTTTCACAATTTTTTTATTGGGAATTTTTAAAGAGAAATATAAAGTCTTACTTGAATTTGCGAAATTCACTTTGAGTAATGAATCTTATACACGTTAATTATATCTAATAATAAGACTTAGGTAGTGTTTGAATTGTTGGCAAATTAAATGGAATAATTAAAGTAAGTTGAGCTGTATTGCTTAAGACATTTTTTAAGTATGAACCTTCGGTATCATCTAAAATCTTAATTTTTGATGTCCTTCCAATTTGACAGGTTAAAGATAGAATAATTTATACATTTATATTGAAAATACAAATATATGCACATAATTGAATATATTTTTGAATGTGGATTACTTTATTTCATAAGGGTGATATTTGAAAAATAATTTACCAATAATTCTATTCTATTGATGACTTTCCAACCCTTTTTTTTCATTAAATTTTTCAATAATAAAATATCATATAACTTGTCATTTTACTTCACTCCATTCCATTATGTGGCTCAAGTAATATTGATTAAGTGGTTATAATTTACTTGGTTAAATAAATAAATATTAAATGTGCAAATTTTTCATGAGTTTTCTAAGGTAATTGTTCATTTGATGAGAATAGTTAATTAGAAGTTATCTAATAATTAAATGCTTATAAAAGATTTAAGTTCTCTCTTTATCTATAACATTAATGCACAAGAAAAGGAGGTCAAAAGATAGAAACACACTATTCCTCTAGAGAGAGAAAGGACAAAAAAGATATAGTACAAGCTTTCATGTGTAGTTTACCAATTATATATACTTGAATTTATATTATTTGTAAAAGTTTACAAGACCCAAAGGTCTATGAACTATTTATAATTTATGAATTTTATTATTTAAAAAATAACAGATAAAGACTAGAAAACTTTGTAAGTATTATGATTTATGCTTTTAATCTGTACAATTAAAAATTACAAAATTAAATTTTAATTTAAATAATCAAAGTTATTACTTACATCTATCTCTTTGCAAACCAAGCATTCTCAAGAGCAATGATCATGTATTGCGTGTAATAAGGATGTTCATTGACTCGATATACCTTAGGGACCCGCCTTAGCCAGGTCTACTCGGATTTGGTTGAGTCGGGCTAAAAATATAAATAAATAAAATTTTAAATAAAACTATATTAAGTCGGATCAGGTCATGGGCGAAGTATATTCTGCCCAACTTACTATAATAGTTACTTTTTTTTAATTATTAACATTTTGCTATCTTATATATATATATATATATATATATTTAATTTTTATTTCATCTAGTTTTTTTTACATATTATAGTTTTTATTATCTACGTAAATATTCCCTACTTCTTAATTGTTTTTATCATTAATGTGTATACTTATTGGTATTTCTTTTGTTAAATAATGAAAATATACACATTTATTTAAAATTAATTATACTAATATAGTTTATATTTTGTTTAATAATACTAGATTATTTTTTTATTATTGATAAAAATATAAAAATTTTAAAAATTTATTATTTTAAAATATATATTTATAAATTTATAAAAAAATATTTTTATATTATAAATATTAATTTATTAAAAAAATTTAAATCATCCTAAATTATCTTAAATTCTAAAATTAAGTTTATTGAGGTTAGATCAAGTCATAAATATAAAAATAAATTTATTATCTTAATCGAGTAAGGTATTAAATCGATTAGACGTGCGATTTAACTTTGCCCAGGTACAACCCTAGCGTGTAATGGCGTTAGCGAAATCCCTGTGCGAGCAACATACTGGGATGGGGAGAGCACGTTGATGAAGTGGCGGTGAAAAGAAGGGCAAAAGCTAGACGTACACTGCCAAGAATTAAATGGCGATAAAGACTCATTTTACGGCCTTTGCTTTTCCTTGAGACTCACAATCTGGGTTACGTGCCAACTTCAAAGCCTATTCAATTAAATTAAATGCATTCAATCCAAAGTTAACGCATTTTGACCACACCTATCACCTCAGCTACCCTATGTTTCTTGGAGTTGTAAAGCCTCCTTTGTCAAACTCTCCTCACTTTGATCCATGCAAAGACCCAGTCTTTGCTATTTATTATGCCTTCCCCATCTACTTTTGAAATAACAAAAAAATTCCCTTAATTTTGAAAATTGTTTATAAATTAAAGATTAAATTTCACACTTTAAAAAGTACGTTTGTTTTGTCCATAACTTTAAGTTAAATATCACTCCAAGACTTTGCTTTAGTTAACATGTTAGTATTTAAAAAAAAAAAAATCTTGCCAGTGATCTTTTTTTTTTTTCATTTTCCCCTTTTTTTAAAGACTAAAGACCATGGTTCTTTAAAATGATTTTGTTACA
Source organism: Erythrophleum fordii (assembly GCA_032878935.1). NCBI lineage: Eukaryota > Viridiplantae > Streptophyta > Magnoliopsida > Fabales > Fabaceae > Erythrophleum > Erythrophleum fordii. The sequence continues at coordinate 19,721,623 of JAVQMF010000045.1, forward strand.
TAAAAAAACATTTATTAAATGCATAATTTTGAATACAAAATAAATAATTTTTAAATAAAAGTTTAAAAATACATTTTAAATGAAAAATTAATAATATTTTAAAGATACTTTATTTTTTAAAAAGTTAATGTATATTTTTAAAATAAAAAAATTACTCCTAAAATGATTCCTTGGTGAACGGTGTTGCTGGTTTTGTTTTGTAGTTATTGAGGTCTCTTTGGAAGGAGAGATGGGGGAGAGAGAAAGAAAGAAAGAAGGGGATATGAATATAGATGATGATTGAGTGCACGTGTGGTAGGTCGTGTCCACGTGCGCCTGTTTGTATTCAGTGAATTCATGATGGGTGGATTCCACGCTTTAGGCTTGCGTTGTGTGTGTCTCTGTGTGTGTGTGTGTGTGTGTGTGCAATTATTTATTGGTATTTTCTTTTGTCTCAGCATATGGTTGGGGTGTTGTAGCTTAGCATAACGTCAGCTGTTTTATTCCCAAGTCATCATGAGAATAATTGCAGTCACCGTTGGTACAGGAGCATTACCAACGACCCCACACATTTCCTCCCCAACCATGTCATCGATTCATAATTTCATATCCTCATTTCCCCAATAGATCAGATTGACTATTTTGGTTATTGAATTGATGAACTTTAATATTTTTCACTTAATCAAATCATATTATCCAATTTCTTAAAAATCGAGTTCTTCATAATATTTGTTAGGAAAAAGATACAACGTTCTAAAAATTGAAAGAAAAGAAAATGAATCAATTTTCCATAACATTGGCCAAATTTCATGATGTCTCTCTCTTTTGTGGATAATAATCAATGGTTTGAAGATTAAATCAATAATTGAATCAAAATAAGAAAGATTCATAGTTTAATAGTCCAAGTAATTGAATTAATATATATAATTTTATAATTAAATTAAAGATTAAACTTAAATATATTTTATTATATCTTTGTTATTCACTTTTTTAATTAAAATATAACAAGTATATAATTTAATTAAAAATAATAATTATCTACAAAAATAATATTTTTTATATTATTATTAGAGAATTATATATTTATAATATTTTAATTGAAAAACTTGATAATAAATATATAAGAAAATGTGTATAAATTTTTTCCTTAAATTATATATATATATATTATAAAATAATATTTAAAATAAATATAAATGTTTAATAATATAAAATTAGTTAAAATATTTTATATATAACAATAAATCTGTGTGAAATAGATTTGGCAGAACACAATAAAATGTTATAAATTTTTTGCAAAATACCAAACTTTGATTTGGACCAACAAAAATAGTATGAAATGGGTTCAAATCCTAAATCCAATCAATTTTTATCTATTTTACCAATTTTTTATTTTTATTTTTATTTTTGCTATTTTTAAGAGTCAAATGGATCAAATACATAGCTATTTCATCACTTTTTTAATTGAACTGATTGATCCAATTTAATTTTTTTAAATCATTAGTAATAACATTTATATTAGACTTGGTGACAAGCCAAACAAATTGCCTAGTTCCAAAAAAAAAAAACATATAAGCTTATTATAGAAGGCCTGGATTAAATTTTGCTTTTTTTAAAAAAATTTGAATTTGAATTAAATTTGGGTTGAGCTAGGCCTTGATATTTAAACATGTTATACGGACTTTATACGCATAAGAGTCTCATAGGTATAAAATGACTCAATCACTCAACTAAGGCATAAAGAAAACAAACAACTTCCAACCCACAAGCTTTATGCAACATACTAAAACAACAAATTGCACTGAGAGTGATTTGGCACAACAAGACATTTTAGTCAAATAATTTTTATGGTTTCACTAAACCACTTGATAAGAGTTTTATTATTAGTTTATTTTTTAGAATAGTATTAATAAAAGTTTCTCCATTGTCAAAAAAAAGAAGGGGGGAGGGGGGAACTTATCTTGAAGTTCACTTACCGCTAATAAGGTCCATTCTTACTCGAAGAAGGTTTTTCCCTCACTTTATGTTGTGATCTCAACAAAAACAAAGTCGGTTCAAGCCCAACTTGATAAAAAAAAAAGTATATTTTAATAAAAAAGGTAAATACATCAATTTATTTTCATTTTAAATATGAAAATGTATGATCTAATCATTTTTAAGAGTGTTAGTGTTTAAAATTGAGTACAGTTTTGTAAAAGTATGATTTAAAAAATGTTATTTTTCTATGTTTAGATTTTTAAAACTATGAAATAAGAATAATATTTTTATCAACCTTCAAGCTTAACGATTTCTATTTCGACTAGGCTCCCATCAATAGAAAACATAAAGTTGGGCCATGCTATTAAAAATTATGTTAGTTTGCTTTTCAGAAAGCTTAATATGATTATAAATGAGCTTAACCCACGATTAGGAATAATTATCATGCTTAACCCCACTCACCTTCGAATAATCTGAAAAAATTAAACTAGTTGTAAGATATATCAACATGGTTATTTATTTAAATATCTAAAATATATACAAACATGTAAATTAATTATATAACCTATTGCACATCTAACATTTTTATAATTAAAATTAAGATTTTTGTCATATTAACTTTGATTATGCATTTTTTACATTGATATAATATATTTAAGGTTTTGTTCTTAAAACATTTAAAGGAATCAAAATTAAATTACTAAAAATGCCGTATTCCCTTAACGGACTTTTTTGCTTACGAACATGTAAATAGACTCATCCTTTTAGACCTAAAAGAAGCTTATAATTTAAATAAACATTAAAAAAATAAATTGTGTGAGTGTAGTTGAAGGGTGAAACTAGAAAGGCCCAATGGAAAAGAAAAAAAAAATTAAAAAATATTGAAAAAAAAAGATAAATTGAAAATTATATGAATAAATCATCTTGCGGCGAGAATATGGCAGAGGGGATTCACCTGTGGAGGTTCATATTCCATGGGAGGTAGGAACCCCCACTTGATTAATAATAGTATTAATTATTTAAGTGCTTTGTTTTTCTGAATCATCTCTTAATTTTGCGTTCTTCAATTTCTTTTATTTTAAATACAGTTTAAAACTTTAAATTAAAAGTATTTATAAAATTATTTTAAATTTCAAAATTTAAACTACACCAAAAAAATTATAATTTATAACTTTGAATTAAAATCTTTTGATTATAAATTTATTCAAAATAATTTTAAAATTTAAAATTTTTTAATAAATATATTTTTAACTAATCCTAAACTATAATTTTTTTTCTCTTCTCCACTTTAGATCCCAACCCCTCCTTCCAAATACTATATATAGTCAACTCGTCCCTGTTGTGCGGCTCCGTTCTTAGTTTCTGGTCCCACACAATTCCCCATAACCCATCAAGTATCATTGGCTTTCGAACCTCCTTCCACTTACACATTTTCTTTCCCTTTTTCTTTTACAAGAAAATTAACGAAATGTATGTTTAGATTTATTAAAAATACATTCCTTAAATTTTAGATTTTAAAAATATATAATTTAAAAATTTTAACTTGTTGCTTATTAATCCCTCATTAATAAAATGTAAGAAAAAAATAAATGTATGTGATCTGAAAAGTTAAGAACTAACAAATAATTAGCCAAAATTTCAAAGATTAAAATGTCTAATTTATGATTTAAGAATTAAATAACTGAGATATGTATCTTTTACAATATAAATTTTTAAAAAAATATTGTATATAAAATTACATTGAAATTAAAAAATTAAATATCTTGTAAATAGTTGCTATTCAATTTTCTAATATAAATATAAATATACATTAAAACTTTTTTTCTAAAAAAATTGAATCATGTAACATTAAATTATGATAAATAATTTATGAAAAACACTTATATTTAATTTTTTCTGCTAGAAAATACATATAATTTGTGGAATAAGAGGGTAGATAGTTGGAGAAGTGTGGAGTCTGAAAATGCGTGGCTCAAAATAACATTTAATTAAATTTATTCACATTTCTTTATCAGCCGATAATTTTCACTTGTGCTGTGTCCTGTGTTTAATACTGAATACTTAATTTGCCCATATGCTAACACGTTTAACACATGAAGAAGGGATCGCATATGGGCCATTGCATCTAGTTGGAGATTTTTGAGAAGCAGTACAACTAATCAATATGATCATTCTTGTGCGTGGTTTCAAGGGTGGGCTACATTATGTTCAAAATAAAATGAAGATAAGAAGGTGAAAGTTGGCTTAATCTCAATTAGCCTTTGCAAACAAAGAAATCCTGTAATAGTAGTAACTAAATTGTGTATTTTCAGATTTTTTAACGAGCATGTACAGAAAAATAAATATATAAATGGAGTAAGATTAATAAATGATGCTATATATTCATGGTTTAATTTTAATGATATAATATTTTCTGTTAGGGTTACATATTAAATCATTGTTGATGGGTATCGCGCCTGCGACTTTATCCAACATCGATCGTGAGTATCTTAGCATAGGATTGCCCAATGATTGAGTGTTAACATAGTGAAAAGAGACGCAATTACTACTCAATGTTGACCAACATATAAAACATCTCAAGAATCCATTCGGGAACCAACTAAGCCCAAAAAACCATTTTTTTTGGAGGTTGAGAAATGGGAAGGGAAATGACGAAGTTTCGAAGAAGACTACTGAGTACTTGGTAAAAGGGCCCTAATACAATATGCTCTTGATGTGAGTAAAAGAGGAACGAATTAATGGAGCACGTTAATTTGCCTAATCACAAAGCCATTGCCAAATTAATGTTGATGGGTAGGAGGATCAAAATTAGTTTTTTTTATTATTTCCTGATAGGAAAATTTCCGAGCTTCAAAGTTAGACAGACTCACCATAAACCATTTACTCAAGATGATCTTCACCTTTACAGACTCACCATCAACCATTTACTCAAAATGATCTTAACCTTTTTTATTTTTTTAAAACCAAAAACAGCTCACTTTCGTAGGTCGTTTCTCTTGAATTTCTCACAAAATTTTTGTCCCACCACACGACAAAATCTAATTCTCAAAGGTATACCATCTGTCAAAAGGAGTCAATTCTTGGAGACATAAATTATAAACAAATAAAGGAGGTAGGAACAGAATACTATGTGAGTCTCTTCAAAGTTATAACCCTTATTTAGAATCATAGCTTTGTAGTTGAGGTTCATGAACTCTAGAACATGCATTATAATTTAAACCTCTATAAATGTTTGCCATCTGACTATCGAATTATGATCAGGTTGATTCAAATTTTGATTCAAATTTTCTCAAGTCTAACCCCGAAACACACAACTCGATCCGAAATCAGATATGAAAAATTGAAAAATATTTAGCAAGGGTTTACCCTTGGAAGTGACTATAAGTGCTCCCCACAAGCCCTAGGGTTGCAATCAAGAATAGAGCAAAAAGATTCTTAGCTTTATGGGATGGGGGCTCCCCTGCACAAGATGTGGATCATCCCCACACCCCACCCCCATGTGTTGAAGGTCCCCCATTTCATTTTGTTTGATACTTGCAATTGCTTTGTCTTTCTTCTTGTTGTTTCTTTCATTCCCACCGATGCTGCAATATCACTTTATTTCATTTTTATATAATCTTCGCATTCTATAATTCTTGTTGGAGGTCACATTAGGTAACCCTCATGCTTAAAAGAGTACCAAAACCCATGTGATCCGGTGACTGCTAGGCCACAACGAGGATGAAGGTGAAGGGCGCACTTGTGGGGTTACCCTACATCTTTATGACTCTAACATCAAAAGCAAAAATGATGCCCCTATTGCATGTTAGCCCCCCCTCTCCTCGTGGGAATATCGTAATCGTCCTTTTGTACCAAAACTAACCCCATTGACAAGTACCATACAATTAGCTTCTTAGCCCCAATCCTAGTTCTTCCTATCTCCTTCCTTAAACGAACACAACATTAGTACATGCACTTAAATCTTAGACCTTCACTTCCACATTCATGCAGTCTCTTATTAATTACTTGAACTTAGCTATCATATTTAACTGCCAAAACGTACGTGTTGGTTTAGTTGTTTGGGTTAAGATTTTGCTTTTTTTAATGCGTATAAGGTCTAAATATTCCTTCTATTGATCTAATACGTACAAAAACTTTTCCTAGAGAAATATTTTGGTGTCTATGGACTAGTCATGAGTAGCCTCTTCAGGAAGTTAATTTTTGAGTTAAATCTCTACCTATCCTCTCATATCTCAAATATGTCACTATTGTCATAATTGGTGATTTTGGAGTAACTTATTCTTACAATATAATTTTTTATTAAAAAAATTATCATATAAGTTGAGCAGCATATATACACTCAGTTATTTATGTATAAAGCTGATTATTAGTCAGACTGTGAATTTAAATTTTGTTAATTTTTTTAAAAAATTGAATTTGAAATTTAACAAAGTTTTATGAAAAAATAATCTTAAAATTCAACCAATCATCGAGTCTATTTATACACTGTCAACAAGAGTCTAAGATGAATATAATAAATTAAGAATTAGACTTAAATAAAATTTATGAAGTATGCACTATCAAATTATTCAATGAAAATGTGATATGAAAATTCCTTTTAAGAAAAATCAAATTATGTGATGATCTGAAAAAAAAAATCTAGTCGTCATATTTTTATTAAATGGTTTTATAACAAACATTTAAAAATTATACCTAAATGTTGCTCATAAATTATTATTATTTGTTTTAAAAAGGACCACACCCATCACAGGGATATAGTTAGAGATTCATGTCCCTAAAATTGGTAGAAAAAAATGATAAATAATGTGTACAAATTAACCCTCTTCGTGTGGCAAATTCTACAATACTTTCAAGGACCAATAACATGGGGGCCACTATATTCTTGCAGAAAGCGGCTGAATCATCTTGGAAGGGGAGAAGCAAATATTAGGTTAATCATCAGATCTTGTATTCTAATACGTATACTAATTAATTGTTCACTGTTCAAGTAAGATTAGACTTTGTTTAGTTTCTTAATCAGTTATTTTTGGATTGGGTAGCATGTGTGAGGTAGCTCCTAACCTACCTAATCACATGCTTCATAACAAAAGTTCATTAGATAATTAAGCTGAAATGATTGGTCCAGAACAAGTTTCATAATTAACCATCGAAAGCTGTGTTTGAATGAGTGCCCATTTGACTTGAGGAATATTATTGAAGCACGCAAATTTTTATGGCGTCTCCTTTGACTCTGAAGTCTGAATCTGTGTCGGTGGATATACTGTGCTCAAAATTAATATTGCTTCACATGTTCGACTTAAGATCTTTTTAATTTCCAATGGGAGATGGCCCCAAGAATTAGGCTGAAGATCAATTGAAAATCCCACTTTTCATGAAATTCTAAAAGTACTACAGATCAGCGTCCTTCGCTTTCCAATCTGAGATTTGAAAATCTTGAAAAGTCGGTTACTATAATCTCACTTTTCTTGAATCCAAATTATAAAAAACCAGATCTCCTAAAGTCATGCTTGGTTGAAGCAGTGGAGTATTATTGCCTAATGAAAGTGATATTTCACTTGCATTTCACAATTATTCTTCAAAAAGGTTTCTTTTCCCCTTTTTTTTTTTCACTATTAAGTGATCACGATCTGTATAAGCCTTATTTGCTCCGAAACAAATGATGATATCAGAATCATTCTTTTCCTGGAAATAGAAAATAAGAAACTGGAAAGCGGGTGAGATTCAAACTAAAAGGAAAAAAAAAAAAGAATTTAATTTGGATGGTGATCAAAGAGAACTCAAGCATTGATTTAAGTAAGAAAAGGCATACCCCTTACTGATTCTATATTAGTAACCAATAAGGTCTGTGTCGGGTGATAAGGTAGCCAGAAGAGTGCTTTTTACCGGTAAACTGTGTGTTGAAGTACAATGGATTTATTTATTTATTTAGTTTATCTTATTAGTGCCACTTTAAAACACTCTTAACTTGCAGGCCATTATTCAAACAGCAAACATGGGAGCACCGCAGTGTATCTTAAGGTATGATTGATTAGAATCCTAAAGATGTCACAAGGATAAACAACTAAGGACTTGTAGGTATTTTTAAACGAGAGAATTATGTTTAAAGTTCTAAAGTTCTAAATATTTATTTTAAAGGACCTATTATTATTATTTTAGAGTTTATTATTATTAATTTTAACACAAAATAATTAAACTTAATGATAACAAATCTTTTAAAATAAATTTTTTTAATTTTAGATCTTTCTCTATAATTCTCCCTTTTTAAATTGTCATCTTGGCATGCACTTTCATATGTTAATCCCTCGCAGGTTCTTCTGCACGTGATCCTTATTTGATGTCAACAAAAGTCATCATTTTATACTTCTAGAAAGATGAGAGAGAAAGAGATATTGTGGGCGTTAGGTAACCCAATGAAAATTAAACCCAGGAGTAAAGCTCAGAACTCGGTATATTAAGTCTCTCTGAGTTAAAGTTCTTGGATGATAGGTAGGTTGTTTGACATTATATATGGAAAGAGACACTTCTTTTTTTTTTTGGTTTCCCTTTTTACAATGAAAGAAATGCTCATTATAATGAAATAACGAATATAGATTTTAAGACCGTAAAATCATATCCCACAAAGTTCTCATGGAGGCCCAAAATTTTGAACCCAAGAGCAAAGCTTGAAACTAAGTATGTCTGGTCCCCCTGATACTTAAGGAAAGTGTTACATGGTCAAATTACATAGTAGTTAGGTTGTTTATAACATTGGATACTGAAAAAACATACTTCTTTTTTGTCAATGAAAGAAATCCTTACTATAATGAAACAACGAATATAGATTTTTTAAACCCAGTGGACCATGTACCACAAAGCCAGCACGGAGGCCCAAAATTTAAAAATAATGTCAAATAGAAAACCAATCTCCATTTCAATACTTAAAATACCAAAAAATTTAAAGAAGAAAGGTAAAAAGGTTTGATGAAAACTAGAAAATGAGGTTCAATCTTGTTGATTAGCGATGGCTCGAATTATATTTTCTGCAAACAAGGCTGAAGCAATACTGATGATTGTTTGGGATGATTGGGTTGGAAAGTAAATAAAAATTTCCAGATATAAAATAAAAGCCCATTCAGATCTTTCAAACAAAAAGCCCATTATTCCCTTAAACTACAGGAAGAGCCAAACTTCTTTGGAATATGGGGCCAATACAAACAGGTCCCATAAATATACTAAAGTATAATTAACGGAAGTCCCTTTTTTTTTCTTTTTTCTTTTTAAATTAAGAGGCTCATGACATATTTATTAACAGAATTAAAAAAAGCCTAAATTACAGAGCATACGATTATAAAATTCATATTCAAACGCTATGTTAATTTGTACGGTTCACTCCAATTCATAATAGACAAATACAGTAATATTGTTTGGCATGCAGGAGCAAGGGTAGTGAGAAGTGGTTGAAAGTTAGGAGTGCAATTCTACTTCGATGTTGGGACCCTTGTAGAAGAAATTTCTACGAAACTCTGCAAATGCCATGGAGCTATAGGTTGGATTTGTTGAGGTGCCTCCATTCATCAAAACTTTTGCAGGTTCTACGATGCTTTCATTTGATGGATAAATGAAATAGGCGACACTTGTACGTGCAGTTCTTGAATTTGTCACAACCCTATGTTCAGCACCCACAAGCCTTCCATTACTAATGATCTGTATCATGTACCAAGTAGCGGTTGAATCTTTTGTTTTGGGATGAAAGTTTTCTGAATCAAAGGAATGGAAAATGGTAGAAACAAAAGCTTTGATGAAGAAATAATTAGAATATACCTACCTGCAAGAGAAGGCCTATGTTAACCACAAAGGCATTGGGAAGAGGCTCAATTTCAATCCATTCTCCATCCTTGAGGACTTGAAGGCCAGTGACATGTTGTTCTTGAAGGAGAATGGTGATAAGGCTGGGGTCCCTGTGCTTGGCTAAACCCAAGGTTAAACTGGGGTCTGGGCAAGGAGGGTAGTGATGAACTAACACTGCTGGATTTTCACTAAGTCCACCACATAAATATCCAGGGGTTAGCCCTAATCCTTCACCAAGCAGCTCCAAAATTTTCAATGCCAGTTTTCTCACTTCTTGTGTGTATTTCCCTACAACCTCACTGAGAAGGGCCAAATCATGTTAAGTTAATTCATTCAATTTATTCAAACAAGGACAATATGATCAACTTCTTCGGAAAAGATTTTTTCTTTTAGGGGGGGGGGGGGGGGAGGGGAGCTTCAGCTTGCCATTTTGATATTGACATAATAATTAAAAAAAAGTTTAATTAATCTTATACAAGTTGAGCTTTGAAAAAATTCGATATTTGGGATTTATTTAAAAAAGAAAACAAGAAGCAGGTGGAGCTGGATATTCTTGACGGTAACATCTTTAATTTTTCTAAATCAATTCAATGTCATCCTATTAATAGTTGAAGATTATTTCAATGATGAGGATATATTAAGGGTGATCGTACAAAGAAATCAAAGGAAAGATGGATAACATTCGATTTTCTAGATATGTTCAATTTCATTATGCACTTTGAGTTGGATTTTCTAGGTCACATCAAATTTTTAAATCAATTTAATGCCTTCCAATTATGGATGTACGATTATTGTGACGCTAATTAGTTTTCTAATGAAAAAATTACTCTTTACTTTTGAAAGCATCCTAATCAACTGAACACACCATAATATACTTCCATACATGCATGAAGATGAAGTATATAAATTTAACTGGCCTCAGAGATCCAATGAAATTAGATCTTGTCAAAAATATATAAACTTTATAAAATCTGAAAAAACAAAAGAAAGCAACATTATACTTATGGTATACCGGTAATTAGATGGTTTCTGAGGCCAATACTGCATGTATTCCCCGGAAGGAGGACAAGGGTGTGTTAAAGTGTCCTTCCAATATTGAATAGCATCTTTGGTGTAATTCTCACTGCTTGTATACAGCTTGCACCTTCCATTTGGATCCCTCGAGCATTCATCTACCTTTTCCTTTGCAGGCATCGCATGAAATTCTTTGAAAATAGTCATCGTATTTTTCATTAATTCCTCTGAAACTCCATGGTTGATCACCTATATTTCACTCACACAAAGGGTTAACTGATCAGTTGTTAAATTAAGAGGAGATATTATCTATTCTTATCAACCTTATTGTTCTATCTGGAGAGCACTTTAGAAGTAAAATCCTTATGCACCAGAAGAGTGACCTTAAATCACCCAAAAGAGGATTGCTTGGGGAAAACCAGACAACACTCAAAAAAGAAGAAGAAGAAGAAGAAGAAAAAGGAACCTTATTCTTCTCATTCTACGGCTGAAAAACGTGGTAAACCCTAGTTAGCCTAGTACGATTTAGAGTTGTGATTAATATGAAGCATGCATGAGAAATTGAGGGAAAGGAAGGTTTGACCGTTTGAGTGAAGAACCTGGAAAAATCCATAGTCCTCCGAGGCTTTCAAGATGTTTGTAACTGCATCTGCTGGATCATGTGCTCCAAGATCAACCACCGGAATTGTCTTGCCGGAAGTTGGAATGAGGTTGCCGGGTCTGCTTTCCGGCGGTTGCACATAAGATGAAGGCACAGAGGAATGAACGTTAAACCAGCTTGACACTAGCATCTCATCCAAGCTCGCCATTCCTCATACCCTGCAACTCCAGAAGCAGAAAAGTGCACTAGATATTTCAAAATAAGAGAATATATATATATAGCGCTGGCAAGCCATAGAAGGCTATAAGCTGCTGACCTCTTCTTATCGTTAACTGACGGTGATGTTAACCTTGTAGTTGTTTTCTGTTGTCAAAAAAAAAAAAAAAGAAGAAGCTAGAACTATATATTATGTGAATAAATTATTGAATAATTAATAAACTACAATTCATTATAACATGTGCGATTCACCGTTTTCATATTGTCAGGATGTTGTTTACCAGTGACATGGGTTTAATTTGAATATATGCATGTATATGAGTTTGTATGACAAATATATTAATATATAATTAATGGTCATAGTTTTAATATATTCTAAAACACACTCGGTCTTATTTTTTTTAATAGTTCTTGGTTGTATTACAAGGATATCTTCAAACCAGCTCCTGTGGTAATTGAAATTAAATCTCTTTTCAAACAATCCTAATTTCCTAAATGCTCACCCCATGTCGGCGTTCACCCCTATAGCCATTAAGCCTACTCTTATTAAATCTTAAATTTGATCCTCCTCATAAATCTTGATATATCTAGATCTGCGTCGAAAGGTGACAGGAATATTTACTAGAAGAATGAAAGGAAACTCTTCTAATTCTGACAATAGCAGTTGCTTTTAAATAGTGATGTGATCAGTTCAAATTAATTGAAAGTGCTAAAGTTAACACGAAAATTAGGCAGACTAAGAGAATCCAACACATTTGTTAATTAATTAATAAAGCAAGAGAAGTTGTTAATATCAAGTTTGGTCGGTGAAGGTTTTGACTGGAAAAGACAATTACCTATTTATTAAGCACAGTATGCAAAGAGCTAAATTGCAACAATGTTTTCTTTTCTTTGTTTTTTTTCCTCTTCCTTTTTCCTTTTGATAAAAAAAAGTCCCGAAAGGAAGAAGGAAACAATGGAGAAGGGCAGAGTAAAATTAATAAATAAATCAACAGCCAACTATATATGAATGCACATTTCAATAGTTAAATGTTGACGAATTACTATAGATTAGTAGAAAAAATAAAAGTAATATTAGTGGAAGAACATGACATGATGAGAGAGGGACGGGGGGTTGAAAGATAATAGCAACTTGCTCGTGTTTTTTCAAGCAACACGTTCATGAATGTGGATGCTTTTCACGAGTAGGCTCTTCCATAAGTGTGATTTTATATTTCTAAAAGTAGCGGCTAGCCGCCTTCAAGTAATTTTAATCTGACAGCTACCTACATTTGTTTCATACTTAGCCTTTTTGACCACTCCCATAAGCTTCAGACTCCACACCCAAATCAAAAAGTCTCTTTTACTCCCACATTCACACCATGCCAAACCCTCTCCTTTTTAAATAGATTATGAATGGTTAACTCTTTTTTTTTTTTTTTTGGGGTTACGGTTAGAGATATCGTAGACTTTTATCACTGCATTTTATTCACTAAAGTATTGCGCAATTAACGTTTACTTTTTTATTTTACGTTCAGTCTAGTCATTTGCAAACATCTTGACAATGATTTTCACCTTTTTCCCTACAAGGATTTGGTTTGATTTTCTATACACCTAATAAATATGTTCTTTTGACCTGGTTGTAGACTTGAGATCAGTTATCTGATGTAAGTCACTAGTTGGGGATTGATAGCAATTTATATATGCTTGAAGCCTTGAACTTATTTGCGGATATGACTTTTCTGTATAATTGAACTCTATTATGTCCGTCTAAAGAAGTTAGGACGATGGATATGACCAAGATCGAACTAATTAAGGACTAGTGCATGCCTGGCCCCAGCGAGGTAGCTAGTTCGGTAATATCCGAAGAAATGAGAATTTGGTACAAAATCATAGTAATAACTTAATTGTTAGCATAGAATAAGAATTTAACTCGTTAGAAATCAATGTATTATTGCATATCTTTAAATTTTTTAGTCAATAGATATAGGTATGAATGGAAGAGTATTATGTAATCCGCTTAAATGAATTAGAATTTTATGATATTGTTATGTAAGAGGATTAATATAGGTAGGAAAAAATAAAACTAATTCTTCTTTGATATCTAAATTGACAAATTTACAAAACCACAGAAATAAATGTTTAATTATGACTTACATAAAGAATGGTCAACTGAATTAGCAATATCTATAAGTTCTATTTAGTTCACAGTACCGTAAATATAATTTTTTTATATAATTTGTGTAATATCTATTATATCTTTGTATTTATTATTCTATCTATCAGATCATATTTTTAAAAATAAGAGTAAAATAGTCATTTTTTATTTCACCTATTCATATTTTATATTTTCTTTACCATTACATCATTTAACTAAATAGAACATTTAAGATTTCTCTCTTTCTCAGCCACTTTTCTTTTAGTTGAGATACTAATCTTTACCATTCTAGCTGCCCCTTATCTCATTTAAATCATGTTCACTTGCTAAAAAGAAATTGAATACAAAGGGAAAATAAATATTACTTAAAAACAAAGAGCAACAATGTTTCTTTTCATCTTCTTCAAGAAGAAGGAAGGCTTTTGCCCTTCTAATATTCTTTCTTTGAACTTGCTTCTTCAGCACGTAGCCTATCATTTAAAAAAAAAAAACAAAAGGAAAAGCCAGTCATAAACAAGGTTCTACTCCAATGTTTCTTTATGTTGTTAGGATATAAATGATCTATTTTAAGCTTTCACTTATCCAACTCACATAATATGAAATTTCTACAACCTCAATTATTTGAGTTACAGTCTAATTAAATGACATAATATTAACGTGAAAATAATAATATTATATAAGTCACAATTATCTAAACAATTTTTCATAAATATGATGGCACAACATATAGTGACAAAAGATGGTGTGAGAATAAAGGAAAAATTAGAATATGAACTTATAAATATATTTTTCTTAAAATAATTAAATTTGTAAATTTATTCATGAAATATAAGCTTTTTTTTTTCATTTCTCTCGAGAAAGAAAAACCAAGAATGGACAAAATATCTAGATTTGATGGGTACCTATAAAATTTACCCCCTTGTGTATAGGTATAAAGTTTTTTGTAGATATTTTGAGAGTCCAAATCTAGATAATATGATATTGACCCTGCATCAAACTCGCAGTATATATTGATTTATTTATCTATATTTATACACACACACACACACACATATATATATATATTACTCAAAATATAATATATTGTAAAAGAAATTTAAAAAAATCCAAATGAATTTTAAATTATATTAATAACTGTTGGAGACATTTTATTTTTGTTGTAATATTATATAAACAGATTCTATGTAATTGTGTCTCAACTTGAAGGGAAAAAAAGAAGACTTATTCATTTGGAAATTTGTTTGGATAAATGAACTTGGGTTTGGGATTTAAAGATTTGATAAGAATAAAAAAAATTTATCCACTAAATATGAGTTTAAATACTGTTAATATGATCATCCCCAGAGAAGGATATAAAAAAAACACGGAATTCCCCATTAAATCTAATTTGAGGCGCTTTTTAAATTTAGCAGCATCTAGAACCATGAGTTTTGCCATCATCGTCAACTCTCACTCCTATAGAGTTTAGAATTAAAACAAACACTTCAAATTAGTCTTTTCAAGCCATTCTTTACATAATCAGTTGCCATTCTTCTTTATGTTGTGTGTTCAGAATTTTTTATAAAAGGATATTCAATTATATATATATATATGTTACGTTGTTTGAATTTTAAATAAATACGTAACTAAGTTTTTTTAGGTATTTCAAGATCATTATTATATATAATTCTAATTCTAGGGCTCTGTGAATTTTCTTGCATTACTTTTTTCGCAGAAACAGGAACATTAGAACTTTGTATCATGACAAAGCTAGGTAAATTTAGAGAACTCTTGTTTTGGTATTGTTGTGAACTAAAAGTAATTCCTTTATCGATTGATTCCTTGTTTGGGGATAGAGACATTCCGTTTTTTTAATGCTTCTGCTTAGTTCAAAGTTCAAAGCAACCTTTAATATTTTTTAACATGAAAGCAATGCTGCAACACACTATGCATATAGGATTAGGTACAGCATAATAATAATGTTGAATATGACGTATGAATGACACGATAAGCTAGCAACAAAATTCTAGAAATATGGTAATAATTAGCTTTTGTAATACAACTGAGGAAAATTGCATATGATCATCTATGATGCACAGGTAATATGTTCAGTTGGTAGTAATATAATTCATATCGTTGGATGAGAACCCGTCCACTCACGAATTTTGGGACAAATCAATTAGATGCGTGTCAAGAATTTCTTGTCTTTGTGCGTGAAACCAAATAGACGTATAATGATCGTTATTTATTGCAACGATGATAAATAACAAATTAATCACTTCAATCCGTCAAATTAGTGTGAATATTAATTTCTTGGAAGCACTCAGTAAAAAATGTTCCCATATTTTATGGATGAGAATGAAAAATATTACGAAAAAAAATAATTTAGCGGCCTCCCCTTGAGCCACACAGGTCCTGATAATCAGTATATAGAATATTTGATTGCCATAATATAATTACTCCATTAACACAAAAGAATTAGCATTAAGAGAGAATATAATATCATGCCTTGTTGAGTTTGCCGCTGGGATCCCTATCTTTTAAATAGATCAACCAATCCTTATAGTAATATCAAAAATAAAAAATTGCTTCATCCATGGGGACAAGCAGCAAGCAAAAGATTAGTTATATTATACTATGAGATGGTCGGGAGCATATTTCTCTTTGGAATTTTTGGTCCTTTGCCGCTGGGATCCCTATCATTTTGTACAATATATGTCAAATAAGAAAGGATAACAATAAATATTTAAAGACTGTTGAGTTTTTTTTTCAACTATTTTATAAAATAACCACCGATTTTCTAAAAGTTCGTCAAAAGTACATACACGATTGTATAGCAAAAGTACCTTCAATTTTTCTTTTACTAGATACGCATTAATTATCTTCGAAAATGAGATGTAATGGAAAGCATGGTGTATTATATAGCCCAGTACTCTTACAGCTTGGATAATTTGAATATTCTGAAGCCATTTGGCATGAGGGTTCCTTTATCGAGGACATTGCAGGTCTAGTGTGGTTGTGGTTCAGCTTTTTGGTTGTTGCGTTATCTTTACTAAGGCAGGTTTGGGACCATCCTAATGTAGAGTTTGGGCTTTAGTAAGATGAGACTTTCAAAGGGGAAGACTATAGGGCATTGATTGGAAGTCTAATGAGATAGTGACTAATTCATGTTTACCACCCTATTCTCCTCCTCACCTCAGCATCTTCTTTCACATTTTGGTCCCTTGCATGTATTGATATGACTTTTTTCTTTTTTCTTGAAGAATAGAATACACCAACTTCTCTTAAGATGTAACTAAATTATATTTAATACCTTTTTTATTTTAAAAATTTTATTCAAATTTTTTAAAATTTGATATATATTACAAAAATGTTTTATATTATTTATGAAGTTAAATTTTTTTACATAATATATGTTTCTTGAAAAATACAAATACTTAGCTTTCTTTATTCATATATTAAAAATAAATTATATCCTCATTAAAAATCATCACATCTATGCATTACTTTAGCTAAACATTCTAATAAATAAATGGCATGCATGTATTGTATAGGCATAAACACAATAAATAATGAGGTAAGAAATTAACAATACTTTTGAAAAATAGAGAGAAGTGGAATGCTTTTATGCCCTATAAGAAATTCATTTTGCGCATAAAGTTATTTTCATTTACAAGATGTAAATAGTTAAAGAGATTTTTACAATATATATCAAATATCAGAGTAATTGAATGATATTTCTTAAAAAGAAATTAATCAAACTTGAGAAGAAGTTAATGTTAGTTATTCCTTTTTTTTTTTTCATAAGACATATATGTCTTATATGAGATAATTATGTTATTATAAGATAAGATATATTATAATTAGTAAATGTCTATCAATAAATAATCAATAGTTTTATCCACCTAACTAAACTAATATCTATTAATGCATTATATCTTTAGATTTTGGCAATTTGCTTCTTCTATTTGGAACTTTTCGCTGTATATAAGCAAGCATATGGCGCCACACAGAATGAAAGAGCTATAAGAACCTTTGATCATCATGTGGTCCATTCTACTCCATTTCTTTTTTTTAAACCTTGGATGTGCTGTTTCTGCGTCAATCAGAAACAAGAATACATATAGTCCAAGAATGAAAGAACTGAAAATTCACCAATCCTTTCTTTATTGTTTAGTTTGACAATAAAAAATATTTCTTATTAGTTAAATATTTTAATCATCTCGCCTGCAAAATATAACAAATCCAAGAGACTAGGTTCAAAATTTCCATGCAAAGATTTTTCAACGACACAAAAGAATACTATTAGCATATACTGCTTATGGCTGAAGCCTCGATTTTTCTCTCGAGCTTGAAACGATTTCCAGAAAAGTTTGAGGCAAAGTTTTATAACTCTTTTTTGGGATATTGTCAATTTAAAAGTTGTAAATCACAAATTCAATATTCATTGATCAGTTGTATTAAACCAACAACTGAATCAGATGGTGCTATAGTTATATATAAATATAGACATACAGATATATAGATATATGTATGTATGTATGTATGTATGTATGTACATATGTATGTATGTATGTATACTTAAAATTATATATATTATTGAAGAATTTATTATATACATAATTATAACTAAATAAATATAAAAGATAGAGATAACCATATAAATTATGTAATATTACAAAAAACAGAAGACTAACGTTAAATTTGAAAATGTTATGATGACTTTCAAAAAGTTATGTTGTAGGTGTTGTGAAAATGTTGTTATTTATATATGATAAAAATAATACGTGATAAAACCTTATAAATTGTGAAGTCCCACATCGGATGGTGCGGTCCTGGGAAGAGCCCATATAAGTGGGGGCGTAGCCCTCCCCACTAACGACGCGTTTTCCCACTGAACGGGGAAGGCTGGGTCGATGACCGTCGAACCCGGAAGGCAGGGAAGAACAAAACCCCTTGGGCCAGCGTGCCGCTCGGGGACAATATCGTTGGGGGCTCTGTGTGGTGTTTGGTATCAGAGCCGGCCGTTCGAGTGTGTAATCCGAGGACGGGTTGGCCCCAAAAGGGGGGTGGATTGTGAAGTCCCACATCGGATGGTGCGGTCCTGGGAAGAGCCCATATAAGTGGGGGCGTAGCCCTCCCCACTAACGACGCGTTTTCCCACTGAACGGGGAAGGCTGGGTCGATGACCCTCGAACCCGGAAGGCAGGGAAGAATAAAACCCCTTGGGCCAGCGTGCCGCTCGGGGACAATATCGTTGGGGGCTCTGTGTGGTGTTTGGTATCAGAGCCGGCCGTTCGAGTGTGCAACCCGAGGAAAAGGGGGGTGGATTGTGAAGTCCCACATCGGATGGTGCGGTCCTGGGAAGAGCCCATATAAGTGGGGGCGTAGCCCTCCCCACTAACGACGCGTTTTCCCACTGAACGGGGAAGGCTGGGTCGATGACCCTCGAACCCGGAAGGCAGGGAAGAACAAAAAATGCCGCTCGGGGACAATATCGTTGGGGGCTCTGTGTGGTGTTTGGTATCAGAGCCGGCCGTTCGAGTGTGCAACCCGAGGACGGGTTGGCCCCAAAAGGGGGGTGGATTGTGAAGTCCCACATCAGATGGTGCGGTCCTGGGAAGAGCCCATATAAGTGGGGGCGTAGCCCTCCCCACTAACGACAGCCCCCAACGATATTGTCCCCGAGCGGCACGCTGGCCCAAGGGGTTTTGTTCTTCCCTGCCTTCCGGGTTCGAGGGTCATCGACCCAGCCTTCCCCGTTCAGTGGGAAAACGCGTCGTTAGTGGGGAGGGCTACGCCCCCACTTATATGGGTTCTTCCCAGGATCGCACCATCCGATGTGGGACTTCACATAAAATTTATTTTTGAAAGAAGAATTGATAAATGCAGTGTTTGGTAATAATCTTTTAAGAAAAAATGTAAAAACCTCCTGTATACTTTAAATTACTTACAAATAGTTTATTGAACTTTAATTTAAAATTGAAAAATAAATCCATCTACTTTTACATTCCACGAAATATATAGGTTTTCTGTTTATTTTATCCTTATCGTTATAATTTTGTATATCGCTTCAAACTCTTTTACAATTGATGTGATAAGCTGCTATTTGTCTCTAATTAATGTCCACTTGTATAGTTCACGGAGTTATAGGAGAGTGTATGAAGTGACATACGAGATAATAGCATTTAAAAGTGAAATAGACAAAATGACTTATTTTATTCGCGTATAAAAGTTGAGGATGTAAGTGATCAAAATTTGAGGAGATTTTTACAATTTTTTCTTAATTTAAAAGTTGATGTAAATTGATAAGAAATGGACGAGACGAAATGAAAATGTGTTTGCTTTCTTATGTCTCTTACATGTAGTGCTATATATACACAATAACTCATGTGCCTCTTATCTGTAACAAACCAACTAATTGGTTAACACAATAACAAACTCATAACAAAAGCATGTGTATAATTATTTACTCTAACATTTCCCTTGAACTTGAAGTACCCTTTCCTTTGTCTCCCCCTTGCAAACTCGAGGTAGTAAAGGGCAAAACTTGAATTATGTTCTTCAAGACTTGAAATTGAAGAGAATATAGGGATTTAGTAAAAATATCTGCTACTTGAATAGAGGATGGAATATGTGTGATAGAGACTTCTTTGGACAAAACACGCTCTCGAACAAAATGTAAATCAAGCTCAAAATGCTTAAACTTGGAATGCAAAATAGGATTGGCACTCATTAGAACAGTGCTGAGGTTATTACATAAAAGCTATGGTACCTAAGTGGAAGAACAACGAAGTTCAATGAGTAGAGACTTAACCCATAAAACCTTTGCAAGAGCATTTGCCAAGCTATGGTATTCAATTTTAGAAGAGGACTGAGAAACAATAGCTTGTTTCTTGGACCCTCGGGAAACCAAGTTGCAACCGAAATAGACACTAAATCCCGAAGTACTATATCTATCATTAAGATTGGACCCCCAATTAGCATCAGCAAAGGCAACAACATTAAAGTTAGAAGAAGGTTTAAGAAGTAACTCATGTGAGGCTGTGCCACTAAGATATCGAAGAATACATTTTACAGCTTTCTAGTGAGACATGAGAGGAGATTGCATGAATTGGTAGACTTTGTTAACAACAAAAGAGATTTCTGGTTCAGTAATAATGGCATACTGAAGAGCACCCATAATAAAATGATACAAATGAGGATTTGCCATTAAATCATTACCATGTTTAGACAATTTTAAATTGGAAATCATAGGCATGGGAAGACCTTTGGAAGATTGTATTTTGGCTCTGACAAGTAACTTATGAATATACTTCTGCTTACTAAGATGCAAACTACCATCTTCGAGAGTTTGAGCTTAAGTTCTAAGGAAATAGTGCAAGGAGCCCAAGTCTTTCAAGGAGAACTCATGATGAAGTTGGGCAACTAAAGTATCAAGGACAGAAGTCGAACTTGTTGTGATAAGAATGTTATCAACATATATAAGTAGGAACGTGGTGTGTTGAAGAGTGATTTGAAGGAAAAGAGATTGATCACACTTATGGTGATAAAAGTCAAGTCAAGGTAGAAGCTAATCGATCATACCAAGCTCGAGGAGTTTGTTTCAAGCCATAAAGAGCCTTATGAAACTTACACACTAATTGTTTATTGGGATGCTCAAATCTAAACGGTTGTTGCATATAAACTTCTTCATTCAAAAGTTTTTTGAGAAATGTATTATTAACATCCAACTGATGGAGAGGCCACTGTTTGGAGAGAGCTAAAGTAGATATAATGCAAATGGTGGGGGTTTAACCACTGTATTGAAGGTTTCATGGAAATTGAAACCCTCTTATTGGTGAAAGTCCTTCATAACTAGGGGGCCTTACATTGTTGGAACTTGCCATCCGAGTTTTGCTTAACCTTAAACACCCATTTACAGCCTATGACATGCCTATAAGGTGGTAGAGTAACAAGGGACCAAGTGTTATTTCATTGTAAAGCAGTAAACTCATCCTGCATGGCAATTTTCCATTGAGGCACCTGTAGAGCATCAGCTGCAGAAGCTAGTTTAGACAAGGTTAGAAAAGTCTTAGTTTTAAAGATGCCATCCTTGGCACGAGCAACCATGTGATGAGTATTAGAAGGCCTCGAATGAGGACGACCATCTTCAGATTGAACAACATCAGTAGTATCCAAAGTGAGCTGCGAAAGAGAAAGTGGAGATGTATTAGTAGTACCTGTGAAAACTTCATCAACAGAACAAGAATTAGTGTGCAGAGGAGAAGAAATAGAGAGAGGTAAAGAAGAACATGAGTCATTCCCAAGAAGAAGAGGAGGAAGGGCTGAAGGAAAGAATTAAGAAGAAGAAACTAAAGATGAAAAGGAAGAAAAAGCACGGGTAGCATATGGAAAGAAATGTTCATTGAAAATCACATCTTTAGAGATAAAAAGTTTGCCAATTGGAGCAAGACACTTGTATCCCTTATGAGAGTCAATGTAGCCTAAAAATATACATCCACATGATCGAAAATCCAATTTACTATTGTTGTAGGGTCTAGTTAGAGGGTAGCAGGCACACTTGAAAGTTTTAAGAAATGCATAGTCAGGCTTGGTGTGATAACGAATCTCAAATAGGGAATAATGGGACAAAATAGGTGTAGGTAACTAATTTATAAAGTAAGTGGTGGTATGCAAATCACTATCTTAGTGAGAAAATAGCAAAGATAAGTGAGCTAAGAAAGCGAGACTATTGTCAACTATATGGCGATGCTTACGTTCGGCAACACTATTTTTATAATGTGCACAAGGACAATTGGTACAATGAGAAATGCCATACTATTTTAATAAGGTGGTAAAAGGTCGAAACTCACCTCTAGTAAGATTGTACCGCCTTTATTATGTGATTTAATTAGAGTTCAACATGAGTTTTGAATTGGGTGAAAGTATGGAGTGTATTAGATTTGTTTCTTAAAAACTAAATCCAAGTAAACTTTGAAAATGTATCAACAAAATGAATGTAATAGGAGAACCCTTGGGAAGATTTTATTGGAGAAGGGGCTCATAAGTCTATGTGTATTAATTCATGGGGATAGTGATATTGTGTATTGAACAAAGAAGAAGGCAACTTATGTGCTTTCCCATAACAGCAAGCTTTGCAAAAATTAGTAGCACTTTTATTAAGAACAAAAATATTACAACCTTTTAGAACTTGCATTACAATTTTGGAAGCAGGGTACCCTAAATGTGTGTGCCACAATTGAAATTTGGAAAAAGGAATAACAATTGGAAGAGGAGAGGTAGAATAATGTATTTCAAATAAACATGCTATGGGTGGATGTTTTAAACTTGGTTTTGTAGAGGTTGTTGGAGCCGAGTGAAGAAATAATAGATTATCAAAGGTATTAAAACCATTTTTAAGTGTCCTTTACAAAAGGATTTTGTGGGAACCCTATTGTTTCATAAAACAAAAGAATGGATGAAATTCAAAATATACATTATTGTTTTGAGCAAATTTGGCAACACTAAGTAAATTTTAAAAAATTAAAGGAACATGCAGAAGGTTATTTAAGTGAAGAATAGAAGAAGACTAAAATGGAGAAGTAACATGTGAATGACCAACATTCTTAATTACCAAACTTGTGCCATTAGTTATTTGAACATTCTCATGACTAATGTAAGGCTCCTTGTATGTTAGATTGTTGGCATTGGGAGTGAGATGATGACTTGCATCAGAATCAAGGTACCATGATGAGTCAAGTAAACGACCACATTGCTGTTGTTGATAAGGGCCATATGTTGCAAGATTTTCCTAAGGACGGGAGTGATTAACATTTGGTCATGAGATAGTAAAGAAACCTTGGTGCCCTTGAAAGTTGAGAGGATCGGGATAATGTTGGTCAAATCGATGAAAGCATTGTCAGGCCTGATGACCATGCTTACCACACACTTGACAAATTACTCTACAACTTTGATGACCATGACCACTTCTGCCTCTAAATCCATGACCTCTAGCAAACCATCACCCTTGATAAGGTGAATTAAACTGAACTCCTCCACGAGTAAAGTTGCATCCACCTAAGAATTATGTTCTACCACCAGGTGCTTGTGCAAGATTAGCAGAAGGAAGATCAAGTGGCTTTCTAGTCTTTTCAAGTTTACTTTCTTGTGCTAGAAGAAGAGAATCAATGTCAACAACACTATATGGATTCAATTTAAAAGGTATTGTGAACACCATATTTTGTCTGGATAAACTTCAAGAATAATAACAAAATCAAAGAAGAAAAAATATGAAAAATGAAAAAAAAGGAAAAGTTACTAAAAAAAAAGGGGTATTAAACATTTTTCTTCTTAAATTCCTAAAGCCCAAATAACTCAAAAAAAAAAAAAAAAGAAGGAATAGAAAGAAAAAAAAGAAAACCAAAAATTCAAAAGCAAGTAAAAAAAGAAAATATAAAAACCAAATAAAAAAAATAAAAATAAAAATTCAAGAAATGAAAAAAAAAAGAATAAAAAAAAGAGAAGGGAAAAATTGAAAATCAAATTAAGAAATATGAAGTCAGAAAAAAATGAAAATACAAAAAAAAAAAAAAAAAACAAAATGAAGAATAATAATAATCAAAAGGAAAACATCAAAAAAGAAAAAAATCAAAAGAAAATAAAGAAAGAGAAACTTAAAAAAAAAAAAGATGCAGGCCTAAGTTCTGAAGCCCAAAGTCATTCCTCCCTCTTTTGCATCGGGCCATCGGGCCATGGGCCAGTATCCAGCCTGTTCAATCCTACCCGTTTCCTTCATCCGCTTTTCTCTTCATCCACATTCGGCGAAGGCAGAAAACGACCCCACACACACACACAACTCTAGCAGCGAGACACACACACAGATGCACAGAGCATTAAAACGCGAAAATGGAATAAAGAGGGAAACACGGATCGAGGAAGAGGGAGGGGGCGAAAAAGAGCTCCTGATTCAAATTGGGACAGGGGAGATTAAAAGGAGGAGGAGATTCGAGAGAAGAAGGAGATGCCTTCTGATTTGAGGAGAACATGAGGAGAAGAGCGAGAGACCCCGAGACTGGAATACGAAAGGCGAGGGATTGGGGGATTTTCGGGGAAGAGAGATTTGAAAAAACAGAGAGAGCAAAAAATCGAGAAGGACTCGGAGACAAGAAAACAGAGAAAGCAAGAGGGAATCCAAAAAGAGGAGAGAACAGAACCAATGAGAGAGAAGGGGAAAGGAATTTTTTTGATTTGAGACTCGAGAGGCAGAGAGCGAAAAATTCAAGAGAGATCAAGAGAGTGAGAGAGGTTTTAAGGAGGAGAGGTTACTGGAATTAAAGGGGAAGGGAGGAGAATAGAGAGAACAAAACGGAAAAAGAGCTTACTGGAGACACGAGAACGATAGACAAGACAGAGACTGAGGAGGAAAACGCTTGGAGAAGGTTTGAGAGGTATTTTCGAATAGGAGACTCCTTGTTATCAGATTTTGGAAGGTATATTCTTATCACGTTTTTCTTATTTCTAACTTTTTGAATGTAAGCCATGGAGTAATATGTGGGTCATTCCCTGGCATAGAAATGATTTTGAGGATGAAATTTGAGTTTTGATGTTCTATGATGATATGAATCAATTGGTTGACATTAAAATGTTTACTGGATTTAATGTTTGAATTGGATTATTGTCATAATCTCCTTATTGGCCCCTTTAATGCTCTGCTCGCCGTGGCCATTGTTCTCCTGTCACATGTTTTTCGTTACCTATCCATTTCCTTTTATGGTTCATCCTGCATTATGTATACTTGAAAATCCATTGAGAATTGGTTTGATTGGACTGTGGATAAAACATGGATGTGCTTCATTGAATGAGGTTCATAGTTCCATTTAAGGATGTCCCAAAAGTTCTACATATTCATCTTCGTCTAGTACCTTATGACTGAAACTTGGCTATTTTTTATTTGAGGGAGGAGTTAAAAATTTTGAGTGTTTAATACTGGATGTGTTAGTTTTATGCGGTTTAAGGAATTGTTGACAACTTCCACTTATTCGGTTAATTTGAGCATTATTGGTCAGTGAAATTTGGATCGTGTTTTGTTCACAAAGTTAATTCGGTTCCTTGCTTGGCTATTTTAAAATGTGTGCTGTTGCCTGACTCAATCTTGTGACCACTCTTGAAATTTCTGTCTCAATGGTTTTCCTTGACACAACTTTAAGCTGAGTTACTGATTTAGAACTCCATATGGATTCTATTTAGCGGGTACTTACTGCTCCAGTAATATTGAGCGTGATTATAGTTTGGTTCTTAGCTTGAGATTGTGAGGAACATCCTGTCCAGAGTTTACATGTTGCCTTAATGATTGGTGAGCGTGAATTGAGCTTAATTTTTGGTCTGGAAATGGGCATAAATTCTGCTAAAATTTGCTGGTTCATCCCTAATGTTGTGAGCTTAATCCTAACTTTGTTTTAATTCTATTTCATTTTTATTTTTTATTTTTTTGCTACACCAAGTCTGTTTGAACTCCTTGTTGTAACTTTGATGTCATTAGCATGATCCAATCCTTGTATTGAGCATAATTTAAAGCAGGAACTCTACTCATACGTTCTGCTGTGTTATAGATGTGGTTTACCGTGGCTATTAATTTAACTCATGACAAGTCATGGGATGATAAACAGGCTGACCTTGCGTGTTAGTTTATGGATGCTATGCTGCTTCATGAGTGAATAATATTTCATAGAAACTAATGCACATTTTGCTTTCTCTATGAAAGGCCCATGGCTTGGGAGCTCATAACTTGGTGATACGTCAGGGAAGATGCAACGAGGGACTTCAACGGATGAGCAAGGAAGAAATTTTATTTTATTTTTATCCATGAACTATAAATGATATATGTAGTGTACCGATGTACAATGGCACACACGCAATCATCAATTATTGTGGGTCTGTAAGATATATTATTTTTATTTTATTTTATTTTATTTTTTTAGAATTGCCATGTGAGATCTTGTATCTCCTCAGACGTTCAAGGGTCATCCGGAGTTGTGTGTGACAATAAGTCTCCTCAGATACCTGGTTGGGTCATCAAATGTTTTGGCATAAATTTTAAGCTTCAATAATTAACGTAAAAAAAAAAAAGAAGAAGAAGGAGAGTTTCAAAACAAAATAAATAATTTTTTTTAGAAAAGTAAAGTGTGCCTCTGTTCAAAAAAGAGAGAGTTCAAGTATTAATAAAAAATATACAATTTTGAGAAAATCAAATAAACTTTTTCTTTTCAAAATAAAAAACAAAACCAAAACAAAACAAAAAAAAATCAAAATGATTAATTTCCTTCTTAAACTTATGAATTCTTCTCAAATTTTCTGTTGAACAAAAATTTGAAATTTAAAAATATGCTTCATAAAAAAAAGTAAATAAAAAAACAAAAAATATTGTTCCTAAGAAAGTAAATAAACAAAGTAGAAAAATAAAAGATAAAAATTCAAAAAATAAGCAAATCAATAATTTAAAAAAAAATTTTTTTTGAAGACTAAAAAATTAAAGATTAACCAAATTTTTTTTTTAAAAAAAGTAAAGAAGTAGGATTAATTTAGTTTTTGCAAATTAAATCACTTCCAAAGTTATTTGCGAAAACTCAAAAATAATTTTACTTGTTTTCACTCATCACTTAAGACAAAAAGAAAAAAACAAAAAATGATGAAAAGGAAAAATTGAAAATACAAGAAAAGTAAAATTAAATTCACCTTTAACAAATTAAAACATATCAATCAATTTGTAAATTCGTTTTATCTGTTAAGGGGGGAAGTAATTTTTATTTTCTTTGACTTTAAAAAAAAAAAAGCTTAGTCATTAAAAAAATTAAAAAAAAAACAAAAACAAAATAAAACAAAACAACAAACAAACAAATAAAAATAAAAACTGATAAAAAACAGATAAAAAAAGCCCTAAAAAATCTTAAAAAAAAAAACAAACAAGCAAACACAGTCTCTGTTCGAATTACGTAGACTTTGATCCCTCCGAAAGGTACATAGTCCCTGAGCTCTTATCCTAGGTCAAGTCTGCCCTTGTAAATAAAATTTTCTTTTCAATTTTTTTTCTTTTTATTTTGTTTTTCTAAATTTCTTTCTTTCTTTTTTTACTTTCAATTTTATTTCCTTCATTTTTATTTCTTATTTTGCATGTGATTTGTTAGGAGAATTAAAATAGACTAAAGGTCATAGTAATTTTACATAACTTACTTAAGGTAACTATTCTTAGTAACGGGTGTAGTGGGGTGCCTAACACCTCCTCCACTCACAATCAACTCCCGAATCTATTTTCTGGTTCGTAGATCATTTTTTTTATTTTTCAAATAAAAAGGCTTTTCTAAAGTTTTACCTTTTAAAAAATAAAATTTTGGTGACGACTCTACTACTTTTAATTTTAATTTCAATTTGGCGCCACGCGTCTTATTTTCGAGTGCGACAGGTACTGATGTAACAAATGAGTCACATTCATCAGGTAAGCCTTCAAAAATAGCATCAATATGATCACTAATAGACATAGGATGTCCTACAGAGATTAGAGCATCAATTACGAATTTAATTTTGAGCAAATATTTTGTAATAGTTAGATTTCCTTTCTTTGTGTCTCGTAGTTGTGTTTATACTGTTTGATTTTGACTTTGGTATGCGTTGAGAAGAACAAGGTAACATGATTCCAAATTTGTGAAGAGGTTTGACAACTTACCACTCGGGTGAGCATCATTTCAGACATGAAAGAGAGAAGCCATGACATTAATAACTGATCTTGTTCAAACCACATAATAAATTCTATATTTGCTTTTCTTGCTATTTGATCAACTTTTGTAACAAATCTCGGTGGTTTTGGTGGTTCTACTTCAATGAAATGCTACAGATCATAGCCTTAAATTGCTGCATCAATTTGCTACTTCCACAAAAGATAGTTTTCATCTTTCAACTTTACAAGAATGGCATAGGTGAAAGTGACAACATCAGTTTTTATAGAAGGCACAAAAGGGTCAAGCAAGAGCTTTGATACCATGATAAGAAATGAACAAGATGAAATGAAAATACATATACATTCTTATATTATTACGTCTCTTACATGCAGTGTTGTATATACATAGTAACTCAAGTGCCTCTCATCTATATCTGACCAACTAACTAGTTAACACAATAACAAACTCATAATAGAAGCATACAGGTGTACAATTGTTTATTCTAACATAAATGTATAAGCTAACAATATAATTAATAAGTATGAACAAGACTTAGATAAAGAGACATTGGCTATTAGGATATCTAATCAAAATATAACATATAGATAAAGTTTTTAAAATGACTTAATCTCTTAATGTTGTGTTGTACAAAATTTTCACTTGTCATTTTTTATTAGAAAATTTAATAACAAAAACCTACAAATTGCAGTTAAGTTTTCTTCCAATAGCTAGTATATGCAAGACTTTTTTTGGGTTTCGTGTTATACCATAAAAATCTGACAACCTTTATGTCAATTATATATTAAACTAATAACATAGGAAAAGCTAAGGACTCATCAAATTAGTAATTATAGAATTACTAAAAAATCAAATTAAAAGAATATATTTCATGATACAAATTGAAGAAATATGTGTTGTGCTTTCTGGTAATTAATTGTGAAAAAATGAATGGTAGCTTATGTTTTGTCAAACTAATGAAAACATTAGAAGAGGATAATAATATAAACCTAATAAATATGTTTACAATAAAAATATAATTATAAATTCATTAAAATAGATAGTCCTTTTTAAAAATATTAAATTTACAATAGTTACAGATGCTGTTAAATGCATTTCCTAGTGTTTTCCAAAGCTGTTATAACTTCTAAAAAGTACAAGAAGAAGTACCATACAAAAATTTTAACCCAACATAAATTTACAATTTTATGTTTAAAAAACAAGAAAAATAAAAATCACAGGCCTCAATAGATAATAATACAAAAAATAATTTTATATACTTATAAACTCAAACTTAAGATTATTTCAATCACTTTATTATAAAAAAGTACTAAAACTATTTCAGAGTTATAAAAAAATAATAAATTGTGAGCACCAAACAAACCGTATAAATCTAAAATTGTTTCCTGAAAATTAATTTGTTTGATTTTTATCAGATCGATCTGAACAAACCATATAAAAACGAATCCATTATTCTATCTTATCTATTGCTCTCAGCAGGCGATGTTCTGATAACATCTGTATGGTGTAATTGCTGTTGAATTCCAAAGGATATGCCGCCATTAAACTGTTGCACCGCCTTTAATTAGGAATGCGATCTATTCATCGAACACTTCTAACCCAAGTTTCTGGTCGCTGTTCTTCATGCTTTCCAACAATAATTGTTGTTACTTCTCATTGTCCATTTTGCTTTGGACGAAAAAAAACAAAATGACCATTTTACTTCTCCACCAGTGACACCGTCTTTGCTTACTCTACTATTAAGTTGAGGCTTCCGATAGGCAAGGTTATTGTGCTTAACTCGTTCTGTTGAACCCCCAAAAAAAAAATGAAAATTACGTCAAAACTATATATAAAAAAAAAGGTGAAAGTTTTCTTGAAGCAAGAATAATGGTTCATCTATAGCACTTTCGAAGGATTACGTGCAAAACTATTGCATTTTTCCGACAAATTTTCTCACGACTGGTGCGAATCAACTAATTTTTCCATTAAGCTTGCGACAAATTTTTTGTAAATTTGTAGTCATGCATGAGCCTTTAACTGGATGAAGAGGCGAACTATGATAGTAAGATACTGATCCATTCATTATTACTCTTAATACTCAAATGACGAAGGTACGTAACTTAAATTTTTTTTTTTTGGCTTTTTATAATTTATTTCTTTATCTTAATTTAATTTTTTAACTGTACTTCTAGATTCAATTTAATTCTTTAACTTTCAATTTACACCATCTTCATCTATCCACACTTAACGGATGACTTTAATTGGGCTTCCACAACATTCGATGTAGAGAAATAGTGCCGTTAAAGTGTCCATGTAGTCTCAAAGTGGTGCCTAGGCCTTAAACCTTTTTCAGAATTTCAAAAATCGTCCATCAAATTGAAACCTGTATCGTTTTAATGAAAGTACACTAAAACCGATAAAAAATAGAATGGAGCAACTTGATGACCATGAAGAAAACATCCAAGATAACAAAATGATTCTGTGTTTGAAGCGGATGGAACGGGTGCTTTGGTCTTTTCTGATCTTTCTTAAATGTTAAAGAATTAATATTAGTCTTCTTTTAGAATATCAGAGTAAGCAGTGTACCGTACGTACTGTTTTCATGCGTTTATTTTATAATTTATTTTCGATAATTATGGTTTAGTTTCATACTTTTACACAGATGCCAACTTTTTTTTTAAGCATAATTATATAATATTTATTATATTTTTATAATTATTATTTTAATTATTAAATTATTTTTTTAATAATAATTTTTTATTTTATTCACTTCCAACTATTCATATTTTATATTCTCTCATCTTTTATAACATCATATCAAATATATCTTTAATAAAACATTAAGAGTTTTATATATATTTGAGGAACCATTGTCAAAATATCAATAAAAAAAAGGAGACTATTTTGAAATATTAAAGAAAGTTTAGAAACTATTTTACAGGTATACAAGCACCCTCACGATAGTGTTTATCTACCTAAGATGCCATATAGATAGGCACCATTGAGGGCATTTCTTAAATATTCTTATAGATGTGATGCAGAAGAACAAATGTTGCACTAATTGAAAGTTAATGGACTAAATTGAATCCAAAAAAGGTTAAAGAATTAAATTGAAATAAATAAATAAGTTAAGAGGGACTAAAATATTAATTTTTTTTAACTATAATAAGGGGTTCTTGTTGGAGCTGAATCCTTCTTCCGAGTAATATTATGCACTCTTTCTCATCATTTTGACGCATATAAATTTTCATTTCCAACTTATTTTTCAAAATACACGGGATGATGACGAGATAAAATACTATCCTTTCACACCAAATGAGTTAACTTTCTTCGATAATATAAATGCGTTGAATTAAAGAGTTATGAGACTTCCTTCGCCTTGTTTATAATTACATTAAAACAATTGTCGTCTAAGGATTTCTTTGTTCATCATTTAACTAGGTGTCAATACTTACTTACAATGCATTTAGACATATTATTACAAAAGTTCTTTATTCAAACATTACCTAACAGTTATATATTTATTGCAGCAACTAAACATTCTAGAAGAATACTTGATGGGGCATTTTGGTGTGAACGAACACACACACACACACACACACATATATATGTATAATCAATATGTGGTAAAAGCTCATTCACGAGTGAATATATTAGGTCATGCATCAATCATAGCTGGATCATACTAGAAACCAAGCCTGGCGATATAATCTTCAATACCCTACTGATAGACATAGTTGGAAAAGGTGGTTAATTATATCATCTTCTCACACACACTGCAAAAAGAAATGACCCAAAAAAACAAAAAAAAAACTGGGCCAAACATGTGGATGGATCCCCTGTTGGAAAAGTTTGAGGTCGATATCATTACTCAAAGTTCTAAAATTTTAAGAAATTAAATGCGGGATTGTAATCT
Source organism: Erythrophleum fordii (assembly GCA_032878935.1). NCBI lineage: Eukaryota > Viridiplantae > Streptophyta > Magnoliopsida > Fabales > Fabaceae > Erythrophleum > Erythrophleum fordii. Next base: position 19,753,959 of record JAVQMF010000045.1, read on the forward strand.
TCCTCTTTCTTTACACATACACCTAAATGCCACCAATCTAGTCTACTTTGAATGGGAATTCTTCCAAAGGAGAAGACCCATAATTTTATTTTCCTTCAGCACCATCAAATCAGGTATCCCAATATACCATGATTTAAGCAACTTTAGTAGATCTTGAAGTCTCTCTATATCTTTTGGCACATAATTACCTTTAACATTAAAGAATGGTTTAAGTTACAGTCAATACTTATTTAAGGGCAAAACCAGCACAATCATGGGTTAAACCAATTAAACAATGTCCTAACAAATCAAATATGATACTATAAACAGTAAGGAGGCCACGTGTTGACTAAGTGACTCATCCTTGACAAATTCATGTTCCCCATTACTACCTTAATTGGAATCTTATCCTTTAAACAATTAAGTGGTTAACTGCTTTGAGCCGTTTTTAAAGCACATTACACTGCTAAGGTTGGCAAAAAACAAAACTAAAGCTGGCTTGGCAAATATAATAATCTCATTAAGATATGTATGCGATCTAAAGGCATGGAATTGAGGATTGAGTTAATGAACCACCTGTGGAATGATCATTGGAACATAGGCCACTTTCAAGGGAACAGCTACAACCCACTCCATCTTTTGTTATTTTCATCAAGATTATGTTTGTCCTTAAATTTTTCTTTTGTTGTTTATATGACATTTCACTTGAATATTTTGTACTTAAATTACGACCTTCGTATGGCAACTCAAGATTTTGCTTGACCCACTTAGTGCATGTTTGGAAAAATTTTTTCATCCTTCAAATTACGTTTTGTACAAAGCAACAATATGTTGTTTCTGCAAAACAATGATCAGCAAATGTGATTTTAACCTCTCCAAACGCATATCCAAACACACCATTATTCTGATTAGGAAGATAACATTGAAGCTGTCAAGCACCAATTTTTACCCTTGGGTCTTCAACAAAAGAATGGATGGATGGTTATATATTAATTGCTGACATCATAGTACGTAAACAATTCAATGGAAAATTGAATTCAAAGTTGTTAATGATCAATACCAATCAGTCAATTGTAGGGATGAGCCACCGCAAGAGTGTGCGTGTGTATATATATATAAGTAAGAGATCGAACAAAGTGTGTCACAGAATTCGGAGATAAAAACATATATAGGATCAATTGAGTTGAAAGTGAAAAAGTATGATAGCTACGATGATGGGTTCGGAGAAAGGGTGGAAGAAAGGGCCTTGGACTCTTGAAGAGGATAAGTTGCTTAGTGAATATGTGAACTTGCATGGAGAGGGAAGGTGGAGTTCGGTGGCCAAGTTTACAGGTAATGTATATTTTAATTCTTACATTTATTACTTCTTTTTTTCAAATTATACACCTTCTTAAAACCTAGGTTGAAAAATGGGAATGCATGTGAAAAAGAATAGGAATATATAGCGAGATTTTGATAATTTCAATATTGATGTGGGAGTGAGTTCAGTTGACACATATTTCTCTTTACCAATTATACCGTTAAAAGAGTGAAAGAAAGTAAAGTGATTGGTTTTTAATTTGAGAAAAATAATATATACCATGGATTAGCTGATGTTGAATTAGTTGGGTTTCAGGGTTAAATAGGAGTGGGAAAAGTTGCAGGCTGAGATGGGTGAACTATTTGAAGCCAGGGCTGAAGAAAGGCCAATTCACACCTCAAGAAGAAGGCATTATCTTTGAACTCCATGCTCGGCTGGGTAACAAGTAATTAATTATACCAGTATTAATCCTTCATATCTCTCTATTTCAGTACTCTTTCTCGCTTCTTATTCAATTAATGCATATATATATATACATATACGGTAATTATTGAACACAGGTGGTCTACAATAGCAAAATATTTGCCGGGTAGAACAGACAATGAGATAAAGAACTACTGGAGAACCCACTTCAAGAAGAGAGACAAATCCTTTCATAATAATAAGAAGCAAGCAAAGAGAAGATCAAAGATTCCAAAACAGATGAAACAAGAAGGGCAGCAACAACAACAACCTCAACAATATGATGTGAAAAGCAGCATCTCGACTCCTGCAGAGTTAAATAATCAAACAAATCTTTCTGGAACTGTACTACAAGACAACAACCACCCAGTTACCAACATGGAAGACCAATATAATTCCTTGCCTTTCATGTATCAAGAGTACTTTCCATCCCCGTGGCCAGAAAGTACAGCAGAAGAAGATGAAGGCTTGTGGGTTCCGTTATGGAACCTTGACGAAACACAAGGTCACGGAGATCATGTAAACCGGTTCAGCAAATTTACCATGCAAAACCATGATACAACTTCTTGTTTCGATGATATTTTCAATAGCCTCTGCTTTGCAAAATACATGTTCGGCTGAACTAGCTAGACAAATATGTCTTGTGATTGCAGCTATATTATTAAGTCAAAATTTGTTTTTCTGCACTTGTAAAATTGTTAATTAGTGTACTTATAAGTAGTGTTTATTGTGTTCATATTCGTTGGCCAAATCTTCATACATATATATGTTGTCTCGTTCTTACTCTTCAGATCACATATAGTTGAGTTGACTATATTTTTGTAAAAAGTATCAAACATTGACGGATACATTAAACAGTATTTTTTGCGTCAAGTATGTCAGATATTCGTGTGGTCTTCCTCGCGCTTCTTGCCCCCGGGTGACTGGTTAAGGACGGTGATCCTTCCTCCAAAGAAGGGTATTGATAGAGCTATATTTTTTAACCAGGTTCTATTTAACCATCAAAGTCTGGCTATTAAGTTGTGATGCCTAGAAGAATAATACATGCTGCTGAGTTTAGTTAACTATAATATTAAGGAGGTGAAATTTTGCCCTCTTTTTTTTTTTTTAAATCTTTATATTGCTTAGAATTCGCAATCCAATAGCAACGGATACAGGGAATTGTAATTGCAAACCAACCCAGCGTATAGAGTATAGAAGTGGATATTCTATTTACTATTTATGGGGGAAAAAACCGGAGAAACTTTCCAGTTTGCTGGCAAACTGAATCCTCCCATTATGACAGAAGCTGTCTTATTTTACTTTTTCATTTTTCAAAGTTATAATTTCTTTCTTTGACAAATGGGCCCTTCAGTTTGTGCGCCAATTGAAGACAAGATGTGCTTAAAAAGAAGAAAAAAAAAAACCATCGGAAAACATTATGGGCCTGCTTAATTATATTTTTGTTTTAGTGATTTTAAAATAGATATTTTTTAGAATAAATTTTGAGAACAAAAAAATTAAAAAAATTTGTTTGAATCACTATTTTAAAAAATAATAATAATTTTTTTTATTTCAAAACAAAAGTTACAAAACATTTAAAAAATATTTTAATTTTTTTGTTTCAGAAAACAAAATTCTATTTTTTTGTTTTACAAAATATTTAATTAAAAATATATTATTAAACAAGTTTTTTTATTTTTAAAAATAATAAATTATTTTAAAAATAAGGAATCAAATAGGCCTACGTAACTTGTTCCATCTCACTGCTTTGCTTTGCTGACGAATTATCACAAGGAAAATTTGGAAAGTTATCGGGGTATATTCGTCATTTCGTTGGCCTTGTCCCATTTAATGGTTGACTTATGAGTAAAGTGAGATCCAAAGAGCCTAAAATTCTTTGAACTTCTTTTTAATAAAAGATTCGATTTATAAAAATATGATAGAAATAAATTTTTATTAAAAAAACATAAAGATAGCACAAGCAGTGGAGCAAAGTATACATAATCCTCACACAGTATAATCAAGTTTTTAAGACAAATTATAAAAAAGTGTGTTATATATGTGTTTTTCTAGCCTAAAATTTTTAAAGTAAATTTCATAAACTTTTATTAAATTTTGTTAATATTATACAGACTTCTCTTTTATTTTTTTTAAAATATATAAAAAAAATTTTAAAACAAAAAATTACTTTATATTTTAGTTTAATTTTAAATTTTGTAATCAAAATACTCTAGATTTAAATTTTTTCTGTTTTAAAAAATATGTATTTAAATTAATTAAAAATATTTTAGTTAAAAAATTTAAAATTAAACTAAAATATAAAGTAATTTTTTTAAAAAAATTATATATATTTTTAAATAAATAAGAAATGTATGTAATTTCAACAAAATTCAAAAGAGATCTATATAATCTATTTAAACCTTGTGTGTGTGTGTGTGTGTGTGTGTGTGTGTGAGAGAGAGAGAGAGAGAGAGAGAGAGAGAGAGAGAGAGAGAGAGAGAGGATGTTAATATATACATTTTTTAATTTTCATCACTTAATAGTTTAATTTTCAATTTGTCCATGATATTAAAATTTTATGATTTTTAATTTATGAAAATAGAAAGGAGGGGGGGGGGGGGGGAAGGGTATAGAACATAATTATATAAGCTGGGAAAAAAAGGACTGTGGTAGGAATGTTCTTCGAAAATAAACGAAATTATACTTGTTAATTATGTGTCGTCCCTCCATTTATCGTCTAAAAACCGATGCGTCATTTATTCCGTCCACGAGTCTCTGGTGAAGATCCATGGGCCATATGACAATAGAGTTCATTTTGCAAAACGGAAGATCAAGCTCAAGCCAATTTAGAGTCCATTAATGGAAAGCCCAAATGACAAAAATCCCACAATATGGCCCATGCAGGTCTCGAACCCTGCGACCTTCGCGTTATTAGCACGACGCTCTAACCAACTGAGCTAATAGGCCATTAACACTAACCTGGCATGACAAAATAATATAATGGAAAGAATTGAAATGCCACTCAAGCTGAAGATAGCCAGGGAAATACCACTCAAGCTGAAGACCGTCAGGCTAAAAGATGGATAACATTACAGCAAGTGAACTTGCAGGATTTGGGGTGGGTACTCTGCTCCTTTGTGCCACCATCGCCGCCCCCAAAATCGATGCATTCTTCTCTGCCTCTCAGCGCAGGTAAATGAGTTCATAGCTCTCACTTGTTTTTTTTTTTTTACCTTCTCTACTTTGTTGGTTTCTGCAATCTATTTCAATCCCACTTTACGTGTTGTGGTGAATACACCCTATTTGATTTCTGTGTATAGTGCTGCGTTTCGTTACCACTCTTTTTGCTTAACCATGTCAAATTTGCCACCAATGTTACTGGAATGCAATGAAAGCCTCTGTTTGGGTTGTGCGTGAAGATAGTTCATGATAATCTATCTCATTGCAATGACTGCTTATTATTTCTAAATTTGATGTACATGAGCACCCTTCTGTACTTGGTGGTGGACACCCTTTTTACTTGGTTAGTAGGTGATAAATTAGATTACAGGAAGGTCAGTCTTTGATATAACAACTCATTAGTCATGTGACACGAAGACTCTGATGTGTTTGGTACATGGGAAATTTAATTTTCCAAGCAACTTGAAACCTATTTACAAGATGTTTGGATGTAACAAATATGAAAATTTTAAAATTTATGTGTTGTATATATCCTAAATAATATGGAGATGATGATCTATTTACATGTGTCAAGCTCAAATGTTCCCTAAGTAGGTTTCTAAAGTCTTGGAAAATTAAGATATCCTCATACCAAATGTCACCTTAGGAAATTTTGATGTAACTCGCGGTACTGTTATGATGTTATCAGTAATACCTAAGGGAGGTCATTCGGTTTAATCTAGACTACTGAACCTTCGCTTAATTTGAACCAGAATTTAACTGTTATTTCTTTTCAATCCATTGTCTATGGCCATGTAATAATCAAACATGTCTATTCAATCTTGTGGAATTTACCAGCTTTATTATTTTTCCGCCTGTACTCTCTAATTCTTTAGCTACTCAACCCCATCCCCCCATCCCCTCTTTCTCTTGGCTGGTTATTATCTCTTAAAACCAGGTCATTAAAAAAAGACTTGCTGTTTCAAGATGGAAAGGTCCATGATTAGAACACGCTCTTAAGAGGGGGTATTGGACTCGTGCATGAGGATAACTAGTAGCAACAATAGTAATTAGCACAACAAAGGAGCTCTGCAAGCCAATCTGTAAAGAGATGTATTAGGCTATTTAGCTCAGTGCATGAGGGAGAGTATGAGAAATATTAGTAGTTAGATGCATTCGTTCTCTAATCATTACAAGATACTAGTAATTTATCAGGTTTCTTGGACAGAACCGTTTATCCATTTCTGACAGTACTTCCTTTCGTAGCACAACTTAATGAAAACTCAAAATTTCTCTTTCCCTACCATCTCATAAGTGCACATAAAAAATTACAAATTTCTTCCTTTGGCATTGAAAAACAATCAGGGCACAGAATCCGAGCCTGAGCACATCATCAGTCCAATAAGAGAAAAAGCCCTGTGCGGCTCAAGTGAACCCAATCCTCGCTGTTTGATTTGTGCCCTTGCATCCAAATAGTGTACTGCAAAGTAAGATTTTCCTATTCCTTTGCTTACCTACCACTACCTCATAAGAAGAGAATCTACATTTATACCATGCAGATCAATCTTTTTATTTTCTAAAAAATTGATGGTGTTTGGGCTTCATCATCTTGCTGCAAATGTTCGTTGGCAATTTTCTTTGGAATAAGACAGCTTAATTACGGTAGAGCAGTTGTATACCAGAAATTTTGGGAGATAACATTCATAATTATTATATTGGATTTGTTAGGTCTTCCTTCTTGTTAGAACGTTATCCATGCAACTCTTGGTGTTCAAGGAGTTCTGTATGTTTCCTTTCTGTAATTTAATCTCATCAAGTTGTTGGAATATTTCTATTTCTCTAGTGTGGAAATTTGTTAGTTGTAATTGAGATGCCAGCCAAGTACTTGATCTGCTTTGGCAGCTTGGATTCTTTTATCTCCGTTTTGTGCACCTTTTTCACTTAGTATTGTTAGATCATTATCGGGGGCCTGATATTTTCTACTGTCCTATCTATGTCCGACTAGCTTCCTGCTAAAGATTGGGATCTGATGCAGCGACTCTGTCAAGTGCCAAGCATTTTTAAGTTCATAGTTGCTGCTTCTTAATCTGTCCATCAGTTTATCTTTGCCCTCAAGTTATAAATTTATGATTATCGGTAGACTACTTTACTATCTGATTTCATGTCATGTTGTTGTGTTTTGTACAGACCCCTGGATTATGATGAAGTAAATTCTGATGATTAAGTTTTATTACTAGTCACATAGTCATAAATGGTTGTAGCGGAGAAACAAACAAAGATAACTGTTTAAATATTAAAATGAGAATAACATGGTAGTCAAGTTTTATTTTGATCCATGGATGTGATTGATCTACACTATAAAAGACCACTTGAACTCAAAGTTTAAGCTGTTAAGTGAAAGTCTATCCAACATACCCTTTCAAATGATAGCTCTTTAGGCTTGAAATGTGGATAAAGTATAGACTCATTGTACCTTATGCTTAAACTTAATTTTAATTAAGAGAATAGGAGGTGTCAAGAATCAAACTCTTAACCACTTGGTTATAAAGGTTTTGATATCACATCAAAAGTGGAGGTTTATCTAACACCCCCCCCTCACACTAACTCCTTTGGGCTCTTATTATATTCTCTAACACTTGACATATTATATGTCACAACCCCTTGAATGCAGCTCATTGGGTATGTGCAAACGATGTGGCAATCTGAGGAGAATAGCATGCACTAGATGCAGAGGAACAGGATCTGTCAAAGAAGGGGGAATATTTGGTATTAACCTTGTAGCGGAGTTGTATGAAACCCTTGGGAGTAAATCGTTGGGGAAGCAGATAGCATGCATAAAGTGTCAAGCTAAAGGTTACTTTTCATGTCCTGATTGTTCCAAACCATAATCAATTAGATTTTTCCTTCAAAGTCATGTAACATATCTTCTTTATCAACAGGCATTCTCGTCCTCAATATAAGATCTTAGAGTCACATGGCTTTTTCTTTTGCCTGTTCTCCTTTTCCTCCGCTCCTTATCAACCTCTCAGACATAGTGATATGTTGGAGCAATCTATCTTTGGAAACAACTTAGGTGCAGTCATCTATGTATTTTTGGTATCTAATTTTTCAATAAAAATATAACATCTAGATATTTTCTGCAACTCTGCGCTATTATTATTGACTCATTTAATAAAGGGAGAAAGGCACCCGCACCCCTTTTACTTTCATCCATTGAAAACAGCCACTACATACTTCGAAATTCAGACGATATATTCATGTACTTTAGCATAGTTGGAAGCAGATCTTTTCATCTACCTTCTGTCATATATTTAATGGATACCTAATATGCACTTGGGTGGAAGGATGAAGAATGTGAGTGGGGAATCATGTTATCTAATATTTGAGATTTTTTTTTCCCGTTTTGTCCTTTTTTTAGTTTTTTTTTCTTTTGATTTTTCTATTTTTTTTATCATGTATTTGCAAAGTTTAAACTATAAATGACATATTGGAATCTAGCATAAAAATACGATGCTGGAAGTATTGGCCAATCAGAATATATCACATGTTCTTCCAAATTTGCATACGAGGTTGTTGTTAAATATTTAAACAATAGGTGAATGGAGAGATTTGCTTTCAAGTACGTTAAAGTATAAGGTTTTTATCGATTTTAAAATACATGATAGCTAATTTACAATGAGTTAAAAAATAAGGGGCGAGTGTGCTTTTGTTTCTTTGAAAAAATTCTTTCGTATATCGTAATTTTACAAAAAAATATAATGGCAAACACTCAATGTTCTTTAGTAAATTCCTCTCCAAGCCTTGTTGCAATGACAACCATAATCTGAATGAGTTTTTTTTTTTTGCGACAGGATTCCTGGTTTGCTTTCTCTATCTGTTGTTTTCGCTTAAATTTCATTACTTGCTTTTAATTGATAAGCTTGGAACCCGATTCTTTCCATAGTAGTTCTAGCATACCACGAGGGTAGTCAGTATTACTTTATTACTGTCTGGGAAGCACATTGATGCTTTTGTCTCAGTCATTGGACCACTTCAGCGAACAGGGACAAATTCCCCACCTAGTTGTTGGTGGCTTTCATTTCTGCATCACTTTATACAATTCTTGGATTATTAACAAATTTCAAGCATGTCATCTTAACTAGCTAGCAGTATATATAAGAGCTCTCGATGGAACCAAAATGAATGAAGTATAATACTTTGTCATAGTAAATTCGAATTACTATGGCTACGTGGAGGCAACACTTACTAAGATGCATTAGGCAATTTAGGAACACTTGGAAAATGGCTTTCTGCTATGAAGAGTATTTTAGATTAAAATGGAGTCATTACTTTAGATCTTTTAGTTTGTTTGAGAGTGTGAAGCGAACCGAAGATCAAATAAAAAGTAAGGAAAGAAAAAGTAAATGATGGTTTACTGTTTATTTTGTCTTCATTGAAATGCTTAAATTTAATAAGGAAAAGGAAATGAATAAGTAAATGAAATAGAATTCTAAAATGTTTAATCATAATGGTTTAACTTTTTGACAATAACTTAAAAAATAACATTTCTTGCAAAATTTCAGAATCATGTGTATTAAAATTGATAGACTTCGGAAGATTCTATTCAATTAATTGAAAATTTTTCAATTTTCTGCCGTTCAGTTTTCCTCCATTTTCTTCTATTATCATCAATTTAAATAATAAATATACCCTTAAAAAAAAAAAACATAAAGGTTCCTTCCGCTTTTCAGGCTATAGAGTGTTCACATGCATAGCAAGGTGATCAAAACCATTTTTCTCGGACAGGGTGGCTATACAGCACCATACGTTAGGCAAATGTTCTGAAGCGTATGGCAATTTTAAGAAAACTACAAATCTATTGGGAATAATTCGTCAAAGTTGTACTGCGTGAATTTTTCCCATTAAAAATACATATACTTACATGAAAATTGTAATGTGTAATTGAGGGAGTGATACTCTAAATTGATGATATAATGTTTCTCTTTAGTAAAGGTGTGAAACTTGTCAATGAATTTGGTAGTTCATATAACACAATCGTGACTTTCATATCAAAAATTTTAATCCTTGCTCTTATATATGAGAAAATTTTATCAAAGTTTAAAATTTCATCCGATAATGTATACTTTTTTTTTTACAATATTGCTTGTACTAACGGCTTTTTATTTTTTATTTTTGTTTTGTCGAGGTCGCTGTAAGTAATTAAGAGAGTTCAAAATTTTCATTTTGTCATGTATAAAAATAAAATACAAAATCTTAATTCCATGTACTTAATTTGAAGAAACAAACAAACAAATATTACTAAACATTTAATTAAAAATTAAAATTTTTATACCATACTTATCAGTAGAAGTATCAATTTCAAGTTAAAATACACTATAGATTCAACCACTAATATCATGAATTGCCTTGAGAATCTTGACAGTTCCTACACTTTTTTTTATTTGCAAAAAATAAATAAATATGGATACTTTAAAAAAAATAAAAAAGATATTATAGTTCAAGATTTTAAATTAGAGATATTTATACTAAAGAATTATAAATTTTAAAAGTATTCTAAAAGACCCTATAACTAAAAATTTAAATTGTATGAGGAAATTATAATTTAAGAACTTAAGTTTAAATTTTTTATCCTAAAATTATTTAAAATAATTTTAGGATTTGAGGTCTCTTGATATAAATATTTTTAATTTAAAATCTTGAAGTGCAATTGTTCAAAACAAAAGCTAAAAAAATTTATTTATTATTTTGAGTTTTTTTATAAAGTCAATTACATAGGCTTCTCTTAAATTTTTTTAGAATTATATAATTTTTTTATTTTTAAGATATTTATAAATTTCTTCTAAAACAAAATTTTTTATATTTTGATATAATTTAAAATTTTTTTACTAAAATTTTTTATTAATGTAAATATATATTCTTTTAACTAAAAAATTTTTAAATAAAACAAATTTTAACTAAAAATTTTAAAATTAAATTAAAGTGTAAACTAATTTTTTATTTTAGTAAAAATTTTTGTATATTTTAAAAATAATAAAAAAGTTTATATAATTTGAATAAAATTTAAACGTAACTTCTGTAATTTACTCTTTTTTATATTAATCGGCGTGATAGGACGCTGTCAGGAATAGAATCTAGTAGAGCATAATGAAAGGGGTGAAGCGCCCTTTTGCTGTTTGGGCGCTTCATTTGCTGTACGTTGGAGTTGGCTGTTTCACCGCACGCGTCCGACACGACACACGTCGACGGAGGGTAATACGAAGGTCCTGTGCTCCCGCTCTCTACTGCTGACACGTAATACGTCTCGGGCTTCTTTTTGGGTCTCCGTACGACGTCTTCTGCCCCCACCGCTGTTTTATTTCCCATCAATCGGGTTGGCGTCACCTGGTACTGTACATACTCCCCTATCACTTCCAGACACCTCACTGTTTCTCTACACCCACAGATCACCATTGCAAAATGGTAATGGTTTTGCAAATTTAATTGGAGTTTTTAGAAAAAGCTGAGGGTTTTTTTTTTCTCATTATAGATTTTGTTTAATATTTTTATTTATAAAATAAAATTGTTAAAATAAATCAGCCCTTGATTATCACCTTTTTATTTCTCAAAATGAACATCCTTTGTGGTTTTTTTTTACCGATAGTTTTTATTTTAAATTCTACGCCCCGCAAAACATTTTACTTCGTATATGTATATATATATATATATATATATATATATTAAAGATGGCATGGCTAACTAGCCTTGAGCTAAGATGCCAATTGCGTTCTCTTTTGTTTCGTCCTATAAATATTATTTTAATATTATTTAAAATAAAAATTAATATAAAAGAAAAAAAACTTTGAGTTGGTCAATTAAATTAAATATTATTTATTTATATAATATAACAAATATTAAATTATAATATATATTATCACAAAACTTATTTAAACAGTCCCTTAAATAATATATTAGTATTCTATGTGATAGTAAATTAATATTAAAAAAATATTTGAGTGGTCCAATTAAATAAAACATTTGAGCCTATATAAGAGAAGAAAAGAGTAGTTAATTTGTTAACCCACTTAGATATATTTTTTTGGGTAATAATTTACTACGCAAATGATACTAAAACAATCTTTAATAAACCAAATAAAATGTGTACAGTGTATGTCCTGATTTAAATACTTGTTATAAGTAATTTATTTAATTGGAGCCCTTAGACTTTTTTTTGTATTAATTTAATATCCCAAATAATTTTAATGTAATTTTTAAATGGCTAAATGAGTTTCCTGGTAATACATATTTTGGTTTAATAGTTATTATATTATATGCAAGTAATAGAAGGAGAGAGTATCCAATTAATTAGCTCACTAAAGTTTTTTTTTTTGGGGGGTATTAGTTTATTACCCAACTGATGTTGACATAATTTTTAAATGATCAAATAAATTTTTTAATTTGGTGGCTCATATTCTTATTTAATACTTGTTACATTTTATAATTAAGAATAGGAAAGAGTATTTCATTGTCATTCAAATAATTTTTTTAAAGAATTTATTATCACAAATAATATTTAATCTTTAAAAAAATGAAATGAATTTTGTAATAATGCATATTTTTGTTTAATATTTGTTATATTATATAAATAAGAGGAGAAGAGTATATTTAATTTAATTAAATCACTTAAATATTTTTTTGGTATTAGCTTATTATGTAAATGACACTACAAAAAAACACTAACTTAGCCACAATTTTTAGTGGCCTTAACCACGTTATAGCCACGATTACCTAATCCATGGTTAAAGCATTCGTGGAGAAAGATTTAACCACGGTTTTAGCTAATCGTTGGTAAGACCGTGACTAAACCAAACTATTGCCACAGTTACAGTTATCCATGGTTAAATTTGACATAGCCATGATTTTAATCAAATTGTGGCTATGTCAGTTCACCATTGCCACGGTTGTAGAAGTGTAGCTATGACAACTGTGGTTAAAATTCTTACATCTAGCAATCAGCACCTACTAATTGTGATAGTTAGCTTTGTTATAAGTATAACAGTAAATTTGAACTAATCCAGCAACTTTTTTCCATTGACAATTTTCAAAAATATATCCAACAAAAATCACATGACAATAATAATAGGCAAAATATCATTAAAATGAAAAATACATAGATGGTCTATTAATTTGTAGACAAGTAATATAAGTATGAAGTTCATCCATATAATATGGCCATTCTTGTGAGGAGTGATTATCATTAGCTGCTTGGTGTTTGCTATTTCGATCACTTGGTCCCTAAAATTTAAAACAAAATATTAGTTGTCATTCATTTGTATAGCTGCAACTAGAATATAAATTTGAAAATTACCCTTTAGGTTTGGAAGGTGATAACCTCTCTAAATTCATGCTTTTTCAGCATATTTTTCCTTAGTTGGGAATATCTTGTGGTGTATTTTTGTATATAAATTATACTCAAAATAGGAAAATGTGCATTTTTGATACTTAAACTTAACTGACTCAATTTTAGTCTAATTATGCAGACTTTAACCTCAGTTTAGGAATATTTTGGTATATTTATAACTGTATACTTTTTGCAGATGTTATTAAACTTCAAAGCTAGATGCTGAAAACTGGAATTTTGCAATATTTGCCGCGGCCAATTTAGGTGTAGCCGCGGCCAATTCCTGCTTGGAGGAGGGAGCAAAACAGAGAGCTTTCAGCCGCGGCCAATTACTATGTTCACCGCGGCCAATTCTTGATCAGCGAAGTCAGTGCAGTCCCGAGAGTATTTCGCCGCGGCGAACCATGATTTACTGAAACACTGCGTTTTGAGGCTTAATAGATGCTAGGGCTTCATATATTTAGATTTTTTGACAAAGAGAGGCATGCTTCGACTTCTGGGCAGCTTGGGGAGCTGGTGTGCTAGGGTTTGGAGTTTGTACAAGTGGGAAGAGCCAAGGATGAAGTTTCAAAGAGATTTGAAGTCATTTCCATTGGTTTTTCTGATTTATTACTTCTCCTTCTCTTGTATTCTGACATGGCTTCGAAATCTTGGTGTTTTGTGAACTTGTGGCTGATTATGAGGAGCTAGTCACTTTGTCTAGGATTATTTTGAACCCTTGTATGGATTAACATTTGATTCTCCTCCACCTCCATTGATTAATGACATATATGTGCTGATTTTACTCTGTTTTTAATGTTTCTAGTTGATTGGCCACCAATTAGTTGTTTGTTTGCTTGAGTGATGCTTGAGAGAGCTAGCTTGAGTATAGAACTTGAGTTGAATCATGCAAGAACTTGAAATTTAGGTATTGAATGGATAGTTTTGTTGGTGAGGTAGAAATACACTCACTAACCTTGTGTAGTCAAATTTGGGTCTGAGCTTAATATTGGGGTTTAATTGGTTGTGAGAGAGTTTGAGCAACTGATGGAATTAAACACTTGACTTTGATTTGAGAAAGCTTTTCCAAGTAGTATTTGACTCCCAGACTAGTACGTAGAGTTGTTATTCAGTTATGGTGAGAAGAGATTATTCTTGTGCTATGAAATACAAGAGGGAGAGATAATCCTAGATCCCTTATATGCTTGAAGTCTAACAGGATCTTTTAACTCCATTTATAAATTCATTTGCAAAGTTACTTTTACACTCAACAACTTCATTATACAATTGTCTGCTCAACCTAATTCAAGGCATAAATTTAATGATTAATCAAATTCAATTCCAATCCTCGTGGGAACGATAATCTTTTTATACTACTTTGTCACGACCCGTGCACTTGCGGTGTAAGCCGAGTGGTGAACAAAAGGTTGCAAGTTCTAGTAGTAATGTGCCTTGAAATTTTCAAAGTATGAAAGCCATTATTGCTTTTAGTTGTCATTATCGCTCAACAATTGCAGCATTTTCAGCCTCAGCTTGTCGTTGTCGCTTATCTCTTTTAGCCATTTATGCTTTAAGTTGAGCAACCTCGTTTTGCAATTATGTATAAGACGGTCCAGATGAAATCTTATGAGCTCGACATCCAAATACTTAGAATGGACAAACTCCAAATCCCATTCCTCGAACTCGACCATGGTGCTCTTTGTTTCCTAAAGCTCGAGCCAATGAATCATTATTTGAAATGTCTTGGGAAGAAGAGTCCTTAGCTTGAAACATTTTAATTCACTCCTGTAAATTCAAATAGAGGGAAATAAATCAATTAAAAAAATAAAGACTTTTCATCAAAATCAAACGTCAACATATATGTCATTTAAACACTTACATAAATAGTTTAAGCTTTGTCGTTCACATAAGATCCATCATCATATATGGGAATTGTCATCCACAAATCTCCCTGTGACACTGGACCCCCACGCTTAGCTTTTTGCAAATTTAAAAGCATATGACATAGTAAATTGCATTTAAAAGTCAAATGACTTATAATTCAAATAGCCTGTTTAATAAAATAAAACTTACCATTTCAGATTTCTTTCATGCAAAACTTTTTGAACCACTTGTATGTGATGATGCAATAGCATTAAGAGACCTTGTTAAGCATAAAAGTGGACCTGATGAAGGATATGGTACTAAGCTTCAAGCCCAAGGACGTGATTTGTAAATTAAAACACAAAAGTTCAAGTCAAATGCGGCTAAAGATCCATTGCAAGGTATAAGAGGCTCAATAACAAGAGTTAGGGTCAAAGCAATAAAAGAAGCTTTTAATTGTTTGATTCATGAGTTTCATGACTTAGAGCTCATTTATTTGAGTCAAGAGAGGGCCCAAGAAGATGTAAAATGTGTGATAATGCTAACCATTCTACAAGAGGAGTGTCAAGGCTCAATTGGAATCCAATTGCAAGAGATTAAGAATCATGTATCAACCATATGATTTTTAATGAAGTATAAACGTCCTATGTGACTACTTAAAGAAGCTAATAAGTTTTAGCTATGATTCTTTATTAATTTCTTTTTTTATTAATTTTATTATTTTTAAGACTTAGTCAAAGAGCTTATCTTGGAGATTAAGTTAAAATTAGTATCCTAATCTTATTCTTTGATTTTAGGCACCATTTAAAATATTTTTTATCAGATTTTAGTGTTTCACTTTTATTAGGATTTTAGTCTTTTAGAAACTTTGCCTATAAAAGACTTCCTATTGTACTCTATTTTGGGATATCATGAATGAATTTGAGTATTATTCAATTCTCTGTGAGGCTTTTACTTATTTATATTCTCTGAGAGTTCATGTGACTTATCAAAGGATTGGTCTTTCTTTGTGGCATCCTTAGGCTAGGGTTCTAAGAGACGGGTTTTCTTACGGTTTTTCCTTTGGCCAACATTTTTGTTTTCTAGTTGGTCTCAAACAAAGTTTCAAATTCTTGAAGGTTCTCTAGGGTTTGTTCTTAGAGGGTCTCTCATCATGTGACATTGTTAACATCCTTCTATTTTGTTTATTTATTGCTGCAATTCTCTAGTTGTTAAGGAAAATATTAAATGTGATTAGTACATCTTAAAATATTTATCATCTAAAAAATCGTAAATCTTAAAAAATAATTCTAATTACCTGAGACCTCTCACTAAAACATTGGTTTTTAAAAGAACCCCAATGGTTCCTATCTATGCCATCTGGGACATCATCAATTATTTTCTCTCCGGTACAAGTCTCATCATTTTTATATAATTCATAACATGCGTGTCTCCACCTAGCTCCCAATGATTGTAAAATATATCTTTTGTGTGTATCATCAAAAACAAATTTAGCCTACGAAATAAAATATAACAGTTAATAAAGATATAAACTCAATGTGATAAGAGAAATGAATATAGAATGTGCTTTTACTTGAAAAACATTGGTATATACATGATCTTTGAACTCTTATGGAGCATTCCTCCAATCCTGGAAATGATTTGGAATCAGTTCCAACCATGCCTAAAAAAACACCTAACAATCCACCGCCATCTTCAATTAGTTGGAGGGAATTGTTCCATAATACTATAACCTTTTGTCCAGGAGGAAGGGCCCACACGTCATGTATGGTTATCTACTTGTATGTTATAGTTCCTACCTCATCTATTGAATTGAAATTAGTATACAAATAAGCAATGGATAAATTAACACATTGATATTTGTTAATTTACTTATCAACAACTTCAACAAACCAATTTCATCTCCATGGCACTGGTTGTGAAGGTTGCTCACACTGCTTTTAACCATCACCTACAAATAGGTTTTCAATGTCCAAATCCAGTTGGAAGGCAAGGATATTAGGAACATCTAAAAAAAGTTATGTGGATGAAGTAGGTGCATTAATAGGACCTAAGTAACTCGGATGACCCTTATCACTGATTGGAAAACTCGACAAAAGACCACTGGTATTGGGCACACTGGACCCTTAACTTCATTTACATGTTCATTATCATGAACCGTAAATGTATCAATAACTATATCCTGCATAGGATCATCTTTACAAATTTGTTCTTATCTCACTTGTACTTGTAATTAAGGTTCTACAGTGGATTCATTTTTAAGTTTCTCTTCATCTCTAACCCAAAAAGTATATCCTTAGGAAAAAAGTCTAACAATCAAATGGTCAAATACAACTTCTCTAATATGTTATTTCTTAAATCGACATTTAGGATATGGACATATGATTTTACCTTTTATACTTTCATTAGCAAATGCAAAGTCTAGAAATCCATTCAATCCATCAAAGTATTCATGGGTATCTCGAGGTTTACTGGTCTAAGGCTTATCCATTTCTGTAATAAAAAAAATCTTTAATTATTAATAATTAAAAACTAGTTAACGTTATTTCATATATATATATATATATATATGAAACTCAAATCAACATGTTTTAATTAATTAATGTTATTTTAGTTTATCTTTCTTTCTTAATGAAATTAACACATAAAATTCATTAGATAAAATAACAAAAATATAAACTACTATATATGTATTTATTATTGGTCAACCAAAATTTTAAATCTCTAATTAAAGATTGCAAATTATGATTTGTTTTTATATATAAACGTAAAATATTTAATTTAAATGGATAAATCTTATATGGCTATAGTTTTATTTTTTGAAATTCACCTAAGAAAATATTATCTTTCAAATGGCAAATCATTTTTTATTTTAAGCAAATATTTTCTTTCTGACATATTACCTATAACTTAAGGAGAGTATAAAACTTGTTCATTAACCTTTTTCCTACTTTAGCAATCAACCACACATTTTACAAAACGTTCAAAAAAACAAAGCACAATAGATAAAAAAAAAAAACCTCAAAAACAAAAAATCAGCAACAAAAAAAAATCAAATAATAACCATAAAATAAGAAAAATAACTTACATAGACGATGGCAAACCAACTACACAAAGAAGAAGATCATAGAATTGCTCCCACACTGAAGATTAGTTGTAGAACCTCGAAACAGTTGAAGAACAAAACCACGAAGGAGGAGACGTGGTTGGAAGGCAGATGGATAAGGTTAAAATGTGCAAGCATAACCACAATTCAAGGAAAATCGTGGTTAAGCCAAAAACATAACCATGGTTTAATAAAAAACCATGGCTATATTAAGGAGGCTTAACCACGATTCCATGTAACCATGGTTAAGATACTCACGATTCATACTAAATTGTGGTAAAAGTAGCCACAATTTGAAAAAAATCGTGGTCAATTCTTCAAAATTGAACCATGATTTTACTAAACCATGGGCAATAGATCATGGTTGGACCAAAATGTAGCTAAGTAGCCACGTCTTAGCTACGATTTTAGTAAAATTGTGGTTACGTTTCAACTTGACCATGGTTAACCATAGCTTTACGTAAACCGTGGTTATATTCTTTGTTTTAATCAAGATTAAAGTAACCATGATTAAGACCTGTTATAGCCATATTTTACATAAATTGTGGTTAAGTCATCATCCCCAAGCCCTTATTTTCCTATAGTGTGATACGGTTGGATTATTAAGTCACCCATGATAGTTGACTTAAATCTAGCAATTAAAAAGGGTCCATATGGAAACAAATTAATTAATTAATTAGTATAGAAATTAAGTAATATATTAATTTAATTTTTGAATTATTTTTAAATTATGAATTTGAAAATCAAAATTCAAAACATCTTGATGATTATTTTCCAAATCAAGTGGGAAATTTAAACTCAAAAAAATTTAAAAATAATTAAACTGACTTTAGTGGGATTAGTTTTTGTGGACTATTGTGTGTTGTGTGTGTTAAGTGTGAGGCTTTCCCTCCCTCTCAAAAAACCAACACACAGAGAAAACTCTTTGAAGAGAAAACAAGATAGCGAGAAACCTCTCTTCATCCTCATTTGACTATGGTGGTTCTATCATGGACAACGATGGGAGTCTCTCTAGTGATTCCAATCAATATAGTGTGGGACATAAACTGAGTAAGATCAAATGCATTCAGGTAAGTTCTTAAATCTGACTCTTCATTAGTTTTAATTTCTTTCAGATACTGAGTTAATCTTTAAAGAACTAAATAAGTATTGTGATAATATATATTCAAATTTAATACTTCTTGCATTATATAAATAAGGGTATGAGAGAGTATTTTATTTAATTGAACCACTTAAATTTTTTTTTGGTATTAATTTATTGTCATAAATAATATTGATGTAATTTTTAAAGGACGCAATGAATTTCGTGACAATGCATATTTTGGTTTGACAGTTGTTACATTATGTAAGTTAAAAGAAAAGAAAATATTTAAGTTAATTAGCTCACTGAATTTTTGTTTATTAATTTATTATTTCAAATGATACGAAGTAATCTTTAGAAGACTAAATAGGATATTAAAGACTCATTAAAAAAACTTCTAAATAAAAAAGCAAATGACGTCTCATCAAAATGTTTTGGCGGCATAAAATTTGAAAAATTATTTTTGTTATAATATTAATGTCAAAAAGTCTTTCATCGTTTCTATTATTTTTTGCACTTAAAATAAATAAATGTAAAATTTTTAATAAAAATTATTTTACATGAATGTGTTGATGAATTTTATCATTTAAAAAAATTTAAAAAAATTATTCGTACCTATTTATAACACTAAAAAAATATACTTGAAAATTATTTTGAATTCATAACTTGGTAAGAAAACTAAGTTAATATTACTTATATAACATTAAAATTAAAATTTCAAACACGTATATAATCCAATCTAAGTTAGATAATATCACTTATGATCAAAGTTTTGGAATAATTTGTACAATAAGTGCGTATAACTATGCCAATCTAGAAAAAATTCCAAGCAATGTAGCTTTTGATAAGTTCCAGTACAATTTTACTTTATATATATTTTAACAATTAAGTTAATAAAAAACAAATTCCCTATTCTAAAATTATATTCACTAAAATTATTTAACATATATATAGTTTAATTCAATTAAGGTACTTTAAATGTACTATACTAGCTTGATACACAAATTTTATAGCTGATTAATTTCATGTCATTATCACAGGATGAGAAAAGGTAAGGATGGAATCTTTTTATGGCCTCTAAAAATGAAGCACATCTAGCTCTGTGAAAGTTGGAGTAGATAATTTAAAGTGAAGGAAAAAAAGCCAATTTTGATTTCCTTGTTTGGAATAGGGTGCTGCCACTTCCCTCATTATGAGTTGCCTTATTTGGTTGGTATAGGGTACAAGTGGATGAAATGACCCTCAATTAAGCCTTTGCGTTAGCTCTATACATTTAATCTTCTTCTCCTTCTGACCTAACCCACTTTTGCTACTAATCGAAGTAATCTCTCATTCTTGGGATTCGGATCAAACTCACAAAATCCTTGGCCTTTCGCAATAGGGTGTGCTTTTGCTCTAGTGGCGGCACCAATATATGAGAAATGACAACTACGCTAGCTAAAAAGACAAATATTGGTTTCCTATGTTTTGCATTCGGACGTAATTCTCTCTATTTATCCTTAAATAGATGGGATCAATATTTATGAGACAGAAAAAAGACAAGTGCCTGAGACTAGTTTCATATATACTTTCTTTTCCTATCCCTTTTTCTTTTAAAGAGAAATTTTTGTGTACTAAATGTGTATGTACACTAAATAGTCAGGTATACTCTATAATATGTACATATTGTTTTATACATATATAAAGCAAATTCGTGGTTGAGTGTACTTACACCTAGTGCACTTCAAAACTTTTCTAGCTTAAATCCTTTGCATTTATTATGTATGGTAATGAAGGTACATTATAAGCTTAACATCCTCTTAACCATAGACTCCAAGGTGAATAATAGTACATATTAATTTTTCTAGCACATAGAAAACTTATGAAGAAGAAAAAAACATGACATTTTTCAATTGATTAATATGATATATATGAAGCAAGAAAGGTGATTAATTAGATCATGCTAAGGAGTTCCTAGCTTCCTATTGTGTTAGTTTCTTTGCTTAATAGATTGCTTAGGAATTAGTTGTCTACATTGGAAATGCAGGCTCAATTAAAAACAAACAAAGGAGAAGTTCTAACGAAAAAAATTAATTAAATTGCTAGTGGAAAAGCTTTGGCAATCATATTTTTAGTATGCTATAGAACATGAATTATAACCGATAAATTAGTATATTTTTTAATGGTTTTAATGCATACACCATAACATTATGATTAAATGAATTAAAGTGTGTTAATGCAATTAACGAAGTCTTCAAATGAATGGAAACTAACCCATTAGAAATTAAGAAAAGATAGAGGTTTTAATAAACTTTTATGCTTTTGCTTGAGTCATATATATTATAGGGAAATGGGATTTGGTAGGAGCCAGCCATTGTCCTCTCAAACTCGTGAAATACTGAAACTCCCTTTAACTTTCAAGGTCACATCTTATCTTTCTGAAAGGTTTTTTTTTTCCTCCCCCAAAAAGGATTCTAAAAACTTCACAGTTTACAATATAATCTTATCGTTCTTTCTTTGACATTATAGGTAATGGTCTTGATAGTTTAAAGAAATCAAAACCACTGAATATATGAATCATTCTGAGTCATTTTCAAACACTGCTAAATTACATTTCACTGAATTTCTAAGATAAGTATAAACAGAATATATTATCCTATGTTATATATTAATTTATCAGGAATTAATGTGGTTTTATTGTTACACTTCGATCGAGCTTCATAAATGTATTTCTTCAGTTTGAAATAGTACGACTGAGAGGGCTGTGAGGGCAAGGGAGGATGGCTTCACTCACCGAGTAAAGAAGAATTAAGGGAAAATTCTAACTTTACAAAATTAATAGTGAATGATAGAAATTAAAATTTTCTTAAAGGTCCAAAAGATATAAAATTTGCGATAGAAATGCTGCCAATGTAATTTCAAAAAATATAAATAATAACTGTTAGAAGAATAAATGATAGCGTTATAAAATAAAGTGATAGTTAAGTGATAGTAATATTTATGTTTTAATAAATTAAAAGGATTCTTGTAATTTTAAAAAGGCCATATTATGATTCCATGAAATCAAGAGTGGTAACCTTGGAAAGTAAGGTTTAGTAAACATGACTAATAATTAAATGGTATTAATTTTCGTACTCCCGTTTAGTGATTATAACAAATTAAAAATACTTTACAACTTCATGAATACCTTTGTGTTCTAATTTTAGAAAGTTAAAGTAGTAATTTTGGAAAATACCAGGAGTATTTTCTTCATTGCAAAATAAATTTTTGATCCTTTATGCCTAAACAAAAACTTATTTTTTAAAATACTTTAATGTCAATTTCATAAAATTGAGATCTCCCAATGTCATTTTTCAAAAATTAATTTGCATGGTAGAGATTGAAGCCAGTGATAAAGTGACACGTGGGGGACCCATTTTAAGGTATATGACGACGTTCTGATACTTCTCTGTAGATGGTGGAAAATGACACAGATTTTTCTTATAATAAATAGGACATAAGACAACTGTCATGACGCGCTAGTCTGCGTTAGAATTACCGTTTGAAATTGTTCTCCATTTCTGTTCATGTTAAAATTATTTTTTCAAACAGAATTTCATAAAAAATATTTTAATTTTAATTTTAATTTAATTTTTTATTTAATTAAAATGTATAAATAAAATTATCATAAATATATAAAATATTTATTAAATTTTACCTTAAAAAGGACAATAACTTTTACATATATATATATATATATATATATATATATATATATATATATATATATAAGAGAATAAAAATAAAAAAAGAGAGAATAGATAAAAAAATTAAGAATAATTATGACGGCTAATAATTTAAAGTAAAACTCTGACTCAATAAATATTTATATTTAATAAAAACTTGATTAAATACATAAGAAATTAAAATACATACTTTTAAAAAAAATAATCAGCTGCACGTGGATTAAATATGTGATTAGCCGCACGGGTCGTCTCGATCACGCGCCAAGGGTGCGGCTAGGTATTATCTGTTTTACCAAAAACACCTTAACCAAGCAAAGCATGGGAAGGAGAAACTAGCATGAAACTGGAAAGAACACCACCCCACAAGCTTGACTCCATTTCCTGGTGGAGATTGGAAAACCTGAAGATAAAAAGCCAAGTGAAGAGAGGACCAAAGCTAGAAGCCAACCCAAGACACAAAAATTTCTTTTTCTCTATCTTTTGTTTCTCTCTCTTTCTCTCTCTAGGGTTTCAACTTTCAACTTCAATTATCCAACTTTCTCTTGTTTTTCACAAATTTGGCTATACTTGGGTACTGCCCAGAAAAGAGGATCAACTGGTGTCCGAGAGGAGGAGGAGGAAGGAGAGAGGAAGAAAACAAGAAAAGTGAGGAAAGAGATAGAGATAGAGAGATTGTATAGAAAT
This sequence comes from Erythrophleum fordii, assembly GCA_032878935.1. Taxonomy (NCBI): domain Eukaryota; kingdom Viridiplantae; phylum Streptophyta; class Magnoliopsida; order Fabales; family Fabaceae; genus Erythrophleum; species Erythrophleum fordii. The sequence continues at coordinate 19,777,635 of JAVQMF010000045.1, forward strand.
AGAAAGAAATAAACAAAAAAGGGAAATCTTAGAAGAAGAGGGGCAATAGCGAGATAGATTGGGAATTTAATTTAATTATTGGGATATGGGGAGGGGAAGAGTGGAGCTGAAGAGGATAGAGAACAAGATAAACAGGCAGGTCACATTTGCAAAGAGGAGAAATGGGCTTCTCAAGAAAGCCTATGAGCTCTCTGTTCTCTGTGATGCTGAGGTTGCCCTCATCATCTTCTCCAACCGTGGCAAGCTTTATGAGTTCTGCAGCAGCTCTAGGTATGTACCATGTGCCATCTGCACCCTCACTTTTGCATATTCTTTAATATTTTTTCATTTATATCTCTTTTTCTAATACTGTGACACACTCTATTTGTTCATGGATGAGATCTACATGCTTCTTTCCCTTTTGGCTCCCTTTATTGGATTTCATAGCTTGGCTTAAACAGAAGGCTATTTTCTATTTTCCTCTTTCACAGACTATTCTTTCATTTTCGATCTTATTACTGTGAGTTGGAGGCTTCTGTGATCTCCAATGGCTTCTGGGAATCTTTATGTTTTTCTCTTTATGAAATATTGCTGTTTTATATCCAAGTAGTCAAGGTTTTGTTTTGTTCTGATCTGATTTTTTGTTTACTTATATGTGAGTTTTACGAAATGATTGATCTGCTTTCTCTTTTGTTTTCTCTCCATCTCTTTTATATATGGGATTATTACCTTTAATTCTATGTAGAACTTTTTCATGAAGCCTCTGTTGCTCAACCTGGATTTCAGAGACTCATATTGAGTATCGAGTTTAAAATCTTTGCTTGTTATTTAACTTCTTTTTCCTTTTTCTGCTATTGAGTTTTCCTTGCAATAATCTACTTTGCTATCTGGGTTTACTTTGGCTAATGGACTTGATGATATAACTTCAAGAACCAACAGGCAGTACTAGATTATCTTTAAAGTGAGTTTTTAGACCCTACGGGTCACCGAAGAATCTGTCACTCCAATTCATGGCCAAGGTCTCATGAACATGTCCGGCTTTGCATATTCTGTTTGCTAGAAACATGGGACTGGAAAAAGTCCGTTGTTTGCTATTATTTTGTTCCTGAAATTTGTATCAACACGTCTTCCAATGAAGCTAGGACAGTAGGCCTATAGATTTTTGGACCAAAAATAAGCAAATAATTAAAAATTTTCTGTTCTTTTCTACTACTTACAAATTAAGCTTATCCTTTTATTTATAAAGAAGTAACGAGTGATTAATTTCAGCTTGCTGCTGTGTATCATTTATGAAACTTCGAGTTCCATTGGTTTCTTAAAACATTTTCAGGTTTTATTTTCTACTTCTTTTTATAAAATTTATTTTCATTTGTAAGTTTTAAATATTTAAAAAATATAGCAAGTTAAAAATTTGTTCATTCTTGAATGATGAAGTTCATAAGATTGAGCATAATAAGAATCTGTTTTTTCAAAAATTTTCAATAATGTTACTTATCATTAACTGAAATTTCTTTTAGACGTTTTCTCTTTTCAATTTATTTTAAGAATATTTCAATAATATATCTTTTTCTAAACTCCACCAAACACATTCTCACTATGGTTTCTATTTTTAATTTTTTAACAAAATAACAGTTAGAAAACGGAACATACTTTTAGCTCAAAATTTTTGCATCTGATACTACCCTTCGTTTTTATAAGAAGGAAAACTGTAATGATACCTAAGCATGTACCTATGGTGATTATAATATCATTTTGACACTCTGTAAAACCTATATTTCTTTCTATTTATCTTTCAGATCTTTGCCCCCTTTCCTCTCTTTCTCTCCCTCTGTGACAATGAGTAATTAAGCACCTTATGCATATTTCTTATCATATTTTTTGAGTTAAAGAGTAGCACTTTGGCAAGTATAAGTCTTTAAATCGAAGAAATAATAAAGAGACTAGGATGTGTACCTGCTTATTATATATGACATATTTTGGGACAGTACATTAGAAATTTCTTCCTTTTTTTTTATTTCTTTATTTTTATTCTTTCCTTTTTTCAAAGTCAATCATGATTTGTTGTCTAAAGAAAACTCTTGACGCCAAAGAAAAAAGTCTCTTAAATTTATTTACTGGGTAAATTTATCCCTAGTTTCCTTCAATCTGATGAGTTTGTTCATGGGGATAAGAAATTGTTTATGACTTGGTGTTGACATAAATACTAATGCCCAATTGATGTTCAACATATTTTATCACGGCATTCATAATCTCGGGCAATTATGCAACGTTATTTACTTTTAAGGTTATATATTAATAAATTGCTAATGAATAGATACTAGTACGAAGACATAGACGCGGAAGTAGAGGAAAAGAAAAGGTAGTATAATAGTATCCAGAGTAAAGTTATTTGAGTAAGTGTAGGGTTTCTCCCAATCATTTGAGATGTGTATGTATGAAATAAAATATTATTTATCATAGATTTTGAAAAGATCTAATAATTAGAGAGCTCAACTTCTTAAGAGATAAAAATTCGCCATAATATTACCTTTTGAGTAAAGGTTTATGTCATACTGTCAAAAGAAAATTTATAAAATTTATAATATATATGTGCCACTATAAAAAGATTGCAACTTTTAGTTGGATTAAAAATATGATAATTTAGCCAACATAAGTTGGCTTACTTGGTAAAAGAGATTCAATAAGAGTTTTGCAATCATCTATAATATGTAGGTTCAAATTCTTCTAATATTAAGAGCTTTATGTTGGTATAGTCAGTCATTTTCAAGGAGATCCTTAGCATACAGTCTTTTCAGATGAGCGTCTACGCATTTCCTGATAAGCCTCGCCTTTACACATTCGTTATGCCAAAGTGTCAAAGAGGTGCCACAAGTTTAGTGCATATGAGTGTGAGGCTAGAAAGGATTTTTGCTAGTACCTTGATTAATAATATTAGAATAACCTATTCTCGTTATCATTTTATTCACGAGAACAAGAAAAGACGTTTAGGTTTGGTGAAACATGATTAAAAAATGACTGCTCAACTGCGGGGATGTAACCCTAGAAAGATTCATTGACAATAGCAGAATAATATAAAGGAATATTCCGATTAAATTGTATTAAACATTACTGTAACTAGCCTCCAAAATATAGAAATAGCTAGCTAGGAAGGACTATGTCTTGTGTATTTACAATACAACTGTGTTTCAATAGTCCTAGATGTATCTAGGTCATTAGCACTGTAGCAGAGAGAACAAAGTCTACATTTTTAAATATGAGAACCGTACATATGCCTTGTGTCATTGCAGATTGAGTCCATCTACTTAATCTTCACTTGCAAACAAATCATTCACATCTGCGCCTCCTGATAGGGCGATATGCAACAGTCACATCACTGCTCTTCACTTGTTTGTCTTCTAATCTAAATATCATTATTATTTTAACTCCTTATATATTACAACCAACCAAATTCAATCTAATTTCTTGCTCACTCACTTTCAAAGTTAATTAAATCCAAAACTTGGTTTGTGCCTGAAGTAATTGTGTAAGAGGCACTCAGTGCAGTTTCACAAATCGATAAAAACTTGTACTGCTACCTCTGAATTAATGTATATAAACCTTTTTATGAAATTCAATGGAAAGTGGTTGCAAGGTTGCAGCATGAGCAAGGTGAAGTTCGCAACAACCCTAAGGACTAGAAACTAAGTAAACTTACACGTGTACCATTTAACTTATTCCCTGTTGGTATATAGGATGTGATTTTTGGCAGACTAAAGCTGAGTTATCACTTGTCAGTTTCGGTTTCAACATAGGTTTCAGGAATTCCATCACTTTCTTTTAGTATTGTAATGGGGATTTTAATAAATTAACCATCATCGTCACTTTGACGGGTCTTCTTCCTTTCTTTGCATTGAATCAGCATGCTCAAGACACTGGAAAGGTACCAAAAGTGCAGCTATGGTGCAGTGGAAGTCAGCAAGCCTGCCAAAGAGCTCGAGGTAACTTCATTATTTCCTACTTTACGTCTCCAGTAATATCACTTTATCTAAATTTCCACAGTTTAGTGACGTTACGGGACATTTTAGTAAGTTCACTTTGGCAGTTCTAGTACACAGCTACAACTTTTACACAGATAAATTAAATCAACGAAGAAATTTCTCCTCCTAAAGCATAGATTAATTATAATATTGGTCCTTGCATTTTAGAACTTAATGCTTTCTCTAATTTAATTATCATATAAGTGAAATTGTTAGTCATCTATTGAATTTAATGTATAATAGTCACGTAACAAATATAAATGGAATTTTAAGTTTTTGGACATGTGCTTTTTATTTTTATTTTTTCTTTTTTAAATAAGTTCATTTGTGCTATCTTTTTTTAAAAATCTTTTTCCAAATAACATTAGTATTTTTTCTCAAAACAAATAATAAAAGCTAATTTTTAAAAACTTAAAAGTTGATCATATAAATAATTGTTTCACATTCTATGATAGTTCAGGGAAAAATGTATTACACTTCAGAGTTTTGGTATCAATATAGAATAGGGATTCCTTATTGAGCAACACAGTTCAAGTTGAGTAGCAATTTGAAACGTTTATATATATATATATATATATATATATATATATATTCAATCCCAACCACCTATTTTTTAATTATGATATTCTTTTTTATTTTAAAAAAAGTAAAAATAGAATGAAGACAATTTCTTAACTTTCACGAGACAAATATGGTGAAAGTTGAAAGTTGGATGATTCTCTTTATTTTAAGTCTTTATTTTTTAATTAAAAAAATATAAAAAAAATAGATGGTTGAGATTGAAAAAAAATAATGATGAAGGATTCAGATTTGCTCACTTAAGTTGTACTGTTCAAGGTGAACAGCAGAGAATCTCTATTCAATAATATGTAATTAAGCTATAGTTTAGGGAGTAAAATATTGTTTATCCTAAATTGATCCGTATCCCATATTAATTTTAAAGTTCTTTGGTTCTATATTGCCAACCACTTTTGTTATATTTCATTCGCCATTTCTCTGTTGTAGCAGAATAGCTACCGGGAGTACTTGAAGCTGAAAGCCAGATTTGAATCTCTCCAAAGGACTCAGAGGTACTTTCCTTTTTCCTTTTCTTATGTTTTAGGGTTGAAATTACTTCTAATAGTTATCATTATTAATTGTATTCTCATATTTGTCAAAAAGTTTATTTATTGTTGTAGAAGAATTTATATTAATGGCATTTAATATGTCTCTTACTGCAGAAACCTTCTAGGGGAGGACTTGGGCCCACTGAATACCAAAGAACTTGAGCAGCTTGAGCGACAACTGGACTCATCTCTCAAGCAAGTGAGGTCCACAAAGGTAATGGAATAATTAGGATGAAGTAAATTTTTTTTAGTTTTAACGCAAATGATATAGAGCAAACTTTTTAGTTGTGGTATTAATATCTGAAAATCTTCTTGAGATATCATGAGTTCAGACAGTAAAGTATATATCTTGATTGAAGATCTATCAACTTTAAAAGTGAATAAACATGATAATGTCAAGATATTTCATAAGCTGTTTTCTATTATTAAAAATTGCACTGTTGCACACATGATGGGAAATGGTGAGTTGTTCTGTGTATATATTTTCGTTCCTCCATTTCTCTGGGGTTTCTTACGCTAAGTTTATTGTGACTCCTGTGTGTTATGTGGCACTGCATCATTTTGCAGACCCAATTCATGCTGGACCAGCTATCTGATCTTCAAAATAAGGTAACATCATGTTGATGTCTTTTATAATGAAGCAACTTTATCCATTCCTAATACTTGGAAGCTATTTTTGGCATATAGGAACAAATGTTGGTAGAAGCAAACAGAGCTCTGACTATGAAGGTAACGTTATACCATCAACCTCCAAGTTTATCCTATGACAAAGCAACTTTGACATTTGTTGCTTTCACGTTTCAGGCTACATGGATTTATATAGAAGATATGCTACAGATCTAGACTGTTTTTTTCACCTTAACAATCCTCGTTTGATTTTGTGGTTATATTAGTTCCTTCAGATTGCATTTTTCTCTTAAATAATAGCCTTAAAGATTGTCTAACTGTGGGAAGAAAAACAAGGAAAACCTCATGAACATCGTCTTTTTCCTTCACTTTGCTGTTCATAATATGCTATTGTAGTTATCATCATACTTTTGTCTGGTGAAAACACTAGTGCTATATGAACTTGTTCTTCTGTTCACATCAAGATCCTCTACGTGTATATGATTGATACATGAATCTTGAGTCTTGACTGTTGTTTGTTGTTGGCAGCTGGAAGAGATTAATGCAAGAAACCACTTTAGACAATCATGGGAAGCTGGTGATCAAAGCATGCCATATGATGCCCACAATGCTCACTCTCAGGGCTTCGTCCAGCCTCTGGAATGCAATCCCACATTGCAGATGGGGTAATATATTGTCAATTTCTTGTATACATTCTTGTTCAAGGAAATGAAATTTGAATCATATTTTAATGCATGAATGTCCCTCTTGGCTCTGTCCTGAATACAGGTACCATACTGTTGCTTCAGATCAGATAGCTGCTACGACTCAAGCCCAGCAAGTGAATGGCTTCATTCCAGGATGGATGCTCTGAGCCTATGGTCAGCTCTTAGGTGGCCACATAAAAGCAAACACCAAACTAGGGCAATGCCAAGAGCTTCTTGATTGGTGTTGGCAATGTGTAAATGCTTCATCATGAGCTTCTCTAGTTTATTTTGACATAAAACCAGCAGTGACTGACTTAATATTAATTGGCTAGAGAAGCCACCAGACAACTCGCATGTAATATTTTGAGATCTTTGAAGTAGCACTTTCATCTGAAAGAAAGACTAGTTAATTTGTTTATATATGGTCTTCTTCTTTTGTCCGTACATTAATTTTTGTTATGTGTTAGTTAATGATAGGATTTTGTTATAGATGATTTTTTCTTTTTGCTTACAGAAATAGAGTTCGCCGGAGTTGCTGATATCTCTCATTTACTTTGTTAGTTTTCCATAGTCTCTTGATATCTTGACTTAGATTTGATCACGGTCTGATTTATTTAAAAATAGGCTAGGTTTATAAAAAGATTTACACACAATCTAATACTATTCACTTTTTACTTGGTCCGTGTCCAATTCAATTAAAAACAGGTTGAACGCAACCTAACTCATTTTCAAACAAAATTTATTTTGTTTGTTTTATCTTTTTTTGTGGTTTTAAATACTCTCTCTCTCTCTCTCTCTATATATATATATCTAATTTATTATTTGCTAGACTCACTTTTTTTTTGTTTTAGATATCAAATAGCTTAAAAGAGATATTGTAAAAAATTTAAATCACTTGGAATATACATAAAGCAATAAATTTTGATATTTTTAAAATAATATTATTGATTAATAATTTATTTTGTTTGAATTATAATTTATTTCTAATAATATATTATGCAACAAGTAAGAATAAAAAAATAATAATCATATTGGTTATATAATTATTTTTTATTTTTATTTGTTGTTATAAATAGCTTTTTTGATAATATTATTTATTAAAAATATATAAAAAATAATTATAATATAAGTTGGGTTTAGGATCGAGTTAGGGTTGGGCTTTAAAAGAAATCTTAGCCTAACTTATTTCATATTCAATTTTTTTTTTTAAAATAGGTTTATTTTTTATCAAACTTTTTTTTTTTTAGCTTATATTATTTTTTTGGTGTCATGCTTATTGGGTTGGGCAGCTTTTTAGTCCAGGTCTAATCTTACCTTGTTTTTATATTCTTTTCTTTATTTTTTTAGATTTCTCTTGGTTCTTTTAAAGTACATTTATAGGCAGAATATATTTAATATTTCTCGTCAATTTTCAATTAGAATTGATATATTTAATGATTTTATGTCAGCTCATATATTCGACAAAAAATCATGTTCTAATATATATATATATATATATATATAAGGTTTATTGAATGAATGTGATATACTGCTAAATTTTTGCACTGGCCTAATAGAATTTGATAAAATTTTTTTCATATAGATTTGATTTTCACCAATCTGGTTTTGTCATCTCTTTAATTAAGCGGGTTAGAAAATTGAATTCTTGTAGAAAAATTATTGATAAATTTAACTTTAAAAAAATGTAGAGAGCATTTAGAGAAAAAATTTAAATATAAAAAGTGTATTCTCAAGATTATTTAAGAAAAATTTAGTTTATGCATGAATGTTCCAGATCATAAAACCAAAAAACCTTTAAAAAATGTCATATGAATATGATAAATAATTTTTTACAGTGTTATATTCTAAGCAAATTACATTATCTCTTACAAGATTTGATAAAATTATACTTAATACTTTTTTATTTTAAAAATATTATTAGACTCTTATGATATTTAGTACATATGACACAAAAAAAAAAATTCAAATTATTTTCCATCAGTGAAATAAAATTCATATAGAGTATAAGATTGTGATATTTTTCTTAATATGACAGCAAAGATAATTAAGTGATTTTATTGTTTAAAAGAAACATTTTATGCAAATAGTTAGTTCTGCATTGACAAAAAAATAAATTGAATGAGAGACTTTTACAATATATATCAAACATCAAAGAAGTCAGATAATATTTTAAAACAAACAAGTAATTTTTTAGGCCACTTTTTTAAAAAATATATAATTTACTATTCAAATAAATATATAGTATACATATAGAGAAAATTATACTTTTAGTCCTTATAATTTTATTCAATTTTTAATTTTGTCTTTGTAGTTTATAATTTTTTTAATCTACTCACGTCTATTAAAATTATATCAATATTCTATTAAATTTTATTGATATAACTAATTATATATTGTTTTCACACTTTAAATATGTATAATTTATAATAACAAAATAAATAAATATAGATAAAGAAATAAAATTAAGTGATATATATAACAAAATATGGACAAAAACATAATAACATATATAGACTACATTTAAAATTATTTAAATTGTAAGAATCTAATTAAAGAGTAATGAAGTCCAAAAACAATGTGACTACAATTTTATTTTTTGTTGACAACTCATTGTAGACTGATTTAAGTAGCAAGCTAGTCCCAAATAACTTTAATTTTTAATCTTCGCCGTATGATGATTTTGTACAGTTTTAGGCTATGAAAGTTTTAGGGTATAAGGGCTGGTCAGCCCTCTAATTCTATATTCTATAACCATTGACAAATTTGACAATATATCATCGGTTGATTTTTTTTTTTTTTATAGAAGTTATTTCCTCTCATTGTTCGTTGAATCATATGAATTGACTATAGCAATTTGTTCTCTTCATAGAATTTCACGAAATATTACCTAATATCTCGTACGAAATGTTTGAAATAGCTATTAACATTAAAGGAGTGAAAAATTAAATTTCATTTAAAAAAACACTACTTGATTAAGAACTTCAACAACCCTTCACCTTTACAATTATTACATGTGAATATATTTAAATTCTTTTATGTCCACTTAAGGCCTTTCGGTTAAGCCCACTTAAATTTATTTGTTATGGAAGCATAAGGCCTTGAGTGAAAAAAATAAAATAAAAAATTGATAGAAACTAAACTTCCAATGTCATTTACTTTAATATAAAAAATGAAATTAGTGTTATGTGAACTATAAAATATAAATTCATCCAAATGTAAACATTTTTTTTTAATGTAAACATATTTTTAGTCATAAAGGATGATTTTTATTTTAACCAATAAAGATTGATCATAATATAAACTATAAGAAAAGAAAAATCATTAATTATCAATGTACCAAATTAATAAATACGATTAATGAGGGACATTTTGAGTTCCCAATTATGTTGCCAGTGATAGATTGACCTTGCTATCTAATAGGGCTACAGGGTTTGGGACTTAGTGATAAAGGAGATTTTGGGCCTAAAGCTTAATATATTGCTGACACACCCTAAAAATTAAACCTAGCTCTCAACTCATAAATATATTTAAAAGCTTTTAGGTAAATACATCTTTTCTATACCTCTTGTACTACACTCTTTATATAATTATTAAATTTACAAGCATTGGGGTTTTTGTGTAAGCCTGACTTCTTCTTGGAGGCCCAGAGGCTTTCAAGATTGACGTGTGAACCACCAATTAAAAAGTAATTTATCAAACATGGGCAAAATTTATATGGATAAACTAACAAATAAATGCGAATTAAAAATATATTGTTAAGCAACTAAAATAATTTTATGAAGAGCGTAAAATGTTGTAAAATGATCTCAGGTAAAAGTTCAATAATTTATTCTTTCATTTTACATCAAGTTTTAATTTTATCTCTTATTTATTTTTTGTTTTTGTTTTCTTGTTTACTATCAATGAATTCAATTTCTTCTTCACAAAGAGTATTACCATCACTAACACTAAAATCCTACATATAATCCTACCAAAATAGATCCTGTCCAATCATATGGCAATTGAAAAGATTTAGTCAAGGCTAAAATGGCCTTTTTATTTTTTATTTTTGGATTTTTTTAAGTCATAAATTTTAAGTATGAAGACAAAAATTGTAACTGCGAGATCAAAATTTTAATTGTAAAAAAAAAAACTTATATTTTAAAAATTTTAAAGGGTAATTTATCATCATAATTAAAATTTTTGATCTTGTAATTACAATTTTTATCTTTATATTTAAAACTTATAACCTAAAAAATTTTTTCAAAAGAATTTTCTAAGAAAAGGTCATTTTTGCCTTAATTGGATCTTTTCAATCTCCAGTTGCCGTACGACTGGAGAGGATCCATGTTGATAAACCTACATGAAGAAGCCTACCCCAATGGCCAAAAAGCATTACATTGATGTGGATTTGCTAGAATTAATGTTTTGGTTGTGGTAGAGGAAGTTAATCAAGTAAATGAAATCTTCTTAGCCTATTATAGTCAAACAAATTAGTGAATTCGCAAGACTTGACACATCAAATATCCAATTACATGGCCAAGAGAGATTGAAGGCATTCACATGGGGCTTTTGTAATCCATGCTTTTACTATCAAAAATGAGAAGACAATAGACCCCTTAGAAGTAATATGTAGTCTCAGGAGCAATATACATTGTTTATGGAAAGAGTAACTTGTTATTACTATTAGATAAATAAACGTAATCATGAAAAAGCCAAATTTAGAAGTCTATAACAATAACAAACTACATTAGACTTTTGATCAAAATTAGTGGCACAATTGACTTTCTTTAATAATTCATATGTTTTGAAATTAAGAGCTTAAAAGAATTCCATACAAGGTATTCTTATAGTACTTGGGACATTATTCTAGTGGCAAAATCTAAATTTTCTTACTATTAGTTCATATTAAAATTAAACTACTTTTAAGTTTAGTGTGGTAATTTTAGTTTTGATGTCTTCATTAATTTATATATACCTTAGTTTATAAACTTATCCAATGTGATTGATGCCAAGCAAGCACCAATTTTGTAATATTTGGAAATACTACGAAAGCAACACCTCATTATCCAAATCAATACTCACCCATTAATAAGAAGTAAATAATATAAGGATAAATTTGTAATATCAATTGCATTAGTGTAGTTAAAGTTGTCAATAAATACTAACTAAGAGTACTTGTGGATGAAGTTGTTAATTCTGGTTATTAGTTAACTAAATATGGATCATGGAAAAAAAACCAAGAAGAGAATTAAATGAATGTTGAAGTTCTTTTTCTCTTATGTTCTTTCTTCAATTCCCTTTTTCTTCTCTTTACCTTAGTCAATTCTTTCACCTAACATTGGTATCAAAGCTCAAGATCCACAAATATGGCTAAAATAACTCATTCTTAATCAAATTTAAGAGAAGTTAAAGAACATTGGAAGGCAAATCTTAAGCAACGTGATAAGAAGCTGAGAATGGTGATGGATCAATGAATGTCTAATGTAGAACATCATATGAATTGCCTTCAAGAGTTAGTTTGAGGATTATCCTCTTAGTTTATAAAATTAATGAGTAGAAATCCAGAAAGAAAAGGTCATCTAGAAGCAAAGCAAGTAATAGGAGGATACATATACCTACCACATTAGTAGAGTTCCTAAAATTCACTCGAGAAGATGCAATTACTTACATAGCTAAATGTGAGAGGTTTTTCATGTTAGATGGCACACTTGAAGATACAAAGGTGGTTTTTGATAGTTTTGTCTTTGGGTGAACAATCTTTTAAGTGGTTTCAGGGGTTTGAAAGAAGTAAAAATGGTTGAGCTATGTGGAATAATTTGATTGAGGCCATCAAAACTCAATTTGGGTCTTTATTTGATGATCTAATGAAAAAGTTAATGCAATGAAAGCATACCAAGAAGTAAGCTAAGTATCAAAATTCCTTTGACAACCCTATTTGTAAGGTAAATTCACCAAAAAATTGCAAATTAAACTGTTACATAGCATGAAACAAGAAATTGCTATTAAATTAAATTTATTTCATCCCAAAACTCTATTAGATGCTACAAGGTTGGCTAAGTTTCAAGAATTAACTATTGAGATAGTGTAGAATGAGGTTTCAACCCCAAATTAGATCAATAGATTCAAGTTGAATATAATGGTTAGTAAATCAAATTTTAACAACCAAAAAGTAGTGAAAGGAAGATCGATAAAAGGATCAAAAGGGATAAATAATTTAAAAGTTGGTAACTAAAAAGGGATCTTGGGTAAACTAGTAATCAAGTTTCAAAGGATGCTTGCACTAGGGATAGTGGAAGAACACAAGCAAAATTTTGCATTACTTTTGCCATGAAAAGTGCTCTCCAAGTCATGATTGTCCATAGAAAAAAAAAAATGTAGCTTTATTTTATAAAGGTGGAAAAGGGAAGTCATGAAGAACTAGAAGCTCAAGGTGGTTTAAAAGAAAGGGAAGAGATAGAAGTAGTTTAGATTATTAATGAGTTAGTCATCTTTTTGAATATAGTCATGGCTCTTCAACTTATCCTATAATGAGAATCAAATGGAAGGTTAGTAAATGGATACTTCATAAACTCATATACACAAGGAGCATATAATTTTTTAAATGAAAAGTTCTGTAAAGAAATTCAGTGGGAGATTAAAACTATAGAAACAGTCAATGCAAAATTGGCTAATATGAGTAGAATACAAGATAGTAAGATATTTGAAAGTTTCAGATGGATAGTATAGGGCATAAAATCTAAGAGTCATGCTATATCTCTTCCCTTGGTCAGTTATGAAATGGTATTAGGAAAGCAACGGTAAAATGATTTTAACTATAAAGTTTGAGTTGAAAAAAAGGAAGTTTAAAATGAAAGCTACAAGTGAACCTAGAAATCAATTGATAGTAGGACATAAATTACAAAAGTTAATGACAATAAAACTTTACATTTTCATGATGCAAATTGTACTATAGTAGTTAAAGTCATTGTGTTGTATACTTAAGATGAATGAAAATGCATAATTACCAAGAGCAATAAAATAGCTATTAGATGAATTCAGTGATGTCTTTACAAAACTAACATAATTAATTGCCTCCTCATCTTTTGGGCTTTGATCATTAGATTATCCTTAAGGAAGGTATTAATCTTATAAACCAAAAGTCTTGTAGATACCCTTCTACCCATCGAGATGTAATAAAGAAGCTAGTCAAATAAATGTTAGACACAAGAATCATTCAATCAAGCTCCTCATCATTTGTATCACCTATGATGGAAAATGTATACTAATTACAAAGCACTCAATAGAGATACTATTAAAAATAGGTTCTTTTTACCTTTAGTAAAAGATTTGTAGGATGAACGAGGAAGAGCAAGTGTGTATTCCAAGCTTGACTTGCATTTAAGTTATTATCATATTATAATGAAGGAAAAAGACATAAGGAAGACTACCTTCCAAACACACTTAGGTCATTATGAGATTTTGGTTATACCATTTGGGTTGACTAATACACCTTCCACTTTTCAAGGTACTATAACTGCTATTTTTAATGAGTATTTAAGGAAGCATGCATTGTTGATTTTATGATGATATTTTGGTGTATTGTAGTAATAGGAATGAGTATTTGAAGCATTTAAAAAGGGTGTTAAAGATTTTATTTTGTTAAAAGAAGTAAATGTGCTTTTGTTACTAAAAGAGTAGAGTACTTAGTTCATTTTATTTTAAAGAAGGAGTTTTCATTAATCCTCAAAAGGTGTAGGCCCTAGTTGATTGGCCTTTACCCACTTCAATCAAGCAATTGAGAAGTTTCCTAGGATTAGCAATGTATTACAAAAGGTTTGTTAGAAATTTCAATATTATAGCTATAACCTTTCATAACACCATTGAAAAAATGAACTTTCTAATGGAATGCAGAAGTAGAGAATACATTTCAAAGCCATAAAATAGTATTAGTAATAGCACCTATATTAGCACTACAAGATTTAAAGTAGCTATTTATTATGGATATTGATGCTTCTAACATAGGTATTAGGGCTATATATATGTAAGCAAACCATCATATTTCTTTCATAAGTAAGATGTTTTCACCAAGAAATCAGTTATTATTAATATATAATAGGGAATTACTAGCTGTTATGCATGCTATTGAAAAAGTGGCACTAATACTTAAGTATTGGACCTTTCATTATTCACATTGATTGATAGAGCTTGAATTACTTGTTGGAATAAAGGTTTTTCACACCAACACAATATAATTGGGTTACAAAGTTAATGAGGCTTGAATATGAGATTTGTAATAAAAAATAGAAGGAGAACATTGTTGTTGATACTTTATCAAAAACTTAACATGGAAAATTTTTTCAATTGTTAGTTTCAATAGTTTCCACTGAGCTATAAGACTTAATCAAGAAAGAGTAGGAGTATGATACTTAATTCCAATAGTTGATACAAGAATTATAATATGATGCATTAGTATACCCTAAGTATAAGTGGAGGAATAGAGTACTAACCAAAAACAACAAAATTATAGTTGGGAGAAAGTCAAAAGTTTGAGATATCATATTATGGTGGCTGTGTTCATCACTTCAAGGGGGTCACCCAAGAGTAAGGGCCAATAAGAAAAGGTTTAAGGTTTCATTTTATTGGAAAGGCATGTTAAATAACATAAAGACATATATTAGAAATTGTGAGACATGTTTGAGGTGCAAATATGAGACCATGGCTTATTCTAACCTTTTACAACCTCTACCTATTCCTCATGAAGTATGGCATAATATTACGGTGGACTTCATAGAAGGCTTGCCAAAAGCTAGAGGTAAAAAGGTGTTTTGGGTGATTGTAGACAGTTTAAATAAATATGCTCACTTTATAGCTCGAGCACACCTTATTTTTGCATCTCATTTAGTTTAATTTTTTCTTGATAACATATATAAACTCCATAGAGCACCTATTAACATAGCAAGTGACAGAACTTTTATTTGTCAGCAAATTTTGGCAAGAATTTTTGAATCAATTACAAGTAGTATGAAGCTTAATTTCTCCACACCAGCTATAGAGTGATAGTCATAGTGAAATTTTGAATAGGTGTGTTGAAAATTACATGAAAAGTCTAACATGTAACATGCTCGTGAATGGCATAAATAGTTGCCATTAGCAAAATGGTGGCATAATACCACTTACCACTTATCAACTAACATTAATCCTTATGAAATTATGTATGAACAACCTCCACTACTACACCTTCCTTATTTGCTAGAAGAATCAAATGTTGAGCTCATTAAGAGTCTTATGGTTTATGAGGACATGTTAAGGAAACTTAAAGAGCATTTAACTAGTGAATATAGTGAAACAACAAGTAGATAAGCATTGCCCTAAAAGAAGTTTTAAAATATATGATTGCATTTTTCTTAAATTATAGCCCTTTAGACAACATTAAATAAAAAAAAAAATGTCAGAAAAGTTATCCTTAAGGTTTCATGATCCATATGAGATAGTAGTAAATTAGTACACCTTAAAACTTCCACCATTTTCATAAATTCACCCTACCTTTCATGCATCCATGCTTAAATGTTGTCCTAATGTAGCTATTGAACCACCACAATTTTAGATAGAAGGATTATACAAAAGAATTGAAAAGTTGTAATAAAAGTTTCAATTAAATGGAAACATGAGGAAGAGGAAGAAGAAACTTAGGAGTTGTGGTTTAATGTTTAAAAGTAATTTCTAGAATTTGCAAGACTAATACAACCCTTAGGGTTAAAGGTTTTCTAATCAGGAAGGAATTGATAAAAGTAAATAATGTAGTGGCTAATTGTAAGGCCAATTGCATTGATAGGGTTAAATTAAATTGTAAATAGATAGTAACTAAAAGTAGTTTTGGCTAGAGTCATTAATTCAAGTTATTAACTAACTACATAACTAGTCATGGAAAAAAGACTAAGATGTATCAAATGAATGTTGAAGTTTTTTCTCTCTTATCTTCTTTCTTCATCTCTTTTCTTCTTTTTCTTTTCTTTACCTTGGTCAATTCTTCCACCTTTAACACACATTAACACCAATTTCACAACCTATCGTTATTATCATTGAACCCTTCATTGTTAAAGCTTCTTTATTGGGAAATAAACCCTCTAATAATTTGCAAACTATGATCATTGAGTTTTAAATTGATGGAGGAATTTATGGAATCATTGCTCGAAGAAACTTGATTTTCCAATCCTCCCTTATAATGGCTATTAGGAAATTCTCAGTGGCCAAATCTTACATATATAATCATCAACGGGTCACCAAGAAATAAAGGATTAACCTAAATAAGAACAATACAAGAGTTGTAAGAATCATGAATAATACCCGAAACATCATTCAGATCTAAAGTTGTGGGTTAGGTCAAATTCAATCTTCTTCCACTACAAAAAAAAATGAAATTTATGGCGACAAAAGTCGTCGCTAAAATATCAGAAGTCGTTGCAAAAACTATTTAGTGATGACAATGTAGTAGTCACTAAGTCGCCGCAATTACAACCGTTGCTAAAGAGATTTAATGGCAAAAAAACTGTCGTTGCTAAAAAGACTTTTTGTGACGACAAAAATCACCCCTAAATATATGTAATTTCGCCGCTAAAGCTGCTAAACTATTGGGACCATGACATTTAGAAGCAATAAATTTTGCCACTAAAAGTTAATGTCATCACAAAAAATATTTTTAGAGGCGAAAAAAGTCGTCACTAAATATATAGTTTTAGCGGCAACAAATATCTTTTGACACTAAAAACTTTTAGCGACAACTTTTGCCAATAGTTGTGGTCACTAAATGCATACTTTTAGCGACGACCTTTTAGTTTAAAAGATTTAGAGATGACCTTTTCGCCGCAAAAATTCTTCTATTTGGCTTTTTAAAAAGTTTTCATTGGGGATCTTTAGCGACGACATGTACCTTGACGCTAAATGTTATTGTAGCAGTGACATTAGTAGTCGCCGAAATTCCTTTTAGTGGGTATTTAGAGGAATTGGTGGCGAGTATTGTCGTCGCTAAATGTATGCTTTTTAGTGACGAAATATTTTGGTGACGCTAAATGCCTATTTTTGCAACAAATCATTCTTTTGCCGTTAAAGTTTTTCTTTTAGCATTAATTTTTTATGTCGCTACTAAATATGTCTTTAGCATCAACTATTATCAACAATATTGGTATACTATTAGCAACAACTTTAGTCGCCACTAAAGAAGTTATTTTATTTTATTTTTTTAGATTTTTAATATTTTTCTTAATTATTTTCTTCAATCCTGTTTACTAAAATAGATTTTATAATATTATAAATAGTGAAAAATAAATCTTCCAAATCTCTAATAACATATACTATTTTACTAAATCTAACATTTTAAAATACATAAGCAAAAAAAGAGCAAATCAAATTTTGCTAATAAGTTTGATATATACATTACTGCAGAGGTCCATCAAACAAGTATAAATAAAAAAATCTGTCATATGAAAAATTTTTCAAACTCACTCATACACTCCACTATTCAATGTTTAAAATAGCATTACAATATTACTAAACAAAAGGAAAAGAGCAAGAAGTTAGTATTGACAATTGCTTGAATCTTCGTAATTCAAGGGAGGGGCACTAGCATTCAATCTAGACACTTCATTTTGTTTTGTAAATGTCAAGACTTTTTCCATCAAAGCAATTACCTGCGTGACAAATTGAGACCACATTCCAATTTCAGTAAAGCATAATGTTTGAAAGACTATGTATGCCATAAATAAATTAATATCAAAAGTTTAAAAGGAAAATGGTGTTATAAATTAAGATGCATTATTTGTGTTAGTTGAATAATCAATCATTAAAACTCTTAATTACTCACAAAATTATTGAGCTTCTCCACTTGAAGCATTGTTCATCAAAGGTATATTTCCTTGTTGAAAAGAAACATAACACTAAATTTTTTAACATTGAAAAGAAAAAGAGTTACACCCCTTGTGAGTCCCACACTAAGTTTTTTAACATTATTTGTGTTAGTTGAATAACCAAGATGAACTTCTCCATGTGAGTCCCACTTCATAACTTGGGCTGAAACCCTTCCTTAATAGATTTGCCCTTACGTCAATGCGACTCTTCCATTCTGTATTCCTACACCCCTTGCATGGGCATCAAATCATATCTGTCACCCTTGGCTAATTAAAGGCCCATTGTAAAAACTCATCAACTCCTCGTCTATATGCTGGATTAACTCTATTATTAATCTTTATCCAACTTTTATCTATATCTGTTACTTTCTACATTTTAATCAACATCATTGCAAGTTAAATTGTGGACAAGCCAAATCTTTTTACATGTAAAGAATTATATACTTAGGTTAAGTCCATGCCGTCACTACTTAACTTTATTCTAGTTACATGTAAAGAATTATATACTTATGTTTTGGTTCAGATCTCTAAGTTTTAGATCTGAACTAAAACCAAACTTTGTTCTAGTACAAAACATAATGAGGGATTCATAATGTCACGCTTTCCTTTATATTACTTCTAAGCGCATGACATTAACATTGATAATAGTATAGGCGTTGATGTAATATGTTGCTCATGAAAGGTTGTACATGATATATTTATAATGAAAACATTTCCACAAGTAAGAGTATTAGGAGTTGGAATATATCTTAATTTCAGTTTTAGGCCCCTATAGTTCCACTTCACCTATGGAAAGGTTGTGAAACCAAGGCTAAAATATGATTGCATTTTGATGATGGAAAGTTTGGAATGAATATGGAGAACAAGTCATCTTTTTTCTAGAGGTAGTAATAAGATGTTGTTAACAAGGCAAACAATATTATTGACAAGTTATAAGATGTTGTTGATAGGGTAACAGATCTTGTCGACAAGATAAGACCTTATTGATAGGATCTCAAATTTAGCAAAGGAAAATTGAAGACCTTGTTGACTAGATAAGACCTTGTCGACAGGATCTCAAATTTAGCAAAGGAAAATTGAAGACCTTGTCAACAGGATCTTCTACCTCATGACAAAATAATCTATAATTGAGAAGTTTTGAAAAAACTTAAAGTTGGGCAAAATCTTCTTAATAAGGTCTTAATACATAATGTATGATGGTATGACACACATAGATATAGAAATAGGACAAAATATAATTTGAACACTAAGTTTACAGTACTTAAAAAACTTAAGCACCATACTTCATCCTAAAAAATAAATAAATAACAGCAGTCCTCAGTAGTATCAAGGTAACAAAATTAGACCAAATCTCTAAACCACATATCAAAACTTAAAAGCATATATCAAAGCTTAGGCATATATCAGAACTTATAGGCATATATCAGAAGTAACACCAATCCTCAGCAATATCAGAGCAAACTATCAAGCAAACAGAATTGGACCAAATCTCTAAAGCACATATAAGAACTTAAAGGCATATATCAGTACTTAGGCATATATCAAAATTAACACCAGACTTCAGCAATATCACAGCAAACTATCAAGGCAACAGAATTGGACCAAATCTCTAAAGCACATATCAAAACTTAAAGGCACATTTCAGAACTTAAAAACACTAAATTTATAGCATTCACCAAACCTACAGCACTTATAAGCACCAAATCTACAGAACTTATAAGCACCAAACCTACATAACTTATAGGCATATATCAAAACTTATGGGCATATATCAGAGCTTAGGTATCAAATTTGCAGCACTTATAGGCACATATCAGAATTTAGAAAGAATTAGACCAAATTAGATTTAGGCACCAAATTTATAGCAATTACAAATAACTATTCCACCCTCAAAAGACTTAGGCACATATCAAAATTTATGTAGGTACACACACAGGTAGAATTATTGGACCAAAGCTTATTCAAACACTAAATTTTTAGCACCTAACAGAACCATTTCACCCTTAAAAGCCTTAGGCACACATCAGAACTTAAAACTATTTCATCAATATCACAGCAAACTATCAAAACAACAACAGAATTGATAACTAATGTCATAGTAAAATATCACAATTCTAAGCTTGATAGTTCATTAAAAAGAAAAATAATACCTTTATGCTATAGTAGCTACAATCAAGATTCAAGGAGCGACAGTTGATATTGTTTGAGGAGCTAGCACTTGAGAAGCTGTGTTGTATGAAGTAAGTTTGAAACATAAGAAATTATTTTCAGATGTTTAGCAAAATGTACTATAAATTTACATATAAGAAATAAGAAATTCAACAAATTCACAGAGGCTAGAAGTAGCCATCAAAGAAGAAGAAACCAATACAAAAAAGAAAAAATTCTAAAAAAAAGAAAGAAAGTAAATTAAATTCAAAATGGGGGCATTATTCAGTTCTGTTAGCCACAGCCACAGCCATAGCACTCAACACAAAATCGATTGCACAAAGAAGGAGCAAACAATAGACCAGATTACCACTTACATAGCTTCCTTCCTCTTCAGTTTCTGTGTTCTCCTCTTCCATAGCGAAATCAGCTCCTAGGGATACTCTGTTTTTCGTGCGCAAAATGATTTTGTTGGAATAGCTTCACTCACAACGAAATTGACCAGAAGGATGTATTGGAACGAAGATTGAGAAGGATTTGCGACAGCCTTTGCCAGCAGATACGAAGAAGCTTTGAAAATGGGAAAGGGGGGAAAGGGGAAAGACGGGGAAAACAAAGAGGCGGGGAACGAAAATTGACTCTAGGTTTTACTGTTGAAGTGTCAGTAAAGTTTTATTTGTAATGATATAATATTATTCTAAATATATTGATAATTTAATAATTGATAATTGATATATAAATAAAAAAAAATAGTTTGAGTGATAAAAAATAAAAATATAGGTTAGGTTTAGAACATAAATTATGAAGAAAATATAAGATTGGAGGGTAAAACTTCAAAATGCCATAACTTTGTGTACCGTACTCCATTTGAGGTGATTTTTTTTTTTCATTTTGGGTATTTTTTCGAGATCTACACGTAGCAAATGTCGTTGGTGATTCGGTCACTTATTTTTCTCAAAAAAATTTGTTTAGGCCTTCAATTTTGTTATTTTTGTTTTTTATTACCTTTCACCAACATTAAAATAAGTCTATAATTATTAATATTTTTTATAATTTATTTAAGCATTATTCTATTTAAGTTCTGAATTCAAGTACTTGATTAACAATAAAGAGAATAAAAATTAAGAAATACATAACTGAACTCAAAAATTAATTAAGAATTTAGAATTTTTATTTTTCAATAGCCTAATGTATCTTTTTCTATGATCTACCCATTATATTTTTGTTCTAATTAAAACATTTGAAGTTCTTAATCCTAAATATAAGTCATCATCCAACTTATCTTTTTAGAATTTGTATATGTTGTTGTCTCAACAGGAAATGCATGCTAAATCATTACACTAGGGCTCATTATATTAGGACTCATTACATTACATTACATTGGGGCTCATCTTCATAAAAAAAATCATTTAAGATCTCTCCAAGTTTAAAGTATCAAGAGTGAAGTTCTAAATTCACATCCATGACTGCTTCTTTACCAAAAAATCCATAGAAATAATTATATTTTTGCTTTCATTATAAAGTATCAAGTTTAAAGCCATGGAACATGAGGAAGAAGAAGACATTAATGGATAAAGAAGAAGATAGAATAGGAATTTAAAAGGGTTACCCAACTAAAATTAATATTGCAATGATAAGAGATTAAGGCGGAGTTCAATCTTTTATCCATTCCTTTTTTTTCTCTTTCTTTTTTTCTTTCTTTCTATCTCTTTGTTGTTTACGTTGCTTCAAAAGTTGAAAAGGACCTATTAATAAAATGAATCATAGAAATAGAAATTGAAGATTTAGATATATGGATTCTTCGACATATGAAATGTTAGACATATTAATTTCATGAATTCTAAAAATTAAAATTTTAACTTTTTAAATCTATTAAATCTACTAAGTTTTTTAAACTTAATAAAAATTCTAGTTTTATCTTTTTAATTAATGATTACAACTAAAATATTTTTTAGTCTTATATATTTGCATATATTAATTATTAACTTTAAAAATATTTTTTTAACTTAAAAATATTTTAATTTATTTTTTTGTCCTATATATTTGCATCTTGATACGTATCATTTATTTTTTTAACTTAAAAATTTCTAATTTCAAATATTTTTATTTAAAAATAAGTTACAAAAATATTTCATGCAAAAATTTTTAATAAGTAAGAAATTTTGTGTCAAAACTTTTATTTGTGACTGTTTTAGTCGCCGCTAAAAGCTAACTTTTGGTGACGAATACAATCAGTCGTCGCTAAAAAATTTGGCACAAAATATTTTTATTTGACCAAAATTTTGGCGCCAGAACTTTTAGTGGAGACTAAAAAAAGGTCACTACTATAAGTTATTTTTTAGTGACAACTAAAACCAGTTGCCGCTAAACATTTTGGGCACAAATTTTTAATATTTGAACAAAAATTTGACACCAGACCTTTTAGTGACGAAAATTTTGTCGCCCTAAATGTATGTTTTAGTGACAACTGAAATCTGTCGCCGCTAAATATATATTTTAGTGACGACTAAAGCTGATGGTCGCTAAAAGTTTTGTCAGTAATATTTTTAATGGGTAAAAATTTGGCGTTTGAACTTTTAGTGACGACAAGTTACGTCGTCGCTAAATGTTATCCTTTAGTGACGACTAAAATTTGTTGCCATTAAAAATTGTGTTTTAATGACGATTAAAATTAGTGGTCGCTAAAAGTTGTGGTTTAGTGATAACTAAAACTGGTGGTCGTTAAAAATTTTGTCAGTAATATTTTTAATGGGTAAAAATTTGGCGTTTGGACTTTTAGTGATGACCAATTACGTCGTCGTTAAATGTTATCTTTTAGTGATGACTAAAGCTAGTGGTCACTAAAAGTTGTGGTTTAGTGACGACTAAAGCTGATGACTGCTAAAAGTTTTGTCAGTAATATTTTTAATGGGTAAAAATTTGACGTTTGGACTTTTAGTGACGACCAGTTACATCGTCGCTAAATGTTATGCTTTAGTGACGATTAAAATCTGTCGTTGCTAAAAGTTGTGTCTTAGTTACCACTAAAGCTGGTGGTCGTTAAAAATTATGTTTTAATGACGACTAAAACTGGTGGCCACTAAAAGTTTTGCCAGTAATATTTTGAATAGGTGAAAATTTGGCATTTAGACTTTTAGTGACGACCAGTTATGTTGTCGCTAAATGTTATGCTTTAGTGATGACTAAAGTTTGTCGTCGCTAAAACTTATGTTTTAGTGACGACTAAAACTAGTAATCGCTAAAAGTTATGTTTTAGTGACAACTAAAGTTGGTGACCGCTAAAGGTTATATTTTTTATTGAACAAAAGTTATGCACTAAAGCATTTAGTGATGACAAAAATATCATCACTAAAAAGTCATCATAAAATATATTTTTTTTGTGGCGACTATGTCAATGTCGCTGCAAAAAAGTTTTAGCGGTGATTTTTTTTTATTACTAAATAGTTTTAGTGACTATTTTTTTTTTCATCATTAAAAATATTTTCAGAATCAAAATTAGTTTTTTAGTAACAACTTTTAACGACAACTTAATAAAGTCGTTGCTAAAAATATTTTTTCAACGACCACTTTTTTAAGTCGCCACTAAAAGTCATTACTAAATGTCTATTTTTTTGTAATGTTCTTAGCTATCATTTACATCCTCACTGTGATCATCCAAAGGGGTTTCATTGACATCAATGTTGGTGGTTCAGGTTAGAGGTTGATGTAGAGTTGGTGCATTTTGGTTAGCATATCCACGTAAATGCAATATTTTTTTGCAAGCTTAGCCCTACTATAGCCTGAGTTTTTCCATGTAAGTTTACATGTAGGATTTTGCCCTTATAAAGAAGTTAAATAATCTAAAGTTAGGTGTTTTTTTTTTTTTACTTTCAAGTTCTTTAATAAAATTATAACACATGTAAAAAAAATCTTTTACAAACCTTATGCAAAATTTTAAAAAGCGTATATTTATTTACCAAAATCATATATATACTTGTTATGTTATTATTGAAAATCATATACTTATTTTATTTTAATTAAAATCTTTAAAAGTTAAAATATAAAAAATTACATATAAATTTTTTTCAAGTTAAAAATGAAGGCCTAAAATAAGACCCTAAACCTAACAAGCCAAACGCATATATTTTCAACTTTTACTTGTTTAATGACTTCCGATTCAACTCATTTAACTATAATTAATTAGAAACTTAGAAGAATTTATGCGAGCCTAAATTTCTCAGGATTAACCTTACAAAAGCATAAATAGTTTTATTGTCTTATAGAATAACAACAAAAGTTATATGATTGAAAATATTAATTAATACCATCGAATTGTTAGTTCTGAACCAAAATTAAATCAACGAATCTGTTTATTATACAAGATAAGCAGAGCCGAGCCGTATACAAGCTGAATGACTCTCAACTACTGTATCTTTCAGCCTGACATGACACATCCCTTCTTTTTCTTTTTAAATATCAAGGAATGATAGGAATATATATGATGTTGAGCATACACATTTTTGCTTTCCTGCTTCACGCGTAGCTGGGTGGATTCTGGAGCAAGTATATTGCATTCCAACTAGGAAAATTTTAAAAATAATGAATATATATGCTGCATCTTGATGAAATTTTAGTTTCTGGGTCCTCTCGTGCACTTCCAAACAGTGGTTGAATCTTTTGGGATCAAACATAGTTTGTTACCAGATGGTGGGATCGACTTGGTTGAATCCAATGCTCGGGTTGTTATCATAAACTCCGATGCTTTAGGGAGAATATATATATATATATATATTATAATTCGTAAAAGTTGCACTATTTACTGTATGATTTTCACTTAGCTGCGTGCCAGTGTACTATTTATGTATTGTTTATGCACTCTTCATATTGTATATATACTATTCATGTATAGTTTTTTGTTTCTTTTTCAAAAGTTTTTTTTTTCTGTAAAATCCACAGGACATTATTTTGAATTTCTTGCAAGATATAGAAGAATGTCCTAGTTATTATATAACTTACTTTGTCATATATATTTTAGCTCGTAACTTAATAGCTATACGATAGTTGTTGACTTTTGCAAAATACTTGTGTACGTATCATTTTGATTAATAAGTTATTCCAAAACATTTATAAAAAAATTAAAGTTAAAGGATTAAGTTAAAAATATTTATATTTAAAGATTATAAAATTTTAAATTATTTAAAATAACTTAAAAATTAAAAAATTAAATTACATAAAAAATATAGTTCAGGAATTTAAATTAAAAATTTTGATCCTTGAATTTTTTAGAATAATTTTTAATTTTAAAATATTTTAATATAAATATTTTAAATTTAAAATCTTTAATTATAATATTTCGAAAACCTTTTGTACGTTGAAAGTGATTAGTTTATATGTTTCATGTTAACTTTCTTCATAATTGAAATGGATCGATTTGTTGCCTTTTCTTGGAATTTTTCATTATATATATATATATATATATGTCCTGTAATTTCTTGTTAAAATTGTGAAAATTAGCGCCTAATCTAAACATCAGGTGAAATATTGCAATTTTTCAAAAAAATTTTAAATCAAATTGGGAGAATTAATGTGTTTATTTGGGTAATTTGAGACAAAAATTAAAAAATTTAAGTTTAATTTTTAGGTGTTTATTATATATATATATATATATAACTCGTAAAAGTTGCACTCTTTACAAATTGTTTATTGTATGATTTTTACATAATTGCAAGCCAGTGCACTGTTTATATATTATTTATATATTGTTTATGCCCATACATATACTATTCATGTATGATTTTTTTTTTCCCTTTTTTCAAATTTTTTTTTTCTGTAAAACCCATCGGACATTTTTTTTGACTTCCTTGCAAGATATAAGGGTATGTCCCAGTTATTATATAACTTGCTTTGTCATGTATATTTTAGCTTGTAATTTAATAGCTATACGATAATTGTTGACATTTGTAAAGTACTTGTGTACTTATCATTTTGATTAATAAATTATTCCAAAACATTTATAAAAAAATTACAGTTAAAGGATTAAGTTAAAAATATTTAAATTTAAATATTATACAATTTTAAATTATTTAAAAAACTTAAAAATTAAAAATTTAAATTACATAAAAATATAGTTCAGGAATTTAAATTAAAAATTTTGATTCTTGAATTTTTTTAGAATAATTTTAAAATTTAAAATCTTTTAATATAAATATTTTTAATTTAAAATCTTTAATTATAATATTTCGAAAACCTTTTGTACGTTGAAAGTGATTAGTTTATATGTTCCATGTTAACTTTCTTCATGATTGAAATGGATCGATTTGTTGCCTTTTCTTGGAATCTTTTTTTTTTTTTTTTTTCATTAGATATATGTGTGTGTGTGTGTGTGTGTGTGTGTGTGTCCTGTAATTTCTTGTTAAAATTATGAAAATTAGCTCCTAATTTAAACATCAGGTGGAATATTGCAATTTTCCAAAATTTTAAAAATTACACTTAACTCTGCTTTAATTTATTTTCTATTAGTAAAATTAATTTTGTACATAATTTTTTTTCAAAAATAAAATGCATATTTTTATTATCATATTAAGAATAAAATAACAATTTGATGTTGGAGTCTGATATCAATTTAATTGTTTTTATTATCATAGTAAAAATTAGATAACAGTACCATGTTATATACGAAGTTAATTATGTTGACCAAAAATAAATTAGCGAGGATATTTCCTTTATATATTAAAATGTAAAGAAAGTCGTAGTAAATTTTGAAATTAAAAAGGTATTAAATTAAATTTAATAAAATTTAAAAACATCAACATAATTTACTCTTATATTTAAGAAAATATTTACTAAAGATTTTTTTAATTAAATTGATAAGACCTTTACAAAACAGTATTATATTATTTTTTTAATACAATTGGCTTCTCTACTGTTCATTATGTATATAAATATGAAATCTTTTGTTAATATTTATGAGATAATATCAGATTAATAACTAAAACAAGAACACTTAGACATGATTACTGGTAAAATATGAATAAAAAGAATTAAATTTTTATTTCCAAAGATATAAATTGTTCTTTAATTGTCAAACTCATATTTTAACCGATAACAAATTAACTTAAGCCTTATATCTTTTTTGAATTAAATTCTTAAATTTGAACCGAAACTCATTTGTTCAAAAATTTTAAAACGAATGATTTTTTTTTTTAAATTAAGACTCATTTACAAAAGATTTGTTTACATAAAACTACTTCAGTGAATAAAATATCTCAAATAATTATTAATATAATTCAAATATGATAAAATATGTTGAGTTTTTTTAATTATAAGTTTTTAATATACTTAATTGATCAATATATACAAATATGTGTAAATATAAATAATTCAATAAAAAATATATACTACTAGCATAAGTTAGAATGAGTATCCTATTATTGAGTCTCAAATTCACAACCTTCACAAACACTCAAGAAAAATTTATACCTAAACTCATTTTTCATATTCACTTTTACTTACTCCATTAATTGTAGGATGTAAGTATTTTCTCCATATTTACTTTTACTTACTTCATTAATTGTCATATTATACAATTTTTTCACTTTTATATTTTTCTCTCTTTCCCTGCACACACATAATTAACAAGAAATTTTTTTAGACAAGGCATTTTCATTTGGTTAAATTGATAGGTGTAAAAATGAAAAAAAATAATGATAACGTGAATTGAATGAAATGTTATATTTAATATAATATAATATAAAAAATGAGAATGTCATTTTATTTATTTGTTTGGTTAGATAAAAATAATACAAAAAAATGATTAAAAAATAACTCGTGTATCTTTATTTAAAAATAGTATTGAAATAAAATAATAATAATAACAAAGATATTATAGATTTTGTATAATAATTATTTTTTATTCACATATTTATTGAATAGAGATTATTTTTTTTAACTTTCAAATTTTATATTAAATGAGATTATTCAATAAATTTTTCATCCTCCTAGCAAGCAGGGCATGAACGCAAAGCATCATAATTCCTTTTTTTTTTTTTTTGTGAATAGAATGTACCTATGTGACCGATTTGCAATCTGAGGATCACTCCTTGCCTCTTTCTATTTAGCCATGGTTGAACATATGTAGAAAAAAATGATAACTAGTTATATAAACATATTAACATATGCTTGCCTTTTAAAAACAGAAACAAAATGGGTTAACAAGATGAACAAACGAACCTAAAATGGTTAAAATGGCAATGTCTTCTCAAGAGGAACAAAACACTGCCAGGTGGGGGAAAAGGAGAGGGGGGCCGCACTGTCGTCAGCTAATTTAAGGGCCAACGCTGATCGCAAAAGACAGAAACATGCGTGTCCCTTCCATCGTATCTGGGTCCCACCAAGTTGTGCAGTGTGTCTCCTTCTCTCCAATCCAAACTCGACAACGCTTTGTCCTTACGTGGTCCACCCAATCTAAACTCGACAACGCATTGTACTAAAGGAAGTACTAGTTTCTCTCTCTCTCTCTCTCTCTCCCCCCCCCCCTCTCAAATCTGCACAAGCAGTGTAGTCATTTCTCCCCTCTCTTATTATATATTCTTCGGCTTCTATCCTCCGAATAAAATGAAGTTACCTCTATCACACATACAAAAGTAGAAAGATACCATGTTATAGACTCTATATACACTCCCCATTTCTTCAGCCTTCATACTTTTCTTTCTTCAGACGGTGACTCTTTAGGGTTTCCTTATATACATATATATATATATATTATATGATCTATTTTTTGGGCTTGGTTGTTGCTCATTCTTCGCTCGAATCTCCTTGAATTGATTTGATTTTCTGTGTTTGTTAAAAGAGGAAAGAAATAGTGAACAAAATGGGGAGAGGTAGGATTCAGCTGAAGCGGATCGAAAACAGATCGAATAGGCAAGTGACGTTCTCAAAGCGCAAAACGGGGCTGCTTAAGAAAGCCAATGAAATCTCTGTGCTATGTGATGCTCAGATCGCTTTGATTATCTTCAGTTGCAAAGGCAAACTCACTGAGTTTTCCTCTCAATCCTCCAGGTACTTACTTCTCTTCTCTTTTCCCCTGTTCTCTCTCATGTCTTGTTCCTCAATGCTTGGAGATATATTCCTTGTTTTGGACCATTTTCTCTTCTGGGCATACATGGCAACTTTCTTACTTACTCTTTGTTCTTAGTTGTTACCAACTTATCACGTGCTTTCTTCCCCATTTTCTCTCTTTCTGTTTTTCCCTTATAGAGGGCTAATATCACTCTATATGCTAAACTGAAGTAGTATTTAGTTTTTTACTAGAAGAAATTAATAGCATTCAGTTCTACATACTAGTTTGGTGCTTAAATTCTGACATTTTTTCAGTTTGAACAATTTTCCCCCACCAAATTCAATTTCTCACATGTTATTCATATTTTGCCTTCCAAAACCTCTTGCTTCTGACCATTTATAATCGTACAAACCCTCTGCAGAGATGACTAGTCCTGGTCATAAGTGCTAAGTGCCTCATGCATGCCCACACATAAAATTGTTTGTGTACCTTGTTATTTATTTCTTATGTTTAATTATATATATAGATATATATATGTTGTTGGCCTCATTTTACCCGGTACATCCTGTGTAACTATAACAGCATTGAATAGAAAAGGAGATATATATACTAGGTTACGAACGCAGAAAGGCATCATACCCTCGATATATGACAACGATCTAGGCACTAGCTAGGGGCACTATTCGTTTTTGTTTTATATATATATATATATATATATATATATATATATATAAAAGTGAAGGAAAAGGAGCTCTGGTTTGGGATTTTCACAACAGTTGTCCTATATGAGAATATAAGGTTATGGCAATTTAAGAGTATAAACAAATAAAGAATGTGCAAGGCTTGCAGGCCAGTTTTGTTCACAAAAACTATTATTTTACACATACGTAAACCTATGTAAATAACATACATGTGCACGTATATTAACTTTTTGTGGCTGATGGGTAAAAATAAATTCTTACTCTCAAAATAATATTTTTTACAAATAGGATGAGTAAGGTCGTACTCCACAGGGACCAGCCAAATTATTCAACTCAAAAATAATAAAATAAAATAAGGTGGATTTTTCTTAATAAAGAAAATTAAAAATAAATAAATTCAGAAAATATTTTTGATAGAGAAAACTTTAATGCAAACAACTCCCAGCCAAGGTTTATTTTAGATCTGACTCAACTAATTTGATCATTGAGTACCCCAAAAAGTAAAAAAAATAATTTCTCTTCTAAAATAAATTGGTTATAAATATCAACAAGCTCTGATGTTCTGCTCTTCCTTAAGAATATTTAAAAGGAACAAACTCTCCAATTAAATCTCGTTCATAAATCAATCCCAAATAAGCTCTTGGAATTTAAATCTTGAATAGCATTAAGAAAAAGAAAAGCAACCAATCACCATTTAACAATACATAAGCTCGTATGTTTAAAACAGAAGAAATATTTTCTTCAATACACAAAGACAATTTTAATTTATCAAAGGTATTGAATTGCTATTCTACCAAATCAAATGAACAATTACGGATTCACAAAAATTCGGATAGCAGTAATTACTCAGTTAAAATAAGGTACCAATTAAATTAATTGAATAATAATATCAGAATAATAGAAAATATTTCAATATTCAAGAAAAGAAACAATTAAATCAAACCTCTCACAAATTATTCAGAGTCAGATCTCAATAACCTTGACTAGGAAACAAAGAGATTAGCCACTCATGGCTTTAGAAGCCTCAAAGAATTTTTCTCAGAAATTTTGAGAAGATAAAAAAATAGAAAAATAACGCAGAGAAAATAATGAAGGAGAGAAGCCTTTGATCTCTATATTCTTTTCTGGTTCTTCACCCCTCCTTTTATAGACTTCCTCCGTGTGAATCTGAGTAAATCTGTACTAAAAAGAAAATCTATGTAAATCTCTCTCGATAGCTTTTCCACTATAAACATCATCTTATCTGATCCATATTTATCTCTCGATAGCTTTTCCAAGATAAATATCATTTTATCTGATCTTGCAGATAAACATGAGAGAAGATATAAGATCAATTAAATAAATATAGATTATCTATAAATTATATTAATTAAAATCTCAAAATCACAACCATTTAAGTAATTAAAATATATTTATTAAATTTTCCCACACTTAAATCGTTGCTCGTCCTCGAGCAACTATACCAGCATTAGAGGCCTTAGCACAATGAGATGGTACTGTTTCCTATATTCTCCCTTTTTTTTAACAAAAAGGCTGTTATAAATAAATGTAGTAGTTATTCAATCAAGAAAAATTGTAGTTCAACTTTCACCCATTCATCACTAACAATCACCAGGTAACTTTAGTGTGTGTGTGCATGTCTAGAATATGATCACTGTTAACAATTTGATGAGCATGAAAGCTGGAAATTATCATATTTATCTAAGAATTTATTAAGTCTCAATCAACCATGCATACACATAAATGACACAATAGAGATCATTAGAGTCTTTTAATTTAGCTTCCCCCACACTTTTAATTTTGTTTTATTGATTAAGGGGGTAATTTTCTTTCTTTTTTTTTTAAGCCTCTTTCTTGGGCCGTTATGGTCTCTTTTGACGCGAGTGTCGACATTGGTGATGAAGACCCCCGGTTACTCAAGCTTACATAACTCAACTGGTACCAAGATGCTTTGCACACTCATAGCTTTTATTGGCTATTTAAGTACAGCTTAAGCCAGCGGAGTGGAATTGGTTCTCTCTTTTTTTTTTCTTTCTTTTTTTTTCTTTTTTTCTCTTTTTTTTTTCTTTTTTTTTTTTTGGAATCATATCACAACTCTAAGGATGTGCATGAAAAAAATTAATTGAGGCATATAAATTCAAAAATAAATATATAATAAACTGCCCTCCTTACTTAAAAAAAACTTGTTTGCATATCACATAATTAGACAATTGTGCTTAGTTTAAGTTCCTAGGTCATGCTCATAACTTATGGGTTAATTGCTTTATTACTCAAATTCAAAATTGAATAGCTTAAAAATTTATAAATAACAACTAAATCATTAAAATAGGAGAATAATGAGAAATAGTAAAAAATATTCCTCTAACTCGATATAGTAGCATATATATGTATAGCTATAAACCTTATGTATAGCTATAAACCCCTCCCTCACACTTAAAATCAGCACTGTCCTTGGTGTTGCAGGCATATATATAAATGTAAAGAGAAGAAGGAAATAAAACTCCCCTAATTTATGAATAGCTTTATTGCAATGGGGGGTCCTCGAGCTCCTTATATCTTACCTGCCACAAGTCTAAAGAGGGAGTAGTAGCTTATAGAGAGGGTAGCAAAATAAAGAAGAACATACTTAAAATATGCAAGATTATTGAGGTAAAACAAAAACAAACTAGAAGAAGGATTAAATAATTAAAATAAAAAAAATTCAAATTTTATTATGGTGGGTTGCCTCCTAGAAGCGCCTCTATTTAAAGTCTATGGCCAGACAAAATGCCTCGTTACCTAATCTTTATAAGTTGGGAGTTGCAGCTCAATTACATCTAAGTTGCTCACTTGAAATCCTTCATAGTAAAGTTTTAGAAGATGTCCATTAACCTTAAATATTTTATTAGTGTGAAAGCTTTGGATTTCAACTGCACCATGAGAAAATACTTTTGTGACAACAAAGGGTCCAACCCATCGGGATCTCAATTTTTCAGGAAATAACTTGAGTCTAGAGTGAAATAGGAGAACTTTTTGACCCACCTCAAAACACTTTCTAAAAATATTTTTATCATGATAAAACTTGGTCTTTTCTTTATATATTCTAGAATTTTCATAGGCCTCATTTCTTATCTCATCAAGTTCCTGCAATTGTAATTTCCTATGTTCGTTTACCTCATCCATATTCATATTACACTGTTTAATAGCCCAATAGGCTTTGTGCTCCAATTCTAATGGGAGGTGGCAGGGCTTACCAAAGATTAAGCGATATAGAGACATACCAATAGGAGTTTTATATGCAGTTCTGTATGCCCAAAGAGCGTCATCTAGTCGTGTGCTCCAATCTTTCCTATTTGGATTGATCGCTTTTTCAAGAATCAATTTAATCTCCCTATTTGACACCTCTGCTTGACCACTTGTTTGTGGATGGTAAGCTGTTGAGATTCTGTGAGTTACATTATATTTCTTCAATAAACTTTCGATTATACGGTTGCAAAAATAGGTGCCTCTATCACTAATGATAGCTCTAGGTACTCCATACCTGGTAAAAATATGACTCTTGACAAAACTAACAACAATTTTAGCATCATTAGATCTGGTGGCTTTTGCTTCCACCTATTTTGAAACATAATCCACAGCTAAAAGGATGTAGTAATTACCAAAAGAAGATGGAAAAGGCCCCATAAAATCAATTCCCCATACATCAAAAATCTCACATACCAAAATTGGATTCAATGGCATTTGATCTCTATGACCTAAACTTCCACTCCTTTGGCAATTATCACATGCTTTACAAAAAAAATATGAGTCACAAAACAAATTTGGCCAATATAATCCACATTCCAACACTTTTCGAGCAGTTCTTTTTGGGCCAAAATGTCCACCACATGCATATGAATGACAAAATTCTAAAATGGATGGGATTCATTTTCAGAAACACACCTTCGAATTATTTGGTCAGAATAATGTTTCCATAAATAAGGATCATCCCATACATAATATTTAGATTCACTTTTGATTTTATCTTTTTGAGCTTTGGTCAAGTCATACGAGAATGTTTTAGCAACCAAATAATTTACTAGATCAGCATACCAAGGTATTGAAATTTTAACCTTAAAAAGATGTTCAT
The DNA here is from genome assembly GCA_032878935.1 of Erythrophleum fordii. Lineage (NCBI taxonomy): Eukaryota > Viridiplantae > Streptophyta > Magnoliopsida > Fabales > Fabaceae > Erythrophleum > Erythrophleum fordii. Next base: position 19,811,904 of record JAVQMF010000045.1, read on the forward strand.
CTGGAAATGCATCTTGAATTGGTTCAGGCTTCTCCTTGAGCACCAATTGACTTAAGTTATCTGCAACTGAATTTTCTGTGCTCTTTTTATCTCGAATCTCTAAGTCAAATTCTTGTAATAACAAAATCCACCTTATCAAGCGGGGTTTAGCATCTTTTTTATTGAGTAAATACTTTAGAGCTGTATGATCTGAAAACACAATAACTTTAGTGCATAATAAATATGATCTAAATTTTTCTAAAGCAAATACTATAGCAAATAACTCCTTCTCTGTGGTAGAATAATTTCTTTGAGCACTATCAAGAGTCCTCGAGGCATAATATATAGCATGGACATTCTTTCCGATCTTTTGACCAAGTATTGCTCCTACTGCATAATTGCTAGCATCACACATGATTTCAAAAGGATACTCCTAATTTGGTGGTTGAATAATAGAAGCTGAAGTCAATAACTCTTTTAATTGGTCAAATGCCTTTTTGCAACTTTCATCAAAATCAAAAGGGACATCTTTTTGCAATAACTTACAGAGATAGTGAGAGATCTTAGAAAAATCCTTTATAAATCGTCGGTAAAAGCCTGCATGACCAAGGAAAGAACGAATTTCCCGCACTGATATGGGGTAAGGTAAGGATCTAATTAAATCAATTTTAGATTTATCAACCTCTATTCCCCTTGAAGACACTAGGTGGCCTAATATTAACCCTTGATCTACCATAAAATGACATTTTTCATAATTAAGTACTAGATTAGTTTCAATGCATCGTTTTAGCACTTTAATTAGATTTCCCAAACAGTCATCAAATGAATTACCATAGTAAAATCATCCATGAATACCTCTATAATATTTTTTACATAATCTGAAAAAATACTGACCATACATCTATGAAACGTTGCTGGAGCATTACATAGGCCAAATGGCATTTGACGGTAAGCAAAGGTACCGAAGGGGCACGTGAATGTTGTTTTCTCTTGATCTTCAAGTGCCACTGGAATTTGATTAAATCCTGAAAAACCATCTAAATAACAATAGTGAGAACGACCAGTTAATCTCTCAAGCATTTGATCAATAAAAGGTAATAGAAAATGATCTTTTCTAGTTGAAGCATTTAGCTTCCTATAATCTATACAGACTCTTCATCCATTTTGCACACGAGTTGGAACTAACTCACTATTATCATTTTCAACTACTGTGAAGCCAGTCTTTTTAGGTACTACTTGAATTGGGCTTACCCATTTACTATCATAAAATGGAAAGATTATACCAGCATCAAGTAGCTTCAATATCTCCTTTTTAACTACTTCCATCATTGGTGGGTTAAGACGACGTTGAGCTTCTCTTGAAGGTTTACAGCCTTCTTCTAATAGTATACGGTGCATACACATAGAAGGGCTTATACCTTTTATATCTGCTATCGTCCACCCAATTGCTTCTTTATACTCCCTGAGGACTCTAACCAACTTTTCATTCTCCAAGGAAGTTAGTTTGTTGGAAATTATCACTGGTAAGGTTTCGTCATCGCCCAAATATGCATATGTTAAATGACTTGGTAGTTCCTTCAATTCTATCTTGGGTGCCTACAAAATAGATGGAAGTAGTTTGTTGTGAGATGAGGGAAGATCAATATAAGAAATATTATACCTAACATTCTTTAATGTCTCCAATCCAAAAAAAATTTCCTTCAACTCTTCATCAATAGTAAATTTATCATAAGAGATTCTAGCTTCTTATAATCAAAACTTTCAGTGATTGCAAGCTGTAATTTATCTGCACATGTTAACTCAAAAACCTGTTGAATAGATGGATCAATAACATCAATAACAAAAATAGAATCTATATCAGTAGGATATCTCATAGCATCATATATATTAAATCTTATTACTTCTCCATCAAACTCTATAGATAGTGTACCTCAGCAACATCTATTTTTGTCCTTGATGTTTTGAAAAATGGTCTTCCTAGCAAAATTGGTACTGATTTGGAAGAGTGGTCTTCTTCTATATCTAAAATATAAAAGTCAGCTGGAAAGACTAACTCATTAACTTGCACTAAAACATCTTCTAGGACTCCTTCAGGATATGTGATAGACCTATAAGCTAACTGAATAATCACACTTGTTTGTGTAAGTGATCCCATACTCAAAGATTGATAAATCCAATTAGGCATTATATTTATGGAAGCTCCTAAGTCTATCACTGCTCTTTCAATCTTTACATTGCCTATTTTGCAAAGGATGGTAAACACACCTGGATCTTTGCATTTTGGGGGTAATTTCCTTTGAATTATAGCAGACACATTTTCTCCCACACAGATTTTCTCATTACCATTCAATTTTCTTTTATTAGTGCACAATTCTTTGAGAAATTTTGCATATCTGGGCACTTGCTTAATAGCATTAAGAAGAGGAATGTTAATTTGCACCTTTCTAAAAACATCGAGAATCTCCTTCTCTTGTTGCTCTTTTTTGGAATTTGCCAATCTGCTTGGGGATGGAGGAGGAGTGACTAGTTGTTGCTTGGCTTGTGATGGCTCTAAATTTTCTTGTGGTAGCTTAATTTCCTTTTCTATCTCTTCATCTTCAGTATACTTTGGAGCTTTCTTTTCAGGCTCTTTCAACTCCTTGCTATTTCTTAAAGTTATAGCACTAACATTTTGTTTTGGATTCAATTGAGGCTGAGATGATAATCTACTAGAATTCTGACTTTCTAGCTTTCCTAGATTTGTGGCTAACTGCCCCACTTGATTCTCTAAGTTGAGTATACTAGACTTGGTTTCTTGCTGAAATTGTTGCATGTTAGTAGCTAAAGCATAAACTATTTGGTCTAAAGACATACCCGACTTAGGAAGAAAATGTTAATAGTTTGGCTGTTGAGACATAAGAGCTTGTTGCCTTGGTTGATAGTTTGGCTGCTAGAAATTATTGAGTTTTTGTCCATAACTAAGATTTGGGTAGTCCCTCCATCCCAGATTGTAGGTAGTGGCATAAGGATCATATTTCCTTTGGAATTGACCTTGAAATCCTCCTACAGCATTGGCTTGTTCGTCCTCCTGAAGAGTTGGGCACATATTTGTAGGGTGGCCAATATTTAAGCAAACCTCGCAAGCCTTGACCTGTTGATGATTTCCTACAATCATTTTCTGAACAAAAGAAGTTAGTTTATCAAGCCTATGTTCAATAGAATTAATACTTACCTCGTTTACCTTTTTTGTTGGAAGATCCTCACGAGTTCCAAACTGTTGAGTATTGGCAGCAACTTTAGTAATCAATTCATTGGCTTGTTCCATTGTCTTATCCACTAACGCTCCACCGCTAGAGGCATCTATCATATTTCTATCACTCTATAACAATCCTTCATAAAAATATTGAATCAATAAATGGTCTGGTATTTGGTGATATGGGCAGCTTGCGCAAAGTTGATTGAATCTCTCCCAGTACTTATAAAGAGTCTCTCCATTGTATTGACGAATCCTACAAATATCTTTTCTAATTGCTGTGGCTCTAGAAGCTGGAAAAATTTTTTCAAGAAACAGCTTTCTTAATTGGTCCCAAGTTGTAATTGACCCCGGTGGGAGATAATATAGCCAATCTTTTGCTTTGTCTGTCAATGAAAATGGAAAAGCTCGCAATTTGATTTGCTCTTCACTTACTCCTTGCGGCTTTATGCTAAAGATGTGGAATTATTTTAAATGCTTATGGGGGTCTTCACTTGCAAAACCACGAAAGTTAGGTAGTAAATGAATTAAACCAGATTTTAGTTCAAAACTTACCTCTACATTTGGAAATTGTATGCACAGGGGCTGTTGGTTCACATCAGGATTGGCCATCCTTCTCAGAGTTTGTTCCGCTTCAGCCATGATTTCAGGTTCTTTGAATAATTCAGATAAATCGACTACAAAATCACTGTTAGAATTAGATGAAGAAAAAGTCTTTCGTTGCTTTGTTTCCCTTCTTAGCCTTTGAGCTATCTTCTCTATCTCAGAATCAAAGATTAAGTCACCTGTGCGAGAAGAACGAGGCATAAAAAAAAAAGGATTAAACAATGACACCAGTCCCCGGCAATGGCGCCAAAATTTGATGAGTGTCGAAACCACCAAAAATAAATTCCTACTCTCAAAATAATATTTCTTGCAAATAGGGTGAGTAGGGTCGTACTCCACAGGGACCAGCCAAATTATTCAACCCAAAAATAGTAAAATAAAATAAGGGGGATTTTTCTTAATAAAGAAAATTAAAAATAAATAAATTTAGAAAATATTTTTAATAGAGAAAACTTTAATGCAAACAACTCCCAGCTAAGGTTTATTTTAGATCTGACTCAACTAATTTGATCATCGAGTACCCCAAAAAGTAAAAAAATATAATTTCTCTTCTAAAATAAATTGGTTATGAACATCAACAAGCTCTGATGTTCTGCTCTTCCTTAAGAATATTTAAAAGGAACAAACTCTCCAATTAAACCTCATTCATAAATCAATCCTAAATAAACTCTTGGAATTTAAATCTTGAATAGCATTAAGAAAAAGAAAAGCAATCAATCACCATTTAACAATACATAAGCTCGTATGTTTAAAACAAAAGAAATATTTTCTTCAATACACAAAGACAATTTTAATTTATCAAAGGTATTGAATTGCTACTCTACCAAATCAAATGAATAATTACGGATTCAAAAAATTCGGATAGCAGTAATTACTCAGTTAAAATAAGGTACCAATAAATTAATTGAATAATAATATCATAATAATAGAAAATATTTCAATATTCAAGAAAAAAAATAATTAAATCAAACCTCTCACAAATTATTCAGAGTCAGATTTCAATAACCTTGATTAGGAAACAAAGAGATTAGCCACTCATAGCTTTCGAACACTCAAAGAATTTTTCTCAAAAATTTTGAGAAGATAAAAAAATAGCAAAATAACGCAGAGAAAATAACGAAGGAGAGAAGCCTCTGATCTCTATATCCTTTTCTGGTTCTTCACCCCTCCTTTTATAGACTTCCTCCGTGTGAATCTGAGTAAATCTGTACTAAAAAGAAAATCTACGTAAATCTCTCTCGATAATTTTTCCACTATAAACATCATCTTATCTGATTCATATTTATCTCTCGATAGCTTTTCCAAGATAAACATCTTTTTATCTGATCCTGCAGATAAACATGAGAGAAGATATAATATCAATTAAATAAATATAGATTATCTATAAATTATATTAATTAAAATCTCAAAATCACAATCATTTAAGTAATTAAAATATATTTATCAGTGGCATACATCATGCACTTTTCAAAAAAGCGCAGTTGATATATAAATACATATATTCTACTAGCGTTGAAAGAAATCAATAAGTCTTCTATTAAAATACCCTTTTAATATCCAATTTATCCATAATTTAATGAACTATATAGATATATACGACGACCACTCCCATATTGATATTGATACTATTGTTTGGGGTGCCTACAGCAATAGTAATGATGATGGTATTGAGAAAATTTTGATAGAAAACATAAAAAGGTAAATACAATTCAGGAAACAAAACCGAACATGATAGATTAACTTTGTCTTTCCATTTTGGTTGGTGCGAATAGAGAAGAATGAAACAGAAATGAATAAAAAATAAATAAATAGAATAAATAAAAAATGATGTCTGTGTCTTTATTTTAAAAAAGATAATAAAAAGAGATAGATAAAGTTAAATAATAAATACAAAAACATTATAAATATTTTACCTCCCACACTTCATCCTTTCCCATTCCTTCCTTGAACCAATCATGTAAAAAATCGTCTGATCCCAAGTACCAAACGCTTATATGAGACTTTTGTATGTATAGTATAATTGCATTTTGAATCTTCTGTGCATAAGAGGCCGGCCAATGCTAGTAGAATTTGCTTAACATGATGTACAAAAAGTTCTTATTTTACTCCGAGTGGGATACATGTGTGTTGCCCATTTTAAATAAAAGCAAACGTAATTATTTCGTTCTCATCTATTCCTTACTACTTTTCGTTACAAATCGAGTCCTTTGAAATATGAATATATGATTATATCCATACTAGGAGTAGAACTTCAAATTTGCTTTTCAAATGCTCTGAAGGTATATGACTTGGTCCACCACTTGACTCTTCTCCCAGGATTATTAAAGTCCCACCACTGGACTCTTCTCTCGTGTAATAATATTTATATCCACTAATTAATCCATTTTAGCCTTTAAATTATATTATTGGATTAATTTTGCGAATAAATTAAGTTTTGTCACATAAATAGTAGTATGTCATAAGTGGTACCGTGCATAAAACTTTTCGTAATAAAATTAAATTGAGTTGAGCTGTACTTTAATATGTTCAAGTTTGGTCATTAATTTGAACTGGGCCTCCAAACGTTAATCTTGAATAAACTGAGAGTAATTCATAAACGATAATATATACATGCATGTGTATTTAAATATTGATACATATACTTAGAAAAGAGGTAGTTAAAATTAGTTATAATGACTAGAAGTATTTATAAGAATAGTGTATTGATAAAGGTAGAAGATGCTTGTAAAGGATATCTTTGATCATTTAAGTGAAATATACTTTGGTGTTGTAGAGTCTTCTCTCTTTCTCGCTTAAGAGAGTGTGGAATTAGGTATATGACAAATAATTTGGTTCATTCATATATTTGCCTTTATTTTTTAATGTAGATTATAAAAAAATCCCCAAACAGCCAAACTTGGGCTTTTGATTACATTAGTTCAAGATGTGAATTTCTGATTGAAAAGGAAAAAAAAAAAAAGGATAAGAATTAAAGAACAAATGAAAGATGATAATATATGTGCGCATATGATCTTTCGATTCAATGGGTAAATTCATTATAATATCAGTAGTGTCATTCTCTATTTATTATTGTGTTGCATTATATAAGTAAAAGTCCATTAAAGTGTGTTAATTATCAGAGATTCCACCCATCTTTATAAACGTAGCAAGATATTTATGAATATTTTTAAGTGAGAATTAATATCACTTTCTTGTTATTAAGAGTAGTGCAGCCTGTGGTTGGTAGAAGTAAATCTTTAGAAGGCTATGCTCTCCAAAATGTTAATAAAGGAGAATCATTTGACTTCAGTTCTCTGGTCATCTTCCTTGACCTAAAACAAGATAAGTTGATATAGAAATATAAATAATCATATACGTGTTACTGAATAGCATGGTGGTTCTTTGTAGTCGAAGAAGTGAAATGGAATGAACGTAGATAGAGAAGTGAAAATATATATAGTGGGTAATTTGGTGTAACCCAAAATGTACTGATAATTGATACTGTCATTAATTGTGATAATTTAATATTAAATGTTCTTATATGATTAACATCACTTTACTTTTTTTTTTTTTGAAAAAACATATAATAATATTTGAAGTTATCAATTCTTATTAAACAATATTGCTGAGTGTTCTTTCATATGAGACCAAGTTTAGACTTAGAGTGCTATTTAAGATTTAATCTTGTCAATTCCTCAAGGTCTCCAAATTTACATTATTTATAATTTTGCTTAACTGGTCAATAAGAAATATGACTTAAGCTTGACAAAAAGATAAATAAACACTTAACGATTTAGATAACAGGATCAAATTGCTTGGAGGTTGGAAGTAAAAACCTGGAAGATAAGAGACAAAAATTAAACTGGAGTAAGAAAAAGAAAAAATTGTCAAATATATGGACTAACAGTATATTTAAAGTTTAAATTAATAGATACTCGTGTGACCGTCGCTGAGCAATTTAAACATTTTTTTTTTTGTTCACTCAAAGGAGTGAATATAAAATTCCTATCATGGTACGTGTTATGGAATCTATGAAAAGATGGTTAAATATTTTTTTTATTTTGTGGTTAGAAAAAAAAATGAGATTTTAGTTTTCGGCACTACCTTGTTTAAACTGTCTGTTATCATAATATTGTCTTCGGAATTACTCTTTGGGTAAATTACTCTCCATTGAGAAATACTTAAATTATATAATTTTTTATTTATTAGAAAAATAAACATATATTTTTCTTAATATTAAAATTGATCAAAATACCCTAAAAAATATTATTAATTTTTTATAATATAATATAGGGAAAAATATATTTCTTAAATTTTTGTTCAATGTTACTACTTTTGTTTAAAACCATAAATTTAATTCATTTAAAATTTTGAATAAATAACTATTTTGTATTGGTTAAATACATCTTTAGTACTTATCATATTATATATGTAATAATACAAGAATATATTGGTCAAAATATATGTTATAATTTATCTCTTATTATAGAAAATGTCAATATAACTCATTTTTTTATTTAAAAAAGGAAGAGTGTAATTTTTTTTAATAATTGTCTTCTTTGAGATATGTTCTCTGTGCGCGCACGCGCATGAGTGAGACACGCATAATGGAACACATGACGGAGCTTGTCAATCTCTACATTTGTATTTTGAACAAATAAGTACTCTGTTATTTACTAAAAGATAAAAAGGTATATATAAGTATTAATTAGGTTGCTTCTTTATAATTATGCATTTAGTGAGCCTAGGAAAATGATTTAGGTACCCTTGCATTAATTATGTTTTTACAAGAAAATGATTTAAATACCTCTAGGCATATTTTGTCTTTTAATTAAAAAAAATAAAGATATTTTAGTCCAAAACACAAAAAATAAAAGATGCAAAGAGTTTAACAATTATATATATCTTCTATCATTATTCCTTCCTGCTGCTTTCAAAGGCCTCTGGACACTTTGCTCAGACTTCTTTCCTTGATCAGATAGTTTTCTCAAATTTCTTTGACTGAAAGCCCATGATTTAACTGCTGCTACAGTTCACATTTATTGTAATTAATCTGGAACCCTTAGGGCTTCTCAATCCAGTTGAGGTTAGCTATCTTTTACGCTACCCTAAACAATTACCAAGACATGGTTACTTACACTTCCCGTCTCATTGCTTATAAATTGCTCTTAATCTAACATATATATATATATATATATGCATGTTATTTGACCGTGATATTCTCTAAATAAATTTTTTTCTTGTCAAAATAGTAATTAATGAGTCTTCATGTTTCTTTTAATTTCTTTAAATTTTTAATTTTTATTTATGGGACAGCATGAATAGCATCCTGGATCGATATGAAAGATATTCGCACTCAGAACAACTTGCTGGAGCTGACAATGATTCACAGGTGATCATTTATAGAAACATAATTTCTTTGAAATTCTGACTTGCCAACTTAATTACTGTATATAGCTGAAATTAACATGAGACTAATTTTGCCTTATATGTTTTTTACTTCATATAAACTATAAAACTATGGTACAGACCGATTTTAGACATGAAGCACGGAGAAAAACAAGGGGAAGTGTAAATTAAAAAATGGACTATAGTCAAATTATAACTGGGTTTAGGTTTCAAATTTACAATTAATACAACCTGTGCTGTTATAACCGAATTACATAATTGTGAAAAATCTAATTAGTTAATTTCCTCAAGTCATATATATATGATCTAAGTGAATAAGATTTTGTCTTTCCATGCATGTCTTATAAATAGTGATTAAGGGCATTTGGTTGTTGCTAACTCTCTCCTTAACACTATGTAGGGAGACTTGTCCTTGGAATTATTCAAGCTCACTACCAAGGTTGAAGTTTTAGAGAAGAACATAAGGTATAAATCGCACTAACTCTCCTCTAGTCTTTCAGCTAATGCCATGATAGTTGATATATATTACAAAAGAGACAAACTCCTAGGAGTTAAAATTGGGGAATGGAACAAGATAAGGATCCTAGCCCTTGACATATTCATCTCAATCGTAAAAGGAGATTAGACAGGTGCTATGTGAACTATAAATTCATTGGTAATTTTTGACATAATAAATTACTTACATAGTATGCTTCAAATGCATTAGAATACCAATCCAAAGTAATCTTTTTCTGAAAATCACTCCAAAGTAAAGAACTGTGCAAACAAAAAAATTAATTAAGAACACCGAATATTTATTTTGCTTCATGGTGTTTTTCTTATAGCTTAATTATCTGTTAAAGGTGAGGTACATCGAGTGTGGGTCGGACCCTTGACAGAGCAAGCTAGCTCTACGTTATTAGATGCTACAAAATCAACAGTATTAATGATTTATAACTTATATTATTTTCAAAATAGGAATTATCTAGGGAAGGATCTGGATCCCTTGCGTTTGAAAGAGCTTCAGAGTCTGGAGCACCAGCTTGAGAATGCTCTAAAGCGCGTTCGAACAAGAAAGGTGAAGATATATAGCTAGCTCAATGACGATTCACAATGATGAAATAAGAAGAAAAGCAATATGAAAGAAGGGAATCAAAAGTATTGTGAAAATTGAATTAGCTAATATATATGTTGAATTAGCTAATATATTACATATCTATTTTGTTTTAGTTAATATTCAACTCACTGGTCAATTATATGACTTGTGCAGCAACAAATCATGAATGAATCCATCTCAGAGATGCACAGAAAGGTACGGTGACTGAAATATGTATGGGATATTAATAAAGGTTATTGTTGGCCAGTGCATCACTTGAACGTAAAAAAAGAATTTTAGATGGGGTACTTATAATAGTGTCACGTTAAGCAACATCAAATTCAGGAGTCTCTTGTAGCCAAATGTCCTTGAACTATAGTTTGGAACTGAATTCATGTTCATTAAGTAGCCTAAAATAATAAATCGTAGGCATATGCAACAAGTTAGTTTATTACTTTAATTTATTGCCCTTCAGAAGCATAGTAATTACTAGCAGGCTATAGCTTATACTATAGTTTCTAGCTCAACATTATTGCAAGCACTACGTCAGTTGTGTGGCCTTGTAACTTTCATATATACAACTACGCAACAAGAATTATTTTTGTGTAGCTGTACAGTTATATATATAGGACAACAAAAGCTCTAATTTAAGGGATTTTGTAAAGGATACCGTTGGAAATTCACTTGATTGAGTTCTGTTTAACCATATCATGCCATTCTTCTTTTCTTATGCTTTTGAAATGGTTGATGAGCAAAAGATGAAGACGAAATTGGAGAAATTCTTATATAATTATTGTAATAATTATTATAGCGAGGCATTTGTATGTTGTCCAAAACATGACTCCAATATTTACACATAATATGGGCCCATAATGCAACATTTATTAGACAAAGTTACCTGAAATCTGGTTGCCAATCACCACTCCTTTTCTTTGACTAACTAATATTGTATTGTTGGCCCATATGTGTAAATTTAAATGAATTGGTTTGATGATATTAAACAATATACGATACAATAATTATACCTAAGAACTTTTCAAGAAAATTGAGGGATTGCTTAATTATGATCATTGTGATGATATTGCATTTGATGAAGAAGAGGAATTGGTTTAACTATTTTAGAATAAAGCTTAAGTGCAAAAACTTTGTTAATATATTTAAGTTAATAGTGATTATGGATAATTATTATGGGACTTTTTTTGAATGTGAGTATGGTTTTTTAGTTTGTCGTTATCAATTATGTTTTAGTTTCTTTTGAAAAAAAATTTGCGCTACAACTTCATGTAGCTAGTGCAATGTTATGCATTGTGATATTTAAGGGTCCTTGGCGCTACGGGGTTATTAATAACTATGCTTAGAAGTGAGCAAATCCTCTATTTAAGGCTATGACTTTATTAAGAGTAATGCTTAGATGTCTTTTGTTTTCTACTTTGTTTTTCAATTTCTTTTAATACTAGAGTTTATTAGACTATTTTTTTATGACGTGCAATTAGTTTCTTACAATTGTTATAAGGTGCTTGCATAAAGCCAGTTGGGAATACAAAGGTAACTGTCTGGTTAATTTGCATATAACAGGAAAGGGCATTGCGGGATCATAACAGCATGCTAGCAAAGAAGGTATGAGCCACATAGATATGCAACTGGTTATTTTTTCATTCCATTATACACACACACACACACACACTATTAAACATTAAAGATTAAACAAAAATGAGTTTCATTGCATTAATTTATGACAATGCATAGGTGAAGGAGAAGGAGATGAAGTCACGGACGATTGCTAAGGGTCCCCAAGGCGGGCAACAAACTCTAGATCAATGTCCATTCGACTTCAACGTATCTCAACCACAGCTACCACCACCTCCACAATTACTGCTTCCTACTCTAACTCTCAGGTATATATTTGTTAGAAAATAGTATTTTGAAAATGGAGTCAAGAAGAAACTTGGTGGGCTTTAAAACGTGAATTGTACACTATCCTTAAAGCAATATTTATCTCTTATTTTTGCTTCAAAGTAATGACAAACTTGATTTTAAGATTGATCAGCATCTTAAAAAATTGCACTCAATAATTTGTGAAACTCTCTCCTTTAAGAGAACTGCAAAGGGTTAGAGAATTGAGATAAGAAAGAGTAATTTTTTATATATTTGTTTGTATTTAGAATCAATTTTTTATATATTGATTCTAAAACATCATGTTCTTTCTCAAAATCAGACTCATAAAACACTATTTAATCTCAAATAATTAATCATATGACCATTTCATATAAAAAGACATGATTTCTTCATCAAAAAGTGCCAAAACTGACAAGAATTTTTGTGTTTTCTGATAAGTCTAGTTTGATGAGTCAATTGCTTTAAGAGAGCTAGTTAATTGTTGAGATCCAACCAGTTGATTGGTTACAAAAGTCAGTCAACTAGTGTATCACAAAATCCTTAGGTTTCTTTCGGACCAATCGATTGCCATTGCTAGTCAATTGGTTTTAGGGAATTAGTTGATTGCTCTCTTACAATAGCGAACCTATCATTTCCTTGTATTAACTAGCTTCATAAGCCAATCAATTGCCTTGTACCTAGAACATTCTTGTTTCATTCTATAAGATGCCAGTCGACTGATATCTTGATATCAATGGACTGGTATCTTTCAAAAATAATTTTCTTACTTTTATGATATACTAATCGGCTTGTTTAAGATATTAGTTGATTGTCTTTTTATTAGACTTTTTTTCTTTAGTTTTGTAAATTATTCTCAATAATATATATTCTCCCCCCTCCCCCCTCCCCCCTCCAAGAAAAAAAAAACACACACACAATTGTAGAGAAGAAACATATCTTCTGAAAAAATATATAACATCAAAGTTGCATCATATAATTAGTGGATTTTGCTTCTGCCTTGCTAGAACAAACTTTTGTTCAGTAGTTTCAATTTAAGATCCCATAAGGCTAGGAACAATAGATAGATTCAGTAAATGTAGCAAAATATTTTCTTTTAATTCACTTCCACTATATGTAATATTTATGGATAAAAAAGAAGTTAACACAATATAGTTATTGACATGTCAATTCCTCCTGGCTGCGCTAGGAAAAATCATTTATCTTTATCGTACGCACATTATATGTTGTTTATTAAGAGATAACGAAAAGTGTAAATTAAAAATGGTGCAGTGGAACTTCTGAAGCAGAAGGAGCGCTGGTGGAGGCTGAAGCTCAAGCTGGTCCTAGTAACAGCATCATCATGCCCCCATGGATGCCGTTTCATATGACTAGTTAGACTATATAATGACCTAGATCAGTTTATGATATATAAGATGAACGTTGCAAGAATCAACAGTGATATGTAATAGCTACGCATGTATGTGCTAAGTTAAACAAATACATAATTTGTTGTATAGGCTGGGCCCTTCAATGTGTTGGGAATGCAGCCTCTCGATCGTATCTGCGAAAAGCATAACATATTTAGGTGAAAACTCTATATATAATGGTCTTCCCTCTTGAAATCCAATGTTGATGCTAACGCAAAGAGATTAGCTAGCTGAGGCAAATGTTATAATGCTAGAGAGCATTGGGCAATGACGTCATATATATTCAGGGACGGACCAAACAAAAGTGCTTTTTGGGGGGGGGGGGGGGGGGCGAAGGGTGTTAGATATTTTATGTTTGATATAAATACTAAAATTTACTTTAAAAAAATGCAATTTTGGTATGTATTGAGTTGATATAATGATAAAGTTTACTTAAATTAAAAACTAAAGACCAAAAAAAAAAATAAGAGAAGAATAAGAGAAGCATAATATAACACCAAAATAAAAATAAGTGCTTAAATACAAGTAACGCACATATGTATCATATGCATTTTCCATCAATATCACGCTATCTAATTCAGCAGGCTGAATTTTTGTACATTTTAAGGGGTATTCATCAAATTGAGAATTCTTTTGGAGAATTATTTATAATTGAGAAGGGGACAACATCCGAAGGTTAAAATGTAGCAAGTTGAAAGTTAATGTCATCTTTCTTTTGGCAAAAGGGGAAAAAAATTTGTATTGCCATATTTTAGTTGTACAATAAAAATATTATTTATAAAATTTAAAAATAAACAATATTTGTTCTGTTTAATAAGACAACTATACTAAAACTATAAATAAATAAATAAACAAACAAACAACTGAGTCAATTAATTTAATAGGTAAGTTAGAAAACATAACAAAAAAAGTCGTTAGAATTTGAGGTCAAAGATCACATTTTCATCAAGGTATCTCTAGTAACCGGTGTGGATAGATCCATAAAGGCAAAGAAGTTCAACCCAAAGTATTTAGGTCCGTTCTAAATTCTTTCTAGAGTCAGACTAGTAACTTATAGAATAGCTTTACCTCTCAACCTAGCCCAACTTCATGATGTTTTCCGTGTATCCCAATTAAAAAAGTGCTAGCCAAACCTTTCACACGTCACAAAATATGAAAATGTAGCATTACAGAACAACCTTTCATTTGTTGTGACACCAAAAAGAATTATAGATGCCAAGGTTAAGTAGCTGAGGAACAAAAATATTCCTCTAGTGAAAGTGGTCTGGAAAGGGCTAACTCCAAAAGAAGGTACTTGGGAGATGGAAGCAGATATGAAGGAGAAATATCCAAAGCTTTTTTTGTAAGGTATGTTCTAAATTTTGAGGGCGAAATTTTTATTTATGGGGTAGGAGGTGGAATGTAATAATCGACTTTTTAACTGAACTGAGACTAGTATGTTAATGAAAGAGGACCTTATAGTAAATTGAATTAAGGTTAAATAAAGGTAAAATATTAATTAGTATGTCGAGAAACGAGGATAAGAAATCATACACAAAAAGAAAATGAAGCTAAAATAGCAAAACGAAAAAAAATGAATCATCGATGGCAATATTATAATTTTGAGCAAGCTTTAGGAAACTCAAGGAAAAGAGTTTTAAAGCCTACAATTAAAGTCACTAGCGATTTTAGAGATCCCGAGAACCATATGAGTAGTCAAAATTAGCTAAAACCTTTCTGAGGTGCTAAAAAGGTCAGACAGTGCTGAAATTTTAGGCGAAACTGGTTTTCACCATTTTAAACTAATCAAACCTAAAAATTAATGTTTTTATATGAAAGAGTACCCCAAAAGTTGTAGGGAGTAGTTAGATCATGAAAAGCCTAAAAAATGAGTTCAAACGAAGCAAATAGATGTATAGGGGTAAAACGGTCATTTAAAAAAATTATAATATGAGGCTTCTTAAATAAGATACACCTTATCATCTTCTCCAAGCTTCTATTTTCAGATTTTAGACCAGCCATGGCATCACACTAAGGGAAGGGAAAGAGAAAAAGTTTAAGTTTTTATTTAGGTAAGAAAATAGCCCCGTTTCATCTCACATCAGTTAAGAAAATTGTTTCTCTTTTTAAAAGCTCTCTAATGGTAGTTTTCTTTTCTTGAAAACTTGAAGATTCAAGTCTGACCCAAGCCAAAAAGGAACTCTTTTCAAGAAACCAATCGGTGAAAATTAATTTACGCGAAGAGTACATCATATTGAGGTAAGATTTTATTTGAAACAATTACAAAACCTTGTGTTCTAGCCCTTGTAAGTTTCAGCCTAGAGAGAGAAACTAAGGAGGAGAGTTTTTCTTCATGTGTTCATAAGGGAACCAAGAGTTTTAGCATGTAAGGATTTCATATCTAACATTAATTTTCCATGAATCCTAAAAAGAAGCAATTTTAAACCATATTATGTAATGGTTCAGCTTAGGCAAGTTCAATGGCTAACCATGTTATTTTCCATTCCTAATGAGTATATTTAGATGTTATTTGATGTAAGGAGCAAAAATCTAATATTAGAATTGATTAAAACTTTGAAATGTGCAAGTTAGGGTTTTATGGTTCCATTTTTAGCCAAGGATGATTTTAAGGAATTAGGAAGTTGTTCAATGGATTCTTAGACTGTGCATAGTCTTAAAATGATATAAGAACAATAATGGAGGCATTAGATTGAATTTAGAAGCTAGAAATTGAAAGTTAAAAATTTAAAAGTCCAGAAAGAGCATTATGGAAACAATTGATTTTAGACTTGTGTGACCAAGCTTGTAAGGCTCCTACTTAATCCTAATGTGGCTATATAAATCATATATGGCAAGATTTTAAATCCTAGAAGTTGAATTCTTGAAGTTTTCCTTTGAGACTTAAGGTTCCATATTGAACTCTATTATGTAGAAAAGTGAATTTACCAAATGAATAGTGTCAATGACCAAGTGAATAGTAACGATGAAATTTGTGGCTTGAATTATGAATTCTAGAAGTATAAGTTAGTTTAAGATTTAAGTTTAGTAAAATCCCTAACCTAAAGTATAAGTGTTGAACCAATCATGGGGAGATAAAATCTAAAAGAAATTTCACAAATTTAGGCCCTTGAATATGGTCAAATTTGAGCATTTTAGATGACAAATTTACCACCTAATAAGCAAGTGTCTTGGAAATATGCAAAAAATGATATTTTAAATCACTAAAGTGGCTTAAAGTATAGATAAAAGTCAAAGATTGAAGAGAAGTAGTTATAAGCATAAGATATTGATGATGTGTTTATGTGTATTTCTATGACAAACTAGTGAGGCTTCATCCCATTGTAAGTGTAAAGTTGAGAAAGAAAAAGAGATGGAGCCAAAAATAGAATGGAGAAATTAGAGATTTTATTAGGTCTTATCACCTATCCAAGGTTACTTACTCTTTCCTATCTAGTTGCATGCATATTTATTTGAGCTTGATATGCATTGTATTGTATTGATTGTTTATCATAGTATATGCTTTATTGCATTTTACATAAGTTGTATGTCATTTTTGCATATTATGTTTAATAAGCTATGGTTAAAAGATAAAAAAGAGCAATGGGAATGAACATAGTAGTTCTCCCAAATCCAAGGGAAAAGCCTAAACTAAGCAGAGTTTCATGGCCTTGATTGAGTATAATGCAAACATGTAAGCATTTATGTTAGTTTTATATGACTATGCATATTTGCATTGTTCTTGCTTGACTGTCTCATATTTATTTTGGGTGATTTGAGTATAACTATTGAGATTCTCTCAAATCTCACCTCAATCTCTATTTTCTCATTGACCAGTTCCAGGTGGAAGTTCTAGTACTAGCAAAGGAAAAGAGAAAGAATAATAATGGGATTTGCAGAATTTTATGAATGTTTTGTATCTAACATTTTGTTGTAATATACAAGGAATGTATGTGTATTATGATTATCTCTATCATAATGTATTATGTATACTAGTATACCATAAATAGCTATGTATAACTTTACCTTGAGTTATGTAGTTTCAGTTCATGTTTTATGGCTAGATTGTGGTATATGACCCTGTTATTATCTGTACTTTCCTATGTTTATGAGTTTGGGCTATAATATAACTATTTGAATGGTCTAGATGGTTAATTTTATACAAGGAAACTCTATCGGATTTTTCCTAGAATATTATGTACATTTTTTTTAATGGTTATGTTGCTTGGACATAGAATTTATGAAAAATGCAAGTATATGAATTTCAGAAATTATGGATTCAGGATTTTTTGTTCATTTGTAAATAGACTTACTGTTGATCCATAATAATTACATAAGAGCTAGATAGCTAAAATTTTAACTCTATTTTCTTTTAGAATACTCATATTATTCTTAGTTTTAATTTTTTTTAAATAGTTAAGTTTTATCATTTTTTAAAAGAAATAAAATAAAATAAATAGAAAAAGAGAATATAAAATAATAAAATACTTTGAGACTTGATTTGTGGTGGTGGAAACACTGAACAAAGTTGATAGTAAGTGAGTTATAGGGATGCTGGAAAAGAACTTAGGAACAAAACTTGGAGGGAGAAGCTTGTGTAATTGTATTGCAAAGTAAAGCAAATTGCTCCCTTGCACTAGCTTTATGTCGCTGTCATGTGAAGATTGAAGAATAAAAAGTTCTGATGAAGCTTTATTTTTTGTTTGAATTTTGTAATTTAATTTAATTTAATTTAGTTATTTTATAAAATTTACTATTATGATCAAAATCAGATACAATTATGTATTTAAAAGTATATATTAAAAACTTCAAAAAAAATTAAGGAAAGGGCAATAATATCACACACACACACGCACACGCACACACACACACACACACACACACATATTTATAGGTAACTTTTTTGAAGGTGGTTGCCCTTAATTAAAACTCTTAACTTTGTCCATCTTATATATCTACTTTATAGCTATAAGTAAGGTGGTCAAAGCTACAAATTTAAGCAAATTTGTAAAAAGGGATGAAATCGTAACATAGATTCATAACATAAATTTATAAAAGTTTATTTTTATTAAAAATAGTTATTGAAATATATAATGACATTATACATAATAGTTAAAATATAATATAAAGTAAAAAAATATTTAAATACAATTCAAAAGAAATTTATTCATATTTTATAATATTCAACATAAAAATTTAAATAAAATTCATACATAAAATTCAACAAAGATCTTTAAAACTTTGATATTATTGTCTCTATCATCATCTCCCATCACCAATATCATCTCGATTTACTTCACCAAGGCAATGGCAAAATGCATGCAAAGTTATAAAAGATCGGAGCAATATCATGTTGTGCTATGCTGGTGTTATAGGGTTGTGTGATGGTGTGAGTGTATTTGAAGATGGGCAACATTTCTTTCCTTAGCTCAGGCAACAAGAAGTAGAAGGCAAAGGCGCTGAACAAAGGCATGAAGATGGGATCATGGGAAGCAAGTTAACTAAACTCTATATGCAATGTTTGACACTTTCTCTTTTTATCTTAATACTTTGAAAGGTTGACACAATTTTGATTTGTTTTTTTAGACTTGAATTGACACAATCTTTAAGTTAAGAAAGAATATTTTCAAACTTGTCAAACTCACCTCAAACTCATCAAGTCAATTAATTTTACATGAGTTAATTACAAATTTACATAAATTAGCACTGATTCCAAATTTGCAAGTGATTTTACACCTTTTTTTTTTAACATAAAAACATAAACTTAGCAAATTAACTCATTGAGTTTGACAGCCATAATTACAAGAATGGGTGATGTTTGTTAATATCCTCATTCCTTATGGAAGAACTAGTCCTACTAAAAACTAATTAAGTAATCTATAAAATAATTGAAGCCTATACCAAATTATAATTTGATAGCTTTCTCATTTCAATATGAAAAAAGAAAATCCTACTAAAAACTAATTAAGTAATCTTGCTCGAGGCATGGGAATGAATTTCCAATGGAAATGCCTATGTGTGAATATTTTATTTAAAGGGAAGTTAGATTAGCATAATCTTTGTCTCTAATTATTATATCTCTCTTAATATAGAAAAATTGCAATCAATCCCTTAATCTATTAGTTATATGGAGATCAGTTTCTTATCATTTAAATTTAAAATTTTAAACATATAAAATTACAAAAAAAATATTTAATAGTATTTAATATTCTCCTCTTTTTCATATTCTCCAATTAATCTATTCGTTCAAATGTTAGAAGCCTAAAAGCTCCCGTTGAGTAATAGAAAGATAGGCAACTAAAGCTCTATACCAATATTGGAGGCAAAGTGGCCCTGTAGGTTTTAAGCACCTGGCAATATTTGATACTTTCAGGCAAAGTGACCATAATAGATTTACCCAACGTGTTGAAACTCTTTAGGATTTTTGAACTATGAAGTCTTTGATCTTGAGTTGGTAGTATGAAGGAAAAAAACAAAGCTAAGAAAATAGCAATTAATTAATGCATTGCGAGTAAATATAATATTGTGATTATTAGCTTAAAAAAGTATATTATTGTGATTGAAGATTGATGGATTAGCTAATTCTAGGCCAGGCCCACCATGATTGGCTTAGTGTTAAACCATGAAACTTACAGAATTTTCATGCATGTGACCTTTATCAGATTATTATTTTCTCCATTCCTTTCACGTGAAATCCATTGCATGCTAAGTGGTAGTCTTTTTTGTTATAAGAATTTGTTCATCCTTCTTGTATAGATTTTTTAATTACCATGTGGTGTCATCTTAGAATGTTTCGTTGTAACAGTTTGTAATATATATACTAATATAATGTAGTAGCAGAGAGTAGAGAAGTTGATTATCTCATTCAGCTATATTGTCATCTTCCTGAAATCTATCTTAGTATTAGAGCCTTGATTTGGGTTACACCATGGCTTTTCAATATCAATATGTCTCAGCCACCTCTGCTACTGCAAATCAATGAAGAAATGCTAGTCAACATATCATTGATTCTTCATTAACTATCAAAACCAAGTCAACTCCCTTTATGATATCTTTTTTGCAAACATGCTCTATCAAGTTGGACAGAGGCAACTATTTACTCTAGTAGTTAATTATTCTTCCTATCATTCACAGAAAATTAATTGGATGGTTTTATTTACGGAACCAAAGAATATCCACTAAAGGTTCTTTCTAATGATGCAGGGATGAATCCTAAATATGAAAAATGGATAGACAATTATCACCTCCTTTTTGGATGGTTATATAGCACTATGACTATTGATGTAGCATTCCAATTGCTTCATTGTCAAACTTCACAACTACTACGGAAAGCTTTTAAAGACCTTGCTAGAGCAATCACTTGATCTTATATAACACTTTTTAAGAGTAAACTACAACAAACCCGAAAAGAGTCCTTCAAAATGGAGGAATATTTGAACAAACTAAAAACTATTTCTGAAAACTTGTTATTAGTTAGAAATCTCATTACCACCAGTGATTTAATCACGCAGGCGCTAGCTTCTCTCAATGCCGATTACAATCTTATTGTGGTACAACTCCTGGAGAAAGAAGATCTAACTTAGGTGGAGTTACAAACTTCATTGCTCACTTTTAAGAGCTATTTAGAGCAACTCAATAATTTTTGGAATCTAAGTATTGGTCAACTTGCTGTTAATGCAACTTACACCAAATTTGAAAATAGATTTACCAACTTTGATACCTCTTGAGGACAATGGAAAGGTTCCTCTTAATGCAGTACAAGAGGTGGTAGATCATGAAGAAGAGGAAATAGAGGAAATGGAGGACCAACTTGCTAAGTGTGTGGCAAATCTAAACACACAGCTATGACATGCTTCTTTTGCTATGATAGAATGTATATGGGTAGTCCACCTACTTCCAACAGAGATATTGATGAACACAACCCAATAGCTTATGTTACTTCTCCTTCATGTGTAAAGGATCCAATATGTGGATAGTGGAGCAAACTCACATATCACAAATGACTATGGCCAACTTCGCCAGGTTGATCCTTATGATGGTAAGACAAAAATAACAGTTGGCAATTGTCAAACTCTTAGAATTTTGAACACTGGAAATTCTTCTCTTGCTACTTCAAAACCTTTATATTTAAAAAATATTTTGTTTTCTCCCAATGTCACCAAGAATTTACTAAGGGTATCAAGATTGGTCAATGATAATAACGTGTCTCTTGAATTTCACCCATTTGAATGCTTTGTGAAGGACAAAGTGACGGGGGAGCTTTTGTTGCAAGGGTTTGAATGCTTTGTGAATGACAAAGTGACGGGGGAGCTTTTGTTGCAAGGGACAATTGAGGAAGGCCTCTACAAGATAAATAATCCAAGTAGTAGTATTCAAAAACCAAGTCATTCTGTGCAATTAGTTCCTTCCCAAGTTTTGATATCTATTACAGAGAAATGGCATCAAAAGTTAGGACATCTTTCAACTTATGTATTGTCACAAATACTAGATATATGTAATGTAGAAATTAAAGATAATGAGAACAAGTTCTTTTGTGAGGCTTGCCAATTTAAAAAATCTCATTTGCTTCATTTCAAACATTCTGCTTCTCATGCTTCAAATCCTTTAGATTTAGTCTATACAGATCTTTTGGGGCCTTCACCTATAGTCTCCCCAAATGGTTACAAATACTATATTCACTTCTTGGATAATCATACTCATTTTACATGGATATATCCACTAAAACAGAAAGGAGAAGCATTACATGCATTCATTTAGCTCAAAAGGCTAGTTGAAAATCAATTTGAACAAAAAATTAAAGCCTTGTAAAGTGATTAGGAAGGAGAGTTTAGAAGCTTCACAACTCTTGTGTAGGACTCTAGTATAAATTTTAGACATTCATGTCCTTTAACCTCTCCTCAAAATGGAAGAGTAGAACACAAGCATCGCCACATATTGAAACTTAGTTTAACTTTCTTAGCATAAGCTAAGATGTCATTAAGATATTGGTGAGATGCTTTTTAGACCTCTGTCTTTTTAATCAATCGACTACCAACATAATTTCTTGAAGGACATTCTCCATTTTATCAAGTTTATGAGCATCATCCAGATTATAAAAATCTTTGAGTATTCAAATGTGCTTGCTTCCCTTGTCTCAAACCATATAACTGGCACAAGATGGAGTTTCATACAACAAAGTGCATCTTTCTTAGCTATGGCAGCTCACATAAAGGATTCAAATGCTTAAGTTCCATAGGAAAAGTTTATATATCTAGACATGTTATATTCAATGAAGAGGATTTTCCTTTTCAACAAAGTTTTCTCAATATAAAATAACCTTTTGATGTCTTAGTTGATTCCGTAATATTCTTTCCTCATTTTCTGCAACAGCATCAAGACTGTTCATTACACAATCTTCCATCGAAAAATATGTTGCCTTGTTCATCTAAAATGCCCTTAACTAACTTAAAAAGTTCATGTCCAAATATGTCTCTTGATAATAGTTTTTTAGCATGTCCTTAATTTGGTAATTTAGATTTAGAATCCAAATATACAATGTCTAAGACTCAGTGTTATGAAGATACAAGTGAAGAAGCTGCTGCTACAACTCACACTATTGAAATGGATAGTGCTCATATTACACATAAACATCACATTGTTACCTGAAGTAAAAGGAGAATTTTCAAACCCAGATACCCTTTTATTGGTTTTACTCAGGCCAAATTAAAATCTGAAAGTGAACCAACAAGTGCTGAAGAAGCTCTAAAATCACCCCATTGGAAAGAAGCAATGTAGAAAGAATTTCAAGCCTTAGTTAACAATAATACATGGACTTTGGTGCCTTATAATAGTCAATATAACGTACTTGATTGCAAATGAATTTTTAAAACTAAGTACAAAGCAAATGGCTCAATGGATATACACAAAGCAAAACTTGTAGTTAAATGTTTTCAACAAGATCTAAAAGTTGATTTTGGAGAAACATATAGCCTAATGATCAAAATATCAACAATACATTTGATTTTGGCTATTGTAGTACACCACAATTGGGAAATTAGACAGTTAGACATAAACAATACTTTCTTCAATGGTTTTCTCAGTAAACCAGTCTTCATGACTCAACCATAAGGATTTGAAGATTCTCAACAACCTCAACATATTTGCAAGTTAACAAAGGCACTTTATGACCTTAAACAAGCACCTAAGGCCTGATTTGACAAGCTTAAGGAGACATTACTTCAATGGGGTTTTAGAATACCAAAGGAGATACTTTCCTATTTTTTCTTAAATCACAAAAGAGTTATTGAATTTCACTTAGAAACTTCATCATTTTTTCTCTTTAAAAGACATGAGGTCTCTTCACTATTTCTTGGGGTTTGAAGTCTCTCAAGATAGTTTAGGTATTTATCTCAGTCAGTGAAAAAATGTGTTAGATTTATTAAAGAAATTCAAGATGGTAAATGCTGCTCCATGTCCTACTCCTATGATAGCCAACAGAACATTATTAATTCAAGATGGTAACTTGACGAAAAATCCTTCAACAAACACAAGACCTGATCTTTCATTCCCTATAAACAAACTAAGTTAATTCCTTAGCTCATCCACCTCAGTTCATTGGCAAGCAATAAAAAGTTTCCTGAGGTATGTAAAGGGGACTATACATCATGGTATCCATATCAGAAAATCAGATAGGATGGATATTATAGGTTTCTTTGATGTTGATTGCGCCTCTTGTCTTTATGACCAAAAATCGATTGCTGGATATTGTGTGTTTCTTGATAATACGCTTGTGCCTTAGGCATCTAGGAAACAGAAAGTGGTTGATTAATCAAGCACTAAATCAGAGTACCAAACTTTTGCAAACCTAGCAGCTAAAATCACTTGGACCAAATCTTTGTTAAAAGAGATAGGGTTTATTTTGCACACTACTCCTATAGTCTGATGTGATAATATAAGTGCAAGTGCACTTGCAACAAATTCGATTAATCATGAATGAACAAAACACATTGAAATTGATGTACATTTTGTTTGAGATTAGGTTTTAGTAAATTAGCTTAACATTGGTTATGTTCTTTCTTCTCATGGTTGACTATTTGACTAAGGCTTTAACACACTCAAGATTCTAGTATTTGCATGACAAACTCAAAGTGTGTTCCACACCGTCTAGTTTGAATGGGGGTGTTAAACATGAAGCTTATAAATTTCTCATGTCTATGACCTCTAACACATTATTATTTTCTCCATTCCTTTCACGTGAAATCCATTTCATGCTACGCTGTAGTCTTTTTTGTTATAAGATTTTTTTCATCCTCTTTATATAGATTTTATACTTGCCATGTGGCGTCATCTTAGAACATTTCATTGTAATGGTTTGTAATATATATACCAATACAATATAGCAATAGAGAGCATAGAAGTTGATTATCTCACTCAATTATATTGTCATCATCTTGAAATCTATCTTTTTAGTGAGGGACTAATTGGCCCACAAAGCTCTCCCTGCTAGTTAATGTTGTAATAACCCTAAAAAAATGGCAGTAATGATGATGATGATAATGATAAAATTAAAAATAATTTTTAATACTAAATAAATTATCTTATGATAGAAAATATTAACTAATTAGTTTGAATTAAATGTTAAAGTATAAAAATTATTTTATAAAATTATTTGGATATTTATTTTACATTTAAGATTATTCTTTTATATTTCAAAACCTTTATATAGACTATCTTTATCAAATTCAAATATTTATAAGACTTTATTTAAATATTTAAACCGAAAAGTAATTTTTCTTATTTCTTAATTTGATCCAAATAGAAGAAAACGTAGTTTCTTTTTTTTTTTTTCTCCCTCTTCTCTCTTTCCCTCTTTTCTGACAACACATCACACTTTTCATATGCTATATACAAAGCCTCGTCAACATTCTTTCTCTAATAAAATGTAGCATCACTATTTGTGAACCCACAATAGCATTATTCTTTCATCTAAAAGTGTAGCTTCTTCCATTCCCAAGAAAAGATAATGTCATAATTGCTTTATATGCATCTTTATTGGTTGAAACTTTTACATCTTCCTTCTTTTAAATTTGGCCATTGTTGAAACTTGGAATTTGGGATTTTTCGTTTTGAACTTACTAGTGCAAAATTAACATATCTATTTTTTAATTTTTTATTCCTAAGGTAATTTCTAACTCAATTTAAATTATGAAAAAAATATTTTTTTAAAAAATACAAATTTATGATTAGTAATGTTGATAAAGGATTTATTTTAAATTTGAGACTTTAGTTATTATGATTTATAGTTAGTCAAATTAATATTATAAGATGTCAATAGGATGGTTGTTGATAAATTTATGTTTAATGTGATTTTAGGCATTACTCAAGATATCCTATTAGCATTGAGTCAGTAAGAGGGACTTATACTATTAGTTTTTATTGGTGAGTGTATAAATAGTAATATGATACCTTTTGTTTACATCTTCATTATATTTTTTTTACCTTAAATATCGCTTTAAATAATTCTTATTTTACTGTTATGGGAAAACAAATGTTAAATTTTTGAAAATCTTCAATTTCAAAATATATGATAAATAAGGGTCAAATTTATAAATACATAACATGAGAATGTTCTTATAAATGTAAAGCGTAAATGATGATAAAACTTTTGATATATTATTTTTTATACCATGAACTCTTATTTAAATTGTCTCTTTTAGTCATTTTATATAATATTCTTTATATTCTAATTTTCTCCATATAATTCCATAAAGTTTATTGTTTCTAATTAACTAGTAATATTATATACATATATATTATCTATCTTATTCTAATTTTTTTCTTATATAATTTTTTAAAGTTCATTTGTTTCTAATTAATTGGTAATTATATATATATTTGAATTATTTTCATTTTTAATATCATTATTATTATTTGTTTATTTATGATAAAATATTTATTTACATTATTTAAAAAGTAATGATACTTTTATAAGTAAAATGATGAGAATGATAAATTATTATTTTGTTGTCTTGTACTTCTACTAAAGTATCTTTATTTCTATGAGGAGATTTATTCATAAAAATTAGATTTGTGTTCAATATATTTTTAAGTTATTTCTTTAATTAAATTTAGCTTTTTGTGATAATTTTTCTAAATTATTTATGATTGGTGTGGCACTAAAGGAGAGTTTTTTTTCCTTGATTACGTTATGAAAATTTAAGTTTTACATTAAATAGTATAAGATGTTTAGTATGTTATTTATGAAATTTGAAAACTTAAATTTTGTATTGAGTAATATAAGATACTTCATGCGATACCTATGGAAATTTATTTATTTATTTTTCTATTAATAGCGTTTTTAAGGATGGATCATTTATATCTTCTTGAGCCCTATTATAAATATATACTATATATTTAAAAACATAATGGATGAGATATAGGATGAATCCTTTAGCCATTGGCGAATATAATGGCTTGAATATGTTGAATTAAGTTGATGTAAGGAAAGGTGTAAAGATGCAATGAGATATGACAAACAACGCGATAGCATTTTGAAGTTATGAAATAAAAAAAATTATGTGGCATTAAAATGTGAAAAATGTGGTGGCACCAGGATGTGAAATAAGCAAAGTATGGTGACACTGAAATATGAAACAAGTAAAGTGCAATATTATAAAAATAAAAAAATAAAGTTCAATGACACTATGAGAAATAATATGATATGTCCTCTCACACAATATTCATTTAATGATTTTTTATTTACTTGCCTTTAAAATTTATGTTTTTTTAGCACTTGTTTACTATTTGAAAAGAAAGTATTTATTTATTTATTTATTTATTTTTGAATATTATGAATTGATAATTTATCTTATTTTATTAATGATACTCAATTGCAAAAAAAATCAAATATGTTTATTTTTCCTGCACAGCTTGTAATTTATGCACTTATTGAGTTAGTATTAGATTCACTCCACTTCTAGTGCTTTGGGGGTTAGTAGGTCTTCTTAAACCTGATGAGTAGATTCTTTATTAGATAATAGTAATGGAAAACTTTGTAACGATGTAGCTATAAGGTGTTGGGTTGAGTAGTGTAGTTTGAGAATTATAGTCTTTTTAAGTTGTTCATTTTTCTTTCTTTCTTTTTGTTCTTTTTATTTTTTAAAAAAGTATTAATTACTAGATTGAAATTATTTATACAAATTGTGAAGCATTGGTGCTTTTGTAAGATTTTTGGCAACTCCTATCTTTGATGAAATAAATAATGCATTTTGAAAGTGAGAATTTTTTTTAAAGATATTCTTAGCTTTATCACAATTATTTCTTTAAATTTGCTAGGTTAAGTTAACTCTGAGTTGGTTTAATCTATGGGCCAATTATAATTAGGAATTTAAGTTGTGACAAACGCCCTGTGACTTGCCAAACCACTCACTATAGAAAACTAAAGAGCTGTCCGCAGGCATCTTAAAATTTTAGTGAGTCCTGTTAGAGAAGAAAAAAAATATTTAAAAAATACACAATAATAAACAGTATTAAATGAACAGTAATAATAGTAAAATGTAATTTTATCCGTGCAACATGTATATATATATATATATATATATATTAGATGTAAATATATTTTTTTAATCTTTATTACTAATTTTGTTAATAAAAAATATAATAAATATATGATTTTTTTTTAATAGTGAACAATACTTGGGACCAATCCTTTTGTTGTATGACATGTCAAAATTTGCAACGCTCAATTCTCACACTTTTTTGTGAGGGGTTGGAATTCAGATTATCTGAAATATTTCAGGTAATGCAATAATAAGAGAGAAAAAGACAAGAAGAACTCATGCCCGTCTAGTTTGAGGAGGGGGAGGTAGAGGGAGAGAAAAAATTTAGCAAAAATTTAATTTAATTTTTATAATTATTATTTAATTATTAAAAAATTAAAAAATTATAAATATTTTTTATCTATAAATTTTTTTTATGCTTATGCTTGACTTTCTGTGTATTAGTCAAACGTGATTTTCACACATGTAAATCTTACTTCTCTTTCTCCGATCCTCTTCTTTTATTCGTACTTTAATTGATCCAAATTAACAGGAGTGGCTTGTAAATGAGAAGGTACAGTTTTCTGACAGCGTGATCACAAGCTGAATAACAATTTTAACATACACCTTGTGTATCATTTATACATAAATAAAATTTATCTTATATATAAATCTCACTTATATTAAACATAAACCCTACCGATACAAAATTAATTTTGGCCCTTAATTTTTTTTTTTTTCAAGTGTCCACTGCTCCAGTACACCTAAAAAAATTTCAAAGCTGAAGCTTGAGCTTCCGACTTTGGTGGGGTTGGACGGTTGGTGATGAAACGTGAAAACAAGAGTTTCTACCCTGTTTAGAAATTAAATAAATCACACAATTTTCTTTCTTCCCTCTTTATGTGCGTTTTTCTGTCTAGCTGATCTCAGAAGCCCATATTCCTCCCACTGGCCAAGCGTTTGGACTTTCGTGCTTCTCCTCCCTCTCAAATCATCCCAAAACTCGAACCTTTTCGGGTATTCTTTTCTTCCTTGCTCAATTCATTTGTTTTTATTTCAATTTAATATGTTTCTTCATCCTCGCTTTGTGGGTTTTTAATTATAGGCACTTTCATGTATAGTTGTTTGCTAATCTACCTGAATTATAGAATTTTTTTCTTTTTTTCACTCGTTGAGCTTCTTCATCGATGGATTTCGTGAATTATTGCGGGTTGTCTCTGAATCTGGTGTTATCAACAGAGAAACTGCAGATAAACCAGGATGATACCTAACGCTTCCAGTTCCAACACTCAAAAGAAGCTTGTTAAAATTGATATTAGTTCTGATTCCGTATGCCCATGGTGCTTTGTTGGCAAAAAAAATCTGGATAAAGCCATAGCTTCCTCTCAGGACAAATACAACTTTGAGGTTTTACACTCTCTGATTTTGTGTGTGTGTCTTGTGCCCAAATGTCTCTGGCATATGCCATGCTAATTAAATGTTGAACTCAATTTTCCAGATAAAATGGCATCCTTATCAGCTTGACCCTACTGCCCCTAAAGAAGGTGTTGACAAGAGAGAGTATTATAGAAGAAAGTTTGGATCTCAATCAGAACGGATGGAAGCTCGGATGTCAGAGGTTCTTTTTTTTTTTTTTTTTTTGCTGGGGGGGGGGGGGGGGGGGGAGAGGGGAGAGGGGGGAGCGTAGTCCCTTTTTTATATGTTGTTTTGTCGCTTTTGTTGCCTATTATTCAAGCGAACAAGTAATTGTTCCAATTTGGTATTTCCAGGTCTTTGGGAAAGTTGGCCTGGAGTATAATATATCTGGACTAACGTAAGCTTGAGAATGGTTTAACATTTCTTCAATGGACAATAAGCATTTTTCTAGTTGAGGTTCAACTAACATGCTTAATCATCCACAGGGGAAACACTATGGACAGCCATAGGCTTATATATTTTGCTGGACAGCAGGGCTCAGACAAGCAACACCTTCTTGTAGAAGAATTGTTTCTTGGCTACTTCACACAGGGAAAATACATTGGTGACCAGTAAGTACATTTGGTGCATGTTCCCTCTTTTTGTTTCACATTTATGCTGTCATGCTTCGTCAGGTATTGCATTGTTTTGATTTTTTATGGATGATTGAACCTAGATATGATTCATATAAACATGTATTTCTTTGCTCACTGCTGGGGAAGAGAATGAAAACTACAAACTGACTTCTGTAAAGGTTGTGTGCTGTGTATAATATCCGAGGATAAGAGCAGAAATGGATGTTCAGTATGAAACTAATATGAGAGGATAGGTCCGCAATCTCTATACAGTGTGATTAAGGGTGGCTATCTGTCTTTGAATCTGATTCTTTAAAGGTATGTTTGAATTGAGGAGAATGGAGGAGAAAGGAAAGAAAGGGAAATTTTGACTTAGACATTTCCGTTGATCTAAATTTAAATCAAACATTTCTTTCCTTTTCTTCTTCCTTCATCTTCCTAATCCAAACATACCTTAAATGATAGGATCATTCATTCATTTTGTGGTTTGGTTGTAGTCATTTTCTTCTGGAATGTGCCAAGAAGGTTAACTTGGAAGGGGCTGCCGAGTTTCTTCAAGACCCCAACAATGGGCTTAAGGAGGTACTTTTCATATATATGAGCTGATTGCTTCGTGACGCATTTGGTTTCAAAAGGAATACTAAAATTTATTCAACTGCGTTGAGATTTGAATTTCTCACGTCGTTGTTCCAAACTCTTCACATAATTTCTTCCTTTTCACTTTAAAATCAAAATGGAGATCTTCTGTTTGGTTATTAGGCAGCCAAGTATTCAAATTTATAATCGTTGGCGGTTAAACTAAAGCAAGTCATAAAACTGACTTTGCTGTTTGTGACTGACTAGGTTGAGGATGAGCTCAATACATACTCAGGAAACATCAGAGGGGTTCCATTCTATGTGGTGAGCGTATAAAATTCCAGTTCTTTTTTTTCCTTCCTTTTTGGGTTCACATTTAGAATATTGATTCATTTAATTCTTTGACAGATTAATGGAAGTTGCAAAGTTAATGGTGGTCAGCCCCCTGAGCTGTTCATGAAAGCTTTTGAATATCAAGAGTAGAGTGTATTGCATCCGCAAGTTTGTACAGTGCTGCTGCTGAATAAAGATGAAACTTTGAAAATACATTGTAATATTATACTGTGTGCCAGTGCAAATTTCCATCAAGACAAATATGTCTTCTATTTTGTATATCTTCATTTCTCTTGTTTCGCTTGGAAGTTAGATTACATATTTTGTTGTATAGTATGTGCCCGTAAGTGTGAGGAATTCAGTCTCTCCCGTCTGCGGAAAATTATTATATGTAGGTGAAAGCTCCATATAGTATTTATTATACATTATTGTCAGTATTCAGTATGAATATTTACCTCAAATTTCATTATATATATATATATATATATCTAAAAGTTCTTACAACCTTTTCAACGTAATACTTTTGAAAAATTAAGACCTTTTCAAAGGAGATGTTACGATTCTGGATTCTTGCCCATACATATATGGCCAAAATTAAGGCTAAAAAAAGCGATTATATGCATATAATACAAACGATGGACTTTCTACTATTCCCAAAGTGGCTTATTAATTCGCATTTCTTTTAAAGAAATAATATAGGAACGAATTAAAATTTAAATAAAAATAAAGTACTAATTAAGCGGATTAATTTGAGTTGGTTCAAAGAATGAGTAACGATCTAAGGACTGGAGTAGTCATAGAATATTCTAATTTGATTGGATTTTGTTTTAATGCATCTCCATATTTGCATTGTAGTTTCCTAACAGCGTGGACCATGGCCGAAGCTTAAGCTATCTGACTTTGACTTTCTACCCTGTTTCTAAATGACGAGTAAATAAATCACACGATTTCTCTTCAATGGACTTTACATGCGTTTTTCTGTCTACCTGATCTCCAAATCCCATTTTCCCAAAACTCGCAGCCTTTCGGGTATTCTTTTAATTTCAATTTAATCCGTTTTCTGTACCTTCTTTTCATGGGTTTCAATTATAGGCATTTTTGTGTAAGTGTGTGTAGCTGTGTACTATTCTAACTGAAATATTGCGTGTTTGTTCTCACTTTGGTCTTTCGTATCGATGGATTTTGTGAATTATTGAGGGTTGTCTCTGAATCTGGCGATATTTGTCCGTGTTATTAGAGAGACTGCAGATTATACAACAGGACCATGCCTAACGCTTCCAGTTCCAACGCTCAGAAGAAGCTTGTTAAAATTGATATTAGTTCTGATACCGTATGCCCATGGTGCTTTATTGGCAAAAGAAATCTAGATAAAGCCATAGCTGCCTCTGTGGACCAATACAACTTCGAGGTTTTATGCTCTCTCTGTGTTTGTGTGTGTGTCTTGTGTCGAAAGGTCTCTGGCATATGCGTTGCTAATTATATGTTGACTTTAAATTATAGATAAAATGGCATCCTTATCAACTTAACCCAGCTGCCCCTAAAGAAGGCGTTGACAAGAGAGAGTATTACAGAAGAAAGTTCGGATCTCAATCAGAACAGATGGAAGCTCGGATGTCAGAGGTTTTTCTTTCTATTTCTTGGCTTTAGTCCCTTTTTGGACAACATTCGTTGCTTTGTTGCTTTTCTTGCCTACGATTCGGATGAACAAGTTATTATTCCAATTTGGTATTTCCAGGTTTTTGGGAACGTTGGCCTCGAGTATAATATGTCTGGACTGACGTAAGCTTGAGAGTGGTTTAACATTTCTTGAATGGACAATAAGCATTTTCTAGTTGAGGTTCAATTAACAGAGTCTCAATTATCCACAGGGGAAACACTATGGACAGCCATAGGCTTATATATTTTGCTGGACAGCAGGACCCGTACAAGCAACATCGCCTTGTAGAAGAATTGTGCCTAGGCTACTTCACACAGGGAAAATACATTGGTGACCAGTAAGTACTTCGGTGTATGTTCCCTGTTTTTGTTTGACATTTATGCTATATTAGGTACTATGCTGTTTTGGTTTTTGATGGGTGATTGTGCCCAGATATAAATGGGAAATGAAAGCTGCAAGCTGACTTCTATAAAGGTGTGCTATGTATAGGAGTAGTATCCAAGTGTGAGAGGGGAAATGGATGTTCAATGTGAAACGAATATAAGAATATAGGTCCACAATCTCTATATAGTGTGATTAAGGGTGGTTATTTGTCTCTGAATCTGGTTCCGTAAATGATAGTATTATCATTAATTCATATTGTGATTTGGTTGCAGTGATTTTCTTTTGGAATGTGCTAAGAAGGTTCGCTTGGAAGGGGCAGCCGAGTTTCTTCAAGACCCCAACAATGGTCTCAAGGAGGTATTTTTCATATATATAAGCATATTCTTTCAATGCTGCATTTTGGTTTCAGATTGTTACTAAAATTTACTGCACTTCCTGAATTTGAATTAACGTATATTCTTCTCTTTCACCTTAAAATCAAAATGGAGATGATCTGTTTAGTTGTTAGGCAGTCAGGCATTCAAATCGATAATCGTTGGCGCTTAAACAAGTTATAGCACTCAGTTTGCTTTTTATGACTCACTAGGTTCAGGATGAGCTCAATACATACTCAGGAAACATTAGAGGGGTTCCATATTATGCGGTGAGTGATTAAATTGCAGTTATTTTTTCAAATTCAGAATATGCTCAGCACCCATCAAGCATGTTGATTCATTCAATAAATTGGCAGATTAATGGAAGTCGCAAAATTAATGGTGCCCAGCCCCCAGAGGTGTTCATGAAAGCTTTTGAATTTGAAGAGTAAAGGGTATTATATCTCCTCCAAGTTTCTAAAGTGCTACTGCTGAATAAGAATGAATCCCTGGAAATACATGATATTGTGTGCAAACTTCTATTATGACAGTTAGACAAATATACGTGTCTTATACTTTGTATATCCTCAGTTCTCGTACTTCGCTTATTCCAAATGCAGTAATAAAAACTGAACGACCTTGGCTCTGCTATTTAACCCGAGAGTGCGGTCTTTGATTTCTAAATCTCATTTTTATGCCCCCTCTTTTCAATATATAATCAACTGTTATCAACTGGAATGTTGTTTATTTTGTGTCTCATTTATATATATATATATATATCTATATGGTGCTTGTGTATTCTAAACCAAAAATGACGGTCAATATCACAATAACAGACACAAACGGAAGGCAGTTTGACGCCCAAAAAAGAAAAGAAAAAAAAAAACAGAGCATAAGAAGGTGAACCCAAGTCATTATGAACAATGTCTCCTCATTTTAAGTAAAGTAAAAATGAAATGTTAGGCATTTGGAGACCAAAAAGAGTTATTCTGAAAGAAGAGGGGGGAAAAAAAACGTAACTGCCCTTTTAATATATATCTATATATATATATTATAGATAAAAGACCGATGCCTATGTGTTTCCCATTAAATAAAGGAATGGAAGTATAATGAGAATTGATCACATCTAGGACTTACAATGACATGATTTTATCAGTATCACCACTTTTAGCGATAGAACCCGGTGCGCCGCACAAACAGCATCTAGAGCACGAGTCTACTGGCAGACGGTTCAATTTTTGGGTGTTCATTTTATATTTTAAATCTCATAATAATTACTAAACTATTTATAATTATTTTTATTAATAATAATTCAATATACACTTTGCTCTTTAAAATTCCAGGATCCTATTCCATCCCTTTTAACTACTATTGTATTTTTGTAAACCTGAGGATACAAAAGCCATTCATCCAATTGCATTCTTCACCACTTTTATTTTCTGTGTTTTATTTGGTTCACTTCATGATTTTGTACTAGCAGGAATCCAACCAAACAATCCAATCTAATTGTAGTGATTAGATTGATTCTATTCCATTTCAATCGAAGAGGTTGCTAAATCGCCAAAACCCGACAAAATCATTAAAAACCTTTACAACCAGAGTCGCCTTAAAAGTATGACGGGCCAAAAACTCATGTGCTTGATAAACTGTTGAAAGTATTACGAAGTTTAATCTCAAATGCATTTTCCTTTTCCAAATTTTGGCGAGAAGGGGGTTGGTGGGGGGAATGAAATGTGAAAACATATCAGATGAGACTCAACTTACAATAATGGTTAAGAAAACTTGTACACTCACTATACATGACAAGCACTTAATCTGCAGTATTCACAATGTCTACTTATATTCTTCCTTTCCTCTGAAGTTGGCTTCATCCATAACACAATCTTTATGTTCAAAATTAAGTTGTTTCATCGAATACCATCACCTAGACCAAAACAAAAACACAAGCAAACAACCACTCTATCATAAATCATTGAACTATTAACTTTTTTCTAGCGCAGTATTTAGCTCATCAATCAGGAATACACATTGTCAGCAGCTAGAGAATATTAATTTTCAAGATCTGGCTCTCAAGTCAGGCTTGGCTCAAATATAGCCATTTATATTTTTAAATGCACTACACCATAACAGTTTGATCAATACAAAAATAATATAATAAACCATTAAAGATTGTATGCGTGTTAGTGTAAATATATAACACATACATACATACATACATAACATAAATGCCCACACATGGATACCAGCGTAAGATTTAGTATATATAGTAAACTTTTTTTTTTTTTTTCAATCAGTTAATATAATGGGCTATTTAGTTTGCATCCACAAAGATCAACTACAAGAAGCATATCTATCGAACATAGCATTTCTATTCAGCCAACCCACAGTTACTTATAATTAACACTATAGGACACATATCCTACACATTTAAGGTGAGTGTCCAAACCTTGTCCTACATTTTGTTTGTGGGAAATACCATCTAGTTAAATAACAATACATATGATATTGGAAAACC
The DNA here is from genome assembly GCA_032878935.1 of Erythrophleum fordii. NCBI lineage: Eukaryota > Viridiplantae > Streptophyta > Magnoliopsida > Fabales > Fabaceae > Erythrophleum > Erythrophleum fordii. The sequence goes on from JAVQMF010000045.1 coordinate 19,847,826, forward strand.
TGATAAACAGCCTTATAAAATAGGGAGAGTGCTTTACTAAGAATAGGAAAGCCAGAGAGTGGAGTATTACTTGATTAAGTCAGATAAGTCTTACCAATTAATTACTATATGATGATATATTAACAAAATCAATCAGTAATACAATATAAAGTTCTATAATAACCTTTTAATTAATTGGAAAATGGTACAATTTTTTAAATAAATTAGCAAGGAGATGAGCTAACACTACTAATAGATTGGTAGATGAACTAAGAACATGCCCGTAGCCATATGTTCAGTCTCCATAATTGTTTACAAAGGTTTAATAAAATACATGAAGATTGTTTCATCCCATCCTAAAAGAAAGCAAAACAAGATCAAGAGAAACTGATCCATTCATTAATGACTCGGTTGCAAACAATAAAGATTCCAAAAATATAAACACTGAATACCAAGATTTAGACTTGGAATTGAAAGAGAGTGAATAAAGGGTTTAGAGATCACATGATGGGACCAAAACAAGATAAAGGGATTGCCGGGCTTTAAATGTATGCATTGCTTTGCTGGGATTCCTAGACAGTGGCAAATCAAACAGCCAGGTTTATGTCTTGACGGGAAACAGCAATGAAATATCAGGATTTTATTGGGAATTGAAATAGGCATAACATAGATTTGCGAAGAAGCAAAAGATAAAGTTGTGAGGACTATTGAGTATTGTATAGTTGAAAAGGGCAAGCCAAATGAATTGTAGCAGAGAGGACAGAATAGAAACCTAGCTTAGAGGCATTTGAAAACTCAATTTTCATTGGTTCAACTTCACTCTCACTCCTCAACTCTCTGAACTGCCTCCACTACGGTTTTAATTGTCGACCTAGAAAGTTTCCTACTAGCACTATCAAAGAGAATACATTTGGGACTTTGACTACCCTATAATACTATTAGGAACAAGACTTTCTAAACAGGAAACTACTTAATCAAGCAAGCTACCAAATAACAGAAGCTAGGACACCTAATATTATTCTCAGCACAAATTCCATTAAGATCATTTCTGCAATAACAATTGCGCCCCTGCACCCCCAAGTAAAACTTAGAAATACGCTGAAAACCCCTTCTCCATCCAGAGTCATATTAACACAGAATAAGGCGACTAGGCAAGCACAGGCAAAGGAGAGAAAAAAAAAAATTGTCAAATGCTGATGTGACTCACCTTGATAGTCCTAAACACAATTGATTACAGAGCTTCACAATCTAATTCTTCTTACATCAGAAAGAATTCTAATTGTAACAGTAAAACCATAGAAAAATTGACAGACAAACCAAGCCCACATACAAGCATAAACCTGCATCTACAGTGAATGAATGTGAAAATCACCAAATTGGTCTTACTTCTAGAAGTTTCTAAACTTATTCACAAGTGAATCATCGCATACAACCCTAAGTAGCAGAGGCAGTTAAAAGAAGGAGATGATGAGAGATAACAAAATAGATCAGATTGAGTGTGATAATGTAAGCTCCGTTTGGTTCATAGGAAGGGAGGGGAGGGGAGGTTAATAAAGGGGAGGAGAGGGGATTTAATGAGTTATGTTTGGTTGGAAGGGAGGGAAGGAAGAGGAAGGAAGGGAAGATTATTGTTTGGTTCAGGAGGAGAGGGGAGGTAATTATATTTGAACAAATTTATCCTTTATATTATTTTAATTTTATTTTTTTATAAAAAAATTATTTATATCAATAATTTTTTAAAAAAATTATAAATTCCAATCTTTTTTTATTTTTAATTTCTGATAAAAAAATTATTTTAATTTTTATTAAATATTAATATATTAAAATATTAAAATATTAAAAAAGATAAAAAAGTAAATTAAAACTTAAAAAATACTCCACCCCTCCCCCTCCCCTCCCCTCCCCCCAATTTGGAGGGGAGGCAAATTTGCCTCATTTCCCTCCCCTCTCCTCCAATTTTACCCAACCAAACACCTTATCCCCTTCCCCTCCCCTCCCCTCCCCTCCAAAAACCCCCAACCAAACATAGCCGTAAGGTCCTAAGCAGACCACTACAGAATTAAGATAGCCTACAGATTCCTTTTATTTTTATGCCTAAATAATACAAGGCCAGAGGCAGTTGAATAACAAACATGTTCATTAATTAAAATTATCAGGCTTCACAGTATATCAACTTCGACGCTAACTGATGATGAATTGACAACTGTTTCAGTCAGAAAGAATTCAGAAAATATCAAGAGGGAAAATTACCTTCCCACAAACTGGACAGTTTTCACTTCTCTCCATCCACTCGTAGATGCAACTAAGATGAAAATGGTGAGAGCACTTCGTCAATATCTTTGGGTTCTCTTGAGTATATTCTGCAAACAAAAATAACAGTAGAAACATGAAAACCTATCAAAAGTCCTCTTCTCTTAATAGTGCATTTCCCAAAATTGACAAACTGATTGTAACAATGACCACAGTTCCACAATATTACTGCACAAAACCTGAAGGATGGCTTCCTATAAGCCCCTGTGCTTATGTTATATTGTAATTTGCATGTCCATGCTTTTTCAAAATTAGTAATTATTGTTTTCTAGCTTTAAATTCAACTAATAGAAGTGGAAAAGGAAATAACTGAGAGATACAAATACTATTCTCTGTAATAAACTAAAATATCCACCCTTTATTATTATTATTATTTTGGACCTCTTTCACAATTGAAGGGACAGATGATGAAATTTTCTAAATAAAAAGAAATAATTGCACTATAGAGTCTCAAAGTACAATAAACGTACCAAATAAACATCAAATATCAAAATCTCTCAGTATATGTCAAGAATGTCTCATAAACCATCCTAAATATCAATACTTCACGAAAGATTAATCCTATCTTCTAGGGGTCTTCTAATGAAAGTTCAAGATTAAAAGGTAAAGGATATCTCGCTACCTTCAAGACAAGTTGGGCAAACATCCTCCTCTTCTGATGATGCATAAACGAGCCCAACTCCAGCTGTATATTTCGTTGATGAGAGTCTTACTGAGGACTTAGAACGGTATTCCTTTGATCCATCTTCACAGGAAGATTCATTCCATTTGCCTCCTGAATTTAAAGATTCCTGATCCCCATCTAAATCACTTCTTAGAGGTTCTGACTCCTCAGTCAAATGACTTGAACCTTTCTCATGTCTTGAAATGAATACATCACGCTGTAAGCAGAAATGCCTGGGGTCTGCATCATAGGGTAAGGGCCTTGGAGGAGAATGGTACATGTCAGATAGCGAATTATCAAGTGATGCTGTAGAAGTCATAGATGCTGCCCCCTGTATAGATGAAGGAAGCGAATGCACTTCCCCTCTGCGGAATAATGATGTATACTGAAATTTGAGGTAAACTGAAATCAGGTTATATTTATATTATCAACTATAGCACTCAATGACAGAATACATCATAATAGAAAAAGAATGTAGGACTAAAACATCCTACAAACTGCAGTCTGACAAATATTTATGTAAAAGGCAATCATTACAATGGATTCGCAACCAAGAAAATTAGATTAACAGATGCAGAAAATCTTCCCTAAACCATGTAACAGGCAACTACAAATTGGTCTTATTTAATTTCATTTGTGGTGTTCAGTTGGCAAACTTATATCTCCAAATGGCACACAAGTAACTTATTTTAAGGCTCACTTCTAAAAATGATAACACTCACATAAACAGTCCCAATTATTGGAGGATTAAATGGCATACTTTAAACACGTGAGGGATAAAAGACCAGAACACTGAAGAGGAAAATGCCACCAATCCCCCAACAAAGGACTCCAGTTATGTGTAATTATTCACATATCGTACAGTTCTAGAGTAAAAAAAAAAAACAAAGATTGAAGGATGCACATGTAAACCTTTACTTAGAAAAAACACAGGCAAGAACCTGAAATTATGAAATACACTTATGCTACTCCACAAGCACAGAATTACAATAAACAGCAATGTCTCAAGTCATGAGGGAAGGCATCAAGATCAAATTATGGACAAAAAACACATAATATAGAGGAGAAAAAAGAAAGGTGTGGGGGGAAGGTGGGAAGGGGCTAGGGCATACCACATTCAAAAAGTTCTGTACGAAGCAACTAAGACACGCGCAATTCCTATATACAGAACTATTTGGATTTACATAATCTTCAAATTCATCAGCACTCAAACAACAGCAAACAGAACCCATTGTGCCAGCTTCTATCTTTCTTTAGCTTAAAATTTCCCTCTTCAACTGATCAACTCAAATAGATGTTGCTACATTCAAGTGTTAAGACAAAGAGCCTCCACGAGCATTAGCTATGCTTTGATCAATAATCGAGAGAGGATTCTAAGCTCGCAGAAGTCCCACTGCCTCTGCAAACCAGCACCCTCCCTCTTTGATTCAGATGCCCCTGCAATAAGAATAATCAGCTTGTGCTTGTCTTTTACACCAAAATCTAATAAAAGACTCTAGAATAGATGGGAAAGCTGTAAAAGCTGTCGTTCAGGAAATTCATACTACAATAACTAATATTTACTTTACAAGCACCAAAGGATGTTATCGAGCAATGCAGCCAATGCTCATGCTCAAAAGCAACATAAGACTTCAAAAAATACCAACGGCAAATCAGGAGTGTAATATACGAACACGCCGTTCAAAGGGGAGAAAAAAAAAACGACCCAACTAAGAAATTAATATTGAATAAAGAATAACATAACAAATTTAAGTCCTTCCAGTTCTTTGCCACACACCAACAATTTCACCTTTACAGTGTTGCTCTGAGTTTGGAAAAACTGATTCTTTCCATCAGCTGCAAGACATGCCGATGCATGAACCAACAGGAAAATCATTGCTTTCCTATGGAAAAATTATAATCGCTATTACAAACGATATGCGAACAGGCAAACCAGTTTAACCCAGGGATTGGAACAACTAAAAAACCTGATAAATTAAGGGAGAAATTGCATTCAAATTGTCTAGGCATACAACGCGACTTTATATTAAAGAAGAAAAGATCGACCGAGAAAATTGGCGGAAAAAAAAAATACAGCCACTTGAGTTTATCAAACCACAAGGCAATCAGTGTTCAAAACCACTATCGTAAGCGAAAATCAAACTGGGCGAGAGATAGGATATCTGAAAAAGGGAATACCTCGGCGAGACGGAAAGAGAGCTGATTAGTGGAGAGAGAATTAGACTGAATTTTGATCTTCCGTGAAGACAACGACAGGGGAACCTTGAAGTCCGAAATTCGGTGGATTGGGTGATTAGGAAATCTGATTCTAAAAAAGGATACAATCGTGGGGTTTTTGGAATTTTCGGCGATAATAGCTATGAGTCCGCCAAATTGAGGCTACCCTCCTTGTCTTTCCTCTTGTGCTTCGGTGCGAGGAGGAATCTAACCCCAACTTTATTATTTGATTAAGAACAGTCTCAAAAGTAACCTCACTTCTAATATTTCAGGCCCCAATTCACAAGTTGCACCAGCACCACTTCGGTCTGCCTATATCTACATTATATAAGCGGCAGCCCGTATTTTGGAAAGGAAAATTATTTTCTTTTTCCAGGAAACGTTATGGTCTCCTTTCATATTCATGACGACAAAGCCAAAGAATTCATACGGAATGTATATGTCCTTGTGTGACTGAATCTTTCCGTTCAATATATATAATTTTTTTAAAACCCTAACGTATGAATTTTAGTTTTCTATTTTTTTAAAAACAATCCAGTAGGCAGGTTTCAATGTATAAGGATTGTTTTCAAACCACAAGTAGATTAAACAAACGGAATTAAATTAGTTTAAGTTTGATTCTTATACAATTTCTATCGATTAAAGGCAAAATTAATCATTTAATTTTTATAATTTACCTCAGTTTTTAATTTAATCTTTATAATTTACATTTTCTTCCAATTCGTCCTTATATTTTTCAAAGATTGGAATTTGGTTCTTATTGTTGTTTGGCTCTATCTGACGTGGCTAATGGATAATGTTGACGTGTATTACATTGGAGTTCAATATTCCAAGCAATTCTTATATACACCTAGTGCATTACGTTATTTGTATACTTTACCATTCATATTTACTTTATACGTGAACTCTACTTATATTGCATATATATTTCATTTGTATAAATTTAATTCTATCTATTGATTTTTTTAAGTGTATTATGTTCCAGGTATATTTAAAAAAAATTTTAGTTTTCTTTTAACAGGCATGAGGCAGCCAATAGGAATTAACGAGACCTCCACCAACATGGTTTTCTCATCTCCACGTGAAAGAGTATGTGGCATCCATGTGGCTGTCTCATCTCCACCTCAGCAGTCTATTAGCCACGTCAAATGGAACTAGACAGAGTTACGATGGAAACCGATAGTGTAGACTGAATTGTAATCTTTAAGAAGTATAGAGATAAATTTAAAAGAATTTAAATTATAGGGACTAAATAATTAAGTTTTCTTTTATTTAAAAAAAATATATATAAATATAGTATGGAATATATATTTTATGATACATTTTATCTCATTGTATTTAGTTATTTTACTTTTAAAAGAAACCAAATACATAAAATATAATATAATACAACATGTTATTAAAAAGAATTTTATTAATTTTTTTAAAAAAATTAGATTGTAAACTTCCAATAAATGTTTTAGTTTGAATATAAAAAACTTATTCTTAATTAAGTTAAATAGTATATACATATATATATATATATATATATTTCTTTTGGGTCATAGTACATTCATATGAAAAACAAGTTATAACATTTCCAAGAATGTACTAGTAATTTCCTTTCTCTTTTGCAGTCACTTGCGACGATGTTTCCGTCGAAACTTGTGGAGAATTATTTGGATGGAACCTTTTAAAGTTCCAAGATTCCATCGTTTGCCTTGAAAATTATAGGCTCCCAATTTACGGAATTATCAATGATATAATTATAAAAAAAAATATTGAGAAAAAAGAAATTACATTATTTATGTTTTATTTGATACGAAAAGAAAAATTAATATCTTTACGTATGTTTATTTGATTGCAAAAAAAAATACAATGAGAATGTAAGCATAAAGCATCAAAGAACAAATATGCCCCTAGTAAAATTGTTTTCACAATTATTGATGGCTCTGCTTCAACCTTCAGGAAAGTGAACCCAACCCTAATCCTCTCCCTGATGAGGTGCTGCGTCTCCTTTTCCGTCAACGATGTCCGAAGCTCTGAGGAGCTATGTGAGGGAGCAAGAGTGCCGTTGAGCTTTGACTGACTATCTTCGGTGGTAGATTGAATCGTCAGCTTCCAACGAATGTGGGTTCGCGACTATTATCTCTGCCCCACGCACAACGCCTGGTAAATTAGAGCGTATTCTGAGTTGTGCTTTGTGGGGTGGGCCTCCAGCAGTCGCTTCTTTGCAGTTACCCTTTTGGTTTTATTCTTGGAAGATGGGGTTCGCGTATGGGTCCTATCCTAGAAAGCTTTGCCAGGCAGGGGCAAAATTGGGATTCTACCTTTCTGGCTCCAAGCCTGTACTTTCTCCCTCCTTTCACTGTGCAGAAATCAATTGCAGAGCCCACATTCCATTGTATAAGAATGCTGCCAATGATCAAAATGCGTTGCATTTTCCCCCACCCCACATCTGGTGAATCAAATCGAACCTTGCTTACAAAAAGCTTGGCCTTCTCGCAACACTAATAATTACAGTCCAATTTCTATTACACTAGTCTCGTAACGAGAAGTATTCCCTTCATTTTGCTTATCCAAGCCTTGTGATTTTTCCCCCCTCGATAAATTTATATAGTTATAAATTAAAATTAAAAAATATATATTTTATTAAACTAGTTGATTGATTTTTAAAATTTCACTCAATTATTGATTTAGTCTGTTTAATTTAAAAATTTACAATTGAAACTTTATAGTTTTAAAAATAAAATTAATTTGTTTATTGTCATTATATTTTTGGTAATGTGTTATTAAATTATAATAACATAGCCAATTATATATCATGTTGTTATTATAAATATGCATAATTTATATCAATAAATAAATACAAATATTGGAGTGAAATTCACTAACACTTTTGGCATACTAACATATGATACCATTATATTAAGTGGTTAGAATGGGTTTTATAAGGCTTTGTTTGATTCATGGGAGATAAATGAAGGGGAGGAGAAGGAAGGGAAGAGGGTTTAATGAATTTTGTTTGGTTGGAGGGGAGGTGAGGGGAGAAGAGGGAAGATTATTGTTTGGTTTAGGAAGAAAGGGGAGAGGAGAGAAAGTAATTATATTTGGATAAATTTACCCATATATTTTTTTAATTTTTTTATAAAAAATTATTTATATCAATATTTTTCAAAAAAATATGAATTCTAATCTTTTTTATTTTAAATTTCTAATAAAAAATTATCTTAATTTTTATTAAATATTAATATATTAAAATATTAAGAGATAATAAAGTAAATTACAACTTAAAAAATTCTCCTTCCCCTTCTCTCTAAAAACTCTCATCCAAACACACCGTAAAAAATTATGAATATTCAAAATGTTAAAATTGCATAAATTAAGTTGGCTATGCCATCAAAATATAACAATATATCAACATAGATCAAATTAAAAAATTTTTAAATTATAGAAGATCTAATGAATAGCGACTTCCATCTGGGTCTCCAAGGTGACCTCCAAGTTGACGAAGGTGTGGAAATGGGCATCTAAGAGTCCTTTGTCTTATTTCTCAGGACGGTTGATGTTCTAATTAATACTCCGAGGTTAAGGCCTAAGTTAGTACAAAATTTTAAGCAAAGTAACATAATTTAGGGATAGTAAAACATACTTGCAAAATCTCTTAGCATTTTGTCGGTGAAGGAAAGTCACAAGAATAATTTTCAGGAATTGCATAATGATAAATAATGGGTTATACTTTAGTAAAATGGTCTAGGGATATTAAAACATACATTGACAGTTCATTTGGATTCCTTGTGGGGGGTATTGTCCCTAACTTAGTTGTTTAGATCAAAGTTAAACGATTTAAATTCAATTTCTTTTAATATTTTGATATTTTTTTATTTTGAAAAATGCAAGAAGTAAAATGAAATTAATCTTTTAACTATCATAAAATATAATGATTAAAAATTAAAAACATATGAAAAATGAAAAATCATATCTGGAAACCCAATTTGCATTTAGAGAGTGCACCGCACACACATCCTCCTTCCGTACAGAGAAACCGGATTGTATAGACGTCCTCTAAACCTTTTGTAGTAAAAGATAGGGTCATAAGAGTACACAAGCTCGGCATCCGTGCACGGACAAAAATAAAACAATAAAAATTGGCGTAATGATGTAGTGAAAAGAAAAAATAATTAAAAAGAATGAAATCCAATAAAAATTAAATCAAATAAAAATTAACTTAATTACAGTGACATAAGACGTAAAGTTTAAATATATAATATATAATAGATTTTTAGGGATCAGATAATGATAGCTAGAGAGGTATGTGTCACGCTTTGGTTGGGCTCGAGAGATGTGGTACCAAAGTGACTTGAACGTGGCAAGACGTAGCCATGTATCTCGTAGGGGCCAAATGCTTATGGTCTCTCGTAAGAACTTGAACTTGGATCCTCTGTTGCGTTAAAAGCACTGAAAGGGATGGGATGACTCTTAAACAGGAGGCATGCTTGTTTTTTTTTTGGTTTGGTGTAAACTTTATTATTATTATTATTATTATTATTATTTTTGTTTTATTATTATTATTATTATTACTTTTGTTTTATTATTATTATTATTATTATTATTATTATTATTATTATTATTATTATTATTACTTTTGTTACATTGCACAACACATTGTGCAACTTAGCAAAGGATCTGTGGCACAGCGTAACAAAGAATCTGCGCTACTCTCGTAACGGGTCATTATTGAATGCAAATAACCTTAAGGCAAGAGTGTTTGGTGCGAAATGAGGTATGGCCAATGGTTTAGAGGGTGGGTTTAGGTCTAATATACAGGAGTCAAGGCCCAAATTGGTATTCGCCTTCAATTATAAGTTTTTAAACTACACAAAATAAATTAAAAGTTAAATAAAACTAAAGAAAACATCAAATTAATTTAAATTTTACTTTTAAATTAGAAAAAAAATTTACATATAATTTTTTTATTTCTTTACTATCAAATTTTTTAATCAAGTGTAATTTTTTAATAATAATATAATAAGTATATGAATTTTTAATTAAAGTAAATATTAATCATACTTTAATTAAAAATTATACAATTATTATAATTTAATTAAATAATTTGAAAATAAAAATATAAAGAATTACAAGTCTAAGTATTTAAATTATTACAGTACCCAATGTGTTGTTTTTGGCATGCCTCTAATTCTTTTATCTTCTATCACCATTTTTTTCTGCATTAAAACCTATATATGATTTTTAGGTATTTGTTACCAAATTTTTTATTAAAGATATATTAAATTTATATTTTTTACAACTCAATATTATATAATTAATTTATTTAAAAAGTATTTCGATAATATGATCTAAGAAACTTCACCTAGCTTATGTCTGTTTTTATTATTTATAAATAATTAGAGGATTAGATTTAATTACAACCTCTTATATCTTTATTGTTAAAATTTTTAATAAAAAATATGAAATATATAAAAAAATTTTAAAAAATTTATTCATATAACGCTAAATTAAAAAAAGCATACATATTTTTATTAAAAAATTTAATAATAAAGATTTAAGAATTTTCCATAATTAAATACTAAATAGTGCGCGGACCACCATCCGGTACACGACAAAAAAAGATTAAAAAAAAAAGAAAAAAGAAAGAAAACTACCGCATTGCCCTTTTCTTTCCCCCGTTCCAAATTTGAGAGTCCAGAGAATAATGCAGTGGACTGTTGACGTTCCATTCGGCTTCGAGTTCCAGGGGACAGTGTTACTGTCACCATTCATCCCATTCTTCTTTTCCTGGGCCTTGCCATCCTTCTCCTATTCCTCTTATTGTCTCTCTCTCTAATCGTAAGTCATAAACACTGAATACCCATTATCGTTCCAAATTACAAATCTGAAGAGCCATTTATCTAGGAAGTTTCCCCAATTCCGAGTGCTTGCTTCCAATGCGAGCCTAGTCGCAGAACCCGCTATTCAAAATTCGGGCTTACTATGCAGAGCTTGTCGAGCTTAGTGGCTCAACCGGAGGCCATACTTGAATGGCTTTAGAAGGAAATGGGATACAGGCCCTTGGCTCAGTTCGGTGCCTCAAGCAAACCGCTCTTGCCTTCCGTTGATGCACCATGGAAGATTTTCCGTGGAAACATGATACCCATTTGGAATTTCTTGATTACCCGAGTGAAATCGGCGAAAACGGTGGAGAATATTAGGAGAAACATCACGGTTCATGGTGATCGGGATGGTGGTGGAAGCAGTATTGGTTTGGTGAATGCGGTAAAAGAAGAGGGCAGGGGTAAGGGGAGAAATAGGGAGAAAACTTCGGGGGAGAGTTTGAGTGCGGCAGAGACTCGGGAGGCTGCCTTGCAAGAGCGAGATTTGGCCGCGAAAGAGGTGGAAAGGTTGATGAATATCATTAGGAGGCAGAGGAAGGGTTTGAGGGCTAAGATGCTGGAGGTTTCAAGGGAGGAGGCTGAGCGGAAGAGAATGCTTGATGAAGGAGCCAATTATAGGTTTGCGTCTTTGCCAGCTTCCGAATAATGTCACTTTATACTACTGTACTCGCTGATTTACTATTAGTTTGTTTCTCCCAGATTCATGGAAGACTCGCCAATATTCTAGCTATAAGGGAATTTAGGTTTTTACTCTGTTAATAATCGGTTGAATTGAGCTTTCCATTTTTCTTTAGGTCAAAGAAGATGAACAAAAGCTGCAAAATTTGGTTATTAGTGCCAAAACACTCCCTCGTGCTAATTTTAATGTAGTAACGAATTAGTATTAGGATGCCAGATTCATGATCAGTTTTATAATAATGTATGCATCGTCTTATTGCTTGTTAGATGAGTTCTTTAGACTTAGTTTCAGCTAGTGGGAAAAAAATTATTAGGTGTTTCTGAAGGTAGATATCATATTCTATGTTGCAATGTACGAGACGAGACATTGCCGGGGCTGATTGATCCTGCAATATCAGGGTTTTGTGGTATATATACTTTCAATCATGCTGCACAGGTTCTTGTACCCAGTACGTTGCAGGAACAGGATACGGGAATTCATACTATATAAGTAATTCATATTTTGTATTTTAGATTTATGTTTATATAACAATTTTTACCATAATAAATTAATTATTGAGCATTCTATAATATACAATCAATCAATATTGCAATTCAATTTTTCTCTACAGTAATAAATGATATGAGTGTTGTGCAAGCAACTCTGTGTATTGTTGTTGAATTAGTAAGGTGTAATTTCATATCTCCTAATCTTGAGTTATAGGTTTGTCTGCAGGTCGGGGGAATGGAAGTACTCCACTTTACCCAACATGTGTATAGGCAATTTTTTTTTTTTTTCCCCAAAAAGGAAGAACCTAAAGAGCATTTTGGAGTATCGGAGTAGTACTGGCACCCAATAGATACCTAGTATGGGTATGGCTTAAAATTAACTATACCCATGGTTCATAGCTTTTCATGTATGCTAATTAGATGTTTGAAAGAAAAAGAGCCTAATATGATTAACTTAGAATGGCTGATATGACAGAAGTGTCTGAGTTGACGTTGCCTTACCCATTGTGCGGGCACAAGCAAGTGATGCTAGAGGTTTATGATTGTCAATGTGACAAAGTCGCAAAAAATTTTGCTGAATATCATAACCGTCTTTATTACTACACAAGTGAAATGAAAAATGCTCAAAGGTCAGGTGTTGATTCTTCCATTGAAACAGTCAATAGTTTTTGTGCCAAAAGTAAGAAGGAAACTGTTTATTCTACTTAAGAGCAGTAAATCTGCAGATGATGTTATTCTCATTGAAACTCCAATGGAGAGAAATATTAGACAGGCTTGTGAATCTCTTGCAGCTTATATAATTAAAAGAATACAGAATTTTTTCCCTGCTTATGAAGGAAGTGGCATTCATTTAAATCCTCAATCAGAAGCAGTCAGATTGGGGTTTGATTTTAAAGAGGAAATTCCAGATGAGGTTAGAACTGTTGTTGTGAATTGCCTAAAGAGTCCTCCACATTTGCTTCAGGCAATTACTGCATACACTTTTTCGGCTGAAGAGTCTCATTTCTAGGGAAATGGAGAAGATAGATGTTAGAGCAGATGCAAAGACCCTGAGGTATCATAATATATGTAATCTTATTTTCATGTTCTATTAGTACTTTTGTTAGTGCCTCTGGTTTTAGATTTTGGGAAGAAGTGGTGAAATGTATGAAGTTATTATAGTTTTTCAAACAAAATTTCTGGTGAATTTATCAGCAAGAGTTTTGCTTCTGTTATGTTGATTATGATTCAAACTTGCATTGCTCAATCAGGTACAAATATGAAAATAACAGAGTAATGGACGTTTCCACTGCTGATGGGAGCTCTCCATTACCATATCAACTTTGTGGCAGTGAGAAGATCAGAGTTGATGTACCTTCAGGAGGAAGTCAAAATCAACTTCTTGAAAGACAGATCTTTTTCTTTCTTAACAATTTTTCTTCCTAAGGTGGTGCAAAGTTGATTTGTCCTTAATCTTATTCCATTTTGTCATTTGATTTCCTTTTTACTCTTTGAGGACCTTTAGCTTCTTCTCTAATTGTTATATCTTGGGTAGTTGGGTAGCCATATTACCGTATGGTATGATCTAATGATGATCTCTATGCATGGGTATACCTATCGGCCATAGTTTTGTTTAATGTTATGCAAAAACTCCTTTATGCCTCATTTCTTCTGGTAATGAAGCAGGTTCAATGACCAAGCTGTCCTTTATTTGATGGTAGCTTAAATTCAACAATTTCAATCATAAACTATCATCCTTTATTTCTGAGTTCTTCATTGTTACCATTTAACTGATGTTGTATCTCTGTTTTTACAGAATGCTCATGTTCAGCAATTTTTGGCTACTGAAGATGCACTGAACAAGGCTGCAAATGCTAAGGAAATATGTCAAAGACTCACAAAATGTCTGCAAGGAAGCACTTATGTTTCTTCACGCTCAATTGGTATTGAGAGCACCACCCAGAACAATGGCAATCTTAGGAGATTTAAGGTGATGTTTATCAAAAACTTACAACTCATCATTTACCTTTTACCTATGTTGTATATTTCATCTTTGCTTATGATATTCTTTCTTTAGAAAAATTCCGTTTAGTAGATTATTAATTATTATATGGCCAATTTGGGAGCTTATGCTAGGAAGAACTATGGCTGAAATGACTGTTGAAAATGAAGTGCTGAAAAAAATTTTTTTGATCACACAATGAGGGAAATACTTTGACAACTTGGGAGCTTGTGCTAGGAAGAATCAGTACTTAAATCACTGATAACTTTTCTTTCCGTGTTCAATTGTTACAAATCTAATACTTGGCGTGGGTTACGGAACTGGTAACTCATTTTATCTAATTTGTTTCTCAAGATTGAGATACATCCTATATTGCATTGAGCCATTGAGTGCTTTTTTCCTAGTGTTGAGGAAGGGTTTATCTTTTTCTTTCTTTGAGGGGATATTGATATACTTACATATACATCTGCCTTTTTGATATTTTTCTTCCCCGAATTCAGTTAGATGCTTGGGCCAAGGAAAGAGAAGATGTTGGTTTAAAGGCAAGCTTAAACACCCTAATGTCTGAAATACAACGCTTGAATTAATTGTGTGCTGAGAGGAAAGAAGCTGAAAATTTTCTGAAAGAAAAGTGGAAAAAGATTGAAGAGTTTGATGCTCGCAGATCAGAACTTGAGACTATATATTCTGCACTCCTGAAGGCTAATATGGTAAGGGGCCAATTACTTCAGCATTTCCTGTATTAGTGAAATATATCTGTGGGATCCTTTACAGGTTCTCATCCTTTGGCAATGATGGTACTGGAACCCCATTTGATTCCCTAGATCATCGCTGGTTTTATATTAGTGTTCCTGTGTGGCATTGCTGCCTTAAATGTGAATTTCATTTATGTATTGGACAATGAGTATTTCCTACTTGGTCTTGGTGGTATTTGTAGTCATTTCCATTAGGTTGAGCAACTAATTCCGATATGTCATTGTTAATTTTATTTTTCTCTTCTCATTAGCTGATCTTTAATTGATTATTTTTTTTATCCTCTTTCTGCTCATTGCAGGATGTTGCTTCATTTTGGAGTCAGCAGCCATTAACTGCAAGAGAGTATGCATCAAGCACTATAATTCCAGCATGTGCTGTCGTTGTGGGGATTTCGAATAGCACAAAATATCTTATTGATAAAGAAGTGTCTACTTTTTATCTGAGTCCAGATAATAGCCTCTAAATGCTTCCTTCTACCCCACAGGTTTAAAATGCTCCAAAAGAAAATGTGTTGTTTGTTCATGATTACCCGTGCCAGCTATTAGAATAGAATTCTTTGGTTTTGGGATTTTATATATGATGTTGCTTTACCTGGTATACCATTGGATCTTTTGTTTTTTCTTTTGGGTAGTCAGAGATGCTGAATCCATGTGAATATATAGTTAACTTGGCTTCTAGTAATCTCCATATACCACTTGGTTATTTAAGATGTCTAAAAGTGGTTCTTTGGATTGAGATGCACTTGAATCCCATTTGACTGACCTATCTCTCATCTGCATTGGGATGGCTGTTAGATTATGTGATGGGGTTTGTGATATGTAGCAAATCTAGGAGTTGGATTTTAACATATCATCAATATTATAATTCTTGTAAAAATGGTAATTGACTATAGAAAGATTTGTTTTTGATAAATTAATCATGTCATATTATGAATTCTTCTTTAGGCACTCGTAGAGACCATGGGCACCAGTGGATCTGCTGGACAGGAAGCAGTAGCAAATGCAGAAATGAATGCTGCTGTTTTGACAACAAGAGCTGGTGCTTGTGATCCATCTGCGATTCCTTTGATATGTCGTGTTTCAGCTGCCTTCAGTATCCTGCTGGTTGGTATATTATTTTTTATATGAAATTCTAGAAGTCTCTGTTAATGAATGGCTTAAATTTATTCTCTTTATGACTTTTAATATGGAGATCTGGTTGTTGCTTCAGTGAACTAATCTTATATATTGGTCTCCTAGTGGCATTTGCATCATGAACTATCTACATGTTAAAGTTTTGGGCAGGCAGATGACATGGCATAGCTCAGGGTCTTTTTAAACCTGTAGCTATTCATGCCATGGGTGAAAATCTTACATGGTCATTGGTGATAGGTGAATCCATCCTTCTAGAGAAAGCCCTTGTCAACTGAGTCCTTTAAAAGTAAATGGTTCTTGATGGAGTGTGCTTGGTAAAGTATACAGGATAGAAATCCCAACAGATCTTATAATACTGAAGGGTCAAAATCTGTGTTTTTGTCAAAAGCCTGTCACTGAACAAATTGACCTAAAACCTTTAACTGTTAAGGAAGGGCCAAGGTTGATTTCTCTTGACATGACTGTGTGGAAGCTTGTCAGGGTTTCATATATTTAATTTATTTCTTTATATATTTTAATTTTTTTACCATTTGAATCAATGACCCTTTGCTTCTTCTTTCCTTTTTTGGGATGGGATAATTAATAGATACAAAGGAGGATAAGGTAGCCTCCTAAGGGAAAGTTCTCTTTCTCTTTCTTTTTATTTGTTTATTTTTAAATTGTGGGCTAAAAGCTATTATCATATACAACTGTTTTTTCTTGCTACATGGATAGGTTTGGAGGGTTCAGATGCTGGTCTAGCAGCAGTGCTGGAGTCTCTGGAGTTCTATTTGAAACTTTGCGGTTCTGAAGCTAGTGTGTTGGAGGATGATGGAAACCAAGATAATATAGGATGCCAAAATCTCATATTGAATAGTTTGGGATATTCAATGGAGTATTTAAGTAGGGTGGTTCTTTCATCTCAATAGCTAACTTTTAGGAGAGGGTTCCCCACCTTACTTAGTACCTATCAATTGGTATCAAAGCTGGCGGTTGGCAGCTCTGGGAAGGGTTACTCGTGAAGGGTTCTGACCGATGGAAGGCTAAGTGAAGTGCCACTTAGTGAAGTATCACAGAGTATAGCTGCCAAGACGTCGACTTTCCAAGGATGGCCAATTAATGGAAAACAAGGTAGTATAGGATGCCAAAGTGTTATATTGAGTAATGTGGGATACTCAATGGGGTACTTAAGTAAGATGGTTTTCTCACCTCAATAGTTAATTTTTGGGAGAAGGTTCCTCACTTTATTTAAGTATCCATCAATTGGTATATTGATAGAGACCAAGATAGTATGAAATGTCAAAGTCTCACATTGAGAAGTATGAGATATTCAATGGAGTACTTAAGTAGGGTGGTTCTCCTACTTCAATAGCTGGCTTTTGGAGGAGGGTTCCCCACCTTACTTAAGTACCCATCAGAGGACTTATTGAAGGCTATTAATCTTGTACATGTTCAGCAGGATCTTGTTCTAAGTAGCCATGCCTTGTTGAACCATGCTTATTGCGTTCGACAGGAATATGAGAGGTAAATCTGACTAGAATCCATCTTGCAGGGAGCTTTCAACTTTATACATCCATATCATATCTTCTCATTCTGTTGTGCACCTTGAGTTATCAAGTTGTGGTAACCAGATTGTATGCCCTCAACCATTTTGTTCCATTTGGATGATAAAAGTTATAAATTTTTTCTTGCTGCATAACTTTTGTCATTTCCATCTTTTTTCCTTTTCATTTTGACCTTTTGTCTGCCCTGAACTTAATTATCTTTGCTAGTTCTAACTTAAAATCTGCAGTACATAGTTGGAGATGCCTATATAAGTGATGCGCTATTGATAAGACTCCTAGCGTCTTAGTGTCTTACTGTAGGAAAGTTTATGAAAATTTGAGAATAGTGAAGAAACGATGACCACTTCAAGAGGATTATATGGAGACTCAAAGATGCGTAGTAAGAAACCAGATGCAATTATGCTTATTGCCTCCTTCATAGTATCTTGCAAAAGACAATACTTAATAAAATAGTGCTTAAGACACTAAATAGGAATGAAAATCAGCAGAAGTTAAGATATTTCAACAGATTGAAATTGTTTTAGAAAACTCTAGAGCCTGACAGCTATCTGTTACTTGACCAGTTATTTTCCTCTCATCTCCCTCTTTATTTTCCTTTCTCCTGTCTGCCTCTATTAATGTTTCTAATAATTTCAAATTCAAATGTAAGCAAGACCAAGACGCAATCAGAGATAATTTGTCATTCAATCCTTTCAGACCTGTGCCTTGGGAAATTTTCTGGAAGCATCTTTTCGTTTCTCTGCTTTTTGACATTTCATATTCTTCTGCAGAACGACAGGTTTTTCTTTGAATTTGGCTGTGGAACAAGAGAAAAGTGTCATGGACAAATGGTTGCCTGAACTTAAGACTGTAATTTTGAATGCTCAGAAGCGCATGGAAGATTGCAAATATGTCGGGTGTTTGGTGAGTGATCACCACTACTATTACTATTATGAGAAACAATTTTATCAGAAAATGCCAAGGGAATATTTCCTGAGTGCACTTCGCCATATATTGATGCGGGACAAAGAAGTCTTCAAAATCAGAGACTCTAAATGGCAGAAGCTAAATTACTTGTTAGCCATACATCCTGACAAACTGCTTCTATTTTGATTCTTCTCCAACTCCACTGATTTTTTTTTTTTAAATAATACATAAAAGATATGCCTGGATTACAACTTTCTCTCCTAA
The DNA here is from genome assembly GCA_032878935.1 of Erythrophleum fordii. Classification (NCBI taxonomy): domain Eukaryota; kingdom Viridiplantae; phylum Streptophyta; class Magnoliopsida; order Fabales; family Fabaceae; genus Erythrophleum; species Erythrophleum fordii. Next base: position 19,866,617 of record JAVQMF010000045.1, read on the forward strand.
GATTGGTTTATATATATTTCCTTCAGATGCAGTTTATGCTAAGGGTTTGACTAATTTACATGCGTCGCCTAACTTCAGGTTGCTTAAGACATTAGAGTCATTAAATCTAATATGATTTTCAAATATGGTCCTCTGGATTCTTTCATGTTTCTATACAAGATTCCGTAATTTTTTTGGCTTTTAAAATGTAACTGCTGCTGCTGCTGCTGCAGCTTGATGAGTGGTGGGAACAACCGGCATCAAATGTTGTTGATTGGGTTATGGTTGATGGGCAAAACGTTGCTGCGTGGCATAATCATGTGAAGCAGCTTCTTGCATTTTATGATAAGGAGCTAATGTGAATGGAAAAACCTTTTTGGATGTATGGCGTGTTTAGGCATTTCCCACTATGTTATCAACAGTGAATTCTGTATTTACGCAGCAGCCTTGAGTGCTGTTTTCTCTGAACAATTTTTTGGGATGGGAAGGTGGCAGCTGCAGTCTTCATAGAAATAGGCTACAAGAGAGGGGAAAAAAAAAAAACAAAAAACAAAACCCCGTCAACCTTGATTTTGTATAGTTGTATTTTTTCCCCCCTTCGGAATGATGTGATATGAGTCATCTTAATTCTTAGGTGGTAGGGTGGATTCCTCGTTTTACTGGATGTGATTAATGCCATCGAAGGGCAATGTTAATCTGATTGTAGAGCTTGTTTGTAATATGACTGTGTGGCAGCTTATTGAAACGAAACATGCTCAACATCATTTACAGTTGTTAGTGTAACTTCATAGTCGTTGAAATCAATTTAACGTTTGTAACTCAGTCTTGATGCTTCCCTGTTCTCATCATTTTTCTTACATCATTATAATTAATCTTCATCTAGCCGGTTTCTAATATTTAAATGAAACAGGAATTTGTATATCTAATTAGGGTAACCAAAACGTAGCGAGAGACGCAGCCAACAGAAAGTGGTAACACATATCGCCAAAGCCCAATAAAAACAGTGTGTGGTGTTTCTCCTAGGTAAAGCAACAATGTAAACGAGAAGAGCGATTGACACACAGCCATTCCTGAAAGTGAAACAATTTAACTGTTGAGTTTTGTGTATGCTATATTAAATGGTGCATTATAACTATAAAAATGATAATTAAGCTAAGGGCCAGAGAGCCATGTTTGGTATGCAAGAAACCCAAGGAAAGAAAAGGAGGGGGGAGAGAAGAGAAGGAATGAGTATGTTTAGTACATATGAATTGCTTTCCCTAATGAAAGCCTTATCCTTTAGTAGGAAGGAATGATGATTTCTTAGAGATTTGGTTTCTGGGCATATCTCAGGGATGTGCACTTTACATATCTTACATGTTTTTGAAATGAGATATAGGCCAATCAAAATTTATTTAGATAATCTAAATTTTATTTTTTTAAAAAATTTTAAAAAATCATTTTTTGAAGTATATAATTGAAAGATTGTTTTTATTTTATATTTTATTTCTTTTGAGATTAAAAAAATATCAAAATGTATAAAAAAAAAAAAAGGATCCAGATCAAAGTATGCTTTCTCTACACATCTTTAGAGATGTGCAAGGGGATCCAAGTTCGATTCTTTGGATCGGTTAATGAAAAGAGCAATCTGCCAATGGAATTGTGTATAAAATGTCAATTTTGTCTTCAACAGAATTTAGACAATTTTGTATTTTAAGGGTATTTTGATTTTTTGCAATTTTTTCCCATTATTTCATTATTTTCATTCCTTTTTATGTAATATCAAATATGATTTTAGATCCTCAGATTCTATTTTATTCTTATTTCAATTCTCATTTCTATTCCCTTAAAAATCTTTTTACTCTACCAATCGTGAAATGGATGGTTGCTTTAATTGTTAATCCAAATGGCTTTGATTTACTTCAATGATAGCAATAAATAACCTCCCGGGAGCATTTGGGTGTAAAATCACGTGTTTCATGCAAATAGTCAGCTGCTTTAGTTATCATACAAAAGTATGAATTAATGGAATTCCCATCCAAATCTTCCAAACAGTTTGGCTGCATAGAATTTACAGTTCTGAGTCATGATCACATTAATGAAGCAATCTTTCGCTGGTAAATCATTTAAATTTTACAAGGGCTATAGCCAATCATTGACAATCTTCTGTAGAATATGTCCTCCACAAAGTGAGAAAGATGTCAAGGATTAAAGACATTTTTCTTTAAATCAATCTTTTATGGGTAAGTGTACACAGATATCTACAATGAAACAACAAGCACTTCCAAATCCAATGTAACAATCACAAACAAGTGAAGATAATATAATAAACTCATATAGGCAGCTCCATCATTAATTGATCTGAAGACACTTGTAACCCTAGTCCATAGTGGAAGAATCTTCCCTCTCGTTTTTTGTTACGAAGTCTAAACAGGCATGTCTCATTTCTGCAACAATATTTTCTTTTCACCTTCTCGTCTGCTACACTTCTAACTCCAAGTCCACTTTAAACCAATCTTAAACTTGCAAAACTATTATGGAAATGTAAAGCATCACATGCATATCTGCATTACATGGTGCTCAGCGTCGTAGCTCTGAAAGCCAGAACCGCGCAGGTCATGGCTACCACAGTTTGTGTCTACTCCTACTGTGAATCCAGCAAAGACATACTTTCTATATGTGTTTGTCATCTGTCATGTCTCCTTAACCCACAGAATATGTGGCTACTCTCTTGGTCTCGTGAACCAACAGGGCCCCAACTATATCGATTGGCATCTTTAATACCAACTAATGAACCAACTTAAAAATAAATTGCACAAAATCTAGGAGCTTCTCTTTATCTGAACTTTCCACTCCTCCACGTTACCTTCGTCATTAGATGTTTGGTTGAAGGATATCAAACCTACATTGACTGCTTTCTAGTTTACAGTTGACTGGTTTTTGCATGATTGGAATAAATGACCTCTTTTGAGTAGGTCTATATAAGTAATGTTTGATTTTCTTTATCATAGACAGCAAGAAGAGACAAGGAAAGATAAGGAAGAAAAGGAGGGACAAGAGCATATGTGAGTAGTGCATAGGCTACGGGCCTTCATTATCTATATTAAAGCACAATTATAGACAGAGTTTCTCAGAGAACAATCCGCAAGGATGCCTTGGTTCCTCGTAATTCTGTTTCTCTGTCTCACATTTGGTAGTGTTTCAGAGGCTAGCTATAACACGAAGCATCCTTCTGCTGCTGTTGTTGTCGGCACTGTCTACTGTGATACATGCTTTCAACAGGATTTCTCCATGAGCAGCCACTTCATTTCAGGTAGCATTTCAATTACTTAGTTGCTCCAAGATTAACCCTCTTCACTTCAGCATTCCCATTCTGAAATTTGATGCTAATGTTATATTCTGCATTATTGAGTGCAGGGGCATCAGTTGCTGTGGAATGCAAAGATGGGAATTCAAAGCCAAGATTCAGGAAAGAAGCAAAGACAAACGAGCATGGGGAATTCAAAGTGCAGCTTCCTTTCTCAGTGAGCAAACTCGTGAAGAGAATCGAGGGATGTACTGTGAAACTGATAAGTAGCAGTGAGCCATACTGTGCAGTGGCTTCAGCAGCAACTTCTTCTTCCCTTCGTCTCAAATCAAGAAGGCAAGGAGAGCACATATTCTCAGCGGGGTTTTTCTCATTCAAGCCCCTTAAACAGCCAAACCTCTGTAATCAGAAACCAAGCATTCAGAATTCCCAAGAACTTGATTCCTTGAAGTCAGCGTTTCCTCCAAACACAAATCCAACATTTCCACCTCCGATTCAGGACCCAACGGCGCCAGGCGGTCTTCTCCCTACTCTTCCTCAACTACCCGGGCTACCGACATTGCCAGAACTCCCTCCTCTGCCACCCCTTCCAGGAATGCCATGGCTACCACCAGTCCCAGCAAGCAGAGCAAAACCTTCAAACAAACCTCAGTTATCAGATCGGAAAGTAGCTCGACCTGACACTTTCGCCTTTCCGCCTAACCCATTTATCCCGAACCCTAACACTAATCCTTCTCAGGCACCTCCTTTGATTCCGAATCCAATACAGCCACCAAGCACACAGCCACTCGTCCCTAACCCAGCATTACCGCGTGTAACTCCATCGCCACCACCAGGTTTTCCATTTCCTTTCCCTCCATTTATTTCTCCACCTATTAGCCCCGGTACACCCCCAGCTGCTTCTTCGAAGAATGCTTCTCCTTGATTAGATAGAATCTATTCATGTGTAATCCTGCAATAATTCCTTCCACAAGATTAAGTAATTTACTTTTCTGTGTAGATGCTAGTGGCAACATGGGGATGCATGTGCACAATCTGGGAGGGTACCTATCACTAAAGAGGTTGAGACTTCGTTATTGTATTAATAATAATAACAATTTCGTCCTAGCTTAGCTAAAATGTTTTCTATTTCCCTAATTTGTTCTAGAAATAAACACTTCTGATTATCGTGTCGTATGAAACTGTATCTTCCAATGCTAGGACTTCAGTTCATCTTACATGGAAACCAGATTAACGTAAATGACAAAACGAAGAAATGTCTGAATCTCTTGCTATGATTGTAAGAAATTGAACACAGATCCCAATATAAGAATGGACTTTTTTTTTTTTTGGGATGACAAGTAAGAATTTAATTATGAAAAAAAATGTAAATACTCTATTTAGTTACGACCCATTTGCAAATATTCCCTCGATTATATTTGTATTTAAATTCATTTGTTCCCTATGCTGCTAATGGAGTTGGTATAATTTTTACGTAGACTTTCCTTATGACTCGATAAAACTTTAGTAATTTTGAAATTTTGTTAATTCAAAAGTGATAAATAAATTAAAATGAAAATATATGAAAGTACATGAATATTTGTTGATTTGTAAAGTTTAAAAAAATATTAACAAATAATTCATACTTGAACGAGATATTCATCGACTTTTATAATTAAGAGAGTGTTTGCAAATGGGTTATGAGAAAATATTTGCATTTTTTCCACTAAATATTACAAAAGTGTTCCCGAGGTTAATGGGCAATTTCAAGCGAGGGGCTAGTAACATTATACAAGTTTGTTTAAGTAGCATCAACATTAATATGGATATGCAATACGATGTGATGATCTATAATGACATTTAAAGTATTTATATATTATTTAAAATGTAATGTAATGTAATATTATATTATATCTAACAAAAATATCTAATATGGATTAGCTACCTAAGCAATTTTTTTTCTAAACTTAAATAAAGCTTTCTACTCTTTTGCTAATAATTAAGAAGGATAAAAGACTGTCAAAAGCAAAACTAGCAAATCTTTTGTCAAAAAAAAAAAAAAACTATCAAAGAGAAAAAGAGATAGAGAGTGGAGCCTACATAAGTGAGTTTCATTATACTTCTACTTCATATCTCTTTTATTTTTCACAAGATCTTCTTTTAAACTGAAGAGAATCTTAGTTCATGAGTAAAAAAGTTTAAAAAAATCTTTCTCATGGGCCAAGCAACACACAAGCTTCAACAAAAGGTGAAATTTGTTAGCTTCTTTGAAATAAAGTATTATTCTAATTTGACTAAATTTGTTAGTTTCTTTGAAATAAGGCATTACTCTAATTCAACTAAACATACTTATCCAATATCTACATACATACACTACGCATATTGAATTTTAATAGAAATGAGAATATGAATAAAAATAGGAATAAAATGAAATTTTGTAGCTAAAATTATGTTTGGTATAGTTTAAAAAAGAATATGAATGTTATTTTAGATTTATGCTTGATTAGATGTAAACAAAATAGGAATGAAAAAGAAAGGTTATAAAATGACTAAAATATCTCGAAATAAAAAAATTAATAAAATTTTGCATTTTTTTATATTTATTAACCAAGATTAATGAGGAAGAAACGCAGTAATTTTCTAGTCTCAAATCAGTATATTTTCAACCTCAAATTTACAGCAACTCTAGCAAAACCAACAAGTAGAACATGGGAGGAGATTCACACGAATTTCCACTGAGTGAATGATTGGACAGAGGTGGCAATTTTTCCATCGAGGGTCTGGTCTGAGTCAAGCTTAGCTTGAGTCAACCACATTGATGAATGAAGTAAGGGAAGACATAAGATGATGGCAATGAAGATGCATGATGGTAATTAGAGCATTTTTATTGATTTCAAGAGCCATATGGTCATTCAAGTTTGTTTTCCTAGTATTAATGCACTTTCCTTCCATTTTAGACAGTTGACAAGATTAGCACATTTGATGGAGAAGGCTCTCCCATAGGTTGCAATTACTTGGCATACCAAATGATTAAATAAGGCATTCCCACTTTCTCTCCCATTTCAATAGTAATGAAAGCCATGTACCAAAAAATGCCTAGAGGTTAAACCAACAAAAGTATTAAGGAAATCTATTTCAACTTCAAGCAATTAAATACTTATGTTTGCTATTGTAAGACCTTCCTTGATTCCTTTCAAAATTATTATGCTTTTAAATAATATCCATATTTAGCCAATTCATATATTAATTTTACAAGTAATATTATTTAACAGAATAATTAATGTGGTCTTTTTTATGGTTGTGCAAATGTTAAATAATTATATCATTCATTTTGTTGACTTTGTCACCAATCTTATTAATTATCTATTAATGAAATTAATATAAAAATATTTTAAATAAAATGAAAAATTAAAATATATTTCAAATGATAAAAATACCATTTCACTTTTTTTTAATATAAATTTTTATTGTGGTTTGAAATATGAGACTAAGAATTTGGATTACTCCGAACTCTTTCCTAAAATAAATAAAAAATAAAAAATAGAAAGTGAAGTGTATAAAATTTCAATGTAAATACCACAGGCGATTTGAATATTCCCTTATTGCATTTGTCAATAGGAGGGAGAGATAAAGGGGTGGCACCAACCCTATCTCTCTCCCCCTAAAGGAAGGCTAAAACGAAGAATGCAACATTTGATAGAAGCCTAGAATGGAGTTTCCTCTAGAGACATGCTGTGCTTCCTTCAACACCAATTTCTGCTTGCAAGTTGCATATAGTGTTATGCCAAAACAACTTGAAAATGGTTCGAATTTTATGCTCTCCCTATTGTCTCTCCATATCATACTTAGCTTTATTGTAGTGGGATCAACCAGTAGAATCTGGCATAAACTATTTTCAATTCTAAGATAACAATGTTATGATGATTTACATCTATTCTCTTCATAAATTATCTTCAAAATATGCCTTTTTAAGGGGAGTCAAAGCCTCATTGGGGTCCTATATTGTCCTTCCTCAATGAAACTTAGGTGGAGTAGACTTTTGGTGTAGCACCATAATGTATTGGCGTCAACCGAGTCTCCGTTTAGACTTAATTCCATATGATTTGCAAAGTAAAAGGGCAAATCGTGACATTTTCATACTATAAATCGGGGTTTAAACACTCATAATTTACTCTGTGGGTCCCGTGAGCTCATCAATCACATACTCTACTCAAACTCCATTTATACAACTCATACATAGCATAAAAAAACTCATGAACCATAGATATAAAGCCAAAAACCCCAAAATGAAATTTCTCAAAACGGGCCCAAAAGTCAAATTTTTGGCTCTAACTTTGGAAAATCATAACTAATTCTAGAAAAATGGAAATCAAACAAACCATAGTTTTCTGGAAAGTTCTAGATGTTATCTTTACACAAAAATAATTCCAAACCACAATCTCAGCGTTTGGACCAGGTTTGACATTGAAAAAGAGACAGAGGTCTGGCTGTCCCTGGTACTAATGCAGCTTGCTGTCATGAATTTTAAAAATTCATAACTAATTCCAAAAAAATCCAATCTAGGTAAACTATACTAATTTAGAAAGATACAAATGTTAATTAAAGGGAAAAATAAGGCCAGATCATTTTAGTAGCCTTTGGATCTCAAAAACTAATGGAACAGTAACGAAGGTTAGATGGCTTCCCTGATACTAACATAGAACTTTAGAAAGTTATTTCTCTCTCTATAGACCTCCAATTGAGGTTCTTCTAGTTGTTATAGGTCACTGTGGATGTCTAGTTTATCCCCATAAAATTTCGTGACCATTGGACACCGTTTGATTCATGAATGACACAGATTCATTTTCGGACTAGTTGTACAGTACAATAACCAAAACCAGAAAATTTTTCAATTTCAAAAATTTTTCAAATATTCCCTAGAACTCCAAATATTACCCAGTTTAGCCTCCCAAGAAGCTCTCAACAAGCCCTAAAGGCATGCAAAATTTCATATCAAGAAGAGCTCATTTGGTCATACTTTGACAGAGCTCACAAATTTAGCAGTTTTGACACCATAAATAGTTCAAAATGGGAGTAAATGGTCTCCTACATGCTCTAACACCTTTTGGGCAAGTTTTAAAGTATAAACACATCATATATAAATTGCCCAAGTGATCCAAACCAACACACATCTCAAACTCACTATGCTACGAGTAAAAATACACTACTACATATAAGTTACAAAGGAGCTAAATCTCATAATTTCAACACTTTGGTTCTACACATGGTTTATACATATCTTTACACTAAAAATAATTCCAAACCACAATCTCAACGTTTGGACTAAGTTTGACATCGAAAAAGAGACAGAAGTCTAGCTGTCCCTGGTATTGATGCAGCTTGCTATCATGAACTTAAAAAATTCATAACTAATTCCACAAAAATCCAATCTGGGGCACTGGAGATTGCTGAAAGGATGACTGAGCAGTTGGAGAAAATATTCTCAGTGATGGATTGTACCACCGAGCAGAAAGCTCAGCTAGCTACTTTCATGCTATAGAAGGAAGCTGATAGATGGTGGCGTAACACAAAACCCCTGATGGAGACTAAGAATATACTTATCACTTGGGAAAGCTTCTTGGTCGAGTTTTATGAGAAATATTTTCCTAGTTTGGTGAGAAAGAAGAAGGAGATGAAATTTATGGGTTTGAGACAGACAGATGAGATGACGGTGGACCAATATGTGGCTAAATTTATTGAGTTATCTCGGTATTCCTTTTACCTCTAGAGGTATGATGATGAACCCTAGAGATGTAAGCAGTTTGAGACTGAGTTGAAGCCCCTGATTAGCGACAGAGTTACTCCACAGCGAATCAAGAAATTTAATACTCTTGTGGAGGTTAGTAGGGTAATTGAGACTAACCTACGAGCTATCATACCTACTGCGGCTACAGCTAGTCAGAAGGGGGCTTTGGAATTGAAAAGACTGAAACCGAAAGAGGGTTCTAGTGTGACACCTAGTGCTAGGAGGAGAGGCAAGGGGCCATGGAACCGAAGGCCACAGCTGGGTAAACCAATGCCGCCTCCTCGGAGCCAATCATCCTTTCAGTAATCTCTGGTGACATGTTTTAAGTGTAGGAAGTTAGGGCACATTGCTAGACACTGTCCCTAGATGGATACAGCGCCTCCTCCTAGGCACAGACCTAGGGCCGAGTGTTTGCCCTCACTCAACAGCAAGTCAGTGCGTCCCCCAGTTTGATTCGAGATACGCTGATAGTAAATGGCTTTCCTGTAGTTGCTATGTTTGATTAGGGTGTTAGTCACTCATTTATATCCTATGATTGTGTGAGGTAATTAGGTCTGGCTGTTAGTGTCTTTCTTTTTGATTTATCTGTCACGACACCTATTGGAAGCCACGTGGTTACTCCCCATACTTGCTTAAATGTCACTGTTCAGTTTAATCATTGTCATACCACTATTGATTTGATCTGTATGCCCTTCCATGATATTGATTTGATTGTTGGTATGAACTCGTTAGTCACGAATAATGTGGTACTTGATTATGAACACCGAACCATTTCCTTACCTACTTGTGGGAGCATACTTAGGATAGGAGTTAAGTTATCCTTTGTGACTACTGCTCAGGCTAAGAGGTATTTAGAGTGTGAATACTAAGGGTTTCTAGTCTTTTTCTCTATTCAGGCCAAGGTAAAGGAAAGGGATAGAGGAGATCCCAATTGTCAGGGAATTCCCGAAGGTTTTTCCTAAGGAGTTTGACTTTAGTGGTCTACCTCCTGAGAGAGAGTTAAAGTTCTCTGTAGACATAGTGCCTGAGGCTGGACTAGTGTCTAAGGCTCCTTACAAGAAGGCTCTCGCTGAGCTCACTGAGTTGAAAAAATAGATAGAGGAATTGTTAGAAAAAGGGTTTATCCGCCCTAGTGTTTCACCTTGTGGAGCTCCAGTGTGATTTGTGAGAAAGAAGGATAGTAGCTTATGGTTATGTATCGATTACAGCGAGTTGAATAAAGTTACCATCAAGAACAAATAGCATCTCCCTAGAATCGATGATTTGTTAAATCAGTTAGCTGGGGCATCTGTGTTTTCCAAGATAGATCTTAGATTTAGGTACCACCAGTTGAGAGTAAGAACTGAAGACGTCTCCAAAAGGCATTTAGATTGAGATATGGGTACTATAAATTCCTTGTGATGCCATTTGGGCTGACGAATGCGCCTGCTGTGTTCATGGATTACATGAATAGGGTATTCAAACCGTATCTAGATTAATTTATGGTGGTCTTCATTGATAATATTCTAATGTACTCTAAATCCTTTGAGGAGTACGAAAGGCATTTGAGATTAATCCTAAAGACCTTGAGAAAGAAAATGTTGTATGCTAAACTTAGTAAATATGAGTTTTGGCTAACTAAGGTGAGATTCTTGGGTCATGTGATCTCACGAGACGGGATCGCGGTTGATCTCCATAAAGTTGAGGCTATGTTATAGTGGGATAGACCTAGAACGATCACTGAGGTTAGGAGTTTCTTAGGTTTGGCAGGTACTATCAACGATTTATTTAGGACTTTTCTCAAATAGCCTTATCACTGATGAGGCTAACTAGAAAAGAGACACCATTCGTGTAGGATGATAGATGTGAGAGGAGTTTCCAGAAGTTAAAGCTCTATTTGACCACTGCCTCTATTCTCTCACCTAACTCAACCCAACACAGAGAGGATTTGCACTTTCTCCCATACAAAGCCTTATGAGGGGCCATCTGAATACTGAAATGATAAATGTTATTATACACAAACTTTGTTAGCGGTAAATACGCATCCCAGTTACCCCTCATGTCTAGCACATATGCCTTCAACATGTCTTCTAAGGTCTGAATGGTCCTCTCAGTCTAACCATCTATCTAGGAGTGATATGTAGTGCTAAACTACGACCTGGTCCCTAAGGCATGCTGTAATGACCTCTAAAAGTTTGATGTGAACTTGGGGTCTCTATCCAAAACTATGCTACTGGGTACTCCGTGAAGTCACACTATCTCCCTGATATACAACTGGGCTAATCTATCCAGTGTCTGAGTAGCCCTAATAGCTAAAAAGTGTGCGGATTTCGTCAATTTATATTTTTGGTATTAGAGCAAAGGTTCAGACACTTTTACTCAGTGTTGGGCTTTTGAATGGGGTGAGTTGCTTGTGTTTGGTGTGAATTGTTGTGGAAGTAGTAGCATGCATATGCATATGTGCTTGTACTATGATTGTGAACTGAGGGTTGCTACTTCCTTACATAATATGGTTGAGACTAGACGGGGCAGGGGTAGAGGCAGGCCCCCAGGGCTCAGAGAGCTGAGCCAACGGTTCCAGTTGGGCTTGAGGATCCTCTACGGACCATCATAGAGAGACTCGACTGGTATAAAGCCATGATGGGCCAGTACCAGGAGATACTGGAACAGCAGAGGTACATTGCCTAGCAACAGCATGATATGATCATGCAACTGCAAAATACCCTGGCCAGGCAAGAAGAAGCCAAAAGAGAAGCCCCTGTACCTTAGCCATCCACATTTGGTGTTCCACCTGCACCTCCCCAAGAGCCTGCTGTTGCTCAGACCCATATGCCTATTCAGAAATTGTTGAAGCAGTTTAGGCAGAACAGTTCACCCTCGTTTGAACGGGAATTATATGCGGATAAGGCGGAGGCTTGGGTTATGGAGTTAGATTCAAGTCTTCCTTTAAAAAGGTTGCCAAACAAGTTCACAAAAGCCAACTCAAAGCTATTGACTTTTTAAACAATGGATGAAGAAATTCATATCAGTTAACAAAAATCGAAAAAAGTTATTATACTTATTCTTTTGTTTAAAAAATCTTCTCAATATTTGTTTTTGTATTTATTCTAGGTTCATGGCTTATTCTAGTTCTCATATATATATATATATATATATATATATATATATATATATATATATCATGTTACTTTATTGGAACTAGATCCCATAAATTACAGGATATTTTTCTATGAGTATACCTTTTCCTTAGATATTTTTCTCACCAAGGCAAATTACTAGTACAAAATAATACAAGGTTAACTTAAATTGACCTTATGAAATTTGGTTTGCTTTTAATAATAATTTGTCTTGATCAACCTATTTTATTTTATTTTTTCCTCATTTTCTGGACATAACTCAATAAGCTGATCAAGTAAAAGATGAAGTGAATATGTGGGATGAAAATGCAACCAATAGGCTAATTAGGGAGCTTCTTCCGTTAGTTCTTAGATGAGGACATAAGGCTAGTTCTTATGAATGCACTATATTTCAAAGGAACATGGGATCAAAAGTTTGATCCATCCATGACTAGAATCAAAAGTTTCAATCTTCCCCATGGACAGACTGTAGAAGTTCCCTTTATGACCACCATGAGACGTGAAGAATATTACCACAAATCCTTTGAAAATATTAAAATACTCAAAATTCCTTACCAAAGTGGTAATAATCCACTGAAGTTTGCCATGTATTTCTTTCTTTCGTATGCGAATTATGCTTGCAAATTTAATTTTCTTTTTAATCTTAAATGGCTTACATAACATCCTAACTGTTAGGCATGCTTGCCAATCAATTGTGATGAATTTGTGTATATATTGGGCAGTGAGTCACATTCTGAATAGTTTCTTCATAAAAATATTCATTTTTGTATGTGCTTTTCATTTGGCTAAAGTTTGTATTTATTTGATCTCGTCTTTATGATTTTAACATGTTTTATCTCATCTATTAATTAAAGTAGTCATGCTCAAAATTTTCTTTCATCTTATTTTGTTTCTCTACACTACTCTTGTTATTGGCTTCCTTTTGTATCACTTTGTAGTTTCTCATCCTTCCATCTAACAAAATAAAAAAGTTCATAACAAAAGTCCTTTTTGGCTTGCCAAAAGTTTTAATACCTTAACTCTGCTTTTCAATGTGGTTTTTTTTTTTAAGTCCCATCCATACATACAGGTTTGATTTAGGTTGAAGGTCAACCATCAAATCCACACACTTGACAATGTTTCATTGATAAGTTTTTTTGATGAATTGATGCATATTTACATTTCTCAAATAGTATCTAGAATCATCACTAGCCACCCTTTTGAGCTTTGAAGAATTGTTTGTTTTACATTACACATAGTTCTTGTTTCACCTTGGAGGTTACATTTTCAATGGATTTTCATTCTAGAAATTCAATTACTAGAACACAAAGGATTATTTCTTTTTGCTATCACATAAAATTGATCAACCCTTGCTATCTCTTTGAGTTTAAGAATTCCTTTGGCACCTATTTTTTTTTCACATAATGAAGATGATAATTTATTGTAAATAAGATAGTCCTTGAAAAGAAAAGAAATCTAGATCGACAAAGTAAATTGGAAATGTGAAGGAAACAAGACGAGCCAAAGGTAATAAGTTAAAAAAAAGTTTAATAAATGGCCAAAAAAAGAAAAAAGAAGGGAGAAAGACAAAAAAATAGAAATAGAAAAAGAAAGTAATAGTGTAACGAAAATAGGAATTGAGAAAGAAAGATGATAGAAGTTTAGTAAATGATTAAGCAAAGAAGAAGAAAGACAAATGAAGAAAAAGAAAACAAAAGTGCAATAGAAAAATGAAAAACAAATTGAGAAAGAAACATCGTGAGAGTTCTATAAATTATTAACTGTAAGTCATGATCTTTTAGAAAGGGCCAGAAAAGAAACAAGATTTTCATCGAAGCCCAACATCAATCTTTAAGCTTTACATCCTTTCTTTCTTTAGTTGCATTGGTTTCATCATTTTAGACCCCATTCTACCATTTTTATATCCTTTTTTGTATTTGGTAAATGTACACTAGTATTAAAGCTTATTGGGGAATAGGAACTTCAAGAAAATGGTGAAAAGGTGGTAAGGGGCATTAAACTACCTTTAGGCCATTTATCCTTTCATTTGAATAGAAAACATGAACCCTTAGCCACAATACAAGCCACAAAAGTCCTCCAAAAGGTTTAGCTTACTTTAAATTATACTTGGGACGATATTTATGGAATAGAACATTGGAAAAACCGTAGCCTAAAAATGAGTACCTCTTTGTGCCAATTATGAATTTTGAAAAGGAACACCTTAAAAAATCAAATGGAGCTAAATTACATTTGTCATCTTTATTTTTGATATAATTGTTGTTAGTCTTGATTCTTTTTGTATCAACTAAGGATTTTCAAAAAGGATACCTTAAGAAGTCAAATTAGAGTAAATTTCCATTGTCATTTTGATTTTTGATATGTTTGTCATTATCTTTCTTTCTTCTTATTTCAAATTAAATTTTTCTAAATCCCTATCATGACAGATCTATTTTATTTGTCCATTTGATATCTCACATTCTTTTTTATGCATAATTATTAAATTAATTTTTGGAATAAAATGTGAAAGGATCAAAACATGATTTCTCTTTTATTTCATTAGAAATCCTTCAAAATATAATTGAATTAAGCTATTCATATATTTTCATATGTTGAATGGCAACAGATTTAGTGTTAAATATTGGATGCCTATTCCAACCTTCCTGATTTGTTAATGTGTGTGCCTATTTATGTCATGGCTTGTTGTTTTTGCTTTGCTTCCTTTGTTTGTCTTTGTTATTTTAATATTTTTTCACTTTAGTAGACAAACCATGTTGGTTGACCTTTTCTTTATTTTATTTTTCTTTTTATATGCTCTCCACATTTTCCATATATAACTTATTTCTCTCTCCATCCTCCTTTTCTTTATTTTGCTCTTCACTAACTTTAGATTTGACTTTTAAAATTTCAAATCATTCTTCCTACGCTCTAGTTGTAATCCTTTAGCAATGGTTCTTCCTTTCTTATTGTAGTGTGCATACAGTAGGTAATTTTTGTAAAAGATACACAGTAAAACAAAGGGTTTGTTTCCACTAATAAAGATTTAAGTTTTAAATTATAAGGTTCATTTAATATCATATTTAAGCCATTTGTGAACATAAATTTACAGTGCTTTGGAGTGAACTTTGTCCATTAATTTGATTGCTCTAACCTTTAGTATATTGTTATGAAATAATAAGATAGTATTATGAATTATTTTAATTAGATTATTTACATTATTTGAACTAGTTCGTTTATGCTATCTGTATATAGTATTTTTTTTTTCTTCGAAATTTATGTTCTTGTGTGTCTTGTAAGAGATGTAGATTGCTTAGAACAATTTTCCAATGTAAATAGAATAATTCTCCATTACTTAAAACCTATGATATATGAGAATGGAAAGGCATTTTAAGTTTGATGTGCATTGCCTAGTTCGACCTTTCCTTGTTTGTTATTGTTTGTAAGCTATTTATGTCATGGATTGTTGTTTCTCCTTTGCTTCCTTTGTTTGAGTTTTTTTTTTTTTTAATACTTTGGTTTTTTCACTATAGGAAATAAACCACTTTATTCAACCTTTAATTTCCTTTTTTCCCTTTTAGTTACCACATGTGCCATATATAACTTCTTTATTTCTTTGTCTCCCTATTCTTTTTTTCCTTGTTCTTTTGTAACTTCAATTATGAATTCAAATATTTCAGATCATTCCTATTATGTTCATGTTGTAAACCTTAAGCAATCTTTCTTAGTTTCTTGTTATAGTGTATGCTATGCTATGATGGGTAATCCTTTTAAGAGATATACTGTATAACAATGGGTTTACTTTCATTGATAAAGATTTGTGTTTTAAGTTATATGATTCATTTAATAACTTGTTTAAGCCTCTTGTGAGTACACATTTGCATTGCTTTAAAGTGAACTTTGTGCATTTAATTCATTTCTCTAACCTTAATTATGTTGTTGTAAATTAATAAGATAGTATCATGAGTTATTTAAATTAGTATATTTATGTTATATACAGTGCTGTTTATTTTCTTAAATTAAGTTCCTTAGCATATTGTAAAAGATATGGATTGCTTTAGATGATTTTCTAGTGTAAACAAAAAAGTTCTCTACTACTTTAAATCTGTCATATCTAGGAATGGACAAACCTTAAGTTTGAAATGCACTACCTATGTGAACCTACCCTATTAGTTTTTGTTTATAATCCATTTATGTCATGGATTATAGTTTTTGCCTTGCTTTCTCTATTTAAAGTTTTTACTTTAGTTCTTTCACTGCTGAGAGCAAACTATTTTGCTTAAGCTTTTTCCACTTTTTCCCTACTTGCTATGATGTATTATGGCTTTTTTTTAATGTATTGAAAAAGATATAAATTGCTCCAAATGACTTTCTACTTTGAAGAAAATAGTCCTTACTTATCCAATACTTTAAGGCTGTGATATTTGGGATTAAGATAGCAAAACAAATTAGGATATTATGTTACCTACATTTACTACATGGAGCAAAACTATTTTGGTCAACCTTTTCTTCACTTTTTCCCCTTCTTGTTATGCCATATTGTTTCTTTTTTTGTTTTTATTTTTTTATCTTTGTTCTTCAGTGTACTATAAAAGATATGGATTGCTGTAGATGAATTTCTAGTTTGAATAGAATAATCTTCACTTCTCCATTACTTTAAGGTTGTGATATTCGAGATTAAGGTAGCGAAACAAATTAGAATATTATGTTACCAATGAAAGTTTTTCTTCTTATAAGTTATTCTGTTGCTTTCCTTTTTCCTTCAAAGTTATAGGTTAAACTTATTTAGTATTTGTGTTATATAACATGTAATCAATTATTTCTTCATTGTCAAAAGAAATTAACTCTTATTTCTTCAAAGTTATAACTCTTACTTGAATTTGTTGCTAAAAGAAATTCCAAAGACAAAAATTCTATTTTTATCCCTTATATTTGAGGATCGTGTTAGTTTGGTCTTTTAATTTCTTTTTGTTCTAATTACATTCTACATTTTTAAACTTGATCTATCATTTCCTCTTATCTAACTTTTAACATCACTTATTGAAGTTTAACTACATGGTTTTAAAATTGGAACTAAGATTATGATTTAATCTTTGCTATTCAATCTTGGTCTTAGAAGGATTAAGTTTTGATTGTTGAACAAGAGAGAGATTGAAATGGTGAAGAATAAAAGTTGGAAGAGTTAGTTTTGGTGGTAGTGAGAAAATTTTTATTTTTCTGGGGGTAAAAAGGTAGAGAGAAAAGGAGAGAATGGTAATAAAAATTATTTTTTCTTGTCAACCTTAAGATATTATAACTTAAACATTGAGAAAAATGGCACGTATGATACACTTATTGATATTTAATTTATGATGCTAACTGAGTTTGTCAAAAGAAAGATTAGATCAAATTTTGAAGTAAAAGGGATGAAATCAAAATGAACAAAAGTCAAGTGATGAAATTGAAGCCACCTCTAAACATAGGGGTGAAAATGAGGATTTATTTATTTCACATGTTAATAAGTGAAATGGATGACTTTTTTAGTCATGGGTTAGATCCATGAGAATGAATATGATAAATTTGGTCTAACACTCTTGTTATTGTTTACATAAAGTACTTTAAAGTTGAAAATGAACATTTTAATGGGCATGATGTCTTTGGCAAGGTGATAGCAAAGGAATACTTAAGTCATGAGGTTAATTCATGTTTTGATACTTGTTTTGTATTCTTTTGAGTTTAAGATTGTAATTGACTTTTAAATCTTAAATAGTTGTCTTGCAGCTTTCTAAAAACATTTGCCAACTTTAATGAAGTAGGTGACTTTATCAAGGCAATAGTGGCAAATTACTTATGAGTTTAAGATCAGTTAATCTTTTGATTCTTTTCAGTATTTTTAGCCCTTGTTTTTGCATTTTTTTCATTTGGACATGACTTTTGATTCTCAACTATTTCCTTCAATACATGCTGAAAATGTTAGATATGATAACTTTGATGAAGCCAAGTGACTTGGCCAAGGCAATAGGGTAGGATTACTTGTGTTATGAGGTCAGTGAATTTTTCTATTATTTTTTGCGTATATAATCTTTTTTATTTGGTAGCAATATGTATGGTCCTTTTATTTTTCAAGGTTTTAGTGTGGAATTGACTTTTGATTCTAGAATGCTTGATATTGTTTGTTGAAAATGTTTAAAATGAGCACTTTGATGGAGATGGTGACTTTTGTAAGGCCATAATGGAGAATTAGCTATGTTATAAGGTTGGTTAACATTTTAATTTTTTAGGGAGTTCTTGTTTTTGCCTTGTGTTTAAGTTGAAAATTGACTTCTTATTCTTGAATTGTTGGTTTTGTTGCTTGCTGAAAACATGCATCTTGATGGCAATGGAAACTTTGTCAAAGCATTGATAGAAGGTAACTTTACTATGAGATTAGCTAGGTTCTCTTTGGTATTTGTAGTCTTTTTAATGTGTTGTAGGATGGATTTGACTTTTGATCATCTATAGTTATTTGTTGCTTGTTGAAAATATTTGAAATAGGATGTTGACTTTAGCAAGGCAATAATGGCAAATTACCTATGTTTTGGGGTTAATTCATGTCTTGATTATTTTAAGTATTTTTAATCCTTTTATTTGTGTTGTAAGCCTTGAGTTGACTTTTGATTCTTAATAAGTTGATTGATACTTGTTGAAAATGTTGATTTATAATGGGCAATTCCTTGTAATTTATGACTTATGTAAATTGCTATTTAGTTTCTTGTTATTATTACTACCTAACTTACATAATTTTTACATAAGGAATGAAGGCATGTTTTACTTGTGGGTATATGTTAGTATCTTTGTTGGAATTTTGTAGTAGTCCATAGTTATCAACATATAGCATTATTACTAGCTTTTTTTAATATAACTTGTTGAAGATTAAGTTTCTTTAACACATCTTACCCTGTTAGGCTTGTTTTCCAATAAGCTATGATGCATCTGTGGATACATAGGGCATTAAGTCACATTCTGGAATAGTTTATTTGGAAAAATATTTGTTTCTGCTTGTGCTTTTCATTTGGCTAAAGTCCATGTTCATTTGACCTTGTCTTTATGATTTAGATCATATTTTATCTTATCTCTTTGTTAAAGTAGTGATGCTTAAAATTTCCTTTCATCTTATTTTGTTTCTCTATGCCACTTTTGTTATTGGCTTCCTTTTGTATCACTTTGTAGTTTCTCATCCTTTTATTTGACAAAATAAACAAATGCATAACAAAAGTCCCTATTGCCTTGCCAAAAGTTCTAATACCTTGACTTTGCCCTTTGATGTGGTTGTTTCTTTTAAAAGTCTTGAATTGATACATATAGGTTTGATCTAGGCTAAAGGTCCCTACCAAATCCACACACTTGACAATATGTTTCATTGATGAGTTTTTCTGATGAATTAAGACATTTTTACATTTTCCAAATAGTCTATAAGATCACCATTAGCCACCTTTCTAAGCCTAGAAGTAGTGTTTGCTTTACATTACTTGTAGTTCTTGTTTCACCTTGGGAGGTTAGATTTTCAATAGCTTTTTATGCTAGAAATTCAATTATCAAAACATAAAGAATTATTTCTTTCTACCATCATAGAAAATTGATCAGCCATTCCTATTCCTTTGAGCCTAAAAATTTCCTTTAGCACCCATTTTTTCTCACCTAGGTAAAGATGAGAATTTATTGTAAACAAGATGGTCCATAGAAGGAAAAGAAATCTAAACAGACAAAGTAAATTGAAAATGTGAAAAAAGAAAGAAAGGGACAAAAAAGAAGTAGATAAATAAATAAATAAAAAGTTGAAGAAATAGCAGATAGGGAAAAAAAGCAATGAGCAGAAAGAAACAAGAAAGAAGAAAGAAGAAAAATAGAAAAAGAAAACAAGACTGCAACTAAAAAAAAGAGAATGAGAAAGAAAGATGATTGAAGTTTAGTAAATGATTGAGCAAAGAAAGAAGAAAGATGAAAGAAGAAAAAAGAAAAAAGAAAACAATAGTGCAACATAAAAAAATGAGAAGAAAAAGGAAGATCGTGAAAGTTCAGTAATTGGTTGACCACAAGTCATAATCTTTTAGAAAGGACTAGGGAAAATCCTAATTCTCATCAAAGCCTAACATCAGTCTTTGAGCTATACATCCTTTCTTTCTTGATCCATATGGTTTTTACCATTTTAGGCCCCATTGCAACCCTTTTATATTCTTTTTTGTATATAATAAATGAGTACTAGTATAAAAGCTCATTGGGAAATAAAAAATTAAAGAAAATGGTGAAAAGGTGATGGAATGTCATTAGATTGCCTTTGGGTCACTTACCCTTTCATTTGAAAAAAAAAAAACATAAGCCTTTAGTGACAATATAAACTACAGAAGTCCTCAAAGAGGTTTAGCTCTTTAAATTATACTTGGGATGATATTTGTAAAATATAATATTGGAAAATCCCTAGCCTTGAAAATGAGTATTTCTTTGTATCAATTATAAAATCTCAAAAAGAATACCTTAAAAAGTCAAATTGAGATAAATTGCATTTGTCATTTTTATTTTTGATATATTGATGTTGTCCTTAATTCTTTTTGTATCAATTAAAGTTTTTCAAAAGGGACACCTCAAGAACTCAAATTGGAGTAAATTTCCATTGTCATTTTGATTTTTGATATATTTATCATTGTCCTTCTTTTTTCTTGTTTCAAATTCATTATCTCTAAATCCTTGTCATGAGAAATCTTGTTTATTTGTCCATTTGGTATCTTAAATTCTTTTTAGTGCTTGACTATTAAATTAATTTTTGAAATAAAATGTGAAAGGATCAAAACATGGTTTATTCTCATTAGAAATACTTCAAAATGTAATTGCTTTTTCAATATTCATAGATTCTTATTTGTTGAATTGAAAAAGAAAAATTGAGTCAGATATCCACTGCCCATTCCAACTTTCCTACCTTTTTGCTTCTGCTATGCCTCATTCAATTGTCTTTGTTATTCTAATATTTTTTTACTATAGTATAAAACCATGTTGCTTAACCTTTTCTTTGTTTTTTTCTTTTCCCTACCTGTCACCTTTTCCATATATGACCTATTTCCCTTTCCATTTTCCTCTTTTCTATTTTGCTCTTCCCTAGCATCAGATTTGACTTCCAAAATTTCAAGTCATTCTTCTTATGCAAGTTGTAAACCTTCAATAGTGTTTCTTCCTTTTTTATTGTAATATGCATTGTGCTGTATTGGGTGATTTTTGTAAGAGATACATAGTAAAACAATGGGTTTGCTTTCAATGATAAGAAATTTATTTTTAGGTTATAAAGTTCATTTAATATTATATTCAAGCTATTTATGAGCATAAGTTTGTAGTGTTTTGGAGTGAAATTTATCCATTAGTTTGATTCCTCTAACCTTTTGTATATTGTTGTGAAATAATGAGATAGTATGATGAATCATTTGATGTAGTTTATTTACATGATTTGAATTAGTTTGTTTACATTATAGTGCTGTTTGTTTTCTTAATCCATATTCTTTTGTATTTTTGTAAAAGATATGGATTGCTCAGGAAGACTTTTTAGTACAAATAGAATAATTCTCCGTTACTTTAAATTTGTGATATTTGGGAATGGAAAGGCATTTTGAGTTTGATGTCCATTGTCCATTTGAACCTTCCCTCTTTGCTATTGTTTGTGGCCTATTTATGTCGAGGATTGTTGTTTCTCATTTACTTCCTTCATTTGAGTTTTTTTCTTTGGTTTTTTCACTATAGGAAATAAACCATTTTGCTTTAACTTTTCTTTGTCTTTTTTTTCTTGATTGCTAGATTTGCCACATTTAACTTTTTTCATTCTTCATCTTCCTATTCTTTTTTATCTTGCTCTTTCCCAACTTCAAATATAAATCCAAAATTTCATATCATTCTTGCTATTGTCATGTTGTAAATCTTCAGCAATCTTTGTTTGCTTCCTTTTGTAGTATACATTGTGTGATAGTGGTTAATATTTGTAAAAGATACATTGTAGAACAAAGGGCTTGTTTTCACTAATAGCAATTTGTGTTTTATGTTATAAGTTCTTTTTATAGCATATTTAAGCCATTTGTGAGTATATTTTTGCATTGCTTTGGAGCAAACTTTTTGCATTAGATTCATTTCTCTAACCTTAATTATATTGTTGTGAATTGATAAGATATATTATGAATTATTTGAATGAGTGTATTTACATTATATATATAGTACTATTTTTTTTTAAAAAAAATTAAGTTCTTCAAGGTATTGTAGAAGATATGGATTGCTCTAGATGACTTTTTTTTATTGGTAAACAAATAGTTTTCCTTTACTTTAAATTTGTCATATCCAAGAAAGAGGAAACCTTGAGTTTGAGATCCATTATCCTTGTGAACCTTTCCTATTTGTTGTTGTTTGTAACACATTTATATCATGGATTGTGATTTCCCTTTACTTTCTTCATTTAAAGTTTTTATTTTGGTTCTTTTACTATAAGGAGAAAATTGTTTTGCTTAACCTTTTCTTCACTTTTTATCCTGCTAGATATGTTGTCTTGTTTCTTTTTTCTTTCTGTTGCTCTTTAGTGTCCTATAAAAGATATGGATTACTTTAAAGCTATGATATTTGGGCTTAAAGTTACAAAACAAAATAGATTTATTATGTTCTCAATGAATGTTTGTTGTCTTATAAGTTTTCTTGTTGTTTTCCCTTTTAATTCCATGTTATATGTTAGGTCCAAATTAGACAAACTAAAACCTGTTGAAAAGTTTTTGATGTGCTATAGCTACTATAAAAATTTTAGATTTAAACTAGATCATTTGGTTCTTGAAAAGAGTCAAAACTCAGAACTAGAAACCAAAACTAATACAGGACAACTTTAAGAATCCATAAAATATTCTTTGTAAACTCAAAAATTACAAACTATGTCACATGTGAAACTTTAGAATATTCTCTAAATGCCTACCAAGTTTCTCAAATTCGGCCCTTAAAGTTTCTATGAATAGAGATACATTTTTGAATTTATTATGAGTTTATTTTTACTATTCTTAATTCCAAACTTGTCATATTAGCTATTCATACAATTTTTTTTTTCTTGTGAACAAGTTTCTTAACTAGCAACGAACTCATTTAATTGATCTCTAATAGAAGCATGTCACTTATTTGTTTTGCCTAAAATTTTAGCTTATCATTGACTTTAACTCTAATTTCATGACTTACACATAATTTTTAGATCATTTATACTTGCATATAATTTAGAGTAATGCCGACGACATTTTTCGGGCTGTTGCCCCCTTTTTTCACCAAAAATAGAAAATAAAAAAAGCAATGCGGACAGTAATGTGAATGGAATCAGATACTAGGAAGATTCTGTTGGCTTTTGTCGAAAAGGGTTGGGGCAGGATGTTTCTGGCATTTGGTGAATCGTATGTATAATATATAATATAAAACAAAGCCCTAACAAAATCCATGGAGGGGAACAAATAATAGCTCCTTGAACAACGCAGGGCGGGCCGGCCCGAATTCATTGGATTAATTAATCATATGATGTTTATAACCTGTCCTCTTATGAATTTGGGCAATTCATACAGATAAAAGAAGGTAGCAGCGGAACCACGTTGAAGCTTATGATAATGGAGTCCCCTTCAGAGCTAGCTGCCAGTCCCTTCAACATGATTTCTGTTTGCAATTGAAATAAGAGTTCTTCTGAAATAAGTTGAATTTTATATATTCATTTATAATTAATTTGATTTATTAATTTTTTTTGAAAATTATTTAAAAGTTTCTTTTATTCTGACACATTGCCGTGAAGATTGCTTACATTGGATGGAATGTTTGATAAATAATTTTATAAGACAAGCTAAGCGTCAAAAATTCAAGAGAAAAGCTTGTTATTTGTAATTGGGCATTCTAATTTCTAGTAGCTATCATTTTTAGTTTGAAAAAAGTTTTGACACTCATTATATATCAACAGAAAGTTGTTTCTGAGTTTGTCTTTGTAATTAGATTTATCCAATGGAAACTATTTTTAAACACAAAATCTTTCATTTAAGTGCACTTCAAGATTGTTTTAATTATGTTTTTTAACTTATATTGTATTTTCTGCAATTATGTTATTTTTTGGTTGACTACCTATAAACTGAATGAAAATTTATAAATTTCATTCCTTAGTTTAAGTTTACTTTTCTTCTTTCACATTAATTTGCTACCTCATACACACAAAATATAAAAATATACATAAAAATTTCTCTAAAATTAGGAGTAGAAGGAGTGGTGGGAAAGTACAAATATGCCCTTTGGCATCAATTCTGGGTGGGGGAACGGATTGGCTTTCAACTAAGCCGGCAAAAGATTATCTGACACACGCTGGCCTAAGACTAATCCAGACCCCAATATTATTATTTGAGAAAATTACCTTCAAAGATACATATCATATAAAATTTATAATAAAAAATTTTAAAAATTAAAATTATCATTAAAGATCATCTCTATTATTAAATTTTAAAAAAAATATTATCAGATAATTAACAATAAATTTTTTAAAATTTGATGATAATTATGATATCTGAAAATAATCTCAATTTTTAAAGTTTTTTATTTTAAATTTTATATAATATGAATCTTAACTATAATTTTCCTCTGATATTTCCACAAAAGCCGTATCATCGCTATTGGGAAAGTGATAAAAACGATACAAGTCAATATCTTGAACACCAAACCTTTGGACTTTCCCAAAATCATCCTCGTATAGGTGAAGGCATGCTAAAGAGTAAAACAGCATTTCAGCGGAATTGATCAACTAGGAAGGCTAGAATGGAATGTTCTCCAGAGACATGTGGTGTTTCTTTCAACACCGATTTCTGCTGGCAAGTTGCGTACAGTGTCATGCTGAAACAACTTGAAAAGGGTTCAAATTTTGTGTGCTCCCCATTGTCTCTCCATATCATAATCAGCCTCATTGCTGCGGGAGCAACTGGCAGAACCTTGCAGCAGTTAGTTTCAGTTCTGGGATTACAACGTGATGATGATTTACATATATTTCCTTCACAAATTATCTCTGGATTATGCATGCTTGAGGGGTGTCAAACCCTCACTGGAGGTCCTGTTTTGTCCTTCGCCAATGGAGCTTGGGTGGAGCAAAGTTTTGGTTTGAAGCCTTCCTTTGAAGAGGTTGCCAAAAGCCATGTCAAAGATGTTGACTTTTTAAACGAGGCATTCTTTCACAATTATAACAAGATTCCTATTGCTAGGAAACAATATAAAAAAAAAAAATCATTAACTTTTTGATTTTGTTTACAAGAATCTCCTTGATATCTGTTTATGTATTTAGTCTAGGTTCAAGGCCTATTCTGGTATAATACACTACAGCTTCATATATATATATATATATATATATATATATATATCTATATCTATATATATATCTATATCTATATATATATATGTATTTCATGTTAATTCATTGGAACAAGATCCCATGACTTGCCGGATAGACCTTATTCTTGGATATGTTCTCAGCAAGGTGAGTTTCTAGTACAGAACAATAAAGGGTTGACGGGAAGTCATAAATTGATTATATCAAAATTGGTTTGCTGCTAGTGACAATTTTGTCTCAATAGGCTGATCAAGTAGCAGATGAAGTGAATTCATGGGCTGAGAATGCAACCAATGGACTAATAAGGGAGCTTCTTCCGTCCGGTTCCTTAGACAAGGAAACAATGCTACTTCTTGTGAATGCACTATATTTTAAAGGAGCATGGGATCAAAAATTTGATCCATCCATGACTAAAACCAGAAGTTTCAATCTTCTCAATGGGCAGATTGTACAAGTTCCATTCATGACCACCATGGGACAAGAAGAATATTATTACAGATCCTTCGAAAAACTTTAAAATACTCAAGATTCCTTACCAAGGTGGCGACAAACCACTAGAGTCTGCCATGCATTTCTTTCTTTCACAAGAGAACGATTGCCTGTCAAATTTAATTCACACTTTAAAGCCAAACTCTAGATTCTTAAATCAAGATTTTGGACTAGAAGGGAAGGCAATTCCTGAATTTTGGATCCCAAAATTTAAATTTTCCTTCAACTTGGAAGCCACAGAGGACATGAAAGACTTGGGACTAGCGTTGCCTTTCACTCTAGGGACCTAATAGAAGTGTCAGATTCTTCATCGAGTCACAAGCTGTATGTTTCAAATATTTTGCAAAAGGCGTTCATTGAAGTCAATGAAGAAGGAAAAAATGTTGAAAATTTAAAATAGTAGACTATTTTATTAAAGTTAAGAAAAATATGCAGAAGAACTAATATTCTGCTACTCCACTTTATTTTATAATTGGGACTATTTATTTATAGGCTTACAAATAACTAAAATGTAAAAATAAATGGTAACTAAAAATAAAAAATCATGGACACTAACTATTACTTGATTTAATTTAAAATTAGATAAAATTTTAAATTTTTAACTAACAAACCAATCAAAAAGATTCTGCAGA
This sequence comes from Erythrophleum fordii, assembly GCA_032878935.1. NCBI lineage: Eukaryota > Viridiplantae > Streptophyta > Magnoliopsida > Fabales > Fabaceae > Erythrophleum > Erythrophleum fordii. The sequence continues at coordinate 19,893,204 of JAVQMF010000045.1, forward strand.
AATTAATTATCATAATTTTGAATTATATTTCCAACACTCCCCCTTAATTCAAACTTGATGGAGCATTTCTCTCCACATTTTCAAATTTGTGAAGCACTTCTCTTCACTTCATGATGCACTTCTCATTATCTTGTTAATGCACTTTCTCATCAACCTTCAATTGTTGAAGCACTTATCACCAACATTTAAAAAAAGAGTTTCTCCTTCAACCATTTCCATTATATTTGCTTGTTCTACTTGTTTAGATTTGCAATTCTTTTATAGATACCCAAATCTTTTACGCTTGAGACATTGAGGCTTTTCTTTGTGCCGACAATCTTTCTCTTCATGACCAAGTTTCTTGTAATGATTGTATTGAAAAATTTTTCTTTTTCCCTTTGAAATTTTGGCTAAATAGACTTCTTCAAACATCTCTTGTGTTCCTTCTTTTCTCATAACTCTTCTTTGCTTTTCAGCTTGCAAAGCATTAATTAATTCTAACAAGGTTATTTCACTGATATCTCTTAAATTTTCAAGAGATGAAATTTTTGCCTCAAATCTTTTAAGAAAACTTATAAACATCTTTTCAATGACCCTACTATCAGGTAGCTTTTCTCCCATTAGTCGAATTTTGCTTACTACTGTCATCAGCCTGCCCGAATACTCTTGTATAATCTCCTTTTCTTTCATACTTAGAATCTCAAAATCTATTTTAAGATTTAAGACTTGCATCTTTCTTGTTCTATCATTGCCTTGATATACTTTCTTCACCATATCCCAAACTTTCTTTGTTATTTTACAAGTCATAATCCTTATGAAAACTGATTCTGAGACAGTATAATGAATTAAAGATAAAACTTTTAGAGCTTTTGCTTCTTCTTCTTTTTCATGAGCTTTAATTTGATTGAGCGTTGGATTACATCCCAAAGGAGGTATTTTTCTTTCATTTTGAACCCATTGCCACAAGCCAAGACCGCTTAGATTGGCTTTCATCTTGACAGCCCATACTTGATAGTTTTCACTATTAAAAATTAAAAGTAAAAGAGCCGATGTATTACTAGAAGTCATGAGGGTCAGTCACTCACATGTCCTTTAAGATCCATAAGAGTTCTGATATCATGTTAAAAATTTAAAGTAGTAGGCTATTTTAATAAAGCTAAGAAAAATATGTAGAAAAATTAATGTTCTATTACTTCACTTTATTCCATAACTGAGACTGTCTATTTATAGGTTTACAAATAATTAAAATATAGAAATAAGTGGTAATTAAAAATAAAAAATCATGGAAACTAATCATTAATTTAAAATTAGATAAAATTTTAAATTTTTAGCTAACAAACTAAATAAAAAGATTCTGCAAAAATTAATTATAATAATTTTGAATTATATTTGTACACTTTAATTATTTGTAAGCATATAAATAAACAATTTCAATTATGAAATAAAATAGAGTAGTAGAACATTAGTTCTTCTACATATTTTTATTAGCTTTATTAAAATAGCCTACTATTTTAAATTTTTAATATAGTATCAGAGTTCTCATAAATCTTAAAAGACTTGTGAGTAGCCAAAAATTCAATCTCTAAACTCTCATGGCTTCTAGTGATATATTAGCTCTCTCACCTCCAATTTTCAACGATGAATACTATCAAGTATGGGCTGTCAAGATGAAAGCTCATCTAAAAAGTTTTAGCTTATTGCAATGGGTTCAAGATGAAAGAGAAATATCTGCTTTGGGAAGTAATCTAACTCTTAATCAAATTAGAGCTCATGAAGAAGAAGAAGCAAAAGTTTCAAAAACTTTATCTTTAATTCATTTTGTTGTCTTAGAATCAGTTTTCACAAGAATTATGACTTGTGAAACAGCAAAAGAAGTTTAGAATATGCTGAAGGAACTATATCAAGACAATGATAGAACAAAAAGAATGCAAATATTAAATCTTAAAAAAGATTTTGAGATTCTAAGTATGAAAAAAAAGGAGACCATATAAGAGTATATTAACAAGCTGATGATAGTGGTAAACAAAATTCAACTAATGGAAGAATAGCTATCTAATAGTAGGGTTGTTGAGAAGATGTTTATAAGTTTGCCTGAAAGATTTGAGGCAAAAATTTTATCTTTTGAAGATTTTAGAGATATTAATGAAATAACATTGCCTGAATTAATTAATGCTTTGCAAGGTTAAGAGCAAAGAAGAGTTATGAGAAAAGAAGGAACAAAAGAGATGTTTGAAGGAGTTTATCTAGCCAAAATTTCAAAGGAAAAAAGAAAAATTTCTCAATGCAGTCATTGCAAAAAGCCTGATCATGAAGAGAAAGATTGTTGACACAAAAGAAAGTCTCAATGTTTCAACTGCAAAAGATTTGAGCATCTACAAAAGAATTGCAAATTTAAAAAAGAAGAACAAGAAAATATGGTGTAGGTGGCAGAAGAAGAAACTCTTTTTTAAAGGTTGGTGAGAAGTGCTCCAACAATTAAAAGTTGGTGAGAAAATGTATCAACAAGATGATGAGAAGTGCATCATGAAATAAAAAGAAGTGCTTCACAAATCTAAAAATGTAGAGAGAAGTACTCCATAAAGTTTGAATTTTTACAATTTTGAATCAAAGGGGAGTGTTGAACATGTGATTCAAAATTGTTATAATTAATTTTTGCAGAATTTTTTTAGTTAGTTTGTTAGTTAAAAATTTGAAATTTAAAATTTAAAGTAGTAGGCTATTGTAATAAAGCTAAGAAAAATTATGCAAAAGAACTAATGTTCTACTACTCTACCTTATTCCATAACTAAGGCTACTTATTTATAGGCTTATAAATAATTAAAATATAGAAATAAGTGATAACTAAAAATAAAAAATTATGAAAACTAACTCCTGCTTGATTTAATTTAAAATTAGATAAAATTTTAAATTTTTAACTAACAAATTAACTAAAAAGATTCTGCAGAAACTAATTATAATAATTTTGAATCACATCTTCAACATTCTCCCTTGATTCAAAATTGCAAAAGTTCAAACTTTATGGAGCACTCTCCACATTTTCAGATTTACATTTGTGAAGCACTTCTCTTTATTTCATGATACACTTCTCATCATCATGTTGATGCACTTTCTCACCAACTTTTAATTGTTGAAACACTTCTCACCAACTTTCAAAAAAGAGTTTTTTCTTCAACCCACTATCACAAGCCAAAACTTCTTAAATTAGTTTTCATTTTGATAGTCTATACTTGATAGTTTTTATTATTGAAAATTAGAAGTGAGAGAGTCGATGTATTACTAGAAGCTACGAGGGTCAGTCACGTCCTTTAAGATCCATAAGAGTTCTGATACTATGTTAAAAATTTAAAGTAGTAGGCTATTGTAATAAAGCTAAGAAAAATTATGCAAAAGAACTAATGTTTTGCTACTCCATCTTATTCCATAACTAAGGCTGCTTATTTATAAGCTTACAAATAATTAAAATATAGAAATAAGTGATAACTAAAAATAAAAAATTATGAAAACTAACTCTTGCTTGATTTAATTTAAAATTAGATAAAATTTTAAATTTTTAATTAACAAACTAACTAAAATGATTCTACAAAAATTAATTATAATAATTTTGAATCACATCTCCGACAATTGCTAGCACTGCTGTTACTTTTAAGTTTTATTGCAGCAACCCGTACATAGCAAGCTTTGTGGCTGACCATCCCTTTATGTTCATGATCGGGGAAGAAACTTCCATGGCTGCGTTCTTCGTCGGAGCAGTGCTTAACCCACTCTTGGCTTCTTGATGTTGTGATCATTTCAGTTAGTCATAATTAGCATATTATAATTTATAATGCCCCTTGTTGTAACGAATGAAAGTATCATGTATAGTATAGGTAAGAGTAATAGTAATGTGAATGGAAAAACGGATTAAGAAGATTCTGTTAAATCACCTTTTAAACGGAATTAAGTAATGATCAGTTTAAAAACTTTCTGTGAAAGGGTTGTGGCAGGATCTTGCTGGCTTGTGGTGAATGCTATGTATAAAATTTTCCTTCAACTTCAAAGCCACAAAGGATATGAAAGACTTTGTGTAAGCATTGGCTTTTGGTGAGTGCAGAGTACCTTTTGTACCTCATGGATGTATTAGTCTATTTCAGCCCAAATGTTCCTTATACGCAGTATACGCTTTCCTTATTTTGTGTAAGCATTGGGCAACACTTTATGAGTTAAATGGATATTACCCAATAAAATATTGTTTGCAAGGACATCCTATATTTTGAAAACTTTAGCACGTTAAACTACTTCAAAAGAACTACACAATTATTTTGCTTTCTTAAAAATGGTAGACATATCGAATCCTTATTAATTTAGAAGTAATAAATTTCTGAAAAAAATTTGAGAACTGATATTACGTCAACAAAAGGGTTGGATTAAAGAGACTGAGGAAAAAACTATCCAGTTGAATAAGTCTAAGGGGTATGCCCTTCAGGTGAAAGGGGCAGGGAAGGATCCATTTTGCCTTCGGTTATTGCTCTGCCCAAAATATAAAACAAAGCATTTCCCTTTGCCTTTACCATAATGTATTAGGGGAGTAAGCATATCCTTTGAAGTGAGAATCTACGACGTTCTCTTGAAATAGGACTTATGGGATTGTTTCTTTTATTAATAAAAAAATTATGTTGAAAAAATAATAGGAAAAGATCTAAGAAATTTCAAGGGCATTCATATATCTTCATTTTAAAGAACCCCCGCTTGTTGAGAGTGGAGGTGGCTTTTGGAAATTGACAAGCTGCAAAGATGGAATATTGCTTTTATATCCAATTTGAATCCTCTCCCATGCTCTTTCCATGGCTCTCTCTATTACCAAATCTGAATGGTCTAAATTAATTTAAACTGTCAAAATTTACTTTTTTAAGATTTAAAAAAAAATTGTTTAAAGGAGCATAAAGCAAAATAAAAATAATCTTTAAACTACAAATTTTTAAAAAATTAAATCTACATCATCTAAATTTTAATTTGAACGGTCTAAATTTTATGAAGGAGAAGAATGGAGAGAGTGCAAGGGAAATAATTCATTTGATTTTATATCCATTAATAAATTCGGGCTGTACTTAATCCACTCTTGGTTTCATAATGGTGTTATAAGCTATTAGTGTTAATTAGCACATCATTATATATTTATATTTATATTTGTAATGAATAATATCTTTTCTTCAACATATGGCACTTTAATGATACTAATGGTTGGTGGCCTAGTGGTAGTGTCAGATCTTCCCTCACTATACATTCATGTTCATCATACAAGGGAGGGGAGTTCTATCACTGTATTCTTCATTGGTGTAGTGCTCAATCTACTTTTATATTCTTGAAATTATAATCAATAATATGATGATAAGTTGCCATTTTTTTTGGGGCCGTTCGTAAATTGTCGTTATACCACCTAGTACTTAATTTATAATGCCTCTTGTCGGCATGAACAATAGTTTTATCCAAACAAATGATACTTTCGTTAATAAGGCGATGTAGTTTGACTCTGTTTGCTTGATTGGCAATTTCAGCTCATAACTTTCATTTCAACAATTTTAAAATTATAATATCCACTTCTGTTGAGTGCTGACATTTGGCAAAGTATCTCTATAACAGCTTATCATACCTTGTTTTCTTTTTCAAATAATTTTAACTTACAAAAAATAAGTTGAAAATTAAATATTACTAATTCTTTATACTAAGTTTTATTTATTTATTTATTTTTAAGTCTGGATGCGTCTATATGACATTTGAATCGCATTTATCATTGGAGTACTTATTCTAATTGCACACCCAACGAGAGCTTAATTTAGCTTGTGTACAGGTAAGAGCTTAATAGAAATGTGAATGGAATAACGAATCAAGAAGATTCTGTAGGATTTTGGTTCATGGGTAAATTGGCTTTCGGGGATTTCAATATACAAAATATAAAATAAAGCTCTAACAAAATCCTTAGAGGGCAAGTAATAGGTAGCTTATTGAAGAATCCAAAACAGGCCGGCACATATTCATTGAATTTATCACACAACCTCTTATAAATTTGGCAAGTCATACAAAGCAAGCACACTGAAGCTAAGAGAATGGAGTCCCCTTCACAGAAATGCACTATTTCCTTCAACACCGATTTCTGTTTGCAATTGGCATACAGAGTTCTTCAAAAACAAGTTGAAAAGGGTTCCAATTTTGTGTCTTCCCCATTGTCTCTTCATATTATATTGAGCCTTGTTGCTGCTGGATCAAAAGGAAAAACCTTGGAGCAGCTTCTTTCGTTTCTGGGATCAGAGAGTAAGGATGATCTGAATTCATTATCTTCACAAGTTGTTTCCAATATAAGGCATGTTGAGGGGACTGAAAGTGGAGGCCCAATCGTGTCCTTCGTCAATGGGGCCTGGGTGGAAAAAAGTTTCGGTTTGAAGACTAGTTTTGAAGAGATAGTAAAAAATGTATACAAAAGCCAAATTAAAGTGGTTGACTTCGTAAACAAGGTATTCTTTGATTATCATTACTGTTCTTTACTTGCATTCAGCTAGCCTACATATATATGTGTAATGCTATTGAAAATACAGAATAAATAGAATCGCGTTAATTCTCCCTTTAAGTATACCACTATACACCTTATTTTGTCCGCCCTAGCAGGTAATTCAGAACGATCTTAAGTTATGATGTTGTTTATAGATCCTGAGAATCAGTTCAGGTTAAAGGCTTATTTAGTTCCATGTTCTTGGGTATATATATTGCTATGTATCATATCATTAGGTCCGGCTTAAGAATTCTAGCTTCTTGTTGGCATGTACTAGATAGAAATAGTTCTTGTGGTTGGAACTTGCAATCCCTTTTGGTCTTCCTTTGTGTACGCAACTTTTTACATGCTTCCTCATCAAAGTTGATTTGTATAGAGAATAAATTACAAAGCATTAATTTGATTGATTATATGGATTTTGTTCACTAGGCTGATAAAGTTGCAGAAGAAGTGAACTCATGGGCTGAAAATGCAACTACTGGACTAATAAGGGAGATTCTTCCTTCAGGTTCCTTAGACCAGGAAACAAAGCTAGTTCTTGCCAATGCACTATATTTCAAAGGAGCATGGGATCAAAAGTTTGATCCGACCATGACTAGAACCAGAAGTTTCAATCTTCTCAATGGGCAGACTGTAGAAGTTCCCTTCATGACCACCATGAGATGCGAAGAATATTACTACAGATCCCTTGGAAATTATAAAGTACTCAGCATTCCTTACCAAAGTGGTAACAGCCCACTGAAGTTCGCCATGTATTTCTTTCTTCCGCATGAGAAGAACGGCTTACCAAATTTAATTCACACTTTAAACTCAAACCCCAGATTTTTAAATCAAAATGTTGAACTATGGAGAAAGGAAATTCCTGAATTTTGGATCCCAAGATTTAAATTTTCCTTCAACTTCGAAGCCACAAAGGACATGAAAGACTTGGGACTAACGCTGCCTTTCACCCCTGGAGACCTAATAGAAGTCTCAGATTCTTCATCGAGTCACAAGCTCTATGTTTCAAATATTCTGCAGAAGGCATTCATTGAAGTCAATGAAGAAGGAACAGAAGCTGCTGCGAGCACAGCTGCTACTTTTAGGTTGTTTTCTGCCAGTTACCCCATACCAAGCTTTGTGGCTGACCATCCGTTCATGTTCATGATAAGGGAAGAGACTTCCATGGCTGTGTTCTTCATTGGAGCAGTGCTAAACCCACTCTTGGTTTCTTGATGTTAGAATAAGTTAATAACTGATAATGAGCATAATATACTATATATGTAATGCCCCTTGTTGTAATGAAGAGCATCTTATCTTGAACATGGCATTGTAATGATGCTAGTGGCTGTAAATGACCGTAAAGTAACAGTGAGTTTGGTCGTGTATTTGAATGGTGTGAAAGATCTATAGCTGGTTGCACTTACTGATTGAACTAGCAAAGACATTCCTTGTTACAATAAGCGTATCACTTTTATAAAAATTTTCATAATTTTCTAGAGTTATAGCAATTCTCACAAATTTTTTTTTTTTCATTTAATTAACAATAAAAATTTCATAGTATGCATTCAAATTTTTTATTGTCACTTTCATCAATGGAACTTGCATGTAACAAAGTATTAATTTAAGCCATCCTCTGAAGAAGTAGCCGAACAAGTTTACAGAAGCTAAGTCAAAATTGTTGACTTTTAAGTAAGATACTCTTTAATCTTTACTCTTTCACTATTATTACAGTTCTTTATCTGCATTCATCAACTTGGAAACGTTATTTGAAAACACAGAACAAAGAAATTTATTCATAGTTGTTCACTGGCTATTAAAAGAAGATTATTTCTTATCCTAGCTGAAAGTTTAAAAATTACAAAACGTCTTGATTACGTTTGAAAACATCTGCCTTGCATTTTACAATCTTTAGGTCAGTTCAAGTGGTAAAAAAATCAACCATATGGGGTCCGCGAAAATTTGATGCATCCAAAACTTGGAGGAAAAAAAATAGAAATCAACCTCTTGAATGGGCAAACTGTGCAAGTTTTCTTCAAGAAAACTATGATACATCCGAAAGATAAATCCTTTGATAATTTTGAATTGCTTCAAATTCCTTGCCAAACTGGTAATAATCCTCTAGGGTGTATTTGGTATGGGATTTTTTAATTTACCTCATAGAATAAAATACCTAGGCAATTGAATCTAAATTTTAATTACCTAGGCTATTAGTGAAATAAGTGTTTGGTATGGGTAGGAAAATTTAAATAACAAAATGTGTATTATCCAAAATATTCATATCTTTTTTATTTTAGATTGCTCTAACTTGTAGTCTTTAACTTTGTAAAATAGTGTGATGACACTCATCATACACGTGTATGAGTGCATAAGTGTACATGCTGCGTGATGTTGTATTTTGTGTATGTGCATATGCATGTTGTGTCACGTTATGTGTATTATGTGTATATGTACATGTATGTGATGTCATATTATGTGTTTGTGTACACACACACGTGTATAGTGTTCTTTTGTGTGCAATTCATATTGTTTTTGTGGGTGTGTAAGTGCGTACACCCAATATCTTATCATGTATGTTTAGTATCATGTGGTATATATGTATTTGCACATGCATAGATTTATTGCACGCACACAGAGCATGGAAGACTTCGGACTAATGTTACCTTTCATTTCTGGGGAGCTAACAGAATTGTCAGATTCTTCATTGACTTACGAGCTCTATGTTTCAGAGATTGTGCACAAGGCCTTCATTGAAGTCAATGAAGAAGGAACAGAAGCTGCAGCTAGCACCGCTGCTACTCATAAATTTTATTGCGGCAAGCCGTACATAGCAAGCTTTGTGGTTGACCGTCCCTTCATGTTCATGATAAGGGTAAGAGACTTCCATGGCTGTGTTCTTCGTCACAGCAGTGCTTAACCCACTCTTGGCTTCTTGATTTGTAATAATTTCAATTAGTCATAACTAGCATATTACAACTTTGTAACGAATAATATTTTGAAGCCTTCTTCGGAAGATGTAGGTTGAACAAGTTTATGCAAGCAAAGTCTTACTGCTTTCAGGTTTCAGCAGCCTACAAAACGTTATTTGAGAAAACACAAATAAATTCATATTTATTATAAGAACAATGAACATCGGAAACTTTTACAATTTACGGATCCTTTGATAGTTTTAAAATACCTGGAATTCCTTGTCAAAGTGGTGATAACCTAGTAAGGCTTTGTGTATTTCTTTCTTAAAGATGAGAAAGATGGCCTGCCAAATTTAACAAATACATTAAAATCACCCCCTCATGCTTAAATCAGACTAGGGAGTAGAGAAAGTGCAAATTCATGATTACGATTCCAATTTTCACTTCAGTTTAAGCTTCGGAGAATATGAAAGAATTAGTACTAATGTTCCTGTAATTTTTTTTTCTTTTCTATAATATTCAATAGAAAATAATACTATTACCTTACAGAAATAAGTTATAAAAAAATTCTATCAAAATTGGCACAGCAAGCCTTAAGTTTTCTAAATTTGTACGTGTCTATTTGAAATGCATCTAGCATTGCAGTACTAATTTTATACATCTTACTTTTTCCAGAGACAATGCTTGAAGCCTACTGCTAAAGACTAGAACTGTGTTATTCTAGTAAATCAAATTATCATGTATGGGTAAAAGTAATAGTAATGTGGATGGAAATTAAAAACAGATTAAGAAGAGGGTTGGGTAAATCACACAAGTTTCTTTATTTAAGAATACAAATTTCATTGCAGTCAAATTTTTTGTAGTGTCCTTCATCAATAGAAATTGGATGGAGCGTTTGTTTGATGAGGCCAAGCTCAGCTTTTAATTGAACTAATTCAGCACAGAATTCTCATTCAACAAGAAACACTACTTCCATTGAATGTTGACATATGGCAAACCTTTTCTAATACTATTGCAGTGAGCAATGAGCAGTGCGACTCTTTGTGCATGTTCCCCTGCAAGCGAAAACTGCAAAATCAACAGAATGCGAAAGCATTTTGATAAGGATTTGGTCTGACTAAATATTAGTAAGTTTTTTTTTTTCCCTCTTACTCTTCTTGCACATAAAATTCTGTCATTTAGATAAGCTTATTGTCATCTGAAAAGTACTTATTCAAAAGTGTAGGCTACTTCCATAGTGCTGGGATTACCCTACGTCAATTGTTCTCTATCAAGAAAAGCAAATGGGATTGTATTTCCTGATTAAAATATACACTTGTTTCTTTCTTCCTCGTTGAAAGCTTATGCAGACTACTTTCCATGTCACACAGCCATGAATAGACTTCTTCATGCGTTATACCAATATAAAAAGGTTAAGGATATATATGAGAAAGATTCGACTTATAACTTTACCAAGATAAATAAAATAAATTTATTATAAATAAATATATAAATATTAATAAGGATTTTGGACTCATTCCAGCTACTATAATTGGGGAATGGTTTGTTGAAATTAGGACCAATCATCATAAGCCAATTTTGGTTGAATGGTTAGACTAATTATGAGAGGAAACTATTGTGAAGTGTGGATATTTCAAAAGAAGTCCCACATTGTTTGGAATGGAGAGTCGTAACTGTTTATATGTTGAGGAGTTATATTGGAATTGTAAAGAGTTTGGAAGAGAGATGGACTTGTGCATATAATGGTGCCAAATTGTCCAAGCTTAGTGCAAATTGTGAATTTGCCCCCCATGCGTGCAAGTAATTGTGTGAACTAGCTTTTTTGTAAAATATTATTTTTACCTATCCAGAAATAACTAATTAATTCAAATTAATTAATTGTGACTAATTTTCTAAGCATTTTCAATTTTTGAATTTTAATTTTCCCCCCACGTTTTTACACTTTCTTTCCCACTCTTGACTACTAGATTACACAAAATTACCTGTTGTTCTATCTCCTAATTTTTTTAAAAGAATTTGTTTAATCCTAAGAAACTTTCACAATTAATTTTATAGTGCAGCATGTAATACCTTAGCTTCTTAGCCTTTAAACCGTACCACATATGCTTATCTTACACATTTACATGAAAATAGCATGGCGAGTTGCGACATTTTACATTATGGAAAGCCCATTTAACTCATTTTTGGCTTTGAGGACCATGAGAGCTCATCAATATCATTTATCATTCATACTATATCTATTCATATAAGAAATATCACATTTCTTCTCATGCATTTTGGGTTTGGAACCATACCTCACCATATTAGAATTTTGCTCTTGGGGTTTAAGGTTCTAGATTTCTAATATAAATTTTGAAAATTCATAACTAATTTTAAAAAAATCAAAATCATGCATGTGATAGTTTTCTGGAATGTTCTAGATGTTAACTAATGAGTAAAAATAGTTCTAGACCAAGAAAATGGCATTTAACTTATGAAAAATACTGGAACAACACATTAGGTTATGTTCTCAAATAACATCAGATCCCAAAATTTCAAAAATTCATTTATACCTCTACAGAGCTCCAAATGAGGTGATCTTAATGGCTATAAAAAGATCATGATGTCTAATTTATGTTTGTAAAATTTTATAAGGATTAGAATTTATTTGGCCCACGAGTGATATAGAGAATCAAACTGACAATATGAACAGGAACTTAGACAATTCTACATAATTTGACCAAATTTAAAAAATCATAATAAATTCTTTAGAGCTCTAAATTAGATACTCTTTAGCTCTATGAAAAGCTCTAGATGAGACCTATTTTTTGGCCAAATTTTATACCAAAACTCATCCATTTGGTTAGATTTTGGTTTAACTCAAAAAATAGTCAATTTTGAAATCCATAATGGTTTCATAAGGCACCAAATGACTCTTTTATCATTCCATAACCACTTAGGCACGTCTAAAAGCATATTATAGCATATGGAAGCATGCCAAATGGTTCAAATTATCATGGAGCTCATTCTTATCTTGCCACTTGCATTTATACACATACACGTAAAGGCTCATGGGTGGCAAAAACTAATATAATCATTCATTTTGTTCCAAAATAGATACATATATCATGTTTACATCTATTTGAACAAGCTCAAAGGTCTACATCATATATACATCACATGGTTACACAATTTGACATTAATATGTCATCAAAATGATTAAATATCTATTCCATTATCGAAGTCTTATTTCTCAAGATGGTTGACCTTCATTCTTTAGTTCACTTAGCTCCTCCTAGACATGGTTAGACATATGTGGGGGAAGAGTGAGATTCCAAGAGTCTTAATAGTTTTTTACGCTTTCAAACATACATATATGATACTTTCACATGTCAAAAAATGCATACATGTCATTCAAGCTACTAATGAACATACATAAATCATTTTCCTTGTTATAAAAACTCATACATGTCATGCATAGGCTCTCAAGAGTATTGGTCTAGCCTAACTCAATTTTCTTGAGACTTTTAAATTTGTTTCACCCACTTTCAAGGAATTTTTTACTTAGTCTCACTGTTTTTAAAACTTTTGATTTTGTCTCACCCATTCTTAAGGACTTTTGGCTCATCCTCACCTATGCTAAGGGACTTTTAGCATAATCGAACCCATTCGAGCCACTTTGCATTCATAAACACATCTTAAGAAACATAAAGGTACCATAACATATAAATAATAGCTAGAAATATTTCTCATAGTTCAAACATACACATAAGCACTCAAAGACAAATAAACATCTAAGTAATGTATGTGAAAAAGGTTAGAGAGCTACTTTAAAGCAAGAACACAAACTTTTCTCTTTAATTCTTCTTCCTTTTTTTGGCCAAGCACATGCAACTGGGTGGCACTTGATTATCTTGGCCTAAACACATCATATGAGACATATTTCAATTATTGGAACAAACTCTAACTTCTCACAAACTCTATGCAAAGCTACTTTATTCTAAGACACCATTATGGTTCTATATAAGACATAATAAAGCAACTTAATTCATGATTTTGGCTCTAATTTCTCATTCAATATAAGTCTCTAGACTCTATTTAGACTTTTTGGAGCCATCACAATTTCAATTCGAGGAGCTTATACATTATATGCTTCTTTATGTCTTAAATTGGAGCCTAAACCTCCATCTCATAAACCATAATTCCTAAATTTATTCCAATACTTCCTTTGATGTTTATTAATCATATTTAGTCCCTTTCTAACCTTAGAATGAATTAAAAATCTCCCAAAGTGCTTGCTTTTGGTTTGGCCAAGACATACATAAGCTAATGCATCCATAGAGTTTGCTTACTTTTCTTGAGGAAATTGGCACTTAGGAAGCTTCTTAGATGTTTTGAGAACTCATTTACACTCTTATACAACCTAAATTATTACTAGAAAGTCTCATACATATCAAGGTGTAACAAAATTCCTAACTTTGACAACTTAAATTATAGTGCTTCTCTTTTGAATTTCATTACATATTCTTGTTTCTTATACTTCAAAACCAATGTTTCTTCCTTGCTAAGACTAGAAATCATCCCCTTTTGATTAAGCCTAGTGCTGGTCGAAAATATACATAAAGAGAACAACCAAGGAGATGCAAGAAAGGCTATGAAATTTACCTTATTTTAATGCTTTTCCAAGGAGCTTTCTTATGCCCTAGCTCCCTCCTTCAATTCCTCTCTTTCACTTGCTGAACCAGCTATAAAACATGTCCAAATAAACTATTAAAACCATAGGAGAAGAGAGAAGAAAGAAAGGAAGAAGTTTAGTGAAAGAGAAGACATGGAAAAGTAAGGTTTTCTTACACTTTTTAGGCTTCTTCTTTCTCCCTTGACTCCCCTTTTTTCATGTCTTCTCCTTCCTCCCTTGACTCCCTCTTTTGGTGCACTCTTAGAGCTATCTTAGAATCTATTTGGACTAAAAGCAAGTTGGTGGTGAGGGCTAAAGAAGAGGGGAACATTATTTAAGAAGCCCAAGTGTCCATTTAACACTTTTTCAAAATGACAAATTAGTCTTTCAACTTGGTATCTTTCATTTGAACTCATTTCAAATTCTTCTTAAGAACCGTCTTTTCTATCATAAAACTTAGGTCCTCTATCACTCAACTTAGATTTAAAACCTTCCAAAATGAAAAGGTTAAAGTTTAGGTTAACCGATACTTTAAAATATAAATCTAAGGAGTTTGAACCATTTTAGGGGTTTCTATGATTTTTTGAGTATCTGAGAATATCAAGAAACTTAATTTTTTTATTTAAAAATCTCTCCTTTGAATTTTCTAAAAAGTGTCTAAATTTACAAAAATGCCACTACATGTTTTCGTAATTTTTCATAGCTTTTTTGGCTTAGGTTTTCGAGTATTTCGAGCTTTATATCCTCATTTTTAGAGATCTAGTTTATCCCTCTAATTTTATTTGTCACTACTTATATGATTTATGGAACTTCCTTTTATAACTGGCTAATTTCTTATGTTTATAGAGGAACTGGACATTACACAGTGAAATAGTTCTTAAAGACAACGTGCATCCGTATGACTCAAGCTATTATTTTTCAATTTATTTTCATGTTCATTATTTTCTATAACAATCTTAAGAACTATTTATGTAGCCTCATGCTAACACTGCTATTACCGTTGCCAACGTAGCCACTACCACTAACAACTCTGCTGACACTACCACTACCACAACTATTGTTAATGTCACTGTCCATGGTCCACCCAACCCTACTTTTCCTGTTTTCCATTATGCCAAACCATTCCCAGATATCTCTAAAATCAAGATATTTTAAGGAGAAAATTTTTCAATATGGCAGGAGTATATCCTTTTTGTTCTTGACATGCATGATGTTGTTGCTACTCTCACTGATTGAAAACCTGCACCAATAGCTGATCTAGATCAAATAGGGGTTTGGACATATGAAAATAAAGCATGTAAATATACGATTATTAACACCTTGTCTAATGATCTTTTTTATATTTATTGCACATACAAAGAGGCTAGTAAAATTTGGGAGTCGTTGGTTACCAAATACACCTCTAAAGATGCTGGAAAGTAGAAATTTGTCGTTGGAAATCACTACAAATAGGAGATGACTAATGACAAGAACATAAAAATATAAATCAATGAGTACCATAAACTATTAGAGGACATACAAGCTGAGAACATCATCCTTCCCGATGAATTTATTATAGGTATTCTTATTGAAAATTGCCTGACTCGTGGAAAGACTATAAGCAACAACTCAAACATAAATATAAGTAGTTGTTTCTATTGGACCTGATTACCCATATAATCATTGAGGACACCAATAGAAGGGAATTTAAAGCAGCCAAAGCAAAAGAGATTATCTTAAAGGCAAACTTGGTGCAAGGGAAATCCCATAAAATGAGGTATGACAAATAAAAATCTATTTACAAGTCTAAAGCTACTAACCCCACCTTCAAAAGGAAGGGAATTGTTTTGTTTGTTGTAAGCTAGGTCATCATGCAACTTAGTGTAGAAAGAGAGCAAGAAGTGACAATCCTCGTAAACCAAATGCAAATTTAGTCTAAGGAGATGATATTATTACTATGGTCATTTCTCAAGCTCTCCTTATGGCTGATGTGAAAGAATGGATGGTAGACTTTGGGGTTATTAGGCACATATATGCAAACAGATATGTATTTACCTCTTACACACCCTTAAGGGATAGGGAAGAGCATGTATATCTTAGAGATTCTAGGACTACTAAGGTTCATGGCAAAGAAAAGGTGCTTTTGAAGCTCATATTTAATAAGACCTAGGTTTTAAATGAAGTACTTTGTGTGCCTAAAATTAGAGCAAATTTGATTTCACTTGTACTGTTAGAAAAAGCTAGGGTTAAAGTGTTATTTGAATCTGATAAAATTGTAATGACAAAAAATAATACTTTCATAGGAAAAGGCACAAAAAATAATACTTTCGTGGGGAAAGGCTATTGTAATTAGGGACTCTTTGTACTTAATGTTTCTGAAGCAATAAATGAAAATGCATCTATTTCTGCTTACATGGTTGATTCTATTGATATGTGGCATGCTAGATTAAAGCATGTTAATATTTCTAATATTAAGAAAATGCAAACTCCTAGTTTAATTTCTAGAATTAACAATACATATTTGACTAAATGTGAAACTTGTACGGATTTAAATTAACTAAGAAGTCTTGTCAAACTATACAAAGAGAAACTGAATTATTTAATTTAATTTATATTAATTTAGGAGATCTAAAGCAATAATGACTAAGAGTGGTAAAAAATATTATATAACATGTATTAATAATTTCTCTAAATACATTAAGGTTTATTTACTTAGAAATAAAGATGAGGCATTTGCCACATTTCTGTTATATAAGGCTAAAATAGAAAATTAATTAAATAAAAAAATTAAAAGAGTTAGGTTAGATAGAAGAGATGAATATACCTTATTTAATGAATTTTGTGAAAAAGAAAGAATAATTCACGAAATTACTCTACCTGATTTACCTGAATCTAATGGAGTAACCAAAAAAAAAAAAGATCTTAAAAAAAATGATGAATGCTATACTAGTTAGCTCTTCTATACTAGACAATCTTTGGGGTGAGGATTGATGCTCACCAGAATAATGACACTGCAAGTGTATGAGTCGTAAGAGTAGTACATGATAAATCAAGGTCATTCCCTCAGAGAATCAATACGATTGGTAACTAGGCATTAGAGTTCTCATGTTCATTTTAGTTAAACAAATCAAATTGTAATTGGGTTTTTATGAAAATTAATGCAATAGCAATTAACAATAATGAAAGATGAGTTTAATCGAAATTAAGCAATTAAAGAAACCTTAGGAATTCTAATCCCCTTTTTACACAATGTCAATCATCCCCTTTTGTATTAGTTAGCTTATTGTCAATTTTAGAGTCAAAAGTCTAATTGGGTACAATTGTCTTTCGATCCATTTAACCTCTATATCAATTCAAACCTTTGATGTCTCAAATGAGTAGTTAATATTTAATTATGCTCAGACCTTATCCAGACTACTTAAGGCCTTTGAGTATATTTCTATCTCAAGTGCAAATTAGCCTATGTCTAATCCTAAGTTGCTTAATCAATGGTCTATAGGCAATTCCCTTCTTTTAAAGGTTAATTACCAAACCCATAATCACACTAAAGGAGGCCAATCAATAGAATGAAACCATACTTCAGATTAAACATTAAAATTTTCAATAATCCAACATAATAACAAGAGAGACAATCTTTAAAGATTAAAGGTTAATAGAATCCCTAGGAGTTACAAAATTTAGTCACTCATGGCTTGAAATCCATAAACAATCTCAGCAAACATATCAACAATCATCAAATAGAAGGGAAGATGGAGTAGAAACACCTAATCGGAAGAATAAATGACAAATTCAATTATTTCTCGATCAGTATGGAACTTCCCTAACACCTCTTGTGCGTTTTTCTCCTCTCTTAGTCGGCCAGAACTCTCCTTGCTTGCTGAATGTCGAAGCCCTAGCCTCTTCTCCTCTTTTTTTATCTTGTAAATTAAAGCTGTGCGTTTCAGAGGCCGATTTCACTATGACAAGGAGTAACTCTCATTATGGTGAGAGCTCATAAGTTCCTATATTTCTGCTGCTTTCGCTACTGCCACGCTATAGCGAGTTGCTCCCTGGAATTTCTATGCAATGCAACTTCGCTATAGTGAAGTGCCTTCCTCGCTACAGCAAATTGTGTTCTAGGTGTAGCGAGAGAACTTGTTCCATTTGCATTTTCACTTTTCAGCTTCCCTCTCTCTTTTTCAATTCTTTTTACAATCTTCTACTTTTCCCTGAAATTGAAATCAATCATAAAATGAGGCTCAAACTGATAAAAATGTTACAATTGAAACACTTTCTTTATTTTGTTTGATTGAATATACATTTAACCATATTGATCAAGAGAAAAGTACTTTACCTCCCTAATTTAGTGTCAAATATATTCCTTTTTAATCCTAAATTAGGGAGTCATCAAACTCCCCCACATTTAAATCCTTGCTTAGCCTCAAGCAAGTCTTAGAAAGAATCAAGCAAGGTGATTATTAATTACTTCTTTTCCACAATAAACACTTAATTAATTAGAGTTTCAGATCTTCACCCCCCCCCCCCACACTTAGAATGAAACCAATTTCAAAAGCAGAAGCTCGGCAAAACTCAAATTGAATTTTGAAAACAATGTACTTATAACAACACCCTGATTTCTAAAGTGTGTGTGTGCTTCACAATAGATTTTTAAGAAGCAATCAAGTAATCCTCAATAAACCCTCACTGCATTTTCAAGACCCAATCCAACTATCTGCTTTAACTTCAATCATCAAAGTTCATTAAGAGAGGCCTTTATTGTTCAACATGGAACTACTTTCAGTACAATCATTTTTTTTTCTTCTCTTCTCCTCAATTCTCTTAATCCTTTTGACGCAAATGACAACATTGGTTATGAAGCCACCCGGTTACTTAGATTAAGGAAATCCTGAGAGTGCTACTAGCATACTCTTAGTTTTATCACTGTTTGACGCGAAAGTCCACACTTTTTGGTGCAAACCCCCGGTTACTAAGTGATTTCAACCATTAGAGTAGAGAAATTTTTCTTTTTTATTTTTTTTCAATAGATATCCCTCTCAAATGACAATTAGGTATCCATCAGAAACAGATAAATTGGGGAGAACTAAAAATAAATGGGAGCTAATTAAAAAAAAAAGCTTGAATTACTTCAATAATCATCTTGTTGAGAAGTGCTCCTATTATGGGTGCACACTACAACTACATTACTTACTTTGTCCATTTCAAGTATGCTTAACCCCACATTCATTTATTAGCATTCATCTAAAGCAAGAAGGGATGAGTCTGGTTAAAATTAGGGGTATTATGGTGGATTGATTATTATTGATAGACTACCTTTTATTGTTAAAATTTGTACATCTGCCTAGCCTAAGTTTACCTTTCTCCACACTTCAAGTTAACATTGTCCGCAATAAATAAAAGGGAGGAAACAAGAAGTAGAAAAATAAAAGCAAACGGGGGCAGGGGAACAAAAAGGGATGTAGGGAGGTAGAAAGAGACGAGACTTCCCTGATAAGAAAAAGTAAGGAAGAGAGGGACACGCGCGAACAACTCTTGCATCTGAAAGACAAAAAAATGGACAAAGATCACGCAGCAAACTGTAAGTTGGCATTAGAAATAATATAGCAATTATAGGATTAGCCAGTGCAGGATTCAAAAGCATAACGATATACAGTTATCCATATACAGTTACCCAAAATTTAAAGTAAGGAATTAAAAAGTAGAGACATGCAAGGGACAGAAAGGTCCTAAGAATCAGAAGGCCCGAACCTATCCTGTAGTGCAGGATCCTGTGGGAGAATGATGACCGAGGGCTAGGGAACCTCAAGAGGTGGAGGTGGGAGGGCAGGCATCAGATAGTCCATAAGCATCTGCAGCTGATCTTTCATTGACAGGACATGCCCCTCTAACCTGTCAATGGACTCCCTCACCCAGCCCTCAAATTCAGCGTGAGGTGGGGCATCGTGCCTCATTGGCTCTGGAGTATCCAACCGCTGTTGTAGGAGAGGAGGTGGAGATGCCTCAGGCTGGGGGCTGTGCAGGTGCCTGCATCTACGGGAATGTCCCAACTCATCCTTCATATTGTTATATTTAAAGGGCCATTTTGGCTTAAACTGAGCGTCATTTTTTTAAACGCGGTTGTCTCCCATTGTGAGTAACTTTGTGAGCATGTGGGGGTAAGCCAAGCTTGCCCTATCTAACCTCGCCACTTGTTTGAAGTTTAAATATATAAGCCAGGGGATATTCACACGCTGCCTTGTCATGAAACACCAAGTCAACGTTGCTCATTCTTAGACTATGTCAGACCCATGAGAGCTCGTCAGAATGTTGCTGGTGATGAATTACAGCCAATACCAAGCAGGTTTGTTTAGTTGATGAACTGAATAAACTTTATTGACCAGCCTTGCTCGTCCTTCATATGTAATGGTGGTTTTCACCTCTTCCCATAGAATAGACTATGGATTCTCCAAGTAGGATTGGAATGCACATTCTGCTATGTCGAGTAAGTCGATGTGTACCTAAGCAGATCGACAATAGTATTCATCTTCCTCCTCCTCTGTGTCCTTAAAATTGGCATAAAGTTCTTGGATCATTAGCGGAATTCGATGCACCGGCTTTTTAGTGAAGCCTTGCAACCCATGCCACTTAAAGTTAGCGTAAGTCAGATCCAAGACATGGGGCTCATAGTAGCGATCTTCAACTACCCCCTGGTCAAAGAAAAGTCTCTCAAAATGAAATTCTACTCTGGCTGAAGCAAATTGATCCTTATCATAAGATTTCTTCTTTTACTTCGAGGAGGAAGCTTCAGCGGTCTTGGTTTACTTTTTGGGAGCCATGACTATGAAATTCAAATAAGAATAAGAAAGAAGTCAGTTCTAGCAATAATAGAAAACCACAGACAATCAGGGAAAATTAGTGAATCAAATGAATATAGCATGTTTGTAATAGGAAAATTCACTACTAACAGCATACAAGGGAATAGGGGACAAGGAGTATGGAAGCAAACAAAGCAAAAGTGCCCAGAAACGAGAAAGCAATTTCTG
The DNA here is from genome assembly GCA_032878935.1 of Erythrophleum fordii. Lineage (NCBI taxonomy): Eukaryota > Viridiplantae > Streptophyta > Magnoliopsida > Fabales > Fabaceae > Erythrophleum > Erythrophleum fordii. The sequence goes on from JAVQMF010000045.1 coordinate 19,914,243, forward strand.
GAAAATGCTTGAACTCGCTGTAGCGAGTTGATTCTCGCTATAGCAAGAACGAACTACTTTCTGGAAATGTTGATTTAAATCGAAAATTACCAAATTAAAGATAGCTTCCTACACAGAAATAGTCGACCAATAGAGTTCAACCAGAAAAAACTAACGTAGTGACCCCTAATTACATAGATGCATGTGAAAAGAATGCAGCCCTAATATACTTAGAAATGATGAAAACAACTAGCGATTCAGGAGATAAAAGGGACAATTAACGTACCTGTAATATGGAGAATAATGCTCGAGGGGAAAGAGAGCGTGGGAAGTGAGAGAATCAGCAAAAGGAAGGAGGGAATGGATGGAAGGCACTTCAGTTGCTTTGGCGAAAAGTAGCGAGAATGAGAGTGCTAGAAAATAGGGGAAATACGTTTATTAAAAGCTGAATTTTTTTTTTTATAGGTTAGAGCCTCGCTATTGCCAGGCAATAGCGAGGACTTCTCTGGAATTAGTACCACAAGCATAGCTGCTGTCATCGCTATAGTGAAAGTTCCTCTCGCAATGGCGAACATACTTAGATAATCATGGGTAACTGACGAATCTTGCTATAGCGGGGCTGTAGCGAGAATCTCTCTGGTGTTTGTACTTAACCATGAACATGCTGCATTCGCTGTAGCAAATTAGTCATCTTGCAATAGCAAGGGAATTTCGTAAAAATTTATTCAACACTTCACTCGCCATAGCCAGGCCATAGCGAGGAACTTTCTAGTTTATATACCAAATGTGGGACAAGCAACCTCGTCATAGCAAGATGGACTCCTAGCTATAGCAATTTTTTTAAAAAAAAAAAAATCCCCCACCTAAATGCTCACAAAAGTACTTGCTAACCCTGTTTATACTTTCTATCAACTCAACTAATTACCCGCAAACCTTAACCAAACATAGCAGATGATCAATATTACTAGAATAATGATTTGCAACTTAAAGCATGGTTAGAAACTCTGAAAATCATGGCTGAAGTTGTTCTTGTCCTGCTAACCACTAGTTCCTTAATATCCAACACTTCAACACCAACACCCAACCTACAAAACACACAAAGAAAAAAGAATGTCAAACCAAAAATAAAAAGAACTTGAAACTCAAACATAAGAACAAGAAGAAAACTTAGGTTGCCTCCCAAGGAGCGCTTGGGTTATAGTCCTCAGCTGGACTTTGTCAGCCAATCAAGGGGGTGGAGCCAAGCTATAGACCGTTGTCTGTTGATCTATCTCACCACCTAAATAATGCTTAAACCTTTAACCATTTACTTTGAATTGATCTTCTAACTTTTCATCTTGAACTTTAATAGCTCCATAAGATGTCACAGAGATCACCTTGAACGGACCAGACCACCTTGATCTCAACTTACTTGGAAACAATTTCAAACGAGAATTATAAAGTAACACAAAGTCTCCAGGTTCAAACGTCCTTGGTAAGATGTGTCTATGATGAACTCTTTTGGTCCTTTCTTTGTAAATTCTAGAACTCTCAAAAGCTTGCAATCTAAACTCATCTAATTTATTTATTTGCATTAGTCTTTTTTCACCCACTTTAGCCATATCAAAATTCAATTTCTTTATAGCCTAAAAGGCCTTATGCTCTAACTCAATGGACAAATGACAAACTTTGCTAAAAATCAATTGATATAGAGACATACCTATTAGAGATTTAAAAGCAGTCCTATATGCCCATAGAGTATCATCAAGCTTATCCGCCCAATCCTTTTTAGTGGGACTCACAGTTTTTTTCAAAATTCTCTTTATTTCTCTATTGAACACTTCACATAGCCTATTGGTTTGAGGGTGATAAGCCAATGTCATCTTATGAGTGACTCAATATTTTGCAAGCAAACCCTTGAACAATTTATTGTTAAAATGAGTCCCCCCATCAGTAATGATTGCCCTAAGTGTGCCAAATCGAGTAAAAATTTTTTTTTTCAAAAATCGCATCACCATATTGGCATCATTAGAAAGACAAGCTACAACCTCAACCCATTTACTCACATATTCAATAGCAACTAATATATATTGATAGCTCCTAGATGAAACAAAAGGCCCCATAAAATCAATGCCCCAGACATCAAACAATTCTACTTCAAAAATACCAAATTGGGGCATTTCGTGCATTCTTGAGATGTTACCTATTTTCTGACATGCATCACAATGACAAACAAATAAGTAAGCATCTTTAAATAATGACGACCAATAATATCCAGATTGCAAAACTTTATATGCAATACGTTGGCCACTAAAATGACCACCATAAGAAGCAACATGACAAGCATGTAAAATATAATTTTGTTCAGTTTGAGGCATACCCTTTCGCAAAATTTGGTCAGCACACTTCTTATACAAAAAAGGTTCATCCCACACAAACTATTTCACATCATGCAAAATTTTTTTCTTTTGATAAGATTTTAATTTATCAGGCACAATGCTACTGACCAAGTAGTTGGCATAATCAGCATACCAAGGCACAGACACATAATTCACAGCAAATACAGACTCATCAAGAAAACTCTCATTAATCAATAAATCATCCACACACTTAGAATTATTCACAAGCTTAGATAAGTGATCAGCAACTTGGTTTTCGGTTCCTTTCCTATCAGCAAACTACATATCAAATTCTTGCAATAATAAAACCCACCTAATCAACCTAGGTTTAAAGTCTTTGTTACACAACAGATATCTGATAGCAGTATGATCAGTATAAACTATAACTCTAGTGCCTATCAAATACACTCTAAATTTCTCAAAGGCGAAGATAATAACAAACATTTCTTTTTCAGTAGTTGAGTAATTTACCTGTGCTCCAGCTAGAGTTTTGCTTGCATAGTAAATAAGATGAAAGATCTTACCATGTCTCTGGCCAAACACAGCTCTAACCGCATAATCACTTACATTGCACATAACCTCAAAGGGCAGTGACCAGTCAGGGGCCACTATAATTGGTGCGGTAATCAGTCTTTGCTTAAGCTTTCCAAAAGCTTTCAAGCAATTTGCATCCAACTTAAAAAGGGTATCCTTTTCAAGTAATTGAGATAGAGGCTTCACTACCTTTAAGAAATCTTTGATGAATCTCTAATAGAACCCAGCGTGCCCTAAGAAACTTCTAACAGCTTTCACATTGGTAAGTGGTGGTAATTGTTCAATCACAGAAACCTTAGCCCGATCCACCTCCAATCTTCTTTTTGACACCTTATACCAAAGTACTATACCTTCACAAACCATGTAGTGATACTTTTTCTAATTTAAGACCAAATTGGTATCCTTATATCTTTGCAAAACCCGTGTCAAATTATCCAGACAATCTTCAAAAGTGATACCAAATACTGAGAAGTCATCCATAAAGACTTCCATGATATGCTCAATCATGTCAGAAAAAATCAACATCATACATCTTTGAAATATGGCAGGAGCATTACACAGTCAAAAGGCATACGTCTGAATGTGAAAGTTCCATATGGACATGTAAAATTGGTTTTTTCTTAATCCTCAGGGGCAATGGCAATCTGATTGTACCCAAAATAGTTATCCAAAAAATAAAAGAATTCTTTTCCTGCCAACCGATCTAACATCTGATCGATGAATGGAAGCAAGAAATGATCCTTTCTTGTAGCCGTGTTCAACTTTCTGTAGTCCATACAAACTCTCCAGCCTGTAACTGTTCTTGTGGCAATCATTTCATCTTTCTCATTGTTCACCACTGTCATTCCTCCCTTTTTAGGGGCACATTGCACTGGACTTACCCAGTCACTATCCGAGATGGGGTAGATAATACCAGTATCAAGCCACTTGATAATCTCTTTCTTGACCACTTCTTTTATTATAGGATTCAACCTCCTTTGATTCTCTACTGATTTCTTATGGTCATCTTCCAAGAGAATTTTATGCATACAGATGGCTAGACTAATCCTTTTTATATCAGCTATGGTCCAACCGATGGCCCTTTTGTGCTCTTTTAACACTTTTAATAGTTATTTTTCTTGGGAAAGTGTTAACACAGATGAGACTATGACTAGCAAGGTCTCTCGTTCCCCCAAATAAGCATATTTTAGATGCGGTGGAAGAGGTTTCAACTCTAACATTGAAGGCTGCTCGATGGATGGTGGGAGGGCATGAGCTTTTCGTGAAGTTAGCTCCAATGATTCAAAATGGCCATTTTACTTAGCCACAGGTCTAAGTGCATTAAGTTTGTGCTCAACCTCCATTCTCATCACCTCTCCTATATTTAGTTTACCAACAAGTACTGCTTTAAGAGGATCTGTAAAAGTGAAAGAATTCAATTCTTCTTGAATTATCTTCTCAACAATAGATACCCTTGAGCATTCTTCCACACTACCCAGATACTTCATAGCTTTCTCCACACTAAAGGTAACTTGCTCATCTCCAAACCTCATTATAATTTCTCTTTTTTCCACATTAACTAGTGTTTTGCCAGTAGCTAGAAATGGCCTTCCCACTATCAATGGGATATCTCTATCCTCTTCAATATCATGCACAATAAAATTAGCAGGATAAATGAACAGGCTAACATTCACTAGCACGTTTTCAATGATTCCATGTGGATAAGAAAAGCTTCTGTCAGCCAGTTATAAGGTGACCGTCGTTAGGTTGGCTTCACCCATTTGAGCTTTCAGAAAACAGATAAGGGCATGAGATTCACAGTAGATCCTAAATCACAAAGTGCTCGACCTTCAAATTTATCTCCAATCATGCAAGGGATAGAAAAAGAACCAGGGTCTTTGCACTTGGTTGGAAGATTGGATTTGAGGATATTCGTAGTCTCTTTTATTAAAGTCTCTTCTTGCTAAGCATGTCCTTAAGGAACTTAGCATATTTAGGCATTTGCTCTAGAGCCTCAGAGAAAGGGATATTGATGTGAAGTTGCTTAAACATGTCCAAAAACTTCTTATACAGCATCAAGGACTTTCTTTTGCAATCTTTGAGAAAATAGAGGTAATGGTACCACTTTAGGATGAACCACTGTCTTTTCTTCAGACTTTTCCACTTTAGATTTTCCCTCTTTGTCCTCTTCTTTTTCCTTCAAACTAGCAGTCTTTTTCTCTTTTTCATGTTGAAGTTCTTCATCTTCAATCTGAGTGACACTTGATGGACCCTTAGAGTTCACCTTGTTTGGCTCCTTCACTTGAACTTGTACTTCAAGGAGCTCTTTACCACTTCTCAAAGTGACAGCTTTACATTTTTTCTTACTATCTCTCCTTGGATTAGGGATTATATCACTTGGCAAACCTCTTTAATGCATTGCATTCACAGCAGAAACTAACTGCCCTATTTACACTTTTATATTCTTAAGAGATGAGTCTACCCTTGCATTAATGCCAGCTTACTCTTTATTATTCTTAATTTGAGTGGTCATAAATTTAGCCAAAACATCCTCTAAATTTGTTTTGGGCTCCTGAATAGGCACATTTTGCCTTGCCATTTGAGAGAAACCAGGAGGTTGAGTTGGCCTTGTTCCAGAAGATGATGGTTGATTAAGTGATGGGCCATTCTTCCAAGAGAAGTTCAGGTGATTACGCCATGCTGGATTGTTGGTGTTTAAGTACGGATTCTGATTCTTCAAAAAATTACCCACATAGTTAACTGATTCTGTAGATGCAATGGGGCAATAATTTGTTGAGTATAGATCCCCATAATTTTCACAAGTAGATAAGGCCACTTGAGTAGAATAGGCACTCATATGCTGACTTCGCTGCACTTGAGATTCCAACATATCAAATCTCTTGTTCAGAGCTGAGAGAATGGTTGCAAGTGGAACTGAGGAATCTTCTTGAACATTAGCACTCACCCTTCTATCACCCCCTCTTTGCACATAACTTTTAGATAATGTGTCCAATGCCAGAATAACATCATCTACAGGCATTTCATCCTAACGCCTATTTAAAATAGCATCCAATATTGTATCAGTTTGTAGGGTTAGATGTGTGTAGAAATTTTGAACAATGGCACAGTTATCCATCCCATGCAGCATACAAATGCTCATCTAAAACTTGCTTGAAGTTAATAAGCTCACGACGAGCATCAGCTATTCTATTGTTTGGAATGAAGCGAGCTCTGAACCTTGCCTCTAACTTGTCCCAAGTGTCAATTGAACCCTCTAGTAGAGTCAATAACTATTCCTTAGCCTTTCCTTGTAGAAAAAGTGGGAACAGTCTAAGTCTCAGAACATCCCTCAGTACCCTATTCTGCTTGAATGAATCACATACTCCAAAAAATGATAGAATATAACGGTTGGGATCTTCATCGGACCTCTCTCCAATAAACTGTCCATTGTGCTGCAACATAGAGATCATCACAAGCTTTAGCTCAAAATTAGCAGCTTGAAAGTCTGGTACTATGATGCTAGACTGAGTAGTTCTTATGGTTCTTCCCACAAAATCCTTGATAGTGCGATTTTGATTATCTTCGTGTGCCATATTTGTGATAAGAACGTTTATCTCACCCTCAGGTTGGATTAGCTCAGACCCCTCAGCCAAAATATCCGTCAAACTCCTTGTCTTTCTAGGTGTTCTCGTGGATTTGGATTTAGGTGGCATAAACTATGTACCTATGAAAACAAAGGAGTGCAGATCAAGAGTCTCACTAAACCAAGGAAACCAAAAGGTAATTACTAAAAAAATATTAATAAAATTACTAAAACTAATAAATGAAAGCGTAAATAAATAAGAGAGTAAATGAAAAGAAACTAAGTGTTTAAGCTAAAAATACTTAAAGCCCTCTAATCCTCTTCACCAATTGCCTTAATTCCCCGGCAACGGTGCCAAAAACTTGATGCTCACCAGAATAATGAGACCGCAAATGTACGAGTCATAAGAGTAATACGTGATAAATCAAGGTCGTTTCCTCAGAGAATCAATACGATTGGTAACTAGGCATTAGAGTTCTCATGTTCATTTTAGTTAAACAAATCAAATTGTAATTGGATTTTTATGAAAATTAATTCAATTGCAATTAACAATAATGAAAGATAGGTTTAATCGAAATTAAATAATTAAAGACACCTTAGGAATTCTAATCTCCTTTTTACATAATGTCAATCATCCCCTTTTGTATTAGTTGGCTTATTTTCAATTTTAGAGTCAAAAGTCTAATTGGGTATAAATGTCTTTCGATCCATTTAACCTCTATATCAACTCAACCCTTTGATGTCTCAAATGAGTAGTTAATATTCAATTATGCTCAGACCTTATCCAGACTACCTAGGGCCCTTGAGTATATTTCTATTTCAAGTGCAAATTAGCCTATGTCTAATCCCAAGTTGCTTAATCAATGGTCTATAGGCAATTCCCTTCTTTCAAAGGTTAATTACTAAACCCATAATCACACTAAAGGAGGCCAATCAATAGAATGAAACCATACTTCAAATTAAACATTAAAATCTTCAATAATCTAACATGATAATAAGGGAGAGAATTTTCAAAAATTAAAGGTTCATAGAATCTCTAAGGGTTACAAAATTTAGCCACTCATGGCTTGAAATCTATAAACAATCTCAGTAAACATATCAACAATCATCAAATAGAAGGGAAGATGGAGTAGAAACATCTAATCGAAAGAATAAATGACAAATTCAATGATTTCTCGATCAGTATAGAGCTTCCCCAACACCTTTTGTGCGTTTTCCTCCTCTCTTAGTTAGCCAGAACTCTCCTTGCTTGCTGAATGTCGAAGCCCTAACCTCCTCTCCTCTTTTTTTAGCTTGTAAATCAAAGTTGTGCATTTCAGAGGCCGATCTCATTATGGCGATGAGTGACTTTCGCTATGGCGAGAGCTCATAAGTTCCTAAATTTCTACTGCTTTCGCTACTGCCACACTATAGCGAGTTGCTAACGCGATTTCGCTATGATGAAGTGTCTTCCTCGCTACAGCAAAAGTGCAACCTCACTACAGCAAATTGTGTTCTAATTGTAGTGAGAGGACTTGTTCCATTTGCATTTTCACTTTTCAGCTTCCCTCTCTTTTTTTCAATTCTTTCTATAATCTTTTACTTTCCCCTGAAATTGAAATCAATCATAAAATGAGGCTCAAATTGATAAAAATGTTACAATTGAAACACTTTCTTTATTTTGTTTAATTGAATATACATTTAACCATATTGATTAAGAGAAAAGTACTTTAGCTCCCTAATTTAGTGTCAAATATATTCTTTTTTAATCTTAAATTAGGGAGTCATCAAGGATATATTATCTGCTTGTCATTTACAAAATAGGATTCCTTATAAAAAAAATAATAATAAGATCCTATATAAATTATGGAAGGGTCATGCACCTAACTTAAAAAATTTGAAAGTGTGGAGGTGCCTTACAAAGGCTATGTTACTTGAACCTAAGAAAAGGAAAATAAGCTTCAAGACTTTTAATTGTATGTTTATTGGATATATTAAATATAGTATTGTTTATAAATTTCTTGTCTTGAAAAGTAATGTGCTTGATTGTAGTGTCATAATAGGAAAAAAATGTTGAATTCTTTAAACATATTTTTCATATGCTTGCATAAAATAATTTTAAAAATTTATCTAAGGATTTGAAAAGAATCAAAAGACAAAGGAATAAGACTTCCTTTAGAGATGATTTTTATGTCTTTATTATGGATGATGAACCTTCAACTTATTCTGAAGTTATTGCATCATCTTATGCACATTTTTGAAAAAAAGCAATTAAAACTGAAATTGATTCAATTAATAAAAACAAATACATAGGTTTTATTAGATTTACCCCCAAGAGTAAAAACTATTAATTGCAAATAGATTTTTAAAAGAACATACAATTCTTGTGGGTCAATTGAAAAATATAAAGTAAAGTTAGTGGCAAAAAGCTTTATTTAAAAATAAAATGTTAATTATTTTGACACTTTTGCTTTTGTTGTTAGAATTTTTTCTATTCAAATTTTAATTATTTTAGTTTCAAAGTATAAACTATTTATTCACCAAATGGGCATCAAAATAGCATTTTAAATGGTGATTTAAAAGAAAAAATTTATATGGTGCAACTTGAAAGTTGTGTTATTCCTTAACAAAAAAATAAAGTTTACAAACTTTTTAAATCCTTATATGGCTTGAAACGAACTCCAAAACAATAGCATAAGAAGTTGGATCAAATATTGATGGTTGATGATTTTTCTTCTGTTAAAATTATATATTTATTTTTGGTACTAGTTTAGACATTGTGCTTGAAACTAAACATTTTCTTATATTTAAATTTGATATGAAAGACATGAGTGAAGCAAATGTGATTTTGGGTGTTAAGATCATAAGGAATAATAATAGTATATCACTATTACAAGAACATTATATTAAAAAACTTTTTAAGAAGTTTAGTCATTTTGATGACAAACCAATGCATACTCCTTATGATACTAACACTCAACTAAAGAAAAATAGATGTGAGCCTATAGCTCAATCTGAGTACACACAAATTATTAAGAGTCTATTGCATTTAGTAAATTTCACCTAATATATGTTGTGTGCAGATTGAGTAGATATATGTATAGTCTGAATCATGATCATTGGGTAGTATTGGTCAGATTAATGAAATATTTAAGAGATACCATAAATTATGATATTATTTATAATGAATTTTCTACTATATTAGAAGGATATAGTGATGCTAACTGGATCTTTAATTCAGATGAAACAAAATTCACTAGTGGTTATGTATTTACCTTTAATGGTGGTGCAATAACTTCAAAATCAGCTAAATAAATAATCATTGCTAGGTCAACTATAGAGTCAAAGTTTATTGTTCTGGAATTGACTAATAATGAGGCTAAGTGGTTATGAAACTTCTCAGCAAATATTCTGTTGTTTATAAAACCAACACCATCAGTATCTCTGCACTGTGATTGTTAAGCAACAATAGCCATTGCAAAGAATAAGACTTTCAATAGTAAAAATAGACACATATGTTTAAGACATAATATGGTAAAACAATTGTTAAAAGATCAAATTATATCGATTGATTGTGCAAGGTCAGAAGTGAATTTGGCAGAACCTCTAAGAAGAAAATTAATTCTTGAAATATCAAAAGGAATAAGACTTAAACCAATTTGAAATTAACAATGATGGTAACCCAGCCTTTATGATTGGAGATCCTATGAAAAGGATTCATATGAGTAATAACAAGTCATTTATTAATTCTGCTAGCACTATTAGTTTTAATCCCTTCTTATGATATGAGAAAGTGGATGCATTGAATGAAAGGATGAGCGAGATGCTTTTAATGATTTTCATATCCCTTATGAGTGATGTATTCATTGCAGATACACTTAATAAAATCACCTATATGAATGTGGAGTGGGGCTACTCTTATAAGATTATGGCGAAATCTCTAAAGCATTAATAAACTACTAGGCGTACATGGCCTATTAACACAAAACAACGTTAACAACAGAAATTGTGAGGGATGTAATGTGACTAATAAAACCTCTAACGTACCTAAGAGTTCTTGGTTCATAGAAGTTATAAATTTCACTAATAACTTTGTATATTAAATCTTATCTGTCTAGGTTTAGTTTATAATCCAAAAGACACTAGATTCAAAATATTTACCCTTATGTGTATAACCCAAAAAAAACCTTTTATCTTTACTTATCTTTTTGAAATATATGGGAGATTGTTGTGAAGTGTAAATATTTCAAAAGGAAGGCCCATATTACTTGGAATAAAGAATTATAAGTGTTTATATATTGAAGGATTATACTGGGCATGTAAAAAACTTGGAAGAGAAGTGAGCTCATGCACGTGGGACTGGGCCAAATTGTCCAAGTGCAGTACAAATTGTTGATTTGCCCTCCCTCCATGCACGCGAGATAACCATGTGGGCTAACTTTTTGCAAAATATTAAATTAATTAATTGTGGCTATATTTGAATCAGTCAAATTCAGTTCCTATTTTTTGAATAGGTAGGTTCTCCATTTGCTAAGCATTTTCAATTTTTCAATTTAATCTTTCCCTTATATTTTTAGATTATTTGCCCATTATCTAGTCCATGATCTCCTTAACATTAATATTTCAATGTCATTATTTTAAATAATTAAAATATATACATTCAGATTTTTTTTTCTAATTACACTCTTTCTACCACTTCTGACTACTAGGTTACATGAAATTACCTATTATTCTGTTTCTTGATTTTTTCAGAAAAGCTTATTTAATCCTAAAGAAATTTTGGAATTTAATTTTATTATGCTGCAAAATAATTCTTAAGGATAACGAGTATCCATGTGACTTAAGTTACTATTTCTCAATTTATTTTTGTGTTCATCATCACCTGTAACAGAAACCACCTAGGAAGACTTCAATGCCCTTCAGCACTTTTATCTTGATCTCAACCTTGAGGACAAGGTTGTTTCTCAAAGGGTGGATAATGATAGCTCAGAGGACCAAACCCAGGGATAAAAGAAAACAATGATCTAGCCTATGCCAGCAACATAATATTTGATAGTAGAAGAGAGGAAAGCCAACTTGCTTCATAGATTACATAATGTAAAGCTATTATTAATGGGTCATTTGCCTATTGCTTTTATGTTATTTCCATTCTATTATGATTTACCTTTCTGCTTAGACGTTTTGCACAAGCTTCATATAGTTTAGCTATCAAAAGCTCAACTAGTAAAATGAGATCAAGACAGCTTAACTTTTGTTGTAGTTTTGCACTTCTCTTCCTTAATCTCCATTCTTGAATGGAGTTAGTATATAAGGAGCAGATTATAGCTACTGAGAGTGTATTACTTCTACCTATCTCCAACATTTAAATTTGCATTAATGACTTCAAGCTTCCCACCAAACAACTTTGCTTTGCTTTCTCAATATTAGACATTTCTAGCTCATGCTAGCTAATGATCGAGTGACATTACTTCTTCAACCCAAACCAAGGAATCCCTTAAATTTGATTCTGACTCGAGAAACAAAGAGAAGATGTGTGTGAACGAGATATTCAACAACAAGAAGAAGGAAAAAAGATTGAATAAAGGAAATTCCAAACATTTAGCAATCTTAGATGTGTCGATATTAATAGTGACTCATTATTTTGATAAATAATTTTTTCATATAGAAGAAGATTATATAAACACATGGGCACTAGTTGGAGTCAATGGATCCCTTAAGGTTTCCTAATTTGGAATGCCTGGGGAAGAGGATCAAGCTGGCTCTTGCAAATAGTTTGATGAATTATTTTCCTTCAACCCTTTGAGTGAAATGCGATGAAAGAATCAGGTATCAATCTTGGTTTATTTTATGTTGCTTCCTATTTAAACTTAGCAGTTTCTTCATTATTTATAATAGTCCTTACTTGGGTGGTTGGAATATCTCTATTCCGTACATATTCGTTTTTGAGCTTTTCGAAATAAATAAAACATGTGGAGTTTTTGGAACTACAATTGATGTCATTATTACATTAGCTGAAACTTATTTGTTCTTGTTCGGTTCTGTCTTCCTTCCATTTGCAGAGTGCAAAGTACTTTCTGTAATTCATGTCGGTATTAGTTTATTTTAGCCCACATGTTCCTTACACACAGTATACTCTTTCCTTCTTTTGTGTTGGCATTGGGCAACACACTTTATAAGCTAAATGGATACTACCCAAAAGTAACACTGTTTGATTTTTTTGACTAATATTTTTGACTGAATTTTGATTAGATATCATAAAGTTTTTTTTAACATTTGCATATTTTTAACTAACTTTTAGTTGAAAAAAAAAATTAGTTGTTCAATAATCAAAATAAAAAAGTATGTGTCAAAATTTGACAAAAAAATTGCGGACAAAGTTTGTCATCTTAAATTACAATCAATCACATTCGTCAATTGAAATTAGGTTGGCCCAATGTCGAGTTTTTTTTTTTTAATTCAAATTTTTTTACTTTTTTCTAACTTCAAAAAAATTAAAGATTGCTCATTCCATGGAAAAATATATATTTAAAAAATAATAATTTTAATAAAAATCATATAAATAATAATATAAAAGAATTTTTAGAATTATAATATAGTTAGAATAATTATTATATAATTAGAATATTATATAATAATAAAAAGTAAAAATAATAAGAAATATAAATGCAAATATATATATATATATATATATATATATATATATATAAACATGTAAGATATAATATTATATAAAATACAATTAGATATATAAAATATAACACATAATAAGGATAATGCATTGCATTAATTTTGGTAATGCAATAGTAACTTCAAATTCAAGTTTTTTGTTTTTAAATTCAAAATTTTTGCACGAATTTTAACTTGTTAAATTTTTCTTTAGTATTTGTATATAAACTAAATTTTTTATTTTGAATCATTTCTGTACTTCATTTTTTTCTTCTCTTTTTTTATGCTTTATCTTTTTCTTCTTATCCTCTCTTCAAACTTTTTTTTTTCTAGATTCCTGATAAGATTTCATTTTTGTTCTTTCTTGGTTTTCTACTTCTATGGTTCAACTCTCTCATTCCCATTCAAGTGAGGTTCAGCTCTCTCAATATTTCTTGTTTATCTTTCATTTTTCTTCTGTTACTAACTTCAAGTGAAAATAATTTACCACTTTTGATTTGATTGCAATTTTGAGGGTTTTTTTTTTCAAATTTTCTATTATTATGTCATTTAATCATTTTGGTTGGAATCTGGTTTGATTATTAATGTATTTATTTTCTTTTTTTATTTTTCTTGTTTCATTTCCTTTACAGATATTGGTGAAAAAAGTTTATTTGAGATTTGATACAAATGAATTGGAAAGATAAAAATTTAATCAAACAAAATAAGGAAAATAAAAAAGAACATGATGAAGAACAAGAACCCCAAACCCAAATAAACCTAGAAAGAAAATGAACAAATATTATCTAGTTTTAAAAAATAATTAATTTATTAAAATAAATAAATTTAGAACAATTTTAAAAAAATAGTTTTTGACTAAACTTTGGTTGTACTTTGACCAAAGTTTAGTGGGAAATTAAAAAATTCTTGCAAAAAGTTACTGTTGGCTGATTAAACTTCAGTTAGAACCAAAATACCAACGATAGAAATATTGACTATTTATTTGACTGAAAAATCAATCAGAAAAATATGATTTCCAACTGAAATTTATATTACTTCAAATAAACTTTCAGTCGAAATTGACAGTTTTTGTTGTAGCGTAAAATATTATTTGCAAGGCCGTCTTATATTTTGAGAACTTTAGTGCATTAAACTACTTTAAAATAACTACAGAATTATTTTGCTTTCTTTAAAATGGTAGACATATCGAACCTCATTCATCTAAAAGTAATAAATCTCCGAATAAAAATTTCGCGACAACAAAGAGGTTGGATTAAAGAGATGGGTAAAAAAACTATTCAGTTGAGTAAGCTTTCGGGGTATGCCCTGCCGGTGAAAGCAATTGGGGAGGATCCATTTTGCCTTCGGTAATTGCTCTCCACAATATACAAAACAAAGCATTTCTTTTTACCATAATGTGTTGGGGGTGGCGCACATATATTTTATAAAGTGAGAATCGTGAAGTGTCCTGAAGTAGGGCTTATGGAATTTACTTTTTCATATGAATAAGAAAAAGATATATTGAAAATAAAATAATAAAAGATCCAAAAAAATTTAGAAGTAGATAATGAATCCTCACATTAAAGGATCCATGCTCATTAGAAGTGGAGATGGCTTTTGGAAATTAACAAGCTTAGATGGAACATTGCTTTTGTATCCATATCCATCAATAAAACTGGAGCTGTGCTTAACCGACTCTTGGCTTCTTGATAGTATTTTATAAGTTAACTAGGGTTAATTAGCATATTATTATATATATTTATATTTATATTTGTACTGAATAATATCTTTTCTTCAACATATGGCACTTTAATGATACCAGTGGTTGGCGGCCTAGTGGAAGTGTCAGATCTTCGCCACTATCCATTCGTGTCCATCATGCAAGGAGTGCTGTCACCGATTTCTTCATTCGTGTAGTGCTCAACCTTGAAATTATAATCGATGATATAATGATTACTTGTCTTCTGTTTTTTTTTTTTTTTCTCTTTGGGCCATTGGTAAATTGTCTTGTTATACGACCTAGTACCTAATTTATAATGCCTCTTGTGGGCATGAACAATAGTTTTATCCAATTGATACTTTCATTTATTAGGCGACGTAGATTGACTATGCGTTTGCTTGATTGGCAAATTCAGCCCATTACTTTCATTTCAACAATTTTAAAATTATAAGAAGATCCACTTACTGTTGAATGCTAACATTTGGTAAAGTATCTCTATAACAGCTTATCATACCTTTTTTTCTTTTTCAAATAATTTTAACTTACAAAAATAAGTTGAAAATTAAATATTACTAAATCTTTATACTATGCTGTATTTTTTATTTTTAAGTTTGGATCTGTCTATATGAAAGTTGAATTGCATTTATCATTGAAGTACTTATTCTAGTTGCCCACCCAATGAGAGTTTATTTTAGCTTGTGTACAGGGAAGAGCTTAATGGAAATGTGAATGGAATACGAATCAAGAAGATTCTGTAGTATTTTGGTAAAAGGGTAAAAGGCATTCGGGGATTTCAATGTACAAAATATAAAATAAAGCTCTAACAAAATCCTTAGAGGGTAAGTAATAGGTAGCTTCTTGAAGAATCCAAAACAGGCCGGCACATATTCATTGCATTTATCATTGAAGTACTTATTCTAGTTGCCCACCCAATGAGAGTTTATTTTAGCTTGTGTACAGGGAAGAGCTTAATGGAAATGTGAATGGAATACGAATCAAGAAGATTCTGTAGTATTTTGGTAAAAGGGTAAAAGACATTCGGGGATTTCAATGTACAAAATATAAAATAAAGCTCTAACAAAATCCTGAGAGGGTAAGTAATAGGTAGCTTCTTGAAGAATCCAAAACAGGCCGGCACATATTCATTGAATTTATCACACAACCTGTCCTCTTATAAATTTGGCCAAGTCCTACAAAGCAAGCACACTGAAGCTTTAAGAGAATGGAGTCCCCTTCACAGAAATGCACTATTTCCTTCAACACCGATTTCTGTTTGCAATTGGCATACACAGTTCTTCAGAAACAAATTGAAAAGGGTTCCAATTTTGTGTCTTCCCCATTGTCTCTTCATATTATATTGAGCCTTGTTGCTGCTGGATCAAAAGGAAAAACCTTGGAGCAGCTTCTTTCGTTTCTGGGATCAGAGAGTAAAGATGATCTGAATTTATTATCTTCACAAGTTGTTTCTAGTATAAGGCATGTTGAGGGGACTGAAAGTGGAGGCCCAATCGTGTCCTTCGTCAATGGGGCTTGGGTGGAAAAAAGTTTCGGTTTGAAGACTAGTTTTGAAGAGATAGTAAAAAATGTTTACAAAAGCCAAATTGAAGTGGTTGACTTCGCAAACAAGGTATTCTTTGGCTACCATTACTGTTCTTTACTTGCATTCAGCTAGTCCACATTTATATACGTAATGCTATTTGAAAATACAGAATAAATAGAAACATGTCAATTAATTCTACCTTTAAGTATACCCCTTCTTTTGTCAGCACTAGCAGATAATTCACAACAATCTTGAGTTATAATGTTGATTATAGATCCTGAGAATCAGTTCAGGTTAAAAGCCTATTTAGTTTCATGTTCTTAGATATATTGCTATGTATCATATCATTAGGACCGTCTTCAGAATTCTTGCTTCTTGTTGGCATGTTCTGGCTAGAAATAGATCTTATGGTTGGAACTTGCAATCCCTTTTGGTTTTTCTTTGTGTACGCAACTTTTTACATGTTTCCTCATCGAAGTTGATATGTATAGAGAATAAATTACAAAGCATTAATTTGATTGATTATATGAATTTTGTTCACCAGGCTGATAAAGTTGCAGAAGAAGTGAACTCATGGGCTGAAAATGCAACTAATGGACTAATAAGGGAGATTCTTCCTTCAGGTTCCTTAGACCAGGAAACAAAGCTAGTTCTTGCCAATGCACTATATTTCAAAGGAGCATGGGATCAAAAGTTTGATCCGACCATGACTAGAACCAAAAATTTCAATCTTCTCAATGGGCAGACTGTAGAAGTTCCCTTCATGACCGCCATGAGACGTGAAAAATATTACTACAGATCCCTTGAAAATTATAAAGTACTCAACATTCCTTATCAAAGTGGTAACAGCCCACTGAAGTTCGCCATGTATTTCTTTCTTCCGCACGAGAAGGACGGCTTACCAAATTTAATTCACACTTTAAACTCAAACCCCAGATTTTTAAATCAAAATTTTGAACTATGGAGAGAGGAAATTCCTGAATTTTGGATCCCAAGATTTAAATTTTCTTTCAACTTCGAAGCCACAAAGGACATGAAAGACTTGGGACTAACGTTGCTTTTCACTCCTGGGGACCTAATAGAAGTCTCAGATTCTTCATCGAGTCACAAGCTTTATGTTTCAAATATTTTACAGAAGGCATTCATTGAAGTCAATGAAGAAGGAACAGAAGCGGCTGCTAGCACAGCTGCTACTTTTAGGTGGTGTTCTGCCAGTTACCCCATACCAAGCTTTGTGGCTGACCATCCGTTCATGTTCATGATAAGGGAAGAGACTTCCATGGCTGTGTTCTTCATTGGAGCAGTGTTAAATCCACTCTTGGTTCCTTGATGTTAGAAAAAGTTAATAACTGATAATGAGCATAATATGCTATATATGTAACGCCCCTTGTTGCAATGAATAACATTATTTCTTGAACATGGCATTGTAATGATACTAGTGGCTGTAAATGGCCGTAAAGTAACCGTGTGTTTGGTCATGTATATGAAAGCTGTGAAAGATCTATAGTTGGTAGCTTTTATTGATTGAACGGGCAAAGACGTAACTTATTACAACAATCGTATCACTTTTACCAAAATTTTCATAATTTTCTAGGGTTATAGAGATTCTCACAAAAATTTGTTTTTTTTTCATTTAATTAACAATAAGAATTTCGTAGCGCATTCAAATATTTTATTGTCTCTTTCATCAATAGAACTTAGATGTAACAAAATATCAATTCAAGCCTTCCTCTAAAGAAGTAGCCAAACAAGTTTACAGAAGTCATGTCAAAGTTGTTCAGTTTTAAGTAAGATACTCTATAGTCTTTACTCTTTCACCATCATTACGGTTCTTTATCTGCATTCAGCAACTTGCAGACGTTATTTGAAAACACAGAACAAAGCTAGCTATTAAAAGAAGACTATTTCTTATCCTAGCTGAAAGTTCAAAAATTACAAAACTACTTGATTATGTTTGAAAACATCTGCTTTGCATTTAATAATCTTTAGGTCAGTCCAACTGGTTAAAAATAATAATAATAATAAACCATATGTGGTATGCGAAAATTTGATGCACCCAAGACTTAAAATAAAAAAAACCAACCTCTTGAATAGGCAAACTGTGCAAGTTTTCTTCAAGAGAACTGAGATACATTCGAAAAATAAATCCTTCGATGATTTTGAATTGCTTCAAATTCCTTGCCAAAGTAGTAACAATCCTCTTGGGTGTATTTGGCATGGGAATTTTTAATTTACCTCATAGAATTAAATATCCAGGCAATTGAAATCCAAATTTTAATTACCTAGGCAATTAATGAAAAAGATGTTTGGTATGGGTAGGAAAATGTAAAATAACAAAATGTATATTGTCCAAAATATTCTTATTTTCTCTATGTTAGATTGCTCCAGCTTTTGGCCTTTGACTCTATAGAAGATAGTATGATGATACTTGTCACGCGCATATGTTTGAATATGTACACACTCATGTTGTGTGGCGTTGCATTTTTTTTTTTTGGGTACAAAGGGGGCAAAAGGCCAAAACAAAACAAAGGGGAGACTAAGAAAAGATAAAGCGAGATATGGCTACTCTGCGGTTATCGTCATTGAAGATGAGACCAAGCTCCATTGGTGTAGTATGGAGTTTTTGGCAACCAAGAGGATGATCCTGAGCCTAATTAGCAAGCCAATCGGCACTACGATTCACTTTTCAATAACAATGTATGAGGGTTATCATCCAAGGCCTATTTAGGATACTACGAATTTCTTTCACTATTTTGTATATATGCATGTACATGTTTATAATGTCTTGTCATGTGTATGCATATGTGTCTGATGCCATATTGTGTTTTTGTGTGTGTGTACATGCACATAGTATGGTATTATATGTACAATCCTATTGTATTTGTAGGTACATAAGTTCATACACCTAATACCATGTATGTTTGGTGCCACTAGATATATATCTATTTGTACATGCCTATGTATGTATAGAGTCATGTTGTATGTATGTGTATGTCTGTATTTGTGTTGTATGTGAATGTGCACTTGCATGGTCACATGCAATGTTCACTCTCATGTGTTTGTATGTATATGCATGATGTCATGTCATGTGTATTTGTATTGTGTAGTATCATATCACGTGTGTGTGTCCTTATATTTTATATTTTTTGAAGTTTGTCATTTTAAAAGTGTAGAAAAACTAAAATAAAGGTGAGGTTGATGTTTTTGTCTATAATGAAAGTAAGTATCAAGAAAGTATGAAGGAAAATAAGATACATGTAATATTTGGACATAAGTTAACCAAGTTTTGTGGATAACTAATTTACTAGGAAAATTAAAATTTTCAAGAAACTTAAATAAAGAAATTTGCAGTAAAAATAGAAATTTTTTTTTTCCAACTATAATTTCCCGAGAAGCTTTGAAGAATTTTCATACCAAACACACCCCAAGGTTATTTGTGTATTTCTTTCTCACCAAAGTGGTAACAGCTTATCCAAACAAATGTACTTATGTTGAAAGGAAAAGCAGCTTGACAGTGTTTTTGAAAAGGAAAAGTTTAGAGTGGTTGCTTAATTTTGATGAGTTTTTCCTCCAACCTTCAGAGATATTTGCCAGTCCCTTCAACTCTGATTTCTGTTTGCAATTGGCATAGAGTTCTTCTGAAACAAGTTGGAAAGGGTTCCAATTTTTTGTCTTCCCCATTGTCTTCTCATATTATATTGAGCCTTGTTGCTGCAGGGTCAACAAGAAAAATCTTAGTAGCTTCTTTCATTTCTGGGATCAGAGAGTATCCATGATCTGATTCATCATCTTCAGAAATTGTTTCTACTATAAGGCATGTTGATGGTATTGAAAGTGGAGGTCCAATCTTGTCCTTCTTCAATGGAGCTTGGGTGCAAAAAAGTTTTGGCTTGAAGAATTCTTTTGAAGAGATAGTCAAACATGTTTACAAAAGCAAAGTTGTGGTTGACTTCGTAAGCAAGGTTCTCCGTAATTACTCTCAATGTTCTTTACCTGCACTCAGCTAACACATCAATTTAGCACGTAATTCAGAAGAATATTAAGTTATGATGTAGATTATGGACCCTCAAAATTATTTTAGGGGAATGGCTTTTCTAATACCATTTTCTTAAATACATTATTATGAATCATATTCTTAGTAACAACTTGTTCATATCTATGAACATGTTCCTGTTTAGGGTTGTACTGCCTTTCTATTTTGGACAAAGAGGATAGCCGGATTCTTCGATGAGTCCCAAGCCCTTATGTTTCAAAAATTCTACACAAGGCCTTCGTTGAAATAACCTAATAAATAGGAGGCTTGAAAGAATAAAAAAATTAATTAAACTAGTGATTAAGTTGTAATGTCAAAATATAAAATAAAATAAATATATATATAATTTAAATATTAAGAATCAAGAATAAAAATAATAATAACAATAATAATAATAATAATAATAATGACGATAGTGATAAAAAAATTTATCCAAATAAATGAAGTAGAATATATGATATAATTTATTAAATGAAATTAATACTTACCTTGACTTTTATTTCTAATGGTTGACGCAAGTTCAACTCCAGATAATATCATTTTTATTATTTCTCTTTTTTTTCCTGCTCAGCTAGATCCAAATTCTTTGTACATCTCAAAAATGTGCATAGTATACATATCCTGAAAATGTAATATGAAATATCCAAAATTTATTTGGATAGTCTAAATTTTATATTTATGTTTTGTATCTTTTTATTGAAATAATTATCTTATAAAACTTATAATTAAAAAATTATGTTTATTTTATATTATTTAAAATACTAAAGTGTTAAAATCTATCAAAAGAATTAATTTTAAATCATCTAAATTTAATTTAAACAATACAAATTAGATGTATATCAAGAAATATACAAAAAAAAAAGTGCAAGAAATTTGTTTGGGCCGACCCCAGTGCAACATCAGTACCCAGGCTGTAATTTTTAAAGTCTTTAATGGTAAATTTTTAAAAAAAAAATTTAATAAATGTCTTAAAATTTAACAATCATAACAACTTTTAATAATAATTTTAATTTTTAAAATTTTTTATTATAAATTTTATATAATATGAATTTTTAAATACAATTTTTTTCTTTAAATATCCCCATCAACTTCTGTATTTGCCCAAATGCTATCAAGACCCTTTTGACATTTCTCCGAAGAAAAGTCCAAGAAGATGATCTGCGTGTCCTCATCCTTCTTACCTCTCTTGTACTTCCATTCGTCCTTCCACTGCGTTGGCTTATCTGCTCTGTCCCCATGTCTTCTCTCCATCCCATCTTCGTACTTCTTCCTCGAAGCTGGGTTAGGGCTAGTCCCTGGCGTTGTGCTTCTCTACGTTTGAAGGGTTACTGCTCTACATCGACCTTAGCCTTACCTTCTCTCTTCTCATGAGCTTTTCGATTCTGTGCTTACCCCGTTCGTGAGTTCCTCAATCCTCTGTCCACCTTGTTCTTTGTTCAGCACTTGATAAGTGTTGCCTTGTCCCTTAAAATGGGTTTGGCTTCTATTTTAAGATGTGCTTTGGGTTAATTTTCTGCTATTTTGTTTTTCAAGTCATCTCCAGCTTTCCATTCGGCAATTTCTTCCTCACTTCCTCCTTGTTTCGTCTTCTGTGACTCAAGATTATCCCCATTCTCTGTCATACGTTCATTTTCATGATCTTTGCTGCTTAATCGTTTTTTATTTTCAGAAGCCCTGAAGTTCCAGTTTTTGTTCCAAGGATCTATCCGTGTTGTTGCTGTCATTTCTGTCGCTATCCCACTCTAATATTTTCAGGTATAGGACTGCAGCGATTCGCTCTGTTTTTCTAATGCTTGAGACTCAAATTGTCATTTTCCTTCATGAAGTCCAGCATGCTTTTTCCTTGAATTCAGTGCTCCTTCCCCTTTGTTTTCTACATTCTTTTACTCGTCTAAATTCTTCACTTTGACTATTAAATTTCTAGCAGCTAATGGCTTATTTCTCCATACTTGAAATTCTAGTTTCAGCCTTGAGGTTAGCCGTACCATTGAAGTTAGCCGTGAGTAGCAATGGGATTCTTTGGAAGGTTAAACGTTTGGGTGTGTAGGAAATGCTGTCGCTTCCAAAATGAGAGGGGAAAGTTATTAACCCTATTTAATTGGTTGTACGCTCCTTGGTAACCCAAAAAGGGTTTTGCCCTTTATGTTCTTTTATTAGCTACGCCATGTGATGAGTTGTGCTGGACTCTAAAACTCCGCAAATATAGTGAATTCTTTTAATTGATGTTTGGGAAATATTATGGGCCAATTCATAATTCAATTACGCAAAGTAAAATAATTTCCATTGTAATGTAAAGTTTTGAATAATTGTCTATAATCTAAGACAAGAGTAGAGTAGGAATTTAGATTGTAGAAGTTAATTTGATAGAACTCGATTGTCGAAGTAAGAACCTCTTAGGTAAAAAAACTAATTAATTGAAGTAGTAAATTAGTCAAAATTTAATAAGAGCAAATTAGTAGTTAAGTCAGGAGCTTTCATAGGGAGAAGGATGACAGATTTTAAAAAAATTAAAGTAGTTAATTAATTAGTAAATTTGTGAGAATTAATTTAGTATTATAGGAAAAGAATTTAAGCTAAATTACGATGACTAAATAGAAGAAATCTAAATATGGGTTTTAAGATCTAAATAAATTTGTAGAATAAAGATGATGAAATTTAAATGTGGTTTTTAGGAGCTAAATAAATTTATCGATTGATGTGTTTTGAATTATCTTGCTAGAAAAGTGGGGGTGGTTTAATGATAGAAGATTGGCAACTGTTTAGCAAGCATCACGAGTTGATGATAAAATATAATATATTTTTTGAATATTTTTCTTATTTATTTTCTCTATTTGTTGCTTGTATCCTACATATTTATTAGGATAGGTATCTGAGCAATGCTTCTTGTATCTATATTATTAATAATAATAAATCTTTTATACTATAATATGTGATATGTGTCATATTATCAAAGGGATATGATCGATAGGATAATTAAAAGTGTTGTTTTAGGAGTTTAAAGGATGATAAGTTGTCTCAATATGTCTTTATAGAATTGCTTTAAGTATTTTTGGCCTATTGAATGTCATATTATTAATTATGAAATATTATAGTGGATCAATTTATTTAAAAGATTTTGGTATATGAATTCTACTTATTATATGATATCATATAAAAAGTAAGATTATATAGAATGTTAATTGTCAACAATAGTCGTACTTTCTCTAGATGCACTTTAATATTACTATGTAGCTTCTTTGATTGAGTATTAGAAGAGTACTAAGCTAGATACTTAAATTGTTCAAGAATTATAAAGATAGTGATAAATAAAAATAGTGATAAGTAAGGACAATAATGATAGTCTCACTTATAATTCTCACCTATAATTTCTCTTTACAGTGCTTTATTATTGAATGTAGTTACTTGTTTTGTTGGACTATATGCCCATATTAGTATATAAAAAATTAAAGTTATGCATAAACTTTCTAGTAGAAAGATATATAAAATTATTTGAACAAAATCAATATTATTATAGAAAATAATTTTATATATCTTTCTACTAGAAAAGAATATTATATCAAATGATAATGAATGATGTTTCATTTATTGTATAATATTTTGTTCAAATATAAGAATTAACCTTTTATAATTTATCTTTGCATTGTGTTTATTAAATTAGTAATGTGGGTAAATTACTCATGTAAGCATATATTTTCATACTAATTAATTGTGTTGTATTATAATTATTATGGTAGCCTAACGAGAAATTTTTTTTTCTATATCTTGATTTATTTCTAACTATATGATAATTTTCTTATGCAAGCTTTACAAATCAATCAACTAAAATATAATATGTTTAAATTTATTGTTAAATATGTTTTTATGTCCTTTTTATTTATTCTTATTATAGTAATACTAATAAATTTCATGGCAATGTGTATATAAAATTCTTTATTTTAAACATTGATATTATATTTTATTTAAATATGTCACTTTTAAATTTTTATTTAATCTTTTAATATATAATATTTCACTGAAACTATTTTTAATAGAAAATTTTTGTATTTGTTCATCTCTTCATTTGTTCTACTTTATTTTTTATTTACTAAGTACCACAACTTATTTTTTTTATTTATTGTTGTAGATAGTTGAATAATATATGGATCATTCTCCTTGGTTGAAGGCGATAACGAAATTGGTAGTGAGTCGACAATTAATGTTCAATGAAAAATGTTAATTGTTCTTTATATAAATATATGATTATACTATAAAGTTAGCTTCATAGGCAGCATTCATATCTTATTAATTATGCTTTGTTATTAATTAAAAATTAAAAACAGAGATTTGACTATTGATTGTTATAGGAAATATTAAATGTCTTATTTATAGAAGATACTCTATTGGGTTTTCTATAAATAGATTAAGACTAAGTTTATTATATAATATTGTTTATGTAAATGAAACCTTAGATATAAATAAGAATTTGTATGTTTGATTAAGTTTATAAATGTGAAATTATCTCATATTCATTGTCAATCACGTTTTAAAGCATGACATTTGCGTCAATGAAAAAGGACTACAGCTTTTTATTGGGTTAGGTTAAACTAAAAATAAAAAAATTAAAGTCAAGTGGAGCCATCTAACTAAGTATCAGGCTGACCCTAAGGCTAATATAGTCTAACTCAATCTAGTCTTTTAATTTAAAATAAAATAAAAAGTTTATATGTAAATTTTAATTTTTTAAAGATAAATTATATTTTTATAAAAATTTATATAAAAAAATTTGTAGGAGTTCATGGGTAATTTTAGTAAAAAATTCAAAAAAAAAAAGCTAGCCTAAAGTACCAATTTAACCTAGTCCAATATTATATCAAGCTAAAAACATCAAATTAGGTTAAAATTCAGTCCAACTTGACCCTAGTGCCAAGTGCCACACAGCTATGAGGCTGTCATCTTCATGGTAAGGGAAGAGACTTCCATGGCTGTGTTTTTCATTGGAGAAATGCTTAACCCACTCTTGAATTCTTGATGTTATAATAAATTAATTAGTGTCAATTAGCACCATATACTATGTACGCTATGCCTCTTGTTGCAAGAAGATCATCTATCTATTTTAGATTGAAAGATATAAATCCATTGATAATCATTCTTGAATCTTAAAAAGTTTAGAAGTCTGTTTAACAAAGTTGAAACAGAACAAGAACAAAAATAAGATAGAAAAGGGGAGATTTGATTTAATTCAAAACAAATATATATATATATATTTCATTTCCATCTTCTCCATTATTCTCTATTTCACCGTACCCTACTACGACGACCTCTTGATGTATTACTTTTAATCTTATATTACTCTTTTGTTTTCCTTTTTGTGAGAAAGAAACTTAAAGCACATCACATGATTGTACAATAAACTAATCAAAATTAATATGTGAATGGATCTTATCAATTATTTCTAACACTCATTTTTTTAACTGAATTTGTAATAGTCACGTTAGTGAATGTTTATAAAATCATTAAATGAACATATTATATGTATTTAATATTTTTAATCTCTTTCCATCACTTTCTTTTATTCTATTTTAATTTTTTGACCAAATTCACGCATTATGTATCCTTTATTATTTAGAATTATTTAAATATATATATATATGTAAATTATTATATAATATATAAATTAAATATGTTTTTGTTATTTTTATTATAATAATTATTAGAATATTATACATTCTTAATAGACAATAATAACACAAATAAACAAAAAATAAGTCCTTTTTGAATTTACATGCCCTAAGTGACCCGACTTAAAGATGAATCATTAAAAAAAAAAAAAGAATCACATTCTGCCCAATATTAAATATTCTTAAATAGAAGTTTTTTTAAAAGAATAATCCTTATTCTAATATGAAATTCATATTCAGATATAATATATATCATGAATGGAGGGAAGGAATCGAACCTCAGGTCAAATCTTTCTTACTTTACCCCTTTGTTAGAGATTGCCAAATAAAACAACATGATACAAAATCTACCTCCTCTGTTGTAAAGTAATTTTGGGTTGGTCCAAACCCTCCTATCCCCTTGTTGTATCTTGTAAGAGAAAAAAAGAAAAAAAATCATATTAAAAACTTAAATATTATAAAATTTATAATAAAACATTTAAAAATTAAAATTATTCTTAAAAATTATAATTATTATTAAATTTTAAGAGATTTATTATTAAATTTAAAAAATTTACTATTAGGTTTAGAAAAGTAATAAGCTTTTCAAAATCTAATAATAAATTTCTTAAACTTAATAATAAATTCTTTAAAATCTAATAATAATTATAATATTTAAAAATGATTTTAATTTTTAAAATTTTTTATTATAAATTTTAAAAGATCAGAATCTTAAGATGTAATTTTTTCAAAAACATAGGAGATGAAATTCACATGCCATTATATCCTATCTTCTTTCTTTCTCTCTCTCTCAACATATCATAAGAAGATCCGTCGGCTCCCATGCTTCCTTGACCATTCCCCTCTCTTGTTTTTGATGTCATAATATTCCTACTACCCCTTTTGTTGGCCCCAACAATCAACATTGTTTCTGCCCCATAAATATCTTTCCCCTGGATTGGACAGGTTAGGTTTGGACAGAACATAAAAGACAGAACATAAAAGAAAATAAAGCAGGCATGGGCAAGAAAGTGATTGCCTTAGTAGACTAGTGCAAGCCCTTCACATATATATAATTTGGTACAAAATGCTTTGTCTTTTTTCTTTAAGTAATATTTTAGTTTATTTATCTACGTAGTACTTATATTCATCATTCAAACCCAAAATTAATCTCGAGATTAATGGTGCCTTTTACAAGGGGAGCAATAACTTTTTGGAAAAGAAATGAAAACTTTCAACTTTAATTTTAAATTATTTTCAAATGTTTTACTCAATTTTTTTTTAAATCTCCTACTATTATCCTCAAGATTTAAATTCTTGTACTAGTCTTCCTTTATTGTGTTGAACATACTTCTATTTGTCTATAATGAAAATTAGGCTTTTTATTTGAAAATTTAAGAATTTATGGTTAGACATTTATTTTTACAGAACTCCCTTTTTTAATATTTTATATTATATCACAAATGAAATAGTTTAAAATAAAATTTCGATCTATAAAAATTGATAAAAGAATATAAATTTTAAAATATAATAGTTCATGGTTGTTTTTCAAGCCTAATATTGATCCAAAACTTACCATAACATATAAAATTGGCTTAAATTTTTTAATTAAAACATAATAAATATATAATTTTTTAATAATAACAAGAAAAATATATAATTTGATTGAAAATTATATATTTATTTAAAAAATTATATATTTATCCTATTATTATTAAAAAATTATATTTATCACATTTTAATTACAAAAATTTGATTTGATGAGAAATACATAACAAACTTAATATAATTTTTAAAAAATCAACTAAATTCATTTGTAGTTGTCCACGTGGTTTTCAGGGGTTCCAATGGGCCCCACGTGGCGGAATTTTGTGCATGAAGTATCACAGTCTGTTGCTATTATTTTGTCGATTCATTAAATAATTGAACAGTAAAAATTCGTTAAACCCCATTGGCCGTACTGCCTCCCAATTGTTGAAAGGAACTTAGAAAAACCTCCGATAGCGGGAGTGCCAACTGACCCACAGGTTCTTTCTACGCTTTTGATGTAAAAACGAATCTATCCAATCCTGGCCGTTCATCTTCTACCTGTCTGCGAATCTCAGCCGTCCGTCTGCGGCGGGGGCTTTGCCTAAACCGCCGTCGTTCCGATGCCCATCACCTCGTCGCCGGTGAGTCTGTTTTTCGGTTTCCGTTTTGGAATTGAGATTTTGTCGCTGTTTATTTTGATTGTAATTCTCTTCGTATAGGTTTTGTGATTCTGGCTTCTTCTTCTTCTTTGTTTATTTTTTTCCCCTTCTTCTTTTCTTCCGGTTTGAAAAATATTACGATGAATCAAATTTCGATGTTTAATTTTTCTTTTCCTTTCTGGTTTTGGATTCAACTATTTTTTTTTTTTTTCGAGATATCGAATGGTTTCCTTTTTTTTTAATACATTGACAAGGTAAAATTCTTCAGTTCTCAGAATAGATGTTAAGGATGGGCAGGAATGCGTCGGGAATCCTCTAGTCGTAAGATTTCTTGCATGTTAGCTCTTACTGGAACCTGAAGCAGGGGAGAATCCTATCCGTTTTTGTATTTTTACTTTATTTGTTTGCACAAGAGAATGTTATCAGGTTGGATTTATAAATTTGCAGGTAAAAAATTATGTAAGATTTCGTTTATCTCTGAATTTTTTTAATTCATTTTTCTAAGCCTTTTCGCCGATTTATCACTTTGATATGTCTCTTGGTGTTTTTGTGGACCTTATAGAATTACATTATTGATCTGTGAATTTCTTCTTAAGTTGTTTTAAAGCTTTCTGGTGCCCAATCATGATGTTATACTCGCCCTTAAAGTTGACAACTTGACAAATGTTTCTTTTTTTTTTTTTTTTCCTCGTGGATTGATTATTCTGAAAGTCATTCGATTGATTAAAGAGCAAATAAATGCTTATTTGAAATGAGACATCATTTTTTTTCATTTTCTAGATATTTTGCTGCGGCCTTTCAGATGGACATATGAGACGTGCATCGCATCTGCGCCTTTCCATTTGTTTCTGAATCTTCCAATTTGCATTATACAGTCAGATCATCTGCATAAAATTACGCCTTGGAGTTCAATTATCAGACATGATATGGATGAAAAGACTAGCCTGTTTGATTTATGAAGTTTATTTGTAGGTAAGTAGTTAGGGCTGTTATAAGGCTTGGCTTAATTCTGGTTTTGAATAATAATTCCTAAAGTTCTATGTTTTGCCACAGAAATGAAGCCAGAATAATCTAGTGCCTTTTTTTTTAGGGATACTATTTTATGAAACAATTGAAATTACGTTGATGAAGGAAATTGAACGGAAATCGTTGTGATGTTAAAAAAAAAAAAGTGCATTATACTTCCCTGTAATTTGAACGTAATTCCATTATCCATTTGGTGTTCACCATTGACATTAAAACGTCTATAGTTTCTCTCTGTTCCCCCCGCCTCTGAACCCTGTATAGTTGACAAGACGAAGTTAAGAAAGAAAAAGTACATACATAACAATAAACACCTTTACAGATTAGTTATAATGTCCTTCATATCATTGCTGAAAGTTTTTTATCACATGGCTAGGCCACTAAAGATAATTGCATCTTTTTCTCTCTATCAAACACGCTTTATGCTATTGCTGAAACTCAGTAGTGAACACTAACTATTTTGCTTAGGAGTAGCTAAAGTAAGATATTATTATATTTGCAGTTTTGCCCTAATCGTGTGGATATGCATGAACTTAGCCTTCCTCTGTGAAACTATGATAATTGATACCTGTTATTATTTAATGGCTGGCTGTCCTTATAAAGTCTAGTTTTCCTCTCTCTTGCCCCTCCTCCACTAAACATCAAGATTCATACTGAAGTGCAGAAAGTTATGTGTAACCGTTAATCTCTACAGTGATATATCTTTTTATTTGTTTATTTTTAATTAGCTTCTGTTGTCAGGTCATATTTCCAATGTAGCGGTTTGACTGTGTGTAATTTTCAAATAAAGCTGCTACTATGTGAGAACTGTTGGAGGATTTCAGATCTTACCAGCTTGACTATGATTTTTCAAGGCACAAACTCTTCACTGCAGCATCGAGTGCCAGCATCTGAATTCAGTGTTTGCCTGAGAGAGGAACTCTCTGCCACTGTCACCTCTGCTGCTGGCATTGAAGTGTGCATCTTCTCCTTTTCCTTCCAAGTATCCTGATTTGGATACCTGTGTACATGCTGAGATGGCTGTTGCAACCTTCAAAGGACCTCCTAATGGTGAGTATTGTGGGAATAAGAGAATGGAAAGAAGGCCTTTTGGGAAGAGGCGTGTATTTGTGCAGACTGAAAGTGGCTGTGTTTTGGGAATAGAGTTAGATAGAAGTGACAATGCCCATACTGTGAAGACTAAGCTACGCCTTGCATTAAATGTCCCGACTGAAGAAAGCTCACTTATATGTGGGGACATGGTCTTGAAAAATGATCTAAGTGAGGTTAGAAATGATTCTCCACTTCTTCTCACCAGGAACTTTTTGCATAGGAGCTCATCTACCCCATGTTTGTCACCTACTGGTAGAGATCTTCAGCTGAGAGATCAGAGCGGACCGATTGAAATATTAGGTTGCTCGGATCAATTTGGTAGAACAAAGCAACTGGTTAAGGATATTATGAAGGCATTAAAATTTGGCATTGAACCAATCCCCATTCAGAGTGGACTAGGAGGTGCATATTATTTTAGGAACTGCCATGGTGAAAATATTGCTATTGTGAAGCCAACAGATGAGGAACCTTATGCACCAAACAACCCAAAAGGCTTTGTTGGCAAAGTCCTTGGACAACCAGGATTGAAACGATCTGTGCGTGTTGGGGAGACAGGTTTTAGAGAAGTTTCAGCCTACCTTCTTGACCATGACCATTTTGCCAATGTGCCATCTACTGCCCTTGTGAAAATTACACATTCAATATTTAACATTAATGATGGGGTAAATGGTAATATGCATCAAAAGAGACTGCAAATCAGCAAGATAGCATCACTACAGCAGTACATTCCTCATGATTTTGATGCGAGTGATCATGGAACTTCTAGTTTCCCTGTTTCTGCCGTGCATAGGATAGGGATCTTAGACCTACGAATGTTTAACACAGACAGACATGCAGGAAATCTTCTGGTCAGGAAGCTTGATGAGGTTGGAAGGTTTGGTCAGGTGGAGCTTGTTCCCATTGATCATGGTCTTTGCCTACCTGAAAGCTTGGAAGATCCATATTTTGAGTGGATCCATTGGCCACAGGCATCAATTCCTTTCTCAGAAGAGGAGCTTAATTATATATATAATCTAGACCCATTTCGTGATTCAGAATTGCTCAGGATGGAATTGCCCGTTATTCGAGAAGCATGCTTGCGGGTTTTGGTTCTTTCCACATTCTTCCTTAAGGAGGCAGCAGCCTTCGGTCTTTGTCTAGCTGAAATTGGCGACATGATGAGCAGGGAATTTCAGGGTCATGATGAAGAGCCCAGTGAACTTGAGCTTATATGTATTGAAGCAAGGAAACTGTTAGATCAGGAAGAATTCTCTTCTTCTGAAGCAGAGCGAGGAGAAAAAGATGTGATTCAGTTTCAGATAGACTGTGAGGATCATGATTTGGACTATACTGCAAATATAGAGGAGCAACTGGCAGTAAGGCCAACTATACAACATGGAACAAAGGTTGGAAATGGCAGAAACCCTTTTTCTAAACTGGAGGAAATTGTGATGGGGGACGGAACAGAGATTGAAGGGGAGGAGTTGCCCCCGAGTTCAGATGAATACAATGGTCTTGTAGAAAATTGGGCGCCTAATATTTCAAAGTTGTCAGTGTCTATGAGAAACATAGACATTGGTGAAAAAAGTTGGCAACACCTGGGTGTAAAGCAAAAGAGTGGCTGTTTGACCAGTACATCATCTGGAAACAGGTGTGTGAATGAGTTGCCTGCAAGTAGTAGTTTTGTGAAGCTAGCTGATATGGATGAAGAGAAGTGGAACCAGTTTCTTGAGAATTTTCAGAGGTTGTTGAATCCAGCTTTTGTTAATCGCAAGCAACGGCTTGTGGCTCAGAGGCAGAGGCTTGGAACTTCATGCCAATTTTAGGGGCATTATCAATTTAAAGTATGGAGAGAACCATAAAATTTCTAAAGACTTTTTTATGTGTCAGGTGATAGCCTGAACTATACATATAGATGCAGAGGCTTTATTTCCGTCTCTCTGAAGCGGAGTATTTAGTTGCAATATAATATGAATAGGTTAGTGGAGAAAGCTCTTGCATCAGCATATATGGGTGAAGATCTACCAATAGATGTGGAGACTCTGTTCTCAAATATTTTTCCACTTTATGTTCACTAGTTAGTATGATGAATAAATCAGATCAGATGGTTGCACGAAAATAAATTTGCCTTGGTGCAAATCAATGTTTCTCTTGGGGAGCTATAAACAATATGCGTCTTACTGTAATTTTTCTTCCGTTGCCTGAAATTATTATTATTATTATTATTATTATTATTATTATTATTTTGTGAGTTTTCATTTCATACTCAAGTATGCCTGCACTCAGTTTTCCAAGTAAAATGTAAGTGGTGCATTCGTCACCCCAAATCACCTACACCTGCGTTAGGTTGAAAATTTGTCTCCGACTCCCCTCTCTTCAACATCCTTCAGAAGGATGCTGAAATAGTTACTTGATCTTTAGCTAAAATTATCTGCAGCTGCTGTTATTTGGGTATAATCAGATTCTGAACAAGCAATGAGTAGGTTGATCTTTGTGGGCCATGCTTTTTGTAATCTGTATGCTTCAAAGCAAGTGACAGGTTTTTTCGTTCCGGTTCTCACCCCTTTATTTTCTTTTTTGACTTTGTCGCTTATTAGTTGGTTATTGGTAACTTCCCCTTTTAATTTTCTTTAACTTCATCTACCTTAACCTCTATCCTGTGCATGAAGAATTAAGAGGTATTTAGAGTAAACACCAATATGTACAGTCTGTTTTGTGTACAAAAAGTCGTTCCTGGATTGTTTTGAACGAACGTCGCTGATCAGGAAGTTTTAGAGGACAATTTGACCTTGATCCAGCTCTTTTTTCCAATGAAATCTTTGATTTGCTTTTGTTGGCGTGAACTTATTCTCTGTAACTTTAATGAATAATGAATTTGTACATGGCCGAAAGAAAGAAATATCAATGATTCTGCTCATGTGGGGCATTTGCTCTAAAGACCTCCTTTGAGAGATGAAACGCTTACAAATCTAGAATGGACAAGTTCGCCGAGTTTGACTCCGATGTTTCTCTTGGATAGCATTTGCTCTAAAGACCTCCTTTGAGAGATGAAACGCTTACAAATCTAGAATGGACAAGTTCGCGGAGGTTGACTCCGATGTTTCTCTTTGATAGATACTGAAACTAAGTTTATTGGCCTTGAACCTGTTGAAAAGCAAATAAAGTATTAGTGTGGAAGATCAAGGGCGAACTAGCTTGAACGAAAAAAGCCCCCAACAACCCCTCCTTTCCTTTTTTTTTTTTTATTGGTTTTTTCAAAAAAGCTAGATGTTGTATGATGAGGTATCCTTTTGTATGTTAAAGATCAACAATGTTTTATTATTATATTTTACTATTACGTATAAGATTCAATCTTTCATCTCCTAAGAAGATAGTATAGCACATTTCGTACTCATACTATTTCTTGTTTCTGATTCCGTCCCTTTGGAAGATGCAAAGTGGCAATATTTTCGTATTGCAGTGAATCTCGGAGTGTAAATGTAGTCAAATGAAAGTTATCATTTGCTGATTTGGTTCAAGTTTACTTGCAGAATATAAAGAAGAGAGTTAAACCATTGTGTTAAGCACTATATCTTTATGGCTTTCTAGCAAATAACTTTTCATGCTTGTTGATGGCTTAATATTACGCTTAGATACGATATGCCTATAGGAACGAATGAGCTGCAATGATTTTTTGGGGAAGCGAAAGGGTAACAGAAACTTAAGAAGGAGACACATGTCAGCATCCTCAGTTCATTCGCTCCCCAGATACTATCCACTAAGCCGAACCAAAATATATCTCTCACAAATGTCATCAACTATTCCCATCCTCCATTTTGAATATAATTGAGTGATGCTATTACTATTTGCAAGACATGAATGATTGGCACATATACTCCATGAGTTATCAACTCAGACGGAGCCCAGTTTACTAGTTCTAACCAATGCAAGTAACAATTTTCTTTTATCATGGTTTCTATCTTGCAGTTGAAGAGGTCGAGGGGAAATTGTTATTTTCCTACGTCTGAATTAAGCATAGAAAGTGCAAACAATTATAATCATGTCTGAATCAGATCTTCCTTTTTTCGAAAACAAATTAATTTCATCTAGCTCCTTACCCGGATTGAAGGGTACACTCACTGTCGTAGAGCTTACTCTAGAATAAGGCCTTCTCAAAAGAATTTCGAGCTACTACAGTAGTTTCCTTTCTTCCTTTCACTAATTTCCAGTGTTTAAATAGGATTTCTCCGCTAGTCCTCATTTCTCTTGTTTTTCCTCCAAAAAAGTACATCTTTATCAGGATGGAAGGCAGATGATGGTTCGCTACAAAATTTCAGAACTGAAATAATCGTTCTCAATTATCCTGTTCAAAGTAACCCGCATGAACCAGTCTCAGTTCTTTCTTGCCCCAGAATGATCAAGGATCAAAGAGTGAATACGCCCTCCATGAAACTGCCAGCAAAGATCTACATTTGCAGAAAATTGAGACAGTAGCCTCAAAATTTCAAAGTAGTTGATTCATCAATCTCCTGTACATTTCATTTGTTCTCAGACGACTACAAAAAGAGTTCTCCCCGAGTAAAAGCAATTGTATTCATCCAGTTTCTCTGTGGTTCATGGTGGCTAACCTACTTAATTCAACCTGTTGATCCTCTATTTGACTCAAAGCTCTGGAAAAGTTACTGACTGCAAATGACATGGGGTCTTCTTTCACAAGGCGCCTTTCCTTTATCCTCAATATACCCTGTGAAACCTCACCTATAAAGGGGCGTTTCCTAGGTGATTTGTGCAAACATTTGTGTGCAATTTTAGCAAGTTGCCTTACTTCTTCAAGGTTGCATTTTCCTACAAGTTGCTTGTCAAGTATCTCATCTACGCCATCATGATCCATTGTAGCCTTACAGAAAAAGATGAGTCAATTAGAAGGAAATCAAAAGGAGGTCTAGGAGGATGGATTGCAATGCAAGTATCAAGAAAAGCTCTTTTCAGAAAAATAAAAGAAATTCTTACAAGGTTAATATATTCCATCAAATTTTGATGTGGGTGGATGGCTGTAATGAGCTCAAAAATGATGATACCAAAACTATAGATGTCGCTCTTCATTGTGAACTTATTTGTGGAGATATATGCTGGGTCCATGTAGCCGTATGTACCTTTAAGGCCAGAATTCCGGCCATCAAAGACCTCTTCCTTTGAGAGCCCAAAATCAGCAACCTGCATGATCCCAATTTGGAAGATAGCTAA
This sequence comes from Erythrophleum fordii, assembly GCA_032878935.1. Classification (NCBI taxonomy): domain Eukaryota; kingdom Viridiplantae; phylum Streptophyta; class Magnoliopsida; order Fabales; family Fabaceae; genus Erythrophleum; species Erythrophleum fordii. The sequence goes on from JAVQMF010000045.1 coordinate 19,949,755, forward strand.
TATCTCTCTCACAAAAGGATAAAGTAAGAAGAAGAAGAAGAAGAACTCATACTACAAATGTCAAATAGATGACAACTTTTCAGGTCAGACAGGAATATATATATATATATATATATTGCAAAATTGTTAGTATTCACAGTCACAATAATATTTTATTTTTCTGATTGTTATCTTGAAGTTATCTCAAAAATATAACTATGGCATGTTAGAAAGTCATATAACATAAACCTATAGTAAAGGAATATAAACAAGCAAACCGCTCGGGGTGTACAAGATGGGCATAGACTCTGACACAAAAACTTATAGGAGTTCACAGTTAGAAGGTAAGAATAACTTTTGCAAAGTTTTCATTATTATGAAGCAGGAATCTGCCACCTAGCAATAAAACTGATCTGTCCCGGCAGCTCATCATTTTTAACACAGCGTTTTGTCCTTTCTTATCTCCCATGTCAATTTGAAGAGGAGATATAAGGGGCTGAGGAGGGAGGGAGAGCAGTGGCAGACCTAGAAATGTTAGTGAGCGGGGGCAATTAATACTATTAAGTAAATATTTAAATCAAATATATATATTTATCATCTATACAAATAACAACAATTTCTTCATATTAATAATATGATGACCTTTACATTAATTAAAACAATTTTAAAGTAAGAGATCACAAGTAGTCAAACCTCTTTATAATTTAAACTGCAACTCAGCTCTAAAAACCCGTGGGGAATGGTATAGAAGGTTTTAAAAAAGTGAAATGTGGGACAATAAATGACAAGAATATGTATTTCTCTCATTTTAGGTCTATTAAACTTGAAAGTCTAGTCCCTTTTTTTTTTCTTTTTTAAACTTTTGTTGTGGGTAGAGATGTACTTTTCATGTACTCAACTCACCTATTCACATAGGATGGGTAAGATACCAGCCGATCGAATTGCATTTGAGGGAACAGGAGCAATAAAAGCAAGTTATACATAAACTCACTGAAGATAAGATACCAGGTACTAACCCCCCCCCCCCCCCCAACATCCCATAATATAGATCTTCCCCTAGGGGGAAAAGGAATGTAGGCTAGGTGCTAGGAATATGAAGATAATCAGCAATGGATTTGGTCACTTGTATGGTAATATTTTTTTTTTTAAATTTAGCAACTATTAAAAATATTTGTTATTGATAAAATCTTTTAAACAAATGCTTTTGAAACTCTTATTTTATCATAGATTTCCTGGATCACAATACCATGAAAGGATTTATTATCATATGCAAATTTTAGAAACTACATTAGCAATCTGATGTACCAAAACACACCTGTAGGAAGAAAGCTTACCTTAGCTCTCATCGAGTGATCTAACAATATATTGGCAGACTTCAAATCGCGATGTATGATGGGTGGGACTGCCTGTGCCATGCATGTTGATATTAACCAAATGTATTGTCACAGAGTAAAAGAAATACATTAACAAACATACTCCTTCATGAAGGTATTGGATTCCGTGTGAAATATCAATAACAATTTGAAGCCTTTCATTCCAACTCAAAGCCTTTTCCTCACCTAGATGCATGTACAGTACAAACTATTCTCATTAGAGACAACTTTATCTTTTTAAAAAAGAAAAAAAAAAAAGATTAAAAAAGGAAAGCATATACTCTTGTATGTCTCAGCGGGGGACAAAACAAAAAATAAGGGGGGAAAATATATATATATATATATATATATATACCCCTTCAACTTTAGGTCATTTCCATTCACCCCCATCAACTTTAAAAACCATAAATTGCCTTCCTAAACTTTCATCCTTTAGCATTTGGGAATTTTGGGATTTAAGTTGGGGCATATCATCCCAACGCCAGGCTCTTTTAACATTATAACCACCCATATTCACTTTTAAACCAATGGGGCATGCCATGTAACAAGGGAAAGGGTGTGAAGTGGCATCTTCGTTAATGGGACAGAAGGTTTTAAATGCCGAAGGTTGAAAGTTTAGGAGACTAATGTTCAATTCTTAAAGTTGAAGGGGTGTATTTGCATTTTTTCTATAGAATAATGATAAAACTACAAATCATAAAGTAAACTAATAATTTAATCTCTGAAATATTACTCTCTTTTCAATTTGTTCCTCCAAATATAAAACCTCTCAATTTTGTTTTTGAAAGATTACTTTTTTCTCAATTTGAACCTCCAAAGATACAGTCTTTCAATTTAGTCCTCTAAAACATTTTTCCCCAGGTCACTTTGTCAAGCAAAAACAGAATCACGGTGGCCATTAATGAATGATATGAATTTGCCCAGGTGTCTTCAACCCCAAAACAATGTTGTTTTTGTGTTCAAGCCAGATTTCAGCACATGAGGAACCATTTTGATTGGGGAAAAATGAATAGAGGACTAAATTGAGAGGATTTATCTATAGAAGACCAAATTGAGAAAAGGGGAAAAAAACACCCTTCAGGAACTAAATAATTAATTTACTCTTAATCATATTGTGACTACTAAAAAATGCAAGGGAAGTAAAACCTTCCCACATATTTGATGGCATTATCAAGTTAGTCTCAACAAACAGCTGTCACCGAAAAAAAAAAAGGGTTCTTTAGATGAACAAGAAAGAGATCCTGGGCTTACTGTATAGAAGGTTTGATAAACTTCCATTGGTCATGAACTCATAAATAAGAATGCGCTTCCCTTTATCTACACAATATCCTACCAAATTCACAAGATTCCGATGATGCAATCTTCCTAACAGAAGCACCTGAAATAACATTTGATTAAATCACATCACAGAAAATTCAGCAAGCTTGACTGAAGTTAGATTTACATTCTAGTCGTAGAGTTACTCAAAGAAAAACAAATATCACCAGTATAAACAAAACCAAGTTGAAGTATGGCCCTCCCATGCCATTTCAAATTAATAATTTCTTCTTTCTGATGAAATAAAGGAGCTAATTGCCTTCGTAGGCTGTTATGTGCCAATGATGATATCACATTGCCCAATGCAGATACGAACTTCAACAATTCCTTAGGTTAGGTCATCCAGGAATTTCTGATTTAATATGAACAAGAAACTCTTTAAATCATAGGGTAACTAAGGCCAATTTAAATTATCATGATCTGCATGGTTCCTTCAGATTTATACTTTTGACTCAGGCCTAAACAACAAGCATCAAGTCATCTACAATCTCTTGAACAAACCAAAGGAAAAAAAAAATAAAGGAAAAAAAGAGCAGGGAAAAGAAAAGGAAAGGAAACAACAGTTATAGAGTCTTTTCCAATACTATTTAACCTAGCATCAAAGTAGTTGTTTTCTCACACCTCTGTTTGGAATTCTTTCTCCCCTTGTTTGGAATTAGAAGCAAGCACCTTCACAGCTACCACCTCTCCTGTAGGCATTGTGGCTTTATAAACTGTGCCAAATGATCCTTGTCCCAAAATAGTTGTGAAATTCTGTGTGACATTTTGGATTTCTCTGGAACATGTAAAGCATCAGATATACCATGACCAATGTTAATGTCTCTGTAGTAGTTATTTTATATGCAATTCCTAGTCCTACTTTCTCCTTTTCCTTTTTCTTTTGAACAAAAATGTGATTTCACATATGTAGAGCAGTTTCTCTATCATACAAAGAAACTTCGTTATAAAGAGACGACAGAAACTTCACAATTCCACATATTAAACAAACAACACATTTTGAAGCTTTTCGTTTTAATAGTAACTATCCAATAACAGAACATTTTGAAGGAAAGAAATAAAGAGGAAAAGAGAAATATACATACTTGTATGAGTACTTTAAAATGCCCGATGTTGGAGAAAACCGATCTTTGTTTTGATGATTCCACCAAGAGAAATGTGAGTTTCTTTGCAGATTTTCTGACATTGAAGTGGATATGGAACTTGTTAGAGAGGCACTAAAGTCAGTGCTTGTTCCTAATCCATTTGTTCGTATTGGAAGAGTAGTTACACTACACTCTTTTGCAGATTGTCCAAGACAAGCACATTTCTTATACCACTTTATGCCAAAAAATATGAGGGAAGCGATAAAAATTCCAAGGACCAAACCAACTGTGACCCCAATGATAACTAAATCAGCTTGATGAACCATTCTTTGGCCTCTCTTGACATTCAAACAATGAAATCATCTTGCAGAAGACTGGTGCTAGAGAGGTTCACTGTCACAAAATTGACACTTTTTTACATTAATTCAATACTCCATCCATCAGGAACTGACAAAATTGAACATTCATGATAGTAATTAGTAAGTGACATGAGTTCATTTTATACTTATTTTTCTGTGGTCAGGACGGAGAGAAGAGAGGTATAAATAATTACACTGGATGTTCATTTGTTGCAAATGCGAAGTATTATAAATTGCTGCTAAAGTTATATGGTTGGAGCTATCTCTCATCCCAAAATATGAAGGAAAGTGCCTTACACAACCACGACAAACTGAAGAGGTATCTTAAAAATACTTATGGATATTGAAACATTTAAGGCTCTCTTTAAGTATCAGCATTACAGGTGTGACGTAAGGAGAGAACATAAGAGGGAAAACTTGATTGTAACACTGAAATTCCTCAGAATAGATCCATAAATTTAAGAGAAATGATCAGAACTGCATAGATAGAGAACAGATTAAAGAAATGCCCATGAATTAGTATGCACAGATCAAGTGCTATTAGTTTCTCTGACAGATAAGAAAGTGAAAAAATTAATGAATTATATGGCAAGATATACCAAATTTTCTGTTTTATGATCCACATAGCAGCACCAGCTTTCGAAGACAGTTATCTATTCCCGTACCCATCAACCGTACCCCCAATAAGTGACTGTTTTCTTAACGCATCAAAAACATAAAGAACACGAACAAGCAACAAAATTCTCCCTGAACAAACAAACCCATCCATAAAACACAACAATCCCCCAAGCCAAACCAAAAGTGAAAGAAACAGAAGTCAGAACCAACGATCGTTTCAAAGAACGTGAAAAGCCATCTCGAAAATCACTTCATACCTATTCAGCAGAAGAACACCCCCATATTGGGATAATCAGTTTTTGCATAAACCGTGATCATGAACTTGACCCTCGTCTGGTTTTATGCACCTTTTGGGCAGAGTCAATGGCATGGAATAAGCAGCGACTCAGTGGAAGAAAGAAACTGAATTTGCAAACAAAAGCTGAACTCAAAAAGACCAAGTGTGAGTTGGAGCGGGATGGAAAATAAAAGAGAAACGTGAATTTGGTGGGCATGGCAGCAGGTGAAGGGGCCTAAAGTCTAAATTTAAAGAAAGCACGAAGCCGGAAAAGCTATATGATACCATCGTATGAATGGATGTGTTTGTGTGGCCCATCATTAAAACATATACATTAATACATAGTGTCTTCCGCCTTTAAACATAGTTGTTTTGTGCCTCTTAAAGCCTGCATAATTTTTAATGTCAATGTTTGTTTGATTAATGTATAATTCTTTAATGTGGGACTCAACAAAAGACAAAACATCCATCCTCGGCATTTAATCATCTTCCTCACATAGTTGGCATCTAGGACTGTCTCCTCCTTATCGTGGATCACCTTTTTTATTTTCTTTTTTAATAAATAATAATTTCTAATTATTTTATCAAAGAATCTAGTAATACTTTTAAAAAATTATTTAATTCTCGTCCTTCTAAACTTCTACGTTTGATTATGGCGGCGATTGATTCCACCCAGTCGAGCAATTTTCAATCACCCAATTTCATCGTTCAATATTTTTCTCACATATTATCATTTGATAATACATTGACTTCTCTAATGACTTTGTCTTGTTAACAGGAGTGAACAAAATTCAAACAAAAATCATATCAACTCGCTCAGTTCTAAATTTAATCTATTAAAATCTAAATGCAAAATTTATAAAAAAAAAAATTAAATGTATTGTATATGTATATAATATTATTTTTAAAAAATTTCATCTATCCTTCTAAATTTTTTGAAGTTCTAAACACATACTTTTAAAGATACAATTATTTTTATATTAATCATAAAAGTAAATTTTATAAAATAAATGAAATATATTAAAATTCTTTTAAAAAAGATTAATAATATATTATCCACCTTCTGTTTTTCACTCTTTTACAAAATTATTTCCTTATTAACCTTTTTAATCATACACTTTGTAAAAACAAGACTTTATAATAAAATAGAATATGATTTCTTATACAGAATTTGACTGTTTATATTAAAAAAATTGTAAAAAATTGTACTAAAAAAAATTGGAGATGAATTGTAAAAAATTTTACTGCTGAAAAAATTGTAGATGAATTCTATCTAATTGAAAATTAGAGTATATGATACTAATGATAATACAAATTGAATCACTTTTAATATATACATTTTTGCATTAATGTGATTATATTTATTTTATTGTTATTATATTTTTCTATTTTTTATTATATGTCTCTATTTTTTAATTTTAATAAATTTTATTATTATATTAATTTAATAAAAACTTAAAGTTGCATTATTTAAATAATTGTTAATATTTATATTAAGTATATATTTTTGTGCCTCCTTATTATTATTTCTGGCTTCATCCTTGTATCTTGTTATAAAACAAACTTATGTTCTCAAGATAGATAATGGAGTTATGCTCTGGTTGAAAATATTGTGAACTTTTAAATTCTGCTGCGAGGTGTTGTGAAAAATTGATGCTTAGAAAGGAGTAAAAATAATGTTTAATAAAATTTTTATAAAAATTACTTTTGAAAATAGAATTGATTGGTAAAGTGTGTTTGGTAATAATTTTTAAAAATTGTTGTGAATGCATGAAATAATAATAATAATAATAATAATAATAATAATAATAATAATAATAATAATAATAATAATAATAATGGATGTACATTAGAAATATTTTTATTTTTATAATATGGAAAATCCTAAATTTTTTATAACGAATTACTAAAATAACGTAAGCTAGCCTTTTTTTTTTCCAATGACATAATCCAGCTAATGTATGATTGAATTGAATCAAATATTTTGTCACTCCTTAAATTTAGAGTAAGTTTTAATTTTATTTCAAGTAGTATATTTGTGCTCATTTCATCTTATATACTTTTAAAAGGTTTTAATGTATTCTTTATAACAAAAATGTTTATGTGGCAAAAAATAATCATATATGCATCTATATCATGCATGAGTCTTTCAAAATTGCGTTACTGAGGCATAATTTTCAACCAGGAATTGATGAGGACTCCAATTGGCTAATGGGATTGTGCAGGCTTTCTGATTGCCATTTCAGTAAGAAAAAAGTGTCGAGTCAATTCCTTCTCGCACACGGATACTTTACAATCTCTTTAATGATATAGGGTGGGTGTAGTTATGGAAAGGCTTGATATTTTTTTTATTTGTAAAGAAATAAAAATTTTAATTGTGATATAAAAATTTTAATTATCTACATTTTATATTATGAAAATCATAAGTTATTATTATTTGTCTAATTTTTTCTCTCATTATTATTATTATTATTATTAACAAATAACTCTTCATAATTAAAAATCTTTTAAAAATTACATTTTAGAATTATAAGTGTAAAATTTTCATTATAAAAGCCTTAAATTTTAAAATTATTTTAAAAGATCAAAAAAATTTTGTCTTTGATTAAAATTTTAAAAAAATGACATTTAAGGACCTTAATTTATAAAATTAACACTAAATAACCTTAAAAACTAAAAATTTTTTAAATGCTCAAATGATCTAAAATCTACATTATAATGATGAAAATATCCTCAATATAATTTTAGAAAGTATGAATGACAACTATTAGAAAAGTGAATAATAATTTTAAAAAGTATGAATAGTAACTAAATAATAATAATTTTTCTATTTCTATTTCTATTTAATAGTTGTAACAAATCAAAAACATATTCGTAATTTAAAGCAAATCATGTAATAACTTCACGATTCAAAAGTGATAAATTCTTTATATTTATCAAGTTTGTAAGAAGCTGTTTACTATTTATTGATTTTGGAATAGTTGCGTGTATTTTTTTCTTTTCTTTTCATCTGTTTTTAAAATTTGAAAATTTTTTACATTGGAACCTTCTAGTTAGAAGAATATAATAATGATAATTTTAAGAAGCATGAGTGGTATTTAAGTGATAATAATTTTCATATTTCTATTAAGTAGTTATAACAAATTAAAAACAATTTTGAAACTTTAGGAAGACTTCCATATTGTAACTTTAGAAAGCATTAGGGATACTTTTATCCTAGCAATGCGGATTTTAAATCTTTTGAACCTTTAAAAAAATTAATTTTAAAAATCTTTCAATGTCAATTTTACAAAATTAGAGTGTTTAAAAGTCGTTTTTTCTAAAAAAAATTTCCTTTAAGTTAAAATTTTTGAAATATAATTTTTTTAATTAAAATTTTAAACTCTTATAATTTTTTTCATATCCAAAATTTTTATCCTTACAATTAATTTTTTTTATTTTTATACAAAGAAAAAAACAAAACAAAATAAAAGGCACGCTATAACCTTCTAGTCCCACTGGTCACTGCAAAGGACCCATGTCCATTCCTTCCTATGCTGGGTTTTCCTTGGCTTTGCTTAGCAATGGCATACACAAACAAGCCGAACTCCTAATAATTAGTTTTTAAAATAAAACTAAATTTAAGTGCAATTCTTTGTATCTTGATATCAAATTTGTTATTCAAAATATAATAAGTATAAAATTCTTTAATACAAACATGACAAGTATATAGTTTAATTAAAAATTATATAATAATTTTTAAAAATCATATAGTTTTTATATTTTAATTACAAGATGTGATAATAAAAATATAAGAAATTATAATAATTTTTTTAAAAAAATTAATCATTTTAGTTTTATAATTGTTCTCAATTTTTACTTTGATTCCTATAATTTAACTTTTTTTAAATTAGCCTCTAAAATTTTAAAGCATTTCAAGATTAGTCTCTATTTCACGTAGGTTAAAATTATACTACCATGTGGCATAATAGCATCAAAGAATGGCTGAAGTGGCAAATGAAATCTCCACGTGTCTGCCGTATAATTAATAGCTTCATAGATGGAGTAAAACGTAGGATGATCTGGCAGCCTCCGGATTTGATTAAAAGTTAAAACGCAGAGCAAGAGGAGTCGGAGAGATGTGATTAAAACGCACAAGCTGATAGAACAGAGACGAGTACTCTATCAAAATTCAGATGCCAGGTAAGTTAGGAGTCAAATCACCTGGCAATCTTTGAGTTGATGTTGTCATTTTTACTGCTCTCACTTTCCTTCTGCGTATCTTAACCCTTTGCTGATGTGCTTTAATCTTCGCAAGAACAGATGTACTAGTACTGCCTTGTGAGTTTGGTTGCCCCTTTTCAGGTAGGAGAAGAATCGAAATTCACCATCCATTTGTTGCATCTTATAAGTTACTAGTAATGATTCCGCCACTCTAAACTGTACAGATAGTATCTTGGTCTGAAGTCGTTGAAGAAGTCTTACGGTTTATTAGTGGTTCAACAAATGCAGAGGTAGCTATGTATATGTGTCACAAACTGTTTCTAGTTCTTGCTTGCTCTGTAGGTTAAATATTTCTCCAGTTGGTTTGATTTGCCTTTCACATCAGTGATCTCTGTTTTTCTTTTTTCTCTTCAACTGCGGCTGGCATTTGCGACAAGAAGCAAGCCAACGATTTTGAAACAACAGATCTTTCAAACTCAACAACTATCTGATTTGTTTGTCCTTGGTCATAAGTGGACGAAAATTTCAGATAACTTGAAAGTTCAAACCAAAGTGTTACCAGAGGAAAACAAAGTCAATTGGCATCGGAAACATGGGTTACAACAAGTTTGTGACTTTATAATGATGCTTCGTTGCCAACTCACTATATTTTATGAAACTCTAATTTATAATATTATCCTTTATGAAATAAAATAGTATCTAAAAATTAAATGGTAAATTCTTTTCCTAATTTTAATGTTACAGAGATTATTGTATTTTAAAAATGTACTCACTGCCCAATACATTCGGCGGGAGAAAAATACTCATTTATGGGATGAAATGCACTCAGAGACAAACTTGACAGGCAACTTACTTGACTACTTGACACATTATTATTGTCATTAGCTGACTGCTAGTTTTCCAGTGTTCATAATTGGCTTTCTGGACATGGGAACAGGGGATTTGAGGCCAATATATGAATCCCGAAATCAGAAGCTTACGCGAAGAAGCAACAGTCGAATTCAGAAGAGGAGGTCAAAGAGGAGCAGATGGAGAAGAGAAGAACGAAGTCCTAACCTTAATCGTTTGCCCTCTTGCTCTGCGTTTTACTCCAATCTACTGCTGCATTTTAATCGAATATGGAGCCTTCAGCTAACCTGCATTTTCTTCGTTTGCAAGCTGCCAGATCACCCCCTGCGTTTTCGGCCTTTGTAAGAAGCTGTTAATTATGTGGCAGCCTCGTGGAAATTTTGCTTGCCACCTCAAGCCAACCCTTTACACTGTTATGTGAAGAATAAAAATGCATTTAAAAAAATTGTTGAACAAGAAGAATCTCTCAGAATTAGTTTTTAATGATCACATGTAACTCATTGTGCCACCTTTTAAAACAATTTAAAATTATAAAAATTAATTTAAAAATAATTAAATTAAAATTTTAAAAAAATCATCAATATCAAATGATTAATTTTTTAAAATTTATTTCTTTTAAAACAAATTAAAAGTCGATGAATATTACGAAAAATTATAATAAAAAATATTTAAAAAGATTTAAATTTAAATAATTTATTTAAAGATATAATTTATAATAAAATTTTATAACGTCATTTGATTCATGTGATTAATCTCATTTAATAAAAAAAAATTTGTTATTGTTATTGTTGTATTTCCTTTAAAACAAATTAAAAATCAAATTAGAAATCGAAATAAAAGGTTAGAAACCAAAAACCTCGTTTTGTTTTTGTGCATTTTCGTTTGCTCCCCGAGGCAGCCAAAAGGCATTTAATTTCACCTTTCTCCTCACTTTTCTATTTCGTTTTCAGTGAGCCTCATCGAAATCCGACCGCAGGAGCAAGGGAAAAAGCGAGAAAGTGAAAGAAAGCAATAGAAAATTTTCAATGCTCGCGAGATGTGGTCTAAAAATCATTTTCTTCTGGTATTATGTTCTTTCTCAGCAATTTTCAACAAGATTAAAAAAGGACAATGATGTGGCTATGAGAATGATGGCATGTTAAAAGGAATATTTTTTGTCAAGTCAGCATCTTTCATTAACTATTTAGACGTCGGTAGCTTAGAAAAAAATATTAAAATTACAAAAAAAACGTAAGACAAAATTAATACAAATAAAATATTTAGAACAAAATTAAAATTCACTCCATACTTAAAAGAATGAAAAAAATACCCTTACCGAACAAATATAAAGATAATAATTAATTATAACTAATCTAAGCTAATAAAATTATTAACTCATTTTATATTGATCGTTTGACTTATGAATATCTTTATCTTTCTCAAATTCGTCACCGAAATCAAAATATTTGTTGAACTTCTGCTCAAATGTGGCATATTACCTGATGTATTGACTATCATAACTTGGTTTTAGTAATTGTATTTGGCATATCTCTTTTTTTTTTTTTTCGTCTTTTCTTCCATACACCAATTGTTCTTTCAACAATGCTTCTATAGAGATGTGTGGGCATTCTTTGATATCTTGATGGTCCATGATACCTTTGTATGGGTCTAAACAACCTGCCATATGACATGTAGATATACCCTACCTACCAAATAATACTTATCTAATATTTTTTAGGTATGAACAGAAAAAAATTGAAAAAGAAAGAAAATACTATATAATAGTGGACCCAACCTCTTGGGGGTTTTAGAAAAACTAGTTCAGGTTTATAAGATAGAAATATTTAAAATTTAATTAGCATAAAAAAAAATTAGACATCTTAGATGTGTAACAGCCATAACTGTTTTCAAAAGTAGTACTAGAGTGCTTCTAACTTCTACGAAGCACTGGAAGAATCATTATCAAACAAATGTAATCAAACATAAATTTGCGACTTTTGTTGCCTTAAGGCACTGGAAGCAAAAGTCACAACAGTTTTAAACAAGCCTTTAATTGTTTAAAGAACTACTTATATAATTAAAAAATTAAATTTAAGTATAATTCTTTATATATTTATTAACAAATTTTTTAATGATATATAAAAAAAATTTAAAAAAATCCAATCAAATAATGCCAAACAAAAAAAAAAATTCATTCATCATATTTTTATTAAAAAACTTAACAATAAATACCAAAAGCTTAACAAAATTTCATATAGGTTTTACAGCATTATATAAGGCTATATCTGAGTTTGCTTATACATGGATATCGAACTGAATTTTAAACTACTTTACATAAAAACTAATGGCTCGTTAATTTTTGAATTTAAATATTTTAAAGAAAACAAAACCTGGCCATTTGGTTTATAACCAGCTCTAGTCCCATTTAATTCAATAAATTCGCCTGCAACCACATTTTAATTTGAAAATTATGAAATTAAAAAAATAATATGCTACTATTTTACTGTTCAGTCTTGACAGCTGGGGCTCTAAACCACTCAAATCCTTATATCTTTGATAGCACTCATAAAGGATATCTTATGAAGATTCAAACAATGTATAGCACACATACTGTATTCTACATCTATGATTGTATGGAAACAAACAACACTTACATTAGTCCTATGGCTGCCTTTGTCACTAATCAAAAATTAACTAAAACAAAAGGCTAAGCCTAAACTTCATTTTTTCTCAATTTCTAGGCTCATGATTGTTGATAGGTGGCTTGCCGCTAGCCATTCCCTTATAATCCTTATGCATCAGATTCACAATCTCTTTTGCAGCCTCATTAAGATTTTTTGTTTCATCTTTCTGAGGATGTTCTTCAGACATTTGTCTTCGAGCGGGCCTTGAAGGACTATTCAACCTGCCTTCATCTGCCACCTCTGCATTAGAATATTGCGAACAGTAACACTTTGGATTCCTGTCGTAAAAATTACTCCTTGGAATTACAAAATTGGTGCTTTTCGATACCTTTGGCTCCAACATGGCCATATGCTCCTTCTGTGGAAATTATTTAAATTAATGTTAGGTAGGACATTTATTATTTATAAAACAACAAGTGGTGAATTTGCATAAGACTAGTGTTCTTCTCTTTTCAGTATAGAGAAGGTAGCAATAAAGACAAGCTCAATTAATGAATCACCTACATTAATGAATTACTTTGTATATTGAAAAACAAAAAATAATGTCAATAAATATAGAACCTGATCATTCATTTCTTCCAGTAAGCTTGCCACTGACTTCTTCAAAGCATCATCCTCCTTGCCTGAACCATCGAAGCAGACATATATGATGAGCTACGCTAATAACTTCATGGTCAAGTGCTAACACATTTCTGTATATGTTAGAGAATATTAAGGTATACAGCTTTCCTGTGTAAAAATTTAGCCCAAAGACTTGGTTTTTGGGCATCAAATTAAGGCTAGGAAATTGTTGTACATGAATTTACATATAAAAGTAACGTGTACGAGCAAGATGTTAACAAACAAGTCTTCGCTGCAAGACTGAAGCCAGCAGACTCACAAGGGTTTCAATGGTTTTCAGTCATAAGTGAAAGCTACACAACTAACCATTTTGAACTTCCTGAGTGTACTAGTTTTACCCCCGCTCTACATTTTACTTTTATATCTCCCTCCCTCTCAAAGTCACACATTCCATCAGAAAAGCTAGGTTGCACCTGAAATCTTTGAAATCCTTCCGGGTGCTTCTTTTTCATTCTTAAAAACCATACTTGGCTCTTTATGTGCAATAGGGTTGCTTCCTCCTAGCCCTAGCTTCCTCATGTGAGCCGCTCCAGTTCCATCAGATGATTCCTGTGCATGACATGTAATGGATATATATTTATTGATGTTAGAAATAAAATGTATACATGTGATATGAGACAACAAATTAGTAATCAAACCTACCTTGTGAGCAAACACACCAGTACTAGTAACCTCAAGCTTGTTTTCATTCCTTTCCAGATCTGCAGTTACAGCTTTGGAAATCAGCTCACTCATTCTATAGTTTGATCATTTTGAAGATAAAATAATGAAGTTGACGATGATTTTACCCAGAAAAACTCTTGCTGATGAGTCTCCTAGGGCATTCACAACCAAGAGAAACCCTAGTAAAAAGCTAGCCACCAATCTGTACTTCATCTATGAGTGTTTCTTCTTCTCTTGGGTTTGTATGTGTATTGTTCAACTGAGAGAGAAAAACTTGACAAGCGGAAGCTTGGTTTTACTTTATCAAAGCAAGCTAGCTAGGATTCTGACACCCTTTTAACTTAACCATTATATTAATCCTTGATATGTGGAAAATTTAGAAAAGCTCAAAAAACATACAAATAACTTATTCAAATATAAATTTTAAAACAAAATGAAAAAAAAAAAAAAGAGGTGTTTTCTATCTCAAGTATTAATGTGGTTCTCTGGTTTGAACAGAAGCAAACTGAGCAAAGCAGTCTTAACAAGTCATTTGGTCTTAATTTGCATACATTGTCTGGCTCTCATGCCTGATAAAAGCATAATATATGAATGAAGCTGCAGATCACATGGCATATATATTAGATATGCGATCAGTCATGATCCTCCTGTACGGGAAGGCCATTTCAGCTGGTACTTCATTTGAAACCACAATGCTCTTAAAATTTGAGAGGAATCTTCCACTTTTCCTGTCAAATAATCCAAGTGTCTGACCCTGAACTCCGTTTAGCATGTCAATGTTCAAGCCAGATAAGCTCTGATGAAGATCAAGATATATCAAAGGTATTATATGATTTCATTGGAAATCATGCGTACAACTATAAATGATATTAATTTAAAACCTAGATGGTTGTCGTTGAATATATTAAACTAAAGTGAACTGAACCACCATTGTAGCTTTCTGAAAGACTATACACAATGGTTAATTCAGGTGATTCCTAGTCACAAATTCATAAACTGAACAAAAGAATAAGACAAAATTGTCAGTCTTCTTTCTTTGGATACCTTAATAGCAATAAGGACTAGCTATATTTGGTAGCCAATTTGTATAGTAATCCATGATGTAATACCTTTTTGCAATGTTTATTATACTTTTATAATCATTACTCAACACTACCAATCATTTGTTATTCCACTTATCCACTTTTTCAAAAATAAGGTCAAGAATGTCATTTTCTTTCTCACTTACTTATTTTTTATATTCTATTTTCTTTTACATACATAATATAACATCATACCAAAAAATCTCTCCCCCCCCCCCCCCCCAACTATCAAGCAATGAATCCAATGTTTCTGTTGGTGTGCCAAAATACGTATATGCAAAGTACACTCCATATTGAATCTTACTAGGGCAGGTGTCAGTGGGATTAGCTGCAAGTGTTTAATTTTGAAGCAACAGTTGCATACACTCCAGATGTCAGCGAGTTCAATTCAACTATCACTCGTTGAGAGTAAGAATCACAGAAAAATTTTTAGGTACTACACAGTGCAGTACATGCAACAATATGATTTAACTTGCATGTAGGACCCATATGTCAGACTGTTGAAATCAAATCCTGGCCAATACAAGTTTATAAATTATATGGTACATAAGAATTGTTCAAGAATCACGTCCTATGGATAGTGTGTTTACTACAGTTTGTTAAAAAGTTCACCTTCAATGCAAAAATCAAAGCATCTAACTCCTTCCAATCAACAACTGCAGGCCCAAATACATAGGCAACAAAAAGATGGAGCAGCCCGTATCACCCCAAGCAATTTTTGGTAGAATGTAATCATGAAAGAATTACAATGGGTGAAGATTTGCGTGCAATGAGTTACTATTGATATAATTTAGAAAACGGAACACCAGAACTCAGCTCACAAAATCTTTATTAGCAGCTTTCTAACAATTCAGAGATCTCGAATAAGCTATATCAAGTATCAACAACTTTCATCCATTCCTGTGAGATCACATTAAACTTTCCTGGTTCCTATATCTATCAGCGTTTCAGAAACAATAAGAAATGGAGCAAACAATTCCAAAACTTTGTTCTTGACCTAATTCGACATATAACATAATTAGATGCCTGTACATAGGCCATGGGAAGAGAATGCTCACATATAAATTGCACAAGACTAAAATGGCAACAAGAAATAGTAGCTTCAGCACTCTAGTTGAATATGCTATCTCATTATTAACAGTTCTTGTATTACACGAGAGATCAAAGAAACAACATACCTACAAGAAAAGTTAGTAAAACCTACTGCAATATATAAAATCTGATCAAGAGCAAGATCACAAGATCATAAAGTATATCATCTTTACTAAGAGTGTTACTTTCAAAAATAAAAGATTCGCTGATAAACCGCCAGTGGGGGCGAACCCATTTACTTGAAGAAGTTATACAAGGTTATCGTCCAAGACAAGCTTAAAATAAGTTACATTATACTGGTAAGCCAGTAAGCAATGAAGCAAATGAAATTTTAAGATGCATAATTTCATTGTCACAAACATTTCCAAGTGATATGCAGATATTCAGGATAAAATGTCTTCTGCTACTTGTACCCTGAACATCATCCTTCCTTTTTAACGTCCCAATCCTCATATATAAGTTTGTAACCTTTCTCAACCAGTGTACATCAAAGGCAGAGCCCTAATACATAGAGACACTAACTCCGCACTATAGTTCAGTTCTGTTTATGAAGCTGCACCAGTATTGATGATCAGGCATCTGCTTAGTAGTACTTGTGGGAACTTGACTGATAAACAAATCAGCCCATTGTAAAATACATTTTGAATTGTTAGAAGAAATTTAATGGTCAAAAAACCATGTCGGGAAGAAATTTTCTGGTAAGCCTCTAAATTGTCAATTTTAATGGACATCCAGCATCATGCCATAAAACTTCAGCTTAGTATATAGAAGCATCAAATCTTGGCTCATAGAAACAAACCTGACTATTATATGACTGAAGAGCACACCCCCCAATCCAGGACCAGACCTTCTTATCAACATCAAACAAAAGGCCCTTCCCCTGGTTCCAAGATGTGAAGCAGATTAAATTGTCCTGTCCAAAGCATTCAAATCTCTCAGCTGATAATCTCAATAAAGCACGAAAATACCTTGAGGGCATCCTACTTAACTCTACCCACATAATTTTGGCATGATCCAATTCCCAAATTCTCATACTCTGAAGAGTACTATAAAGGCCAATTCTCCCAACAAGAAAAAGACGCTTCTGTGTTCCAGCAACCAAATACCCATCCAATAAGGAGCGTGGGAACTTTGCTGGAATATGTTCCCAATGACCCGTGTCTATCCGATACATCATCAGACCAAGTGGCGAAAGGGTCTCCAAATACAATCTGGAGTCACAATATGCCATCTTTGAAGAGCAGAGATTAACTGCCGGCATTATCTGATGCACTGACCAGCTGTCAAGCTTTGAGTCATAAACTTCAGTTGGTAACGACTTGTCACCATATATATCACTAGTGGCTATCAATTTAAATGACCGATCCAGCCGATCAACAACCATTATCAGCTGCCTCTGATGATTATAATGCATACTTGGCAGTGTCCTCCATGTTTGAGTGAGGGGATTACAAACCAAGGTTTTAAAAGTTAACCCATCAAGCCCCGAAAAGCAAACAAGACCACCCGAAGAACCAACTAACCAGAATGCCCACTGTGGCAAAAATGCAAAAGGTATTTTATACCAGGTTTTCAGAGGCAAGCTAAAGACTGAACATTGTGGGGTCTGTGAGTTCTTCCAAAACGTTAGAAGACAAGGCCCATGAGATGGCACCCGCGAATGGAACTTGAGAAAGCTACTATCTTGAAGCAATGAATACCACCGTTTACAGACAGAACGAAGCCGAAAAATCATAAATGGAGGGACCCTAGCTAAGATCTCATACAACAAGTCCTCAGGCAACATTGCCCATATATTATCCTCCATTTGAATATCAGCATGCACTGCCTTACCAAATGAAGCAAGTGTTTCCTCATCTAGACCCCGTGGCTTGGTCTTAATGACCTTCTGTCTTGACGGGCTAGTGTTCCTCGACCCTGCACGACCCATAGGACTTGTATTCCTCGACCCACCAACCCTCGGAGGCGAAACTTGCTTAAAGCATCTTTCATCTCCTCGAAGAACTCCATCTTCCATTGATTGAACATTAGACAATCCAGACCCAGATTCAAAAGAATCCCCATTACAATCCATATTCTCTATTTTCATGAAATCCCAAAAAAACCCAATGTCCCAAATCATGCATATTTTAGACACAGACTTCTATTTGAGTCACACACGAACAAGCCTTTCAGATTGAAATTATAGATATTAGCATAATCACTGTTACCTTTTGCTCAAGATTATCAAGCAGTCCCAAATAACCTATTCCAGATCAAGATCCCAAATTTTCATTCGCGGTCCCAAAATGAAGATTGACACCAAGATAAACAACTCAACGAAAAGATAGTCCTTCCAAGCATGGACCAAAGGGGAGGACAGAAGGCTGCAGCTCCGGTGGTCTGAGATAAATTACCTTAGATTTCGACGTCACAACGTTCTCCTTCATGAGAAAAGCTTGTCAGAGCTAGACAAAGATTTTAACCTGGAGATGAAGAAACTCGAAAGAGAAAAAACCTAACCAGGGAAGAGTCTGCTCGGTGTCTCTTTCCTCTCTCCCCTGCTACTTGTTAGCTTCCATTGGATTTGATTTACTTTGTCATTATATGACAAAGTGGAGAACACAGAACGCAAGATCGGAAACGGTGTTCGTGGATATTATCCAGTGCGAACAGAAGTAGAATTCTCAGGGATTAACCTATTGGCTCTATCACATTCCCCTTGCACGCCTGGCACACATATAAAAAATTACACACACAAACAGTAAATAAATATGACAGAAAATAGTTCAAATAAAATTATTTAGACCAATATATATATATATATATATATATTTCATATTATGTAACTGGAAAATGACAGCGAGCCATATCGCTAGGTGAGTGAGTGGCTTCATCTGACGGTGGAGATTGATGGCCAATCGTTGAGGATGGGTGCACAACATTTCAATTTTCAAAATTATTGAATACAATTTCTTTTAATAAAAGCATCGAGTTTGAAGATTGGGGCCCACAATTGGTAGTCCATTTCAATATTGGGCTCCACTAACGTTCTAGTGGTTGTGCAGGCTTAAAAGTTTGTGAACAAGGCCGTCATGACTTTTTCCAAATAACAAAGAGTTTTTTAAAAATAATAAGAAGGGGGTGGTTGAGGCTTGAGATTGTGTTGTTGGTCACATGGAATCATTTACGATTTGAATTTAAAAATAAAATAAGATTGTTTGTCTTGAACGAGATCGATCCAGTTCACCCACCACTTCATGTCTCTCTTGCAGTTTTTTAATGTAGTTTCGAGGGCTGAATAAAGCAACATTCACACACACACACACATATATATATTCATGTGAGATTGATAATCGAGGGATTCAATTAGGCATCAGCGTTTTGCAATAGACAAATAAATCGCCGTTTCTTCTTGATTGATGATGTCCTTTTTTTTTGGAACTTTGTGGCAACAGGCTTTGAAGGCCTTAATGAAGAGAGGTCGCATTTTTTATGATGGTACGGAGTTGTATCCTCAAACAAAAAAGTCATCTCATTTTATTGTTTTTTTTTATTTTTTATTTTGTAGCATAACATATGTACAGCACGTATGTTGTGCAACAAAAAATTTGTTTTCTAAAACAGAGAGCAATGGAAAGATAATAAACAGTAACCCAAATAAGAGAAAACATAACCAACATCCAAACTATCTTATTAAAAAACATTATTCACCATTTATTCATTAAAAAGAAAAAAAAGCAGAAAACATCAATCACCGGATCAGTGACCAAAAGAGTATCACCGCCTAATGTTGTGTTTGGTTAAGGGGAGTTACCACAAGAAATGGAATTTTATGGCATGTTTGGTGGTTGGGTGAAGGAAAGAAAAAAAGAAAGGGAAAATTTAATAAAATTATAATTTTATTTTTATAATTATTATCTATTAATTATTATTCAATTATTAAAAGTAAAGATATTATAAATATTTTTTATTTATAAAATTATTTTTTTATTTTTTATTTTTATTTTTATCTCTAACTTTTTACGTATTAAACAGGTTGTTAAGGAAAAATATTTTTACTTTAGAGCATGTTTGGTTGCAATCAAGGGAATTTCATTGTTTCTCCAATGGAGTCCTGTTCCTCTATTTTGGTGGAAAGCAATTCTATCACAAATGTGATGTAATCCAAGCTAACTTTAATGAATGTAATGTAAGTGGGCAAAATTACCCTTTAAATTTAAAAAATAAAAAAGAATATCTTATTATTAATAATTCAAAATATATCTCCTATAAATTAAAAACATAAAAATAAATATTTTATTATTTTTATTAAGAGTAGTTAAAAGTATTTTATATAAATTAAAAAAAAAAAGATATTATTATTTTATTTCATTTTGACTCCAAAGATATTATGATTATTTATTCAACTTTTTTTTATTCTTATATTAATTTCATCCAATCAAACAATAAAATTTTTTAATTTTTTAATTTTTTATGTCACACCAAACATAATTATAAATTTTATAATTTTATTCCATCAAAATTCATTCTCATTTTTACTCTTACAAAACTTATTCCTTATACCAATCTAGCATAAAGAATCTGTAGAAAAAGGAAACAAAATGAATTTGGATGAAATGCAACTTAAATTATTTCTTATTTTACATATATACTTCATTTGATATCTATAAGTTTATTCAGTTATATATTATTTAAATATATTTAGGTATAATTTATTTTAAAATAGAAATCTCAAAATTTTAGCTACATGTCTACTTGATGATTTGAAAATAGTTGTAGCTTTGAGAAATATTTTGTTTTGTTACAAACAAAATGATTTAGTCATGAGAATATGCCAACAATAATATTCTTTTTTTTCTTCTTCTTCTACTTCTTGACTATATAGAACACAAGCACCCTGGTGAGGTGGGTCTTCGAAGGAAGATGTAAAAGACAATTTTAAGCTTAAAAAAAATTAATATATGTCAATCATAATGAATCTTATCACACTTTAAAATATCCTCCACACTCCAACCCTTTTTTTTTTTGGGATTGCCAATTCAACCATGTATAATTTATCTATCCCAAGCTCTTATCCCATTTAATTGTTTTGGCTTCACCATGGGAACTATTAATTGTTCATGACACAAGTCAAAGGATAATAATATCACCAAATAAATAGATCATAATGATTGGTTGGATCATCCCAACCATCTATGTTAATTACTTTTTAATTTTCATCTAATTTAAAAGTAAATAATATATTTCTATCAAACAACATCACCAACTAGTCTCTAATTAACTAATCAATTAATAGATAAAAGTGTACTTTTTACTATATCTGAAGTGTGAAAACTATTTTTTTTAAGTTAATAGTTGACGTAATAAAATCATGCAATAATTTAAAAAATTTTAAGAGAGTAATTCAAAAAAATAATTTCTTATCAAAATTATATTTCAAAACTGATAAAAATAGTATTTATATAAAGTTTCAATCAAATTTTCAAAATTAAAAAAATAAACCAATAAAGTCTAAAGTGTAAAAGTATACTAAATAATCTTAAAAATCATGGAAACAGTAGAATTTAGACTGAAAACTGGTCTCAATTAGGCCTTATCATTGATTTAAGCGTCAAACTTTGAGAAAGGTTTACACAAATAAGATCCAAAATTCTTCATGTCCAGAATGTTATACTCCAATAAAGATAGCATAGCTATCAGAGACTTCTATTAAATTTTTGACCATCAGCCTAAGCCATAAACTTTTCTTCGTTGCCCATCAATGGCTAAACCTTGCAACTACATGCCAAAATAGTTGACATGAGGATAAGGAATGGGTTTGAGTCCCATAAATGCCAAACCAACAAAGGTGACAATAACCCACAAACTAATAGGGAGCACATGAAAAAACTCTGAATACAGTCTTGAAAAAGACTAAAAAGAGTGAGGCTCATGAAGCATAAGTTATATTTAACTAAAAAATATATAATTATTTTAATATTTATAAAATTTACATACAACATCATTAACAGAGGTAACATAAAAATAATCTTAAGTCCCAGACCTATGTGCTCCCTACTTTCCACGTGTCAAGTATCTTTAACAATGTTGGCCCCTTCATTGACAACACCTGGCTACAAGAGCCAGCTCATATGCTAATTATAATTCTTTAATTAAGGTTCAACTATAGCCCACATCATTCTTGTTAATTATTATTTATTAATCAATGATTAGTTTAAGGAAGCTTCATAATCACGACCTGTTTAATATACAAAATTGTTAAAATAAAAAATATAATTTTTATAAATAGAAAATAATTTTCATATTTTTATTCAAAAAATAAATACTATTAAGTAATAATTATAAAAATATAATAAACATCGTATGAAAAAATTGCTTAATAAATATAATTATCAAAATAAAAACAAAAACAACTTCGTTTTCTTTGTTCATCCGAAAGGTAGCCTTGTTAGTTTTGGACTTGGTACAACAAATTATTCCTTCAACGGGAGAGAGCTTATAATAGACTTTCTCTTTCTAAACAATGTCAGAATCTAACGGACAAATTTTGAGCGTAGGAAAATTTATTCGTAAGTTTTTAGAAAAATTAATAATTTTATATGCCTAATTGTCTTTTTCGTTTTGGATTAACAGACACTCGTCTGGATCGCCGTTTCAAATTTTGCTTGGAATGGATCGTACAGCACGTGACACTCTAATCTACCGCAAGCTATGAAATGATAATTAATTTTATTAATCATTAATCTAGAGAAATAAATAAATACAGGAATCAGCTGCAACGCCGGTCCAAACCAACTGCAAAACACAAAAACACTCACTCTTCCTAAAATTTTATTAGCAAATTAGAATACATTTGATATATATATATATATATATATATGAAATAATTAAAAATGTAAAAATGTCAAAACTTTTAAGACGTTTATGATAAATAATTGCATTTAAAATGATCCAAGTTTATTTGAAATTTTGTTTATCTTTTTTCCTTACAAAAGAGCACAAAAGCCTTGAATGTGTAGGAATAGGAAAGAAACAAAATAGGAATTAAACTCCCTTATATGACCATCCCTGATACTTAAGAGTATGTTTGGATCAAAGAAAAGAAAAGAAAATTTTAAATTTGACATTTTGTGTAATTTAAATTTAAATCTCACTTTTTTTTTCTTGAAACGTATTTGAATTGAAAAAAATGGATAAAAATTATATTTAAATTAAAATTAAAATTTTCAAAATATAAATTTTCTTCTCTTCCTTTTTTTTATTTATTTTGGTGTTATTCTCAATCCAAAATATACACTTTTATTTAAGAAAGACACAAACTCTTGTGCTTATTTGATATTTCAAAATAAAAATATTAAATTTAAAGGTACGAAAAAATATACACCAATTTAAATAAGTAGACTTTATGGTGTAAATTATAAAATTAAGTGTATGAATATAATTAATAACACACTTTATAATGTATTGATAATGTTTTACTATATGTTAATAACTTATAAGCGAGCGGCTTCTCTACATGTAACATAGATGAGCACCAAAACGTGCTCCTCCAACCCTTACTGTTGCCGCGATCAAATGAGCTACAGCATGCCATATAGCAAACCGCCCAAAATGCACCATTTTTGCTTT
The DNA here is from genome assembly GCA_032878935.1 of Erythrophleum fordii. Classification (NCBI taxonomy): domain Eukaryota; kingdom Viridiplantae; phylum Streptophyta; class Magnoliopsida; order Fabales; family Fabaceae; genus Erythrophleum; species Erythrophleum fordii. The sequence goes on from JAVQMF010000045.1 coordinate 19,973,544, forward strand.
AATGAAACAGTGTGCTTTAGAATGAAATGCAATCATAGCCATCTGTCTTTGCACAATTTGAATCATCCATTAAAAGCCCCAATATGCCACTGTGTCAGCTAGGTATAGTCAAGGAAAAAAAAACTACATTCCTAAATGACTTCTTCCTCATAAATTCTTGTTCCATAATCGTGCAAAATTCTGGGGTTTTTTTTACGGGTTTTTTCCACCAAGAAACATCAAGCTCAAGGCAAATCAATGGCCATTAAAGTGAAGCTTGGGGGATTCTTGTTTAGGCTTTGTCTCTGTCTTTGTCCTTGTTGCAACAAGGTATATTAGATGCAAGTTTTTTTTTCTCCCATTGGTTGATGTAAGATTCAAATGTGCTTAGTTTTTTTATGTTTTGAACATGCTTAGTATTTTCCCCCTTGGTTGATGGAAAATGCAAAGTTATATGCTTTGATAAGTTAATTTTATATTATGTTAATATGCTTTTGCATAGCTTTTTTTCCTCTTGGTAGATGCAAGATTTGGATGTGCTTAGTTTTTTTCTCCCTTGGTTGACGGTGGATTCAAATTTATATGTTTTTTATATGCTTGTAAGTTAATTTAATATTATGTTATTATGCTTTTATATAAGGTTGATTCAAAAACCCAATTCAACCGTAAAGCAAAATCTTTGCTATATTCTTTGCATGCCTCCTTGTATGTCATTCATTTGTCAAGGTCAATGATTAAAATATTATTGATTATGTTAGTATGCTTTTTTAATAAGACCATGATTTATTCTTCTTAGTTTTTTTAATAAGACCAAAATGATTAAAAAATATTAATTATGTTGGCATGCTTTTATGTTGTCCTCTGTTCCAAATTAGTTGTAAAGAATAGTATGTTAATATGCTTTTATGTGCTTAGTTTTTAAGAAGATTTCCTATGTTTGAGTTCAAAGCACTAATATTAATTTGTCCATGCTTATTTTTTAGGTACTATTTATTTACCCATTGAGGTTGATTTAAACTCTAGACGCGATTTAGAATTTGATAGTCTAAAAGAAACATAGCAATATTGGGTTGATTATAGTAAGAAAAAAGGATTTACAGCAAGGAAATATAATTACACCAAGAATAAGAAAGATGGTTCCATATGTTAGTATAGATATGTTTGTTGCAAAGAGGATTTGTGAAGATCAGACAAAAGAGATTTTAAAACCACCAAATATTGACAAGAGACTAAGATTAATTGTAAAGTAAGAATATCAGTTGCATGGATGAATGGGAAATATAAAATCAAGGACCTTGTTTAGTAGCATAATTAACCCCTTTATGCTTTAGAAACGATTCACATGTTGGCATTACAATGCAAAGTGATCGAAGTTCAAGCCTATGAGATTGACTTGGCAAAAGATGCTGGGTTTCAACAAAAAGAATCTTTTTAATTAATGAGTTTGCACACTGGTGGAAGAGTTAATGTAGGGTATACCATTTAAATGCAAAAAACTATCTAAATTCTGAGAGGCAGCAGAGCTTGATATATGGAGAAATTAGTTATCTATTGCAATATTTCATACAATAGATGTCTAAAAATCTATCATTTTATCATACCTATCAAATGGATATAGAAGAACAGATCACCAATGTCTTTTGGGCAGATGCACGAATATTGATTAACTATGTTTATTTCAATGATGTGGTGTCCTTTAATACAATATACATCATTAACCATAATCATAAATCACTTGTGATATTTTTAGATTTTAATCACTATAAAAGAGTGGTTATTTTTGGAGCAATTTTACTTTATGATGAAATCACAGAGTCATTTAAATGGCTACCTGAGACTTTTTTAGAAGAACATAATCAAAATAAGCCTCTGACAATTTTTAATGATCAAGATGTAAGCATGGCAAGAGCCCTGTGTGAGGTGGTTCCAGATATGAAGCATGGTTTATGCACATTATACGTAATGCAAAATCGTGTTAAGCATCTTGAAACCTAATGAAGGATGGATCAAGTATTTTAAATAATTTTAAGGAGTGTATGTTTAAGTGCTTGGAGCAAACACAATCTAAGGCATCATGGAATAGCTTGCTATTTGATTACCATACACATAAAAATACATGGTTGAGATTTGTTTGCAAAATAAAAGAAAAATGGGTATGATGTTATATGAAGAAGGCTTTCACGCCAGGTATGCAGTGCATATAACTTAGTGAAAATGTGAATGCTGACATTAAGAGGTGTACGAAGCCTAAGTTAGACATCAATCAATTCTTTAAGCAATTTAAATGAGTCATTGAGAATAAAAGGTATAATGAGTTGCAGCGAGATTTTGAATTAGGCATAAATTGCAACAATTAATTGTCCAACGCTCCCACATATTATAATAGCTTACTCAGATTTACATGCCCCTCAACTTTAACTTGTTATAACATGAATAGGATCTACATGCTACTACTTGTATAAGGCATAAAAATGAGAGTTAGCTGATATTTGAATATGTTATTGGTATGGTTAATGAACAGGGAAAATTGAGAGTTCAATATCATCCCATGTTGGGTACAAGTACTTGTCAGAAGTTTGATACTTAGGATATATTATATTGTCATGTTTTGAAGATATATGAAGTGTTGGATGTGAAAAAACTTTTTAATCAATATATTTTAAATAGGCAGGCAAAAGAGGCACAAGACAGTGTGATATGTGATATCAAAGGAAAGGAGGTTAAAGTATATCCTAAGCTAGAGAGCACATACCAGTATAGACAATTATGTCTTATACTTATAAAGTTAGTGACTGAAGCCACTGATAGTACAGAGGCATTTTATACTTAGTGCATAAAGGTGTTCTAAAATTGAGTAAGCACGTTGCAAAACTTCAATCAAGGCAACAAGGTCCAACGAACAAATGTAATGCTTCCATGGCACCCCCAACGAATGTATTGCACCAGGCATAAGATTAAAGAAGAGAGATAACATTAAGAAGAAGAACAAATTGAAGAATTGTCTTGAGTATAAATCAAAGAAAAAAAGAGCCAAAACACTCTCTACAATCTAAGTATCAAAAAGTCATCCATTTATGGTATGGATAATGCTATACGATATGTTGAATAATTGTGATTAGTGTTGAGAAATGTTAATTAATTGTTGTCCTTTCTCTTTTAGGATAATGCCATGCAATATGGAGTCTCCTTATGAGCACCTCTAGCTTGCCTTCAAACATATGAGAGTGAATTTATATATATTGAAATATTGTTGGTAAGAATAATTTATTTATTTTTTTCTTTATTTCTGATATGCTATTGTTATATAATTATTACTTATGTTTTGATTAGTTTTCTTTTAATATATTGGCACCATTTGATTGTCCTATGTTATCCTTTGACACATTAGAGTTTAATCAAGATGTCATACACGATGCAAAATAATGCAATACAAGATGCAATAAAAGAAGCAAATTTATTGAAATATATCTGATCATATACACTAAACTATTGCTTTCAATTCAATGTGAGACATATTACATCCTTTAATTAAAGTTTATATCTCCTTCACTAGGCCATAACAAATCAAGTGACAAGTCTTTGTAGGAGAGTTCAAGAAGCAAGCGGTTGCATATATAATATTTTTGCATTAATTGAAACTCCAACTTAGACTTTTGCTTCAAATGCTTCAAGCTACAATAGCTTCAGTACAGTACAGATTTTTGTATTACATTAAAGCAATTTTATAGGTTCAATTAAGTATTTTGACTTCAAGTGCTTCAAGCTCTAGAAACTTTAGTACCTATTTTTTTCTTTCATGTAAATGGAGTTGGTTCATTTCGTTGGAATCTCAATACAATTTAGTAATGTCTCAATACAATTTTATTGCTTCTTGCCTTTAGTCTTCTTTCTTCTTTCTTGCACACTCAACTCTAATTTTAAAGCACACTTAACTATAATTATGCAAATACAATGCACTTAAACTTTTATATTAAAACACATTTAATCTTGTTTCATTCTTTATATCTAGCACAATCAACCAAAAGTTACTCCAAACTAGAGCAGAGTTTACTCAAATTGGTCACTTCAAGGTTGGGTCCAAGATCAGAGCCATGAGAAGAGCACATGTTGTGGCTAACAGAGCCATTTGATAAATGGAAAGATGAGGTAAAGCTTAATCACTAATAAAAAAAGGATGTGATATATTGCTAATTGAGATTAAGATCCTATTGAATTCACCAGCAAAGACCCAAGAATAAAAGCAACCTCAAATTGAAAAGTACTGTAAAATATTATAAACAGAAATTATAGATTTTCATAAAAGAGAAATACTAATCTAAAAAAAAAGTGTCAACTCCAAAATCCCAAGGGATAATCCATTAAGAAGAGATTGAGTTAGATGAATAAAAAATCAAGCAAGATTGTTGGTAGCAATCATGGACTAAGAAAAATTACTTAAAACAAAATTGGCCAAGTAGATATAAAACATTTGAGGACTATGACAAAGGATTTATATAAATTGGGTTGCCTTGAAATTTAAGACATAAATGTGGAAAAAAAGACCATGAATTGTGGTAAGTTTTCAAGACGAAAGAAAAGAGATAGAAATTAGTGCTCGAACCATGCACAGAACAAGGATATGATATCAAGCTGCAGATGAAAGGAAGAAGATGGCGTTGAAAATTTGATATGGAGCTTTTAAAACGTAGCATTTTTGGATTCTCATGGATGGACTTAGTCGTGACACGTGGAGGGATCAGATCGCTTTGGATTCTCATCCACATGGCGTGCTGCAGCTCGTTCAATCGCAACAATGGTAAGGATTAAAAGAGCACGTTTTGGTGCTCATCCATGCTTTATTCAGAGGAGCTGTTTGCTAACATATAATTAATAAGTTAATAATAACTAGTATTAAAATTTTAATAGAATTGGTAATACCTTTAATAGATCATTACAATTCAATCACCCAATAAGAAAAAAAAAGAATTCATTACAACGAAAAAGTCTGTCTTAATGATTAATTAATGATAACATTTAAATTGCGTTACCCCCACAATCATTGGGTAACAACGATGATCCTTGCACTAATTGAATCTTTGAAACCGCCATTTACAGCGAGCGAGTTTCAGTAGTATATCAGCTGGCGCTTTGGCTAGACAGATAAAAAGCCATAACTACGGAGCCACCCCGAAAGGACACGTGTCGGTGAAGGAAACAACTGTCATTGTTCCTTCATAAACATCGCCATCACCTAATCGCTGCTCCACAGTGATTTCACACGTGCTTCCTTCCTTTTCCACGCCGGAAAGCCCTCTCTCTCTCTCTATGTAGTCTTCTCCAACCCCACAACTCCACTCAGTCTGCCAAACAAATCCAAACCCTAGAAATTTTACTCTCCCCAGATTAGGAATGTGTATAATCCAACTTCGATGCTTTATATTTTTGTTCAGATCACAAACTGTTAAAAATGCAAATTTTTAAATGGATTTCTCCTTTTTCCTGCTGAGTTCGTGACCAAGTTGATTTGAAATTGAAGTCTAGTGTTGGATTGCTTTTCTCTATCGTTTTTTTTTTGTTAAGAGGTATGGGGGCGGTGACGTCGTCGATGGCGGCGAAGTTCGCATTCTTCCCGCCGAATCCGCCGTCGTATGCGCTCGGGGTCGACGAGTTGACCGGGAAGCAGATGACGGGGGTGGCCTTGAGGGAGAACGTCGACGTGTTGAAGCTGTGCACTAAGAAGGGTAACAACATCGTGGCGATGTACATCAAGAACCCATCGGCGTCGCTTACGATGCTTTACTCTCACGGAAACGCAGCTGATCTGGGCCAGATGTACGAGTTGTTCAGTGAACTGAGTATCCACCTCCGACTCAACCTGATGGGGTCAGTTCAAGTTTATAGATTTCTTTGTCGTACGTTATGCATGCTTGCGAGCTTATGCAGAACTATAGATGCATGAGGTCTTATATGCATGCGTAACTGTAGAACGATGGCAACCTATGAGTGATTAGATTTTCTTTTTCTTCTGTAGTTATGACTATTCTGGGTACGGACAGTCCTCTGGGAAGGTACGCTTTCTTTGTTAGATGGATGTTTAGATGATGAAATGTTCGGGGCATTATAAGATACTGAGTTTTATTTCCTCTGTATAGCTTAGCAGAATCATTATTTTGTGATTTACACAGTTTGGAAGCTCTGTACTTCTTATTGGCCAGAGATTTGACATGTGAACTTGACATAGTTACTTTGATTTAACTCTAACGAAGTCTTGTCATGGACAGACATTGCTTTGCCCCTCTGCAGCCTCCCCTTTTTTTTTCTTCCTTCTCAAGCCCGTCTAATTAAAAGTTTCAGATAATGCTCAATTTTTGCTCTGATTATACTTTTCCGAAGTAAGATTGAGGAATACAGATCATTATGAAATAATTTGATATATATGTGTGAGAGAGTTTAACAATGTACTATTTTTTTAAACAGCCAAGTGAGCAGAACACTTATGCAGATATAGAAGCTGCTTATAAATGCCTGCTGGATAAGTATGGAGCAAAAGAAGAAGATATTATCCTGTATGGGCAATCTGTTGGTAGTGGACCCACTATAGATTTGGCTACCCGTTTACCAAACCTTAGGGCTGTGATTCTCCACAGCCCAATCTTATCTGGCCTCCGAGTCATGTATCCTGTAAAGCGGACATACTGGTTCGACATTTATAAGGTTTTACCTCTTTCAATACTAAACTTAAGAATCACAAATACAACGTTCATTTTTTGTCTGTACTCCGTAGTTTTTGGCTGTAACTCTATTTTGATGTTGCTTTGCTGCGTTTGGTGCAGAACATTGATAAAATCCCCTCTGTCAATTGTCCTGTTCTGGTAATTCATGTGAGTATACTTGTTGTTTCTGGCAGATACAGTTGTGGAGTATTTTGAGGCATTCTGGTTATGAATCTGGTTCTTAATTGTTGGGATATTTTTAATCATTGTCATTGCTGATGGTCATTTGTGGTTTCTATTTTTATTGACCAAACACTGTTAGTGTCTTTATGCGTCAAATATGGATAAGTAATTATAATTCTCATTCCTGCACCAAAATGTGTTGTTTCCCTTTAAATAATTCTTTGATAGTACAACCATTCACCGAAACTTTCTAAGTGCCCCTGCAGGCCTGCACAATGATGAGTTGTGAGGTTTATGCAATATGTTCATCTTTTACATATTATTGCATCATTTGCATGTCCTACAGATTTGAAAATACTTCCTTTCTGTTTTTTTTGTAAATATGTTATAGATAGAGAACCTTAGTACCTTACAACACTTTGACCAATAAAAATAGTGGGAATGGAAAGAGAAGCCACATATATTTTATCAAATATTGATTCTGAAACTCATTAGTAAAATCCCTAGGCGACTGTTTTCTGGATTATTTTATGTTTCTTGTAAACTTGTATAACGGTGCTATGTGTGGTATATATCTCTTGGCCTTGCTTAATCTTTGCTGCTGGTTTGATAAATCCGTGTAACAGGTGATGCAGGGGGGAGTCTACATTTTCTGCCTAGAGTATATGGCTTTTTTTTTTTAATTTTGGAACTTTCTATGTTTATTTCACTTTTGTTAGTTGAATAGTTAAAACCATGTATTGGATATTTCATGTGGCAAACATTCTGATAGCACCGATGACCATTGCTGTGGATGCTTATAAACTATCCATGGGGATTACTATACTTAATGGTGATATTATTGCCCCAAAGCTATTTCATGCTTTTCAATTTTTTTATTTACCTCACAATTTTTGTCAGTTGCAACTGATGATTACCAGATATCGTAGTTAGCAAATGATGTGACAAGTTTTATGCACTAAAAGAAGATGGAAAAGTATACCGAGATAGGTCTATGTTTTCATTGATGAACAATTACTCTCTTGCTACATCTAAATGGGCATGTACTTTTGATGAAATAAACATATGGCCTTGTTAAATAAGCTTGCTATCATGGAATATGTTAGAAAGCTTCTGTTACAGTTTATCTATGTTGTTAAATGCATATGTAGCAATGATGCAACTAAGGGCCGAGTTTGAAGTCTACTTACTTACCAGGTTGGTTCTGGGCATTGGCTTGTATCTTTCAGGGAACTGCTGATGATGTAGTGGATTGCTCCCATGGTAAACAACTTTGGGAACGTTGTAAAGAAAAATATGAGCCCCTATGGATTAAAGGAGGAAATCACTGTGATCTGGAGCTTTACCCGCAATATATAAAGCACCTCAAGAAATTTATTGCAGCCATTGAGAAATCACCAGGTCAAAGAAATGGCCATGGTCCCAATCCTGATCAACTGGACAAATCACGAAACAGCACAGACTTTAGAGAAAAACCCAGAGCCAGCATGGATCAAAGAGAGAATCTTAGACAGAGTATTGATCATAGAGAAAAGCCTAGGGCAAGCACTGACTGCAAAGAGAAGTCGACAGCTAGCACAGATAAGAGAGATAAATCAAGAAAGAGTGTAGATCGCCCTGAGAAGGCAAATAATGCAATGGATCAACATGAGAAAGCTAGAAATAGCATAGATCGGTCAGTTATGAACCATGTTCTATGAGGCAATTGCCCTCGTACAGTGTACTGATTATTTCCTGATTGTTTTCTGTGTTTTGGTGGCAGCTTCGGGGACATGGTGAGATCCGTTGGATTGTGCAACATTGATTGTTTCAAGCCCACAGCAACTCATGCCTAAAGAAGATAACAGTTCACATATTGAGGTTGTATTCTTCTCATTTATTATTTGATTGGTTAATGGGTTGTATGGATGACAAGAAAATGGTCCATTGTGTTTGATTTATTGTCTCAAGAAATAGATAGGGAAGTAGTTCAACCAGGTTGATCATGTGCCACTATCGACCTTCAAGTGCCTAATCTAACCTTTTTAATCTGTCGCCTGCTAACACATGCATAAACAGAGTTCTCTAAGTGGGTGTATAGCTGTATAAGCTAGTTATTGATTTACTTTGTAAGTGATTCTTTCCTTTCCGTGTTTCCTATTGAAACGAGGTTGTTTACTTTCGATTGGACTGGGCTCTGAGACGCGCCTGACGAACGGGGTGACAGGCTGGATTAAATAACAAGTGTTCAATGTACCCAAACAAAATAATAATAATAATAGTAATACTAATAATAATAACAAGGGCCTACGTCTACCTGGGTCTGAAAGTTCGTGCATTGCATGATGACCCAGATTCATGCGCAGTTTTGTCTGTTGAGGAAATTTATGAGGAAAAGGAAAATGAAACCATGACTAGAGGATTTAAAATGCTGAATTGAACTCATCTGCTTGCCATGTCAGGAGTGTTGGCGGGATTGCCCTTCACTCCTGCCACAGGTGGTGCTTATTCTGAACTCTGAATATAGCGATCTGACCTTGCTGGAGTGCAAACTGTATTCGATGATGCAACCCCATTGGTAAATAAAGTTATAATTGAGTAGCAAAGAGAAAATTGTATCGATATGCATAGAAGAGAAACAAAGTAACAATAAACAATCATTTGAACTTAGACTTGGAGTTGATGGCCAAAATATTTTCTCTCTCTTTTTTTTTTTTCCCGGGGGGGGGGGGGGGGCGCGGTGTTGAGGAGTGTTTGATAACAAGGTCCTTTTTTTTTTTCATCCTCCTAATAAAATCATACACAGAAAAATATAGAGGAATAGCTAAAATAAAAAAAAAAATACTAAAAAGAGCTTTAATCATTTGTAGATTAATGGAATATCCCCCCTAAAACAGCCCTGAGCTGAAACCCTAAGTGAAGCCAAAAAAAGATTAGCTCATCCTGCCCATCTTGATCTAAACATTCAACAGCTTCATCTGTAGCATTATCAAATTCATTGTCAATATCTCCTGACTTTTGATATCTTTAGTGAAACATTGGCAGTACCATCAACAAGGCTACCCTCATCTAGAAGAAATTTCTCACAAGAAACAACCGTAGGTGCTATCTTATTGGTCAATAATGAATTGATATTTTACCTACAGCACTGAGGCAATTTTTCCAGGACATGAGAACATGAATCCCTTGATGCAACCATTATACCTGGACTATTTTTTTTTTTTTTTTAATGGGAGGGAGGGATGGCACTCCTAATTCCTGGCAGGGTTTAAAATTTTAACAGTTGAAAGTCTATTTTATACTTTCGGCTGTTATTAAGGACCTAATCATCTAGGGATTGGAGATAGGTTAGCCACCAGACTACTAGCAAGGGCTGGCAAACCACATGGAAGTATCCCACTAATGGGTGAAAGATCTCCCCACGATCGGTTGCCACCAAATAAGATTTGAGTAACAAAGAGAGAAATCAAACCCACAACTCTGAGATTGAAGAATCGACCCTTCTGCCACTTGTGCCAACCTACATTGGCATTATACCTGGACTACTGAAAAGAGATTATACCACTTCGGGATTGTACACTTGGGCTTCGTACCTCTGGGCTTGCAATGACCAGTATTGGGATCTTTAGAAGACGGAAGCTCAGCATGTCAAGATGGAGCACTAATTCAAGAAAGTGTTATCATCAAGACCTTCAAGACACTTCGAATCCTCACATCAATTTCACAAGGTCCGTCTACTATCGGCTATGAGCATCTCAGAAAGAGAATCATGGCTAAAATTAATATTTAGCACGTTACTAGTTTCTACTGACAGCATGCTGCAATTTCTCACTTTCACGAGCTCTGCTCCTAAAATTAGATCCATCATCGTCATCATAGAATACTGATTATCCTCCCCTGACCATCAGTTTTCATCACAGAACTCGTGCCTTCACCCCACGAGAGCTCGATTAAGATGTATGCAAGATGAACAAGGAGCTGAACAGTCAAGTCCCTCATTTGCTTTCATATCAGCATTTCAACAATAGATTGTGAATTAGCATACTGGCATTGCTCTGGCAATAAAAACATACCCTTGAGTTTAAAACTGTTGAGTGGACTGCAATCTTGCAAGCTTACCAATAATCACTGCAGGAGCAGAACCCATCCTTGAAATGATGAAATCTCGTGGTATCCCTAACAATGATTTCTCTTCCTTCGATAGCTGAGATGTACTTGATTGCAGAGTGGCAATCTCCACAGACTCTCAAGTTTTTAAACACCCGAATTGAAAACCCCATCGGAACCTTTAAAAGTCCAAACGCAATTGCCAGCTTCTCACTATGCCATAAAAGAAGCTGTTCTTTTTGCTCCTCTCCCACATCATGTAACGCAAATTCAAGATCTGGCAAGTAGCCAGCCAACTTCATTTTTCTTTCCAATTCTTTTAATTTTTTGTGTATAGAAGCCAGTTCGGGGTGCAATCTGTCGCTTGATCTGAATTCATGTACCACATTGTTTATTTCAATCCAACTATATCCAGGTATCTTAACTATGTTATTTTCTTTCATTGATCTTCGGATCCTAGCAACATGGTCCCACCTGTTTTGTGCTGCATAAACATTAGCCAATTGAACATAACCTGCTGCGTTAGTTGGGTCAAGTACAAGCAGATTCTTGGCCGCAAACTCAGCTAGGTGCAAGTTTCTATGGATCCTACAGGCACCCAAAAGTGTTCCAAAGATGGCAGGATGTGGTTTAAAAGGCATATTCTTTATCAAGCGCACAGCCTCAGATAACCTTCCAGCTCGGCCAAGAAGGTCAACCATGCAAGTGTAATGATCTAGCTTAGCTTCAACTCCAAAATCCCTTACCATTGAGTCAAAGTAATGGACCCCAAGATCTACCAATCCTGCGTGGTTACAAGCTAATAATACAGCAATAAAAGTAATCCAATCTGGCTTCAGGCCTTCTCTTTTCATCTCATTAAACAGATGGAGAGCTTTTTCGCCAGCTCCATGTTGAGCATAACCAGAAATCATTGCATTCCAAGTGACAATATCTTTTCGTGGAATCTGAACAAACGATTTCCAAGCATCGTTCAGATCCCCACACTTGGAATACATGCTAATCAATGAAGTTCCTGCTGTTGTGTCACTAACCAGTGGAGATTTACAAACTAATTGATGAACTTGTTTACCCAATTGCAATGCTGATAAATTACTACATCCCAATAAAACACTGCTCAAGCTTGATGCATTAGCTTTAAACCCAGCCTCCAACATTTTCCTGAAAAGCTTCAACCCATCCTCTGCTCGATTATTTTCGATATATCCTGCAATCATAGCATTCCATGTCACCAAGTTCTTCAAAGGCATTTCTTGAAACAATCTTTCTGCTGATTGAGCCCTCCCATACTTCATGTATCCAGTTATCATCGCAGTCCATGCAACCACACTCTTTATAGTAGCTGCATAAAAAAACTCCAATGCAGAATCTAAATCCCCACACGCCACATATCCTGACACCATTGCACTCCAAGAGACGCTGTTCTTCTCTGGCATCGCTGAAAACAACTCCCTTGCCTCACCCATCTTTCCCATCTGAGCATAGCCGGATATCATTGTATTCCATGAAGCAGTGTCCTTCAAAGACATCTTGTCAAACAAAGCACCGGCGTTATCAATGTCAGAGTTGTGCCAATAACAGGCTAACATTATGTTATAGGAAACAGTATCTGGTTCAGGAATTTTTTCAAACAGTTCATATGCTTCTTTAATTTTTCCGGGTTTCTTAGCATACCCGGCCAGAATAGAATTCCACGTAACTGTGGTCTTGACTTTCATATTTTGGAACACACGAATCGCAGAATCCATGTCACCAGCTCGAATATAGCTAGTGATGATCTTATTCGATGCAATAACATCACAAAGTTGACGTTGTTCCAAATGTGAAGACTCGGTGGAAACAGGAATAGACACTGCGCTTGTGGTGGTTCTCCGAACCATTTTAGTGGAACTATCCCACTTGGTTCCTTGAGGAGAATGGAGCGAGAAATCTGCGGAAGTAACTTCCCCATTTGGTTCGTCATCTAAGGTTTTGATGGCCAAGATTTGGTGTTTGCTTACCAATGAACTAAAGTGGGATGCTAGAGAGTTTGAGTTCCTTAAAAATCGTGAATTATACATACTTAGTTGGCATGTCGAGTAGTGAGGGAGGTGAGCAATTTTGAAACATGAATTGGAGGATGTAAAATTGTTAGAAAAGAAAATAAAAGTAAAAGTAAATAAATAATTTTATAAATAAAAAATAATTTTTTATTTTTATTTTAAAAATAGATAAATATTATTTAAGTAATTATTACAAAATTTTAATAAATATTACATATAATTAAAAAAATAGATCAATTTTTTATGGCTATGCTAACGGCTCATAATTTTTTAATTTGTTTTGTCTATAGTGTAGTTTTTACTTTTTTTATTAGAAATCATATATTTGCTTATAAAAAATACATATATTTGTTATATTATTATTAAAAATTTATATACTTATCATGTTTTAATTAAAAAATGTAATAATGACTGAAAAACTTAATAATAACAATATAAAGAATTATATATAAATTTTTTTTTCTCAAACTAAAACTTATCAACATAAATGTCTCATAAAATGATTATTAACCACGTTACCATTTTTTTTTAAGACACTTAGACCGAGTATGTTATCAGAAAGAAATTAAAACCTTTTGCGAAGATATAAAATAAAATTTAATTAAATAAAAGGTGTAGGACAAAATTAAAACTTACCTACGGGTAGGGTGTTTTCGCCTAAATTAAATAATAGTGAATATTTGGTAATGGGATTAACCAATCAATTTCAAGGTTTGGCTTCAATCTAAAACCTGGATCCTGACTATGAACTGTTTTATTATAACTTGTAGTATCATAACACTAAAAACAGGATTTTTTTTTCCAAAATTGAATTGAAATTCACGTTTTCTGAGACCTTGTTTCCCATAACTCTCGCCTAAGGGGGGGTAATTTCTTTTTTTTTTTTTAGTAGAGTCAATCTCACTATAGTGTTCTTTTTTTTTTCTTGTAAGGAAAAAAAAAAAAAAAGAGACACCAGCCTAATACAAGATTTTTTTTTTTCCTTTGGGTGCAAATGAATTTGTAAATATTTCTGTCGGAAGTTGTTCCGTTTGCTATGAATTGAACTCTTCTTTCTGCTGAAGGTGGTTGCTTATAATGAAAAAAGATAAGAGGGGTAATTCGATCTAAAGTTGATGCGTGTGAATTGACATAATGCAAGGGAGGTATAATTGGTCAATATTACAAAAGGAAAGGTACCACAGAAATAGATGGCTGCAATCCATCTTAACAACATAGAATTAACTGTACACAATGTTTGCAATTATTTTGACTTACAAGTTCGTGTACTTCTACAACATCTGCTCCTATAAATATGAAAAGAAAGAATTGTTTAAATCGGTGTACTCACATCACGATATCATGGTCATATAGTTGGACTTATTCCTCAAACCCTGTACAGCTTATGAAATAATAGTATGAGCATGCAGTTGGTTCTGTATTGGTCAAAGTTTATGGTGATTACTCTGACTTCTTTTTGGGGGGGGGGATGAAAATGATGTGAATTCTACATAAGAATCAGAAGAGATCACATCATTTACCGAACTGGTGGCTCCTCAACCCATATAGATGAGTGGGTGATATTCCTACGAAACTTTGCTAATTCATGAGCCAAAGTGGCACCCAACATGCTTGAAACTTCCTTAGGGAATTATCAATAGATTATACATCAAGATGGTAGTTACCATGAGAAACCGTCATAAAGCTGTCAAAGACTCGGCATTATCCTCCAGCCAAACTTCATGGAGACACAATGATGGAAAACTCTAAAAAATATATATATTTTTTTAGGTGTGAAAAATGCTAAATTAACTCTATTTTTATAATCTTATTTGTATTTTGATTTTATTAGTTTTAGTTATTAGTTTAAATATCTTTTTGTTAACATTTGATATTGATTTTAATTATCTTTTATTAGATTTCATTAATTATCCATTATTAGGGTTAAGCTATTATGTTTTATTAAAATTAGAATTAATATTATTATCTTTTATTAGAAAGTTATCTCATGAGCTCTTTATAAAACTTTAGTAATTATATTGGAAACACTATTGATTTGATAATAATATATTTTGAGAGTTATAAGTCCTACATTTTCCTCTCTTCCGCATACTCTCCTTTTATTTTTTCTGCATCTCCCTCTCTTTTTTTTGCTTTAATTATTTTCTTTTTTCTCCTTTTTCCTCCATTGTCCTACATTAATTTGATATAAGAGCAAGGCTCTCTTGTTCCAATAACATCTCCATTGCTTGAGATCATTGAAAATTCATTAGAAGACTGACAGTTGCCTCTATTCGAGTTAGATCTCACGCTTTTATTCTCCAAATCATTCAACTGAGCACTCCATCAGAACCACAAAAGGAAAAACTGGCCAGCCTACTAAAGCCCATCACCAAAGGCCACCGCATGTGCCATCATGCATCATCACGCATCGGCGAGGCACCTTGCACGTAGGCCTGACGCACCTCATACTCCAAACTTCATTTTTCTACCTTTCTTCATCTTGTCTTTAGCCTATTCAACCTCAGAGTACAAAGAGTATCATTTAGGAATGTTAAGGGGGTAATATTACTAGTTTTGAATTTTAAAAATTGCTACAATAAGATATTTATATTCTTGTTTAAGCTTATGACTAATTACCTTATTGGATACCATTCTAAAAATATTATTTCTTTGATTATTTGATGTTCCTTGCCCATAAAGTTGCATAATCTTTTATTTCTTTTGACTTAACCCAAAAAAAAAAAAAAACAATCCCCATTAATATTATGTTTGTTATGTATTCATTTGTGTCAATTTAAATTGTTTGCCTTTTCTTTAATCAACTCAACATTGCATTTTTGTTCCTTTGCATGACCATTCAAGATTTATATGATGAACAACATTTTTTTTTAGCAAGAACTCATTATTTTAAAATCTACCATAGAACAAAATGCTCAAACTATCCAAACTAGTTTGGACAATATCAAAATAGATTTAGGTCAGCATATCGAATAACTTACAAATGTCATTAGCCTATTACGCAAATAGATCAATAGTAAAAGTTGCAAAATGTTAGTTGGGACTCTTAGAAAGGAAAATGTATTAACCTATAACTGAACTAGGGCTCTACCAATATGTTCCAATGGTAATCAACAATTTTTTGTTAGTCATAGCAATAAGAATGCTAGAGAAATTCTTCTTAAGTCTTTTAATCAACAACCCTAGTCAATAGAAGGCCATTAGGATGATCATATTTTATAGGGCACCACCTTAAGCAGTATATCGCCTATAGGATTGTCCAAGATAGGTTTAGGCATGACCATAATATTCTAAGTGATATCATTATAAGGGTTAAGATTAAAACCTTTGAGTATGATGGTAAATTAGATCCCAATGCTTTCTTAAATAGGTTGGTTAACATTAAAGATTATTTTGAGTGATATGACATGAATGACATTCAAAGAGTTTGTTTCATAAAAATGAAGCTTATAGGGCTTGCCAAGAACTATTGGCAAACTATTTAAAGAAACTTAAAGCATCTAGATCAATCTCAGAAAAAGGTTTAAGCTAAAATGAAAATGAAGTTAAAAGAAAAAATTTTGTAGGAGTCAATTAATAAATCAATTGTTCAACCTTAAGCAAACCTTAAGTGTCTCGGATTATAAAGGCTACTTTGATCAGGTTGTACTTAGTGTGACACGCAAGAAAAATAGTGGATAACAGTCACTAGATTTATTAATGGCCTTAAGATAAATATTTAGAGAGAGCTCAAGTTAAGCTTCCTCAAAACTCTGGAAGAGATTTATCATAAAGCTCTTGAGGTGAAATCTCTATCCAAATACCCATCTAGTAGGTATTTCATGACCCAAGGCATAGAGTTGTGAAAGACTTGCAACCTTGTCTATGTAGGAGTGTCACAACCAAGGACCAATTCTATACTTCTTTCAAGTCAAATTTTCAATCTTAAGAATAATGTTACCAAGGGTAATGAATCCATAAGCTTGACTTCCCACACATATGAATTTGTAGAATCATTTGCCCAATACCTTAATGACTTGTATGTTAAGATTGGGTGCAAACTTACTATAAGCAATAAACAATATAAATTTTTACTAATGTTTATTATTGCTTTTAAAATTCTAATGAGGGTGATCTTATTATGACTTGTATCCATCTTAAGCATTATTGTAAACATGTCTTCAAAAAGTTGTATGCCTAAACCTCTGACCCTTTTCATGTCTCTAAAAAACTTGGCCCTAATATATATTTATTGGAATTACCTCCTAATATGGCTATTAGTTCAATTTTTAATGTAAATTTATTTTCTTATCGAGGCACTTTTGAGTCTCCCTTTCTGCTTTTTAATGATTCTGTAAATACTCGGCTCCATCATACTCTTATGCCTACTCTATTATCTATTCCACCACCAGTTGAGGCGATCAATGTGGTTATAAATGATCAAATTGTTCTAAATTATGATAGCCCTCTGCATCATTACCCTGTTTATTGGAAAAACATGGATACTACTTGAACTACCAAAGACTACTTTCTACATTTTGATTTGACTTTGTTACAATCTTATTAACATTCTTCCTTTTCAAGGGAGAGTTTCGCTGAAAGGAAATGAGAGAAAGCTATGAAAAATATATTATAGGCATAAAAAATCCTCTAATAGCTCTATTTTAATAATGTAATTTGTATTTTGACATTATTTTATTTTATTAATTTTAGTTATCAATTTAAATATCTTTTTGTTAAGATTTAATATTAATTTTAGTTATCTTTTGTTAGATTTTATGTATTATCTATCATTAAAATTAGACAGTTATCTTTCATTAAAATTAGAATTAATATTTCACGAGGAAGTTATCTAATAAACTTTATATAAAACCCTTAGTAGTTGTATTCTTAAAAGATCCTTTGATTTGATAATAATAAGATATTACAAGAGTTCAAAGTTCTACATCTCCCTCTTTTCTACATCCTCTTCCCCCTCTTTATTTCTTTTGCATCTCTCTCTCTCTCCCTTTTCCTCCATCGTCCTGCATCACACAACTTTGAAAACTTGATACATCCTCGTGTGGCAATGCCTTCGAATTGGTCCTAGTAGCATTTTGGCAAAAAAAAGTAGTACATTTTTTATTCAGAACAAATTAAGTAATGAAGGATATCATGTTCTTCCCAATTATAAGGAACTCTTTCTACTCATTAATTTAATTGGTGGTGGCTTCTCGCCCATCTAGAAGAGTATCAACACTTCCATTTAATAGTTTGTCACCAGATCTCTCATCAGAAGGCATTTTCTTTGTGCAGTCATAAAATTCATCATCATCACTGAAAAATGCAAGTAATTACCACAATGAGCAAATTTAAAGCAAGATCATGACAGATATTCTGATCACAAGTAAAGAAGAGATTAAAAGATATACCTGCTACTGAACAAACCAAGTCTTATGTGAATTATCAAGGAACTTACTTTTAAACTCTGGTGCATCAATTTATAATTGTGGCATGAGAAAGAGCCAATCAAGGAATTACTTCTCCCTCTCTCTCCCCCCAGAAGAACACAGCTTTTCAAAAGGATGTCACTTTTAAGGAGTTCCTTGCAATTCATTGAAACCAATCAGAATTAAAAAAAAAAATTTTTTGCGGCAGGTTGCAGTTTATGTGATTCTCTGACAATTGTGGTCGGAGAGAAATGCGTATTTTCAAGGGCACTACTTCGTCCTTACATATATTATAGGATAGGGCTGTGCTTATAGAGTCACTTTGGTGCTGTGCACGTGTTTGCTTCAAGGAAGCTTCAATTTCTTATAGCAGAGAAGAGATTGGACAGATCTGCAGCATTTTTACACTTCTTTGGCTTTACCCATTTCTTGTGCTTTTTCCTATTTTGTTTTGGATGATTTCTTATCTCCTCCACCCCCCCCCCCTTTTCCTTGTATTCTTCTCTTTTCTGTCTACTCATCTTTCTTTTTTGAAAAAAAAAGACAAGGATAATACAAAGCAAGTAAAATAGCCCTAAACAGTATAGATATGAAATAATCTTCTATTGATATTTAAACATGATATTGTTTATTTAAAAAGATAAAATCAACAATTGCTGATGGTTTACCTCAAATATTCTTCTTCTTCTTCCCAATGAGAAATCTTTCCAGCATTTGCCCTAATGCATTCTCAGTTATTAGCCTGCCAGCTTACACATCAATATCTGCAACAACTAAAATGCTGGTATGATGAGAAACAAAAACTAATTTTCATATCTCTGAGTAACCCAATATGGCAAGGCGGGAGAATAAACAAGGTCTTAAACTTACTTATTTTCTCCAACATTACCCATGCTATTCTTTGCATGTTGCTGGCAATCCAAGTCTAATGGCACTGTTATTCCACCCTTAGCAGTGTCTTTCGCATGTATTGGCCATAGCATTTAATTCTTTCTTTATGTTAGCAAACTACGCCAAGAAAAGTCTCATGTACATGGGAAATTATTATGCATCTAATTAGTATGGCCAATAGGGAAAAGAATCACATTTTAAACTGTTTCAACACAAGTGCAACTATACAAGGCTTCTCTTAAAACTATTAAAAGGACAATATTACAGAAAGCATTCTTCAGCAAGATAACATGCAAACAATGCACCTATCAACGACCTCTAAAGTGCAACGTTATGATAAATATACACTACTAGTACCAAGCTGCAATTGGGGGGAAAAAATAAAAGTGGTAATGGTTTCAAATTTTTCTAATAGGAATAACAAGCTAATCCTTCTAATTTATGAAACTAATTGGGTTGGCAGTCTATCAACAGATAAAAATGTATAGAGATCATATATTGTCAGCATGATATAAGGAAAACCAAAAGAGAGAGCAAATGTTAATGAAAAAGGTCAAGGGGAGTCTCAGAATCTCAGAAATCTCAGTTGGGCACACAATAGGAGAAAGTTTATATTATGAAATAGCATGAACACCAGTCATAAGAGAGAAATCAATAGCTATATGCATAGGCCAAAAATAATTGTATATAAGACCGTGTCATTTATATCATCTACAAAGCAATTGTCCAATAACGATTTTTACATTATCAACACTGAGGACTGAACTCAGACAAGAGTACAAAAGCTATCCATATAATTGTGTACAGCAACATTTTAGC
This sequence comes from Erythrophleum fordii, assembly GCA_032878935.1. NCBI lineage: Eukaryota > Viridiplantae > Streptophyta > Magnoliopsida > Fabales > Fabaceae > Erythrophleum > Erythrophleum fordii. Next base: position 19,993,644 of record JAVQMF010000045.1, read on the forward strand.
TTCGCCTACAACTTTTCTTCAGGCCCAAAAAGGTTAAAAACATTTGACTAGCCCTGATTCAGCTACCTATGATATCCTCATCCCCTTGGTGATCCTTTCTGAACTCAGTATAACAGTTATAGCAACTGAAAGGTTACAAGCTACTTGTCATAAAAAGAGATCACCTATTTACTACTGCACCTACCCTTGGATAGGTTTTGAAGCATCAATGCTCTTGTTTTGCCATTGGGTCGAAGACCACTCTCACGCATTTTACTGTAGACCTTATTAGCCAAATTAATCTTGCGCCGTAAGCACATCCCTTGAACGGCAGCATTATACAGAGAGACATTTGGTGTGGCCACCTGCAAAAGGAACAAATAATAGGGAGGTCAGATACCTGTGTCAGGTTTGGAAAAGGAGATAATAATGGTGTTAGATAAAGGTAATTGAAATTTATTACTATACGGACAGAACATACAAATTGTATCCATATTATCCAGGTATAGAGTATGCTCAGCTTGGTTGGAATTGCTTTCAGTAGGAAGCTTCTACTTGTCATAAGCCCAAATATTAAATTATGGTGTCTGGTAAATTTCTCAAGAGCTACATTTTCCATAGAACTACCATTATCATTTTAGAGATGTTATTAAAAGCTACTTGTGATTTTAAATAGCAGAGAAACAATCCTGTACCACACCTGCAATTCAAGGTTTTATAGACGATTATTTCAGTATTTTGACATTCCACTCCTACATATTAACTAAATCTGCATAGTAGAAAAGATGTTCATTACCAAAATTATTTAATAAATATTTTTATCTGAGCAATAAATATCATTACTAGTTTGTTTAACCTAGTAGGCCCGAACAACTTATTTCTTGGATATTTGAAAATTCTTTTACCCACGTTTAGAATTTCCTCCAGTTCTTCCCAGAGATCTCCCCAAATGCAACATCTAATCAGGGACAGATATGTAAATACTTCTGGCTTGCACTTCTGGTGAACCATATGCTCATACACCTGCAATGCAATTGATGGCTTCCTTGCAACCTCACAAGCTCTAATAACAAGATTATATGACACTGTCAAAGCAGACAGCCCAGAAGCTTCCATCTGCCATAAAATCTGCAGAGCTCTATCCCACAACCCAAGCTTAGAGCAAGACACTAAAACAGTGTTGTACAGATGTACATTCAATTGACACATCATATTTCCCTCAATGTTCTCAAAAAGCTGAAGAGCATCACGATGCCTGTTAGCCTTGTTAAGAGCACTTAGTAGAGCATTAAATGTATATGCATCCGGTTTATGGCCCAGTGATTTCGTGACATCATAGGCCCAAAATGCTAGTTTGAGTTCCCCTGCTTTCCCAAGTGAGTTAATTAATGCATTGCACACAATTAAGTTTGGACCAAGTCCTCCCATCACCATTTTCTGAAAAACACTTAGTGCAGCATCCCATTTTCCCTCCTTAGCACATGCACTAATGACAGCATGCATTGCATCACTGCTTAGTTCAAATCCATTTTGAACCATCTCACGGTAAGCATCAAGAGCTAGCTCAATCTGACCGCACTGTACAAAACTGCTGACAAGCAGGCGATATGTGACTTGAGTACCAGAACACCCATTTACCTTCATACTCCTCCAAATTCTCTCAATTTCAATCCATTTGTGAACTTTTCCACAGATCGATATCATGGTGTTGTAAACAACAGCGTCAAAATCTTTCCCAATGTCATATTCACTTTCCGATTCTTTGAAGAATTTAAGGGCTAAATCACAACCCTGAGCATTTGCAAGTGCGTTAAGCATCAAGCTATAAGTATGTCCAGTAGTTATCTTTCTTCTTCTTGTGAAATTAAACACTTTTAAGCAATCATCAAACCGTCCATTTCTCAAAAGGCAAGATATAAGAGAATTACAGGCATGTATAGTAGGACAAAGACCCAACAATTCCATAGACCTGAAGTATTCTAGAGCACTTCTAATTTTATTATTTCTACTAAGAACCAAAATCCGACTTGATAGCACATTATGATCCACTTCCTCTAAAAGATGCACTTCAGGTTCATTAATAAGGCCCATCTCTTTTGAAGCTGTCAAAGCAGTCTCTGTAGGTCTAGAATCCTGCTGGTGCTCCTCATCTTCCACTTCTCCCCAGGGAGGAAATTCCTTTTGGGGCATAAAAGATAGATCAATTTCTCCTCCTTGAATATGTCCATCTTCTTCTTGGTCCACACACAAACGAATGTCAACACTAGGAACCATGCCCTTATCCAATGTTGGGGATTTATCAAATCTTGTTTCTCGACTTGTTGACCCGATTAAGAGTAGATCATGTTGCTGCAATTTTGATTCTGACACGGAAATAGTGCTAAGATTATTTGCGACTGCACAGTGTCTGTTTGTTGCAGCTACTGACCGAACGCTAGGGCCATTGAACAAAGGCCAACTGACCTTGTGCAGACAACTAGTAGGCTTGTATAACTGAATTTGGGAACTCAACATATCGAGTTTGATACTAAAGGAAAAGGCAAAATAGCATTTAAAGAAAAAAAAGAGGAAAAAGAAGAAGAAGAGATGAAGTCAAAGTGTTACAGAAAAGAACCAGCAGAACCTCTTCCTTTGCTGCATTAGGTTATCATTAAATCCCTTCAAGCTGAGAGGGCTTCAAGAATCAAAACATCGTAACATATTGCACGATACGGTGGATATTTTCCGATTTCGCAAGTTACCGTAACGAAACTATGGAGGAATTGCGATATTCCACTGTATCGTTGAGTGGAGTTTAATATCGATCGAAACAATCAAGTATGGGTCGAAGAATCGCATTAATTTGGCATCTTATGCATTGTCGCAAGTGTGAACGGTGAGCGTGAAGATATGAATGCTACTTGCAGCTCTGTAAACCCCAGCACGACGGAGGAGGAATTACAGTTAACGGGAGAAACAAACAAATGTAGTCTCTTCTCTTCCCTTCCAAAATACCAAAACAGATAAGTTTTACTACCATACAAGTTAGGGGTGTACATTGGGCCGGGCGGGCCCCTAGGAGGCCGGACTAAAAATATAATCGAGCAGGGCCGGGCTAAAAATATATCGGGTCAGGTTGGGCTACGGGTAAAGATATCCTACTTAACTTGCCCTAATAATTTTTTTTTTAATTATTAATATCTTATCATCTTATATATATATATATATATATATATATATATACACACATATATATATATTTATGTTTATTTTATCTAATTCTCTTTACATGCTGTAATTTTTATTATCTATTTAAACTTTTTCTATTTCTTAATTATTTTTATTATTGATGTGTATGTTTACTGATATTTCTTTTATTGAATAATAAAAATACACATATTTACCTAAAGCTAATTATGTTAGTATAGGTTATATTTTGCTTGACAATTCTAAGCTATCTTTTTATTATTGATAAAAACATGAAGGTTCCAAAAGTTTATTATTTTGAAGTATATGCCTATGAGTCTACAAAAAAATATTTTTATATTAAGTATCAATTCATAAAAAAAAAAATTTCGGGCGGTTTAGGGTCGCCCTAACCTGCCCTAAAATCGGGCTTGTTCGGGCCGGGCCGGGCTACGGGCATAAAAACAAGCCCGATGTCTTAATCGGGCCGGACATCGGGCATACTAGATACCCTGTTTGGGCCTGCCCATGAACACTCCTAATACAAGTCGACAAGGAGGAATTATAGTCAGCGAGAGAAACTGACAATGCAGAGCCAATTTGATCCTATCTTGATTTTAATGTTTTTAATACTGAATAAATTTAAAAATTTTGTTTAAATTATTATTTTTTATTTTTTAAAATAAAAATTACAAAATATTTTTAAAAATTATTTTTTTTATTTTTTAAAATATAAAAAATATAATTATATTTTTTTTATAAAATACTTTATTAAAAATATATTATAAAACAATTTTTTTAAATAAAAAATTATTCTAAAAATAAGAAAGCAAACCGACCGCATTCTCGTCTCATCTTGCTGTTCCCTTCCATAGTGATTTTAATTTAGCAAAATTCTAGTCCTAAAGTTTCATTGTTTCCACTTTGGTTTTATTTTGATTTAATCTAATGTTTTTAATATTATCTTTTTATATAATGACGTCAATTGTATTAACAAATGTGTCTAATATAGCATAATATATGGTATAATAGTGGTTTAATTGGTGAAGTTAGATGTTGATGAAAGAAATGCTTTATAACTCAAATTTAAGCCACTTTTTCTATCTCCCTCGAATCTCAGGATTTGTATGATAACAAATTCATGATTTTTTGTACTTATTATTATTTAAGAGTGTTCGTCTTTTTTATTATTTTTTTAAAATAAGAATATGATAATTATTTTTTATTTATTTTATTTTATTTTCTTATTTTCACTTCTATATCTAATATTTTACATGTTAAACAATTTTATAAAATCACAATTTAGGGTTTACTTCTCATAAAATTCTCAAATCATCTTTTAAAATTCTGCAATTTTGCGTGAATGAGTATGCAATTATGTTTTTTTTTTTCTTTTGGGTTGTGCATTTTGAAATTTATAGTTCTATGACCTAAATTGCAATTTAGAAATCTTAAAATTGAGAAGAAGAGATGCAAAAATGGCTGACCAATGTCCTGCAAATAATGGCATCCCAGCACCTTCTTCTAACCTCACCGAGTAATCCCTTGTTTTAGCACTCTTGACCTTTCACCCAAAGACTTGATCAAATTGTTTGGTAGCTAACGTATATATATCCTCAACATATCATTAATTAACTTGAATGCTTATTCTTCAATCTAACTTTGCAATCTAAGGGAGAGAACAAAATTTAAATGTAGTTACTCATATTTATATTGTTAAGTTTTTTAATTAAAATATACTAAATATATAATTTTTAATAAAAATATAATAAGTATATAATTTAATTAAAAAATCATATAATTATTTGCAAAAATCATATATTTATCATATTTTAATCAAAAAATTAACAATAAAAACATAACAAATTGAACAAATAAGGTGCACATACTTTAGTGCTTGTTATTACAATTAGAGCAACATTAGCTATATTAAACTACAAAATTGTGATTTAGGGATTTTATGAGGCGTAAATCCTAAATTACAATTTGGGAAAATTAGGAGGGAATAAAAGAGGATGACTGAAATATGAGTTATGAAGCATTTTTTAAATTAACATCTTATTTAGCTAGTTAAGTTACACATAATGTCATGTTGGACATTTTTATTAAGTAAAGTTAATGGTATTAGGAAAAATGATTATATTATATTTTTAAAACTTTGAGAGCCATCTTAAATTAGAATAAACTTTTAGAATTAAAATAAAACTTGAGTTAAACTTTGAGGACTAGAAATGAACTTTTGCTTTTCATTTTTTAAAGAGAGAACATGTTAATAAATTAGCTAAACGTGTATTTTTAGTTCTTGAAAGTTTACTCATGCTTTGATTTAGTCTTAAAAGTTTATTTTGGTTCAATATAATATTTATAGTTTCAAGAAAGTTTCAATATTTTCATTTTTCCTTAACGCTATTAACAAAAGTGTCTAATGTGACTTACATGTCATATAGACAATTTTTTTATATGTAATGTTCAAGTTGAATTGATTTTGTTGTAATTCTTATAGTTATTTTAGTTGTTTCATTTTAATCTATATAGTTATTTTAGTTATTTCATTTTTAGTTCATATAATTATTTCAGTTATTTCAATATAACTACATAATTTATGTTTGGGCAAGGTTGAGGAAAGTTTAAGAGCATGAACAATCAAGCTTTCCAACTATTCAATCATTGAAATAGGCATTGAGATATGTGATGCATGCATTTTAATATCCATTTTGGGCAATTGAATGATTGGAAAGCTGAAGTGCTATACATTGGAGCTTCATTAGATTTATCCTTTATGTTTTGTGCTTTGAAGTATGCCATTGCCTTAAAAGAATTTATTGAAGACTATTCTAAAAAAAACTTAAGCGGTCTAATATAACTTAAGTAATTATGCTTATAAATGGTTAGAAATAATGTCAAAAGTATATAAGCCAAGCAAAACATGCTTATAAGTTGATAAACATTTGGCTGAAAGTAATAATCGACTAGTAAACAATAATCAATCAACTAGTTCACTTATAAAAATCTAAAAATTGAAAACATAATATGATAAGTTGACTGGTAGAAGATATACAAATTGACTAGTAAGTTAACACTAACCTAAGAGCAATTAGTCAACTAAGATAGTAGACTAACAAGTCAAGTAGCTAGTCAAATTAAATGTACTAGTTGATTGGTAAGTCTCAGGACACTAACTCAAGAGTAACTAATTGACTAGTCAAAGGTACCAGTTACTAGTATGACTTTATACATATAAAAAGTTAAGAAAGTTAACAATTAAAGTGATTATTAGTTCAAAAGGTCAAATGGTTACACTAATTAACAATCAAGTAATTGTTTGAATGATTAGAAGTAGCTTAAATATTAAAAAAATGATGAGATTTAAAATTTAAAATTAATTTCTAAGTAAAAGGCATTATCCATTCTGACACATCTTATTACCTACAGAAATTATATTAAGTAATTCATCCTTAAAACATTAAGGGATCTTTAATCAAGCCATAAAAAAGGATAATATTTTGGAAAATTTTCTTTTCAACGATATAGCTATGATACATGCATCCTCTTCTCATATTGCAATTTATAAACTCTACATTCTTCACTTATCATCCATCATTGAAGATTTATAATTTTTCACAACATGACACATAAGGGGGGCTATAAGCTACACATCAAAGTTCTTTTAAAATATAAACTCCAAATGGAACTTTCATACTTCTTTTAGTCACACATATAAGATGAACCATAATTAGCCTCAAGGCTTTTGCCAACATACTTAATTTAAGGAAACCTGATAATTCATGGTAGTATAATTCTAAGATAGTAAAATTTTATAACCAATATCCTAAAAATTCAACCATAAGAACCACATAAATGGGTCCAAAGTTTCAACCCCAAGGGATCATATACATAACCTTTCTCATTTGCTTAAAATCCTAGATTAAGTGGCATCAAGAACCATTCTAAAAATATTAAACATATCATTTCAATACACTTTGAGGGCTTAATTAGTAGCCAGTCCCATATATGTTTTGGTTCCCCAAAAATCTAGAATAAATGATTATTGTAATATATCAATTCCAATAGTATAAGCCATAATAGCATTTACCCATCATTTATAAGCTAGTATTGGCCAAACCATACAAAAATAATCTAAACTTTTAGAATATACACATCTTGGCCATAAGGAAGAAAAAAAAGAAGGACAGCAAAGCAAAACTCCCCTCCATACTTATAACCATGCATAATCTTGGTTAGAAGAAAATAAATGAGAGAAGGGTTACTTCAACTCTCTTCTTAAACATAAACTCATTTCATTCCATAATCAAGTGTTAAGGCACCATAGTTTAGTATATCCATACACTTTCTTATCTCAAGACATGCTTATGCTAAACTAAGGACTTTAAAATAATCCAATAGTAATCTTTCAACAAGGTTCAACGTCCTAATTATGATACATTACAAAAGAATAACAATTTAAGTAACTAGCTCCAATATTATATCCATTACAAAAAACTATTCTAAAGAGAATTAGATATACAAGAAATTCCTCCAAACTTATGACTCTCAAATAGCCATCTGTTTGCCCTTGTCTTTTATACTATTATCACTTGGCATGGGTCATATTACATATAAAGAGTGAGATATATAATCTCAGTAGCAAATTTCGTCATTCAAAGTATACATAATATCACTCAAGTAAGGAATACAAGTATAAATAAAACATCATCATAAAAGGCACTTAGGTTGGCAATCACATAAGCTAGCTAATAGCCATTAAATCATGAACCTGCATACTTTTTATTGGTTTAGGAAGAGCTACCGCATTTAATTTCCTACCTTATCATACTTAATGCCATAAGGCACCCCTAGTCATAAAGGTTCATGAAACATAACATACAAAGCTAACTCATGCTCTAAAACATTTACAATTGCAAACATATATTCATATACAAGTATTTTAATAACATATATGTATATAAAGAAAGATAGAACTACTGCCTTAGAGAATCACTATCCAAGTCAAGCAAACTTTTTTAACTTTAGCCTAAAAGGTCCTTCTTCTAGGCCCAAGACCTTTTAAGTGCTTGCAATCAACTTAGAAAGTTTAAAACACTATATTAGATAACATAATAAGCAACTAGGCATTTAATTATATAAAAATTTACACTTAACCTAAAATTAGCATGTAAAAAGAGCTTCTATACCACACTTTTGGTTCCAAAGTATGCCTTACCTTTTTAGGCATTACCATTAATCATACCATAATCTAAAACATGTTATTCCAATGTTCAAACTATGCTAAAACATATAAAATTTTATTGCCATCACACTTTTTGCCATTTCCTTTATCTTAGGCCAAAAGTATGACTTTTAATAAGTGAGGTTTTTCATGCATTTTAAGTTTTCTAAAATTATTATATCAATATAAGAGAACACTTCAAGTGTCCATTTGGTAAAATTCTATCATCTACATGCATAACTTAAGTTGACCCTCTTTGGCCACAAAACACAATACTATATCAAATTTAAGGTCATTCTAATTTCTTAGTTTAAGCTTCAAATTCACAATTCAAATAGCATTCTTAGATCAAATAAACCATATATAGATAGCCACATAATTATAAGTTTAACCTAAGCATTTAAACTACTATTATTTACATCAAACAAGAGTAATTTTTTAAAGAATGCATACTTTAGCCAAACTTAGCATCATTTTAATCCAACACCACTTTTAACTCACATAATTAAGTCTCTAATATCTTAATTTCTTCAAAACATTCTAATAACCTAAAATCCTATCATTGGCCAAGGCATATATATAATCAAACTCATTGAATTTTTCAATAAAACCTATTCAAATCCTCATCATAAGCATGTGTTATTGCCACTAATCAATAATTATATCCATGGAAAATAATGTATCACATCTTCATTATAATGGCAAAAAAATTTCAACTCCTTAAGGTTCAACATAATCAAGCATTTAAACTACCAAAGGGCATAGGAAATGGTTTAGGGTTTAGGGCATAGGAAATGGTCTAGGATGTTACTTCACTTTCTTTGCTCAAACTTCTTCCCAAAATAGCCAATGAAGGGAGTATGAATGGCCACTCAAGATTAGCTTCTCAAGACAAAAATTAGATCAATGAAAAGCCTTTAAGAAGAAGAAGAAAAGTTTTAACTATGAGAAAAGCTTAATGGTCAAAAAGTTACCTAAAAACTATTCTTCTCTCTTTTACCAATTTCTTCCTCCAATTTTGCTTAGATATTTTGAAGTTCTTTCTCTCTCTCTCTCCCCTTCTCCCCCAGCTGAAGGAGATGCCAGTCTACTTAAAGGAAAGTGACAAAAGGTGAATGGAGTTGGTGCGCATTCCTTAAAGCTTATAAGTGATATATTTTTGAACCACTTTGCATATGATTTGAATTTTTCTCCAATTTGCCCATAAATCGTGTATTTCTATTTCACTATACTAATTTATTTATTTTATTGGTTCTCATACTGGTAAAAATAAATTTTGGACCCTTAGCAGTTTAAAATTGTCAAATTTCTCTTTATGTGACTAGGTTTTTTATTTGCATGAAAATAGGGTTTTGGCCTATTTTAATTGTTCCAGGGTCTCTAATTGCATGATTTAGCCTTATATTATAAAAAAATAATTTATTTTTTCATTACACTACTACTTTTACATAATTATCATTATGCCCCTATTTCCTTGCATAATTCTTTTGAACACCCTTAATGGATCTAAAGTAGGCTTTTGACATTTCTTTTTATTTTAATTGGGCTTCTACTCTTTTTTATCTTTTCCCTTCTCTTTATCTTAGAATTATTTCATTATAAAATTACTGTCGTTATAGGTATTATATAAATTAATTTTGAATTTAGAAGAAAGATACATTTAGAAAAACCATATAACTTTATAAATATTACTTCTAAACCCTTTAAGATTGCTCTTGATGAGAAAATTCCATATTTGCTTTGTGAAATTCTCTAAGGACTTTGAATTACTCTTAAAAGTGATTTGCTTTAACCTTGTAACAATATATTGAAGACAAATATCATTTTAAAGATAATGTGTACAGGACACATTTCAAAAACCTATCATTGTATTTTTTGACTTCATTAAAATCCTGCTTACTCTTATGATTATTGACTTCAAAATAGCCTTATATTCATTCTTAACATAATGAAGTGTAACTTTTGGGTTTTGTGCTTTATTTAGATGGTACATAAGCTCAATGTGTTTATATTATGTTTTATTTTGATAGTATGTCAATTCATAGTGTGTTAGTTTTGTATTCAATTCTTCATTTACTACTTTCTAAAATAATAAAACACATGACATAGAAAAGCGAGAAATGAAACACAAAACACAAAACCTACACTAAGTGTTTTGAAGTAACAGTATACTTCAAAACATGTAGAACAAAAAATGTAGACATATTAGAACAACTAAAACAACTTTTAGGACTAAAATAAAAAAGCTAAAACAACCGTAAGGACTATAGTGAAACCAATTCAACTTATATTGTATATATAAAAAATTGTATTGAATTGAGTTAAATGGCATTAGAGAAAATGATGATATTAAAAAAAAGTTGAACTATGTTAAATCAAAATAAATTTGGAAATTAAATTGAAATTTTAGGGATTAAAAATAAATATTAACCTATAATAAAAATAGATAAAATTACTCTTTTTGTCCCTAAAGATCTATTTCGTCCTAAATTTTTCTATAAATTTCATTCCATATCTTTAAAATAATTCTCAATCTCTTTCTAATAGTTAAGATCATTTTATCACTGGAAAAATAGGATGACATGTTGCACATGTATGGATAGACAAATCTAAGAGGATGTATTCATAGATAGAACTCGGTGCCTCATCTCTTTCTTTAACTCTTTTTTGCCTTCACCTTTATGATAGTTCACCAAAAAAAAAATTGCTTCATTAGAGTTCAATACTTACTTAGTCAATCATAAATGATTGCAAACTAGAGGTTAAACAATTTTTGGCTTTAAGATTGTAGGAGTTTGTGGTAAAGAGGATTGGTTAAGATTTCTCCTCGATATTGCCTAGTATCCTTTGATTTCCATTTGTGAATTTCATTTTTGTTCTTTTAATTTGGAGTCATGATTAACTTGTATTAATGCTTATGGTGTTTCTCTTTTAAAGTAAAAAGGACATTTATATAAATAAAGGTATCTTAAATCAATGCTACAATCATGGTTCACAACAAATAGTAGTATGACTTTAGCTCTTCCTTCAACTTGAAGAACCCTAATTTTCTTTTGCTTCTTATATGTATAAAGAACCTAATTTCTCAATTAGGTATTTATCTTGGAAAGAAGGATAAATGGATTATGTTGGAACACTTAGGTGGGTTAAACTTAAAGAAGAAGAAGAAGGAAAAGATATGAGGTGATGAGGTTTTGTCTATCCATATGGAGATTTTTTTAGATCCACCTATTCATATGGGTGACACATTATTTTATTCCATTAGTGATTTGGACCACTCTAACAATTGGGGGAGGGGGGGAAGTTGAAATTTTTGTAAAGATGTAAAATGAATTTAACATAAAAAAAGGATGAAATTAAAACTTATTGAAAACTTACACAGACGAGGACAAAAAAAAGTTGTCGCTTAAGTAAGATGTTTATATCATATGATACCAAAAAAGTGAGTTTTTTCTTAAATAAAAATTTAATGTAAATCAACGTAATTTTAAAGAGGTTAATATAATTTTTTTCTTGCAAAATAGTTTTTAATTAATGTTGTTTGGTTAGTAGTTCTATCAGTATTATTTTAATGCTTAAAAAAGTTATATTTTTGAAATATTTTATATTATCAATTTAATATTTTAAATAAGATAAAATTAAAACAAAATTATAGTAATGAATATTGAAATGATACGAAGATTTTTTTTAATGAGCCAATTAGAAGTAAATTACTTTTAAAGAGCAAAATGTATTTTTAATTTCCAAACTCTTTATTTTTAGACTAATTTGTTGCAGTTAAATTTTTCATATTTATCAAATCTTATGTACTTGTTAGATAAATTACTCTTTTTGTTAATTATTCACAGCATTAGTCAAAACAATCGAAAAAAAATCACTATTCACTATTATTTTTAGAAAACATATGTAAAAAAAAAAACACTTTTCAATAAGGTAAAAATGATTTATGCTTAATGGTGAGCCACTTACTTGTGAGACTAGGAGGCATTTAGAATGCTATCGTGTGAATTTTGATGTTTCAAACATCATACTCCATATAAAGTATATATATTTTGCATATTAGTGTTCAATATGTTTAATGTCATTAAATACATAAATAGATATAAAATGATACAATTTTGAGTAATATTTCATATTATTTAAAAACTATGGAAATATTACATTACCCAATTTGTTATGGACCTTATATGCCAAATATCTTCATAGGTTTAAAATGATCTTCCTCACATTGTCATGAATTAGTTATTAAGTTAACCTTGTTAATTTAAGAAGTTTAATAATAGTTAGCACATATCTCTACGTATAAAAGGAAAATAATACATAATTTAAACAAAAACACAAGACAAATATTGTATTTGCATGAGCAAAATCTCAAAAATTCATCACCTTAGCATTTTTATTATTGTACAATGACAGGTCAAGACTATTTTCCTTTCTTCTTAGCTCACAAGAGGAAAAAGTTTGTACACTATTCTTGTAAGGGGCTGTTTGATATGAACAGAGGAAACAAATTTTATATTTATTTTTGTATGTAATGTTTATTATGTCAATATAATAGCATATATTCTTTTTTAATATTATTTGTTGAAATAAAAGCATGACAATTATTTTTCATCTACAAAATCATCCATTTTCTTTTTATTTTTGTTTTCTATCTTAATTTTATATATCAAATGTCTCCTTAAAGTTCTAGCCTACACTTCCTGCCCATCCAAGCTCCTTTTTTTCTTTTTGGCCATTATCTCTAGCATTAGCAAAATTTTTGTTTTGTTAATTTTTATAATTTATTAATTGTATTATCTGTATGACAAATTTTAGTTATCACATGAGACATAAAAATCTTAAATAATATAATTTTATATTTAATATGCTATAACATAATATTTTAAATATCAAGAAAAATGTGAAATAATTATGTGCTAGAGAACTTCTGGCTATAATTCTTTGTTGTTATAACAGTCTAATTTCAAATTTTAAAGTATAAATATCAATTGACATAAAGACTATAATTATTTTAGTTCTTCTTAGTTAAGCATGTATTGTTTTAATCCACTGTGTGGTAAATCTAATATAAAGGCGTGGGTAATTTAACAAGTAACGTTTCTTGTTAGTCTCAAACATTGTTGTTGGTGTTTAGTGGAATTGGTGAGCACAAGAATCCCCATTTGCCTATTAGGCTTTAGATTTTTAGACTCGTTTAGTATACAAAATCTTTTTTAATGAACAAAAAAAAAAATACTAAATAAAATATAATTGAATTGATTATGTTTAATATGACAAGGAATGTTTTTTCTTTATTTGTTTAGTAAGATAGAAATAGTAAATGAATAGAAAAAATAATAATAAATGACAAAAATATAACTAGATTAACAAAAAATAATATAAGAACATATTTTTATATATAATTGTAAAATATATTATTTATATATAATTATAATTAACTAGTTATTTTTATGTAATTATTTACGTCTATAAATTATCATTTTAATATAATAAAAATAACTATTTATTTTAATATTTTACATATATTATATACATTAATTTATTAATATATTTAGAAATATATATATATATATATTAAATACATATATAAAATAAAATATAAATAATAAATAATACATATGTATTTTATGTGTATGTGTGTGTGTGTATATATATAGACATCAATGCAAATAAATGTAATTGCATTGCATCGTTGCAGTGCATTTATATGCATTGCCCCGACTAATGAGTTGGAATAGCTTGACTGATTAGTTGGTTAGATTAATTTGTTAATTTTTTTAATTATTATCTATATAATTAATTATTTTAGGGTTAAAAATAAATAAATAATTAATTTTAATTAAAATTTTAAAATCTAAAAATTATTGTATAAACTCACTTTGATATCTATTTTATATTCACTAAGATTTCTTTTATATTTGAAAGTCTTTAGATAAATTATCATTATTTGGCCTAAATCCTTATAGCACTTTTATTTCACTTTTTAAACTTAAAAATAATTCTTGTACTTTATTTTGATCCAAGCAAGAAAAAACCCTCAAATCCCTTCTCTATTTATTTTTTGTTTTTTCATATTTTTCCTATTTATCCTCTCTTTCACAAGCTATAATGCCTATGACATTATAATTGTCTTACTTTTTTTTTCTTTTTTTTTTTCCATAAAGGTCCACTGTCCATCAATAACAAAAGTTTGATGAGAAAAGCAATATTGACCTTTGATCATTTTAGTTGCCATTAGTGCTTAAAATTCATTTTCTTCTTAGCTTTCTCAAACTACTTTCTCTCTTTGAACTAAACACAAATGAACATTATATTTCATTTTCTTTTCAAATTTCATTGATATAACAAACATGGCCTAATTCTCTTGGATCCCATACAAAAGATGAAGGAAAAATTTAACTCTTACACCATCACATAATAATAATAACAATAATAATCATATATTTGTTTTATAACAGTTGTGAGAAAAAATAACTTAAATACTTTAACTGAGATTAGTTTTACATAAAATGTTTAAAGATTTGATTTGACCCAACTTTGCAAATAAAAGACTTATTTAGCTTTGTGTTATAGTCAGTTTAATTTGATTTGATCAATGTTAATTTTTGTTTCAAGCAGCAATTTGATTATAAATATAAGTGTTTGTACTATCAATTAAACATAAAATTATTACACACATATATAAAAGTGTTTGTACTATCAATTAAATATGAAATTACTTAGTGAATAATATATTTATGAAATATAGACATAAATGTTCAATAACTAATTTATGTGAATTTTAAATTCTAATAAGTAATAAGTAAGTATAACACAAATTAACTATTACATATCTATTTTTAACCATACCTTAAGTCTTTTACATAACTTATGATATGAGATTTCAAGATTATCTTATTATTAATAGTAAATTAATCATGTATCATATTGTAAAAGTTGGTGACTCTTACATGTTAAAAGATGAGTTGCAACTACTTCTTTTTTATTTTTTATTTTTTAGAGTTTTGTCGGTTTTGGTCAATTTAAGTTAGTTTAGTTTTGAACATTTATAGTTTTACAATTGAGTGTTTATGGAAAATAAAAAAAACCAATAATTAGTAATTAACAATATTTGAAATATAAGTAATGGCCAACAAAATATTTTGAAACATACTTAATATTAGAGCTCGTTACTTAATTGTTTATTTCCTCCATATATTAGCACGGTTCATTTATAATCTAGTTATATTTTCTAGAATGATGTAATGCTTTGTCAATTTATTATATTATTATGAGGATCTAAATAATAAGAACTATTGAAGTAACATTATTATTAAATGAAATAATTCAGATAACGAAAAAAGATAATGTTTTAATTTTATCAATTCGATAAAATTTTAAATACACTGTATCAATGGATCAAAGTTTGCCTCAATCGTCCAAAAGAGGACATAGATAAAGAAAAGAAAAAGAAACTTAACAATACCCTTGAATAATGTACCAAAATTGTGCCTACAAATTCAAGTTATTATGGTTCGGCCCGGATAAAAATTTATGTTTGCACGAATAAAACTTTACCACCATTTTCGTTACTCCAAGGAACGGCCCTTCCCAATAGTGGGGTTGATGTAATGGTTTACAGCTATTGCCAGACCTAGACGACAATATCAGGAAAAAATTAATTAGAATGAAATGAAAGACCACACTTGCATCAGGAAAATCAATGTTTTACTATTAATTTAATTTAATATTAGCGTGCTCCCATGCCGATCATCATCTGAGAATTGAAGGTGGTCTACGTCTGGACGCCAGATCCTCGTGAACTCTCTCAGCTTCAGAGACAACTTGGGGAAAAAGCTTCCACTTATGGGGTTTCCACGACAGTTCTGGTAGTAAAGGCAATGTCGTTGTAGAATCTCAGGTACCCGTTTTCTCATGTACCCTGCAATCCAATCTTATCGTTTTACGACTGTGGACTTGATTTTGTTGTTGTTTCTCTATGTAATTTTAGAAGTAAATGCACGGCGGGATGCTCTAAAGTGGGATTGGTGGGAAATCTTTTGGAAATTCAATGAAGGCAGGGAGTGCTGCGAAGTTGATAGTGGATGCCCTGCTTCAGCGGTTCCTTCCACTTGCTCGGCGTCGTATTGAAACCGCTCAAGCTCAGGTGCTCTTTATTGCAGTTTTCCCAATTTTGACCTTTTTTAACTGGGTTAATTTCGTTCAATTTTTTCTTTAATGGGTGAATTAACTTCCATTGTCTTCGCCAGGCATATCTGCTTTTCAAATTGATCTTCTCTCATGCATTTCATAATTCCTCGGTTTTGTTTGTTTGGATTGATTACAGGATGGACAGTACCTACGGCCATCTGACCCGGCTTATGAGCAAGTACTGGATTCTTTGGCTATGGTTGCACGACATACACCTGTCCCATTACTGGAGGCATTGTTGAGATGGAGAGACAGGTGAGTCATTACCTTTCCTTCCCCCGATATTTTCTTCCTCTACCGCTGCCGATAACAATCCTTCATAGGCAAAACATAAAGGCCTTATTTAGCTATTTACGTTTGTTCGGCTTATTGGTCAGGTTTATGTTGATATAATCTAACTTAGTGAGCTTATGCTACATGTGCATCTATATCAGACTTTAGCTTTATCTACTCAACCTTGTTCACTTTGAAATCCCTTTTTTTTTTTAAAAAAAAAGTGGTTTCCTAGTGTACTGAGCTCTCTGAGCTGATTTTTTATTTCTGATTTCATTTAAGCTGCTGTACCCACCGGCTGTATTTATACTGCACACTTATTCACCAACTACATTGCCCTAACTAATTCACAGATCTTTTTGTTGTGTTTGCTCTGTAATTTTCCTCCCATATATTTCACTTTTGTTCCCTTTTCTGTTGTAGTGAATCCCCAAAGGGTGCAAATGATGCATCTACATTCCAAAGAAAGGTTTGTGCCTTGAACTTTCGCTTTCTTTCATCTTCTGTATGCCCCTCTTGTTCCCCTCCCCTCGATTGCTCATATAATTTTTCCTATATTGCTTGGATTAGAAATGTTTCAATCTTAATATTAATTTAAGTATTTTATATGTTAAAAATTATCCCTATAAGCATATTCAGGAGAGGAAATGTATAGTGCATTTCTGTCCTCTAGTAATTAGAAGAATTTTTTTTTTTTTTAAGTCTCATGTGTTGACCTTACATTTCATTTGTCCCTTTTTGTTAGGGGGATGAGATGTCCCTGAATTTTTAGTACCTGATTAGTTTTTGAATTTGGTATGATCTGCATTATTTGGACAGTGGATGCGTTCTAGCTGACTTTTTACTAAAAAATGGTCTCTTTTTAGAGTTTAGATTTACTGAACTGTAAAAGTTGATAGTGGTGGATTACTTTCGGGTCTTTAGATGGTCATGTCTACCTTCCTTCTGCATAGGTTATTTTTCTTTTAGCCTTTTTTATTTTAAAATTTTACTTTAACCCCAAAAAAAAGGATAAAAAATAAAACTTGGTTAGAGTCTTCCCCATATTTAATAAAATTGGCTATCCTTGCAACATAGCCTTCAGAATGAGGAGAAAAGTTTCTGACATCTTAACTTTCATTTTATTTTTGTTGTTGACATTCTTTCATATGTTTTCCTAGGATAAAAAGAAGTTTTTATTCATCTTAAATGTTTGAATTATAAAATATTTTGGGTCCATGATTAACAGCTTAAGTTAGCCAAGTGGTTCTTTGATACGGTATCAACACTTAATTTTAATTAGTCTAGAGTTGATCCTTGCTGCCCTAAGTGTAAGTAAATATTTCTGCAAGAGACAAAGAGGAGTCTCAAGTTTCAGTGCAAAGTAATTGTGAGCTTGTGCTTTGTCCATGTTTTAACTTTTGCTCAATGGGCTTTCAATTCAAATGGGTTGGTTGTTAAGACTTAAAGAGTTCTTTTTGGTACATCAGGAAGTTGTTACCAAATCATGAACTTATGATTTCTACCCAAGTTCCCACCCTCTCTAACTGCTGCTGCTGGGCCTGAGTGACGATAGTGTTATACACATTGATTTATATTGTTCCTGGGATCAGTTTTTCCTCTTATAGCTATTCCTCATAGTACTTGATCAAAATTCCACATGGTAAAAAACATTAATTTCACGTTATCTTAGCTTAATGTCTGATCAGTGCCACTTACTAAAACAAGAAAGAGAGTGCATGTGTTTTTTTTTTTTTTCCTTTTCACTTGATGTCTGCAACTTACTGTGCCTTATGTCTGTATTTTTCTTGGATCCAAATCGTCTCATATAAAGAGATCACATGACCAGCTCAAGTGAATGAATCTCAACCCTTCATTTCTACTAAAAGCACATCAATGGTAGAGAGAGTATAATAATAGAATTTTACTAACATTTTGTTTTCCTTTCCTTCTTTTTCTCCAGGCATTTTTTCCTTTCCTACTTCTTTCCTTCACCCTGTTTCCCGATATTCTACTCTCATTTGGGGTGTCCTTTTTCTGTCAACATCCTCATCTTCTTGTGTCTTTACTCCCAACGAACTAAATCAGCATTCCCTTCCTTAAGTAATAAATCCCATTCACACCCTTTTCTTTTAACAATCTACCCTGGTTTGAAACTTCTAAAGGTTATTTTTTTATAACTCTAATTATGTGTGTGTTTTCTATCCAAAAATAAATGTTAAGGCTTTATGTGTGTGGTTTAGAAGCCAAAGACTTGCCAGTGAAGGGCTCCTTCGTGAACTAAAACTTTGCAAGTTGAAGTCCAAGACTAGGATATTGAAACACACCTCCAAACCTGTTTAGTATGTAGAGTTCATCTTCAAGGTGCATGATGCATACGGTGAGCTTATTGTTCCTATTTTCAATCATAATGATGAATCCATGATCATTGATGATTCTCTCAATAAATTGGATGAAGTGTAAATTCCAGTAGGCTCAGTTGCCTTTGAGGATAAGCAGACCTTGTCGCCTACACATTTCTCTCTTGGATTTAAGAAGTGCCAAAATAGTGAAAATATAATCAGTGGTCTTACCTGCTTTTGGCAAAGGTCTAACACAGCATCATTACATGTGAGGACAGTTAATAGCTCTTGTGATCTATGAGATTAGCCTCACTAAGAAATTCATGACATATTTTTTCTGTTGTGTTGGTAAACAAGGAATATGAAAGAAGTAAAGGAAAAAAGAAAGAAAGAAAACAAAATGAAACGTGAGTGGTGGATTTGTTACCATGGCATTCTCTCTACTGTCAATGTGCTTTTGAGGAAAATGAAGGGTTGTGACTTTTAAATTTGACATGGTCATTGATCCCCTAGCATGAGAGGATTTGGATCCTTTGTTCCTAGTCTGTATGCCTTAATTTAGAAGTTTCCTTCCCTCCCGCCCCAAAAAAAAAAAAATCACCAAAACTTTTCTGACCCCGCTTTTTTCAACTCCATATGCTCACACATTATGTTTCTTTTCATTTTTACCATTGTATTTATTCCTTCACTATTTTTACTTAGCACTTGGCAGTGACAATAGACTCCCTGAAATGTTTCTGTTTGAGATTTTTGTTAATGAGATGTAACACTCGTTTGACTGACTTTCAATACTTTACATCTCAGCATTCATTGTTCAGGCTTGCTCATAATAAATAATACATTGAACATATTTTGTGCTGAAATTATGCTGAGTTCCTTTTCTCCTTTGCTATCCAACAAAATGAATATTTTGTACACAAGAATTATGATTTCTCCATACATGCTGCAGTTTTTAAAAGAAAAATGTGTTTAACCTATTCTGAGATTTATAATATATATTTCCATGGAATTCAGCTTGCAGTGGAGTGCATTTTCTGCTCAGCATGCATCCGCTTTGTGGAGTGCTGTCCGCAGGAGGGGCTTACTGGTTTGTAACTATATCATTGCTTTTTTCATGATTCTTTATATGCATTAGTTTCTGAGTATTTGTAGTCAAATGTGTGTTTCCCTTTTTCATTTAACCTTCTCAATATTATCTTCATTCCAGAGAAGCTGTGGTCTGGGCTTGAAAATTTTGTTTTCGACTGGCTAATAAATGCTGACAGGTAATGCTGCAGTAGACGAGGATAGGAACCTTTATAGTTATGTGATTACTAAGTGCTGGTAACATTCTGATAGTCAGTAACGAATTCGGTTTCTGATATAACTATTGTTACTCCTAGAGCAATTGAATCATTCCCATTGGTGAAAATTTTCAATCTGATAGAATATGGGGTCCTCCTACTATCAAATACTTGTTGGATCTTTGTTCAATTTTGGACTTTGGAAGTCAAGGCTTTTTCCTTGCTTAAAATTGTCAGTAATCTGGATTATTTTCTTCCTAAATTCTCACCATTTTCAAACCCTGGCAATGGTATGACTCATGTTTCATGTAGAATGCTATGGCTGATTGAAATTTCAAATCCGGTGAGGGTTCACCAACCCTGTACCTGAGGTCTAGTGATTAGTGAAAGTATTGTCAAATTCAAACTAATGTAGTCTCTCTTAATAATCGTTAATAATTGCCTCTGAAAAAAAATCATTGAAAAGTTAAACTAGTGATAATTGGTTTATAGAGTCACTCTAGCATCTCTTAAACACTGTAGCCTTAAGGTGATTATGGATCTCTTCTGGGCCAATCCATGATCTTGTGCCCCTGACCTTGATGTGTGTGTGAGTGTGTTTTTCTCTGAAAGAAGAATATATTAAGATAAAGAAAGAATCAGGATAAGGATTCCTTCAAAAACCAACAAAAGAGAAAAGGTTAAAAAAAAAAAAATTTTGCTCAAAAGTGCTCTTCTGTGAGGTATACAAGTCTGAAACATATCATTTGTGTAGTCAGCATGCAGCTTGTCTCCTTGATTTTAATTTGTCGGAAACTTATCATTATATGCATTTTGACTTAAGGAAGCACAACAGCACACTAGATTGGACTAAAGCATTAGCGTTATTGTTCTCATTCACTAGACTATATTTTGCTTTTGCTTCAGAAACACAATATACAAATTTTGATTAAGACTTTTGGAATATTTCTTTCATCTGCTTATATGACCTTATCATGTAAATTCAATGAACTCTGTTGCAGGGTTGTTAGCCAGGTTGAATATCCCTCATTGGTTGATCTGAGGGGGCTTCTTCTGGACCTAGTTGCCCAACTCTTAGGTGCTTTATCACGCATCAGGTATTCCATCATTGAATTGCACTTGAAATCAATTATGGATGACAGAATAATAGTTGAACATTGTTGGGGTAGACTTAAGAAATATTTAGTGATGGAATGATCATATCAGATTCATTTGTTGATCAGGATAAATACACAATGTGTGCTCAGTTTGGTGAATTATAGCTGTTTTCAATTGATTTAAAGATAGACTGAATTTTCAATTTCTGAATTTGTAGTTTTCTTCTTTAGGATCATAGACTTCTATGGTTTATACTTACTTTTTTAAGGGTAGGTGTTCTATTCATTCTTGAAACCTACTGTTATCATAATGGGTACCCAAGCAACTCCCAAAAGCTAGTTATTAAGGTGGAAGAACCATCTTACTTAAAGTACCCCATTGAACATATATACTATTCAATGTGAGATTTTGGCATCTTATATTACCTTGGTCTCCATTAGTTGGCCGCCTTTGGAAAGCTGATGTCTCATGGCTATACTTTGTGACAATTCACTTTGTTTTCTGTCAGTCAGAATACTCCTCTGGTCAGAACTTTCCACAAGTAGCCTTTTTTGTAGTCGCCAACCACCAGCTTTGATACCGATTGATGGGCATTTGAGTAAGGTGGGGAACTCTCTCCCAAAAATTAGCTATTGAAGTGGGAAAACCACTTTACTTAAGTACTCTATCATACTACTCAATGTAAAATTTTAGCATCTCATACAACTTTAGTCTCCAGCATACCAGAGAAGAAATTTAATGTTATGATGAGCACATTATAAAGTTGGAATTTTTTGAACTTCTACCCTATACCTTGGCATCTTTATTACCCTATACCAATCAATAAGGATGAGGCAATAAAATTCAACTGAACAAAAGAAGGTCACAGGTATACCTAGATTCTCTTTTAGATCCCCTCCCTGTGGGGCCTGTGTCACTTTTGTCTTAGAGCTAGCTTTTCTTGTTGGGAAAAAGGGAATGGGAGCGATATGTATGGGATTCACTTCTCTTAAGGGTATGCTATTAATTGGGTCATTCTTGTTCTCTCTTTAATCTATACTTTAATTACTATTGATGGCTGGAACAGTCACTCAGTTGTTATGGTTCATTTAGTTGGATGATGTAAAGGAGAAGGGAATGTAAAAAGTGAGTAGATAGGATAAAAAATGACTTTTGTGCCTTTACTTTTGCAAAAATAATTTGATGGATAAAATAATAAGGATAAAATAGGTATTATACAAACTATGTAAATGTGTTACATTTCCTTTGTGGTGAACCAAACGGGCCATTAGCAAAATTGCAAAGCAGCCAAGGTGGTGTCTGAAAAGCAGAATTTTCAGAGCTTCAAATTTAGTTCATAGATTAATCAAGAAAAAATAAAGTTTATACTTTAGTTCTTCATTTTGAATTTGAAGTGATTCATGCTTGGCTTGCTCCCTAATTGTTAAAGTTTTATAATTTTGGCATAATTAATTGTGAGGCGGCATTTGTATGTCTATTAATTTTTGAAATGTATGGGGTGCATCTGCATCAATTTATTTGATCTATGGTACAATTGCGTCATGGCTAAAAATATGAAGTTCAATCATCATGGCTTAGCTTTTTATCCCAACAACAAAATCTTTTTTTTGTTTTTTTATGCCACTCCTATATTGTTTTTGCAGGTTTAGTTCTGTGACTGAGCGGTTTTTTATGGAACTTAATACACGTCGAATTGACACTAATGTTGCCAGAAGTGAAACACTCAGTATCATTAATGGAATGCGCTACCTGAAACTGGGGGTATGTGTAAAATTTAAGTACTTGCTCGAAAATTTTACATAAAGATTGGTGTAAATATAAGCTCCATCTCAGGTTAAAACAGAGGGTGGATTGAATGCATCTGCTTCCTTTGTGGCAAAAGCAAACCCTTTAAACCGTGCTCCTCATAAACGCAAAAGTGAACTTCACCATGCTCTATGCAATATGCTTTCAAACATCCTAGCACCCCTTGCTGATGGTGGGAAAAGCCAGTGGCCACCTTCTGGTGTAGAGCCTGCACTTACATTCTGGTATGATGCTGTTGGACGTATAAGAGGTCAGCTCATGCATTGGATGGATAGACAGAGCAAACACATTGCTGTAAGTGCTCTTTCTAGTTTTGCTATTTTCCTTTGCCTTCAAATTCTAAGAATACTGAAGTTTTTATTTTATTTTTTTAAAATTTTGTATCACCATCCAGGTTGGTTACCCGTTGGTGATTCTTCTTCTCTGCCTTGGTGATCCTCAAATATTTCACAACAACTTAAGTCCTCACATGGAGCAACTCTACAAGCATCTTAGAGTAAGTTTAAAGCATATATGCTCTGTTTAGATTAACTGTGGCTTAAAATGAATTAACTTTATTCTGTTTAGTATATTGCTAGAGTTTGAATAAAATTTGAGCTTGAGTTAGTTACAGTCATCTCACATGGTCTGTATAATGAAGTGCTTATATCTTAGTTAATTGTTGCTCATTACTCATATACATATTCTCGCATGGGAAAAGAAAAACAAGCTATGTAATTGTTACAAATTATAATTTTTGTTTAGCTTTTTCTTCTTCTTTTCTTTCTCTCTCCGCTTTCTTCCCCCTTTGTGGGATTAGGGATCTTTTGCTTTTTTAACGTTCAGAATGAGAGATTGTGGGTATTTATATTTTTCATCCTTAAACTTTGTTTTGATTAAGGTTTCATTTGCTTTAATGTAAGGTGGATTGACATGGAAGGCTTCCTCTTCAAATGTTTGTCTATATGATTTCCATAAAATCCAGTTTGTTGTTCTTTTTATTACCATATGAGAATTTATTTGTTATAACTCCTAAAATTACAAAGGTAAAGATTTGGGTCTCTAATGGAAGGTATTCCTTACAAGTTGGGTCACTAAGTGTAAAATATTAATTTCTTGTTCTGTGCTTAGGAAAAAAAGAAACACTTTTTCTTTGTACGTTAGTGGAGGTTTTATTTCTTTTCTTCTTGCATGTAAACTATTTCAATAACTTTTTCTCTTCCCTGCTTTTGATCATGCAGGATAAGAATCACCGATTCATGGCTTTGGATTGTCTTCATCGAGTTTTAAAATTTTACTTGAGTGTCCATGCGGCTAACCAGGCCCCAAATCGTATATGGGACTACCTAGACAGTGTAACCTCACAACTCTTGACAGCTCTAAGGAAAGGAATGCTTACTCAGGATGTCCAACATGATAAACTTGTTGAGTTTTGTGTAACTATAGCTGAACATAACCTTGATTTTGCTATGAATCATATGATACTGGAATTGCTCAAACAAGACAGCCTTAGTGAAGCAAAGGTTATTGGTCTTCGTGCCTTGCTTGCCATTGTCATGCTGCCTTCAGGTCAGCATGTTGGTTTGGATATTTTTAAAGGTACAACTAGTTATAAGCCTACGGTAATTATAAATGGTTACATTTGATGGAAATGGTTATGTTTAGAGGTTTAAATCCTAAACTTAAACTCAAAGCTTTTTTTGAACTAGCAGGTCATGATATTGGCCACTACATTCCAAAAGTGAAAGCTGCCATTGAGTCAATACTAAGGTCATGTCATAGAACCTACAGTCAAGCACTGTTGACATCTTCAAAGACTACAATAGGTAATTCCTTCTCCTAATATATGCCAGCCAGAAAACTGTTATATTGTGAGAAGCATATTACAGTCAATAGGCTGCAAAAACTTGAAATTTAATAGTGGAGACCTTATTTTTTGATTATAAACTTATTTAGTAAATAAATTTCTTTTTGTCACATGTTTTATTATTAAGTGTACTGCAATATTTTCTATTTGTTCTATCATATAAAAAATAAATGTGTGCATGGAAAAATTAATTTGGAAGTGCTAGAATAGTATTAATTTATCCTTTTTCTTTATTTTGTTACACTATAGAAGTCCCATATTAGTTGTATCTTGAGCTAAACAACTTCCACTCTATTATAAATATATGTAACACAAGCCTCCCTTGACATGTTATTAGAGCTTGCGGGAAGAAAAGAGTAAGCCTCCAGTAGTTGTGTGGCTTCAGGGATAGAGCTTTGCCTGCTTGGGGGAGCTCTGGTTCCTTCTCCCACAGATGTCTGGCCACTTTCCCTGGGCCTCTTTTGGTGACTTTCCCGGAAGTTCTCCAGCCACTTTTCCTACAGAACTCTGGCATTTGGCCTCTTTTGTCAACTTTTCCGACAATAATCTAGTGTCTTTTCTAGCAGAACTCTGACAACTTTTCTGGTGGTTCTCCAGCCACTCTTCCCTCTGTGTGAAAGGTTTTTTAATTTTTTCTAAAAGAGTTAAAAGTTAATAGTCAAGAATCTTGTTATTAATAGGTCTTATCAGTAATATTTCCATGATTTTTTAATCAGAAAGTAAATAAAAAAATTATTTTCATTGTCAAATGATGGTCTTCTTGTATATAATATTTAATTCCCAATTGATTTCAAAAAAGAAATGGAAGGAAAGACTATAAGACTGATGGTACTTATACCTTTTAATTCTTTTTCTGAATGATTTTTAAAAACATAAAATCACATACCACTGTTACTGGTACTGTTGTTTTTCGATTCCTTTTTACCAATTTGCTGATTATTTAATATATGATATACTAATTCTAATATTTGAACTCGACAAGTTCATTTTGAAAATCAATCTGTTGGTGTTGAGAGTGTGTGCGCGCGTTGGGGGAGGGTTTGTGGTTGTAAATGTTTCAAGTGTAAAAAATAAATTAATGTAACAAATGTGTTTCTTCAGGGTGTGTCATTGAAACTGAAAATTATATCTTTATAACTTCGAAGTGATAGGGGTTATGTTCTTGTCTCTCTAACAATTTGCAACTAATCTATTTCGTATGTGTGTCATTGAAGGACCTACTGGAAGATCAGAGAACATAATTCTTATTTTTGTTTTCATTCATTTGCTTTCTCTTCTTGATTTAGTAGGTGATGTATTAATCTCTGCTTCTGTATTTTTAATTTTCTCTAATTTTTTAAAAATCTTTTATACAAAAAAAATATTCATTTTCATGTTAGATTTGTTTAACTTAAAATGCTTATGGTCTCTGCTCTAAAGTTGTTAAAAGTAAAATGTGAAGATTAAAATGATCAGATTTGAGGGTTATTTGTCTCCATATAAATCTGAAGTAATGGTTGTATGGGAAGTATAGATATTTGACCTCTTTGTGAAACATATTTTGAATATGCTTTCTGGTATTGCAAAAATCTGATAAGATTAGTTGCTGTAAAGTAGGAGTTATTTGCCAATGATTTGAGTTTCTTTCCAGACAAATGAAAAAAAGAAATTGATCTATGCAATATTCTGTTTTCTTTTCTCTTTTACTATAGAAATTCTGACTGCAATGACACCCTTCTGTCCTCTATATTTTGTAGATGCTGTAACCAAGGAAAGGTCTCAAGGGTATCTGTTCCGCTCTGTGCTAAAGTGCATACCATATCTAATAGAAGAAGTTGGACGAAGTGATAAAATCACTGAAATAATTCCCCAGCATGGCATAAGTATTGACCCTGGTGTTCGTGAGGAAGCAGTACAAGTACTAAACCGCATTGTGAAATACCTAGCCCATCGTCGTTTTGCAGTAATGAAGGGAATGGCCAACTTCATATTACGACTTCCAGATGAATTCCCTCTTCTCATTCAAACATCATTAGGACGCCTACTGGAACTAATGCGATTTTGGAGATCTTGTCTAATAGATGATAGAATGCAATATGATGCTCATGATGCAGGACCTTTGGGGCATGAAGTGGAAAGATTCAGAAAGTCTTCCTTCCAACAAATGGGAGAAGCAATTGAATTTCGTGCATCAGAAATTGATGCAGTTGGTCTCATTTTCCTTGGTTCTGTTGATAGTCAAATTAGGCATACAGCATTGGAATTATTGCGTTGTGTTCGTGCCTTGAGAAATGATATTGGGGAGCTGAGGATAGAGCAACCAAATCATCTTCTGAGATATGAAGCTGAACCAATATTTATTATTGATGTTCTGGAAGAACATGGGGTATTAATATTTGTTTATTATTTTATTTTATTTGAACTTCAGTCATGTCAGAAAGTGGCTTTTTCCCCCCCTTTTTTTTAGTTAAAAATTTAAATATCATGGTATTACAGGATGAGATTGTCCAGAACTGTTATTGGGATTCAGGGCGACCTTTTGATTTGAGACGAGAATCTGATGCCATTCCTCCTGAAGTCACGCTTCAATCTATAATATTTGAGAGCCCTGATAAGAACAGGTGGGCTCGGTGTCTTAGTGAGCTTGTCAAATATGCTGCTGAGCTTTGTCCTAGCTCTGTTCAGGAAGCAAAGTACGTAGTCCCTTCTTTTCCTTAACTTTTTGCTGCCCTCACTGAAATCCAAGCTTTGGGGCACTTGAGATAGCTAGGGAGGTAAGGAATCAGCAAAGAGAGTGAAAGGGGTTTGGTCTTCTAGTTAAGCAGTCCGAAAAAAGAGGAGGGTTGTGTTAGGCAGTCGACAGCCAATGTAAAACTTTGTCGAATCTTTATGACATGGACAATCAATATATTAGACGTAAGGCTAGGTCGTTGCCTGTAAGTAACGCGCTGTATAGCTCGAGTACAGTGAGAAGTGAGCTAGAGCCGCTGCATCGTCGCCTGGATGTAGTGAAAAATAAGCAAGGGCTACCACATTTTCGTGAACGAATGTGGCTAAAGAAGTTAGTTCATGAGAGTAGGATTCGTTTTGGAACTTGGAATATAGGTACACTTACGAGTAAGTCTATGGAAATAGTAGATACTATGATTAGGAGAAGGATTAATTTTATGTGTTTACAAGAAACTAAATGGGTAGGAGAAAAAGCGAAAGAATTAGATACTTCAGGTTTTAAACTTTGGTATATTAGTAAATATAAATTTAGAAATGGAGTAGGTATAATTGTAGATAAGTTTTGGAAAAATACTGTAGTAGATGTCAAAAGGTTAGGAGATAGAATCATTGCATTAAAGTTTGTAGTAGAAAAGGAAATTTTTAATATTATTAGTGTTTATGCACCACAAGTAGGGTTAGAAGAATCTCATAAGGTAAAGTTTTGGGAAGATTTAGAATGTTTAGTTCAGGAAATACCATTAGGAGAAAAGATTTTTTTAGGAGGGGATCTGAATGGTCATGTGGGAAGGGTATCGTCAGGCTACGAGGGTGTTCATGGAGGACATGGTATAGGAGGAGTAAGTGCAGAGGGTAAAACTATTTTAGACTTTTCATTAGCGTTCGATCTATTATTAGCTAACACTTGTTTTAGAAAGCGTGAAGAACATCTTATCACGTATAAAAGTGGAAGGGTATGTTCTCAAATTGATTTCTTTCTTATAAAGAAATCGGATAGAAAATTTTGCATGGATTGCAAAGTTATACTGGGAGAGAGTTTAACTACTCAACATAGAGTTTTGGTTATGGATATAAGAGTTAGGAGGAGAGTAAAAAGTAAATGTGAAGGTAGAGTGGTAAGGACTAAGTGGTGGCAACTAAAGGGGAATAAAGAAAAGAATTTACAGAGACGGATTATGGAGGAAGGACCTTGGGAAATACTAGGAAGTGCTAACGATATGTGGAATGAAATGGTTAAAGAGATTAGGAAGATGGAAAAGGAAATATTAGGTGAATCAAAAGGTTTTGGACCTAGGGATAAAGAATCTTGGTGGTGGGATGCAAGTGTACAAGATAAGGTTAAAGTTAAAAGAGAGTGTTATAAAGTGTGGTCATTATGTAAGAGTAATGAAAATTGGGAAAAATATAAAGTAGCTAAGAAAGACACTAAGAGGGCAGTGAGCGAAGCGAGAGCGAGGGCATTTGATGGGTTATACCAATCTTTAGGTACTAAAGTTGGAGAAAAAAGTATTTACAAGTTAGCTAAAAGTAGGGAAAGAAAGACAAGAGATGTGGATCAAGTGAAATGCATTAAGGATGAAGACGGGAAAGTGTTAGTCACGGAACGAGATATCAGAGAACGATGGAAGGGTTATTTTCATAGGCTTTTTAATGAAGGGCACGAGATTTTATTGCAATCGGATAGGCTAAACACGGAAGAAGAGGATAGAAATTATACTTTTTACCGTAGGATTTGTGAGGTAGAGGTAAAAGAAGCATTAAAACGAATGGAGAATGGCAGAGCAGTTGGACTGGATAATATACCCATTGAAGTATGGAAGAGTTTGGGAATGAAAGGTATAAGTTGGCTCACAAAGTTATTTAATGAAATTATGAGATCTAAGAAGATGCCAGATGAGTGGAGGAAAAGTACTTTAATTCCTATTTATAAGAGTAAAGGAGACATTCAAAATTGTGCAAATTATAGAGGAATCAAACTCATGAGCCACACTATGAAATTATGGGAAAGAGTAATTGAGCGAAGGTTAAGGAAAGAGAGTCAGGTTAAGGAGAATCAATTTGGTTTTATGCCAGGGAGGTCAACTATGGAAGCAATATACTTGTTGCGAAGATTAATGGAGAGATATAGGGAGAATCAAAGAGATTTACACATGGTGTTTATTGATTTAGAAAAAGCATATGATAGAGTGCCAAGAGGAGTTCTATGGAAGGCTTTAGAGAAAAAAGGAGTTCGTATAGCTTATATTCGAGCAATCCAAGACATGTATGATAAGGTTACAACTAGCGTAGTAACAAAAGATGGACTTACAGAAAATTTTCCGATCACTATTGGTTTACATCAAGGGTCAACTCTGAGCCCTTATCTTTTTACCTTAGTCTTGGATGTACTTACTGAACATATCCAAGAGCCGGTGCCACAGTGCATGCTTTTTGCAGATGATATTGTCCTAGTTGGAGAATCGAGAGAGGAAATGAATGAGAAGTTGGAAAGGTGGAGACAAACTTTGGAAGCTCATGGCTTTCGTTTAAGTAGAAGTAAAACGGAGTATATGGAGTGTAAGTTTAGTAAGAGGCACACCACTTCTAACGTAGAAGTAAAAATTGGAGAGCATATCCTACCACAAGTCACACGATTTAAGTATCTTGGATCCATCATACAACACAACGAGGAAATAGAAGAAGATGTAACGCATAGGATTCAAGCGGGGTGGATGAAATGGAGGAGTGCTTCGGGTGTTATTTGTGATAGAAGAGTGCCACTCAAACTTAAGGGTAAATTCTACTGCACAGTTATAAGACCTGGAATGTTGTATGGCACTGAGTGTTGGGCAATAAAAAGTCAACAAGAAAATAAGTTTAATGTAGCAGAGATGAGAATGTTGCGGTGGATGAGTGGACACACTAGACGGGATAGGATTAGAAATGAATGCATTAGAGAGAAGGTGAAAGTCGCACCTATTGTAAAAAAGATTGTAGAATCGAGACTTAGGTGGTTTGGTCATGTGGGGAGGAGACCTATAGAAGCCCCCGTTAGGAGAGTAGATATGATGGAGAATAGTCCAATAAGTAGAGGTAGAGGAAGACCAAGGAAAACTATAGGAGAAATTATTAAGAGAGATTTAGATTTAAATGGTTTGTCTAGAAATATGATTTATGATAGGGATTTATGGCGTCGATTGATCCATGTAGCCGACCCCACTTAGTGGGAAAAGGCTTTGTTGTTGTTGTTGTTGTTGTTGTTGTTGATCTGATATAGTCCTGTTATGTCTGTCAAGTCCCTTTATGCAGAGAGAAACCCTAATCAATAACAAATCCCCAACCCCTGAGTAGTCTATTCTAAAATAACTTCAAAAAAGGACACAGAAGGACAAAAATGAAAGAGAAAACAAAGCTACTACCATGCCACCACAACTGTGGTGTGAGCAGCATGTCTGCTACCCTAGTGTGGACGATAACCCAGTCACTTCTTTCTTTTCCTTAATTGCACCTGCATCATGATTCATTTTTCATTACAGATTGCATTACAGTGACTTGCCGTAATAAACATGAGGGGGTAGATGTGTTGATTTTTGGATAGATCTGACATTCTATTTAATGGATTGTTATATTGGGGTTTGCTTGCTTAACATGACATGAAAACAAAGTTTTTACCAGTAGTTATTGTATAAACCAATTTATCTTGGGGCAAAAAAGCCTTGCACTGAGTGATTGGTGTATATAATAAAGTAAAAGTGATAAAATTTTCCCCACCTGTATTGCTTATATATTTGCTTTATCCTGCTGCCTTCAGTTAATTTATAACCTGGATTTCCAGCCCGATCCACTTCCAAGATAAATATTACAAGATGATGTAATATGACTTTATGCTGGCTCTGGCAGGGTAGAGGTTATGCAACGTCTTGCTCATATTACACCAATTGAATTGGGTGGAAAGGCTAATCCATCACAGGATGCGGATAATAAACTGGACCAATGGCTCATGTATGCCATGTTTGTCTGTTCATGTCCACCAGCTGCTCGAGAATCTGGTGGAACTTTAGCCAAAGATCTTTACCATTTTATTTTCCCTTCATTGAAATCTGGATCCGATGCACATGTTGTGAGTACTCCTCAATAAACTTGATCCATCTTATAAAACCTGTCTTGACCTGAACACAAGTAGACATGCTTCATGGCTGAAGTTTTTAATATTTATTTCCACACTGTTAAGTTCTAACTCCTATGGAATTTATTACAAGTCGAGGATCAATTTTGTTTTGTATTTGTTGCCATATCCTAATTATGCATTCATTCTAATAAAATTTTCAATGTAGAGCTGTATATGGATAGATTAGAACATTCCAACCTATTGTAATGGTTGTTAGTGTGCTATGGAGATCATTTTCATGGTAAAATTGGAACATTTCATATTTGAAAAGTAAAAGAGTAGAGGAATGAACCAAGGGATATGATGATCTTAACGGTTATTCATTTAACTTTTATAAGTAATTGTTGAACTTACAAAATGCTTGTTGGAATTCATAACTGGAAAGCATCAGAAGGAAAAAAAGAGATTGTATTGTTTTGTTAATTTGTGACTTAATTTGAGAGTGTAATTATTCAAATCAAAGTTGCAATTACATTGAAGAATAGTCTCTGCATTAGTCCCATTAATATGTGGTTTGCTACGTGTTCATTTTGTATTGTTGGATTCCCCCACATTAGTTCTTTTTTGTGACTTGTTCCTATATGAAATTATATTCTCCACTAAACTTCTTCCTATATCCTTCCTTTCTTACCTATCTTGATCTCTGTTTTTCTATCATGGGTCATCTACCCAAAATACGAGGGATGAAAAAGTGTTTTTAGATTCATAATTACAGATACTTTAACCTAGTTTATACATTCTCTCTCATAATCAGACCCCAATTATTTTAAATTTTTTCTTTTGGGGTGCTAGAATTCATCCCATAACTTTATGTTCTATTGAAGAAATGCATAACTTTAAGCTCACTTTTTCCCAGATTATTAGTGTGCTGTGCCGTGCTGTATTTTTTTTTCTTTAATATTAATTTTCTGTGGCTGTATGTAGGATGTCACTACAAATGATAACTGAAAATTAATGAGCTGTTTCATATTCTGAAGTTCTTGTCTCATTTGAAATGGAATGAGTGCAAATATATAGGATCATGGCAGTGGGAACAGCCATTTAGATCCAAAAATTATGTACCATAAAAGAGGGAAAATAAATATTTACAATCAATGCTTGCTAAATAAGGAATAATCCTAAAATAAAAGCATTAAAAGGTTGACAATCTGTAGCATCAAATCCAGAAACAACCACACCAAATCTGGAAATATCTTCAGCACCAATTTAGGAAATAGTATCATCAGATTTGAAATATCTTCAGCACTAATTGAGGAAACTAGCTGTTGCAATCACAAAGGGATGGAGTCATTATGAGCCAAGATTATTTCCAACACTCCCCTTCAACTCGGGGAGTAGATGTTAATCATTCCCAACTTGTACCCAAGTTCTTCAACTCTCACTCTAGGTAGTGCCTTTGTAAGTACATCAGCAACTTGAATCTTTGTGGTGGTGTAGGATAATTCAAGAATTCTAGAGTTAGCCTTTTCTTTGATGAAATGGTGATCTATTTCCACATGTAATTTTAAGTTTAGTGAGTAGGCGCAAAAGCCATAGACCTTCACAAATTCCTTGTGTTAGAGCTCGGTATTTTGCTTCAGCACTATTCCTAGCTACTACCGATTGTTTTTTGCTCCTCCAAGTTACTAAATTTTCCCAAACATAGGTACAATATTTAGTTGTGAATCTTCGATCTATGATGTAACCTGCTTAATCTGCATCACAATAAACTTCCATTATATGGCAAGTATTTTTCTAGAAGAAAATACCTTTTCTTGAGGCCATTTTGAGGCACCTTAGTATTTTATAGGCTGCATCAAGATGAAACTCACGTGATTTATTCATAAATTGACTAAGAACATTAACAAGAAAACAAATGTCAGGCCTTGTATATGATAGATGAATCAGTTTACCTATCAACCTTTGAAACCTCTCAGTGTTAACTGGTGGACTTTCTTGACCAAACTTTAGTTTGTAGTCTGCTTCATGGGTGTGTCAATTGGCATGCATCCTAGCATACTAGTTTTAGTGAGTAAATCAAGGGTATATTTACGTTGGGATATCATAATTCCTTTACTAGATCTGGCCACTTCGATTCCCAAAAAATATCTTAAGTGACCAAGGTCTTTAGTTTCAAATTCCCTAGCCAAAGTCTTTTTGAGATTGAGAATTTCCTCTGTGAAATTTTCAGTAATAATTATGTCACCCACATAGACAATTAGAACAACAATCTCTCCTTTAGGGAAAAATTTTGTAAACAATGCCTGATTTGCTTGGCCTTGCAAATACCCTTGTCTTTTCACAACTTTTGTGGATCTTTCAAACTGCGCCCTTGGAGATTGTTTAAGCCCATAGATGGACTTATGAAGTTTGTAGACTTTTTCTTCACTTGTGCCTTCAAAGCCTGGTGGAATAGACATATACACCTCTTTTTCAAGGTCTTCATTTAGGAAGGTATTCTCAAGTTGAGTTGATGAAGAGGCCAATCAAAGTTGGCTGTAAGAGACAAAAGGACTTTAATGGAGTTAAGCTTAGCTACTGGGGCAAATGTCTCTTGATAATCTATTCCTTGAGTTTGAGTGAATCTTTTAGCTACCAATTTCGCTTTATATTTGTTAATGTTGTTATCAAGAATTGTTCTTGATGTTAAAAATCCACTTGCAACCAACAAGATGTTTCCCTTGAGGAAAATTGACCAATTCCCATGTGTTATTCTTCTTGAGGGCATTCATTTCTTCCTCAACAGCTTTCTTCCATTCTTCTTGCCTTAAGGCTTCATGGATGTCTTGTGGGATCTTCCCATTGGAAACATTGGTTATGAATGCTTTGTGGATAATAAATAATTTTTCATAAGATATAAAATTTCCAATGGAATGTTGAGTGCAAAATCTAGTTCCTTTCCTTAGGGCAATAAGAACATCCAAACAGGGATTTTCTTCCATACCTAAACTTGGGCATTAGGTTTCTTGGCTTTGCTCAGGAGGTAGTTCAGGTAGACTAGCTTCTATCTCATGGTTCTTTTTCCTTCTAATATACACAAGTAGCTTCTTTTGCTGTTGTTGGTGATTTTTTGCAGCTGCAAAATCAGATTATGGATCACTTTGTTGCTATTCTTTAGCATTTGTTTCGCTGTTTGGATCAGCACTGGATCCAGGTTCAAAACCAGCTGCAAAAAACTATTTATTTCTCGGAATGATAGTACTATTTTGCTCCTGATTTTCAGTACTAAAACTCCATTCATCTTGATGAGTATTCTCCCATTGAAAGGAAGTTTTTTGGTAATGAGGTTTCCTTTCAAAAAAGGTAACATCCATGAAGACTACAGATTTTGTGAGAGTGGGAGAATAGCAAATATAGCCTTTTTGAGATGCTGAATATCTAAGGAAAATGCTCTTTGTAACTTTTGGGTCAAGTTTATTACTTTGGTGGTTGTGAACAAAAGCTATGCACCCAAAGACTCTAATGGATAAGTGAGACACTAGTTGGGTGCTAGGGTAATTTTGAAGAAGGGTATTGCAAGGAGCGTGGAAGTTAAGTACCTTAGAAGGCATCCTATTAATAAGATAAAATGATGTTGTAATAGCGTCACTCCAAAAATTTTTTTGCACATTCATTGTAAATAACAATGATCTAGCCATTTCCAGGATGTGCCTATTTTTTTATTTTGTTATACCATTTTGTTGTGGGGTATGGGTGCAAGAGGTTTGGTAATGAATACCTTGTTTAGTGAGATAAGTACTTAAGGTAGAATTTATATATTCTCTCCAATTATCACTTCTCAAGACCTTGATAGGGGTTTGGAATTGGGTTTTGATAAGTTGATGGAAATTTTTGAAGATAGTCGGTACTTCAGATTTTTCTCTCATCAAATATACCCCAGTAACCCTAGTGTGGTCATCCACAAATGTTACAAATCATCTATGACCCGAGAGATTCTTCACCTCAGAGGGACCTTGCACATCACTATAGATTAATTGGAAGGGTTATGAGGGTTTATAGGAGTACAAAGGATAATTGGCTTTGGTATGTTTTGCTAGTTGACAAGTTTCACAAGAAATAACAGTAGCATTTTTATTAAACAGATTTGGATCCATCCTCTTAATGTATGAGAAATTGGAATGTCCTAATTTATTGTGCCAAAGCATCAAGTCTAATTCTGCACTGGTTGTGAGACTTCATTTATTTGAACTTGTAGGACCCATAAGATAGGACCAGCTACCTCTTTAGCATTGCCAATCATCCTCTTGGATGCCAAGTCTTGAAATTTACAACCACCATCAAAGAAATTAACCTGATAATTGTTGTCCTTTACAAGCTTACTAATTGATAAGAGGTTACATGTAAGTTTAGGAACCAATAATACATCTTTAAGGACTAAATTTTTTGACAAGGTGACTGTAACAACACCAATCACTCGAGCTAAAGTTCCATATGCAATTTTAACCTTTAATGGTGTCATGCATGGATTGAAATTGTCAAGTAAGGCATCACAATGTGTCATGTGATCAGAGGCTCTTGAATCCACAACGCAATGATTTTCTAAAATTTGTTTATTGAGGGCCATAGAGAAGTTACCTGATTGAGCTACATTACCTACCCCTACCATAAGTTTGTTATCATTTGATGTCATCATTTGCTGCCCAAACATTTTCTGTAGAAGGTCTAATTGCTCACGTGAAAATAGAGTAGGGTCAGAATTGGTTGGCTCCTTTGTGCTGGCTGTGTAACTCCTAACTTCTCCTCTTTGCTTGGTTTTCCAATTTGGAGTCTTTCCATGTAGATTCTAGCATTTATCTTTAGTGTGACCACTCTTATGGCAATGGTCACACCACATTTTTCCTTGTTTCTTTTGCCTATTGTCACTATTCTGACTCAGTGGGCCACGGGCAGCATCAGTTTCGTTTTAATTTGGGGTGTGATTTGAGCCTTGCATTGCCTTTCTCTTACTCTCTTCACGTCTAACTTCAGAAAACACCTCTTTTAGAGTAGGTAAAGGTTTTATAGCAAAAATTCTTACCCTTACATCATCAAGACTACTGTTGAGGGCCATTGAGAACTTGTAGATGCGTTTTTTCTCCACAATTTTTCTGAAATTCCTAGCATCAGTGATGCAGTTCCAGGTATAGCTTTCTGGGAGATCTAGCTGTTGCCAATACTTTGAGAGACTATTGAAGTACTGATTCATTGGCCAGTCTCTTTGTTTCAGCTCATAGATGATGCATTCATCTCAAAACACCTCTGCTGCACTTTCTTGGGTGGAGTGGGTCTCGCATGCTGATTCCCGTATGTCATAGGCAGTTTCATGAAACAATAGTTCTCTCTAATTTCTGGTTCCATCGAGTTGATCAGCCATACTATGACGTGGTGGTTTTTGGCCTTCCATACTTTGTATTTGGGATCATCCTTTCTTGGTTGAGTAATTTCTCCAGTCAAGTGTCCCTCCTTTCCTCTGCCACAGATGTAAACCATGACTGATCTGCTCCGTTGTGGGTAATTATACCCAATCAGTTTGTGTCCAGTAATATATATTGGTGTATTCTCAGTCATCCCCTGGTTTGTTTGGGATGCCATATCAACAAAGGCTTCAGATGTGCTTTGGGTTATTTGTAAGCCGTATTTCAGCATGTAGAAGAGGGTCAGTCAAGCTCTAATACCATGAAAATTAATGAGCTATTTCATATTCTGAAGCTCTTGTCTCATTTGAAATGAAATGAGTACAAATATATAAGATCATAGCAGTGGGAACAGCCATTTAGATCAAAAAATTATGCACCATAAAAGAGAGAAAATAAATATTTACAATTAATGCTAGCTAAATAAGGAATGATTCTAAAATAAAAGCATTAAAAGGTTGACAATCTGAAGTAGCACCAAATCTGGAAACAATCACACCAAATCTGGAAATATCTTCAGCACCAATTTAGGAAACAATAGCATCAGATCTGAAATATCTTCAGCACTAATTTAGGAAACTAGCTGTTGGGATCACAAAGGGATGGAGCCATTATAAGCCAAGATTATTTCCAACAAAAACTATGCATGTTGATCACAAACAAAGTTTTATTATTTATTCTGTTCCCCCAGGAAACTGCGTGAGGATCTGTATATATGAGGGGAAAATGCTGCATGTATTCCACTGTTGAAGAAAATTCTTACAGCCTTATATACATTGTTTGTGCGCCTATGTGAGCAAAGCTATTAACTGTACAATCAATGAGAAATAAAAGCAAATTCTATAGTTACTCCTAATTACAAGGGATTCGTATTCAAATCCACATGATGGTGGGATTTGAATTAATCCTGAGATTCCTGCAATATACATAATTACATAGGGCTCATGTGTTGAATAGTTGATATCATGTTAGGAAACCAAATTTTGAAATTTTTTTTGGGGGCATATGTGCCCTTTGATGTGTAACTGATGGTTAAAACAAAAAATGAGGTTTTCTATTAAAAATTGTGAGTTTTGCTTCTTGTTCTTAGTATGAAGGGCACTGGGAGGATTAATGGGTGTTAGTTGCTGACTTGTTACAGTTTTAATGATATAAAGGCATCTATTTTTTTTTTTGGGGGGGGGGGGGGGGGTTGTCTTTCATTTTCCATCCTCTTTGATATCTTTATTTGTTGCTAAGGAGGTTTTGATATAGCATGCAGCCACCATGGCTCTTGGCCACTCGCACCTAGAAGCATGTGAAATCATGTTTGGAGAACTTGCATCTTTTATTGAAGAGGTTTCTTCAGAGACAGAAGGAAAA
Organism: Erythrophleum fordii; assembly: GCA_032878935.1. Classification (NCBI taxonomy): domain Eukaryota; kingdom Viridiplantae; phylum Streptophyta; class Magnoliopsida; order Fabales; family Fabaceae; genus Erythrophleum; species Erythrophleum fordii. The sequence continues at coordinate 20,032,425 of JAVQMF010000045.1, forward strand.
CCTAAGTGGAAGGTATTGTTCATGAGATTATAAAGTTTATTTTAATTAGTTCTATCACCCTTTTCAATATCATAGAGGTCCTTGAGAATGTTTCTTAATGAGCTACATAATTCATTTATATCCGAGGCAAAGGAAAATCACATTAAATTTAGTAATTTATTTTAGATTCATTCGAACCTGGCAATTTAAGTTGCAAATTGTACTTTTGGGGGTGTTGTGCTTAAATCTGATCCCATGGAGACGAAACAAGGTCTAGAGACATACCAGGCCTGTTTGTTCAAGATTCAGGTTTCAAATAAAACATCAATCCTCCAACATTAACTTTTGAATTGTAGTAAAATTCCTCTAGAAATTCTCAGAACTCTTTGATGCTAGTAAACATGAGGTTAAAAATGGAAAATAACTAATTCTTATCTGTGAAACTTGAAGAAAGTTTCAGTTTATAAATGTCTTTCCCATCATTTTTAACTTATCCATTGTCTGTTTTAAAGTGAAACTGTGTTGATCTATATTTTTGAAGATTTCAATCATGTATTCAATGCTGCTTTTTCCTGATTTCGGTGATTCTTTGGGTGTATTTGATAAGACTGAAAATTTTAGTATTGAAACCTAATACTTAAATATTTAAAGTTTGAAAAGATTTTCATTTTAAGCCCTGAATATGTGTTATAGGAAACTATTAGCACTTAATAGTTTTCTTCTAGAAGTGTTCATTGACCTCCCATATAAGTAGTGTTTTCTTTTTCACTTAAATTTAATTTTGGTTGACAATAACAATCACCAGCCAAATGTTTTCAGCACTAAATTGGGTTTTCAAACTGGCTTATGGTTTTGAAACTTCTGTTCTTGATTCCACCTTGTTCCCTGTGAATGGCCCTTTCCTACTATGAACTACTAAATCAACTATCCTGCATCTTTTCTATTTTCACCACGGGGTATGTTTGGAGATTGTGTTTTTCAAGCTGGGCAAGTTTTATTTCTTCAGGGCGGGGGTTAGGTATCAACTCTCTTGTCATGCAAAAGGATAGTTCATGGAGCTTATGATAAATTGTTAAAGATAATGATAATATGAGAAGGAAAAATAATAGAAAAAGCACTTGTGAAACTTAGAAATCATAAACCTATTCCACCTATGTGAACAATGGTATAGAAAATATTCCATACTCCAACTTAAAATAATGGAGATGAAACAATTAAAACTTGTTTTATGCTACTTTGGTTGCTTCATCTCTAAATTTTGAATCATAGTTTGGCACTTACAATGTATATTTTATGAATGTAGAGTCAAAAGTCTCGCCGTGAAGAACTCCGTGTCCACATTGCAAATATATACCGTACTGTTGCTGAAAACATATGGCCAGGCATGCTAACCCGCAAACCAGTTTTCCGTCTCCATTATCTTAGATTCATCGATGAAATAGCCAGACTGATCTCAACAGCCCCTCCTGAGAATTTTCAAGATATGCAGCCCCTCCGCTATGCACTTGCTTGTGTTCTAAGATCATTAGCCCCAGAGTTTGTTGATTCAAAATCAGAGAAATTTGACATTAGAACTAGAAAGCGACTATTTGATCTTCTTCTCTCCTGGTCTGATGATGCAGGCAGTACATGGGGTCAGGACAGTATTAGTGATTATCGACGTGAAGTTGATCGATACAAGTCATCTCAACATGCACGGTCAAAGGATTCTGTGGACAAAATATCATTCGACAAAGAATTGAGTGAACAGGTTGAGGCTATCCAGTGGGCATCGATGAATGCAATAGCATCACTTTTGTATGGACCATGCTTTGATGATAATGCAAGGAAAATGAGTGGTCGTGTGATATCCTGGATTAATAGTTTGTTTATAGAGCCTGCGCCTAGGGCTCCCTTTGGTTACTCACCTGTTGATCCACGAACTCCATCATATTCATATTCCAAGCAAACTGGAGATGGTGGTCGTGGAGCTGCTGGTCGTGATAGGCACAGGGGTGGCCATCATCGTATTTCTCTAGCAAAATTGGCTTTGAAGAATCTTTTGCTCACAAATTTGGACCTTTTTCCTGCTTGCATTGATCAGGTACTGTATTTTGATGTCATTCCAATAATCATTTGACTCTTGGTGAAGATTATAAAGCTGTAAATATGATCACTATTGAAAAGCTGCTGGGTGGGTGTTTGTCCATTACTACTCGGTAAAAAAAAAAAAAAAAGTATTGACTAAAATAAATCATCAGGTGGGGTGCTTGAGGATGTGTGATGTGTACGAGTGACTGCATAGAGACGCTAGCAATTGGGAAGATAATAAACCAGTAGTCCAAATTCCCTATTTCTCTCTGTGGGATGTGCGCTGAAAATCTGCTTCACCCCATCATACTCTTCGACTAACAAGTCAAGGCCCAATGACCTAACTGAAGGAACCAAGATGATAAAAGAAAAACAAACTATAATTTAAGAAATATTTTCAGTTAAACAGATATGCATCCGAAGAATCTACTTTATAGTTGTTCTGTGAGATGAGATTTTAAATGTTTAACCTAAAAATGATGCACTTCAATTGTTATCTTTCGAAGGACTTGAAAAAAATTAAGAGAGCATGTTTGTAACTCTTTTAAGCTAGCTTTCCTGTAATAAGTCTAGCTAAAATATCCTATATTTTTCTTTGCTACATAGTCAACGTCATCACTACCAATATGAAGTCCCATTCCACATCATAACAAATGACGAGGCATATCTGAAAGACCTGAACATGTATAGCTAAACTCAATCATACCTCTTTTGGCCATCAATGATCTGTATTGTGGGAAAACTTATATGGTAGCCATATATTTCTAGTTACTTGGTCTTCATTTCTGTGTGTGTGTGTGTGTGTTGATTTTAAGATGGTAAGGATGAGAGATCTTTAGGAAGCTCCAGAATTGGAAGTCAAATCACATTAAATGGGAGAAGCGTTATTATTATTATTTTTTTCTGTGTTCAGTTGTTGTTATTGTTATTATTATTATCTACATTTGCATGATTATTTTACCACAAGGCATAAGCTAGGTTATACTGACTACCTGATTTTCAGCTCATTCTTCCCATGCATTATTTGTATCTCTTTTTTGTAAGAAAAATTCAGCTTCTAACATCATGCCACCAATGTAAAAACTTATGTAACTCTATTTTTTCATCTAGTGCTATTACTCTGATCCTGCTATAGCTGATGGGTACTTCAGTGTTCTAGCCGAGGTTTACATGCGCCAAGAGATACCAAATTGTGAAATACAGAGACTCTTGAGTCTGATACTTTACAAGGTGGTGGACCCATCAAGACAAATTCGTGATGATGCCCTTCAGATGCTGGAGACTCTTTCTGTTCGCGAATGGGCTGAGGATGGCATTGAGGGTTCGGGAAGTTATCGTGCTGCTGCTGTTGGTAACCTTCCTGACTCCTACCAACAATTCCAATACAAGCTTTCCTGCAAACTTGCCAAAGATCATCCGGAACTGAGCCAGCTTCTTTGTGAGGAGATCATGCAGAGGCAATTAGATGCTGTGGATATAATTGCTCAGCATCAGGTCTTAACTTGCATGGCTCCGTGGATAGAGAACCTTAATTTCTGGAAGCTCAAGGAAGGCTGGAGTGAAAGACTATTGAAAAGTCTTTACTATGTGACTTGGCGGCATGGAGACCAGTTTCCTGATGAAATTGAGAAACTGTGGAGTACCATTGCTAGCAAAAACAAGAATATTAGTCCTGTTTTAGATTTCTTGATCACAAAAGGCATTGAAGATTGTGATTCAAATGCATCAACTGAAATAAGTGGTGCATTTGCCACATATTTCTCTGTTGCAAAGCGGGTAAGTCTATATTTAGCACGAATATGTCCTCAGCGCACTATAGATCACCTAGTTTTTCAATTATCTCAGCGGCGACTAGAGGATAGCATTGAGCCAGTCGGGCCAAGTGCAAGTAAGGGTGATGCCAGTGCAAACTTTGTGTTAGAGTTTTCACAGGGTCCTGCCATGGCTCAGATGGCATCTGTTGTGGATAACCAGCCTCACATGTCCCCATTGCTTGTGAGAGGTTCTCTTGATGGTCCACTTAGAAATGTAAGTGGCAGCTTAAGCTGGAGAACAGCAGGTATGACAGGCCGGAGTGTTTCAGGCCCATTAAGTCCAATGCCTCCAGAGTTGAATGTTGTTCCAGTGAATACAGGGCGATCTGGTCAGCTCCTTCCATCACTGGTTAACATGTCTGGACCCTTAATGGGTGTTAAAAGTTCAGCAGGGAGTTTGAGGAGCCGCCATGTTTCACGGGACAGTGGAGATTACCTTGTTGACACCCCAAACTCAGGTGAAGATGGATTGCATGGTGGGGGTGCCATGCATGGCGTGAATGCAAAAGAACTTCAATCAGCCTTGCAGGGTCATCAGCAGCATTCACTGACGCATGCAGATATTGCATTGATTCTACTTGCAGAAATTGCATATGAGAATGATGAAGACTTCCGGCAATACTTACCTCTACTCTTTCATGTCATCTTTGTTTCAATGGATAGCTCAGAAGATATCGTACTAGAGCACTGCCAGCATTTGCTTGTTAATTTGCTATATTCCCTTGCAGGCCGTCACTTGGAGCAGTATGAGGTGGAAAATAGTGATAGGGAGAATAAGCAGCAGGTTGTGAGCTTGATTAAATATGTACAATCAAAGCGGGGAAGCATGATGTGGGAGAATGAGGATCCCACAGTTGTAAGAACTGAGCTGCCAAGTGCAGCTCTTCTTTCTGCCCTAGTTCAGAGCATGGTGGATGCCATCTTCTTCCAAGGAGACCTTCGTGAAACTTGGGGAGAAGAAGCTTTGAGATGGGCTATGGAGTGCACATCAAGACACCTTGCCTGTCGTTCACACCAGATCTACCGAGCACTTCGACCCAGTGTAACCAGTGATGCTTGTGTATCACTACTTCGGTGCCTTCATAGGTGTCTAGGAAACCCAGTGCCTCAGGTCTTGGGATTTATTATGGAAATTTTAATGACATTGCAAGTGATGGTGGAGAATATGGAGCCAGAAAAGGTGATACTCTATCCTCAGCTATTTTGGGGGTGTGTTGCTATGATGCATACAGATTTTGTCCATGTCTACCGCCAGGTTCTTGAGCTTTTCTCTCATGTGATTGATCGTTTATCATTCCGTGAACGAACAACAGAAAATGTGCTCCTCTCAAGCATGCCTCGAGATGAGCTTGAAACTAGTGATTTGGGAGAATTTCAACGTACAGAATCCAGAATTGGCTTTGAACTTCTGCAAGAAGGGCATTTGCCACCATTTGAAGGGGTGCAGCCTCTTGTTCTTAAGGGACTTATGTCCACCGTCAGTCACAGTGTCTCTGTCGATGTCCTCTCACGTATTACAGTGCATTCATGTGACTCCATATTTGGTGATGCTGAGACAAGACTCCTGATGCACATTATTGGATTGCTCCCTTGGCTCTGCCTTCAGCTCAGTAAAGATCCAGTGATAGGTCCTGCTTCACCACTCCAACATCAATATCAAAAGGCTTGCTCAGTTGCAACCAACATTGCAATTTGGTGTCGAGCAAAATCTTTGGATGAATTAGCTACTGTGTTTGTAGCTTACTCTCGGGGTGAGATCAAGAGCATAGATAATTTCCTGGCTTGTGTTTCACCGCTACTATGCAATGAATGGTTCCCAAAACATTCAGCTTTGGCCTTTGGACACTTGTTGAGACTACTAGAAAAAGGACCAGTTGAGTATCAACGTGTCATTCTGCTCATGCTCAAAGCTCTCCTCCAGCACACTCCGATGGATGCCGCCCAGAGTCCACATATGTACGCAATTGTATCTCAGTTGGTGGAAAGCACTTTGTGTTGGGAGGCACTAAGTGTGTTGGAAGCCCTTCTACAAAGTTGCAGTTCATTGACTGGTTCTCACTCACACGATCCTGTTTCATTTGAGAATGGTATCAGTGGCTCTGACGAAAAATCACTTGCTTCCCAGACTTCATTTAAGGTCCGCAGTGGCCCTTTGCAATATGGTATGGGATCAGGGTTTGGAGCAGTTTCTGCGCCAACGCAGGGTGGGTCAGCCGAGTCTGGGACCTCACCACGAGAGGTGGCTCTGCAGAATACTCGCCTGATTCTTGGTCGGGTACTGAACAACTGTGCTCTAGGTAGGAGAAAGGACCAAAAGAAGTTGGTGCCTTTCGTGGCCAATATTGGGAACCCATAATTGCAAAATTCCGTAATTTTTGTATATATATATATATATATATATATATTGTTGAAAGATGCAGTAGGATTGTTTTAGGAGAGTTTGAAGTTGTACATGGGATTTAAAAGACGGTGGCATCACAGTTTTGTAGCATGTGTAGTAGCAGACAATATACTTTTCGTGATTCAAATATCACGTAGAATTGAACTTTAAGCTATTGTAGATTGCTACGCTGTTCTTACGTTAGATGCGGCTAACCATATTGGCGGAGCTGTTGTCTGTGCTTTAACTGCAACACTAATGATTGTTGAACTGCAACAAAACAGATCAAACAGATTCTTTTACAGACTATTCGAAAGAGTCGAGACATATTGTTAGATATCTTTTGACATGTTTCATAATATATAACCTATAATGTATTTTGTTTAAAATTAAGAAAAATGATTTAAATTATAGAATAATAATTTATTTTTATCGTATTTCATATTTGATTATGTTTAGATAATAAAAGTAAGATTACTTTAGACTGGAAAGAGAATTAAATATTTTTAAAGAAACTTACGACAGGATGGAAAAATTTTACGTATGTACATAGTTTTATCATGCCCGTTTTCAAATCAAGAATCCAATTCCTTTTAAATTAAATAAAAACAACAATATGCCTTTAAGTCATATTACCACACCCCTTAACTATTCCGTTCTTTGATTAGGCATTCCTTCAGCCAATAATAAGACGTACAAATGCCAACAAAGCCTTATATTACATTTATGAGGGAGAGAATAAATTAAAAAAGGATAAATATTCTACAAGAAGATCAAACATTACACCAGCAAAGTAGGACGTTACAAAGGAAGCCAAACACATGCAGGTTTCCCTATAATTCTGAAGCAGATTTGTACACAGGCTAGCTTCTCCGTTTATTCTTTCTTCAACCCCATCAGACCCTCCCAGAAAACCCTCCTTTTAAATTGGCTATAACTATGCCCATTCGTTTCCCTCATCCGAAAGCATGATCATTACATTGGGCTTCTGCAGAAGCAACATGAGAGATCATTCCCGGGACGTTTTATTCTTCCTTACCAACGCATAGGCATCACTGTATATTGCCACAAGGTTTGAGAAGACTGCCAGAACAATCATAAGGACAGACAGAATTTTGTCTGTTTTTGTTGCTATATTGTACTGATCCCTGCATTTAAAAAACAAAAAGTTGATGGTGATTCACTTGTTTAGCAGCAAATTATCAACAGAAGTGAAGGACGATGACCATAAAAAAATGCCCGGATGATCCATAGTTTTTTACCCTTATAAAGACCACACAATCTCACATATTTTCTAAAATTTTACGTGCCAATAAATAAAATTCTACAATCTAAAGTAAATTAATCCAACTGAAATAAATAGTTTTACTTTAAAGGCATTTGGTACATCGTTATCTTTAGGCTAGTATCTAAGATGACTGTGTTTGATATACAGGTATTCAGATGTTTGGGGTGCACCAAGAGACAAGATACACCACTTTGGATAATATCTCATACCATTTTCGCATTTATGAAGTTTTAGCTTTCTTAACTTTCATAAAATATCCATTATATCCTTTGACTTCCTATGACAACTTTAAAAGGCATGATATTTTACACATTGGTATCCCACACCATAGTATCTTAGATACTAGAGGATATAAGATAAACAATATACCAAATAGCTCCTTCTGAACCACACTAAAAAACTAGCGGAGTCCAGTAACTTACCTAAGAGTAATAGCAGCTGGAAATATGAATCCAAGGCAAACTGCAGCCGTTGCACCAGTGAACTGAAAAGCATCCCAAATGCTGGGTATGAAATTTGCCCCCAAGAAGATAGATACGATGAGGGCTATAGTGATTGATGCAAATCTAAAGTTATCCTGAACCAAAGGCCTTGATGAGGAAAACAGGAGACCATCTATGTTGAGCCGCAGCGGAAAAAACACAACTGGGAATACAAGCATGAGGTGTGCAGCATAGCTAATTCGAACAGCATCATTCAGCACAGACCCAAAAGGAATTCCAAGATTAGTATCAAAGTTGGCAAGCACATCATCAAGAGTTCCTTCGCCAAATAATAGGAACCCAAAGAAGCTTGTCACGAGATACACTGAAGTGCATAGACCAAGGGCAGATCTTACAACCCCTTGCATCTGTGAAGAGTCTTCAAGTTCATTGTCTATGCTGTGAACTGCAAATTAAGAATCATAACAAGGTAAAGAGCAAGAAAATGATTTTTCCTCATAATAACTAAAGAACAAAGGAAATGGAATCCAATTTTAAACCAAGACGTGAAAAAGTTGCTTACCATTGTAGTGGCAGATATAGGCAGTGACAAGCACAGGGACTACAGTGAACAGTTTGAAAAATGACGTCAAATCAGTAATGACTGGGAAGAGTTTGGGCATTCCAATTCCTCCACTTATAATTTTGACAATCGAAATACCCACAGCAATGACAAGAAAAACAACTGCCAGTCCAACTGATAGGGCTGATGTGAATCTTAAAGAATCTGCAACCAAAGAGCGGGCATGTGAGACCTCCATTGATTCATAATCTAAGATAAGGTTTGAGATGTCACTATAAGGTTTCTTCCGTCATATTACTTGAATACAAAAAAATTGTTACAGACATGCAGTAACAAAGATTCATTAAGGTTTAAGGCATAAGAATGATCCTAGAACTATAATATGTGCCTAGCATATATAGCAACAAAACAACAAAAGTTTTTCCAAATTTTCTTTCTTTCCTTAAATAAATATATGCTGATTGTTAACACTTCCAACATGTAACTAGAGTTACTTCGTAAAAATCCTTGCCCTACTAATCATTTATGCAACTGTTAGCAGTCCTAATCCCACTCCAAGTCTCCAACCATATATCTAAGTGTTTCCGGTCATCTCACTAACAGTACACTTATTTAGGATCCATCATGTTTCATAGATTTTGTTCATGCGCATTGGATTTCATGGACATCTGATTTAACAAATGAAAGAGATAATCATGTGTTGTTTCTTCCGATTAAAGAAATATAAGTTACCAATTCGTTTAAAGCTAGCTAAAGGTGCAAATATAGCAAGCGTTGTAGACAGAAGAACAAATGTACGCCCAGTCCACCAGTGTGCACCAAACCATCCTTCGAGGATACCCACATGGTGATCTCCACTTGCTGAAGTCCCAGAAAGCACATCACCTTCATTATAAATAATGCACATCCTTGTTAGATAAATTTAGATAAGGTACGAGCTGATACAGGACACAACAAGATCCAAAGTCCAAAAACTAACACAACAAAAGATATAGTGTCCAAGTGTAACTTGAAGTGTTTCATCGTGTCTAATTCAAATGTAAAACATAGTGTGGCCCCGGTTTTGAAGTAACGGTGTTTCATAACTTATTGCGTCAAATCTATAGGAATCATAAAAATGGACAAACATATACCCATGTAAATTTAAGTACAAAGTCAAATGTTCTTACCAATTATGATCATGTACACAATCAGCATACCAATGTTGTTGACTATAATACAAATCTGCACCAGAGCTTTACCATATTTTCCGAAGGCATCCCCCATTAGTCCTCCATAAGAGACAACCTTCCCTGCCCTGGTAAACCTAAGCAACAATTCAATCGACTTCTCAGTCAAGAAAGCCATGAAGATTATCACAGCAATCCCAGTCACCATCCCCAATTCTCTCAAGGTGGCTGGCAAAGCCATGATCCCAGCACCAATGATTGTGGTTGATAAGTTGAAAACAGCTCCAGAAAATGAAGCCCCATCAAAATCATCAAACCCTGCATGTTCCTCTTTACTTTTGGGTAATAAAGGTGCTTTCTCATCAACAACTGCTTTGCTCTTTCGTGATTTCTTCTTCTCTATTCTAGGGGCATCACTTACGATAGTCATTTTCAGCCGAACAAGAGTTCAAGTTTTGGAAACTTTACAGCAGTTTAAGAACTCTGAAACAAAACTGGGTCAGTTTTCAAGTTGTAGAATTTTCTTCGGGCAACTAGTTCAGTTCAATTTGCAAGTTCAGTGATTCAAACCTGTTAAATTCGGCGTGTTGAGAATTCAAGCTTGCCTGGTATGTACAGCCTTGAGGTAGATGAATCTCAAATGGTTAATCTTGAACAACAACCCAAAAACTAATCCAGATACACGAGAAAGTTGACACCCAAAATCCAGAAAATGAGAACAGAGGAAAATAGAAACAGGACAAGGTTGAAACTTCAAACCCAACGATGCAACTCGCGAAATGGCTGAAAACCCAGATCTATCTTACAAAACAAGAATCAAATCAAACAATTTCAGAGGAATTATGGGTCCGTTCAAAGAAGCTACCAAATCCCAAGAAGAAAGGAAGGCAGAAGTTATGCTTCGAGCTTGAAATCTGGAGATCCGAAATCCGAATGAAGAACCGACTAATGAGAGGGCAGGAAAAGCTGGTGGCAGAAGAGAGGGAATCAAAGCCTTAGAAGTTGGGGGCCAAGAAGCTTAATTTATAGAGAAATCAGAGAGATACAAATACACGCAAAATAAATATATATTGCTGTTTCGTATCGAACAACAGTCGAAAGATACGAATTGACTGAACATATTCATAAATGAAAGCAAATAATGAGGGTGGGGAGAAGGACTAATTTTTAATAGCGAATTTGGGGGAAAATGGTAAATTTTGGGGATTTACAAAGGGGGTAAGAGTTGAAATTTTTGGAAGCAAGCAGGTGAGAAGTGAGAAGCGACACTTGGTATGGTAACGCAATGGCACATTGAGGTCCAGCTCCTGTATGGGCTGTTGACAGGAACATCGCAAGTTGCCAAGACCGTAATGCGCAAATGCTCAACAAGAATGCAGATGAACTACAATAGTACAAGAATTCCTTTAAAAAAATAAAAAAGAGTACAAGATATTTTCGAGTTTCGAGGTTTCCCCACTACGGAGGCCGTCCAATGTGGGAAACAAGTGAAAGAATACAAATAGCTTTGGCTTCCAATTATGACGTCGTTTTATATATTTATATTTTATATAGTCTTTTTTTAAATATTATAATATTAAATATTAAAAATAAATTGCACTTTTTTTAAAATTCTACTCCCTTTTATTTATAATTAAATTTATTAAAAAACTGTTTCTATTATCCAAATTATTAACACATTTTATACTTTTGTACGTATGTATTATAAAATAGCTTATTTAATATTTTAATATAAATTTAGAAAATATGTAAAAGAAACTCCAATTGAACTTTTTGAATCGCTTATGAATAATTCCTAGAACTTTTAAATTTAAAAAATAATTTTTTGTTTATTCCACCTTTAATAGTGTTGTCACATATGTTACATCAGACTTTTTTATAATGCTTTTAATAAAACATAATAGTATTAAAGACAAGGACATTAATTATGGAAGAGTTTGAAATAGCTTATGAGATAATGTTAAGAGTGAAATAGATAAAATCACTTAAAAATTATATTTTTTCCATATATTTTATAATTTTTATCCAATAGAGTGTGAATGATGTTTAATTATATATTAAAATAAAAAAAACAGCTATGTTGAAATATTTCATGTATAAATTTTTTAAAAGCCAAGTCTAAAAGAAACTCCTCTTTTGGCTTTTGACGGTTTACGTGTAAGAACAAAATAGCTAAGTCAATTATCTAATAAAGTAAGCGAAAACAAATTTTAAAGGACAAATTTTTTTTTTAATATGGTAACAAAATAGAAATTCAAATACGGAACGTTGTAAATTCATTAAAATTTGTGATTAAAATAATTTAACCAAGCTTTAAATTTATATTACGCTTGAGTCATCATTTTAAATAAAAAGAGTACTCACCACCAAAAGGGTAAATTTTATATCGAAATAACTTCGCTGATACCAAATTTACTAACAATAACATTATTGTATATCGTAACTATTTTTAAATGGATCCACTTATGAGTCTCCATAAATATCATACACTTCATGATTTGTCAATATCTTTTAAAAATTATTCTTTGTTTAAAATTCAAAGTATTCATAACTATTCTTACAAAAAATAAAATAAAATATTGTTTTTCCTAATAATTATACCTGGTTTAAACGGAGAAAGACCTGAAAATTATTAGCCGTGTAAGACAAAAGATGAAAGCAGTAATATATGTAGCTTTTGAGAGAAAAGGCCGAGGCCACCTTTGGTCTTTAATCTGACTTTTCGTGGGCAATTGGGCCATTGGGCCCACACCCATCAGCATCAGAGCCCATTACGTAACAATAGGTAAACGTTCAATTTGAGCGCCGCCCCCTTCCCCACCAAAATTAATTATTAATTTGAAAAAAGCCAAAACATTTGTAATAAATTCGTATTTTATCAGAGATCAACGAAACAAAGCAAATTATGACACGCCATTGCTTTCTTATTAAAAATGATTATTATTGATGCAAAGAAATATTTTATTCTTTGCATTCACAGCCACAAATTTATGATAAAGTAATGTGGTATCATAAGTCTTCTGAACCTTTTAATGGTTATTAATTTTATGGGCTAACCAAAATAATGAATGTTATTGGAGGGTTCCACAATGTAAATTTGACAGCATTACCAAAAGTTGAGTGAGATTACAGTAATTAACTTTTATATATTACAGTGATGTTGAAGTTTGATGTTTACGTTTAAGTATTTTTTTCTTAAATACATTTGCGAATAGATGTTGTTTATCTTTTTTTTTTTTTAATTTTATATATTGAGCCGAGTAATAAACTATTGATGTAATTTATCATCGATGTTTACATGAAAAAATTAACATACACTTATCATGCATGTTATATATAAATATATATATATAATGTTATTATATTGAAAACTGTACCTCTATACATTTTAGTTATTAAACTTATTATTTTATATAAATTAATTTTTTTAAATGTATAACTTGCTGTATGAGTATATTGAATTAATATAGCCTTTTAAAATTAAACAGAAAAAAAAAAAGATACATTCGGTTTAATGCGGGAGGCTAATGTATAATGAGATGAGTGACAAATTTTTAAATGCTAACATAACTAAAAAGTACAAAAGATTGATGACAAAATTCTGAGATATTACAAGTAAAATAATCAATAAATTAACAATTTAAAATCATTCACCCGGTGTTACATTCTTTTTGTTCCAATATGTAACAGTCTCCTCTCATCTTTTCGTTGATGAACAAGTTAGTACCGACTTTGATAGGGTATTTGCAATATTTAAACTTAATGTAATCAATACACGACAAATACTCTTTCTGGTTCATATTATAAGATACTTTTAATTATTTTTACACAATTTGATAAAATTATTTAATTATCTCAAATTTTTTAAATTTATTACTTTTTCTCACTTTTACCTTTATTTATGAAAGAAATAAAAAAAATTAAACTAACATTTTTTTAAAAAAAATATAAAAATATTTTTAAAAAGTTAACACAAAAAAGTACATTATATTTTATATTTTGTACTTTATATTTTGGATTAAATAAATCTTTTAAAAAGTATCTTATATACTAAACCGAAAGAAATATATACACACGTGTGTATGTGTGTGTGTGTGTTGTTATAGATAAATATAGCGTATGACTACGTGCAAATTTGAGAAAATGCATGTCCTAACTGTGAATATGATTTCTGTATTACTATTAGACACTGAATGATCAAATTTTAAAACTCGGTGAAAATGTTTGGGTGAGATAGGGATAGAGTCATGGTCATAGGTTAAAGTCTTTAATTTATAGGGGAAAAAAAATTAAAACTTAATTTAAGTTGTTGAAACAGTTTATAAGAATCATGATATGCGTTCAAAATATGCTAGTATTTTAATTAATATATACTTATTTTACTACATTCTATGGTAGGTTAAGTTTAAAATGGATAAAATATAATTTGGTACTTTTGTGATTTAAAAGTTGATAATAGAGTTGTCCAAGGTTTATATTATTAACATATTGACATGATATTATTTTATTAATTTTTAAATGAAAAATAACACATGTACAAACCTAAAAATCCCTTTAATCTATCTAAATTTTATTTTTAAAATGCTTGAATTTAGTCAAATTTAATATTTAGAAAACCTACTCTTCAAACTCTTTGAATGAAATTAGAAATTTTATAAGGAATTTGGACATTTAAATAAAATTAGGGATTTTGTTTAGGAAAAAAAATAATATGTTGTGTGTATTGAATTTGAGAATTTTTTTTGGTAAAAATCAAATTTGAGATTTTTATTAGTTAAAGGAAGAGTTGTAGCCTTCGCTACATAAAAAATAAAAAATTTCATAAAGACAGTAGAAGATTAGGGAAAAATTGGGAATGCAATAAAAACTTCTATTTAAGGGTCAAATTTGCAAAATATTATTGTGTGCAGTAAATTTGAGATTTTAATTATCCGATTGAAGAGGCTTAGAAGTGCATAAAAATTATAAATTTTGTAAGAAAATTAAAAATTTATGATAAATTTTAGTGAATTTCATGAAAAAGTTAATAAAATAATATCACAAGATATTAATAAATAAAATGTTTAAATTTTAAATTATTCAAATGCTCATGTGATATCAAAGTAAAATTGAGCCAAATTATTGTGTATGAGATTATATATATATATATATATATATATTTGAAGAATGTATTAATATGTGTTAGAATCAAACATTTATTATTATATCAAAAGTATGAACTATCAACAAAGATTTAAGTAGGAGGGTTGGGAGTTCGAACCCCATCCTCATTCTTTAATGGGTCATTTCACTCTCTTTGTAATAAAAAAAAAAAAGATTTAATTTTATTTAATTTATTGTTTTTCATAATTATATTTGACATGAAAAATTACCCTCATTATAGACATCATAAAGAAGAATATTGAACTAAAAAATCTTAAAGAAAGACCCTAACCGAATATTTTTAAAACTAACAAATTAAATCGTACACAATTAATGTTTTTTATACTATATATAACGAATTGTGAAAGCCACGTAAGAAATCACTCAAAAGTGTTGATGATGTAATGTTCTTTAGACATAAAAGAAGATGAATGATTGTCAATTCCACTCAGTAAGCTGATTTTAAATAAGACCGTAAATGGTGGAGTAACACGTTTTAATATAACCTATAGCACACCTCTTTACTTACAAATGTCAGCTTATACGTCAACATCGGAGAAATTGAAAAGAAATAAAATCAATTAACAATATCATGGTTAAGAATGTCGTACGTTTCACGATCAAGTTCATAAGCATTCTTGTATTTTAAGGGTAATGATTTTTGTTTTATATACCCTAGTTTCCTGGTTCAACTTTTTAAGACTTTTATTGTTTTAGGATTGTATGATTAGAGCTTGTAGTATTGTTCTTCATTGAAATTACCATATCAAATGCGTTAACTGACGATCGGTGGAGTAGAAAGATTTTCAAAGAAATAAAAATAATAATATAAATTAGAATTGAATGAAATATTGTGACCTAATAGTATATTTAGTATGATATAAGAAAATAAAAATATTTATCTATTTAGATGTTTGGAAAATGAAAATGACCAAAAAATATTAAAAAACTAAGGAAACAGCATCATTTGAGGTGAAAGGTATTTTGCCTCTTCTTTCTTTCTCCAACATTCATTGATTATGTGAGGTAGAGAAAGGGAAGCTGGCACATAACTTATTAATTTCATCTAAAAAATCTTGTCAAGCGTACAAAATAAGATTTGAGATTTTTTTTTTTTTTTTGCTTCTTCTTCCTTTCACTCTCCTTTCTGATATTTTCTTTAGAACCAAACATGTCAATCTTTCTCAAGTAGTCAAGTCGTTGAGAATAAAATGATATATTTCCTCATGCTTGATAGCCCCACATTGGCAATTTCTTACATTTCCTTGCATGAATGATTAATTGTTAGCATTTATAAAGCTCCAATTGCTTATAAATATCGTAAATAATTTATTTGCTTTAATTAAATATATTTTGATAGAGAACTTCTTTTTACCTATTGTTATGAAAACATATACATAATGCATCTAAAATTACGCAAAGATATTTATTTATTGTTTTTGGAAAAGGGGGCATCGACAGAATATATTGGTTCCCTTTCATTACTAAGAAATAAAAGAATGTAAGAAAGAATCAATCGAATGAAAAATTTTCGTAAGTTACTCCAATATGCATGCTGTGACAATTTTTTTAATTAGCGAACTAATTAACTAATATAATTAAATTTACATGAATTTTTCTTTCAGAGGGTCAACCTAAAACAATTAATTTGAGGTTTGGTATAAAACTTAGAAATATAGGAAGTAATGATAATGTGAAACAATCATAGTATTAAGTTATTTATAATTTTTTTAAGCTAGATAAGTTATTTATAGTTTAATTTACACTAATATCCATTAAGTTAATCAAGCCTCCGGCTTATTAGTAGTTCATTTTGGCCATGCCTCCATCATGATACTATGAGTGGTCTTTAATTGCACTCTTTTATGTTTAAAATATATACAAAAAGTCATAAACATATATGTAGTTGTAGTTTAATTTTTTACTAAATTCAAAAGTTAATATACCGTATCCTTTAATTTTAGAAGAAGAAAAATATAGATTTTAAAATAAGTAATAAAATAATGTAAATTGAGGATGTTCATGTAAGAACCGAAAAAAAAGGGGGGTTATTTATTAAATTAATTATTTAATTTTCTTCCAGTTTTTTTTTTTTGACTCTTGCTCCCTTCTTCTCCGTAGATGCCTCCCTCTGCCGTTTCTTCTCTGTAGCTGTTCTCTTTGTGCTGTTGCTTCACCTTTCTCTTCTACGAGCTCGTGTGTCCTCTCCGGCAGAGTTGCTGCTCTTCTTCCCTCACCTGCGCAGCTTACCCGGCGTTACCTAGGTCCCCTCGAGCGCTCTCTCTCCCTCGTTGCTGTTCCTTTCTTCCAGACGCGTGTGAGCTCCTTCCTCCTAGCTGTCAGCGCTTTTTCCTCCATTGAAGGACCCTCACCAGCGAAGTCCTCCTCGGCGTTGCACAGAGCTCCTCGAGCTCCCTCTCTCGTCGCCGGGTGGGGCTCCTGTTCGCGCGCAAGCTTGGAAGTTGCAGCAGCTACGGTAAGTCGGCTATTTCTCCAATTAAATCCCAAATCCATCAATTTTCATTCTTTCCTTCCATTTTCGGCTTGATCTAAGAAAAAGGGGGAACCTAGGCGTGTTGAAGCTTTGCCCCTGTTGCTGGCCAAACGTAGAAGGGGGGAGGGAGGAAATTAGGGATCTTGGAATGATTGTAATATTCTCTATCATCCTGGGAAGGGCAATGTAGTAGCGGATGCCTTAAGTAGAAAGTCAATGGGCAGTTTGGCTCATATTGCGGAAGATAGAAGGCCGTTAGTGGGAGAAGTTCATAACTTGGAGAAAGGAGGAACGAAGTTTGAAATTTCTCAATCTGGAGCATTCTTAGCTCACATGCAGGCTTGTTCAACCCTCATAGAAAGAGTAAAGGCGGCTCAGAAGCTCGACCCCAAGTTGAGCGAGAGGATTGAAGGAGTAAGGAGTGGGAAAGATAGTGGATTCATTCTTGATTCAGAAGGGGTACTTAGAGTTGGGGACCGGTTGTGTGTGCCTAGTGTGGGGGATATAAAGAGAGAGATTTTAGAGGAGGCTCATCATTCAGCATATACTATCCATCCGGGATCAACAAAAATGTACCAGGACTTGAAGCAATCCTATTGGTGGGATGGTATGAAGGGAGATGTAGCCGACTTTGTTTCCCGTTGCCTAGTGTGCCAACAGGTGAAGGCTGAACATCAAAAACCAGCAGGGTTACACCAGCGATTGGAAATACCCGAGTGGAAGTGGGAGAGAATTACGATAGATTTCGTAACTGGATTACCCCGTACCCTGAGAGGGTATGATTCTATTTGGGTAATTGTGGATAGATTAACTAAGGCAGCACATTTCCTTCCTGTCAAGACTACTTATGGTGTGGCTAAGTATGCGCAACTCTACTTAAGCGAAAAAGTGAGATTGCATGGAGTACCAGTATTCATAATTTCTGATACAGGTCCTCAGTTTACATCTCGTTTCTGGAAGGCTTTCCAAGAGGCCTTGGGTACGAGAGTAGACCTCAGTATTGCTTTTCATCCTCAAACTGATGGGCAGTCTGAGAGAACGATACAAATTCTGGAGGATATGTTAAGAGCATGTATATTGGACTTTGGTGGTAGCTGGGAAAATCATCTGCCTTTGGCAGAATTTGCATATAATAACAGTTATCAAGCTAGTATTCAAATGGCACCATTCGAAGCACTATATGGGAGGCGATGTAGGTCTCCAATAGGATGGTTTGAAGTTGGTGAAGCCAAACTGTTAGGCCCTGATCTGGTACAAGATGCACTAGACAAGGTGCGGGTGATAAAAGAGAGGTTGTTGACGGCCCAGAGTCGGCAAAAGTCCTATGTAGACCACAGGCGGCGAGACTTGGAATTTACTGTGGGTGATTTGGTGTTCTTGAAGGTATCTCCAATGAAAGGAGTAATGAGGTTTGGTAAGAAGGGGAAGTTGAGTCCAAGATATGTGGGACCCTATGAAATACTAGATCGGGTTGGTCAGGTGGCGTATCGTCTAGATTTACCACCGGAATTAGCGGGAGTACATCCAGTGTTTCATGTGTCTATGTTGAGGAAGTACTTGTCTGACCCTTCACACATAATTGAATCTCAGGATATCATGCTGGATAAAGGGTTGACATATAAGGAAGAACCTGTCTCAATTGTGGATAGGCAGGTCAGGAAGCTTCGTTCGAGAGAAGTGACAATGGTTAAGGTATTATGGCGTAACCACTCACAGGAGGAAGCTACATGGGAGGTAGAAGGAGAAATGCGTACCAAATATCCCCACTTGTTTGGGTCATGAGGTTAGGACTCCATCTTTCTTTATGAAATTCGGGGATCGAATTTCCTTAAGGGGGGAAGACTGTAAGAACCGAAAAAAAAGGGAGGGTTATTTATTAAATTAATTATTTAATTTCCTTCCAGTTTTTTTTTCTGACTCTTGCTCCCTTCTTCTTCGTAGATGCCTCCCTCTGCCGTTTCTTCTCTGTAGTTGTTCTCTTTGTGCTGTTGCTTCACCTTTCTCTTCTACGAGCTCGTGTGTCCTCTCCGGTGGAGTTGCTGCTCTTCTTCTCTCACCTGTGCAGCTTCCCCGGCGTTACCTAGGTCCCCTCGAGCTCTCTCTCTCCCTCGTTGCTGTTCCTTTCTTCCAAACGCGTGCGAGCTCCTTCCTCCTGGCTGTCAGTGCTTTTTCCTCCATTGAAGGACCCTCACCGGCGAAGTCCTCCTCGGCGTTGCACAGAGCTCCTCGAGCTCCCTCTCTCGTCGCCGGGTGGAGCTCCTGTTTGTGCGCAAGCTTGGAAGTTGCAGCAGCTACGGTAAGTCGACTATTCCTCCAATTAAATCCCAGATCCATCAATTTTCATTCTTTCCTTCCATTTTTGGCTTGATCCAAGAAAAAGGGGGAACCTAGGCGTGTTGAAGCTTTGCCCCTGTTGCTGGCCGAACGTAGAAGGGGGGGGGAGGAAATTAGGGATCTTGGAATGAGATTTTTTGTTATGATAACTACTCACAACTTTCAATTTCTAATTCCTAGGAACAATTTTTGAAACCCAGAATATGAACTTAAAATGTTATGAGAGGGGTTAAGCTAAGAGGAAATTTTATATGTAATGGGTGAATTAAAGAATGGAAGGAAATGATTAGGAAGCTATCACTGAAGTAGATAGATGTTAGGAATTGTTGTTTTGGGATCTACGTAATGATTTAGTAAGTTTGGTGCTAGTAGGAAACTCTGGGAACATTTACTACAAGGGAATTGAACTTTTGAGGAGGAGCAAGTGCCGTCAACTCTGGGTATTACGGTGAGTAGACAATGATCACAATGAAATTGTGTATTTGTTCCATTGCTCTACATTTATGTATACACATGTAATCGAGGGGTCAAATTCCATTGAGCCTTGATGAGGTGAAAAGAAGGTGGAATTTGAGAATTGTAAGGTGAGTAATATACTTTTGCTTGACTTCGGTTATAGAGAGAAAGACTTCATGTGAGAATTTAATTGTTTTTGATTGATGAATTTTGGAAGTAGGATACGTTAGAGGGATGGTTAAGCATGCTTATTGACCCATAACCAATGAAAATTGGGATGTAGCTTGAAATTGGTGAATTGAAATCCATATCTTTTTAAAGATATATATGTACATATACCAAAGATATATATATACTGCGGAGTTCTATCCTTGAACACTTGTTATGTGCATATACATATATATATATATATATAAGTATTTATGCATGGCTCTTTTAGTTATTTGTGTATTTAATTATTTTATATATATAGATGGTTTTCTTTCGGTATCATCCTAGCCTAGCAGGATTTAACCTTAAGCATCTAGTTATTTACGCATTTAGTTGTCCTGGTAAATATTTAATCACTCAAATCGGTTCACTTTTTATTGCTTGTAATATTCTATTGGTTTGTTGACTTGGTGCTCCTTTACTGTTCCTTAGGTCTTATGTTTTCCCATGCATTAATAAAATCATTGTTTCTATGGTGATGAAAAACGAGTATTGTTTTTATCGTTTTAATACTAGGAGTAGATTACTAGTAAGATACACTATTTAGCACGTATACCAAAGTTTGGGCAGAGAAGGAGCTACCCGTTAGGTGTAGCCACCCATGAACAAGGGTAAAGAGCTGCCAACGGGGTGAAGCCGCTCCCGGAAGGTCATTTATAACGCATAATGGGGTGGAAAAGGAGCTGCCCATTAGGCGTAGCCAACCGTAAGGGTTAAGGAGCTGCTAATGAGGTGTAGCCGCCATCAACCAACTAAAAAAATAAATAAATAAATAAAAGAGAGAGAGAGAAAGAAAATTTAAATGACCTGTATGTTGAGATTTAACAATTGGAGGAGGTCTCTTGTATGAATTTCAGTATAATTTAGTAGTTCCTTATATTTATTGTAATCATTTATCTACTCACTGAGTTTTGGCTCACTCGTTTAAATTTAAATTTTTCAGATAGCGCTACAGGATCCGATCCGCCTCCCTCATCTTAGGTGCTGAGGCGTGTGGCGGTGAGCCTCCCTTTTGGAACTAGGGGCTTGACTAACTTTTATTTTGATTTGATATTTTTGTAATGAATTGAGATTCATACTGTAAGTATTTTAGAAGTAGGACCAATAGGTTTGGGTGTTGTATTCTTTTTCCCTATTTTGGTTTTGGATGTTTTGGATGATTGGTTGAGGAGAGCGGAGCTCTCCGTTGTTGTTTATGCTGTATTCTAGCTGTTTGTAGAAATTTGGGATGTCCTATTTATAAGGGACACTCTGCCGAAATTTCTATAAAAAGCCAGTGCACAAAAGGAAGTAAATTCGATATATTCAATGAGGCAGGGTTAGACTTAGTGTAGTAAATCAAGCTGTAGGCAAGAACTTTGTATAGACTTCCCGTGTGGTCACCCCTTCTCTTGGAGAAATGGGGCGTGACAGTTCAATGTTTGATTTAAGTTTAAATTTAAATTAAACCAAACTAAACAAGTCATTACTTCAAAGAAATAACCTTAGTTTGGTTTTGTATATGATAAATTTGGCTCAGTTTAATTCAGTTTTGTTGATGCTCGTAATAAATTTTATCCTTTGGCCATTGCCTTCTTACATTCCATCAATGGCTTTTTTTTTTTTTTAAATTCTTTTTAATATTCATATAAACGTGCTTCTTTCCATTGTTTTAATAAATATCAATGTCATTAGTATACTAACTTCAGTTTTGATGGAAATAGGTGAAGCACATAATATGTAAGGAGGGAGTAGGGGCCTTTTTATTGAAATCGTGTGGATGGGCAATCCGATATAAGCTTTGGTCTTATTAGACATGGGAGGACTTTAAGGTTTATTATTTATTAGTTAAAACTACTTACCCCAATAAATAGTTATTTATTATGAAGAAGTTGGAGTGAAAATCTGAACTATTAATTATAATTTAAGCACTCACAATTACCAAAATTCAATGACGAATGCAAGTGTATTTTTACGTTTTTCTATTTTATTTATATCAAATTTATCTTACAATGTAGATTAAAAAAACGAAAGGAAAAAACTTTTATATATTTTTATTATCAAGTATTTTAATTAAAATATAATAAGTATATAATTTTTTAATAATATTATAATAAATGTGTGATTTTTATAAATAATTATATAATTTTTTAATTAAATTATATACTTATCATATTACTATTAAAAAATTATACATTTAATATATTTTAGTTAAAAAATTTAATAATAAAAATATAAAAAATCTTTATATATA
Organism: Erythrophleum fordii; assembly: GCA_032878935.1. Classification (NCBI taxonomy): domain Eukaryota; kingdom Viridiplantae; phylum Streptophyta; class Magnoliopsida; order Fabales; family Fabaceae; genus Erythrophleum; species Erythrophleum fordii. Next base: position 20,054,999 of record JAVQMF010000045.1, read on the forward strand.
CAAACTATATAATAAGTCCTGCTATTTTGAAATTATAAAATAGTGCAGTCTGTGCCTCCAATTAGTTCTCTTTTCTTTTAATATTACACGAATTCTAATGCAATAGGCTCCATCCAGTTGTACCTAAGCCTCAAATTGGAAACGGTTTTGCATTCCTTGCTGTCAAACACGGGAAGAGTAAAGTGATTAGAAATGACAAAGAAAGTGAATCTAGTTGCGGTCTCGATGGGACAAATGGTATCTGGCTTCTCTCATGGGACAAGAAAAAGAAAAAAAAAAAAAAGAATCTTGGGCCTAAAGGGGGAAAAAACAGACTTAAAAAGTCACTTTGATTTGATTTAACCAGTTTAATTCAGATTTTAAATATCTCTAATGTAAATTGTGTAATTTAAATATTTAAAGAAAAACCTGTGATTTACTCATAAAATAATTGTGATTATTTTATTATATATTTATTAATTATTTTACATTATTACACCTATATGGACAGATGGTGTTGGTTGAACCGTGTTGTTGTTATTCTCTTTTTATATGTTTTTATAATTATTATTTTATTTATTAAATTATTATTTCAATTATCAAATCACTTATTTAAAAATAAAAATATAAAAATAATTTTTATCCCCCTTACCTCCAATTATTTAATTTATATATATATATATATTTTATATCATCATAACAAATATACCGTAATACTGTGCAAAACAATAAAGGATCTAAGAATTTTTAATTCAACAAAAGTAAAAGAATTAAAACTTCATTTGGTAGGTTAAAAAAATAATTTTACAAATGAAAAATAATTATTATAAAAATAAATAAATAAATGTTATTAAATAATAATTATAAACATATAATAAATATTTCTCAAAATTTTTCTTTTTCATTTTTCCTAAGTATTGGCCCGTTTAAAGAAAAAGAAAAAGAGAAAAAATTGGCAACGCTGCGTTTCGGTTAGGTCAAGCCTAATTGGGGATGGGTGTGGTTTCTGCTTCTAGTTAGGGCACGTCCGGTTCTGTTAAAGAAATCTGCAAACTAGAGATCCAGTTGACGAGTCGCATCATCTTCAAACTTCCTCTTCCTCAAGTGCTGATTTTTATCGATGGAAACTGTATGGTTTCGTGCGACTCTCTCCGAAACGGTGGAATTTGGGAATACTTCTTGTGCTCGCTTTCGATGGCTTTAGACAGACTACGCAACATTGATTGATTCTGTTTTAGTTCTCTCTCTTTCTCTCCCAATGGCTTCCCTTGTGGGTACAAAATTAAAATTTTAATACTGAACCTGTCGTGTTTTAAGTTAACTGGATTGCTAGAATGGATACTGGAAGTGCTGAAAATGAGGCAACTGCAACATCTTTTGGGGATGTTAATGCTGACTTTGATGCGGAACCGGATAAAGTTGTGTTTCTTGAAGGTGAAGCACCCAATGGGGAGGTTATTGGAGACTTGGGTATTGATAGCACAACTCTAACAAGGCTGGAGTTAAGTTTAGCAGGTTTCTCTGAGAAAATAACCAACTTGAGGATCTTTATGATGCGTCTAGCTACCATGGATAGTGAATTTGAGGCCTTTGCGTTGGAGAAAGATCACATGGAACTTGATTCTGTTGAGAAGGGTCTTGAATTTGATCTTTTGTCGGGGATATTGGATTCAGAGGTTGGAGAATTGGACAAGTTCTTGGATACACTTCAAACTGAGATTGCTGATGCTGGACAGAGAATATCTTCGTGCAACCACTTGGGAGAAACAATCATGGTAATGAAAGGAAAATTGTGTGATTTTGAACAGTGCTTGAAGCAGTCTGAAGAGCAGTTTTCTGTAATGAAGATGCAATCAGCGAATTTTCAGAGGAATTTGTCCTCTTTTAAGAGGGAAGAAAATGGTAAGCAGATGATCCCATTTATTTATTTGTATAGAAAATTGTCGTTTTTATGTTGTTGTAGGAAAAGGGTATTCTTTATTTCTTTTATATGTGCCCTATTATCTGAGGGTCCACTTCAGTTTCCTGTGAAATTGATTGTGTAAAGCAGTGGGAACTTCTCTCTATTATTGATGGATTTTTCTTGTATTAAAAAAAAAAGGAAAATAATGGTTCAAAAAAAAAAAAAACTATGAAGGCATTCTTATTTTATTGTTCACGTGGACATTTGAACGCTAGACGATACACTAGGTGGACATTGAGCTGATTTGCTCAAAATAACTGCTTTCTGTGACAAATAAGAGTACTATGGTGTGAAAAATTTTCCTTTTCTTCTAAAGAAATGATTTTTTTTTTCCTTTTTACTTACAATGACAACAGGGAATGGTGACGTAGGTAAAATCATCAGAGAGGATGATCGATCTTTGAATGTGAATGCAGAGATAAATATGCAAACAACTGAGCAACAAAGAAATATTCTGAGGATGCTAGAGAAATCTTTGGCAAGGGAAATGGATCTTGAGAAAAATTTGAATGACTCAATACAAATTGAAGAAGAGCTAAAACTAAGGATATCATCTTTAGAACAAGAGCTAGTTCACACGGAGGAAGAAGCAACTGATGTTTGGGAAAGATGGTTTGAGGCAGATAGCGCAAGTCAGATCCTGATGGGAATTTCAAGAGACATACTTGGTAGACTCCAGATTTCTCAGTTCAATCTGAATGGTTTAGCTCAGCGTGAATCTGAGCTCAGAGCCAAACTAGTTCTTGCCAATAATGAGGCTTCCGCTTTAAGTGAAAAGGTGAGTTCACTTGAGAAGCAGCTAAAAGAATCTGAATTTCAGCTACTGAACACAAAGGCCTCCGCTGATGAATATCAGAAGCAATATAATGTTTTGTGTTATGATGTAAGAGATATGGAAAATATTATTGTAGAACTGAAAGAAAATGCATCCAAGGTGGAAAGTAGGGCTAATAGTGCAGAAGCTGAGTGTAAATTATTGGCAGAGAGTAATACTAAACTCAATGAAGAGCTGGTTCTTTTGAAAGATGGTGGTGCTGCCACTAAGAGGGTGGATTTGCTGGAGAGGCAGCTTAAGGAATCTGATCTGCAGTTACAGCATGCAGTAGCATCTGCTGAAGCTAGTCAGGAGAAACAAAGCATGTTATATTCCACAATTGAAGATATGGAAAATGTGATTAAGGATCTCAAGTCAAATGTTTCTAAAGCTGAAAGTCGGGCTGACAGTGCAGAGGAGAAGTGTATTGTATTATCTGAATCTAATGCTGAATTAAATGAAGAAATAAGCTTTTCGAGGAGTAGATTGGAATGTTTAGAGGAATCTCTGCATCGAGTGGAAGAAGCAAAAGTGGCAACTGCGAAAGACATTGGCATGTACATCATGAATTTTAAAACTTTGGTCACTCAGTTGGCTGTTGAGAGAGAGCGTCTCAATAAGCAGGTATAGATTAAGTTTGTTAATTGGCCTTTCAGGTCACAAGTTATAAACTTGTCATGGACTGCTCAAGCTGGGTGAGTTTATAGGAAGCTAGGGCTTTGGCCAACTTCTGGAAAATCCCTCATTACGCTGCTTTAACTAGAAGTCTACAATTTGTCATCAGCTGCTTTTGATTTCTCAACATTCTGCCAACTTTCAGATACATTTCGCCTCCATAATAGCACAGTTAGGATGTTTACACAAATTGTCTAGTTTACATGCCTATATTATTCTACCTATGTGTATGGTGCTAGTTGCTGCTTTCAAATGCAAGGATTTCACACAAGCATTTGTGCTATATTTATTTGATTGTAAAAATAATAAGATGCATTTAAAACTTGGATTTTGTCTTATTTTTTTAATATATTGTTAAATTTAGTGGAGTTCTGTTTCATTCTTTTTGGTATCAATACTTTAACTTGTTGTGGTTGCTTTTTTCCCACCTGATGTTTGATTGGACATTTCTTGTACTTGTTCACTAATCAGCAGAGAACAACTAATATTGTAATGGTCTGAATTGATCTGCATATTATGATAACAGGACTTGTATTTATGAAATTATATGGGGAGGATCCATCATTGTTTCTTTGGTCAATTTTGGAATAACAATTGAATGGGCACAGCCTCTTTCTATTTATCCTCTTTTATTTTTGCACTTTTTTGTTTGAAGATTTTGATTGGCACTTTTAAGAAGGGAAAAATTTTTGGTATAAAAAATCTTAGGTCTTAGCCCTTGCTTTAATTAAAAGGCTAAAGATAAACTACGTATTCAGAGCTTACTGCACCATTCTCGGTTTGTTAAAATTATTGTTTGTTTCATCTGCAGATATCTTCCTTAGCATTTGAAAACAAAATTTTGGTAGTGAAGCTAGAGAAGACATATAAGGATCCTTCTCAAGGTACTAATGATTCTAACAGAGACAGTGGTTCTTCTGCTAGAGAAATTAAGGAAGAAGTTTGCGAGACTCCAGTCACTGGCCATAAGGTTGGTATTTTGGACTTTGTTGACTTTTTCTTTTGGGGAAAAAAAGAGGGGGCTGGGTTACATATACTGACTGATGGGTGGGAATTCTTAATAACCTTACTTAAAATAATTGTTTATCTTTTCTTATATACCTTTTTAATTTAGTTTGTACATTTTCTTAAATAGATTATGTGGATAATAGTTGGATACCTATAAATCATACTTGAGGACAAAGTTGACTTCTGTTCTTGCTTCTTGGCAATAATTGATCTATGATCTCATTTGGTTACTGGTCCCACTTAATTAATGTTTTGTATTTCAATTTCAACAATTCACTAAATTTAATGCTGCAGTGAGTGATTATTTCAGCAGAAAGTTTTATATTAATTATTTCTGATGGCAGTCAGTGGATATATGATTTTAAGTTACTATTGTCATTATGTACGGATGCTTCTAGCTTCTGTGCAAAATTCTGTTAATGGTCATCTTCTATCTGAATATATCTTTAACCCCCCCCCCCCCCCCCCCCAAAAAAAAAAAGATCATTTTCTCTATGGTTTCAGATGTCCTGGGGTAACGTGTTAATACCCAACGGTCTTTACAACTGCATTTTAATAAATATTTCTACTTGTAAGAAAAAAAAATTTATCTCTAGTTATTGGTTACAAGTACTTTTAGCTAACGTGAAGTCATCACTTGGCAAAAAATGTGGTTCCTTGGATAATGAGCGGGGCATGCCATGTCCTTGTTATAAACTATTTTAATTACTAAAGTTTTGGCCTTAATTTTGGGCTATGTTTACCTTCTCTTTTCAATGGTTTAGTGCAGATACAAAATATGTACATTATCTTGTGCTGAGCACAAAGGCCTTTTTTGGTTTGTTGCAAGGGTGAGGAAATTTCTTTCCAAATTGCTTGTAATTATTACTTAATGATACCTGTTCTTTTTTATTATATTCTCAAAAGTAAAGATATAGGAGTCATTTTTTATCTCACCTACTTATTTTTTATATTTTTTTTCCCTTTTAAGTCATCCAACTAAATGGAAAAGGTTTTTTAGTACCGATGTACCAGCTTCTGATTAGAATTCTAATCCAGAGAAAAAGATCAACTTAAAGTTACTAGATACACTCCCCCCCCCCCCTTCTTCTCTTTTTCTTTCTATCTGGTGCTGCTTTAATCTTGAATTGGGAGATGTACCATGTAATTTTTGTTTTAAAAATATCTATGATACTCTAATTTTTGTTTAAAAAAAATATCTATGATACTCTAAAGGGAGCTTTCAAGTTGGTCTTCACTCTCCAGGTGATTGCTTAAAAAACAGAAAATACAGATATAAAATTTAACATTTTGTAGTTGCTATCATACCAATTTCTTGTAGTTTATAACTGTCTACACATGGGAGCATAAAGATGAAAAATGATGGGAAAGATTTACATAAAGAATGAAAAGAAAAGTGTGCACAAAGCTTAATCCAATTATCGTCTCTATTTTTCTTTTTGCAGGTGGACGGAACACGGCAAAATTTATCCGCAAATGAGAATGAAATGAAGCCCGCGGAATCCATGCCAGATATTGGGACTGTGAGGAGAATAGATGTGGGAGTTCTTAATTTCAAGCACTTATTCATAGCAATGCTTGTCTTACTGGTTTCAGCTGTGACTTTTTTGTTTTTGAACGACTTGAATTTTGATGTCAGTCCATAAGAGTACATTGTTATGAGGAATTTATATCGTAGGTTTTAAATGCAAAGCATGTTGAAGTAATCGAATTTTGGGCTAAGGAAGCAGGAAGTTATGTTGAAGTAATCGATTTTTTTTCTCTACTCAATTGTTGTCAGATTTAACGTTGTTGTTTTTGGATCGTTCTAGTGTACAATCAGTTTGCTGAAAACTGAGATCGCATGTGGTTGCTGGAAAGCAAAAGGAGACGCCTTTCTTGCTTGAGATATCAGTAATGTCATGGATTTTGTATTTTGGATTGAGAGTCTGAATTGACTTTTTCCGCTTCTTACTTTTTAGCGGGTAGGTTGCAAAGTAGAGCTTCAACTAAATTTTATGAATTATCAAATATGATAGTTTTGACTTTCGGACAACACTTTTTAGATGTCACGTTATTAAGTTAATCGTTTTTTTATAATATAAGCACCACTTGCTAAATTCTGCATTCACTAATAGATACCTATTCAAACAAAAAAAATAGTTTATGTTTGAAATTCCATAAATTATTTCACGAAATGGTTGATGATTTAAGAATTGATTTAGTCTTATTGCGTATTTTTATATTTTATTAATCTGCCAAAAAATGCGGGAAAGAAAAATTAGTTTCAAATGAAGTTTAAAGAATTATTAGAGGGATTGAACAAGGGACGCCATAAATTCTCATTCTTATAATTTTAGCTAAATTTTTTTATTATAATATAAAAATGTTAATTTTCTCGGTTACTTACTTTTTCGTTTGGAAAATTTCTACCTCGGAAAATATTTTTTCATTGCCTGTTTATAGGTGGCTCCTCCCTCTCGCTCTCTCTTTCTCTCTCTGACGCACTCTTTATTTCTCATACCCCTTGCGGAAATGAGAATGAAAGTTGACAACGACATCGTGCAATAGTGAAAGGTCCAAGGCAATCCCTGTCGCGTAGGGAAATTTGACAGACAGAATTCCAAGAATCCATTATAGATTTGATTTCAGAAGATTCATTGATTTGTTCACTAGATCCTGCCAAGTTGGGGCTTTAGTCTTTTCGAATTTCCATTCAAGCATGGCTCACTTATCTAACTCTCAACTTCCAGACCCCTTTTCCCTCGAAGATGAATTTGAAGAATCAGACCCCGGTGAACAGGTCTCTGATCTCCCATCACTGTCTGCACACGATAATTGGTGCACCGACTCCTCCAACCCCTTTGCAACCGTGTCCTTCGACCATTTGAGCAACCATTCAAACTGGTACTCTGATTCGGACTCCGATTCGGTGAGTTGCTTTGTCACAGATCTTTTTGAAAATCGCTCCTCTGAGCACTCTTACCGTCGCTGCGATGATAGTTCTGATATTAATCCATTTTCGGGGGTTCTTTACGATGGTCACGAGGGAGAAGGATCAAGTTATGCGGAGATAGAATTAGGATCTGGATTTGGAACCGAAAAAGATGCTGGGATTTCTGCAGTAGACGAGATATCGGGCTCAGAAAGGGTTCGTTCGCACTCTGATGGTCTTCGAATTGTCGGGTTTAGTTCTGATTCGGATTCAAATAGTGATGATGAGCTTGATAGGGCTATAGAATTCAGTTCTGGTGAAAATGATGGCAATAGAATTAGTGGCCTTGACGATTTGGATGTTCGTTTATGTTGGGACAGCCTTTGTTTGGAGGACCAGAGGACCCCTAATGAACATTTTGAATGGGAGGATTTAGAGGAAAGAGTCAATGATGGAGAAGACTTGAGCGTGGTGATTGGTGAGGTCGATGATCAATCAGTAACATCTGGGTTTTCCTATGGAGAAGAGTCGGGTGAAGAGGCACTGAGATACCTTGAATGGGAAATTCTGTTAGCGGTCAACAATTTAGAGAGCGATTCAAGCTTGGAACGTGATGCCACTGCAGGTTCCTTCTTAACGGTACAGGATGATGGTTATATGCATACAGCTGAATATGATATATTTTTTGGGCAATTTCTGGAAAATGAGAGTTCCTTAAAGGGTAGTCCTCCCACAGCTAAAAGGGTTATGGAGAATCTTCCTCTAGTAGAATTGACAGAGGAGGACTTGGAGGGAGAGAATGTAGCTTGTGCTGTTTGCAAAGATGAAATCCTATGGAAGGAGAAGGTGAGACGGCTTCCCTGCTCACACTTTTACCATGGCGACTGCATTATGCCATGGTTGAGCATTCGTAATACATGCCCCGTTTGTCGGTTTGAATTGCCCACAGATGATCCTGATTATGAGCAGAGGAAGAGTCGGAGAACTGCTCATGACCTGTTGGAGTTTGCAGTGCAGATGCAAATTTGAATCTTTGCTTCAGGTTATATCGTGCTTTATGTAAATAGATTTGGCCAGTTCCATCTCCAACTGATGATGGGAGCACAACTGTTGTACTTAGTTTTCATGTTTTGAAGGTTTTGAATTTGCTCAATTTAGTATTACTCATTATCACGTAAGCTCTGGATTCCGATCAAAATAAATTACATCTTATGTGGATATTACTAATATAACTATGGCAAAAAGAATTAATTTATTTATTGATATTTTACCACTAAGGGAATCACCCTGATGGTTTAATATTCCGATTTATAATCTCATCGGCTACAACCCTTGGATTGGTGTGTTTTTAACTCACTATTATGATATGTAAATGTTAGCTATCTGTATATCTGTAGTTTACCTCATATTTTCCCTCCTTCATAAGGATTTGCATTTCTTAAAAAAAGCATAAACATTGGATACTGTTCTTTAATTGAGGGGTATTTTGACTGTTTTATCAGTTGTTACATAATTCTTTGTTGCTTTTGTGGACTTTTTTTTTTCTTCTCTGTTTTATAGAGGGAAGTGTTATTATAATGCTTCTACTTCTGTCTGATGGTGATGGACAAAGGTTATTTGCTTATGTCCTATGTCTGGTATGCAAGCACATGCACCTTGGGATTACTCATTGTTTCTTTGCTGTAAATTCATATGTGCTCCATGCATACTTCCCAGGTGGCATGTACATCATTTTTATTAATTTTCATTAACATAATTGTTTCTGCTATCTTTCTGCTTGCTGGGTATATTTGTTTGGTATGCTGTTTTCTATATTAATGTTATATTTTGGGAGAAATGATATAATTTTAGCTTTCTCTTAGAGTAGTTTGTTCTTAACATTTAGCTGATTGATTTTTCTTTAATTATTTCAATTTGCATCTTGTTGAGATTTAAGTTATGCTGTATTTTTCTGAGTTGAATATCTTTCAATGGTTTTGTTTGGTTTATTCTTCTAAATTCTTTTTATCACTTGTCTACAAAAATTTCATTAACTCATTCATGACCGTAATTGTTAAGATTTGGCTACATTATTCTGCATGTGAAAAGTTTTGTTTCCAATTGTTTAAAACCATCCTACTATAACTCTATCATTTCCTCTACAAGTTTTCTATGTTCAAATTTTTTGTTTTTCCTCCAAATCTTTTTTTCTTTTTTAAAATTTCATGTCCTGCATGAGCTGTATCCTGTTAGTACTCGTCTACCTCTCCTTCATGTGTGATTCTAATAATTTAATGTCTGGTTGGTTATTCGATTATTCCCTTTTGTCAAATTCATTGAGACTTAGTGTTGTGATCTTATCATGATCGAAGGAGAATTGATCCTTTTTTGAAATAAATAACTGAATAATCTGGATAAGATAGATCTAGATTATCTCAGTTGCTTATAGTCTGTTTGGATAAGAGTTATTTGGATTTATTTGTTTGACAGAAAGGAGGTTAGGTGAATGAGATTTTTTTCTCATTACCTCATTTATTTGTACCAATGTACTCTCTCTGTTTGAGTATGAATAAATAAAATATTCTTCTTCTGTTATTGTGTTCATGCTATCAGAGTAGTAATGGTGAAAACAGCTTTTACCAGTGACAAAAGCTCAGCATTCTCAAGCTGTGCAAATGAAGGAATGGCTGTAAATTTGGCCATACATTCTAATGGATTTGATCATCCATCTCCCTGGTTGACTGTTGAAAAATTGAATGGTAAAAATTACTTGAAATGGTCTCAATCTGTAATGCTCATGATTGATAGTAGTGGAGAGAGCGATGCCACCTTTTAGACTTGGAGGTCTGAAAACTCACTGATAATTGCATGGCTTGAGGACTCAATGGAACTTGCAATTAAGAAACCTTCTTGTTTCTATGATAGGGATTGGGTAGTATGGGATGCCTAAATCTCACATTGAGCAGTATGGAATTTTTGGTGTGGTATTTAGAGAGAGTGGTTCTTCTCCCTTCATAGCACGCTTTTAAGGGTGAGTTCCTCAAGCTTCCTTTGATCCTATCATTTGGTATTAGAGTTGGTTGGTCAATGATACGGAGAGGGTTACTTGTGGATGAATTGGGTAGTATAGGATGTCCAAGTCTCATATTGAATAGTATAAGATACTTGGTGTGGTACTTAAAGAGAGTAGTTTTCCCTCTTGATTGCGTGTTTTAAGGGTGAGTTCCTCATGCCTCCTTGGGTCTCATCAATTGGTATCAGAGTTGGACCGACCTTGACGAAAAGGTTTACTTGCGAAGGGTGTGACCTTGTGGTCGGAGTGATTGCTGTAGAGTGCAGTCGTCGAGGACATTGGCTCTTTGGAGGTAGTGCTATGATGGAGTTGCACATTAGATAGCCATAAGTAACTTTTGTAGTACTTAAGTGGTATGGTTTTTCCCCTCTACAAGCTAGTTTTCAAAGGTGGCTTCCTTTTGCTTATTTAGGTCTCCATCATTCTACCAATGGCCGAAGAAGTATGGAAAATCCATTTGAGAAACCTATTGAGATGTAGAGAATTCATCTCAAGTTTTTGAACCAAAGTTATGGTGATCTAAGTAAGGGGACCAAGAAGTGATGGACTACTACAATGGGCCGATGGCTTTATGGCAAGAACTTGATCTATGTTATGTTGAGGAGTGAGACTGTGCAAAAGATAGTGCAAGACATTTAAAAAGGAAGGAGAATGATAGAGTATATATCTTCTTAACAAGGCTAAACAATGACCTAGATGAAGTGAAGGGAAGGATGCTTAGATGAGAGCCTTTATCATCCCTGCGGGACGTGTTTGCTGAAGTAAGGAGAGAGGGAAGGAGAAGAGTGATGCTGGGGGATTGCAGCCAATCATCTACTGAGAGGGTTCAGCTCTAGCCGCTAAAACCAGTTCTTATCATCCATTTAACCTGCCATGGCGGAATAAAATGGTAAAAATCTGGTATGATCACTGCCAAAAGCCATGGCATACTAGAGAAACTTTCTGGGTCCCTTGTGGGAAACCACTAAACTGGAAACCATGCCCAAATCATGACCCGATAGCCTTCCAAGCATTGGGTACAGCAGAGCAAGTGCATTCTACAAATGCAGAAAATTCTACAGAGGCACTTACCTTCAGTAAGGACTAAGGAACAGCTAGACCAACTGTATAAACTTTTCTCATCCACACAATTCTCAAAAACCACTGCCTCTTGTTCTTTGGCCCAGAAAGGTAATCATCCCCAATTAATATCCTTTAATGTGTCTGTAGATTTTGCATACCCATGGATCATTGATTCTAGGGTAACCGATTGTATGAGTAGATGTTACTCTTCTTGTCCTCTAGTCCAAGTGCAAGAAATCAAAAAGGTAAAATAGCTGATGTTTCTCTTTTAGCAATTTCTGGAAAAGGATTAGTGGCTATCTCAAAGTCATGTGTTTCATGTTTCTTGTAATTTACTCTCAATTAGTATCTTCATGTTTCTTGTAATTTACCCTCAATTAGTAAACTAACTAAAGATATACAGTGTTGTGCTAATTTTTTTTTTTTTAAATTTCATTATAAATTTTAGGAATTGAACCTGGAGAAGATGATTGGCAATGTTAAGGAGTATAGTGGGCTCTACTATGTTGAAACTGAAAGTGAAGTGAGTGAACAAGCTCAATTGACAAGTTTTGAGCCTTTTTATGGTTTCAATGACAATAAAATTATGCTTTGGCATTTTAGATTAGGTCATCCAAATTTCCACTACATGAAAACAATTGTTTCCAGATTTATTTCATAATAAAAAGTAGTTTTCTTTCCCTTGTGATGTCTGTCAGTTTGCAAGACATTGATGTGCATCGTTTTCAATACAATCATAGAGACCATAAAAACCATTTACAATTATTTACAGTGATATATGGGGCCCATCAAAGAGTCACCAAAATTTCTGGAAAAAATGGTTTCTTTCGCTAATAGATGATCACACACAGATTTGTTGGGTCTATCTACTTAAGGATAAGTCTGATGTTGAACAAGTGAGTAAGAATTTTTACACTATGATCGAAATGCAATTTCAAGAGAAAATTCAAGTATTTAGGAGTGACAATGGGAAAGAGTATTTTAATAAAGTTTTGAGCAATTTTTTTGAAGCTAAAGGCGTTATGCATCAAAGCTCTTGCATTGATACAACTCAATAGAATGGTGTAAGAGAACAAAAAAATAAACATATTTTAGAAGTTGCTAGATCACTTAAGTTCACTACAAAAGTACCTAAATATCTGTGGGGAGAAGCTATTCTAACTGCTGCTTTTTTAATCAATAGAATGCATTCAAGAGTGTTGAAGTTTCATACACCATTACAAAATTTTCAAAGTATTTTTCCTTTATCACGACTCATATACAATATTCCTCTAAAAATATTGGGTCGTGTTGCTCTTTTATATCTTAATAATAGAAGTAAGTTAGATCTACACCCAGTAAAGTGTGCTTTTGTTCGCTATTCACCAGCACAAAAGGGCTATAAATGTTTTGATCCCAAGTTAAAGTATTTTTTTGTCAGCATTGATGTTACCTTTGTTGAGTCAAAGTTTCCTTGAAACAACTTCTCTTCATGGGGGGAGTCTAGTGAAGTCTCGGTTATTTTTTATTTGCAATTTGGAAATATTATACCTGTTCACATCACGGACTTTAGTGAGGGGATACAAGAATCAAGTAACAACCTTGATTTCACTAAAACTGATCTTTCAAATACTGAACCTGATCTTGCAAAATCTGGAAGTGGATCAACCTATATCTATGCCAGCAAATGAGCTTAAAACAAGGGCAAAACCAGAATTGAAAGTTTACTCAAGTCTAGGACAGGTACAAGGAGGAGACACAGCTGTTCCCTTACAGAACCAATCATTTAACCTGAGTACAGAACCGTTGACAAGTCCAGGTAACCAAACTGAGCCAAATTTATCACTTTTTAATGATCTAGATATGCCAGTTGCCATTAGAATAGAAAATCCTGTTCTTTTACAAATTTTCCATTGTACCCGATGTCTAAATATGTGTCTTATGAGAACCTTTCCTCTTTGTTTCTCTATTTTACCTCGCAATTGTCAAGAGCGGATATTCCTAAGAATATACAGAAGGCTCTTGGTGTTCCTGAATGGAGAAAGGTTGGCTTTGAAGTATTGGAAGCATTGGAAAAGAATGGCACATGGGAGAAGGCAGATTTACCTAAAGGAAAAATATCCATAGCCTGCAAATGGGTGTTCACTATAAAATTCAACTTAGATGGATCCTCAGAGTACTACAAGACAGGATTGGTTGCTAAGGCTTCACACAAACATAGTGAATTAATTGTCAAGAGACATTGTACCAGTAGCTAAACTAAATACTATACTGGTTCTCCTATTGCTGCAAATTTGGAGTGGCTCTTACACCAATTAGACATAAATAATGCTTTCCTTAGTGGAAACTTGAAGGAAGAGGTATATATGGGTGTCTCACCAAGCTTTGAAGATAAGTTTGAAACCAAGGTTTGTGGATTAAAGAAATCTCTATATGGGCTAAAGCAATTTCCAAGAGCATGATTTGAAAAACTTACAAAGTCCATGAAGAGACAAGGATACAGTCAAAGCCATTTTGATCATGCAATGTTTGTTAAGCACTCAGTTGATGGTAAGATAGCTATCCTAATTGTCTATGTGGATGACATGATTTTGATTGGAAATGGTGAGATAGAGATAGCCAATTTATAACATGGCCTTGTAGCAGAATTTGAGATCAAAGATATGTGACAGCTAAGATACTTTCTAGGAATGGAGGGTGCTAGATTAAAGAAGGGCATTGTGGTCTCTCAAAGAAAGTATGTGATGGACTTACTTCAAAAAATCGGGATGCTTGGAGGTAAGCCTAGAGATGCACCAATAGATCCAAATCAGAAATTGGGAGAGATATTTGAAGGAGTTGTGGTGGACGTAGGGAGGTACCAACATCTTGTTGGAAAATTAATTTATCACTCCCATATAAGACCAGATATTGTTTTCACAATGAGTGTTGTGAGTCAATTCATGCACTCACATTACAAATTTGGAGGCAGTTTATCATATCTTGAGATGCCTTAAAGGTACTCTTGGAAGAGGTTTGTTGTTTATAAAGAATGAGTAGAGAAATGTAGAAGTATATACAGATGCTGATTGGATAGGTTCAATTACAAATAGAAGATCTACTCAAGATATTGTACATTTCTTTGGGGAAATTTGGTAACATGGAATGTGTGAAACACCTTGGCTGCAGTGAATCCTTGAAGAACTAAGGCTAAAATCAGATTCTCTTATGAAGCTGTTTTGTGATAACTAGGCAGCAATGAATATAGAACACAAAATAGTACACTATGATTGCACAAAGCATATGGAGATTGATAGACATTTTATTAAGGGGAAGCTGGACAGTGGAATAATTTGCATGCCATTTATGCCTACATTGCAACAAACAGCAGATGTCCTTACCAAGAGTTTGCCTAAACTTAAGTTTGAATCACTTGTAACCGGATTGAATATGACTAACATCTTGGCACCAAGTTGAGGGGTGTGTTGTGATCCAAGGAGAATTGATCATTTCGTTTAAATAAATAACTGAATAATCTAGAATAGATAAATCTAGATTGTCTCAATTAGTTATAGTCTGTTTGGATAAGATTTGTTTGGATTTATTTGTTTAACAGTAAGAGGTAAAGTGGTTGAGATTTTTTATCCTCTACCTCATTTATTTATACTGATGTGCCCTCTCTGTTTGTGTATGAATAAATGAAATATTCTTCTTGTCCTGTTATTGTGTTCACTGAGATATAATGCGAAAGCATAGAATAAATGCTACTGTTGTTGTCAGTATAGAATGCTAGTATTAGAATGTCTCTAGATTTCCCTTCATAGAGACTTCTATTCATTTGTTCTTATGCTATATTTAATGGAAGAAATTTTTTTGCACATGTTTTTATTCAATTTTTTCTATTTTATGTACATAAACATAGGCCCTTTCTTTTTTTTTCTTTTTGGGTTACATCAACGGAGCAGGCCCTTTTATAATTTTACTTATGTAATGGGACGAATGAATTTATACATCTTTGTTAAACATATATGAAGTATTTTTTTTCAGCTTAGTTGGTTTTTTTATTTGTTATCCACAATTGAGGCTATAGCTATTCTTTCATGGATAATCTTTAGCACTAAACTCATCTTTCCCCTCTGAATACTCAACTTTTATATTTTCACTAGTCTTCACTTTTCTCCTGAATTTACATTTTTCTTTGATCCTTTGAATATATATGTAAATTAGGCATATAAGCTATACATATCAAATAATCCTAGAGAAATGCTACAGTTTACTTTGTTTTGCAACAAGGCTTTTTGTAATGGCAGGCAAACAGCATAAATATGTTGTATAGATGTGGAAGTATAGCATAGTTTTCAATGTCATATTAACTAAGTGGGGCTTAAGAGGCAGCTGTGTGTCAAACAGGCGTATCAGACCTGGAGCCCTATTGTCTGGTTTAGGACTAACAGAAGTGTTAATTGCTTGTATCGATGGTACCTGTTTCATGTGTTACATTTCTGAACCACTGTTTTCCTAGTGTAATTCTCAGCAACAGAGAAAGTCCCTTGGACTTACTTCCTTCCTTAAACTGTCTGATTACAAGCATCTTAGCCTCAGAGGCTAAGCATCAAAGTACTACTTGCCTTTTTTGTTTGGTTTCCATTTCTTGATTGCCAACATTTTTCTCAAGAGGGCTTGATTTCCATTCTCTTTCATTTTTAAACACTGTACTGCTCAATCTAACATCTCTCCCGGTTTCTTTTGATTTTGCAATGAGGTTTCACCTTGTTTGGCTGGCAAATAGTAAGGTTGACCATGTAGAAGAGGACAGTATGATAAAATCACCTTTTGCTTTCAGAGTACTGAATTTGTTATAGTATGTGATACTTTGGATGCCAACAGAGCATAGATAGAATATTGTCCCTTCCATTATTTCGAAAATATCTTGTAGAGGACGGAGTAATTGTTTGTTATCTGACCAGAATTAACTGCTCCCTAACCTAGGTTTTCTTGGATGCCATGTCCATTTACCATTTATGTTCTCAGTTGTTTTGGAATGTGTTAGGCATGTCTGCCGTGTGTAGCTAACGCCCTCTGAGCTTCTTTTTCTGAAATTGTAGCAACACACTGAACAAATGGAGACTGTAATATGACAAAAATACCAGAAGTTGGCCAGTTTTTCTGGACATTTACAGCTTCTTCCTGAAGAAGCAAAACTAGATCAACGACTATCAACAATAAACGTTGCAGACATGACGATGATTAAGTGTAATCATTGTGGTCCTTCACTGCCTTCTCTATCCTTTTTCTGATGATAAATTGAATACGGGGCTAACTATTTTACCAGCAATGTATGCTAGTGTTGCAGGGCAGACTCTTTTAGGCTCATGATGACCTTCTCTGTTTCTTGGTGTAAATTTGAGTTGACCTCGTTTATTCATGCGAAATACTTTTCACAAATATGGCATGAAGTTTTGTATTGTTATATACTGTCCTTCATCTGCAGACCAAGATCCTTCAAAGATTCTTACACCAGAAAACTTGAGCCCATGAATAGAAGTCCTTGAAGTAGCAAAGGTAATGAGTAACTATATGGCATGGCTGCAATTTCTTAAATCCATTAGGTCCTGCGAATATACTTTTCTGGACTCCAGTTTTAATAGCCATTCTTCCTATTCCTATGTGCGAACGTGGGCAATAAATCCTACATGTAAACAAAATTTAAGTCAGTTGTGCCCAATCAAAATGCTTCAGCATACACACGAAGAAATTATGCTTGATTATGAAAGCCCGAGTGACGGAAAAGAGCCTAATTTATTTGAATAGCTTTATTAGTTAGATGGTCAAATTTATCATGTTGTGGGATCAATTGGAATGGAAAAGTGTTCAACAAATTAAAGCGAGAAAGTAGCGGTTCTTGTGACGAAGACTGAAGAGCAAGATAATGGAGGAGACAAAAGGGGCTTGAATATTTTGCTTCGCTAAACCTTTTACACTCAAAAGCACCAAACGCACGACCCTACATTGTGACCTCAACAAAATTGTCAAATCCATTGCCTTTCATCAGTGTTGTTTCAGGCACTAGTAATCACCTGAAGCCTCAGCACCCGCCATACCATTACCGTCCTCGTCGTTTGTACTCATCTTAACACTACTTTTCAGCTAAAAAATTGAGGACCAAAATAGCATTTCTTTGCACAGTTCTAGAGCTATTCATCTCAGGGCATGTCTCCCTGTATGTCACATTTGGTAAGTGACACTTAGGCCAAGCTTTCAGCATCAATAAATTTTAGTTGAGAAATTAGATTTTTGTTGCGCAGTATCAGAACCATATCAATTTAAGAGGAAAGGAAGAGTAAGTTTTATTGGGAATCAAATTCATTCTTCAACATTTTTCACCACACAGTTTAAAGACTTAAGCTTGATAAATATTTGATATCTTTTTTTTCTTACCAGATAGTTTAAAGACTTGAGTTGGATAAATATTTGATTAGGTTACGTTACGTATTGTTCATAGTGTTGCTTTCTCTCATGCATTTCTCGGTTAATCATAGGTGGGTAATTTGTAACCTGCCATTAAAAATTTGTACCCATATAAAGTGCAATTCCAGTTGGTGTGTCTGACGAGAACGAACACGTGCCTCATTCCTGACCACGTCTTATGCTTAAACTGAACACCAAAGGTTAATTTGCTTTCAGGATTCTGTGACTGGTGGCACACAATGTCATGGTCTCTTTCGCTATCTTGCACAATCCTAAAAGTGGCTTTGATAGTTTAATACTGAAATGGCTGTCGATTTTTACGGCAGCAAACCGTATAACCTTGTGGCCTTGAGGAATGTTTATATACCGTTTTAGGCTAAACAAAATTCTCTTCTCTATGTGAGATCTCGTGGTGGATTAACTTTACCTATCCACTTTGAGAGATTTGTTTTTTAATCTATGAATTGGAGTTACATCACTAGCAAAACACACACACACACAAAATAAACAAAACAAAACAAAGTTGTCATTTTCATTAATGGGGAGGAAGGCCTGTGATTCCTTAGTGTCCACATTGGCAATCAAAGAGAGCACTCATTCCCTCTAGAAACCTTGGCTCCATATGTGGCCCTTGAGAGTGGCTTTGGTTGAACATTTCTAACAAGTATACGCCTCTCTCTTCCTAGAGGATTTTTATATTTTTAATAGGTTAAGTGGGGACTTAAAATCATTATTACTTCAATCATTTTGGTTTTGAAAATGATAGCAAGGAGGAAGAGGGTCTCTCTCAAGCTAGTGACCCCTTGTTTAGCTTTCTTTGGTTGCTGCTTGCTTCAGCTTATACCTCACCCACTAACATTGACATCACCAGTAAACTCTGCTCTCTGCAGAAGTTAGTCTCTCTGTGAACTTTCGTCCTGCAGGTTCAAAGCAACTATTTCTCATGGCATCCCTATTTAAGTCCCATACAGATTGGAGATGTATAGGCAAAACAGGATTTGAATGGTCCACCAATATGCATAATTGAAACCCCCCCCCAAACAAAAAAGAAAAAATCTGGGTTACAAAAAGAATAATGAAAAACGATTGTTTGTGTAAGTATATCCACTACTAGAAACCAGGAAAAAGCTTATCCGCTTAGTCCCAAATAATTCCAACATCTCTGTTTCAGGGCTGCGCCTGACAAGAAATTCTAGTCAAGAAGGCACTTGATTAGGGACAATTTGGTGAGGTGATTGCAGAGACATCACTGAGTGTTGAAAAGAGCACTGATAAAAACAAAACCAGAAGAAGCACAGGGGACAACTTGTAACATGCAAGAAGGAACAAGCCACACAATGACACAAACATATCTTCAAGAGAGTGGTGCATATCGCAGCATATCACATGGTAAAAATTCTGTGTTATGATAGCATTTGATATTTTCAATGTCAGATTAGAAGTTTAATTTATCCCCATATTTTAGAGAACAAGAGGAAGGATTATGCAAGATGACGTATCTCTCCTTCTCATTAATGAATTGCAACTTGCTTTAGTTTTGTTTATAAGATGTGTATCATCCTCTGCTTGGATCTAACAACTCAAGTTTTAAAGTTGATTTATTTTTCCTTTTTATTAAAAAGTCAATTTGACTAAGTGATTAAGGATTCAATCATTTCAACCTTTAATAATAGTGGATTTGTAGTTATCCGTACTTGAAATTAAAAATCAATTTTTGCATTCTCTAACTTCATAGTTTAAACTTGAATGCTTGCATGTGTTTGTTTCATTGGAAAATTGACCCCAAAAAAAAAAATGTCTGTTTTGTCAGAATAAAAATTTCACCAATCTAACCTTCACTTCAATTTTTTAAAAATAATTTTCTTATAAAACAAAAAAAAAAAAAAACCATTTCTATCACTATAGTTTATTTTCCCTATTGTCACTTGCCATGGGATAATATTATCATAAAAGCTCACAATAGACTATATTTAGACCCAAAACAAGATTTCACGGAAAAATTTTTAATGGAACATACAATAGAAAATTTTTCCATGGAAAAGTGTTTCAAACACACAATTTTTACAAGTTTTATGTGAACAGTAAACTAGTAAGGAGAAGATAGATCTTTGGGTTCTTCGGGTTAATAGAAGCCAAAGGTTGATAGTGAGGCAAAACCCAAGCAGATTGCTAGTTCTACAAGCTGAAAGAATATCTGGCTCTTGTGTTATGGTTGGAATATTAGTTTAGTAAAGATCAATTATTGGTCATAGCACACTAAACTA
Organism: Erythrophleum fordii; assembly: GCA_032878935.1. Classification (NCBI taxonomy): domain Eukaryota; kingdom Viridiplantae; phylum Streptophyta; class Magnoliopsida; order Fabales; family Fabaceae; genus Erythrophleum; species Erythrophleum fordii. Next base: position 20,075,156 of record JAVQMF010000045.1, read on the forward strand.
GTATATGATTGTGTTAAAATGAAATTAAACTAAGTGGCAGACGTTAAAAGGCACTTAGCTATCATAGATTCAAATCAGTTTGTGTCATTGTCTGCTATATATATATATATATTGGAGTTAAAAATATAAGCTGCTCAACACATGTCAAGAGATGGTAAGCTGAGGTTGGATAATCTACGAGAACTGACACTAGCACACACAGTTGCAGCAACTGCAATAACACAATAAACAAGTTTGATGACGAGTCGCATTATGTTGTGTTAGCCCCAGTAGAAAATTGGGAATACCATTAGCCAATTTCGCTCAAGAATAAACCACCACCTTTCTTATCCACAATAATATTGTTAGTGGCCCAAAACCTGCAAGAACTACGTAAGCCAATAAATTATTTTATACACACACACACACACACACACACACACACACACACGTGCATAGCCAAGTAATTAATTAAAATGCAGCACGAAAGCAAATATCTTGAATACATTACCGTTTGCACACGGAAGAAGATAATAATCTTTTCGCAAATAAAGGTGTGCATTATTTTACAATGACAATGAGGGGATGTTTTTGAGATTTTTGTTGAGAAATGTCATAGTACGTGTCGATTCCGGTGAAGTGTTCAAGTACTAGTATCCAATTTCAAAGATTCTTTGTCATGATCTTTCTTTCTTCATTTTTTTAAAATCCTTTTTGAACCAGAAATATAGGTTTTGTTTGGTTCGTAGGTGAGAGGTTGTGATGCTTGGCTTGGGTATTTTTAGATGGGAAAAAACAATAAGAAATGTAGTGATATGATAATTGAAAAAATGGGTATATATATATTTGATGAAATCCCATAATCCTTTCTTGTCATGTGGGGAAAGAAGAAAAGAAATGTGGGCTGTCATAGTGGGGTGCACACATGCTTTCAAAGGGACACACCTAGCCATGCTTGCTACCCCTACTATCTACTCCCAAACAAAATGGAAAAGAATAAAGAAATAAACAAAAGACCCCACAAACCCTAGATTACTTCTAAAAATAATAATTTTATAAATAATTCGACTCTTGAGATGGAGCTCTCCACTATAATATTACATTATGATTGTCATCTTAATTTAATCATTTGCAATTCAATTTAATTACGTCCAAATATAAATAAAAAACAGTGACCTTACAAATCGAGGAAAAAAAGAAGAAGAGTTTTCATTTTAATGAAAAGTAAATTAGTGTAGTTTTATAAAGAGTGTGACATTTAAAAGAGTGGAAATATCTATGAAATTTTGAGTTTTTTTTACTTTAATTTAATTATGTAAGTTTTAATCAATGAAATATGAAAAGTGAGAATTTTAATTTTCAACTTATAGTACATAATTAATTTTTTCTAAGAAATTGTGTTTTATCCTTAAATTGCTTTAATAGAAATCTATTTGAAAATGACAACACAACAAATTGCTAACAAGACGAGAGGCCAAAATTTTGTAAACCCCATAACTATTTTATACGATTTAAACTTATATATTTTTATTAAAAATTTAGAAAAGAAATGTAACTGCCTCCTTTGAGTTTGATCTATTTACAAACATTTTGTTTAACTTTAAAAATCAAGAATCATCACTTCCAGTATCATCCTTCAAAATTTAAATATTCTTTTTTTTTTTTTTTTTTTTAATCACCAGAAAACAACACATTGTTAATAACTAAATTTAACAATTAAACACAAAGGTTTAAATATTGAAAAATGATAACTTGAAAATATTTTTATTTCTAAAATTAAAGAATATATTTACAAATAACTCAATATTTAAAAAAAAATTAAACACAAAGGTTTAAATATTGAAAAATGATAACTTGAAAATATTTTTATTTCTAAAATTAAAGAATATATTTACAAATAACTCAAAATTAAATAAAAACATTTGTTAATTGTTTTCTTCACCCTCAAAAATCTAAGTACAATCCCAGTTCAATTGTGAAGAGTTTTGAAATAAAACAAATGTTAAATTACAAAAAATCCCTTGAAATTTTTAATTATATATAAATATTTTTTTAATATTTAAAATTTGACAATAAATTTTTAAAATTTTTAATTTATATAAAAAGTTTCATTATTATTAGTTAGTCTATTATTTTATTAATAGAACGAAATATATTAATAACAATAAATCTATTAAACTTTATTTTTTCAATAAATAATCTCTCAAATTTTAAATTATGTATAAATAAACTTTATAATATGTTACGTTATATTAGTGAATTATTGGATTAATTAATAATAAAAAATTATTTATATAAATTTAAAAATTTAAGAAAAATTCATTATTAAGTATTAAAATTTAAAAAATTATTTATATATAACTAAAAATTTAAAAAATTATATATAATTTAACATAAAATAAAATAATAAAGTGACTCAATTTATAGTTACACTAAATAAAAGAGTGTAAAAGGAAAAAGGAGAATTTGTGTCCAGTTGAGGTATTTTGACATGATGGATAACCAATGGGGCAAGGGAGAGGTGCAGTAGGGAGCCACGCGCGTTGGAATTGGATGGACCCCGCAGGTGACATCCATCGTGCGCCCGCGTTTCTCTCGTCTGCCTAACTCTTATTATTTTAGTTCTTGTACTTTTTTTTTTTTTTTAATATGGCTGTGGGGTCCTATGTTTGGTAAGAAAATGGTAGCGGTTAAATCAGGCACCTTCCGTGCCTGACTGAAGCCGTTAGTATGGGGCACTGTCCCTTGGCCCACACCCTCTTCTTCTCTATTTGCCCCTCCCATTTCCTTGGATCCGACGCAAATCCCAAGGCTATTATGGTAATGCCCTACTTTCCAGATTCCCTCAATCATTTTTCCCTCCTTGATAAGATGCGCAACTTGGACACGGACGGACAAGTTGGATGTTGCTAGTTATTTTACTGGCTGAATTTTTAGGGTTTCTTTTAACAATATATATATATATATATATATGTATGTATTCTATTTTCTTTTATATATGTATAAATTTTAAAGGTATAAATTTATTTATTTATTTATTTTCTAATCGTGTATTATTGATAAAGATTACTGCATAGGAATTTTGCTTGTTTGTGTTCCCATCAACAACACAGGTCTAGAACAAGACGATAAGCCAAACGACGATTAAAAAGAATAATCAAATGGATTAGAAGATGAGCAACTAGAGTGTAGAGAGGCAACGACCAGTTCACGAGAAGAAAATGAGAAAATGTGAGACTAAGAGTCATTCTTGGTAGATATTGTGTTTAAATGTTTAGAGTACATTTTACTAAGGTTTTCTTGCATGAATCATGTTAATTTGTGTTTATGATGCTCTTGGAAGAAGTTGAGCTCCTATGCTATGTGCTTCTGCTATCCGTAAAAGGAGCTAAGCTCCAATTAATATTTTGTGTTTTACGCGCGGTTGTTGACATATTTGTAAATATGGAAAACATCTAGTTTATTAGGAAACTATGTTAGTGTTTTTAGAAAATTATTGTTTTTATTGTGCAATGTATTTCTATCAACAAAATAGTTCCTTGGAAAAGAGATATGATGAGCAAACTCCAAACCCCCTTAAGCATGTTGTTCATACACTTGGTCAGGTTCTTTGTTATGCAATCGTAACAGTAACCCTAAAAATCGCATGAGCAACACTACTTCTCCCTAAGAATTTCATCGATATAGTTCACATTTCACAACTTCGTCGTTCTACCTAGCAACACTCTCTTCTTTTGCTCTGCCACTTGTCACTGGTACTAATGGCTTGTACATGCAATGCTAAGATTAGTAAATTTACAGAAGACCAATATTGTTAAATACACATATACTCACAACACTAAATGTGCGATGGAGTTAATCTCACTTATGAAAACGTTCTTAAGCCTCGTGTTCCTGAAATGGGAAACGAGGTTACTGGCTAGGTGACAGAAGCAAAAAACATGGCATGCTAGCAATGGTCACTAGCAGACGCTCATTGCTGACGGGTGCATATTTACCTTTCTCTTTGTGATATCGTGCCAATCCTAAGAACCATGACGACGCCCTTCGAATTTCTCATTCCATTTACCTTAAATATCATGGGCACAAAATTTTGGTTCTTACCGTGAGCTGTAGCTATCGAAAACATCCCGCGATATTTACCACACAAGAAAGTTTCATCGGTTTGGATCAACAATTTCAAGTGCCGAAAGGCATCAATGCATAATTTCTACAGCTAGAACACACGATGGAAGAACTCTGGCATAGTGTGTGTGTGTGTGTGTGTGTTGGATGGCGACACATGCTGTACGATTTCGGCATGTGTGTTCGTCCTCATCGACAACATATGGCCAATTTTTTTCCTTTTTTTCAAAAGAACTCTTCTAGACTTGTGTCATTGATGAGAATGTGCACATAAACATAAAATCTTTTTGCCGATGTAGTCAGCCTTCTTATGGTCGACCCTTGATTAGAAAAAATAAAACAAACATGGGCTGTCAAAATTAGTCGTTGCGCGCGCGCGCTCGCGTGTGTAAAGGAATTACAAGATAATACCAATAAATAAATAAATAAAGATATTCCTGAAAAAAAAGAAGAGTAAACATTTAGCACCACACCTATTGCGGGTTAATGCAAGTTGGAAATAAGTTAATAAGATCCCACAATTTTTCCTATAGTATATATAGTGCCAAACAAATTTTAGACATCAATTAATTTCTGATCTTTTTTATGAAATAATTTGCTTAGCAAAATTTAAGGATGCTTAATAAGAATAATATTATGTTTGGATATTTAGATTAAATTTGTTTCATATGATTAGAAGATCATTTAGGTTCACGAACCAGAAGCCTTCGATTCTCATATTTGTATACAACTGACATGAATTTGTTTACTTGTTAAGCTGTTCCAATTGTTGTCATAATTTTATTGGACTTTTTAAAACTGTTAATGTAGATATTGAAGTGTAGAGAGAGAGAGAAGAATTATTTGAATAGTCCAAAATTGTAAAGATTGACCTCAGATTTACTTGGTTCTTGGAGTCAAGTTCAGTTGAACCTTTCATGTAAGTTGTTAACTATTTTTTTTGTTTTGCTTTTTAACTATTTGGTAAGCCACAAACTATGAATAAAATTAAACTTTGGTTTATGGATTTGACTTAGAAAAGGAAAGACAGATGCACGAGTCTTTGCAGCTTGCATTCCAATAATTAATTAGCAGTAAGTTCTAAAAAAATGATCTCACAAAACCAGTTGTAGCTCTATTTTTTAATCAGGTGCCTGTTGTCCTTAGTCAATGACCAAGTTGACTAAGAAAAAAGGGAAATAATAAAATTTTTATATGAGTGTTAATCAAATGGAAAAGTCAATTTGTAAACTTTGGATGTCTAAGTTGGGTAGCATTTTGGCCAACCAATGGAGAGTAAATATATAAAGTAGAATAGTATAGTACAAGTATATTAAAATTGGTCAATGAAAGACATACTTATCCAAATATCCTATTATGAACACATCTCTATCCCTACAATCTCAGGCTAAAAGAAGACAACTAGAGAGAGAGAAAAATCAAGAGACAAGAAAAGAAAGAGGAGTCTAAATCTGTCTAATGATATTGTTGACCATCCAGTCCACTCAACCAGACACAAAGGGGAAGTGCAGGAATAAAGCATTTGTCTAAAATCAGATTTTGGGATTCCATTCTTCTGAATGCATTTAAGTTTTTCATAATTAGTGGAGTGTGCAATACAAAGTACCATTTCTCAGTCATTATTTTCCACCATATTTATGCATCATCTTTTTTCCACTCACTTTAGTGGTTAAGAATAAGAACCCTCCCTCGGAAATGAGATAACCAAACATTAGACAGTACAAATGAACACCATTTTAATGTATGGAATATGATAAATGTCCGAAAGAAAAATTGAAACAGACAGAGGCAGGTACGAGCACTTTGTGATCTTTACATTTTCTTATGCTAATAACAAAATGAATCACTACTTTGTTATTAAGTCTAGCTCATGTCATCATTTTCTTTAAACAATGCATTAGATTATCCTGGCGAGAAGTGGCAGTATAGAATCATTGGCCTCTTTCTGATTATATATACAACAACTTGTCAACACCACTACAAATATGCGAACTTTTTTCCCTCTCCATTAGTGTTATTATGTCATATCATGTTCACTTCATGTATATCCCTTAAAGCTTTATGATATTAGTTGACGAGAAAAAATAATAAATAAAAATGATATTTTAGGACGCGCAAAAGAAAAATGAGAATTTGAACATTTATTTACAATCCCACACCATTTAGTTTAACTAAATGACAGTTGACTGGAATAACCAAGAGAATATGCCAGAAAGGGTGAAAAACAAAAAGCTATCACTGTTCAGTTGCTCTGCAAAATATAGCAGACTGATGCACTGAGTATTTCTTCAACATAATTGGTATGGGCGTAATTAGGTGAATCTTCCTTTTTCACTGCGATTAATTACCATTAAATCCGTCATTACTACAGTGTAATAGACTCTGATTAGTACCTAATCATACTTAAAAAAAGAAGTGTTGATTGCTGATCAAAGATTTAGCTTCTCTTTAACCCATACGTATATTCTTGTTTTTGCAGGTCCCAGTAGAAGTGGTTCTTGAGTCATCAAATCCTTAACCTTTTCTATTTTTTCTCTTCAGTTATGAATTTAGAAATGAGCTTACCTTTTTCAACCTCCATTTTCTTCCCATTTCTTATGTCATTTGAGAGAAAACAATCCAACATAGAATCAGCCTGGAATTTTGTAAACTTAATAATATAATGAATTTAATTGACTTGTTGAGCTCCAATTTTTCTCCTGTGCTTGCTTTTGCCACAACAGTCAAGTAAAATTATTATACTCCCCATGATATGAGCTGCCTCTCTGTCTATCTGATGTAAGCATTTGTTTTGCTCCAAAATGATTATCCTCAAAGCCAAATTGCTTTCCTCTCATGTCATTCACGCATAGCATGTTCACATGCACCTCATCCCCACATGCCACATGAAGAGCACATTATATTATGCACATGCATACTATACATCCATACATAAGTGCAATGATAAACAGTTTTCTAACGTAGACTCAGCCTACCGCATCATATAGACTCTGTTCAAAACAACAAAAAATATATAACTTTGATATAGTGGAGCTCGTTGAATCATGTGTGCCGAACACCAATTGATTGGTAACCATACACAAGAATGCATCATCCTAAACCCTTTGCATAGACATATTCTGCATGATAATCTAAGCTTTTAAGGATTTTAGCCATTGTTTTCTGGCTGCTTTTAGTAGGCCCTTTTAGACAGTTTTCCTCCCTATATAATACCTACCCTGGTCACTCTTCCTCCCTCCTTCTCAGAACCAACCCAATCCACCATCCCTTTTCCTCCAAAACCTGCAAACTTTTGCTTGTTGGTTGAATACAAATTATAAAACCATGCAGGCCAGAGAGGTTTCAGGAATCAATTATCAGCTCCATTCAAACCCATATCCATACCCGACTCATTACAGTGCTATACAGAACAGTATATCCACATTCCAACTTCACAGATTCTCCAATCAGCTATACAATTTGCAAAACCCTCCTCAAGTTCAGGACTTTAGTCCTCAATCATCGTGTCTCAGCAGCAATTCCACTTCTGATGAAGCAGATGAGCAGCAGCAGAACCTCATCATCAACGAGAGGAAACACAGGAGGATGATATCCAACAGAGAGTCTGCGCGTCGGTCACGCATGAGGAAGCAGAAGCACTTGGATGAGCTCTGGTCGCAGGTGGTGTGGCTCAGGAATGAGAACCATCAGTTGTTAGATAAGCTGAACCATGCGTCGGAGAGCCACGACCGCGTGGTTCAGGAGAATGCTCGGCTGACAGAGGAAGCCTCGGAGCTTCGTCAGATGTTAAGGGACATGCGGCTCAACAGTCCCTGCCCTTCCTTGAGTCCTCTGGAGGATGTCCTCTGCAGCTCCCCGTACCTCGGATCTGATTCCTCGAACCAATCCTTAACAACCTCGATTGACCAGCTTGGTTGATTTAAATTGGACGGCAGAGAATTTTATTGTCTCTTTGATTTTCTTTATCTTTGGTTCCTCTGTCTGTGTGGAAGTAAGAAAAAAAAAATAGTGTTTGCCTCCTTTAGAGCTCTGTGCGGTGAAATGATAAATGGAAATAACATGCTCTTGAGTATCTTTGTTTGAATCTCAGCTCTTTATGAACATTAAGAATTCAGACGAGCCATATAGAAAAACTACAGGATTAATTTGAACAGCTAGGAAAGTAAGAGACGCAATTATGATCACTACCCAGAAAAAAAAAAAAATTGGGAAGGCTTGCTGGAATCATCTTTGGGCAATAACCAAAGAAATCTCGACAAGTAAAACTACCTTTTCAGTAAAAAATGATTAAAAACAGGAATAAGTGAAGCCAAAATAAATCAGATGTGAATGTAAAGCCAAAATAATGGTATGAATCCTTTTCGTAAAATAAGAGAAGTAATAATGTCAGGTGGTCTTGGGTGGGGGAGAGTTAGACATGACGCAGAGAGATGAAAGGGTATCTGTTCATCTCTCTGCGATGGTTATTGGCTGATAATACAAAGGTTGCCAGAAAAGGAAAAACATGAGGACAGGCTACCCACTAAAATCCCAAGTACTATTTGAGGGCAACCTAGTCTAAATATCATTGGAAAATAACCTTAAAAGCTTTAGTAATCCGCTTTCCCAGGTTTGGACAGTGATCAAACTGAAGCACATGCAATATAGATTTGCCCAGAAAAAATCGTAGAAATTAATGCAATTGTATTCACAAGCATGCTCATATATTTTACCTTTAAGCTGCGTTTTGTTGACCTTCTAGTCACTCGATCCTAAAAAGAGCAAAACTGAATAAGATAACCTCACATTTCAAACTTTGGTCACTGGACTTAGCTCTGGTAATTGGGATGTGAGTAGATTTAAGGTTATTGACTAAACTTCCTATGGTACGAAGGGATTGCAATCATAGTACGTAAATACACAATATTAATTAATAATGGATATTGAATAGGATTTGAATATTTAAAAATAACTATTCAATATGATTTGGGACCCATTCGACGCCTATAGTCGGATAGAATGCCCGATACTTTATATCCATCCGTAGATTATAATAATAATTAGACTAAATATATCATTAAATATAAAAAAGGGATTATATTATATATATTTACATTTTTGTTAGATTAATTTTTTTTCATACATTGTTTAAAGCAATTAATAATTACAATTTTAAAGTTACATTTTACACTGTATTTTAGAAAGTAATATGGGTATGGATTATTTTGAATATCCTTTATCCTACTCATTATCCTAATATCTATAAATCTTTCAAATATTTTGAGTACTTGTTGAATTACATTTCAGGTATGAGTTGATGAATGTAAATTTTTTGGATTTCAAATAGGATTCAGAAATTAGATATATATTTATTCAAATTCGAATATCCAAAATTTGATATGATATATACCTAGCCAATGGGACAGAAGAAAATCCAAAGCCTTGAAATGGTCTTTTTTACCTCGTCCCTCTCTCTTTTGCATTACCTCAAGTGCTAATTAATCAAATCTTGTCTCCTAATTATTTTCAATATCCAATCAAACTTGAAGGCTTCAATCTTTTACTTTTTTCCTAACAAAGGCTGCGTGCAATCCTTTCAGCAAAAGAGAAAGACACTCCACTCACTCAATGAATGAGGTAAAGCATTTCAAACAAAAAGCTTTTCTGTATCTTTTTAACTTGCTCTCTGACTCTGAAATGCTGGGTATTTAGTTATTTGCAAATGAATTTCATTTCTTACATTTATTCTCTCACATAAGCTTCATAAAAGAGAGAAAAAACATAAAATTGATCTCTTCTACTTCAGCGCAATATGATTCATATCTTTTTTGCCGAAAAGGTTGCTTTAGTATTGTAAAATTAACCTTTAGACTGTCTTGAAGAACATCCACATAATCTTGTTTGAACGATCAGTATAGTTTACTTTGTAAAACTAAACGAAAACGAAAATTTATATGCAATTGCTAGCAGAATTTAGGCAGGTTTTGGAAGAATGTTCAAGCATGTGATTCTTGGGTTTATTTTATTGAACTTAAGCGATATATTTATGCTGATTTATGCGTTTGGACTACACTTTTGGCACAATAGAAGAAATGCTTAATTGACTGCATTTTTATTAATTTCTTTGTGATTTAGTCTCTTTAGTTTTAATTCAACGAGAACGTTTCCTATAATTTTTTTAAAACAATAATTTAATTATTTCTTTAATTTCAGTTAGAATAAGATTGTCTTTCTACTTATTAGATTAAAACATCTTAATGGTACATATATAACTTAGACAAGCTGGCTTATTAATTGGATTGACAAGCATATACATCTCCATATATTCTGGCTTTTTGTTTTTTGGGTTTTACAAGGAACTGAATCTTTGATATGCATTGATATTTATCCAAACCCCACCCACCAATTTATGACGCAGCTTGGCCCAGGAGTAGCATATCTTTTCATATTTTGAATTCGGATTTTCCTAAAAGATCATAAGCCAACTTCCAAGTCGAGGGTTGAGTGGTATAATTAAGGATGTTGATTTATAGAATGGCTCTGTTAAGACATCTGCTGACGATAATGATCGATAGAACATATCTAGTAACGAATCAACCTAAGATGAAGATTTTCTATTGGCCCACACGACGAAGAGTATATATATCATCATTGAAAAGAATGGGCGAATTAAATCTAGGATGCTACCGTCACAAAAACAAAAGTGATGTGAGAACCAAATAATATTACAGCAGCAAAGGATGCAGATGTTAGAATTAATTAGAATAATATGTATCAAAATTATTCTTCAATCTTCCTAATAACTTGTAGTCTTAAATATAGAATTGACAGCTAGATATTTTCTGTATCAGACATCAAGCTATCAGGATTTGAATCGCATATTTGAAAGCCGAAGTACGTCAATGGTGCTGCTATCGCATGAAAACACATTTTTAGTTAATTAATACTCCATATCCACGTAGGAAGCAATGTCAACGTGAAGAAGGCAGTGTCGAATTGATACTCTCGAGTTTCAAAATGAATTCCTTCTCCCCCCCCAACAACACAACAAACCAAAAAAAAAGAGGTTGACATGAGAAACACCTACGTCAACTTCCACTTCCACTGTTTTTTTGTTGAGCAATTAATTTGGACTTTAAGAAGATCCGGAAAACACCCATTTAGTGGGTTTTCAAAAATTGTGATTAAAAAGACGTGTTCTTTGTTAATACACGTTTATATAGAATGTTATAGGAAAGACACGTAAATTTGATAACAAAGACGATGGGGATGCACTGGCTGAGGAACTATAAATTTTTTATACAAGAAAGTTTAGTTCTACCTCAAAATCAGCATTTCAAATGACGTTTAATTCAGACATACTGGACTTTAGTCGCAGATCTGGTCATGCAGTACTATAATTGGTGGCCTATCAAACTGGTCAAAAATGATAAAAAATGGGACCAAACTGAGTGGTTTTCTTGGAAAAATGGGATGGTTATTAGACAATTACCGAACTACTTGCACCTCCTGCTCATTGCTCTCTGTGTGTGTGTATATTTGCCTAAAATGTCTTCAAGGAGATTCAAACTAAGAAAATGAAGGTTGCACGTTTCAATTGTTATATATAATATTTTTATATGTTATAGTATATAAAATAAAAATAAATATTTTTATTACCAATTAGATTGCAATATAACTATGATTAAACTAATAAATCATAAACTGCTTCCATCACCCATTTAATGATCATCCTAAGTTTTAAAACAGTGATTTTAAGCATAAAACCAGCTTTATACCCCTGGTTCAGTTGTCATATAAAATAAGCCTATGGTCAACTTTTGTTTATATTTTATAGCATAGTGATCCAATGCTTGCATGACTTCAAATGTGTAATCAATCTGGCAGCAGAGAACCATGTGATCTGGACAATCTAGATGGTTTAAATTTTAATTTGATTTTTTTGTTCTTATTATTATTATTATTATTATTATTATTATTATTATTATTATTACTAGTAGTAGTAGTAATAGTTTAAAGTTCAGAAAATATTTTCATTTTATGTCCTGTTTCATTTTATAAAAAAATAATTAAAATAACCAAAAAATTCAATTTAAATCATTCAAATACGATTTAAAGGATCCAAATCGCGGTACCTCACAGTAATGGAAGATCTGCTTTGATGTGTAATAAAGAGTTTGGTAGCCATATGGAAGCCATATGTTTCATGTCTATTTGGGGGCATATATATCCTCACTCCCTCTTTTTGTTTCTTCTATTGGTCCAAACATATGTTCACCCTAACTAGCTAGCCCCAATAAAAATGAGAACTGAGCCAATGTTAGATGTTTTTTTCTTTTTCTTCTTCTTCTTATTCCCACTATTGACCCACCTATTTGCCCGGGGATTATGACTTTTAATTGTCAATGATTTTTTAATGATATCTCAAATTAGTAATTAGTAAGTATTTTTTTAAGGTATAGTATTTTATTTAGACAAATAAATTTTTAATTCTAAAATTTTAATCTTTTTTTTTTTTACAACAAAGGTGGCATAAGGCCTAGGAAAGATGGGGAGGGATCTAAGTAAATTATCTCTGGACCTTTCTGTTTAAAGAGATGTGATACTAAATTAATGTTGTTGGACTCAATTTAATATCTTTAATTCAAGAGCAAGTTATGTTAACATCTTATTTTTTAAAATAATTCGATTTTGCCCATATGTTACATTATACATCTAAAATTGACATTTAAGTTAATAGACTGTTCAATTTGATGTCAAATTTTAAATAAAATTATGATAAAAGGGCAAAATTAAAATTCTTTTAAAAATTAGAAAAGCAACATGCCTCTTTCAAAATACCGAGACCAATTTAAGGTTTCATAAAATTAGATAGACTTAAAAGTGTATTTAGAACTTTTTTTTAATAACAAAATGGGGCTAAAATCCAATAAGAACAAAACAATTTCAAGGTACACCAATAATTTTTAAAAAAATTATAATGAAGAACCCATATAATCAAATATTTACTATGAAAGACCTTAAAAATTAAAATTATTTTTAAAGATCATTATTACCATCAAGTTTTAGAAAATTTTATTATTAATTTTAAGAGATTTACTACTAGGTATAAAAAAATTATTGTTTAACAATAAATCTCTTAAAATTGATAATAAAATTTTTAAAAATCTGATGATAATAATGATCTTTATTGATAATTTTAATTTTTAAAATACTTCATTATAAATATTTGATGATATAGATCTTTAATTATAATTTTTTTATATTAAAAGATTTAAAACTTTTAACATTATCCTAAGTGCCTCTCGCCAATTGTCTTAAGGTATAGTATATTTGAACCTTTTAGAATACTTACTTGTAGCATTCAAGGGAGACAAATCCGTCGAGTAATTGAATAGAGAAAAATTGAGACACACAAAGTAGTGAAAAGTTCTTTCAAATTCATGATAGGCGATAGCTTAGTAGTTTCTAATATAATGTTTACAATTATATTTTTTCCCAAGCCTTTAAATTAAAATATTCAAATTATGATAAGTTTTAAGTAATTTAATAAGATCATCGACTTGGTTTGCTTTTTAAATTTTGTGAGCTAGACCAGTTACACTCCTTGTCTCTAAAGTGAAGGTCAACAAATTCTACGAGTTCTAAGATTTTAATTTTTAAATAGATTTAGATAAAGTTATTTATATGCTAATAATATTTTTTTAAAAAAAAATACGATATATAGATAAAATTTTTAAAGACCCAATCATGAAATATTGAAGCATGAAGAACAACCATGTATTATATTTTTTATTAAAAAAAATATGATAGCATATATATAAAAAATTAAAAACTATATCTAAATTTAAAAAAATAAAAAAAATACAACTGATCCAAAATATTTTGTGTGACGTATTATCGAATGTTAACTCTATGCATTCAAAATACAACTGATCCAATTCTCAATTATCCGTGCACACAGGACTTTAGATTTTTTTTTCAATTGAATAAATAATAAAATATCTTTTAAGTAAAAAGTAAATGATATGTATAGACTCATTCTTTTATTTCTATCTTATTTCACCCAAGAAATATTTTATCATTTAGATAAGAATCTTATACACACAACTTAGGCATGTAACAAAGCCTTGGCTCCCTTGTCCTATTTCGTGGGACATATTATTAAATATTAAATAATTTTATGGCGTGCACACACATCTTGTAGCCTTTTAGCGTGTATGATTTATTTAGATTTATTTGGTTGAATAAATGGTAGTTATATAAGGAGAGAAAATATAAAAATTGAGTAAATAAAATGAAAAATAATATTTTTATTTAAAAATAATAAAAAATAAGTATTATTAAATAATAATTATAAAAATATATTAAATATTATAAAAAAAATTACATCACAAATTATATTGCCACAAGCAATCAAATGGGTCCTTTAGATAATTAAATGGGTGAGAATTTAAGTTAAAATAATTTCATGGATTACAATATTAAAAAAAGGACGCTTCCTTATTCAACAGTACAAATTTCGAGACAATCAGGGGGCTAAAGATTCAATTTTATGGTAGATCGATACCCAGATATCACGACTCTAATCCTATTATATTAAAAGGATAAAAAAAATAAAAAGTATGTTAATACATAAAAATATAATTTTCTCAAATATAAAATTTATATCAGTCAATTAAATAGAAGTGATGAGGCAAGACCAGACCAATATTGGATTCCTGATTGAGGCAAGACTGAAGTAACACAGAATAACCCAATTGGTTTCATTCCATTCTGGAGTGGATACACTCCTACAAGTACATACAGTGCATATAATAATCTGAGTCAATTCCGCATCCGTGTTCCTTTTCAGAGCTCCGTCGGTGCCAACCCCATTACCCCACCGTCACAGATTAAACACTTCCCACTTCCTATAATTTAGTCACCAATTGCCATCCCAAGTGCACTTCATTTTTTTGTGAATCAATTTTATATAAACATTCCCACGCGGCTCTCTCTTCTTGCGCATTCAAACCTTTTCTGCTCTTGGATTGGATCTGATATCCTCTTAACTTGCCCTTCGCCTTCTCCTCAGTCGGCGAAGAAAAACCGACTGCTACAACCTTCTCCTATTGCCTGTTTAAGCTCAAGATCGACGCCCCATTTGAGTTCTGATTCACACCCAGATATATCTTCGATCCAATGGCGGTTGCCGTCAGAGGAGGCCGAGGATCAGGCCTGGGTGGATTCAGCCTCCGTAGCATCTTCTCCTACCGGATCTTCGTCTCTGCTATCTTCTCCCTCCTTTTTATCGCCACGCTTACCGTCCTCTTCAGTACCAATCCCTCCACGCCGCAGGATGACTCTGTAAGTTCCTCTGTTTCTCCATTTTATCATCGATTTGTCTTCTTTCTATTCTAATTGAAATCCATTTTGTTGTTGCTCAATTGGGAATGACCTATTATTATAGTTTCACTATTAAGCACGACCAACATTGTAATTTAAGGATTTCAACAAACCGCATGTAACGATTTATATGTTTCCTTCAGGCGCTTCCTACAACTGGTAATGCCTACGTGCATCGAACTTTTTTGGCCTTAAAATCTGACCCACTTAGGACCCGATTGGATTTGATATATAAACAAGCTAACGATCACATAACACTTGTGAATGCGTATGCCGCATATGCGAGGAGGCTCAAGCTTGAAATTTCCAGGCAGTTGAGGATGTTTGATGAATTGGCACAAAATTTTTCGGATATTTCGCTTAAGCCAACATATCGAGCATCTCTGTTTGAGTCAGATGGTCCTGTTGATGAGGACGTTCTGAAGCAGTTTGAGAAAGAGGTGAAGGATAGAGTAAAAATTGCAAGATTGATAATCGGAGAGGCAAAAGAGAATTACGATAATCAATTAAAGATTCAGAAGTTGAAGGATACAATATTTGCCGTTAATGAGTCTCTTACAAAGGCAAAGAAGAATGGGGCATTAGCAAGCTTAATTGCTGCCAGGTCAGTTCCTAAGAGCTTGCATTGTTTGGCAATGAGGCTGATGGGGGAGAGGATTTCAAATCCAGAGAAATATAGGGACGAGGAACCTGAGTCAGAGTTTGAAGACCCGAGTTTGTACCATTATGCAATATTTTCAAATAATGTGATAGCTGTATCGGTGGTGGTGAGATCTGTGGTAAAAAATGCAGTAGAACCGTGGAAGCATGTTGTTCATGTGGTTACAGACAGGATGAATGTTGCAGCAATGAAGGTTTGGTTCAAGATGAGGCCAATTGAAGGAGGTGCACATTTGGAAGTCAAGGCAGTAGAAGAATACACATTCTTAAATTCATCATATGTCCCAGTGTTGAGGCAACATGAGTCAGCAAATCTGCTGAAGTTTGACTTTGAGAATCGGGCTGAGAATGCAACAGAAGATGCGCTGATGAAATCTAAACACTGGTCCATGTTGAGTCACCTACGGTTTTATTTGCCAGAGATGTACCCTAAATTGCATAAAATCTTATTATTGGATGATGATGTTGTGGTTCAGAAAGACTTGACAGGTTTGTGGAAGATTGATTTGGATGGTAAGGTGAATGGTGCTGTGGAGACCTGCTTTGGCCCCTTCCACAGATATTCCCAATACTTGAATTTCTCTCATCCTTTAATCAAGGAAAGGTTCAATCCAAAAGCCTGCGCTTGGGCTTATGGTATGAATATATTTGATCTTGATGCTTGGAAGAGTGAAAAATGCACAGATCGGTACCATCACTGGCAGAAAATGGTAAATTTTTTAATTCCTATATGTGCTGATAAATTTTGCTAGAATATAATGTCAATTTGTCTTTGACCTTTTCTTCAACCACTAGGACATGGCTTTGCTAAGCAAAACCATGAATTTGCTTTAAAAAAAAAAAATTACCTGATTAGTGCTTTAGCTGTTCCTTTGTATTACTGTTATTGTTTAGTCTGAAGCTGAAATTACTAAATTCATCCTTTTATCAGAATGAAGACCAAACTTTGTGGAAATTGGGGATGCTTCCACCTGGTCTGGTTACCTTCTACTCCACAACCAAGTCACTGGACAAATCCTGGCATGTGCTTGGGCTAGGATACAATCCCAGTATTAGCATGGATGAGATCAACAATGCTGCCATCATTCATTACAGCGGAAACATGAAACCTTGGCTTGATATTGCTTTGAACCAATATAAAAATCTTTGGACGAAATATGTGGACAATGATATGGAATTTGTGCAGATGTGCAATTTTGGCCTCTAGTTGAGTTAACCAGATGCTTAAATTGAAGCATCCATGATGGTTTACTGTGTTCCTTCAGATTTTTGGATCTCATGTTAACGGCCTTTCAGAGCGAAGCTCTGTGTTGATGCTGGCTGATAATTTAATTGATTTTAATCTTCAGATGTCAAGCTTTAAGTATGACAAATTGGATTGGAAAATGTACACGTAGTATTATTCTTTTTATTTGAGCCTCTTTAGTATTTATTTATTTGCTGATGACAAAACGCAACTGTTTACCTTTTTAATACTCCTCCAACATGGGTATTCTTGTTTGCTTCTGAATGTACCTTTCTCTGTGTCCATTGTTGATAAATTACAGGTCAGAGGGGAAGGTCTTTAGGAAGCGTGCATAGTTTGCACTTGGTTATGATTTGGTGCATTTGTTTAAAATAAAATGCTAGCATTTTCAACAGGAGATTTTAATCCTCACAACCTCTTGAGGATAAGTAGTTTTGTTGGCTTCTCTTGGGTCTGCATACTGCTTTCTTTTTGGGGGGAATACTTGGATGCATCTTGAGAAGGATTGGATGGGTTATTTGAGCAGATGTTGTCTCGTTCTTATTATATTTTCGCTCTTCTTGATTTGCTCTGTTAGGAAGAAATCACATTGCTTTGAGTAAATTTTCTTCTTTCAGTGAATTCTTATTTATTTGAAAAGAAAAAACAAATTAAAATGCATGACATTCCTTAACTATAACCTCTAGAGAGGAGGTCAATGCCTTCGTGCGTTGCTCCAGTAATAGTATATTCCTTGCATTCAATTAACACCGACGTTCATGATTCGTGTATGATTCCCAGACAAGTGCCTTTCATACTTTTTATATGGGAATGTACTTGGAGACTCACAAATATATTCAACGAGCAGGAATTATACTTCAACGAACGGTTAACGACGTGGACGAAATCATTTTTCGTCTAAAAAAAAGGGTTTGGAGGAAATCACCTCTGCAGATGCAAGGGCTCTGATTCTTTAGTTGATGTCAGATAGGGAGATTTGACCCGTTTGATTTTCTGTTTTTAGAATAATTTTTTGTTTTTAAGAATAAAAAAAAAAACTTATTTGATAATATATTTTTAATAAAGTATTTTGTAAAACAAAAAAATATAATTATATTTTTAGAAATGGAAAAATGAGAATATTTTTTACATATTTTGTACTTTTTATTTTGCAAAATCAAAAAATAACAATAAAAAATAACAATTTTTGAGAATAATAATTCAAAATTATTTTTTAATTTTTTTGCTTTCAAAATTTATTCTAAAAAATATCTATTTTGAAAATATTAAAATGAGAAGAGAATCAAACGGTCCCTTGAATTTTAAATTTTTTATTTTCATTTTCCCAAAATTTTTATCACTAGGGCAAACTCAGTGACTTTGAGGCCTTTAATTCTGAACACCGACTGCTTGGACCTCTTTATCTGGAAAATTTGAAGTGGCCCATTTCATGCTGGACCACCCAAGAATCCTTTTAGATGGGACAGCGCTAGTATGTATTGGGATGTGTTTAAAGAATATCATGCAACGAGTGTGAGAATAATTTTGTGTTTGAATGATTTGTTTGGACTATACTCGTTGTTAGCACAAAAATCTTAAAGTTACAACGAATGGCTAGTGGCTAGGATAGTTGAGCAAGATCCTTTCGAAAGTTCAAGAGGGATGGACAGTACCAAGCGTTGGCTAAGGACCAAGTGTTAGCTGAACTCTCTTTAACTAGCCAAATCCCTATCCTCGGCCAAAGACCCATGCTTTTTGCAACAAAATACATGCGGAAAAGGAAGTGTGGATTCAATAAAATAATAACCTCTAAGGATAGTTGCTATCACGATCTCCATTCCTCGCCACTAAGCAAGTATGACGACATGAACATGAAGATGGATTATTGAAGATCATGCAAAGGATGTTATAAATTGGAGCAAACGGCTACTATATAAGACAAACAAAATCCTCCAAAAACACGTTGTATAACTTTTTCTTATTTTTAATCTTTTATCCATTTAATTTACAATTTTTATTTACATAATTTATTTACTATTTTCAATTCAATTCCTATTAAGTTGTATTCAGTTTCTTCTAAAAATTTTTATTATCAATTTCAAGCACATACAATTCATGGAATTCAATATGATATTCATATTTTTTATCCAATACATTATTAGCTATTTCATTCTAAACTTAACTATGTTTACTACTTAGGATGACCTTTCTTCTAAAGAATTGTGTCCTATCTCTTTAATTGATTTAAAAATAGGGACTAAAAAATTGGTTTTCCAAATCCACTTTCATGGCAAAGTCACATCCACTTTATAATTGATCTCTAATATTAAAAAAAAAATTACAAACATAGAAAGAAAATTGACACACTTGGTAAGACCCATGAAATTGCAAATGGTATATGTTAGAAGGCTTTAAGAGCATCCACAATTATCTATACTCAAGCTTGATTGAAGAAGAAATGTCATAAGATGATAGCTCATTTCAACTAGGAAAGGGTACTAATGCCTTTTCACCTAGGGATGGTTCCCGAGAGCCATCTTTATTGATGACAATTACCGTTCCTTTCTTAAAGCATCATGTTGTGGATGGACTGAGGAGTGCTAGTATTATTAGCTACTTTTGTTGACATTCTGAAGTCGTTAGTGGTCAATGAAATGCATAGCGAGCATGAAAGAGAAAGATTCGTGTTAAAGCAAGCTGGGGGCAAAGAGTTCAAGCCAAGGGGTAAACATGTGGTTCAATTACTAATACTCCCTTTAAAATTTAACTGTCGATTAACTGCCCTCAATCAATTGCACCTTCATAAATCTAGTTTGGATCCATTCGCATGAGTGGGAGCTGTGATTTGATCACATCGCACTATAACAACTTGCAATATGAATAGGTGTGGATTGCTAAAAAGCTTGTGCTAATGTTGAACATCTCATTTACACCCACTAGATTCTCTTTTGAGGGTATTGGATATGATACAATTGGCATTAATTATGGATGCCGATGTTTAAGTATCATGTGGCTAGCTAATGTTCAAGTTTACCAATCTAATGCTTCAGAAGTGATTATGTACATATTGCTAGCGCAACAGTTAGGAGTCCAATCATCAATGCCTATAGTCATGACCATAATGCCTCAGTCTAACATATCAAGTGTTATTATGTTTCAAAAACTCACATGTCAAATACCATATTTTACGGGCATTGTTTCATTACAATAGACCATAGCTCAGACGTCACAAGTCTTTACGGTTCTTGTCTCGTTGACGATTAGCTTTGGTACTATTGTAGTTGATCCTAAAAGATTAGCCAAAGCAATGAGAAAGTACCTTGGGTATCAACCCAAGATGAAAGGTAAGCCTGTCTATAAGAAGCCGGTAACACTTTCTTAAGATACCCATTTTTAATAATAATTTTTTGATGAATAATTTTTAACTAATTTATGTCTAATTACCTCTTCCCTTTTAATTATTCCTTTCTATAGAAATTCTTTATTTCACATCAACTAAACCTATATAGCGTAGTAGAATACAAAAATGATGGAAATAAACTACTATTACTACATGCTGTTAAACAATCTAGTTATAGGGGAGCGAGATCATTTTAAGTACAGACTAGGGTATTATTACTGGGGATTTAATCTAAACTATCCAAAAAAAAATTCTCAAGTAACCAAAAAGAAATACTAAAGCCAATCCTTTATTTATAAAAGGAACTAACAGCTATCAGCAACTTGATATTTTTATAGAAACAGAGGAGAGGATCTACTCATGGGAAACGAGTGAATCTCCAACTCTCCTAGTGCCACAAAAATCATCAAAATAGCTCGTACAACATCATTACAGGATATGGTATGGATACTATGTACCACATATATCCATCATCATAGAAGGAATTGCATTTACTCCCCCTGCAGTTCTAACGTTACTCTATAGAATGACATCTAAAAAAATATAAACCACAATAAAGTGAGAAATAATTTTCTTTGTAACATAGATAAGATTAATATAAAATAATAACTATGAAGAAGAGTTAAGTATAAATTTAATAAACAATAAATAATATAAATGAAATGCTCTATGTAAAATATTTAATTCGCAAAATAATGTAAACAAAAGATAATATACTATTTATGTAATATTTAATACAAATACCAAATAATGAAAACAAAAGATAATAGAGAATTTAATATAACTACATAAACAGAGAATATCATAAAAATTTTAAGATTTCCCATATATTAATAATACATTATTTAAATGTAGGTAATAAATAAGATATCAACAAAATCAAAGTTTATCAGCCGCAAGAAATCAACATATATATAATATAGAAAATACAATAATCAATAATATTATTTAGCTTGACCATTAGGCCTTAGAGATTGCCAACCTCATTACCCAGATCATGTAGCATTGGTATCAGCAGGCTCAATACCTAGATTATATCACATTGTCATGACTTAACAGGCTCACTCTTACTTTCTTTATTAAGGTGTCCCTCAATGGGCACCCAAAAAAAGTCATATAAAGATATCATAATAATATATTATTCAAACCATCATTTGATCAAGACATAATAAGTATATTTGGAAAAAAACTGTCTTGCACAACTCTGTGCATAATCAAAAAATCTTGATAGCATAACAGTGTACTAGAGTCCTAAAAAATTATAATTATTTTTTTTACTTTTCTAAGTCTAGATTTGTCCTAGGACCCACCTGGTGTCTAAAATAGTACATAATTTAAGATATAATGTTAAATTACAAAGTAAGGTCCAGCATAGCTATAAAAAGCTTGTTCAGGTATACAAGAGACTTAATAAAACCTACTAAGTTCAAATAGATTCAAAATATCTGAATGGCCCTTACTGGCCCTAATTAATTTTTATAAAATGTTTTAAGTATTTTTCTTAATTAAAATTGGACATCCATTTAGTACAACAGCAGTTATCCAGTGCCAACTCTAACACATACAAGGCTCATCCCTTGATTAAGGCAATACCACTAAGATTTACTTCAGCCAGTCTTTTACCAAACAACCTTTAGTAATTCAAGCATGAAATCAAACAACATATAAATGGAGCAAATATGCGCCATTTATTCAATAATTAACACGATATTTCATAACATTCTAACTTACACAAATGAGCTCCAAAAATTATAAAATAAATATCAGCATAATCCAAAGAACACATAGAACATACAGATCATCCAAAGTTCATCAAATAACACAACTAAAAGTTCAAGAAGCTCTTGATGAACACTTTTTTTCAAAAAATTTGACTTTTTATATAGTTATCCATAATTTACCAAAATTTCACTATAAAGCTTATTTTTAATGTAAATTAACCTAATTTAGTTGGTTATTGAAAAACTCCTTCCTAAGTATCTTGAATGGTCTTGGTCGGACTTAAGGTGTGTGTATTTATAGGTATTGTTTTCTTTCATTTTCTCTTGTTAACAAGCCAATAATACATAATCAAGGAAAATAGATAAAGGCCCTAAAACAATTTTTAGGAATTTCATGAACATTCTACACTTCTATCAAAATAAAATTCAAGGGTTTTTTGCCATAATTTTCATAAAAATCAAGATTATATTAATCTCTCTCTTCCTTAAGCTTTTTCCCATTCTTCTCTCATTTATTTTCTCTTCAATTTCTTCCATGACTTCTTGAAATTCAAAATTCCAATAGAATAGTTTCCAAATAAGAATTTTCTTGAATCACATGAATCTATAAGATACATACGTGAATTTTCCTTCTTTTCTTGCCATGGATTCATAAGACAATAAGAATTTCTATCTTTTTGTTGCCGTAGCCAAAACTCAAGAAAGATGAGAAGGGAAAATTCATGGAAGAAAATAAAAGAAAAACCAACAAGAAGAGAGTTTATTTATGTTACCTTGAATTTGCGGTGTTGTTTTCCCCTCAATAAACTTTTCCTTCTTCTTCCTTCTCTTTGGTCGTGGCTCTCCTTCTTCCTTTCTTTCTTATTATGGCTGAATGGGTGAGTGTGAAGAAGTGTGTGGAGGTCGTGTGAATGTGTGTGTATATTTCATGTGAATTTTATTTTTAAATGGATGGTTAAAATTGAATATGTTTTAAGATAGAAGATCTTGGCCTTTAGATCAAATGGATGGCTAAGATCAAGTCTGAAAATTGGAAATTAAATGTGGGCCTTTGGATTAGATCAAGGGTTATGATTTGATCTTAAAAAATAGAAAAATCTAGGCCATAGAATTGCATCAACGGTTAAAATCATATCTTGTTTTACAAATAAATATTAACTGTTGGATTTTAATCATAGTTAAAATTTAATCATGATTACTTTTCTTGTTTTTCATAAAAGTAACTTTACATTTATTACAACTTGAGTCAATGGTTTTGTCATCCAGTGTCAGCAGTGATGTTAGTGATAATTTTTTCGTAAAACGTGAAATTATAATCTTTTGTCAAAATTTACTAATGTAAGCCAATGTCATAGCTCGATGACACATGTAATCTTTAGAAAATTCATTACAAATGGCACCATATCACCATTTTCCCCTACTCATCGTGTCACATCAACACTTTCTCGACTCATGGTGTCACATCAAGACCTTCTTGGCCAGAATTTACAAAAAAAAAAGTCACGTTTCGCTGATGTATCATTTTGAAAGTTTTCTGTAATATTTTATTTGGCATACATTTTCTAGGTTATTTATTATCTTTTAATATTTTTTGGTCCTACGTGGATTTCACTTAAGTTCTTTAATTATATATTTTATTATTATTTATTTTTTTAATATTTTATTATTTTAAAGTTTAAATAACTATTTTGCCCTTGATAAAAACATAACAGACAAGTATATCTGTTCATTTTTCACTTATATATATATTTTAACCTCACATCTCCAAATTTCATCACCACCACTTGGTAGATCTTTCTGCACAGAATTACCCTAAAGTAGTTATTTCAAGTTTCGAGGTTTAATTCATCTTTGTATAAGCTCTTAATCGTTGGAGGATATTTTTTGTTCTTAATTATTTCAAAATTTTATAGAATGAATTTTATAATTTTCTAGGTATTATTCCCTAACTCTTGATATATACATCTTGCTAGTTCTTAATTGTTTAGTCTTCCAAAAAATTATCAAAGTTTGCTCGGATGTCAAAGGATGATTTTGCCCCTGGAATTCCCTAAAATCTTATAAATTCTTATAAATTCTTATAAGTTATATTCATCTTATATTTTTCATATAAGAAATTATTTTGTTCAAATTTATTTTATTAAAAATTAATAAATTCATTTCGTAAAAATACTAAATAATTAAAAAATCTTAATTTTTAGAGATGTTACAAAGCCTTATTTAAATTGGCTTAATAAGGCTATACCATTACTAAAGAGATACAACCCTTTAAACTTCTCAACCTTTTCTAGAGAGGATAGGCAATCCACCATGGAACATACTAGGAGGTTCTTGGCTTAATGCGGGAAAGTCAACTATAATGAGTTTTACAAGTTACAACTGTTTCCCTTATCTTTAACTCATTGCATTCACTTAGTATGCGAATTTACCTCTCAATTCAGTTTAAAATTGGCAAGATATGAAAAGAATGTTCCATGAGCAATTCTACTAGGCCCAGGTAGAAGTATACATTACTAATGTCTTAGCCCTAAAGTAAAGAGATGATGAGCCAATCAAGGAATTTGTGGAACGCTTAAGTAGAATGAAGAATCGATGCATAGTTCAATTATAAGAAAGCAAGGTTGCAAGAATGGCAGCAAGTAAAATGCATCTATCACTTAATGATTGTTAGTTGGTCAAGAGAGCATTAAGGTGGAGTAGTTTTTAAAGGAGATGGAACATAAGAAAGTAGCTAAGACACCATGAGGAGCTTCCATCATCTCTATAATTGAGGGTGAAGAAATCCAATCAAAATAGATGGAGATGAGCCAAATTCATTAGAGGTTAGTGCAGCAAAAATTTTGATTGGTAAAAGGTATTCTTGTCATACATTGAAGCCATTCAATAGAGAAGAGATGCAAAAGACAAAAGCCATTAAGCCATTTCCTTTCAATATCACTAAAGTTGATAAGATTTTTGACTACTTATTGAAGGACAAGTAGATTAAATTGCTTGATGGATGATAAGTTCTAAAAAGTATCAATTTTTACCTGAAGTTTGAGGGATTTACTAAAGGGTTTTCAACTTTTTTAACTATTTTGTACTCATTTTTCATTAAATTTGCAATTATGTGTAATTTGGTGCAAATGAGAGTTATTTGTTAAAAAACCTCCAAAAAAGATAAATTGAAAAGAATTTTACAAATTAGCTTTTACTTATAAATTAGTTTTATGGCAATCTATGATTTTCTTAGAATTTGTTAGTATATTTTTTGTAAATAATTAGTTGAAATTAAATTTATAGCTTAAATTATTATATTTTATGTTTTAATTTGTTTTTTAGGGATTAGGTTGTAAGTCAATAAATTTTGTGCATAGAAAATTTGGAGAAGCTAAGAGATTGGAGTGTAAATAATTTCAGAATTTCCCACCAACCTTATTCGTTGCAACAAGAAATAATTACTCATCACAACAATAGTAGCCAGATCTGGATTTCACAACAAGACTTTATTGTCTCAACAAGACATATTTTCTCATTATGACAACTAGTCTAGATTTAGTTTTTTATAATTTTCCTTTAATGTACACAAATGTAACTTTTGTTAGACATTTTTCTTCTTTTCTCTCAAATTTTGGAGTACTACTTTTAAACATTTAAGAGCATTATAGGAATGAATTTTAGAGTTTAATCATCTTTAGAGGTATAATCTTTTATGTGTATGGTAGATTTATGATGTAATTCTTTATCTTTGGTAATTAATGATGATTAATTTAATTTTTTTTTATAGATTTTCATTTGTCTTTTGGTTTTATTATTTAATTTCACTAATTAAATTGTGATTTATCTGGATTAATTACTAAATGTGATAATTTTCTTTGAATTAATATATTGTTTATGATGGGATTATATATGCTCAACTAGTCATGGACCCGTTCAACAAACTAGCGCAAAGAAACCATTACTTGAATTTTAATATGTTAGATATGTAAACATAAAAAATGGAAAATAAGTAAGTGTTGCTAAATATAGTATGCACTTTAGCTACTCAAGAAACAATGTGATTATTACTTAAACTCTAGACAAATCACCCATTCGTTGAATTGCATTTCCTCATCGTTTGATCAAGGAACTCTTTACAAATGTTTTCATGAATATTAAAATAATACAAATAAGTGGAAATTTTGATACACTTACTCTGTCTTGTTACAAAAATATTGTACAAACATACATATTCAAACAAAGAACATGACATCTATCAACAATATTCATCTGATATCATATCGAAACATTCTTTAAAAATACCTTTAACCTGCCACTGTCTGATGAACATGAAAAGAAATTTAAATGAAAAGGAAGCAACATTCGTCTTGTTGCTCATTGTAAAATAAATTGTTCCCTAATACAACACAACTAATTAAATTACAAACATCACTCACTACAGAATGCAAATCAAATTCCCTATAAAATAACACGGACTGAGTCTTTGTATAGCTTGTATGAAAGATGAACCTTCTTCTAAGCCACGTCTAAGATGATCCCAATTGAATATCTCAGGGCTAAAATTCCACTTAATTCCCCATCATAATGACACTGTTAAAAAAAATAATGATCGGATGAATTGTATATGCTTACCTATCTCTACACTTATGACTCCAAGCCAACAATTTTTGAAAATAAAAACAATGAATGCCATGAATATACGAAATAAAGCAAAATCAATTCCAGATAACATTTCAATACCAAATTAATTGTTCACAGTACCATGCATGTTAGAAATATAGTCCATAAAACATCACAAAAAACATGGCCACGTTAATGTGATTACATCACAAAGTAAAAAAGGTGCATAAAACAGCACTAAAGGTCCTAAAAAAAAACATGGCTATGTTAACATGATTACATCACACTTAAAACAAGTGTCTTAAAATAGAACTACAAGTTATATTACTAAGATCTTCAATTAGTGAGGCTGGTGAAGCTTGGTGCATAGTAATTAGCAGACCTATACTAGTAAAAGCCATTATCAATCACTTTGTTAGCTCAAAACCATCACATCATCCTTATGTTGTAGGTGTAAAGGAAGTGCCTACAATGCTGCTCACTATCATTCAAACCGTTAATAGAACCTATTGTCAGGATAACAATATTATCAATATGGCTCATAAAAAAGCAGGCACTATATACAAGCATATAACAAGCGACTATGAGTGAGAATCAAAATCCACCATTTTGCAAACTGATAAGTCCCTAAATTGTGATAATTTTTTTAATAGTTTAAAGGATTTATCATATGAATATTAAATTTATTTTTATATTTTTTTATATATAAAATTAATAAATTTTAGTTTAGTTAATATTTAAATAAGTTTTGATTTTATTTCTTTAGTTTTGAGTTAATTTTTGTATTAGTTAAATATAAATTATATTTTATGTTTTTATTTAGATTTTTAGATTGTTAAATTGTTTAATCTTTGTTAATAGATTATAAATAATAATTAGATGAATTTTATGTTTTTGTAAGATTAATATTGGAAAGAAACCAACTCAGAAATTTTGGAATACAAAGCAACAAGAGTTGAAAAGATTTGCTAAAAAAAGATCAAAAAGAAAAAGGAAGACAAAAAAAAGAAAAAAGAAAAAAGAAAAAAGAGAAAAAGATGATGCTCAAAACTATTGCTAAAAAAATGTAGCATCCCAAAGACAAATTTAAGCGTTATGGCGCCTCGAGGAACTAAACCAAAATAAGTCGTAGCTCCTGATTGCTGCAAATAAAAATTTAGTTACACTGCGGCACTCTGCAACGTAGTTCGAAAAAAAATGTAAAACGCATCGTTTTTAGTCGTATTTTTTAAAGTTTTAAGAGGGTTTCAGCATTTCTTTAATGAGAGGCTACCATTTTAAAGATTTTAGGGAAGAGAAAGAAGGGTTTGAAGCTTCGTTTACCTGATAAATAGAGAGACAAGTTGCATGAATACTCAACATAGATTGATCTTCAGATGACTCAACCAAATGCTAATCTTCAAGTCATTCTTACTAAATTCATCACTAGACTCATTGGTATTCTCCGAGAATGGTTCCAAAGCCTAAAGGAGTATAGACAGAGATTTTACACTACAATAGGCAGTGCTAATGACCTCCTTGGTCTCATTCATAGAAAATTCCTTGGTGATTTCCATCTTGTTGACAAGCAAAAACGGCAAGAATGGAAGAAATTTGAAGATTCATTGATTAAATCAATTTTTTTTTCTTCTTTCCCTACTTTTCCTTATATTTCTTGCCCATTTAATTTATACTCTATTCTTAATATTGGTATTTCTTATAGTTATGAGCTAAACTTATAGATTCAAGATTGTGATAAACTCTAACTTGTAATAAGTTATAATGATTCTATTTATTTACAATTAATGGTATGATTTAATTACTTAATCCTTGTGTTTTATATTTCTAAATGTGTGAAAACTATTAAATGATTTGGGTAACTTAAATAAATTTAGAAAAGAAATTTTTGGACTTGACTATGAATTGGATAGTGTGGGTTTGTGAAATTTGCAATGTTGTATGGATTGATTTGCTTGTAGGATAGAAATATATCTATCGACCTCACATAGTCATATTAGGATCTATTCTTAATTAAGCTTTAATCAATTGCAAAAGGAATTATAGATTGACTAAGGAAATGTCTATAGGTAATTCAGAAAATACTTGTAATTAAATTAAAGTCCTAGATATTAATAACATTAAGAGCAAAATGAAGAGAAATAATTAGTTCATATAAAAGGTTAAGAGGAATCATAATCTCAAATCTTTTTCTTTTCTAATTTCATTTAGAATGGTGTTTCTCATTTATTTTTTTAATTTTTATATTTTTAGTTTAGTTTATTTCTTATTATTTTTATTGTTGGCTTAATTTAGATCAAGATACATAATTTTAATATTTAACAGTTATCTTAGTAACAAATTCTTATAAAAACAATATTCTATTTATCATTTCATTACTATTGTGATACATATACTTATGTTTATGTTTTTGCTTTCACAAATCCATAAGTCAAGTAAGTTGTGATATGATAATTCTTAAGATGTTGAACTTCTCATTATCAAACTCCTTCTTCCTAAGAATTTTATGAATTAAAACTATGATACTAGGTTAAAAGGGGCCATTAAATAGCACAAAAAGTGCTATAACTAAGATCTTCAATTGGTGAGGCTGGTGAAGCTTTGCGTATAGCAATTAGCGAATTTTTACCAGGAAAAGCTATTATCAATCACCTTGTTAGCCTAGAACCATTGCATCATCCTCATGTTGTAGATGCAAATAGAGTGCCTGCAATACTACTCACCATTATATGAACCATTAACAGAACTCATTGTCCTGATAACAATACCATCAATAACATACAGTGATTCATAAAAAGTAGGCACCTCATACAACCATATAACAAGCAACTATGAGCGTGAATCAAAACTTACTATTTTGCAAACCCAAAAATCAAGTAAGTTGGGATACGATACTCTGAGATATTGAACTTTTCATTATTAAACCGCCTCTTCCTAAAAAATTTAGAATTAAATAAACTGCGATACCAGTTCTTGAACTGCAGTGTAAAGCAAGACACATTTTTTGCAATCCAGATGTGAAAAAATCCAACGCATGACATTCCCTGGAAGTACAATACCATTCTTGAAAAACTCAACCATTTTTGCCAAAGCTAGAAATGATAACATAATTTGTGTATCAAAGAAATAAAAATAAGAATCCAATATAACCTTTAAAGAGGTCACAAATAGC
The DNA here is from genome assembly GCA_032878935.1 of Erythrophleum fordii. Taxonomy (NCBI): domain Eukaryota; kingdom Viridiplantae; phylum Streptophyta; class Magnoliopsida; order Fabales; family Fabaceae; genus Erythrophleum; species Erythrophleum fordii. The sequence continues at coordinate 20,105,401 of JAVQMF010000045.1, forward strand.
AGAAGAAAAGAAAAAACTAAAATGATTGTAGAAAATGTCACACTGAATATTATGGAGAAGTCATTTCACAATCCAAGTTTTTAGAATGTTAACAACAATAATAAATGAAAAATAGGAAACACAAGGTCTAAGTCTTATATATTTTTTAGGGATATGCACAAATGAATGAAAAATAAGAAACATAGAGTCTAAGTTCTCTGCATTTCTTAGGGATATGCACATTGTACACATTCCATCTGAACAGTTCCAACTTGATTTGAATAATTCAAATTTTAAGTTTTTTATTTTTAATTTTTTTTAAGTTTACAATTGAAAGATTGTTTTTATTCTACATTTTTGTATTTTTTGAAATTAAAAAAATTAAATCTGAAAAAAATTAAAAAATATAAACCATTCATATTAATCTGGACAATCCATAAAAGAAGTGCAACTCTGCATATCTTTGAAAATGTATGTGCAAAGAACTTGCACTGAAAAAACACAATTCCTCAAATATTATGTCAGAAAATCTAATTTATCCTATTTTAAATTTTAAATATTAATATTGGTCAAAACTTACTGTCAAAAGTTAGAAAGGTCCAAGTCTCATGAATATGATTGATTAGTACTTGTTAGAGCCTTAAAACCATCAATGTCGAAGATAAACTGAGATACGTGACAAAAATAAGAAAGAAAAAGCAATGGCCACTCACTTGGCTGACGCTGAGCATTTATAAAGTGGAATTCCTTCTGCTTTCTAAATATTCTCTCCATATCTTGGCCAGATCCTTCAAATGCCAGCTCCTTCATTACACTCTCCACTGGTTTATCACATTGTCTCTTTCACCTTCAATCTCAGCGCCACCAAAACCATTAACCCAGATTAACTTTTTCCTATGAATTAAGTAGAAGTGACAATTCCCAAATAAATTTGTTCAGTTGAGTTTAATATATATACCTCCCAAGAAGTTCCTCGGGTTGTTCTCGGCATTGAGTGCAAGTCCAACCACATTCAGACTACTCTTCTTACAGGCTTAAAGGGCTATCGGATGACCTGATAATACTACGAAAACATCACCTTGATACAATTTGCAAGAGATCATCTAAATCTGTCCCTCACTTTTGACATGAGTACATACAGATGACATTGGGACAATTTAGCTTCCTGCTTTTGCTTTTGACATTGAGAACACAAAGATTGTAGGAATGCATATAGGACATTCTTCGTAAGGTGTAATGAACAAACATAAGAGACAGGGGCTAGTGTTTGCGTAGGATATACAGAGATATATATAATGCAGCAGAAAAGAAGGGTATACTTGCATTTATTGATATCATCTTGAATCAAGAATATTAAAAGCCTGATTGGTTTTGGGATTGAATAAAACCATTGAGAAAGAGGGATTTGCAAAAGCCCTTCCAACGCACAAAAAACCCTTTGCGCAACCTATCAATGGCTGAAATTCTTACTTCCTTACAGATATAAGGAACTGGTACTTCATGCATGGTAAGGTCCTTTGTATCAACCAAATGAACTTTAGTTGAAAATCCATTCGAGTTCAGATAAAAGCTTGATATTAAGTTTCAAGGGTTTTTCCCTAGTGTTTAAGATTTTTCTAAATAAAGACATAAGACCTAAAACGAAAGTACCAATTCTTTGAAATAGTAAAAATCTTGCTACAATTGTTGCAGTCTAGCTGCGCTGCGATAGAATATTACAAATTATATCGTGGAAATAATAATTCAATTTACTAGTTCTGAGGTGCTTGTAATTAATGCAAAAGTACCATTTGATCAAAGTGATATTGATTCAATCACAGGTCACTCACACAAACCCCCTTTTGCCATATCTGATATCAAATTTGGTTCGGCACAGATAATCTCCAGAAAGGTACTTTCTTGCTTGCTTTAGGTAACACTCCATAAATCAGAACCGTGCACATAACCAACTTCACCACGTGCAGTGTGGGAGATGGTGACTGTAATGTGTTTGACGAATTGTCCGATCCAGAAAAAACAAGGCTGTGGTATATGTCATACTACCCACTAAGGCTTTTATTATTGTGTAACATCTCATGTGCCAAATTACTTCAAATGGCAATACCAGTACTTTGATTCATTTTACACCATGAAACCCTTTAAGACGTCTCTTAATTTCAACTTGCAAGAATAGTCCTAGCTTGCAAGCTAGCTTCTGCTTCCTTTAGCATTGCTTCTGATAAAAGATTTGAAGTCCCGTAATTGAGCCATATCAACAATTTTCAAGTTCAAACAACCATCTTTATTGAGCTCTCAGTGGAAGTTTCTTCGAAATGGTCAAGCAAATGGGTAAACAAACCTACAAATAATATATAGTAGAAAGTAAAAACCAGAAAGTTATGGTAGACCCCTTTTATCTTTTTATCATCTTGATCCGAAGTTCAAACCCATCTGTTTCATTGATGCCGTTACGAAGCTACGTACAGCGCAACTTTGTTGATATAAAGTTTAACGGTTCTAATATAATCTACTAACCTGCCACCACTTTTTTTAATGACAGTCACCTTTTTCAACTTTCATCAATTGGGAAAATAGAAGAAAAAGAAATTACAGAAGAAAGTGAAGGGAACGAAATACTAGAATCAATTCCAAAAATCTCATTGAGTGCCATAGATGGTGTGGATGGCAATACAACAATAAAGGTCTAAGGGAATGCGGGAAGAAGGGTCTGCAAATTTTGAGACACAGTGACACCACCGATAATTTCTTGGACTCACAAATGGTTATGAAATTGGGGTGGCCAATGGAGAAGCTAGGAGAAGTGGAATGACAGTAGCTGTAAGAGCAGAATCACAATTCAAGGAGTTTGCAAGAGTTTAAATGGAAGATGCAATAGGTGTAACAAGATTTTTGAAATACAGTGGCTGAAATCAAGAGGATGTGTGCAATGGAACTTCACTGAACTTACTATGTTATCTCGGTACAGAGGGAAGTCGGTGAAGATGTTACTTGGGTCCAGCTTTATGATTTTCAAAGAATGTGTCCTGATGTTGTAATAATAACCCTTGAGGTCAAGGGTTTTCAGGGGAAAAACATGTTACTTGAGTCCAATGATAGACCACTAGTAGTTATCTTCTTATATCTACCCATTTGTGTGGGTGTTTGTGAAGTTTCTGTGTGTGTTACTGATGTGAAGTTGCTGAAGTGTATGTTTTGTAAGTGATTCTTGTCATAATGATAGTCACCCTTCAGGACAAAGGTTTTTCCGGGGAGGGAGTATTTGTTAAGCATAAATAGTTAGTAACCGAAGTAATTAGAGTTTGTGAGGTTGTTTGTATGTTGTTTGTTAGGTTGTTAACTAACTCCCTTCATATATAGTTGTATTGAAAGAATGAGTATCTATTCTCAAAATCAATACGGTTGATGATTTTTCTTTTTCTTTTTTTCTCTTTCTCTCTATTTTTCCCGTTCTATTTTCCTTTCTCTTAACATATTAGTTTTTTCGAATATAAACAAAAGTGCTTATAGAATATTTGTGACACTTTTTTTCTTTTTAATTTATTGTTGGTCAAGAGCAGTATTAGTTTATCTATAACTTAAACTGCCGGCTATCCAATTATTTCTATATTTATATAAGGGTCTATTTATGAAGATTGGAAAAGAGGGAGAGAGTGAATATTTTGTGTAATATTTATTATTATTATTATTATTATTATTATTATTATTATTATTATTATTATTATTATTATTATTCAATAGTATTTATTTTTTATTATTTCTTTTTTGAATGATACGAATATCATTTTCTACCTATTATGTTCACTTTTTTCATTCTTTTTTTTGCATATCTAAATTTTTGTATACCTAAATTCTTCATGTCAATATTTATTAAAAGTAGTTATTTATATCAATATTATTGGTCAAAATTGCACATGATATTATAGATGATTACATTTAAGTTAGATTACAAATTTTAGCAAAAATTATACTTTTAATCTTTATAATAGTTTCATTTATCTTTTTTAATTTAATCCTTATATATAGTTTAAAAATTTATAATTTGATCTTTATAATTTAAATAATTTTTAATCTATTTATTATATTTTTGTCAATATTTTGCCATATACATGATTTAATCTTACTTCATTATTTATTCATTTACCTTTGTTTGTATAAATCATATGTATATAGAATGTCAAAATAATATATATTTAGTTATATTAATCCAATTTAATAAAATATTGCTTAAAAAAAAATTTAAATTTTAAGTAATAAATTCAAAATTGAATAAAATTGTAAAGACCAAAAGTATAATTTTTTAAAAAATTATATATATATATATATATATATATTCGTTTTGCATCCGTACTATGTCCTTTTTGGGTCGACTTTTTTGGGACAAATTATGGAGCTAATATTTCCAGACTTCTTTCCGATGCTATCCTACTAAATGGGCCATGCTGATTGGTTCATTAGTGGGAGTAGATGGAGGAATATAGCACGGAGGGAAACAAAGAAGCGCCATCGACATACGCACGATCATACGCGAGCTGTTCCGCCTCATCAGGCTGCTATGGGAAATTTAACGGTCTTGATTCCATCGAGCATTTCCACCTACCGATTAGTTGAGCAACTTTGACCCGTTTAGTTCTTATTAATTTCTTATCTTAAGGCTCTGATTCCCTGTACCGGAAGGTGGGTAGTTGGTAATGGTGCTGCGCTGTCGGCTTGTATTATATAATTATATATTTCGGTCATCCTCCTCACGTTTATATGCAATCAGCACTTTTAATCTGTTGCTCTCTGCCTTACCCAGATCTCATTCCCAGTAATTGGACTGTTTACATTTTTCAATCCTAAAGATTCAGGAATCAGGTTTGCCTTCAAACCTTCCTTTTGCCATTTTTGAGGTGTTGTTCGTATGCCCGATCCTTCTCTGGTTGCCGAAATGTTTCACTGTTGCTCTTTCGTTGAATAGATTCTACTTTTGTTGTGGTTTCTCAATAGTCTTAGACAGTGATCCATTCATCTGGGATTAGTTGATTTCTCTATTGACAAGAATTTTCTGTTGTTTTTACGGGTGCGATGTGTTTCTTTACCTTCATCTTGGTGATATTTGTTTGCATGCCGTGGGTACTATGCTCCTTTTGTTCTGTTGGGTTTACTCTCTATAATCCATTGTTTGAAATAATGTGAGATATTATAAAACTTCGGCTGTTTTCTGTATATTCACGCAAGAAATTATTGATTTTGGTTGCTATTTGCATATATGTCGTTGTATATTTTACAATTTTAGGGCTTAGAAGACATGGTCCTTGCTTCATGTTTGTGAATTCAGAAAAGTACAAGCTTGTTGGGTAGCTTTTTAGAGCTTATATTCCCTTTATTGGCACAACTTTGAGAACCTATGCCATAAGATAAAGGTGCTGTAGCGTTTCTATAGCATGATTTTTGCTCCTTTTTTTGAGAATCTCACTTCGTGGAGGAAATTTATTGTGTGGATGTCCTTGATCAAATACTAATTGTCTTCCGTTGTTGTGGCTTACACTTCTCATTTTGCATTGGATAATACTAAAGGGCTCTTGCCAAGTTTTTTTTTTTTTTTCCACACCTTTGTACTATATTCTCATGTGCATTACCAAATATTGAGCAGGACACAAATTATGGCTACCACTCCCACAAGAATAGGACTTGCTGGACTGGCTGTGATGGGCCAAAATCTTGCTCTCAATATTGCTGAGAAAGGCTTCCCTATTTCTGTTTATAACCGAACCACATCCAAGGTTGATGAGACCGTGGAACGAGCTAAACAGGAAGGAAATCTTCCTGTATATGGCTTCCATGACCCTGAATCCTTTGTTCAGTCCATTCAAAAACCTAGGGTTGTAATAATGCTTGTTAAGGCTGGGGCACCTGTTGATCAGACCATTAAGACCCTATCTACTTACATGGAGAAAGGTGATTGTATAATTGATGGTGGTAATGAATGGTATGAGAACACTGAGAGGAGAGAGAAAGCGATGGCTGAATTGGGTTTGCTATACGTTGGGATGGGAGTTTCAGGTGGTGAGGAGGGTGCTCGACACGGTCCCTCTTTGATGCCTGGTGGTTCCTTTGAGGCTTTCAAATACATAGAAGATATTCTTCTGAAGGTGGCAGCACAAGTCCCTGACAGTGGTCCTTGTGTGACATATGTTGGTAAAGGTGGATCCGGTAATTTTGTGAAGATGATCCATAATGGAATTGAATATGGTGACATGCAGCTGATTGCTGAGGCCTATGATGTACTAAAGTCAGTTGGAAAGTTGTCGAATGAGGAACTACGAAGTGTCTTCTCAGAATGGAACAAGGGAGAACTTCTGAGTTTTCTTATTGAAATTACTGCAGATATTTTTGGAATTAAGGATGATAAAGGAGATGGATATCTGGTTGACAAGGTTCTTGACAAAACTGGCATGAAGGGTACAGGTAAGTGGACTGTTCAGCAAGCTGCTGAATTATCAGTTGCTGCTCCCACTATTGAAGCTTCTTTGGATGCTAGGTTCCTTAGTGGATTGAAGGAGGAAAGAGTTGAAGCTGCAAAAGTCTTTAAATCAGGTGGCTTTGGTGATATCTTGACTGATCAACCTGTAGACAAGAAAAAGTTGATCGATGATGTTAGGCAAGCTCTTTATGCAGCAAAAATCTGTAGTTATGCACAGGGAATGAATCTAATTCGTACCAAGAGTATTGAAAAGGGATGGGATTTGAAGTTGGGAGAACTAGCGAGGATTTGGAAAGGCGGTTGCATCATAAGAGCAATATTCTTAGACAGAATCAAGAAGGCATATGACAGGAACCCTAATCTTGCAAACCTTCTTGTGGATCCAGAGTTTGCAAAGGAAATAATTGATAGGCAATCTGCCTGGAGAAGAGTTGTATGCCTTGCTATCAACTCTGGTATCAGCACCCCAGGTATGTCTGCTAGTCTTGCTTATTTTGATACATACAGAAGGGAAAGATTGCCAGCTAATTTGGTGCAAGCTCAACGAGACTACTTTGGCGCTCATACATATGAAAGGATCGATAAAGAGGGGTCTTTCCATACTGAATGGTTCAAGCTTGCCAAACAGTCAAGGATTTGAGATTACTGGTATTCAAGCCCGTCTGAACTCCCAATAAATGTAATGTTTTCTGCTCAAGACTGTTTTGCTGAGTGGGATTACATAACTGCTATATGGTGAAACTTTATTTCATTATGCTCATCTGAATTGCTTGGTTTTTACTTTTCCAATTAGTTTAATGTGTCGATGCTGGTCCTGCTGAATTTGTGCTTTCTGATATTGTCCTAATTCATGGTGCCTTTCTCCATCTGAGAAGATTTCCCAAGCCCAGCCAACCGTTCTATCAATACACGGGATGTTTACGAAGACATTGTACGAGTTGAAACTCTTATATTATTTGATGCTTTTCATTTCATATTTTGTCTTCGGATTCACCACTTCTAATGATCGAATTGGTTATACCGAAGCAACTTCTGCAAATCTATGCATTACCCCCTCTTTTCTCTCCTCTTTCCTCTGCTTTTGTTGAGGTTCGGGGATTTTGCAATTCTCTTCAAGGTCTGTTATTACAATAAAAAATTGCAGATTGCCTCAAAATTTGCTAAAAATCTATTCATATCATGAAATACTGCGTTAGGGTGGTGACTAATCAATAGGGTATCAGAAAGTGATCAAGCATTTTATAGAATGTGAACAATAACTCAAAGTTCACGGCCATGTAATGCTAATACCTCCCAGAACTGTATAAACCATATGATCTTATTTCGAATTTGCAATCGGCAATCAAGCATTATGGCAGTCCTAATGCAGTTATTTAAACCAATCACTGATAATCATTAAACTTCCCATTGTAAATCTCGGAAATGGGACACTTAATCATTCATTTACATATAAAATGCAGTTTTCTAGCTACACTGACAGATGATGCCTCATCACCAGGAATGATTGAAGACGATCTCTATCCAAGTGTTTTTTCTTCCCTATCTTTTCCTTCTGCCTAAGTCGTGAAGTCTAGAGAGTAATTATCTGCTATACATAAAGTGGGGTATTTCTTTTCCGTGGATGCTCTTATGTTTTTTAGTTGAGTTTACAGCATAAAACTTGCAATTGCCTTGCTGTTGCATTTGTGTTCCTCCCTTAGATAGTTAGCTCGCAAAATCAGCCAATGGCTTGTCACTGCAAAAATTCTATTGCTGCTTCAAGTTGTCTTAACCATGTCAAACCTTCCTCGCTTTCCAGCTCAAAATTTAACGTTGGTGCTGCTTAGCTCATATTGCGGCAGCAAAAACACGTATACATGAATCATTGCCGGAAGTTTTAGAAAGAACAAAAACAATCTTTATCCAGATTCTTTTGCGACATCCCTAACAGCGCCGAGACAACTTTTCTTTTCCGGATTAGTTTTTCTGCCTATCAGCTCAATGCAAACTAAGCGGTTTACTTTTGCATACATAATCAATTAGAAGAATCTGAGCTGAACATGTCTGCAACTGATGGAAACAAATATATCTGGACATAAACTTTATTTTCGTGTATTTAAGATCCACTAATTTTGGGCAATTTTACATGTTATAATTTGCAGGTTTGTATTGAATGTTTAGTATAGAGACCTGGTTTTCCTTCTGTTTTGCCTTTAATTTTTGCCAATGATGATTAGTTTAGCAATGACTTGTTATGAAACAATATTCATTTTTTTTTTTTTTAAAAAGTGTGTTTGTGTCCAAGGTAAGTTAGATGTCAGAGTGGCTAAGCTTCTTAAGTCACTCTAGTTTCCTCGCTTTCCAGAGCTCAAGACTTTGAAACATATTTTATATTGCTCGACCACTTCAAGCATTATTTTGGTATGTTTCGTATATATCTTTGCACAGTACATTTATCCTTACAGATGCAAGTTCATTTTCCCTAAAAAATTGTGATAAACATTCATAATTCATTCGTTAAAAATGGTAGCATCATATATACAATAGGCAGTTTAAGTACATTTTTCTTCTGGTGTCGACACGTTTCTTCCCCAGTTTGTTCATATTCTTCAGGGAAGAATATTTGCTTCCACCGTCTTTTCTATCTTTCCTAGAGACTCCTGTACCATGATAATGAAATGGAGCACATGAAGCATCTGAACCCATTGAGCCATCACTTTCTTCCTCAGGAAGTTTGGCTCCGCGCCTCTGTCTTCTAATTTCACCATTGATCCAGCATCATCGTCTTGCGTGGGAGAGGAAATATACATAGTCCAACCAGATTCACTGCTGCTACATCCTTCTGCACCCAAGATTTGTTTTAAATACTCCATTTTTGAGCTCGAAGGGTCAAGGGAGTATGCCAACTAAAGGGGAAAACGTGCACAGAGGCTAAATATACAGTGGAAGAAAGAATGAGAAACAATAGCTGACGAATGAAAATTTGCTTCGAACCTGCATTAATGGGTAGCCATCACCACTCATCTGATTCAGCTACAATTTATCTGGTAAAAGGCCAAATGGTGGACGCTCTCTAATTCAGGGGAGAACCTGGAAGGTTCCATAACAAATTTTAAAGCTCTTACAGCAAATTGAAGAATTGCTGGGGTAGCAGTTGCATCTTTTTTGGTCATAATTATTGTTGTTTTTAACCTCTGTTGTTGTCTATCTTAATTGGAAATCTGACATTAAGTGAAGAATACAGATGGCCCAACAGCACAAGCTGCACAACTGGAAGGAATGTAAAGCCGATGTCCTCAAATATGCTTAAGCAATGCCTTTTCACTTTATGTTTTTAGCATACATAAAATTCTGCCTTGTGTGTAGAAAACAGACCAATATCCATTTCTGAGATAGTAGACTACTGGGGTAAGAAATAAGAAGCGTAGATACTAATATAAACACAGGTGAATAGGAAAATGAACAGTCATGTTAAAAAATAAATAAATTGAAGCATAAGTTAAATTATCGGATAATGTTTAGTACAAATATGTAAAATGTCAAACAGAAACACGATTTTTCATTTTTATAAGAGGTTGGTACTGCATAATTTATAATTATATTCTCCCTGTTAGATATCGTCATCATCCGCTCTGTCAATCAGCATCTTTTAAATGAGGTGCCAATAACTAGGCCTTAAAGGTTCAAACCGCTGATTTAACTTTTCACCTTGTGATGGAGTGGTAGGTAGAGGTTTCTTGGCTCTGAACTTTGTGTAAGTGGGCCAAAATGCAGATAAAGTATATTTTTAATTCTTTAATTTTATTTTCATCTTTTAATTTTATTTTATTTTTTAATTTTATCTTAATTTTTATCTTTTTAATTTTATTTTGTTCTAATATAATTCTTTAACTTTGACTTAAATTTTATTTTTATTTCTTAGTTTTATTTTATTTTAATTTCATCTTTTAATTTGCTAAAATCACTCAAATCTTTCTTTCTGTTTAATACTACAAGGTTGTTTACTAAAAAAATTATTAGAGTTACCATCAAATTTCTATTAAGTATGTTAATTTAACGGTATTTAAGACAAGAAAAACTTTCAATAGTTTTTAAAAGAAAAAAATTAGATTAGAACAACATAAAATTAAAAAATAAAGTAAATTTTGAGATAAAATCAAATGATCAAATAAAAATTAAATAAAGTTAAAGAATGAAAGTAAAACTTAAAATTAAATTAAATGATCAAGAAACTAAATAAAAATGAAATCTTAAATAAAATTAAACAACTAAAAATATATTTTTGCAAAAAAAAAATGCAAATAACAAATTTTAGTTATCAATTATACTCGTACTCTTTTACCTTTTGGATAAGGTCAATTCCTTATAAGTTTTTATTTTTTTATTTTTATTAGGATTTGAATCACTTGAAATAAAGGAGAGAGAAAAAGAAACAGAGATGGAGCCATTTGTGTGAGCCTCATCGGATTAACAAGATTGCCCATTGCAATGAAATTAGGCAAAATATTTGAGCGTGCTATTGGTCCATGAATAAAGTGCATTAGGACCTGCAACAGAGACAATCCTCCATGAAACAAGGTCCCTTCATAGATGGTTTTGCGCTGGGTTGCTCCTCAATTATCTGAACTAAGAATACAGAGACAATCCTCCATAAAAAAACCTTATTTTTCTAATTATAGTTTACTATAATCATCTTTTCCTGTGCTTTAGACTGCAAATGGTCATCTAGGCCTAGTGTGAATGCTTAATACACTACAAGAAAAATAGAAATTAACGATAGAATTTTTCATCGCTAAATGTGAATAATTCAGTCGCAAATGAATTAGCGACGGAATTAGTGACGAATTTTTTCTGCCGCTAATTTCATCGTCACTAATTCATTTGTGACGGAATTTAAAATTCCGTCACTAATTAGTGACAGAATATTCCGTCGCAAAAAAAAATTTTGTCTCTAATTATTAGGATAAGATATTCCAAGTTTGTGACGGATTAGTGACGAAATTTTTCGTCGCTAATTAGCGACGGATTACAAACAAAATATTTCGTCACTTATTAGCCATGGACTAAGGACAGATTATTCTGTGGCTAAATAGTGACGAATTTGTGACAAAATATTCTGTCACTAATCCTGCAACAGATTTGCGACGGAATAATCCGTCGCTAATTAGCGAGGGATTTGCGACGAAATATTCCATCGCTAATCAGCGACGGATTTGTGACGGATATTCTGTCACTAATCAATGACGGATTTGTGACGAAAATTCCATCACTAATCAGCGACAGATTTGTGATGAAATATTTAGTCGCTAATGTAATTTGTTTCATTATTAAATATTTTTTTGAATTTAATCTCAATATTACTTTATTACCTATCCAATAAAATACAATAAAATCATAATAAAGTAAGGTAAATTGAAAATAACATTATTATTAAATAATAAAATTTTAGGTTTAAGTGTTTCTCCTTATCCAGTAAAGTATAATAGCGCAATAATATTTAACAAAAAAGTAACAAATATATTAAAATGATTCTCAATTAAATAATAACTATTCTAAAACAAATTATAACAATCCTCAACAAAACATATATCTTAAAATAAGGGAAGGGAAATAAAATAATCTTTATGATGGAGGACAATCATCAGGATTTGCTGGGGCACGAGATAACCGTGATTTAAGTTCTTGCAATCTATTAAGTGTTTGTTGATGCTGGTCTAGTAGAGACAAGATTTGTTGATTCTACTCTGTTATACATTAATTTTGCTCTCTAAGCTCTTAGTTCTCTTGTCTCAAAGGTGTTGTCTCTGTGGTAATCCTCTTGCGCAATTCCTTTTCAAAATCTGAATGAAGTCCTAAGTTATGAACAGAAGAAGAAGTCCTACAAGAACAGATAGTATCAATATCTTGAGCCGCAGATCCTACCCCAAAAATGCAACCCTTTTTATTTTTACCACCAACAACCTCCAACCATAAGGCGACTTCATCATCATCTTCTACATCATTTGATGCTATGTCTATTGAGTCCTAAGTTGAAGCTTTGGCATTCTTAAGCCTTAAATAATCAGCCTATTAAAGGAAGTAAAGAAAGACAATTTTACAATAAGAAAAATAATGACAGTGCGTCCAAAACCAAAAGTGTACATGTTTAAGCATCTTTTCTATCATATAGTATTAACATGAAGTGTGATCATATAATAAGAAATAAGTATCGTGAAACTGCAAATATATTCAATCATTACAGTTAAAGCCATCAAATATTGAAATTATACAATTAGATATGTAGAAAGAATATGTCATTTTGATAGCCACACAGCAATTAACATAGTAAAAAATATTAAATAACAGATCACACAATCCTAGTGATTAAATTAAAAATGAAAACTCACACTATAACTAATTAGGCCTCTAGTAGTCAGTACAAGTCCAGTGATAATTAAAATAAAATAAAAAAGATTCACACTACAACCAGTCAGGCCTTCGATCGTTGGTACAAGTATAGTGACAATCAAAATAAAAAATAAAGACGCATACTACAGCTAGTTAGGCATCCAGCCGTCAGCACAAGTTTAATGATAATTAAAATAAGAAATGAAGATTCGCACTACAACTAATTAGGCCTCCAGCTATCAACACAAGTCAAATGATAACTAAAACAAAAAATGAAGACTCACACTATAACTAGTCAGACCTCTGACCGTCAGGACAAATCCAGTAACAATTAAAACAAAAAAGACAAGACGCACACTATAGCTAGTCAGGCCTCTGTCCGTCAGTACAAGTCCAGTGACAATAAAAACTAAAAATCAAGACTTACACTATAGTTATTTAGGTCTCTAGTCGTTAGCACAAATCCAATTACAATAAAAATAATGAATCAAGACTTACACTATAACTAGATGTCGAGGGATGGAAGCCAAGGTTGGCACACTTATGCTTAGGTTAGCGCACTTACTTATGCTGCTTACACGACATGAACATTCAATATTTTCAGCATTTTCACATTATGACCGATGGCATTTTTATAATTTTGTGAGAAGTAAACCCTTCTACCATATAAGTATCATCATTTAATAATAGTCAAACTAAAAAGTCTAATAAAACTAATCATCATTTAAGTCAATTTGATTTGAAAATAAAGATGAACAAATTTTCACTTTATGTAATAAACATTTTTTTAATATTAAAAACTTGCAAATGAAAATTAATTTTAAGGAATAAAAATACAGAATGAAAACCACAATTATTTTTGCTAACCATACATAACTTTAGGTTTTTTAAGTGTCAATAAATAACTTTAATATAATCTCTAATGTGCATCACACATCTTATGCTATTTCAAAACCCAAAATAGGGAAAAAGCTCATTACTTAAAGTAAAAAAAAGATATGCCAATAACGTCTTGATCAATAGGCTTAAATTAAATTACCCTTATGCCTATTTTGTAAAAAAAAAAAAGTAACAAAGACCTAATTAAAATAAAATGATCATCAGCATATGCAGTACAAACCAACTTGATCAATTACAGTTTTCACCTTATTCTTGCAATTGCATGCTATAGTTTACGTGTAGAAACTGTATGTGGAGGCATCAGCAATTATATTCCTTAAGCCACCGATGGTGGATGCCAACATAAGGGACACTCCTAAGTATATTGCAACATGAAATGACACAAATTTAGAGTCAATGCTAAGAGAAAACAACTCACTGATCCTCTAATTCATGGATTCTTTGATGAGTATGTTGGGAACCAATTTTAGCAAGAATTTAATTAAATTTTTATTAATTGAATTTAATTGTTGGAATTATATTTTAAAGTGATACTATTCCATTAGTTTGGTAGGGTTACAATGATATCTTTTTTTAAAATGTTATATCAAAGAAATAATAAAAAATAGATGTCTCTTTGTCACTAAATGAATTCTTGATAGTAAAATTATTTTAATTTTAGGATAGGTGGTTATGTTATTTGGCATTTCATAGTATCTTAGATACTATGATATAAGACATTATAGTATTCAAGATGCCTATATTTAGTATGATAATAAAAAAATTGACATAAAAAGAATATAAGTTGTATTTGCAAAAGTTATCAAAACTAAAAGAGGCGTGATGCGAAATCTCCATAGTTATTGAATTGTATGAGATACTATTCAAAATAATGTCATCCTATGGTACTTTGATATCTCAAATGATACTTATCGTCTTACATATCAATGTATCAAAAATATCTTAAATGTAGACAGGCATTCAAAATGTTAGGGTCAAGATAATAATATATCAAATACCTTCTTATGTGATTTGAGAATTATAGTAAAATCTATATTAAAAAAAATAGAATTTAATTCCTCTTTGAATTACATTTTAAACACATAAAATAAAATAAAAATCTCAAATTTTGAGTGTTGCAAACTCATCTATTTTAGACTATTTGATATTTGATTTGATGATTTTACAAAGGAAATTAAGATGGTGGTCTAAGGTATTGATATCATTACCTAATTGATGAACCAGTTAGGGTTGAATCTCTTTGGCTTCTTGATTATCAGCCATATAATGCACAAAAGTTGCAACAATGAATTTAAAATCTTGATTGTTAAATAAATTTATATGTTAATTAGACAAATTTCTCAAATTTTCTGTATAACTGCTTCTAGTTAAAATCATGTGGGTTAAGTTCAAAAACTAGATAATATAAGATAAGATTCATAAGTCAAATAATTGAGATATGTATTTTATAAGGAGAAAAGAACATATTTTTTCAAAATTTGATGACACTTTAATCATTAACCATCTAATTAACATCTAAATTTATTTAATAATTAGTTAGAATACTAACTAAATAAAGTATCAAAATATTCTAAAGAGTGCTCTTGGTACAATTTCTATATTTAATTCATGTATTTCATATATAATACCAACTTGACAATTTTGTTTAAAGTAGATGTGTCTCAGAACTTACCAATAAGTTTGCATAATTTTATTTTAAAAAAAAATTACACAAAAACTTAAAGGAAACAAAAAGTGCATAGAGTCCAAGAAGAAGGTGTGCCGCATTATTCCAAAGCCAATGAATAATGTTGGTTTCTTCCAATTTTTATACATATATTAATTTAGAATAGGCCATTTTTCTCAAAAGTTGGGTTAATTACGTAGTTTTCTTGTTTATGAAGTTGTATGGAATTGTTGTGATTTTTTATTTATTTTAAAAATTTGTCTTTAATAGAATTTTACAAGTGTTATGAGTAAGAACAATTTATATTTAGCAAAATCAATTGCTAAACATTTCTATTAATATTTGAGAAGCATTTGTGTTTAGTAAATCTTAAAAAAAAGTACTTTTAACTATCAAATATAAATTTTGGTTATGACTCTTTTTAATTTGGTTTTTGTTTTTGAAACTATTACATTTGAAGTTGGGCCAACGTTTTAACTTTGCCCAAAGCACAATATGCAATTAGTTCTATCCTCAAGGCCCAAAGGAAGCAATAGCCCACTATTAGCATAAAGCCCAAAATGTGGAGAACCCTACTGTTCTCTCCCTTCTAATGTACTCAGTAGTGTTTGGAGGAGAGAAGATTTTAATGGAGATTTAAACTTAAGAGTTCATCCTTACTCAAAAATGGAATTTATTTAGATAGACTAATCTCATTCACTATTATTATTTATTTATTTTATCTTGTGGGATTGAGAACTTAAAAGAAATTAAAATATATCAAAGGATTATTGTTTTTTTAAAACAAATTATAGGAATTATTGTCCCCAATAAAAAAACATTGTCTAATATATGAGTTATACAATTAATTTTTAATGTAATGTATAGTTCTCAGTTAGTTTCTAATTGTAATTAAAGATATATTTTCAACATGTTTTAAATAGATAATTAAAAGTTTTTGATATCCTCAATTAATGCATATATAATATCTAAATTGTTACAATAGATATAAAATTTTTGGTCAGAGAAAATTGTTATAATATTTATTTCTGTAATTGTGGTTCAATTTTTTTTTTCCTAACAAAGGAAGAGATGGATTAACACAGCCATATATTTGTTTTTGTTGTTGTTGTTGTTATTTGCAAAAATTTGAACTCTTAAATCTAATGAATGATAATTTTATCGAACTCATGAAGGATTACTTATAAGAAGAGACAAAACTATCTATTTTTATATTATGAATTTTATGCAGCATCATTTATTTTCATCAACATTTAGGTAGAGATAATTTAAATATTTCATATAAAATTAGTTCCACCTACAAGGTACGTGAATACACACCTAAAAAAATAAAATAACTTAAAATTTTTTATGAAATTACACATAACTACAAAGAAGACTTCATTTTTTCTGCACATAACTACAAAGAA
This sequence comes from Erythrophleum fordii, assembly GCA_032878935.1. Lineage (NCBI taxonomy): Eukaryota > Viridiplantae > Streptophyta > Magnoliopsida > Fabales > Fabaceae > Erythrophleum > Erythrophleum fordii. The sequence goes on from JAVQMF010000045.1 coordinate 20,122,184, forward strand.
GACTACATTTTTTCTGCATTTGATTTGGAATTACTTAAAAGCACGCATGACTACTAAGACCTATCCCTATACGCTGTAATCTTTACAATGAGACGTGATGGACAGGCAAATGCAAGACAAAAATTTAAATGATCTCATTCACTGGTTAATTTGATTTTTTTTTGTAGATCTGAAAAACTGGTAAGAAATAATCTGACTCATTTACCAAAACAAGAGATCTGAGTAGTTCTAGCTCAACCTTATTCAATTGGTTTTACTTAATAAAGCAAATTCAAAAATGGAGGAAGAAAACCTACAGATCTGAGTTGGTAGTTTGCGGTCAAAAATTGGAGGGAAGGAGAGGCTGACAATCTGAAAGTGGAACCCGTAGGACGTCTAACGGCGAGCCCCGTGAGACGCCACGACTCGAATGACGATGGGGGGCTTCTTAGAAGTTGAGCGCTGCTTTATGGGGGGAACAGCTGCAGAACGCGGAGGAGGAAGCAGACGGATATAGGGCATAGGTTGGACATCAGCCGATGGTCAAACGATGAGGAGGAAGAGCACTGCTAGCCAGGACACTATTTGCAGAGGGGGCTTCTGCTGTCGCAACAAATCTGAGTCTGAGGGGTGCTCAACTGATTCTGATTTTATTTGGGTAGAAAAAAAAATGGTGCTTTTGCAATTGTATGATTCAAATCGACGGTTTGGCTTCGTCCACATCAAATTAACCTACGTTATCTTTGATGACTCCTTTTCTCAGTTCTAACTCTAATCTCAATTCTTAGCTCAAAACCAATAATAACTCTCGCCATCAAGTCATTCCATTTCTATCTGAAAATTAAATTAAAAAAAAGGCCAAAACAATAAAAATTAATATTAGTGTGATTATGTGATTGAGACCTTTTGATATGATTTGAAGGAAATTCAATTATTGCAAGGGGAGAAACAATTTTATTGACTGTATGAATAATTTAATTTTTTAAAATGTTTATTTTTAAAATATTAAAATATTAAAATTTATAATTTTTAAAATTATGTATTTTAAACATAATTTTTTAATATATACTAAAACATGATTTAGGTTTTTTTGGTCCAATTTTTTAATTAAAATATAATAAATAAATAATTTAATTAAAAATTATATATAATAAAAATTAATATTAGTGTGATTATGTGATTGAGACCTTTTGATATGATTTGAAGGAAATTCAATTATTGCAAGGGGGAAACAATTTTATTAACTGTATGAATAATTTAATTTTTAAAAATATTTATTTTTAAAATATTAAAATATTAAAATTTATAATTTTTAAAATTATGTTTTTTAAACATAAGTTTTTAATATATACTAAAACATTATTGAGGTTTTTTTGGTCCAATTTTTTAATTAAAATATAATAAATATATAATTTAATTAAAATATATATATACGTATTCCTTTTCGTAAATCGTGTTATACACTTGCCATTAGGTGTAACCTTCAAGGATGAAGCCCTATGCAATACTATTACTATTCGTTATATTTGAATTTATTTATTGTGTAATCTTCAAAATATGCAGTTGACATTCCTATAGCCATTAATCTCCGTTAATCTCATTGCAAACACCCAATCGAAGAATATGATAATATTTTGTTATTATCCACTCTTTTCTAACCTTTTTTTTTTTGGAAATAGATATCCTGCTCGAAATTTAATGCTATTGCGTATTCTAATCAAGGGTATTTAAAAATTTGCTTGGATTCTATTTTGAATTAAACCCAAATTAAATTAGGTTAATCGATTTTATAAAATGAAACATCTAATCAATTTTGAATTATGATATATTTAATTTGAATTTATACTCACTTTTTCTTAAGCGATTTGACCATTTTTATTATTCGTTAGGTATTTAATGATAATAAAAATTTATATATAACTTAATTTAAAATTTTATTTTCATCAATTTATTTTTTTAAATAATAACTCCTTATAATGTATAAGTCATGTTTTCTTTCAATTATTCATTATCTTTACAATTGATCAACTATTTGCAAATATCAAATTAAATCTCACACAAAAAATTAAATAATTAATTTTAATTTATTATTTATTGCATAATTCTTCATTTCACTTATTAGTTGCACATTAAATATGTATAAAGATTGTTTGTTAGGCTTAGTGGGGAAGGGAAAGAAATAGCCCAGGTTTAATTTTTTTTTACCTTTAAAAGTTGAAAATCAAACTTATTTAATCAATCTTAATAGATAAAAAATTGATTTGAATATACTTTTTTTATTCAGTTTATCATAATTTCAATTATTTTTTATTCTATCAATTCAATTATTTTTATTTTTTTTTTCCAACTCTTGTTATTATCACTTATTCTCTTACTACTCTCTTTACTTGTAATTTAACGCTGAATTGACATAGCATTTGAAATTGAAAGAATCCATTCTACTAATTTTTTTTTTTTTGGATTTTGATTGATTTTATTTGATTTAGCTTAGTTCAATCGGCTTGATTGGTTTTGAACATGTTATCTCTCATATGGGGGTGTTTTGATACACCTCTTAGTCTTCAAAGATGAATATCTCATGTTAAATTTTAACTTACATAACTTAATAATAATATCATATTTTAAATTTCAATTGTCATATTAAAAAATAAATAATACTATCATCCTTCACATTAATTACACTAGATATTTAATTTTTAATAAATTTGTATTTATCAAATTTTGTTCGTAACAATAATTTGTATTAAAAGATTTTTTTTTAGGGTCAAAATTGTATTGAAAGATCAGAGCGATAATGTTTTGATTCGTTTACGGAGGCTCATTTGTTTTGGAGTTCAATTGGGGAGGGTGAACTCCTGGGAAGCCCACAAGCTGACATTAAAAGCCTAATGCGTCTGCATCATTTTAAACTAAAAACTAAGAAAATAATTTTAACTAATTTTTATTGTTTTAACTAATTTTGATAACAGTTTCTTTAAAAAAATAATCAAATGGAATACTAAATTTCTTATAATACCGTGTTAAAGTCAATTTTAGTTTTTGGGACATGTGTTCTGACAGAATATACATAAAGTAAACAAAGTTGGCAAGTAAGACTAATATCCAATAATATAGTTGCAATGGAAACTGGAAAGAGACTGTAGATATCATTATATGTGATTTAATTAATAAGTATATAATTTGACTATCAGAGAAAAACAAGAAATTCTATGACAAATGTTTTATGAATGTTGTTTTCATGAAGAATACAAAATTTTGTAAAAAAAGATAACATTTTATGAAATATTTATATTCATTTAATTTTAAAATCTCGCTTATCAAAATGTATACTTACTTGTTCAAAATATAATTAATATCATTCAACAATGAGTGAATTCGATTAAAAAATAGAAAATTTTAAAATCAATCTTGGAAAATTCAACAAAATAAAACTATTAGCCAATAAAAAGGATCAGAAATTGTAAACCAGAAAAAAGAAAGTACAATTGCCAAAATTTAAATAAACAACATGCAAAACTAACAAAATAATTGTTTGAGAAAATTCACTAATTAAGAATGAAGTATTTTCTTGTAAATGAGGGCACACATGGTGGATACCTGTAATTAATGAAGTAAAAATAATAACAGAATTCCATAGACATGAATTAAAATAGAAAGATATGAAATGTTGGAGGATCTCATATGCTATCAGACTGTTGAATATCTTCTGCTTTAGAGAAAAAGCGTTCAGGAAGAAGTGATGCATCTTACAGTTAATAATTTAAAATCTCCATATACATATATATAATTTAAAGAAAAAAACCAACATTGTTTTTTTTAACAAATTAATATGAATTAAATATAAAAATATTGACTCTAAAGCCACTGTTTTATACTTATGCAGCGTTTCTTGTATGGTTTCATCGGGTTTTGTGGCCAAAGCAACGGTAGTTATCCCTATGGCTATTGATCTGAGGTTGAAGGATGTGGAATTTAAATCTGACAATTGCTCTCTCGTGGCCTCTGTAGAATAGTGCTGATTGAAAGTGTAGAGTAATTGTTGAAGATATGCGTTTTCTTTGATTTGGATTCTCTAATAATTTGATAATTCATTGGCTTGCCAAGTATTCTAATAAAGAATTGTGTCCGTTTGATTAAGATCTTGGGCCTTTGCAGTTTCGAAAAAGCACAAGAGCCATCTATTAATTAATCACACTACTAGTTTGGAATTACGAACTATACTAATATTTATTAAATTTTTTTAATTAAACATAATAGATATATGATTTTTTAATTAAAATATAATAAATCTATAATTTAATTAATGAATCATATACTTTTTTATAAAAACCATATATATATATATATATATATCATATTATTATTAAAAAATTTATATTCTCATTAAATTTTAATTAAAAAACTTGATAAAAAATAAATCCCTATACTATATATATTAGCTATTATTATTTTTAAATTACCTTTTTTCATTTTTTTAAAATAAGTTTGATAATTTACCATATTTGTTTTATTTTCAGTTTATAAAAAATTACAAATAAAAAGTCATTCTATTTACTAGAAATACATCTTCTTCTAATCAAATTAATTTATGAGTTATTCAAATAATTTTTTTTTTAGGGATGTTATTCAATTAAATTTTAGTATAAAAGTATGATGAATTTTAAATTTCAAGTTTCTAAGTTTTATTAGGAAAAAGATTACTCATCCCAATAAACACAAATTATTCTCTCTTTTTTTGAAATAAAAAAAGTATCTTCATTTCATAATAAAGTAATAATAGTTAAGCTTATTATCAAAATTAAAGAGTTATTAAATAATAAAAAAATGTTAGAGCACGAACAATATCTAAGTCAATATTTATTGATTATATCAAATTCAACAACTTCTATATTATCATATATATATATATATATATATAAATTAAAAAAGCTTACACACTTTAACAAAAATATGAGTTTAACTCTAATTTAAATAGGATTAAAAAACTTTCAAAGTAGATTGAAAGAATAGAAATTATGAACTTTTTTTCTACTATAGTATATAATTCCAACTCACACACACACAAAAGTATATATTAAAGTACTCAATTTAGGTAAAATTCTATAAATATTTAATTTCAAATCCTTCAATAAATATATAATACAAAAGGAAAAATATTTTAAAGTCCAATTATATAATATTGAATTGTTAAAAAAAATTACTCATACTTAAGGCCAAATTTCAACAAAAGTTATTAGGAGAGTGAAAATTAAAAAAAAAAAGTCACGAACTCATAATTTATATAAAAATTTTACATTAACAAAATTATATTAACGTCATAAATTACTATGTAGTCTACAAAAAAAATTATTTTTCATATTATTTAACAAATACAACATTATGTTATAGTTAAATTTACTAACACTTATTTTTATTTTTTATAAATTAGGAGTTGGGTAGTTAAATAATTTACTTAGCAAGATTTAATAGATTGGTAAACCATAGTTAACAGCATATATGATAATTTTTATGTTAAGAACAATCATCTTGACAAGTTTTTTTCCTTTGTTAGGAGGGGGAAAAAAAGCTTTTTTATCTCTTGGACTCTCATGAGTAAGAAATGAAAAATCATTGCAAATGTAATTGGAAACAAATATGAACCAACAAAAATCAAATCTCCATTGAAAATGAAAGAAAATAAAAAGGATATTAATTATATTTTTGCATATAGTGTAATTAAAAGAGATTGGGGGAAAAAAAGGAATAGGTGTAAAAATAAAATCAGTTGGATACATACTCTTGTATATTATTCTTTCTCTTTAACTACATAGCTATATAATATGTATTAGATTTTAGATCATACTCTCTATTTCTTTTTTGATTTTGCACCTCTCGGTATTTAGTTTTTGCTTCTTTCGAGAGAATTTGAGAGATTTGACATTTAAATGAGAAAAAGACTTAGTTTTCGAATAAGAAAAAATTTTGACACAATCATTTAAAAAAGTGTTAACAGAAATAGAAAAATACGACAAAAAATGTGTGAATTTAACTGAGAGTTTACACCATAACAAAGAGAGGAAACCGATTAGGAACACAAAGAGGTGAGAGACATGATGTGATTGAAGGATAATGGCTGAGTGAAGTCATTTTTAATATTTATAAAATTATGAAAAATAGACATGTCATAATTTTTTAATATCATTTATTTTTTGAAATTTGTTGGGTGAAATGTTTATTTCACTTTTATTTATTTTGTGTATTTTTTTTCAATCATTCCTTATACACAGTTGTTTAAATTATGATTTTAAATTTGTAAACTTTTTTACTATTTTTAGTTAATTAAATATATTTTACATTTATATTAATTTATGACTTAAAATAAATAAATTATACATTTTTTTAATTTTTGAACATGAATGGAGGCCTTTTATTACTCATAGAATAATTAATCACATTACTATTTATTACATTTTACTATTTTCATATTGAAATTATTAAATTATTAATTTAAATTATAATATATAAATTATTAAATTATAATATATACACACACACACAAAATTAATAATATTTAACTAATTTGCAACGGTTTCATATATACACATATATATATATATATATTTAAGCCATTATATCATATAAATCATTAAAAAATAATATTTAAATAATCTGTGACGGATTTAACGACAGATTAGCGATGAAAAATTTTGTGACAGAAATTATGTCGCTAAATTAGTAACAGAATATTCTGTCACAAAATTTCATTACAAAATTAGAATTGACTATCACGCTTAATAGTGACAGAACTTTTTCATCATTGAATTCTGTCACTAATTTGATTTGCGATGGATTAGCGACGAAAATATTTGTAACAGAAATTTTCTATCACAAATTTCATCGCTAATTTCTGTGACAAAATTAATGATGGATTTGCAATGAAATAAAATTTCATCGCAAATTTGCTTCTTTTTTTTTTTTTGTAGTGATACTAACACAAAGGGCATGCATGCTAAGTGCCAACCTTGGAACCTTTGATCTGCTAAATTCCTTCACTTTCCTCGACTCATCTCTAGTCCTTAGCATCATTTTATCACCACCTCACGATTTTCAGACTCGTCTAAGCCATAGAAATACAACTGTAGGTTAGCACCTGGAATATTCTTATATATATCCGTCCTTCAACAACCTCATGAAGAATTTTTGTAGTACAGAGGCTTTTTAAAAAAGCTCTCGTCATTCATCAATATGTCTCCCATGACTCAAAAAGTCTCTTCAGAATCCTCTCTCCCTCTCTCTTTCTTTTGTCCTTTCCTTTTTAATTTTTGTTTAACCATCTCAGTTTCCAACTTTCACGTACACCATTGACACATGTGCCTCTCGCATTTCGAGCCGCCGCGTTTCACAACAACTTTTTTTTTTTTTAAAAAGCAAGTGCGCTTCGCCACTGCGCCTTTTGAAGTGTAGGCATCGGGCCACATTACAAAAACAAAAGTGTTCCACTTTCACATGCTTAGATGCTGCGTTATCCAATACCACTTTTCTAAGTGAGTTTGATGCATTCTGGGACTGCAATGCTAGCCGATGATTTTTTTTAATATTTTTTTATCATCAAATCACCAAAGATTATTCCTTCTCTTTCTCTCTAGATATTATATATATTTGGAATACTTGTTTGGATGAAGAGCACTAAACGTTATATTTAGTGCGTGTTTAAAAATTCAGTGACTTCTTTTAAAATAATATTTTTTTTTAAATAATAAATTTAAATTTTTACATAAACGTGCTTTATCACCAAGTTTCTAAACATACCATTAGTCATCGGGGATATACCCCACTTTATATTTCTGGCTTTTGCGTCCAAATGCACTTTTCTGAAACCTAGAGGGCTTCATGGCATCGTTCCAAGGCTTAAATGGTCACATTATATATATGCTTAATCAGCACCGTGTTGTACTGCGCAACAGAGATATTAAAATATAAAAACAAGAAAGCATGAACCTCTTGTTTGGAGGCATAGTAAATGGTACTGTCCCCTATTAGAGAATTGGTACTCCACATTATATATGCTTTATTCCGAACTTAACCTGGAAACAATTGGAATCCTATACTAAATCGAAACCCAAAAAAAAGAAAAAAAGAAAGGTGGAACTTAAGCTTGGCATACAGATAAAAAGATTTTTAATGTCCCACAGCAATATACTCTTCTAAACTCATGGACGATGTTCAAGAGAATTCAATTCTTAGGTATAATCAAAAGACGAAAAGATAAAATAAAAACAAAAGCAAAAGTTATTTCCCTGGATTTTCTATGCTCTTTTCTTGTCTTCTAGTTTGCACTTGCTTCAATTGTGTGCTTAGGGGATGGAGACTACTTCAATAAATCTGAATTTCGACTCTGATGTTAAGGATATTAGTCTTGAATTTCGATTTGACTGGCTAATACGACAATGAGAATTAGTTTAGTTAGGATGTTGAAACCTCAATATGAAAATCCGAGCATTTAATATAAAATTAGCAGCAAGATCATGGTACTAGTCCATGTATTGTAATGATCCTTCGCTACGAAACAAAATTCCAGAAACACTCGTCGATTTACATATTCCGTGCACTCAAAATCACTGGAATACGACCTTCTAAAACCAAAATTGTGCTCTTTCTAACATGTTAATTAATTAGTTGAAGTTTGCTCTCTGCTGGATCTTGATGATATTGAAGGGGTCGGTTCAGTTTCAAAGGAGCAAAAAGTTGATGAAGCGGCTGGTTTAGCGAGGTAGGTGGGGTTGTGATCCCCAGCCATGATGACGAGCACCTTGGGCTCGGACTCAATCTCTGGGTTCTTGGGCATAGCCTGCTTAGTGATAGAGTCTTCACCTGCAGATGATGATGAGTTAGATGGAGAAGACGCACGCTTTCTGTAGGAGCAAATGAGGACTACAAGAGCAACAGATATAAGAGCCATCATTATAGCTAAGCCTCCAAAGAGGTAAGGAATTGGAGACTTCCATAGCCTAACCCCACAGCCTTTGCCTGATGATCCACTGTTTATAGGTCTCATCTTTATTTCTTCACTCTGGGGGTGGGAGGTGGGTGGTATTGGTGCAACTGCACTGAAATGCAAGACGTACTCTGGCATTTATAGCAAGTTTTGAAAGATTTTGATTTACAAAAGTACCCTTTTGGTTTTGAGGTAGATTCCTTTTTGTGCTTAGTCTCGTGCGGATGTGAAAAGTGCAATAAATGTTTTCTTGTGTTTTTAACAAGTTCAGTGTTTGTTTGTCGGTGTTGGTTCATATTTCAGAAGCCAAAGACATCAGTTTCTGTAGGTGCATTACAAGTGTATCGCAGAGGGAAAGAGCAATAAGAACTTGTTATCTATAGAGGAAACCCATCTGTGAAAGTAAAATTTAAAGCGGCTTTTCGGTCATTTGGCTATCAGTAAGTCTTGCTCTGCAAACCTTGTCAACGGTAAAACATGCTGTCAAACTCAAATTTCTAATGGGACGTATTAGGATTCAAAGTCCGCGGTACTAGTTATGGGGACAACTGTGCATACTGAGATGAACCATACTTCTGTCCTGATCAAATTCACATTTCTTCTTTCGGTCATGGACACGGATAAGCTCTCGGTGGATTTTTAATAGTTACGTGTATAACAATAATATATAAGTATTATTATCTAATACAAATTAAAATAGTTAAACGATTTGACAGAAAAAAATTAAATTTAAATTATTTAATAAATGCATACTTAAACCGTGTAAAATGTCAACCTATTCAACATATGTCAACTTATTTCTCTTTTATTCTAGCCGTAAATGTTTGAAATGAGCATGTGTTTGGTATTAAGATTGAAAAAAAGAAGGGAGAAAAATTTGTACCATACCTATTATATTTTTATTTGTATTATTATTATTTTAGAAATTTTTATCTCTTTTATTATTTTTTCAAATAAAATATTATTTTCTATCCATTTTATTTATTTTGTTATTCTTTTTCTATTTTGTTACCAAACTTTCTATATACAAAACATAACACAGAAATTCCTTCTATTGGAATCCTAGAGAGAATGAACAAGATATCAATCAATTGTCATACTGTTCATCAAACTTCGGTCATTGAGGTATGCGAATGAGTTGTGAGACATCACAGTTGTGGCTAATCATTGCATAAAGATTTGAATTATTTGTAAACGTTTTAAATTTATGTTGCTCTGTAAAAGCATAATTTTATAATCTGGATTAACCTAACCAATCTGATTAAGTAAATCGGCAACCCACTTATCTAATGAGTTCGATTTTTATATTCAGATTATTTATGTAACTGAGCCAAATTGGATCACTTAATCTGGTGGTTGAATTGCCAAACTGGTGGCTTTGAAGATATTTTTTTTTTTGTAATGTATAATTTTAAAATATTTTTATCATTCTAATTTTATATATTAATTTATCAAAATATAACATATTATATTTAGAATTTTATAATTACATTCAAAGAAAAATTTATTAAACTATACATAAAATGTATTTTTAGTTTATTATTGTTACAATAATTGCTCTAAGCATAATGCAATGAATCTATATATCCCGCTACATTAATTTTTTATAATTAAAAATAACTAAAATAACTCTACAGCTAAACTAATAACTCTGATTCAATTCTCATGCAAGTAATTTACTCTCTCATAACTCATTTTTATCCTCTCTCTCTCTCTCTCTCTCTCTCTCTCTCTCACTCAAAAAAGCAACTAACGTTCGCTTGAGGCCAAGTTCTGGGCCATGCTGAAATTGTTTGGAGCCCAACATATGTACTTGTGAGTCTTGGTTACAGTGCTCAAACTTGGTTGGGATGGGCCTTTGAGACCCTTCACTTGGACAAAATAATCACAGTTTTCTATCCCTCCAGTTCACAACTTCCCATTCTTATCCCACCTATCTATTCATTCATTTTTATATTCAAGTTATTCCTTTAACTGGTACCTTTTGTATATCATTTTCTTGGAAAACATTTCTTGAGAATGTTGCCTATCCAAAATAACCAAGGAGACTTTCTTCGGTCGTAATTGACTGATTTGAGATCCTTTTTCTTTGTTGTTTTTCTTCACAGCCTTGTGGGGATATATTGGAATAAATATAAACAAAAGAGAAAAGAAAAAATTAATACTACTAAAAATTGAAAATCAAAGAAAAAAACAAGGAATTCATTGCACTCTTCTTCATCTTGATCAACCTTTTTTGTGTTTTCTAATATTCAAGGAACAAAGTAAGAAAGCCGGGAGTAAAGTAAAGCATAACATTAACGAGACTACTTCTAGAATAGAATTGCAGCTCACTGTGAAATGGTTCATCCATTGTTCTCGAACTGCATCTTTGACGAGGCAAATTGATGGTTCCGAAAGCTGGAAGCCATCCATTAGAAATCACAACCGACAGTTCGCAAGCTGTAGTCTTACTAAAACTTGTAAGCCACAACCTCATAAATGATGCCTGATCAGAAAAAGTATTTGCAATTGATGACTCTTTGGGTTGGGAATACAGTCTTGTTGAAGAATCCAGTGAAAAACTCTTCTAATAGTTAGAAGAAGAAGTAATGGTTTATGCGTTCCTCTCGATTCTTCCCACCCTTATCTTCAGACAGGCCCATTATTGAAATTAATATGCAATATATAGTTGTATATACTACGCTTGCGTTTCTGCTTCCCTCCCAATCCAAGCAACGATGGACCATCCGTCACTTGCTATATCCCGTTGCAAAAGTTCAGTAAGGAGAACACAGTGAGAGGGAGCAAGAGCAGAACATGTGAAAGAGTTCCAAGCCAAGTGATGCTGGTGCATTATAATATAATAGATGAACTTGTTTGAGTGCCGTTAAGGGGTGAGGCTTTAGCCCTTCATGTATGACATTGTCTATCGTATGTCAGATACGTATTCCTCCCTTTGAGCAAGAAGGCCCTGTTTTTGGGATGACCAGATTTGAAGCCACGTGATTATTACATCCTGCTCTTGAAAGAGAACAACTTTAATTGCAAGAGGCGAAGAGAACCACAGGGCCCTGGCAAATGGGCAAAAGCAGGTAAAGATGATTAACGGCAGAGGGATAAACATTATCCACCATAACTTAGAGCAACAAATTGTCTTCATAAACTTTTTGGAGGCGATTTTCTATTCTCCCTTAATGTCAAAGTAAGATTCCTTTTGCATGATCAGAGATTTAGTTGTCCATTTTGATTTGAACTTACGTCAAATAAGTATGAAAGCAACTTTTTTCATTGATGATCTTGAAAAAAAGATATATATAAAACAATTTAAAAGGTTGATCTAAAATTTCAAAAAGAACATGTTATACAAACTTAAAAAAGGTATATATAAATTTAAACAAGTTCTGTGACCATGATATGATTATATCTTTTAGTTTACTGATAACATAATAATGTATATATCACAAAATTAATAGGAATAAAATTATTTATTTAATTTTATCTATGGATAGTATTTTATTTATATTTAGTGATTATGAATATCATATTTTGTCTTAACTTCTTTTAAATTTAAAAATTAAAATTAATAAAATACCAAAAAATAATAAAATGAAAAAGAGAAAAGAAACTTAAAAAAATACTAATTGTTGTAGTTAATTTTGTTTTTGTGGGGGGCCAACAGAGTTTTACACAAAACTTTAAAAGTTTTAGACTTAAGATTTTGTGAAGTCTTGGATGATCAAGTGGAGGCTCAAATCTCTTTAGGGCTCATTTGGAAAAAAGAAAGAAAGAAAGCATCCCTGGCATTGCATTCCATTTCTGATTGTTTGTAAGGTGTCTGATAGACGCTAGACAAACGCATAGGTGAAGCAAGCCCCATGTCCTGGCAGAAATGCAGAAAGTCACCATGCTCTAAGGTGAGGAGTTAGCGTGAAGGGGAAAGAAAATTTTGTGGAAAAAGCAAGCCAAGCAACTACAAAGGTATGAATGGAGAAGGAGAGAGGAGAGGGTCTGAAACAAGAGAGAAAAAAAGGGGAGGCAGAAAAGATTAAGGGAGAGCATGAGATTGAGCGACTTGAGAGAGCACCCAAAAAAAAAGAGAGAATGAATTAAGTGAGGGGAAAACACGGGGAAGCGGAGACAAAACTTGCATTCAGATTGATTGAGTATTTGGGGATTCAGTAAAGGCAATCCCTTTTGTTATGATTCATCTTCTTTTAATTTCAGTGTCTATTGTAGAACGCACAAAGCTGTACGGACCTGGGTTGATTTCGTGTTTTAAGAATAATTTTTTGTTTTTAAAAATAAAAAAATAAAAAAATATTTGATAATGTATTTTTTATAAAATTTTTTATAAAACATAAAAATAGAATTGTATTTTTTTAACAAAAATTAAAGCATTTTTAGATGTTTTGTTAATTTTTATTTTACAAAATTAAAAAAAAAAGTGATTTTTTTAAATAAATATTTTTATTTTTTATTTTTTAAAATGTTTTTTAAAAAATATCTATTTTTAAAATATTAAAATAAAAATATCCTAATCTTATTTAACTGATACAAAATTATGAAAATCCTTTTACAAAATTTACAAAAGAAAAAAGAGAGAGAAGAACTCTTTAAAAAAGTTCCCCATGTTGAAATATTTTTAAATAATAATTAATTATCTTAAAAATTTTTAATTCAGAAACTAATTGGTCTTGTACAAATATAAAAATAATATGAATAAAATTCATATACTAAAATATGTTTTTATCTAATTATTGTGTAATATAAGAAGAGTTTTAAGATTTTATTTACACTTTTATCTAAAGCAATTTATAAGGGTAACATTGAAAGAAAATAATTTTTATCCATTCTATTCTATTCATTTTGTAATAACTCCTAAACAATGGTCAAATAAAATCATTCCATCTCCCTGTAAAACTCCAAAACAATAGTATGTTTCATTAAGTTCCACTCCATTCCGTTCTATTCCATTACATTCCATTAATATCTGATCCATTACATTCCTTCTTAAACTCCCAAACATGACCTAAATCTCTCAAGTTCCTTGCATTAGTTTGGTCTCACAGGATTTTAGCTAGAGCTCTCGTTGTGCCTTAATTTTGGGCGCCAAAATTTTATTTGCTCTCTTTCAAAATTAAAAAAAAAAAAATTAGTGTGGTTTTCAAAATAAAAAAATTGGGTGTAATTTAGTTAAATCTCAAAAAAAATTAATGTAAATTATTTTTGATCTTTTTGTACAACTTTTATGCAAAAGAATATCTTGGGTTGTATGCTTTTATCTAATTAATAAATTCTTTTTTATAAAAAAAAAATTATAACTGAAACGAGGTGTAAGCATTATATTTAGTCTGAGTATTTTTTAAAAAAATGTATTAAAAATAAAAAAATAAAAAAAGAGGTAAAACTAATTTTAGTTCATTGATTTTATTGAAAATAAAAATTAAAAAGCTCAATCTTAAAATAAATAAATAAATAAAAGGTTAAAGCTCCATTGTGAGTCCAACACAACGCTAAACGGAGGAAGCTCCTTTGCTGCTATGTTGCTTGAACAGTAATTTGGATTGTCCATACAAATTTGAATGGCTAGATTTTTTTTTTTAAATTTCAACTCTTTTTTATTTTGATAATTTTTAAATTTTAAAAGAAGTAAAATGGAAGATGAGAATAATTTTTAAATTTTTATTAGACAAATAGTTTTATTTAATAAAAATTAAAAGATTATTTTAATCTTACACTTTGTTTCCTTTAAAAATAAAATAAAAAATAGGTGACTCAAATTAAAAAAAAAATACTAAACTCTAAATGATTCAAATTTATATAAACAGTCCAAATGGCTGCAGCAAACAGAGAATCCACATACATGCTAAACAAAAGCTCATAATTTTCATTGTCAGCTCAATTTCCTTCATTAACCCATCTCAAAATTTATTCTCTCTCGTCTTAACAGAAGCTTATCCTATTTTGAAATTAAAAAATGAAATATAGGATAAAGCATCTTCACACTGCAAATTCTTTCAAAACCCAATTTCCCTCATCCTATGTCCTATTTTTGGGCTACCAGATAACCCAAAACTTCCCCAAACAACGATTTCAAATTGTCCCCTAATCCCTTCATTCTCCTCCCAAGCATAGAAACTATCACACCACCAGCTGCTTACGGAGAGAGAGCGATCGGGAACACACACACAAAAATGCAGAGAGATAGGAAGAAGAACAAAATCCTTTCCTTTTTCTGTTTTAATCTTTGAAGCAGATCAAGAGCCATGGTAAATCACAAAAATTAATGGAGAGAATATTTGAAAATTCTTTGGAAGAGACCATTCGAAAAGTTGAAGAAATGAATATTATTTATTTGAAAATTGCGTTTACCTCATTTCCGTAACATGCTTTTGGAATAAACAATTCCTAATTGAATACAAGCACACATGCACTAAACTGCTTGTCCCTTTTTTTTTATTTTTTTATTTTTTTTTCACCTTTTATTAGAATTTGTTGTGTGAGCCTTCATAAACAAGTAAAGTGTCAAACGGTTAAATTGAGTAATATAAGCTAGAATAACCGTTGTTAAAAACAAATATTAAGAGACGTTTAGTAGACAAAATTTACGTGCAATTACTTATATTTTATTATTAAATTTTTTAATAATATCATAAAAATGTATTTTTTTATAAATAATTGTATAATTTTTAATTAAATCGTACACTTATTATATTATTATTGAAAGATAATATGTTTGTCATATTTTAATTGAAAAAATTAATAAAAAAATATAAATAATTGTATCTAAGTTTAATCCGTAGTTAATATCTTCTCAATGCTCAATGTATTTCTTTTTTTTAATTTTTGATAAGTAATGCTCAATGTATTTCTGAATTTATCTTTAATTTACAGATCATGACTTTAAAAATAAATAAATAAATTGCCCTAAAAATAGAATAAAATATTCATTATTACTCTGTTTAAATTAACTTTTTAAAAGTTAAATTTTTTTTTCCTCTTTTTAATTTTTGCATTGTGTCCCTCTCCTACCCAAATGTCAAGCGTGACGAGAGGTTATTAATATTTAAGGTAGGGCGTATGTCCTGATTTGCGTGTATTGTAAGCTGGGGAATTGAAATTGGAGCATCATAACCAGATTAAGCATAGGATTAACATTAACCTGTCCCTAGTCTATCACTTTTGAAAATGCACCCGTCCTAACCTTAATTGTAATGATTGTATTTGAACTCCAAACACCAAATAGCCATAACTACCCACCAGGACAACTCAAGTACAGGTGGCTGAATTAATTAATGACGCATTATAGCAGTTTTCTTTTGGGTCTGTCTCTTATTGATTGTTACTCATAAGAATAAGTTGATTAATCCCTCTATTTATGACTTTTTGCCCATCTTTGGCCTTTTGTATTCTTATCTGCCTAATACAAAAACTTCCAACCCAATGAACAGACGGTAATATTAATATTTTTGTCTCCTCTTTCAAAACCGTGCAGTAATCATGTCATGAAATTGCTCTCAACATATTTTCAGGACAAGTGTTGGAGGTGATAGCATATGAGACAAATTTTGTTATTGTGTGATCGGGCTTACGTGAATATACAAAAAAGAATCGTTATGGATGGATGGTAATCACATACAAATTACTGTAATTCAAATTTTGCAAACAAGTAATCAACAAATTCAATCAGAAAAATAATAAATGTTTTCCCTCTTTTATGTTTCGAGTTCCAAGCAGATGAACCAATACTCTCAGAATTCGACCCATCCAACAATCAATTGATCAACCCCAAAACATGTCTGGATTTATAGACAAAAACTGCAGAATTGGTGGGGAGGATTTTATACGAAACAGCGTCTGAACATTATCTCCTTCTATTTTATGCTCTTCCATTTACATCTTCTCACAAATCAACCTAAAACATTAAAACTACCCAAAAAAAAAAAACCTTTTCACAGAATAGAATAAGATAATTTTCAATTTTCTCATCGCCTGGACTCTTCACACGGATTGTTCAGCATGGGTTGTGGAAGATAGGGGCTTGGCCAAGAAAGTGGGGTTAGTATCTCCAGCCATTATGACCACAATCTTTGGCTCTGAATTCACCTCATGATCCATATCCACGGTCTTGCTTTGTTCCTCTTCAGAAGAATTAGACGAATATAGGCGATAAGAACAAGCCAGGATTAACAAGGCTAATGATATGACTGTGATCATGAGTGCTAAGCCACAGAAGAGGTAGGGAATGGGAGATTTCAAGCTTCGGAAACCAGCAGCTTCACCTTTATACATGGTGATGTTTCTTGCTTCTGTAAATGCAACAGCTCTCATTTCCACAAACTGAATTAATTAGTTGCCTTGCCTGGCCTTGTTTTGTAGATGAACATAATAGTATTTAATAGCACAAAGCACCACACAGCTAGCTAGTGTGATTGGATGATATGACATGTTAATTACTGAAATGCCCACATGTAGTGTTGTAAATGACCTTTCTTCTATTCCTTTCTTTTAGAGTCTGAAACGGTTGATTAATTGTTGATTCTTTCTTGTGCTTTAGAAAATCATATCCAGGGGCATTGTTTCTAATGGAAGTTTCTTGATCCATGGGTCTATGTCTTAACTTTTCTTTCATGTCAAATATAGGGTCTCAAACGATTATATACTAGACTTGCTTAGACAGCAATATAAATATATATATGTGCGTGTGTGTGTATGGGTAACACATCCAAGAAGATCAAGAAAAGTACCAAAAAAGGGGTAAAATACTGGTCCCTATAATTAACTTACCTTGCAAACTCTAGTAGATGCTTGATTCATGCTACATCAACAAAGCGATCAGCAGGAAATGAATGGAAGAAGGAAGAATAAGTGAGAAATTGTTGGCCCCATCGAATGCTTTTGTTTATCCAATAGCAGGACCCCACCAAATCGTGTCCTTGGTCCTTAAAACTCAAGTATTTTCTCATTGCTTCCATTCTACATAACTGTTGGCAGATTCATTTCCTTATGTCTTCAAAAAAGGTTTAAGATTGGGACGGAAGAGGACAACAAATAAAATGAACAAGGAACATGGATTCAAATTAAAAAAAAAAAACCCCCAAAAGCTTCCATTTTCTTTGTACCCAACCACTATTACGTACTATGTTTAGCTAAATTCTTGGCTAGCGCATATGATGATTTCTATATATATTATCGGAAATTTTTACATATACTTAATGTATTATATTATTTATATATTAATTAGTAAAATATAAATAAATCATATAATAAAACTCCCTACAATAATAGTACTATAATGGATAATAAGATGTGACCCTATACGATGTTATATTTGTATGATAATAAAGTGATAGGTAATAGAATGATAAACTTGATTATATAACTTGATATTCTTTTATTAGTAGGTAGATTCCCTTTTATTTTATTTGATTTGATTTTTTTTATTAAAAAAAGTACAAATGGTGTATTATTCTAAAAGTACTTAAAAATTTTTCTATATATTCTACTTTTATTCAAATTTATGATTATTGTGTAACTTAGTATCATAGCATATTGTTTCATGCATATTTTTCTATAAAGAAATAAAGAAAAAAAAAATAGAGACAGATAATACACATGTTTGGCGCTGCATCGAATAATCATGTTTGCCTTACTTTTTGCTTTGAGAAATCACGTTTATATAAAAATAATAACTTGTCACTCCCTACAAAACGTGGTTTCCAAACACACTAAATGTAGGATTATCAACTCAATGTTTAGCAAGATCAAAAATAACTTTATTTGATATGTAGAATGAAAAAAAAAAATGATATTATAAATGCAAAATAACTTTTATACCCTTATTTTAATTATATAATAAAAAATAATATAAAAGTATAATAAACACTGCAAACAACTTTTAAAAAAGAATCTCTCTCCCTTGCAAGCAACCAAATGTGCCAATATAAGGAGCCTAAAGTAAGTATGATGCTAAATTTTGGATAAATAATGTAGTAGTGGGACAAAATTGAATTTTGTTATAATAATTTTAAATTAAGGAATCAAATTAAAATTTTATAAAATTAAGGGGAAAAAATATATTTAAGCATTCTATTTTCTTAATTGCGCCATGTAGAAATTAAAATGGAGATAAAATCAATGCTCATTAGGTGGATAGTCTAAGCAGAAACAACAGCTTTGTGGGGTACTGAGGTTTTCGATAATCTAATGGATGTTGTTGCTGGAGGGCTCCTTAGAACTTGAAGGAGATCACATAAAGGAATTCAATTTGCTGGAAGATCATTCTCCACCACATATAATATATTGCATTGCTTTTTCCAGTTCCTGTTTCAGTTTTTCGTCAGACAAAATTTGCATAGAAACCCCAAGGTTCTATGGCCCTTTTATAACCCCCAAAAAAAAATTGCGTAAAACTAAGGGGAAAAATGCATAATGACATAATTAATTAATATAAATACAAAATACAATATAAACACAAACATTGCAACACTATAAAATTTAAAGTTTTATTGTGTCTACGAATATACAATAGGTGTTAAACACGTATATAGTTTACTTTTTAAAGCATCCTAATCCTTAGTTAGGAAATATAATTTCTTTCGTATCCAAAACCAAATACAACCCATTGCAAAAAGCAAAATAAGGGATTTCAATTAGTATAATGACATGATTAAAAGTCTGTTCTGTTTAATGTGGAGTTACATGGGCCAACATTTATTTTATGAGAGTGGCTTTAGGAGGTAACTAAAGAGTACCCTTCTAGAACGTGATGGATAAAGGATTTAAGGGGTTAGCTTGGAACTCAAGATTGACTTATCTGTGACTCAAAGGGACAAAAATTTTGCTGTTGGAACTGGGATGCAAATGTTCTTTATTTATAGTATAGTCAGATTCCACTTACAAATCAAGTCCAAAAATATACTGAAGATGCTGCTTTTCCTGCATCTAGAATTTAGCAAGTTTTATGGTGGATGGGGTGGAGGAGCCTCAGGAATCATTAGAACTTTTGTTTGCGAAATCTTTTAACTTACGAAGTGCTTTGCATTATGCAAGTCTAGTGTTTTTCTTGTTTTTTTTCTCTCTTAAATTGTTTGTAATCTTTCTTTAGCTTATCCTCTACATTTGTTGCTGTAAGCTGTTAATTTTAAGATTTTTCGTCATTTAAATAAGCAGCAAAAGATATGTGAATATCTGCAGAATTTACTGCTAGAGATGAGCTTGCTGGAAGTGCCACAAAGGGTCTTTGATGGTTATGGATTAATTCTCTAAAGTTCCGAGAACTCTGGAGGATTTTAGTCCTTAAACCATGTGTAGTCTAATGTAATGAAATGTTAAGACTTCACCACATCGTTCCTTTAAAGAACAGCTAACGACACAAATCATAGCCACAAATGTGGTAAAAACTAAAAAATAAAAACAATACATTCCACCCGATCATAAACTTTGATCATGATAGTATAGCTTCAGTGTAGTCCATATAATTATCATTTTCATATGTTGGGAGCATTGCAGTTGCTGAATCTGTGGTTATATCAAATCCCTTTTCACCATCCCAATAGGCAACATTTTACCCATCACTCAATCGTTCTCCAATCCCCCCTACGGGTGGTTTTTCATGGGAAGGAAATCAACAATATAAATCTAAGCTACTAGCAAAAGTTATGCAGGTATGCAGAATATTGTAGGGAGATCTCATGCGCCACGAGAATCCAATAAACAAAACGAAGTAAATGTCCAGGATAAACAATGAAAGGTGTAACTTCAAGATTGATATATATTCTACCGGACCGAAAAAACATGATATATATATATATATATATATAAACTTTATACTCATTTACCTTTAGTTCCATTTTAGCTGTCGAAATCTAACTGCTTTAAATGAAAGTCCAGCACCAAAATAATTTTCCTTCTAGCGTATGAAATCACAAAGCCTAACTTGGATCCTTCAATGCACTTCCAGTAACTTTGGACATGTTTTGGTGACAGCAATACCTAGCCCTTTCCTAAGCAAAGGGAGTGCAACGGCAGAGGATAAATGTCATCTAATTCTGCTGTACCCAACAGGATTAATCAAAGCCATATGGCTCTACAGCAAGTTAGAATTTTTAAAAATGCATTCTTTTTCCATGAGGCTCGGATTTGGAAAGCAGGCAGGCAGTTGATTATAATATATTTTCCTAAAAGAAACAACACTTCAAAAACCAGAGACGCAAATCAAATTCGAAATGCGCAACAATCTGTCTTCATTCTGTCAAAAAATCTTTCCGAAGGAACCATTAGCCGGGCACCACTAAGCAAGCCAAAAACGTCATTTGATCCCATAATGTCACTATCACTAGACCCCCTACTTCTCTGGTGAAATCCATCCAAATGGATGGCCATCTCAAAGGTTTAGAGACAAGCATAGAATGTGCATCAACCAAGAACTTAATCTGAGACCGAAACCCACAATCTTGTCTGCGGGTGCTACCTTCCATCTCCATATCTTATAAGAAATACATAAATATAACATACAGCTAAAGATGTGCGATACGCAACCACAGGAGTTCAAGAAAATAAAAGATTTTAGAATACCAAAAGCCTCCTTATTTTTCGTTTGTTTGGCGGGGGGGGGGGGGGGGTGTGGAGAAGATCATAACGTGATGATAAACAAAAATACAACCTATCTCAATCAAATCGTACATATAAAGCAATTCAAAACATCAAAAGCTGCTCTAAACCAGGAGCAGCCAAATAAAACTGCCATTTCATGTTGGATACAAGGAGATCTATGGATCTTCTGTTCCTCGTTATGAATATGACAAATGTATGGAAAATTATTCTTTCCACATATCTGCAAACTCATCAGGCTCCAGAGGATTAGACATCTCATGCATTTTCCTCCTTGTCTTTGCTTTGACCTTCTTTGCATACTTTCCAGCCTTGTTCCTTTTCTCCAATGCTCTGATCTACAAGAGCCAACATCAAAAGGTCATAGCACAGAATCAATGATAATATAGCAGTTTTGCAGTAAATAAAGCATCAGTGAATACCTGATTTGGTGAAACATAAAATGGATTTTCATAAAGAGTTGGGCCTCCAAAACTGCCACCAAATATTTTAATTGGGTTCAAGCAGAACCTTGGGCCAACCTAAACAAGCAGTTTGCACAGGTTAAAGAACTATTGGAACTTGACATGTCAAAACCTAAATCTAGAAGCCAAATTTCAGACCTCAACCAATGTCATTTTCTCAAGGCCTCCTCGGGCTATTTTGTCTGATTCATTATGAGGAACAGAGATCTGTAAAGGAAAAAGATGTGGCATAATAAGTGACATTATTTAATACGCAGAAGCCAACAAGATGCAGCGGAGAAGAGACAACACTAAGGCATATCCAGTTACCAACTGCCTAAAGACATATAGTTCCTTTCTATTTAAAGGAAATGACACCATCACAACACTACTACCTTAATAAATCATAAAATAAATGAAATAATAATTATCAAATTCTTATGTAAGCAACCAAAGGAGAGCAATAAACCCCCACATACCCATCAATAATCCATCGACATGCAGCACAGATGATGTGCATATTGTGTCAAGGGCATAATAACATCATAGCATCCACTTGGTTCTTGTAATTTTTATTTAATAAATAGAATAACATTGTCCATTAATCATTTTTTCTCAGACAACAATACAATTGACCCAAACCAGTATCAAGACTTGGATTTGATAAACACCCATTTGGTAAGGCTAAGCTATGATAAAAAGCATAAAATGGATCAGTAATTTAACACATAATATACACTCTATCATAGGATGCAGTGTTTAGCATTAACACGTACTGAAGTCTATTTTCTAAAGAAACTATAGCTAATCCTTCACAATTGAAACATAAAGACTCAAATTTGTCCCTCAGTAATTCAAAACACAAGAAAAAATTTTTCCACTTTCGATCTCAAATGACAAACTTCTGTTTGAAAGCTAGTAAACAAAATGATCAACACAACTATAACAAGAACATGAACATTTTCTGTTCAATTAGGAGGAATGGAGGTCCAAAACAACGAATCCCCAAAGTTTAGCCTCCACATTAATCTGAATGTTTAAAGGATGCATTTGATATTGCTTTAGATCTGGTACAATCACAAACCTGGTAATTGCGGAACCATATATGATCATCAACTATTGAGAAAACAAAAACATGATCATGGAAAGGCTTAATTTTTCTATGGTCCTTTGGTGTTCCAAATATCTGAAAGAAGACAGCAAGTATACGTCAGCAATAATTAAAATGGCACATACACTTTTATTATTTAATTACACAGAAAAAAAAAAAGAAAGAAAATTAATTGGCCACGCCCAAATTTCTCAGTATCTATCTAAAATTATTATTGAAAGTAAAATCAAGTTTCACATTCAAGAAATGATTTTAAAAAATTACAGTACTCAGGCACTCTAAAAAATAATCAGAAAACTAGCATATAGGAATACATGCATGGAACAGACCTCCACATCCTACTCACAGTTTGAATTATTCCAAAACATGATCATGGCATTAATGAAATTTTCTCTGGTCCTTAGACATAAAATGAAGATGAAAATGTTCTTTGGTAGTCTAGTAGATATACGCTAACTCTAACATAAGTAAAGATCCCAAATATAGCAAGAAACTGAACTTAAATTCCGATTAGAATAGCATACATACTGCACAAACTAAGATGATATTCTCAAAGTTATTTGTTCTTGTAGATCAAATGGTACACAGAAGAGCAAATAGCATGTTATGAGGGGATTCCCCATTCAATCTTTTAAATGAAACCAAACAGAATCATAGACAACAGAGAAATAATACCAATGAGAAAGAAGCAAACAAATTACCTGCAATAACATCTCTTTTAATAGTTTCCAATGTGTCTCTTTTTCAAAATTGGCTGAAAATGTCAAAAGGGGGCGGGAACCTTTTAGATGATTTCCAGTTAGCTTCAACTCCTCCATTGTGTGCACTAGAAAGCGGTCAAGGAAAAAATGATTAGTTAAAATACCAAATGGCCTGTAGGATATGTAAACAAGAAAAAGCAAGAGAAAACACACACACATACCCAAAAAAAAAAAAAAATCATACTTCTATAAGAATGAGAGCACCTCAAATAAAGATTAAGGGACCTAGAAAACTCAATTAAAATCAGAGAAGAATATTAGCAGCGCTAACTAAAAATTAGTACAGAAACATCTTTGTAATTAAAATCAGAGAAGAATATTACCAGCATTAACTAAAAATTTCACAGATGGCCCGTTAGGGCATTTTGCCATCCAGAGATAAAGATCTTTTTGCTTTCTGCACTGAAATTCATAAAAATAAAAGAAGAGAAGAAGACAAATTAGAATGTAACAAGTTAACAAAATCTAAAGGTGTGAATTAGAATCGGACTGTAGACTCATGCAAAATAATGCCTCAATCAAAATCATGCTGCTTGGATGAAAGGGAAAGTAGAGGTGTCCTATGTTTTAAAATGGACAAAACATAATTCCATAAAATCACAACCATCATATGTTTGGTATGACCAAAACAAGGAATTGACCATGCCACTTATAGGATATTTTATGAGCCAATGAGAGCATATCACATGTAATACAATCAACCTACAATCCCACCGAAAATTTATTGTGATAAATAAAAGAATACCTCAAAAAATAAACAGGAAGAACAGCTTTTAAGCTCCACAAGCTCATTCAGGGTGACGCCTTTGGTTTCCTTTGATTCAACCTTATTATCCTTCTTACAATGAGGCAAAAGCGAGACCAAATTCAACATTAAATGCCGGTACCTATAATATATGGAAATTATTCCACCCGATTAGCAACATGAAGAAAGTTTAGCCCACAAAGCCTGCAACTATTAAGATAAGCATTTGCTGGTACCTATAACTGATGCGTCGTGAGCAAGTAACCAAAACCTTTTCTTTGTTCCTAAAAATAGGTGAATCAGCATCCTCCACTTCATCCTTCACTTCGTTCTTATCTTTCCACCCCAAAAGAGTCCGCTTTGGTCTTTCTGGTGCAGCATCATCCTTTTTAGAAGGTGCCACAGCCTCCGTCTCATTGTGCTTCCTCTTTTTCCCCATTATTGCTTAAGAATCTGACATACCCAGAAAACATAATTGTGGAAATGAACACTAATAATTTTCTCAGTTCAATTGCAATTCTTCACTTACAACACTTGGTAGGTAAATTCCCATACTTCCACAGGCAAAGATACCTATGAAAAAGAAGCGGCAGCCACCCACACTAAAGTGTATTCACTCGACAGGAGAAGAATAGCACGTGAATGAAAGAAAGGGATCCATAGAAGAGAACAAGGGGAGAAGAGAGGCACCTGGATCTTCGCGACGGAAGGCCTTCAAAGGAGGTATCAGTTGCACAAAAGACGAGAGAGGCGCAAGGCCAACGGCGCAGAGCCTCTTGAGAAGCAGGGAAGGGAGAGTTCGACGGACGGATGAGGGAAAGAAAAGGATGGAGAGGGTTATTCTATCTTAACGGGCTTTTGTAGTCTTGGGCCTTCTTCAAATTATACCCATCTCAGTTGGGCCCATCAACTTCCATGTTTTTAATGGACCAAAAGAACGGTGCATGTTAGTGTTGATTTTGAAAACAGCCTGAACCATTACAAAATAATCAAGATTAGAAAAAGAGTTGAAGGTGCGGATGGGAGGGGGAAAGGTAGCCAAGGGATACCAAAGCAACTTTTCAAGAATTTTACCCAATGTTATTCACTTGCTCTAATCCCAAGGCGGATATCAACCTGGATCTTTTTTATTTGGTAAAGAAAAAGGAAAAAAAAAAAAGGCTCTGTAACAAGGTAAATAATACTCCAAACTCAACCACCTTTTGGGTAGGATACAGGGCTGAGTGCCTATGTGCCCAATAGTTGAGTTGTTAAAAAAAATTAAATTTTACAAAAAATAAAAAAATAAAATACGTTGGCACCTTTGTTTGAGATGTTTCTGCACAATAAAGAATGCAGATTCTAAATACTAGACTTCTCAGTACAATTTTTAATGACAGAGTGAAATGGGTTGATTTTAATCCTAGAGCCTTAAAAGCCCTAAATTTAGATGGGCTAAATTGCTTATTATTATTATTATTATTATTATTATTATTATTATTATTAATTTCAAAGGTGTTATCAACGTTAACGTTTGTGGGGAAGTTAGGAACCTTATTTCTACAGGCTGTATGTCTACCTAAATCAAAGCCCATACTGTGCTCGTTCCAAAAATCAGAAAGGCCGAATAGGTAGAATGCTGATCCTCAGTCAAGCCTTTGCTTCACATCTCAACTTTTTTATTTGTAGAAAAATCAAAACTTTTAACTATAAGAACTAGAATTTTAAATTATGAAAATAAGGTTTTAATTGTGAAAAAAATTCACACTCCAAAAATTTTAAAACTTTAACTATGAAGATAATTTTTTTGTATTCTTTATACTTTTAAAATAATTTTAAAATTTAAGACCCTTTATAATAAATATTTTTAACTTATAATCTTGAAGTGTAATTATTTTAAAAATTTTAATTATGAGGAATTATTTCTTAAATAATAGAAAATAGGAATAAGAGTGAAAATTGGGTAAATAGTAAAAAAGGCTTATGAGTTTTGTAATATGAAATATAATTTTTTTTATAACTAAATTTTTTTTATAGTTAATTTTTTTTATTTCTATGGAAATAAAAAAGGACAATTGTTAAACATAGACTTAACTACACCTTATGCAATCATTAGTGTAATTGTAAAGGATCTACATTCAAATAAGTGGAACAATTTATACTTTTTAGTTGTAGCATTTTCATGTGCAAGGTGATAGCTAAAGATAGAGTGAATAGGATGAATATTCATATGTGAAGGAATTAATAGTAATTTAACTTAAAGAAAAATGTTAGAAATAGTATTATAAGCATGTGACGTATGTAATAATTTGTTAGATTTTTAAGAGTAGTTAAATTGTTAGATTGTGTTATATTTGACTCATAAACTTAGTGACTTGTATATAGTGTATTTTATATTGTTAAATCAGTGTAATAAAATTATTCTTTTCTTCATTATCATCATCATCTTCTTCTTCTTCTATCTTTCTCTCCTAATCTACTTTCTATCATGGTACAAGCTTTTTAATAAAGAACCAATCCATTTTCTCTGTTACTTCACCTTTTGTTTCTTCAAAGAAACAGGATGTAATAGCATTCAATCATGCCATTTTTATCAAGCTTGATGAGAGTAATTTTATACAACAGAAACAACAAATTAATATGGCAATCAATGGATATGAATTACATAAGTTTATTGCAATTATTCCTAAAGTTCCAACCAAATTTGTTTCTAAAGCAAATCAAGTTAAAAGCAAGGCCAATATAAAGTACTTAGCATGACACAAACAGGACCAACTCCTCATGTCATGGATTTTAGCTTGAATGTATCTATCCAAGTTAAAAAGAGTAGTTACATGTGATTCATCATCTCAAGTATCAAGCTAGATCTTGATCTTTTTTCTCTTTACAAACAAAAGTTGAGATAAAAAAAAAATATAAAGCTTAATTGAAAGGGACAAAGGCAATCTAACAATAAGTGAATATTTACTTAAAGTGAAAGTCACCATAAATGCACTAGCTTTGATAAGTTATCTAGTGACAATTATTGATCACATAAAAGCCATCTTTAATGATTTACCTGAAGAATATGATTCATTTATCACTTCAACAACAATTTGACTAGATCCTTATATCATTTCTAATATAGAGTCACTATTATTAGCTTAAGAAAGTAAAATTAGAAAAAACTCTAAACTGATTGAAACTCCTTTAATTCAATCTTTTCAAAAACCTTAGTTTCAAGGTGGAAGAAATATACTTAGAGGTGATGGAAATTCTAATCTCAATCCTAATAAAGGAAGAGGTTGGTTCAATGGAGGAAAAATAGGTAGAGATTAAAATAATGGTCAAAGATCCAACGTATTCTATCAAGTTTGTAGAAAGGTTGGACACTTAGCATGGCAATGTTACCATTTCTATGATTAGAGTTATCGAGGTTAACTGATTATAACTTCTTTTGCTTTAGTGTTTCATCAAGCCTATTTTCAACAAAGTCACATCAAAGCTTAGGCTAACATGGTGGCATATCATACTCAACCACTACAAGATGTTTTCTATGATTATACTTATGGTTCTTCCTGGTATCCAAATTCTGGTCAAACCAATCACCTCATATCCCTACAAGTCAACAAACAATAAGAAGGAAAATGTTCAAGTTACTGATGGAATAAGTTAGTTAATTAAGCAAATAGGTCATTCACATATTTAATCACTATTTCAGCTTACTTCTTTGTCTTTTGAAATTTGTTGCATGTTTCTTTTATCACTAAAAACTTACTTAGTATTTCTAGGTTTGCTCTTGACAATAATGCTTCCTGTAAATTCCATCCTTACACTTGTTTTATGAAAAAGTAGGATTACCACAAAATCTTTTTGCAAGGGAAAGTTAAATATGGATTGTGTATCTTTGATGATTTCCATATCACCAAACCACCAACTACTACTTTTAAGACCAGTGAAATAGAAGTGAATTTACCAATATCATATCCAATTTGTTCTTCTAACCTAAAAGTATTTTTAAGTTTGTACCAATTTTTAATTCCTAATTTTTTGTTTCCAATGTAACCTCTAGTTCAACTTTTCGTTTGTGGCATAACAAATTGAGGTAGCTTGCCTTTAAAATTGTAATTTGTACGTTAAAATCTTGTAATATACTTTTTATAACAAAATGGATAGTGAGTTTTCCAAATCCCATTTGTTTTGGTAAAGCTCATAATTACCTTTTCTATCCTTTAAAACATAGTATATTAAACTTTTTTAATTGATCCACACTAATCAATGAGGACTTGTTCTTGTTAAAACTAGTCAAGGAAACTTTTACCATATTCATTTCATAAATGCTTCCCCAAGGTTCATTTGGATCTATCTTTTAAAGACTAAATCAAAAGTCATTTTAGCTTTGTAATCCTTCAACATGTAAGTTTAACTATGATTCAATCATAAGATTTAGGTTGTACAATCATTTTGAAGTGAAGAATTTTGTACATTCTTAAATCTTTTGTAATCTTATGGCATCATTTATAGAAAAGGATGTCCTTACACTTATGAGCAAAATGGGGTGCTTGAATGCAAGCATAGGCATGTTTTTTATATTGGACTCACACTTAGCCAACTCTTCCTTACTTTTCACCTATTAGAATGATGCTTTTTACTCTGCCACTTATCTCATTAATAGATTACCTATATCTATTCTATCAATATCTCACCTTTTAAAGTCTTATTTAAACAAAAACCAAACTATACCTTTCATAGAATATTTGGATGTGCATGTTATCAACTCATTCATCCTTACAACAAGCACCAATTTGTTTACAAAATTTATGACTATACCTTTTTGGGTTATATTGACTCATATAAAGGATACAGATGCCAAGCTTTTGATGGAAATATTTATATTTTAAATAATGTTATTTTCAATGAGAATCATTTTCCTCACTCTTATGTCAATCCAAACTTGTTCTCTGAATACTCTCTTTTCTATTAACGATCATATTTTGAAGGTGAATGATTTATATTATACTTTACTTAATTATGTTACTTTATTCTTCTTATACTAACAACCTACCCAAGTTTAGTTTTGGTGATAATGCAAATTTGTAGTTCAAGACTTCTAATTCTCTTATAAATTACACTTTTTCAACTTATAACTCTAATTAAATAGTTACAAGAACTGAATCACCTCTTACAGAAGTTTCTCCTTCTTCTAAGCAGCACATACAAATGCTTACTTATTTAGTGATTTCTCAAGCTAAAGTTAGTATTTTCAAACCTTAGGTATTGCTAACTTAAATGAAACTAAGTATTATGACAAAAGCTTTTTCTATACCTAAATGGAAACTTGCAATGCAATAAAAATATAATGCTCTACAAGATAATCAAACTTGGATATTAATTGATTTATTACCTAATAAAAGAGCCATAAATAGCAAGTGGGTCTTCAAAATAAATCATAATGATAATGGTAGTGTTCAAAGGTATAAAACTCATCTTGTGAGTATGTGAGTTGAACATCTTAACAAGCAACTAGCTTGTAAGTTAAATGAAGCTTTATATGGGTTAAAACAATCTTCTTAATATGAAAGGCTTGTCACTACTCTCTATAAACTTAGCTTTTAACATAGCAAGTGTGATCAATCTCTCTTTTTTAGAATCAATTCTTCTCATTCTACCTATATTTTAGTTTGTGTTGATGACATCGTATTAATAACAAGTTTTGTAACTAAGTTATAATCCTTAATTCAATAGCTCAATGTAAAGTTCTCTTTTAAAGACATTGTTGTCCTTAATTATTTTCTGGGTATGCAAGTTAAGTATCGACCTAATGGCAGCATTCATTTGTCTCAAACAAAGCATATTAAGGATCTTTTGCTAAAGGCCAAGACAAAATCTGCTAATGTTATTTCAACACCCATGGTTTCAAGTCTAAAATTATCTTAGTCTAAGAGTAACCGCATGCATGACCCTTAGTTATGTAGATCAATTGTAAGAGCTCTTTAGTATACAACTCTTACCCGACTAAAAATCACTTATGTAATCAATAAAATTTGCCAATTTACGCAAATTTTTATTGAATTTCATTAGAAGACTGTCAAATGGATTCTTGGTGTCTTAATAGCATTTTTTATTATGGATTAGCAATGAAAAGTCATCTAATATAGACAAAATGGCTTCTTATGATGCTAATCAAGGTTCATATATTTATGATAGGAGAAGGACTTTAGACTTAGTGTTTATCTTAAGAGTAATTTGGTTGCATGGTGCTCAAAGAAGCAAAATCATGGTGTCTAGATCAACTACTGAAGCTAAGTATAGGAGTTTGGCAAATGCTCTAAATGAAGTTTTATGGATTTGATATTTGTTGAAGGAGTTAAAGGTTGAATATATTAACTCTCCTATCAAGTTCAATAATATTCTCGTCATGTTAATGAGTGTTAGTCCTATTTCACACTCTAAGACAAAGCATTTTGAACTTGATCTCCATTTTGTTTGTGTGAAGGTAATATGTAAAGATGTGATCATCAAATATATTTCTTCATATGTACAAGTAGTTGATATAATGACCAAGCCATTATCTTGTCTTTGTTTTAAAAAATTAAGAAGTAAACTCCAAGTCATCAATAAAGAAGACTTAAGTTTGAAGGGAGTTTAAAGAATTAATAGTATTTCAACTTAAGGGGAAATGTTAAAGATAGTATTATAAGCATGTAACATATGTAATATTTTGTTAGATTGTTAAGAGTAGTTAGATTGTTAGATTTTATTATATTGTACTCATGACGTTAGTGACTTGTATATAACACGTATTGTACTGTTGAATCAATGTAATAAAATTATTCTCCTCTTAATCTTCTTCTTCTTCTTCTTCTTCTTCTTCTTAATGAAAACTAATAAGCTTAGTAAGAATTCTCTCATAGCTTTAAAACATGAAAAAATTAAAGCTTATGATTGATTGGAGTAAAAATTCTCTTACATAAAGCTTTAATAGGGAGCAAACTAATTCAAGACCAATTTGATTTGCCTAAAAGTTTCATTGGGTTATTGAAGGACAAGACTTTGCCAGAATTAAAGAGTGGATTTGGGAAAATAAGAAATATTCAACAATATTGAAGGACAAGATTCTAAGGAGAATATAATGTTATTTTTAACTCCGTTGTGGTTTATCTAGAATGTAAAAATAAATGTTTTTTTCAAGATTTTTTGGCTCTTTTAGATGTGTTGGAAAATGTAAATATCCATATAAGTTTATATAAAGAAGTAGAAAGGTGAGTAACACCCAAATCCTTCCGATCAACTAGTCTGAAAAGATTAGCAACCTCAAAATTAATACTGATGTAGCTTACTTAAATGTTTAGCTTAAAAAGTACTTTGGCAGTGGTCAACAAAGATCACAATTACCTGCTTATAGGATCACTTAAGGATTGCTACTCCTTAGGTGCTTTAGAAGCTGAAGCATTCACTTAAGAAGCCCATATGTTAGCAAGAAATTCAGACATGGAAAAAGCTATTTTTGACTAAAATTGTATAGCACCTGTTAATAGTGGCATTAGTGGTAGTCATCGATAGTGATAGATTTGGCATTTCATTAGGGATTTCAAGAGCATGATCAAAGAAAGTAGTACTTATGTATATTGCTAGACCTGTAGGGAAGTGAACATAATGGCACACAACGTGGCAAAATTAGCCAACATGAAGTGCCTCTATTCTAGAAAGGTCTACCATCCTCCTTAAATCTCTCAAATGCTATCTATTTAGAGATATAAAAAAAGTATGCAAGAATTTGGGTTTAATCTAGTGGAAGATTGAGTTATCTTGGAGTATGTTGTTCTTTCTCCTTTACTTGTATCTCTTCTTTTCAAAAGAAACGTAAGCCAAAATTGTTGATTGTTTGCTGTGAGCTCACTTAGATATCTTTTTGTGTTCCTTGGTTTTAGGACCAAGTGTTGATTTTTAAATCTTTTGTCCAAAACTTAAGATTATATAATTTCATGTGTTTTAGTATTATTATATAAAAAATTAATACTTAAAAAATGAAATTAAGGAATTATATATTATGAGGTAAATTCTTTTTAAATTTTTATTTGTAAGAATAACATTTTACATCACTAGTTTAAAAAAATTCCAAGTATAACACGCTCACAATATCTCTTTAATAGAGATAAGAAATTCAATTTATTTAATATCAAAGGTACCATGCATGTGTTATTCACAGAATTTTCCTATATATACTAATGATATAAAACATTCAACTTAACTAATGTGGCTCTTCTACCTTCTTTTTAATGGAATATATAAGGGCAATATCACTTTATCCATAAGGGTAATATGGAAATGTAACTATGATGAACTCTAGGCTTTACCCAGTAAGTGACATTTCCCAAGATTGGGTCTTTCTGGTCCAAAAAGAAATATAGTGATTTTTTTTTTTTTAAAATTTTGAAACTTTGATAGACATGACTACTGATTCACTCGAATTTTATCAAAGTAATTAGACAACAAGCTACTTTCTATATTTGGTGCTTGAAGCCTCACCTTTTAAGCTTGTGTTAGAGAAAATATTATTTGAGTAGTATTAACGTTAGGTGATTTTTTTTATTAGCATTTAGTAAAAATAAAATAAAATAACTCATCTAGCTTTGAAATATATAAGGATAATGTTTTGAAGCACTCTATATTATTTGGAAATTTGTGTGAAGTAATTTTTTATTATTACATACAAAAATTTCGATTCCATGCCAAAATGCTAAGAATAATACATATAGTGATGATCTACATATTAAGTAATGCTATTTTCTAAAGAGTTGCAAAGTACTAGAACCAACTCTATAAGTCATTAGATGATCAAGTATATTTCAAATCAATAGCCTATCAGAAACTAAACAGGAGTGTTAAAAAGAAAAGCGTACTTTAAATTTTTGACTTTAGAATCAAAATTTCATTGCAACTTGTTCATGGGTGAAGAAGTTGGCGGACTTTGTTCCTTGAAGTTATCTAACAAGAAGCCTAACGAATTCTACTTTTTCTGTGTCTCAACTTTGTTATGCCTTCACTAGCTTCTTCACTCATGAACTTCAAATAGAAACTTGCCCTGAAATTTTGATTTTAAAGACAAAAATTTAAAACATGCTTTTCTTTTTAACGCTCTTGGTCAAAGATGAATCCTCTGCAGTCACACTTGCATTGAAATTTTGATTCTAAAGACAAAAATTTAAAGCACACTTTTCTTTTTGACATTCTTGGTCAAAAATGAATTCCATATAGTCATACGATTGCAAATGGTGCATTCAATGATTCTTAAGTTTTTTATTTTTTATTTTTTTGTTTTTAGGGGACAAAAAAATAAATA
Organism: Erythrophleum fordii; assembly: GCA_032878935.1. Classification (NCBI taxonomy): domain Eukaryota; kingdom Viridiplantae; phylum Streptophyta; class Magnoliopsida; order Fabales; family Fabaceae; genus Erythrophleum; species Erythrophleum fordii. The sequence continues at coordinate 20,156,092 of JAVQMF010000045.1, forward strand.
ATAAAGATAGAAATTATAACTGTAAAGTAAAAAATTTTAACTACTAAAAAAAATTATATTTTAAAATGTTTAATTATACTTAACAATTTAAATGTTTAAAATGTAATTTTTTTCTTATAATTATAACTTTTATTTTTCTAATTATTTTTTTAGTCCTTAGAAACAAAAAAATAAAAATAAAAATAAAATTAAATGCACCCCCTCGGAATCCATCGTACTTCCACTAAAGTAAAAAAGCGCGGCCACTTTGCTGGACCACGGTGACTCATCATGAAAACATCACCACCATACGAACTACCAAGTTTTTATATATCAATAATGTACAAAACAAAGATATAACACAATCTGAAAACTCTAAAGTTTGGCTCCCCATATAGTTTAACGTTTGTAGCTCAAAAGCCATTAATACATAATCTCAGTAAAGAGAAGCAAACAAATCATCCCGAGAATGTTTAAGGCATTATTCGATTCATGTAAGTACCAGAAGCAGTTAGGAGTTAGGTGGCTTCATAGGTACTACCACCAACAAGTATCAACAAGTGTATAGAACGAATAAAGATTTTTGGAGTGTAGGAAGAAGTTGAGATGAGCTCTCCGGAGAAAGCTGGCACGACATGTATGTGACAAACAAGAACCAAAAAGTCATGTGTGAATCGGTAAAGATATGCTTTGTTGGAAAAAAAGGGCATTCCTTCATGAGAATTTTATCTTGCTGTCAAAAAAGAAGTGGCTGGTTAAGCGTCGATGTGCATATCCTTCAAAAAAAAGTGAAAAAGTTCAGCCTCGCTTTATAAGAATCTGACAATCACTTCCAAATGTCAAACAAACGTGAATCTTTCTCTCTGGGGTGCGGGGAAGAATAGGGACGTATGGTGTTGCAGATATTGATCACTCTATATTCCGATAGTCCTGGACAATCGCAACCTGGAATTTAAAAGTAAAAGCGTCTGTTTGATTCTGAATTTCACACATTGGGTATAAAGCAACTTCACGAACGAATCTCCCTGTTAATTTTTTGCTTCCACGATGACAAAAAGTGCAACTCAACTTTTTCATTTGCACTTTCAATCATACAATGGTATATGGCATTTAGGAAGAGGGCAAAACTCCCACGTCTTTGCTTAGGTGGTGGAGGATCGCATTGATTCATAGGGACCTCACATCCTACTGAAAGTGGGGCAAGTTTAAGCATTGATTTTAGTTTTAGATAAAATTATTAAAGCATTCATTCGCAAGATATGCAAACACAGCTTTCCTTCCCGGAAAAATTCTCAAAATCTCAAGAGATATTGGTTGCAAATATATGATATATCAACTCAGGAGTGTATTTGAACCGGTTGGCGTCGCAGTGGATTGAAAAAGTGAAATTATGCTCTGACAAAATTTGAACTGTGCTAATTTGAGTATACTTTAAGGGGAATAGAGAAAATAGAATAGTATAATTATAATTCTTGATCTTGTAGTATGTGCTACTTCTTATAGTATTTGCTTCTTTAATTTCTTTTTTATTTATTCTAATCCAATATGATGTCCAATCTATGCCCAGTGAAAGGTCAAAAAATTGAGATTTTAACGTTGAATTATGTTTTTTTGTGTGTAAGGAGCAAATCATTCTAGTTCGTCTTTTGATTTGCTGGAGTCAACTCATCAACAATAATAATGATCCAAAATAGCAAGTCGACATTAAAGCAATCAATATAAGGTTTAGAGCAGTTAAAGAATGTGATTCCTTCTACCCAAAAAAAAAAAAAAGGAATGTGAGTCCTAGTTTTTGAAGTCAAATATGCACCTTAATGAAGGAGGTTAATGCACAATGGTGACATGCTTCAAAATCATTATATATAGAAGATCATTTTGAAGACGCATGTTTGAACGCATATTTTAAAGAGAATTATACTATTGTGTTATTATGCTTAATTGGGCTATATTGTTCTTAATAAATTAGTGCAAAAAGCATTGAAATATTCTTAGTGAGTTAGAATTTATTAGACATATCTATTCTTATTTTAATTTAAGTTTCTTGTTATCTTTAAAAAAACTTAAAAGAGAGTTTCTTGGTATCTTTGGAAAAATCTTAGGGAAAGCTTCTAAAGATCTTGTGAGAAAAATCAAAGGATTATCAAGTTATAAAAACTAGATAGTTGAGCTTGTGAAGTTATTTGGGTTTAGATAGTAAAAGCTCTAGAGTTGAGCCTTGTGTGTGAGTTGCTTTGTATTTAGAATGCCTAGGAAACTTGCAAAAAACCTTGTGGTGGTAAGGCTATAAAAGTCTGTGGGATCCCTGTAAGGTTATCTTGCTTTGTGTTTGGGAAGTGAACGTAATATTACATTGGTGTATGAATCACTATAAATTTGATTATGTGATTTTTCTCATCTTTACTCTTTTCATTTTTCGTTTAAGATATTTTTTGGATTAGTAGAAATCTCAAAAAAATTTACTTTGTTTATCAATATTCCTAATGTTTTAAATAACTAGAGCAAAAAACTTATTTCTAAGAACTTGATTTTTATTGAAAAGTTTATTTGTGAAAATTAGGAACCTAAGTTCCTAGTTGGAAAAAAGATTTTCAAAATACAATTATTTTTCAAAGAATCCCATTTAACATCTCCTGTTTGAATCACTTCTAGATTAAAAAGCATCTTTGACTACCTCCACAAACAAAGAAAGCAAAAAAGTCTTTTACTTTATGGTGGATAGCAACAATTCTCAATATAACCATGGCAGCTTGCTTTCTTTATAACTAAACTTTAATCCTCTGTTAATAAAGCAATACTTTAAAGGGACTGTTTGGTTTACTCGTCACGATGCAGATTACGATATAATTTTTTTTATTATATTTTTATAATTATTACTTAACATTATTTGCTTTTTTAATTATTTTTTCAAAAATAGAAATATTAGTGTCATTTTTAATTATATATACTTACTTTTTATATATATATTTTTCTTTTACACACTTAATATTTATCCAAGCAAACGAGGTTACGCAGAAGTCGAATCTTTCATGGAGTGAGAGCTTTTGCCAATATGGAACATTCTTCGTATATGAAGCAACTACAATTGAATATACCACATAATACACTTCTAGACTTCAACAGTTAATTTGATTTGAAAGGCAAGAGAAACAAATTATTGTCTAATTAATTGTGAACTTTTAGTCTGCTCATGGGCCTGGAAATCTGGTCCCTCATTAGTAGTTCAGTAGTTAAGGATCAATTTCACCGTTTTAGATGCGATGACCAGGTAACACAAACTCATATCTCAGGAGTATATAAAAATACTGGGTTAGTATATATTGTTTTATTTATTACTTCCTCTAGAAGTTACACCATTATTGAAAGTGGGAGAAATATAGGCAGGAATTTTCAAAATATTGGCTGCAATTTAATTGACTTGATGGAAGGATTGTATTTACAAATAACATTATCATCCGTAAGTCAATAAACAAATCTATAAAGCATACATATCTGAATACTGCAAACTAATAATTATATTATAAAAAAAATTACAGATATGTAACAGAGCATTAGTTACAATAATACATAAAGCTGTTGTGGTTTCTACTTGAGTCTTCTGGGTCTGGGACACATGTTCCAGTGGATGATCAGAAGGAGGGAACAATGCCATATCCAGTTTCTGTCATCAGAGTTGCGGAGAACATCTGGTCCACTTCAGCTTCTACCTCTGTTCTCTTTGCAAATCGACCTTTGATACGAGGTCTGGTCTCTGCATAGGCCTTCCTTGAGGCATACCTTATTGTCTTCTCAAACTTTCTTGCCTTCTTCTTCTCCTTATATCTCAACACCCTAGCCTCCCTGTCCATTGGGTTAAGCTGGGAAGGTATCTGAGTAGGAGGCCCAGAAAATAGGTCAATTGTCCCTTTTGGAGGTCTTGAATGGGAAATGGAGACATCGCTGATAGTTGATTCTGGTACAATGCCAACATCTATCGACGAAATCGAAACCTAATTTTTATAGCGAAACAAATAACAAAATGGGTTAACATAAAAGACAAGAGGTAACACCAATTGTATCAGATTACAGGTTCATGTTTTTATATTGGTTATGCAACATTAATTCTAGCTAATTATAGAATTGATGGAATCATCTGAACAAAGATTCTTTTTTTTTTTTTAATGCAAATGTTTCTTTTAGGTAATTTAATTATGGAATCACTGCTAAAAGTAGCCAGCTAGCCAGGAAGAAGTTTGACAATGCAAAGGGAAAGCTTTAGCAGTGAACTTATCCGTCTGTCAAATTGTGTACTGTTTATTTGTAAAGTAGTCCACTTGTGAAAGGACGTCAGGAATAAACAAGATATATTTATCTTTAAAGAAAGAAGGGTGAGTGCATATCCGATTGACGTAAAGTAAATGTGATCAAAACCTCGCTTAGCCTTTTGGAGACAAAAATTTAGAGCGAATCAGAGACAATAATTAATTCTCTTACTTATAGGGAAAGCAATTGCCTCCCCTAATCAAAATTTAGAAGAACCATTGGTCGGAAGAAAAGAGTGAAAGATATACATGCTTTGGTTCTAGATTCCTTCCACTGGAGAAAAAAGTGAAAAGGGCAAAAGACTCGAGAGCTGAAACGTGGCATAAAGAAGATGCCATCAGATTAGCAAGTGCGTAATTAATGGCGTATGAGGTTAATTAGGAAGATAAGGCAGGCCTAAAACCAGGTACATATACGGATATAGAGAAACAGGACCACAAAGGTAAAATATTGCTTGATTTGAACTTGCCAGAAAAAGGAGCAAATCGTAAATCCCAATTCGGGAGCAGGAGCTTGCTAATTAGGGAGCTGGAATTGGAGAAATCGAGATGCACATGACATGCTTTGGAAATCAAAAGAGCAAAAAGATGCGAAACACAGAAAAGGAAAGAAGAGCTTACATTTTGAGTAACAGAACCGTTGAAACTGTAGTCAGCTTTTGAGGAATCATAGTCCAATCCCAGCTGAAAATGCTGGTGCTGGTGCTGCTGAACCGGAACGACACTGTCTCCGGCATAGCTCTTGTGAGGAACACCATAATGTTGCTGCTGATTATAGTGATCGGTTAACTGGTTTTCAGCACATGAATTGCAATCCATGAGGTCCAAATACTCATCTACCTCCCCAGTACCAAACAGGAACCCATTACACTGATTGTTGTTGTTGTTGTTGTTGTTATTCTTCACAGGATTCAGCAACAACCACGAGGCAGCCTCGTCTTCACCCTCTTCATCAACAACCTCCTCCTCCTCTGCCTCCTCGCCTCCGTGAGCTAGAAGCCCATCATCCCTGTCAGCAGCAGACCCCACGCGGGTGGTGGAAGGAGGTCCGTAGATGGGGAGGATGGGGACGCGGTGGTGGCGGCTGGCGAGGGGGTTGGCAGAGTGGATGTCGGCGTCGCAGGCGGAGCAGAGGGAAGCGGCGTCGGCTTTGCAGAGAAACGCAGCAGGGGCGCGTTCACATGCCTCGCACACCCACACACGCTCGTGGCGTGAGGCGACGCGGTTGGCAGCATGGATGCGGGCGTCGCAGCCGGTGCAGAGGTAAGCGAGGTCGGCACGGCAGTATACGGTGCAGGGAGCAGAGCGGCACGTGTCGCAGATACGTGCCCAGCTATTACTGGTGGCGCCATTGTTGTTGCCTTCTTTCAGCATCTCTCTTTCTCTCGCTCTCTCTCGTGGTGTCTCTGTGTCTGAATGTTCTGGTGAGTTTAGTGTAGTTCTTGGAGGAAGGGGAGGCGCTGTAAGTAGTAACTGTGTTGGGAGAGAGAATCCAGAGTTGCCACGTGGCGGTGAGTTAGTGGTGTCAAAAAGTTGCCCCATTATCTTGTGGTTGGCTGTGTTTCTAAAGGGAGGGTTGAGTCAGAGGTTGGGACCCACGTCTCTTGTTTGCCTTTTCCGTCATTAAACTACTCTTTTGTGTTTTTTGGCCCCCCCCCCCAAAAAAAAAAGAAAAAAGAAACAACTCTTTTGTGTTTCACTTTTTTTTTTTCTTTTTCGCCATAGCTTTTTCACGTGTTGCATAAATCACACAGCGGTTAAATTATTAATATTCATTGATTCTACAGTAAAACCATGGTTCCATGACTCTTTTAACATTTTTTGACATAATTAAATGTTTTATTTTTTTAATCAGCAGTTCGTCGTTTGTATTTGTATTGTTAAAATGTAATTTTTGATTCAGAAGAATTTAAAATTTGATTTTTCAAATCTACAACAAAACATATATACTTTATAATTTTATACAACTTTCTCACCTCTCACAACTACTTCATTTTCAGTGCTCTATTTTTTTTTTCTTTTACAGTAAAGTGAATAAAAGAACCAAATAGAAATCAAATCTCGTGCTTTAGGATCCTCTGACACATACCAAAGCAAAGAGTCTTTGAGACAAGAATAACATTTTTAGTGATATTTATAATAAAGATAATTAACTTATTATTCTGGAAAACATAATATCTTGTTATGTAATTTCACCTTAAATAATTATATATATGATTATAACATAAAATTTTGTCACAAACTCATAACTTTAAGAATAGGGTTGCCCAATAGCAATAATCTGTTGTGCCACAAATTTTTGGTGTTAATTCTTAACAGCATTAGTATAAGAATAATGCTTTTCAAATCACCGCTAACAAAAAAATTGATTTTATATTAATTTGAAATGTTGTTGAACATATTCAAGACAGAGAAGCATAGTAATACCTTCGTGCTTGTTTTGGCAACATTTGAGATTTTCTAGTTCTTATATATATATATATATATATATATAAAAGAAATAAGTTAATCTTACCCTACAAAAGACATTGACACTTACCCACAATCTAAAAATGCTGTTTGATAATCATTATTAATAACAACTACTATCATATTCCCACAATAGCTATATGAACCGCTATGAAAAGGGCCTACTCCAAACCGTCAATATTAGCTTTTAGGCTAATTTTTGGGGTATTGATCTTTAAAGAAACTATATTCTTTATGTTTTGCGTTACATATTATGCTTTCAATATTTATTTTGAAGCTATAAATATCTGCAACTGTAAAAGGAAAAAAGCACTGAACTACAAGAGCATCTAAATGCTGACTTGTATGGAGATTTAGTAGCTCAGCAGTCAGAGTTGTTGCTGACATGGCACAACTGTAGGCTTCCCCACAACAGCAGAAGATGAGTCAGATCATCCAAGTGGGAATTTTACCATCCAATATGAAAATGCCACGTAAGAGGCCAATAGATTAGGCCTGCACCACCACCACAAAAGTGGGGTGGTCCTAACTAGGATGCTTACTCTCTTCACGTGGCCTGTGGGTCCAACAAAATTCCTCGCCCCATTCTCCCTTATCAGACTCAAATCTATTTGACTTTGTCTGACGCAGGAGCAAGACTCGTTCAATTTTGCTTTGCCTTCTCTCTCGTCATTACTTGTAATAATTATCATTCGTCTATATGTTGCGCGAATCTTACCTCACTTTTGGTAGGTTGTAAAAATTTTTTAAAACTATAAAAATAGAATAAAATAAAATTTTATAATTTAAAATTATACTTAATATAACGCAAAAATAAAATACACATTTTTATTTATAAATTTTATAAAGTAAAAATAATAAAAGAATAAAAAACGATCAAAATACTCTCAATGCTAAAAAAAATTAATTTTTGTTAATTGGAAAAAATAAAAAATACTATTTTTTATTAATTGAGATAAAATAAAAAATAAAACATATTTTGCATCTAAAAAAAAGTAGATCAAATATATTTTACATCGAAAAATTAAATCAGATATGTAAAAACAAAACCGCTCTAAACGATAATAAAGATTATTGTTCACTCTCACAACGTCAGCAAATTTGCTACACGCATAAGGAGTTCAAATTGTTAATAGTTCAATTGCACTTTGGATGTCTTTGTTCTTCTTTCCCACACTTTCTTTTGTACCAAACAGGGTTGAACTCTTTTATTGCAAGTGGTTAGACGATCTTTCAATTAGTTTAAACGTGAGATGACGTTAAGGGTAGGTTTCTACGTGCAAGGGGGGCTGGGCTGTGTTGCTGCTCCTAGTGGTAGTAATTTTCAAGGGAATGTGAGGGGATGAGGATAAGCAGGGATGGAGGACAAAAATGTCTGGGCATGGCTTGGGGCTATAAAGATAGATATGCATATTATGTTACATAGTCACCGCGTAGAAGTTGACATTAACACTAACACTGGCGCTTTCGATAACGATATATACATATATCAAAGTTGGAGAAGAATGTGTGGCTCCAAAGTTATGAGGATGCACACAAGCCTGGAAGGAACACGCAAGCACAGTCAATCCTCCTGGTCCCACACAAGCTATGCCCCCTACATTCATTTGTACCCACTAGTTTTGTTACCTTCATTCACTCTCCCTCGGCCTCTAGTAGTGAGGGTATCCTACCAACCATTGGGGTTACCTTTTTTATTATTCTGCTACGGACAAAGAAAGAGAATGAGCACACTTTGGTCACAGCAGCAGGAACTAGATTGCATACCACTTGCGCTTACATATATGGCCACTTGCCCAGTCATTATCTGCACTCTCTTGCATGTGAGCTACCCCAGCCCCACAAAATTCGACAATTTTTTTTTTTGGCGTAAGCAACAAAACCATTATTAAATAAAAAATGAAAACTAAGTATTTGTGGGTGGCCCATAATTGACCCATTTACTTTTATTGGGCTGACAAGCATCTTTCAAAACTCAAGCCCATGATTCTCCAACCATTATATCTGACTCTCTCTTTCTTTTGTTTCTTTTTTTTAAGGAACAGTTAAATGATAATGGATTCAATCATATTAGCTATGGTTCCTTACAGGGTCAAAGGAATCTATACCCGCCACTTTATGATCTAAGAAGAGAGCAAAAGAAAAGAAAATAAATAAAAAATCTCGTTTACAAACAATCTAAGGAGAGAGCTACCAAAAATATAAATATAGAAATAAAAAAAGAAATAATGCAACCAGCAGAGGATGAAATATTTTCCAACTTGAGGCCTTGCACGGAATTTGTTTTGGTTAATGTATAAAAATATAAAACTATCGAAATATTATGTTCACTTGTAAGCAATTATAAATATATATATATATATATATATATATATATATATATATATATGAAAAATTGTAAAATAACTAGAAAGAATGAATTATTTCTTACCGTTGATATGAAAGAATAATCTTTGTGAAAATGAAAATAAGAATAAATGGAAATCAAAGTAAATTTTGATTAAATGAAATGTTATGACCCATAACCATGTTTAATATTACATAAAATTTGGTTAAATGAAATTAATGTAAGAAGAAAAATAAATACTGAGCACCTAATCATAATCTTTGAATAAAATAAGTTAAAACATTTATTTTTATTTTAACTTGTAAAAAACATTTTTAAAATACTCATAATATAAAATATTAAAATATTCATTTATAATTTGTTAAAAATATTTTTTGAATTATCAATTATAGAGAAGAAATATCATATTATTTGAAGATATTTTTGTCCTATAAAAATTTATTCTTTGACATTCGCCTAGATTCCATCAATTTCGAGATAAAATCCTCCTCCCATCAAATATAATAATAACCTCTACCTCATAAATAAAAGTAGAATGAAAAAACTCTAACCAAATATGCATTTTTGGAGATGAATTGCCTTCCTCTGAATTTTTTCTCCAGCCTCTTAAATCTTTTATTTTTTTTAACTTTTTCTTTTTTTTTAAGGAAGAAATCCCATATTTGTGAAGGACTTCGCAGAAAACATAGGAGATGCATTTCAGAGTATTTGCTCTCACATTTTGCCTTATTCTTTTACCTTTTCCTTTTCCATACTTTCAAACCAGTACCGTAAATTGAAGTGGGAAACTCCTTGATGAGGAGAAAAATCAATGCATACATGTATCCACAAATTGACATGCAAAAACTATTCTAAAATGTAGAAATTGAATCCTTTCCAGCTAGTTCTTTTTTTTTTTTTTGGGAGAGAGAGCGGGGGGGGGAAGAGAGGGAGAGGTAAATGGTGAGACCCACACGAAGAGTCAGTTCCATGTGAATGTGAAGCCACTCCTTATCTCGTTTAAGTTCTCTCTCCAACAAGACTGATCTTAGTATGGAAAGAATCCCTATCCTAAAATGAAACATTCTATGCATGTTCTCTGCACCAACATAAAAGGGGTGAGGGGATAAATTCCGATTTCCCGGTTAATGTAAACTGCCTTGGTGATCCTGTTTGTATACTCCCAAAAGAAGTTGGAGAAAATTCAATCGCAACCTCTGCAACTACAAGATTGCTGCAGATTAAAACCGCTTTGTCGTCTTAAACCCCCCCCCCCCTTTTTTTTTTGAAGATCAGTTTTGTCCCTTTAGTAAAAAAGATTGGTCTTGGTGAACCTTTAGAGTGATGCTGTGAATTAAATTGCAAGAGGGCAATTTTGGGAAAAAATTGTAGAAAACTCATACGTTATGATAGATAATAGATTATGTTCTTAGGCAATCATTAGTTAATTAAATTAGTCAATTCCTTCAACTATTTAAAGTTAAAAGATGGCATACTTTTTCTTCACTACCACTCCCTTTGTCAATAATTGAACCGTGAAAAGAAACTGGAAACGTTTCTGGTGCTGATCAACTTGTCAGCAGTATGGTATTTGGCTATTTGCATTATGCAGTTTAATATGAATTCATCACGAGAAGCTCCAACATTTTAGATAGTCAAGCACTCAAGCTAGCTAGCTTCTACAGAGTGTTGCCCATGTATATAACGAGAATACTTTATACATACACAAGATTTCTTACTACCAAATAAAGCTCAGGAGGAATAGCAAAGAAATGATAAAATAGTAGTGATTGAGGTGGTGAGAAGGAAGTTTTGAGAAGAGATCGGAGTAGAGGGCGGCCATAATGAATACACAAGAACTACCAAGTCTTGCAAGGTCAAGAAAAAGATGACTATGATAATAAATACAAAGCTCAATTAGGATAGCACCATTAAAACCCTACCTTCTTCCTCGCTATCCATTTGAAGCGAAAGCCAAGGCACGTGGTTGCACTCCACTCGGATGATAATGAAAAATGCCCGGCAGCATTGCCATGAGAGAGAGTTTCAGGGGCAGCGAAGAACAAAAGCATGTAAAAACGTGACAAGTTTGGGACTACGAAGATCAGATGATGCTACAGGAGTGCTGTATATAGGGGTAAAGAGATGTTCCTTAGGAAGGAGAGGGATGGCGTTTATATAGGGGTAAAGAGATGGGGAAATAAATGAAAATATCAGAGACTACTGCCATTCCAAAAATATTGTAGTTTAGGGAACTTCTAAAGAACAAGGAGTAGTTTAGTGGTGCTAAAAAACATGAATTAAAGGCTGAATAAGTTACATTAATCTTTTTAACCTTTTGCTTAAATTATATATCATAACTAACAATTTTTTTATTGTAAAAATATTATTGGACTCCATTGATATTTTATATACATTTGATCATATGACAAATATATAGATTGAAATGTTCATAAAAAATCTAAGCGGAAGTTAAAGTGAAAACTTGAATATGCAATTTAACTTCTATAATTTTTTTATTTTTAAAATTTGTCTATCTTAAATGGTTTTCTAATTTTAAAATACTTTCTTATTATTTGACATTATTTATTTTTAAATAATTTCCTATTTTAGACATTTTTCTATTTTATGGTGGTTGTTTTTATTTTCTCTTAATTAGGAATTATTTATTTATTAAATTTTATTAATATTTTTCTAATTTCTTATAATTAAATATTATGTGATGTTATTTTTTTTTATAGAATTATGTGATGTTATTTTGATTCATTCATCAATAAAGTAATTATTCAGATTCAATTCTTATTTTTTCCGTGCGTTCTGCATTTTAAAACTTGTTTTATTATTTTTTATGTATGCTTCGTTGCTTCAATATTACAAAAGGTTTTATTTATTTGTTTATTGATTAATAAAATTATTATTTTTTACACAATAAAAAACTGTAATATTATTATTATTATTATTATTATTATGACAAAAAAGACTATAATTCTTTTAAAAAACAAGTATTACAAAAAAAGTTAATTTTATTTATGAAAATAAATTAAAAAATGTAATATATATAATTATATGATATTTTTGAAAAAATATATATAATTTCACTAGAGTTCAAGAAAGAAAAAAATTATAAAACAAAAATATTTATTCTAAAGAATCTTATATTTTAAAATTATTTTAAAAACATTTAAAAATTAACATTTTAAGTAAGATGACTTAAATATCCATTTTATATATTTTTATGCATAGGACAATGTATAATAACATAATTTTAAGTTGCAATATAGAACGTCGACGCGTACAAAAAAGAATTTGTTGATTGAGAATGAGACATCTTATCGAAAATAAGAATTTTTTTTTTTTTTAGATATCTCCATCTAGTATCCGTAACCTTTCGAGTCCAACTAATTCGGATTTGGGGAGTGCAAAGCATTGAGGTAGCTCCCCTCCCAATAAGAGGGTTTCTTGGAAATCGACCTTGTATCTTCATCCTTACAGGGGGCCGAGCCGCTAACCACTCGGACCAACCACTTGTTGGTTAAAAATGAGAATTTTGAATCTTTTTTGTATATAAAAAAAAAATTGAATATTCTCTTATATAAGAAGAGCTTTTGTTAAAAAATAGAGTAATTGAGTAAGTGAAATTCAATAAAATTTAAGAAAAATTATATATGAGAATTCATATTATATAAAATTTATAATAAAAAATTTTAAAAATTAAAATTATTTTTAAAGATTACTATTATTATCAAGTTTTAAAAGACTTAATACCAATTTTAAAATATTTATTGGTGAATGTAAAAAATTGTTAAATTTTTTTACATCCAATAATAATTTTTTTAAATTTGATAGTAAATTTTTTAAAATTTCATAACAATAATAGTATTTAATAGTAATTTTAATTTTTAAAATTTTTTACTATAAATTTTATATAATATAAGTCGTTGAATATAATTTTTTTAAAAAGTTATGTGTGAGCCAATTTTTATTAAGTTTGTTTTTTATAGGATTCCCTCCAAGAGTCTAAAATTAAAAAGTCGAGAGAAAAGAAAATGCATGGAATGCCCCTTGCCCTAATCACCAATGTTTTTTTTTTTTTGGAAGTATTTCTATTTTAACACTTCAAATATTAGAGAGGGAAAGAAAAAAAAGGTTGGTCAGGTAGCTTTGAAAACCCTTTTTCTTGCTCAGGCTGTCTCTGTTTGTTTCTGATCCAGCGAGAGGTGTTGATTATTATCAGATAAATGGCGACTGATTTGAGGGAAGAAGGGATAAAGTACAGACTCGCAGGGGAGAGAGCAGTGATAGGTAATGTGACCTTACAATTTCTTTGGCTGGCTTTCTGTCCTTGACATCTTTTACCTCCTCAGTCACGTAAGTTCAAAAGCATAATAAGAAGCATGGGAACTCGGACTCAACTTTGCAGGAAAGCGAAACGGGTTAAAACAGTATGGGGCCTGGCTGCAATGAATTCCTACACTGGAAAAGGTTAAAGGCTTAAAGCATAAGGACAACACTAATAAGGAGAATAGAAATATTAAAAACAAGGAAAACATGCAAGAAATTAATTCATCTCTTGCCTTCGCTGTCGTCTTTGACTCCACCTCTGTTTTTGTTTCTGAATTCTGATCCTCTCTTCGGCAACCATAGCATTTTGTATCTGTTTCAGTCACGGAGGATTCAATTTGTAGCTAATGAAAAAAAGAAAGATTTAAACTCGGACCCAAAAATAAACAAAAAAATAACGGCTAGGGCCTAACTAGAGAAAGGCCATATGACATTGGAATCTTACGGAAGTGAAGAGTTTGACCTATTGGAATTGTTTGAAATATTTTATTTGATAAAGATGTAGAGAGACAGAAATAAAAACTGCTGAGATCTGCACTAAACCAATAACAACAACTAATTACTTTTTACAAATTGACTATTAGCATTTATCAATATGATGTATGACTTTAACAATGCTACTGGTTAAAGAATGTCATCACTAATCATAGAAGCGATCGTGGCTAAAAGAAGAACATTAAAGAGGCGACCTTATGGCCAAACAGAAGTGCAATTTGTTGTGTCATTAATATTGGATGAACTTGGTCACGAAAATTTCTGTGTTCTTGAAAGTTCAAGCTTTCAAGTGTCGGATAATTTTATATATATATATATATATATAATATTATTTATTATAAATTTTAAGATAATTGATAGATTAAGAATTCAGAACTCTTCATTTGGTGCTGTCCTTGTTAGATATATATCCACTCTGCTATATCATGTACATAACCAAGTACAAATGTGTTGATCTCTCATGCCCAAATTACATTGCATTTGCATGTCACGGCATATAAGCTTTCTAAAGCGCGAATCTGATAATAGGCCAAGCCATGGGATTCACACAATGCCCGATGTGGATAGACTGCGAAACAAATCTTTATAGTATTGAAAGGGTGTGGGTCATGAATGGGATGAGATTTGAGAAGAAAACATGATACAAGTTTGCATGTAAAAGTAAAACTGGCAAGCTCCTTTTGAAACGCCACAGGCTGCACAGGGTTTTCTCTTCTTTTCTAGTTGATTACTGGATTTGTTCCTTCAGTTTTGTAACTTTGTTCCTTCCTACCCCTTCTGCATGGCTTAGCTAGCTAGCTAGCTAGCTGCGTATGAGATAGGGTTTTCCGGGTGTGTTGTTTTTGCATCTGACGAACAAGGGGAGGAACAATTATTCCTGTGTCCTGCAATATGCTGTATCAGGAAACCTCGCTCGTTCCACGCTCCACCAAAGCGAGTGAGCCATATGCCAAATGCTTCTCTTCTGTTTTTTTTTTTTTAATAACATCTCCTATATCTCTTTATTATAAAGTCTTTATAAATTTAGTAAGTTTGTTTCTTCTTCTTTTGACTTTTTTTTTTTAATTTTACAAAAATCTTATAATAAAAAATCTAATCTTTTTTTTTTTTTTTTGTATCTAAGACATGCAAAATGTTCCTTGTTGTAGATAGACCTAATTACAGGTCAGGCTCAT
The DNA here is from genome assembly GCA_032878935.1 of Erythrophleum fordii. NCBI lineage: Eukaryota > Viridiplantae > Streptophyta > Magnoliopsida > Fabales > Fabaceae > Erythrophleum > Erythrophleum fordii. The sequence continues at coordinate 20,171,175 of JAVQMF010000045.1, forward strand.
AAAAAAATTTACAAATTATTTTAGGCCCGGGGGCGACACTGTTTGAACAGTACCGGTCAGGCTCAAGCCCGGTTAAAATCGGGCCAACCCGTTTTGCACAACTCTTTCTTTTTTTATATATTTTTATCTTTTTTTAGTTTTAAATATTATATATATATATATATATATTTCATTATTTGCTAGACACACTTTTATTCTTATTTTAAATTTCAAATAACTTATAAAAAATTACAAAATGTTTAAATAACTTATATATATATATATATAAGATAGTAAAACCTCTCAAAATAATAATTTTTCTAATAATATTACTATTAATAATTTATTTTATTTGAATTATAATTTATTTCTAATAATATATTATACAATAAATAAAAGTAAAAATAATAATAATCATATATGTTATGTATGTAAAAGCCGAAAAAAAAAATACAAAAAGGGGGGGGAAATTAATTATTATTTTTATTTTGTATTTGTTTCTTCTTTCCCTTCTAACTCCAGCTCACTCCTTTCCGTCGGACAGCCTCACCCCTGCCTTCTTCCTGTAGCATTTCCTTCCTCTCCATCGCGTAATCTTCATCTCTGCCAGATCGCGAGTTCTTCGCCGGTGAACTGCTGCATCTTTCTCCTCACCGGCGACGTGATTCCGACGCTACGCAGAGCTTCTCGATCTCTCTCCCTCGTCGCTGCTCTCCCCTTCTTCCAGCTGAGTGTGAAGCTCCCTCCTCCGAGCTCTCAGCGTCATTCCTCCACCGAAGGACCCCGCCGGCGTCGTAGAAGCTTCTCCCCACTTCCTCGCTGCTGCTACAGATCCGGCGAAGCGAGACAGCAACCAGAAACACCGCCAGTTAAGGTGAGCATCTTCTCTCTCTCTCGCACGCCCAAATTTTTCAATTTCGGTGCTGGTCCTCCCTCAATCCCACAGACTCCGGCTAATTTCCCCCATTTTCGGCCCTTCCCTGCTCCAAGGAATGAGAAGGGTGGAGAGGTCCTTCTCCTCGGTTTGGCCAGCACTGGAGAACAGGAAATAAAAGGGGGTTTTTATTTTTGGGTTTCCTAACTCTATGGGGTATATAGAATCCTTAAAATTTCACTCCCTTAGAATAATATATGAACTTCAAGGATGAAGTAGGATTTATATGGAAAGATTAGGTTGAAGATTTCTGTACATGAGTATGGTTCTGTGAATAATAGGTTGTTTGGTAGCTATTAGGGAATTATATAAATGTATGGGTGATCATTGTGAACCTATGTAGTGATTTGGTGAGTTGGGTGTTATCAGGAAATCCTGTGAGCACTGGCGGTGAAGGGAATTGGCATTTCAAGAGGAAACCAGTAACGTGCCCAGTGTCTGTGAGTAAATAATAGCTTTCAAAGCTGCTGCTGTCACCACAAATTTTGTTAATGTTATTTACTACTTGAAATTGCCCTGAATGAGATGAAACATGGCTAAGGATGTATGTATATATATATATATATATATATATATATATATATATATATATATATATATATATATATATAAGTAAGGGCATGCGTGGAATTGTTTTCTTGGCTATTTAGTTATTTATTGTTGTCTTACCCTTATGTGTATTTGCATGTTTATTTTTTTTTTTTTTACTATTATCATCATTGGTCCTAATGAGTTGTTAATATACAAATATACATATATTTATATATATAATAAAGTAATTGGTGAATGACGTATATGTATATATATAAATATATATATATATATAGGTATTTGAACTTAAAATTTTAGGTTTGTGTGTGTGTGTGTGTGTGTGCCTCGCCTATGAGTCTATGTTAATGTCCTTCATTTGACTAAGTCATAGGTTGTGGAAGAATCTGGGTGGAAAAGGAGCTACCCGTTAGGCGGAGCCACCCGAGAGAAGCGGGTAAGGGCTACCAACGAGGTGTAGCCGCCCCTGGAATGGATGAATCATAACCTATGAATAAGAAAGGTAGAAAATAGGGGCTGCCTGTTAGGCGTAGCCACCCGGGTGAAACGGGGAAAGGAGCTGCCAACACGGTGGAGCCGCTATTTTACCTGACCTAATAGTAAATCTTCATCAGGAGATCACACCAAGAGACTCAGGTTTAAATGGGTCTCCTTCCATATGACGGTCATGGGATCTGCTAAATTGTGAAGTGTGAGGGTTTAGTAATATATATATATACTTTAATTTATTGGTTATGATTCTTGAATAAGTTTTGAATCTATTATCCGCTCACTGAGTTTATCTCACCCTTTTAAATTCTAAATTTTTCAGATAGCGCCTCTGGACCTGATCCGCCTCCCTCATCTTAGGGCTGAGGCGTGTGGCGGTGAGCCTCTCTTTTGGAACTAGAGGCTCGACTAGCTTTTCTTTTGGTTTGGTATCAGTTGTAATGAATTGGAATTTATTTTGGAAAAGTATTTTGTGAGTAGGATAAATGGATGTAGGTTGCTTTCCCCCTTCCCTATTTTTGGGTTTATTGATGTTGTTGACTGGATTGAAGAGAGCGGAGCTCTCTGTTGTTGTTTATTTGATCTCTGGCTGTTTGTAGAAATTTTGGGATGTCCTATTTACAGGGGACACTCTGCCGAAATTTCTATAAAAAGTTAGTGCCTAAAGGAAGATACATTTTGTATATCCAACAAGACTGGAGTACTTCTAATGTACCTATATCCGGTGTAGGGCCACCTAAGGATTTATTTATTGTATAGGAAAGTAGATAAACCTATAGCTAAGGACTACGTATAGGGTTCTAAGTCAGCCCCCTTCTCTTGGGAAAATGGGGCGTGACAATGTAATTCTTTTTTACTTATATCTATAGTTATAAATAAATATTCTAATAATATTATTTATTAATATTATATAAAAAATAATTATAATACGAGCGGGCTCAGGCTCGAGTTGGGTTTTAAAAAAAGCTCAAGCCCGAGCTTTTTTTATATTCGTGCTTTTTAAAAATGGGCTCATTTTTTTTAAGCTTTTTTTTTTTTCTGCTCATATCCATATTTTTCAAGCCGGGCGGGCTTCTCAGCCCATGATCAGGTCTAGTTGTAGACTATGCAGACTTGAGATAAAAATAATTTTTTTGCTTTAACACTGCATTTGGATGAAAAGATTATCAGTAAGAAAAAAAAGGGAGGGGGAGAAAACGGAGTTTTCTCTTGTTTAGCTTAAGGAGAAAATGGAGGAGAGGAGAGAGTCAAGAGAGAAAAGTACCGTGAAACCCATACAAAAATTTTCTCCCCGAATATGGAAAGATTACGAGGAGAAAACGGTTTGGCAACAATTTTTGTCATTTATTTTCCAAAACTATCCTTCGCTATTCCTTTTTCATGCCCTCCTCCCCATTATTGTGTGGAAGACAATAAAATGCCAAGAAGTTTTATTTGCGTGGAAGAAAAAATTAAAAAAAATATGAAAAAAAAAGTTAAAAAAAATAGAAAGAAAAAAATAATCGAACCCTTGTGGGTCTGACTACATTGCAATCAAACCAAGCTATACTGCAGTTGGACACATGTCCGATTGTAATGCAGTCGGACCATGGGTTCGACCTCATTTTGGTCGGACCTCAATCCGACTACCTTACAGTTGGACCTCATTATCTGATTGCCCAGCAGTCGGACCTGTGTCCGACCAAAATTTGGTAGTACCTGAGTCTGACTGCTTTGCAGTCAAACCTCATTTTCCGACTGCCCAGCAGTCGAACCTGTGTCCGACCATGCTTTGGTCGTACCTGAGTCCGACTGCTTTACAGTCGTATCTCGTTTTTCGACTCTCCAACAGTCGAACTTTTTTTTTTTATACAGAAAATTTATTTTCTTCATTTTATTTTCCTATTTTGTTTTTAAAAATTTTAAGTATTTTATTTTTTTTTACCTAAGTGAGGTGTTTTTTTTTCTTAATTAAACCTATTGCTATTTCGAGTAATTTCCTTTTTGATAAAAATATCATTATATTTATAATTTATATAATATAATCGTATTAAATATTCATTTAATTAATAAAAATAATTATTTTTTTGAATTTTAAATATATTAAATTTACAGTTTTTCATGCATAATAACATTGAAATAAATATACATAAATTTGATTTAAAATCAAAAGATAATCAACGTACTTTAAGGATAATTTTATTTTTTGTTAAAAATATAACATATTAAAATGTAAATAGTTATTTCAATGTTATTTATTGTGTGTTGAAAACTCTAAATTTAATATATTTAAAATTCAAACAAAAATTATTTTATATTAATTAAATGAATATTTAATACTTATTATATTATATAAAATATAAATATAATGGTATTTATATCAAAATATAGATAATTTACTTTTATTTTTCCTCAAATAAACAATGTCCTGTTTTCTTTTTTCTTTCCGTTTCATTGCTTAAGAGCTTCATATATTTCTTAAGAAATTTAAGGTTTTCCAATTTAGCAAGATATGTATAATATATTCGCATCACACACACACACACACACACACACACACACACATATATATATATATATATATATATGTATTAAAATCAGATATATTAATACCGGTATTAAAAGGTCAAACATGTATATTTCATAAATATAAATATAAATATATATGTTCATAATCATTAGGCTAAAGCAAGATATATAAACATATATGTTCATAAACATTAGACTAAAAAAATAATTATATATGAACATACTTTTATTATGCTAAAATAATTACGTGGATGAAATAGAATTTGTTTTTATGAGAGTGAATAAACAAAAACATACGTATTGGATTAACATGGAAAAATTTTAGAATTATTATACTATTTTTTTCATTCAATTGAGGGAAAGATTATACTTTGGCAACATCATTTTTACATTTTGAATTATTCATTTAAGAAATTATTCTAGAATTTTATAAATTAAAAAATAGGTAGGCGCTGTAAAGTAAAATTCGGACTATTGTATTTATATGCATACCCACATTCATGTGTTTTGTATTATATTATCAATGAAAAAGGAAAAAGTCATCATGGGTTATATCTGAGGATAAAATTGTCCAAAATAACAATTAGAAACTTTTTTTCTCTTCCATTTCCCCGCGTCCCATCCAAACAGGGGAAGAGAACTTTCTTTCTCCTCCCCTCTCTCTCCCCCCACTTTTCTCTCTACTTTTCTCCCCCTCCACTTCTCTCCTCCCCCATCCAAACGAAGCGTAAGAGTTGGGATTATTATTAATTTTGTCTTAAACATTTATTTTCTATTAATTATATTTATCAAAACTTTTAATATTCCTCAATTCAAAAAATAAAATTTTAATATTACTTTAAATGTCAAATTTATTATTTAAATTAATAAAAATTGATGATTTATTTTTATACATGAATCAATCATCATTAATATTTTTGGAAAATTCAATATTACTTTTATTCATGATAAATTGAGAGAAATAGTTCGAGAAGTAGTTTAATTCAGGTAATACTTATACATGCTGTCATATTCTAGTTGACATCCAAGAAAAAATTAATATGAAAACCAGGTGAGGAAGCGTTAGTGGGAGGAAGAAAGGGGAAAACGGTATCGTCCTTGAGTAGAGGGGTGAGGGTTTTATTTTTGGGTGAAATATGAAGATTTTTTTAAATTTTGTTAAAATTACATAAATTTTTTTTATTTTTAAGATATACATTTCAATAAAAATGCACATGAGTCCAGCCAAGTTTAGCCAGGTCATTCTTTTTTATCAAAATTTTTGATAAAAATTATAAAATAACTTCTTAAAGAACAAATTTTTTTTTTATAAATTTATATAAAATAATATATATATATATATATATATATATATATATATATATATATATATAAGACTAACCCAAATTAGGTCAAATTAGTTAATATGGGCAAGGTAGGTTGATAATTTTTTTTTTTGCCCAATCTAATGTAAATAAACAAGATTAAGTTGGTAAGGCCACCGGATTTAATAAGAATATTATATTTTAATCTAATTCTAAATTTTTTAACTAAAATTTTATCATAAAAAATATAAGAAAAGATTTTAGCTAAAAATATATATATATTTAAGTTAATAGATAATATTTCAGTAAAAAAATTAAAATAAAAATAAAGTATAATATAATTTTTTATTTCAAAAAATAATTATATATATAATCACATAATTTTTACAAAATCAAGCATAAATTTATATAATTTACTTTTTATTTTATCACGTTGATAATCATCACATGCCAGTGATGGGACAAGACAATGTTGTGTATCTCAGAATCCTTCCTCTCCCTCTATGAACTTTCTTCCTCAATGGTAGCAGCTGCCCACTTAAGACAAAGACATGAACATGCAATTACGATGCTGTGCTACGTACTAATTCTGATGCCTAATGTACTGCACGTACGCATGTTTATGCACGTTTCGTGAGGCTCCGGCGCTTGAAAGCAACATCCAAGAAAAATAATACCTGAAAAGCAATAAGATAAAAAATATTTGATGCAAAAGATAATAAATGTTGAAACGGGAAACCGAATTTTATTTTTTCTGAATTTTTGAACTCGGATTGAAAAATTTTGAGTTTAACGAAATTTATTTAATAGATTTGTAAAATTTAATAAAATTTAATAAATATTATAAAAAATAAAAATTAAGTAGAATATAGATTAAATAATTATATCTTTTTTATTTTATAATAAAAGAAATATAGATTAAATAATTATATCTTTTATCAATAATCTCAAAAAAAAGTAATGAAATATAAAATTAATAAATTTTATCTATTACGTCAGTGTCAATTGTTATAGCAATTTTGTGAATTTTAATTATTGGAGTTATCTTAATATAAGAATTTGAGATTTTTTGTATATAATTATATATTATTTATGCAAATTTTTTTATACTAATAATACATCCACTAACTTATCTACAGATAATTATTTATTATTGACGCAAAATTTTTTATATTAATAATTTAAAATTAACTTTTTCTCTTAAATGCCCAAAATTTAAAAAGAAAAAAATTGACAGGATAAGAGAAAATATTCAATAATAAAACAAATTAGTGTTTTAATTTGAAATTGCTTTTGTTTTTTAGGAAAATAATTCTCCCTAGTTCCATACATGAATTATGAAAACAATTTAAAATTTTTTGTGTGTATAGTTCAAGTAGTATATATATACCTGTATAAAAAAGTTTCATAAAATATAAAAAATCAATTGAAAAAATATATCACGTTAGTTTGAGTACATATTTTTTTTATACAATAATTATATAAACATTGAAAAAGTACATATACTATAATAAATGATTTCCGGTGCCGCAATAAGACTTTATTCGTTCACATTGTGGTTGTTGTTGTCTCTGTTGTTGTAATTGTTATTGCTTCTATTCTGGAGGTGAGAAGGATGGAGAATCAACTGGAGGAACAAGTTCATATGATGTTACAAATCCTGGTTCGGATGATCCTTCAACATCAAAGGAGGTACCTACATATGCAACAGTAAATACAGACGTATCAAACAAAAGGTCAACAAAGGATCCTCTAGTTTGTTGCTCCGGTGTTCCAAAATGAGTCATAGGTGACGATAACATGTAATGGGAAGGACCAGATCCCACAAAGTCACCAACTTGACTGGCTGGAATAAAAGAAGATGGTCCAGCCAAACTAATATCTTGAGGCATAGGGGTCAGAATATATGAAAATGGAAAAGAACATTTGAATGTTAGCATAACAATAAAGCAATATATATATATATATATACTAATATATACAAAGAAAAATGAGAGTTATACTCTGTTCTCTAGTTGGTTTGAATTCTTCTGCGAAGTTGTAAACCATGGAAAGAATCCAATCTGACTGGCACCTGAAGGATTGGTTGTTGCCAACCAAACTAGCGAAGGACATGGTCTAAATGATGCACCAGAATGCTTCATACTTTTCAGATGTTAAATATTTCTTGAAAGAATGATGTGCTTTCATAGAGTACAATTTAATAGCACGACATAATGCTTTCTGTCTCAGATATTGTAATCCAATATACAAGTATTGCATGCTCAAATCTATGCTATTCTAAACCTCCTCAAATCTATCCCCACTAGCTAAGGTCATATTAACCTAGGAGAAGAAAGCAGCAACAGGGTCTACATCAGTCTCATGATCATCCTCATCATCATTATAGTCAAGGTCGAGTTCAACATTATATTCATCTTTATTTTCAAAGTCCTCCAGCACATTGTCTTCAGAGCCATTTAAAGAAAGAGGTTCAACAAAATAAAAAGTTAGATGAGAGGAATTTGATTGAAAAATAGTCTCCATCTGTATGATCTGATATTTTTGCAAAGAGGTTGGTTGCATTTCTAAACTCACCTATGAGTTAGTAAGTGAGGTCTTTGCATATAATTCAATTGCATTCAATTGTTCTAGGAAACGTGAATTAACTTGCCATATCTTCTGAACATCAAAATCATCCTTTGAAACAATTGATTAGTACCATGTAGGATTTAGTGACATTAGAAGTCTATATATCAATTCAGTCACAACTTGATTATAGGAAAGGTGTAGTTTCTGACTTACTGCATCTTTCGGTGAATTTAATGTAATTTTGATACTAACTATTATATATTTTGAGATAGGGCATTGGAATGTTGCACCTTGAGCACTATCGAAAATTCTCCCATTTATATAAATGCAAATAAGTTCATTTCTTATTGTCATTTGATTTCCTACATTCACAGCTTCATTTAATAATCCCTACATTTAATTTCTAATATATATTTCATTACTTATTTATGTATCGCATTTAATTTCTAAATATAATTATCTTTTCCTATACTTTCTTTTTATCTTTTTAACTTTTTTCCACCTCTAGCATATCTTCATACTTTTTCTAAACCCATAATAATATAATGTAATTTTTAAGATGCATTTTGCATCATTATAATTGTTTTTTTATTACTTATTTATTTGCATCTCTTTTGAAAAATTGAAAACTACATATATAATTTCCAAAATTCCTTCTCTTCATTATAAGGTAATTTTTAAAATATATTACTTATTTATTTCTCCTAATTTTTTAAATATAATTATTTTTTCATTACTTATTTATTTCTCCTATTTTTTCAATATGATAATTTTTCCCATAAATTCTTAATTGTTTTGGATATTTTATTATAAATTTATACAGTAATTATTTGATCTATTCTTCCTTTTAAATTTTAATTATTATTTCACACTTTTTTTAACTTTTTATCCAATTTACTCATTTTTTTTAGAAATATCCTTTCTCTCTAAACTACAATTTTTTTTATCATTCTCTTTTCTTTCCTTCAATAATTTTTTATTTTTTTATTTCTTTATCTTTTTCTATTTTTATTTTTTTGCCTATATGTAGTTTTCATTTTTCACATATTTTTGGAAAATGAAAACTACATATATAATTAGTTTCTACTTATTTTTCACTTATTTATTTCTCCTAATTTTTTAATTTAATTATTTTTTCCATAATTTCTTCTTTATTTTTAGATTTTTTTATTATAAATATATCTAATAATTATTTGATCTATCATACTTTTTAAAATTTAATTATTATTTCAAACTTTTTATTTATTTTTTTTCACTTCACTAATTATTTATAAAATATCATTTCTCTCTAAATTATAAATTTCTTTTTCACACTTTTTATTTTTTTTATTTTTTCACTTCACTAGCTTAGCACATTTGACACTTGGAATCATTGGTTCCGAATTTCAAACTTGGAACCAATGGTTCCAAGTTCATGAGAGGCTGCCACGTGGCAAATTGGAGATTAATATCTAAATCAAATTTAGAGTCAATGGTTCTGAGTTTCAAAATCTATTGTTTTTTGGTCATTACTTTTTTCAGTGTTTCTTTTTAAAAATTTTGAAAGGCAATTATTACGTCTGAAGTAAATACCTCCAATTCGTGATGGACTTAATTTTTAAGAAGTTAATTTTTTTCATGTTGATTTTTTTTAAAAGATTTATACAAAATAAAATTTTATTATAAATATAGATTTTGAGATAATCTAACTGTAAGAGTATTCAACCTCTCAACAAATCGACTTCTCTATAACAAAATCTTTTTGTTATTTCCATCTTACAAATAAATTACTTTCTGGTTTTTCTTTAACTTTCACTAATCACTTTTTGATTAAAGGGTAAATCGAAGGGTGTCTTCTTTGTTTTGTATTGAGTATTTAAAAAATTATTATATGAATACAATATATTTATATATAAAATAATACTTTATTACTAATGAACTTATTCACGAATTTAATAAGCTGAACATTAATTTTTAAGCTCGGTTCATTTAGCTAAATAAAATTTTCAACCAAATTCATTCATTTAACAAATAAATCGAGCTTCTTTCAAGATTTTAATTAATGAGTCAAATTTGAGTAGTTTACAAATATAAAATGGATTCACGTACATCCTGAGCTGTAAGTCAGAGTTGTGAGAGAGTTGAATTGTTAGAGTTTGTCTATGAAAAGATCTGACTTGTCAACCGTTTGAATGTCTCAAAATTTACAATAAATACACTATATATATATATATATATATGCACATATATATCTTGATTCACGATTGGACAATTGAGACACCAACCTCTTCATATTAGAACCCAGAGTGTTATATTTATTATGTCCCTCACGAGATAAGAAATGACAAATTCATTATAAAAAGCTTGCCGCGGGTTATTTGATCATTGTTTCATCAGCCTTGCTATCCCATGCCTTTACATTGTGTTGGACACAATAAATTTACCATTGAACAAATAGCCCACGCAAAAGTTTGTATCAGCTATTTGCCATTCCGAATTACATTTCGCTCTGGTTATAATAAAATGTATTTTAATTAAAAAAATTTAGAATTTGACTAAAATAAAACATAACTTTCTAAGTTTTTCACAAAGGGACAACGCAGACAAATGCCCGCATGCACAGTTACATGGACAGACAAATCCAGGCACGGATGCACGAACGAACGCGTGCATGCACAAGTGCACACAAACATACAAAACATAATTGGATTAATGAACCGTGGATCACTCTTGTTTTTCTTTTCACTTCTATAAAAGGAAGTAATTTTTTTCTCCTTCTATAGAACTCATTTTCCATTAGAAGCAATTTTCTATTTCTATGGGAGTTCTTATGAAGATTGACAACTCACCCTTAGGCATGGTTTAGTTGGAGGGTATGAAAAAATTGGAAGAGAGGGCAGGCAAAATATCCCCTCCCCTCAACTTCCCTCCAAATCCTTCCTTCCAAAAGCAAGGGCTTTTGGAAGGGAGAAATTTTTTAGTTGAATTTGACTAAATTACCTCCACTTTGCTTTCACTTAAAACATAATAGAGATCTTATTTTTTTAATGGGATTCAAGATTATTTTTTTATGAAAATAAAAAATATTTTTGAATAGAAATAAAAAAAATTATTTTTTTATAATAAAAAGTAGGAAAAAACCCTTTTTTTAATAAAAATATCTTAAAAACAAAAAAAATTAATTCTAATATCATAAAAGTATAATTGTCTATTTAATTTCATCTCCCCTTCCTTCCCCTCTTTAACCAAACAAGATTTCATTAAAATCCTTTCCCTCTCCTCTCCTTCAAATCAACCAAACAACAAATCATTAAAACCCCTCCCCTCTCCTCCCCTCCCCTTGGTTGAACCAAACACTACCTTAATCTACAATAATGAGCTTGATTATTTAAGAGGAAAAAAGCTTTTTAAAAAACTAAACTCTTAAGAGAGGTTAAGATATTCATTGCCTCCTCTTAAAGATCTTCAAGTCTTTTTGTGGGTTATTTGTTCTACCTGTGATAGTGGTAATGGGTGTTGTCAGGGAAATAGGATTTATTATTAGGTGTGTTGCTTCTTGATCTTGTATGCCGATTGTCTTTTTGGTTGTCCTTAGGAGAGGAAGTTTGCTTTTCTTTAGATGGTATGTGAACTTTGCTGAGACTCCTACGTTGTATGGACTCTTGGCCTTTTTTTCCCTCGTGGGTACAATGTCATTCCTGACCAAAAGGCAGAAGCAAAAATCAGACCTAAGATGCATGATAAAGAGTTTACTAGCATTCTAACCTTCACCACACAGGCAGATAGGAGGATAATCTGGAAGTGGGGAGAGATTCCTATCTTAGCTTTCATGGTGCTATACATCTCCATTTTGTTTTTTAGATTCAATCGTAAATGTACCAAATAAGGGGCCGATTGACGTAGCTCATAGGGCTTTTTACTTCATGCTGAGATGGTGTGCTTGGAAGAAGCTCACCGGAAATAATGGGTTTTGCATCTTAAGAGTTTAAGTCCCACCCTCTCCTGGCTGTCACAGCAATGAACCTTAGCGACCTCAAATATACCAACTCAACATCAAGCATACAGGGAGCAACACTGAAATGTACTGCATCTAGCAAGGATGACTTTGAATACTGCAACACAAGCTATACGAACGGTCCTTAATCACCAAAATTCCATATATTAGAAATACTATATTTCAGAAAGTGAAAGGGGAAGACAGTTTTTAGTAGATTGGACCAAAGAAAATGACAGGAGAAATTATGTTATGTTAAATTGTCAGGGCTTGTAATGACATTCAGGTGATCCACTGCATTTTTCCAGGCAAGCGTTGAAAATAAAAGTTTTTTTTTTTTTAAAGAGGGGGGGGGGGGGGGGGGGGGAGGGGGGAGGAAGAAGAGAGAGGTCAAATTACCCAAAGTTTTAGAACGGACACGTCTTGAGAATTAACATGTTGAACTTGAACCATCATGATATTAAAACTGCTGCAAATCGTATGAATCTTCCTATCTTAGAACATACACAACAATAGAAGCTTGAAGATCGCGATCAACCTTGAAGTGAGCATTAAAAAATCTTCTATCCTGTTGTTGTAATCTCAGTATTAGTAAAACGAAGACAAGCTACTGAAATATCATAAAACCAGCAAGCAATAAACTTTGGGTCTAATCGTTGGCCCAGAAAAGAAAAAAGGGGGGAAAAAAATTAATGCCTTATCAAATACCTCTCTGTAATCAAAGGAAATTAGATAACTCCTCAATTTTTGTTCTTCTGAATCATATAAAACAATGTGACTAGGCTGAGACCAATTTTTTGCATATTCCAACACGAAAGCAACAGGGTCCATCAAAAAACGGTCTGACTCATCTGGGACTCCTTTCTCTCGACTGTTGAACATAATAACATTTCGTAAACAGAATTATGAACTAACTTCAGGATAATTATTATGAAATCTACCAAATTATAGATTCCAAACCTAGGTGAGCAATCCAGAAATTGCATAGGCAGGTTAGAATGCAACATGGAATAGTAGGGTGTAGCATGACAGGGCGTTAGGAACAGGATGCTTTTCACTTTATCATCAAGAGCTTCTCTGGCAAGGTGGTTCATAACATCCTCAGGTCCTCTCTGTTGAAAAAAGAAAGATACAATCTTTTTGAGTATTTTTCACTCAACTCTCTCACTTAAAATAACTATGCATATCAAATTAGAAGAACAAAACTAATGAATAATCTTTCTGTAATTCAAGATAAAATGATTCAATCACAAAAAAATACTAGTATTTAGACCCATTTGATGCTAAATTGTAAGACAGTAAATTATAATCTAGCCCCTGACGTAATTCACCCACCAGGTATGTACTCCTGGTAGGTCACGTACAGGAAGGATATGCTTTCACCACAAGAGGTGGGGGGAAGTGATACTTTATGGTGTTTATATTTTATCTAGCTTTGTTCATCTTACAGAGCAGAAGAAACCATACCTGATGAACCAAACTCATGTACAAGGTCATTGGAATATTGGTAGCAAGCAAGAATAAGATAGCAACTCTCATCTTTGCAGGGAACTTGTTAAACTTCTTCAAGGATCCTTTTTCTTCACTTTTTGATGAACCAGGATCATCCATCACAGCTAAAGAATAACCAGAGAACATAAGAGCTATAGGAAGAACTGGCAAGACGAACCTGTACCTCATAGTAATTATTATGATAAATCAAGCAAAACCAATAGGCCAACTGCATGTTAGCATGCAAATGTAAGCAAATCAGATTGAAATACCTGAATTCCTTGTGACCTAACACACTATAAAATCCCAAAACCCAAGCTATGAGGCCAGCAAACTTCCATTGTTTGGAATAAATTATGCCAGCTATGGAAAATGGTAAGTGAGTGAAGATCATGACTGTAAATCCCTGAGTGAAGTACCAGTGCCACCTGTGAGTTCCATAATAGTCTCCGCCCGAGGAAAGAAAATTGAATTTTAGAAAATTAAGAGGTACTAAAATCCACATGCCATACATGAAACGATCTAATAAGCAGGTAAGTCCAAGCACCAGAACCCTGATATAAAAAATCAATGTGTAAGTGAAAGATGGCTCTTAAGGTATAGTCAAAAGAGAGGAAATAAGCATCAGATCAGATATGGATGTGGACTTTTATAACGTCCACTATCTCTAAATCTCAGGATGGATCTATTTCTCCATAAGCATGACTGATAATAAGAACGTGTGTACCTTTCTTCTTGGCATCTAATCAAGTGAAGACTTTTGTGCACTTGCCTATAGTTTGTAATCCACCCAAAACACATTCGATTCTTTTTATAAAGTCAAATTTGAGAGAAACATGCTAGCATTTTTTAAAAGTATTTTAAAAAAAATAGTGACAAATATCTTAACTTCAAATATTAATGCTAAGCTTTATATATTTGGAGGTTGAAAGTTGAAATATATTGTTAGTCCTGAACGGTAAAGAGATGCAAGTGCACTGATAAGAAGGAGCAAAATAATTCTAGAAGTAATATGAGAAAAGATCTGGGGCATACAAAAGATGATATGAATAAAAGAGAAAAGAAAGGATTTAAGGCTGATACGCATAGAAAAAGACAAAATTTTCAATTTCTTTCATATAAAAATGTTGATAGCCATCTTAAAAGATTTTCCAATTTGCTCAACAAAGTACAAGCTATACTGAAAAAGAAAAAAGAAAAGAGCCTGTTTGTTGATATGACTGCTAAGATGCAAGCAGTTGGAGTACAAGACACAAAAGTTACTTTGAAATCCAGCTGTTTACATGTAAAGGAATGCTTGTAGGCTTTACACAAACATGCATGAGAATAGATTAGTTTAGAAGTAAATTAAATTAAACTATCAGTAATACGTCTCTTCATCTGCATAGGAAAACTGGGTGCAGGGAAATACATGTTAAAATGTGTAAACTTTCATGGAAAGAAGACATTAGTTAGAATTTACATTGAATGTATGGTCATGCGGAATTTAGACAGAGCAATATTGGGAGCACTTAAAGTGGAGCCAAACAGAGTGATTTTGAGACTGACAGCAATGGAGCTCATTAACCTATATAAATTTATAAGCTACTTTTTAAATAACCAGAAGCAGC
Organism: Erythrophleum fordii; assembly: GCA_032878935.1. Lineage (NCBI taxonomy): Eukaryota > Viridiplantae > Streptophyta > Magnoliopsida > Fabales > Fabaceae > Erythrophleum > Erythrophleum fordii. Next base: position 20,186,583 of record JAVQMF010000045.1, read on the forward strand.
AATTGCACAACTTTATAAATTAATAAAAATAAATTCAACAATGTCAGTTCACCCTCATTTGCATTTTCTGAATCTATTCTCTGTCATAAAATGTCTGTGAAATACTTAACAGACAAGTCAAATATGAAATATTTTATTAAATATATATTTTGTAAATGCAATAAACTCAAAAATCCCATGGAACATTTGTGTCACAATATTATAACTTTTCACAGGCTCCAACTTCACTACTTAGGTTCACAATGAACTTAATGCAATATTTAGATATTTCTGGATATTACTCATGTTCAGGAGTGTCCAACAGCGGTTGAAGGGGCAGAAAGTACCTAAAGCTAACACTAATGTCTTGGTTTTCTTCTATTAAAACCCTTCAAGATTTAAACTTCAGATTTCTCATGTTCATCAATATCATTCTGTACTAGTTAACTTATTTTATAAGTATGTTGGGCTTTGTCACATGCATTATTTGATTTTCCTAATACATAACTGCATTCACAAGAGATCACAGATAATTCCAGACTGGAAAATCCTATAAATGTCATGAATTTTGCTGGTAAGTTAAGACAATGCTTTGTGGAAAAAAACGTGAATGAATTTCCCCCATATGCCATGTAGGAAGGTTTTCCAAACATGTGTGACACATTCAGAAAACAATAAATCCCCCTAATGTACATGTCACACTAGCGTGAGTAAATGGTGCCAACACATACCCAATAGGAGCCACCTCTAAGAAAAGGAATCTCAATCTGTCACGTGCTGTTAAAAGCTCAAGCAGGCCTACATAGAGCCATGTGATTGCACTTGTTGGCCGAACAGCACAAGCTAATGCTGCTACAAATAAACCCCATTTCCTTGAGACAAAGGAACATTTGCTGGAGGATCTCAAGCAGGGCCAAAAGTATAGAGACACTATTGTAAGAACAGTCTCCAAGCTATTTGATAATGTCCGTGGCAAACAATAAAACATAAACCAATTGGTCAACTGGGAAAAGAGCTGCAATAGAGTTAAGTTTGCTTTGTATCACAAGGAAGAATCCAAACGTGCATCAATAACTTGCAAGATGAAACAAACTCATAATTTTGTAAGCCATCAAAGTAGGATACAGCCCATTTTGCAACACAATCACCAAAGACAACAGTGGAAAGTTTGTACAAATACAAATCACCAACGGCAGAGAATATGGACTGTAGTAGCCGCGGAGCCTTCATCTATAAACATGTAGCAGAAGATAAAAATTGGAATCATATCAACGCAAAGAAATAAGCAAGAGTATTGTAACTGTGAAAGAAATTCCACAATTTGGACTGAAAAAAATTGCGTGCTTATATTAACTGAGTTTTATGTGCAAAAGGTCTTTGGAAATTACATATAGAATGAAACATATAACTCACTTCAGTAGGATAGACACGAGGAAAACTACGTGTTAATATATCAAAAGCCAACTAATTCATGTTTAAAAGTAGCAATTTTTCTATTAAAAGGATCCTTGATAGTTTTAATTGACTATTTTTCGTTTAAAATAACCTACTAATCTTATATTAGCATAAATTTGAAAGAATAGGGAAACTACACAGGCAGTCCAATAAAGGGGTAAACCGCGAGTAAATCATTTTGAAACACACAACCTCTCCTGTGCACAACTAGGTTAATATATTTACCATGAACCACGGACTATCAAGACGAAGTAAGGCCAGAATTCTGTAAAGTACAACAAAGACCATCGGATGCACGTAGCTACGGATTCCTTCCTTCCACTCCCACGTTAAATGACCATACCTGCCATTTTAATCAATCAGCCCACCCTCCCATCCGCGTTTTTACTCAAATTAAACATAAAAATTGATCAAATAAGAAACAACATTTAGCCGAAAATTAACAGAATTGAATGGAATCTGAGCTACCCAAAGGCAATACGATGCGCAACTTCAGGGCCTTGCCAGTGTTCGTCCGGATTGAAATAAGTCTGCACTAATAGAGCGTTTAACATCCGGAATGCCAAGCAGAAAGCGAAGATTCTCTTCTCCGATGAAAACTGAAAGATGCGGAAGGAGCCCGAATCTTCTGATTTGGAAAAATCTGGGGTTTCGGTGGTGTATTTAACTGCTGATGGAGGAGTGGCATTCTGTCTCCGTCTCTGTCTCATTACTTCCGAAGAGTTCTGTTAAATAAATAATGTTTCTGCTCTCTTTTCCGAAGATAGCAGAAAATAAAGTAATCTGTGACTGACTCAGAAGACAGTGATCACCGATCAACGATCACTGGCCGAAAGGGGAAGTGTCTTTTTGGTCAGAAATCGCGAGGGCAACTAGATGTTTTTTTTTTGGGTCGAAAGGGAAATTTGCACTTTGAATTTTGAACTCGATGCCAGCACCTACAGCGATCTATACTCCGATATCTGGGACGTTCCTGGATCAAACTCGACCCAAACTTGTTGGATATGGATTTGGGCTCCTCTTAAGTTGACTGATTTTCAAGTCCCCGAAAATGGTTCTGTTCAATTTCTGATTTTACCCCAAAAAAAAAAAAAAGAATTTGGATCTATTTATTTTGAGTGCCAACATAATACTATTATATTGATGATGGTACCATGTTGATGATAGTAGTATGTTAGTGCTAAAACATGAGCAGAATTTTTTTTTTTAAAAAAGGCACGTGGCTTTTTGATCTATGTGATAAACTAAAAAAGATTGATGATTGTCATATTGTATTTGGATTTTTTGCAATAGTAAATTAATTGCATATAATATAATTAAAAAGAGTTGAAAAGAGATTGAAAGAAGAAAAAAAGAAATAATAACATAGAGAAGAAGTTAATTTCATGCATATTTCTACCCTTTTATGTTACATCTGATCTAATTGTATGATTTTATGTCTGCAAAAAATTCTTTTCAATTTACACAGGAAATTGACCCTGTTAATTTCTCTCAATTCTCACTATATAATCAATAAATCTCACATATTATGATTAACATGAAGAGTAAAACTTTATTATAGTCTTTAGCAAAAGAGGTCAGCCTCAATTTAGTTTCCTGTAGAAGAAAAAAAGAAATTTTAGTCTTCCACTGAAGATTTCGTCAATCATTTTAGTACGTTTCTTAACTCCTCCATCTCAAAACTGATGAAATTGATTACTTGCCTTGTTTTATGGACTGTTATGGGAGTCATAGCACACCATCGTTTCATCACTACCTTAAATCCTAATTGTTCATGCAAGTTTTAGTGTTTCATACTTACTCCAGTTTATTCTTCAGGCACATCATGTGCTGAATGTTTTACACCAGAAAATCAGGTACAGAATTCACATTGTCCAGATTGCACCTTTTGTCTGATTCTTTAAAGAGTGCCAAGTCACAAATATCTGCACGTTGTAGTTAAGCGAAAGAAAAATCAGTATTTCATTGAACGGATTCAATTGTTTTATTGACCCACTGCTGCTCATTTAATTTATATGCACTATAACATTTCTTATAGTGTTATTTCCTTTTTTTTTTTTAAAAAACTTTGTGAACAGTTCCTTCTTTAATATCAGGTAACTTCATTTCTTTCAATTTAAATTGCTCTGTTTATAAGTCCATCTCTTTTAAATATGATATGTGATTGTGAATACGGGAAAACAAAAGGTGATGCTAGGTCATTGGAATGCATGTAGAGGGTTCTTTTCATGAGCTATTGTTAAATTACTCATATTTTACTCGAGAGTTTCATCATTTTATATGATTGTCCTCTTTTATCAAATTTAGAGCAATAGCATAAGTAATTAACAAAAAAATTCATTGTTAACTGAAAACCAATAAATTACATTTATTAGTTGTTATTCAACACTATAATAAGTAATAACCTGTCTGTGGAGGGTGAGAAGTTGCTTCTCCTTCTTATTATTATTATTATTTACACAAATGTACTTATTTTAATATATTCTAGTGTTTGGCCAAACTGTTTTAAGAAAATAAGCTACTTTGGTGTGGTAATAGATACAGTTTTTTTTTTTTGGATAGTGGAAAGAAATATTCCCCATTTGGTTACCAAAGGAAAAAGTAAAGGAAAGTGAAAAATTAGAAGTAATATCCATTATGCTTATTACTTAAATTTTTTAAAATATGACACAATAGTTATTTTTTATTTATAAAATTATTTTTTTAATTTCAATTTTTATTCTTAACTATCTACCAAACAGTATTTAAGAGTATTTTCTTAAAAGCATAAGTAAATTTTTATTTTAGGCCAAATATACATTCACTCAAATTTATTAATTATTATAGTTACCTCTAACTTTTTCCCCTATCTTCTAAAATACATGCTCTTTTAAGTAGTTTGATAATAAAAGATATTTAAAAAAAAGATTTATTAAACACAAACTAATTCCTTTTTTCATTGTTTCTTATGAAAAATTAAAAAAAAAAAACTGTTCTAAAATAAGCACAAATTCACAATAATCTCAAACAGGCTTTCAAGTCATGTTTAGATTCAAAATTAATATTAGAAAAATCAAACAATGGATAGGAATATGCAAAATGTGATGATAATTGATAAGAAAATTTGTATTTCCAAATTACTCTAATAACCATTTCGTTTTGTTATTTTGGCCGTCATTACACTAAGACGTTAAAAGATCAAATGATTCTATATATATCACGCAATATGCTATTTATTCAATTACTTGTAAGAGTTTTATTTATAAAATAGATTTATATTTCTCCTTTTGTAGTCTAATCTTAAATTGAAAAGAAAAAGCCAAAATGCAAACAATTTTCTTCACTCATAACATGAGTAGTGCAATTTTTTCTTCTCAACTTTCGTTGCTATAGACCTAAGACTTTTAATTCATGCAACGTAAGGGTGCACAAGTGACCCAATTAACCCTGCGCCATCTAGTCATTTTGGGCTAGGTTAGGTAAGATTAAAAAAAAAAAACATTAGGTGAATTGATTCAGGGATAGACCAACCATGTTAACTAATTTGTTTTAATTTGACCTAATTATATATATATATATATATATATTTAAAATTATTTTACAGTGACTTATATAAAAATTTTATTTTTTTAAAAATAAAATATAATTTTACAAAGTTTTATATATAAAAATTTATTTTTTAAGAGATTATTTATAATTTTTATAAAAAAATTTAACAAAATTGGCCAGACCCAACATTAGACCCGACTTGGCCCAATACTAAATCAGGTTGAGTTGAGTCCCAACACTGGATTTAAAAAAACTGAACATTGTATTAGGCCAAAATATAACTCATGGGTATCCCAACATAACTCTTCAAATAACTTTTTGTTCATATCCTTAATATCACTTATTCATGTAGATTGAAAAAAGTTGAATTAGCAAAAAATATATATTTAACCTGACATCTAAAGTGGAAAACAATGACTTTTCTTGTCATTTTTTTCTATATTTTTTGCATTAAAAAAGTCTCTTGGAATAATGAGTTATAATTATTAAAAATATATATATATATATATACACACAACACACACACACACACAAATTAGATCATCATAAACTAGGCTAACTTCTCAACGCCTTTAATTCGTTTGCTAATGCCAACCATTTAATTAAATGACGACTATGGTGAGTTATCCGCTAATCCGATAATGAATTTTCAACTAGTTCATCCCCTTCTAACTGTCAATCAGAAATACAATGTGGGATGTGGGACAGATTGTCTTGGTATAACGACAAATATATATATATATATATATATCGAACTAAAAACATAAAGAGAAAGAACAGAAGGGAAGTTGAAATCATTGTTCTTACAATCACGGGAAAAGTTTCACTGAAGAGCCATTAAAGACTCGCATTCCGTTCCATTTAATTTTAGATGTTACAAATTTTTCACTTTCAAAATTATCATGCAACAAATTAGATTCTGTACATTTGGAAGGCTATCATAAAACATATATAATCCTCAGAAGATTTCTGAACAGATTCAACCATCCTATGCTTTCTATAGAAACTGAACAAAAAAAGTTACACAAACTTCACCTTGGGCCTGAAAGTTCCATGGCCTGGACTTGCAATGAAGAGTCATCAGTGAGATCAGAATAGCGATCGGAAGAAGATAACTCAGGGGGCTTGCACTTGCTCATGTCAGCTCTTTGAGAAGCTTCCCATCTTTCTGCTAATCCATCTCCTTCAAGCATCCTTACTACTTCAGACATTTTGGGCCTGTGACCCGGAAGGTATTGAGTACACAAGAGAGCCACTTGAACCATTTCTTCAAGCTCAATCCTGTCATAGTTGTTCTTCAGATCCCTGTCCACAAACAATTCTAGTTTCTTCTCCTGATGAATTTTCTTCACCTGAATCACAATACCATAAATAATAAAGCAGCTTTTTAGTTTACTTCTGCCTTAACAAGGTGAGGATTGAGGAAGGGTTGTTTGAGTAAGTAGTAAAGGAAAACAAACAAGCAAGCTTTACCCAATCAAGCATTGCTCCTTTTTGGTTTGCTGCCTTTCCAAATTCTAGAGCCCTCTGGCCTGTGATCAGTTCAAGAAGGAGAATGCCAAATCCGAAGACATCGGTTTTCTCAGAGGATTGCCCTGTGGAAAGATACTCAGGGGCAATATGGCCTACAGTGCCCCTCACTGCAGTAGTAACATGTGAATCTTGGTGATCCAAAAGCTTTGCCAACCCAAAATCTCCAACCACTGCCTCACAATAGTCATCAAGCAATATGTTTGCAGCTTTCACATCCCTATGAATTATCTTTGGATCACACTGCTCATGAAGGTATAACAGTCCCCTTGCTGCCCCCAAGGAAATTTGCTTCCTAGTGCCCCAGTCTAACACTGGTTTAGCTGTTGATCACCAAATTGGTACTAAATCAGCCATATAGAATAGGTAGTGTGAAGAAATGAGAATGTACAATTGTATATTTGAGCTTACCCTTGAGACGGGAAGCAACACTGCCATTAGACATGTAAGGGTAAACCAGAAGCCTTTCAGTTGGTGTCATACAGAATCCGTAGAGTCTGAGGAGGTTTCGATGCACTGCCAAGCTGATCATTTCAACTTCAGTTTGAAATTGAATCTCTCCTCCGATGGCATTGCCATCTTTAAGCCTCTTGACAGCTACTAGAGTTCCATCTGGGAGCACGCCTTTGTACACATTTCCAAAGCCACCCTTTCCCAGTATGTTCTTGCTGCTGAAGTTGTTTGTAGCCATCTGGAGTTCTCTGAATTGAAACCTCTTCAGGTTTCCAAGGTATACTTCTTCATGATACCGGTCTAAAACATCCCAAGATATGACATAGATTTTATCAAATATAAATTACTTATAACCAGTGTTGCACAGTGATAATCTGTTACCTTTGACATCAAAAAAGGCCTGTTGGTTATGCTTGCGCCTCCACCATAGTACTAGTCCAAAACCAAGAACTATCAGGCAAAGGCATCCTAGACTTAAGCCAAAGGCGATGGCCATCTTGTGTGATTTTTGTCTGCCAGATGGTATAGCATCTAGGGAAGCGAAAGCATTGATGACGGCATTAATACAATGACTATGCAGAACATATCAGATTATTAATGCAAGGCAAAACCAAGCAAAATTTCAAGAAAGAAAGAGCAATTCTGAAATTTCTTACCCTCTGTAGTGTTCAAGTTCATGGACATAGGCATCAGTGTCATCATGCCATGGCATTTTGTTTCTTTTCCCGTAGCACAGGCAAGAGGGTTTCCGACAATGCTGAAATCACAGGAGATTAGGAATGATTAAGTGGTTAGTGCTCAATTTTCTGTTTTTCAGGCCAGTAGAAACACACAGAAACAAGAGTGAAACTACTAGCAAGAGAGAGATTTACTTGAATGATTTGGCCAAAATTCTGGGTATAGGGCCACTGAGGTTGTTGTAGGACAAGTCACTGAAATGAATATTACAGAACAAGAAACCATCTTCAGAAATACAGAAAACAGAATCAATTTATATGACACAAAAGAAGACGATAGGAACATTACAGAAAAGCAAGCTGTGTCATGTTAGCTAGTGACTCTGGACATTCTCCGGAGAGACTGTTATTATTGAGCCTCCTGAAAACATTTCCATAGCTTATTATTAGCTTTAAATCCCAGAAGTTCACTTAAAAATAATGACAGATTATGAGCTTCAAGTCTTGGGTCATAAGTTCTTACAGGTATTGGAGGCTTCTCAAGTGACCCAGCAAGGGAGGAATTTCCCCATTGAAGAAGTTATTAGAGAGATCAAGTGTATGAAGCTTGGAAAGCCTGCCCAGCTCTGAAGGTATTGGACCTGTTATATTATTATTCTGTAGCAACCTGAAATGTAGTCCAGAACACCCAACTTAAGCAACAAGAAATAGGAAGCATCTACCTAGAGAGTTCAAAATTGGGTTTTGTTCTCTGATTGCTCACACAATTTGAAGGTTCGTTAGGTTGCCTATGCTTGGAGACAGAGTACCAGATAGATTTTGACTGGGAGTACCCCTGCACCACCATAACACCATTTTTATCTAACTGTTAAAGCATTCTGCAGTATAAGCTGGTATTTTCCTGAGGAGTACTTAACTATTGTACTTTTTTTTTTGGCAATAATTTCAACCTCAAACAGAAAATTAAAGAAACACTCACAGGCCAATGACCAGGTTCTCCGGCGAACAGGTGACCATAGTCCAGCTACAAGGATCAACTGCATCCGCATCCCAATTATCTAAAACACCATGAGGATCCCGCAGAGAAGCTTTTATGCCCATTAAAGCTTGCACTACACTAAGAGACGCCCAGTTCAGAATTCTCCATTTATTGCAAATTTGTGGGAACAAAAAGAAAATTTCAAGTTTTACCTTCGAAGTTTACTCCTTTAGGAGAAAGCAAAGCATTTGTAGAACCCCAAAACCAAAGAAGTAACACAAAACAAAGAGCAGCTTCTCCTCTTGGTTTCCCCATTCAATTGGAATGTCTAAGAACCAGACACAAGTTCTGGAGACTGGAAACTCCTTATGGTCACTGATGAAGATATTGAAACGTTAACAAATTCTCAAATGGACGTTCTTTCTTTTTTAGCAGTGATTTTCAGAAGAAGAAAGGAGCGAACTTGCTGCTTTCCATGCCAGAATCCCATTCACCAAAACTCTTCTGCCAGACCCAAGAAGAAAAGACAGGTTTTTGGTAGTATAAAGGGAACTGACATGCCTGTCAAAGAGAGAGGTAGCTGTAAAGAAATAATATATAAACAACAAGAACCAATTGTAGGTGAAATTCCAATAGGCAGGGAGAAAATGGGAAATTCACTGGTAGGTTAATCACGCACATGCCCAGAAGCAGAAAGAGATTTTAGGAATTAAAATATATGCACACCTCAGCAGATAAAGCAAAAGGCATTGGAGCTAGCATGAGATGAGAGACATCATTGGAGTTTATTAATGAAGATTTTAGACAAACAGAGAATAAAACCAGAAAGCTTTTTCTTTCTCGGTGAAAAGAACCAAAATGATTCCATTTTTTTGTTCACTGCGAGTATCTAATTGCCTAGAGATGAGCATTTGCTAACTGTGCGTTTGTATTGTATTGAATTACTCAAAACTTAACACACAAGTTGATCAGTATATGTTTGAGATGGATTATGGGGTTGTGAAGAATCCAACATTCCCAGAGTTTGGCCATTGAGTAAACACCTAAAGCCCGAAATTGTTTTTCCTAAGGTACTGAGAATGTGAGAATCTCGAGAAGGAGGGGGGAGAAGGGCCTGGGGGTTCGATATTGATGATGATGGATTATTGGATTTGGTCACCCACTATGTTAGACCCATGAAGATCTCTGTTAGCTTTTCTATATTTAATTTCTTTTATGTTAGTTTTTTTAATAATATAATTGGAGTCTTTTGTGCTGTAAATGTTGGAGGGTGCTTTTTCAGATTCCATAAAGCACTATGAGCTAACGATCACATTGAGCCATCTTGGGTCAATTTCCTGACCAGACAGTCATTCCCCTAAAATTGTTCAAAAAGAGCAAAGCCTTCAAAAGCAAAAGCTGCCATTCCTAAGACCCACACAGGCACATCTTCTTTTTCTGTGAATTATGCATGCTCCTTTTTAGGGGCCTGGCTAACTTGTGATAATGAACAATTAATACACCGTGTATCTCCAGTCCACCTCAACCAAGGCGCGTGCTAACGTCCCTCCAGCTTCAATTATATAGGTGGACATGTACAGGACAGCCTTTGTTTTCAACTTTTGATTCTTGCAGTTCCTATTTCAACAAGACCCCTCATTTGTTGTAGAAATGAGATACTTACTTACACAGCATCTATATTCAAAATTGATTATAACACCATTATTTCTGTTAAGTAGAGACACAGACATACATCTACATAATTTTACTTAATTGGTTAAATGTAAATTATAAAACAAATTTAGATTCTATAAAAATCAAGACATCCATTTGAAACAGACATGTGGATGGATCTCGTCAATCTGGGCTCAGTATGGCACCATCATGAAATGAATCTGGGCTCCGTGGTAGCTGCAGCTAGGACCGTGATGCCAGGTTGGTGGGAGGGACTAGAGAGCCCCCTAAGGCCTTCAAGCTCCGTGCCTCGTCGTACTGCCTTGTCTTTCCTCTCCTTCCTCAGGCCTTCAGATATTATCCTATAGCTCATGAAATCCTACCTTCAACGAGTGAGAATCAACCCACACTTCAGCAAATCACTAACAAGTACTATAGCCATAAATGCCTTATTAATCCCAGCCTACCATCAAGATTCTTCAACCACTTAGTTTGTTTTCACCGTCTCTGCAGAAGAGCAATATGAGCTTGTTCTCTAGTATTTCAACCCTTACTAATACACACACATTAAAAAGATAAAAATAAAATAAAATTTGCTGCCCAAATCACATCAATAAAATTTGAATAATGTTGATGTATTTTTTCTGTAACAAATACAATTTGGACCTCGTTTTCCTTTTTCTCTCTTTTTTTTTAATGGATAAAAACTATCTATTTATCTATATATAATTATCATGGTTGATGGAAAAGTTACATATAGTTCGCCTGATTCTCAGTTATTAAGAAGAAAGGTAGTTTTAAGTTGGAAATGAATGAGAAGAGAGAGGACAAAGAAGCCCTCTCAAAATGGTGGCCAAATGGAGTTGTACCCAAGTAATGGAGGGAAAAATGGACCAAACATGAGAGAATAGAGCACTTCAAATGTTACAAAGGGACAAAAATATCCACAGATTAAGGACCCAAATGAAGTGGGAACAGCTAGACTGATATTGTCCCTTTCTCCCATCACTATTAAGATCACAAACCACAAGGTAAAGACCCCTAGAACCGTAGCTGAAGTTTAAGTTAATCCTCCGTCTGTCTGCACTGAGTTTTTTTTTTTTTTTAACTCTTCTTTCTTTGGCTACCCAAGTTACCCCATGGTGGGGGACATGTGACAAAAGCAACAGGACAACAAAGCAAGACAAGCCCTGAAAAGCTGCCACGTGTGCAAAGGTACTGCAGCATGACACACGGCTATCTGTGATTGAATGGTGGGTGTTGCACTGTTGCTTCTTGAAGAAATTTGTTTAAATATACTTAGAGCATGGTATATTTAAAAAAAATTAAAGGTTCAAAATATATTTATATAAGTGAAATTCATGTATAATATAAGTGATATTTATGTATAGAATAAATCTTTAACTATTGAGTATATAAATAATATAATACATTAAGTGTTAAGTGTATCTAAGAATGGCTCATTCCTTGAATTGGTAGGAGGAGTTCCAATCTGATTCCCTAAAATAGGGGAGAGAATGCTGAACGCCAAAGCCATTTTGCACGTAAAAGGGCATGCACAGGGCATTATGTTGTCAAGAACGGACTACACAGGAAATGTACCGTCCTTATGAAAAAGAAAATATAGGCCACGAAGGAATCACACCTCTATCATTGAACCGTGAAATCCTGTACGATCATTATGAGAATTTGTACATTTTTTTTTTAATTTTCACTGGTCTCCACGAGAGGGAACTAGCTAGGGGCAGAAGTATAGGAGAAATAACATTTAAAGATTTAAATTTTATAAAATGTATAATAAAAAATTTTAAAATTAAAATTATTCTTAAAAACTAAAATTTTTATCACTTATTACTATATTTAAAAAAGTTATTATCAAATTTAAAAAAGTTGTTATCAAAGTTACTTAAATTATAAATTTTTTTAAAATTTAATAATAATTTTTCTAAATCTAATAATAAATATTTTAAAATTTAATGATAATTTTGATCTTTAGAAATAATTTTAATTTTAAAAATTTTTTATTATAAATTTTACAAAATCTGAATTTTAAATAAAATTTGCCCTGCATTATAAATGAATGTTGTATATAGAAGGCCACTAGGCCAGTTGCTAGGCCATCTTGAAATGTCATTTTTAAAAGCTGCCATTACATTTATAGTAATTAATGAGCTTAATTATTAAGCCTAACATTTTACTTGGAAGAGGTAAAGTGGGAAAAATAATTTTAAAAAGAAGGAAAATTAAAAGTAAAAATTAGATTAAATTATTCTTTTCTTTGAACAATATCAACTTTTTAATTTAACTTTTTAAAAGTGTAATTTTAATTTAGTCTCTCATTTTTTATTTATTATTTTCATCTTTTTTATTTGTCAAAATTTCAGGTTTAATTTCTCCATTCTATCATCTGAAAGAACAAGAATGATTAAGAAAAATTTATTGATAAACTAAATTGAAAGGATTACATTTGTTAGTTCGAAGGTTTCTAATAAAGCTACGTAATTTTAATAATAACAAAACTTTTGTTTTAATGCAATTTAAAAGCATCAAATACCGATTTGATAAGGTTAAAGAATTGTTGCAGTCCCTTAAATTTATGGTATGTTTCATTTTGATCCTTAACCTTTGTTTTCTTCCAATGTTGTCTCTCAACTACATACACAGGCATGTTAATCTCTCTTGCTAATATTGTCACTCTTATTAATTGAAAGTGCTAAGTGACTTTCAATGAAGTTTGAGAATGCATGGCTAGACTTTTAAATAGTGTGACAGGATTTTTTTTTCTCAGAAATTAGTTTTCATTAATAAAAAAAAAAGGAAACATTGCGTATCAGAATAATCTCAAATTCCTGTCCCAAATTTTTCCATGTTGTAGAAGAGGCAGCAGCTAGGAGCAATCGAAGTATCTAACTGCACCTCATAGCCAACCTTTTATTTAAGTTATATAATTAAGTCTCATATTCAATTATTCACTATTTTACTATTATATAAAAAAATGTTATATAATACTCATATTTTATTATTTATTACAACATTATTATTGTGTAAAATTTATTATATAATTTGCCCTGAATAACCGACCAATGATTTTGTGCCCTACATTACTCCAATTTAAAGTTGTACTGTCTAGTTCAATCTAAGGTTTGATTATCATTTCTATATTAAAAATACGCTTGATCATAACCAAATTTAAATCATGATTTTTCCCGTAGCAAGTTAAATATATTGAGTAAGGTAAAAACTCACCATTTCTTGGGTGACTATTTTCAATTAAAGATTCGCTTGACATTCCTAAGTTAGAAATACAGTTCACACACAAATTTAAATCATGATTTTTCCGATAGCAAGATATATATGTTGAGTACGGTAAAAACTCATACGCATCGAAACATTATATACACACACACTTCATGAGAATGTCTGATATACCGTCAATTATATCTGAGAATACAAGTTCAATTATATTATATATATTCTCCAACTAAAAAGTTACCAAGGTAGAGGACCCACACACACACATGACATTTTTACTGAACAGTCATTTCACACCCACACATTTACATTTTTATTGAACAATCATTTCATATCATATAAATACACACACCTGTATACGTTTTTATTGAACAGTCATTTCATATCATAAAGCAAAAAGGAAAAAATTATCTATATTATTTGTTCTGGATAATTTTTAATTATCATACCTAATTTGCAAATCTAAAGTAACATAATACTTTATTTATTTCCACACGTACAAGATATCTAAAAATATAAGCTACTTAAGAAATGCCTCATTAATATTCATATCAAATCCTTACTTGCACGAAGCACAGACAGCCTCATTTGCACATAGTAATTGTTGGATTGGTTGGATTTACGCAGAGGGAAGATCCATAACCATGAAGCAGCACTGGGATTTCCTTTTGAAAAATTTCAAGTACTGAACCACGTGATACCGATTTGACAATAACAAGGACAATAGAGAGCTCCCAAGCCTAAGTTCAGATATATTGGACCCCATCTAGTCTTGCCATATTCCAGAAACTAGAAACTAGCCTGAAAGTCTTTCCTCCCCTCAATGCATGTACTTGAACCACGTAACTCCAACACCTAATATGCCCCACCATTCATTTGCCCTTTTTCTTCCTTCTTCTGAAACCATTCATTTTTTTTTTTCAAAATTTTCGGTGTCATGACATTCCATTAATGGCATTTTCTGCTTCGAATGAGCCCACTAATGAACTATTAATGAGCAAGCTAATGATGGTGCAAATATAGGATCAGAATATATATATATATATATATATATTGGTATAGTGCTATGGGCAATTTAATAAAGATATTTGTTTGTTTCCACAGTATAATGGTAAAAAATTCCTACCAATTCGACAACAAAGCAAAATTATAAGGAGAGAGGAAGCCTTTCTGCGGTACATGCATGCATGGACAACAATTGTTGGCCACTATTATTGAGCTTTGGAAACCTCCTTTTGGTTTCAATAATTTTTTTTCTTTTTAATTTTTACTAGAGGGTGCCATCTATATCTTTATACAAGATTAAATTAAGAACATTTTCTATCTAGGTTACTTTTTTAAAAAATAACTCTGATTCCAGAAAGTAACCATTTTGAGATAAAATAATTTACTTAAATATTGAAGGGCAAATGTGACAGAGGGGGTGTTTGGCTGGAAAGTTAAAGTGATTTATACGTCCACAATAAGGACAGTGAATGAGCTAACATGGTTTGGAAAAGATTGATTGAGGGAACATCTCCCATTTTCTTCTTAATTGCTTTGTGAGAATGATGCTTCAACATCTTGAAAAGATTCCAAAGATTGATCAGCCATTCCTTTATACCCACAATAATTTAATCTTTGGTCCGTGCACCTTCCTCTTTTACTTTCCGCCGCTGTGAAGCCAATTATTAATTTCATCCCCTTGTTATCCATATTCATCTCTTTTTTTCTTTATTTCTTTCTTCCTTTTTTCCTAGAAGAAGATCTACAACAAGCCGCTACATATATATATAGGCATTTCATTACATTCCATTCACATTGCAGGCATGATAATTAACTTTTGTTTCGAGCAACAAGTTGAAATCTTCATATGACTCAAAAACGGGACTTAGATTCCATTCTCAGTACTACTAGACAATTACACATGCTTTGAGAAGCATACTAATTACTGAGAAGTCATTATCTTTTCTAGATAATGCGATACTTGATTGCAAGTTCCTGCAACTACAAGAAGAGATTTCCAAGTTATTCATTGATTCTGTGTAGATACTTGGCTGTTTGTTAATTGTTATGGTCCCATCTTACCTTTCAATTAATATAAAACATAGACCAATAGCTATCAATCATCACGAGATGATGGCGTTTTGTCACAATATCTGTAACAATTTAACTTGTCCTCTGTTTTTTCTCTGTGCCCAAAATTCTATAAGCTGTCACAAGGGACTTCTGATAGCTCCATCGAGCACTTCCACTTGGAAAATTTATGAAAACAGATTCTTCTGAAATTTCAAATAATGTTGAGGAATGACAAGAAGGGGTTGCGGGGCATCTTGGATCAGACTCATCACGTTTTGTTCATTGATAAGTCTTATTCGACCCATTTGGCTACCAGAAGGGCAACCGTGTCGCGGCTTGAGAATACGCGTTAGATTGAGCAAATAACACAGGAATGACGAATTATGGAGAAGGAGAGACAAAAATAAATTAGATACTTGATGCATAGCTTTCAATATGCGCCTGAAAACAATATATCCATATATTATTCATTATACGTATATATATATATATATACATATATTAATTATGTTAGTTTAAAAGTAATCAAAGAAGGAAACTGAATTGGATTTTAAAAATATTTTGCCTTCCTTTTATATTTATGACTCCTTCAAAGTATAGTCAGATTCCTTGGCGTGATATTACTCTTTATAATAATAGATTTGAATACAAAGTAAATAAGGAAGGGGGAGAGAGAATCATATGATGATTTATCTTATTTTGAACCAAAATGTTCTACATCAACTCCCTAAGCACAAGGAATTTTTATTATGTATAAGTAATTACCAATATTACAAGCACTTGGATCAAAAGCTTTGAATTTTTTTGGGTTTTAAATTATATCTAAACATGTTCAATTACGTGTTTTGAAAAATGAACACTTTGAATAATTGGATTAAAATAGTTAATGGGCCACATAATAATTACCAAGCATTTTATTATGGAATATTTTATTTATGGCAATGTTTCCAGTATTACAATGAATGTATTTATGAAAATTTTATTTGAATCTAAACGTGATATACTGAGTATTTATAAAGAAATTTTAATTTAAACTTTACATAATTGATAAATTAACTATATGGAAAGAATATTGGGAATTATACGTAAAAAGTTTTTTAAAAAGCACAACACTTGTGCATTAATATGAATATTTATAAAGAAAGTTTTCAAATACTACTGAAATAATTAATGTTTAGAAACAAAAAAGAAAAGTCCACAATTTCAAGAAGTAGAAAAAGAAACAAGCTATTTTAAGGAAGCAAAATGAAGCTACATCTATGAAGATCCATTCAAGTCTACTATCTTCTAGAAGGATACACATAAAAGCAATAGTCTGCAACTTGAATAGAGAATGCTTAATAAGGAATGAAAATATTGCATTAATTGTTGATTGATTGTTAACATTAAAGACAGATTCTTGACTGCTAAGAATATATTTGTGCATTGACTAAGGAAGTTGCCACTAACGGTTAGATGCTGAATGCCAAAGTATATATTGAAGACCCTTTGAACAGCAAACCAAGAAAAAAAGAAGAGAGAACTAAATATTGATCATTTGCTCTGAAATTATATTGTCTATGTTTTAATGTGTAATTACTTTGTGTGAGTTAGTCTTCGTATTTTATGAAAACCCTTGAGAGTTTTATGAGCTTAGCTCATCTCTTCTTCCACATTAAGTGTCTAAGTGCCTTAAAAAAAATTTAGAGGCTAAGTTTAAAGTTATCTTATAGAAAAATCTTAAAAAGAGTTTTCTATGATTCTTGTGAAAACCTAGTGTGTGTAGGAAATTGAATGAAGTGAAGAAAAGTATAAAAGCTATAAACTGAGCCCTATTAAGTTGCCTTGGGGGGTTGTAAAGGCAAGAGTGCTAAACTTGTGTATTTGTAGAGTTACTTGTATTCTTAGTGATTATCCTATGATGATAAAAATAGCTTGTGTTGTACTTAAGAATTAGATGCATCAAGATAAATTGGTTGTATGATTTTCTCTTCCCTACTCATTTTGCTTTTAGTTTATTGATATTAGAATAAGGAGTAGGATTGGTAAAGGATTTTGCACTCACGGTTGTCTGTAACGACCAAGGTTAGTGTTAATTTTTTGGTTTGTAATATAATGCGCACTGTGTCGTCTCCCAATTAGCTCTTAATCAAATTAGTTAGTTTAAGAAGCTACAACACTGAGATTAAAATAAAATGGAGATTTATGCATGAAATGGAAATAATGAATAGAATTAGAAAGCAATTTATTGAAAATTATGCAGTTAAATGAAACATAATCAATCTAAAATTCTTTCTCTAATATTTTCCTTTCCTTGTCTCTTAAAAATTTCTTTGGTTTGGTTTTAATCCTCTTATTATTAATGTTTAATGTTCCTAAACTATCATCCAATATTTTAATCAATTTGTATCATTAATCATAATGTATCTACGTGTAAGCCAATAATACAATGCAATTCTATTCTATTCTGCTCAAAACCAGAAACACACACAAAAATCTCTTTGTGGTTTAGAATGAATTTTGTTCATTTAATCAACTACTTAAATCGAACTAGACTCTCAAACAATACCAACGAATCAATAATCATATAACCTAAATCATCTAATCAGAATAATATAGATTACATGAAAACAAAGAGAACATAAATGAAATTCATCTGACATTAAAACCCATCCAATTCATATTATCAACACATGAACTCCAATACAATATCAAATTCGAATTAGAGATTGATTACAAAAAGGAAAGTTAGGAAGCCATTATAGAATATTGCTCAAAAGAATTTTCTTGTACAATCGCCTTTAATCACCTCTGGAATGACGCTACAGAAGAATAATCCTTGAATAGTATAACCTAAGGAGGATCTAATGGCTCAAATGGCTAGGTGTATCTAACAGTCTAAAATTTTTTATATTAAAAGAAATACAATATTAATTCTAAAGTAACATAAGCCCACATCTTTAGCCTAACTCGAAAATGCCCATTCCAGTTACTGGTTCATCCAATCAGTAAAAAAAAAAAAATTACGAATTGGGCCTCTATTAGAAAAAAATTGAAATGACAACGGTTTAAGCACAAATTTAATAATAATGCAATTAAAACCCATCAATCCAAATTTAGTTCACTTAATGCAAAATGTAATTAAAATCATCAAATGCATCTTAATAAATTATTATTAAAATTAAATATGAGAGATATAAAATATAAAATGTTGAATTATCAAGTTTCCTACACTTAGCTTTTTGCACTTCTAGGCAAAACATGAAAACTAAAATAAAAATAAAAATGCGAAAACTGCAAAGCAAGTGTAATTCAAGCTTTTTAGAAATTTAACAGGCAAAGGTAATCTTTCTTGTTAATATAGAAAAATAAATAACATGGCAATTTTATTTAACAAAAATGAATCAAAATGATAGCTCATCACTGGGAATGTATATACTCTCAATTTTCAAGTGGTTAAATGCAATGTGTATTATTCAAATTTCACCTATCAAAACCTCACTACCATAAACTTTTTTATTTTTTAAGTCTCCACTACCTATGCCAAATGCAATGCACAAATAAAAATAAAAAAAAACTTTATTCTAGGTTGTAAAGGGGTTATGGCATGAAATGAATGGATATACATGAATAAGGAAAAACAAACAACAAATGAACACCTTAAAACCTCAAAAGCAATAAAAAGGGACTTATGGTAGAAAAATATGCATTTCAAGGCCTTATTGCTAACTAGCATAAGTAAATACAAACAAAACTCAAAACATTTCATTCTTTAATTTTTATTTCTTTTTCTTTTTCTTTTCTCTTTTTTTAATTTTAATTTTAATTTTTTTCCTTACTTCTTTATTTTTTTTTTCTTTTTGACTTTGAACATCTTCCTCAACTTTTAATGATAATAGCCTAAATGATGCAAAATATATATTCACCCATCCTAATCAAATGTAATGCTCTTGAAATCCTTAAGGTATCTTCAAATAAGGTGGGGAAATATTTATTTTCACTTTTTATGGCTATGAGTTCAAAAAGAAAATAAAATAAGATTCAAAGTGGCCAAACAATGGATAAAATACATTGGTTAGCTATTTGGCTAAGTGGCTACAATTTCAAAACTGCCTTAATCATCTTTGTGCATTTAAGTGCAATTGTAGTTTCAATTAAGAATCAAAACAAGTTCTAAAATAAAAATCATGATAGATGAATGCTCACACATAAAAGAAACAATATAAGGCCTAAATCCTCACAAGTCTACAACTATTGCAATCAATTTATTAAAATCAAATTCATTGCTAATTTACTTGAATTTAAGAAAACAAGATCAACTCCTAATTATATTGAAATGCTTCCAAGCCTAAACTGCTCCAACTTGTATTTTTTTTTTTTTCACAAAAACAAAGTTAAAAGATATAAAAAATGCAAAAAACAAAAAAACAAAAAGAAAACAGCAAAAATGACAAAATAAAGACCAACCAAATAACAAGAGTGAATTCTCCCCCCACTTAAATTTTATATTGTCCTCAATGTAAATAGCAATCTAGTCTAACAGCCAATTTAAGGATAGAAAATAAAAGGAAAGGGAAAGAAATACAAACAAATGGGTTAGTGTATGAAGCAGTGCAGAGATGTAACTCTTCCACTGAATACTCCTGAAATCCCTTATAAAAATGTTTCAATCGTTGCCCATTCACCGTTAAGCTCTTGTTGGTTGACTCATTTATAATTCCAATTGCACTATAAGAAAAAATATGAGTAATTACAAATAGACCAATCTATTTAGAAAATAACTTACCGGGCATTAGCTTGAAGTGGGAATTATAGAGGAAGGCTCTTTCACTAACATGAAATTCTTTTCTTTCAACCATCTTATCATGTATAGTCTTAGTTTTCTTTTTGTAAATTCTGGAGTTTTCATAGATTTCTAACTTAATCTCTTGAAGCTTTTAGATTTGTAATTTCCTTTGAGAATCAGCTTGAGATAGATCCATATTACATTTCTTCACTACCTAATAGGCTTTATGCTCAATCTTAACTCATAAGTGACATGCCTTGCTAAAAACTAACCTATAAGGCAACATGCCTTGTAGGCAGTATTGTAAGCCTATAGTACATCCTCTAATCTTTTGTTCTAATCCTTTTTGTTAGGTTGCACTGTTTTCTTTAGAATTTGTTTTATCTCCTTATTTGAAACCTCAGCTTGCCCATTTGTTTATGGATGGTAGGGAGTTGCTACCTTATGCATTACACCATACTTGTAGAGTAAGGATTACATGTCTCTATTGCAAAATTAGGAGTCTTAATCACTGATGATTGCTTTTGGTATGCCAAGCCTACAGAAGATATGAGATCTAACAAAGTCCACAACAATAAAAGAATCATTAGTCTTGGTAGCTTTGACTTCCACCCACTTTGAAACATAATCAACAGGTAAAAGGATATACACAAAATGAAAAGAAATAGGAAATTGTCCTATGAAATCAATACTCCAAACATTAAATATTTCACAAAACAACAAAGGCTATTGAGACATTTCATTCCTACGAGAAATATTACCTATTTGTTGGCATTGTGTATAATTCTTATAATATTCATATGCATCCCTAAACAAGGTAGGCTAGTATAGTCTAGAATCTAAAACCTTCCTAATAGTAAGTTAAGGACCAAAATGACCACCACATGCAAGTGTATGACAAGAACGTAAAACAAATATAAATTTATGGTCAGAAACACATCTCCTAATAATCTGGTCACTACACATGCACCATAAGTAAGGGTTATCCTAAACATAATATTTTGTCTCACTCTTAAGCTTACTAATTTGTTGCTTTTTAAAATAAGCAAACAATTTAGAAGCAACTAAGAAATTTACCATATTTGCATACTAGGGATTTTTACCATGTAATACATACAACTATTCATCTAAAAAATTGTCCTTGATAATAGATGATTTTGATGAGTGAGGAATTCTACTTAAATGATTAACCATAAGATTTTCTGCGCCACTCTTATTTCTAATTTCTATGTCAAATTCTTGTAGGAGTAACATCCATCTAATGAGCTTAGGTTTCGCATCAAACTTCTTGAGAAGGAATTTTAAAGCTACATGATCAAAATAAACAATTACTTTAGAACCAAGTAAATAAGAACAAAATTTATCTAGAGAAAAAATAGCAATTAAAAGCTCATTTTCAATTGTTGTATAATTAGCCTGATCCTTGTCTAAGGTGCCAGATGCATAAGAGATCACATGAGATTTCTTATCCACCCTTTGAGAAGGAATTGCACCTACAATAAAGTTGGATGCATTACACATCAACTCAAATGGAAATTTCCAATTTGGTAGCTGGATGATGGGTGGAGTGGTTAGCCTTCACTTCAACTCATTAAATGCTAATTAGCATGATTCATCAAAATTAAAGTTTGCACCTTTTTAAAGAAGTCTAAATAAAGGTAGAGCAATCTTGCTAAAGTTCTTAATGAATTACCTATAAAAACCTGCATATCCAAAAAAGGAATGCACTTCTTACACACAAATGGGATAAGTTAAAGAGGTAATAATATTTACTTTAGTTTTATCAACTTCAATACTATTTTTAAAAACTATATGTGCTAAAACAATACATTGCTTTATTATGAAATAAAATTTCTCAAAATTTAAAACTTGATTTTTTTCAATGCATCTCTCTAAAACTTTGCCTAAGCTTAGTAAATAGTCATAAAAGGAAGTGTCATAAATAGTAAAGTCATTCATAAAAGCTTTCATGCAATGATCAAGAAAATCAGAAAAAATACTCACCATACATCACTGGAATGTCCCTAAAGCATTACAAAGTCCAAACGTCATCCTTATATAGGCCAAGGTACTAAAAGGGCAAGTGAAGGTGGTTTTTTCCTAGTCCTTTGGTGCAATATAAATTTGAAAATAACCAAAAAAATCATCTAAAAAATAATAATGTGATTTTCCTTCCAATCTTTCTAACATTTGATTTATGAAGGGATAAGGAAAATGGTACTTTTTTGTGGCCTAATTGAACTTTTTGTAATCAATGTAGACTCTTTAGCTATTCTCACCCTCATAGAAAAGAGTTCATTCTTCTCATTAGGCACCACCGTAATACTAGTCTTATAGGGGATTACCTACATTGGACTCACTCATTTGTTGTCAAATATATGATAAATAATACCAACTGAAAGTAATTTACTTACCTCATTCTTCATCACATCTAAAATTGTAGGGTTAAGTCTTTGTTGTGGCTGCCTCGCTAGCGTAGCTCTTTCCTCCAATAAAATTCTATGCATGCAAGTGGAAGGGCTAATTCCTGGGATGTCTGCAAGTGTTCAACCTATTTCCTTTTTCTTTTCCCTTAACAACTCCAACAATTTCATTTCTTGATCAGATTGAAGATTATTTCCTATTATCACTGGTAATTTATCATTTTCTTCTAAGAAAACATATTTGAGATTGTCAAATAAAGGTTTGAGCAAAGTTAAGAGGTTGCTAGATGGAGGGCATTAATTAGTTTGGAATTATTTCTACAGCACCATACACCTGTTCATTATTCTCAATAAAAGAAACAATGGCTCTTGGAAGCACAATATTATCATAATTAAATAGAGTGATAGAACCAAAAGCAAAATCACCAACAATCATAAAACTAGTAGCAAATTCATAGCCAGAATCAAAAGCAAAACTAGAAACTTTAAGGAAATGTAAACATGCATCAATCTTAGAATATGCAGCACATTTTTTAATCCATCACAATAGTCTAAGCAATGGATTTCATCTATAAACTCAACAATTTGAGGAAATTTAGCCAACATATCATCACACATATCAGTAACTAAAAAGTCTATTATATTTGTATGTAACATGGAATGTTCTTCTGAAGGATGTTTCATAGTGTCAAGAATATTAAAATAGACAACATTACCACAAAATTCCATTGATAATGTACCATCATACACATTTATTATTGTTTTAGCAATTTTTAAGAATGGTCTACGTAGGATAAGAGGTGCATGTCTATAAATATTATCATCATCCATGTTTAGAACATAAAAATTAGTTGAGAAAATTAAATCTTTTACCCTTACCAAAATGTCTTCAAATACTCTTGTAAGGTAGGCATACTTTTATTTACTAACTGGATCACCACTCATGTAGACTTCAATTCTCCAATCTACAAAGAGGAATACACAGATTTAGGTATTACATTAATAGAAGCTCCTAAATCTAATATAGTATTATTGAGCTGCATATTTCCTATTATGCATAAAATGGTGAATGTTCTAAGATCTTTGTGTTTAGTAGGTATAGCTAGTTGAATCAAAGCTGATACATTTCTGCCTATGCTAACCTTTTCATTGTCCTTCAATTTCCTCTTATATGTGCACAACTCCTTCAGAAACTTTACATATTTTGAAATCTATTTGATTGCTTCCAGAAGAGGTATATTTACTTCCACCTTTCTAAATGTCTTTATAATCTCTATATCCTACTCAGCTTTTACAATTTTCTTGGATTGAGTTATTCTGTATAAAAATGGAAGAGGTTTGTTACATGTGGAATTCTGTACCTTATCTGTAATATTTTTTCTTTGGATTGAAGGGGACTGCTATTCTTTGTCCTTCTCTTTTTCTTGTAATGATTCTGTTGGAGGTAAGGTTAGCCCACTTATTTTCTTACCACTTCTTAAAGTTATAGTGCTGACATTGCCTCTTGGATTAGTCACTAGCTGAGAAGGTAATTGACCAAAACCTTAACTCCTCAACTTATTGATGCTTATTGCAAGTTGGAAAATCTAGGTCTTTAAACTCTGAATTGTTCTCTTTGTTTATTGCTAAAATTGAAGTGTATTCATAACTAGTTGTTTCACTATATCTTCCATACTTGGTTCTAATTATTCATCTTCTGCTACATGGATTGTCTCATGGGTTCTTGTTTGCTTAGGCCAAGAACATTGAATTTCTGTTACTGCTATTGGTTGGAATTACTGTCATATCTCAAATTTGGATGATCTCTCCATCTAAAGTTATATGTGGCTGCATATGCATCATATCCATTCTATTGCTGTTGTAAAGGTCTACCAAGGAAAATGTCAGCATATGATTCTATATTATCTTGCAACTGAGAGCATTAATCTGTGGTATGTGTGGCTAACGAATAGATACCACACAGAGGTGCAAAAAATTATTGAGATTGTCTTTGTCCAAGTGCTAACTATTTAACCATGGATGCCAACTCTTTTAGTTTATTTTCTATTATTTGTTGATCCATTGGTGTGGCATGAATTTCATTAACACCTCAAGTTGGAGTGATTAACCTAGTGCCAAATTGTTGTGCATTATGAGCCATCTTTATAATTAAATCTCGAGCAGCAGTTAGGGTTTTATCAACCAGTGCTCCATCTGCAGCTGCATCTACCATACTTCTATTTATGGATAGCAAGCCTTCATAAAAGTATTAAATCAGAAGTTGGTTACTGATCTAATGATGGGGGCAGCTTGTACACAGTCTCTTAAATCTCTCCCCATATTCATGCAAGGTCTCTCCATTCATTTATCTGATGCCACAAATTTCCTTTCGAATGGCAATAATTCTTAAGGCAAGGAAAAACTTCTCTAGAAATGATCTCTTCAAATCTTTCCAACAAGTAATGGCCTAAGGTTGGAGGTAGTACAACCAATCCTTCACTACGCCATTTAGTGAGAAAGGGAATGCTCTTAACTTGATGTGTTTTTATGAAACTCCTTGTAGCTTCACGGTAGTGCAGGCCACATGAAATTCCTTAAAGTACTTATGACGATCTTCACTTATAAGATCATGAAACTTGAAAAGCAAATGTATTAATCCAGATTTAAGCTCAAAAGTAGCATTAAGTTCAAGGTATTATATGCACAACAGTTGGTAATTCACATCAGGTGCAGCTAATTCCTTAAGAATTTTATCATTGTTCTCATTGCTAGCCATATTTATTAGATTAGAATTAGAATAAAAAAATAATTCATAATTAACACAATCAAATCCTATATTATCAATTAACTTAAAAACCAACTCAATCACCACAGCTTATTTAATCTTACAGCTTCTAAATTGTTTATGAAAGGTCTTTTTAGTTTCTAGATCTAACTTAACCAAATCTCTATTAGAAGATATTTTCATACATTAAAAATGAAATCAAATAAAAGAAAACATCTAAAAATTGCCAAGAAAAATTAAAATAAATTCAAGAAAAATAGAAAATTGCTAAAAATAAAAGCAAAAAATACTAAAAAAAAAGTGATATAAACAATAGAATTTGGCCAAGAAGTGGCCTAGCATGGGATAAAGTTACAAATTTGAAATCTTGCAACATCTAAAATTTATATATCAAGTTTCAATTCAATCAGAGTTAGTCATTCCTTGTGTTAGTATTGCCCAAAATAGTCATAAAAACACCGAAAACACTAAAAATTGACCACAAAGGCTTAATAAAAAGGTTAAATAAAAATTGAAACTAAGGAATTTATTATTCTAATTGATTATGATCAGTTAGCTTCCTAGCAATAGCACCAAAATCTAGGTAAAGAATTTTGCACTCATGGTTGTTAGTACTAGCCAAGACTAATGTTAATTTGTTGGTTTGCCTTATAATGGCCACCAAGTCGTCTCTCAATAAGCTCTTAATCAAATTAATTAGTTCAAAAATCTACAAAACTAAAATTAAAATAAAATGGGAATTTATGCATGAAATGGAAATAATAAATAGAATCAAAAAGCAATTTACTGAAAACTATGTAGTTAAACAAAACGTAATCAATCAATAATTCTTCTCCTGCTATTTTCCCTTTCTTATCTCCTAAAAATTTCTTTGGTTTGATTTTAATCCTCTAATTATTAATGTTTAATGTTCCTAAACTACCATCCAGGATTTTAATCAGTTTATATCATTAATCCTAATATAATCGCATGTAAGCTAATAATACGAAGCAATTCTATTATGCTCAAAACCAAAAATGCACACGAAACCTCCTTATGGTTCATAATGAATTTTGTTCATTTAATCAACTGCTTAAATCGAACTAGACTTTTAGATAATACCAACGAATTAGTAATCATACAACCTAAATCATCCAACCAAAATAATATAGATTAAAGAACAGAAACAAAATTCATTTAACATTAAAACCAATCCAATTCATATTATCAGCACATGAACTCCAGTACAATATCAGGTTAGAATCAAGGATTGATTACAAAAAGGAAAGTTAGAAAACCATCACAAAAATATTGCCTAAAAGAATTCGTCCATATAATCACTTCCAATCACCTCTGGAATGATACTACAGGAGAATAATCCCTGAATAACATGACCTAAGGAAGATCTAATGGCTCATACGGCTAGGTGTATCCAACATCCAAACTTTTTCATATTAAAATAAATACAATATTAATTATGAAGTAACATAAGCCCACATATTTAACCTAACTTAAAATGCCCACTTCAATTGCTGATTCATCTAATCTGCAAAAACAAAAAAGATTAATTAGGCCTCTATTGGAAAAGATTATAGTGACAATGACTTAAGCATAAATTTAATAATAATGCAATTAAAATCTATTAATCCAAATTTAGTCCACTTAATGTGAAATGCACCTAAAATTATCAAATGAGCCTTAATAAATTATTATTAAGATTAAATATAAGGGATATAAAATATAAAAATGTCAAATTATCAATCACGTTCCTTATGAATATGATATTACTTAAAGGAATCATAATTTAACAAAGAAGGCAAAATAATTTCTAAAATTCAATTCAACCTCTTTTCTTGAATTACTTTTAGATGAGCAATTATTATCAAAGCATGATCTCTGTTTTATAGGGCTAACCTCCTAAAGAAAAAAATCACGTTTAGAAGATAAGTTAATTTCCTAATACTAAAGGTCATTCAATCAACATACCACCTTACTTTGATAGAATAAATTATTCATATTGGAAAATTAAAATGAAGATCTTTACCAAATTAACTAAATTACAAGTGTGAGACATAATTGAAACTGGGTCATACATTCTTATAAAGGAAGTTGATGACAAGCAAGTTGACAAAGCATGAAGTGAATAGATTAACAAGGATAAATTGAGGTATGAAATTAATTATAAAGCTATTAATTATATTTTTTATGTTGTAAATGTAGAAGAATTTAAGAAAGCTATCAAGATGCCACACAATGAAAGAGATGTGGGATAGGCATAAAATAATTTATGAAAGAACCACAAAAGTGAGAAAGACATGAATTGACACCTTGGTGCATTAGTAAGAGCTATTTAAGATTAAGAATGATGAAAGTATAAAAGAGATGTGTAACCATGGCTAGGATAGGTTCCAACCACGGTTTATCTAACTATGGTTAGGTCTCTGTCATTAGAGCGTTTTTTGTAGTAGTTCTAATTTAAGGAAAAGGGCATGATAATGTATATAGTTTGCATCTTAATAACATATTTGGTCAAACATATCTTACATCCATGGCTTTGGCACAAAAGGTCAAGATATAAACAAGAGACTAATATCTACCTTGTCTTTTAAAGATCTTGTAATTGGTTTGACTAAGCTCAAAAATGAAGAGAATTAAATGTGTAATGCTTGTAAAAAAGGTAAGCAAACTAGGTCTACATTTCTGTCCAAGGAAGCTATTTCAGTAAGTAAACCATTACAATTAATTTATATGGATTTATCTTGTTTGATAGGGACTCAAAACCCTAAAGGTAAATCTTATGGTTTGGTAATTGTTGGTGATCTCTTTATATTTACTTAGGCATTTTTCTTAGCTCATAAGAGTGATTTCTTTGAAAAGTTTATGGCATATTTTGCAAAAGTTCAAAATGAAAAAGGATACTTGATTTCTTATATTTGAAGTGATCATAGAACCAAATTTGAAAATTAATGTTTTGAGGATTCTTGATATAAGTTTAATATAAGTCATAATTTTTTTGCTCTAAGAGCTATAAAAAAAATAGAATTATAGAAAGGAAAAATTATACTTTAATAGATATGGCCAAAATATTTTTTTTGGAAAAAATTCCTTTTAAAAAATCTTTGAGTTGAAGCAATTAATATTTTCTATTACATTTTGAATAAATGCTTGATAAGACCTATTTTGAATTAAATATCTTATGAGTTATGGAAGGGTAAAACACCTAACATTAGTTATTTTAATATAATTTAAGAAAATTTAATTCTAGAATTGATGAAGGAATCTTTATTAGATACTCAAATTCTAGTAAAGCTTATAGAGTGTACAACAAAAGATCAATCACTATTGAAGAATCTATAAATGTTATTTTTGATGAATCTAACAATTCTATGTTGAGCAAATACAGGCGATAAAGAAGAAGTTTACATAAGACATTTTGAGTTTTAAGAATTTCATCACTAGGTACCTAAAAGCATAAAAGCTAAAAAAAGGTTCTAAATAGGAATTTAATATAGCAAGAGAACTTTTCATTGAACAAGAAAAGAAAGATGAAGAAATTGTCCCTGTTTAACAAGAAGTTGACAGAAACAAAATTCCATATGAATAGAAACATTTGTCACCCTATCCAAATGAGTTCATTATTATGAGAACTAGATTCTCATATAAGGATATGAACCATATGGCTTTCATTTTTTAGATTAAACTTAAAAGCATCAAGGAAGCTTTAGGAGACAATTTCTAGATTATGGTTGTGTAAAAAGAACTTAGTTTGAAAGGAATCAAGTGTGAACTGTTACACCAAATTCTAATAATCAACTGTCAATGGTACAAAATGGATATTTAAAAATAAGCTTGACAAATCAAGTAATACAGTAAGAAACGAAGCAAGGTTAGTTGCACAAGGATTACTTGTGTTCAACTAATATGGCATCTAGTATTTTGGCAATAAGGTAGTGTTTGAGAGGTACCATATTAATCTACTGGAAGTTATTTATTTATCTAGGTTCTTCAAATAGCTTAAAGATGATGGAGGGTGCACAATATAAAAGGAAGGCTGGTCAGAATTTTTGTAAGATGACTAACCAAATTCAAATTTTTGTATTGACGTGGATGAAGATCATTCATTTATTTCATTTCGCCTAACAATTACCTTGTGTAGAAATGAGAGGGGAGGAAAGATTCTATATGGGTGCATATCAGTTATTTTTTAATCACTATTCATAAAGGTCTTCAATTTTTATTATTGCAACATGTAATTAAGAATTCAACCTCTTGCCAATTAAGTCTTTTGGTATTTTTTTATAATTGTATTTCAACTTATTTATTATTTATGAAGAACTATAAAAGGTTAAGGATGGATAAATTCTTCATCATGAAAGATAAATTCACCCCAGCTTAAATTTATGTACTAGATACTCAAATTCTAGTAAAGCTTATAGAGTGTGCAATAAAAGATCAATTACTATTGAAGAATCTATAAATGTTATTTTTTATGAATCTAATAATATAAAGTTGAGCAAATATAGACCTAATAATGAAGAAAAAATTTGCATAAGACATTTTGAGTTTTAAGAATCTCATCACCAGGTACCTAAAAGTATAAAAGTTGAAAAAGGTTCTAAATAGGAACTTAATATAGCAAGAGAACTCTCCACTGAACAACAAAAGAAAGATGAAGAAATTGTCTCTATTTAACAAGAAGTTGGTAGAAACAAAATTCCATGTAAATGGAGACATTCCTCACCCTATCCAAATGAGTTTATTATTAGAAGCCCAAATAAAGGAAAAAGAACTAGATTCTCATATAAGGATATGAACCATAAGGCTTTCATTTTTTAAATTGAACTTAAAAGCATCAAAGAAGCTTTAGGAGACAATTTCTAGATTATTGTTGTGCAAAAAGAACTTAGTTTGAAAGGAATCAAGTGTGGACTATTATACCAAATTCTAATGATCAACTATCATTGGTACAAAATGGATATTTAGAAATAAGCTTGACAAATCAAGTAATGCAATAAGAAATAAAGCAAGGTTAATTGCACAAGGATATAATCAAATTGAATGTATAGACTTTAAGGAAACATTTGTATTAATAGTTAAATTAAAGTCTATAAGAATCTTACATTACATGTTATAGGGGTTTAAATTATATCAAATAGATGTGAAAAAGTGTACTTTTGAATGGTTATCTAAATTAAGAAATTTATGTAAAACAACATCTTGATTTTGATAGTTATAACTATCCAAATTATGTATATAAATTGAAAAAGGCTTTGTATGCATTAAAAAAGAAACACCTACGGCATGGTATGAAAGACTTGGTAAATTTCTAATTGAAAATAGATCCATGAAAGGTAAAGTAGGCACTAAATTATTTATTAAATTTATAAAGCATGATATTTTAATTGTTTAAATATATATGGATGATATTATTTTTAGATCTACTAATGAGATTTTATGCAGGAAATTTTCTAAACTTATGACTAGTGAATTTGATGTAAATATGATAGAGGAGATGACCTTCTTCTTTAGATTGCAAATCAATCAATTAAAAGAAAGGATCTTTACTTATCAAACCAAGTATATGAAGGGGTTACTAAAGAGATAGGAAATGGATAACTGCAAGGTAAGCAAAACTCTTATGAACTAATCCCTCAAATTTGATAAAGATGAGAAAGGTATTTTTGTATATTAAAAGAATTTTTAAGGTACAATTGGATCCTTGCACTATTTAATTGCTAGTAGACCTAATATTATGTTTAGTGTATATTTATGTGCTAGATTTCAGTGTGATCCTAAAGAATCACATTTGTCTGCACTAAGAAGAATATTTAAATATTTATCAGGAATTACTAAAATAAGAATCTAGTTTCTTAGGAGTTGTTCTTGTGATTTGTTAGGATATTATAATGCTAATTTCTTGAGGTTGTAGAATTGATGGGAAAAACATAAATGGTACATGCCAATTTATAGAATATAATCTTGTATCATGGTTTAACAAAAAGTAAAATTTAGTTGCATTATCTACAATTGATACTGAATATGTTTCAACAAAAAGTTGTTGTACTCAACTATTGTGGATAAAACATGAGTGTGACAATATAAGTGCTATTAATCTATCTAAAACTCTAATTCAGCACTTAAGAACCAAGCATATTAAAATATCATTTATTAAGGGATCATGTATATAAAGGTGATATAGTATTAGACTTTATGTCAATAGACAATTAGTTTGTTAACATTTTAACCAAACCCTTAAGCAAAGATCAATTTAATAAAATTAAAAGAAAAATAAACATGATGCAAATTTAAACTTTGAATTCTCTTTCGTATGCATAAAGTCATAAAATTGGTGATTGGTTGCTTTCATTATGATTTCTTTTATTTTTGGAAATAAAATTGTTTCATAATTCATTGCATTTAAATGAAAATCATGAATATTCAACCATTGACCATGCATATCGATAATTGATATTGTATATGAAAACTGCCTATTTGATTTTCAAAAATTCAATATTTTCTTCATCATCTCCAATTCTCAAAAATCTTTGATGTACCATAAATTCTACATTATATTATGGATCAAATTGCCTCATTGCTACACCCTCCACTCCTTGTACACAAATCATTTCATCCCTTTCCTTGTAAACCTTTCAAAACCTTAGTCTCCATCTTCATCTCTCTATCTCTCTTCATGGAATACAGATCTTTAGCCAAAGGGCTAAGTTTTAAAGGTTTAATAGGTTCAACTAAAAAGAGAAACAAGTCAAGGAAGGTACGAATCCTGAAGGATTTTAAGGCTAAAGAAAGGTATGGAAAGATATTTCAAACTTAAAGCTACATAGTATTGAGAAAGTAAATCTTGATTTTTTTTTCCTATATGAAGAATTTGCATGCTTTGTTTTGCTTGAAAAAATAGGTTGGATCAAATTCTTTAAAATAAATAAATAAATAAATAAATATATTATTTTGATCTATAAGTTTTATACCAATCTCACTTTTAATCTTAAATTTGTACTTGTTTTTGGAATGGTATAAGGAAAAAGATTTATAATGGATTGTGGTTTTTTGGCTAACATTATAAAATGCCTTAATGTTAAAGTGAAATGATATTTAACATAATTTGGATTCAAATTTGATGGCTTCGCATATGAAGAAGCTCTAGAAGAGATTATAAGAAAATGAACCACTACCATTAATGCTCACATAGTTGATGCCAACATAAGAATGCTACTTTATATGATGAACTAGCTGGTCATTCCTAATGTCGCAAAGCCAACCTCTCCTACATATCTAGAGGCATTTGTATGTTTGGTGTGTTATACATGCTATTCGTCTAGACTTGCCATTCATTATTCTGAATCACGTGAAAGCTACTTTGGATAGTGAAGCTAATGAACTTCCTTATGTATTCATTCTTACACTTATAGTCAAGTAACTCTATATTAATCTAAGCTCTTTTAATAAAGAGGAAGTAGTTGGTCTGAGTGATTTTAACTCAATTATGCTTTATTTTGCAAATGAATAAGGCTAGTTTGATGATATGAGCACTTACTCAAAAAGTTTCGTATATGAATCAATCACATCTCTTCAAGAAATAGATACTCTGGGTACATCCTTAAATGTAACTGACACTAAACTTGTAGTTACCTTTTATTAGTCTTTGGATTCAATCTTAAATGATACTGAAAGGTTTCTTAAATTCAATGAATCTTTGGTTGCCAATACTCTTACTTATGAAAAGGTTATGAATGAGCTAAAAGTGTTTACCTCGACACTTATAAAGGAACCTATCATAGATCTCAAGGACTCCATTATGAAAAGTTGATCTTATTTGTTGCTCTATTTGCTTCGGGTCCTCCTAGACCATTACCTACCAAGCCATCCAGCTCGTGTGATCCACCTACACCTTTTTCTATCTAATCTCACCTACCATCCACTCTGCACCCTATGCTTTTTGAAAAACTTTTTGATGCTTAATATTTGGTATTTTAGACTTACTACTAGGATTATGTTTAAATAAATGCCTATTTACTATGCCAAATTTTATTACTATTATGCATTCTTCTTTTGTTTTATCATATGATGATAGTTGCATATTATTTATGGTTGCTTGATCTCATGCTCATCCTTGCCTTGATTATTATTGACAAGCTCCTATATTTTGTTGTGTTGATTTTGTGATTTGTTGTCCTCACTTTTTGCTTATAGCAAAAAGGGAGAAATATTATATGTTGAAAATTATATATGTGGTGTACATGTGTAAACTTTATTGCTTGATTCCTATTAGCTATATATAGAATCCATTTATGTTGCAACAGGTTTTAAGGAAGTACAAAGTAAAAAATGAGCTTTTCCCTCGCTGAGTCATACATGTTCTAATTAAAGGGGGCAAATTCGCTCCACTATACTTTTATGAAAGGAAAGTGTTGTTTAATCTCATGCTGTTTAGTTATTTTCCATGAAGCTTTTCATATACAATTTTTCACATGTTTGCTATAGTAAAAAAAATGAGGAAAATGTTGGATTAAAGGCTTTGGGCCCTTTGAGTTTTAAGTTATGTCTAAACATGTTCACTTGTGTATTTTTGAAAATAGGTTTAATATTAGGCTTTGAATAATTAGATTAAAATATTTAATAAGCTTCATAATAATTACTAAGCATTTTACTATTGAATATGTTATTTATGATAATGTTTCTGATATTATAATGAATGTATACATGGAAAATTTTATTTGAACCTAAACATGATATTCTGAATATTCATAAGGGAATTTTTGTTTAAACTTTACATGATAGACAAATTAATTGTATGAAAAGAATATTAGGAATCATAGATGGAAAGTTTTTAAAAAAGCATATAACTTGCACATTAGTATGAATATTTATAAGGAAAATTTTCAAATATTGGGTCAAGTTATTAACTTTGATTTATTCTCCATTGGCCTTATGTTAAGTTGATTATTCAAAATATTAATGAAATAATTCTACTTAGGAATAAAAAAAGAAAGTCCACAATTTTAAGAAGTAAAAAAGAAAACAAGCTATTTAAAGGAAGCAAAAATGAAGTTACATTTATAAAGATTCATTCAAGTCTACTATCTTTTATAAGGTAATGTATAAAACCACTGGTCTGCAATATGAATAAAAACTACTAATTGATTAAGAGTATTAAAGATAGATTCCTGGCTGCTAAGAATATATTTATGCATTGATTGAGGAATCTGCCATTAATAATCATATGTTGAATGCTAAAATATATATTAAAAACTCTTTGAAAAGCAAAGCAAGAAAAAAGAAGAAGAAGAAGAAGAGAGAACTAAACATTGATCATTTGTTTTTTAAATTAGTTTTAACATGTAATTGCTTTGTATGAGTTAGCCTTTGTATTTTAAGAGAACCCTTGAGAGTTCTATGAGCTTAACTTGTCCCTTCCTCTACATTGAGTTTCTAAGTGTCTTAGAAAAAACTTAAAGGTTAAGTTAAGAGGTATCTTATAGAAAAGTTTTAGAGAGAGTTTTTTAGAATTATCGTAAAAACCTAATATGTGTGAAAAATCACATGGAGTGAAAAAAACTATAAAGCTATAAGTTGAGTCCTATTAGGTTACCTTGGAGAGGTTGCAAAAGCAAGAGTGCTAAATTTATGTATTTATAGAGTTACTTATATCCTAGGTGATTACCCACAATAATAAAAATCCCTTACTTTGTACTTGGAAAACATTAGACAACTTAACTCGAACTAGGATAAATTGATTGTATGATTCTCTCTTCCCTACCCCCTTTAAGTTTATTATATATTAGAATAAGATAGAATCACATTCTTAAGGAATATGAAATTATTTAAAGGAATCATAATTTAAGGAAAGAGACAAAATAATTTCTAAAATCTAATTCAACCCTCTTTGGATTATTTTTAGACTAATACAAGCAACCTTGATTCCTTAGTTAAGCACCCTAACTTTTACTAGCTTCTTAAGGTAACCTTACAAGGCTTAGCTTTTGGCTTTTACACTTTTCTCACTACACATGTTTTCCTTAACTTTTAGATTTTTTTCAAGCTATCTAAAAACTCTAATAACAAGGCAACCTCTCAAGGATAATTCTTAGGTTTATCGCCTTTCTTTTCTTTTTAGGTTTTTCTTTCAAGATATCTAAAAACTCAATCTTAGAAAAAGGAGGTACAAATTAAGCTTAAGAACTAAGTAAGGGTTCTCTTAAATACAAAGAGCGAACTCACTAAAAGCACTTTACACCTTATGGCACAACAACCTTCTTTGAGGGAAAGAGATAATGGTTTTGCTTTTTTTTCTTTTTTCTTTAACATTCTTTTTTCTCTACTTCACACTTCAATATGCTCTTCTATATATAGTTTAATTTCTAGCAATTAGACTATTGGACAACAACTTCCTTTTAAATGCATAGATATGTTTTGATAATCAAGGATTTGTGTCTTCAATGTTTTAAATTATTTTGAATTTAAATCAATGACTCTATTCCATATTTGATGGTCTTTCAACTTTAGTCCATTGATGTCATTAGAATTTCATCTTCTAGAAGTTAGAGGCTTGAGCTTATCTTTCATTAATGATGTTTGCTTCTTTACCTCCTTCTTTCCTTTTCTGGTTCCTAAATTATAGGACTTTCCTTTTTTGAATCAAAGTAGAATAATATGTCAAACCTTACATGATATAAGGCCAAATAAGATTCATTTTATATAAGCCAATCTGACTAAGACAATCAAAGTAAGCAAATTGATCTTGGAATATTACTTTATGATTAGTTTGAAGACTTTCTATATAAGGATCTAAATAGAGAATTTTTCATTAGCATTCACAATTCAAAACACTCTTTTTTGTTAAGAGATAATCAATTCTCAATTATGTCACATTTGATTTAAAAACTTTTCTAAAGATAATTTGACTCATTAAAGCATATTTCAAAATCCTTTTAAAAGTGATAAAACAAGAATATTATAAATCAAAGCAATATCACAATTAATCATATTTCACAAAATCAATTTTTTGGCTCAATAAGATATTTTCATGAATAAAAGACTTGGGCCAACAAAATCTGTTTTTCAAACACATATAATTGGACCCAAAAAAATCAAGAACATTTGATCTAACAAATTAAAATTTAATAGTTGAAAAATTATTATGCACATGATGATCCACTTTCTAGAGGGTAGGGTGCAAAACAACACATCAATCACCTTGTATGTTGAATCAATTATGAGGTCTCTTGGTGTGCAGAAAAAATGATAGAAATAGGCAGAGAGAGCAGAAGCCCATTGAGATTGTTATGAATGAAGCAGAAATTGCAGAGCCAAATGGAATTCAAAAAGTCACACACATTCACGCATGGATACAAAGAACAAAAAGCATAATGCGTTGGTCCCCTCCCCCTTTTCTTTCTAAGCCTTTGATGCACCTAATTCTCCCAAATAATATCTCAAGCAGCAATGTTGTGACTTGTGGTTTCCTTCACCAGTCCTTGTACTTTTGAATATTTTCTTTTTCTCTTTTTTCAAATGATAATTTGCTTCATTATCTCTCTTTCATTCCCTCTATCTTTTTGTCTGTCATGCCAAAAAATTTATATACTAAATATATACCTTCTTTCCTTAAGCAACAAACAAAAAGTTTCTCAGGCTATATGCCAAGGAAATGAAAATATTTCGACAAATTATAAACAACGTTTATTATTCAGCCATTGAATAGTAATTTTATATATAGTTAGATCAAACCTGATATTTCAGCCAAAACATGAAAGGGAATTTCTTTGCTTTGAAAGAAAGAAACAAGTTGATATGAACACAGTTTCGCTGATTGGAATCATAGAAGTTGTATCTTTTGTGTGTGTTTTTTTCCTTTTTCTGGTGGTTGAGTTTAGGTGGCAGTGTCTTAACATTGAAGACAAAGCTTCTTGTTGGCACCAGAGAGAAGAAACAGCAGAGAAGGAAATTCATGAAATTTACAAGTTGTAATTCTTTATTAATCTTACGTTTTTATCTTATAAATATTAATATGTCTTTGTGGCAGCTATTTAATGTCTTATAATCCCACATCAAACATAAAAATAAAATTAAAAAAAATATTTATAATGATGTACGAAAGTAAAAAAATTAAAATGATGTGGAAGAGCCACTACTTTATTACGTTAGTTTTAAAATATAAAAAAATTAATTACAATTCAAATTTTTAATTATAAAATAATTATAAAAAATTCACACACACTTTAAAGAGTTATTTAATAAAATATTTTAAGATGAATTCGCAAATCATTATGTAAATGTTTAAATATTTATAATATAAAACTTTATATTCATCCATTTTTTTTAATATGTTAAGCGAGATAAAGCGAAACCTTAACAATAAAATCCATGTGTATTTAAACAACAAATAAAATATCAGATATAAAAATTCAGGTAATAAAATTAAAATTATAAGTTAAAAATTAACTTTAATAATTATTTTTGATAAATTTTAAATTTAAAAGTTTAAATATGTACCATAAATAAAAAAGAAGTATATAGACATAAATTTGTTCTTACTCTTTCTTATTTATTATTGATATAAAGCTAAGTATTTTATTATGTGACGGGTCCATTTCTAGAGGATCAAAGAAGGGACCAAAAGGAAAAGTCACCACATTGAAAACTATTTTATATAATAATTATGAGCATAACAAATAATAAAAGTGTTAAATAAATTATGTGTAGTATATTTCAAAAATAATTTTAATTATTACTACTAAATTATATATTGAGATTAAAGATTAGTGCTCAAATAATGCTATTTAGAAATATAGAGTGACTATGTATCTCTTACCTAGGATGAAAAGATAAAATATGCATTATGTGACAAATTTTTAAATTTTATTTATCATAAACATATTAATAATGTATTTATTTTTATATATAACTATTTTATATAATGTCAGTACATTGCATGGATTAGAAAGATACTTAATCCAGCAATAATGTTGACTTTTAAGTTGATGACTTAAAATAATAATGTGACTTTGATATTTTTAACTAACAGTTTATAGATAATTATACAAAAATATCCTGAGTTTTTGATACCGTGAGTGATAATTGCAACTCATAGCATTTAATAAAATTAATGATTATTTTTATATTTTGGTTGATGAGATACCAAAAAATAATTATTTTAGTATATATAATCATTTTACTTAATCATCCCCATAATCTTAACCCTACATTTAGTGGGCGTCTAGTTTATTGACGCCTCCTTTGAGGAAGTTCCAACGTTTTGGGTCCAATCAATCTATTGGGCTCCTCTTTCAGTCTAATGGGCTCTGCGGCTTGTTAACCAGTTTAACCGGCTTTGGCCGCAAGTAAGAATTGGACCTATTGAAAATATATATAGAGAGAGAGAGTGAGAATTGGATCTGCATATTCTAATTAATCTGTAGTCTTAAAATTAAAATTAGAGAATTTGGATGATATCGGATGAATCACGACCATAAAACACAACCAAAAAACAGAAGAATAATGAATGTAAAATTTGTTGGGTTATGGTTCGAAAATCTCTCCAACGTACTAGAAGTGTGAGTTCATATCAAACGAAGCATCCCAAAAGCACCTCCCTATATTTTATCCCGCTCTCAAAATATTCACCAACGCTGACTATGTTTCGATTGATATCACATATATATGACGGAAAAAGTTGGCATTTCCGGGATTGATCGATATGGAGCCGTCTATGACCGAGAATGATAAAACGCCAAAGCCATCTGCAAAGAGGTTAGAGAGTGTGATCTATATAAATATATAAAATTTATTTTTTGCTTATATTTCAATAACTGTTTATATTGTTTTTTCGGGGCCCGGGGGGGGGGGGGTGGGTTTGAAGGTTGATGGGTAAAGTTGCAGTAATAACGGGAGGAGCGAGGGGGATCGGAGCAGCGACGGCGAAACT
Source organism: Erythrophleum fordii (assembly GCA_032878935.1). Taxonomy (NCBI): domain Eukaryota; kingdom Viridiplantae; phylum Streptophyta; class Magnoliopsida; order Fabales; family Fabaceae; genus Erythrophleum; species Erythrophleum fordii. Next base: position 20,226,020 of record JAVQMF010000045.1, read on the forward strand.
GTTCTCAGACAACGGAGCACACGTGGTGATCGCAGATGTGCTGGACGATCTGGGGGGGTCGGTGGCTGAAGCCATCGAAGGTCGGTACATACACTGTGACGTGTCAAAGGAGGCAGAGGTGGAATCGGCGATAGAGGAGGCGATGAGGTGGAAGGGGCACGTGGACATAATGTTCAACAACGCGGGAGTGTCGGGGACGGAAGGAAGCATCACGCGGTTGGATATGGAGAAGGTGAAAGAGTTGCTGTCCATCAACCTGTTGGGGACGGTGCACGGAATCAAGCACGCGGCGAGGGCCATGATCAAAGGGGAAAGAGGAGGGTCCATTATATGCACCTCCAGCTGCGCCGCCATCATGGGAGGGTTAGCTTCGCACGAGTATACAATGTCGAAGGCGGCCATGGTTGGGTTGGTGAGGAGTGCGGCGTGTGAGCTGGGGGCACATATGATACGGGTGAACTGCGTGCTGCCGCATGGGGTGCCGTCAGAGATGCTTCTGGTAGGGTACAGGAGGTTCGGGAAGGCTGATATTACGGCGGAGGAGGTGAGAGAGTTTGTGGGGAAGAGGGCGAGTTTGCTACAGGGGAGAGGTGGAGCCATGGAGGACGTGGCTGAGGCTTGTTTGTTTCTGGCGAGTGAGGAGTCTGGGTTCGTAACCGCACACAATCTTGTTGTGGATGGGGGATATACCTCTGCTAATAGTGACCTGAATTTCCTCTACTATTAGTCTCTATGACAAAATTATGACAATCACAATAACATGGGGCATTTTATAAATTCTGTGCAAATTTTATAAAATCGGGCAGTTTATCGTCAAACGATAAGGTCTTTTGGAAAGAAAAAGAACTTAAAAATAAAACTCCTTAACAAGAAGAAGGTAAGATCAACCCAACCCAAACTACATCTTGCTTATTATAAAGCATATGCCTAAAGTGTAAGGAGTGAGAAAAAAGATTTTAAAATAAAACTAACAGAAATCTTACTCTAAAAACCTAAGTGAAAGTGCCATACCTACAAATCTACTCGTTGGGGAGGGCAGCACACAACTTTCTTTGGGAGGGGGTCTTTCACTTTGTCCAAAACACGAGATTCTAACATTTTTCTAAACACTGAATCATTTAACACAATATGATATCATTTTGCGAAAGGCTTCATAGTCGTGCACTCTCTGCATCTCTTCTCCTTCTTGTTTTGTTTTCAATATTTTAAAAAGTAAAAAAAAAAAATTAACATTCGAGACTGAATCAACTGAAGAGAGGGTGGATTAGAAGGAAGCTGAATGCTATCATTTTTATCATTCTCATTTGATTCTTCTTCCATACTGTTGTTATTTTTTAAATAGAGATCTTTTCACTTTGACGTCATTCTTTTTTGCAGAGACTATAAGACACAAGTTGAGGCACAAGCTCTTTAATCTAGGCCTCATAGTCTTGTCGAATAAGAAAGAAGGAACCATCGCGGGTTATTGTAATCATCCAATAGAACGAATTTGCTGTATATGCACCGCCATTTAATTTAGTCTAAGACAAATAAGATAATAAGAACGACTAGTTTAAAGAAAAAAAAAACAAATAGCTTTTCTCCGTATGTTTTAGTTAGATAATATAAAAAGAAATAAAAAATGAGTATATAAAATAAAGATAACTTTTACATCCTTATTTTTAAAACAATAATTTGATAATTAAAATAATAATTAATAAATTGAGTAATAATTAAAAGATGTAATAAATATTATACATATTATATAAAAAAAATACATTCGTGTTGTGACAAATCAATCGGAGTGTTATTATTTTAGTTACTCACGTCAAAAGTATTATTTTTATTAAATGCTTTATCAATGGATCAATATATATGATCATTAAAATAAATATTTATTACATTTTTATATAATATATATATATATATATATATATATATAAATAGATACTTTTTTGTGGTCTTGAGGAGAAGGTCAAAAAAGAAGATGATAACTTAATTACTTCGAAGATGATGCATTGTTTAAAATATTAGGATAAATTCTTTTCCTTATAAACTAAAGAAAAAGGGGATGGTGTGTGTAGCTCCCAATGAAAAAGATATTTTTGGTATAGTGATAAATGCTTGGAGATTTTTCTAATTAGTTTTCTGTTATAACTAAAGATTCTATGGCTATCAGTTATTCGAAGTTACTCTAATAACGTGAATCTTGGTAATGCAAATTAGATCATTGTATAATAGTTTTAAACACTATATCTCATTAATAATATAAAACTGTATTTTTGTTTTAACTACTCTTTTAAGAATATACAAGTAATACTTGCTCCATCATATACTATAACACATACAAATAACTCTTTTAAAGTGTCACAACATATATCCCCTAGAATACACAAAACACAGCCATTTAAATTTTGATGTTACGTACCCAAAAAATACAACACATTTTTTTTTTTAACAATCATGATCCTCAACGTTGAAGGCAAGACAATTTTGGTCATTTCAATTTTAACACGTTTGACCTCTCAAGTTATTAATACTTAGCAATGATTCAAAAAGAAAAAAGAATTCCGTTAATTGACAAGTTGATTCCCCCCCCAAAAAAAGTTAAATTGTACTTTAATTTAAACAAAAAATTAAAAAAAAGGAATTAAATTATAAGACAATAAATTTAAGCGGGGCCTGTGTCAAAACCCCCTACCCTTTCATCAAACGCAATTTTGCAATTTTTTCCCAAAAAAAAAACCAATTCCGACGCACATGATTTGATTCCGATTGCGCACTAAACGCACAATTCCAACGATCCAAAGCAAACGTAAGAGAGGATTTTATCGACGATCATCCTTCCAACGTCTCTCCACCAGCGCTCCCTGCCAGATTTTTGCAAATAGAGCACAAGTTAGATCAAGATATTGAAGAGGGCAAAGGGTCAGGATGGATATCGTGCCTACTCGAGAATTTGGGAGGAAAATATAGAGATAAATTAAAATTTTGGTGAAAATCATGTAACCTCTTGCTATCAATTTTACTTAATATTTTTAATTTAAAACATACTTAACAGTGTAAAGTATGGTTTGTCCATAATTTAATATACATTGACACATAAATATATATATATAAACGAACAAGAGATTTGGATGCGCAGAATGAGAGAGAGGAATGCAGAAGTAGCAGTATTTCTGCAGTCAAAGAGTCAAAGTGGGGACTGAAAAAACGGTCAAACAGAAACCAAATTTCAGTGAGAGGCTCTGCAGTTTTCAACATCACATGCGTCCTTTGGATGGTACCAATTGCACCAATACCCAATCTCAGCGCTCAAATTTCTTGTCTCTCACTTTCTCACTCATAAATTTAAATTAGATCATTAACAATTTTCATTATTATTCATTTTAATACAATATTCAAAAAAATTAAAATTTATACAAAAATCTGAAAGCTAGAAACCATTTTTTTTTTTGGTACGTATGTATATCGTATGAAAATATTCAATTGTGTTGTTGACATAATCAATAAAAGGAATTAACGACGGAGTAAATTTGGAAAAGTAAAAAGGAAATCTCTGATAAGAAAATGCAATTTTAGTAACAATCATTATCCCGAGAAGAGGTGAGCAGAAGTTGTCTCGCCTCCATTTGCCTGCCTTTGCATCGTACCAACCGCTTCTCCGGGTTTTGGCCTTTCTGTGCTAATATATTCTTACGATCGAACAGGGGGAAAAAAAAAAAAAACAAAGAGAGAGAGAGAGAGAGAGATTAAAACTGATCCTGAACAAAACTAACAATTTAACATCGATCTAGTGTTTGCAGCAGTATGATCTGAAGGAAGTCATATGTAAGTTTGTGATATATAGAATCAGATTAACATGTTATAATGAGTATAATCGTGGGAATTCCTTCAATTTTAGAAGCATAAAAAGGTTGACAATTTCGTGAAACTAAATGGCTAATATATTTGGAGTAAAAAGTTTTATGGTGGATGAATTTGCGTTACTCTAAATCTTGGGTAGACATTATTGGACGAACGGGCTCTTAATGATTACAAAAGCACTGATTAATTAATGGGCTATAAATTTACAAAATGGAAGGTTAGTTTCATTGTGCAATATTGTTATTAATGATTAGGATAATATTCAAGGACAATATGCACGCTATGACTATGAGGATGAGAAAATGAGGTCATTCTGCAAACTTTCCTAACTGTTTTCGAATTGGCATATATGGCATGAATTGCATTTACGATCTATAGTACTACCCAAATGTCCTGAATGTGATCACATTAAATCACATCCTGTTCTCATATCATTATCTCCTACGGTCCTGCTGACGTGCCTGCTGTCATTTCACTTCTTTTCCCATTACTTTCTTTTTTCTATCTCAGCTGCATGCATATTCCTCCATTCCTGTGGCCATCTCTTTCTATATCTTTCTCCGGCGACCCCCTAATATATCTCCCATTTCCTCGTTTTATACATGGATCTCACCCAAAATGAATCAACTTTATACAATATTGTCATTGCTCTGGTTGATTATGTTGATGATGATTAAATAGAACTCAAAGAACCAACAAGAGAAAGAAAGCTCCCCACAGAAAGAATTAATAAATTGAATGTAACATATAAAATAGCAAAGAGAGAAGAATAATATAATGTTTCATAAAACAAAATGTTGCAGTTTTCCACAACAAAGTTCTTTTCCATTGGACCAAATTTATATTTAATGTATAACGTTTCTCTGATTTATAATTAGTACATAAACATATTATATAAACTGATCTTGAAAACACAGGAACGTAATGGAGGTAGTTATTCATGCGGTCACTCTATAACAGCACTGAATGGAGAGTTCACATATTTCACAAAACTAGAACTATGCAATACATCTAGAGAATCCTGACTCCACCATCCTAGCTATTTAATTTGTGTCATGTCAATATAACAGAAACGTAAGAGGACATTAATATAAGCGAAAGACAAAAGGGAAAGCATAGTGGGGCATCAGAGCCAGAGAGCTCCGGCGTCCTTGAGAAGACGGACCAAGGTGCCGTTGATGTGGGAGGCCATGAGGGTCTGGACCCCACCCAGGAACTTCCCACCGATGAAAACTGCAGGGACGGCCGCCTGGTGGGTCCCGGAGAGGCGGTAGAGGAGGGCCTCGATGTCAGGGCCGGCGGCATGATCGTCGAGCTCAACGATGGTGGGGCCTACACCCAAGCTGAAGAGGAGGCGTTTGACCACCGTGGACATGCAGCAGCTGCTCATGCTGAACACAACCACGGCGTTGCTAGAAGCCAGGTGGTGGACGATGTCGTAGGGACTCTTCTGGACCTCTCTCGCTGCCTCCATTTGCAAACGGGGATATTTCACGACCTGCATAATTTGTTCAGATTGTTTTCCTCATCAACTTGAATGAGAAATAGTGAGCGAGGAGCTAAAAGATAGCTATATATATAGCGTGTATAGTGTTTATATATGGGATGGAAGACTGTTGAAGATTTAAATAAAAAAATGAGATTAAGAAATTTCTAAATGTGAAGATGCTTTAAGCGTGGGAGAATATTGCAGTCAAAGGCAGGCAAAAGAGTGATTTCATGGAATTAGTAGGATTAGGAGGCCATGCAACGGAACAGAAGAAAAGAAAGGGATCAGAGAGAGACGACGGCGTTTTCAGGGATTTGATGTCGGGCTGTCGGCCTCAAAGTTGAAACTGCGTACGGAGGAGGGAGAGAGGGTCACGCGATTTCACTGAGAAGAGACAAAAATCACACACTGTTGCAGCGGCAGCCGCTGATGAGATGACATTCATGATGCATGCATGCATGCATGCTGCCTGCTCAATATATCCATCAAACCAAAAGCTGCTCCACATACCTATTCTTGTTCTCTCTTACATCTCACACACACACACTCACATATATATATATATATATATATCATGGACAAAAGGGGATATCGAGTATAAATAGTCACATTTGTGTAAACCAGTAATTTTTCATATCTTAATAAATTAATGAGCTTCCTGTAAGCTGTAGCAATACTTGGAGTCTTGAAAACGCGAGTCGAAGCGATAATATATTATTTATAATGAAATTTTTATGTTTAAAGTATTAATTATACCTCTATGAAATTATATATATGAAACATATAGGTTTCATAAAAGTACACTATATAACGGCGTGATGGTTCAACCTCGTCAATTTGATGCCGCTGGTAGCCTTGTCCTAAGCTGCGAACATGGTTTAAGTACATCTCGAATCCGTATGATTTCCCTTCTTTTCCCCTCACTGCACCCTCACTCCCTTTAATAAACCGAGTTTTTGAAGCCATTTCTTCTACCAATTAATAATAAGACTATTTAACGACCTGCGAAATGTGTTATATATACATTCTTTCATAACAAATGTTGTCATCCATCGACACTATATTTTTTAAAATCTATTCTTAATTATAGTATTTTGTAAAAATATAAAAAAAAAATTAAAACATCTCGAGAACAGAACTGTGTGTTAATTAGAAATCTCAAATGTAGATTTGGATAAAGAATGGAAAACCCAAAAAAAATGAAATTTTAATTTTGATATTCTTTATTTTTTAATTGAAATGTAATATTTATTTCTAAGGATATATTTGAATGAAGAAAAATAAATGAGAAGGACAAAGGATTTTATTTAAGTATAAATTAAAAAAAATCTAAAATTAGAATTTATTCTCTCTACGGCCCCAAATCAAATATACTCTATAAAAAGTTCCGTTGCTAATTAAGTTAATTAATCGCTGTCTTTCAAGCATAGATTAACAAAAGTAACAAAACACCGTGATGGTGATTTTACATCTCCAAAAATTAAAACCCACTTACCCTGCAAATCGCAGTAGTAGTACTTAATACATAGCTTTCAAAACTTCAAATATAACATTATTATTATATATATACAGATGGAGATTATTAAAAAAAAGAAAAGAAAAGAAAAACGTTATCAATAATTCTACATATACACCACCGGAGGGATTGCACACAGTTCACGAAGAAAACTTACATGATGAGAATAATCAATTTCACACCCTGAAATATAAGGATATCATGGCAATGAGCGAACATTCCTTAACAAGTTATCAAGGAAGCGTAAGATCGAGCGGACACAAGTCCTGATTGGGTTTACAGCAGAAAGCCTCCACCATGAACACACTGAAGCTGCCCTGCTCTTTAACTTTTCGCTGAATGCCGTAAAGCAATTTTCGTTTTTCGTGATCAACAACGCTGCAGATTGTAGGTAAACCGAGGCTGCACGCTTCACCAGCTCGTTTTTTATGGTTATGTTGGAAGAGTCAAATTCATTTCCCTCGTAACAGAACGAACTCCTCGTTGGCGAATGATCCATAATGTCCTTCAAGCTCGTGTACTGTGTAATATTCTCATTACCTTCAAAATCTTTCCCGAAAGAAGAGTTTCTGTGTGAACGTAAACAGTAAAGCTCCTGTATCTCTGTTACCATCCTTTAGTTACATGAAAATGAAAAGATAAGGTTCAAATTTTGCTAGACAGCTAGAAAATTGATGTGGGCAATGAGGCTGAATAAGGTAATGTTTTAGGTTTGATTGTTTTGTTGATTGGTGGTGAGGCTTGGACGGGAAAGAGAGAAAGAGAGATAGGGAGAGGTTGGTGGAGTTTGTGAGCATACATGGGTTTCCTTTCTTATAGGGATTATACCCTGAAATGGAGGTTTTGAATTAACCACCATTCACTGCTCGCTCTCACCAGCCCAAAAGTTGAGGAATATACACGGTCCCATGTGAATCTTTATTTTTAATATTGCTATTAAGTAATATCGAATTTCGCATCTTAACTAATTTATCGAATTGATTGGGTCAAAGACCGAGACTAAAGATTTACGACTCTTTAATTATTTCATGTTTTTGATCGAGTCAAAGAAAGATATTTCAGAGTCTATGCTAAAAGATTTATAGCCCCTTTTTTTCTTTTTTTGGAGAAATTAGTCCAATTTAGGAAGGTGTAAAATCATCTAGAGTTTTTTATTATAAAGTTCTTATAACATTTAAAGAGAAAATGGTATAAAGAATAGAAATATATGAGACTTATTTTATATTTTTTTAAAACTTTACAAAAATTTTACAATAAAAAACTTTAAGAATTTGGACTAGTTTAGCAAGTATAAAGCACTGTAAATGGCTAATGGCATTGGAAATTAGTCTAAATGCCAATAAAGTCAGGCCTAACAAATTTTGAAAAATATGGCCTACGGGCTAATTTTGGATCTAGTAAGATTGTTCCCTTAAGTAATACAAAATAATGTTAATATTCTATCAAATTAGGACTGTTTATTGGCATGGATTGGTTCAATTTGATCACTTTTAACTTATAGGAAGAAATCTCATCCAATCAATCTAGTCATTTTGGACAAAACTAATTGAATTCAATCTAATCATGATTGGTTTTGATATTAAATTGTCAGTTTTTGAAAAAAAATTGTTAAAATCTAATATTAAATATTATTCAATCTCAACAATAAAAATAAACATTTATAACAAAAAGTTCTCTTTTTAAGGGGGCCAAAAACAAGTATTTGATTAAAAAAAAAAAAGAACATTAGTACAGTAGAAACATAACAAGCCAAATAAAAGCAAAACAAAAGCAAAAAAAAGCCTATACTCAACAACTATACTACCAAACGAGTAAGTAAATTGCTAACCAATTCCCTTCTAATAAGTAGGATCATGTAAGGCTAGAAAACAATCCCTTTCCAAAATGATAGGAGAGGGGATGGAGGTGAGGCCATCCATCCATGAGGGCACATCCCTTTAGTGGCATTTGCTACAACCCAGTTAAAAGCTTTGTTCCTATGGTAAGATACTAAAGAGAAAGTAACATTTTCAAGGGATACTTTCAAACCAAACACATCCTCCAAAATAGCAACACTTGTCCATGTACAAGTATCAAAATTACCCTTCAATAGACATCTAAATAGAACCTCATAATTTGTCTCTACACAAATTCCTTATCAGAATACAATGAGGTCATTTCTAATGCTTTCCTCAATGTTAAGACTTCTAACATGAAAGTAGAATTTGACTCTACCACACTCCTAAAGCCATCTATTAATTGATTAGAGTCATCTTTACCCTCCACTCTAATGCTTACCTCATTTTTTAATCAGTCTCTAGGAGTTTCCATGAGAGGCATTTAGCATTAGTTTCAATATGGGAGGAAATATTAGTAACTTCAACTATTTAAGAGAAGCCTTTTCCCAACCAAAATTCAAACATAAGAGAATTAACACCAGTTACAACTCTAAATGGATTAACCTCATACTCTTGAAAAGTTGCAACAAACCTATCTAATAGATACAAGCTATAAAAGGCTTTCCCAAAATCATCTAGCTCAAGTATCATAGCACCATTAATCAAATCTTTTAACCTGCTTTTTCTAAATTGTTAAAGACAAATAGCTTATAAACCATACTTTTTGCACCCATGGGCATAGCACCAGCAAGTGCTTAACTAATTCACTTTCAAATTTGTAAATTGGACACCTAAGGGACTTTGCACACTTCTTTTTAAAGAGAGCTTCTTTGGTAGCTAGTGCACCTGAAATTGCTCTCTATAAGAAGTGCTGAACTTGAGGAACTTTTAAATGTCAAATCTCAATTTACAAGTCCTCTAGAATTGTAATAGAGTAGTATAGTATATTATGTACAACTTTTTTCTCTTGATCTTTAGCAAATTTATAATTAGATTTGACAAAATACATGCCATTTTTAGTTTTAGACCACTTTAGTTTATCATTTGTAACCTGCAATGGAATAGGTGTCTTTAAGATGGTTTCTCTAGTAAAGTCATCCACATTGTCAACTATTAAGGATAAATTCCATTGCCTTCAATAATAAGATTAGCTACCATCAAATTAGCAAAAACTTCATTTTGATTACTAGGAATTAGTATACAACCTTTCATGCTAGGGACCCAGTTATCACCTTAAACCTTTAGAGAATTCTCATCCCCAATTTGACTACAACAATCCTTCATTAATAGGTCTTTCCATTCAAATAAGTTGGACCAAGCCTACGAGGCTTTGTGCCCTCTTCTAGCCTTAAGGAAAGAAGAATTTGGATAATATATCCCCTTCAATACTCTTGCCCACTGATCATAAGGGTTTTGCAAGGTTTTCTATTACTAAAAGTGCAAGATTAAAGTTGGTAAAACCTTTAAACCCAAAGCCACCATCTCATTTTCCCTTTGTCAAAACTTTCTAAGCCGTTCAATGAATTCTTCCCTCCTTATTTTCCTATCCCCACCAAAAATTAGAGATGATCCTATTAAATTCTTCACAAGTTTTCCTTGAAAATTTGAAGCAAGACATTGTGTATATAGGCATAACATTCACAACAGTTTTAATTATTATGTCTCTTATAGTATGAGATAGCAAATCTTGTTTTTAACTCTAAACCTTATGTGATAACTTTTCTATAATAAGAGACAAAGCTTTTACATTAGATCTTCCCAATAAAATAGGAAGGCCTAAATATTTTCCAAGGTCCCTTCTTTAATTGGTAGCCAGGATGTTACAAACCTCTTCCCTCCTATCATTTGATGTGTTATTATAGAAGAAAATGCCTGACTTATCTAATTTTGCTGTCTGCCCAGAGGCCTCCCTATAAATCTTGAAGATTTCATCTAATTTTTCACAATTTATCTTACTAGCATTGATAAAGTAGAAGGCATCATTTGCAAAAAAAAAAAAAAGCAATAGGGTAAAACTCCTTGACAACTATACCCTTTTTAAGTCACCATTTTCCACTTGTTTTAGAACCATACTTAAGAGCATTTCTACTGCAATAATGAATATGTAGGGAGATAATGGATCATCTTACCTAATCCATCCTTTTAAATCTAAAGAAGCCACATTCTTACTCAATAAGTTTATATTAAAACGTACTGAGGAAACACTGCCTATGATCCTATCAACTCATTAGCCATAAAAGCTTAATTTTAAAAGGGCTTCCTTTAAAAAATCCCAATCTATTTTGTCATAAGCCTTATTCATGTCCATCTTTAAAGAAAACTTAAAATTTCTCCTACTAATCATATTTTTCAAGTAGTGAAATACCTCAAGAACAACAACAATGCTATCTTGAATTAAATGGCCAAACACAAAAGCTCTTTGGTTTTGTCAAATAAACTTAAGTAGCAAACACTTCATTCTATTAGCCAACAATTTAAAAATGATCTTATAGTTGAAATTACATAAGCTAATAGGATGAAATTGACCTACCCCCTTGAGTATGTCAATTTTGGAATCAACACCATATTACTTTCATTGAACTGAGCCAAAGTTGTGCACTTCTCTAAATAACCCTTTTACCATCTTAAAAACATCATTCCCAACTTCTTTCCATGTTGTAATATCCTATGATTTATAAATTCAAAATCATTCCTAAAGAGTGAAATGAATTACTTACAAGGGGTCATAAACCTAACAAATGACAGTATAAATTACAAGAAATCAAAAATAGAATTGTTTGATTAATGAATGAGGAGCCTGGAGTAAAGCAAATTGAGACTAATTGATATTAGAATGTTAATTAGAACATCTAAAAATATGGTTAAGAGCCTCAAAATAGCCCAAAATTGGAGCAAAAACGGCTAAACAAATTTTAGGAATAATGCAATGGCATAATTGTAATTTCGGATAATTTTTTGAAAATTCAAAAGAGGGAGTTTTAAATGGAAAAATTGATTTTCTTAAGATTTTCAAAGGCCCTAAAACTATAAGAGCCCCTAAAGTTACTAAAACTCCTTCGGCATGCGATTTAGGTCATTGGTTGATTGAAATTTTGACAGAATAGTTCGATAAGATTTTAAATCTAATTTGGGTGAAACCAAAAATATTTTATGAATTAAAAGACCTAAATTTCATGATAGAAAGGATGATTCTAAAAAAATATTTGAAATGAGTTCGAACGAAGAAGGAAAATTTTAAAAACATAGTTGAAATTTTGAAAATGTTATAAAATAACCTTTCCCTTCTTATATATCATGACCTATCTTCTTCCACTCTCCCTAACCAACTTTTCTCTAGCCAAAAACAGAACCAAGAGTAGTCTTGAGTGGCACACAAGAAGAGGGAGCAAGAAAGAAAGAAAGCAAGTTTAAAAGGGTAAGAATTGGTCACTTTTTCATGCTCTTTCCTTCATTAAGGTTTTTCTCCTCTTTCTTCTCATGGTTTTAGTATCCTAAATGGTTATGTTTTATGGCTGATTCAATAAAAAGGAGAGTTTAAAGGAAACTAAAGCAATAAAAGAAACACCATTTGGTTAACAATCGATTAAGGTATGTTTCTCTATGGCTAAGTTGCTCTTATTGATTCTTCCATGGATGCACTATTTTGGCTAATATAAGAGCACTATGTAGGCAGTTTTATTTTGACCTAGACTTAATAGAAATTGGAGTTTTGAAACTTAAGGAATCATATGAAAGCAATAGAACTCAAAAAAAGGCTATAAATAACAAGTAATGAAAATTAAGGTTTTAATTGCGCCTAAAGATTTATTAAACTTTCTAAATGATTTAACTTATGTAAGAGCATGTTTGGGTTCTTAAAAGGCCTAGGAAGCTTTATAAGTGTCAATTCCCTAAGAAAAATAAACAAAATGTCATGGGTTCTTTAAAGAAGCCATGTCTAGGCCAAAAAGAGAATGGGGTATCTATGGAGAGCTTTTTTTTTTATTCCAATGATAAAAATAGTCTAGATATGAATAATAAATATTAAATAAACTATTGTTTTATTAGAAATCGGAAGTTTAGGGTTTCTTTAGGCATAAAGAAACAAATTAGTATTTGGCTCTTTAAATTAATTTTGTGATGACTCTAATGAGTTTAAATGGAGTCATACGACTTAGATTGAATGAAAAATTAGAGCCAAGATGATGAATTATATGAGTTGCTTTATTATGCTCTTGTATGAAACCACATGCATGCCATAAACTAGAAATAGCTTGTAAAGAGTTTATTGGAGGTTAGAAATGGTTCCAATAATGTATTTGTGTCTTGTTTGATGTGTCTAGGCCAAGCAAATCAAGCCTCCTCCAAGTGTGTGTGTGAGGCTAAACCAAGAAGTTAAGGAATCAAGGAAGAAATTATGTTTTTTGCCTCAAGGTGATTCTTCATCCATTCTTGTATATATTTCTTAGTTGTTTGATTGTCATTGATTGCTTGTATATATGTTTAAATCATGAAACATACCTATTTGGTTTTATGCTTTGGTACCATTATGATTTTTGAATTGTATTTAGTTTGTGAATTTGCTCTTGATGAGTGAGGTTATACTAAAAATCTTTTGAATTTGGTGAGGTGAAGCCAAAAGTCCCTAAATAAAGGTGAGGCAAGACTAAAAGTCTCATGGAATGAATGAGGTTAAGTTAAAAGTCCTTGAAATGGGTGAAGTTAATTAGATGAGGCTAGACCAAAAGACCCTATATCTTGTTCTTGAACTCAATGGATCCATATAATTTTGAAAATATGAATATGTTTGGTATTTGGAAGCATTTAATGCATGTTTGCTTTCTTTGATATGATAACATGCCATATATGCTTACTTGAAAGGATAAATGAACTATTAAAATTCTTTGAATTTCACCCTCCCTCACTTTCATCTAACCTTGTCTAGGTAACTCTTATAGAATTAAAAATAGAGGTCAAAAAGCTTGACTACTTTGACAATAGAATATAATTTGATGTAATTTAATATCAAAGTGTGTATGTATATGCTATTTATAAGATGTAAACCCTTACTCATGTAAAAGTATGAAAATATGTTGTATGAATCATAGTTGGAGTCAAATGTATGGAATTCCTAGTTTTTGACATTCTTATGCCATGAAATGCAAGTGTATAAGGCTAAGTGCGAGAGTGATTTTAAGTTCTACGATGATTTAGATCTGTTATGATGATCCTATATGTTGTATTTGAGGTTTTAGATATACTCAAATAGTCACTTGCACAAGGAGAAGTCATTTTGAATCATTTGAACCTACTTGTGCACTATTTTGAGCTATATTCCTCCTTTAAACCAAAATTAGACCAAATGGATGAATTTTGGTATGAGATTTAATAGGCATATAGATCTCATTTATAACTTTTCATAGATTTAGAAAATACAAATTTTGGAGCTTTGTAGAATTTATTATGATTTTTCAAAATTGGCTGGATTATACAGAAACTATCAGTGCATTATTCATTTGGTTAGTCTAGTTTTTGGTGTATTTGAGAGATTTATAAAGTTTAATGCTCATAAAATTTTACAAACATATATTTGGCATCATAATTTTTTCATAGCCACTGAGATAACTTAATTTGGAGCTCCGTAGCGTGAAATATAAATTTTTAAAATTTCAGGCCTGCACTAGTATGAGATTCTGACCCAACTACTATTCTATTAGAATTTCATAGGACAAATGATATTGTCTTGGTCTGAGTTTTTTATAGTAGCTAGATGGTATTTTGAGCTTTGCATAGAGTCTTAATTTGCATGATTTGGAATTTTTTAACTTAAGTTATGAATTTTTAAATATTGTGAGAAAATATGGAATTGCATGAAAGCTTATGAATTTGACTAATCTTGATGTGTATACTCCAAGCCTAAATTTCATGCCTTATTTTGTGATGATTCTATGTGAACAAGTGTATTAAGGGTAGGAAATGAGTTTGGTAAGTTAAAATGATTCATTTAATCAGAATGAGTTAATTTCACATTTAATGTCAATAAATTCTACTGCTAAAGGTATTGAATTTTTGAAAATGAATACTATAGGCACTTTGTGATATAAATTAAGTATTATCATAATATGATATTACACATATTGTTTGATAGAATTGGCTTGAATCCTATTAAGCCTTAAAGCTTTTTGGCCTCCTATCTAAAACATAGCTTCCCTCATCTCTTTTAACAAGATTGGTTTGAGTAGCATCCTATTATCCTCTTTACTAATTGATTTATCCATATAACTTAAAAGAGTAGCAAGAGGTTTACTATTTGAGTGAGAGAAAAGCTTATTATAGAATTTTACAAATTTTCCTACAATTAACTTCTTATCCTCCTGCCAAGAACCATCATCTATCTTCAATCTCAAAATTTTATTCTTGGCTTTCCTTTGGATTGTAATTGCATGGAAGAATTTTGCATTGTTGTCTCTAACTCTTAACCAATTTAGTTTAGACCTCTAGTTTTAATATTTTTTTCTTTTTGTCCAATGCTTTCTCAATTTACCTCATTAATTCTTCTACTTTCCACATCTTTTCTTCAATTAAAATGCCTTCATTACATTTTTGAAGCTACCTCCTTACAAAACATCCAATTGTTTCATTAAATTCAATATTTTGTCATCTATAATTCCCTCCAATCCCTTCTAATTGCCATCAACAATTTTTAGGAGATCTTGGTGCTCACACTATAAGGCTTTAAACTTAAATGCTTTAAGGGTATACAGTTAGTGCAGTAAAAATCAACTAATGGTAGATGATGATCTAATCCCATATGTTCCCAATGGAAAACCATAACTCTTGAGAATGCACTTCTTAATTCCACATCTTTAAAGCTCTATTAATGCATTATTTAACATGTACATCACCTAGCCTTTTATTACTCTAAGTAAACTTAGCACCTTTAAATTCTAAATTTATAAGATTATAGTGAAAAAGTAAGTTTTAAAAGTTCATAATCTTCTTAGCATCTCTCAAGTTCCCTCTCATTTTCTCAGACTAAGTCAGCATATCATTGAAATTGCCTACATGCAACTAAGCACCCTCCACAAAACCAACTAACCTTCTTAACTTGTCCCATGCCTTCAATCTTTTAGCTTCCTTAATGATCTATACAAAAACTCCATTTGAAGCTTATCACTCCACCATAAAGCAAGCCTACCAACTAACCCTACTGATTCAACATTAAAATCCTTTGTAAACCTCAAACTTTTTCTCAACTTTTAAATTTTTCTAACTCTCATTTTTTTCTCCATAAGAAAAACTAAAAAAGGTTTTTTTTTTTACATTCCTCCTTTAAGTGTTTAACTACCAAGGCCAATCCCAAGCCCCTAAGAGTTCCAAGAAATAAGTCTCAGTCACTAAAGCCTTCAATAATTAAGTTGATAATTCATTTTTCCACCCTCTCCTGCTTTGAACACAAACTAATCTCCTGGAAAATTTTCTATTTCACCTACTAGTACCTACACTAGACCCTTTTCATCATCACCCCTCCCCACTTATGCTTTTTCTTAATTTTTCCCTATTTTTTACAAAATAAAATGAGACGCTAGCTTTGCTACTGATGAATTTTTAATAAACTTTTACCTTTTTTTTCTTTTTTTTTTGGGCTTTTTTTTGCATTTCTTTTCAAATTCTTCTTCTTCAATTTTCTCAAAATTTATCCCAAATGACTATTTTTCAAGAATAGAATGACAACCTTTTCTTTTTCCTCTTCATCAAATGGGATTTCCACAAAATAACCCATTGTAGTTACACTACAATTCAACGTTTCCATCTCTTCTATTAACCTGTTGTAGTTACACTACAATTCAACGTTTCCATCTCTTCTATTTTTATCTCTTTAACTGCCATGGCTTTCCTTTTTTCTAAATTTGTCTCTCCAACCCTATTCATTGCCTTTAAATCATTAAATTGAGCTACTCTTTTTTGTTTGTTATCCAATTCTACTCAAATATTTTAACTGGGCCTTTATGGCAAAGCCCACCCATCCCCAAATTGCAATCCATTTCCATGCGCCTTGCCTTCTCCTCCTACTCCTAATTACATGCTCCATCTTAACTAACTAGCCCTCTTCCATATGTCTGTACCTTAGGATTATACCTTACCTTATCCACACTCCCAAAACCATTATACGATTTATCAACTTTCTCTTTTCTATTACTACCACCTTCTCCTTCACGCATCCTATCTTTATGAACTACATGTATCTTCTTCTTCCTCTCTGCCAACATCTCACATCACCTTTGTTTGTAGATAACTAAAGCTTTCTTCCAATTCCTCACTAGTGACACTACTAACTATGAGCCATATTGTAGAGTATTAGAATCTATTATAGGTATCTTCTGCTCTACTATGCAGGATTTATGGTTATGACTCAGTATACCACACCAATAACAATAATTTTGTGGCCTTTCATATTTAATTGACTCCCACACTTTTGATAACCTAGGACATAGAATCCAAAAACTAATAACTAATGGTGTAAATAGGTCCACAATCACACATCTTAACAAAATTTTATAAAATTTTACCATTCAAGATAGGATTCTCTAAAATAGTCACTTCCTTATCATCTGTCCCAATTTCATTACATTCCTCTTTGTCATTACTTATAATGGGATATTATGGAATTGAACCTAAAGTAGATAGCAATCAAAATAAACTTTTTAAAAGACCAGGAACTCCAATCATACATGAATGTTTAACAAACACCCTAAAATTGACTATGGCTTGCCTCACAATAATCTGATGCATTCTTTTTCCTTCTTGAACGTGAAGATAAACGTATTACTTCTGATTTCAAGAATATCTACTACATTCTAAACATTTCACCCTTTTTTAATCATTGAACTCACTATATTTTTATTAAGCACTTTATTAGAGATCAATTTCCTATCAAAATTCGTCTACCTACACCACTCTCATCATTCTTCTCCCAATCCAACACCAATGACTCCCTTTTTCAAAATAGTTCACAATCTTCTCATTTCGAATCAATCTCTATTAGCAAAATAAGTTATAATTGATTAGAATTAGTGATTAATCGAGTCTAAAATAGTGACTAAAGACCCTCTCTTAACATCAAAGGAAGAAAAAAAGCCCCCACACTAAGGGAGTAAAGCACAATCTCTCACAAAGATACCCGACTAATGCAAAATTACTTCATATATATGTTTAAGCTCCAACAACTTCATTCTTCCCAACAAAATTCACATTAAGAATATTTCAACACAACTTTAAATATATTCCAACCATAAATAGATTGAAATTTAAAGTGAAAAAAATAAAGCTCATCAATTAAAAATTCAATATATATATATATCACAAACTACTGGTGAAATGATGAGCTATCCATGGTGAGTCTCATAGTGAGAAAATGCAAGAAGTAAGAATGGGTTACTCAAATATGAAAGTATTATGACAAATATGAAGAGGTACAGCAAATGTTGGGGTTAGATATTTACTTATTTGCTAAAAATTTAAAATATTATACAAACACACACACACACACACATATAATATAATATAAAAATTTTAATATGTAATTTCAATTTATATTAGATATTTATTATCCGTATGCAACAATTGAGCGGATCTAATTGGTTTTGGTTAAATTTCATTCAATTAATCTAATTAAAAAATGATTTTGATTAAATCAAATTGAATTGGGTCGGTTGAAATAGGATGAATTCAGCTTTGTACACCCCCTTTGTCAGATGTCCCACGATGAAGGTTTCATATTCGAATCCTATTGAGATGACTGCACTATGAGTTTATTGAAACAAAACATTTCTAAACCATTATTAATCAAGTAATACAAATTAATTTTGACAAAATAACAATGAAATCCAATAAAAATTTCTCATCATATACACTAGCAAGCGAAAAGGTTATATGCCCTTTACTTGACAGAAAGTGAGAGTATACATATAAATATATGTTGTTGGGCCTTAGTTATACGGATCACATTACCACGTGCGGAACAGCACATAAAGTTTGTACAAAAGAAAGCGTTGAAGCCCAATAAAGTTTGAGCCCATAAATTAAATTTGGTTCTGCTAATTAGCAATATAGAATTAATTTGTCAGTTCCACCCAAAAAAAAAGAAACTTTACCTAAATCTTTGTACATTTGAAGGAAAAAGAAAAAAAAAGTTGGGACTGTTACAGTGAACTTTACCTAAATCCTTTTCCCACCCCCGAGAAGTGCAAAAATATAGTGAAGACAGCAAGACATAACAAGGCTTTCCAATTATTGAATATATTCCAACATGAAAGCCCCCTATTTAAAATCTTTAATTTCGAGTTTGTGTGTATTATTGAAGAGAAAGAATAATTATCCCATTATGCCCTGCAAATTCGAACCACGACCATTGTTAATTACAAGTGTTGGAAAATAAAAACACTAACTTCTGATTTGAATAGAGAGAATAAAACAAAGGTAACTCCACCCTAAAATTTCTACAACGTTCTTTTTTAGTTTAATTATCTAATTAACGATATTTTGAACATTATCATAGCTATATTCATAAAATTTTAGACAAGTACAATTTATTTTTTTCTATTGTTTAGAGCAAATTACACTAATCTCTTTTAATTTTTGTTAAAATTAAATTAATTT
The DNA here is from genome assembly GCA_032878935.1 of Erythrophleum fordii. Classification (NCBI taxonomy): domain Eukaryota; kingdom Viridiplantae; phylum Streptophyta; class Magnoliopsida; order Fabales; family Fabaceae; genus Erythrophleum; species Erythrophleum fordii. The sequence continues at coordinate 20,245,386 of JAVQMF010000045.1, forward strand.
TCTCTATTTTTAAGGTACATATTTTAATATAATTTTAAAATTTTTGACTAAAATATCTTCTATTAGTCTAAATATACAAATATATATAATATTCAAATCTACACAAATAAAACTATAAAAAAAAAAGGTTTTGTTCTCAAATATACACAATCAAAAAAAAAAATATATTTTTTTTGTTTTCAGTGAATTTAACCAAAAGAAAATATTTATTTATTAGTGAAAGGCATTTTAATAAAAAAAATTTTAAAATTAGACTAAAATATAGTATAATTTTTTAATTTATGAGAGGTTCATATGTATTTTAAAATAAAAAAATTATATAATTTTAATAAATTTTAGGAAAAATTATATAATTTATTCTTTTTTAATAAAAAATACCTCTATTCTATGATAAACACATGTATTTGTGTGTCACTTTTTATTACCTAAAAGAAAAAAGTATCTTGCTTTATGTCAAATCAAATCTATTACTATATTCTTCCCCAGGCTTTATTAATTTTATAATACTTTCAACTCAATTAATTTGTCAAGAGATGGTTGTGATTGTCCTCAAATATGGAGCTGTAGGGCAGGTGTTAGGCATTTTTTGCTAAAAATATTTAGTAGGAACAAAAGACAACCTCTTCTAGCAACTGTTGTTTCCATAAACAAAAAAGAAAAAGGGTTATTGTCTTTTCTAGATTCTTGCCAGAATCCATACATTACTAAACAAATGACATCCACTAATTAATTAAGTTCACCAATTATAAATAGACCCATGCAATTATTGGGTAGAGAATAGATCAATCGAGGAAACTTCGATACTGATTTCTAATTAAAATTAAAAAAAAAAAAGAAGATTTTGATAGAATGGTACAAAGGTGCTTTATATTATTCTACAAATGTACCACCGTTCTTTTCTTCACCTTCTGAGAAAAAGTTACAAAAAATTTAACCTTCAGGCATATTGAGTCATCAAATTAACTTACGATATACTGAACAGATTTCAAGTTATGTAAAAAGAAAAAGAAAACCACGTTGGAAATTGAATTAGTAACATTAATTACTATTATTATACGCTATTCTTTTTACCTCCCCATAAGCACGTGTATGAACATAATTATGGCGGTGATTTATTGGGTTGTTAAGAATCTCGTGATTGTTGGGTTTTGTTGTTAAAAATGAGAGCTTTTCTTAAAAGGGAGTGTTTGGTTAAAGAGCTTTATGGGAAAGAAAGAACCATGGCAATAACTTGTGCGACACATGTGTCCGAATTGCAAGTTTGCTTCTTCTGGAATACTGCTTCGAATGGATGCAATTTCACTTTCCCGACCTATCTCGATCTTCTTTTTACAATTTACACTCATCTTAATTCATAATTCTAATTAAGTACTTTAAACTTTAACTGGATAAAGCATCTATTTTACCACTCATCTATATTAAAACACAAACAAAAAACTATACATAGATGTTGATGGTTGAATAAATTTTAAGACAAAATTAATCTAGGTATATTAAGGCAATTGTATTCACGTTGTCAATGTTTATATTATTAGGAAAACTAGTGATATGAATTATCCCATTTTTTTAAAAAATTAACAGTGTTAATTTTTAGAGATAAAAAAAAAAAAGACACCGAGTGTATAAAATCCAATATTCAAGTAGATCTTATTTATTTTAATGAGACCTATTATTTAAATAAGTTTCACATATTTTATGTCTATTTATTTTCAAAATTAATGCAATCAATTTCAATGAGAAATTGAGATAATTCAATTTTAAAAAACTATGCGTAATCTTAAAAAAGTGACCATAGCTAACACAAATTTTTAAAGAAAAAAATAAAGCTTAATTTAACCAAGCGTTGCCGACACCTTTGTACCACAGTAACACCTACCGTACTTGTATGGGTTGAAGATTGGGGGTTTGAACTCCCGCTTCTCCTTCCTTCTTTTTCTAGTGGATCATCTCACTCCCTATGCAATAAAAAAAAAAAAAGCCAAGCGTAAATTATCTTTCCAAAAATATAACAATATATATTGACATTCACAGGTTATTTCCTTTTTCTTGATTTACATACAAAATAAATTATATCTTACTGTGCAGCAAAGACACCAAATTCCTTATTGGGCTAAATAACATCTTTCTTGTTTTGTTATCCCCTTGACATTAATACAAATAGCTCTTAAATATATATAAAAAATTATTATAAGTTCTTTAATAAATATATGAAAGATATATATTTTTTTTATTTAGTATTGATTGGATCTTTTTAAGAATTTTATTTATATATTGTTTTTTTTTTGAAAAATTAATAGCACATTTTAAATAATTTTACTGAAGTTTCGACCAAATAAATTAAATTTCTATTAATATTCATTTTTTTATTATTAATTCAGTGTAGTATATCATGGGATCTCCTTAAAAGTCTCACAATATTATATTATATTATTTACTAATCACTTTCCTCGCATGCACAGCCTCACGTCGCTGCAACTCCGTGAATTGACCGAATTTTAATGATCTGTGCTTCAAGGACACGATCACGATACCTTAAATTCCTGCAACTTCTCCTTCTATGTCTCCTCATATTTCGGAAACCTGAAGTCAGAACATCAATGTACCACGAAAGACATAATAATATTTAATTACTTTAAGTGCAATAACTCAGATTTAATAGATCTTAATTAAATTCAGATCTACTCAATGCTTAGTCAGATACAATATATAATAACTATAATAATAAATTGAATTGACCTTTGCAGCCAGTCGTATCGTAGCAACACATTTGTTTTTTTTTTTTTGTATGCCCATTCTGTTTCTTTTTCTCAATCAGTTTCGTATAAAATTAATATTATCTTTCTAATTATTCTATAACAACCCTCTATCGAAGGTAACCTTTGCTGATATATTTATTGTCGTGCTCGAAACCTTTACATAATCATTGTCATGATTATGTTGTCCCTCTCTATTTTTTTTTTCTTTTACAATGCAGTCCCTTTCTTATTTTAAGGGATATATGGTACGATAGACTAACCAATGAATTGATCAAAAGAAAAAAATGGTACCATTGCAAGGCTAGCTAATTTTATAATTTTTTTAATTTGATAATACTATCACTTAGTTAGTATGTATATCTTTCATATCCATACTTTGAATTCATTATTATTTTTGGTTGTTGAATTTGTTATTTTTAATAATAAAGTTTATGTACATATTGTTAGAATATTTTAATTTAATTATTATTAAAATATTTTAAATAAAGATATATTAAGATATTCTATATGTTTCTGTTAGGATATTTTATTATTATTTAAATTTTAAATATTCTAATAATAACCCAAAAATCAATAGATTCGTTTTTGTAAATAGAGCAGTTAGTGGCTTTAGTGGTCAGTAATTTTAAACGACTAAATACACCATTATCATTAATGGTATTTACAAAATTATAGATATAAAAATAAGCATTCAAATTCGAATTTTTGCATTTCTTCAGACATAATTAGAGGTATTTATAATCTTTTAAATTGTTTTCGCTTAATATTATTTGAATTACAATTTATGCAAGTGAAATTGCATAATTACAATCAATAAAATCAAGACACGGAAATAGAAATAAATATGAGTATTGAGTATACAGATCTTAATTTCACATCAAGAAAGAATGAGAAAGACAAGAGAGAATGTACTCAAGGAGTTTCACATGTTAATTAAGAAATCATTTTTTATTCCTAATGTAAAAATTTGGTAAGAAATCAGGAATTAAAAAATGAGAAAGAGAAGCACTCAAAATTTAAAAGGTCATTTTCAATACTAATGTAATACTGAATATTTAATATTACTTTAATTTATATTTTATCATATAATCTAGTTTAATTATTGAAAAAGTCATGTGATCTTACTTTAAATTATAGTTGAGTTGAATTTATTTTTATTTCAAGTGAGAATCACTTATTTGTCAAAATATAAATAATAACAGTAATAATAATAAACTTTTTGAAAAAAATGAAGAGTATAACATATATTTGCCAAAATTACACCATTTGTGAACAAAAATTAGAGTATAAATTAGGAAAATAAATTGAAATAAAACATCATTCAAATCATGAAAGAATTAAAATTGAGAATATATATGAACAAGATCAAACACTAAAATAATTCGAATCGCAAACTCGATTTTGTTGGTCTCATTAATTATTCCTATGCTTTTAATTTACCTTTTATGGTCGATTTCAACTGGTTTCTCTTTTTGAAACTCTTTCTGATTGAACTAAATTACTTAAATCTTGCCGAGTTTAACTAATTTCTAAGTTAGTGATGGAATTTTCGCGGTTTGCAACCAGGTGGGTTCATTAGTCCTTAATTAAACCTCAACCGATTTGAAAAATTCACATAAAAAAAGAAGATAAGTTTCCAAATATATATATATATATATATATATATCTGTGTGTGTGTGTGTGTTAGACACAAAACCCACAAACATCTAATCTCCCAATTGGAAGAAACAAAAAAAATTGAGCGTTAATTTGATTTTTGGAGTCAATGCCTCCCTGTTTCATTCCAAAACATCAAAATCAAACTAATTAATTGGAAATCTTGGGCCACAAAATAATTTGAAAATCAAACGTAATCTACATAAAAAGTCAATGTCTCAGCCAACCAAATCGAAATCAAAGAATGCTCCAATCAAATGAAAATTAAAGGTACAAATATCGAGAAGTTCTTAACCCTTATGATCAGCACTTTCTAAATATTATGATTATTTTCAATAAATAATGCATATAATAAAATTGGACTATCCCATAATAATACAACATAATATAGTGTAAACTGTTATTAACCAATTTCATTTTCGGCAAAAATAAAAAAGCAATTTCATTTACATTTTCATTTTTACAAAAATCAATTAAGTGGGCAATGGAATATCACTGACTGACATAAATCTGACGAAATTTTGAATCATATTCCATCAAAAAAAAAAATCTTTTTATTAAAAACCACTCCTAAAAATATTATTTATCTATATTCCATACTTGTACAAAAGTCAATATTATTAATCCCGACTTTTCCTAATTTTTTTATAAATTTATATGAGGGCTATGTCAAATTTAAGACAGGGATAGGAAAGAATTTTAAGAAAGGAGTAGGTAGAGTAGGTGGGGGCGTGGAGTTGAGGGATAGGGTTATATTATAATATATACGTATTTTTATATAATATAAAATATATATTATATATATAATATATTATATATAAAAATACAATATATTATATTTTTAATTAAAAATTATTTGTATAAAATAATAATTTTATTTTAATAAAAATCTTATACTAGAATAATAGATCAACTTAAAATACTACTAAATTTTATTTAGAATAATATTATTAAACAAAACCTCCATATGCTATTTTTAGCCATAACCTAAATAACAACACCTTTCATTTTTCTAAATAAGATTTTACCTTTTAAAAACTAAATTTATAATATTTGTACTAGAAAAATTATTTCAATAAATATTTGTCATTATTTATTTTTATTTATTCATTTACTATAATTTTTATAGTTATTTTTATTTGTATGAAATAATATTTTCAAAAATATAATTTTTTAAGTTTTCATATAATAAATAAAATATTATTTGAGAAAAAAATGAAAGATGTTTTTGCTTGAGTTATATCTAAAAATAATATAAAGAGGTTTTGTCTAATAATATTATTCCAAATAAAAGTCAGTAGTGTCTTAAACTGATTTATTATTTAAAATAAATTGAAATATTTTTTAGTATAAGATTTTTAATAAAATAAAAAATATAATATAATATAATATAATATAATATGTGATATTGCATATAAAAAATATAAAGTATATTGCATTTTTAATTAATGCTTAATTTTTTTAAATTCCTTTGTATAAAATAATAATTTTATTTTATCAAAAGTCTTATACTGAAAAATTTATTTAATTTATTTAGAATAATAAATCAGTTTAAAGCACTACTAAATTTTATTTGGAATAATATTATAAGACAAAATTTCCTTATATTATTTTTAATCATAACCCAAGTAATAACATTTCTCATTTTTGTATATGAATTTTTTTTATTGTATAAAAACCTAAAAAGCTAAAGTTAAGGAAAATGTTATTTTAATACAAATAAAAAATAATTATACAAATTCTAGTAAATGAATAAATAAAAATAAATAATAAAAAATATTTATTGAACTAATTTTTATCTTAAAAACTATAAATTTCGTTTTTAAGTTTTATTAAAAAATAAAATCTTATTTAAAAAAATGAAAGGTGTTGTTATTTAGGTTATGACTAAAAATAATATAAAGATGTTTTGTTTAATAATATTATTCTAAATAAAATTTAGTAATATCTTGAGCTGATCTATTTTTTTAGGACAAGATTTTTAGTAAAATAAAAATATTATTTCATACAAATAAATTTAAAAAATTAAATTTTAATTAAAAATATAATATATTGTATATTTATATATATTATTTATATTATATAATAGTACATATATTATAATATACCCCCACCCCTACCCCTACCCCGTCTTCAAAATTCCCCTCTCCCTACACTAAATTTGACATAGTTCTCCAATAGATTTAAAATAAAAATAAATAGGGAAAGTTGAAATAAATGATTCCAACTTTGGTACCGGTATGGTATATAGGTAAATAATTTTTTCAGAAGTGGTTTTTAACAAAAAGTTATTTTTTATGAGAAATGACTCAAAATTCCTTAACCTAACTCATGCATAACAAATATCCCTATATATATGTGTGTGTGTGTGTGTGTGTGTGTGTGTGGTGTGAGAATACTAAATTAAATAACAATTACAACGAAAATAGTAAGATATTCCTTAAGAATATTGAGTTTTTTTCTTTTACACTATGTGGTCAATTTTCCAGTGATGGGGTTGGTATTTTAAGCGAAGAAGGAGACAAAATATTCTAGATTATTGCAAGGCTCTAAATGAAATGAAAGTGTACGAAACAGAAATAGTGAAAGAAGGAATAAAATGAAGGAAGGTTGGTTTAAAAGCCTAACATTCCTGCCCCAAATGAACCAATAATTCTTTTTAACATAATTAAGAATTTTAATTAACCTGGATTCTCGTTTTTTTTTTTTATTAAAAAAAAAAGTGCGTGAGAACATGTAATTGGGTTATTGTCTGATGGTAGGAGGGGTAAATGGCAAATACCTGGAAAGCATGACTTTGAGGCAGCACTATAAAAATTGGGATGTTGTGGCTCCGAGCATTGCCAACCGCACAATTGTGACCCCCCTTCACCACAGCCATAGGCTGTCCTGTCCTTTTGAATTTTTTTTCCAAAACTCTCTTCCATTTGCTTCACACTTTAACACACACAACATTTTCACTACTCCTCTTTCACTGTACAAAGTACAATCCCATCCCCACTACAATTTTTATTGTTTTTGTTTTCACAACCCCAATCATTACCCTTGGATGTGTACCTCCCAATTTCTCTCCCTGTTCTTGTTTCTTTCTTTGCTTTTCCATGTGAACACTATGAGAGTTCAAACAATACATTATGATGCTTATTTTGGTATAAAAAATTATGAAGTATGAAAATAAAAAAATAAATGAGAATGTGAAAAGAATACAATAATTATATTTGATATGATACATAAAAGAATGAGAATATTATTTTATTTATACATTTTGTTAGATAAAAATAATACAAAAATAAAAAAATAATATAAAATTGATTCTCTTATCTCTATTGAAAAATAATATTATAATAAAAAAATAATGATAATAAGAGTATAATGAATTTTGTATAAATTGAACATAACAATTATCTTTGATTTATATATTTATAAAATAAAAATGAAATTTTCTTCAGTTTTATAAAATGTGTATCAAACAAAATTATTTAATAATTTTTCTACTTCTTTCTATCAAATGGGCATAAGCTTTTCTTTTTCTAAGTAATTTGCAGCAAAATAAACTTTTTCCAAACCTCTGGATACTAACGAAAAAGAATATATTTTTATTTAGGTGGAAAAGAAGTAATTGAGGTTACGACATGATCTGGCCAGAACTGGAAAATATAGTGTGGGAGGGCAAAATTTTAGATGGTAAATGAGAGCATGTGTTGAAAATTTAAAAAAAAAAAAAATTTGCCTTTAAATGATTATATCTAAATCTGCCCTTCGATTTGATAGAATATACAATTTTGGCAAAATCACTCGTTAAATAAAAATAATTTTAAAACGATATCTCTTTTGATCTCACTATACCTATTTTCTCTTTATAATTCTTACACACATTCATTATAAATAAAATATACCAAAAAAATTAGCAAAAATCACTTTCTACTCTTTTGAGAGATACCAAAATTATGTGATCTTTTACCTTATTTTGAAAAGTTACACTTTCCCTGACATCTTTTACAACAATAGTTAAGTTATAATTACATTTATTTATTTATTTATTTTAATTAAAATACTTATATTTATTTATTATATAATATAAAAAATATTAAATATGTATTTGATCATTAACAAATAGTCACTTTTTAAATTTAGATAAAATATATTTATGGCTTTCTAAAAAAATGAATAATATTAAAATAAAAGTTTAGGAAATTTATTTTTTAATAGGCTATAATTTGAAAAAAAAAATTAACATTATCCTTGAGGGCATTTTAATTATCTCTTGACTTTAAGAAAATTTTTTGTATATTTTTATAATAGAAGAGAGGATTATGTAATTGAAACTTTTTTTTGACAAAGAGAGAAGAATTTATCCATAAAATTGATGTCTAGGAACCATTGATACATTTGTAAAATAAAAATTTAAGTGCGATTTCTTATATTTTTACTGTTAAACTGCCGAATAAAATTATAACGTGTAAATTTTTTTAAAAGATTATATTCATGTGATAAGTCATATACTTATAATAATATTATTAAAAATTTATATATTTATCATGTAATAAAAAATTAAATAACAAAATTTAAAAAATTACATATAATTTTTTTTTTCTCGTAGAAGTGTAAGATGTGTAAAACACCCCTAACACATATGGCAGTTGATTTCTTTGTATTTGTGTTGTGCAGAGGAAGCCAGACTACAACTCCGGGATGTGTCAAATTTACCCGGGGTGGGGGGGGGGGGGGATATATATATATATATATATATATACAATTTATTATATCATTATTATTACATTATTAAGTTTTTAAATTAAAATATGATAAATATATAGTTTTTACAAATAAATGCAAAATTTTTTAATTAGACCAATATTAACTTGTTAAGTTATTATTAAATAATTATATTTTAATTAAAATTTTAATAATAAAAATATATGGAATACTTGTCCAATTTATAATCACGATTGGAGACTCTTTATAACAACCGAATCAGCGCCAGTGGTGAAACGATTCCGTCTATGACCGTTTGATCCTTAGGCCAGTCGTCCTCGGATTTTTAACAACCATAGTTGCTTATGAAAAATTAGTGATAAAATATTTTCTTTATTGGTGATTAATTTTTATCGTTTTTATGTACCAAAAAATACTAAACCTTTTAAAATTTCCTCTAATATATTAAATAATGATCTGACTTTTAAAAAAAAAAATCGAAATTGGCCTCCATATGGCACTAAACGATGTTTTCATGCAAGATTAAAACTCACATAAAAATAAGCCAAAAGCTAATTATACAGTCTTCGATAATAATCATTGCTCATATCATCAAATCAAATTTTAAATATAAATATTCCCATAGAAAAGTATGAGTATCCTATTTCTCATCTTCAATTAACATTAAAAAAATGTATAAGATAAGAGAGAAGCAATAAATAAGCAACAGTTAATTAAGCACGATATGTGTGGGAATAATACTCAACTCCGGTGGATCCCAGGTGAGAGAAAATTAATATACAATTATTGAGTCGATGACTGAATATAAGTCAAACATGGCGAAGCTCACAGGAGAGTTTACCTTTGTGAAAAGCGACAGAAAACGAAGTCTCAATTATGTCCACTTCAATTGGGCTTAATACCTATATTACTTTAAAACAAGCCTCCAACTTCATCCTTTCATTTGCTAACGCCATCCCTTTCAATTTTATCAGTTAATATTATAATCCAATAATGCAGTACTCTTGTCATCAAAAGTTGCCTCCTTTATGCTATTATTCGGGGTGCCCATCTTGATACGCTACTGGGGATACTACTACATAATATTCTTAATCCAAATCACATCTTCCATATTATTTGTATTCAATTTCGAGATTTAACTATTTCTTTGATACTACGTACTTGCGCCGAAAGTGTGTCTCATTTTAGAGCTTGAGAAGGATTATATTCAAACCCTTATTTATTTGTAGTGCTCGTCCGTAAAAACATAATGATAAAAATAGGCTATTGAAATGTTAACAACAAAATGAAAGATGAAAAGAGAGAAGGGTTAAAAGGGTGTAAGCTAGGGTAGCCATAGTTATTAATTAGAAGACGAAAACAAAGCACGATAAACAATTAGTGGCCGTAATAAACCGCCATAATGACTTTTTTATTCCATTGTTTTGCGTATTTAACTTTCCCTTTGTATCCCATATCTCATGTTTCCCACTGTTAGACCCAAAAACATGTGGAAAAACACTTTTTTATGCGTTCCACCCTCTTTATAATAACAATATAGAGTAAAGAGCTGACCCTATCAAAAGAGGAGTGCCCACGTTTCACATTCTTGATGGTACGTTAACAGATGAGTGGAGTTCATGATAACTGATAAGGACCATACCAAAAGAAAACTTGGTTTTCCCTCCTTGTTCCAAGGGGGGATCTTCCCTTATCACGGAGAAAAAGATATGTGAGAACATGAAGGTTAATTTTCAGATAAATAAAGAAGAGATTAAAGGAAGGTAGGAAAGAAGGAGGAAAGCAGCGAAAAAAGCAAAGTTAAGAACAAAATATTGGTCCCTTGACAATGACTCTTTTGAGGCACAAGAATCATCCACGGCCTCGCAAAAAGAAGTCATAGTGGGTGTGGCTGCAGAAAAAGGAAATATTCAAAGGCAACGCTAGAGATGAAATTAAAGCTCATAATCATATTGTATTGAAGTTGCGGTTTTGAAATGTGTACGTGTCCTTTTTTTTAAGCATCCGATACATAGCTCAGATTCGGACGATATACACAGAGACTTGGGATTTATACATCGTATTTAAAACGAATGTTGGATTTCTACTTTTCTTGTGCAGAAATACAGTTGATACCACTCACACAACAAAAAAAGTTGAAAATTTCTAAGAAGAGAAAAAGGGGGGGGGGGGGGTGGGGGACACCAAGTGTAACTATGCTTGATTTTTAGCTTCAAACTACACTTGAATCGATCAATGTAACCTTACATCACGATTTTCAGTTGTGTTTCATAGCATCAGTATTTATGGGGTGTGTTGTGTGTAGTTAAGTTAGATTCGATAGTACTCAAAATTGCCTTAAAATAGGCCGTACAGTGGACAATGGTTGTCAATCATTGCACACGATTTTATTCAGGTGCAGGTGATGGTATACCAATAACGATGTTAAGGTCTTCTTCTAGTGGGTGGATAAATTATTGCTCCGTTGAATATTGCACTTTAGTATACTACTAATTGGTATTCTTTGATTATTAATTTCTTGTAGCATATATTTTTTCAATTATGTATGTATAGAGTCCATCATACGATAAATTGGCATTTATAATATTAATTGTTTATTTGAGTTTTAAAGTTTGATAACCCATTTCCTGATCAGCTTCAGCTTTATATATAGGTAATTAAAGGTAAGTTTCTTTTTTTCTTAGAATTCTAATTAATTAAGTGCCATCTTCGTTTTCAATCGTCACCAGAAATCTATAACTATGACCACCGATTAAAGCTGAGATTCCCCGTGAATGGATGAATGTACCCCAAAAAATGGAAAAGCAAAAAATAACATGAGGAGCTTGTAGTGGTCTTGCGAAAGATCTGATGGAACAATGGACCATTGTGGTCCTAATTAATCAAAGGCATGTCGTCCTTATATTTGCTATTTCTTTTCCCATAAAGAAAGAGAGCATATTAATCAATAATTAGGAGGAATACCTCTTTTAATAAATATTCTGACAATGGGAAGAGATAGGCCTTCAGTGTTTTCTTATTCTAAGTCTTTTTTTTTTTTTTTCACGTTGAATGTAGTTATTTCGTCTCTAGAAGCATTTCAAAATTGATGAACAAGTTATTTTTCCCCCATAATTATGACAATATGTGCATCAATATAATTTGTTATCGTTTCATGATAAAATGTTAATATAAATGATTTTTTGGGCTGAAAAACTTAACATAAATAAGGGAAAAATACATTTAATTTAATCACTTTGATCTTTACGTTCAATTCTAATGTTTTCTTCATTTTATAAAAGGTCGTACTGATTTCCTGATCTATTAACTTTATTGCATTCTGATTTCCTGATCTATTAACTTTATTGCATTTATCTTCTATTGTCTAAATTAATTAAATGTTAAATCTAACTTTAGATATATAAAATTATTAAAATTTATTTTTCATTGCTTAATTAGTTCTCATTTTGCCCCATCTTCATTCTTTGAGATCACGTAACAGTTGATATGGAGTAGGTTCTGGCTTTCAATTTCTAATATTTAGTTAGAGAAATTTCAGAAACCAACCTCTCTAAAATCGAATCAAATTCAACCATGAGTGATAAAGTGATGACTTTATCTATGTTTCGTCTAATCTCTCATCTCATGTCATATGTGCCTAGCCGTCCTAGGCTAATATAAATTCGTAATCACTTCAGTGAAACCAAATTAAATTTCTTACCACACTAAAATACGCAATTTCCTTGAAAGTTATCATTATACACGCAGGAGAGAGAGAGAGAGAGAGAGAGAGAGAGATTTAAAATTGTCGACTAGGCCACTGTAAAAATGTGTATGTCTATAAAGGAGTTTAACCCATTTTAATCATATTTTACCGAATTGAAATTCAATGTTTGAGTGAGCTTGATTCAATTGTAGGGAGGTTGGTTTCCGGAAATTCTTTATGGATTGAAAGCCAACACTTAATCTATATTCATTTTTGCTGTCATGGTTATTTCTTAAAGGCTAAGAGGAGGACAAATTTAAAATTTAGTTCCTCTAAAATATAAAATATTATTAAATTAGAAAGAGAATAATACAAAGAATGAAAATATATATGAGATTTATTTCTTCTATTTTTCCACACTTTCTTTATTTTCTCTATTTCTCTGTTACTTTACCACCTTCAGAAGATTTGGAGTTTCAGAAGATCCAAATTTCAAAATTTGATACTAAACAATGAGAAAGATATTTTAGTTTCATATTTTAGAAAATTTATTTAATACTCAATTTAATGGTAAGTGATAAACTCTGAGGCTAATATATAAATTGGGGGGATAGTTACGACTTTTATAAATTAAAAAAATTATATTTAAAAACAAAATTAAAAGTAAATCAAGGCAATTTCTATAAAAAATTGCAATCTTGTCATCGTACGTAGATGTTTTAACTAAATTTATTAGAGAACATGCGTTATAAGGCAGGAAAAGAACTAGGTTCTATAATAATTAATTACGAGAGAATTACTGGTTTGCACGATGCAAATATTAAACAAAATGTAAAAAAAGACATCAACCTATAATTCCTTTGTGATATATTATTATAAATTTTCAACGTTTTACTTTTCAAACATTGGGTGGTGTTCTCAGCATTTTAGGTCACTTATACTATATATATATATATATATATATATATATATATATATATATATATATATATATATATATATATATATATATATATTTATATTTATATTTATATTTATATATTGACATATAAACCAGTCAATGAGTCACCCTTGAGAAGCAGGTAGCAGAGATGCCAAATCTGATATGGTCTTTGAATTTCAGATTAATTAATATTAGCATAATTATTTATCATATGACTACAAAATCGAATAAAATTAAAGTTATTAATTTTCCTTTGTTTTTAGTTACACAACTGAATAGAAAGCAACAAGAATGTAGCTCTCTTCTTTTTGAAGTAATTACAAAAGGGAATGTCATTGTGGAAAGGTGACCATAGGGAGGGATGGTGATTTTAGTGGCGGTAAAGCCGAAAATAATGGAGGGGAAGGTCATATCTTTTGTAAAGGGTTATGTATGAGGCTGAGAAGTTGAGATGAAGCAACCTTTCTATGGACCTAAAGTTTCTAAAGGTCACTCACTGACGCCACAACTTTCCCCACCCATCTTTAGCATTTATAACTAAAGGGTTACATTTTTTTTTCCTCTTTTAAAAGTAATATATGCTTAAATTACAAAAATTTAATTATTATATCTTCAAAAATCATATTAATTTATTTTATTAAATTTTTTAAAAATTTTATTTTAATATTATTTTTTAATTAAAAACCTTAAAATTAATTTATTCTAAATTGAAAAAATTAAATATCTTTATATTAGTGAAATATATATTTAATACTTGTTATATTATTTAAATAATAGATATAATTAAAATATCTTAGTCAAAATAGATATAATTATACATTCAAGCCGGTTAAAATAATATTATTTTTAGTGAAAAATCATATTTTTCCAACTAAATTTTTCAGATACACAATTAGTTTTTCTATTAATAGAACCATCTGATTTGATTCGTTCTCAATAGCCACGAGATGATCATCTTAGGGTGATCCTTTTGTCGACGGCTGCTCCTATTACACTCGTAGTCTCTGAAGGATGAGAACCAACTATGTAGCATCTACATCGAGGCCCGGCTAGGTACTGACCTGGCCGGGCTGAAAAACAAGTTATTTTTTTTATTCGAAATTTATATTCGAATATTATTTTATTTATTAAATCGAAATGAAATTCTAAATTAAATAATTAGAATATATTCTATATTAATTAATATAATTAGATTCTAATATTAGATTTTTTTATATTATTTATTATATATTAATATATAAATATAGAATATATTCTATATTGTCAGTATTTTGGTCAAACTGAACTTTACTCACCTAACAATAACTTTTTATAACCTCTACAATCTCTATTAGATGTAACTTTTTAATTTTCAGTTAAACCTTGGTCCAACTTTGTCTAACCAACGTTCAATTGGAAACAATTTTTTTTAGCTATTTTAAATTTCTTTTTCTATAAAGTAAATTTTTTTTAAAACTAAATAACATTTTCTTTCATTTTCTTTTTGGGTAAATTGGGTTTATCTAGGTTTGGGTTATTTGTTCTTCATCATGTTCTTTTTCTTCTTCTTCATTCTCCTTCTTTCATTTGATTAAATTTTCATCTCTTTAATTCTTTTGTATCAAACTTCAAATAATTTTTTTTCACTTATATCAGTAAAGGAAACAATGTAAAAAAAAAAAATAGATACATTAATAATCAACCCAGATCCCAACCAAAACATGTAAACAAAATAATAATAATAAATTTGAACGAAAAAACTTCTAAAATTGTAGTCAAATCAAAATCTATAAATTAGTTTCACCTAAAATTAATAAAAAAAATGAAAGATGAATAAGAAAGATTGAAAGAGCTGAACTTCACTAGAATAAGGATGATAGAAGAAGGAAACCAAGAAAAATAAAATAAAATCTTGCCAAAAATTTAGAAGGAAAGGAAGAAAAAGAAAGCCTGGAGAAAGAAGAAAAAGATAAAGTGTAAAAGAGAAGAAAAAAATGAAATGTATAACTAATTTAAAATAAAAAATGTAATTTATATATAAATATAACAACAAATTAATGAGTTAAAATTCACATTAAAATTTTAAACTTAAAAATAAAGAATTTGAATTTAAAGCTACAAAATAAATTTTGGTAATACAAATATATTACCAAAATTCATCCAATAACTTTACCAACTAAAGTTTGGTAATGCATTACCATTTTATATATTTATATATAATATTTTGTATTTATATTTCTTATTATAATTATTTTCTATTACTATATAATATTTTAATTATATTATAATTATTCTAACTATATTATAGTTCTAAAAATTCTTTTATATTATTATTTATTTGTTTTTTAATTCAAATTCTTAGTTTCTAAATATATTTTTTTTCTTTGAGTAAACAATCTTTATTTTTTTAAAGTAAGAAAAACAAATTTTGAATTCAAAAGAAAATAAAACATGATATTAGACCAATTGAAATTCAGTTGGTAGATGTGCCTGACTAAAATTCAGGTAAACAAACTCTATTTTTATAATTTTTTGGTTAGATTTTGACATAATTTTTGTTTATTTTCACTATTGAGCAACTAAACAAATTTTTTGGAACTAAAAGTTAATTGAAAATTGTGCAAATGTTGAAAAAGAAAAAAACTTTATCATAGTAGTTGAAAAGATCGATTGAAAAAATTAAACATTGTTGTAATGATGCCTTATATTCTGTTAAAAAATTAATATAATGTATCTGTTACGAGTCCCACATTGAGGAAGTTTCTTAAAAAAGGAGGCCTTATAAGAAATTGAGCTCTCCCACTCTAATAATTAGTTTTTGGGGTGTAATTCTCCTAAGAACTTATACCCATAATAGATGGTGCTTTCATTGAGAGTTGATCAATCAAAAAAAGATTACCTACGGAGGGTTCTGATCGATAGAGAGACTAATTGTGATCAAATGAAACGCCACTGAATGAAGTGTTACAAAATGCAACCGTCGAGACACTGACTTCTAAAGAGGGTGATAATATCATGAGTTCCATATTAGGGAGATTTCTTTAAAAGGGAAGTCTTATAAAGATTTGGAGCATAATTCTTTTAAGGATTTATACTCATAAGAGCATCTTCTAATTTTAAAGAAAAATATAAATTTTAGAGTAAAAAAATTATGTTTATAAAAAAAAGAATAAAAAAATTATGTAATTTAATTTTTTCAAAAAAGAAGAAGAATAATTTAGGCTAAAATAAAAGTATAAAACAATGAGCTCGTCCACGTCCACTTTCCTCACCCAACATCAACGTCTCTTTCATTCCCTCTCGCCTTTAACTTTCAACCGTCAACTAAAAGCCCAGTTTTCTTGTTTCTCTCTCTCTCTTATTGATTTGTTTGAATAATCAAAGATCCTTTACCAATTTCTTTCTCTCTTTCTTTCACTTTTTCTCTCTCTCTCTCTCTTTCCTTTTTTTTTTTTAAACATTTTTTTGCCAGTAAATGAATTACAAAGGGAGAGACAAGTCAACCCACGTGACTAACATTATATTTATCTTAACAGACTTTATAATATTCCAAAAAAAAAAGCAAGAGAATTTTGATTTGAAATACTAAATACTATCAAGACATACACCTGACTTGTTTCGTGAAACATGAGTATTGAATTAATGTTGTAATAAACCGAAAGTTTACAATGAAACATTGGAAGCCATTGAAATTTATTCCTGAATGGAATTATAGTTAATTATTAATTTTAATTGGTGTGACAAAGAAAATGAACACACTAACGGGATCACTTTTGTGTCCCCAAAGTCAAACGCATGTAGGGAAATTAGTGTGTGGATATGAGAGAGAGGAGGGGTGCAAAATTTCTGTTATTGAGTATGAAATCGATGGGGTGGCACACGAAAATTTTACAAATCAACTCTCCACTTCTCACATGCTTTTATAAATTTCTGTGTATTGCTTCGTGGCCCCGGGAAAGTCGCAGAATAGACTACACATTCAACAGCTTGCTTCCTGTTTTGCTGTTAGTACCATGAAACTAGACAAACAAATTGCAAAAGCTTATCCACATTCACTATCCATCCCGAGACTTTTCCAACAACAATGGATTTTGTCCCCCCCCCCCCCTCCCCCCCCTCTGTATAATATATATATATCTCATATATAGAACATTTTCAATTTATTTATTACGATCCATGTCAATTTGATGAAGAAAAACACAAAGAATAAAAAGAGCTTGTACTTCTTATTTTAAGGGTGTAATTATACATAACATAAGCTATGACATCAACTTCTTGAAATTAATTAATTAATTGTTTTCAAAATAGGAGAGCTCTTAATTAGTTATAAAATAAGAAAAATTTCACCAGACAAGCACTGTTTCAACTTTCAACACACTTGCATAGCTATCGAACACATGTCCCTCAACCATTATAATTATGTTCTTAGGATCTCAATGCTTGCATTTGCATTTGAATTTTATGCGTAATGAGATTCGTCAAAGCCAGAGTGGCTAGTTGAACTCAGGCTATTAAACTAGCTTGTCAAACCCCAACAGTACGTGGCGTTAGTGGTTCAAATAATTTATCAATTATAATTAGCTTGGGATCCCACATTGGACTTTTCTGATTTCTACTTTCTTTTCGCGTCGGCAAAGTCTACAGTCGATCATAAAATAGATGCTGCTTTCATCACTTTATTTTGTTTACACATTTGCCACCATACACATCGGAAATATATTGTTGTGCACGTCATAAATATGATCCAATTTATATTACATGAAATTAATAAACTGATAGACTTAAGTTAAACTTATCCTTCGTAGTCAACTGAGAAGGCATTTTGAATTTTGCTTTTACCTTGCACATACGGATATCTTTTCTCACACGACTCCATGGGTGTGACTTGTACTGACATAATAAGTCATTTGGATGGGTTATTAAATTAAGTGATTACCTGTCCTCAAATGATTCCGAGTTAACTTAATAATTCTTAAACAAATAAGTTGTTTTCAGCTTATTTTTATTAGTTGAAATCGGTGTTCATGAAAATGCACTAAAAGCAGTTTATTCATCCGATAAGCATTCATGAATTCAAAAGAAAAAGACCATGTAACTTGAGTGGGACGTATTTTGGTGTTTATATATTCATATGAGAGATCCATACGATGACGATGGACCATTTACATGTAAGTTTTATTCAGGATGTATTGGGGCGAGTTGGGTTTTTTACTGTCTATTCTCGCCCTCTTCACTTATAATATGCTCTATTCCTGTTTACCTCGGTGGTTCCACCCCGCCCCCCCAACCAAAAAAAATGTTCCAACCCTGCATGATTGGAGCATGTAGAATAGGGTAGAATATTTGTTTATAATAAATTTAGTGGAAGAACAAAAAAAAACTTATAAAACACAACATCAAAGTAGACAAACAAAATAACATAGTAGACCGTTTTATTTTTAGGTGAACAATTATATAATATTATGTTAAAATCTAAATAACTTTAAATAATTAATCAAATAATAAATTTTTAAACATTATAATAAAAGATAATGAGGCAATGAACCGATCGAGATATGTATGCCTCATCCCCACTCTAAATCCAAACATTTCTACTTAATTTTTTTTTTCAAGTTTATCATGATACTTGATCAACTATTGAATTACCTGCCTCAAATAAGTTGAGACAAATTGGGTTGGAGTAAGCTGACATTGTCATCCCTAACCCCAAGATGGCAACTAGTACATTGCTATAATACACTAATTATTAACAAGTGAAAATTGCAATAATGAGATAATAATAAAAGTAATGATATTATATATAAATCTAGAAGTACTATGTATCCCAATTATGATGTAATCATTATAAATATATAAAAATATTTTATCTATTTTATTAGATTTATTACCTTAATTGTACTCATTAATTACACAAAAAATCAAATTGATCTTATTAATAATTATTAATTATTAAATAATTTAGTATTTTAAGTCATTAAACATAAAATATGTACTAAAATATTTTTTGCAATATTTAATAATTGTTATATTATAACCAAAATTAATAATATTTTAATTCATAGTAGCATCACTTAACAACGATGAGAAGAAAAAAAAGGTTAATTATCAAGTGCTTCACATACTATGCCCTACAAGAGTCAATAAAGGAGCTAGGACTCTTGACAAGTAGAGTGTAGAAAAAAAAGGTTAATTATCTAGCAAATCAATGTCGCATCCCTCATTTCCTTGGACTCGTGATTTGGCAGATAAATTTTCCCTCATTGTTCGCTGTGCGCCCGACATATAGCTCAGTGAATATGGTTCATTTCAATTTCATCCCATTCCCTTGAGGTTCTCTCTATATCTCAATCAAGTGGGTACAGGTGCAGCTATATATAGTGAAATTTCAGTCCCGTGCATCATCCATTTCCCAGCTCCATCGCTTGCATTCTCTCTTCCATGCACGCTGAGTTTGGATGTCGACAATTGGCCTGGGTATATCCAATTGTGTTTTTCGTTTACTGTCAAACTTACATAAGTTTTTTTAAAAATAAATAATTTTCTAAACAAATTCTATTTTTCTGTTTTGAAAAGAAAAATTTGTTTCTAAACGCGCCAATCATTTTTCCTATCCAACACAGCATTATATATCTTTAACCCAATAAATTAAATGATTCTGACATTACTTTTCTTCGGCCATAAATTATCCAACCCCCCTCCTTTTCTTTTCTTCCGCCCTCCAATTTACCCATATTTGTATATACATACATATATATATATATATATATATATATATATATATATATATATATATATATATATATATATATATATATATAGTGAAGACAAAGGTTTCAGAAATAATTCCCTTTTTAAAGATTTTATGCATTTCGGGGTCTTACTAGTGTATAGTATTACATACTTTCCACATATACACTGCAATTAGCTTATTACTCGTTTTGGCTATAGTTTGAACATTTTGAGTACAACCCTTTAACTTTTAACCTGGTGAATATATATGCCTATTCTGTGAATTCTATTAATGCTAGCTACGCATGAATCACCCCTAGTCATGAGCTTTATCAATTAGAGCACGCTGAGTTCCGTGAGCATGTGCATGCTCACTTATGTCACAGTATCATCACTCTTCATTCTTTACGTATAAAAAACCTTTTAGAAATAATTCACATGATAAGTGCCTATGAAGAGATAAATGACAAATTAACTTTATTGTGATTCCATGGGCATTTGTGTAGCTTGTAGATATAAAAGGAAATATATACAAAAACAAGAATATGATCGGTTCTTTGAGAAATAATTAAAAGGAAATTAAGGAAAGAGATTCATGGGTGGTTTTTCTTTTGGGTAAAAATAGATTTGGTGGTTGGGATAAGGTAACAAGAAAATGGTAATTTTCTTGGTACAAAGGATTATTTTCATATGAGAAAGGATATGGAGTTGGTGGTTGAGATAATTCAGGTAATGAGAAGATGGAAACTTTCGTACTTTGAAATTTCACTCCCTCAAATTTGCTCATAAAACCAGGAAATCAAAAGAAACTAATGAGTTTTTCTTTCTGTCCTTTATTAAAAGTTTTCTTTCAATCCTAAATTCTCAGTATGTAAAAAACAAATAAATAAAGAGTTTTCTCAAGGGATATTTTTTACGTCAACATTAGTTATAATGTATTTGGTTTCGACCTTTGTCTTGCCTCTTATTCCAAATTATAAATTCTCGTGCCTCATTGATAATTAAAGAAAATACTTTAAATTAAGGTACTAATAAAAAAAAATCAAATTTGACCTTTTCATATGATATGACAGTTATGTGAGAAGATAAATGCATAAAAAATCAATTATAAAGAAAATAAAACCTTATTTCTCCTTTCAGGCAACCATCAGACATCTAATTATTAGGAGATTTGAAGTTCAGAAAAATCGTAGCCCAGCCTTCAATTTCTTTGTTGTCTATCCGCATTTTGTTCTTTTAAGAGAATTTGTCATATATGAATGAACATTTCACATGCACAGGGTAGTGTAAAATTGGAGCCTAGCTATATATTCAGTTCCATAGATGCATAGAAGTTTATTAGTTCATATAATTAAGACTTGAAAAACCTAAACCCAAAAAAGGAAAAAAAAAAAAAAAGAAGCTCAGAATTAAAATGCTTCAATAATGAATAGTGCCACTTTCCAAAGGTGATGGAGGAAACCAAAGACCCTATCTCAAGCATTAGTGGTAGTGTCTCTTCCTTTTTCTTTCTCTTTTGTCAAAGGGAGGGACATCATCACATGTGATGCGTTGGGGCAAATAATGAAGGCAAAATTAGTCTCTTGACATGTGAAGTATCACATATATATAGTGGACATTGCAACAACCAAACACCAAAAAGATTATGGTTTACTTCACCCTCTCATTATTTGGTACTAAAATACCTCACTATGCCTTGCCTATTGCCTCCTACTATTCCTCCTTCAACTACACCTAAGATCCTCCTAAAATTTTAACCCTCAAATAGTCTATTCACAAGGCACACAACAATTTTAATTTATGAAAAACCTTTTATTTTGTTTAATTCGCATATGATAAATTTTGGGCTGCATAATTGATTCATTAAGCTGTTTCTTTTATAAATCAAATATCAAGTCTCGGTTAAAAAAAATTCTAAGGGTTACTGTGGTAATAGAAGTGAAAAGATAATGTATAGTTAAAGGTATTATTATGTTTTTAAAATTTTTATTATGTATCATTTTTTTTTATGTGAGGCTGTAAATAGTACAAATTGACTGACTGTAATACTTTAAAGGAGAAAATACTTAATATGATAACAATCAATTTCTTCACATTTGGCATCAAATCAAGAATCACATGGCAGCAAGCCTTAAGTATTTGTTTCTTTAAAACGTAGCATTAATACTCAATATATATTATTCTTCTAAAAAATTAATATCGATTCTTCTTTATTTTTGTTATTTATTTATTTATTCCGTTCATTGCATGGTCCCAAACTTAAGCATATAACAAAAGTCAGTAGAATGATAGGGTTGGGTAGAAAGGCCAAGGTCACTCTAATAATGTATATCACTCATTATTTTGATCTAAACTTGACCATCATCCAATTTTAAAATAAAAATATAAACTTAGCTCACTCTATTCAATTTTTTAAAGTTTAATTTTGGATGGGCCTCCATTCTAGTTTAATAAAATTTTTAATTTCAGAATATAATAATAATAAATGAGCTGGACTGGATTAAACCGAAGCACCTCAGTTTGTACAATCTGGACCCTTTTAAAGGCGTTTACAAATGCCATTAAGTATTAATGTTTTAAAAATATCGGATTAAAAATAATTTATAATTCAATAACATTTAAAATAAACAAATATTTAAAAATATATAAATTAATTAAAATATTTTATACTTAACCTTAAATTTATATAAAAAAAGTTAAGTAGAATTTATTGAATATTAATTTTTATTTAAAAAGTTAAAAATCAATTTTTGATCTATTCACTGCTTAACCACTCTGGACAGATTTAATCAATTTTTGATTTTTTTTAAACCAGTCATATCAATTAAAAACACTCTTAATTCATTGACTTTTTAATCCCATTGACCAATTTGATCTGATTTTAAGTAATACTAAGCACCAATATTTCAAGGAACTGATTAATTCAATGCCCACAAGGTTGAAATATTGATGAAATTTAGAGGGAAGTAACTCAAACTAACAAGGCACCTGATGCGCCAGACGTGGAGGCATTAGTTTGATGGAGTTAGGGCTTCCTGACCTGATGAACTGCTTTGCTGAGACGTCCCATCAGTCATGCCATGGGCTGTTGACTCTGCGTTATTACTTACTTAATTATTGGTTGTTTACCTTGGAACGAGGAACCCACCCAGCTCACACGCTCTTTGCACATAATATTATTTTATCATTTTTATAATATTAATTATTTCAAATCCTTTGAAATTATGTTCAACTCTCTTATTTTTGTCACTCTCAAGATGCCTCTTCCGTCGACTATTCAAAATCCTCTCCTTTCTTCTCAGGGCTACTCGTCTATAAATATTTTCAGTTGCAGATATTGCAAAATTAATTTAGGAAATTAAAATTCTCATAATTTTTTAAATTTAAGATATATGTATAAACTCTACATAATATATGTAGTAATAAACACATTTATTAATGCCTAAATTGATTTTGAATCTGCACAATATGAATGACGCAAAATTTTATCCATTATTTTTTACCAATTAAACTAATTCATGTTGCTATCCAAAGGAATTCTCAATCAAGCCACTTCACCCTTTTACTTAATTACCAACATGGGGGGAAAAAACTTTCCTTGATATCCATTAATTAGTATTCCGGATCCTTCCTAATAATGACATTTCAATTTGAACCCGTTTTTAATGGTACATTAGAAGTATTTCTAATATTAAATTGTTGAAATTATGTTTTTGTTATGGTTAATTGAAGAAGAACAAAACATATAACATTTGTCTATATTCATGTTTCTCATGCCACCTGAATTTAAGTACTTGTGAAGAAGGCTTTTTTTTTTTCCCTCTCTCTTTTAATAGGCGAATAATAAAAATCCAACTATTTATGACGTGTTCTTACAAACATATAGATGAAAGTTACAGATAAAAAACTTTAATTTTAAACCTCTAAAACAAGCCAAAAACAAATTTTGTAGAAGTGATTTTTTTCAAATGTCAAAATTTAAGTTTCTCTAAAACCATATCTTTTAAAGTCATTGATGATTTAATTGTTAGGAGTTTGGATAATTTGCAATAATTCTAAGATTTGCTTCTTTGCGTTGTCGTATAGAAAAACAATAATATTTTTTATTAGAAACATTCCTATTAAAAAAAATTCAATTCTACACTAATTGAAATCGTTGAAGCGAGTGAATGTTTGGATAAAAATTCTAGTTCAAATCGTTGTAATGAGTTATTAATGTCATAAAAAAAGCTGCTTTTTTAGTTTCAAAGATAATATAAGGTCTTAATAGTCAAAAATGAAAAAAAAAGAACGGATAAGAATGTATTTTCTTTTATTAAGCTTGGTTTTCCATTTCATTGTTGATTTCTTTTTCTTTTGAAAATCCAGTATATCAAAATGTAATATAGACGTGTTAATTTATTAATTATATTATATGAACTGTATAAGATATACCTACAGGGTGATGCTTTATATATTATGGGAAAAATCCATAAGGTTACAGTTTATGATATTTATCCTCTTTTGTCATAATTTATTGAGATATAAAAGGATTTGAATCAAAATTTCACAAGAATATCGATCACTGTCTGAATGTTTTCACAAGTAAACTTTTTAGCCTCAGAAAAGGAAATTACCATTTATGATAATGAATCAAATAATACATCACCACCCACCGGCTTAATTTCAGTATTAAATCAATCCTTTAAAATTGGAAATAATCTTATTACTAATTAGATGAGGCTATATGAATGTGGTTCATGAATACAAACAATGGTAATATACAAGGGACGAGGATAATTATCCGCTATTAATTACAGAATACGTAATAATTTGAATAAATTGATTGCCAAACCAAGTGAACTATTACCCTACTTTATTCATCATTAATTCCAATTTATAGCTGTAATTGAGAGTTGAAGTTTGTCTGATGAATATTTTTGTAACTTAAAATTGTCCAAAATAAGACTGGTTTTCGATGAAGATTTTTATTTTGTTTTTATTAAAAATGCACAAGAATAGTTGCCTCCAAAGTTGGTGAAGAAAAAATAGCGTGCCCTACTTTCCGTAGTTGACAAAGATGCACACTGCAACTGTAGCAGTCTACACCTGCCAATCATACTCCTTCCCTCACGACTATGTATATTTACATTTCTGCCATTTTGGCAATTTAATTTACCATCTCTTTTCGTAATTACTATTTGATTTGGAATCTCAAAAAGATTATCATTTATTTAATTCGTTCACCATTCGCGATAGTCAAAACTCGTCGTTTTCTCGTTTTCTGTCTATAAATACACTACCCCTCTCCCCCCCATTCTCCCCCTGACTCACTGTCACTCACATTCTATCTTCACCATTGATCATCTTCTTCTCTTCTTCCCTTAAAAGGGTCTGGGTGTTTGGAGAGAAAGAAACTAACTGTACCTTTTACAGGGGTTGTGTGTTTGGAGACACAGAAAACTAGTATAACTGAGCCTGCTTGAGCCAAGTTGACGACGAAGTCATGGAAGGAGGCATACCAGAGGCCGATATGTCGGCTTTTAGAGAATGTTTAGCTCTGTCATGGAAGAACCCTTATGTTCTTCGCCTCGCTTTCTCTGCTGGAATTGGTGGTCTCCTTTTTGGTTATGACACTGGTAAATCATATCTCTTTTCTGTGTATTATTAATTTATAACCCATTTCAGTCTGTTTTTTCTCAGTTTCTGACCAATTCCTCTGTTTTTCTCTGTTTTTAAACGTTTATTTATGTGTTTCTCTGGCTCTGTTTTATAAACTCTGTTACAAACACCCATTTACAATTTTATTTGGTCTTGGGGTTCATCATATGGTTTTGATGAGTATGTGCAGGTGTGATATCTGGGGCTCTTCTGTATATCAGAGATGATTTCAAAGCTGTGGATAGGGAGACTTGGCTGCAGGTAATTAATGCTTATCTCCAGAGTCACAGACTTGAAATTTTAGCCTTTCATCCAAACCTCTTGTTTCTTGTGATTTTCTCCTATATTTTAATGGACATCAATGGCCCTTACATTCATTTCACTTGACATCCACCAAGTTGCACAAAAAAAACAAAACCTCTGGTTTCCCAATTACAAATCAGTTTGACAAAACACAATCTGTCTTCCAAAAGAGAAAATATATCTATTATAGTTTATTATCAAAGCCTTTAATTTTTTATATTTTTCATGAATTTTATTGACAGTTTTGCCATTACTATGGGAAATATTGCCCCACTCTGCTTTTTTGCTCTGTGGTCACGAGAAGAATACTCCTTCAATTGTAATCAATTAAGTGAGGTTTCATGAATTTTAAAATATGTTTCGGTGGATATATCAAGTATCACCTGATCCGGGTTCACCGGAAGACATCCGTTTAATTTATTATGGATAGCAATTATTTGGTTATTTACTTTATTTTGTTGGAGTAAACGGTGGAGGAGATTCCCTACTTTTGGTTTCTCTTGGTCAAAAGAAATATGAGATATCCCCACCAATATTGACAAGTGTCTCAACCTTCCTGGGCCTCTACCATTTTGCAGTTCACATTCCATTGGCCCAATATGGGCCTTGTTCCGCAAAGCTGAGTTGGACATCCTCTCCTTCATCCCATCAAAATTTCCCATCTCTTTTTCTTATTCTGTTCTGACAAAAAACCCTGCATCGATTCACAAAAGCAACAGTATTATTTAAACCAATGAATAAATGGAATACAATAAATGCTGAAAGGCAAATATTAAGTAACTCAAAATTGATGCTCATTTTCTTCCTAAATAATCTGTTCAGAGCAAGATGTGACAACATTGTGTAACAGAAGTTAGTTTTTTTTAATTCTACTTTTTTTTTTAATAATTTCAAAATTTTCTTATGTTTTCTAATTCATTATGCAAAGGTAGAAATATGAACTCACTCAACTCTTTACATGACTTCACATGACTTTTTCTGAGTTGGTCATCAAAACTTTTAAAAGAAGAAATTTAAGTAACAAGTTCTTTAAAGATACTTGTTTAATCATGATCTGGAAATTTATTCGAAGAGTGAAGCGACCTATCACTGAGTTGGAATTGTGAAAGCTTAGCATAGAAATGGTAAAAATGGATGTTGATATAACAGGAATCCATAGTGAGTATGGCAATAGCTGGAGCAATCATAGGAGCTGCAGTTGGTGGATGGATCAACGATCGTTTTGGAAGGAGGGTAGCAATCCTTCTTGCAGATGCCCTCTTCTTGACTGGTTCTATTGTCATGGCAGTTGCTGGGAATCCTGCTGTTCTCCTCGTTGGTCGAGTTTTAGTTGGCCTTGGTGTTGGAATGGCCTCCATGGCTTCTCCTCTCTACATATCTGAAGCTTCTCCCACTAGAGTTCGAGGAGCCCTTGTCAGCCTTAACAGTTTCCTTATCACTGGGGGACAGTTCCTTTCCTACCTCATCAACTTGGCCTTCACCAAGGTAAAACAAAACATCTTTTGTTTTAGCTCATTGAGTCTAGGTTGATGTAAACTATGTTAGTGTCCATTGAACATGACTAGTTTATTTTGATATATATGTGTACAGGGGCTTCATTCATATTTTGCTAGGTGTTCAAACTTTTTATTTTGTCTAGATTATTGTAACTTATATGGTTGAAGATATTGCTGATTGAAATTGTGTGAGTAATCATATGTTCAGGCAAAAGGAACATGGAGGTGGATGTTAGGAGTAGCCGCAGCGCCAGCTCTTATACAAATCGTCCTAATGATTATGCTCCCAGAATCACCCCGTTGGCTGTTCCGAAAGGTTTATTCGGCATCACTTTAAGATATTGCATATAGTCCTTCCGAAAAGGCTATATTTTAACTTTCTATTTTTGGTTTATCAATGAAAAAACAGGGAAGGGATGAGGAAGGAAAAACGATTCTAAGGAAGATTTACGCACCGGAAGAAGTTGAGGCTGAAATCCAAGCATTGAAGGAGTCAGTGGACTTGGAAATTAAGGAAGCAGAGTCATCGGATAAGATAAGCATGGTCAAACTTTTGAAAACTACAACTGTGAGAAGAGGACTATATGCAGGAATGGGGCTCCTAATCTTCCAGCAATTTGTGGGTATCAACACTGTCATGTACTACAGCCCCACCATCGTTCAGCTAGCAGGCTTCGCATCCAACCGAACAGCACTGCTTCTATCACTTGTCACTGCCGGGCTAAATGCTTTCGGTTCTATTCTGAGCATATATTTCATTGATAGGACTGGGAGGAAGAAGCTTGCTTTAATCAGTTTGTCTGGAGTTGTGGTCTCCCTTACTCTTTTAACTGTTATTTTTCATGAGACTGAAACTCACTCCCCAGCCATTAGCGCCATTGAAACTCAACGCTTCAATGGTACCATCTGCCCTGATTACAGCACAGCTCTTAACGGTGGTAGATGGGACTGTATGAAGTGCCTGAAAGCTCATCCAGACTGTGGATTCTGTGCTTCTAGTGCTAACAAGGTAATATATCTTCCCTTCTTTAAGCTTTGATTCCACGTCAAACGCTAATTTAATTCAAAAGTGCAAATTATTAAGTAAAAATTTATGACTAGTTTTATTATAGTACCTAACTAGTTCTTCAAAAATCACACCATCACCTTATTTCAAATGTCATATTGCAATTTATTACTCATTAGGATAGTAAGCATCATTGCATGACCAGTTTATGGAAAAATGTTATTTTCATCATCATTCTGAGTTCCTACCTCACTGTTAAATTCTTGTGCAGCTCTTACCTGGGGCATGTTTGATCTCCAATGACACAACCAAGGGTCAATGCCACGATGAACAAAGGCTATGGTACACTAGGGGGTGTCCTAGCAAAGCTGGTTGGGTTGCAATAGTTGGGCTTGCACTCTACATTATCTTCTTTTCGCCTGGAATGGGAACTGTTCCATGGGTTATAAACTCTGAGATCTATCCTTTAAGGTATAGAGGAATCTGTGGTGGAATGGCATCTACAGCAGTTTGGGTGTCGAATCTGATTGTGTCCGAGTCCTTCTTATCCTTGACACAAGCTATTGGGACTGACTGGACATTCATGCTGTTTGGGTTCGTTGCTGTTGCAGCGATTTTCTTTGTCATCATTTTCGTACCAGAAACTAAGGGGGTTCCAATGGAGGAGGTGGAGAAGATGCTGGAAGGAAGGACTCTGAACTTCAAGTTTTGGCAAAGACGTTCTAGCTCAGAGAAGCAGTGAAATGACTTCGTGACGCAGAAGTCAGTTTGTGTGAATCTATGCTAGTTTTTAATCTTTAATTGTGCAACTATATATACATACATACATATATATATATATATATGGATGGGATTGCACATATGGCTTTTTATGACTAAGAAGCCGTAGTTAGAGTAGCATTTTAGCGTTAATACATCATCCATCTTCTCCGGAACTCGAAAGATTAGGGTTTCGCGAAGACATTAATCGAACTGCTTAAATATATTTATGACATGCTGCCTTGTTTTTCATTTTGAGATTAAAATTATGAGAAACTTACAAGAGAGATGGGATGGGTGAATAATTATGAGTAATATTATATGCTTACTAAAGAGAATATAATGAATGCAGTGATCACCTTTTGGCGTTCCTTTGTTTTTGTAAAGCTTCTGTTCCAATTGGTATGACATAACCTAATATCAAGATTTCAATATTCAAGTAAAATTTATTGTCAAGTATAGGATAGAAAGAGGCTATATTCCTATACGATCTCACTGAAATTCTCTCCTTTTGTCATCATGAAAGATAAAGATATAGATAATGATATACTAAGAATAGGCTTAGTGATAAGGAGCTTGTAGGGATTATAATGAAGAAGAAAATTACATTGATAGCCTTCTTTAGAGTAGAAGGTAAACTCCAAAGGAAGAAAACAAGCGTTCTCCATCTATCATACCCGTGTTCTTCGTGAAAAGCCCCCTGTACAGCCTACCCATTCCCTTCCTGTTCGACCCACTAGTTCTCTCTTCATATCTCAACCAACTATTGCCACGTGCCTGCAATGCTACTTTCATGCTTCCCTTTTTCTCCATTACATAATCTTTGGTCCAGTGTGGTAATTTGCTGGCTCTTTTGTTCCTGTTTTCTTTTGCTTCTTTTAGACCCATATCACCCTTTTGGCCCATATCCACTTGGATATCAGCATTTGGGTTCTTGTCACCATCAATTGCCACCTCTCTGCAATAACCTTGTCCTCGAGGTCAATATAAGGAAATAAGTCAATAATAGTATCCAAAACATTCCGAGTGGCCTCATCACAATGCTATCTTGACCACTCCACTGACACCTGCTTGAGCACCTTGCCTTCCAGCTCCACCTCATGAGTGGCTAATATCGCAAATGGCTAAAAGATAGAAGGATGCTGTAAAGGCAATTGATCACTGATGATAAGTTGTGTGTCACCCACGAACGATTTGAGCAATTAAATGTGAAAAACAGGGTGGATTTTTGCTTCTACAAGAAGGTCTAACTGATATGCTACTACACCCACTCTGGACTAGACTTTATAGGGCCCAGAATATCTCTTGGATATCTTGAAATTCAGAGGAGCAGGCGCACAGGTTTGGCGGTACTTGTGTAACTTCAGCCACATTAAAAACTTCTTCCCTCTGCATATCAGCTCTGACCCTCTTTTGTTGCTGAGCTGTGGCTAAGTTGCGTTGCAGCACATGGGACAAGATAGAACGATCTTGCAGCAGATTGTCTACCTTAGCCACTAAAGAATGCTGAGCTTGGTAAGTCAAAAGATTATCGGGAGGCCTACCATATAGTGCTTAGTAAGGAGACATCTTGATGGCTGAATGGTAGCTTGTCTCATAACGACATTCCGCCCACAGCAAATAGAAGGACCTCAACTTGGGCTTGTGGCATACGAAAAAGGAAACATACTGCTCTATCCCACAATTCACTACTTAAGATTGTCCATCTGTTTGTGAGTGATAAGCAATGCTATACTTCAATGTGGTGTCACTATGAGTCAAAAAGTGTTTCCAAAACCTACTCAAGAACAAGGGATCTCTGTCGGTGACAATGCCATTAGGAAAACCATGTAGGTGTACAATAAGGTCTACAAATGTGGTGGCCACTGTCGCTGCTATGTAATGCTTTGTGACAGCACCAAAGTGGGCAGTCTTCGTGTATCGATCCATCTATCTCCAAGATTGCAACATGTCCCTTAGATGAAGGAAGTCCGGTAATGAAGTCCCTTGTGATCTCTTCCCATGGATGTTAAGGAATTGTTAGGTGTTGAAGGAGGCCAAGGGTTTTGGTGGCGCATATTTCACTTGTTGACAGAACAAGCACCTTTGAATGTATTCTGGTATTAGATTTTTTTTCATGGATGGCCAATAAAAAGTAGCAGCCATTTGTTTCAAGGTTTTTGTAACCCCTGCATGTCCCCCAAGAGGTGAAATCTTGGAACTCCTTGAGTAACATAGGAATGACCTTGGAGTCAGGAGGAAGATAGACCCGATCATGAAAAAACAAGATGCCAATGGTTACCTTCATACCTTTCATGAAGGAAAATTCATGGCGAGGTTGGTGTTCACTAGTAGAGGCGTTGAAGGCACACGTAGCAGACACAGGGGGCACATCCTGGTGAGTAGAACGTCCTCTGTCCAAACATAGTGAGAGACCTTCTGAGTTGCGGTCAAACAATCAACTGCTAGTTTATGCTGGATATTTCAGCATCTAGGTTCTTTGCTGCCTCGTATTGGTCTAGCATCTGGCACGCTTCCAACATCCTCTGAAGAGATTAATCATGGTTTTGAGACTGTCAGGCTAGTATCATCCTTCTCAAACTCATCACTTGCATCATACCTGCCAAGAATAGAGGCAACAGTGAGATATAAGTTGCTCTCTAAAAATAAGACAAACATAAATCTCGGCTTGAAGGCAGACCATAGTCCAATTTCGTTCACTCATTGAAATGAGATTCAGATGGAAAATAAAAGGAATGGAGAAGTTCTTTGTTTACATGCCTATTATCTACTAATTTTTTTTTTTAAGACTGAATCTATAAGAATTTCTCAAAGAAACTAATAATAGAACCGGAGGTAAGGAAGGGGAGAGAGAAAAATAGAACTTGCCAAAAGACAGGGAAAATCCATGAATCTTGCCTCGCCTCTGCGTCATCTAATTTGAACGTAATCTAAAAACATCTAGTTGAGAAGAAGCATGTGAGATATGGAGATTAGAGAAGTAATTTGTGTATATCAACAGAAAAAAACTGCTGCTAGTCTATCGATTTTGATCAACATTTCCTGCTCCAAACATAAATTTGAACCCCTTTGATTTGTTTATGGCACTTATATCCCTAATTGCATAAATTAGTGACCGACAAAGTTACTTTTGCCAGCTATTTATAATAATTGGTTACACTGAATATACAAACCGATTACAGTTTAAGGTCCACCCCATGCTTAAAAGCGCATTATGGTATAATTAATCTTGCAAGTTTATTAACAGGAATATCCAATTACAGTTCCTGTCACTGCTGGTGTATGTTACACTTCAGTTTATAAATGTTCCCTAGAGCAATGGTCACTTCATGATGTTGCTACATATAACAGTGTATCTCCATCCATAATGGAATTTTTTGCAAAAGCTTAATTTTATTTGGCATCGTCACGTGAAACTATATATTACAGTGTTAGCGCCAGCGTAGGGTTAGAATTACTTGTGGTAGTTTCCAAGTTCACCTGAAAACTTAATATGCAACACATGGCAAGTCAAATTAAACTAGTAGACAAACTGTCAATCTCTATCCCGATCAATGTCTTTCATTATTGGCTACAGAATTATCCGGTTATGGTAAGATTCTACAACAAAATTACACCCAAAAAAAAAAAATCACACTCACGAAAAACTTCAAAACCACACACACAGAATTTTGTAGTACTACAGGAAGGATCAGAAATTGATAACAAAGACGCTTGGTTGGTAGCTTATTAGAACTAGTTTCATAGCTCACATGGGCTTGTGTGTCGGAAAGGATAGGAAAAGCGTGTAGGGAAGTCTATCTAGATCATTGAAGCAAAGAAAACGAAGACATGGAAGGAGGAGTAGTAGATGCTGATATCTCTGCTGTCAGGGAATGCATTGCTCTGTCATGGAAGAATCCTTACGTTCTTCGCCTCGCTTTCTCTGCTGGAATTGGCGGCCTCCTCTTTGGCTACGATACTGGTTAATACTATACTTTACTAACCCTTTCCAAACAAATATCTTTCCCTTTTTCTTGCTAACTATCACTCTGTTTTCTCTGTTTTTCATTTTCTTATAAACTACACCCATTTTCTGTTTGTTTCTGTTTCTGTTTATAACAACCTATTACTCTGTTCCATTAAAATTCACCTGGGGTTGGTGATGGGTATGTCCAGGAGTGATATCTGGGGCTCTTCTATATATCAGAGATGATTTTAAAGCTGTGGACAGAATTACTTGGTTCCAGGTAATGTTCGTTTTAATTTTTAGTGTATATACATTCAAATGCTTATTTATTTTTTTCTTGTCTTTATAAACCAAAAGAAAGCCTCCGCCGCCACCCCCAAAAAAACAGAAGAAAAAAATTTTTCGTTTTTTGTTTTTAGTTTTTGGTTTTCCAAAACAACATCCTTCTCGTCTTTTGTTGACTACAACATTCTCTTTTTCTTTTGGGTCATAATCATCCCTGTGTGGGGTCATTCAGACATCCCACTTCAAACCTGTTTTTTCGACTGGACATCCCACTCGATCAACAAGCATATATGTTTTTCTGGTTTCAACCATCTAGAGCCTCCATCATACTGGGTCACGAATTGTGTTGGTCCAATAACGCTGTCGGCTTGGCTACTTACATTCAACTTTAGAACACCGGCAAGCCAGAGAGTGGAACTTATTGGAGTATATTTTGGTTATCCAAAAATGACAATACTATTAATTGATTTTCTTAAAAAAGAATTGTATCCTTTTATACTACTTAATAGTTAAATTTTGTGTTCAACCTTATCGAATATTTTCTCCTTTAAAGATTATATAATATCATTTTATTATTTTTAGAAGGATAAAACTAAATTAAATAAACAAATCTTCTCTCTATTTTCAACAATTTATATGAAAATTTTTTAAAATTCTTTTGAAATTATATAAATCTTTTCTGAATTTTGTTAAAATTACATAAATCTTCCTTTCATTTTCAAAACCAATACAAAGTTTTCATAAGTTTTATTAAAATTATATGAATTTTTTCCGAATTTCTTTGTAACTACACAAACCTTCTTTCTATTTTTAAGAAAAGTCTATACATATTTTTAAAAATAGAGAGAGAGATTTGTATAATTTTAGAAAAATTCAAGAGAAATTTATATAATTTTAGCAACATTTAAAAAAAGTTTGTGTAGGTTTTGAAAATATAAAGAAAGTCTGTGTAGTTTTAGCAAAATTTAGGAAAAATTCATTTATTTTACTTGAAAAAATTTAATTGATCATAAAGTTATCTTTAAAGGATCAAAACAAAAATGTTTCTATAATCACATCACATTCCCTTCCTAGTATGGATCTAAATTCTACACAATTGTAGTAGGCTAAAAGTAGTATTTTATATGACTGTAGGGTATAATTTCATTATTGAAGACTTTAGAATTGATTTCGTGTTTTGTTTCCGTCTAAGAATTATTCTGAATAAGTGGCTAAACCTCTAATTAAAATTTGTATTTGCATAAAACTCTGTTGCACAAGTTTTAGGGTGATATCAACTGAAGATGTTCTCATGAAAAAAAAAAAAAAAACTTTACAGCTATTTGTATTATTATGAACGGCGATGAAACTTGATGAGACAGGCATTGATAGTAAGTATGGCACTTGCTGGGGCAACCATAGGGGCTTCAGTTGGTGGATGGATTAATGATCGTTTTGGAAGGAAAGTAGCAATCCTTCTTGCAGATGCCCTCTTCTTTATAGGGTCTGTGGTCATGGCTGCTGCTCCGGATCCGGCTATTCTCGTCGTTGGTCGAGTTTTTGTTGGTCTTGGTGTTGGAATGGGTCCATGGCATCCCCCTTATACATCTCAGAAGCTTCTCCCACCAGAGTTCGAGGAGCCCTGGTCAGTCTTAACAGTTTCCTTATAACTGGGGGACAATTGCTTGCCTACCTCATCAACTATGCCTTCACTGCTGTAAGATCCTTCGTTAAGCTCTTTCGTTTTGTCATATTCATGCTTATATTTCAGGACCCTGCTTAAAGGAATCATGTCAAGTTTTGTATAGATAAATGTAATCAGTTCATTCATATTCTGCTACCCTTTCAGAAGTATTTTTTTGGATAATATGTTCACACGATTTGTGGGTCATCTTATGCAGGTACCAGGGACATGGAGGTATATGTTAGGAGTAGCCGCAGCCCCAGCTTATGCAATTCATATTAATGCTATGGCTTCCAGAATCACCTCGTTGGCTGTTCAGAAAGGTTCCTTCATGATTCATTTCTTCTATAGTGTATGTACGTAGTTCTCATTCAATCCTATCTTATGCAAATACCATGTCTTTACTTGTTCTTTTTCCTTTGTATTAAACAAAAGGGAAGGGAAGAAGAAGGCAAAGCAATACTGAAGAAGACCTACCTACCCAACAAAGTTGAAGCAGAGATTGATGCCTTGACGGCATCAGTTGAAATGGAAATTAAGGAGTCAGATTCTGCAGAGAAGATCAGCATAGTTAAACTCCTGAAAACTCCAACTGTGAGAGAAGGGGTTTATATGCAGGAATGGGGCTTCAAATCTTCCAACAGTTTGTGGGTATCAATACTGTCATGTACTACAGCCCTACAATATTTCAGTTAGCTGGCATTGCATCAAATCAGACAGCACTGCTACTATCTCTAGTCACAGCTGGGCTAAATGCATTGGGTTCTATTTGGAGCATATACTTCATCGACAAGACTGGGAGGAGGAACCTCCTGCTACTCAGTTTGTCTGGTGTTGCAGTCTCCCTCGCAGTTTTAACTGCTGCGTTCCATCAGACTACAACTCACACACCAATGATTAGCGTAATTGAAACGTCTCACTTTCACAATAGTACCTGCCCTAATTATCTCTCAGCTGTAGACACTACTCCATGGGATTGTACAAAGTGCCTGAAGGCTTCTCCAGACTGTGGGTTCTGTGCTTCAGCAATTAATAAGGTAAATCTATACTATCCATATCCAGATTGAGTTCTTCCAGAGATTTCTTTAAACTTCCTGACAGTTAGCTATGTCCATTCTCCACTGGATCCTCATCTCATACATCTTTTCAACTGACCATCAGCTTCACATAGCAGTATACAAATTATTGTTGTAGCTTATTATGGAAAAATGGTTATCATCATCATTCTTCAGTTTTCATGCTGCTGTCAATTCCTTTTGCAGCTGTTACCGGGGGCATGTTTGATCTCTAATGACGATACCAGGGATCTTTGCCGTGCTACACAACATAGACTATGGTACACTAGGGGATGTCCTAGCAAATTTGGTTGGCTTGCACTAGTTGGCTTGGCACTCTATACCATATTCTTCTCACCTGGAATGGGAACTGTTCCATGGGTTGTCAACTCAGAGATATATCCTTTAAGGTTTCGAGGAATCTGTGGAGGAATGGCATCTCAAATCTCATCGTTGCCCAGTCCTTCCTATCCTTGACACAAGCTGTTGGGATAGCATGGACGTTCATGATATTCGGGCTCATTGCTATTGCAGCCATTATCTTTGTCATTATTTTCGTACCAGAAACAAAGGGATTACCAATAGAAGAAGTGGAGAAAATGCTGGAACACAAAACTCTGGACTTCAGGTTTTGGAAGAGTCGTTCCGACCCAAAAAACAGAGTCTGCGTGTGACTTAAATTGGCAGCTTAATTCTTATCATCATCCTCCCCTCAATTCCAAAAGTATTGGCTTTTGTAAGAGGTGGCAAACATTACTTTTCATTGGTCGCGGAATGCAGACACATTCGCTACATTTTATGTATTGACTGGGATTTGTAGTTTATGAACTTGTTCAACTCAAAGCTAAGATTAAATTATCAAATGATTGTACTAGTATTTTAATAATTGTGTTACTTCCCTTTAACATACGAAGCAAATGAATATTGTCTTTTTCATCTATTTGTTAGCTAGAGAATCACATAGAACAAATGTACTTTTCCACAACATGGAGGATACAGCAAAGATGCCATGCTTGTTTTACGAAATATCGTCGCTTAAATTAGGGCTGCAAATTCATGTCCTGTATATGTCGAGGGCATTTATGATCTTTAAATCATTCAGAATCTAGAGATCCACAACCCCCCCCCCCCCCCCAAAAAAAAAACCTGATAGAACCCGAACTCTTTCCGTTCTAATTTTTATTTCTCATTAAAAGGTTATTTAAAACATCATCTAAGGATCATACAACAACCAGTCACATGCTGTGCCACCCAAAACATGCCTATGCTATCGTTTCTTCAACTCAAACCTAATAGGCTCCATAATAATAGCAATTTGCTCACCTTGACTTCAATATGCTCCATATTTTAAGCAATATTCCCACCTTGAATCGTTATGCTCCATATTTTAAGCAATGTGCCCGGCTAAAGTAAGTATTTTGACATGCTTCTTCATCCTTAGCTCATGTGGGACTGGCCCAAAAACTCTCGTGCCAATCGGCTGACCTTGCTTGTCAACAAGCACCACAGCATTATCGTCAAACTTGACCTCACTGCCATCACATCGCCCCCTTTGCATAGCCGCACGCACAACCACGCCATACACAACTTTTCCTTTTTTTATTTTTCCATTAGGATGGGCTTCCTTTACCGATGCAATTATTGTGTCACCCAATCTTGCCCCTTTCTTCCCTTTCAGAGCTTGTATGCACATTACCTTCTTAGCCCCTGAATTATCCACAACCTTGAGAACGGTCCTCATCTGTATGAAAGTGCGTTGCTGCTGCTAAAATGCATTACACTTCTTTTTGTTAAAAAAGATGGTCATAACAATGGATGGCAGAAGAGATTTGACCGATTCAAGAATATAGATATCCTACTCTAAAATGAACATGCTTTGGATCCCATTCCAGGTGTGACAATTTTGCTATATAAGAACAAATTACTGTTAAAGTACATCCTATCTATACCATATTTTTATAATAGAAAGAAAAGAAAATATAATCATTAGCGGGAAGGAAAAGATATCAAAATTTTCATACTTGGTCGAATGATCTTAAATCAACAACTCAAAGTTAACCTAGTCTTATACACTAACCTGAGACAAGAAACTGCTGCATCCGATGTCATGTGATGTAGTGACTAAACCAGATAGACTGCTGCCTAGCCCACCAAACAGAGAACGGCCCACTGGTTTGATTTCCAACATGTGAAACACAGTGCAATACGTTAACTACCCAAAAAAATTACCATCAAGGTTTAAAGTCAGTTGTTGTTTCTATTAGAGAAAGAAAAAGGGCTTTAATGCAAGAATTAAAGAGGTTGAATATCATTGAAGAATTACACAATTTGGACTGTGAAGAATGAAGTAAAGATTGACTATAGAACTCACCCGGGTGAACCAAATAAGAAGAATATTCACATGTTTAGCTCAAGGGCCACATAATTAGGAGACCCAAGCACCTAATAATCTATCGACTAGAGACTACTGAGCAACCCATTTGTCCATCATCACATTAGTCAAAGTAGCCAACCTTTGAAACAGGGTGCATTGCAGCAAAACTTTCTGTTGGTTTACTCGGTGTCCAGGTGAAATTTCTAAATTCACGGATAGGTTTTATATCAAAGATCAAGAATAATAATTTTTACAGGACAGATTAGAAAGAAAGATGATCTGGATCAATTGAATGGCGTCATAATAGGCTTAAAATTACAGCTAAACAAAAATTCAAAAAATTAAAGCACCTGAATTGACAATTTCTTCCAGCAGAAAAATCATAATTTTGACTCAGAAAAAAATAATTCCATACTTATAGGGTGAAACGGGAAAGAATCAAAGAAACACTTTCAGAAAACATTGAGCATGGTTATTTTTCCAATCACACTAAAGCGGAGATAGCAGAATCTTAGGCATGTAATTTAAGGATTGGGTATCAAAATTAATTATCCCACAACCCCCTTCTCTTTTTTTCTCCTGGGGGGCCTCTCCCCGTTCCCGCAGACATGAACACAATTAGCCAGACTGATACAATTATGTCCACATCAAAAGCAAAATCAAAATTCCAGAGTAGAAATGTAGAACCAAACTGGAAGGACACATCTCAGTACTATGCTTAGTGTTATTTTACTCCAGCAAGGATTATGATGCATTAGCAGCATTCATCTCTCAAAACACAGTCAAAACCGATGTTTGAACATGTTATTACAAGGTCGGCCCAGTGAACAGATACAGCGAACCAATTGATTAAAAAAACAAACAAATTGCAAAATTTTAAGCTAGATCCTTAAAATATAACACATTTTAATTACAAAACCACGTACCACGAGACCATTTAGACGCCAAACATGCAGCCATCTTGGCAGCTTAAATCCCTGTAACCTCCAAAAATACGAGAACAAATTAAAAAGCAAATTTGAGTTGAAATGAATAGAAATCTACTTGAGCATGCAACACTAGTTATAATGATTGAAGGCCATACAGGTTCATAGCCAAGCTTGGATGCTCAGAAAAGAGAAGAACAAAGAAACTGAGAAAGCGAAAGGTGAGGCTTGGGTCGAACTGTACCGTTTCGGAGGGAGCAATGGACACACGCCGCCTCCTCAGTTGCTGCTTGCCCTAACCCGCTCGTTGGGGAAGAGGACAGACGATCGAGGGAGGATCGAAACGCATCGTTTAAGTGTTGATAGTCCATAATTGGGCCTAAACACTATTCTTTTTTTCTTGGACCTGCTGGCCCAATCCACGAACGGGAACCGCAGAGGACTGCTTTTCTTCAACCGTTGTCTCCCCTTGCGATCCTGTAACAGGGATATGATGCCTTTACGACTATAGTTAAATCATGATACGAAACAAATTTGCAATGATTTATTAATTTAATTGTAATCGAATTGATAATAATTTAATATATATATATATATATATATTAAAATTTTAAAATAATAACTAATAATAAGTAAATATTAATAAATTTTGAAATATGTTATAACTAATTATACATAAAAACAAATCAAACATAACATAATTTTTAATTTTTAATTTGTTTAAAGTATATTTACATAATTTTAATAAAAATTATATGAAATTTAGTTTTGTTTTACATCTATTGTATTAAAATTTTGCAATTATAAATAATATAATAATGATAGTTTAAGAGAAAAGATATTGTTTTTGTTAAAATAAAATCATAATAAAAATTATATATCAAATATTGTGCATTATAACTGAATATGCTTTCTAGGTGAGTGGAAGAAGCATGCTAAACATACTAAAAGGTCACTGATTCGAGTTACAATGTTGCAAATTTTGTTAAAAAAAATTCAAACCAATTCAATTAGTGATCCAACTAGTTTTTCTAATTCTCACTGATTCTTGATCGGTTCTTAGTTCATCTAGTTTTAAGGGCTAACAAAATCGAACCAAAGACTAGTTCTTAATCCAATTGGTCAAAATAATCGGTTTAGTCTAATTTTTAAAATAATGCGAATTTAAATTATTAATGTTACATTTTTTTCTCATAACTTTGTCACTAATACATCTGCATAATTTTTAATTTTTTTATCAAGAAAAACACAAACTAACATAGTAACAAGATGGAATAAAGAAATTTCCTTATAATCATCAAAATAAGATTACTTAGGCTTTTAGATGGTGTACCAATGTAAGCATAAAGAAATGGACATTGTTGTGGTCAGCGATTCAATCTACACACTGATCGTCTTCTTGCGCCCACCAGTGAAAACAATCTTTCTCTTATAAAAAGTCCAACCAAATTTTAATTCTGCTCAAGATATGACCATAACCAAGATGCTTATGTCTCCTAGTAGAGATGATGTCTAATATACTTTTACAACCAGTCTTCATTATTACCTTCACATAATCATCTCTCCAATTAATTTCTAATCCCAAAAGGATATGTGGGAGCTCTAGATTGAAAGAGTTGGTAGTGCCCACATTAGAGACATATGCGTTGATCCATCTTTCTAAATGGTCTGGAAGAATACCTCCACAAGTAGTTGAGCTAGCCACTAGAACCTTTACAAGCACTATCTAAATTGATTTTGATCCATCCAAATCGAAGGAGCGTCCAAGCAGTGTGCTTTCACATATATGCAAATCCGGGCACTATGTCTATCCAACATGGAAGTATGTTTGTAGCGATGATATCTTGTATATAATTAAAGATTATA
This sequence comes from Erythrophleum fordii, assembly GCA_032878935.1. NCBI lineage: Eukaryota > Viridiplantae > Streptophyta > Magnoliopsida > Fabales > Fabaceae > Erythrophleum > Erythrophleum fordii. The sequence continues at coordinate 20,287,172 of JAVQMF010000045.1, forward strand.
ACTTATAATGATAGAATGAGTAGTTGAAATTATCAACATGCACCACTTTATTCTTCTAGTGCCATGCAACCCAACACGTTAAAATTAGTGTGATTTGCCAATATTTGTCAGAACTATGTGCAAAGTCCTTCTTGATATTGCTTTTTTGAGTCAATCCCAAAGACTCAATAGGTTCCATCATTATTTAAATTGTTTAAATTTAAATGGAATCATATGTGCAATTATTTATACTTTGATATATTTCCATTATTATACACAAACTAATAATAACATATTATTTTCACATGAAATTTTGCATCATTACCCATCTTTTATGTGTGTGTCTGTGTCTCATGTATGTTTTGCAATCTACCAAACATTAGCCCTATCTGTGTATGACAATAACTTTTGAATTTAAAGTAGCGCACTTGTTGTCTAATATAAAGCTAGGAGTTACTTTTATGATGAAAATGATATATAAAATAACAATGGAATACAAAACTAATAATTCCATACCATTAAATAGTTTTCTATCGATCAGATGTGATTATCAAAATTTAAATAATTAGATTCCAAGCTCTTATTATATTAACGTCGCTTTTGTTTTTAGCCAAACAGCCGTCGAGTGCAACTTGCAATATTCCATATGAATGAGACGTGTATATATTGTGAACACTTCTTCATAAATTATATATAATAATCAATATTATTACATATAAAATGCTGATAGCTTAAGAGTGACTTCATAGATGACGTTTGTGTTTCCTTAAAATATTTAAGCGTCTATTTTTAGATATCTGTTTCTTTAATTTATCAGGAAATTAATGTCCTAATTCCAAATTAATAATTAACTTGGAATCTATACTCTAGAATCTGTGATGTATTAGTGCATGACCCTATATCCAGCTCAAGGATTCCTCCTATCCTCTGGGCGTGGGGTTTAATTAAACAACCAAAGTACTGTACATGGTTAAATTAAATAAATTAATTAGGTAAAGAGTTCGAGAGAAGAGTAAAGAAGGGCTAAAAATAGGTTTATTTAAAGCATGATAACAGTGATATATATATATATATATACTCTCTTCGATCCATATTATAAAATACTCTCAACTATTTCACATAATTTAATAAAATTATTTAATTACTTTAAATTTTTTAAATCTATCATTTTTTTTCATTTTTACCTTTATTTATGGAAGAGAGAGAAAAAAAAATTTTAAACTAACATTTTAAAAAAAAAAAAAATATTTTTCGAAAGTTAATACAAAAGATTATATAATGCCTTATATTTTAGATTAAATAAATTTTTTTTAAAATATCTTATATACTGAACCAAAAGAAGTATATATATATATATATATCCCATTAATGGAAGCACCTGATAAATTGGAATGAATATCTATCAACCATATATATCTGTGATTCTGTTGGAATTGAATAGCTGGATCAGCATACGCTATGCCTAACCAAATCCAAAGTACCAAACTAGCTTGAAACGATTATTAATGGTATAGACGTAATTTTCATCTTTGTACCTACATACGTACCACTTGAACCTTCATTGAATCATTTCTCTACCTTGTTTGTGACTTTCACAGGATATATTGCCCCATTTGAAATAAATTTATTTCAGTGGGAAAAAAAACCCCGATGTTAGTGCTTATAAATTAATTAATATAATAAATTACATATATCTCTTTTCAAAAATATTTCTCTTTTTATTTTAAAAAATTATATTCTTTTATCTTAAAATAAAAAAGTACATTATACTAACTTTACTTATAATAAGTTAAGTTATGCTTATTTTGATAAAAATATTCTTATATTTGTTACTTATATAATATAAAATAATAAATATATATTTAACTAATATAAAATAATAGCTTAAAAAACATATTGTTAATTAAAGAAATTAATATTATTTTTGAGGATATTTTAATAATCTTTTAACTTAAAAAAAATGTATGTATAATTTCATAAAAATGTGTGATTTTTTTAAACAATTATCCTAAAAAGTAATATCCCCATTGATATTTCATATAAAAATATAATAACCCGACCTGGTGTTGGCTCTGGTCCTATGGAGTTGTAGTGTTTAATCACTGTGGCCCATTATTTTGCACAAAATAATATGGATGTGATGAACATGAATAATTGTTTGGCCAAATTGAAAAAAAAGAAAAGAAAGTGAATAATTGAGAGAAAGTTGGTGCATGAATTATTGAGAGAGAGGTGTAAAACCGAATTGTACTGTGCACCCACAGTGATAGAGTGAATTCAATGGATCTCTCTGTCTATCAACTTTAATGTACTATGGTGTGCCAGCACACTCTGAAACTCCATTCACATGCCTGTATTTATGCAAGTCATCTAAATAATTGTAGCCGTACGGATCTACCCATGTATGTATGTTGTAAAGACTAGAAAGAAAGCTCCCCCTATTTTTTTTTTTCTTTTTCTTCATTTTACGTACAAATAAAAAAAAATGAAGTGTGTATGTAAAAGGGCGTAGTCAGAGGAGGACATGAGATTTGGATTGAGAAGTGAGAATGAAGGAAAGGAAGAGGAAATGGAGATTGAAAACGGTGTGATACGATATGATATGATAGTTCACGAAGACCGTGACACGTGCACATGTGTGTGTGTGTGTGTGTGTGTGTGTGTGAATAGTGATATCGTCACAGGGTCATCGAGAGAAGAGAGGGCATTGAGAGAAGAAAAGCAGGGTGTGGTCATGACACGTGCCCGTGCTTCCCAATAACAGTACCTTCTCTCTCGAGCGTGTCACTAACACTACTGTCACCCAACACCAACTTGCCTTCCCCTCCCCTTGGCCCCCCCACGCTTTGAATTTCTCGACCCCCACTTCTACTTTCCTCTTCTTTTTTTTCTTTTTGTTTAAATAGAAAAGCATATGAGAATTAATAGGATTTATTTATTTTAAAAAAAATTGTGATGGGGTTAGATTAATTATCTCAATGTAACTTTATAAGGTTGTATTAAATTAATAGTGGCCTCTTTTTCCCCGGCAACTGATTCAGCATAGAATTGCGAGAACAGGGCAACACGCGCCCTCTTGGTTGTGCACATTATTGCGCTTTAATCTAACCATTTCTTTTACTTAAAAAAACAACAAATCTTAACACATTGTTATATGTTGAATAATTTAATGATTTCGCTTTTGATAATTTTTTATAATTTAATCTTTTAAAGATAAGATCACTTAATTTAATCCTTTAAAAATTATTTTTTTCCTTAACCTAGTCCTCAAAAAAATAAACTTACTTTATTAAGTTCTCAAATATTTTTCTAATCAAAACACTTCTTCTGTTAAGTGTTTGTGACTCTTTTTCAGGGACTATATACTTTAATTGGGTTAAAATGTTTTAAGAACTAATTTGACAAATTTTAATTTTTAAGAATCAAATTAAGAAAAAAATAATTTTTCAAACACTAAATAGAATAATTTTATCTTTAAAAGATTAAATTAAAAAAAAATCCTTTAAACACTAAATTAACCTTATTTCAATTTTCTTCTTTTAGTGCAAGGTAAGTTCAATAATATTTGAGGAATGTCCACTTTTTGGGATTCCCCAATCATACATTGTATGGCTCGTTTATACCTACAATGGTTAATGTTTCAGGTCAATTGAAGATGAGAAGATGACAATGCACGAAAATAGGTCAGAAGTTTTGAACGTTGAAGATGCGATCTGCATTCTCCTTTTTCGGCATGTGTTTTTCAGAAGTTCACTGTGCAAATTGACGCCCCGTTTAGTTATTAAAGGAAAAAGAAAAAAAGAAAGTGAAAAATGTATAATAATACCTGTTATATTCTTGCAATTATTATTTAGTAATATTTATTTTTATATTTTTTAAAATATAAATATAAAATTTATTTTTATTCATAAAATTATTTTTTATGTTTATTTTTATTCTTAATTTTCTGGGTATTAAATAAAAAAAGTGTGCAACGAATACATATGATTTGAATGTGTGATTTCTATCATTGTCGATGAATCTATTATATTTCTTCCCATCCCAAGTTTATTATTTTTATTGCCTAATGATAAATAATGTCTATATATATATATATATATATATATATCAATGTATGACATAACTAATCTCATAATACACATGACCGGCTTCATTTTTCATTAAATTATTTTGATGATAAGTTAAGTCATTATGAAAATTTTAAATTAAGGATATGTTTGGATTGAGGGAAATGGAGGAAGAAGGAAAATGATAATTTAATTTTAATATTTTATATTTGAATGTAACATTTTCTTTTCTCCTTATAATTCATTTTCTGAAAATTCTAAAAAAAATAATACTATATTTAAATTTTAAATTAAAAATATCAAAAATTAAAATTTCATTTTTGTTCTCTTCCCCTCCTTTCATTTCCTGAAATCTAAACACACCTTCAGAAATCCAAACTGTGTCTATAATATTTATCTCTTAATTATGAAATTAAGTTGATGCATGGACCACACACCCTCTTCCAATTAAGATATGAAATAATCAATAAAATAAATAATCCACTGGCCATATAATTAAATAATAGCTATAATAGCATGGAAATACAATCGAGCTCAAAGCCCTTCATCCATATAAAAACAATGGTTGAAATTTTCCAAGGGATTATGAATAAGCAGTGTCTTTGTTTCTTCTTCGGTCTCCCTCGTGCGCAAGTTATATATATATGTGTGTGTGTGTGTGTGTGTGTGTAGGCTATAAATTATAGATAGATATGGTTTCTGCTTATTTGTTGTATTTGATGTTTAGTTTGACCGCAATCTTGCAACCTTGTAGGACATCTCGCTTATTTTATATCCCAATTGTGTTATGTAGATCAGACTATTGTCCTCATCATATCGTAATTCATGTGTTAATAATATTAAAAAAAATGAAAAATAATAATAAACTACAAAGAGATATGGATTTTCAAGTTTCACACATATTCAATATAGAGATGGCATTTTAAATTAGGTTGAGATAAGGTTTTGTGTCATTAATGGCTTGTATTTCATGTTTGAGTTTGACTAAAATGTTGATTAAGAAGCAAACTCGTGGAGATGCAGGAAAGTTAAATAAAAAAGGGTAAAACTTGGGTAAACCCATGTTACCTAAATATAATATAATATAATCACCAAAGATACTCCATAAGCCTAAACGACAATTGGGAGTAGTATTCCCATTTTGGTTGCCAGCAATTAAAGGAGTAATAGTGGGTTTGTGCAGTATCTATGGGCCATGAATTGCTGCTTCTGCTTCAGCTTCTGCTCTTGCTGCATGACATGTACCCTTAGTTTACCTTTCACATTTCTTTCATATATATATATATATATATATATATATATATGTAATCATCTTTATCAAGAATGGGAAGCAAAGAGACACATCATTAGTCGACGTACGGACTGATAGATCTTATTCCCATTAGTTAATTCATTGATGCTTTCAAATCTCTGCTTTATGAAATTAAAATATCATTAAATTCAAAATCTGCTCAACCAAACAAATAAACTTTATGATTAGTTGGACTCGGATGAGCCCCACTTAGTTCTAGACTCGACATTTGGGGTGGGGTGGGGTGGGGATGGAGAGCCTTTTTCACACAGTACTGCACTACTTTGAGGATTATAGTGCTATATCCTTTTCATCATAATTAGATTTAACTCTTTCTCTAATTATAATTACAACCCTATCGCTCACATACTAGTTATAATTAGTTAACTATTTTTTTTATTTTGCTTTTCCAAAGGGGTATTCAACTTAATTTTATACTTCATGAGTGATAATACTATAAATTTGAGGTTTGTCGTGATTTTTAATTATAACACAATAATTATTATATATATCAAATAATATTTCTTCTATTTTATTAAATTTATTATTATAACCATATTTATTAGTTATATAAAAATCAAATCAATCTATATATATAATTATAGTAACTGATAATGAGATTGATAAAATATTGTTTTGTATTTGATAGTTATCACATCTGCACAATTAGAGTTTATGGTAAATCGGAATTTATAGTATCATTATTCTCCTGCAAATGTATATAGAAATTACCTAGTATATAAAAATATATTGAGGAGAGAAAAATTAAATTATTAGATACGTATAATATAAAATGGTATATAGATACAACAAGACTATCTAGAAGTGTCTTCAAATTTAAATATTAAAAGCTAGCTACAAGATATATTTTATTTAATCCTGTGTGTTTGTCTATTCTCCTTACAATATATATATATATATCTCTCTCTCTCTCTCTCTTTGTGGTGATGGGTGGGGAAGACAGGGTTGCTGACAAAATTCCCATGTTATTCTTTTCTTTTCTCTAGTGTGATTTCCTTTGTTTGATTCTGTATTTAAACTAAAAGTAATTAATCGTATAGCGGTTTGAATTAATTACACCATGATATGCTTACATTTAATTATTTATATATCAACGGGAACAAGTTAGTTTTATGGATCCCATATATAAGGACATTTTTTGCTGATTTCAGGGCATTTATTCAAGTTGTGTCATTTTGTTTCGTACCACATATACAATACCTTTATATTCATATTTATGATAAAAGCATAGTACAAAACAAAAACAAAGTGTGCACACCTAACAAGCTTTCACTGCAGAAACAACAGGTTGGGCTCACAACTTTTCGTCAAGAAACATTCAAGTATCCTGTATATCAGTTAACTGCAAAAGTTGTTATTTTCATTTATGAGAGGCTTAATTCCTTCAAAGCTAGCTAAACTAATGGCATATATATATATATATATATATATATATATATATATATGTATAATGCTAGAATTAGGGCCCCAACTCATGTCACTGAATAAGTTTGTACGTTGGTGGATACAAATATATCGATTTTTGTCCTGTGATACTTTTTCCCATTTTTTATTATTCGTTTAAATTAATTAACAAAAATAGTCTATGAAGGATTAATTAGTTCTTAATTTACAAACTTAAGCCACTGGGTGGCGGGAGACTTATCTTCCATTAAGTGGGTACGTAACATTAAACTGATAAACACGCATAAAAAAAATAATAATTTAAAGTGAACTTTATAAATTTTCTATCGTTTACAGCACTTTACTCATTTATATATATATATATATATATATATATAACGCAATGCACAGACAATACATGCAAAGTAAAATTTACCAAGTCCGTTTTGTTAGTGTTGTATATAACATATGCACTAAAGGAGATTGGTTCGTTAAATAATTATCTTATATATACCTATATATTTAGATGATAATAATTAATTAACGAAAGTCAAAATCGATTTTTGTTTTGTACACAATATTAGGCTGCCGGATTGAACATACCAGCTAGCTGATGTTGATGTTATTGTTGTTGGTGGTAGTGTTTTGTTGTTTTTGTATTTTTCTTTTTTGGTTGCATTTGTCCACTTGCTATATAAACCAACCGTCATGAACTAATAAATAGTAAGTTTTGGCTTTTGAGAGAATGCACATATTTTTGAAACTTTCATATACATAGTGACTCCAAAAGTGGCAAAGACAACCTTTGTTTTCGTAGGGAAGATTAGGTCAAAGGGTTTCTATGTACTAAAACTGGTTTTTTGTTCATCAAAGGCTAAACTCACGAATCTACAATATATAAAGTGCATGTTTGAAAAAACTTTTTCAACCTCCAAACCACGTTTTGTATAAAGTAGGAATGTGTTGCTTCTGTGTAATAATGGTTAGCAAACGTGATTTTAGCTCCTCCAAATGCATATCCAAATACACTAAAAGGTAGCCTATCTTATGCAATGTCTAACGCTCAATGTTGATTTGGAGCGTCTCTTGAGACAAGTCAATCTAATACACACACACACACATACACACTAAAATTTACTTAAATTACACTCTATCCCTTCTTGTTTTGAGAATATTATTTCATATTACTTGGAAATTTGACATATATTATAAAACTTTCTTCTCAAATTTACTTTTTGGACAACATGTAATCATGATTCTATTCTTAATATAACATAAATATAACTAAGTAATCTTATTTTTGTAATTTATGTATGTTAGTTACTGAAATTGGGGTTTTGGGCCAACTAATTTGATTGATGATATAAGTCTTTATGAAACAATTGTTAGTTGTTGCATGTTGCTAAACGTTAAACAATATTAGCCATTGCATTATCTGCACATTCAGTAAACGTTTAACAACAAAAGCTGATGATGGTTAGAATTTTGTGAGATTTTAGATTCATGGTTACTAATTATTTTTCTTCACGTTTCCACATTTCCACGTTCCACCACTTTTTCTTTTTGTGGCACCTTTTATAGGAGGATGCGGTTCAAGCTAGTTTATAAATATGGGGTCTCTAAGCTTAGTTGAAGCACACACTAAGATTCAGAAAACCACGTATACCATCAAATGCTAAAACCAAAAGTTTAGAAGCTTCCCTTATTAACATTTTCTTTGGGTTTTTGAGTAATAGCTAGAGGTATGTTCCTTTTCGCTTTTAATTATATTGGATATGATTTATGTGCTCTGCATATCCTTAATTAATATTTGGTAGCACATGGTTCAAAGATTAAAAGATAAAATTCTTTAGATTAAAAGAATTTGAGTTCATATATATCATATCAGAGCACACGGTTCAAAGCTTTTTTATTTTCTTTAGATTAAAAGATGAAATTCTTTGTAGAGTTTAAACTTTATATTTTGCTGTTAATTGTATATATATGAAAGTGGAACTTGAAAGAAAGGAAACTGTATAAAACTACAAATGGAAATACTTTTTACCAGCATTTCGTAAAACTTCTTTTGGGTTTCTCTTTTATTCCTATTTGTGCTACGTACTAGGTTTCATTATAATTTAATAAATCATATGGAAATTTTTAATCAGATATGATATAGATTAATTAATCATTTATATTTATTTTTAAAAAAATTTGAGATAATTTGTCAAGACAACTTTTAGTATGGTGTTATTATTAGTAATCCTTTAGAGTTTCTTCACGATAAATAAGATGATATAATCTCCAAGAAAAGAAATAGATGAAAGTTTGTGAAATTACAAAAAGTATCCATCCATGTAGGATCCACCTTAAAAGAAGCCAAATGGTATTTGGAATTAAGGCCAAATTAAAAGATTTAGAAATAATATGAATAATAAATAAAATCCCATCATCAACTACATATATATACACACACACACACACACACACCGGTGAGAACTGGGAAGAGAAATACTGAAATACTGATGGAAATCCTTGAATAACACCAAATTATACAAATTAATATGGATTTTATACCGAGTTGATTTTTATAGTGCATGTGTCCGTGTTATAATTTATGAAATAAGAAGAATGATTAATGGGGAAAGGTAAATGAGTAAATTTGAGAAAAAGCGAGTCCAAATGTGAAAGAGTGGACCTACATAAAGACTGGAACGGCGTAGTGTCTGGCCTTTCCCGATAAGCCCGGTCATTGTTCGAATGGGGAAGAAGTACTGAACAACCCCATCTTCTTCTCCTCCTCCTTCCTTCTTTCCTCCTCAACTTAGGGCACTTTTAGAGCAACCTGTGTTATCACTCAAAATCACGCAATTCCTATATACCTGGCTTTTTCCCTCACTTTCTTTCCGTTTCTCACCCACCAAACAACCAACCCTAGAACATTCTTCTACCCCTCCCACCTTTCTTCCTCTCTCTTAATTTCACAGCTGCGCATATTTACATGCACAGAGAGAAGAAAGCAACTGTAAGTGTTAATCAAACTCCAAATTCACTCCAAAAACATAATTGTGTACGCTTAGGTTGTGTATTTGAGGTCTCTTGTATCGGCCATAAGGGTGAGAGTTAGATTCTAAAATATAAATAAATAAATAACTAAACTTTTTCTCTGTTGCATTTAAAGGTACACACTTGAGAAGCAAGGAAGACCATTTGGGAAGTTCAAGAGCGCAAGAAGAAGCTTAATTCCTGGAAGTCAGGCAGCAAAGAAGGTTGTTCTTATCTCCGTACCATTATAGCCTCCTTCGTCTCTTTTCATGTCCCTTTCTAGTTTCTCCCACTGCTTTTCATTCAAGTCTATATGAATTTCAAATTGATGGGTATTTTTTACGTTTTTCTTTTTGACAAAATGGGAGCTGATCTGAAAATGTAATGTCTTTCAGTGAGCTAAAATTTGGCGGTTTTGATATTTTTGTTTTGTTTTACAATGAAACTCCGGGTACACAGATCTGGGAGCCGTGGTTGTCTCTAGTACCGTTGTGGAATCCAACTAGATTTTGCTTTGAGAGCTTAACATCACAGACTGACTCCAACCCAACATTGTTGAAAGTAATGAAGCTGAACACCATTTATCATTTTATTTAAAACCATTTGAGCAGTTCATCAAACAGTGGTTTATTAAGTGAATCGTAATTTGAAAACAAAGTCATGAAGCTTGAGCTAGTTTCTTATGAGATGTATTTGAAGGTCAGGGAAAGCTATAAATACTTTGCTGCAGAAGTTAAACGGGTTGGCTCAGATCAGTGAATTATTTGCAAATTTCGCTGCTTTAGCTTAAAAAGAAAGCAGAATGTCTTAGATCGAAAGGCTACAAGCTCAAATATTTAATACATGTTTAGATTTTAGTGTGCTAAACATACTCAGATCTTATCTGCTATGCAATAAGTGAGTCTGAGAATGTGTACGTATTAATTATCCAATGCTTTTTTTTTTTCCTTCTTTATCTGATGATATTTTTTTTATGGGGGTTGCGGGTGGGTTGCTTCTGGGTTCAGCAGGAGCTGAGGCCGAGGCTCTGAGACCTACTCAGTCTTTGCCTTTGAAAGCATTTCTGCAAACTGCAAAAAGCCTAAACGAAGGCCTTCTGACTTCGACCGTGATATATCGGAGCGCTAACAAAAAAAAAAGGGGTCTTATCACTCTACAGAGTACTCTCTGAATCATCGTCATCAATGCCAAGAACCTAGCAACCCCACCTTGCACTCTCATCACTCCTCTTCACTCTCTCTCCCCAAAATTTCTTTGAATGTTTCTCTCTCTCTCTCTACCTCTATAGAGATGCAGGGAACAGAAGGGAAATAAGATTCAAGCTCGAGCTTCTGTGTGGAAAAGGCATGATTGTGGTATGGAGGAGGATGCGATTCAAGCACAGGCGTGTAAATTCCCAAGAGTCGGAAATGGCAGAAACGACTCCAACAAGATAGGTTCTAAAGGGGGCGAGCAATACCCAGACGGCGAAGAAAATGGAGAGCTGAGAAGAGGTGGAGTTAGCGATGTTAGCACGAATCGATTCCATAGTTGGCACCACCATTCTTCAAGAATCATTAGGGTTTCTCGAGCATCTGGAGGGAAAGATCGGCACAGCAAGGTCATGACTTCAAAGGGTTTAAGAGACCGAAGGGTTAGGCTCTCTGTAACTACAGCAATCCAGTTCTATGATCTTCAAGATCGGCTTGGCTATGACCAACCCAGTAAAGCTGTGGAGTGGCTAATCAAAGCAGCTGCTGATGCTATTTCTGAGCTTCCATCTCTGAACAGCACATTCCCTGATACCCCCAAGCGGCCAAGCGATGAGAAAAGGGGAAGTGTGGGCACAGATCAACGGTTTGATACAGCTGATGCTGAGGTAGAAGGTGAGAGTGATTATCATCAGACTCAAAGTCAGAACCTTTCTTTGTCCAAGTCCGCTTGTAGCAGCACTTCAGAGACAAGCAAAGGCTCTGGCTTGTCCCTCTCAAGGTCTGAGATTCGTGTGAACCGTGTGAAGGCCCGTGAGAGGGCAAGGGAGAGAACAGCAAAAGAGAAGGAGAAAGAGAACAATGCCCATCCCCACAATGTGAATAACCCCATTTCTCAAACTGCTTCTTTCACTGAGCTTCTCACTGGTGGGCTTAGTAGTACTGTTCCTGCTACTACAAGTCCCACTGGTGATCATGAACCTAATTTGTTCAACAAGACAGCAAGACAGCAATGGTGTACAACACCCATGGACTACTTTAGCTCAGGCCTTCTGGGGAATTCCTCTATTAGAACCCATAATCAATCTTCAGGGTTCTTAGGACAAATCCAATTGGGAAATTCTTCCCTTCCCCTCCAGGCACTGTCTGTTTCGCCATTTAATGTGGGGGGTGACAATCACTCAGATCAGCTGCAGCATTTCTCATTTAACCCTGACCATCTCATACCCAGCGGAAGCAGCGACTACAATCTCAACTTCACCATCTCTTCTTCAGGCCTTGCTGGTTTCAACAGGGGGACCCTTCAGTCCAATTCACCGTCTCTTTTGCCTCATCCTCTTCAGAGGTTTTCTTCACATTTAGACGGATCCAATCTACCCTTCTTCATAGGAGCTGCTGCTGCTGCTGCTGCTGCTGCGCCAACCATGGAGAATCACCACCACCATCAGTTCTCACCTGGATTTGATGGCCGCTTGCAACTATGCTATGGCGACGGAACCCGCCATTCTGACCACAAGGGCAAAGGCAAGAACTGATGACTGCCTGCAACACCATATTCCATCTTCCTGGTAATTTTCCCAAAAAAAAAAAAACTTGAGCTTTATGTTTTCTCATTTCCCTTTTATATTGAATTAATTACATATATCACCCTTGCATTTTTTTTTTCGGGGACTGTTCGGTGCATAACCCTTTTTTTGTAACTTAGGAGGACAAAATTTGAATGTCTTTAAAAAAAAACTGTTTTTGGATATACGTGTTACGTGCAATACCATGAGCCGTTTAAAAACCCAAAAAAAAAAAAACGAAACTGTTTTTGGATATACGTGTTATGTGCAATACCACGAGCCGTTTACTTTCTAGGTAATCATACCACTGGTCATATTTTTAGTGGGTGCTGTCTGTTTTATCTGTCGTCTTTTGATGATTCCTGCATGGATTGCCGTGATTCGGTATCGGCTGGTTGTCTCCTGGTTTTGTACTACTGTTGGTTCCCTCCTCTCAAGCATCTGTGCTGCACATGCCAGGTGTAAGCTTTTGTGTAGCCAAAATCATGTCTAGGGCGTTCAGTGGGGGTATAGTTGGAAATTGGGTGCAAAAATGAGAGCCTAAAATAGCTTTACAAATTACAATGAACATTAAAAGAAAAGAACAGCTTTACAATCCCTATTTGTTTTTCTCACTCCCAAGCAGCACCACATGGCGCTGATGGGAGCTCTGTCAGCTTCTGCAAGACAAGATGTGAGTGTTTGTTAGGAGAATCACAAATGGAGGACTTTTTCATATGGTGAAAGGTCCATGCACGTAGGCATGGTTGACTTGACTCCTCAAGAATCGAAAGAAACGGATTCTGAATCTTAGGGTAGGGCATTATTCCGAGAGACAATTGCGAGTACGGACAAAAAGTTATGAATACTGAATAACCCAGGTCTTAGGCAATTTGTGTAGGTTTTGCTGGATTGCTTCGGTTTCATAGTTTCGAATAGACGGAACATCTCATAACTAATTATTAAGATACTACACTCTTAGCAACAGGTAATTGGGGTGCATCGGTTTTTGTAAAACGGAAGATATATTTGGTTTTGACTATAGTTAGATTGGTTCGGGCTTACTTCGATTTAATTTGGTTTATGCTATTTTTTTAATTTTAATATGTTTATTTTCCAAATAAATATAGGTACTTGCATTATTAATTAAATATAAAATTATTTAATTAACAGTATATTTATAAAATTTAGACTTGATAATTTAATAATTAATTTACATAAACTCTAAATTTTAATAGGTAATAAATAAATATATGACAAATTAACATTCACATATATGTATCTCAAACTATAATTTAGGCTTTTTTTTTTGCATATTTCACTATATTAAATTTCAAAATAACATAATTATTAATAATATATTAGTTATATATCACTATTGTAAAAATTGATAACTTCTATATTTAAGCCATTAGTTTACTTTTGATCAAACTAAATCAAAACGAATTGAAAATTGAATTCATTGATCGATTTTTCACTTGTAAAAAATTAAAACAAATCTACCTTTCTTATTTCTATAAGGTTAATTTGATTTGATTGGTATAATTTAGTTTTGAACAGAAAATGAGTCATAGTACCAACAAATTGAGTTTTATTATTACTGTTCAACTTTCAACAAATAAATATTTATTATTTAAAATTTACGATCTAATTAATTCATTCATAATTAAAACTACATTATATAATTTTAAATTAAAAAATATTATATGACAATGTATAAATAGTAAAGTATTGATTGATTAACACTAAAATAACTCCTTTAACATATGTGATCTTACTATCCAAAAGAAAAAGAAAAAGAAAAAGAAAAAATCTTATATAACATCATTGGAAAAAAAATCATTTTCTATTTATAATGCAATAAAAGTACAGATGTATATTTGTGTAACTTGTAAAAGAAATAACTATAAAACTATTTAAATGCTTTGAATGAGTTTCAAACTCACTAAAAATTTGACTCAGAGTTTGCAACAAGTATTTAAATTTGAAGGATATCCATTATTAAGTATCAATTATAAGATTGTCTCCGATTTGTTCTTCTCTTTCCCCCCATAGATATGAGATTTACATTGTTAGTATGAGCATTTCTTTATTAACAATTTATTAGGTCGGTAAAGTTTTAGAAATACTTGCAATTAAGTTTTTTTAATGAAAATAATGACATGTGGATAAATTTCTTTAAAAAGATCTAATCATGTGTTGCTATAAAAAAAAAATACTCCATATATTTTTTAAAATTAATAATGTAGACATAAAAATTGTATTTGAATTTTATTTTATTAATAGCTTGCATATTGAAACATTTTCAGCATGGAGCACTAGGCATCGAAACCTTTTTTTTAGGTATATTGATAAATTAGATCCCTGCAATTTGTATGGGGATCTAGACTAATATATTGGGGGGAGGTTTAAACACCTAACCATACTTATCTCTACTCTACCTTTATCACCTAGTTAGGCTGTTCTTAGGTAGCCGTGGAGACATATATACAATTTGGCAATTAAAACATAAAAGTGAAGTTAAATAAAGATTAATTCTTTTTTGTAGTTAAATATTTTTTTTTCAATTGTTTACAATAAGTTTGGACTAAAATTTGGAAAACGATGATAAGTAGAGATCAATTTTCAAAATGAAAATAGCTTCTAAAATTTGGAAGCACAAATTTCAAATTTTCATGGATGCTTTGCTTTTATTCTCACTTTAAAAAGTTGGGGTGAGCAATGAATTGAATTGATTTAGTTTGGCTACCTCTGAACAAATCTAACTGGATGACTTTATAATAGGCATTTATGCAAGTCAAGTTTGCCTTAAACTTGACATTGGGCCCTAACTTTATGAATGGGCCTTTTTTATTCTTTCTCAAATTCAAAACTTGGTTTGGCTTGGTTTGTGATTGGGGTGAATCAAGTTTGGCTAGGTCATAATTTTTTTTCCTCCTTTTTTCAATTTCCAATTTGCTTTTCTTGTCTTTTTTCGGTTTGGCTATATGTCAGAGACTAGTTTGAGGAATTTGTCATACACACAAAGGCATGCAAATTCATACAAATTATGGTACTGCAATATGTAAATCAAACCCCATTTTATTGTCTATGCCTTCTCTTTCCTTTTCTTATAATAAGGTACTTGTAAGGGTGACCCTACATAACCATATCATGAATTTGCTAAAAATAAACTCTAAGTTTTGTTAAGAATAATGCATCCTCACTATAGCATATGGGAGTATTAAAAAGTAAAAGAAGGTTGCCAACTTGCACCAATTGATATGGATTCACACAAAAAGAAAAAGCTATGACTCTTACATCATATAGTGACTCATGTCATTTAACACTAAAATAGACACTTTGTTTTATCATTGAGAATTAGAGTTATTGATCAATTGGTACACTATGTCTATACATGAAAACCAATTATTTAAAAAAGAAAAGAAAAGAAAAAATTAATAAGAGTAGGCTAGGTATCTACCTTGACCCAAAACTCAGCCTGACCTAAAACCAAGTTTGCATGGCTAAGTCTTATTTTGGGCCTAACTTCTTTTTTACCCTACCTATTATGATCGAACTAAGCTAGGTTGGTCAAGCCAACTAAGCCAATTATGTACACCCTTGTTTTGTAACCAAAGCAATTCAATCTAACCTTAGTTGGTTTAGATTGGATATGGATGGTTGGTTGTTGAGAAAAATTTGTAATAAAATTTGAAAAAAAAAATCAACATTAGATATTTTTCCAACCTCAATCTTGAAAGTAAACATTTCTAACAATGAAACTTACATCAAGAGTATTTTAACACAACTTTAAATTCAATCCAACCATATTATATAATTCTAATTTGTTTCTTAGTATGGTTTTGATGTTTAACAGAGATATTCACTAACTAAACCAATTAAATCCACTATATCAAATTATGATAGAATTGAGTGGTTAGTTTTAGTTAGATCACTTTGATTTGATTTTGTTGGAATTAGATCTAATTGAAATTGCTCACACTTGTTAAAAATAATAAGTTGGAAAACATATTAATGAAATTATTATATTTAATAGATGAAGTGGTTTATGACATTTTTTTAAAACCCAAAACCTTAATCTCAACCATGTTCACCCCAAATAATTGAGCAAAACTTTTAATACAATAGGTGTCCAACAAAAGAATTTCACATTTTGGGCAACCCTAGTTACATGCATGACCATGATCATTAGAAGACAATGATATAAAATAAAGAACAAAGGCTATGAGGGTCAAATTGGGAACCTCTTGAATGGTAGTCGAATGTTCTACCATTAATCTATAGAGCTATATACCTCATTTTTCTCATTTTTAACACAATAAATTAAAATCCAAAACAAATAAAAGTTGCTTCCCCTTCTTTTCTTTTCTTTTCTTTTCTTCTAGTTGTATAAGTATAAACCTTTCTTTCACTTTCCCTCATATCTTCCAAATAGTGTCCCCTTTGTTTATTATTATTTTTCCCTTGTTCTTGCTCAATAGTGAAGTACACAGCAACTTCTTATATAATTCTTATTGTCCTTACATAAGAAACATAATTATATCCATAATGATAACAATTTGAATGAAAAAGAATTATTTTTTCTATTAGAATACTCTAATTATACTGAATTTCTAATTTTAACCGCCTTTGATGCAAATTTCTATCAATAGTTTTGCCAAATTGACAATTTTTCCCCAAAGTAAAATCTTATAAAAGATTTTCATATGACATATAAAATTAGAAACTAATATTAAGGAATCAAGTGATATAAAAACATAGCAAAAGTTACAGTAAGGATGTATATTGATCGAACCCAATCATATTTGGATGGGTTGGGTAGAAAAGGAGTTGAGCCCAAAACCAAGCTTAGACATGCAAACCAAGTCTCAGACCAAGGTAAATACTCAACCTAGCTTGACCACCATTATTATTTTTTTTTTGTTTTAAAAAAATGTTTGTTTTCATGTATAGGCACACCAATTGATCATTAACTAATTCTCAATAAGGAGAGATGGTAGTGTATTTGGTGGCATAAGACATTGTACTATGCAAGAGCCATAGCTTGCTCTCTTTGTTGTGAATCCTTGTCAACTTCTTTGTGCCCTTTGATACCCCGATATGCTACAAAAGGGATGCATTATTGTTCACTAAACCTTAAAGTTTATTTTTAGTGAATTTATGATATTATAGTTTTGTAGGGTTACTCTTATAAGTAGTTTATTATTAGAAGAGGAAAGAGAAGTGTACAATGAATAAGGTTTGATTTACATTTTGCAGTATTATAATTTGTATAGATTTGTACATTTTTGTGTACATGAGTGATTTCTTAAACTAGTTTCTAGTTGATAGCCATGCTTAAACAAAGAAAAAAAGAGCAAGTTGGAAATTGAAAAGAGGGGGAAAATTTTTTTTTGACCTGGGCCAACTTAGTCACAAATGGGGTCTAAACTTGGAAAAAAAAAACTTTAAAACGAAGATAGATCATAAAGTTGGGTTCAGTGTCACGTTTAGTGCAAACTCCACCCATATACACTCCTAATGTGTAAATATATCAATTAAACCAGAGATAATGAAGATGTATCTCATTTACAATTATGACCTTTATTGAAGCAGAAATAACAAATTATATTAATAGCTTAATCACTCATTATATAAATCATACTAGGGCTTGCTTATCCTAGGACAACTTCAAAATGAAGATGCCCGTGGATATTAGGAAGTTCTACGTTTGTTCAGAAGTCTAAGTATTACGTTTCTCAATTACTTCTATATATCTCTTCCATTATTATTGAGATCAGCACAATCAACGGACCCCTTTTTTCTACGCTTGGTTAATTTCAGAAGTAGATTTTAAATTATAGCCTTTGTATAATTGTATTAGGTGCCGGAATCACATCAAGTTTGTGATTCTAACTGTATATGTGAGAAAATATCGGTTTGATTTTGTGTGGATTTCTTAGGTCACCCATCGATATTTTAGGCCTCGTGTTGTTCAACTTTGTAGTAATAATATTCACCAGTCTAGTTGAGGGATGATTGGAGAGGGCAGGGGCTTTGTGGATGGTAATGCATGTGAACTAAAAGAAGAACTAGCAGATATATAGTCCACAATTATTTTGACCTTTTGGACATTTGAATCTAGCTATAAGTAACACAGTAAAATCTTTGAAGGTGAAGCATGCTCTGTTTTTTTCTATATTTTGCAAAGTGGCTTTGGACTCTGGTGCTTCACTTGTGTTTCCACTTTCTGAGTATTGGCAAATGGGAAACCTTGCAATTAAACCCAAAAACCGAAATTCTAGCATTATGAATTCTTCTGCAACTAGATACTACCAAATTATACTGTAAATTCAGCTTATTAAGAAAATGTAGGTGAAAAACTTTCTTAAAAGTTGTGACACCCGTTTAAAGAGTAAGCTGTTATAGAAATGCACCAAGTACTGATGTATACAGTGCAGCCAAGAAGCACTTTTAGATCCCTTCAAAGCATATGACCATGGAATTTTCGTATATATCCCAGACTCCACTCTAATTTTGAACTTGAATGATCCGAATAGCCAAGCAAATTACGTCAGTTATCCAAATTACACGATCCACATTATTTGGCATATATGAAGATAAGTAATAGTGATTGATTGGCTTCAAATTCCTGGTGATTTTCCCTCAAGAGACAGATGCCATAGCTTCATATTTCACTGAAACTCGATCTACTGATTGTCCTGCCATTCTTAAATGCAGAGGAAAACCAGATTTAAAGATTGTCAAAAACTCTTTCTACTATTATTATTGTTATGATTATTATGTGACATTAATTGCCTGAAATGTATGAATAAACTGTCTTGCTGACACTGTCGACACGCATAAACTTTTTGAAAAATATTTGAAGTATTTTTGTGATTCCACTTAAAGAGATCCATTCTGTAACTAGAAATCATTCGAAATGGGTTTGTATCTTCACATGTAGGCATTTATGCAAATCTTATATGATTAGTCCCCTGCAAGTAAAAAAAGAAATGGACGTTATTCCAAGTCAACGGGTTCATCAAATTTATAGTAAGCTCATGATAGCAGAGAACATATATTTTAAGTATTCGAATGCTCTTTCTTGCTTTTTAGCATCAGGGAACATCTATACATCCATGGCATGATTGTCCGTAGATTTATAAGCTTCCCTTTCACCAGCTAAAGATAAACATACACATGCTTATGTGTTTGATTTGCAAATATTGCGTGTACAGATTTCCTTTCAGAGATTCACTGTTGTGGGATTTTTTGATGTAGGACACCAAGAGATAGAGTGCTAGTGGCAGGAAGCTGTGTCTGTGAGCTTGGCCTACACATGGGATGGTCCGTTGTTTTGATCAAGTGTAGGTATTTTCGCTTGGATCATTTTGAAGTCATTCACTTTACATTCGATATTTAAGTAAATATTGGTCTAAGCGTGCAGATCATTTTGTATTTTGAAGGAATGTTAAAGAAACCTGATTGAACTTGTTCACTTATTCGTTGGGTTATTGCAATTAATTTTGAAATTGTCTATACCATTTAGCTTAGAAAAGGTACGTGAATCAGTCCGCTAATGGATGCTAAACTCCTCCAGGTTTCCACAGTATAACCCAAATCCACTCTGATAATCATAAATTTACTATCATTTCTCTTCCCAAATGGACAGTGCTATTTAACCACACAATCGCACCTAACTATAAAAAATGTTGTTTGAGTTCAAGTAAACTCACTTGAATTTTTTTCCAGACAGTTGTGCTCAAGTGTGAATAAAGTGGAAAAGTATTAATTTTCCTGTTATTTTTCTTTTGGGCCAGTCATGACTTTACTATTGACTAAATGTGAATCGGCAATCCCACTATGTCCTGAGGGCCTAAATAGGAACCTTTAGTGAACGAGGCCTTGCAACTAGCTCAAGGACCCAAACCATGAAACCGATGCAGCACTAATTAAAAATCATAAGCACACCTGCTACAAGTTGTGATTATTTTGTGTTATGTAACACGTTGTGTTGTGTTGTTTTGTTATGGAATCTAATACACTTGCTATACATTGTGCATTTCATTCATTTTCCTACTTTCATCCTCTCCCAAGCTAAACCTTCAACCTTACTCATTTTTATGGGTCTGTTTTAAGCATGTGCTTTTCCTACTTATAACTTGTTAACCCACCCTTTCTGGTAGGGGAAGGAAGAGAAAGCAAAAAAAAGTACAAATGAGCCTGCCCTTAAAGGAAGCAAACGATTAAAAGAAAAAAACAAACAAAAGCATGGGGACAGCATGAGCTTAGTTGCTCTGCTAAAATACAATCAAAGCAACTTCTACTTCAAAAAGAGCATATCAAACCAACTTTAGCTTAGAAAAGTGAAAGAAAGGGCAAAGCCAAGAGATAAGTGTGAATTTTCTGTACAAAGTTGAATGCCATTTTTCTATATAATGAAGTAAATGCTGGTGTTTCCAAAACCATGATCTTGCAGCAATTACATGAGAAAGATAAATTATAGTAATTTTTTGAAGGTCAAATAAGAAGCTCTTACAGTAGTTATTTTCTACCAAAAAACAGAACCATTGAAATTGACGAGACAGTGGTATAAAAGCTGCAAGTGCCACCTGAAATGTCCCAAAATGCTGGTGGTGGGATCATGATTCATGATCATGCCAATGCAATTATTAGATAATCCAATGATCCAAACATAAACATATTTTTTTCTTTCACTACCCTGCCTCCTCCTTGGTGTATTGATTATATTTTTCCCCCCACTGGCTCACCTCCTTTGTGGCCGTTGCCGGGATATAAATTAGCATGTGGGGGCTTCTTCACCATTTTCTGTTTCCTATACATTCCTCCATTTGGATGCATCTACTCTTGCACCAAAATTTAAAACTTGAGTGGAATAAAATATCAAGTGACATCTTCAATTATAATCTGGGCTTTGCCTCTTTGAATATATTATATTATGTATGTACATAATTGTATCACCAATGAACGTGGAATAAAAATACAAAGGAATCATTGGGAATGAGAGCCACAGGTCAAAAGGTTGTAATGAGGAAGGAGACCTGTTTCTTGCAGTGGGCAAAAGCTTGAGTTCTTTTGAGTAACAGAGTTCATACTCATACCTCATTTCACGTGGGATTAGAAGCCTACAAAGCAAAGATATCTCACATGACAAACAGATAAAGTTCGAAGTAGAAAGCCAGAAACAGCTAATTAAGCTAATAAAATAATTAAGAATATGAATTATATAGTTTGAGTAAAGAAAAATGGAGGCCGGTTCTTGGAAGTAGCCTTGCCCTATCATTCAGCCTCTAAAATTTCCAAGCTAGTCATACATATTAGAATTATACGTTGACCTATAAAAATAAAAACTAAGAAAATGGAACAATAATTTCTAACATGTTAAGCGTATGACAGCATTTAAAGGAAATAAAACAAATGGAAACAAGCAAATACCTCTGGTTTAGGACAAAGTACTAAGAGGTAAAATCATTAATAAAAAAAATTAATATTTACCTAAAACTAAATCGAGTCTAAGAGAGTTTGGGATTGAACACATTTAAATTTTGAGCTTTGAATAGCTCAAGAAGCTTGTGATCATGTCTCATTCATTCCCGCTGTCTCTTAGTTAACTTGGTCCAGAAAAATTCAGACAAGTGTTAAAGCAAGTTATGGCAATGTGGTAAATATCTGATGGTCCAAACACTACATACCATGACCCACCTCTGCATGTTCCATTCTGTCCAAAATATAGTAATGGTCATGGAAACTTGTCTTTGTAGACAATGACTACTTTCAAAATTCAACAGCGAATTCAGCTTCTAGACTTGTTTAGACCTCAAAACAAGCTCACCCCTTCAAGTTTCTTATTGAAACCATGCTTTCTATTGGTTAAGATCAGTAAACCACCAAGCATACGAATGTTCAAAATCTGATTTTGAAATGGACACTTTCATCTCTCATACACGAAACTCGCCTTCAAAAACCTTTTTCCCCGCCCTTGACAAAAAACCTTCAATAAACTTCATCCTTAACAAATAAATTTAATAAAGGGACACCTCCTTTTACATAATAATGGAAGAAAAACTGGGGCTGATGAGTCCTTGGCACTTAGAAAGAAAGAATTTTAATTGTAAATTGTAGGCCAAAATGATTATTGAAAATGTCAGGGGATTGGACAGCACATTGATGACAATTAACAGTATTTAAAGGGCCTGGGCGAGTTTAGAGACATAGTGAATGGCGGTGACGTTGATGTCAAATCGGTGCCAAATGACACAATTATCCTGCCTACGCAATTCTGTAGCATTTATAATGAATAGCTCACATGTTTTTGCTCACTGCTAAACGTGTAATATTGTTTGGGGTTGAAAAAAATTAAATACAAAGTGACTTTAAGCTCATAGAATAGAACCAATATTATGTTGTGTCCGCTGCCTTAAATGTCCCCTACCTAACCCGGCAAAAGAAAAAAAAGCCACCAAACTAGCACCTAGGCGCGATGTAACCCACAATCAGAAACACCAACTAGACATCATGTGACATGTAAATCATAAAAATTTCCACCTTCATTAAGTATCAATTCCCAACCCCACCCACTCCACGTCCTATTCAAGCTTGCTCTGCTAAATTATATGTAGTCATTGGCCGTGTAAACATGTGTCTGCTGCCTGTGCTGCAAACTGAATTATTTTACAAAATAAATATATATATAATAAAAAATATTTAATACAATTATTACATTTTTTATTATTAAATTTTTCACTAAAGAGACAAGTATAACTTTTTTTATAATTCAACATCACATGATTAAAATTTTTAAAAAATTTTACTTAAATTTAATCCATATTTTATATATTTTTAATTAGCTCAATATTATTTTAACATAATAACAATTTGTTTTTATGTGACAAAAAGAGATTAAACAAATAAATAAGGCTTCCCTTATAAAACAATTTAAAGCAAAAATTTATATTTTTAGATTAAAAAAATTACTAACATTGTCCCAACACAAATAATATCATTAAAAGTGCTTATAATATAATTTGATCACGCTTGTTCTACTGAGTGATTTTCCACCCATTTCTACATGCTTGTAATCCAGCCCTCAGGACCCTAGCAAAACACATAACATAACAAACAGTGAGTGCAGGGACAAGTATTGCCTTAATAGGATGTGACTCATCCAGAAGCCATTGAAAATTACAGATGCACGGCACATTGCTCATTCAACTTTAGAAGAATATATCACAAAAGCATACCAAACTGATACCCGCTCGAATATTCACAGAGGGATAACTGAAAAAAGGAAAGATGACTACAAACTCAGCTCTTATAGGCAGGTGTGCACTCTTACAAGCATTGCCTCAAATTAAAAAAACCAGCAGATGCATTTAATTAACAGTTCAAGCACAACAGCCGAATGATTTGCAGCCCTTTAACTATCATTCGACTGTAGGCTGCAGCTTAAGAGGCGAGGAAGAGCAAAATTCAGCTTGCCGAGTTGCCTCCACTCCATGTACGCACGAAGAAAATTTGCCCTTTCTCATTCTTTCTTTCAGGAACTTCCATGTGTCCCTGTATCTCACATGATTGAGCTTTCACTGAAATATCCAATTTGAACAAATAAATTAGATTGGTCAAACCTCATAAAAGTAATCAAGTAAGCCACCACAAGATTAGAAATAAAAGAACAATTCATGCAACCATCTTTTCAATCTAAAGAGCATTGCATAAGTTATGATTTCTCATTCTCCATCTTCTAAATTAAAGCAATTGTCTCAGAGATGTAAAAATATTAGGCTTTTACTGTTATGCAATTGACATTCAATTCAAGTGATGTGATGAACATGAAGAGTTAAATGAATTGAATGCCTAACAGAAATTAAAAAAACTGTATCCAAAAAGACCTAAGAGAACTCAATTGCACAGGCATCTTTCGAGTCCCGAGCTCTGGCAGATTCATTTAGCAAGCAAATACACACTTACACAAGTTTATCAGCTGCATTCAGAAGGCAAGCCACTAGTCCATTATGATCATTCTCGTTAACTTTTTCCAAACATTTATAAGCTTTTTGTTTCGTGAGCAAGAGGAACACACTTTCATTTTTTATATTGAATTGAAGTAAAAATAAGACTGCTTGCACCAAACATGAAGGAAAAAAATTATAAATTTACCATGAATCCAAAAGCTCGTATCATCAGAAGGAGTTCATCTCAAGACAGTAAGTCCGCCTCTTAACCAGCATCCTTGCTGCTGCCCCATACGGCTCCCCAAATGCTGTTGAAACCCAAGACACATCAGAGACTTCCTTCTTTGCCGTGGAGGACAGCTCACTAGGCCTAATCGCAACAAGGGTTGCACCCTTCAAAACAACCCCATCTGGCAATTCCAAGTGGGGAGCATACCATAGTCTCATATTGAGAGCGGGTACGAGAGTCCTCTTTGATGCTGAAGAGGCTGACAGTGGCTTCACTCTCAGCTCCTCAAGCTGATCTCTATTCATAGACAAAACACCCTGCCCATCTGCATCTGTCAAGACTAAATTATCTAAGGTTTTATGCTCTGAAATAATGGGCTGCAGCAGGTAATGCCTTGCGGAAGCAGCTATCAAAGAGCTAATTGTCCAAACAACTCTAAGTTTCAGACCCCCGTTTGTGTAAAACGAGTCAGGAATGCTTCCATTGTCATCAGCACCATTGTTGCCACATACGGCATCAGAACCCCCTTCCTGAGGGCGCAAAGACTTTGTGGGGCCCGGGTACACGACCGAAGAAGCGCCCAAGATTACACAATTATCCAAAGTCGACCCAAAATCAGCTCTCCATTTTAGCAAAACCCCATCTTCTATTCCTAGTTCTCCACTGGGAAGCTCGATCCGAAGAAACCGAATCTCATTGAAATTTTTTAAAACTTGGGTTGGTGAGTGATGGGTCACACCACCTTGATCACCCTCCCCGTCTTCTTCACTCCCAACGGCAAGAGAGGTGGACGAAGATGAAGAACCAGAACTCGAAGACGCTCTTTTGGGACCTAAGAACTGCCCCAGAGCTTGAAGGGGCTTGACAATGCCACCGAATACCAGCCGAAAGAGATTAGAGAAGGAGCCACGGGATTTGTCAGAGGAAGCAACAGAGGAGGAAGAATCATCGTCAGAGATAACACAGTCTACACGAACAACAACGTTCTCGACCTGGGGCACAAGAGAGTGAAATCTGCGGGAAACGACACAGCACCGACCAAGAGCTTTAACATCGCCGATCTTGTTGAAGACCAAGAGAAGCAGAGAATCCGGCAAGCGATCAAAGTGGTCGATATCAGCCACATCGGGCTCAGGGTAGATTCTAGAGGTTAGATCTGAGCGGAAAGAGGCCATTGTAGAGAGAGAGAAATTAGGGTTATGGAAGGAGAAATTGAGGAGCACGAACAACTGGGTCAGAACAGATCAAGCTTGGAAATTCCAACGCTGTGGTTTAAGGCTTGGATGGGTCTGTGGAGGAAGTGGGTTTGAGCCAGATCTACGAACAAAAAAAGCATGCCAGAGAATTAACAACAGAACCCGAATCTGAGTGTGCAGAGACTGAAGAGGGTGAAGCTGCGCAGAAACCAGAGTTGGAGAAGGTAGAGATAAAGAAAGAAAGGAGAGGAAGGAGGCTCAGAGGGGGAGAGAGAGAGAGAAGGAGATGTATGGAAATGGTGGATTGAGATAGATCCGCGGATTTGTCTTTACAGAGAGAGAGAGAGATATTACGCGCCTATGTGATTGTGCGGGGGTTCGATTACAGTACTTTGGGGCCTTTGTGCTGGGAATTGGATTTTAACTGCAATTAGTTTGACTACACTCTAATTCTCACCCAATTTTCTTTCTACCTCCTCAATTTCTTCACTTTTGGTTTCTCCTTTGGTTCATTCTTGTTCCTTTGCTCCCGTGGATTTCTTTTGGTATCCTTGTTAAGAATTTTCCTGAGTTTGTGTTTTTGTTTTGTTACTGTATATCATAAAATTAAAAAAAAAAATCAGTGATATTAAAATATAAAAAAATAAGTTATACAAATTTTTCTTAAATTTTATTAAAATTATAATAAATATTATTTTAGATTTTAGTCTAATTTTAATTTTGTTGACTAAAATATTTTTTTATTAATTTAAATATATTTTTTAGATAAAAAATTTAGATAAAAAGTATTTTGACAAAATAATTTAAAATTAAATTTAAATACAAGATAACTTTTATTTTTTAAAAAATTGTGTATATTTTAAAAATTAAAAAAAATCTATATATTTTCAATAAAATTCAAAAAAATTCTATATAATTTATTAATATAACTGAAATGTGTTGTAAGCACTTAATTGGTTGAAGGAAGATTGGAATGGAAGAGTTGTACAATACTCCTGATCAAATTAAACTTAATAATGAGTTGGATTTATGTAAAAATTTATCAAATTTTGATTTCAAATATTAAAAATTTATAAAATGTCTCAATCAAGTGAAGTTAAAATTTTTAAACAATAATACAATCAAGGTCAGGTAATCACGCGCTCGAACCATTGAACCGCAACCGGGTTATAACCCAACATGCTCAAACCCACCAATCTTAGGAGTTAATGGAATAGGCTTAAATGTAACTTTTTATATTTTTATTTTTAAATTTTTAATTAAAATATTATAAGTATATAATTTTTTGGTAATATCATGATAAAATTTGACATATTTTAATCAAAAAATTTAATAAAAAAAATTGCATATAACTTTTTTTTTCCAAAATCAATAGCCTCATCTCTCTATAAAGTAGAATTTATAATTATATCTAATTTTTTATATTTTTGTTATCAAAATTTTTAACTAAAATAAAATAAAAATATATTTTTTTATAATAATACAAAAAATATATAATTTTTATATATTAACGTATAGTTTTTCAATTAAATTATATAATTCTTATATTATTATTAAAAAATTATTATATATTATATTTTAATTAAAAAATTTGATAATTAAAATATAAATAACTGTATCTAAATCTAATCTAAATTTATATTGGTTTGCTTTAGGTACAAATGCTTTTTATCAAATGAAATTTCAAATGTTAATTTTTGTGGGTGTAATTTGCATCTGCGTTTCCATGTATCATTTTTTTTTCTTAATACTGTAAAAAACGTCCATATCAAAAGTTGCAATATCTTTTAATTACAACCTCAATATTTTAATTGATTAAATTAGAAATAAAAGAAGTGCTTCTGGGCTGGATTCCTCTAGGGTACTAGGAGACAAGAAGATACTGTACTGAATAATATTCAACTTTGGAGAATTCTACTAAAATATTAGGCAATTAGAATTAACATAATGAAAAAGAATAATAGCCCAAATCGTTAGTACAAATGTAACAAGGATTAGCATACTGGAGAAAAAAAAAATCCTTTTGTCAACAGTACATATATATAATTTTTTTTGTTGGTTAGATAGGTTAGTACAGTTTTAAACTTATTTTGATTCCAAATTAACCTAACGAACAACTACAAATAGTAAAATTAAATCAAATTAGTTAGGAGACTAGACCTAACCAAAATGATTGGTTACTTTCTCAAATTAGATTGGTTTTTGACCATTAATTTATATCTTAATTACTTTATAATTTTTAAGTAATCTAAATATAGACATGCACATTAATTATCCAAAGAAAAAATGTCTAAGTTTCTGTCAGCGATCATTATAGTTAATTCTTCTACTGGGTATGACTCTAATTGGGCATTTTCAAAGAACAATTTACTTAACTTCGGCCTTTAGGACCAAAAGATTTCGAGTTAGAGAACAATGAATTTGGCTATTGTGATTGAAACTTTCATTATTTAAGATCATTGTTTATTTATTTATGTATGGTCTAATGTAACGAGACCCGTTTAGATTTCAACAGATTGCTATTGCCTTCTTATTGTTTGTGATTCATAATTAGAATTCAAGTTGAAGAAACAGCATCTAATATCTTTTGTCATACACTATGAAGCTTTGCATTTCATAATCCAAACTGTATATACTACCAAGATAAATATGGTTTTGAGTTTGGCTTGGCTCATACTTATGTGGTTTCAATACACCCTGTTCATGATCTTACCAATCTGATCATGTTATTTTATTTAATTATATGGTAGTGTTATTGATAAAAATCTAATTTTAAATTTTAAAATATATTTATTTATTTATGAAATATGAATATGAATATGAATATTTAATAGTATTCAGTTCTTAATAATATAATAAATACTTTCCTTTTCCACGAAGGAATATAAACAACGACTTAAAATATTTAAAAATGCTAATCAGAGTGATGGATTTGTAAAAAAATAAATAAATATGTTTGGTAAGATAAAAAATGTTCTAAAGCAATGAAAAAGAAAATAGCAATGAGAATGAAATAAAATTTTATAACTAAACTCATGTTTAGGATAATATAGAAAGGAATAAAAAAAGCATATTTTTTTTAACGTTTGATAAAGTGAAAATAATATAAAAATAATAAATAAATTATCAAAATATTCTTGGAGTAAAAAATATTAAAAAATTAATTCTTGTTAATTAACATAAAATAAAAAAAAGTACAACTAAAAATTTTTAGTTAAAGATATTTATTTTAAAATTTTAAAATTTTAAATTATTCTAAAGAATCTAAAAATTTAAGATTTTAATTTATAATTTTCTCTAACAAAAATAAAAATAATTATTTAGGACAAATTAAATAATACTTTTATCTTTTTTTTCGTCTGTAACTTTTTTTCAACATTGTAACGAAATAAACAATACAGCAAGAGCCATGAGTGATGACACTTGGAACGTACCAAAGATCATTTTGTCTCTTTGTATCCTTCTGTCCTTATCCTCGCCACCCTCTATCGTGGTACCAGATGCGTCAGTAGTGTCATAACCCAAAAGAATAAAGAGAAAACTATATGTAATGATTTATATCATATAAAATTAAATTTTAAAAGTTAAAATTATTATTATTATTAAATTTTAAAAGATTTACTATTAATTTTAAAAATTTTATTATTAATTATAAGAAAGTGTTAAATTTTTTTATATTTAATAATAAAATCTAATGATAATGATAATTTTTATAAATAATTTTGATTTTTAAAATTTTTTATTATAAATTTAATATAATATAAGTCTTTAAATGTAATTTTTTTCAAAAATAAAAGTTAAATAAACAAAAACAAAAAAATGAAATTAATTATGAAGTTAGCTAAATTTGTTCCACTAAAATAAAGCTTTGATGAATGAGACACTAAGATATATAATGGCTCCTTTGTTTTTTTTTCTTCCTTTTTTGCCCATATACATTAATATTCTTGTACGCAATTAATGCCAGATTTGATTGAATTGTCTCTTGGCCATCCATCCATCCCATAGCTGTATGAAAGCCCTAAGACCGCCATAGAGAAAGCATATTTTGTATCCCATTTGGGTATCACATGCCATGTGCACTTCAAATTCTGCTCAATAATTTAAATTTGGATCCAAGTAATCAGCACCTAATAAAATTAAATTAGCTAGTAGAAGAGCACCATCCACACGTTGTGTTGTGCCACGTGTGCATCCATGGTGATGGCATATGCTTTGTGAGCACACTGCGTTTTTCACGAAGAATGAGACTTAACGTGCGTCCGTACTCATATGAAAGTACAAACACAACAATGCATGTGATTAAAGCTATACTATTCCAGTTTTGCCAAAATCAATTTTACTTTTCATTTCTTTTTTCATCTTAACAATTTTGTGTATCAAATTTGGAGTACAAGCCCACATGACGATGTTGATTTCATCGTTAGTTTAGAGGTGTTATTTACTTTCAAAGTTGTGAACTTGGTGCAATTTCATGTCCAGTTCAACATTGTAATCACTCATCTCATAGCATTTTTTTCTCAGTTTTGAGTCATAACTCTACTTGATTTCTTATTGTAAAGTGAAGTGTATATATATATATATATATCCTAATTTTCACAATGAAGGATTTCCTTAGTTTGAGTTCAATATTTGACAGTGATGTTTTAAAATCTGTTATAGCTCTGTTCTCTACTTTTGAGACAATAAGATTTTTCTCATTGGTAGATATTTTCATCTTGAGAAGGAAAAAATCAGAACTTAGGACCATCTATAAGATACATCAATTCGAGCAATATACATATATATATATATATATAGAAAAATATCTGAGACAACTATATAAACTACTACTTTTGCAAGGCATGACGTCTAAGCTACTTTTGCATGCTAAATTAAATAATTCAAAGCGATTTTGCAACCACTTTGGTGTCTATTAATTAGAATTAGACTTAAAGTGACATTCACTGGATAAAGTTTAGACTTGAAACCGTAGATACGCTAGCTAGCTCTAGCTGCACCCACTACCAAGTTTGCATCGTTATCTCTACATTATGTTTAACCAAGACATTAGTGCTAATTAAGTTTATGATGAAATTAAGAGGTAGGGAAAATTATTATTATTACTATTCATTGCCACTTGAGATACGATGATTTAAATGTGGCATTCAATAATGTTGTTATGATAAGGCATTAGCCTTTCTGGTTGATCTGGATAGTGGCATGATCCTCATGGATGACCTTGGAATTCAGAAAAAGTGACATACCAGATGATTGAATAAAGTACTCCCTTTGAGACTGATTGGATAAGTCCTATCTCTAAGATTTCTGAATAACATTAAATATAAATATTTTCTTCTTATTGGAATTTAAGATAATCTACCGCTACCACAAGAATTTTATGACCTTCAAAATCAAATACTTTTGCATTCCATCATTTACTATCCTTGGAGACCGGTAACATAAAATAGGAAAAATTATATTTGTTGTCTCTATAATTTTGTTCAATTTTTAATTTAATTTTTATAATTTAAAATTTTATAATTTGATTTTATAGTTTATAAATTTTTTAATTGTTTCTATTATTAAAATTCTATCAATATTTTGTTAAATTTTGTTGATGTAACTAACAATAAATTGTCTTGATATTTTGAATATACTATATGATTAATGCTAATAAAAGAGATAAAATTAGATAACAAAATTACCTTATGTATGACAAAATATTAATCTAGTTATGTGATAAAATATAATGACATAGGCTAAAATAAAATTTTTTAAATTATAAGGATCTAATTATAAAATTCTAAATTATAAAACCTAAATTAAAAATTAAATAAAACTAAATTGACTATAAAAGTACAATTTTTTTTCCCTATAAAATATCCATTCAAACACACCATCAACGAAAAAGAGGATAAAGCTAACAAGTTGTTGACAGACGAGCTGATGACGCAATCTTTTCTCGCATGAAACCGAAAAAAAGATATTTGGTATAGCAGTGAAAATTTAAAATATATTGCTAAACTTCGTATTTTACAGTAGTTGTCATTTCTGGAATACTCGGGATAACTTTTTTTATTCATTCTTCTTTGAAAAAATTGTATTTAAAGGTTCGAGTTTTGTAAACTTTATAATAAAAAAATTTAAAAATTAAAATTATTCTCAAAAACTGAAATTACTATCACTTATTAATAAAATTTAAGAAAATTATTATCAGATTTTAAGAAAATTATTGCTAAAGTTATTTAAATTGTAATTTTTTTAAAATTTAATAATAACTTTTAAATTTAATAGTAAGTGCCTTAAAACTTTATAATAATTTTAATCTTCAAGAACAATTTCAATTTTTGAAATTCTTTATTATAAATTTATAAAATCTAAATCCTTAAATGTAATTTTCTTTTTTTTTAATTCCTTTTATTGTGGTCCTGATAATTAGGAATGAATGGGTGGAGCCCAAAACAATGTCAATACCGGGCCTCAAATTACCCCAAGGGGAGGGACACGAATGAAATTTATTACAAAAGGACGAATTAGTCTTAATCCGAAGCTCAAATTTGAATAATGAATTTTGATATTCTCTTTCGGCTCTTAAGGGAATGTATAGGCCTACATTAACATCATAAAGCATTAACACCCTACACCAATTTGCTCTCTCTCTTTCCCCTAACACTGGCAGATTTAACTTACACGAATGCTCATGGACTAAAATGATATTATCAAATACAGTGAGGTCAAATGAACTGGTGAGATCTATAAAATATGAACTCAGTTTGTATGATAGTTTCTTTTATATTTTATTATTCTAACTTGGGACGTTTGTTCTACACTTTTTTCAACCCAGAACCGCCCAAACTGACGTAGACGACAGACCTTGAAGAACCAAGTAAAGAGAGTTTACTTCCATTAAACAATAATCCAGTCTGATACAAAAGATCCCCCTGCCACAGAGATCATTATTTATAAGATAAAATAGTTTAGTTTCTGATTATTCGTCTTATTCTTCATGTCCCATGACTTAACAAAAAATAACGAGAGTACATGCATAATGTAGTTAACCATACAAGACTCGCCCACAACGGTCACATGCACTAGAGGCTGCTGTGGAGGCATCTTTTGGCTTCATCTTCTGCAAATTTGGTAGATCAATTTCCAGAACATCAGCCAGAGCCTTCGAACCTACTTGGATCTCTTCCAAACTGCAAAATGATACAGCAAGTCACGTCCTAGAACACAATATCTGTGACACTAACAATGGATGCAGGAATTCAAATTCTTAAGAGGGTTTTTCTTTTGGTTAACGAATTTGAAAGAAGCAAGCAATACTTCTCTAAGATTACGGATTATTCACCCGGAGAGTTGTAGTCTATCAGCGTCTAGGCATAAGAAAAAGTAAAACATTGTCTATGAACACCAGATTAATGCTATTTGCACCGCTAACAACCCCGCATTCACAGCAGTGCATAAATGCACAGATGGCTTGAATTCCAGGGAATGAAGTTAGTCGTGTAAACTTTTCCCGTGTCTTCTTCATTATTGATTCACCAGTTTTCAAGGTTCGTGCTTCAAATATTTCGCTAAAGGTAAGAATCTAGTTTTCCAACTCTTATGCTGTTATCTAAGCTAAACAATCTCCATGCGGCAAAACTTATTAGTACACAACATAATGATAATCTTATGACAATGTAAATGAGGCAACAGCAGACGTTGAGAACTGATAACATACCTTGGTAACTTTTCGTAATCTTACAGAAACCATCATTGATTTTAGAACCAAAACTGCAGATGCGTGTTTTTACTGTGCAATTTGATTTACCATGTAGGGTTCATCTTCAAGTCACTTTCATAAGGATTCAATTTAAATACATTGTTTCAACTGTTTAAATTGCTTCCTTACCTCATGCAAAGGGGGGGAGTAAAACGGATAATTGTCTCATGAGTTGGCTTGGCAAGGACTCCTCTGTCCTTCAGTTTTCGGCATACATCGTAGGCTGAAACAGGGGACAAACTTTTGCCGTTGAGCTCCACTGCATTGAACAAGCCCCTTCCACGAACCTCCTTTATGTAGTTTGGGTATTGCTGCTGAACCTTAAGCAGCAGACTAGTAAGCTCCTCTCCTAGTTGGGCAGACCTGTTCGCAAAGTAAGAAGGCATCAAGTAACTTATTTTATGTATAAATCTTTTATCGTAAAAGGGGGAAATTCACAATGGAAATCGAACAGTTAAGTTAGCAATCTTGCATGCCAGAACTTGGCGGCTTGGATATTTTAATGAATTCAAGTCAATATTCATAATGCCAGAATAGTATCTCAAGGCTGATATCACATGAAAAATTATGGCAAGTTTCTGGTGAAGGGAAGGGGTGAAACCAGAGGCAGACCTACACTGGGGCTTTGAGGGCT
This sequence comes from Erythrophleum fordii, assembly GCA_032878935.1. Lineage (NCBI taxonomy): Eukaryota > Viridiplantae > Streptophyta > Magnoliopsida > Fabales > Fabaceae > Erythrophleum > Erythrophleum fordii. The sequence goes on from JAVQMF010000045.1 coordinate 20,321,437, forward strand.
AAAAGTTTCCAAAATTCATCAAATCAAGTCTACAGATAAACAGGCAGATAACAGACATAAGGTGGGAGAATAAGGAATTATTAGTAATGTGAAGTGTTTTGTTTTCCCCTCATTTGTCTGAGGTCTTGCTCAGAAATGAAATTGACCATGAAGGAACTGCAATTATTTAGCACACAAACGAACAATATTCTGCCAAACACGACTCACCAAAACATATGTGAGATAGACATGTAAGTATTTAATTAATTGAACTTATTCATATCATTCTCTATAAACTGTATAAAGCAAAAGAAAGATTCCTAATAAGCATTATACAGAATTCAATGAAGATATAATTGCTATTAACGTAATACCATTAAAAAGTCAGGCCTTAACATTAAAGCCTACACCCCATATGCAGATGCTGCTTAATCAAATGAATCAAGTCAGAGGAAAAAAATATTTGTCAAGACTTTGTATTCTAGTCTCATGTATTGCATGTTTTCCTTTTTCTAGACCAGTGTACTATTATATATGTTAACAACACAAATTTTGTAATGTATTTGCTACCTCTCAGTAAGTCCCTCGTCTCTGATCACATCTAGTGAAGCAATTGCAATTGCACTGGCCAATGGATTTCCCCCAAAGGTGCTGCGAACAAGAACATAAAAGGAATATGTCTGTATGAGTTCCAGCTTCTCCGACCTTAGACGTCATGTAACACATGGAACTATTGAAAAATCACATGTAAAAGCACAGAAGTGAAAATAAAACTCCCTACCTCGCAGATGATGGAAAAATTAAGAAAATAAGAACAACAGTAAGGTTTTTAAAGAAGGTATCAATATTCCAATAAAAAGAACAGAAGAGTCCATATTCCAGTTCAATGCATTATTGCATTCATTCCACCAATCGATGTGTAATGTTGCACTTCATGGATAGTTAAACCTCACAGCAACAGCCAATTCATCTTTCCAGAAAAGGAGAGGGGAAAAGAAAAGAGAAGAAAGCCAAAGTTCCAAGTGTCTCATTGACTGCCATTTGCTGGGAAATGACACCCATTTACAAGGATGAATAAGTTTAACAAAACCCTCAAGAAACAAGTTTCTATCAGACCAAGAGTAGAGGCCACCATTTAGACCGCCATATAAAAATAGCTGAACTTCATTTAATAGATACCAACATTATAACTTACTCTCACCCTCCGGCAATATTGACCCACACCCATATATCCACCTTAACCTAACTACCTTATAAAACCCCTTAGACCCAACTATTTTGACCCATGGTCAATTGGGGCAACACTATCAATTAATCTTTTTATAAACAAAAGCACACATGTACATATACACATGCGTGCTTACACACAAGACACATGTATATATATATACATACTGGTGGGCATGTAGCCATATACATATGCATGTAGACATACAGATATAAACACACACATGTGCTTATACACACACACACACACACACGCATATATAACACATGCGTGCACACATACACAGAGACATATACATATATATATATATATATATAAAGAGAGAGAGAGAGAGAGCCAACCCTACTCTTACCCCATATGAGAACCATGCCCAACACCGAGGCAGTATTTGTGAGCACCGTCAACTAGAAAGTCCATAATATATACAACATAAAAACAAAAAATCCAAAACATGGTCTATAGGAGTTTATCATGGGAAATACATCTGATCTCATTGATCCTTTCAAAAAATAAGTGATTTGATCCATAGTTTCTATGAATGAGTATTTTAATTTTATGATTATCAAGTATTTGATTTAGCAATACTTGCCTTAGTGAAATCCAATTATATATTTCATATATTTATCAATTTGCCCATTAAGAACATAATTCCTATATCTAAAAAACTGGAACTACTAAATGTTTCTTCCTATTTGAACTTAAAGAAATAGAGTCTTGACGTACATGATGAATCATTAATATTATGACCTTCCTGAACACTTCAAGTAATGGCCCCAGACTAATACAAAATATGGACTAATTATGAACTTGTACGATGTTATTCCATGTTCCAGCAGAAGTAGACTTCTGTCTCTTTGCATATTAACCCAATAGGACAAATGTAAGGACAGCATCAGATATCTAACAAAATCTTCATACTAAGATATACTATTATTCATTAAAATAATAATAATAATAATAATAATAATAAACAAAATGTGAAGAAAAAAACACCATAGATAAGAATAGTGGTAAGAATAATATCAAACCTTCCATGTTCTCCAGGTCGAATACAAAGCATTATGTCTTTATCCGCAAGAACAGCACTAACAGGTATGACTCCTCCACCCAAAGCTTTCCCTAATATCTAATTATAAAGACATTCAGAAGAGTTAGTTTACGTACAGAAGCATAAAAATGCAAAATCTCATAAAGAAAAAAAAAATTAGACAAGGGAAAAAAAATGATCTTGGACCAAGCACTCAGCTTTTTATTTTACTGAAAGGAAAAGAAATGATTGGAAGCACATGTTTGAAGTGGTAAATATTTGAATGCCTTTATTCACCTGCACTCTTGTCATATCACACATCCCAATATTTTTTTACACAGAATTTTCTGTGAAGAAATGGTTGGAAGCACATGTATCTAACGTAGTAGATATTCTTGTGATATCAGAAGCTCTAATATTTTTCACTCAGAACTTTCTGTAAAGAAAAAGTTGAAAGCACAAATTTTTTATGAAACAGATATTTGAAAGCCTCTATTCACCTGCATTCTTATGATGTACAAAACTCCAATATTGTTTATTCAGATAATTTCTGTACTAGGCATCTGTAAGTATAGAAGGTGATGATCATCGATTTTTTCAACAAATCCAGACCCTAAAACTTGGCCATTATAAAGTAACTAATTCAAATATGTTATATTCCATTTCACCCAAACCTACGCATGAAATGCAAGGCTGGCTAGAAGAGTTGCCTACAATTCTTTATCACATGACCATACAATATAAGGCAGGCAATGAATATTTTCTAGATTCACCACTTCAACTCATATGGTTCAGACAGTATATAAAGATATACAGTACACTTAAGGCTGAAGGAGTTCTAACCACTACATCTGGGCGAACTTCTTCCCAGTCACAAGCCAGCATTTTCCCTGTCCTTGCTAACCCAGTTTGTATTTCATCAGCTATCATCAACACATTATATCTGGAGCAAAGATCTCTGACGGTTCTTAAATAGCCATCTGGAGGAATTATTACCTACCAACAAACAGTATACTTGAACTTAAAATCATTCTACCATACATAAAGCATATAGTTTGCTATGCAAGTAGTCAAGTAAAATAGATGAGTTTGTCATTAATAACCCAAAAATAGATCCACAGAAATTAAGCAAGCAATGGGGAGTTTAATTTTTTTCCTTTTTTTTCCCATATTATACAGAAGTAAAGGTGAAGTCAGTTTGACATCTGAATAAAATAGTAGTTGCTAAGACAGACAATAGAGGAAGGGGAGAGAAGAACCCAATAATGCCCATGTTACATGGCAAATAGCAAAAATAATGCATTAGGTGGGAAAAGGGTAGTGGAAGTAGTTAAGAAAGAATAAAGTCAGTTTTATATATATATATATAGAGAGAGAGAGAGAGAGAGAGAGAGAGAGATTCATGCTAATATCCTACTGATACTTATAGGAGCTCTGTTCTCATTCTATGGGTTGTGGAACATTTTAATAGAATTCCTTTGTTATTTCTCCCCTCTGTTCCATCTGGTGCACCTTGCACCATAATTGGTATTAGAGCACTTTCCTGGCACTGATACTGGCAAATTTTGCCCATGACCAGGACACTTGTTCCCAAGATCCCAAACTCAATCTCAAACAAAATTGAGTTGAGATGTGTTAATTAACCATTGAATTTTAGAAACTTCATACTATTCGTTATTTTCTTGATAGCTCAGGCATTATTTTTTCAATAGCTTAGACAATTAAGAGTTTTTCTCCTATGGGCTTACTGTTAGTTTCTGTTCAGTTCTGATAAGTTTAGTTGTTTTTAAAATATTTTCCTTTTGATAAGTGTTTATCATTGTATCCAAAGGCACCCACTATAACGCCTCTCTTCTATTTAGTTTTGTAATCTCTGATCATCAATAACAGAGCAGAAGGCATTCTCACTTAAGTCTATCTTCCTTTTACATGGTATCAAAGCCGCAAGACACTAATGATCACCTCTGGCTCAATTAGATCCTTGAAAGCTAAGACCGGCTTAGAGTCCTCCTCATCTGCTATGACAAACAGCAGCATCAGTACTCCAGCAGCCCAAACCACTGATGAAATCACTCATGATTATCACAGGACACTGTTTCAACAATAATGACTACCTCACGGGTGATGTGAGGCAGCCAGAAACAACAAACCCAAAGTATAGAGAATGGGTCTCAGAGAACAGCACCATTACGTCGTGGCTAGTCAACTCCATAACAAATGACATAGGTGAGACTTATCTCCTCTGCAAAACAGATAAGAAGATGAGGGATGCAGTGAAGAAGACCTATTCATCTGTTGAGAACACTGCTGCATTATTCCAAATTAAGGGCTGCCTCCATGATTTAAGACAAGGTGAGATGAATATAACTCAGTACTATAATTCCCTTGTTAAGTACTGGCAACAATTGGATCTATATGAAACTCACCAGAAGCCTTGCAGTATTGATGCCACTTATTTTAAGAAAATTGTTGAAAGAGAAAGGATTTATACCTTCCTCTTGGGACTGAACCCACTGTTTGAGGAAGTAAGGGCACAAATTATGGCCATTCAACCATTACCTTCACTAGATGAAGTCTTTGCAGATGTAAAATGGGAAGAAAGAAGGAAGCATTTGACCAATTCTCAACCTACGACATATATACCAGAATCCTCAGCCTTGGTGGCTAGAGGAATCCCAGCCACCACTTCTGATCAAAGGCAGAAAAAACAGCAGGGAAAACCTTGATGTGATCACTGTTGGGTTACACCAAAGATGTTTGCTGGAAGCTACATAGAAAACCACCTAACTGGAAGCCTAGACAAAAGGGAGAATCTCAAGGGTTAATGGTAAGCAATAAGGAGAAACCTGAATCACTAGCTACTTCTCCTTTCAGTAAGGAACAATAGAAAGCACTACAAAAAGGCATTTGGAAACCAAGGTATCAATAACCTGGAGAAAGTTGTTGTTACTGGAACAGTCACTCAATCAGGTAACTTTTCACTTGCTTTTAATACACAGTAACTAAAATCCAACATTGGATCATAGACTTGAGGACCAGAGATCACATGGCAAGTAATTTCTCCCTCTCGAAGAACTTTGTGCATTGCACTGATGACTTAGTTGTGAAAATTGTTGATGGGTCTCTATCCAAAGTTAGTGGTATTGAGAAAGTTAAAATCTCAATCTAGCGTTGAAAGATGTTCTATTTGTCCCTAGTTTACTTGCAATTTGCTTTCTATTAGCAAACTTGCAATGGATCAAAATTGCACCACTAAATTCTCCATAAATGGTTTTGTGTTTTAGGACTCAGCATCAAGGAGGATTGGCAATGCTAGGGAATGTGCTGGACTATGCTACCTTACTAGAGTAGAGTATATTTCCAAAAGGGCACTATGGATTAGAGCATCCAAGTTTTTCTTATCTAAAACACATATCCACATTTGATTAACAAAACTCCTTTTCAGTGTGAATTTTTCCATCTCTCTAAACATGTCAAAAATTCTTACCCTCCTCACTCCTATAAATCAACTCAACCTTTTCATCTTGTGCATAGTGAACCTTTTCATCTTGTGCATAGTGACATTTGGAGACCCTCACAAGTTAAAACCATTAATGGGGCAAGGTGGTTTGTACTCTTTCTTGTTAACCATACTTGGTTAACTTGGCTATATCTCCTATAAGAGAAATCTGAGCCGCCAAAATCTTTGAAACTTTCCATAAACTTGTCCAAAATGAGTTCAAAACAAGCATTGCAATTCTTAGAACTGATAATACCAAAGATTACTTCAACTCTACTTTAGGACAACATTTGGAAAACCAAGAGATTATACATCAAAGTTCTAGTGCATATACTCCCCAACAAGACAGGTTGGCTGAGAGACAAAATATGCACATCCTTGAAGTTGCCCGTTCCCTCTGAGTTACAACAAATGTGCACAAATATTTTTTGGAAGAGGCAGTTATGACAGCCATATACCTTATTAATAAAATGTCCTCTAAAACATTAGACTTTCAATCTCTGCAGCAGAAACTACTTGAAACATACCTTACACTTCAGCTATGCACTCAATTCCTAAAAATATATTTGGCTGTACACCTTTTGTTCATAATGACCATGGAGGGAAACTAGATCCTTAAGTTATTAAGTATATTTTTCTTGGATATTATCCGACTCAAAAAGGGTATAAATGCTATTCACCCCAACTAAAAAAATTCTTTGTTAGCATGAATGTTACGTTTTTTTATAACACACCTTATTATGGCCAAACCCCCATTAAGGGGGAGAGTGCAAATACTAAAGAAATGTGTTTTGAGAGTGACTTCAGCCCTGAAACAGATCACATGGCCAAGACACCTTACACAGCTTTCACGTCACCCACTCACATGTCCCAAATGCAACCTATACAGCAGCCTGTAACCTCCCATGAATCTGAATCTGATGTGCACAGATCTGAGACCCAACTTGATGGTCAACTTGATACTTCAAAAAATGTCATACTAAATACAAATCTCTAGGTATCTCCAAGAAGGGAAAACTGACCAGAGACTGCACAGCAGAAGAAAGAGGAAAAACCAGCAGCAGACCAGTGCACATACCCTATGCAAGAACCAATATCCTCTCCCATATCAAGTGCCAAAAGGGACGTGATTTAGAAAAAGAGTAAGATCATGCACTAAATATCCTATCAATCATTTCATTTGCTACAACAAATTGTCCCCAAATTTATCTGCATTTGTGACTAGTGTGTCCAATGAGAAGTTACCAAAAAGGTTCTTTGAGGCAGCAAAGGAACCAGAATGGAGTCAAGCCATTAATGAAGAGTGGAGTGCATTTAAGAAGAATGAGACTTGGCAGATGATTAAGCTCTCACCAGGCAAGAAACATGTGAGATATAAGTGGGTATTTGCAATCAAGTATAATTCTGATAGAAGTATCAATAGGTATAAAGCCCGACTTGTGACTAAAGGGTTTAATCAAAACATATAATATTGACTGCTAGGAAACGTTCGCCCTAGTTGCTAAATTTAACACCATCAAGATATCATTGTCTCTTGCAACAAATTTAGATTGGCTACTTTATCAATTGGACATGAAAAATGCCTTCTTGGATGGCAAACTAGAGGAAGAAGAGTATATGGAAGTCCCACTAGGACCTGAAGGTGAGAACACTCCAAATACTGTGTGTAAACTTCACGAGTCCTATTATGGTTTAAAGTAGTCAACAAGGGCATGATTTGACAAGTTCACCAATATGGTTGGTTATGTTCAATGTCAAACTAGTCACACTTTATCCTTTAAGTTTGCATTTGATGGGAAAATTGCAATCTTAATAATATATGTGGATGATATTATTATCAGAGAAGACAATGAGGAAGAGAGTGTCAAGCTCAAGAGCTCACTTGCTACTGAATTTGATGTAGAAGATTTAGGACACTAGGATATTTCTTAGATATGAAGGTGGCAAGGACAAAAAAAAGTATTACTGTCTTTTAGAGAAAGTACACTCTAGATTTGCTAGATGACACAAGATGTTAGGGTGCAAACTAGCTAACACCCTGATGGAAGTTAACTATAAGCTTTGTCTTAGGAAGGAAGGCATACCAATAGATATTGGAAGGTACCAAAGGTTGGTTGGTATGTTGATTTACCTTTACCATACACATCCTAACATTTTGTTAGTGTGACTAGTCAATTTATGAACAAGCCAACTGAAGATAATTTGCAAGGAGTATACAAAATATTGAGGTATTTGAAGATGATCCTCAGCAAAGGATTGTTCTTGAGAAAGGAGTACATAGAGGCATTGAGATATACAATAATGCAAATTAGGTAGGCTCAATAATAGATATAAAGTCTGCAACAGGGTATTGCTCCTTTGTGTGGGGCAATCTTGTTACTTAGAGAAGCAACAAGCAACCAGTTGGGACAAAGAGTAGTGTCAAAGCTGAATTTCTTGCCCTCACCTTGGGTATTTGTGAAGGAATCTGGATTAAGAGAATACTTCAAGAATTAAACATTCCATTTGAGACACCTATGAAGGTCATGTGTGATAACATGGCGACTATTAGCATTGTGAAGAATCTTATCCATCATGATAAAAGCATGTTGAGATTAACCAGAATTTCATCAAGGAGAAAATTGATTGGGATTTGATGGAAGTGTCTTACATTCCCACAAACTCACAAGTGCCTGACTTATTGATGAAGGTAGTGACATGATCGGAGTTTGAAGAACTAAGTTCTAAGCTGGGTTTGAAGAACATCTACCTCTTTAACTTGAGGTGGAGTGTTAGACACACACATGTTGATTAATATGTTAATTTTATAAGCTTCTAACTGATTATTATTATTTTGTCGATAGCTTAAGCGTTATTTTGTTGATAGCTTAAACCCTTTAAATTAAGAATTTTTCTCCTATGGGCTTATCATTAGTTTCTGTTCAATTCTAATAAGGTAGTTGTTTTCAAACTATTTTCTTTTCTATAAACATTTATCATTGTACCGAGAGGCAGCCATTACAACGCCTCTCTTCTATTTATTTTTGTAATCTCTGGTCATCAATAACAGAGTAGAAGGCATTCTTGCCTGAAGTCTGTCTGCCTTTTTCAAGATGAACGACCTTAGACAGTTGATGTCTCATATAGAACCCCTATTAGCTTATGTGGCTTTGAAATTGGCATAGCCACCTCTGAACAACCATGGTGACTAGAATGTTGGAGCTTCGAGCATGATTTTTTTTTTTTGGGCGGGGTGGGGGACCTCCCAGTATTTTCCACAATTTGGTTCTTACACTACGGCATGGCACCAGCTACACCTTCCCTACGAAGTTCTCTTGGATTGAATTTCCTATATTCAATGGCACTGATTTTTGTGGCTAGTCTTACAAAGAAACAATTTTTTGATGTCCACAAGACTCCTCTAGATCGTGTGCAATTGGTTAGTGTCCACCTCGAAGGTAGCACCCTTCAATGGCAGCAAAATTTCTTGAAGAAGAAGAAACTCTCTAAAGTTAGCTAGGATGATTATTTGCAAAATACAAATGCAAGATTTGGAAAGGTGTTACACGTAGATGTCATGTCAGAGCTTAAGAATCTAAAGTAGGAGAGATTTGTCACTAATTACCAAGAGAAGTTTAAGGAACTCTTATCCAAAGTAGAGCTACCAGAAGCATTAGGAATCAATTGCTTCCTTGGTGGATTACGTTTTGACATTAAGGCATTGGTAAGAATGTTAAATCTAGTAGTCTCTCCAATACAATGTATTTGACATGTCTGGAAGTTTGGGTTCTCACTATTTTCCTTGAACCAAAAGATTTCCACCCCATCCCTATCTACTGCTAACAAATCCATCTCCTCAAAGCTGAATCCAAAGCCAACCATTTCTATTGACAAAAACACCTCTCAGGCTACTTTATCTAAGAACAAAAACTCTTTTGAAAAACAAGTGAAGCAACTTACAAAGAAGGAAATGGATAATAGGAGGAAAAAGGGCAGTTATTGGTGCTCGCTAAGATATACTTCAGACCATCATTGTAGGAATTCCTAGGTTTATACGATTCTAGTTCATGAAGGAGAGGAAGAAGAATTTCATGATGCTCAAGATTCTCCAACAAATGCAGAGCAAGAGAGCCTAGTAAATTTTCTCCATGCCATTAAAGGTACTAACAGCACTCAACCATGAAGGTTCAAGGCTCAATCAAGAAACACCCTGTGTTGATTTCGATGGACACGAATAGCACTCATAATTTTCTAGATGTCACTTTAGCAAAGAAACTCAAGCTGAAGTTACAATTCACTAAGGGTTTTTAGGTGACAATGGCCAATGAAGCACACATGGAAGTTAATACCAAGTGTGCCCAACTTCAATGGAGTTGCAGGGAGAAATTTTCACAGCTGACTTCTTGGTCATGGAGCTTGGGAGTTATGATATGGTGTTGGGAGTGGAATGGCTATCTACCCTTGGCCATAGTGGTTTAGATTTAAAGCAGACACTCATGAGTTTTACCTTATTTGATAAAAATATTAGATTTAGGGAGTGATATAGCAAAGTAGGTTGCTAAAAGAGCTGCACAGCAAGTTTATCTCATCCATATTAGTAGCCATCAACTTGAAAATGGGTTAATATTGAAACAAGAGGCTAAAATTAAATCACACAAATTAGAAGCATTAGGGGAAGTCTTGGAGGAGTTTGATGATGTGATTCAGGAACCAAAATCATTATGGGCCTATTCAGAAGTCTATAGTGGAGAAATTGGTTCAAGAGATGTTGCAAAATGAGGTGATACAGCCTAGCAATAGTTCATTTATTAGCCCAGTGGTTTTGGTCAAGACAAATGACAGCTCTTGGAAGTTCTATGTTGACTATCAAAGCTTAAATGATCAGACACTTAAGAACAAGTTTCCTATACCTATTATTGAAGAACTCCTCGATGAACTACATGAAGTTAAGTTCTTTTTCAAACTGGACTTGCATGCAGGGTATCATCAAATTATGCTAAACTTTGAAGATATCCACAAGGCTGCTTTCAGAACACATGGGGTCTTCATAAATTCATGGTGATGGCTTTCAAGCTCACTAATGCCCTGACAACATTCTAAGGATTGATGAATTCTGTTTTTAAGACTTTTCTTTGAAAATTTATTTGTCATCTTTGACAATATCTTGGTTTATAGCAAGGATAGGAAGTCTCACTTATAGCAACTAAGGACCACTTTTCAAACTTTGAGGGACAATGCCTGTTTGCTTAGAAGAATAAGGCCAATTTTGAATGCAACACAAATAGATTAATTGAGGCATGCTATTTTTGAGAAAGGAGTTTAGGCTAATCCTAAAGAGATTAGGGCTATAATCTCTTGGCCCACACCAATACCTCTTAAGGCTTTGAAAGGTTTCCTTGGCTTAACTGATTATTACAGGAGGTTTCCAAGATTATGGGTCATTCCGTAAGCCTTTAACTAAAATGTTGAAGAAGAATGACTCCTTCAAGTTGGTTGAGGAGGCAAACAAGGGTTTTCAGCACCCTAAAATTGTCATGACAGCTCCCACAATCCTTACTTTACCAAAATTTTCATAACCTTTTGTGCTAGAGACTGACGCTTCTAATGTTAGCATGGCAGCTGTTTTATCTCAATAAGGCCATCCTACAGCTTTTGCTAGCAAGGCTCTATTTCCTTCAAAATGGAGTCTCTTAGCTTACAAAAAAGAGTCGATGGCTATTGTTTTTGGGGTTAAACATTGGAGGCAGTACCTTGAAGGCCAACATTTCATTATCAAGATTGACCACTGAGCAATAAAACATCTCTTAGAACAGAAAAAACTATCCTAAATATAAGTGGGTGCACGTTATGACATTCTATACAGAAAAGGCAAAGACAATGTGGCAGCATACGCCTTCTCCAGGAAAGCACATGAGGTAGAAAATGGCTCTTGCCTAGCGATTAGTGCTGTTGCTTCCACACTGACCACTAGAGTCAAGGACTCATGGCAACATGATGGACTTCTAGCTAACATCAGTGAGGATCTTGTAAGGGATCCTACCTCCCATCCTAAATATTCATGGGCTAATAATTTACTCAAGAGGAAAGATAAACCAGTTGTAGGGGGTGACCCAGAACTACGAAAAGAGTTGCTTCTATTTTTTCATGGAGATGCCATGAGAGGTCATTCGGGTGTTACCCCTACTTACCAAAGAAACTCTTCCATTTTTTATTAGAAGGCCTTAGAAAAAGATATGAGAAATTTTGTCAAGGAATGCCTTCTTTGTCAAAACTTAAACCTGAGCATATTGCAAGCTTGGACTTGCTGCAACCTTTACCCATACTAGACACTATTTGGACAAACTTATCCATGGATTTTATCAATGACTTACCCAAATCTTACAATAAGTTTGTTATTCTAGTGGTGGTGGATAGATTGTACAAGGTAGCACACTTCAAGGTCCTTCAACATCCCTTCTCTAAAATTGATGTAGCTCAAGAGTTCTTTGACAATGTTGTTAAACTCCATGGGTTCCCAAGAACCATTGTGACAAATCGAGACCCAATCTTTTGTGGGAAGTTTTAGAGAGAACTTTTTCCTCTCAACAAAGTCAAAACTCTTATACTCCTCTAATTACCACCCTGACAAATAGAAGTTTTGAATTGTTGTTTAGAGTGCTACCTCTGTTGCATGATTGGTGATCGTACAAAACAATGACTGAAGTGGTTACCTTTAGCTAAGCTTTGGTATAACACCTCCTATCACTCAGCCATTGCCATGTCCCCCTTTCAAGCTGTTTATGGTGTCCCTTAACCAATACACATGCCATATTTGGCTAGTGATTCCTCTAATGATGTGGTGGATAGAAGCTAACAAAAGTGGGAGGTTATTGTGCAATTGTTGAGACACCACCTCCATAGGGCCCATAACCAAATGGTTTAGCAAGAAAATAGGCACAAATATGGCTGTGAGTTTTCCATAGGTGATTTGGTCTATATTACACTCCATCCTTTTTGAAGGAATCTACTAAACAATTCTGCCCTTCATAAGCTTGCTGCAAGATACTTTAGCCCCCACAAGGTTATAGACAAAATTGGGAAGGTAGCTTATAAGTTACAGCTCCCCAACAACACTTAGGTCTACCTATTGTTTCATGTATCCAATTTGGTTTCCTCCATCCTTCCCTAGGCGGATCACCAAGGTCAATTTTGCTTAGAACAAGAAGAGATTGTTGCACACAATGTAGTCAAATGGGGTAACCCGCCTATCACTCAGGTTCTTGTTTGTTGGAAGAACAACAACATTGAAGAAGCTACTTGAGAAGACCTGTCTGCCATACAGCAGCAGTTCCCTCAGTTTTCCACAACAGCTCGGAATCCCAATCCTTGAGGTCAAGGATTTTCTGAAGAGGGGAGGGTTTATAACGTGGCAAATAGCAAAGATAATGCATTTGGTGGGACAAGGGTAGTGAAAGTAATTAAGAAAGAATATAGTCAGTTAAAAAGAGAGAGAAAGAGTCAGAGAAATGGTTGTGTGTGTTCTGTTCACGTGAGTATCCTATTGATACTTATAGGAGCTTTGTTCTCATTGTATGGGTTCTTGAACATTTAAATAGAAATTTCTTCATTATTTCTCTCTTCTCTGTTCCATCTAGTGCACCTTGGACTAGCCCACAACATGGATATAACAATTAACCCAACTGCAATCAAAGCTAATGTATAGAATATTAACCTTCCCATGAGATAGTAAACATAATCTGAATCCCTTGTATGTACGGAATAGAATATAATAGTTAAGGAATCCCCATATTGAAAACAGCTGTCCTACAACATTGGCGAACAATCCTCAAAACTTAAGCTATAAAGCAAGTTCTAGATGATATATCAAGCAAAGGAAGTTGTTAATTGTTGAATAGTCTTTTCATTAAACATAAGCTTGCTAAAGAAGGAACCAAGGAATGCATCTCTGATTTAATATCAATATAAAAGTTAATAAATTAGAAGCACTTTGCCATTCTGCATATAATATTTAATTAACCACAGAAAACAGAAAAAATATTCAACAATCGATACAAACAATTGACTCATCAGTCATTTCTTTAAGTTCAAAAACCAGAATACTCGATTAGGAAGAGAAAGACTCGTATACGCTTCCATTTCATGTTATCAATCAGTCAACATATCTTGTATTGTCATGCTGATCAAACACGTATTCTGAGAAAACGTACCCCAGCTTCACCTTGGATGGGTTCAAAAAGAAATCCAGCTATGTGTTCTCCATTTTCTGCACTTTATCGTAGAGAAAATTCGAAAGGTAAACTCCTATAATCTTCCATGCTAAAGCAAAATATATTGACAAAAATTAAAAATATATATAGAGCAACTCAAAACCTTTGAAGATCTTTTCAAGGGCATTTGCATCTCCAAAATCAACTTTAAGATGACCATGCAATAAAGGACCAAAACCACGGGTAGCTTCATTGTCACAGCTCATAGATATAACAGCTAAAGTGCGACCATGGAAGCAACCACAGCATGAGACTATAATAGCCTGCAGATAGTGCCTATAAGCAAAAGGACTCACATGATACAATAATAGAATAATAATAACCGAATTTATTTTTATAAGAAGAATAACCAAACTAGAAAGACACAACCATAGAAAATGAAGTGCAGAAGCTTATGCACAAAAATTTCCCCATATATTAAGAAGAAAAAAAATTCCAAGTATATTCAAGTCTAACATCATTTGGAAACAGAAAACAGAGTGCCATTGTTTCAAGATAATGATCTTGCAACACTTTTTTTCCTTTCTGCAGTAAGATCATATAATTAATCGGAAAGAAATAAATGTCATAGCTAGCATGAGTTTCCAAAGTCATGCTCTCAAACATCAAAATCATTTCATTTAAGACACCACAGGCATACCCGATATCCCTTCTAACTTTTTCAAACCCCACAGCTTCTTCTCCATTAAGGGTAGTGGTTTCAAATTCAAAATATCTTTCTAAAAATATTTTCCATATCTTCTATATTTTATGCTGCCCTTAGATATTTCATCAATTGAGAGTTCTTTTGTTCACCTCTTAATTGGCGTATGTGAACATCTACAGCATTAATCATTACAGTCATCAGTACATGCGAATTACATAAGTTACATACAAGTTATTAAATAAGGATAAACAAAGATGAACTTTGAAAATAATGGCCATGTCAAGAGAATATTTTATTTAGTCCCATAAGACTATACAAACAAATGCAACCTATCAGGATATTACAAAAGTTATCATGGATCTTACAGTTTATACCTCATCTTTGGGAATTCTTTTCTTCTCATAACCCCACTTTCTCGCCAACTTCAGAGCTGTTTCCACACCTTCAGCACCAGTATTCATAGGTAGCACCATATCATAACCAAACATGCTCGTTAGGTGCTCAGCAAGCACAGGAAAACGATCATTGTAGAAGGCTCGAGAACTTAGAGTCAGCCTTTCTGCCTGTTCTTGCAATGCTTTCAAAATTTTTGGATGGCAATGTCCCTAAATGAGTATGACATGCAATCAACAAACTAGGATGCCCTTAAAAGCAATAGCCAAAACATATATATATATATATATATATGTATCCACTTTCACCAATTTGAAAATTACATCAGAGTAGATATAAACCATCACATAAAAAAAATCACTTGATTTGATTTGAACCCTGCCTTATTACTTACCACACCATCAAGGAAAAAAGAAAAAACCTGGTGTCCCAAAAATCCAGGTTAAGAGACTACAGAAGGACCAGGATAAAGACACTGTTACCTGATTAACTGCTGAGTAAGCAGATAAAAAATCAAGATATTTGTTTCCCTCTGGATCCCATACACACGATCCCTTTGCTTGCGAAAATACAACTGGAATGGGATGATAACTGTATTTGAAACGGAACAAAGACAAGTATCAATAATCAGCTAGCAGCACTGAATTAATTAGTTCAAAAATCGGCAGCAACCAAAAGTGGAAAATACAAGAGTGTTAAAACCTGATAAATATCCTTAAAATGTGTATCAAAGACAGTATTAGGTAAGTTAAAGTTTTGAATCCATAAGGAAATAAAAACGAATAAAGGCATCCCTGATGTAGAAAAGACAACTTTGAAAGCGACAGGGAAGCTCTATACCACCTCCAGTTATGAGATGCAACCACGATGTAAGCGTACATACACCACCCTTTCATCTATAGAAATGCTTCAGAACACAGCCCCTGAGATTATTCACCATTACCAATGGAAAGCATTTTAAGGCTCGCCTCAGTAAAAGCAACATCATCGTAAAATTGGAATGAAGCTTACGAGGCATAAAGTCCATGAACAACCTAAGTCCAAAATTTCACCTAGATTTCCAGACAAGAAGTGATCTTGTTTCATGATAAAGTCATGAAGAAACTGAATAAAACCAAGTGATTATAGTTGAGTATCATGTTTAAAGGAACTTACAGCCACTCACAATTAGCATTAAATTTTCCCTTCTGCCAAAAATTAGTAACCCAAATTTTCACTTCATTAAATTGGGACAAAAACATCAAATATCAAATTATAACGAGAAAAAATATGAGACCTAGCAACCAAGAACTCGTAAAATGACTGAAGGCTAAACCTTAAATAGTTTCCTCACCTAAAATGACGACTACGCAGGGTTTGGGGTGGGGAATTGGAGACAGAGAAAAGGAGAATCTTACTTGTGGGCACTGTACTCATATTCTTTATCGATGAGCTTCTGAGAAGAGGAAGAAAGGCTGCTTTCAGGAACAACACCAAAGAATCTACTTTCCCTGCAAACCCTCTGAAGTAAACACAGTAATGGTCTCCTGGCGGCCATTGATGAATCTAAAAGGTTACTCAACTTCGGAATTGGTATACCGCTCTTTATCCAGAGACCAAACATATCATTATCAATGTTCCAACAAATGACATGACGTGAGATAGTCTCACTCTATCTCCCCCCGCCCCCAAAAATTCCCCCCTTGATCAAATGAGGAGCAAGAAAAACACATGAGAAGGAAAAACACATGAGAAGGAAAAACAAATGAGATTCATTTATATGAATTCTCACAAAACAGTTGTAAGCCTCATTGTTTTTTTCTCTCTTTCTCATTTTATTTCACTTAAAATCACTTTAAATGACAATGTGCGCATTTGATTCTGATTTAATTTCAATATTTTTAAAATTGATGTTTTTTAAAATAAATTTTAAAAATTAAAAAATCTATTCAAATAATTATTTTTAAAAAAATTATTTTACAAAACAAAAGTTATAAAATATCTTTAAAATATTTTTTCTTTTGTAAAAATATAATTCTATTTTTTTATTTTACAAAATATTTCATTAAAAATATATTATTAAATAATTTTTTTCTTAAAAAAAAAATTATTTTGAAAACAAGCTGAAAATTTCGATTTTCCAGCCGCCCTCATAATGGGATGCGGTGACACAACTTACAGAGCATATCCATCCAAATCACTCAAAACCCTTTTGCCAAACTGGCGTGTCAGCCTTTGATACACGATTTTAATTTTTTTAAGAAGGATATAAATTTGTATAAAAGATATACAAAGCTATTATTGGACTCATTTCAATTTTCTTTTTCTTTGATGTTGTACATGGTACATACCCAAAGAGTGCATCTTAGAATTGGAATAGGAAATACGATTGATCCATTTTCAATGTGTAAATTTAAATATATCGTTTAAATGGATTGATTATTCCCAACAAATAAAATTCTTAAGAAATAAATTAAATATATTTCATTATATTACCTCTCTCTCTCTCTCTCTCTCTCTCTCTCTCTCTCTCTCTCTATATATATATATATATGACATACACGTGTATCTTTATATTTATTTAGATTGTTCTGAAAAAAAATGCATTTATAATGGTGTTAACTGTTCATATTTTTTGACAAACGAACAAATTTTAAAATTTTGCGTAACTATTAATTAAATAAAATTTTATTTCTAAAATTCTATGTTAAGAAGAGAGGGAGTTACAACATCAAGTACAACATCTTAAACCTCACCAACAAACACAAATATATAGCTAGGTGAATTTTGTTTTAGTTGCGGCCTACAGTGACTTCAATCTTCAAACTCTTACTTATTTTTACATATATTCGTCACAATGTAATTAATAAAATAAATTTTAAATGTAACGAGCCACGAGGGTTAAAATTTCAAGGAAAATTGTATGATTGCTGCGCGTACGGTCTATTTGAGGCTATGGTTACTTTATTTTTTATTTTTATTTTACAGCGAAAGACACAAATTTATGTTTGGTTAACTTCGCTTTATGGTGGATTTTCAAATGCTTTCTAGGAGACAACTGCTTTTAAAAAGCACCCTATCAAATATTATTAAAAATAACTGTGATTGTTGCATATTTAATATTTTTAAAAATGTTTTTTATTTTAACAAAATTTTAAATATATCCTTACAGTTTTTGTAAATAAATTATTATTAGATTTATATAGTTGTTTATATATTTTTTATATTTTCATTAATTTCTCGTTAACTTGCAAATTGCAGTTAATTATTTTTACAAATCTCGAATATATAAATATCATATATTTCTTCTACTCTTATTATAAGAATATATCTTTCAAATTTATTTACTTTTTATTATTCTATAACTGCTAACTTAATGGATCATTGACTTCCTTCTTCCATATTATTTATTTTAATATAACATTCAGCTAGTTTAAATTATTTTAATAATTTAAAATAATTTTCAAAATATATTAGTATTGCTAAGAAAAAATATGACATATACCTATTATTGACATTTATATATTCATAACAACTTATGAAAGTTATTTTTAAATATCCTATTAATCAATTTTGTTTTTACATCGACATTTAAAAGGTTTTTACCTATTTAAACAACTTTTTCACAGCACCCGCAATACAAAATTTTTTTTTAAAGATCATAGCATTTCCACGTGGATGCATATGAAATTATATTAGTAAAAGAAAAAGAATGATATTACTATAAATTAATTTGACTATTATCATTCTAAAAATTGTGTTGAGGGTGTAAATATAAATACTGCACCAATAACTAGCATATTTGCCTCAATTCAGAACTTCCCTTAAAATTTTATGAACCTTTGTCCAAATAAATAAATAATTATATTAGTAATAAACCGTATAGACCCCAAATTAGTCTATGCTTCAATTTTCTATTGTCGCCACTAAAAAGTGCCATCAAGAAGTTGCGTACACGATTGAATCATACAGAAGATAACATGGCCAAAAAAGCTCGTGCTTTGATTGCTTTCCACGTAGGAATTCCATTTATCATTGCTTTTATCATAAATTAACCATGAAATGTTTATCACCAATCACATTAAATAATTTAAAAAAAGATATATGATTAATAAAGTACTTCTTTCTCGAGATAACATGGTGCTCAGCCCCCATAACAATAGTTTTGAACTGGAATTAGTACAAACTAAACCAATGGGTCGCCATTGGCCAGCACATCGATTTACCACTATGCAACTTACAAGACACTACCCCATGTATATACAACTGCTTGCACTACTTCAATGTGCAAATCTGAGAGCAAGATTCATACACAAAAGGTGAAAAGTAAAATTCTAACATTAATTTTCAATATGCATCTACCCTCAAACGAACCAAATTCTCTCACATGGCAACAAGACTGATTCACCTCCACCACAAACCAATAGTTAAGAATAGAGCGCGTGACATTATCGATCTATTGGAACCATCTCTATCTAAGATACACTGTCACAACCTTCTTCATTCACTAATACCAAAACTGGCTACCGATGACCAAACTCAAACTAATCCAGGCATCCACTAATACCAAGAATGCTGAGGGAAAATAAAATCAAAGAATGCCTGGACGGAACGGAGTATAATGTACACAATCAAAAGAATTGGGGAAGGCAGAACGTACAGTTGATAAATTTACAGTAGTCTAGAACTGCAGGGAGGATTCATCCACATGTATGTTAATTTTAGGGCTTTAAATACATTATAATGACCATATTATGTTTATCTGTGTGGAAAGGAGTTTAAGTACTGACTAGCGCAAATCGAAGAACATTGCAGTTTACACTTATCTAGGAAAGGCAAAATTTCAAGATCCCTGAAGAGTATCCCGTTAGATTGCATATAACACAGAAGTCAAATTTACAAAGAGATTAAAGTTTTTAGCACACTGGCGCTGGTTTTAAAATGGCAACAGGCCATCTGAAGAACAGAAGATGACAGTCTGGATATGAGGGAAAATGCTAATGAAATAAGATGATTCAATTTTATTGCACCCTGTGATTGGTCATATCAGTCAGAAAGCAAGATCTGAATAGTAAGTACTTGCATATATGGAGAGGAAACCAGCTATTGCCTACCAATTTAGGTTTTGTTTGGGACGAAACCAATAGGAAAGCTGGAAATTGTCTTGGTCACCAAAATCCCGCAAACCCTTCTCCAGGATCAGTTGGAATGCTAAATTTAAGTTGTACAAAGGACAACGAAGATTTTGCCCCCTTCCCCACCATAAGGCCAGAGACAGTTGAGATAGAGATCATATATGAATCCAACAGTCACCAAAGATAGAATTCAGGGCATCCAATCAACTCATTTTTAAGTTTTTAACCACTTTGGAAGGGGCAATGCTGCCACAATATAATGGTAGCAGCTGGCAAGTATCTCCTTGTGAGTGGCATCAATCACAAGACAAATAAGGGAAGTGTAAAACATTTACCCAAGAAGTTATACAAAATATATTCCAATGGCATTTCAGATAATAGGTAGATAAGTGCGCTTGGCATGACAACCAGGGCAACCAGAAGCTAGAAATCTAACAGTAAAAGAGTGATCATACATGTATCAAATAATACTCTTCCCATATCGCAGGATTACAAGATATGGAAAATAAAAACAAAGGGAAGGAAAAGATCCAGAGCTTTCTGCAATTCTTTCAATTCATGAGGCAACTTTCGCAGTTTTGACCACAGTACTAACTTAAGCCAAGAATAGTAGAAAGAGGAGATTGCTAGAAACTGGATTTCATTAGCATCATTAGGGAAGATACGTTTAGCAAGAAACGAGATTAAGGGGTCGAACCACCAGAAACAAAATACACATAATCGCTCCATCATTCCTCCAATAATAGTTTATGGAGATAAAGATGATTCCACACTAATCAAAACAGTATGAACGGAAAGAAAGATCCTAAAAGCTTCTAAGAGAAAATGCAGATGAAGAATAGGTTGAAGGGACAGGAAAAAAGGGGGGTAAAAAGTAGGGATCATAATTCCTACAAACAACCGGCAATGAATCCTCAGGCACGATCTTGCTAATTACTCTTATCAAAGAAGCTGGTGTCCAGTTGAAGAAGCCTATAGAATATTCCCTCTCCAGAAGGAACAGGACCAACCTAAAGAAACTAAGTAGAAGTATGAGGACATGCTTCAAGAATTAAAATTTTCACCTTCAAACCTCCACAAGCACTCCCATAACTCAGCTGGCCATGATGAATGCCTGGATCAAGTTTTCAGCCGTCCGCTTCTGTTCAGGAGTGCCAGATACATGAGCAACACGATCACCCCGGGAAGATCTGGTGTCAGAAATCTCTATCATTGCTCCAGAAATCTGAAGTTAAACAATTAGGCATAAAATAGTCATTCAATGAAGTGAATTTTGCATAACTTTTGCATAAGTATTTACACAGTGAGTGGGAGTATATAAATATTAGCATTCTATGCTAAGCTAAATTTGTATGAATGAGAGTAAGCCTGCTTCTTTAGCCCTTGACATCCAACAGAACAAGTATATATATATATATATATATATATATAAAACTTGAATTTGAGATGGTGGATATAAATGGCTTGAGTAAGAACCATTTCACAACATAGTTTGCATGGAAGGCTATCACCCCTATGATAACAAAAGTATATTAGATGACATCTGACATAATAGTACATTATCTAGCAAATGAAGAAAATAACATTGATCAAATAAAGAATAGAGAAACCCATGATATGTTTTGTCCAATTAGTTTCTGCAGAAATTATGTTTCCATCCAAAAACAATTTTTTTAATATGTGGAAAGTTGGATGCGTTTCTTTCACCTTCCTACAAATAACTAGAACTGAGAAGATACATCATATCACAATGGAAAATCACTTAACACCAAGAATTAAACTTGAGAAAGCATGATATGGTAGTTTCAAGTTTCAGATATGTTTTCTATTCTTGATTCATCACAATTCAAAAGCATACTGTGAGATACAGCTGCAAGAGCCAAACCTTGCATTAATTCCAGCTAAATAATGGAAATACACCTTTCAAACCATATTTTAATGTCCTTGCTATACAGCTAGAGAATAAAATAATACTAAATTCAGAATGTAGGAACCGACCTTTCTGATATTGGCTATATTTGCTCCTCCTTTACCCAGAACTTTAGCAACAGCATTAGTAGGAATCAACATCTCCAGAGCCGATGGGGGAGGCAAACTATGCTCAAAAAGGGTATGAAAAGATAAGATATATAAAATTAACCATTTTCAGATAAAGTAAACAAAAAAGGACCAAGTCAGTTTTAAAGCATTTAAATCAAATAATTTGATACATAATAATAAATATATAGTTATATACTAACCCTCCATACAGCTTGGAGGCATACGAGGACATGGATCCATGGCCATTTTCTCCCATCTATTACATAGAAGCAGGGAAGAGAAAATATCAGTCACATAAAGGAAGAGGTAGAAAAGGAGATCAGAGATATATAAAATACAACAAAAGAAAGATAAGACAAAAAGATTATTAAAAAAGCCTTCTACGCAGTGACTAGCATTTTGTACTAGAACATCAGATGCACTATGCAGCACCAGATGAAACGAGTTACTGAATGAAAGGAAACATATCTGTGGAACCTCCTCCCCCACCCCCACACCTTTTTCTTTATCTCTCTCTCTACCCCACTTTTAAAAGAAGAAAGCAAACCAATCTGTCAGCATGTACCATTTTATCTAATTTATAGTAGCAGTACCCTCAACTGCATAACAATTATATATACCAAAATGACTAACAACTACATGATACAATTGCACAACAAATAAGAAATTTGGCAGCATCTATAATCAACAAATTATCCCTGTAATTCTTTCCCCAAATAAATAAAATCAATTGACATAGGTCTCGGATACATAGTTCTAAGACTTAGCAAATCAGTATAACATCAAGAAAATTCACCATAGAATAAGGAGATCACAAATTAAGATTTAATTAGAACAGAATTTTACAAGTTACAACATTTTACAACCCCTCCTCCCAACATTATTAAAAAAAAAGGAATAGAGGCTCAACGAGAAATATGTATATGCCGATATCACAGCAATGACCATCAAGAAACATACCGACAAAGATCCATATCCATAGAGGCTGCTAGAAGAAAGCACGCCCAGGCCACTTCCACTCTCATTCCTCTGATCATAAGCTAGTGGAGCAGCAACAGAAGGGACTGGAGGTAACACAGATGGCAATGAAAGACCAGCACCACCTGAATATAAGGGTTCAGCACCTACAGAGGGATTAGAGCCAGTGTCCTTTTCTTTTAATACATCATCTCTGAGTCTTAAGACAATCTGAATTAGAGCATCTCTCACACAATCGACTCCACCAGCCACCTATATCCAGAACATCAAAATAAAATAAATGTGTAAATTGAACAAGAAGATACATTAAGCCAAAAAGAACTCAAACCTCAATGTGTTCATCATTCACATCTGCACATTTAGGCTTATTGCCTTTTGAAATACGAATATCTGCCCTGGTTGTCTTACGAATTTCATTTATGATTGAACCACCTTTGCCAATAATACAACCAATGACTTTAGATGGGACAAGGAGACAAACAGAAGCTGTGGTTTCATCTTCATCATTAATCTTCCCTTGCAGCAGTAGAACAGCTTCAACTGCCATTGATTTCAGATCACCTGGCGACTACACATTGCAATTACCACAATTATTTCTTCCCCTCATTATTAAAGAATAGTCAATATACAATAGGAAAGTACATGCAGAGTTTAGACAATATGAAAGTCACTACAATCCACCAACTAGTAAATAAAACAGGCATAAAACTGATAATGAAATTCAATTATTTCAAGGAGTTTTGGTGTTGAACACAAATGGGGCACTAAGCTTATTTACAGTTACACTAACACCTGTAAATTAACCATAATCTTAGTGAAGTCTTCAATCTCAATTACCTTCTTCCTAGCACAAAAAGTGGTAAAGAAACTTTAAACTAGATTGCCACCTCTCAGAATGCTCAGCAACCATTGACATATGCTGATAAAATAAGATTTAAAAAAAAAAAAAGTTTAGCAGTGTTAGTGAAATTACAGAATCCTCCATCTCTACCTTCCAAATAAAACCTTGTGGTGCCAATACTTTTGGAAAATTTTCTTCTACTTTTCTCTTTTCTTTCTTTACAAATAGCAGTCAACACAAGGACCTTGTGGGTGTTGACCCTACATAGGCATCAATCCTCATTGTTTGAAGAAGAATGCTATCATTAGAGCCCAAGGTCATTAGCCACAAACATCAACTACTAATAAACTAGTTTTCCTCCAATTATGGACACAACTTGATTTAATGAAAGCAATGCATGAAGCTTATCACACAAGAAAGTATAAAGATTATTGCATTCCGTGCTAAACAGCAATTCAGCAAAATTTTAAGGAAAAATTGCATCCAAGGACCCATATCATATAAAATTTACAATGAAAGACTTTAAAAATCGAAATTATTTCCAAAAGCCATCATTACCATCAAATTTTAAGGGATTTACTGCCAATTTTAGGGAATTTACTGTTGGGTGTAGAAAAGTTCAGATTTTCTTACACCCAATAATAAATCCCTTAAAACTAGTAGTAAATTCCCTAAAACCTGATAGTAATTATGGTTAATTTCAATTTTTAAGGTCCTTCATTGTAAATTTTATATGATATAGATCCTTGGATGTAATTTTCCAAACTTTTAATCTGCCCAAGACAACTTTAAAATAAACCTAGTATCTAATACTAATTACCAAAATGAAAGTTATCATAAATATTAATTACTTGTGACTATAAAATAATTTATAGAAAGAAAGAGAGAAGGAAACTAGAGTTCATTCAAACAATTTATAAACTTGAAACACACCATCACATATACCTAAGACTTGAGTTGCTTAACATACATTACACAAGTTCCAGAATAGGAAGAATCAACCCTTCAACTCAATGATCAGATCCTAGGTTAATTTTCCATTTTCTAAAATCTTGCATACAGTTTTGAGAAGTGCTCTTGTAACAAAAATACACTTTGATAAATAGTTAGTGTCAAAGATTTTGCTGGTCAATAGAGTATATCATGGACTCTGCCAAGTTTGATACCTCACACAATTATTGGACATGCAATTTATTTTATTAAAAAATATAGAAGAGGTAGAGATAGTGCACCTCTGTTGCAGTTATAGCAATTAAACACTCATCATGATTAGCCTTGGAGTCATCAACCTCAATACGAGCACCACTAGCCTGCCTTATACCTTTAATTGCACCCCCTCCCTTCCCAATGACACGTCCAATCTTGTCAGAAGGACACAGCATCCGTATGACTAACTCCTCAGATTGGGAAGCACCAGCAAGACCAGAAACTACTGGAAGGGCAGACGAGTACAGAGACCATGTACTTCCTGTATTGGCATAACCCTGTAAATCTTGTATGGTTGTTGTAGCACCTAATATTTGAGGCACGGATCTGGGTGAGATGATAGGATCTGAAGCCGGATACCGTCCACCAGGTGGATAAATAGGGACATTGGAAGGAATAATGATGCTTGGAGGGGCATCTGGTACATTTGTATCAAGAGAGATGTCCTCCTTGGGAGGGAACTTGTACATGATAGCAGAAACTGCATATAGTGCTTTTTTCACAGCTTCTGATTCACCAGTGATCTACTCATAAGTAAAACAAGCATATGGTAAGATAAATTTTTACTTCAAAATAACTCAATTTAAAAATACAAAGAAAAAGCCCTAGGAAAAAAATATGATAAAAGACAAAGAAATTAGACCACAAAGCTAAGATCTATAGAACTAGTTATGAAAAAGAAGTGCATGTCACAATAAACAGCTATATCCAATCAAAATTATATAGAATTATCTTATCAAAACAAGGGCTCCAGCATCCAAACACACTATTGACTCCCCAATTGTATTGCACATACTTGGAATTGATCACATAAATCATGCAAGCATGCATCTATAGGACATAAGTGTGCATCAGTGTAACCATTTGCTGCCAAAGCCACCTAAACATGGACTGCAAATTACAGTTATTGATACACCATAATTTAATCATTAAAGATTATGGCACTAAACCTACAAATGCCTGGGTTTATTAGTTATATCTAAATCATTAGGACTTTATCTTATAAAGTAAAACACTATAATTTAATCTATCACGTTTATCATTCATAACTAGAGATATTGCTATGTTGCACAGTTTTTAGATGATGGATCCTTGACCTAGTGTACGCAAATAGAAGTCCTTACATGAGTAGTAAAAACAAATACTATAATATTTACAATTGACAAGCAAATGAACAATTTTTTATGCAACTAAATTACCACTACAATATATAATTAAATTATTATGTCTGCAGATGACTTTAGTTGCCTGTATGTTAATCAAAGAACTGATGATGAATCTATTGAATGCATAATTCTGTAATGAGTTTTATAATATTAAATACTAACCAACAAAAAATTGTCAAAGTCCATAGCACATGAATGTGTTGGGTCAGTTGCATCCTTAGCAGTAACCTTGATGATTGTCCTTGTCTTAATTCTCAGTTTTTTAATGGTAGCCCCCGCCTTACCAATGATATTGGCTGACTGGCTAGATGGAACAAGGATTTGACATTCTTCCTTGTCCTTTCGTTTCTTCTCAGAGTCTTCAACAGTTGCCAAAGCATTTTCAATGCAAGCATGAACCTTAAGAAGGGCATCCTGAGCAGCACATAAAGGCTCCCTATCACTTAACTCGTCATCAACCTCAACTTCTTCCTTCTCCTTAACATAGGAGTAGATTGTTATAACTCGATCCTTGGCACCAGGAAATGGATCCACAACCTTGACTTTTGCCCTGGTCTCTTGCCTTATTGAATTTATAACTTTTCCGTTCTTACCAATAACACTCCCAATAACTTGATCTGGACAGAGTATCCTATAAATAATCAATTCATCATTGCCCTTTTCATCATTTCTATTTACACGCCTCTTCTGATTTTTGCCATCACCATCATGGTCCCTCTGGGAAAAAGATCGCTTCACAGTCTCACCCATTTTACGAGATGTCAACATGACTACTGAAAGCAAACACTATATTAGACACATCCATAATCACTGCAAAATATATTGTTGCTTTACTTTTACCATCCTACTAATTTTAAACATTTTTATGGCTAAATCAAGCAATTAAACTATTATACTCCAACATAGCTCCGCTTATCCACTTATTGCATTGGAATTATTAGTTTAACGAAGTCAATATACTTCCACTCTTATGAATAAAACTTTATACTTTCTTCCACGTGGTCTTATCATCCACATTCCTAAGCGTAACTCAAGCAGCAAGAATTACAGTGCATACAGAAATCTATTACATAATATCTCTAAACACGGCAAAAAGATTTCCTAGAGAGATATGATTTGTAAACATTGGTTCAACAGAATAAGATTAAAGTAAAACACATGCAGAGCAAAAAACTTGTGTGGCGACGCAGACAGAATTAAGAGACAGAGAGGATAGAAGAAGATGTTTACAACACAATGGTTTCATCATCAAATAAATCTATAATCTTACTTCAATAGTATTAAATCGCTTAAAGTATACCATGTTAATCATTCCAGCAATCCTTAGCCAAAAGGAAAGACAAAGCGCACAAACGGGCTGTACTGGCAAAGTATCTCACAGTTTGAAAAAAGGGTAGAGCACAAAAACATCAACATTTTTCAAAAATAAATGAACCTTTCGAAAACCCAATAACAAATAATTCATGCAGAAGGAGAAGACGACAAATATAGCATGGACTAGTCAAATATCAAAGACCCCATAGTTGCACACCTGATAAATTAGAGAGAATAAGGAAGCAGTTAGAACCCTAATTCTAAAGCGAGAGAGAAAGAACGGGGTTTCTCCCGGATAGAGAGAGTGGGAGAAGCAGGTGCTCGTTCCACCAGCTTCGTTGGATTCGCCGTGGTCCGCACTCCACACTACAATACAGGATGCTGAGAAATCTACTAGGGTTTTCCCATGGCCGGGGTAAGTTAATTTTCTCGATATTTTAAAATTCATTTATACAGATTTTTCGCATAAAATATATATATATAAAGATATCATTAATGGTATAGGATAAAATAAAGATACTTTTTTCTGACCAAAAAAGCATAAAGATATTGCTTTTATCGTATTTTATCTTTTAAGAGTATTTTAGACTATTTATAATTATAATTATAAATAGTACGCTAGTCTTGCAATATTACAGATTAATATTCTTTTTGTAAATTTAAATTTATATATATATATATAATAATTTTTCAAAAAAGAAAACAATTAGAACATAATTTTAAGTATAATAATAAGATAAAAATATTAATATGCAAAATATATTGGTTATAGTGAATCGATTATGGCCTTTGGTTATGTTAATGGAAAAATAATTTATTTTTAGTAATTATATGTAATATTTATTATGTTATTATAATTATCATTTAATAATATTTATTTATTTTTATTATTTTTTTAAAGTAGAAGTATAAGGATAATTTATTTCATCAAAATTATTTTTTTAATTCCCCCTTTCAAAGTATTTCCTTTTTTATTTCATAAACCAAACTGAGTCTTTAGATACATATATTTTGGTAGTTTACACATTCTATAAAGGTGAAGGATCAAAAGAAATAAAAAGCAAAAATTACACTTCAAAGACTATAAATTAAAAATATTTATTATAAAAGATTTTAAATTTTAAAATTATTTCAAAAGCCTAAAGGATTAAAACTTTTAATTATGGAAACAAAAATTTTAACTATAAAAAAATTACATTTTATATTATAAGGCTTATAAGTTTTTTTTAATTGTTAACTTAATTTCTTTTACTATTTCTATTTACTACAAAAGACAATCATGAATTGAGTAGAGGTAAGTATCACCCTAGTTCGATATCTAATTTAATTTTGCATTAGATTTTTAATTTTTAAATCCAATGTTTAGGCTCAGGCTGTGTCAAGTGGATTATTTTTTCATGTTGGATGAGCTACTTATTTTAGTAAAAATTATAAAATAACTTATTAAAATAAAATTTTTATATAAATCTTTATTAAATTACATTTTGTTCCTATAAAATAATTTTTTAAATCAATAAGACTAGATCAAATTGCACTAAAATAGCTAACATAGTCAATTCTGTTTAATATGCCATTCTTTTTCTCTTTTTTTGTGCTCAACTCATGTGATCAAGCTGAATTAGGCCATCTAAAATCATGATAACTCTTATTTATTACTATTCAAAAAATAACTCCTCACAATTAAAATATTTTGTCATTTGTGCCTTTAAAATAATTTTAAAATTTAAGATTTTTTATAATAAATATTTTCAATTTATGCTCTAAAGTGTTATTTTGCCAAATAAAAAGTATATACAATATGGACAATGTCTTTCATATTAATGAAAAAAATATAAACATTAAGATAAATGAAAGTATTCAACATTTTGGTAAAAATGATTACATATTTTATCTTTTAATTAAAATTTAATGATAAAATTTATAGAAAATAGTTAGTCATACATTTTTTACGTTCTAAAAATTTGAAAATTAATAGACAGAACTTCATAAACAAAAAATTGAATATATATATATATATATATATATATATGTTGATATGTTGACTCAAAGACATAATGTGTCTTGCTAAAATTAACTCTTTTAATGAGAAGATTCATTATTCATGACTTGAAGGCTTACATGCATATTTGCATGGAGCCTTTAAGCCCCTCTAAAGCTTTTCCACTTAAATTTCCCATAAACTGATGGTGGGGATCAAACAAATTATTGTTAGTTCTATTATTGCCACGATTTCTTTATGAAAGAAGAACAATACGATTTAAGATTAATTAAGACCTCGTTAATTTAAACCCCACAACAATGGTATCGTTCATTTGTCACAAAGTTTGGGTCACGTTGACTCATGGGGTTTTTTATGTATTATATTGTAAACAAAATGAAAAAAATGATAGAAAGAGTACAGCTACTTGGTCATATTAAATTTAGATAAATGTACAAAATCCAAAATAGATGGACAAAGAAAAATAGAACATTTATACCCCTAGAAAAGATATGACTGATATTTCAGCTCTTATTGCGAAGGTCCAAAATACATTTAGACTAAATTACTTAGGCAAAAGACAACACTTACAATAAAGAACAAAAGCAAAAGGACAGCAAAAATCTTGGAACATCAGATTCTTAGCTTCTCTCTTAGGATTCTAGCTAACATTTGGTAAGATCTTCGGATTAAGTTTGATGGACAATATTATTTCTAGCTGCCTGAAGCCTAATCTGCCTGTTGAATCTCTGAATAAACTCCTCCACTCTTCTATTTAGCTCCTCATTTGACATACTTGAAAACTCATTATTCTCTTCTACTACTCTTGCTTCCTCTACCTTCATCGCCTCAGCCCTTCTCCCTCTGTTTTTGCTCTCATCAATCAACACTCGCTTAATATGTCCATGCCTATCAGATTTACTTCGCCCCAGAGATTTTCCAGGGAATAATGTCCTTTCTTCACAAGCTTCATTAGTACTATCATCGTGTTCTGGCTTTTTCCCACTTGATGATGATTTCTTATGGTCATTTTGTACCACAATTTCCAGCACACGGTCTGGGACACCTTCACTCTTGTGATCAGAAATACTTTCTTTCTTCTCCTGAAATAGCTCTTGCTTGGGAGGGTCGACGTAAGATTTATCATCAATTTGTTCATATTTGGGGTTGGGGACACACGGTGAGGTGACGTAATGATTATAATTTCTGGCTTGGCTGTACTTGACATACTCTTCATAACGATCTTGCTTGGTTTTGGAAGAAGAGAATGCTTCATAGTCAGCAGCTATGATGAGGATGAGAGTGTTGGACATGAAAAACCAGAAGATGTTGTTTTTGAAGAGACTAGTGATGAGGGTGTTGGGAGAGTGATTCAGAATATAGACGATAGAGATGCAGATGAAGAAGGAGAAGATGGAGGCCAAGAAAGTGATGCCTTTAGCATTATGGGTATGATCTCTTGGTTTGTAGGATTTGATCATAGAATCTCCCATTAGATATGGTGGTTTGGACATGCTAGCTAGCTAGAGCAGCAGTATAAATATTGATAAGAATGGGAGGCTTCCTGTGAGCAATGTGGCTTGATGGTAGTTCCAAATGAATTCACTAAGGCTTTTTTATATTGGCTTTGGTTAGGGGGGTCAAATGATTAATTCACTACAATTACAAATACACCCTCTCTCTCTCTCTCTCTCTCTCTCTCTCGGGTGCTTCTCCATTTTATTTCTGTCCCATCTGAATTGGTTCATTAGAAAATTAAATAAGATTTCATGTGCCAGCTAATTTAGTAAATAGTTAATCCTTTTTATGATGTATTTACACAGTTGGGTTCTTGAATTCACGACAAGTATTTGGCAAAATTTTCTTACAAAAGGATACGATGATAATACTAAATACCAATTTTATTTATGATGTCAATTTCATTAGAGAGTAAGAAGCATTAATTTACGCAGATAAATGCGATCATATATATAATAATAAATATATAAAACTTCATTTATTGAGCATTATTCGTATATGAGAAGAGAAATAATTAAAAATAGAAGGGGATCATGGTTACGTAAAATGGTAGATATGTAGATCTCAGTTTTAACTTTTACCATCAAAATTGGTATTTGGTCTCTGGTTTTAGCGTTCCTTTTGCCTTGGTTAGCTCTCAATTATTTGGATGATAGATATGGAAGTTAAAAATTATGATACTTGAAAGTAACATTAAAGGAAAACAAACTAATTAGAAGGAAAGTCAAAATATATTAAACGTCATGATAAGTTGGCATTGTTATAACAAGTGGCAAATTGTGTGTAAAGTCTTAATTAATTAAGCCCTAATTATAATCAGATATTTAGTTTAATAATTTCCTCAAGCACAGTCATAAGCCTGCTAACAAACCCCAATTGAATACGGCGTCCTACAAATTAAGTCGTTTTTATGAAAGGGCTTACCTTGTTAAACACTTGTCTTCATCTTTTGAGATATTTAAGCTGCTTATTTCATTAGAATTTCACAGACCATACCCCGAATTGTATAGAAATTTACACTCGGCGAAGTTATTGTACTTGTGTTTGATAAAACTGAAAGCTTTCTTAATCGTTATAAAGTATATATACGGCATATACTATTCAAAATGATTGAGGTTCTAGTATTTTTTTAATTTAAGATTAAATAAAGTTCAAAACTCATTCAAGCGACTAAAATAAGATTTAATGCGACGAAAGGAATTATTATTATCATCTATCGATCCTGGTAACCCAATTTTGGGTTTAAAAAACACATCAACCAAAACATATCCCAATAATGTTTTGAACTACATAATTTAATCGGCAGCTGTGCTGAAAGTGAAACTAAAGAGTGATTGAACCAGGTGGGTATGAATTCGGACCCTAAGATGGACACTTGTGCGATGAAGCAAAACCCTAGAGTTTATATGAATGGCTATGAAGATGACTCGTTAGAGAAGCTGTCTGGATGTAACTTTATCATGATGATCAAATAATCATATGGGCAAATTAAATCACAAAACCAAAAGCAAAGCAATCATTTGCAAAAGTCTGCGTAACTCTTGCTGATCTTGGGGCAATAATATGGAGGTTGTGGGGTCCTTCTGTCCATCAACCCATTTCACTAGTTAAACTCAAGCTTTTACACATGGATCACGGAAAACTTTAACATGACCCACAAGAAGCAAATCCTGTTTGTGCAGCCGCCAAGTATTGATCCCCAGAGACTTGGATCTTTGCCACGTATGAGGCAAACCCCTTTGTTTTTTCTTTTTCTTGAATTTTTAGTTTTAATTATGTCTATTATTCCAAGATGGTGACATTAGATTGTGTGGTGCATGCAATTTTCAAATTTCCTCCCAAACATCATTGTATCAATAATGATGATTACAATAATGGGGAATTCGTGCTTAAAATAATTGAGGTAGGGGAAATGGTTGGTGAATTTCAAGCTTAGCCTCATGCTTCCAACTTACTTTTCTGCAACGGTGGTAGCTTTTGAAAATCTTTACTTGTTTTTGTGGATTAACTCGGTCGAATATTGTGATTAGCTTGTTAATATATTTAATCCATGACAATGTTAGGGAACCAGAACTCGTGGGTTACAAGGTTTGGAGAAAAAGTTGTCATTTTTTGATTGGGAAGCTATCTATGACTTGCGTGATCAAATCAGCTTAAAGATTATTAGGCTATTAATAAAAGGCGTGCAACAGGGGTTTGTGGTAACGAGAGGAACCCTCCAAAGACAGCAAGAAAGAGGAGAGCTTTCCTCTGTTTTTTGTTCATTATTTAGGGCTTTTATCACGGAATTGAAGTCATGATTTGTTGGTTGGAAAATACTAATATATAGCCCTAAATTTTGTTACCGAAAATGTTATACAAGGAATGTCATGTCTTGAAATTTCAGTAAAATATATAGTTGCTCTGTGTTTCTGATCTGTGACATACAAGTTGCCACGTACAAACGATCTGATAGACTCTGGTTAATGTTTATAGAAATTTATGGGACGGTTCATCTGTGAATTGTAAAGATTTTTCAACTCAAGAATGAAGGCACATTCTTGAGTTGAAAAATCATGTTTCTTTCAAGGAGAAAGAAGTCTTACATATGTTTTTGGCTTTGTCCTATGGTTTAGTGTAAAGAACATAGTCATCCCTCATGTTATCATCAAAGAAGCATCCTGGGTATTTCCTACGGTATTTAAATAAAAATTAGCATAACTTTTAATTTTTTATTTACAAATTACGAGATAGAGAGAGAGAGAGATTATTCTCTCACTCTTTCTCTCTATCTCTTTTTCTTTCTTTCAAAATAATGTGAAGCATGGAATCACATAAAATGATCATTAAAAATTTTAAATTTTTTAAATTAATGACAATATTTATAAATAAACTAAAAGGACATTTTTATTTTGTTTTTAAAAGAAATAATAAGGGCTTTTTTAATTTTTAAATTTTGCTTAACAAATTAATTACATACATGACGTAGCAAATTCGGACCATTAAATGAAAGAAATAATAATTATCAAATCTGTTTTGAATTTAATTTTAATGAATTTCTTTTAAACTATTCTTATCAACTAATTTTGATTATCAATACCAAAAAATAAATGCTCCAAGTTATTGTAATTTTGCATATATCAAGGCTCCAATTTACTCTATTTAATACAGCGAAAATAATACTCATATATTAATTATTTTTTCAATTTTTAATATTTTAAAATAAAAATTTAATGTAATTAAAATTTGAAAGCTGGTAAACGAGATTGACTGATAGTTGAATAATATTAAATGCACAAGCAAATTTCAATTTTCATGTCTACCATATAAGGGAGTGTTTTAGCATTTTTAATTGCTTTAAATATCCAAAATTTTATCAAATCTCATGTTGAGAAAAAGAGAAAGAAAAGTGAGAAAGATATAATTTTAAAGAGATAGAAAGAGAGGGTTTTAAATGCATATAAAATGATAATTTTAAAATTTAAATTTTTAAAATTAATGAAAATATTTATAAATAATATTAAAAGGATATCTATTCTTTATTTTTTAAAGAAATCATAAAATTTTCTTTAATTTCCAAATTTTGATTAACAACTGAAGATATAGATAAAGAGATAAGAGGAGAGTAGGAGAATATCAAAGAGAAAAAGTCTTAATACGAAATGTATTAAGGATATTAATAAAAAAGACTTTAATTTCAACTCCGCAAAATTCTTTCTTTTACTTTCTTTTTATTTCTTTTACTCTCTTAATTAATGTGAAGCTTTGAATCATATAACATGATAATTAATTTTTTAAGTTTAAAATCAATGAAAATATTAATAAACAAAATTAAAAGGACAATTTTGTTTTGTTTTAAAATGAAATCATAGGATTTTCTTTAACTTTTAAATTTTGATCAACAAAGAGGTAGAAAGGGAGTGAAAAAGAGAAAGAATTTCAAAGAGAGAGAGTTGAAAGAGAGAGAGAGAGTCCTTTAATACAAATATATTGAAATATTAATGAGAATTGATTTGAACTATCTAGATTTCCCGAAAATTTTTTCTCTTTCGCTTTCCTCTCTCCTTTTCTCTCTCAACTAACGTGAAGCTTCAAATTATATAAAATGATGATTAACATCTTTTAAATGAAATCAAAATATCTATAAATAGAACTAAAATGATATTTTTATTTTGTTTTAAAAAGAAATCATAAGATTATCTTTAATTTTTAAAATTTGATTAACAAATTAAAGAGAAAAAAACAGATAGAAAGAGAGTGAGAAAGAGACATAATTTTGGAAAGAGAGAGCTGAAAGAAAAAGAGGGTCTTAAAGTAGATAAATTAGAATATTAATAACAAAATGTTTCTACTCTCTTAAAATTCTTTCTCTCACTCTCCTTTTTATCTCTTTTTTTTTTATATTAAATAATGTAAAATGAAAAAAAAGAAAAACTTTCAATTTAATAAATATTTATAAATGAAACTAAAAGGATATTAAATGCAAATAAATTAGGATATTATTCTCTCACTCCCCTTCAATGTTTTTCTTTTTCTTTCAAAATAATGTGAAGCTTAGATTATATAAAATGATAATTAAAATTTTTTAATTTTTAAAATAGATGAAAATATTTGTAAATAAATTAAAAGGGATATTTCATTTTATTTAAAAATAATAATAAAATCTTTTTTACTCATTTAATGCAAAATTATTAATGAGTAGGATTCTCAATTTCAAAAGTAATTAACAAATTGGGTTTAAATTTAAAATTGCACAATTAATTCAAAAAAGATCATTATTATTTTGAAACAAAAAAAAATCTTGAATATCCATTTGATTGACAAATTTTTAGACAAAAATCATAATATTTATATTGAAATTTTCTTATGTACAACTTGAATTTTAAAAAAATAGCAATTTGATTCTTTTTCATTTGGTTATACATCACAGCTATTAAATAAAAACGACAACTTTCAAACAACTTTTAAGTTATGCTTCACCCAAAAAAAAAAAAATTGGAAGCACAGCTTTTAACACACGACGTGCACATATTAATTTTTAACTATGTCAACAAGTATCAAATGTCTGCAAAACAAATATGCTCAAAGAATCTATTAAGCAATAGGATATAATCTAAACTAAACAAAACAAAAAATTGCAAATACTCATAACTCATGAGCATTAAAATACTCTAAGCAGAGAAAGTCGTTAAAGAGAAATATTTTTTTTTATTGTTTACTAGGAACAATAAGACAATTGGACATGTCAATATCATTATTAATCAAATATAGATCCACAATAGTGAAACTTAATGCATTTATCTTCAACTCCTATATGTTTTTAAATACATACAAAGAAAGAAGATGAGATAAAAATAAGACAGAGGAAAAGGCAAAAGAAACAAAGTCCTTGCAAATCATTCCCAGATCACTAATACATAACTTAAAAATAGTCATCATAGATCCCTTTCGCATAACAGTAATACATGGTAGATGGTTTCCTCACATACGTGATGCAAGGTAGGAAACCAAGTCATGCAACTCTAACCTAACACCAGACCAAAATAGCATTAGCCTATCTTTGCAAATGATATGATTGATGCGCTAAATTAGAATCCCCATTGAGGTGAGCCAAACAACTTTGACCTAGTAGGTACGAGGCTAAAATATCAAGCCCTATATCCCACTTAAGACAATAGAACAACATGGAATTAACACATGGTAGCAAACTGTTACAACTATCAATTTTTAACTTACCCTATTAACCGTCACAAGGAGGGAAAGTGTGTCTTTGTTTATTACTTTACTGTTAATAGCTTTGAATGAAGAAAATAACTAGAGTTAAAAATTAAATAGAAATAAAAGGAATGGAAACAAAGAAAGGTACTGTGTCAAACAAAATATGGGAATTTGTAAATTTTCCATCAACTAAAAAAAAAGGGAAAACATACAAGAAATGCTAGGGAGAAAGATGAAGAGAGATGAAGGAGAGAAAGGAGGGAATACAACTACTTAGAAAAAGATACATAGTCTAGAGCTAGATCTCTCCCATCAAATTTGTACGGGAGTTAACTGATGTTAATATTACCATTGTTGAAATAGTAGTTTGCATTTCAAAGACGTAACACCAATTTGCAGAAGTAACAATTATAGGAGTAACCTAAGTGGTCAAAAGATGATATTTTTAAAGAAATTACTTGAGAGAGAAAGCGTCTAGAGAGAGAATCCCATAAAACTAAGTAATATGCATATAACTAAATACAGATGACTAAGAAACATTGGAACAACAATGATGTATGTCAAGCCTAAACAAGGCTCACTATCTAGGTCATGTTCATTGCCTCTAAAAACATCTTCATGATCCAACTCTATTGCCACAAGGAGAAGATTACAACCACAAAATTGACAGAGATGAAGAAATGATAGGATGTAAAGAATTATTGACAATTTAATAAAAAGCCTTAAAATAGATAAAAAATTGAAAATAGAAAGCACAAGAAGACATGTTTAAATATCTATCAACAATTTTAGAATGACATAAAAGGACCTATGAAACTTGGGTGCAGCAGCTCCTATGAGGATAAGCAAAGATTATGAAATGATCCAAAGAAAAAGACATTATAGTTATATATATAGATGTGTTAGGAGACTAAATTTAAACCAAAATTTAGTCTATAATATAATAGTGATGTAAAGGAATGCATTTTATTGATCATCCTTTGAGATAAATATTATTAGTGATTTATTATTGGCTAGCTTCTAAGGCAAATATTAAAAGAAAGATTTAAACTTAATTATGGAACCATAGATAGCCAATTAAAAAGAAGAAGAATAATAAGTGTAATATAAAAACTTCAAATTTTAAATTAATTACCAAAAATTGGAAATGATTTTCAAATTTCAAAAGAAAAAAAATACTTAATAACATTTTCAATGCGTTGATCTAAATATTGATTAGAGAAAAAAGAAATTAAAAATCGCATTAATTACAATATTTAAATTTCAAAATTGCAAATATATCAATGTGTTGTTAAGTTTGCAAGTCTAATAGGCCAATCAAAAATACTAATTGATATTTGTCATTATAATGAAAATAAATTTAAAAGATTTTAAAAACTAAAAATTAAAAGAATAAAATTCAAGTGGAGGTTTGACATGGAATCGTGAGCCAATAATTAATAACCATATCATAGAAAACTTGCTCTACATATGTAATCTAATGTGGAAATTTGTATAAATGACACATTAATATTATTAAATACTTACTTCATGTGAAACTACATTAATCTATTATATGACGATTAGCTCCGAGCATAGATTTTCTGCTGTTAAAAATTTCTACAGTCAAGAGAAATTCAAGAAAAGAAGATGAGATGAGTAAATTTAATTTAAAATATAGAAAATGAAAAATCAAAA
Source organism: Erythrophleum fordii (assembly GCA_032878935.1). Taxonomy (NCBI): domain Eukaryota; kingdom Viridiplantae; phylum Streptophyta; class Magnoliopsida; order Fabales; family Fabaceae; genus Erythrophleum; species Erythrophleum fordii. Next base: position 20,359,984 of record JAVQMF010000045.1, read on the forward strand.
TACACTTTGCCTATCTTCCAACAATATAACAACACAAAAATTCCAACGACAGAGAATCCATTTTCCTTATTTATCTATGTTCTTATTTACTTTTATGAAATTAGCCAATGAATTCATATGACGCTAATATCAATTTTTTGAAGGTAAAGTGAATTGCTTGGGCCTGATTTCTACCTCTGTCACTTTTTTCCTCCCTTGTATATCGTAAGAAAAATGTTTATAATACCTATGAATAAATAGTAAGACTCCCTTTTATTATAATGAGTAAAGGATTATTCTAGTGGGATTGGTTTTAAAATGTCACTAACATTTTGTTATTGTGCTGTTACCCAGCTACTACTACTACTAATTAGTAACTTTTCATTGTGTAAGTGATTGATTGCTTATGGTGTTAGTTACCCACATATTAGCTATACCTTATTAGCAAATTTCAAGAGATGGTATTAGCATAATGAGAACTTTTTACTAACGTGTGTGGGGTGTACGTAATTTTTTTATTTGGGCCAAAAAATGAAACTTATAGTTATCCTTATTTTTTAGAATAAATTCTACATGCCTTTTTTGAAATTTTCTATAATTATATGGATATTTTTTTATTTTTTAAAAAATATATATTTTTCAAATAAAAAATTACGTTATACTTTAGTATAATTTAGATTTTTAATTAAAACATTTTTTTATCAATCTAACATGTTATTTTGTTAAATTTAATAAAACAAAATCTGATCTTTTTATTTTTATTTGTGTATATTTAAAAATAATATATATTATTTGTTTATATTTGAATATAATATATATTTGTATATTTAGATTAATGATGAGTATTTAATTAAAAAATTTAAAATTAGACTAAAATATATATTTAAAAAATAAAAAATATATAATTTTAATAAAATTGAAGAAAAATTTATATTATTTACTTTACTTTTTAAAATAATCTAATGAGAGATATGAGACATATATGTTTTTTTTGGGCAAAAGTGAGAAAAGTGGAGCCAACTGCTCCATAAAGTACGAAACTTCAATAGGATCTGCAAGAAGCGTCAAACCAAGATCTCCAAAAAGATTGTGTGCGATGAATGATTTAGCTAATTTAGAAAACGCATTCGATTCAAATCTCACATTACCGTGTATAGAAAAAATATTTCCATGTCAGTGGCGAGAGGAAATGGATTTCTCAATCAAACATTCTCATTCACTTTGTCCACATTGACAATATTCCTCTACTACAGTCCATCACTCTGAGTAGCCTGGCCATATCAATATCTAAAGACCCTTGGATTCCCACCATTATCTTTTCTTCCATAAACTCAAACTCATAATTAGTGTTGATTTTAATTTTCTGCAATTGAAAAAAGGAATAACTCTTGAAATTGTTGGAATATAATGATAAATAAATTTGTAAAATACGTGGCATTGCAGAGAAAAGCAAGAAGCAACAGCGTATATAGCACATGACCGGGAAGAGATAGTATAGACAGTGGAATGGGAGGAGATAGACAAAGCTGAGAATGTAGGTCGTTCCTTTGCATCATCCCTGTTTGGTCGGCTTCAAACTTTGGCACAGGTGCACACTGTTGTGTCTTGTCCAACCCAAACACTTTTTCTGAATACCCAATTGACTGATCTGGAAATTCATATTCCAATTTATGGTAAAACCTCTTCTCTTTCCCCATCCCACTCCCTTTTCCATGCAAACTAATAAGAGTGTTGAAATGTTCGATTTAGTTTGATTTTGAATCAAAATCAACCTTAACTAACTTAATTAGTTTAGTATTTTATTGAATCTTATCTGTTTTAAATTTTAATCAATTTGGTTCAATTTTGATTAAGTTTGATTCATATTTTTTTTACCTGAAAATGATTTTTCTTTTAAGATTTTATTTTTTGTAATATGTAGAATTTAATTTTTAATATTTTGCATCTCTTAAAATTTTGACCTATAATAATTTTGGAATAATTTATTATTTTTATCTTTTTTTTTTGGTCTAAAAAATTTCATACATTCACAAGAAAGATTTAAAAAGTGAGAAAAAAATAAAAGTAACATCTTATAATAAAATAGTGTAGACAATTTGTATAATTTTTTGAACCACAAAAAAATATAACTTTGATATAAGTTTAATTGACAAAATATTTCATTAATCTAAAAAGAAAAAAAAAATGAGTTTAATGGTTCAGTTTGATTCACCAAACCAAATATAAAAAAAATGACAACCGAATCAACTTAATCAGTTTTACAATTACAAAAATCAAACAAATTAATTTTTAATCGATTTTATTCGATTTGGTTTAATTGGTTTGGTTCATTTTATTCACCCAAACAAACTAACACTATCGTAAGCAACACCTTTAGTTTTCTACTCTGCAAATAGCCTTCCCGTTAACACAAAAATGAGATGCCTAGACTTCCCTTTTACATTCCTCTTCTTTCCCATCAATACCATTCAAGTAAGCCTTTTTTTTTGTTGGCTCCAAGCCCAAAAGTTCTTGCAATTCTAGATTGGCATTGCATCAAATGGCTCATCTACATCTTCTTCTTGTTAGGTTCCTTTTATTTTTAGGTGAAATTATGGCAATAAATGGGTTTTTTGAAGTGATGGGAGCTCTTCTAGAAGACCTTGATTGGGCCTAGGCACACCCACAACCATGTACAGAAAACTCTATGGCCTGGAGTTGAAGGCGAAGTTAGCAGTGAAGACCCACTAATCTTTCATGTCACAAAAATCCACATTGGTCCTAATATAATCTTCCCACCTTGCAAATCATATGCTTACCTATCAAAATCCTTAATGAAACTTCATTATTTGGAAACCCTTTCAATTTTTAGCTATTTTGTAGCTTCACCAATCACTCTTCCCAGTACCATCTTTCATTCTTCTTTTTCGTTAGAGCACTTGGCATTGCAATCTAACCCAACCCTCTTTGGAGATTTACCTCCAAGTTTGGGAGAGGTTGCTAGCCTTAGGTTCCTCAGCCTATCACAGAACAGCTTACAAGGAAATATCCCTAAACAGATTGGTGGGTTGCTTTGGCTAGAGCAACTTGACTTGAATTATAATCACTTCAGTGGTCAAATCCCTAAAGAAATTAGAGGTTTGAAAAGTTTGAGCATCTTAGACCTTAATTGGAATGAAATTGAAGGGGATCTTCTTGATTCTCTTGGAGAACTTCAACTTCTCAATAAAATGAATATGGGCTCCAATAAGCTTACTGGAAAAGTACCTTTAAGTTTGGGAAACCTTAAGAGGTTAGTCTTGCTTGATCTGAGTCAGAATTTTATGAGTGGGCCTATTCCTAAAACCCTATCAATTTTAGAGCTTTTAGAATATTTACTCATTGATAGCAACCCTATAAAAGCAGGGATACCCCTGTTCATAGGGAACCTTAAGAAGCTCAAATCAATTAGCATCTCAAGATGTGGATTGATTGGCCTCATGCTTGATTTTCTTTCTTCCTTGAAGAACCTAACAGCTCTCTCCACAGATAACAATAGTCTGATTAGACCTGTACCTCCAAATTTAAGGTCGCTCCCAAACTTAGATTAGTTGAATTTGAGCAACAACAATTTAAGTGGGGTTCTACAGTTCTCGAATGAGTTCATTGGAAGACTTAGTACAAGGTTGGATGTCAGAGGATACAATGGGCTCTACGTAAGCTCTCAGCCAAACAAGAAGAACCTCTCTTCCCAATTGGAAATCCTTGCTTGTTTGAATATAAGACACAGAATTGGCAAACCTTTGGCTAATGCTGGAATTAAGCCATCTTGTTATAGCAACATTAGCTCAAGTTCATCGTGTCTGGATCTAGAAGTTATCCAATTTACTTTGATTTTAAGCTTTGTCCTAGGTTTGCTGAATTTCTTTTAGTAACGCCTGAAATTTTATATTTGTGAAATGCTTTACTCAAATTCATTATTGGAAAATTATATTCATAGGTCATATCTTGTTAGACTTGGAAATGTACGTGGAAAATATTCATATAAAGTTGCATGCAAGATTAAGATTGAGAGTGAATGGTATAAAAGCGAACTGACATTGTAGAGATATTTTAAATTTTTCATCATTTTCGTATTATAAATCCCCCTATCAAAAGTCTTAATGCTTCTGATTCTTAACTCTCTAGTCATATCCCTGAGTGTTATTGTCTGTAGCAGCTTTTAGGAAGAGAAGCAGAGCTTGCAGGTTCTGACATTAACGAGCGAGCAAGCACTATCTTTTCTTCCTACGTGCAACATAGTAGTTTTTGTAAGGAAGGAGCAAAGAATCTTATAAGCAATTCTAAAGTTTTATTTGTAATTTGCCAAGCTATTCCAATGAAAAGTATAACAATGGGGAAATAAGGGAAGAAACAAAAAGAAATGGTGCATGAATTTTTTTTCTATATATCGCTTTTTATCCAAAATATACTTTTTTAAAATATACCATGGAAGTACTAAATTTGATTGCTTTGAATTTTTTTATTCTTTTTAATTTACTTCTTGTATTGTTATCTTGATTCCAACCCCCCTTCCTGGGGCATATATATGTATATATAAAAGGGTAAATAACTTTCTTATTATAAATTAAATTAATACATATATTGTAAAATAATATTTAAATATTTTAAAAAATTAGTTAAAATATTTTATATATAATAACAAATTTATGTAAAATGAGTTAAGAAACTTTTTTTAAATATTATAAATTTCTATCATAAAATATTAAAATATTTATTTAAATAAAAAATTAAAAACTTGATTTTGACCTCTAAACAAACCAAAGGCATAGTCTATTTATTAGTTTTTTTGGTTAAATCAGTTAGATAAGGCTAGTTTATTAACCTATTATTGAAGTAAAAAGATTACCAAAATATCCTTAAAAATGATATTAATTTGTATTAAAAATAGAAATTATTAGAAACTAAATTTCTTAAAATTTTATTTTAATATTATTTATTTTATTCAAAAATCAAAAATTTAATTTATATTAAATTTAAAAATAATTAATTTATATTAGTCAAATATATATTTAATATATGTTATATTATATAAGTGATAAATGTAAAAATATTTTTTTTCAAAATATGTGTAATTTTAACTTATATTTTATTATAAAAAAATTAAAATAATATATTTTTAATTCAAAGAATATAATATTTTAAAAATAAAAAACGTATAATTTTAAACTCTTAAAAAAAGAGGAGAGTTAATTGTGCATAAAAATAGTGCTTTGATTTTTAAATTCGAAGGCAATATATAGTGACATACGGCCCAACCCATTACACAGATCAGTGAGTAATAATTGTAGTGACGATCTCTTTCTCTCGTCATATACACCTTGTGAAATTATTCATTTCCAGTTTATTAAAAAATTATAAACATATATTTTTAATCTTTTAATTTTATTTAAGATTTTATTTTCATCCTTTAAATTTGTTTGATTTTGATTAAATCTCTTAATTTTATTTAAAATTTTACTTCCATTTCTAAATACTCATGTTAGATGTTTTACGCTGCGTTATTTGGGGAAAAAAATCTGCAAGATACAATGTTATAGAATGGTATCTCATATAATAATTATATTTATACACTGCGTTATTTGAAAAAGAAAAAAATTTCTACAAGAGACAACGTTATAGAATGGTATCTCATATAATAATTTTATTTTATAATAAAATAATCATATTTAAAAAGGTAATGTTTTACTATCCATTGGACATGGCCGCCATAAGCAAATGACTTGACGGCCATCCCAACTTGGCCAGACTGTATTGGGTATTATCTAGAAAAGTCTGCATTTCGAAGAATTACTTATGAGAAACAGCCAAACGCTCTCTACAGTGCACCCAAAAATTCCACATTTCCATGCAACAGATTTCGTCACTAATGCTCACCTTGAAAACCAATCCACAAGTGCCTGTCCTTTTCGCCTGATGCTCACCCTTTTGTCTCTACTCTTGTTTCTCTATTCTTTCCCCGTGATTACTTGTCTATATCACGTTAAACTTCATTCTTCCTTTCTTTATATTATCTGCTGCTCCTCTTGAGCCCCGTCTCGCTCCGCAGGAGCCCAAACCGAAGGTTTGTTCTTCCCTTCGTCTATTTTTGTTATTTTCAATCTTTTTGTAGTTGATATTTCATTGCATGTTATCTACAATTCTATGTGTAAAAATTTAATTATAATATTATATAATATTAGAATGAGCAGCATTTATCCTGAGTTCTAGGCTTCATTTGCGGTCCCTTCATTTTTTGATCCAGTGATCACAGATTTTCTTTTGGGTTTATCTGAACTGGGGTTACTTGATATTTGAATTTCGAAAAGCTTGGAATTTCAAACTCGTAGTTTTTCTTCTTGGGTTTCCTCAGAATTTGAGGGGGCAATTACAGAAGTTGCCATATATAATAACTTTACGGATTGATCTTATACATGTACTTACCAGTAACAGAAAAGGCCAAAAAAAAATTTTAGAAAGTGGGATTTGGCATGAAAAATCAAGACCATGCTTTTCTTATAGTGGGGACTAGTAAATCTTACATCTGATATGCAATGAAAACACTTTGGCAAAGGACCATATTGTTCTGTTTCTGCTGTGATACTGCCCACGATTGGATTTTAACAATGGGATAATACTGGCTAGCATAAGTTAGAAAATGATGTAGCAATGGAGTCATGAATAAGAAATTGTAGGCTTCAAAATGTGTGGTATACATACTGTCCTTAAAGCAAAATTTGCTCTCATTTAGATGCTATTGGATTTTGGCAAATTTGCTTCTAGGAGTTATCTGAAACTCTCTAGAGAATTTCACTCAACCCTCAATGGAACTCTTTCTTTCAAAAGTGTATCCAAAGGTTTAAGAGAAGAGAGATATAGTGAGAGTTTTGCATTAGTTCTAATGTATTCAGAACCCATGTGTATATAAAATCATTCTTTAACCATTATGTCTTTCCAATAGTTTTGAATTTGAAATTCAATCATTTTAAATACGAATATTTTTAGATTATTTGCACTTTTCAATAGTCATCTGATTGTTCTAAATGAAAGAATATGACTACTCAATCTAATAGAAGCTAAAATTGACAAGACCTTTTCAAATTTATGAAATTTCTCATCCGATTAGTCGATTGCTCTTAAAAACTAGTCAATTGATGTTATGTGACGAGCAGTTGCTAATGCTTTACCTCACAAATTCATTGATTGTTTAGTATTTGAAATCATGACATTTACCACTATAGTTCTATTCTTCCTCTTTACTACACTATTTTGTTGTAGTGCATATGGAGCACTAGCTTGGTATATTATGCTATGTTTCTCACAATAAGATGAGAAATCATTAGAAAAATATGCTCCACCCCTATTACTTTTAAGGATTTTTATTTTCTTTCCCTTTTGATTTTCAACTTCAGACTTATAAGTTTGAAAGATACTAAAAACTTGATACGTGGTTGTTATCAAATATATATGTGTATACCTAGAGAAATTATCAATAAATGTTATGAAATATCTATGACCTTCTCTAGTTAAAACACTATTAGGTTCACATGCATCTGAATGTATTAAACTTAAAATTTCAAAAGTTCTTTCAACAGACTTAAATATTTTCCTATTCAGTTTTCATTGTACACAAATTCCACATTTTTTGTGGATAGTATTATTTGTTGAAATCGAACCATGTTTGAATATATATTGCAAAGAATTATAATTAACATGTCTTAATTTATCATGCCATAAATAAATTGGAAACTCAACAATATAAACAGAATTCAAAAATGTTATTATTAATGCTCAATTTGAACATCCCATCACAAGAATATCCCTTTCTTATAAATACTTAGTTTTTGGAGATTACAATCTTATTAGATTCTAAAACAACCTCTGTACCCTTCTTACAAAGTAAAGTTATAGAAATTAAATTCTTTCTAATATATGGAATATGTAATACATTTAGCAACACCAACTTCTTTTTAAAAGTAAATTGTAATTCTGCACTATCCTTTTCAAGGACCTTTGTGGTATTGCCATTGCCTATGAGCACTTCTTATCCTTCTTCCATAGTTTCATATGTCTTGAATTGATTCTTGTTATGGCATACATGTATGGTTGCACAAGAATCATAACACCAATCAAAGGACTTTTAAATTTTTGTCATGTTTACTTTGGATATCATACTAATATGCAAATCTACAACCATTGCTACTATTTCATTGTTTTCAATGTTTATCATGTTTGCAGTATTAGTATGATCCAACTTTTGTTTCTTTCTAAATTTGCAATCTCTCTTGAAATGCCTTTTCTTCCCACAATGATAATAAGATTTTGAAGTCTTCTTGGGTTTGCGTTTGACAGAATTAGGCTTACGATTCTTCTTCTTGTTATTTTGTAACATGCGGTTTGTTGTTTACATTACATAGTTAACCTTAGAAATAGATTCTGAATGCTTCTTTTGTAAGTTCCTTTTTTCTGTTTCAATTCTCAAATGCTTCTAAATTTGTTCTGCATTGAAGTTTTCAATAGTGTGCAAAACTTCTTCTATTGTCATTCCAAGTTGGAGACAACTTTGCAATTATAACCTCAACTTTCAATGAGTCAAAATTTCAACCTTTAAATCCTTGAATTTTGATACTAACACTTGCAAATCATGGACTTGATGCATAATAAAAGTGCTACCATTCATAAAAAATGCAAAATAATTCATAATTAGAAACTTATCTTTCATTTATTGCTTGGTGTTGTGCTTGAACTCAAATACTTGTCAAATCTCTCTAAGGGATGAGATTGAAATGAAGAGATTGTATAAACAGTCGGACAGAGTGTTCAAGATATAGCCATGGCACAATAATTCATCTGCTATCCTCTCCTTCCTTTTAGCCTTGATTTGATTGAGATCTTTATCAGATGGTTCAGGAAGTGGTTGCAGATTTGAATCCAACATATAGGCAATCTTCATGGGAGCGAGGAGGAACATTATCTTGTCTTTCCACTAGTTAAAGTTGATGCCATCAAACCTATTGAGTTTGACAAAGTCTTGGTTCATGACTTTGAATGCAGAATCAACAGTTAACTCCATTGAAATCTTGCTTTAAGATCGTTTGATAGTAATAGAGTTAGTAATTAGAACTTGTAGGCTTCAAAATGTGTGGTATACACACTGTAAAATTTGCCCTCACTTGGATGCTACCAGGTTCAAGTAATTTTGTTTCTAGGAGTAATCTAAAGTACCTTAGAGAGTTTTACTCAACACTCAATGGAACTCTCTCTTTCAAAAGTATATGCAAAGGTTTCAAAGAAAGAGGGATATAGTTGGAGTTTTGCATATATATATATATATATATATATATATATATATATATAGAATCATTCCTCAACTATCATATGTTTCCAACAGTTTTGAATTTGAAATTCAATCATGTTAAATGCGAGTATTTCTAGATTATCTGCACTCTCTAATAGTCATTTGACTGTTCTAAATAAAAGAACATAACTATTTAATCCAATAGATACAAAAACTGACAGGACCTTTTCGAAAATTTGAAGTTTCTCATTAGACTAGTCAATTGCTTTTTGAGACCAGTCGACTGTCATACTATAAAATGCTCTAGAACTATTCTCTAAACTTAGATCAGTCGGCTGGGTTTACCCGTATTGGACTAGTCAACTGGACTTGTGTGACCAGTCTGCTATTATCTTCCAGAGGTGAACTTGTATTTTTCTAACCTGAACTATTTGGTTGGCTTCATATACTAGTCGATTGCCACTTACAGGAATAAAACCTATTTCCCAGCTAGTTTTTGTCAAACTTGGTTTTCTTAATTTTTTTCCAAGCTGTTCTCAACGGCACTTCTCCTGTGTGTTCTGAAATGAGTGTATTTCACATTCGTTGGTACTTGTTTTTGTAGTGCTTGCATACCATCCATATGCTGTGTTAGCTTTTTGTTTTTGGTGTAGAGATTTATTTGATATATATTCATGTTATTTGATCACTGTATTTTCTCTCTTAGAAGTTCCTGGGGACAGCATAAACATCAATGATGAAGACGGACGAGATAACTAATGTTACTGAGTACGAGGCAATTGCAAAGGAGAAAATGCCAAAGATGGTTTATGACTACTACGCATCAGGGGCAGAAGACCAGTGGACTCTTAGAGAGAATCGATTTGCATTCTCAAGGATTCTGTAATTCACTTTCTGGCCCTTTAAAAACTTGCTTATTTATTTATTTATTTATTTTCAAAAACCGAGTGGTCCTTTCCTTTTATTACCATAGAGCAAAGATAAACTACCATGTCCCAATTATGAGATAGCTGCTTATACACCCCCTTTCTCCCCCAGCAACAACTCTTGTCTTTTAGCCTCATGTTTATTGCTGGAGCCCTTTCTCAAAATCTATTTGGTTTGCTTAAAACAGGTTTCGACCACGTATTCTTATTGATGTAAGCAAGATAGACTTGACAACAACCGTATTGGGCTTCAAAATATCAATGCCTATTATGATTGCTCCTACAGCCATGCAGAAGATGGCTCACCCCGACGGTATGTGCTCAAAGGCATCAGCTTGTGTTACATTCAGAGATTGTAATTGCACTCGCATCAAGCGACAAACCCAGAATTATACATGGTTACATGCCAATATCTTAAGGTGCATTGATCTTAGGATGAGGTGTAAATTTCCATATTATGCAGCTTGTTTGCTGAATGAGAAAGTATTGTGTGTGTCTTGATAGATTTTAACTGGCACTTATGTCCCACAACTATGGAAGTTTTCATATGGTTCATCTTGATTGCAGAGGGTTGTCGAGGAATTTATTCTTTTAATAGGATTACAATTTGACTCAAGGAAATGCAATCATCACACAAATCTCAGTTAATCTCATACGAGCTTTTGGGGAGAAATTCCAGGCAGTTGGTACTAAGGCTAAATTTTTCCCTAAATGGCTGCTGATGGCTTTTAGATTATCTAAGGCAGTCTAGTGTTTTCAAATCAAATAGAATGAGTTAAGGGGAGATTCAGATAGACATACTTATTTGTTTGAAGCCTTAAATGCTTCATCTGACATTATGAGCCTGTTGTAATTGTTATTTCCGGCATAAAATACATTAAAGTCAAACATCAGCTTTGGAGAATTTGTTAATGGAGAAGTTTTTGCCCCTTCATTTTCTTTTCAAGTAAAGTATATTCTTGTTACTGCAATTAAGGAAAAAAATTAGGCTTAAGCAAATGATGCAACTTTCATGCAGGAGAATATGCTACAGCTAGAGCAGCTTCGGCGGCTGGCACCATTATGGTTTGGTTTCCATTATCTTTAGTCTCTACTGTAGTTTCTCGCTAAGCATACCATTTTTCCTTTGTTTATAACTTTCTTTTATGGTCAGCTCTAATGCGAAATAAATGAGGGCCTAATATATGTGCACTTTGTCTTATTCATTCTCTTGCCAGCTGATTGATTTTCATCATTTGTTTTCACAGACACTATCCTCGTGGGCTACTTCGAGTGTTGAAGAGGTTGCTTCAACTGGACATGGCATTCGTTTTTTCCAACTCTATGTGAGTACATGAGAACGTCCCTCATTTTCTCTTTCTTTTCAGCCTTCTCTTTCCTATGTTTCATTTTTAGTAATTCTTTGATATAGAAGTAAAAATTAGGCATGAATTCCTGCATACTGCTGTACTGGCATAAACACTGATGCATGAATTTTGATCATCTAAGATTCTCAATCTGTTATAGCTTAATCAGTTGCTGTTCTTTTAATTGCTTAGGTGTATAAAGACAGGAATGTGGTTGCACAGCTTGTGAAAAGAGCTGAAAGGGCTGGTTTCAAGGCAATTGCCCTTACTGTTGACACTCCAATTCTTGGTCGTAGGGAAGCTGATATTAAGAACAGGTTAGCATACATTTGGAAATTTTGATGAGATAAAAGCTTAAACAAAGATTTGCACAGGTTGTCATGATATATATCATGAGAACTGCCTTGTTTGATGGGTTTTTGCTACAGATTTACATTACCACCATACCTGACATTGAAGAATTTTGAGGGAATAAATCTTGGAAAGATGGATAAGGTGAGCAACTATTGTGAGTTTTTAAAAAATCAGAAAAAAAAATTTCATAAATGATTTATTATTATTGTTATTGTTCTTGTTGTTATTATTATTATTATTTATTTACTGTGTTGGGTTCACCTTGCAGACCAATGACTCTGGTCTAGCGTCTTATGTTTCTAGCCAAATTGACCGGTCTCTCAGTTGGAAGGTGATATAGATCTTCCACATATATGATTTTTCATTCTGTGCCATGAACTGTGGATGTAATACTCTGGAAAACTTATGTTGCTTGTTATAGGATGTGAAGTGGCTCCAAACAATTACCTCATTGCCAATTCTAGTAAAGGGTGTGCTAACAGCTGAAGACAGTAAGCATCTTGTACCGACCAACTTCTTGTGGTCCTGTCCATTCGATCTTGGTTAAGATTATCTTCTCAGTCTTGAATGTAATCCTTATTCTTTCATGCTAAAAATGTAGCAAGGATAGCCATAGAAGTTGGAGCTGCAGGAATCATTGTGTCCAATCACGGAGCTCGCCAACTTGACTATGTCCCTGCAACTATTGTGGCTTTAGAAGAGGTACAATTTTCTTCGGTTGCAATTATTGTGCTGTGTCCTAATCATTTTGTGGTTTTCTTAATTACATTGAAATAGAACACTCGTTGACTGTCTAATTTAGGTCTCCAATGTTGTCATTCTTGGTTGTGCAACTGAAGTATTGCCTATTCTTTGATTAATTTGATTAATTCTCCGTTATATTTTGAATTATTTCAAGATTCTGTTCAATCTAACTCTTCTGTCCTCTTGAAGTTAGCTCCCATTCAATTCATTGAGATTTGTTCATTCTAGTCATGTATCTTTGTTCAGCTGTCAGTTGCATGAAATATTGAAATTGTAGCCCAAGTATTTTATCATGGTTTTGGTTGAATGTCTTAAATAGGTTGTGAAGGCTGCACAAGGAAGAGTTCCTGTTTTCCTAGACGGTGGAGTACGCCGAGGGACAGATGTATTTAAAGCATTGGCTCTTGGAGCATCTGGTGTATTTGTAAGCATAAGAAAGCAACTATCATGGCAAATTTAATCATTAAGTGCTTGACTTGAGTATGCGATAAGATGTATCGGTTGGCAACTTTAACCAGTTTTGCCACTTTGACACAAAGAAGCCCAAATTCCTGGCATGCATGGGGTAACCTTGAGACTGAAATTTGTGCAGATTGGAAGACCAGTGGTGTTCTCATTGGCTGCTGATGGTGAGGCTGGAGTGAGAAAAGTACTTCAGATGCTGCGTGATGAGTTTGAACTAACTATGGCACTAAGTGGTTGCCGTTCACTCAAGGAGATCACTCGCGACCGCATTGTCACCGAATGGGACCGCCCACGCATTGCTCCTAGGTTATGAGATGATAAACAAACAAGCCTCCTGATAGTAAGAACCCATTAACTATCAGAGTTTCAGAATATCCTTCCTTCTTGTCTTACTTCATGCTTTAAAAATGACAAACCTCTGTAATGACACTGAACCATCTATGAATAACTCCCTTATACGCTGCATCTAATAAAAAAAATGTCATAATTGCCAAAAAAACAAAGGTAGAAATTTTATGGTATAATATCTTCCGAGGTCATCAAGATTTCCACTTCCTTGGAAGCCTTGTGGTGGATTTTAGCCTACCAAAGTAAAGTCAACATGTGACAATGCGATCGAACATAACAAGATGGCAACCAGTTTAAAGAGAATTTGAAATGTGGCATAACAAAGTCTTAGAATTATGTTTTTATCCATATGAAGTATTTAATGTGATTGGTGAGAGAAAACATATTTCAATAGCTAATTAAAAAAATGTAAGAATAAAATTTTAAATATATTAGATTCATGTGAGGAAGTGTATTCTTAACTCTTTTTAAGCCTAGGAAGGATTTTTCAAATACATTAAATCGATGTGAAAGAATGCAAATTTAACTCATAAGCTCAGGAAGGATTAAAGAATCCTCGCAGAGTAAAATTTTATACATATCTATCTTTGGACCCTGAGCTCTCCGCGGGGGGGACCCATATTAGTGACCTGTTACACTGAACTTTCAATAGTTTCCGCAACCCATGTGTTTCTAATGCTCAAAAGCATTAGGGGAGGGGACCCTGTAGAATATAAGAAAAGAAGAAAAGTATTTTAATGAAAAGAAAAAAATAAATATCATATGAGGGGAAGGATAAGAAAAAAAAAAAGAAGAAAATAAATAAAATGATTAAGGGGCCATATGTAATTTTATGAAAGAATTATATGCAAACTTTATTCTTCTAGAAGAGCCATACTTAATTTTTATCAAAATTTTATATACATATTACAAATTATACAAAACCAGGGATACGTCAAGATTCCCTTTAGCCCCCCTTGGCTCCGCCGCTGTGACAAAAGGTCGCTCTAATTAGTTAAACTTGTGTATAAAACCCAGCTATTCTTTACCCTAAGTCGATCATTTGATATAAAATAAAAATCAAAGTTCTTAATAATACCATATTGACGCTGAATCAAGGTTTCTGCGTGGTGGCAAATAAATAATCAAGCAAAAGTTTATGAAGTCATTAATCAATGGTAGTTTTGATGGGAGCCTAATTCAACTGTACAGATAAGCTAGTGTACATGTCATTGTCATGCTAGCCTTGTTCATACATACAAACTGGGTAGTGTAATTGCTAGCGTTCTTCTTATACTTAGTCTGTTACAGTGAAAACTTTTCGTCAACTCAATTCTCGTTTTCCTTTTCAACTTCGGCATATCCTGTATATATTACCATTAAAGTATGCACGCTATAATCATAATAGGCCTAACATACACAGTATTGATATTCAAGGGTTGAACTCATATTTGTGTGACTTGGAATACAAGCCCCATGAAGTGGTGACCCACATATATAGATTCAAGTTCAATGGAATTCACATCCATTGATATTGCAACTATGAAAAAGAATAGCTCTTGACAAGATCTCAAGCTCTGACATCAAAATTGGTTGTATCCATTACCATCTGGTTTGGTTTCTTTAATATTTGTTGGGCAAATGAAGTAAAAAATGGTCCCTCCTCCCAAGTTAGACAGGTTCTAGTCACACATCATGTAGGGACTAGGCGTTAGGGGACATTATTTACACGGGCAAAATTTCTGTGCATGTGTTCTAAAAACGTCTCATACACGAAAGCCTTCTCTTAGATCTTTTAGACAATATATTCGTTCTGCATCTCCCTCAACTTCGATTTTTGTAATTTTAGCGAATTTTATTGTGCAAAAATCTTATTTTTTAAACTGTTCATAAATGTCGGTTTTTATTTTTTTTAATAATGCAAGGTAGCTAGACAATGAAAATAATCTTTTTTCCCCTTTGTTGATCAGTTTTGAAAGGTTTGAAAGATCGAAACAAATTGTGCCAAGTCTGATGAACAGTGCCTAGCATTGTCTCAAATAAATTAGCATAACTGAAGAGGCAGCTTAAAGATCAGTGATTCTTGGAACATCTGACTGTATATACCATTTTACTACAATATGTAAAATATATAATTATATATGATTTGCGTATCTTATCAAATAATTATACGCCAAGCTATGTATGAATTATACTTACGAATATTCTCTTCAAATTTAAAAAGCTTGATCTTATCCTATCTTTGTATTAATGATGCACCCTACCTAACGGAGCTGACCGAAGATAAAGTCTTTATGGACGAGGGGTACTAATTAACGCAATTAACAATTTTAATAGTCAAATTGCAAAGTACACACACACACACACACACATATCCCTCTCCTTTTTATATGCAATCTCTTCCTGACCCACATATCTAAGGATCCTTATCTTTAGCAAGAAGCTAATGCAACTAGTAATAATTATCCTAGATAATATCTAGGGGTTTGTTCGGGAAAACGAGACACTTGTAAAATAAGGAATCAGAATGCAATGGAACGACCTAGGTCCTAATTTTAGTACGTGCTCCTTCTAGAGATTATTTATCATACACACACACACACACACACACACACATATGTATGTATTTAAATAACGGATCAAAGATTTGAAATTAATACGTTTTGCTATTTACTCACAATCACACTCTTCATCACTAGATAACACTTAGTAACTTTCTATTTGAATATTTTTCTTGCGTTTGCCAATATGACTTTCTAATTTTGTGATTAGAGTTTTCTTTCTTATTTCTTTAATTTTTCTTTTGGTAAAATAATTAATAGCAATAATTTATTCTAATATTAATGTGTCAACATCTTGTGTACAAAATCACTTTTGAACCCCACTCATAGCTACCATTAATTGTCAAACTCAACATCTAACTTACGAATGAGGTGAACAAAAAAGGTCCACTAAAAGAATTAAGGGGATTTTTTTTGTTTGGTTGAGAGAATTGACCACCAATCTAAGTTTTCAACTATAAAAAAAAAAAATTAAATTCAAGAAAAATGAATGATTGCAAAGCTCTTATATGATCCATTTTGCTAAATGAGCGAACTCTTGTTGACTTTTTTAATCTTTTTTAAACCAAAGATATTATTCGACATTTTATTCAAACCCTCGAGCAACCAACAAGGGGAAAGAGAACAAGTTGGGGGCATACAGCGCGATTAGCAATTATCAATGGCGGTATCAGCAACCTCGAAAGGAAAAAGGAATTTATAGAAAAACCAATTAAGCACAAGAGAACAATCACCTAATATTCTTTAAGTCCCAGCTAGCCTGATCACGAAGGTTCGTGGAACCAGCTAGCTTTTACAGCTAATAACCTTCCATTCACGTCTTCGTTCAAGGCTTATCAGATACTGGATTGCAATTGAAAGGACTTAACTAAAAGAATTTATGATTGGAATCTTGGGGCTACACTCGCTTAATTTGAAGCTATCTAATCTTGAGGTTCTGACTAGATTTGGAGGCAAAAATCATTTTATTCAACAGATCCAACAAAATTAGAATCGTTGGTACTTTCTAAACTGAACACACTTCTACTATCTGAATTTGAGAAAAGTGTGAAAGATCAAGGATTGAACAAAAAAGAGGACAAAGAAGAGAAATTAAGAAGGCCGAAAATTAGGGGATGCTCGGCTTTAGCTAAAGAAATAAAAACTAGTAGAACTCGTTTGGAAGATTGTACCCAAGCCAAAGATGCCACGTCAAGGAGATTGATCAAGTTGCACGTTGTACGCTAAAAGGCTCTTAAAGAAGAGATGAGCAAAATACTTATGAGTATATAAAATTTACCTACTTAAGTCTGAACATGATAATTTTTGTAGGTATTTTAACCATTTGAGTTTGGGTTTGGGTAATATGATATCCATATATACTCCCTAAGCTGGCAGTGTATAAAGGGAGCAAATTTCAGAAGGATCAATACTTTCTTAATTTCTTTCTTAATATCTATGGCTATTATCTTCCTCTTCAATTTTTCCAGAAATAGTTTTTATTGGTTATTTTATTGTGCTAAATTACCAAATATTGTATTTAATTCAAGATTGATACGATAGACGATCAATGAATTAATATAAATTAGTATTTAAAAAAAATTATTTGATAGTGTCATTTGGTTAATTAGAGACATCGATTTGACTTGAAAACATTGTCACTCAAGTGTTATTTGAAATTTGCAGGGATTATAAAATCATAAGAAATTTTGAACCAAAAAATCACGCCACCAATGAAACTGGTCTTTAGTTACATTTTATCTCCGAAGGTAAAAAATAATAATAATAATAGTAATGTTTAACAAATAATGAAAACCAAAACATAAAACAAACAAACGAATAAGTGTTTTGACATTAATCAAGAAATTTTATAACTTCAACACCCGCCTAAACTACAAATAATATCACATAATTTACAAGCCTTTCATAGGGCCAATTGATCTGTTGGCAAAGAAGTAATTGATTCTACATCTCTTGTACATTAACAAATTAAAATTTATCCTTTTTTTCCTTCCTCTATGATTTGAGTTGGCTAGTGATGGTATGGGGAAGCTTCATGGATCCGATTCTTTCTCTTCTGGAGGAAACGTTGCAGCGATCTTTTCATGGAAAGGCCAGTGCTAGGGCTATACAATGGCAGTGTATTTGGTGAAGATGGCTCCGACCCATTTGATGTCCTCACTCTTTCCTCCATTTCTTTGCTGGCAAGCATTAAGATCAATCTAGCCTGCGTGTAATAATTCACAGAAACTTAGTATATTGTTATTTTTCTGAATAATCTCATCGGAGCGTATATATGAATATTCCGCACCAAAAATGAACTGTGGTCTAATTGCCTAACAGTAACCTATTCCTGGTACAATAGTATAATTAAGCTGATATGAAAAAGTAAACGCTCTTGAGAAAAGCATGGCACAAATTAGTGTATAGACTCAGTTGCGTGCAATTTTGAAGTCAAATGTTGAGACTATGAATTCAGCTTTAAGCGTCCGGGTAACGTGTCTGATGTCACATCAAACAGAGAAATATTTAAATACGCACAGCAAAGCCTTGTCTCTTTCGTTTACCCTTTGTTGTTGAACTGATTGACCCAACAACTCGTTGGCAAGAGTTATTTTATTTTCCAAAAGAATCTGTTTCTCTATAATTTTAGTTCAAATCTCTCGTACACAGCTACCATAATCTTCATTAAGTTTTTGTCGAATTTTAAACCTCTCATGAAATGCCAACTTGACCCATTAATTAAAGGGCTCAAAGGAAAATTAATTTAATTAATTTAATTAATTAATTATTTAAATTAATTAATTAAATTATTTAATTGATTATTTTTTAGATTAATTATATTTTTGAATATTGAAAATCAAAATTAAAATTACCTGATAAATGAGGATCAGTTAAACTAATTGGGCATTAATGTGCACAACCCACTTCTTTCTCTCCTAGAAAAAATTGATACAGAAACAAAATCTCTCTTTGAAAAAAAAAACACAAAGTTTACTCCTTAATAAAAAATTGATGTTTTTTTGCCATAGGCAACAATCAGAATTACATTTGGTGTAGTCAAAACCATGTGAGATAGAGATCAGAAAATATTAAGATTTTATTGTGATACAAATAAGTATTCAAATCTGACTCAATGAATTTTTATTTTCCTTCATTTCCTATGCCTCTATTATACTCTCTCTGTCAAGTTCCAGCGACAAATCCCAATATCTTCTATTTTGGTACTTAAAGCCTAATTACTAGTAATGACGACATTCAGCCACAGTAACAAAAGAGTTGTATATAGATCAATAACCACTAGGCATTATTACAGATATATCAAATCAAACCATTGTAACAGTAATAATAAATTAATAATGCCATTCATTATATTTGGGCATGTGGAGGATGAATCGAAGTAAACTGATAACATGACACGATCTTTTCTTTTAGCTCAAAGATCTTAATATTTGAATTTGAAGATTACCCAGATGAGTTCTCGTAATGTTGCACCATTTGTCTATCTCTATATATTCCCAAAAAAACAGAGTCGAAGGCTGAAAAGATATAAAAAGAGAATAAATTGAAAAATTAAACACATTTTATATACCTGAAGCTCGGTGACATCATAAATACACATCTTCCCATCATAGAAAATGGTCAGCTTCTCCAGATTTTGCTGTGGGCTTTCACGAGCTTCTTCCGTCCTTCAGTTAGGAATAATAATTAAAAAAAAAGATTAGAATAAAAAACAAGAAAGCCAAGAAGAAAGTAAGAGAAGAGAAAAAGCCGCTTACATGGGATGGCAGTGGCTACGGTGGCTGTGGCCATGGCCGGCATCACAGGAAGGAAAAAGGCGAAGCTCCAAGTTGCAATTCCGCTTCATGTTTTGTTCTCCGGCAAGAATTGTAGAGAGAGAAAAAGCTGCAATGAAGGTTTTGTAGAGAGAGGAAAGCGAAGAAGCAGAAGATACAGACTTGGGGGAAGAGAGGGTAGGAATCAATATTTATAAGGAGAGAGAAAAAATGGGCGATGGGAAATACAAGTAGTGGCAGCGAAACACAACAAATAGAAAACGGCGATAAATGGTGCAGAAAATTGCGAAAGAGCACGTGTTGCATGCTTTTTTACAATTTCTCTCACATCTCAAGCTGTGTGTACCACCACATACGAAACCGCCACGCTTTTCCCACATTGGTGTCGTTGTCAACTTTGAGTTTCCATATCGCCACGTGCTTTATTAATTACCGATTAACTTTCAGTCTTTATTTTTATCGTTTTGTTTGCGTTCGTCTTGTATCTGTGGGTTATAATGTGTTTTAGTTTTGAATGTCGGTTCAGGGCCGACTTTTACTATTTATTATGCTAATATATATGACGTAAGTGGAAACGCTGTGTTGTGCTCTATCGAGCAAAGGACCAAACTTTTTTTAAGGTCAGTCCTTTTATGATTAAATTGTCCTGGTACATCTGGATATAATAATCTCTGTAAATGTCGTCATTTTTTGCTTTAATTTTTCGTTCTTTGAATTGATTGGTTTTGAGTTCAATTTTCATTTGTTCATGATCTTGGGGTTTTGACTTCGTGACCAAAATCGATGAATTCAAATTAAATATCATTTACGCCTAGGAAACTTGGGATGACCCCTTGCATTTGCCGTCCTAAACGTTTGAGAATTTGACACTGTTACTTAACGTTTAATCTTTTTCAACAAAATGCAGTTGAGTTTTACAATTTTCTCCTACGCACTAATGGCTATAATCTAAATCTCTCTTTCTCTCTCTCACTCAAATTATAAATGGAGGTTTAAATTGATGTAATAATCTTACCATAAATGCATAATAATATATATATATATATATTTCTTTTTTGCATTTATGATTACAACATCACTTTGGACTATTAGTTTGTAATTTAAGAATAATTATTTCATGTTTTAATCTCTAAAATAAGATTACTCACGTCATTTAATACGTTCTTTTATATATCCTAAAATATGTTATGAAAAAAAAAAAAGAGATTGTTGAAAGGGTAAAGTACAAGGGCTTAATTGAAAAGATAATTTGGGAGTGAGATGGGTTAGGATGATTTGGTAAGCCAATGGAAAATAAATTGAGAAAAAAATTGATAAAATATTCATTTTATTATTTAATTATTATTTAATACTATTTATTAATTATTATTTAATTATTAAAAATAAAGATATTATAAATATTTTTTATTTACAAAATTATCTTTTTCACTTTCCATTTTCATGTCTATATTTAACTATTTCCCATACCAAACGAAAATTTATTCCAATTGAGAGGTTGGGTTTATCATAAGTTTATATTTTTTAGTTTTAACCTTCACCACTTATTTATTTTTTTGAAAATAATTAATATCATAAAAATAATATTAGAAATCTCACCCTTCAAATTCACCTCACCTCACCCCTCCGTTAATTATCTTATAACATTTAATCAACCATGAGTAAGATACCATTAATTTTTTTTTTCATTAAACAATTCTAATTAATGAATTGAGTTGTCTAGCTTACTCTGCTCTATCAATGACCACCTCACGTCATTCTCTTCAAAACTTTCAATCAAGCTCAAAAAGACATTTCGAAAAGGGTGGTGAAGTAATGTTGTCCCCGAAAGTAAGGAAAAATCACCCCAAAAAAGTGAAGAATTATGTATTGGGAATAAAATTTTATTGACAATTTTTAATAGATTGTATTTATTTGAAATAAATATGTTAAGATAATGAATAAAAATACTATTTATTAGAACAAACACAATTTATCTAAAAATGCCTCCTGTCAACTAGCTAATTTTTGGAAAAAGGCAAAAAAAAAAACTAGTTTGGGGAAAAAAATAAAGTGAGTTACATTTTCTTACATGCCAGTTCAATCGTATCGCGCTATTCGGATTCAATTAATTTTTTTTGATAATCAAATAGAAAAATAAGTCAATGAGTAGGTTTTGATCGTATTCAATACCAAACAAATACCATATAAAGTAAAATCTTGGACGCACAACATTTCAAGCCACCTTTTCTTTAGTTCTTTTTCCTCGTTTCGCTGCCTTATTGGCCACGGCAGATGTTTGAAAGAGTTAATCAATTTACTCAAGAAAAAATTTAGTAAGGAATTCATTGCAAAACTCTTACTTACCCTAAATAATTGGGATAGATTACATTCTTAGAGTTACTCAAATCATATGATCATTTTCTCTATTTTAAAATATTACATATTTTTTAAATCAAAATATTACTTGGCCTTTTTTTTGTCAACTAAAAATATATTCATTTATAAATATAAGAAAATGAGACTAATGCTCAAAGATAACAAAAGAGAGGGTAAACATAGGTCCAAACTACATGCTTGGTTGTGAGACACCAAACCAAACAAGATATCCAAGTGGCAAACTAACAAATGGAGCAACATTTAACACCAGAACCACAATATATGAAAATTGAAATAAGCTAATATACCCTTGTTTGGAATGGGATTCAACATACTACGTGGACTCTTCATATTTCCTTGAGGGAGATTATTATGGTAAATTTGTCCAACACATGCCTCTCCAACCTTTTTGTTGCATTTCATCTTTCACCCTCTTGGATCTCATATATTGGAAGAGCCCTTCTTTTTTTTTTTTTTTCTAATTTCTATATACTGAGAAGGGAAAAATCTCCTTCAAAAGGATAGCTGTACCATGGGCCTTTTTAATCTTCAAATTATGACTTGTAATAAATAATGTTTAATTTCCCTTAAAATTTTAATTCATCTAAAATGAGACAAGAAATTAGGATGAATCTTAGGGATTATATAGGTTTTTCTAACGATTAGATCTCAACGTAGGGGAATTGGTTTGTATGAACGATCATCGAACAAGACTGCCTAGAAATGGCAAGAGGTGGATATTCAATCATTTTTTCGCTCTTCGCATTCATATCTGGCTGAAACACCCAAGTACCACACCTTGATCGAATTCGAAAAAAGCAAGATATCTATCTGTGTCCAAAACTATTTGATATATGAAATACCCTCCATACTCGAAATCTTCTAAATCTTGTTGTAGGATAACCTATAACTCAGTAAAGTATTGAAATAATTAATGGCGCGCAACTATCAAAGTTATAAACGATAAACAAAATCCTTAGACTACTTTCCCTTTCCTTCCCATATGAAAAGCCCATGGACTCGCCGTTTTTCTCATCATCTAATTATTAATATTTGTAAAGCTTGTTGTTTATGACTCGCATCTCCAAGATTGTTTGTGTTTGAAACTGTTGCAATTCCTCTACATGTAGGAAAAAAAACAACAAAATATATGACTTTTTGCCTGTTTAATTTAATTCCTAACTTGACCTTATATTTGGTATTATAGGGACTAACTGGTTAAGATAGATGGTCCTTGTAAGGATGTGTTTTAAGTATAGATTGTTCCATAGTGTTAAACCCATAATGACTTCTCTACCAAGTTTCGTCGAATGCAAAGGTAGTTTTTTATTTTTTTTTTTCCAGCTTGTTCCTCTTCGAGATCTTTTCCTTTTGCTTTCATTAGCACCTCAATGATAACATTGATTGATTTCAATAAAATTTCATACTTTATTGCCAATCTATCAAACTTGTTTATTGCATTATTATTATGTACCATATGATTTCAATAAAATATCCTTGGCGTTCTAATTTTTTTATTTTTTATTTTTATATTTTATAAACTTGACCAAATTAACATTCTGGTCCCTCCAATTAAAAAATGTTAGCCACATCCTCATCAACTTGATTATATTTATGCTTCAAATAACCCGAGATACACATTATTAATAAATGCAAACGTAATTTAACACTGAAAAAAAAAAAACTTCTATATATGCCTTGTTAATTCATCTATGTGACATGGATTGTCAGGGTTAAAAGAATATAAAGTTAAGATAATTTATGATTAACTATATATATAAATATTTTTAGTTTTCTTTATAATTTGCCTCACCATTTTAAATGTTACAAAAATATAGAGCTAATTTTTTAAACCTTTTTTAAATATCAATGCTATGCGAGCATTTTAAAGTAATTAGTATCAAATTTTCAAACATGATGAATCAAACATTAATTAATTTTAATGGTCGAAATCAAAAGTAAGATAGTCTTAATTGACATAAACATATTTAAAATCCTAACAAAATATATAGATTACTCTCCAATATAAACTAGCCTCCAAAAAAAAATATTTAAGCTATGTTTTGTTTGTCATAATGTAAATATATTTTTTATATAATTTGTATAGTATTTATTATACTTTTATAATTATTATTTTATCTATCAAATCACTATTTTAATAATTAAATTATTTTTTTAAAATAAAAATACAAAAATTCTATTATATTTTATTTATTCTCTTATTATTATTATTTTTATTATTTTTATATTATCCAATCAATCCTACCTTTATTTCTTATGGTTCGTCATTGTTTCCTAATTAAATAAGTAATTAATAAATCTGCCAACATCTACTCCAATGGGCAATTATTGGATCTTTTTCTGCGACGGAATTGAACTGACACGTGTCGATATCCAAGGCATTCCCATGCCTAACGTCTCTGCCCCATAATTTAACGCCCGCAATTTCAAGTGGGTTATTGCTTGTTGCGCTGGTTCTGGAATAAGAAAGAACCAAAACGACAATCAACTCTTATTGATCCCACTATTGTTTCCAATAATTGTTGGTGACATCTTTTTTTTGTTTGCTTTTTTCACTGCACAACTACTTTTGTGAATCATTCCATATCTTCTTTTCAAAATGATTTTCATGAGGGCTTCATGTTCCACTTGGAGTATAAATTTTTATGCGAACTAATTTTGTTTTTACTATTATAAGAAAGAGGGCTATCTTCACCTTGATACTTTGTTTGATAGGGTGAACAAGGAGGAGAAGAAACTGAGAGTCGGATTCTGTTTTTCTTCCATTTTGTATGCATAAATAATAAGAATAAAAAGAAAATAGTTGAATTGTAAAAAAAAAAAAAAATTGAATCTCATACTATTATTATCTTTAATCTTATATATAAGAGATTTTTTTTAAATTTGATTTGATCTAAAATATAAAAAATAAATCACTAATATCTAATACATTAATTAATTATAGTATTTCACTAAAGATTGATTGGCTATTATCTTCATGGTAGGTGCAATTGATCTTAACAACCCACTCCCACACCATTTTTTTAAACTATGCAGAAGAAAGGAGAAAGAATTTGAAAAAAAATCTGTGATGGGCTCCGCACCATATGCATATTTGTATTACAAATAAATAAATAATAAAAATGTGAAAAATAAATTAATTTTTTTTAGTTTAATTATAAATAAACAATTAAGAAGTGAATATACATAAAATATATATTTAATTAATATGAATGATTAGATATGGGATATATGTTCATAATAAGTATATTTAATCAGATAAAAATAATAAAATAATTTGACATCTTATCTTATTTATATGTACTTTTTTATTTTGATATTTAAAAGTAAATAAAAAAAAGAAAATATTTTTTTATATCTAACAAAATGAAGAATAATGTATCTATTTTTTTCTTTTATCTTATATTATTATTGTTATTATTATTTTTAATCCCCATTCATCATACCAAACATTTGACGAGAACGATGAGACTCAACAATAATATGCTAGTTTGAAACTAGTGTACAAGATTTACTGCAATGGCGGGCATAGCAGAGGATAGCCCCCACTAGAACCAACTGGGAAGTACTCTTGCGGCTGAAAAATCACGTGGCTGTAATTGAAAATGGGTCACGTACCCACAATCCAGCCACCCATCATGAATAGAAATCTTTCTCTTCCATTTTCTTTTTGGTGCTCTGTTTCTTGATTGGATCGCACTTGCGTGTGAACATCGCTTCATGTTTTACTCCATGACAACCCCGTGATCTATTATTATATTTAGAAAATAAACAAAAAAAGAAAGAAATGGCTAGAAAGTTTCAGAATCTTTCATGGTTGGTTCTACCGGATAATGTTTATGTTCGCCACCACAAGACTTACAGCTGTAGGGATATGGCATTTGGATATATCGGTATTGTTTATGTTGGGATACGAATGTTAGTTAAAAAGTTTCCATTATATAGAATTCGGCTTTCAGAATGTTATTTAAGAGAGAAAGTCTTATAAATTTAATGTCTTAAATTTTTGGGTTGAGTGATTAACAATTATTCACTTTTTGACACGTGACTATAAAATCTTTTTTTTTTTTTTGTCGGAGAGATGAAATGACTTTACAAACTTGTTAATTTAATATTTATGACATAAGAAAACACTCGTGTTCCATAACTTTTTTCACATCTTGCTCTATTTAAATATTTAAACAGAGATTTTCAATATATTCACTTCCTTTCGGCTCGTGATTGGTTTTGAATTCGATGAAGATGTTACGTGTTTGAAATCAGGTCTTAAGAATTTCGGGTTAGACTTTTTTTTAAAAAAATGCATCGTAAAAAATAAAAAAGTCTAAAAACACTTTTAGTCCTTTGTAGTTGTATGAAAATTTTAATTTAGCCACTTTAATTTAAAAATAAATAATATTATCTTCTTATTTTAAAAAATGATTTAATTTTATCTTTTTGTTATGTTTTCATTCAAAATTTAACACTCTGTTGACTTAACATCAAAGTTAAGTATGAGTTAACAATATTAAGTAAATAAGTAACATATAAATCAGCAAATTATTAAGTTTGGCACTAAAATTTAGTAAAATTATGTTATAAAAGGCCAAAATAAAAGATAAGCAGACAACATTATTTTTTCAATAATTTATATAAAATTAAGGGAGCTAAAAATGTATTTAAACTAAAAATTTATTTTTTTTCTAAAAACATGTGAAGAGAGAGGAGGCTCACCATCGCAACCAAAACATACCTAAAATGAAAAGAAGGAAGGCGGGCTGTTCAACTAAAGCTGGGACACCCTTGCATGTGGGCTGCCAATTTGGCACTTTCCACCTTACATGCCAAATTCCAAATGGCATTTTTCTTCTTCTTCTTTCTTTTTTCTTTTAATATTAAATTATGCTAAATTTAACGCTGTTGACTTTGTGTCTTCCTTACTAGAAATTGTTTTACAAAAATTTGTGCTTATATATATACATACAATAATTTACATTTGATTTATATATATGAAATTCATATACCAAATTTTGATGATGAAGTTTGAACTGTAATATTTATTTACATATAGTTTACACAAAAATCCCTAATTCTTTCAACGCATGTCAAACTCACTCACCCTCTCATGAAGTCACAAGAACAAGAACAGGAGAGATTATCAACGGTCAGTTTGTATACAATTCATTACGTTTTCTACAATATTAGCAATTACATGAATCAGTAAAAATAATTTAGTAAATTTTATCTAAAGTTATATTCCCACTTAGTTCCAAATTTTAGTTAGTTTACAGCTATACTAATTAGTTATCTAAAAAATACTACATCAACATTACACTGCTGAAGTACTTAATAAAATTGTAAAATGTATTCATTTAATTTATTACATGCCTAATAGACTCTTTTTATATAACTTGTGTAATATTTATAATATTATTGTAATAATTATTTTATTTATTCAATTATTATTTTAATTATCAAATCATTTTTTTAAAGATAAGAATATACAAATTATTTTCTATCTCACTTAGCTATTTTTTATTTGTTTTTTCTTTTATATTATTCAACCAAACGCACCCATGCTATATTCAAAACAGCGAATTCTCCATTCTTGTGCATTCCTTGCCTCTGAATGAAACCATCTCATAGAACATTACAATTTACAAGGCTTGTGGATTCAAAAATGAAAAAGAAATCTCCAGCAGAACTCGATCGTGCTGGAAACAGATAGACGATAGCTTCAACCAGGAATTAAATGTGGAATATAAGTCGTGCATGTTCAGAGTAGGGCCTAGTTGACATATACTCCGTGTTTATTTAACGGTCAAATGAGAGGCTTCCTACCGCTTGCATGAGATTATTTAGCTAGGCTCCAAATTAAAGCAAGAAAAACAGACCATGCTTCTAAAATTTTAATTAAAAACAACAAATCATCATCATCATTAACAATGTCATCATAATTGTGTTCGTTATCATAATTAAATTTCATTTACTAGCCTAACAGCACAAAGTACCATAAGAAACCTTAAGAAATTGAAGTATTCACAATCCTAGGCCATGCAAATTATACATACACGAGATCAAAAACTCATCATCCATATTCACGACCACGGCCACTTAGCATCCCTCCATTTGAACCATCGATTACTAGAATTTATGTCAACCGAGTAACTCTGGTCCGTTCCTCTCTGTTGCAGATGTTTATTATCACCATCGAATCCCATTGTGCCACAGCACTGAAGTTTTCGGTCACATATTAGAGCTTCCTCCCTGTATGTGGGAATGGTATACCTAGGGTGCTGTACAAAACTCACATTTTTCCACCACAGTTTCAGAGCCTGGGGAAGGTAAAATTCAAGAGATAAACATTTTGTAACGGTGCAAGCAGATATTCAATAAAAAACCTATGATTTAACCCTTAATCTTGTATACTCTTTAAGTTTCAACAAAGTGAGGGGAAACTATTATTTAACCCCAATTTCCTTCCCTCTCTTTTCTTTACCTTAGATTTGTTCTATTCCTTTCCCATCCTAACAAACACACTCCAAATGACTTTTTCAGCAAGGACCTTGTCAGATAATGGTGAATTTTCTGACACCATGGTTGTCAACTTGTCATTACGTTTTATGATCTGAGAACTGTGAAGACTCGATTGTATAAATAATTGTCAAAAGAGTTTGACAGGAGTTGCAATAAATACATGAAAGCAAAGGTACAAAAAGATGAGTTGTGTGACTTGCTTGCCAATATATCCACACTGCAACCTTATGAGGCATCAACCAAAAGAAAACTGCATGATCAGACTCCGATAATGAGGACAACTTTTTGGCTTTTAGAGAGGCTGTAAAATAGTTTCCAAGCTCTGGGTGATGAACTGAAATTGCTACAGTCAGATTGTCTCCAGGATCACTTGCTCTAATATTCCACCTCCCAAGCATATCCTACAATAAATTGGGGAGATGCTTACTAATAATAAGGGATTAAACGTTTCCGAACAACTAAATTGAGACTATCATATATTTTAGTTTAACCATATTGACTAAATATCACAGGCAAACCATAAGATGAATAAGACATTTAGTGCATGTATGCCAAAGTTCACTTATCAATCTAAAGTCTTCCTTCCCGCCACTTCATTTCTCTGTCTTTTCCCTAACATAATAATAAGCAATTCAGTCATATTATCATAAGTCCATAACTTTATGCTCCACATTTTATGAAGAACACTGTTGGTGACTTCTATCCTTGGATGAAAAGATCTTTAATATTTTGTTTGTTACGATAATGCTCTTCAATAATTCAAGTCAGCCCCTTAACCCAAGGCCTTATAAGCCATTGCTAATATTCCCCCACTGAATCAGTTAACTTCAAAGAAAAACTACCCCCACCCAAAAAAAGTATCATTTTGTTTATAATCAGTAGTTCACACCAACAGTTTTAAATGAATTTTCAAATTGGAGATTCCATGCGTTAAATGGATCGAAATTTGTTGTTAACCATCCTGGCATGCCAGCAAGCAAAAATACTCAGGCTGAAGCAGTAGGTAATATTCACCTATCTGGGAACATGAACAGGAGAACACAAGGATTCAAAAAGGAAACAAGCTTTAAGCTCATTAACTGACCAAACATTGACCTATAACTTGCCATGATAGGTCAAAACACAAATATTTTATTTTTTATATTCAATAATATAGTTAATATGCTATATTGTCTTAAGAAACACAAAGAGCGGTTGTTTTTTCTTGTTACTTATCTGTGTAAAGAGAATTTGGATATAGGCAGACAAGAAACATAGTTTCAGTTTAGGAAGATTGACCCCAAACGAAAGTTACAAAATAGCATGCAGCAATAAAATTAAAAGAAAACATAGTCAGATGACGGAGAAACCAAGGAAGTAGCCAACAATTTCCAAATCCACCATAGAACTATCCTGTAATTTGAAATTGTAAATGCAAGAGCAAAGATAAAAAGCATACCATAAAAGGACTGACATGTAAGGCTTTGGCCACTAAATCAGACTGTGGATTAAAAATAAAAGATACTCTCTCTCCCCATGGTGTGTTTGTAACCTGAAACAAGAAACAAGCATTACTGCCAACAAAGGATCACCCTGGAGATAATTTGTGAGTTGCAACTAATACAGCCTCTTCGATACGTCATATTCTGATTAGCGCAATCATAAATAGAACAAGTTAAAGCCATAAACATCTGTGGTTTATCATATTAGATGATCGAACTTTTTTTGGTTGTACGGTAAAGGTAACCTCAGATTAGAGAGTTTTGAACTATACAATGTGGACAACTCTACAAACTGCATCTCACTCAGCTAGGAGAACTAGAAAGCAAAAGGGAAAGGAGGCTCTAGATTGAACTGCTGTAAAATAATATATAATTAACATATTTTTCAAAACTACTTTTCTACTAATTAATTGGTAAATTATATCACATTTTTCGAGGAACCCTAAATACTGTTAGAGGATAGGATCGTCCTCGCAACATAAACTCATTATATGATGCTGTTATATATAATGATTGTATGTTGTCATCAACATGTCTGTAAAAAAAGCTTATCACACACACACATAAAAAATTTTTGCGTGGAGGATGCTATTAAGCGTAGTTGGTTTGAGCAAGTAAATGGTACTAACTAGTAAGTTGTTAGTGAAACGCACTATACCGAGATACCCACTAATAATTTGAGTAAAAAACCCGAAGCATAAATTAGAATGGTCTTCCAAATTGAGAAAGAGAGTATGTTAAGCTTAAGCGCACACCTCAGCAATGCATTTCTTCAAACATCTAGAAGAGCCTTCAACATCATAGCAATAATACAAACTCAGGGGATTTTGTCCATATCCCACACTTGGAGGTATTGTCAGGAGCAAACTGCATGAATTGATTCAACAGGAAGCAATTGCAAATTAAAACTTCACAATAGTTAACCGAATTCATTAATTCAAGGTGGCATAGTAACAACCACAGGAAGAAAACAAAGTCATCGGCATTTCAATGGACGTTGAAAACAAACTCAAGGTGAAACTTTACACAGGTCTGACATAACCAATAAAGAGAAAGAGAGAGAGTAATCACACGGGGCCAGTGGTATCAGTAATTTGGCGAGCTTCATAGGCGGAAAGATGGTCGGGCGGCGGGTGAGGCTCACGGTCAAGGTCAATGAGGGCGTAGCGAACATTGTAGTGGAAGGAGTGGGGAACGGGACGCCGGCGTTCGTGCCAGACATTACCTTCGTAGAGAGATACGGGTGGAGGTCCATCAAGGGTAGAGGAAGAAGAGGCGCGTGGGTAGCCCCGCCGCCGCAGTAGCGTCTGAAAGGGAAGGAAGATAGAGAGAGCGAGAGATGAAAGGACGGTAGAGAAGATTGAGCACAACAGATAAAGTATTTCCATTTCTCTACTCACAGTCCCGTCCACACGACTCTCCCAATTTTTAACTGCTGCGCCCGGCGGGGCGGCATCCTAAACGGTTCGTTTTCTGATTAATCAATAATCAATATATATTCTCTGTTGGCAATTTTTTTAAAATTCTTTTTTGAAATTCGAATTGCTGCACAGGCAATTGTGCTGGATTTTTTGAAAGTCGAAATTAAAAATTAAATTTATATATAATTATTTATATTATTTATTATTATTTTAATCAAAATATAATAAGTATATAATTTTTTTATAATAATATGACAGATGTAATTTAATTAAAAAATTATAAAAATATTTAAAAAAATATATACTTGTTATATTACTATTAAAAAAACAGACACTTCTATCTTAATTAAATAATTTCACAACAAAAATATAAATAACTAGATATAGATTTTCCTAAAATTAAATGACACTAATGGTGATATATGCAATAAAATCTTATTTATCACATTCTGATTTAATTTGCAACTTTAAAATTAATTCATTAATATGTGTGTGTGTGTGTGTGTGTGTGTGTGTGTGTGTGTGTGAAGAAGTGAGTAATTTCAGTTTAGCTTCCTTATGTCAGACTCAAATACGTCTGAAATCAGTGAATATTATTCTTCTAAAAAATTTGAATTACTCTTTTTTCCTTAAGGATGAGGAATGATTTTCTTTTATAACTAAATAAACCATCCATTTATATTTCACTGTAGGCCCAACTTCAATTTACAATTGATTAGGGAAAAAGTCATGTAATGAGGCCCATTGGGTCCGGCCAGGCCCATTTGGCTGGGCAAGGTGAATGCAACGACAAGAAATAGCCCATGGACCAAGATCCTGTCATATGAGCTTGGAGAAAGAGTTTAAATCCTCTTTAAGAGTAAACTGACATTGTCAATTTAACCAAAAAAAAAAGGGAGAGAAAATGATCCAAATTCAGATTAGAGCAAGTCGAAAGAGAAGAAACAAATCCTATTTACATTTATACTTTTTTGTATTATTTTTCCTTTTATTATATATGGTGTTGTATTGCAGAGCATCTATTTTGATTTTTTGAGCCAGCGGTAAGATCTTGTTCACCACCCCATGACCACAGTAGAGATATAGCAATTGGATATATATATATATATATATATGTATTATTGATACAAAATTAATTTCCACTTGCTCAATAATTAATCACTTTCCTACACATCGCTATAGAAACCTTTTTTTTTCTTTTATGAAATGACTCTCAAAATTTACACAATATTTGTTGTTAATTTAATATTATGTTATAGGATAACATTAGTGTTTCATAATTTTTTCTATGCTGTATTTAATTTTTTAAATTAATAAATTGGAAAATAATTAACCGACATTATGATTTTCAGTATATTCAATACATTTCATTAAATAGGCTCGTGATTGCTTTTGAATCTAATGGAGATGTTGCATGCTTGAGATTAGGTTTTAAGTTATACCTTTTTTTTTCAATAATTTATAATGAAATATAAAAATTTAAAACAAATTATTGAATTTTTTATTTTGATTTTTATAATTTAAAAACATTTTTTTTTAAAATGACCCAATTTTGTTCTTTTGTTACATCTCTATCTAAAATCTATTATTTTGTTGAATTGTTGTTGAAGCTAGGTGTGAGTTAACGATATTGAATTAATAAACAATGTTTAAACTAACATATTATTAAATTTATCACTAAATTTGAGTAAAATTATGTGAGAAAAGGCTATAAAATTGGAATTTATTCTAAAAAAGAAGACTATTATTTTTTTAATTAAAAGGACTAAATTAAAATTTATATAAAATTAAAGGGATTATAAATACATTTAAACTAAAAATTCATTTTCCCTAAAAACATGTCTAGATCGCCATTAGATCAACTTCGGCTTTGGGATGATTGGCTTAACTGTGTAGTTTTTGTAGTGGAGGCTCGCCACAGTCGCCATGGCTACCGAACACACCCAAGATGCGAAGGAAGAAGGATTACATGCTTGAAATTAGGTTTTAAGCATTTCGAGTTACAACTCCACACGTAATTTGGCATTTATCATGAAAGAGTTTTTATAGTCATTTTTATATTTAAAAAAAAGTTTTATTATGAGGGGTAGGAAAGTGATTAGTTATTGAGCACGTGGAAATTAATTTTGTATGAATAATACCTATATATACATCCAATCGCCATATCCCTACTGTAGTCATGTGGTGGTGAACATGAGCTTTCTATTAACTGGAAAAACATTATCCAAATCTGTATTGAACTAACCATGAAAGATTCTGAAACCTTCTATCCATTTATTTCTTTCAATCTTTCATTCTTTTTTTCTATTGTTATTGCAAAAAACTTTTACATTCTGAAACCTTCTATCCATTTATTTCTTTCAATTTTTCATTCTTTTTTTTAGTTGTTATTGCAAGAAACTTTTACACTAATTGTTTCAAATTAGTATACTAATGTTGAGTTTAGAGGCAAAGATAGTCCCTACAAAAAATTATAATTCACATAAAAATTTATATGATATAATAATTTGGTACTAGTCTAAATATAAATCCCTTATCGTCATTTGTGGATGACATCAAAAGATGTTGTTAGTGATTTTTTACTTTTCAATTATAATTTTTATTTTTATTCTTATAATTTAAAATCTAAAACTAACCAAAACATTTTTTTTAAAAGTGATTGCATCTCTTGTATGATTGCAAAGGATCCATATTCGAACTAGTCTCATTGGAGCACGAAGCTCTCATAAAAAACATTTTCATATGGAATGATTCACAAAAGCAGTTGTGTAGTACAAGAAAAAAAATATAGATGTGTCATCAACAAGCAGAGGAAACAAGAGTGTGATGAATAGGAATTTATTGTTGTTTTGGTTCTTTCTTCTCCAGATTCAGCACAACAATGAAATTGCGGGTGTTATATTATCGAAGCAGAGACATTAGGCATGGGAATGCCCTGGATATCGACATGTGTCAAGCAGTACACTATTGATCAATTCCGTCGCAGAAAAAGATAATTGAGCTCTTCATATCCAAGTAGTAGACCCCTTCATATCCAAGCAGCAGGAGATTCATATAGCTTTTAATTGAGCTCAGTGCTCGACAGCCAAGTTCTCTGCTTCTTGCTTCACAGATTCAAAGAGCACGGTTGATAGATAACACTCTCCAAAGCTTGGGAAGACCACCTGTACACAGGTTTTCAATGAATGAATTAGGCTACAATATGGCAAAAATGATACATATCTGGAACAATACAAGAAGTTTAGCAGTTTTGCTAGCTTCTTCACTTGATATCTACAAAAGCAGACAAAAATAAGTGGTTACCATCTATCTGTGGAATGTGTAGTGTGCACTAAAGAAATGTATAACAAACTCAGAGAAAAAGATAATGGCAACAAAAAGACGTTACTCAAATTTTGAAAAATGTTTAAAGAGGCAAACTGTCACCATCAGAGTGCCTGGACAAATTATCAGAGCTCCTGTTGAGCAATACTCCCACATATGAAGCAAATTATTCCACTTCCTTCCCACTCCCCAGGATGAAGTAGGAAGTGCAGATTTTTATATTTTATTTCACCACATAAGGGGACTAGGGAGGGGGTAGATAATAAAACAGATTACATACTATGTTAATGCAAAAGGACATCGTAAAATAGAAAGAAGCTTATGTACCAATTTAAGATTAAATAACACCAATTAAAAGTTTAATGGCTTAATTGGATAAACTTCATCCCGCAAACCGACATCCAAAACACCAAAGCTGAAGGCAGATTGAAGTCAAGCATCATTTTGACCTCCAAACACATTCAGTGATCAGTAGAACAAGGCATTCATGTATTTACATGTTTTCATAATGCATATGCTTGCATATATAATCATGCCTTCAAATGTAAGAATCAGATTTGCACATGGCGATTAAAGAAAATCACCCATGCAAACTGCCTTGGTATAAAATCAGTATGAGAGCACAATTAAGAACATTAGCAACCATACGAGTAAATTTGACAAAATTACACTCAACTGATACATAACAATAATTATAACCCATAAAAAAACGATAAAGGAAAAAAGAGAAAAAGATCAAGTCTAAATGATTCAAACCTGAAAATAACTCAAAAAGCTTCCAAAATCCATAGAAATAGAGAAGGCGACACTAAAACTTAGAAAATTCAATTAAGAAACCAGAGCTGGTTCTGGAACCAGAACCAAAAATGGTAACACAGACAACATTCATTTGACCTCTAAAATGATACCGTGTGTAGCATACTTTCACCACATAAAACAAAGATATGCCGAATATTTTAAGCTTCTAAAACAAAGCCAAGAAAACAGATGTTTACATGAAATTCCAGACCTAAGGAACCAAATTTTGTGTTCCAAAGAGCTCAATAGAGACTAGATTTTATTGTTAGAGTTCTGCATTTAGAAAACTTTTTTTTGCCATAAAAGTCCAGCACCTATGAACCTAATTATGAGGAACAAAAGTATAAAAAGAAATTAGACTTTTGGCCACATTTTCCCCAAGCACTTTTGACCCAATAACATAATCACATGTGTACAGAATCTCAACTCCAAAATAGTACACTCAAAACACTTTTTTTTTTTGCAAAAGTTCAACAGTTAATGACACGAATGCAGAATTTTCAATCGAAACATTAAGATGCAAGTTCAGGATAGAATTAGACAAGACCACTCGATTTCCTAAGGTTATATTCATGATTTCCTTATTCATTGAACCTAAAACAATTAATCGCCATAAGACCACGTTCATGACCGCAAGTATTTTATTCCTTGCATTTCATTCCAAACAAAGGCAAACTACAGACAGATCAAGTATACCCAGACAAACTACATCCAGCTCAGCAGCAATTTTTTACACCAGCAAGTCAAGTTTACCCAACTTGAATCTGTGAAATCAGATACCATTAGAGGAAGAAGATGGGAGGAAATGGGAGGAAATGGAAGGAAGAAGAGAGAATGAGGGAGGGGAATCGAAGAAGAGAAGAGAACTCACCACCCACGTAAATGGCAACAATTTCGAGCTCCTTCACCCCAAGTCTCATGCTCAACGATGGGGTTTTGGAACTGTGATGGTTGCCCATGGTGGTTGTTGTGGCGTGACAAGGTGGGGTGTGGTGGAGGACGAAGATGCGACAGAAGACAATGGCCGAAATGTAAGTTTGTAAGTGAGATTCCCAAGCGTCTGCAAGAGGAGGTGTCTTGTAGTTTTATTATTTTCGTGAGGGGATGACGGTAATATATTTTCTCATTTTTGGAAATAAAACTTCATTCCTTCATATGAGGATTGGAATCCCATTACAACACAGGTGAGAATGGACTTTCTCAAAGAAATAGGAATAGGAGATAAACTAAACACCTTTTTTCTTCATTCTCATTCTTTAATACTCCATTCCCATCAACCGACTGGCCCTAAATATTATTTTTTGAAAGCTAGTTTATGTTATGAGAATCAACTTTATGTTATGTAAGGATTTTAAACTTTTATGTTTACATCTATTAAGAGTATCTTACTTTTGATTTCGAATTTAATTTATCATGATTGAAAATTTAATATTAATTACTTAAAAATGCTTGTATAGCATTGATATTTAAACGTTTTTTAAAAAATTAGCTTTATATTTTAGTAACTTTTTTAAAACTAAAATAGCGAGGCAAATTATAAAAAAAAAACTAGAAATCCTTATATATAGTTAATTATAATTATTTTATATATTTTTTTTAAGATTAGACTTAGATGTAATTATTTATATATTTATTATTATATTTTTTAATTAAAACATAATAAATATATAATTTTTCAATAATACTATGATAAGTGCACAGTTTAATTAACAAATTATATAATTATTTTAAAAAAATTATGCACTTATCACAGTATTATCAAAAAATTATATACTTATTATATTTGAATTAAAAAATCTAATAACAAAGATATAAAAAAATGTACATAAATTTTTTCTTTCTTTCTTTTAACCTTGTGTTCCTTAACAAATGTGTTTACTTCAACATAAAATGACATATTGAAATTTGAATAATCTGCCCATCCCCACAAAACTTTCTCCCTTAGTTTTCCTTTGTACCAACAAGAAACATTTGATGTGTTTGAAGGAGTTTCTCTTCAACCAATACATGTCTTTTTATTGGTTGAGTGATTGACTCCATTGTTTCTAAAAGTAATGAAATCGAACTAAAAGCCACATTATTAAAATTTAAAAATTTTCATAAAAAAATTGAAATCAAAGCCATTATTTTTTAGACTCTTTCTCAATTTCTCTTCCATATAACAAGAGTTATGTTGATAGGTTTTTGCAAGTCATTCTTCTATTTGCCTAACCTTTAACTAATTGCTTTATTAAAAATTTTGTTATTTTCTTTATGTTCAAATAATATCTATCTCTTTAACCTTTTACGAGTTGCTTTCTTTTTCATGGGTTTTATGTGTGTGCCTATTCTCTCTCTCTCTCTCTCTCTCTCTCTCTCTCTCTCTCTCTCTCTCTCTCTCTCTCTCTCTCTCTCTCTATGTATATATATTAATGTTGCCATTAAGAACCATAGTCATTGCTTGTTGTCATTGAAAGGGAAATTTAAAAGCAAAAACTCTATTCCCTCATTGTCCCATTTAATAAACATCCTTGTTACTTGCTTCTTCATTGATTGATTCCTTGTTTTTGGCGGGTCAAACTCCCTGTGAAAGCTACTGTTCACTTGGAAGATAATCAAGAAAGCCATTCTGGTGATGGACGTCTTAAGACACCACCACTTGTAAGCCAATCAAGACTGTTTCTTTTGTAACTCAACCCCAGAAACTATGGATTACATCTTTTTCTGTTGTGACTTTGCTATAGTCATCTGGTTTGCTTCTCCATTGTCCTATAAATCCTTTCAACTTACCACCTTAGAGATAACAAATTGGTTAACCCTTTGGTTTACCAACTAGCAAACCTTGCAATGGGAGGAAAGTACCAAACTCATCATTGTCATCTTGCACAACATCTGAAAAAACATAAAATTATGCCACCTATAAAAGGACTTATGCCAAATCCATAATCCTTTCTAAGAAGAATTAGATGCAACATGTAACTCAATTTATTATCCTAGCAATCTTACCTTTGAACCCAATACAGAGTAAGCCTAATGTCAAAGAAAGTCTTAGTCATAAGACTAAGCAAGCCCATATTAGAAAGATGGGTAAGCACTATACATATTAATAAGCAAACAAGATAGAGGAAAGCTAAAATTAAGGTGGCAATTCTTTTTAATCAATCCTTGGTTAGAAACCTTCAATAGACTCTTGCAAAATGTGACAAGGAAATCAAATAACCTTAAAGCCATTAGAGAAACAATCAAATAGATTATGGAAACCGAAATAATGAGGGAACCATATAATCGTGACCTCTAAGCCTTTTTCCTTTACAAGAAGCAAGCTAATCTTTTGAAAATGGGCAAAAAAGGAAATATGGTGAAAGAACCAATATTGCAAGACATCCAACAACAAATTTAGCTCTTCAAATCTTTCATCTTAATTATGTGGACATGAACATCAAAGGTTTTTGGATAAATATTCTCAACTTCCCCACCCCTTTGTATTAGGGCAATCACCTTTATTAAAGTCTAATTTGTCTTAGTAGCCAAAAAAAAAAAGAAAATCCTTATTTTTTGAAGTGAAATAGTGATTGGTTCACTGCTTTCTCCTCGATTAATAAATATATTTGTTATCTATTTCTTTATCACTGATTTCTTGTTGTTGTGTAGAGGGAAATATAGAGGGAAAATAAATTGGATCCTCTAAGAGTATTATATGAATATAATAAGAAACAGACAAAAGAGCGAAGAGAGAAGAGGATGGATCTCTATTTCTCTCTTTGTTTCTTTCTCTCTCTTCCTCTCTAAATTTATATTATGTAATTAGCTAAAAATTACAAAAATCCATTTTGAATTCGAATGATGGGTTGAGGTGAAACGATATGTTTTGAGTGAGTTGCTAATGAGTTGCTAACTAGTGACATGATCAATGTCTATAACTTAATTCATTGGGTATGTAACTCTGCAACGTAAATGTCATTGTAATATTTTTTATAATATTAATTATATTTTTATAATAATTATTTAATTATATTTATTTTTTATTTTTAAAATAAAAATATAATAATTATTTATCATCAATTTTAATTTTTTTTTTATCTTTTTATATTTAAATATTACATCAAATCAAATATAATTGAATAACAAAGATGGTTCAAAATTACCGTGATGTAATGATAGGTTAAAGGTAGAGAATATGTTTCATAGGGGATGATTAATGATGTGTTTAAAAACGCGTTACTACTTCTTAAAATCACATTTTATATAAAGTTCTGATTTTACATTTCTATATCAACGTGATTTTGTATCGTACTTCCAAACATGCACTAAGTGATTGGTTAGGAATTGGTCTATTTAGGCCAACAACAAAGCATCTCTGCATCACCAAAAGATGACGCCAGTTTTCCCGAAGAGAAAAACAAAGGATGACACAGTAACTTTGTTAGTTTAACACGATTTATTATGACTACTTCAAGGATGATAATAATAGTACAATCCGTAATAAAAAGCATAGTAATTTCATTAGGCGATGGAAACTATGCGGCTTGGTCTCTCCAGGCACAAGTAGAAGGAAGGGAGGAAGGTATACGCGAAATAAATCGCCCAACGCTATAAGAGCAAAGTTAACCAGAGACGCACAGCTCATAAGTCTTTAGTCATCCCTCAATTTCTCCGTCCATTCCCATTTCTCTTGCATAAATTCCTACGCCTCCTTTCTCTATTCATTTCAATCTTTCTTTGGAGCTCGGGTTTTCCAACTTCGATCTCCTTGGTGATTTAATGGCAACCCTTTTTCATGGAGTGGGAGTTGCAACGGCATTCTCTGCCGCCAACTCATTCGACTCCAAGAAATTTCAGCTCCTTCCTCCTAGATCCCTCTCAGGTTTGCTTCCAATCTTTTTGTGATTCCCACTGTTCGTTGTCGTTGGATGACCCATATGAATTGAGTTAATTGGTTTCCACTAGACTCTTTCACAGAGATACTGCCTTCTGGGATATATAAATCTTTGGAATTCTAGGATTATGATTCCTTTTATTGTTCCTTTTCCCTTAGTACTAAGTATAGTCCCTTTTTGGGCATGTATCGAGTCTATTGACTTAAATGTTGATTCTTACACTTTGGTATAATGTGTGATTGATTCAGAGAGGAAAGCTAGCATATTTGTAGTCAGATCTGATGCGAGGTTGAGCCTGAATGCCGGAGCTCGTAAGGCTGATCGGTTGATTACTAATGCAGTTGCAGTAAGTTATCTCTCTCCCATCCATTTCTGAGTATAGTTTCCCTTTCCTCCTTTCCCAATTTGGTGTTGGACCAACGGGAATGGGTTTTCATGCTGGCATCGCGTTCCTAATTTTTTTTTCGGTGGGTTTTCTGTAGGCTAAAGCAGATAGTTCTGCGGCTTCTACATCATCGAAACCTGGGTAGGTTTCTTACTTTAATCACTTACTGTTCTATGTCATGCTGTCTATCTCAGTATATCTGGATTCAACATTGTCTTTTTCGTTCCTACCTAATCATTTTTAATCAATGATATCTTGAAACATAAATCCTGAGATGGAATCTAAGTTTATGTGTGTATAGTACTTTTGGTAATAAATTGACCTTTTAATGTAATCCAATTTAACTCAAATTAATGACGCTGTTCCAGTTTTCACTCTAACATTTCATCCAAAAGTCATCGAAGATGGTTTCTGCTATGCACGCGGTACACTCAAAAGAGTGTTGGTGTTATCAATGAAAAAAGAAAACATTGAAAACGATGAATGGAAAAAGTGAAAGTCAGCTTAAACTTTCTTGTGGAAGAGTAAAGGAGGAGGGAAACTTGCTACCATTTCAACCCTTCATCATTACATTTTTTCCTCCCATAATTGAGATTTATATAAGTCCAGATAATAGTTAAACACTTGAAATATATTGTTAACATGAACTTGTGATTCTAGTAGCCCATTTTATATCTGCTTAGAAATGCTACATAAAAGTATGAAATAGTTTTGGTGTAGAATAATTTTATTCTTTTTATTTACACCTTTTTTTTTGGGTTTGTTTGTTAAGGAATCAGAGAATATATTTAATTTATTGTATTAGAAAGCAGCAATACAAGCCTGTAGCAAAAAAAAAAAAAAAACAGGCATATCTATACAGAATAGGTTTTACAAACCTTCCTACATAAACACATCCTATACAATTAAAAATTTTTGTCAATCCTGAAGCAGCTACACAAATATTTATTTTCTGCATCACAACTAAGCTCAGCACAGGAGTCTTAGTAATAGCTTTCTCCTGGTGCAATAAAATATCACATGTAGGAGAGTTAGAATTTGAAGGGTGTCAAGAATGAAATAGCAGAAGTGATGATAGAGGGTATATACCCTAGAAACACACTGGAGATTGTAGCTCTGAAATGAGCTGCGTAACAGAATCTGTATGACATATTTTAATTAATTTTGAATGATATGCACTTAAATATCCTTCACTAGTTGGAATTTCTAGATGTTGGGATACTGCTGCACTTATTGTTGTAAGTAGTTAGCCACAAGTATTCAATATGGGGCAGCATATTACATGCTTATTGACAATATTTTGTAGATGAATTTTCCTTCTGTGGGGTGAGATTTTACTCTGTTGCTTGGGAGTCAAGTTTTTGAAATAAATATCCTCTTTTCTTGATGCCTGATTTGGGCTCTAAGTACACCTTTTGCTCGGAGAATGCTAGTGCACTCAAATTGTTTGAATATTATGTATGAAGAAAAAAAAATGTATTTACATGGATTCACAATCTCACACATAATATAATTGTCTCTCCTCTAGTATCTTTTGGTAAGGAAAAACCTCTTTTGGAGAAAAAAAAAAAGAGCAAGGTTTAGTGTCTTTATGTGTTGAAAGCTTTCTGTTTGACCAACAGCCTGCTTTGTAAGAAAATGAATTACTGCAACAGATATGTACTACTTTTGTGCATATGCCTTGTGAGAACATCAGGCACAGTACATGTTCTGGCATGCCTAGATCATTCTGCAAGCATGCAAACAACCTTTTTTTGTCGGATAACTTTAACGAGGCCCAAAGGGCAAATAAGATATTGCATATTGTTGGTATCTTTATTATTATCTTTTAGAGGACCTTGGGAAGGCTGTGGAATCCAAGAAAACAGAAAAACATATTTGATAGGAAAATCTTTGTCAGTTTCATTTATATAGTCCAGTTGTCTGCCCTATTATTTCAGGCTTCTATGATGTCTTGTTCTGCTACATTCTGTGTATATGTACGTACTTAATAAAAGTTTTCAACTTTTTTGTAAGTCAAAATAAAAACAAATGACAACGAAGCCCCATCCTTGCCAAATTTTGTAATAATATTTGCCTATGTGTTTGATCTTGGAGCACTTTTGAGTTATGACAGTGGCGGGAAGGCACAAGAAGTAATTGTTGCTGATTGATTCTTAAGCAGAATAACAACTTTATAATATTTTCTGTTCTTTTTGGGTCTGATGGATGGCAGCAACAAATTAGATTTGACTAATTGTGGGGGTATGATGTGGGTTCAAAACGTTGGGGACATTTTTTTTTAACGCTTAATCAAGAGTTTATACATGAATGGTTGAAGTTGCCTAAACCTTAAAAACAAAAAGCATGCTTTGGCTTTGATTTTTCTCCTGTTTCACTGTGTGCACTAGTTGTAGAGGTGTGACCTATTTTCTGCAATTAACCAGATGTGTATTTGTTTTCAGGCATGAACTTCTCCTTTTTGAAGCCCTACGTGAAGGGTTGGAAGAAGAGATGGAGAGAGATCCCACTGTATGTGTCATGGGTGAAGAT
Source organism: Erythrophleum fordii (assembly GCA_032878935.1). Taxonomy (NCBI): domain Eukaryota; kingdom Viridiplantae; phylum Streptophyta; class Magnoliopsida; order Fabales; family Fabaceae; genus Erythrophleum; species Erythrophleum fordii. Next base: position 20,403,446 of record JAVQMF010000045.1, read on the forward strand.
GTAGGTCACTATGGAGGATCTTACAAGGTGACTAAAGACCTGGCCAAAAAGTTTGGCGACCTCAGGGTTCTGGACACCCCTATTGCTGAGAACTCCTTCACAGGGATGGGTATTGGGGCAGCCATGACTGGTCTGAGGCCAGTTGTTGAGGGCATGAACATGGGATTTTTGCTTCTGGCATTTAACCAGATCTCCAACAATTGCGGCATGCTCCATTACACGTCTGGAGGTCAGTTCAAAATACCAATTGTTATCCGAGGACCTGGTGGAGTTGGGAGGCAACTTGGGGCCGAACACTCTCAGAGACTGGAGTCATATTTTCAGTCAATCCCTGGAATCCAGATGGTGGCTTGCTCAACCCCTTACAATGCCAAGGGCTTGATGAAAGCTGCAATTCGTAGCAAGAATCCTGTGATACTATTTGAGCACGTTCTGCTTTATAACCTAAAGGAGAAAATTCCAGATGAAGAGTATGTGTTGTCACTTGAAGAGGCTGAGATGGTTAGGCCTGGGGAGCATGTCACCATATTGACCTATTCCAGGATGAGGTATCATGTAATGCAGGCTGCCAAGACATTGGTGAACAAGGGGTATGACCCTGAAGTAATTGATATCAGGTCTTTGAAACCATTTGATCTTTACACAATTGGGAATTCAGTCAAGAAGACACATCGTGTACTAATTGTGGAAGAGTGCATGAGGACCGGTGGAATTGGTGCTAGCTTGACAGCTGCCATTACTGAAAATTTCCATGATTATTTGGATGCTCCTATCGTATGTTTATCCTCTCAGGATGTGCCAACCCCATATGCCGGCACATTGGAGGAATGGACTGTAGTTCAACCCGCACAGATTGTGACAGCAGTTGAGAAGCTCTGCCAGTAATTACTACAAATACACTCGCAATTAGGATTTGCTTCTGGTAAAGTTATTCTGCTTGTTGAATCAAGCTAGAACCTTCATTACGATTTTCTGAAACTGTTAGTTTAATATGAGACAGTTTTATTTAGTTCTTCTGCATCATTGATATATGGTGTGTAAGAACCTGGTAAGCACAATATTTTATGATTGTCTACAATCCTTGTTATTTATTTACAAATAAGCCTCCATGTACGGTAATGCATGGATCTGAGTGCTTTTGCATTCAATTCAAAGATTCACCTGCACAGACAAATGCGGGTAATATTGATCCAATAGTTACAGTTATTGCAGACTCTACTTTTGGGTAATATTGATGTAGTGGTGGTATCTTCGGATTTTTTTGGGTATCCAAGTTCAAAAAATGCTACATGAACGAAAGTTATTCATAGTTTGTCTCAATACTGCTCCATCTTGCAGGTTTGGTTGACTCTACCTTTTTTTTTTTTTACCTGACTTATCCTCAGGTATTTCTGACATTAAGGATATGTTTGGTAATGGGGATTTTAATTTATTATGTAGAGTTAGTTACCTAGGCAACTTGTCCCAAAATTTTATTTTCCGAGAAAATTACTAAATATTGTGTTTGGTTTAGTCAGGATTTTCATCTAATATTTGGGAATAATGCAAGTGTTGTCGATGATTAATTTATTAGAAAAATTAAAATTTTTATAAAAATGGTTAAAATTTTTTTTGTAGTAAACATGAAAATTTTATTTTTTGAAGTACACTTTTTTAAGAATCGTTTAAAAATTTCTCATATCAAATACACCCTGGGTTTTCAGAGGATCTGCAAATAAACTTTACGCGTGTAGCTTTACTGAACCAGGTTACCAGGATATAGGATATGATGATAGAAGATATGTATATGTATCTAATATTAATTTGGTACGATGATTGAATGTTATTAAAAAAAAATTAGTAAATTTATGAAAGTTGATAACCCCTCCTGAAAAACTTAAAATTCTGGCAGTGTAATTTTGTACTTCATTACCCAAGGGAAATCAGGTGTGGTCAAAAGTAATTGTGAGAGGAGAGATCAGAAAAATATGTCAATTGGTCAGGCTGGCTTGGTTTTGAAAATCAGGGAAAAATCACATGATTTCCATGGCTACTTCTGAGAGTTAAAGAGGGAATGGAAAGTGTTGTTAAAGGATAACATAGTGGCTTCGCATAATGGCTTTGGGCATCATGTGCATCATGTGTTGTTATTCTATTGAGATCCTGGATATTTTTAAGTTTGTTTATTTGTTGTCTCAATTTTAGAATCATGTATACTTGCATGTAGTTTTTTTTTATCTATTATGCTCACAATTGACCATGTTTCTAGAATAAGTGAACATGGGTTGCTATTTTCTTTCATTATTAATTATTGCACCAGTTGTATAAGTTTTTATTGTTAATTGAATAAATGAGTTCATTCCCTCAATTTTCATTGTGTGCTCAGCACTCTGGTTCTAACTTAACACTTGGTATCAGAGTTATGTTAAAAAAAAATTGATTGAGTGAACCATGAGACATAAAATAAAGAAATAGTGAATAGTAGTAGTAGTCATTGATAGCTTTAGATAGTAATTTTTGTTCAACTTGCAATTTTGAAGCTTACAAGTCACTATGATCATTAGGCCATGCTTATGGAAAATTTCTTAGGATTGAAAGAATACTAAAGCTTGGTTGAAGATGGGATACTTGCAGTAGCAAAAGGAGCATAATTCTCAAAAGCTTAGAAGAAGAATATTGATGATCTAAAGTTAAAAAAACCTCAAGACAAAGAATTATCTTTTTCAGGCCATTGATAAACCAATCCGAGAAATTATATTGGCTAAGAATATAGCAAAGGACATTTAGGATTCCTTGAAATAGAAATATCAAGGGATTGCCAAAGTGAAAAGAGCACAACCCCAAGCTTTTTGAAAAGAGTGGGAGTTGTTGCATATGAAAAATGGAGAAGATGTAGCTAATTATTTTGCACATACACTTACCATTGCTAACAAAAAGCGAATTCTTTACCATTGCCAACAAAAAGCTAATTCATGGAGAAAAGATTAATGGTGTTGATGTTATTGAGAAGATTTTGCAATCAATGATCCCAAAATTTGATTATGTAGTGTGCTGAATCAAAGAATCCAATGATTTGGATGTTCTATCCATTGATGAGCTAGAAAGTAGGTTACTAGTCCGTGAATAAAAAAATGAAAGGACACATCACCATTAAAGAGCAAGCTCTTAAAGTTACTACTAACGATAACAGTGGTGGAAAAGGCCTAGGTCGAGGTACCATTCGTGGTAAGGGACATGGAAGAGGAAGATATAGTGTTGACAAATCTTAAGTTGAATGCTTTTACTACCATGATTATACCCACTTTTAGTATGAATGTCCTAATAGGGAGCTAGGGGCGTAAGCAAACAAAACCAATTATGTTGACATGTTTGAAGAGGTGTTATTGATGGCTCAAGTTGATATGTAAGTGGAAGACAATGGTGAAGTTTGGTTTTTAGATTTTGGTTGTAGTAATCACATGACCAAGAAAAAAGAATTGTTTCTCTCTTTAAATAAAAATTTTACAAAAAATAACTTCAGTTTAGACGTCAAAGGTAAAGGAAATGTAAGGTTTTGGATAACAACATTGTACAAGTCATCACAGGGATCTTTTATGTACTTGACTTGAAAAACAACCTACTTAGTATGGGTTAATTATAGAAAGGGCTCACCATCGTGATTCAACAAGACAAATGCAAGATTTATCCTCCTTTAAAAGGATTGATCACAGAGTCATCGATGACCCTTAACATTATGTTTTCATTGATGGCCCAACCTCAACCACATGAAGAAGCTTGCTTAAATACCACAACTGATGATTTAGCAATGTTATGGCTTCATTAGTATGGTCATTTAAGATTTGGAAGACTCAAAGTTCTTCAAGTTAAGAATATGGTGCGAAGTTTACCACAATTCAAGACTCCTTCAAAGTTCTGTGAAAGTTGTTTAGTGGGCAAGCAATCAAGGAAGTCATTTCCAACAGAAAGCATGTGGAGAGCTTTAAAGATTTTAGAATTTATCCACACTGACCTCTGCAGCCCAATCTAACATACTTCAAATGGCAATAAGTGTTATTTGCTTACATTCATTGATGACTTGAGCTGCAAAACATGGATGCATTCCCTAACAAAAAAATTAAAGACATTTGGCCTCTTTCAACAATTTAAAAAGTTCAGTGGAAACACAATCAGAAGAGCATATAAAAGTCATGAGAATGGATTGAGGTAAGGAGTTTAATCCTTTGGAATTTACTATTTTTTACAAAGAACATGGTATTCAATGGCAACTTATAGTAGCATACAGCCCATAATAGAATGGCACTGTGGAGAAGAAAAATTGAACTATTATAAATATAGTTTAATGCACGCTACCAAATAAGAAGGTACTTAAAACTTTTTGGCTAAAAGTTATCAGATGAACAATCTATATTTTGAATAGGAGCCCTACCTTTACAGTTTGAAACCTTACTCTAGAAGAAGTATGTAGTGGATTAAAACCTTCAATGACTCACTTTTGAGTGTTTGGGTGCATAGCATACGTGCATATTCTTGATCAAGCAAGAACCAAGCTCTAAGACAAAAGTTAGAAATGCATTTTGTTGGGTGTAAGGGAAGATTGAAAGGCATACCACTCGTATAACCTAGTTTCTCAAAAGGTGATCATAAGTTGAGATGTCATTTTTGAAGAGCACGAGCACGAGCACTGGAAACAGGAGGACAATACACAAAAGCTTGCTACTAAGGACTCGCTAGAATGAACTTTAGGACTTTGATGAAGTAGTAACCACAATTCCTTCAACTATATATGGTGACATCTTGAATCAAAGTACTTAAGATGCCACCCAGAGCAATGTACTTCTCAACTCAATGAAGGATTCTAAGGTCACCTTATTGGATGAAACATTATGAGAGTAAGGAGGGACTTTTTGATGGAGAGGACATAGCGTATTTAGCTATGTATGAAAGTAGTGATCCAACTAATCACATTGAAGTTTTGCAAACTAAGAAATAGAGACAAGTGATGGAAGCTAAACTTGAAGCAATCAAGAAAAATAACATTTGGGAGTTAACTTTACTTCCAACCAATTGTAAAAGCATTAGGATAAAGTGGACCTTTAGGACAAAATATAAAGAAAACAGGGAGATAGACAAATATAAGGGTCATCTTATGGAAAAAGGCGATTCACAGGAGTATGGTATAGACTATGAAGAGGTATTTGCTCTTATAGCTTATTTAGACACTATTGGTTTGCTTTTTGCACTTGCAATAAATAAAGTATGGACTTTATATCAGCTAGATGTCAAATCAACTTTTTTGTATGAAGAGTTAATGGAGGAAGTATATGTTGATCAACTTCTTGGATTTATACAACTAGGAAACGAGCAAAAGGTCTATCAATTAAAGAAAGCGTTTTATTGGCTCAAGCAGGCACCTCAAAAATGGTATAATAAAATTGAGACATATTTTCTTCAACAAGGATTCTAGAAGTGTCTTTATGAGTATACCCTTTCACTAAAATTGGAGAAGGAGGCACCATCTTGATTATTTGTCTTTATGTTGATGACCTTGTTTATACAGGGAATAACGAACTCATGTTTGATGAATTTGAAAGCTCAGTGATGCAGGAGTTTGAGTGATTTAGGAAGAATGCGATCTTTTCATGGTTTTGAAATATTGTAGCATGCAAATGGTATATTCATGGAACAAAAGAAATATGCCATGAATATCTTAGAATGATTTGAAATGGGGAATTGCAATTCAATAAACACTCCAATAGTTCCTGGTTCAAATTTGACAAAAGATCCCAATGGAGTAAGTGTGAACAGCACATTGTATAAACAAATTGTTGGGTGCTTAATGCATTTGTCTGTTACTTGCCCAAATATTATGTTTATGGTTAGCTCAATCAATCATTTTATGGAGCATCCAATTGAACTTCATTTATTAGCTGCAAAGAGAGTGCTTTATTACTTAGGAGGAAATACAGAGCTTAGCATATTCTATAAAAAGGAAATAGATCCTGAATTATATGCTTTTTCTAATAGTGATTATACAAGAGATTTGGAAGATAGGAAAAGTTCATCAAGGTATGTATTTCTCTTTAGTGGAGGTGTTGTCTCATGGTGTTTGAAAAAATAGCCTATAGTCATATTGTCCACAACTAAAGTTGAGTTTGTTTCAATAGCTTTATATGCCTGTCCCAATCTTAATGCGATTGGGTCTTGCTCAGTGTACAACCATAACTATCTTTTGTAATAATAGTTCAATCATCAAACTCTCAACGAATACTATCTTACTTAGGCATAGCAAGTACATAGATGTGCGTTTTCATTTTCTCAGAGATCTTTCTAATGATGGAGTTAGTTTATTGGCAAACACAAGAGCATATAATAGATATTATGAGTGAACTATTAAAGACGGAGGCATTCTTCAAACTGGGAGTATAATTGGAATGCGCTTGGAATCGAGTTTAAATTGATATTGATTAGTTTAAAAGAGGGAATGTTGTTATAAGATAATGTAGTGGCTTTGCATAATGGCTTCGTGCGTCATTTGTTGCTATTCTATTGGGATCCTATATGTTTTTAAGTTTGTTTATTTGTGCTTCAGTTTTAGGATTATGCATACATGCATGTAGTTTGTTTTATCCATTATGCTTACGATGGACCATGTTTTTATGATAGTTGAACATGGGTTGCTATTTTCTAAGTCATGTGTTATTTTACTATTTAAGACCTTAATAAGGAAAAGAATTGAATCATTAATGAAATAGAATAATTTATAAATTGTATTTTTAACATTACTTTTATAATCAGGATGTTATTATAACAAATTTTTAACTAAAAAAGATATATCCATAGCTGTACATGGCTATTTGATTTCTTTTCAAACCCTTCAATTTGCAAAGATAAAAAGAATTGGATTTTGGATGATAAGAAATGGTTTGAGTCCCTCTTTTATCATTCAATTCCATCTTAAAAAAACCTTTAAAATAATAATTTAACTCATATTAATCCATTCATTCCTTATCATTTCACCTCTTGATATGTATTTAAAAGCACCATCACTTTTTGCATCTAGATCATCTACAGTGTTTGATATTATTGGTACAATAACTAGTTTTAGGGGTTTTTTTAAATTAAAAAATAATATACAATATCTAAAAATTATAATTAAAAAAGTAAAAATTTTAACTATAAAAAAATACTTATATTTGTTCTTTCAACTATAATTTTTAAATATTTTATACATTTTTTTATTCGCAAACAACCCCCGGCGCGGGGGCCCAAAACAACAAAAAACAAAAAAAAGTGATCACTACACCAAAATTTGTACCGCGTGACCATCCAACTGCTCCATTTTTACGTAGGCGAGAACTCTTCGTCCCAGGTAAGATCAAATCCAATAGGTCCGAACCAATGTGTCGTTTCGTTTTAGCCATCAAGGATTTTGTCAGGCCTACAAGATCATATGCTTTCCTTTCTTTGGACGGAAAAAAAAAAAAGCGACAAAGATTTGCGATTTGAAAAGTCAATTGCTCCTACAATTTGATTGGGCATGTGATCCAATGAATATTTTTCTGTTCCCTTTGCCTCCGGAAAGCGGGTCAGTATTTTTTCGGATAGATCTACATCCTGAATGGATTGCTATTTTGCCAATGTAGTTTATTTAGACAATTTATATAATATTTATTATATTCTTATAATTACTATTTTATCTATTAAATCACTATTAAATTATTATTTTAATCATTAAATTACCTTTTTAAAAGTAAAAACATAATAATAATTTTTTATCCTACTTAAATTATACTCCCTTCCTAATTACATCATTTAGCCAAACAACCTGCTAAAAATCAACTAAGCTAATGTAATTTAAGGTGGAGATACTATTGAGTTAAATTTGAGAGAGATTTGTTTTCCTATTAATATTATAGAATCTCACCCTAAGAGCAATGATTAAGAATGCATTAAATATCCTTAGATTATAAAAATTATTTTAATGAAATTAGTTGTGCTAATTAACAGGGATAGTAAAATTAATTAATTTATAATTTTTAAAGACAAATGTGAGAAAAGTTATTTAATATTTTGGGGTTTGGAAATTTAAGATTTAAGTTTTTAGAGTTTATGATTTAGTGTTTTAGGGATCTAGGATTTTAGGATTTTTTTTAAGATTAAGAGATTTTAGGGTTTAGTGATTTAGGTTTTAGGAATTTAATTTTTATAATAAATAATAAGTTCATTTATGCTGATTAGTTAATAAAAATTGAAAAAGTACTAAATAATAAGTGAAATGAATTAAAAAAAAAAAGCATTTAATGCCCTTTATAAAAGAAACAAAGCAACGAAATGCGCGGACGAACTAGATTTAAAAAAAAAAGAAGGTAGATTGCATACTTAATATTGTCCTTCTGTCCTGGATTCACTGATTGAAAAGGTAGTTGCTTGTTTCTTAGGGTGGACTGATCGATGTAATTCCTTTTATTATTTTTTGAATTTAAATTGCAAACATAATGAGAAGGCATGAAAAGGTGGAGATTTTTGTTCAGCATGTGAAGAGCTACCACGAGCTGGATTCCTCAAAACCTGAGTAGTGGGATTACAGGTCATTGCCAAGACATGCTTGAACATGTCCTCAATAAACTTGTATCTGTGCAATTAGCAAGTGTACATGGGATCCTGCGTAAGGGAAAAATATTCTCTATTTTAAGTTGTGTGTAATATTTATTGAGTTTTTATAATTATTATTTAATTTATTTTTTTAAAATTAAGACACAGAAATTATTTTTCATTCACAAATTATATTTTCTTCTTCATTTTGCGTGCGAATCCAGGCGTAATTGGAGCCTTGCTGATTTCCCCATGTAACATTGTAAAGTAGACGAAGGCCATGGGTGGCCAAGTAGTGAGGATGGGCCCCTTTCCAATTTATTGGGTCTCTGTTTGCTGCTGGATTAACCGGCAACCAAATCTTCTCATGTGGAAGGAATAATAATGTCAGAATGTGATTGAGTTGGCATCATATATGTAATTAGCACATTGACAAACAATTCATTTGGCAAACGTGCATCTTTCTCGGCCTCAAATTTTCCATTAGGCAATGATACCGAGGATTTGAATTTTTCAATCACTTTTCAAGATATGCATATATTTAGTTATTTTATTAGAGTTAGGTATCATATTTTATATTTTTATTATCAAAATTTTTAATTAAAATATAATAAATATATAATTCTTCAATAATTAATATCATGAAAAATGTATAGTTTAATTTAAAAATTATATGATTATTTATAAAAATTATACACTTGTCATGATTCTATCGAAAAGTTATACACTTATTATATTTTAATTGTAAAATCCAATAATAATGATATAAAAAATTATATATAAATTTTTTCTTATAAAATATTAATATTTAGAGGACAAAAAAGATTTTGTTAAAGATGGAATTCTCCACTTTTGAATCATTTTGAGATCTATGTATGTAGTAATAAAAAAAATACATTACAAAAATCTCAGCAAAATCTAACAGTAAGAGAGCTCAGTGAGCTCTCCATAGCAATCCCCAATAAAAAATGTGTCTTCCGCGTCATGATACAGTGTACCAGTCAACATGCGAGTGAGATGTTATAATTTGCCGTTTTTCAAAAATAAACGGTGCATCTTTGTTATTCAACGTATATATGAACACAAAGATTCTTTCATTAGAAAGAATCAATATTAATTGTTTATTGTAGCTAGCAAAGTCATAACGCAAATTTATACACATTCCTCTTGTTTCTAAACCGCGGTTTTCAGTGAAAAAAGTTTACAATGCTTCAAGTGGCATTTCCTTTTGGTTGCAAAGCATTTTTGCCCAGCTAGGTTAAAATTGCGGTAAATTATATATCCATACATGTGATATGAGTTTTGATAAATAAATCTAATCCTCCAACAAAGGAGGACCAAATATATATCATTTTAATTTTCCAAGGTTCAAGCATGTATGCATGCTTGAATTGATGTCCGTTACCCCCAGTAAACAATTCACCAAAGTTATAAGATGCATGTACACGACTATAGAGTTAAACTGAAAAATTCTTTGGCATGTGCCTTTCGTATAGGTTGCATGCAAAAGGGGTGGTGCTGAATCTAATTAATCGGCAAATATAGTGCAAGTGTTTGGCGCTTACAAGATAAGATATATACCCTATTGATTCGTTAAACTAATTAAATGCGTGAACCTTAATACAATCATGAAGTATGGATAACTGGGATTCTTCAATATTCAAAAATGGCTGTTTATTATATATATATACGTCATCCAGCAGAAAATCCTTTCAGATATGATTTGTCTCCATTCTTGTCCCTGTTTGGCTCTCAAGTTCATCAGTAATGTACAGAACAGGTCGTTCCAACATTGGTGGCGCGGATCTATATATGAAAAGCTGCTTCTTTTGTTTCTTTCTTTAATAAATTCTAAGTTAATTCTGATTTATGCCCCAAACGGTCACATTTAGCAAAAACTTGGCAATCGTTTGTCAGTAAAGCAGCCACATGAAGAAATGTGAGTGTCCAAGTTATTTGAAACAAGCTTGAGACATATCAAGATTTTTATTAATTGATGAGACCAGAAGTTGCTCGCTTGATATATATATATATATAGTTGCTTGCTGAGTTGTAATCTTTTTGTTGGTGGAAAAGGCATCTGTGCGTATGGTCCAGGGTGGAAACCATTGAATATGTACAAGGACTGGTTCGTGTTGTTACACAGTTCTTGGCTGCCTCTAACTTAATTTGCATCCTAATCTTCCCATGTGGAACACCTGTGGCATCATATGGCAACTTGGTTTTAGATATTGGGATGATGGGATATTATCATATATGATAAATAGCTTTATGCCTAAAATTTTGGCACTGATCAACTACCCTATGTTTCTCAATTCCCTTTGTGTTTGGCATTCTTTCTGTGTCCCAGAATGTGCTCATTTGGGTTTCACAAGTTCCCTCCCATTGATGCAATTGGCCTTCAAAAAATTTTGTCACCATATACACAAAAATCTGAAGTTTTGATTCGTGTGTGCGATATCATGGACTTGGTCTCCTGTAAGGGTAGATTTTCTGAGATTGAAGCAAGAACGTTATAATATGTAAACAGATGTCTTATGAGGTTTGTTAGTTTTATTAATTGCTTAATGGTACTGAAAGCACCTACTTAATTCTTCAAAACGAAAAGGTTTGATAAAAATCTAATGGGATTTTTCGGGGCAGCCAAAAGTTTCTCTCCTTAGAACAGATACAGCAAAACATGCTTTAATAAGAGAACAAATGGAAATTTAATGGATATAGCTTTGTAACAGATAAAGAAGAAGCCTCAAAGACCCTAGAGTCCTTCTTGGAAACTAAATTCTTTTCGTGGGTTTCAGACTTTTGAGCATTTAAAAAAAAAAAAAAAACTTTTTCGGCTTTTTGAAAAATTGTCCTTTCTGCTAGAATATGAACTTTGAAGGATTGGCCTTCTCCAAGACACAAGGTACTAAGATATTGTAAGAAAAGTGGATTACACGGCATTAACCCGAAAGAAAAAAGGAAAACAAAGGGTATATATCTCGCACATGGCGAAAGAACTGCTTATTTTGTAACTTGCTTCTGTTAACATGAATGTTATATAATTTCCTGCATTATTATCCATGAAGTTAATATGCGTATGGAAATTAAGCTTAAACAAATCGGCGACTTGAAAGTCCTTAAACCAGACAAAATATTTGACATAATCGTCTCGAATAAGTACTTTTATGCATGTTACTAAAAATCAACTCTATAAATTCATATATAAGCTATTATAAACATGTAATTATAAGTACGACATCTACATTTAAAAAATATGACACAAAAATATATTTTCATCTCAAGTATATATTTTTGTGAGTCTGTTTTGACAAATTTATAATTAAGTACCTAAAGATCTAGAAAGAATCAATGTAAAAACCAAAGGAGAAAAGTAAAGAAAGGAAGAGCGACAGGCTGTTGCCAACCAAGAAGGGAGATATACAGAGAAGAGGGTGTGTCTCGAGAGGGATCCAAGGGGCAAACAAACTATATACAAATTGATTGAGGAAAGCGTGTGTTGTGTGTGTTTCGATCCCAAAATTTTTGGAAGCAGATGGTCGACAATCATCGCTGATCACTTCGTACTTGGACATCCTTAATTACCAGTACTACGATACTCCCGCTTGACTGGAACCTTCTTCCCTGATCTATCTTCCTTTTTTGCATGTTGGATTTCTCACATACCCTAAGATATGCTGCTTACGTAACACAATCTCACTCTATAAATGCTTGCTTGCCCCTTGGTGTCCTCCAGCTTCCAAATTCCAATCATGCAATTCCCATGAACCTAGCAAATTAAGTCTAACGAAGTCACGTCAAACATAGGATTAATTAAAGCCAATCATTTTATGACTCTTCGAATCTTTTCCAATACCCTAATCCATGCATGTATGGTAATATTTGTCAATCTAGCTAGCTATGGCACAATAAGGGTGTGTGGCCATATGTGTGTGTGTGTGTGTGTGTATATGTATATAAAACCTAATCATCTCCTTGGAATTGACCAAAATGATCTTATCTACCTTAGTCTGTGACCTGCATGAAATTATTAACTATGTATCTTCTCTTCTGATCACTTTTCATTATAACCTCACAATTAAGGAACAACCTTTAAAAAAAATTATTACGCTGAGAAATTGAAACGGTGAAAATCGAACCATGCATTATATTAAACTTTCTTCTTTCACCTAAAATCAGAAGTGCTGCTAGATCCACACACGTTATTGGCATGAATAGCTTTTCTTTCTTATATAAATTATGGAACAATTTCTAGTTTCATGAAATGATATCATATATATTTCAGTATGTATGTCTTCACTTAAATTTTAGCCTTTTTATACGCCGACGTACGTAGATTGGTTTTACTTTGTATGTGGACCTGTTCAGTTTTGGACCCTCTCATCAACATCTTGCTTTAATCATTTCGGCTATCTAAGGTAATATATGCTTCGGGATTTCTGTAGAGGTAGAATGGTGATTGCGCATGCATGTGCTAGCGTTTGATACCACCACCAACATATTTAATTAGAGAATGCTAGCATATTCTATGGAGCGAATAATGAGGAATTGGTTATTTCAACAATATTATTGCAACCGATGACGATATGGCCTACCATATTTTTGGAGATGGCAGATATAAAACTAATATGCTCGCTCATTCATTGAGAATTAATGACCTCTAGTTTGTTATTCGACAACTTCAGCCGAAATGTACAGTTTATGATTTAATTGGCATGAATGACACTATACGTGGCTTGACTATTGCTGGACACGCACTTGTTGCTCTCGTATAATGCATATATAGTCCACATGACTCTCCGGAGCAGTGGGAGCACCCATTGTTTGCAACGTAGCATAGACATATGGGTGCCAGCTGCTATGACCTTGTTGGTTTCTTTTACTCTCGACTACAGTTTTAGTGCTAACTACAAAGATGAAGTATAAGACATATATATAAAAGAGAGGTTAAAAGAGGAAGGGCGAGAGTCTTTTATGACATGCTCATTCATTCATATGAGAAGCCTATTTATAGATGGAAGAGTGTCTTGGTAACAAAGCAAATTAAACATATATATATTAATTCTAACTAAATTCATCAACTGTAACAACAAGCTTTCATCTAATTAAACACATTAACTACTAAAGCACCTACTGAAATAATCAATTACTAAAAACACTAATTATATAATCTAAGGCATAGGTCTGGACCAAGGGTCTTGAGGGGCAAATGGGTCATTGAGCAAGTAGGTCAATATTCAAAGACTCCTCCTTGATACCCTTGCTCTTACATCTTCTTTCGGCTTTAGTCTTCCACACCTCAACTTTTCGTCTTCTCTCTCTCTCTCTCTTCTTCTTCTTCTTTTTATCACTATTGGTTGCATAGTATCATTTATTTATTTAATATGTTCAAAATTACATTAATCATTAAACAATTCAGGACACTGATTTATAATTTATTGGTTCAATTGTGATTAAATTAATAATAATTATATATATATATTTCATATATTAAAATTTTAATATAACAAATAATAACAAGAAAATATTAATAAATTTTAAAATATTTTATCACAAATTATATATAAATATAAATCAAATATAACATAATATTTGAATTCAATTAACTTTGTAATTTTAAAATTTGAGTCTAAAATAACTTATTTATTAATATATAACTATTAAATATTAATGTGTTGAAACAAATATTAAAAGCCAAGATTTTATAAAAACTATCCATTTAACATACTAATTTACTATTATTTTTCCCCAAAAAAAAAGGAATTTTATATAAACTTATACACCATCTTGTGAAATAAAGTGTTCTAGCTCTTCGGATAAGACGAGAAGCATCTACTTGAGGGTCCAAGTTTGATGCGATGCACGACCAATTTTGCTACTTGGAGATAGAATTTGAGTTGGAGACTGGTTCACACAAAAAATCAAAAAATCAAGTGATTCAACCTAGTGTTTTACAAGCATTGACTGGTTTTCTTGGAAGCCAATTTGAAGGGTCTTTTAGATCGGATACCCTCACCTCACTTTGTAATGAGAGTCTCAATTTTTGTTTTCCTAACCTTACTCTGGAGCAAGGGTCTTAGACTATGTTTGGGAGTTTATGATAAGAGATGGAACAAAATCACAAATAATGAAATAGAATGTCTTATAAATTATTTTTTTAATATTATTCTTATGAAATCAACCCACATAGAAGAGTATATTAGAATATAAGAGTATGTTTGTATTTTCTATATAAATACAAGGCATTCCATCATTGACCCTTCAATTTAAAAGATACTTTGGAAACCATCATTTGCCATTTTATTCCATCATTAAAAAAAGTCCCAAATAATGACCCAACTCATTTAATCCATTCCACTTTTTCCATTCCATCTTTTATCATCTATCTAAACATTACCTTATTTTTAAGCTTCTCTTTGCAATAAGGTATTGGTTTTGGGATTTTTTTTACCTCGCTTTTGCAATGAGGGTCTTGGCTTTGGGAAAAATTTTCCCCACTTTGTTGTGAGATAGATATCTTGACAGATCCACTACTCCATATACTTTGTTGTGAGGTAGGGCTTGGAAGACTCACCAAGCTTTCCCTACCATTCTAGTCTTTCTCTTTTTTAGACACTCTTTAAGTGTTGAATGATCTGTTTGCTCCTTGAGCAATTAACTACCAAAAAAAATAAAAATCGAGTTGACTACAAAGTTGAAGTATAAGACATATAAGAAGGATCAAAGGAGAAATATTGAAGTCCTAATTAAATGCATTAACTAACAACAACACTTCCACCTAAACACATTATTAACTACTTAAAACACCAACTAAAAGCATCAATTACTAAAAACACTAATTATATTTTTTTGGCATAAAAGACATAGGTGGCTTCTGTAGCAAGGGTCTGGAGGGGCAGGTCACTAAACAAGAGTGAATCAATTTTCCATCAGACCTTAACATTTGCATGCAAATGAGAAAGCTACAGCAATGTAGGTGTGATGAAAATGGGAAAAGGATGTTTCGAGGGGCTCCTTAATTAAAATGAGCATGTCAGTATTCTTTGGGATTTTATCATATCTATGGTAGTCTGCGATGAAGATTGAACTATAATATTATATATATCATTGAATAAATTTCATAGATTTTCTTTGAGTTTTGATGTACATGAATTTTTTTTCAAAATATATATAGATTTTTTTAAAATAAAAAGTTACATTAAACTTTAGTTTAATTTTAAATTCTTTAACTAAAATATCATTCATTAATTTAAATATATATATTTTAATTAAAATACTTTCTTACATTTTTTATGGAGATTATTTTAGCCAAAAAACTTAAAATTGGACTAAAATACATAATTTAAAAATAAAAAATCTATATAATTTCAATAAAATTTTAAAAAATATAAATAATTTACTTTATATTATTTATAGTGACCTAATAAGCCATAGCTTAATGTGGTTTTTGCCCACTATTAAATTAAATAGGGCGTTTAGAATCATGATATTCAAATTGTTGATATACATATAGCTCTATAGCAAAATAATGAAATAATGACAGATTTATCTATTGAAAAATAATAATTTTTTACTTTATATAATCAATCACATATTCTGTTATTTTTTTTATTGTTGCTATTATTTGTGATAGAAATTTTTGTCATAACATTCTTTCGTTCTCTCTCCTCTCCCTTATATAGACAAGACGAAAAAGCCTGTGTCATTTTTTAAATTTAAAAATTTTTAATAAAATTTGAAATTATAATAATTAATTTAATTAATTAATTAATTAATCAATTAATTAATTAATTAAAAAATAATTTATTAAATAACTAATGAATTTATTAATCAATTAATTAATAAATGAATAAAAAAGATAATGAATATATTAAAAATTTTGTCACATGGTAAGGCATTATCCTATCACAATTCTATTGCTATCTTTGGTAAGACAATTTCCTACCATATTTTTATTGCTATATAATGAATAGTAGTAAATATAAATAATATATTAAATAAAAACTAAAAATAATATATATATATATATAATAAAATATAAAATATGTATTAATAAATATATTAATATATATTATATTAATTAAATATATTATATTATTAAAATATTATAGTGGTAAGACAATGCCTTACCACACTATATAGGGGCAAAGATGGCAATAGAAATATGATAAGACTATCTTATCACATTTTTGTAGTGAAAAAAAATTAAGTTATAATTATACTGATACTTTTTAATTAATAATAACTATAATTATAATTAATTAAATAATAATATGATGATTTCATTTATATGTTTTAATAATAATAATTATAACAATTTATGTTTCAAATAATTATTTAAAATTACAAGTTATTATTAAAATATCATAACAATGAATTTTTATTTTAAGTTTAATTATTATTTATATATTTTTATTAAGAAGTTTTACTGGATTTAGTTCTTTATATAAATATATTATTTGCCTTTATTTTTTATTGTCATCCAAAAATTCAAAAAAAGAACTACAAAAATAATTTGTATCTATAAAAAGGAAAATAAATACAATTGTACATGCAAAATAATGAAATATGAAGAAAAAGAAATTGGTACAAAAAAATAGTAGAAAAAATAATTAGGAAAAGAAAAATAAAGCAAGTTACTTCGTTGTCATGGTCTTCTATCATTGAGAATTGGAGATAATAAATGAGTTCATCTTATATAATGGTCTCCTGTCATCGATAATGAATATGAGAAAAAAAATGAATAAATTAGAGATAGAAAAAGATAAATGAATTGAAAAATTGAAACAAAATATGAACTTATCTTGTCTATCATCATCTTCAAACATCATGTTGTGTGGAGAAAAAATAAGAAAAAAAACAATGCAAAAAAAAAATTGTAAGATTTGGAGAGGAAGTTATGAAAGAAAAAATGGAATGAAAAAAATGAATATGAAGAGACCAAACTTTGAAATATTGGAGATATAAATAGAGAAGAGACGAAGCTATATATGCTGTGTTTGAAAACACTTTTGGAGACTCCCAAACCACGGTTTGCAACCCACAAAATGCAAAAGTTATGTTTTGTTGCTTTGGCCAAAACCATGATTTGAGAAAAGCAAAAGCTGAACCAAACATGCACATAGAAGATGAAAAGACCAAACTTTGAAATACTAAAAGTAGAGATAGAGATAGAGATAAGACAAAACTCTATATGTATAGGATAAAAGGAGTGAAAATTTTGAAGATTTGTATTTTGCACGGGCAAGTAAGTATGTACGGGAGTTTAATTTTTCTTTTTAGCAGTTATCATGAGAGCATGTATGGAGTGAATATTTAATTTCTTTTCCCAATTTTAGCATTTCTTGAATTAGAGAGGAGGTTAATTTTTTTTAATTTTTTGTATTAATGACTTGTTTCTTGTATATATAAATACATACATCTATATAACTAAATTTATAGTTAATTATATAATGCATCATAAAAATATTAAAATTAAACAAAATATGAAATCGTAATATAAAACACAATCACATAAATTAAAATATATTAAATTTTAATTAAAAATACATTAAACTTTTACTAATTCTTCAACAATCACTCACTCTCTCATATTATGTCATTGTCCTCATCTTCTGTCATTATCTTGATCTTAAGGCATAGGCATTTCTAGCTGATATACCAAGTTTGTGCCAATTTCATTGTCATGTGATTGTGAGTATCGTTGAAAAATTTTCATATATTGGCTCAATTCAGCTTCAATTTTTTTAATGTCTTTATTGTTTATAAAGCGGTGTATTACGTGGATCCTTTATAAAAACTATACATTCATTTCTTATAACTTCTTGAATATAGGCAAAGTGATTGCAAGTTAACTCATAGGACTTAATGAATCAAATCGTTGGATTTTCATATATATATTATGGGACATGCTTCTTAAACCATATACTAATTTTATTTTTCCCTCCAACAACTTGCATTCATAAAGCTAACTCTGATATATTCTCTCCTTTACTCTCTACCTCAAGTTTTTGTTGAAGAAACTAATTCTAAAAAATAATTATAAGTAACATTTAGATTTGCTGCACTTTTTATTACATCATTTTATATAACAAATGAGAAAATAATTGAAAATTATAATTAAATATAAGATAAAAAATTCAATAAAAGCCAAATATAAGAATTTGTTGATTACTTTTATTATTATGACTCTCATAAAACCTCTTATATATATATTAAGTTGGTTTTGTAGAGGTTGTATAATCTTATTATTTTCTTGAAATTGCGAGATTTGAGAGTCTGTGATGTATTTAAGATCTGGATGTAATATGCTTCTAGGAGATATTGTTTCATACACATTTGAATTACTTTGATGACTAGGGATCTTTGTATCTATAGCCACAGGTTGGATCTCGTATTATGTGATATGAAGTAGTTTAAATACCATAGATCATCCTTTTTGCCTTTCTTCCTCCTACTACTTGTATCTAGAGTTCTATTTCTATAGATAATTGTTCTGGTGATAATTGTTGCGATGTATGACTATTCCCACTTCTAAGTTTGATATATTCATTTTGAACAGAAGACAAAACACAAGAACCCAAATTACAATGATAGATATAAATTAAATATAAGAGTAATCTACTAAGATATACTTACATAGGTGGCTTCTAATTTTTTATCAATCCAATGACCATTGTTTAGGTGCATGGCTCAATGAAGTTTAGCTGGTGTTGGCTCCTTACCAAATTTATTTTTCAAATCTCCTAATAAAACCATATTGGATTAGAGCCCACAATAAAAATAAAGCCAGAGTTGAATGCTTTATTTTTCTTATTTCTTTCACTTTTTTGTTAAAATTGTGAACTATTCTAACTAGCACACAACGAGTTCCAAATATGTTCTTTCATCCAGATTGGTCTTTGTTTTTTTGTTTCCTTTCATGCATACCTTATCATGTCTTTTAACTTATTTTTCACTTAGTTTAAGATATTTTCATAGATTGAATCATGTACATTCACAAGCCAATAATAACATTTCTTAGAAAAAATTATTTTACAAAATTATAATATACGTAATAATAAAGTTCTAACAAAAATTCTCCCTAAAAAAATTAATGATTACAATATACCTCAAACTTGTGAAACTATGATAATCTAACTTGTTATGAAACTTTTTTCAAAGAATTGTACAAGCCATCAAAATTATTTTGAATAATGGCGAGAATACATTCACTCGTAATATTATCATTTGGTACAAATCTAATTGGTAGATTAAATATATTCATAAGATTTAATTTAAAAATATTAATTTAAAAATAATTGTATATGTGGTGAGTAAATAGTCTAAGTATAAGTATTACCCTATGTGTAATGGATAAATAAGTTTTTGTTCAATCGACAAATCTTGACAAATTTTATAATAGAGTTTTACACTTTGTGTTTGTCCATATATTTATAAAAAAAAATAATAAAATATATATGTTAAAAATAATAATGTATTTCATACCTTACTAATAACAACAATTACTTCATTGTCGCTTTACATAAATACTTAGTTCTTTACCTTAAATGAAGCACATAATGTAGTTCTCTATACAACATGCTAGAAAGAAGGGAACTCAAATATAGATATATATGTCGATAACAAAGGAAAAAAGTAACATCTTTGGTTCACGTGAACCAAAGATAAATAATTTGGTTCAAGTAAAGAAATATTTGAGCTTTCACCTCAACATTTAATAAAATATTTATTAAATTTATTTATTATTTTATTATTCATAATCTATATTTAAATAGTAATTAATTATTAAAATTATTATAAATATCAAATAAAAATTATAATTAACATAAATAAAAAATATTATATAAAATAAAAAAGATATTAAAATAATTTATTTAATAAGACTTTGGTTCATAAACCAAAACCTTGACATTATTTTAGGTTCACATGAACTGACAAAAACTTCAGTTCACATGAACCAAAGCTAGATAGTTGGTAGTTCATATAAATGTTTGACATATCTTAACTTTTGTGTGAACATTTAATATTTATTATTTAAAAATATTAAAAATTAAAATAAAAAAATCATAAAATAAATTATTTATTATAATATATAAATAAAGATAAAAATTACAATAAATAAAATAATAAATAATAAAACAAATAAAACAAATTACTAATATTAAGAACAAAGAAAAAATATGATATAAAAATGAAGTGTCATATAATTTTATTCATCACAATAAATAAAAAAAGATAAAAACTTAAAAAAAATAAAGTAAATTATTATTCATCACCAAAGTAAAATTTTAAAAAATAAAAATATCAATGTGATAAGTATTACTATTATTAGAAACATAATAATAAAATAAAAACAAAAGCTTAATAATAATAATAATAACAACAATTATTATTATTATTAAAAAATAAAAAATTATTATTTATTATCTTTTCCAACTTTATCATCATCGTCGTTTTTGTTATTGTCTTCATTATTTTCATCTTCATCTTCATCTCCATCTTCATCTCCCTCTTCATCATCGTCATCATCTTGATCTTCTTCTTTCTTGTCTTGTATATCTATATAGAAATTCATATCTTCAACTTGAAAATCAGTATGAAGATCCACCTCTTTCATTTCCCCTTTATCGCATAAGGTATTAGATGATATCTCATCATCTACTATTCTCATGTAAGTTTCATCATTTTGATAAACAACTTCTAATGAATTACTATCATTCACCATACTCCTTGCTTTAGTTTTTATAGCAACCTACCAATCACCTTTTTCCCAGGTCCTCATAGAATATGGCATATAATAGACTTGAACACAGTGCTTGTGAGCACGAATGGATCAAATTTTCTATATCGCCTAATATGTTTAATTTCAATAATTCTATAATCGCTGTGTATTTTCATCCCCCGATTTATATCAGGATCAAATCAATCACAAAGAAATAATACTATTTTTTGTAGGTTTTCTTATATATTGTAATTGAACCACTTCTTTAAGGATACCAAAATAATAACTATTTTCATCTTTTCTCATTCTCTTAATATAAACTCTACTATTTATTGTTTTCTTACCAATGCTTTGATTATCGATGTAAAACTTATATTCATTCACAAAATATTCTAACCATATTTACACTTCTCTAAATGATCCCTAAGCTGAGTCTTTCAAATATTTGTTGTCATTAAATCCAAGTTGATTAATAACCTATTTGAAAAGAAAATTAGGTTAATATCATGCAAGTTAATAAATAAAGAACTTGTATAAATAAATACATAAAGAATGATAACACTACATACATAGGATTTAAACTACTATACAAATTTTTTCTTAATTTTGTTGTCAATTTCTTATGAGCTAATGCATAGATTTAACATTTGTAACTCTTACTAAAAAAGTCTTATGATGTAATTTAAATGTTAGAATATTAACAAATGATGAATTACTAGTGTGATAAGTTTTAATTTTATTCGATATAAAGCTTGACTTCATCTCAATTCAACGAGACATGGAGATGAGTAGTAGTCATTTATCTATTATTCAAATAACTAGTTGAGCACTTTCCAAGTGACTGTCCAACTTTAGTAAAAGCTGAAAAAGTTAGTTCACTTGTCTCTTGCTCATCCCCACACTCACTTTGATGAATACTTGTTCGTATCGAAGATACCTGTAACTTAAAATAATATAAATAAAACGATGATACTTCTTATGGCAAGTTCGCCTCACAAATAGAAACTTTCACACGAGTTCTATTTTTAACTATATATTTTAATCTATTTAAAAATTTGCATAACTAAATGATAAGTAGTGAGAAATAATAATATATTATTTCAAGTCAATAATATTTAGACATTAATAGAATTTAAGTATCAGTTACCTTTCCAAGAGATATATCTACCGATATTAGTCTGGGCCACCAACCCTAGTCTCAAATGGCAAATAGACCAGTAAATGTTTCATAGAATCAAAGAAATCCAATAGAAATATTCTTTTTTTGTTTGCAAAGAATGATAAAAAGTTATGTTCCATTTGCATTAAGCCATCTACTTTCAACATTGTTGAATATAATTCCTTAAAAAATAGAATCAACTCAATCATGAGCTTCCATATTTGCTCAGGAAGTGCATTAAAAGCAATTGGCAACAAGTATTCTATAAAAATGTGACAATCATATCTTTTAAGGCCAACTAACTTTTCTTCTGTTAAATCTATACATCTTGACAAATTCGAGGAATACCTATCAGGCATTTTCAATCTTTTTATCCATTGTCAAATCGTCCTTCTTTGATCGAGTGTGAGAGTGAATTTAACTTTTAGTTTCACCATTTTTCTATTGGCTAATTCTTACAATTCTAAGTCTTTCTACCTACAATATTATTTTATATTATCCTTAGTCTTCCCTTTCACATTTATAACAATATTAAAAATATTGCCAAATACATTTTTCTCTATATATATGACATTTAAATTATGCCAAATCTACAGATGTTTCTAATATGGAAGCTCCCAAAATATACTCTACTCTGTCTAGTTGCGATAATGTCTATAGCTTCATAATCTAAAAATGTCTTGATCAACTACTCTTGGATGGATCTTCATATGTTGCTACAATTCTTCCCTATCTAATCTTCATGAAAGAGAATCATTTTTAACCCTATTTTTTTAAAAGCATATTTATTTCTTCTAAAAATATGGTCCCTGAGTAGAAACTATTGATGACAATCAAATCGGGAGTTCTTCCCCCCATATTTCAAGATAAAAGCTTTTAAGTTTTCTATACAATAAGGATAAGATAAATTTCTAACAGTACTTCAACTTGATAACATTCTATATGCTGAAAAGTCATTTACTGTCTAAATCAATGTTGTTGGCATCTGAAAGTTCTGCTTCTTTGAGAGATCATATATGGATACTCTTTCTTCTCATAACGATTTTAACTCATTAATCAATGGTTGCAAGAATACATCAATCTTTATTTTGGGATTTTGTGGTTTGGGAATGATTGCAAATTAAAAATAAGTAAAGAGCAATCATGCAAACCTTAGGAGGGAGATTATAAAGAATAATTGTCACAGGCCAGTATGAATATGATGAAACAAACTGACTATAAGGAGTGAACCTATCTGTGCAAAGACTAAGATAAACATTTATTGGATGTATCATAAAATCTAGATATATCCTATCAAAATATTTCCATGCTTTTCTATTAGATGAATGACACAATACACCTTCATGTCTTCTATTATTCCAATGTCATTACATAAATTTAGCAGATTTCATTGAAGCATAAAGCCTTTACAATTTAGGGGTAATTAGTAAATAATGCATTTTTTAAAATAGAATCTCTTTTGAGTTTTATCTTCAATTAGGTTAACTAGTTTTATATCGATGTGCTTTGCAGAATTTATATATTATTTCATCTATATCGTATTTATAATATAATATAATATACATCCATTTATGCAAACATCAATTTTTCGTGTAGATAGACCAAGTTTTGATACTATCTTCTTTGTTTGATACTAGTTATCAGGAATAACATTATCAAGCAGATAACTATTTTTCAAAAGACTTGCAAATCATTTAAAACTATATTGCGACATATTATTGTTAAACTTGATACTTGACATTTTTACAACAACAAATAACTAAAATTGATTATTACATCTTGGCCAGAGTGGTTGCTGATACACATTTAGTAAGTTAAAAAATTGTTGGGTTTCCAAATTTAACAATTCGTCAATGTAATTATCATTATTATCTATTTCAACATAACTATTAACATTAAATTCAGGATAAGTAGCTTCAAATATCATTCTTTCATGTTTATTATCATCATCATTCATTGATTGAAATGAATTAGATGTTCTAACATATATGTTAAGTATCGGGGATGGTTCAATTTCATTGTGACATATCTAACACGAATATTTATGTTGAAGCTTTTTTTTTTTAATAAAGATCAATTTTTACTTCATCAATAATAAGATATGCTATAATTTTATGCGTATAACAAGGACATATAATTTTTTCTTCTCATAGCCTTGGTCCTTTTTTATTTGCAAAAGTAATAAACTTTTCTATTTTTTATGAAAATTCATCAATATATCTTTTATGTCCAGAATCCAATCTATTAAACATTTACCTTCGATTGTTAAGAATTTTTATTTTCTGTTATAATAAACATTTTAAATATTACTTTACAAATTTTGATAACAAAATCCACCTTTCATATGTTATTAAATAAATATAATACTTCACTAAACACATATGTTATTATTAGACTTTTGTATATTAATTTATCAATACTACCAAGATATTTTTTTCCACTATATTATTACATTATAAAAGAATCAATCAACAATTATTTATAATCAATAAATCATAAAAAATAATATACTTATATATTTCATACAAATATTATTATATAATTATTTGTATTTACATCTTGATATCAAAAAAGTCAAAATGAACAAAACCTCTACTTGAACCAATTTTTCACTTGAATGGAATTAGTGAAATTTTAAAATTTTGGTGAAATTCTAAAAATTTGAATAAAAAAATAGGAACAGAGTTTTGAGATGAGAACGAGAAGGAGAGCATATGAGAAGAGAGTAAAAGATATTTATAATCCCACCAAGTTCATATAATCAATACATCCAATGACTTTTTCAATGATTATTTTTTTTAATAGCTATCAATAGCTCTTTTATTTTATTTATTAAGTTATTGTATAAAAAATATATATATTTATGTAACCTAAGCACGAATCACTTTTTATATATAAAATACAAAAAATTTCAAAGTATTGATTATCTTTCATAATAATTTTATTTATTTATTAAATTCTTTATATTTATTTGTGTTTTTATTAAAATTATGATATTATGATATATTTTTTATTACAATTATAAAATTATAATAATTAATAATATGAATGATATCCCAACCATTGTTCTGTTGCCTTAGATGACAATATTAGCTTCTTTAATTACTTTTTCTTCCTATTTGATAAAATAAATATCATTAATATAAATTATAATATAATTAATTAGTATTACTTATATTTATAAAAAATTATAATAATTAATAATATCCATATTTTTATGTAATATTTATATATTTTTATGCAATATTTTAATTATAATAATATTTATCTAAATAATATTTTTATACCCAAGGCAACAAAAAACTAAAAAAGCTAATATTATCACTCAAGGCTTGTTCTGTCGCCTTGAGTGATAATATTAGCTTTTTTTAGTTTTTTTGTATTTGATAACAAATATCATTAATATAAATTATAATATAATTTATATAATTATATTCTGAATTAAATCAGAATTTATAATATATTTTTTGTACTATATTATATTTAAAAATATATTTTTTATTTATCTAAATTAAAAAATTAATATTACTTTTATTTACTTTTTATATAATATTTTTTTATCAAATAAATTGATTTTTATGAATTTTTTTTATCACCATAATGCTGTCCTTGGGTTATATTTAACTATTTTTTTATTTGGAGATAAATTTCATTAATATAAATTATAATATAATTTGTATAATTATATACTCTAAATCAAATTATAATTTATAATAAATTTATAATATATAATCATATTTATAATATATTCCTTGTAATATATTATATTTAAAATATATATTTGGTATTTGTTTAAATTAAAAATTAATATTATTTATAGTTATTTTTATATAATATTTTTATCATCATTTAAATTTATTTTTTATAATTTTTTTTTTTTTTTACTTTGGCGACAATAATGGTGACAGAATTATGGTTGGGCAACTCACGGTGACAGAGTTATAGTTAAATTGTCTAACTATATATCGGTCACTTATTCTTTCTTCCTTTTATTTGTTAATAAATAAGATTTGTCACCATATGTCATAATTTTTTGTCGTAAAATATATATACATCCTTATAGTGTAAGCAAACCAAGTCGCAAGTGCAAACAAATTAAAGTTAAAGAATCAAATGTTGTTAAAGAACAAAAAAAAAAAAAACAACATAAAGAATGTCAAAGTGGATCATTATATATTTGTGTGTGACAGTGCAAGTTTGTAGTAGGATAATAAAAATAAATTAATTCCAAAAATTTCTTTTCAGATAACATTTGTAGGATCAAATTAAAAATATGATGGTTCTTATTAATAGTTTATCTTCATTTTAGATATCAATAGTAGGATCAAAATGATCATTTTTATATATGCAACTTAATTATCCATAAACCATGCTGAGATGAGGCACTTAGGGTTAGGTCGCTGAGGATTGAATATAATAGTATTATTATTTGACCGACCACAAGCCAAGATGCACTTTTGGGGTTTCTTTTTGGTTAACTTAATCCTCTGGTGTTTCGTCAATGCCCACTAACCCGAGCATAAATATATTTACAAGGTTTGGGACTTCACCTTTCTGCTTAGCCTTGAAAGAAACTGTTAATAATTAAACGATCCAACCATATGTAATGGAAGTGGACAAAAAAGGGTGGCCACTTTCTACGCTTTTAAGAACTCAATAAAACTAAAAGTAATAACATACACATGAAACAAATAAGAAAGTCTACTACCTCTAAAATTAAGTTAGTTTAATGTCTTAAGTTTGACACTTCATAGGTAATGAGTTAATAATGATGAATAAATTTTCATCTCCAAAATTAAAATGAGTTTAATGTCTATCTAGAATTGACTGTTTAGGTAAAGAGGGACAATTTCATTGTTAGATTTTCTCAAATTTTTTGTATTAAATTATCTTTTATTATTATACATATAGATCTGGAGATAATTTAATAATGGAGAGTTTCACCTCTCAAGAAGTCAAACTTTTTATAACAAAATTCAATAGATAAATGAAAAAATGGTGTGAATAACAACGCTTTAGTGACGTTTTGCAGCGGCTTTTGGCAGAGCAAACAAGAGCAGACGACACTGCCAAGTTGGGGTCTTGATTTTTCATCTATGTCGTTTGGCTATCTTTTACAAGTTTCAATATTTTCTACACTCGCCTTAAATTTGAGGCTCTCGACTCTAGCTCTTTGGTTTTTTGTCTCTTAGTCCAGACGTCACGTGGACTTCACGAGAAGTCCATGTCTTTTATTGAGGTTCCATATCCAAATAGACAATATATAAGACAAGTATCCGAGATTGTGCAGATCATATATAGACGGCGCATGTTATTTTAATATACTAAGAAAAATACAAAATAAAGGGGCCTGTATATGTGTGTGTGTGTGTGTATTTAGACATTAACATAATTGTTGATTTTTGTGATAATTGTTGAGTATAAGTCTTAAAATCCCGTTTGATGAAATTGTTAGTAAATGTTTTGTGAAAGTAATAAAGTATTATTACTTGGGGAGGAAGAAAATGACCTTTCTAGCCAAGAAAAAGATAGCAGAAAATGACCAATTAATGTTTCTGTAACTAGCAGCAGAAATTGACAAGTCAGATAAGATTTTGCTTATTTGCCTTTGTCTGCTTTTGTCTTGCCCAGTCCTACAAAATGAGGGCAAGTGGTTCTGAAAATGAATGGAAATTACAGAATAGCCCCACACTCATACAAACAAAACTTCTAATCAATATGATGTTGTTAAAAATCAAACTGAAGCAATAAATTCCATTTTAAAAATTAAAAAAAAAAAACTTTTGGGACCGATCAAGTAACGCGAGAATAATTAATCCTTCTTTCACACACAGGGAGAAAGTAGTTCATGTTTTTTAACACCATAGTTTAATTTTTGTACATATTCGAACCTCAAGAAAAGAATTAAAAGGGGTAATTGTGTAAAGAACGGGGACAAATTAAAGTCGTTAATTATATATAGTGCCTAAGCAAATACCATATAATTAACTATAAACATTACGGAGTGCTGTTGCTATACTTGGTGGTAAATTGATAGTGACACATCCTTGATTCAATCCGCATTTTGTTGGTTGGAGTTCGTTTATGCCGTTATTTTGATATAAATTATTAAACAAAAATCCACGAATAGATGAGTGGTGGCGAGGGAGTTGATAAGGTTGAAATTGATATAAAAATGCATGATGGGCTTCCCTTTTTAGGATTTTAATAATTGATTTCCATCTTGGCAAAGAGCGTTTAGGTACTTGGTAGTTTGATCATAATTCTAATCACAACTTGCACTATGATTAAAAATAAATAAATCCGTACTCCAGAATATATATTTGTAATTCAGATAATACTAGTTTGTGTATAATTAACAATAGCGCGCAGATAGTGACGTGGAAATTGGAACAGTAACGTCGGTGGAAAAAGTAGAATAGTCGGTGCAAATGCATTTCCAATCAAGCTTGAAAGAGTCGAGGAAAAGGCACAGGAACAGAACAACATTGACGAACGAGTGAGAAATGGCGTCGTTGGGGGGACCATCTCTCTGATGTATATGGTCTTTTCACTCTCTCGATTTTTATTGTGATAAAACCAACACCTACGATAAAAGACAAGTGGGGCCTTTTGCCCCCCATTGTCTCCTCCGATCACTTATGGTAAATTGTCTGTATTTATAGGAGTTTAGCATACTTGAGTAGTTTTGCATGTAATATCTTAGCTCGATTTAAATTAATTCATCTAAATCATATGATACATCTCATGCTTGCATCATGCCACTTATATACATATATGAGTTAACTTCCTTTATTTATTTAATTTTACACCTCTTATTAACATAAATCATATATATTCAAGATACAAAGATGATACATGGTAATTATGTTAGCAAAATCTAATGGGACATTGATAAATATTTACAGTGGGGCTAAATTTAAAATTATAAAAATTATAAGAAATTAATTATAAATTTTTAAATTATAAAAATCAAATTTAAAATTAAATATAAGGATTAAAAGAATAATTTAACTTTCATAAACACTGAGTTATAAAAAAAAAAAATCATATAATTATACTCTCAAAGGATGGTTCAAATGGTAAACAAATTTGAATTTAACAGTTGAAGAGTTTTTGCAGTGTCAAGAAGCTAAAGTCCACTAAAAAACATTTGGGGAGAGAGGCACTTATATTGAACTAGAATAGTCACATACAAAAAAGGGCAAAATTAATTATTAGTTTAATAATATAAACTAAATTAATAATTAATTATGTGACTTGTGTTATGCACAAGGATTTTAGGTTAATTATAATTATAATTAAAAAATTTATATTTAATTACTTATATTCTTATATTTCTAATCAAAATATAATAATAATATAAATCTCTAATAATATTAGTATATATATATTATTTTTTAAATAACTCTATAGTCTTCTAATTAAACTATATATCTTTCATATTATTATAAAATTTTTTATATTTATCATATTTTGATTAAAGATTTTGATAATAAAAATATAAAAAATTACATATAAATTTAATACTTAAGTTTATTCTATTAATGATTAGATTTGTGATTACTCCATTCACAAAATTTACCAATAATAATTGAAGCCGGAGAAGAGGGAGAAAAGAGGATTCCTAACCTTGTTGATGTTAATCAAGACAAGATGTTAATTTCAAACTTGAAATGCTCGTCCCTATCCTACACAAATCCAATTATTATAGCTTTTCAGTTGGAGACTTGGTCGTAAAGTGCATAATCAACTAGCTACTTGCAGCTTTGAAAACCTACTACTACGTATAACAAGTAGCCCAGAGCGATCAGATTGGCTATACCTTCGCCATCACAATTGTCATAGACATAAGGGCATTCTGTTGCATTATTGAACGTACCTATGCCCACCATAGCAACTTGCTCAACCCTCAACACTGCCAACAAATTAAAATGGGTCTAGTTTTGACTCACCAAATGCATGCTTTCATTTTTATTAATCTCATATATATATATATATATATATATATATATATATATGTATGTATATATATACACAGTGATGTTACCCTTACCCAAACCTTCTAATCCCATTTGTACGGGGCCAAAAATAATACAACCCACTTGCATTGAAGAAATGACCTTTCAGTCGGCATATGGGTATAGCTAGAAGCGACGGAGTTTTACATTGGCAAAACATTGTTCATAAAAGATGGATATATATAATAAATTAATATCTAAAAGTAAATTTTAAATATATCGAAATTAAGTTCTATTAAAAAAAATTGTAAAAAAAAAAAACCCTTGAAGTCTTGAGTTACTTATAAATGGTCTTCTGACCTATTAAAATATTAAAAATTAGGTTCATGAACTTTCAAACTTTAAAAGTTAGACTCCTCTATCTAATATTTTTCTAATATCAGCGCTAATTCATTTGTCATCTCATACTCCTCAAATGCAATATGTGGGAGACCACTACATTAAAAAGTGTAGTTTAGGGATACCCAATTTGACGTAGAGAGTCTCTGAGGAGGCAAATAAATTAGCAACAATATGAAAAAAAAAAAAGTTAAATGAAAAGAGATTTTTTTAAAAATATGAAAATTTTGAGATATAATTTTTTATTTTAAAAATTTCAAGGGGGCTTTTCCCATAACTTTTACCTGTTTGTTTATCATTGATTTAATTAATTAATTTATTTATAATAAAGAGATATTTATCTAAAATATTTTCTCTCACCGTTTTCTTTGCCCAAGGGGCCTCATTATTTGGAGACAAATGTTGGTATAATGGATGTTAGTTCATATCAATCCCAACAATAGATCATCCGAATTAGGATTTCTATAGGTTGGTTTTGGCTTCTCTAATTTGGATAGCTTCGCTTTGCTTTTTTTTTTTTTTTTTTCTTTTCTCCCTTTTCTAATCTATATATATATATATGATCTTTTCTTCCTTTTGGACAATTAGCTAGACTTGAAAAGCATATTCTAATGATCGATTTTGGTAACCACTATAAGTAAGATAAGGCCTTTGGAATTTGCGTTTGTAGATATATGATCAAGTGGGTTGGCCATTATCTTGTAAAGTTCAAAATATAACTAATTAATGTGATTTCGATGAATCATGTGGCAAGCACTCAAATTATAGTTACATTTGATTTACTGTTCTTTAATCATCACAATGAACTATAGCCTAAACACAATTAAAATTTTGATTTATTTTTTTGGGAGTTGATTATACTTGTTGATAGCAATTGGCACATCACATGGAACTCTCATCAGTACAATTTTAATATATTTGATAATACTGCAGCTACATTAATTGATCCAAATTTTCCAAATG
Source organism: Erythrophleum fordii (assembly GCA_032878935.1). Taxonomy (NCBI): domain Eukaryota; kingdom Viridiplantae; phylum Streptophyta; class Magnoliopsida; order Fabales; family Fabaceae; genus Erythrophleum; species Erythrophleum fordii. The sequence continues at coordinate 20,435,223 of JAVQMF010000045.1, forward strand.
AATAATTAGTCAAACTCTATTATCTGATATTGTTCTAAAGTTGAAATCCTGCAGGCTGATGATCTCAATATGCTTTGGTTGCTCTGAGTTGGGTGTGCTTTTATATCAATCAATATATATACTTTTATTAGATTGATCGATGATCTTAATATATACTATAGAAACGCTATTAATACGAGAGTGGGATCTTATATTGAGCATGACATCATTTGAACTTTAAATTAATCCGTGATATATTTCATTTGCTTGTAAGGCCAGTTTGGCAAAAAGCATACCGGTATGAGTAAAGTTTACACTTGAAAAAAATGTAACTTTTCTTTGGGACCACTGATATGTGAGATATAATTAAGTGAAAAATAAATAGGGAGAGGAAGCATTAATGACATGGTTTTATCCTAAACTGCGATGGCATTTGTTATTGCGTTAAAATTGTGTGGTGATTGTGAAAATTAAAAAAACAATGTAAATTATAATTATACAAAATGGTGAGGTTATTGAAATTATCTCAACAGCAATAATACGATTGCAATTATGATATAGAGTAAAATATTTAAAAATCTGATTAGCGGATTATTTATGATGAGAAGTGTGCGTATCGCGGTGTATATTGCTATTAGCTAGGTATAGGGTAATTCAAAATAGATCTCTCTCGTGCTGGCTATTAATAGTGAGAAATCAGCTGAACTTTTCTTTCCAGTTTGTGTTTTCATATTTCTCGTGATCTGCAGATTTCAAACCCTTTTTCTCCCGGTGCAATAAATAAAAATGTTATTGTATGGGTATTGGGGTGCAAATCATGTGGTTCTTTTGCTTTCTTTTATTCATATTTTTATAGGTGCAGGAGAGAAACCTAAAGAAATATATAAAATAATTTAAAGCTCCCTAACTGATCCCTTTAGAGCAGGGAAAAAAAAACTACCAACTGTCAAGATCCACCAAACCGAGGAGCCAATTAAGTTGCAAGTGCCGTGGAAGCAAAAAGTTTGCCTTTGTGCAAAAAATTAGGCCCCTTTATTTTCTCCCTTTCAACTTTTCCTTTCTTTTATCATTTTTGGTTCTCATTTCTTATACATGGGGCTCTTCGGATTCTTATCATTGTGCATGCATTGTCAGAAAGAGGGTCAAATTCATTCAGATAAATGAGCACAAAGGCATCACAATATAAATCCAAGAACTAGGTTTGAAAAATGTGTTTGCCAATGGTAGTAGATATTGATTAAGAAAACACTAACGTGGGTATTAGTCAAAAAGTGCAGAGAGGAAGGAGGAATTTGCATCAAGACTGTGCTTGGTTGCACATGTTCTATGTAAATATACGAAGACAATTTTTGAGGTGGCTGAATATTTTATCTCAACTTACAATGTTTTAGTATTTAAAATTTATCAGTGCATTAATTAATTGCTTAGTTTGCACTATTTTTTACTATTAAATAATTTTAAATATTCTCATTCAATGATTAATGTTAGTGTCTATATCAAACAACGCACAAAGCATGCATTTATGAGTATCATATCATTTTCTTTAGCATCTTTCAAGAAAGGTCATGATGGAGACTCAACTCAGCCTAGGATTCAATTCACAACATTCAGGGCTGCCTTTTGAGAGTTTTTCTTTGAATCAATCAGTTTCCTTCAATTCACATATACATGCTTGGATTATATCACTTAGAACTTGAATCTACAAAACTTTTTGTTTGTACGTACCTGCAAATTTTGAAGTGCTGGCACATTTCATTTTGAAGTTTGCACGGTATTCCAAAGTTGAAAGTAGTTCTTCTCTACCTAATTTACATTTGTCTCAACTTCTCCCACTCATCCTCAGTGATGACATTTAAAGATCGTTTACATTTTGATATTTTCTTTTCATTCCTGGTCAAAACCAGCGTTATCGAGTGCTTTCGTAGTCCAGGTGCATGAACCAGATCCAGTCATCTTTAGAATTGGAGAAACATATCTTTATTACCGGAAATATGTTTTTTGGATTCCAATCTAGATCCTTTAAAGAAATATTATATATACCTGAGTGTGACAAGGTATTGTATGCATTAACGTCCTTAAATCATATGGTATATATCATAGTTTGGTCGTAATATAGAGTCAAATTCCAGAATGTGCTAAAAGTTGTGATTAAAAGATGGTATTGATTAGGCGGAAGAAAAATGGTCATGCGTGGGATAGTTGCAATTGGGAGCGAGGTTTTTGTAAGGAGCAAGTTGGGTTACGTCTTATGAGTTAGGAAGAGTATAGGTCAAAACCAAAACATCCATTTCGACACCTTTATTAGTGGTAGAAAGCATATATACATGAGATAGAATTACATGGCAGACAAACACAAGCCACAGAAGACGACCACTTAATCTTATAATGCCCTTGTCTCCATCCAAATTAAGTTCAAAAGTTTATTAGTGTCCACTCATATCATATATATATATATATATATATATATATAGACACACACACATATCTACCTATGCTTTCTAATATATTTCTTCAGCGTTGTCCATGTCGTTATATCCCAATTCCCCCGCTTCGTCCAGTCATACGCACATTTTATAATTCACTTTTTCCCGTAAGAAGCATATTTTACACCATTTAATTAATCTATACATTTTGAACTCCATATAATTTGTATGGCGAATTTTCCTTTTAATTTCTCAATCTAATGAATGAATCTTCTATATAATTCCAAGAGATTTCTTGCTATATATTTGTATTATTCTCTACTAGTCATTTTCTGGAAAACTATGATAACAAGTACAATATACAAAAAATCCTACATATCAATATATAGAGCTATTTAATATTTCCCTGAGTAATTCTTCCCACCTTTTCATCGTTTATTGGGAAAGAGGTACAAAGCCAAGAGGCTATTTTATTCGCCTGAAAGCTAAAGCCAAGTTAGAAAAAATTTATGTGTGTGTGTGTGTAAGTGAGCTAAAAAATGTTAATTTTATTATGCTTTTGAAATTTGTATAATGTATAATAGCCAAAGAAAAAAAAAAAGAAATTTGCATAATGCACGAGGAATTTGAATCCCATATATTTAAAGATTCGAATCCAAAAGGTTGGTGTAAAATCACTTTTATAGTCTTCCCTCACAGATTAAAAGTTTCTCCTGTCATTTTCTTGCAAAAATAGGTTAGCAATAGGATTAGAAAATGATGGTAAGATACTAAAATAACCTCTATTATTTCACAACATTCTTTTTTCGTCATCTTTACAATTTTCATAACACCATCCATGTTTAAATTGAGTAACTCACCACTCTTAATTTTTTTAAAAAACAGTGACTAAAATTTAAAATCAGTCAGATTTAATTATAATAGTTGTGAAAAGAAAAACCATAAAAAAAATTGTATAACACAAAAAATGACTTGTTGTACAATAAGGGTAGCTATCTCTCTATTTTTGGGTTTTCTAAGATGTATAACTGATCAGGGATGTAATTTAGATCATCTACAGTAACTACACAGAGCATCCACTTGGTCGGTGATGTCTTTCATAGAAAATGTCCAATTAGATAAGGCAAAGTCGTCAAAGATGATATTTTAGTCTTGCAGCATGGGAAAAGGAGATAGAAAAAGTGGTAAAAAATTGGCGAGGAAATTTAGTACCAACCAATAAATGAAAATGGGCTCTGAGAAGAGTCAATAAAAAAGCACGAGAATGACGAGGAAGTGGAAAAGAGAAAAAAAAAAAAAGACTTTTTTTGGGGTCCATTTCAGAAGTGGACTTGCTTGGAAAAGAAAAATGCGTGTCATGGAAAAACACAACCTACGATAAGAAGCAAGTGGGAGCCATTTACCTGCTTATTGTCCGCTTTGATCATGTCGCTAACCCAGTAACTGTCAAAGGTCATAATACACCTTTTGCAAAGTTATGGCCAGTATTCATTCTTCGGCAAAATGGAAGAAATAAGTTTATATGATATACTATTATATATATTTAATAATTCAATTGTCATTTATTTCATATGCAATTCGGCAGCTATCTAGGACGCATGCCCTCTAATTATTGTGCATTCAAGAGGGTCATCTACTTGGATGCTTTTCAAACACTCACTCCTTTGTGTGGTGAGTACTGCACCTAACAAGAGAGGGAGTCTTGACAAATTAAACGGCCACAAGAATTTTGATAATTTTGTTTGGTATTAATATAGAAGCATGCCAAAAATATCACAGTGAAGTTTGATCGAATTTTACTTATTTTATGAAACATGTAGATATGATAATAAATGATTTAACAATAACATTAATTTGTTGGTAAAATTTCAATACTAGGATATTAATCGTATGGGCAAATGTTTGATGATCATTCTGCGATGAGATGATATAAGTAGTCACCATCCCGTGACGTAGACATGTTTCTCAAATTACACAAGACGAATTGTCTCCATTTTATTAATTAAATCAATCTCTATTTATATATAAAAATTTATTTGGTACATAAAATAAAATAAAAATAACTTTCATATTTTTATTTAAAAATAATAAAAAATTCATTAAATAATAACAAAAAAAAATAACACATATTAAAAAAATCCCTTTCATATGTTTTATCAAATAGCAGCATATATTGAAATAACTTTCAACAGTAAACATTCTATCAAAAAATTGAGTATCGTGATAAAATTTGACGTTAACATAATGTACATGACCAGTCCCATCGTGTCACGGAGAGTACAGTGTGCGATCAAAGATGTTGCTGCATTCTTTTCAACAGCAATCCTCAAAAGTTGGAAGAAAATATTAGCGATGTGAAATTGGCATAATGCATGCATCCGGGTATCGCAAAGTACTTTTTGAAGTCATCCTATTAAGTAGTAGAGAAATTTCCATCTAATACAAATTAAAAATATATCACACAAGGGGACTTTGATTCATGAAGAAGTCTAGATGTAATTAAGTTGATTAAAGAAAGGAAAACCAGAAACCAGCTGAGCTTACATTTACCTACAGTCCAAAAGCTACAAACTGGTTCCCAAAATATCCCAAGTACGTAGAACAAAACCTTAAAAAATGAAAAACAAAATCTTAAGATCAGGCGTCTATCTTCTGTTCCAGGAGAATCCGGGGGCTTGTCTCTACCCATCCCGCTGGTAAAATTCTCCTTTCCACCACTGTTTATTTTTTACTTTTTCAATTTTACCCCATCCACTCAAAAATAAAATAAAATAAGTTAAAACAAGAAATATCGGCCCTCGACCTTTTGACAATTGTACTTGTACCCTATGCCTGCCTTGCCAAATCCTTTGCGTCCACAAAAGTGCCATGAAAACCATACGGCACGCGCGATGGCAACTTCACCGTCGCCTCCACCCGCAAATCCATGGCGTTCACAATCTGGAGCTCCGACTTCCATGTCCTCTCGTCGTGCACGAATGCCATAATGTACCCGTCATCTTCTTCCTCTCCATCTTTACCTTTTGGTAAGAAAAATGGCTCCCCACCGTATCTTCTATCGCCATAGTAGTACTTCTTCACCTCGCTTGTCATCAGGTCCACTTTCGCGAAACCCGACACCTTCGGCCACGGCTCAGCAATGGCGAGATAAGCGTACCGGGTTTTCCTCCCGAGTCGGTTTCGGTTCACCATACCCGCTTCCAAGTTCACTGATTCCGAGATAATGGGGCGGCGCGTGGACTTACCCGTACTCAAGTTCAATCTGATTTCTGATAAGATACTTTCTAAATTCTGGTCGCATTCGTTGAAAATCGAGTCCGGTGGCGTCATGCACGACCCGATAACCACGACCTCGTTGGTTTCGGGTTCTTCCCAGGCATTCCATAGATGGAAACAGAAGGTATCGGGCGATTCAACCCATATGATATAGGAGGCGTTTCGGGCATTCTTCGCGAGAATTCCGAAACGCGATTTCTTCGTTTTGTCGTAGATTACCGGAGACCCACCGGTGACCAACTCTTGGAGCTTGAAGACGACTTGCTGGTCCGGTATGACCACGAAATTCTCCGTGATTGCGAAGTCGTGCATCATCGTTGGGACCGGTAAGGGGATTTCGACGTCCGGTGATTTCTTCCCTTCCGGTGAGAACCGGAAGTACTTGAGGTACGGCTTCGAAACGACGTCGTAGCTGAGAGCGAAGAGCTCGCCAGATTCCGGGTCAACCTTCGGGTGGGCAATCATGTTGGATTTGAGCTGATTGTCGAAACTGTAACGGCCTATTGTCTGGAGGTCACCGGAGGGACTGATTCGGACCTGGTAAGGGAGGTCGTCTTCTGACATGGCTAGAAGCCGGCCATTGAAGAAAACCAAGCCGGCGTTGGCAACACCAGAGCCGTGGTGGTGGTTGACGAGGCCGAAGAGTCCTCTGGCGTAGAAGAGGAGAAGTCGAGCAATACCTGAATGCCCATGGAGCTCGCCAATGGCTTTAGGGAACACCGGACGGCCGAGCTTCCGTTCCTGGACCAGTCTTTCCGTTTCGGTGAAGCGGCAAGCGTAACTGGCGCCGCCGCCATTGATAGTGACGGCGTGAACCATGCCGTCGCCGTCGAAGAAATGGTGGCCAGCGACGGGTTCAAATAACGGGTTGGCGCCATTTCGGAGATAGACCCCACTGACGCAATCCGGAATGGTGCCGATAACGGGGAGGGAGTGGTGGACCGGTTGTTCGGGCACCGGAGCGAAGTTTCCGGATATTTGGACACGTGGGTCGGCGGTTTTGGGAAGGGGATGCTGGAGCTCGCGTGAGAGCAACGCGCTTTCGACCATGTCGAAGGCGATTGATGCAGCTTTTTGGAAAGGATTCCACTGAGGTGACTGGTTAGTCTTGGGATTAGGAGTACGAATTGCATGGGAATCGTCGTTGGGGATTACTGGATGTGGGTAGGTTTGACTAGAGAAATGAAATATGGAGGGAGAGTTTAAAGAACACTGAACATCTGATCTTCTAATTATGGGCTTCTTCTTGAAGCTGATGGACTTGAAAGAAAAGCCCAAATCCACAAATGATGAAGAAGAGGATGGGAAATAATGAGGGAATTGAGGTTTAGCCCATCTAGTACTCCACTTTGGGGTTGCTATTGAAGAAGCTGCCATGATCGTGGAGGTTTTAGTTGTTCTCAGACTAGAATCAAAGATGAAGTCCGATTGGTTTAGTCTGTCGAAAAGACAGAGAAAGAGAGATAGAGAGAGAAGAGGAAGAAGAACTTCGAGGGAGAAAGGGAGAGAGATATTGGGTATAAATAGAGCTGGGGATTGTTGAAAGCGAAGTTCTTTTGTTTTGTTTTTCCAATTATTTTTGGTTCGTATCATACACGTAAGAGAAGACCACGTGGTGGATTGGTGGAAAGGGCGCTTGGGTTTTGTTGACATTAAATAGAGATGGCTTCACAAATTCGGCTTGGAATTTCTATGACTCTTTTATGAGCATACTGGGCGACAATTAGGGGAGGAGGGTTGGGGGTCCTAATTTTAAGGGCCAATTAAGATTCAAGGTTCAAATAAAGTACGAGGGATAGTCACGCCTACAAAAATGTGTGGTGAAAATGATCGACCCAGTCACTATTTACACTCTATAGTTATAGCAAGCGCTTTTGTTACAGTTACAAACTCAAAAATTGACAATTATATAAGCAACTTAAGTGGACCAAATAATATTTAATAGTCAAATGAAATGAGAGACACAATCACACGCGCAGAATGTATGACAAGTAAAGGGTAAGTGAGGAAGGCATAGGCACTCACGCTTTATTGGATTTCACACTGTTATTTATTTATTGGAAAAAAGTTATATATATATATATATATATACATACATATATATATTATTATCCTATTCTTCAATTATAACAAGTGTATTATTTTTAATAATAAATAATAAATGTATAATTTTTTTTGTAAACAAGCATATAATTTTTACAAATTAAGCATCATATGATTAGACTTTTTTAAAAATAAATTTATGCATATTATAATTTTATTGAAAAATTTAATAATAAAAACATAAAGAATTATACTGAAATTCAATATTATCTGGTTGATTCCGCGTTACGGCCTCTAAAGGATGAAGAAGGGACGGAGGGTTTCGAAGCACGAATTTTTATCACATCACCACAAGCTAAGTCACGCAAATTCACAAACATCTTAAAATCCATTAGTTAGTCTCTCGCTCCTTCTTCCTTGGCATGCACATCTATGACATGAACCCAGCTATGGCGATAGAAATGGATTAATGCCTAGATATAGCTATCAACGTCCATCGGCCCCCATCGACCGTGTTTGCTGTCGGCTAAATTTTGCTTTCTTGGGGTTTAGTTATGGAGATTGTGAATTCAAGAGTCCTCGACATTTATGTAAAAGAAAAAAGATCATGGCAGCATTGAGATTTGTTTCCATTAACGTTGTAAGTACCTCTGATTTCTTAGGACTGATCCTCGCGTCTACAATATATCCAACTTCTACAATGTTAAGAACTGACCTCTACCTCTTTATTTTCTCACCGACATTATGAAAAACTATACAACTCCTAATGTAAAACATTGAATTCTCGTAATCTTTGATTCTTGTATTGCCAGAAAATCAGAAAACTGTGAAATTTAAACGTTTCTTTCATAGGCAATTGACTCTTTAAACATGTCAAGAAGCCATTTGTGAAATGTCAATATCGGGATTGCTTGTCAATATCCAATAGCATAATTTGCATTATATCCCAAAAATTTTGATAACAAGGACAACAGTGATAGTAACAAAGATGAAAAATGACCTTTAGAGGGGAACAAAACTTATCACAGCTGCAACTATATATAGTTTTATTTTTTTGGGGGGTCCCCCATATGGCGATCTATGTGAGGAGACGAAGTGAAAGGTTGATGCCCACTAATAAATGCGTATTGCATGGAGGGATGGCTAATTGGTGTGCCATTTTGGAGTTTAGTGAGACTGCACGGAGACTTCTGGCAGTCCAAAGACAAGGCCATCGGAGCCACTGTCAAGGCACACTGGGCAAACAAGTTTGATAGTGAAGCCTCATGCTTATTGGCTTTCATTAATATCAGTCTTATTTCTTCAAGTTCCCATTGCAAATACCCAAGCTATTCACCCACCGCTCACCACCACCACAGTAGCACACACCCCACAGATTCCCAATTTTGACCCCAAAAATGAACAATCCTTGTGCACCTCGTGTGCATGTATATTCAATGGTTAAGATTAATTTAATTAGACATATCAAATAATTAGTCATGTTTGTACGGATATATATATGTGCTAAAAAATTTATAGGTTATATGGACTAAATAAATCATATTGCATAATGCAATTTCTAAGTAAATACGTTAAACTTTCTATTTTTTATAATTGACTTAATTTATTTATTTATATAAACCGAGTCAGCTTAAGATCTCTTTAATAAAGATTATATTGGACTCTTTTAATTTGACCTTGCTCAATGTTTGAGTTGTAACCTTACTGTATATAACTTGTTAATTGTTGAATCTCTAAACATATTTTCTAATTAAAAGTTAAATGATCAATTTGTTGACGCTAAATTTTGATCCAAGCATAACTGTAATGAAAGTCTCTGCAAATCATAGCTTTGAATGTTGGGGACTCAAAACTCTTCAACGAACATGCTCAACGATCAATCTGCACATGATTTGAAAAAGGGGCAAAAAAATATCAATTAAGAAAGTTTTCTGAGACAATGATAGCAAGTTTTGTTTGTTGCTAATTATCTATCCAATATCAAAAGTTGGTTGAATCTAAAAATCTTATTGCAAACGTAGTATATAGTGAGGAAGCCACCATAGATATATATATATATATAATCTGAAAAGGGGGAAAATGTTATTCATACGCATTTTCCATAAATATCTAACACTAATAATTCTGTTGGGCGCAAGTGATCATCGTGTTAGGTATTCTCACAAACTGCTTCTTTGTCCAACTGTTCACACTGTCATTTTCGTTAGCAGAGATTATCATGTGAATATCTCATTTCTTTTCAATGGGGTATACCTTGCTCTTATCTCTCCCTTCTCTCTGATAAGATCTTTTCCACCGCCAATCATTTTATAGAGAATTGTCCAACCCTTCGTATTTTTCTCTTAAAAAATGGTTTGTTCTTAGCTTGGTCTTGTGAGTGTACAAGATGTCAAAAAAGAAAAGGAAAACCATACGCTAATATATATTTCTTTTTTACTTTTTTTTAATGTCCCAAATTAATTCGATCAAGTTCAGATGTAATTCCTAATCACACCCATACATGTGTGCCATAATTACTAGGATAACATTATATATTTAATAAAAAATCAGTGATGTATTACCAGAGCCACCTAATTTTTTTTTTCACTATATTTAATCCCCTTTTTCTTACCAGATTTTTCTTTTTAATCTGTGTTCGTACATGGTAATGTATTTATTATAATCCAATTGGGATGTGGGCATAAGGAATAGGGTATGTTTTTTGGGAGAATTATAAAAGAGGATTCAAAGTTAAAGAAATTTATTTTACATGATCTGTTATCATTGAGTTCAACTATTTTTTTTGTTAAAATCAATAGTAATCAATCTTAAAATAATAGTAATAGGTTCTTTAAAGTAATTTTTCTTAACTCTGGGTTTTTAAATATAATTCTCTCATATTTTTTTCCCACTATGAAAATGAGAGATAACTCTGTGTTTTTTGACGACATTAATAGTGATAGTGATTTTTTTTGGCTTTTTGACACTAATATGCGAAAAAAAATAAAGAATTGACAAAAAAGTTCAGCTTCCAAAAGTATTTCCAAACATGCTTAAAGGATCGCAGCATCCCTTCTATTGCAATCCTTAATATTTTTTTTTATTAATATGGTCATAGCCAATGTTTTGCTGTGACCCTCTTTTTTTTTTTGAAAAAAATAATTAAAGAGTTAGATGCCGCAACCCTTTAAAGTAATTTTTTTTAATATTTTCAACAAGGTCATACGTGACCTTGTTGAAAACTATAACAGCACGTTGCAGCTAGCTTACTAAGGCTGCAATATAAAACTATAGTGCATGCAGCCAGCACGTTGCAACTGCCTTACTAAGGCTGCAATATTTTTGCAACCTTAGTAAGGCCTTCCTCAACTCTTCTTTCTCTCTCTACTTCTCTTCGTCTCATTTTTCTTTCTCCTCTCGCATTATAAAAGGAGGTAATATTGTTTTGCATCCCTCACTTTCTTTTGCTACTCTTGCATTTTTCATGTATTTTTGCCTTCTTTGTTAATTTGCTGCAATATTAGTTTATATTTATCTATTATAAAGTTTTTGAGGTACAAATTTTGCTTTAGTGCCAAAAATTGTTGTTATATATCTTGACAATCGAAGGAACATATTTGAAACATTTAAACTTTAACTCCTTGCTCCTGCAAGGTTCTCTAATCTCTTCAAGTATGAGTATTGAGTGAAAATATAATAAGATAGGAAAACATTTAAAATTTGTTTTAGTAATTTTTTGTTTAATATATGATGTTGGGGAAAAAAGAATAGATTTATTTTTGTAGAATGTTCATTTAGTATTTCAATATTAGTAAATATATTTAGCACTATCATATTTTGAATTTATATTTTTTATATTTGATACTTGTTGTGAATATGTTGGTGAATATATTTAGTACTATCATATGTAGAATTTAGTTTATTACATTATTTGGTTATTTTTAACATATTTTAGTTATGTTTCAATAATATTTTCATATATGAGAAATAAAATTTTTTGTGAACTTTTTGACCATCAAACTTAATAAAAAAAATCATGATATGTATTTTTGAATTCAGAATAATGTATAATATGTAATAAGAATAAGGAAAAACTTATAAAAATAATTAAATGTAAGTTGAAATATACAAAAACTATTTACTTGTGAATAAATGATGAAAAAACTAGCATAAAAATAAATAAAGATACACTTAAAAAAATTATAGATGACATAGAAGTTAATTTATATATAAGTAAATATATTGTAATATATATGTAAAAGAAGTAAATGAAAATATATCTACGTATATATTTTTATTTAGGAACTATGAAATAATTCATTTATTGATCGCAAAAATTTTTATGCGTGTCCGCAAGTGCACGGGTCGAATCAAGTAGTTCAGTGATAAGTAAAAGTATCGTTCCCACGAGGAATGACTGGAATGCAATTAGGCAATGCACAACCTACTTTTATCCACGTTAAACAACTAATTATGTGATTTTTGATTTTAGAACTAAATTTAAAATAAATTGAATTGAAAGAAAACTTAGTTGGCACAGGCAGTTAAGATAAAATCCAAGATTTGAAATTACCTAGAGTCACTATTCCCTTGATGCTCACTAGAACTTAATTTCTTGTTTAATTGTAATTAATTATCGCCTTGTGGGTTAAGAGTTTAGAAGCTATAACCGTCCATCGATGTAATTACAGCCCTACTCTCCCCTAGAATCTAAGTGTCCTTAGATTTAGGTTAGAATGCATTAGATACTATATCCCTCTATGAACCAATTAAGGTAATCAGGTATATGTCTATCCCAATTACAAATTAGATGATTCTAAACTTAATTTATCCAACTCTTAGGTCCAATTTAGAATCCCTTTTTCAAGGTAAATTCCAATTTCCCAAATCAAATCAAAGAGGTGGCCAATCCCTAAGAAAGCATTAAGCAAGAGAAGGATACACAAGATTCCAATCATCACAATTAACAAGACAATTAATGATTCAGTTCACATCAAGTTCATAGTGCTCTAGGTAAAGAGGAATTTAGCCACACATAGCTAAATCTACAGAGAATTCCCAATCAAAATACATGGAGAAAATGAAAAGAACAAAGAAAGCAAACAAAGGGAAGAATGATATGCAGAAAGTAGAGCTCCCCCTTTGATTCCTCCTCTTCCTTCACACTCCAAGCTTAAAGAGCCTTCAAGAACTCTCAAAATCGCCTCCTGGATGCTCAGAACTTCCTCTGCCGCCGAATGTCTCGAACCCTAACTCAGCAAACTTCTTTTAAAGCCAGAAAATTAAAACTCTGCGTTTCAGTTCCGATCTCGCTATGGCGAGGGGCGTCTCTCGCTATAGCGAGGTCTCATAAGTGCTCAGGTTTCCGCTGCGCTCGCTACTCCCACGCTATAGCGAGCTGCTTTCTGGAATTTCTATGCAACACGACTTCGCTATGACGAAGACTCCCCTTCGCTATGGCGATAGTACCATCTCGCTATAGCGAACTTCGGTCTCGCTGTAGCGAGAAGACTTGTTCAATCTACCTTGGCCATTTTCAACTTCTCTCTCTTATATTCAACTCTTTCTTCATTTTGCTACTTTTCCCTGAAATTGAAATTAAACATAAAGTAAGGCTTAAACTGATAAAAATATTATGATTATAATACTTTCTTTGTTTTGTTTGGTTGAGTACACTTTTTACCATATTAATCAAGAGAAAAGTATTTTACCTCCCTAATTTAGTGTCAAATATAGCCCTTTTGGGTCCTAAATTAGGAGGTTATCAAACTCCCCCACACTTAAATCTTTGCTTGTCCTCAAGCAAATCTTAAAAGGGATAGCGCCCAAGCAATTTGAATTACAGATCCCCCCCCACACTTATAATGAATCCAACTTCAGAAGCAGAAACTCAGCGAAATTCGAATAGAAATTGAAACAATGTACTCATAGTAACACCCTTATTCCTAAAGTGTGTGTGTGATCAACAAGAGATGTTAAGAAATAATCAAGCAATCCTAAATAAGTTTTCCTAGCAATTTCAACACCTAACCCAATCATCTGTACTAACTTCAATCATCAAAGCTCATTGAGAAGGGTCTCTATTATTCAATGCAGAATTATTTTTAGCATCTTTTTTTTTTGCTTTAGATATCCCTCTCAATTAACAATTAGATATCCATCAGAAATAGGTAAATTGGGGAGATCTAAAACAACTGGAAGCTCATTATAAGAAAACTTGACTTATTTCAAAAATCATCTTATTGGAAAGTGCTCCTATTGTGGGTGCATACTACAATTACATTATATATATATATATATATATATATATATATATATATATATATATATATACATATATAAAAGCCAATATAAGCAAATATAGTTGTTTAAAAAATATAAAGAATTAAAATTTTAGTATACATAAAGAGGTATGTAAAGTACAAAATAAAAATATAATTGAATGAGTTAAATAATTTTTACTATAGACATGTGTAAATATAATTGTATATAGTTTAATAAAAATATGTATATATTTACTGATATGACTTTAGATATGTAAATAAATGTTGTTAATGGATTTTTTTCATGAACCATGACATCAATTCTATAATAGGAATCATAATGAATTTAAGAAAAAAAATCATATGTATCTATGCAAATAAAAAAATTTATGATAAAGAGGAAGGTGCAATATTTGTATGTGATAGACCCAAAATATTAAGAATTAGCGCAAACATTACTCTTAATGATTTGAAGAAAGTGGTGGATAAAAATGTATGATTGGTTTTAAATCAGTTTGTATTTGAGTTGATATACAGGTATTCTTATTTTTCTAATCCCACAAGATACTTAGCGAGCACTAAAAAAAAAAAAATTGTATCTTCTCTCTTGTTATAAACAAAAAGATATTTTGTCAAAGAAATAAATAAATAAATCTAATTCATATGTGTTTTTAATTCTTTTTGTATTTTTTACTTTTAAATATAATTAAAATTAAAATTAAAAATAATAATATTTCACTTTCTAATAAATTAAAATTAAAATTAAAAAATCAATAACAAATTAAAATTTTGAAATTAAAATTAAAGATGCCGTGACTCTTATAAAAAAAACATTTGAAGAAATAATTTTGACGGCTGGGGATTTGAGTGATAAGTTTTTTTCCTTTATATATTATCGTCAAAAAGCCTAAAAATGAGAGTAGTGCTCGGTTTAAAATATGTTGAGTATTAGAACAACAATATATGTAAGTTGGTCTGATAAAGATGACAGAAGAATGAGATTAATAATAAAATATTAAAAAGGAAAACAAATGATAAATTAATGTGTTTGAAATAATGACAATATCAATCCTAAAATTAATCTCTTAAAATGTGAATAGGAAATCGTGAGCAAACTGAAAAAAATTTGTAATTCTTTTAAAACTGTATACCATCGTCATTGTGAATATATATAATATTTTCAAAGAAAATTTGTTTTAATATTTATATTTTTATCTTTAGGGGCTAGATTGCTGGCTAATTAAGAAAGGAGCATACTTCGGTCTTTTAAATATCTATCCATTCTTTTATACATCTTTTTTTCCTTCCAATTTCTGTTGACTAATATGATTTTTATTTAAAATGATTGTTTAAAATTTCTATTTACAAAGTGTTATTTTAAAATAATTATGATAACATTAAGATTGATCATCGTTGCCTCAAATTAGCTTATGTTATGAAACAGTAATTTCTATTAAGTAATGTTACAATAGTTTTTGAAGAACAGCTCGAGAGAGAGATCCCTTGAATAACTGTCAAACTAACCAAAGAAAAAATTACAACTTTGCGTGTTAATCAAGAGATTTTTTCGAAAGATCTTAAGGGTGTATTTTTTTTTAATATCAGCCTGATTTATTTAAAGGAATAAATTTTTTATAAATTAATTCTAAAGTTTGAAGCAGAGTAGATTAAATAAAAAGCATACTTCCTTAATACTAGACCAAACCATTAAATTTTGGGCACACTTATAATTAATTAAATAATGTGAAATAAGTCGTGGAATTTTAAACATATGTATTATTCTTAACATCTTTTATTTAAGTATCTAAGCTTTAAAAAGTTTGCTAAATTTAAAATTGTCTAATACCAAATATATAGACCTAATCGTTTAGCAAATAAATTAAATTTAACTTTTTAAAAATGGATATACAGAAGCCATACTTCTGGATCGGTTATGTTTTACTATCTCCATTCTCATATATAAAAAATAATTAATTAATTCATCAATGTTAAAAAAATTGGTTAAAAGTAATTAATTTTTTTTAATTTTATCTTAAATAAAAATTATTTTTTTAAAAATATCCTTATTTGATGTGTATATTTTTTTTAAATTAATGATAACTATTATTTATAATTTAAAAAATTTATTTAATAAAAAATATAATTAAAATATTATAATTAATATATCAGATATTAATAATTTATTTTTTATATTTTAAATCAAATAAAAATTAAATTTTTTTTTTTTATATATATAAGATCAGAAGTAATATACCATAAACTTATAATTGGTGTTTTAGAATTTTAGGGACAAGTTGTTTGCAAATTCAAACTTGTGTCCAGACTCATCGGAATGAGCAGTATCTTGTGTCCAGACTCTTCGTAATGAGCACTCGCGCTCTCTCATGAAAGAGTACTATGATCAAACGCTGAACGTACTTTTTACTTGAATTAGACCTTCCACAATTCCATTCCACTCACTCACCTTAATCTTAAATGAAAAGGAAAGGTAAAAAAAATTAAAAACCCCTTGAATTTGCTTCCGCAAACAACTTTTTTCGTTTCACGTGTCTGCCAAATCTTCATAACGTACAGATGGGCCCAAACACCTAGCCTGTGTTTTTCTTCTCTCTATGATCAAGGTAAACTGACAGCCCCCAAAAAAAAAAAAGTTTTTGAGTTACACGAGGCATACTCAATTATTTGATTACAATAGCTCTCGTGCATATTACAAAACTATTTATTGGACTGAACGATATAAAAGAAAAAATTTAAAAATGAATATTTAAGATCAAAAATTATTTTTATGCTTCTATTTTTTAAAAAATAATTTAATAATTAAAAATATATAACACATTACATAAATTATGTAAATATATCGCGTGTATTTTAGGGCCAACCAAATGGCTCTAATTCCATATTTCACGCGTATTTTTTGATTCTCATCCATCTCAGCCTCATCAATAATTGCTTCTTTCTGCTTTATACCCTTTTCTGCTCTATTAGCCTGATCCACGGTGAACGCAAGATCTGGTACTACTATAGTATAAAACAAGAAGAGAAATAATAAAAGAGAATCATAATTCTCAAAACTCAAATCTAACTTGTTTAACAATAAAATTAGATAATTATTTTATTCTTCTAAAATCTTATTTATAAGCAACTGAAATAAAAAAATTTAGTCTTATCTTTATAAAACAAACGAAGGGATTACAAAACTCAAACATCAAAATTGTTTATTCTTCATTAAACTTAAATTGCTAGAATATAATTAATAATAAAATAATCAAACTTTTTATCTTCTCTTCCTGCATTTTTTTAGTACTTTTTGTTCATAACAGGCGACTTCGTTCAGTTTAAGTCTATAGATGATTTAATTTCTAACAAGTCCAGTCGTAAACTTTCACCAATATCAATTTGATAGAGAAGGTGGATTCCTATTCTAGTCACTTCAGACAAGCAGTTAATGCCAGCCCCTATCCACACACCCCAATAATTATATATATACAACTTTTCTATTAGAGAAATAAGTCGTGAAATGCATTATCAACTGGTCGCAGCTTTGTAGGCCTGTGTGCAAAGGCGGAGCCAATGATATTGTGTGCCTTTACCATCACCGATCAGCTTGTCACAAAGGCATGCATAGAAGACAAAAGGGCATTGTGAGGCAGGCAATATAAGTTTAAACCTAGCTATGCCCACCGTAGCAACTTGCTCAAACTCTGACACCAGAGTGGGTCTCTTCACTCTCCGCAATTCACCAATGCATGTTTCCTATTCTAGCAGTGATGTTACACTTGCCCAATCCTTCTAAACCCATTTAATGTGTACTATATCGAGGGACAAATAATGCAACCCATTTGCTAACAATTATGACTTCTCAGCCTTCTAACTTTCTGATTGATTTGAATGTGACAAATTAACCGCACAAGCGGGCTCTTTATTTTCTGATCAATGGTCAATGGATGCAACTTGCCGCTTTCTATATGTCTCTATCCCAACCATATATTTCCAATTAGGGTTTCTTTACTTGCTTAGGCTTCTCTTCAATTAGATCATTCTTATCTTCTGCTCTGTTTTTTTTTTTTTCCCTAATCTTGATTATTTTTTCCTTTTTGAACACTTAAGACTCGTAAAGCATATTCTAATTATCGATTTTGGTAACCACTAAGTTGGATAAGAGTTGTAGATTGAGTTTACTGATATATATATATATATATATATATATATATATATATATATATATATATGATCAAGTAGATTGGCCATTGTCTGTGTAAATGGTCAAAATATAACAGTTTAATAAAGTGCGGCTAGATGAATCACATGGGAAGCACTAATTCAAGTTAGCTGAAGAGGAAACCCAGCACAAGTAACCCTTGCCTCTTTCGTTAGTAATCACAACGAATTTAGCTTACACGCAATTGATTCTTTCGGGAAGTTGATAGCAATTGGCAAATCATTAGGAAAAAACCACAATAATGTTTATTTACTAACGAGCCAAGTTATCACAGTTCAGATAGGATTGTAACAGTTTACTAAATTTTTCTTAAAAAGAAGATAGCTCTGTATCATCGTTTTGCTAATTGCTTTTCTAAAAAATATCGATATGGATATACTTAGTTTCTCTTTAGTGTCCTGAATAGAAGACGAAAACCAATATGGACATAGAGGAGATGTCAATTAATCAATTTAGCCTTCACCATGCTCTTTTGGGTGACTCGTGGGATATATCCTTATTCGAGCTATAGCTCCGATTAGGCAAAAGCTTTCAAAATTCAAAATTTCCATCGTTTAAGATCATTCGTCATTGTATCTTTCTGCAGATTTCAAACCTTTTCTTTTTTTTGCCCTCATGTCCAATTAATAATGTGTATAATGTTGTATGGATATTGGGATGCAAGTCATGTGGTCTTCTTCTACTTTAATTTTTTAATTTATATTTTTAAGGAAAAACTATATTTTTATGTCTTTAAAGGTCTAAATACAAAATTGATATATGAATTATAAAATAGAATAATACACTTTCCTAAACTTTGGACTAGAATAAAAATATAAAAACAAAGTTACAAGAAGCCACATGCACATGGTCTGTTATGTCAGTGCTTCCATCCTAATCTGGTACTAACTTTTTAGGAATTGAGGATTTGTTGCAGCAAGAAAATATCCTTTTGCAATTAATTTTATTTAAAATTTAACATTTTTATTTTAATTCAGAGTTTAGAAAGCAAAATGTAATGTTTCCTATTTCAAGAGTAAACTATGATTTAATCTTTAAAAGATTATTATTTTTTCAATTTGATTCTCCAAAAAGAAACCTCTAAATTTAGTTTTTAAAATTTTTTATTTAAACTGATTATCAGTTAGACACAGTTGCAATCACTTAACGTGTTACTTAGTATATAACATAAGCAGGAGCCCATGTGGACGTTAAATGATGATAGAATTTGCCCATGTGTTTTGAACTCCAAAAACAATGTCATTTTGTTTAATTTCACAAAACCAACTAACCCAGCCCCAAAAATGAAATTGTTGCTGCTCTTACAAAATTTTCTGAAATTAAACAAAATAATATTGTTCTGGGGACTCAAAACACCTAGGCAAGTTCATATATATATATATATATATATATATTATCAGTGAATGGCCACATGTACTCTATTCATGTCATATGTCAACTAATCTATTAAGTAATTATTATTTTGGAAAGATTGTTTTGATTGGAGAAAAAAAAGTTTTAAAGGCACTAAATTGATAAGTTTTATTTTTAAGGGATCAAATTGAAAAAAGGAAATTTATTATTTTAATGGGCGGAGAGCAGACAAACATAAAAGGTATAAAATAATTGTGAGGGATTCCTTAACTGATCCTTCGGACCGAGGAAAAAAAAAATACCAACTGTCGGATTTGCCATGTAAGTTGCAAGTGCCGTGGAAGTAATATGTTTGGCATTGTGGAAAAGATGGTTAGACCTGTTTCTCCTTTTTATCCTTTCATTCTTTTATCTTTCTTCGTTCTCTCATCATGTCTTTTGACCTGAAGCTCTTCGGATTCTTTTCACTGTGCATGCACTCTCAGAAAGTGGTTCAAATTCGTCCAGAAAATGAACCCAACAAAAATATACGAATCAGGTTTCCAAGAGTGTTTGTCTGCAGTAGAAATGTGAAAAGAAGTACGGAGGGATTTGGATTAAGATTGCGTTTGGGTTGCACATGGTGTGCAAACATACAACGCGACAAGTTTTGAGGTGGTTGGATATTCAATTCTATCTCAAAAGAAGAGCACCTTTCACTAAAGGACGCGGTGGAGACAGCCTAGGATTCAAGGGTGGCTTAATTTGAGAGTTTGTTATTGATCAATCTCTTTGCCTTCAATTCATAATTAATTTCATCTATATGTTTTGGATTACTGTATTTTCTTAGAATTAGAATGCACTATCCTTTCCTTTGTACC
Organism: Erythrophleum fordii; assembly: GCA_032878935.1. Lineage (NCBI taxonomy): Eukaryota > Viridiplantae > Streptophyta > Magnoliopsida > Fabales > Fabaceae > Erythrophleum > Erythrophleum fordii. The sequence continues at coordinate 20,455,618 of JAVQMF010000045.1, forward strand.
TGCATTTTGAAATATATATGATGATCGTATTCATTGACGTATGCACGTAATTCCTAAGTTGAAATATAGTTCTTCTCCACCTAATTCACACACACCCTCACAGATATAAAGACCCTTGAAATATTTACTTTCCCTTTTTTTCTTGGTCAAGCATTATCAATCGAGGGCTTTTGATTGTCCTGGTACATGAACCAACCAGACCTGAGGAAACATCTTTTTCACTAGAAATCTAGATTCTCACATGTTGATTACAGTTGAAAGGTCGCTATTGATCACTTTTATATATCATGTTATTCATGGAAACGATAAATTAAACGAAGATTACTGAGTTCCTATGTGTTAATAGCTTCATTAAATTTCTATTTGTTTAAGTAGAATTGAACTATATATATATATTCAAAATGTATCAGAAGAAGCATGCAATCACTAACAATTTTGCATCCATATAAATATGATATACCAATGTTATGTATGATAACACTATTAGGGCTCAAGAAACCTACAACATAATAAACATGATATACCAATTGTTAGGGCACAGAGGGAGTCTACAATATCTGGGAGATCTCCTTCAACAAATCTTCTTTGTTAAATTTTGTAAGGAATTATAAGGTTTTTTGAGCTTTATCCTACTTTTTTCTTTTAAAAAAATTATTCAAATTTGTACTGATATAAAATATTACACTCAAATCTTATAGATTCAATGAAAATCAGAACCTATGGCTTCGATTTCCATTTTTTCAATACTTTTTATAAATTAAATTTGAAGTAGGACGATACAAGTTCGGATTTCTATTGACAAGCCACATTGAAGTCAATGAAATACAATACATTATTAAATTTGTTATCTAATTAAGATGATTTATTATTCTAAATCAATTTAGTATTTTTTAATAAAAATTTTAATAAGAGTAAAAATATTATTTTATACAAATAAATTAAAGAAGTTAAATTTTAATTAAAAATATAACCTTCTAAAAAATTAAATGTATATGTTTATTATTATTAATTATATTTTATTGTTTTATATTAAAAACTAAATAATATATTATATATTTATATAAAATAATTACCTATCTCCCTTCCTCCCTTTCCCCGCTCCCCGGCCCCCAGGCGGGGCCTCACCCTCTCACCTCTCCTTATTCTATTTCATTATGGTTTAGACTTCAATGTGGCTTGTCATGGTGACCATGACCCACTTGAAGAAAAATTGAAAAAATAGAAAAGTTTTGATTTCTATTGAATCTATAGGACTTGAATGAAATATTTTATGATTATGGATTTAAATTATTTTTTCATAAAAAATAAGATAAGACTCAAAAAATTGAATTATAATCATAAATTTAATATTACATTTGTACGTAAAATTTTAAGGTATTAAGTTTATATATTGGTCAATTCTACATATATTCTCTTTCAAAATTCAATTTCTTTTAATATAAGACTTTCCACTCAACATTATGGAGGTTGAGTTACATTATGGAGGCAAACTCAACCGCTAAATTTGAATGAAGGTTTCTTTATTCTAGTTGCAATCATGGTATACATTGGTGATAGTTATTAACCCAAAAACACACACAGATACACACAAAATCAATTATGCAGATGGTATTCTGTGAAAAGTGATCCATCCGATCATGTTAATTGGTACAACAACATTAATATTGTGATCACTTGGCCTCAAAAATTGTATGTACAAAGAAATTATATCATGATATTTATAGAATTAGCTAGAGATTGATAGTTAATTGGTGTCATGGCAATCCAACATTTTTCTAGTATTTTTCTAAGAAACATAACAAATTTGGCATCTAAGAAACCAATGATGTGTAATAATTTCATATTCTTTAATTTCTTTTCTTTTTTTTTAATCAAGTAGATGCTATAATTGTAGAATAAATTAATTGATCATATGAATTTAAAACACTATAATAACTTAAGCAAAAGTATACCTATATTTGTCATGATAATACTAATATCATAGGTGCTCATGCGAACTTCTTGAATTAGGTCATTCTCTCCAACTTCCTCACAAAGGTGGTTATTCAATAAGACAAGTGAACAATTATATTCTCTTAATATTTATAGGAAATAGAAAGGAGACCTAGTCATTCTATTGTTGTAACTTTAAAAGCCCACCCATCATGAGTCTAATAGGATAAAAGCTTACATTGTATCATCTAACCATATCAATTAATAAAGATGCGAAGTTCACAAAATTGATCACTAATTGAGCCTAATATTATTGTTTAATATGGATCATATAAATAACATCTTGTTTTTATTAAAATAGGCAAATATAATTAACGGAAGCCTACAAAGTTCTTATATTCTCCTTCATAGGCAACATGAATTATGGTTTTCAAATTTTAAAAAAAAATAAAATGACTCTTAGGCTGAATAGATAAATAAATCATATGTGATCAAAATTTTTTTAAAAAACTATGATCTATAGATAATATTTTCAACTCACTCAATCTAACAATATCAAATAATGTTGAATTATAGTAGTCATTGTATTATTATGTGTTTTTTTTTAAACAAGACTTATCCATGGTCATTAACATTACTAACACTATTGAGTGAATCATGATGTGATAGTGTAGCAAGAAGTATAGCATCAATATGTGATCAACAAACATGTTATTTTCACTATCAGTCCATTAATTTCTCTTCAACATATTTAAATCATGAGAAATTTATTGCTATATTTTATATTCATCATGGAACTTATGTTTGAGATAACTTTAAACCTTTTTAGACTTGGCACTCAATCTCAAGGCCTTTAGAACTTTCCTTTAAGACATGCCTTGAAGTAATTGATAATCATACCTAGAGGGATGTGAATAGGTGTGGATGTGATATGCAGAATATGCAATTTATTGCTTTTTTGAAAGTGGAGGACCAATGGTCCTCTAACTTAATATGCAAAAAAGTAGAGGACCTTTATATGGAACAATTTGTAATAAGTAAAACAATTATGCTGATGTCAAGATGCAAGTGATATAGTAAAACAAATTTTGTAAATGCAGTTAATGATGTAAATAAAATCAACATAAGATCTTCCAAAAGTGGAAAACCAAAAGTCAGTACAATAGAAAGTTTGTATATAGAAATTTATCCAAGTTTGACTTACTTTGACCTATATCCAGTCCCCTTAGAATACTTAAAGAATTTTTCTTCAATTTTCAAAAAATTATTACAACAGTGATGGTTTTAATATGCTTATCACCAACACAAGGTTTCTTAATTCACCTCAAACTAATACAACACTTGGGTTTTATGTAAGCTCACCCAAAACTTTCTTCACAAGAGTTTTTCATAAAGTTCACCTTAAAGTCAATCTACAGAATGACGTGAGAATAAATTTAGAACCCTTATTAGAAAAAGGACTAATATAAGCACACTCTTTCTTTACAGCTCTCTTAAGTTAGATAAAACTAGAAACTCAACTCAGAGAAAATAAAGAAATTAAAGGAGAATTATAATGTAATTTTTCTTTTCATTCTATATTTCCTCCATTCTTTTTTCTTTTGTTCATCTTCTTCCATTTATATAGAAGCTTCAAAAAAATATTTGTTGAAGTTCAACTTCACTAAAAATAGCCATTGTGGAAAAAAGAGAAATTTGCAGAATATTTATTGTCCTTTTGTGTCTTATTTATCATAAAACATAGATGAGTACAAAGACAGCTTTTGACTTGCACGGACATTGCTTTTCTTTTTTTTTTTTTTTTTACTGTTGTACTAGTTGTAGAAAAAGAAAAAATGACGCTTTACTTTGTTATACTTTTCTTCAATAAATGCTCTAAACAAGATAATTGAAAAGTCACTTTCAACTTAATATAATATAATACTTTTTGCATATGGAAAGGACATAATGTGCATAATTTTAATACATATTCAGAAACTTTTGACTTTTCAAAAATATATTATAATGCTTATTGAAATAAGAGAATAAGGGTGCATATTTGAATGCATATTTCAATCAAGTCACTTTTTTTTAAGGAAGTGATATATGTATATATATATATATATTTCAAAGCTCATTAATATATCTGCACACTTGACTTTTGTATCAAAATATATTATATTTATTTTGTTATTTCCTTTTAGCTTTTTACATTTTTATTTAAATGCATTTTATAATTTTTTTTCTTTTATATTAAAGTATAGATCAATAAGGCCAAATGAAGCTTAACAATAATTTCAAATATTATGATTCAAACAAATTATAAACAAAATTAGATTAAAAAGCCCAATAAGATAAAATAAATAAAATAGAATTTAATTAATTGATTTAGATAAAATAGTCCAATCAAAACACAATAATCCATTTTGATTTATTTCTTTTTCAATAATTATTATTGCCTATCAAAAGTAAATTGAATGACTTTTAATGCAATGAGGCAATAAATAATATTTAACTATTTTTAATTTAATGCTTTCATAAATGTAATTTAAGAGTTTTGCTATCATCAAAATAATTCAAGATTATATCAAAACTTGGGGGCCAACAGTAATAGACTAGGAAAAATTCTTTAAGCTTAACAAATAAGCTAAGTTGTCTCATACTTTCAATATGGTATCCACTTTGAGACTATGAAAACATGTCTAAAACTAATTTTAGGTTTTAGACATCACAAAAGATTTTATCTCAAACAAATTTCAAACATTTAAATTATAATTCATATATTTACTTTGAATGCACCATAAATATGGATTCAAAATCAATTATATATGCCATTAATAACTATCATTGCCTTACATTAACATTTTGACAATATGTCCAAAACATCAATAAAAAAAAAGGTTCAAAATGATCAAACTAAGACAAAAACAATATTACTTTCACTAACCAAGTATACCAAAGGAACTAAATATAGCTTTTTTTTTCCCACAAGTCCTTAAAGGATATAGGTCTCAAACCCTTGGTTATTGAGTCAAATAACATACATTCAGTATCAATATGCTTAATAGATACATCTCCAATTTTCAAAAATTCTTTAATGATCAAGTACTTTAACTTCAAGTTTTTGACCTATTTGATTTTTTTTATTTGTAATAAATACTGCAACTTTCCTATCACAATAAATTATGAGAGGTCTGAAGATAGAATCATCAACCCAAAAAACACATCTTAGTTACTTTAAAAAATGTACTAGCTTTATTATTGGTAAATAGATAAGATTCCCATTACATAGGCAATGATGGGTTTATTGCATGCTTGAGTATACATTAAGTTCCCTATTGCACTATCATAAGGTATGTTTCTTATTTGATTCCTTTTCAAGTTTATTTTTGCAACATTGGTCTTTATTAAATTTATCACTCTTCATGATAGGGACATCAACAATCTTGCAATCTTGTATACTGAACCTTTCAAGAATACAATTAAAGTAGGTCTTCTAAGATAGACCTAATAAGCAATGAGATGTATCCTTGTGAATTTTAATCCCTAAGACAAAAAATGTTTATCCTAAATCCTTGTATTAAAGATTTTAGCTAACATTTACTTATTCTCACGTAGTAAGTCAATGTCGTTGCTAGCAAGTAGGATAACATCAATGTATAAAACAAGGAAAGTAAGCTTGCTCCCACTGATCTTAAGATACACATATTGATCATTTTTGTTTTTTACAAAACCTAAAAAAGTCACCACATTATTAAATTTTTAGTTACCACTTAATGGAAGCTTGTTTTAAACCATAAATAAACTTCAACAACCTAAAGACTAAATGCCCTTCCCACTTTCCAAAAAATTTCAACATTTATTTGATGCAACTTTTGATTAAAATGAGCCATGAAAGCCATGATTATTCTAAAAAAATCATACTATCCTATAGCATCAATAACACTTGGTATTATCATATTAGGCATTTGGTATTATTAGACACTCGATATTATCATATTTTAGATTATGCTTACTTACCACTAAAAAAAAAAAATTAGATGATATAAGGGAAAAATTTATGTGTGATCAATTCTCTCCCTTTAAGTGAAACCTTTAGCTATCAATCTAATTTTGAAATATTCAATTTTACACTTTGAATCCATTTCAGTTTTGTAAAACCATTTGGATCCAATAACCTTACAACCTACAAGAAATTCAACAACTTCCCACATAATTTTTTTTTGGTCACAAATAAGATCTCTTCACTCCTAGCTTTCATACATTTATTAAATTGGAGAGAAGTTACAATATTTTGGTACATAGCAAAGTCAATAATATGTCCTATATCATAATCATTTTCACTAAGGTAAATGTAAAAGTCATTCAGGATTACAAGTTTTTGTGGTCTTATTAATCTCTTTATTAGTAATTTCTTCAACAAATTCAACTGGTTGAGTATTCTAACCATGAGTTAAAGGATTATTGTCTTATATTTTTGGTTTTATCTTATTAGCAAGCTCATGTGCAATATTCTTATATTGTACAAATAAAGAAATAGATAGATAGTTCCACCAACTTCTTTGTTATGATAAATGTCTTAACCATGGTGAATATTGGCAACATCATTATTTTTATTACCTTTCCTTGGATAATAAAACTTAATCCCTTACATGTTCTGCATACCTAATTAAAAAATAATGACTAGTTTAGGGTTAGCTTTTTTTTTCTTTGTGGATTATAAACTCTTACTTCAATAAGACAATGCTAAACTCCAAAATGGTTTAAACTAGGTTTTCTACCTATTCAAAACTTAAAAAATGTTTTAAGAATAGTTTTACTATGAACTCTATTTAAGAGATATGAGGCAGTTTTAATTGCTTCACCCCGATAGATATTTTGGCTAGTTGGTTCTACTCATCATATTTCTCATCATATATTTAAGGATGTTGTTATGCCTTTTGGCCACCCTATTTTGTTTAGGACTACTAGTTATGATATATTATGTAATAATGCCACAATCTTGTCAGCATTTAGTAAATGGACCCATATACTACCTAGTTATGTTATATTTGCCATAATACTCACCACTTCAGTTAGATCTTACAATTTTGATGACTTTTTTACAATTGCTTTTCAACTTTAGTTTTAAAAACTTTAAATTTTTCAAGTGCATCAGATTTTCTTTTATCAAATAAAAATAACTATATAAAAAAAATTATTAGCAAATGTGATAAAATGTTTATTGCTATATACATTATAAGAGGATAAGATCCACTAATATTATTGTAGATTATTTTTAAAAGTTCTAAGCTATGAGTGGCCCCTTTCTTTTAGGTTTTAGTTAATTTTCCCTTATTGCAATTAATACTAATTTTTGTGTCTCCAAAATCTAAGGTAAGGAGGATATCATTTTTAATTAATCTAGTCATTCTTTCCTTAGATATATGGCCTATTCGTTTGTGCCGCAAATAGATGAATTATCTTTAATTCTAGAATGTTTTGCAAAAATATTTTTAATACTTAAAGAAGTATAAGGATTATCATGAGTTAAAGATAATTTATATAAGTTGTCATTCAAAAGAAACGGTAACCAATTTTCTGTGAATTGTACATCAAATTCACTTTTTTGTTACCAAAATTGAAACTAAAACCAAGCCTATCTAAGGATGAAATAAAAATTAAATTACTTCTAAATAAGGGTACATAAAAAAGTGTTTTCTAGAGTATTTTAAAAACGAGTCTCTAAAATAGTTTTGACTTCTCCCACATATTTAACTACAATTTATATGTCATTTCCTACTCTCAACCTTGACTCCCTCTGACTTTGTTTCCTCTTGTTTATGAACCCTTACGTAGTGATAGCAACATAAGTTATAGCACCACTATCAAGCCAACAAGTGTTTGGAGGTATATTAAGTAAGTTAGACTCAAAACAAACTAGAGTTAAGGATCTTCCTTCATTTTTGTTTCTTAACAATGACTTGAACTTAGTGTAATTTTTTCTCTTATGGCCAACTTGCTTAGAGTGGAAGCATGTGATAATTTTTCAAATGACATCCTTGGGACCTGTAACACTATGGTTTTGATTGGCATTTTTATCATGTCTTTTTGTGCCATGATTTTTGACAGAAACTATGTTCTTATTATATTTATGATGACTAGAACCCTTCTTAGTGTGGGATTTGGTTGAAAGGTCAAGAGGTTATTCTTACTCTTTTTTCTCTTAAGTTTGTCTTCCTTAACAAGACATTTGGTAATCAAACAATTTATGTTTCAAGTTTTATTTAAGATAATAAAGGTAGTTTTGATTTGGTTAAATGTAACAAGAGTGAAGTTCAAGATATGAAGGATCATAAAGGTATCACCTATGACTATCTTATGATCTTTAAGTTTGTCTGTAGATCACTTTTAGAATTTGTTCCTTGACATTCCTAGTGTTATCATATTTTATACTTTTTGATTGATTCATTAGGCATAGTCAAAATTTCAATAATGATATTGTTATTGTTAACAACAAATGAAATTGTATAATCAAATAAAAAATACATATGAGTATTTATTTTGGGCATTAATAAATTTTCATATAGAGTCAACTTTAAGAATATTTCAAAAATTTAAAAGTACATTCTCTTTGGGTGGATAAGCTATTAAATTCAAAATATATTTATAAAATAGTGCTTTATGAAATTTCAGTTAAAGTACACAACGACATTTTTTGAGTAGGTGGTTGTATACAATAATTGTATATCTAATAATTAAAATACATAGAGTCAACCTTAAGAATATTTCAAATTTTAAAATTATATTCCTTTAGGCAAATAAATTATTAAATTTAAAATATCCTTATAAAACAATATTTTATAAAACTCTAACTAAAGTAAACAATGGCTCCCGTCAGTTGAATACAATAATTATATATTTGTTAGTTAAAACACATATAATCAATCTAAGAATATTTCAAAATTTAAAAATATATCCCCTTTAGATAGATAAATTATTAAATTCAAAATATTTTGCAAAACAATACTCTATGAAACTCTAGTTAAAATACACAATGGCCTTTTTTGGGTAATCAATTATATACAATAACTATATATTCTTTAGTTAAAACACATAAAAAACTCTCCATGGGCAAATAGTTGTGAACAATAACTAGTAAAATAATAGACCCTTACATAATGAAATGTTTCAAATTAATATAAATAAATCACTTTGGTGATAAATATTTATGCTAATTCATAAAACAATTTATATATGCAAGTAAATGCCCAAAATTAAAAATTAACAAATATTTACCAACAAGTGCACATATTAGTAAATAAACAAAATAAAATTTAATTAATAATAAGTGCATATATCATTATAGAAGATATATGAAACCAAGAGATTAGTAAAAAAAAGATCAATTAATAATAAGTAAACATATCAATAGTTGAATTAAACCAATATGCTTCAAAATATATATGAATGCATTCTTCCGCAATAAAAATTTCATTTCTAAATAAATAAGTATTTAAATATATTAAATTGAGAATGTAACAAATATATATTTATATATATGTATATATACAACAATAGAAAAATTACAATGCTTTATTGATTCAGGATATATCAAGATATTTTCCTGTATTTTTATTTCTAATATATATATATATATATGAATAACCCAGTTTGTTATCATAATTAAATTAGAAGAAGAGAAAATGTAAATTACTAAAATGAGAAAAAAAAATAAAGAAACAAAGCAAAAGTTCACATTTTAAATCTTGCACATTATCCATTAGAGATCCTACACGTTCCTTTACTAAAACTATTCCCGTGAATTACTAAACAAAATTTAATAAAACTATTCACGTTTAGATAATATTACTAAATAGGTTTAGATCCTGCGTGTCTCTATTTTTTTTAAGTTATTCGTACAATATTTAGTTATTTACGTTTTTATATTTTCAGCTTAAATTTTTAAAATTTAATAATTAGATGGGCAGGCGTCATGTAGTCTTGCTTTGATTATAGAAGTCCCCTCTTTTTCTTTTGGGGTTTGCTACGACTACAATATAGCCTTTACTTTTACTCGACACTCTGTTAAATGCGCAACAATAAAAAGTGAATTATGAAACCTCAATGGTGGGTATAACTACATGTAAGTTGCTTATTGTTACACATGACATAAAGTATAATCTATGCAAATCAACAAACAAATCAAAGTTTAAATTTAAATGCAATATATTTATTTGACCTTAAGAGTGCCAATCACATTGTTCAATCAACAAATTATACAAATTTAAGATTTCATAGATTTATTGTAATACAAGCTAAAGCCCTAACATATCGCATTTAAGCAAGCATAATAAGAAAAGGATAAGACTTATAAAATTTAATCAATTCGAGTTATTAATTCATATGAATGGACTTTGATATTAGGATAACTTAATTGATCATATGAATTTACAACGCTATCATAACATTAAGTGAAAGCATACTTGTATTTGCCATGGTGAGAAAGCGTACATGTATTTGCCATGATAGTACTAATACTAAGTGCCTTGAACTAGGCTCTTTTATCCAATTTCTTCAGAAAGGTGACTATTCAACAGGGCAAGCAAGAAATTATGATCTCTTAATATTTTTCGGAAGTGGAGTGGTAACTTAGTTATTCTATTATTGTAACCCTAAAGCCTCACCTATTATAAGCTTAATAGGATAAAAGTCTGCACTGTTCTGCCTAATTATATCAATTAATAAAGGTGCTTAGTTCACAAAGTTGATTACTAATATAATTAGGCTCAATACCATCATCAAATATGAATCATATAAATAACAGTCTATTTTACTAAAATACACAAATATAATTAATAAAAATTCATAAAATTCTTACAATAATTTCTTCGGTATAGACCAGGGAATCTATATTATTTTAATTAACTCATCCACCAAAAGAACAAATTGCAGTGAAGGACCCTCAACACCTTATATTAGTAACATATATATATATATATATATATATATATACCAATACATAATAATTATGGTTTGGACATATGGATATATATTAATATAGCAGGTATTTTATTATTATTATTTTCTTCTTCTGAGTGCATAATGCTAAAACTGGTATATAATCTTATGAAGAATCAAAATTTAGGTGCATGTCCAAGACTACGGATAGTGTGTGTGACGTCATTCATGACATGCATATCTGTATAATGGATGCAGAACTGAATGCTGTAAACTATAGCAGAGAAAAGAGAAAATATGGAGAGAACTATAGAGGATTACAACACAAGAAGATAGACTCCTTCTTTATATATATATATATGTAGTTGGCAGACTTGTACAGATAGCTGATCGCGAAATTTTTTATGCGTTCCGCAAGTGCACGGGTCAGATCAAGTAGTTCAGTGATAAGTATGAGTATCGTTCCCACAAGGAAGGGGTTAATTACAATTAGGCAATGTATAATCCGTTTTCATCCACGTTAAACTGTCAATTAAGTGAATTATGAACTTAGACTAATGCTTAAAACAAAACAATTTAAAGAAAACTAAGTTGGCACAGGCAGTAAGATAAAATCCAAGATTTGAAATTACCTAGAGTTACTATTCCCTTGATGATCACTAGAATTTAACCTCTTGTTCAATTGTGATTAATTTTCACCTTGTGGGTTAAGAGATTCAAAAGCTATAACCGTCTGTCGATGTAATTATAGCCCTATTCTCTCCTGAATTCTAAGTGTCCTTAGATTTAGGTGAGAATGCATTAGATTCTATATCCCTCTACAAACCAATTAAGGTAATCAGGTATATGTCTATCCTAATTACAGATTAGATGACTCTAAACTTAATTTATCCAACTCTTAGGTCTAATTAGAATCCCTTTCTCAAGATAAATTCTAATTTCCCAAATCAAATCAAAGAGGTGGCCAATCCCTAAGAAAGCATTAAGCAAGAGAGGATACACAAGATTCCAATCATCACAATTAACAAGATAATCAATGATTCAGTTCACATCAAGTTCCTAGTACTCTAGGTAAAAAGGAATTTAGCCGCACATAGCTAAATCTACAGAGAATTCCCAATCAAAATACATGGAGAATTGAAAAGAACAAGAAAGCAAACAAAGGGAAGATTGAGATGCAGAAAGTAGAGCTCCCCCTTTGATTCCTTCTCTTCTTCACACTCCCAGCGTAAAAAGCCTTCAAGAACTCCCAAAATCGCCTCTTGAACTCTCAGAACTCCTTCTGCCGCCGAATCCCCCGAACCCTAACTCAGAAAACCTCTTTTAAAGCTCAAAAATTAAAACTGCGCGTTTCAGGTCCGCTCTCGCTATAGCGAGGAGCGTCTCTCGCTATAGCGAGGTCTCATAAGTCCTCAGGTTTCCGTTGCGCTTCGCTATTCCCACGCTATGGCGAGTTGCTCTCTGGAATTTCTATGCGACACGACTTCGCTATTGCGAAGCCTCCCCTTCGCTACGGCGAAGATGCCATATCGCTACAGCGAACTTGGTCTCGCTGTAGCGAGAAGACTTGGTAAATCTGCTTTGGCCATTTTCAGCTTCCCTCTTTTTTATTCAACTCCTTCTATACTTTGCCACTTTTTCCTGAAATTGAAATCAAATCTAAAATGAGGTTTAAACTGATAAGATCATTACAATTATAATACTTTCTTTGTTTTGTTTGATTTAATGCACTTTTAATCATATTAGTCAAGAGAACAGTATTTTACCTCCCTAATTTAGTGTCAAATATAGCCCTTTTTAATCCTAAATTAGGAGGTTATCAAACTCCCCCACACTTAAATCCTTGCTTGTCCTCAAGCAAATCTTAGAGAGAAGCATGCCCAACCAATCAGAAGTTCAGATCCCCCCCCACACTTATTATGAATCCAACTTCAGAAGCAGAGTCTCAGCAAAACTTGAATAGGAATTGAAAACAATGTACTCATAGTAACACCCTTATTCCTAAAGTGTGTGTGTGCTCAACAATAGATGTTAAGAAATAATCAAGAAATCCTAAATAAGTCTTCCCAGTAGTTTCAAAATCTACCCCAATCACCTGTACTAACTTCAATCATCAAAGCTCATTGAGAAGGATCTCTATTATTCAAAGCAGAATTATTTTCAGCACTTTTTTTTTTTTTTTTTTTTTTTTTCTCTCCTCGTCAAATTACTTAATCCTTTTGACGCGAATGACAACATTGGTTATGAAGCCACCCGGTTACTCAGATTAAAGAAATTTTCAGAGGGCTACTAGCATACTCTTAGTTTTATCACTGTTTGACGCGAAAGTTCACACTTTTTGGTGCAAACCCCCGGTTACTAGGTGATTTCAACCATTGGAGTAGAGAATCCTTTTTTTTTTTTTTTTTTTTTTTTTTTTTTTTTTTGCTTTAGATATCCCTCTCAACTAACAATCAGGTATCCATCAGGAACAAGCAAATTGGGGAGATCTAAATCAACTAGAAGCTCATTATAAGAAAACTTGAATTACTTCAAAAATCATCTTGTTGGAAGGTGTTCCTATTTAGGGTGCATACTACAACTACATCACTTACTTTATCCAATTCAAGTTCGCTTAACCTCTACATTCCTTCATTAATATTATTCATCTAAAGTGAGAAGGGCTGAATCTGATTTAACATATGAGCATAAAGAGTGTAAGCACTTGAATATTATTAATAGGAGGAAGTTATTGTCAATTTATATCCACTTATCCTATATTTATCTAAGTTTACTTTAACTCCCCCACACTTAGAAATTTCATTGTCCGCAATGTATAGAATGAGCAATTCAGAAATGGACAGAAAAATAGAAGCAGAAGGGGGTGCAGGGAAGGGATAAAAAGAAAGTAGGGAGAGACGAGACTCCCCTGATAAGAAGGAATAACAGAGCGAGGGAATGCATGTGAGTGGCTCCTTCATCTGAGAGACAAAAAATGGACAAAATACATATAGGAGATAGTAAGTTGGCATTAGCATTAATAAGACAATGTAAGAGCGCAGCCAAGTCAGGATTTGAGAGCATAATAGATACAGTTATCCATAATACAGTTATCCAGAATATAAAATGAGCAAAACAAAAAAAAAATGGCAACAGGATAGAAAGGTCCTAAGAATCAGACGGCCCAGGTCGATCCTGAGGTGCAGGCTCCTGAGGGAAAATGATGATTGGTGACTGAGGGCCCTCAGGAGGTGGCGGTGGAGGAGCTGGCATTAAGTAGTCCATAAGTGTCTGTAGTTGCTCCTTCATTGATAGGACATGACCTTCCAGCCTGTTAATGGACTCTCGTGTCCAACTCTCAAAGTCAGTCTGATAAGGAGCCCCATGTCCTGATGGCGCTGGAGTACCCCGGTGCTGATGTGAGGGAGGTGGTGGAGAAGCCTCAGGCTGTGCCTGTGCCTCTGCTCTCTGCCGCCGGGGTTGCCCTGGTGCATCTTTCATACTGTCATATTTGAACGGCCCCTTCGGCTTGAACTGCGCGTCATTTTTCAAGACGCGGCTACCCCCATAGTGAGCAATTCAGTAAGCATATGAGGATATGCTAAGCTCACCCTATCAGACCTCGCCACTTGTTTGAAGTTTAAGTACATGAGGCGAGGGATGTTGACCCGCTGTCTGGTCATAAAGCACCATGTAAGTGTGGCTCGTTCTTGGATCATGTCGGATCCATGGGAGCTTGTTAGGACGTTACTTGTAATGAACTGTAACAAAAAACGAGCTGGTTTATTGAGCTGATTCACCGGATAAACCTTGTTCACTAACCTAGCTCTTCCTTCTTCAGCAATGGTGGTCTCTACTTCTTCCCAGGGAATGGACTGAGGGTTCTCCAAATATGCTTGAAACGCACACTCTGGGACGTCCGGCAATTCATAAAAGTCTTGGAAGACTTTCTCATTTATGCGCACCCATGCCGAACGGCAAAAGTATTCATCATCGTCCTCCTCAGTGTCCTCAAAATTAGCATATAACTCCTGGATCATTAAGGGGATCCGATGCACCGTTTTTTTCGTGAATCCTTGCAGCCCGTGCCATTCAAAATCATGAAAAATCAGGTCCCGGGTGGTTGGTGCATAATAACGATCTTCTACGACCCCTCTTTCTGAGAAGAGTCTGTCGAAGCGAAATTCTGCCCGAGCAGAAGCAAACCGATCCTTATCGTATGATTGCTTCTTTTGCTTTGAGGAGGAGGCTGCAGCAGTCTTTGTTTGTTTTTTAGGAGCCATGCCTGCAAAATTTCAATAAGAAAGAGATAAAAATCAGTAGCAGCAGTAATCAATCACATGTAGCATAGTTCTAATAAGGAAAGACATGATTGAAGGTCTATAAGGGACGAGGGAAAGAGGAATAAGGAAACAAATCAAGCCAAATAGATCAAAAGATCCAGTTTTCTGGAAAACGCGTCGAACTCGCTGTAGCGAGATCGAACTCGCTATAGCGAATTCGAACCTACATTTGCATAGCCAGATTTAAACGGATGAAAAGCTAATTTGAAGCCGTGTTTCTGCACAGACATAGGCGACTAACCTAACTAATCCAGAAAAACTAACCAAATAGACCCCTAAATATGCAGATCGAAGCAAAACTTTTCGAACCCTAATATGACTATAATCCAAAATCAACCAGCAAATCAGGGAGGAAAGGGTTTAAAAGGAATTACCTGATGTACGAGATGCGATTTTTGAGGGGAATGCGAGAATATGATGCACAAAATGCAGCGAGATTAAGGATGGAGGATTTTCGGAGCTTCGTCGCAGTGGCGAGAGAGAAAAACGAAATGGAGATATTTATATAAGACGCTTCGCTATAGCCGGGCTATAGCGAGAGCGTCTCTGGAGTTATTACGAGAGGTAAAGCTGCCATCTTCGCTACAGCGAAAGTAAATCTCGCCATTGCGAGAGAACTTGGTTAAAATTTTATGGCCGAAGAGTCTCGCTATAGCTTGGCTGTAGCGACGAGCTCTCTGGATTTTGTACCAGGATGTGGGGCTGCTGTACTCGCTGTGGCGAAATGGATTTCTCGCAGTAGCGAGAATACTTAAAACTGCAGACTCGCCATATTCTAGCCATAGCGAGAGACTCGGGTATGTACCAGGAGTGGATTCGCTATTGCGAGATGGATCCTCGCTATAGCGATTTTTTTTTTTTTTTTTTGAATGCTCACTAAAATTCTCCCTCAAATGCAACCAGATACAGTAATAAAGTAAAATTCAAAGCATGGTTAGAGACTCCCTGTGAACATGCCCAATGTTGCTCATCCCTGCCAATCCTAAGCTCCTTGATATCCACATTTTAACCTGTAAAACACATAAAAACAAAAAAAACAAAAAACAAAAAAAAATCAAACCCAAAATGAGAAGGGCTTTAAATTCAAACAAAAAGAATACACAGAAAACTTGGGTTGCCTCCCAAGAAGCGCTAAGTTTAAAGTCTTCAGCCAGACTATCATGACGCTTCTATGAGCAATCTTGGAGTTGCACATTTGTCTTCATCCTGTCCACTGGTCCACCAAGGTAATGTTTCAGGCGTTGGCCATTGACCTTAAAGGTTTCTCCATTTTTCTCATCTTGAATTTCAATGGCACCAAATGTAGTGGTAGATACCACCTTAAAGGGACCAGACCACCTGGATTTAAGCTTTCCTAAGCATCTATTAATGTCCTGCTGGCATAATAGATAGGATGAAAAACTCGGTCTCGCCTCTGTCCTAGAACAGCTCCTACTGCATAGTCACTTGCATCGCACATTACTTCAAAGGGCAATGACCAGTCCGGAGCAATGATTATAGGTGCCGTTATTATTTTCTGTTTCAATTCTTCAAAACTTTTTAAACAGTCATCATCGAAGCAGAACTTGGCATCTTTTTCTAACAGCTTGGTCAAGGGTTTTGAAATTTTTGAGAAATCTTTGATGAATCTTCTATAGAATCCCACATGCCCAAGAAAACTTCGAACTCCCTTGACATTAGTAGGAGGTGGCAACTTCTCAATCAATGATGTCTTGGCTCGATCTACCTCCAAACCCTCCTTAGACACCTTGTGTCCTAGTACTATTCCTTCCTTTACCATGAAGTGGCATTTTTCCCAATTCAAAATTAAGTCAGTTTCCTCACACCTTTCAAGTACCTTAGAAAGATTTGCCAGACAAACTTCGAATGAATCACCAAAGACAGAAAAGTCATCCATGAAAATCTCCATGATGTCTTCGATGAAATCAGAAAAAATTGACGTCATGCATCTTTGAAAGGTTGCTGGTGCGTTACACAGCCCGAAAGGCATTCTCCTGAAGGCAAAAGTGCCATAGGGGCAGGTGAAAGTTGTTTTCTCTTGGTCTTCAGGTGCTATAGAGATCTGATTGTATCCTGAATACCCATCCAGAAAACAAAAGTATTCCTTCCCCGCCAGCCTATCAAGCATTTGGTCAATGAAGGGAAGAGGAAAATGATCTTTTCTAGTGGTTGCATTTAATTTCCGATAGTCCATGCACACTCTCCAACCAGTGACGGTTCTTGTAGAAATTAATTCCTTCTTTTCATTTGTCACCACTGTCATCCCTCCTTTCTTAGGGACGCATTGTACTGGACTGACCCATGCACTATCTGAAATTGGATAGATGATTCCTGCATCTAGCCACTTGATGATTTCTTTCTTGACGACTTCTTTCATCATCGGGTTCAGCCTTCTCTGATTTTCTATAGATGGCTTATGATCTTCCTCCAGTAGAATTTTATGCATTACGATGGAAGGGCTTATCCCTTTGATATCTGCAAGTGTCCATCCCAGGGCCTTTTTATGACTCTTTAGTACTTCAATCAGTCTTTGTTCTTGATGAGAGTTTAATGCTGTAGAGATGATGACAGGTAATGTCTCTGAATCCCCTAAATATGCATACTTCAAATGCGTAGGGAGTGGTTTTAACTCTAAAATCGGAGGTTGTTCAATTAAAGGCTTAAGAGATGGTGCTGAACGGGATGCCAAATCTAAAGATTCCACTTGCCAATGTTGTTTGGCTCGAGTGGTCGAAAAATTCAGCATTTGGGCTACCTCATAACTAGTTTCAGCGTTCTCATGCTTCACTCCCATTACTAATGCTTCAATAGGGTCTTGGATGATCATTGAATTGAATTGTTCTTGGGCTAACTCATCTGTCACTGAAACTCTGAAGCAGTTTTCAGCATCTCTAGGATATTTCATTGCCTTGTCCATGTTAAACACCACTTGCTCATCCCCCAATCTCATCACTATTTGCCCTTTTTCTACATCAATAAGGGTTCTGGCTGTGGCTAGGAATGGACGACCAATAATCAACGGATTATCCTTATCTTCTTCACAATCCACAACAATGAAATCAGCTGGATATATGAACTCACCAACTTTGACTAGAACATCTTCAATTATACCCCGTGGATATGCTAAGCTCCGATCCGCTAATTGCAATGTTACTGTGGTAGGTCTTGCTTCACCAAGTTGCAATTTCTCAAAGACAGATAAGGGCATCAGGTTGACACTTGCTCCAAGATCACATAGAGCCTTTCCTTGAAAGTGAGTGCCTATTTTACACGGCACAGAGAAACTACCCGGATCTTTGCACTTCATTGGAATCCGTGGGTTGATTATTTTGCTGCACTCTTCAGTAAGTGCTACAGTTTCAAATTCACCAAATCTCCGCTTCTTGCTCAGCATTTCCTTCAAGAACTTGACATACTTAGGCATGTATTCCAATGCTTCTGAAAATGGAATATTGATATGAAGTTGCTTGAATATTTCTAGGAATTTTTTATACTGCTTATCTTCCACCTTCTTTTGAAGCCTTTGAGGAAATGGTAGTGGAGGTATTATCCTTGGTGATGTATACAGTTTCTCTACTTGTTTCTCACCCTTATCAGCATCTGCCTATTTTTTAACTGCTTCACTACTCACCTTTTTCTTCTTTTCAGCTGATGTACCCACATGTTCTTCTCCTAATTTTTTATCATTACTCGTCTCTTCAGTGGTAATTTCATCTCTAGCTTCCTCTACAACAGCCTTTGATGCAGGTGTGTGGCTAACCACCTTTGGTATTTGGACTTCCGGCAACTCTTTCCCATTTCGAAGAGTTATGGCCTTACACTCTTCCTGCCTTCTCTTCTAGGATTAGGTACCGTGTCACTTGGCAATCCTCCTTGTCTCAATGAATTCATTGCTGAGGCTAGTTGACCCATCTGCAATTCTAGATTTCTCAAGGAGGTGTCAACTCTAGCATTCACTTGAGCTTGTTCTTCATTTTGCTTACTTTGAATGCTAATGAACTTTGCCAATGCATCTTCCAGATTCGACTTAGGTTCTTGAATCGGTGCATTTTGCTTTACAGGTTGAGCAAAGCCTGGTGGTTGATTAGGCCTAATGCTTGAGGACGATGCTGGTTGATTCAGTGCTGGTCCATGCTTCCAAGAGAAGTTTGGATGATTTCGCCACCCAGGATTGTAATTATTGGAGTACGGATTCTGATTCTTTGAAAAATTCTCCACATAACTAACTGATTCTGAAGATATCAAAGGACAGGAGTCTACTGAATGCAAATCCCCACAGTTTTCACAAGTAATTGGGGCCACCTGAGCAGAACAGACATTTAATTGCTGGGTTCGCTGCACTTGAGATTCCAACATATCGAATCTCTTATTCAGAGCAGAAAGGATAGTGGCAAGTGGAACAGAAGGGTCTTCTTGAGTATTGGCAACATTAGCACTCATCCTTCTCTCACCTCCTCTTTGTACGTAACTCTCAGACAATGTGTCCAATGCCTGAATAACATCGTCTACAGGCATTTCGTCCCAACGCCCATTCAGAATGGCATCTAACATTGTATCGGTTTGTGGGGTTAGACGCGTGCAGAAGTTCTGAACAATAGCGCAGTCATCCATCCCATGGCTTGGGCATTGACGGAGCATATGTTTGTACCTCTGCCAAGCAGCATATAAGTGCTCGTCTGAAGCCTGCTTGAAGTTGATGAGCTCACGACGTGCATCTGCTATTCTATTGTTTGGAATGAAGCGAGCTCTGAACCTTGCCTCTAGCTTGTCCCAAGTATCAATTGAACCTTCGGGTAGAGTCAATAACCACTCCTTGGCTTTTCCTTGTAGAGAAAGAGGGAATAGTCGAAGTCTTAGAACATCCTTTGGTACTCCATTCTGCTTGAATGAATCGCACACTCCCAAGAATGATAAAATGTGACGGTTGGGATCCTCATCAGATCTTTCACCAGTGAATTGTCCGTTGAGCTGCAACATGGAGATCATCACCGGCTTCAACTCAAAGTTAGCAGCTTGAAAGTCTGGCACTACTATACTGGATAGAGTGCCCTTCATAGTACGACCCACAAAGTCTTTTATGGACTGATTTTGGTTCCCTTCCTGAGCCATTTCTTCACTCATAGAAATTGGTGTTTTAGAAGGAGTTTCTTCAAAGTTCAAGTTCACCACAAGATCACTGATTTTCTTCGTTGTACGCTTCTTTGTTGTAGAAGTTTGCTTCGGCATGTACTGTGGTACCTGTAGAGAAGAATTCAGCCAACTGTATTATTTTAAATAAAACAAATTCAAAGCAAATAACAAAATAAAAGAAATTCTAGCTAATATACTACTAATGCTTAATCGAGGACTACTAAAGATTACACACTTCTAACTGAACAATTAAGCCTTTCCCCGGCAACGGCGCCAGAAAACTTGATCGCGAAATTTTTTATGCGTTCCGCAAGTGCACGGGTCAGATCAAGTAGTTCAGTGATAAGTATGAGTATCGTTCCCACGAGGAAGGGGTTAATTACAATTAGGCAATGTATAATCCGTTTTCATCCACGTTAAACTGTCAATTAAGTGAATTATGAACTTAGACTAATGCTTAAAACAAAACAATTTAAAGAAAACTAAGTTGGCACAGGCAGTAAGATAAAATCCAAGATTTGAAATTACCTAGAGTTACTATTCCCTTGATGATCACTAGAATTTAACCTCTTGTTCAATTGTGATTAATTTTCACCTTGTGGGTTAAGAGATTCAAAAGCTATAACCGTCTGTCGATGTAATTATAGCCCTATTCTCTCCTGAATTCTAAGTGTCCTTAGATTTAGGTGAGAATGCACTTAGATTCTATATCCCTCTACAAACCAATTAAGGTAATCAGGTATATGTCTATCCTAATTACAGATTAGATGACTCTAAACTTAATTTATCCAACTCTTAGGTCTAATTAGAATCCCTTTCTCAAGATAAATTCTAATTTCCCAAATCAAATCAAAGAGGTGGCCAATCCCTAAGAAAGCATTAAGCAAGAGAGGATACACAAGATTCCAATCATCACAATTAACAAGATAATCAATGATTCAGTTCACATCAAGTTCCTAGTACTCTAGGTAAAAAGGAATTTAGCCGCACATAGCTAAATCTACAGAGAATTCCCAATCAAAATACATGGAGAATTGAAAAGAACAAGAAAGCAAACAAAGGGAAGATTGAGATGCAGAAAGTAGAGCTCCCCCTTTGATTCCTTCTCTTCTTCACACTCCCAGCGTAAAAAGCCTTCAAGAACTCCCAAAATCGCCTCTTGAACTCTCAGAACTCCTTCTGCCGCCGAATCCCCCGAACCCTAACTCAGAAAACCTCTTTTAAAGCTCAAAAATTAAAACTGCGCGTTTCAGGTCCGCTCTCGCTATAGCGAGGAGCGTCTCTCGCTATAGCGAGGTCTCATAAGTCCTCAGGTTTCCGTTGCGCTTCGCTATTCCCACGCTATGGCGAGTTGCTCTCTGGAATTTCTATGCGACACGACTTCGCTATTGCGAAGCCTCCCCTTCGCTACGGCGAAGATGCCATATCGCTACAGCGAACTTGGTCTCGCTGTAGCGAGAAGACTTGGTAAATCTGCTTTGGCCATTTTCAGCTTCCCTCTTTTTTATTCAACTCCTTCTATACTTTGCCACTTTTTCCTGAAATTGAAATCAAATCTAAAATGAGGTTTAAACTGATAAGATCATTACAATTATAATACTTTCTTTGTTTTGTTTGATTTAATGCACTTTTAATCATATTAGTCAAGAGAACAGTATTTTATCTCCCTAATTTAGTGTCAAATATAGCCCTTTTTAATC
Organism: Erythrophleum fordii; assembly: GCA_032878935.1. Taxonomy (NCBI): domain Eukaryota; kingdom Viridiplantae; phylum Streptophyta; class Magnoliopsida; order Fabales; family Fabaceae; genus Erythrophleum; species Erythrophleum fordii. Next base: position 20,477,621 of record JAVQMF010000045.1, read on the forward strand.
CTAAATTAGGAGGTTATCAATAGCCCAAGATGATTATCATTAATCTAGCACCGTTTTGACGAGACCTTAATTGCTTGAATGAGCAAAATGCTGTCCCTAATAATTGGCATTGGGGGAGAGGTTTCTGGAAGGAGAAAAGCATTCGGATTATTTACAATTTATGGAGAAATTGACGTCGTATGGTTAAAAAAATATAAACTAAATATATGAGACTAATATTAAAAAATAATTTTTAATAGTAAAAGTTCTTAATCTGTTTCTCTTAAATTACATTCCCTTCAACATTGTAAATGAAACATCTGTTGTAGATGATACATTTGCGAAAAGTTGGGGGTTATTTGTTAGAATAGAGTGCACCAAAACCAAACATCCGTGGCAAACAGCTTTTTGCTACAGAGCATGCACACATAAAAGATAAATGGCAGACACAATACAAGCCACAAAAAGTCATCCCTTGTGACCATTCATGTCACCATCCACAACGACTTCAAAAGTAAAACAGTGTCGTCCACCCATGACAAGTTCTATTACATCTAAAATATACTTATATTTATTTATAAGTAATTCAGTCTCTATTTTTTTTTTTCTCGTATTTTGATCTTTCAATGTTGTCAATCATATACTAGCCACTTAGTCCATGTCATACACAAATTTCAGATTTACTATCTTCTTTTAGGACGCCAAAATTAAACTATTTACTGTAGAATTAGAAACACCCACCAGTTACGAGTTCCATATATTATTTGTGCACTTTTTTTTTTTAATTTCTCAGCGTATAATGTAAGATTACATCGTTCACAAAGATATCTTCCTATTATATAGTCATTTTCTTGTAAAACATAAATACCAATTTGAACAAAAGTTCGCAATTTTCAGAATTCTTCCCTCCCTGTAATATATTCTTGGGAAAAAGTAGATATTCTGCTCTCCATTATGAGTTGTCGCATAAAAATAAAGTTATAATAATCAAATACTAGTTTTGGACGTTTACGTCATTATAAACATCAAGTGAGATAAAATTGAAGCTAGACTATCTGATGTATAGTTTTACAATATATACCAATTAGTTTTGCGTGATAGTTTTAGTTCTAGACATTCGCCTAGGGGCTTTAAATTAACATAGTTTAAATCTATTTATTATTGCAATTGTACAATAAACGTAAACTCAAAATTAATTATCCAGGAAAAAGTTTTAGAATTTGATGGGACTGAACTGCGGCACGCAGGACAATTGGAGTTATATAGGGTTCCGCGTATGTACTATGTACTGTAAGTGTGGTGAACGTCAAAGGCAAATAATTGTACATTGGGCCCTTTTGGATTGAGAAGAAGATCTACTATAATTTGTAAGATTCCCTAACTCCAAACTCCTCTTCAAAGCTTTCTTTTTTTCTCTTGGGGGTGGTGGGGGTATATCCGAATACAAGAGCATTGAAAACGAAAATAGCTCCATTTTCACCTTAATGGCATACAAGTACCAACATTTGGAAGTTGGCCTAGATAGGAATCATAATGTGTTATCGTGCATGTCTTATACATGATATTATTTGATTCGTAACTGTGCTAAACTTGTCCTATCATATATTTATTTTGCGCATACGGAAGGCAAAGCGAGAGGCCTAGTGGGCATATTTTCATTTGCGTGAAAGTTAAAGCAAACTGATCAGGTACAGATGAGGTCGGAATGTTTTTTATGGTCAATGATATGCTTTTGAACTTTGAATCCCACATACAAGGATCGGAATCCAAAAGGTTTGGTATAATATCACGTTGACAATTTTTATCAAATTCAATTATCTTTCTACTTGTAATTGTCAAAATAGAACTAACTTAATAGGTTAGCCATTGAATTTAAAATGAAAGTACGGTTGAATCTTAGCCCATGAATTGATACTTCATATGACACCAACCTCAATCTTTTAATATTAAAATAAAATTAATGTCAAGCGTTCAATTCTCTAATGTCTTAAACGTTTTTCCTGCATCTGAGTTAAACTGTCCTAATTATAGGTAAGAATACTTAAATCCTTCCATTTATATTGAACTGATACCTTCAAGTTGATGTTTAATGATCAGTGGGGTCATTTTTAGGAGACATTTGATTAGCTAAGCAATGCTTTAAAAGATAGTGCAGAATGCATACATATTTTAATTTATTTATTTTTTTAAAATTTCGGTCAGATTTGTTATTTAATTTAGCAGCTGGAAATGGCAAGCTACGTCAGGACTTCTGGTTCAGGAGTGGGTCAGAAAAACCCAATGACCCATTGGGTTTGTAAAACACGAACCATTAGGATCTATTTTTCTTTTGTCAGTAAAACCCATTGGTCCTAGAAGAGGGCTTTTTCTCTTTTTGTAACTACTTGGGCCTTATGAGACATTCTGTACCCCAGTTGTTGCCAAAATCCTTCCCTTTACCATTATGATACTAAGCCCAATAAACTTATGGGCTGACGTTGATGAGAGGCCCAACTAGTTTGAGGATTCAATTTCAGAAAGATAAAAAGCTAACACAATTCTGCTTCATTTATGATCTGACGGGTGGGTGTAATGGCCATCACCTTCCTCAGTGTACACAACTGAATCGTTGGTTTCTGATATTTAATGGTGTAGTTTGCTCATCACTCCACAGCTGTATTACTTTTTTTTTTTAATAAATGATGGAGCAACTGTAATACTTAAAAGCTTAGCCAAAACTTAAAAGACACAGTACAATCAATACAGTGACATGACACAATTTTGGATTCATCACGAAATAAAATCTCAGCGATGGGTTTTTGGTTGCAAGCCTACGAAAGAGATTACCTAATTTTTTGTTTCGATCTGAGTTGAGGAAGAAGAAAAGGAATGTATTCAAAAATCATTCAATCATATGTAATTTCTTTTTTGTCGATAATTAGGTTGAATTGTATATGATCCTCTTAACCTTTTTCTTTTCTTCTTTTTTGTCATTTTAGTAGTCACCGAAAGTGTTATATGTTAGTTCCAAGATTTTAATTTAATTATTTTGATAATAATAAAATTCTTAAGTTAAAATTTATATAAGTATTAAAGTTAAGAATAATCATTTGTTAAGAAAAATAAAATGCAGTAGCAGCACATGATACACACATATATATATATATATTATTAAAGTATTTTGACTAGTTAAAGATTTTAAAAAAAGTTGTGTTATTTATATATTATATTGGAGGATCACTTTTTTACTTTTGTAGAATATTAAATAAGGTATTGAAAAGTCAAATGAGCTATCACATCTTAATGAAACACATTGAACAATGTAAATATAAAAGCAAAAGCTCAAGAAATAATAAAAGAATTTGGTACCACAAAGGAAAAGTTAAAAAAAAAAGAAGCTTTGACAAATTTGATCCCACACCAATTAGAAAAGCCACATCGAAGAAGAAGATCAAAGAAAGATGAAAAGAGCAAAAGAAATGAAAAGGCAAAAACCATTGTTGGAGATGAAGAATTATAAGAAAAAAAAACAGTACAAACTCTCTTCTTGAAAATTCTGATTCAAACCAGTGGAATCTGGTGCCATAAAGTGAGAGCAAATGTCCATCCCACATATAGTCAAAAGCTTTATCAGAGAACAAAGAAAAGGGCAAGAGGGATAAAGATTTACAGAAGCAAATTTGTAAAAAGAGAAAAGAAAGTATAACTCTGATTCTACTTTTCTGAAAAGCTGAAAGCTGTCTCTATACTGTGACTATGCTTCTGCCTTGTTCCAAAGTCAACTCCTCTTTTTTGTTTATTCATCGAAAGCATAAAATCTGCTCACTCTCCTAGACATGCTGACCGAAAGAAGGAATGGTGAAAGAAATTCTGAGCTAATTGATTAAAGCGCCTCTAATTTTCTGGTAAGCATGCAAAACGCTCAGCTACTTCTTGGCTACTCAAGTTCTACTGTATTCCAACGGATATATTTCTTTGTGAGCCATTATATAACAGTAGGATGAAGAACAGAAGCAAGATAGAGAACAGAAGCAAAAAAGAAGCTAAGTGATATTACATTATTCATTGTTCTCCTCATCTTAAATTTTCTGAATTTAGTTTCTAGGTAAATCTAGCTTGTGAGAGTTTTTGAAAGTGAGCTTATTGCAATTCTTTATTGATAAGGATTTTAAATATATCCTCATATCATTGTTCTGTAAATCTTTCCTAAGTGTGGGAAAGTAAGTTTTGGGTAAGTTTGTGTAAAACCTAAGTGTTATAAAAGTTCTAGGTGAGTTTGGAAACCTAGGTTCTGTAGGTGTATATTCTGATTTTATAGTGAAAATCCCTTGTTGTGTATCAAGAGAACTGGACGTAGGTCTTGAGAACCGAATCAAGATATATTAGGTATTTTCCTTCCTTTATTTCGCTTTTTATTCTGTTTCAACCTCTGTACTAAAACCTTATCAACAAGGTCCTATTTTATCTTCTTAATCTTTACTTCTCAGTTATCTTTTAGAAGATCCTGTCGACAAGATCTTAATTTGGCTACAAGGTTTCCATACCGGTACTCTTTATCAAGTTTTTTATTGAAATCATTTGATATTTATATAAAACTGATTTAATCGTCTTTAATTTTAATTTTCTACGAAAACACTTATTCACCCCCCTCTAGGTGCATTCTTTAATTGGTATTAGAGCTGGTCTCACTTGATTTGTGCTTTACAGCCAAGAGAAAATATCCTTGTTTATGCAGAAAATGATGAACCAACAACATGAAAGATCCTACTTTTCTGAAGACTCTTCTACAACAAGACCTCCTTGCTTCAATGGAGATCACTCCACCCATTGGAAGGCAAACATGAAGATCTTCATCCAATCTAAAGATTATCCAATTTGGAAAATTATTAAGGATGGCCTAAAATTTCCTACAAAGAAGAATGATAAGGGAGAAACAATCCAAAAACCTCAGAGTGAATGAGATGAAGATGACATAAAGCTTATCCAAGCAAATAATCGTGCCATCAATACTCTTTATTGTGTTGTTAGTATGTAAGAATTTGACAAGATCTTAAGGTGTGGAACAGCTAAAGAAATATGGGATCAGTCGGAGGCAACTCATGAAGGAATTAGTAACACTATAGAAAATAAGTTTAATGTGCTCATTCATGATCAACATGAGCTCTTCCGAATGAAAGATAATGAGAACATAGAGGACAATAGAGAAGCAAAAATGGAGTATCTCTGCTTTATGGCTACCAAAGACAATGAGGTAAAATTTGAAACTTCTCCTAGTAAAGATGAATTAGAAAAAACTCTTAATGGACTTTTCATTGATTTTCAAGAATTGTTTTCAAAATATGAGGAACTTAAGAAAGAAAAATCTAAACTTGAAGAAAGCCTTCATGTTATGAAAAATGAATTAGAAAGGGTTATGGCAGAAAATAAAGTTTTATTTCAAGAAATTAAAAATTATCATATCTTAGATTTTCAAAAGTTAAAGAAAGAAAATGAATTGTTAAAACAACAAGTTGCAACTCTTAAACAAGAAAAAGAATATTTGAAAGTTGCTTTGGACAAAAATAGTTTTGTTTTCTTTAAGAAGGTTAAACCCTATAAGAAATTAATTTCAAAAGTTTTTAGTCCTTTTGTGAAATGTTTTTATTGTTGTAGAAATAGACATATATCATACAATTGTACTCTAAAGAAAAATCAACATGCTTGTTTTAAAGTTTTATGGATACTTAAAGGCACTTATGTACATGAAAAAGAAAAAGCTAACTTTGTAGGACCCAAGATAAAGTGGGTACCAAAATATTCTTATAGTAATTTAACTGTACAGAATACTTCTGAAAATAATGGACAAATTGATCCAAATAAGGAACCACCAAAGAATACTTCTCAAGTATGTAAAGTGAAACTTGCAAAGTCTAAACTTTATAATGAGAAGTGAAAGGTGAGAAAAAGGCATTCCTCATGTACCAAGGTCAAGGTATCAAACTATAGAATCTCTTATGTTACTGTATTTGATATTTATTGAGGTATATCATTTATGACCTTAGGTATAGGCATTGCATTCATTATGAATGTATTGTTTTTAATACATATTTTGATCATAACTCATATCTTTAGATTATTAATTTGAATAAATTATTAGTGATGCTAAATTTCAATATTCTTATGCATTTTATTGTGCTTATATATCAAAAGAGATATTGTAAAATAGATACATAAATATCTGTGTGCTTAATTATGATCAACTATATTGTTATGATTTATTTAATCCTTTGTTGTACTAAGAAGTCTAAAATGTCAAAGTATATATATAAATGTTATTTTTGAGCCATGACATTTTGAATAAGTGTAAAACTATATAAAGTTAGTGTATAAATCAAGAATAGAGTTAAATAAATAGAAATGTGTATTTTGACCACTTGGGAGCCCACTTGTACATGTATATTTATGGAAGTGACATGATGAGTTTGAATTGCATGAGGGTTCAGACCTTATGAGAGACTTATTTAAGCTATATTTATACTTTCCAAGTTGCTCAAATGGGTGTAGAAAATGGATGGCTCATTTGGACTAAATTTGCCTTTTGTTGAAACCAAAAGTGCCATATTCTTGAGCTATGGCAACATCTAACCAAATGACCTTTTCTTGACTTGAAATTTTGCATACAATTAGATCTTGCCTAGATCTTTTCGGAAAGCTAAAGATCAAGTCATCTGTGTGGAATTTTCTATGATTTTTCAAAATTGGTATTAGAATTTCGGATTTGCACCAGTACTGTTCATTTGGTCAGTTGTGAAATTTTATCATCCGAGGGGCAAACGTAGTCCAATGGCTACAAAATTTTATAAGTAGAAACTAGGTATTTACAGTGACTTGTAGCAACTAGAAGTACCTCATTTGGAGGTCTGAGCTAAGAGATATGAATTTTTGAATTTCTGGAACAGCAATAGTAGTGCAGCATGACTTGAGTCACTGTTCCATTGAATTTCAATAGATGAACATGCTTGCTCTAGTCTGAGTCTATTTTCACCATAAAACTAACATTCATAGATTTCTAAATTGGTATCATTTGTATAGATTTGATTTTTGTGGAATTAATTGGATATTTTCAAAATTTATAGCAAACACTTGCATCAGTACCAGTAGCTGTCTGAACCTTTGTCCTTTTTCGCGTGTCAAATGCTTTCTGTGTTATGTTTCATGACCTATACATATTTTTGGCATAAATTAGACATGTGTAGCTTTCCATAATGGCCAAGAATGCATAATTTTAATTTTTCTAGAATTAGTTATGAAATTTAAAACTTCATATCAGTAATCTGAACCATTAGCCTAGACAACAGTGACCTCAGTGGAATTTGGGATGTCAAATGTTCTCCCCTTAATGATTCATGAGCTGAAATTATTTTTTACATAAGAGACATCCAGAGATTTCTAGAATTGTAAAGTGTGTTAGGTTTCGATTTTTTTAGATTTAGTTATAAATTTTTGAAATTGTGATAAAAAAACTGTGTGACTGACCTCATCTCATGAAATGTGTTTAAGTTTATGAAAAATACATGTTGAATATATTTGAGTTGAAGATAACTATTTTTGAGCTCCAGTTATCCTTGTTCAAAAAGCTTTATGGCAAAATTGATTATCTATATGTTTATAAAGCTTGTTTGCCCTGTGTTAATTTAAAGTCAACTATATTTTTTTGGTTATCTATCCATAATGCTTGTTAGAGTTATTCACTTGTGTATTTAGAGTTAACTACTTCATAAGGGTGAAAGTCTTTCATACCTAAAATATTTTTATAATCTTTGACTAAATATTTGGAATTATTCTGAAAGTGCTATTAAATGTGTGTGTTGATTCTGTTATATGTTTTAGTTGAATAATTTTATATCCTAGTTAACCAAGTACTAAAATGTTTATGATCATTGAATTATTTTAGTTGTCTGAAATGATTGCCTATGAAACTTACTTGATACATATCAAAATTTATCATTTGATCTTTTGGTTTAAGTTAATTAAAAATCTTTTGTTCTTAAAGCTTTGAAACACTTTGTTGTCCTTGGTTATCATTGTTTTATTCGTTATAATAGTAATGATAATTTAGGAAAATTTGATTATGAAGAGATATTCTTGGAATTCTCAACAACTAGCAAGTTATATAGAATTTACAATAAAAAGAATATTAGTTGTTAAAAAATCCTTGATATACTATTTGATAGAACTAATTCTTCCATGAGAAAAGTTGTGAATATAGATAATGAAGATGTAACAAGTCTGCATATGACTGAGAATATTAATCAGAAAGAATAGATTCTGCAGCATTAGAAAAGTATAAAGGACTACCAAAGAAAAGTTTGAAGATTCTGCTCAAAGATCAAGTCAACAAGATCCTACATCCTGTCAATAAGATATTCTAAGACAGACTTCGGCAGAAGTTACAACACCAAAAATTAAAAAGATTTAATGCAAGCCTTTAATCAACTTGAAATACCCATAATAGATAAAAAAACTTTCAAGAGAGTGAAGGTACTATTTCTCATATCCTATACAATACATCATGGGAGATTCAAATGAAGGAGTAAGATCATGAGCATTTATGCTTTAAATTACTATATTTTTATGCTCTTCTTCTTTGTCTTTTCTTTTGTGTTTTTTGGTATACTAACCCATCTTTATGATGTCAAAGAAAAGGTAGAGAAACATGCAAGCCTTAAAAGAGAGTTTCATGAAATTTTGTAAGCAAGCTCTAATTATTGCTGCATATATGTGTACTTGGTATCTGTTGAAAATTTTTAGGTGTACATACAAGAGAAGCTTTAAATATATGCAACGAAGAAGTGGAAGCTCACATTACCTTAGATAGGGGGAGTATAAAACTCTTTTCTATCTTCTGCTTTTAACACTTTTCATGTAAAATATGTTTTAAATTGGTAATGAGTTAACACCTTGTTTTCTGTTCTAACATCTTATACTTCATTAAGATATCTATATGACTAAAAGGTTAGAACGTACATTGATCTTGGAATTATTTAGTTTGATTTTGTCTTGTGAAATTTATATGATATATGCTTTGGTACATATTGTAATTACTACATAACTTTGATATTTTTTATGCTCAAACTTCCACACGATGACTTTGGTATAAGTAATACAATATGACAATGTTTATGCATAATAATTCAACGTAAACACTCCTTTTGATCAACATCATCCTTTATAGTGTTTCTTAATTATTTTGATGTTATATTAATCATACTTCACTGGAACTTATATACTCTTAAAGTTATTTGGATAACTCTTATGATTTAATTGTTCATTATCTCATTTTTTAGAGTTTATCCACTCTTTTAGTGTGAGAAAATTTGAAAATACATTATCTAATACTTTTGTATGAGTTTCATTGAGAAATCAGGTATGAAGGTTGAAAGAACACCAAAGAAAATGATCCAAGCAACAGCTACTGTATTGAAAAGTTTACAAATAATGTTGAACCACCTTTTTGATGATGTCAAAAAGGGGGAGAAATATTTGTGGTACAAAATGCAGTTGTTATTTAAGTTGCTGTTGTGAGTAAGTTTCAAGGAGCATTCACATAGTCATAACAAGCTCATATTAAGGGGGATTTTCTAACTTATGTCCTCAAAAAGCAAAGGAAGTATTCCAAACTTAAATCTTGGAGATTTTATATTGTTGCACTTGAGAAAATTTGAAAATACATTATCTAATACTTTTGTATGAGTTTCATTGAGAAATTAGGTATAAAGGTTGAAAGAACACAAAAGAAAATGATCCAAACAACAGCTACTGTATTGAAAAGTTTACAAATAATGTTGAACCACCTTTTTGATGATGTCAAAAAGGGGGAGAAATATTTGTGGTATAAAATACAGTTGTTATTTAAGTTGCTGTTGTGAGCAAGTTTCAAGGAACATTCACATAGTCATAACAAGCTCATATTAAGGGGGAGTTTCTAACTTATGTCCTAAAAAAGCAAAGGAAGTATTCCAAACTTAAATCTTGGGGATTTTATATTATTGCTCTTTACACTTAATGCTTATACAAAATTTTGTACTTAAAGTTTTGTCATCATAAAAAAGGGGGAGATTGTTAACTCCAAGATTTTAATTTAATTATTTTGATGATAACAAAACTCTTAAGTTAAAATTTATACAAGCATTAAAGTTAAGAATAATCATTTGTTAAGAAAAACAAAATGCAGTAGTAGCACATGATACACACACACATATATATATTATTAAAGCATTTTGACTAGTTAAAGATTTTGGAAAAAGTTGTGTTATTTATATATTATATTGGAGGATCACCTTTTTGCTTTTGCAGAACATTAAATGAGGTATTGAAAATTCAAATGAGCTATCACATCTTAATGGAACACATTGGACAATGTAAAAATAAAAGCTCAAGAAATAATAACGGAACTTGGTGCCATAAAGGAAAAGTAAAAAAAAAAAAGAAGCTTTGACAAGTCTGATCCCACACCAATCAGAAAAGCCACATTGAAAAAGAAGATCAAAGAAAGATGAAAAGAGCAAAAGAAATGAAGAGGCAAAAACCATTATTGGAGATGAAGAAATATGGGAAAGAAAAACAGTACAAACTCTCTTCTTGAAAATTCTGATTCAAACCAGTGGAATCTGGTGCCATAAAGTGAGAGCAAATGTCCATCCCACATATAATCAAAAAGCTTTATCAGAGAACAAAGAAAAGGGCAAGAGGGATAAAGAGTTACAGAAGCAAATTTGTGAAAAGAGAAAAGAAAGCATAACTCTGATTCTACTTTTCTGAAAAGCTGAAAACTGTCTCTATACTGTGACTATGCTTCTGCCTTGTTCCAAAGTCAACTCCTCCCTTTTGTTTATTCATCGAAAGCATAAAATCTGCTCACTCTCCTAGACATGCTAACCGAAAGAAGGAATAGTGAAAGAAATTCTGAGCTAATTGATTAAAGCACCTCTGATTTTTTGGTAAGCATGCAAAATGCTCAGCTATTTCTTGGCTACTCAAGTTCTATTGTATTCCAACGGATATATTTCTTTGGGAGCCATTATATAACAGTAGGATGAAGAACTGAAGCAAGATAGAGAACAGAAGCCAAAAATGAGCTAAGTGATATTACATTATTCATTGTTCTCCTCATTTTAAATTTTCTGAATTTAGTTTCTGGGTAAATCTAGCTTATGAGAGCTTTTGAAAGTGAGCTTATTCTAATCATTTATTGATAAGGATTTTAAATATATCCTCATATCATTGTTCTGTAAATCTTTCTTAAGTGTGGGAAAGTAAATTTTGGGTAAGTTTATGTAAAACCCAAGTGTTATAAAAGTTTTAGGTGAGTTTAGAAACCTAGGTTCTGTGGGTGTATATTCTGATTTTATAGTGAAAATCTCTTATTGTGTATTAAGGAGACTGGACGGAGGTCTTGAGGACCGAACCAAGATATATTAGGTGTTTTCCTCCATTTACTTCGCTTTTTATTCTATTTCAGCCTCTGTACTAAAACCTTGTCGACAAGGTCCTGTTTTATCTCCTTAATCTTTACTTTTTAGTTATCTTTTAAAAGATTCTGTCGACAAGATCTTAATTTGGTTACAAGGTTTCCGCACCAGTACTCTTTATCAAGTTTTTTATTGAAATCATTTGATATTTATATATAATTGATTTAATCGTCTTTAATTCTAATTTCCTACGAAAGCCTCTATTCACCCCCTCTAGGTGCATTCTTCATTCTGTAGATTCAAATACAATATAGGAAGTTTAAAAACAAATTTACGGTGGACATGGGTAATAATAATCTGTACACGCGATATCTTCAAAACATGGATTTGTTCAATTGAGCGAGAGTAAGGAAATGATTCGAGAGATAAGGAAAATTATAAAATATTTAAAGAAAAATGGATATAGTCAAAATACGAGGTTTGAGAGTGGAGAGATGCTAGATGATTTTAGGAAAAATGTCAACAACGATTTTATATATTAATATTTAACTATTAAATTAAAATAATTAGTTTTGGTATATTATGAAACAAGGGTTTCAACCTATGATCTTTTGCCAACTACTTAGGTCCTTCATCACATAATATTATTTGAATTATTTAGTCATAAATAAATATTATAACAAATGAGTTTTTTTTTTTGTAATTTTATTGCTATTACAACATTGTAAGCCAAAGATAATTTTGCTTACTTTTATTACGAGGTCATGGTGATGGTAAAATTCTTTTTTAATAAAAAGACGCAAATCGTTGAGAATAAAGAATAGAAAAATAAACAAAGTAAAAAACGAATCTAAATTCTTTAATACTTATACCTAAAGAAAATAATAATCGTGTCAAGGCTTAGGGGCAAATGTTATAGAAAAAATTGTATTTTATAATGAACTCCAGTTATGGTGGTCCAATTTATGATCAGGCCGAAAGAGCACATGGAATCCAACTATTCATTCTTCACCAGAATATGTTTGTTGGGTGCAGATTCTCTCCCGTAGAGGCGGGAAAATGACGGCATCCAGTCGAAGCAATCTAAACCGTTCATGTCATCTACGATGCAGAGAGTGTCACGTGTCCCCCTTCATTAAAACGCAACGTTTTGAGCTGAATCCAAACTCCCCCCGCGTTTTGACCTGGATCAGATTCAAGCTGTTTGCAAGTTTTTGCAATATATCTTTCAAGAGTTTCACCAACTCATCTTCATCTAATTCTAAATATTCCTCTTTCCTTATATCAGCAAAAATATCATCATAAAGAAAAACAACTGCCTCGTCTGCTTCGTACAGTGATAAACCCAACTCCTTCTCTTTTCTTTCTAGGAAGCTCCTGAATATTTCCTTACTCCCTGACCCATTCTTTGCATCCTATTTTTCTTGCATAAGCTTTTGTGCAATGTTCTTTAATTCCTTTTCATTAGTCAACAGCTACAGTGTTGCTTACAATATCAATTAATACAAAAAACAGGTGTAAACTAGTACAAAGGTATTTGCTCAATTTAAAAAAAAAAAAGAATTCCATTCTCTGGTTTCAAACGTCCAACCATGAATTGATATAATGAATCTCATTGAGCAAAACTTATGATGCCACATTGTACATCACAGAAAGGAGATAAAGTCAGATTTCGGATATACACGTCTACAAAACTAGAATTTTTGCCTTTTCAACACCAAAAGATATGAACCTTCATCGGCGATCGCAGCGATGTAGGCTTTGTTCTCAGCGAATTCGGAAGACTAGAAACTGTCAACATTGCAGGTGCCGATGGGCGAGAGAGCAGGGGTCCTGATTGATTTGCATAATGGGAGACCAAACAAGGGAGAAGAGGCTCTAGAATCGGCTATGTCCAATATCTGAGCTCCAGCAACGGTGATGCAGGCTCCGGCAGGGAGAGATCGATGGATGTGCCTTCCGTCGGGCCTTAATGCCCGCTTCGACATTCCGCTACAGAGAGTTTGGATTCAGCTCAAAACGCAGCGTTTTAATGAAGGGGGACATGTGGCACTCTCCTGCATCGTAGATGACATGAACGGTTTAGATTGCCTCGACTGGATGCTGTCATTTTCCCGCCTCTACGGGAGAGAATCTGCACCCATGTTTGTTAGTCTAGGTCTGTCAAATTCAAAATACCTTTTCTCCATAATTCCCTTTTATCTTTGATTATCCACTAATTATGTTAATTTGCTTTAATTACGCGTTTAGGCACTTTGGCTGTTCAGCTTGTAATCTTCCTTCTTATATCTTCTTCTAGTGAATAAAATAAATGAAGCAAGGATAGTGGCTATAGCCTGAATTCGTAGCGCGTGTAGCTATAGGCAGCTCTTGGACTGTTGAACTGTGATTATATACGAAAGCGTGCAGTGGCTAACCCCAAAGCGCGTGGTTTTGCATGGATCTGAACTACTGGCGTCATTGTTAGCTACAGAATAATCAAATCTTTCAGTGAAAAGAAAGGATAACGATGCCCGTCACCACCGACTGTATATGTTTGCAAAACCAGCCTTGAATCTCATCTCAAAGTCACCACCGTCTTCAAACCTGTGCTCAATCAATAATCAACTTCTTGCCTGTAAGCTTTTTGCTTCATTTACTTTAATTCATTTTCCTTTTTTCTGTGTATTGGCCTGGCTTTATTGTTACCGGAAACATGCAATTTCTGGGTTGTCTTTCTTTTAATAATAAATCTCCACGGGCTGCTACAGAAAATCCAATATCTGGATTCGCTTTTTTTTTTCCCCTTCACCCATTTATTGTCAGCTAAATAGCTGAGATTTTTGAGCTGATTCTAAGCTATTGTTTCCTGGGATTTTGTGAGTTGGGTATTTGCAAATTGTAACTGTATATCTACTTCTACAAGTTTCTGCTCTTGATTCCCAGGTTAAAATCTTGATGAGCCCGGTGTTGATGAAGCTGCTGGCTTTTGATGAAGGGGCAAAACCCAATATCTCTTGTTTGAGTTTAATGTTGGATGTTTGAGAAGGGGAATTTTCTGTGAGATGCATTCTACCAGCATTTAGATTGTATTTGAGGAAGAATTGGTGCTTTTCTTCGTTTTGGTATCGGATTTGGGGATTCTGCGACAAATCTGTGACTGAATCAACTTAAACGAATTTGGATTGGTTATTCTTACTGGATTAAAAATTGGGTATCGTTTTAGAACATAGCGTATACCAGAAATTTCATGCTAGAACAAGTATCGTCTTAGTGTTTCAGAAGGGTTTAAGTATCTTTTCCAGAGAGAAACATGCAGCGTGTAAGATTGTCATCTCAACAGGCGCCAGTGCACAAGCTTGGAGATCCTCAAATGACATTATCCCCTAAGTTTAGGCTAGCTGTGATCCAATCTTCTCTGGCAAATCCTTCACGGGAGTCAGAGTTTGCTGTTAGAGGAGAACCCTTAATTCCTGGCCTTCCTGATGATGTTGCGCTCAATTGTCTTCTCCGCCTTCCAGTTCAGAGTCATGCTGCATGTAGAGCTGTCTGCAAGAAGTGGCATCTTCTACTTGGTAGTAAAGAGAGATTTTTTACTCACAGGAAGCAATTGGGCTTGAAAGACCCTTGGCTTTTTGTCTTTGCCTACCACAAGTGCACTGGAAAGATCATGTGGCAGGTTCTTGACCTTACCCACTTTTCGTGGCACACTATACCTGCAATGCCTTGTAAGGATAAGGTTTGTCCCCATGGTTTTAGGTGTGTCTCAATTCCCCATGAGGGCACTTTGTTTGTATGTGGTGGCATGGTCTCTGATGTAGATTGTCCACTTGACCTGGTGTTGAAATATGAGCTGCAGAAAAACTGTTGGACTGTGATGAATCGGATGATTACTGCTAGGTCATTTTTTGCTAGTGGAGTGATTGATGGGATGATTTATGTAGCTGGGGGAAACAGCACTGATCTTTTTGAGCTTGATTCTGCTGAGGTGTTGGACCCTCTCAGTGGTAGTTGGCACTCTATTGCCAACATGGGAACAAATATGGCATCTTATGATGCTGCAGTTCTCAATGGAAAGCTTCTTGTGACAGAGGGCTGGTTATGGCCTTTTTATGTCTCTCCTAGAGGGCAGGTCTATGATCCAAGAACAAATAACTGGGAAAATATGGCTGTTGGACTTAGAGAAGGGTGGACTGGTTCAAGTGTGGTGGTTTATGGGCACTTGTTTGTTGTTTCAGAGCTTGAAAGAATGAAGCTTAAGGTTTATGACGTGGAAAATGATACTTGGGAAGCCATAGAAGGTCCCCCTTTGCCTGAGCAAATATGCAAACCTTTTGCTGTGAATGCCTGTGATTGCCATATTTATGTTGTAGGTAGAAATCTTCACGTTGCAGTTGGTCATATCTCGAGACTGAAACCAGAAGAAAGTTGTACAAAAAAAAGGGGCTTCAGTGTTCGATGGGATGTAATTGATGCACCAGAAAGTTTCTCTGATTTGACTCCCTCAAGCTCTCAGGTTCTGTTTGCGTAGCTTTTCATTGTTTTCCAATATTCTGTGACGAATGTTGTTGAGTAAAAGTTTATATATAAATGCCAAAGGTCTGAAAGTTGTAGTAGCTGTGTGAGAAGATGCTTTTAGTAGGTACTGAAATGTATTAGTGGTAAAATCTTCTTGCGATTGCATAGTGCAGTGTTAGTTATACAATCTTGATTGCATTGATCTTTTTCTCCTTGATGAATGTTTTCTGTAGCATGATTGTTTTGTCACAAATTCTAGTCATATTTATTTTATTAAGCCAAAGAAGAAATCTTTAAAAGGGCAATATTTTATTTATAACTGGCATTTCAAGCATAGATCTTTTTTCTTGTCAAGCCATTAATTGTTCCACTTGGCTGCAAACTCTGCTATCAAGGTGCTAGTTACTGTGATTGGACAAACTGTGTACAAATATCATGTGGGAAATCCTTCTATATGAATTCAATCATGAAACCTTTGTTGCATTTGATAGCTTTTTGTTGAATTGCTTGACGCTTTATGCATAAATTATTTTAATTTTTTGGTTGCCAACAGTAAATTATTCAAATAAGTAGAAGATGCCTGTTGTTCACTTGCGCATTTTTTATGGCCATACACATACAAAGTGAAGAGATATAAACGCATTTCGAGGCCATTTATTGTTTCATGTTGTTTAAAGATCGCATGCAATTTGTGTTACCTATGCGAGGCTGGACTCTCTTGTCTTCCTCTTTGCTTCTTGTCATATTGCTCTGTTTCATGTTATACTAGAGCTAAATGAAAATTATGCTGTATAAAAGACTCAAACTCAATGCTGATTGGAATTATAGCCAATATTGACATCACAAGCTATGATTCATCTAGGATCTGAGTAACTCTTCCGTTTGAAAGTCTAGAAGTAAATATCTTTTATAGTTTCCCCTAAACTAAGTTCTCTCTGACTTGGTTTTAATGTTATAATTTAATTTATAACCGGTTAACTGAGCAGCACTTACATGTTCAAATTGCTTTGCTTATGGCTATTTACCACATTTTCCTTCAAGAAGATTCTTCTATGGTGGCCTAAACTCTGGAAACATCATATTATTGTTTTCCTTATGCATGGAACCTTAAATATTAATATCCTCTTTTAACCACTAAAGTAATTTAGCGGCTATCCGAACGATAAGTCTTTTAGGCAGACATATACTATTGGGTGCTTTACTTGGAAAGCATCTGCATGGAAATTCTAGAGCCTGATCATGCTTCGTGGTGGGATAAGCACCTAGGGTTAATGAATGAAACTTCTTCTGCAGATTAGTTTTGCAGTATTATTCACAGAATAAATCGTTTAAATTATTGCTTTCTCTGACATCGTTTTGCAATTATCTTGGCATGCATTTCACTTGTCCAATAGGATTCTGAGATCCACAGCTTGATAATAGGAATTAGGTTCCAAGTTGTGTACGTTTGGTGGCATTTAAGGTTAAAAATTGCTGAATTAGGACAAAGAACGTGGCTGATAAAATCCATTGTGGCTCAGAAACCACAGCATTTGAAATTACTGTTAGCACATATATAGCCTTGGAAGGATATAATATGTGTGCTTAAAATTGTGTACCTCCTGTCTGTTATAATTCCTTCCCTTCCCTCCCCCCAGCCCCTCTTTTTCTCTTTTCTTTTGTTTTTGTAAGTTATTTTTCCATTTTAATGATAATGAGCTACCTTTAACAAAAGAAATTTGGGACCAGAAGATGAACGCGTTCCATCTATTCATGGGAAAAACTGACTGATGCATGTGTTGACCTCGTTATCCACATTGGCTAGATGCTGTTTGTGGGATGGCTTATGTCAAAGATTGTGGTGCTATACTGTGTTCAGGATTTGATTAAACACTTGTGGTTGGCGTCTACTAATTGTATGTTATCTACAGCATTTGATCAGTGTTGATTAAGGCATTAAGCCATGAGCATTGCTGAAGGATATGAAATTTCTCTTATCTGAGTGGCTTGACCCAAATCTTGTTATGAAAATTAAAATGATATATATTCCACATGCTAGAACAAGTGCTTCACTTGAGGAAATCTTTGCTTCAATGGGCAACCAGAGCAGATGCAAAATTGGTTGTGACCAATTATGAGGTGGTTTAGTGGTTGAAATGAGTTTTTTCTATAGCAGAAGATGGGTTAGGCATGGATGAAAATAGATATTGAGACTAAATGATTTGATGATAGTGAAGCTTCAGTTGTGTGCGATATTATTTGCTTGATTGTCACTCCTGAGAGTAGAGTTTCCTTGTCCTTTTCAGAGGGAAATTTTTTGTCCTTTTCAGCTCATTTGCAAGTTGGTAAATTTGGCTTCCAAACGGACGACAAACCAATACTTTATACCTTATCGTTATTCTACCAACGTGACTCGTGTATATATATATATATATATATAGAGAGAGAGAGAGAGAGAGAGAGAGAGAGAGAGCGCCTTTTTTTTGGGGGGGGGGGGGGATGTGGGTTTGTAATGTAGGAAGTCAATTTTGTCATCAAAATTTGTAATTTACTACATAGAAATTTATGCACGTAAACATATAAAGTAAATTATATGAATATTTTCTGAATTTTGATGCAATTATATAAATCTTCCATCTACTTTCAAATATAGATAGACTTCTGTTAAAATAAAAAATTATAGTGCATTTTAATCTAATTTTAATTTTTTAACTAAAATGTTTATCATTAATTTAAATTTTATAAAAAAATTTAATGAAAATAAAATTTACTCTTTTTTAATTTATATTTTTGCATATTTAAAAATAAAATTTATTTTTTTATTTTTATTTGTATACGTTTGGATATATTTGTATATTTTAGTTAATGAAGAGTATTTCAAAAATTTAAAGTTAGACTAAAGTATATATATTGAAAATTAAAAAAAAATGGAATTCCAACAAAATTAAGAAAAAATTTATGAGTGCATATGCAGACAGATAGAGACAGAGAGTAATCCACTTAGGGCATTTAGTGAGGCATGTACACACAGAGACAAGAATAATCCACTTGGAATATTTAGTCATAGAATGTTAAGAATATTAAAAGATATTTTAAAATAATTTTTAAAATATAAAATTTTCTAATGTGAACATTACTGTCTTAATTATTCAATGTTGAGATAATGTTGACATGCACACGTAGGGTAACCCACTGAGGACATCTAGTGAGACACACATGTACACACGGATTGGGATCCTTTGTAGTAGAGGATCCCAAAATTGTCTTTGCATTATTTCTTAGTCATTTTTTTTTCACGGTTTTTTTTTCAAAAATTGTGCTCTCACAATTTTTACACCTGTGCGCATGTGCATACACACATATGCACACACACGCAGAAGGTAATCCACTTGTGGCAATGTTGAGATTATTGAAAGATATTTAAAAATAATTTTTAATATATAAAACTTCCTAATGTGAACATCACTATCTTAATTGTTCAATATTTAGACAATGCTAACACACACACAGGCACACACAAAGTTATCCACTTGGGCCATTTAGTGAGACAATATTGGGATTATTCAAAAATATTTTAAAATAATTTTTAATATACCAAACACCTTAATGTAAATATTACTATCTTAATTGTTTAATGATAGTGACATAGAAGTGGGCTTTTTACCTTGCTACATTCATTTTTTGGTCTTTCAAGAATATGTAATGAACATTTATTTTAAGATGCTTTCTTTGGTCCAACGTTGAAAATTGGCCGCACTTTTACACCAACTCATGTAGCCTCTTCTGATTGGGATACATGGTGTTGACATAGAAATGTAGGTTGATTAAATTATAAAGTGAAAATTACAAAAGAGCCCAAGAGAGAGGAAAAATATTTTATTTTATCGACATTTTAGCCTTAAATATTTTATATTTTATGGTTAGTAACTTATTGCCCTTAGTTTGGTAGAATTTTTAACTAACTCCCTTAACTTTATGTTTCCAGAAACCCCCCAAATCCCTTCACAAATCCTATTCTTCTACTTTTCTTGTTTTCCTAATAACCCTAAATTAAATACAAATCGATAAAATTATGATTGTGATCTTGAATGGTTATACCTTGTCATTAGAAACTTGTCTTTGAAATTTTATTTTGAATTTTCATCATGTTTTTGGTGTGTTTATAGAGTTTCTAAATTAGTTCAGTAGTCATTTGATTGTTATTAATGAAACAATATGATCTAAAAGGCTAATAATTATTTGATTGTCATAATTTTCAAATTTTTAACAATTTTGTTTTTGATCAGTTGAATGTTTTAAGTTATTAGTTGACTATTTACTTTTAAAGTTATGTAAGATTGCTCTTTGTAACCCATCAACTAATTGATAGACCCAAAACAATTGATTAATGGTTGTCATCAGTCAATTATTCCATTCTGTCAGTCAGTCATTGGTTCTATATTTCCAATTCTTTCTTCTTTACATTGAACCAATCAAATGATTGCTTATGGGCATATTTTTTCAAACTATCTTCAACAAGTTTTTTGACATTTTGGGCAACACAAGAGATTTGATTTTATCCATGATAGCAAGCATTCAAGATGATCAATATAAACTTAGAAAGAGTTAAGCATTTATGGAAACTTGTTTTCTTAATAACCCAACATTAAGTACAAATCCACAAATTCCAATTGCGGTTTTAAATAATCATGCTTTTTCATTTGAAACTTGTTTTTGAAATTCAGTGTTGAATTTTCATCATATTCTTTGGTGTATTTAGAGAGTTTTCAAATCAGTTCAATAGTTATTTGATTATTATTAGCAAAATAGCATGATTTAAAAAGTCAACAATCACTTTAACTATCATAATTTTCAAATTTTTGACAATTTTATTTTTAATCAGTTGATTATTCCAAGCCATCAATCAACCATTCACTTTCAGAGTTGTACAAGAATTTTTTTTGTAACTCATCAATCAACAAATAGACTCAGAATAATTGATTGATACTTTGTAGGAACTCATTAGTCAAATGTTCCATTCCATCAATCAATCATTTGTTCTTTGTTTCTAATCCTTTCTTCTTTACATTGAACTAGTTGAGTGATTACTTATAGACATGCTTTTTCCAACTTTCTCCAGTAGATTTTGGACATTCTAAGCAACATGAGGGATTCAATTTCATCCATGAAAGTAAGCATTCAAGATCTTCAATCTATGCTTAAAAAGATTTAAGTATTATGGAAACCCATGTCTCTGCTTATTAAGGTTTGAAAAAGATCATAAAGAATCCATAGTCTTTTTTCAATCTCCACTTAAAAAGATTTAAGCATTATGGAAACCCACCTTTTTATAGTTGTTATTCTCATATAAGCAAGTTTGTTCATTAGCTCCATCATATCTATTGTTCTCTCAACTTACGAGGGGTTTTGGGGTTCACTAGGAAAATAAAGAAAGTTGGGGAAATTAATTAAGAATTTTACCAAAATAAGAGCAATGTGTTAAACATAAGATATAAGATATTTAAAATTAAAATTTCAATGCAATAAAATACTTTTCCTTTCCTTGAGTCTTTTCTATAATTTTTATTTTATAACTTAGTCAGTTTACATTTTCATGTCAATGCCATGTGTCCCAATTAGAAAAAGACACATAATGATTATAAGAATGAAACATTTACAATGAAAGCACTAGAAAAAAAAAACTTATCATAATATATTAGAGTGACCAATAAAAATAAATAGTCTACATAAAAACATTCAAAATATTTAATGGTCATATAATCTATCTCTTGCGTAAGTTACAAGTTTTGGATCATTAAGTTAAGATTTTGTTAGCTTTTTAAGACATGTTTGGCACCAAGGGTTGAAAATTGATGGGAAAGGAAATTTTTTTAAAAATTTAAAAAATATCTATTATACTTTTGTAATCATTATTTAAAGGTAATTATATTTTTTATTATTTTTTAAAAATAAAGATATTTTAATCATATCATATCTTATGCATCCTTTTTTTTTCCTTTTCTATTCCCTTAATTTTTTTTTTTCTTGTGTAAACATAGTTACTCTCAGTCATCAGGGCCTTTTAACCTTTTATCTTTTGGTCAAAGGATAAGAGTGGCCCAAATATTGTGATTTGAAAAAAGCTCTAATCAAACCCAACCCTCTTATTCCAAAAATCAGTAGAATGATACCCCTTTCCAAATATGACCAAGAAGGCCTAATCTGTGTGGCCCATTACCTGGTGCTTCAAGTGGACAGTGGAGTGGATCTAAAGAGAGTGGTTACAGAAAAATAGAAGGAACCATAGCTTGTTCCGCGAGCGAGAGCAAGAGAGAGCGGCATAAGGATGGGTGCAGTGACCACGGCAGTGATAGCAATAGCGGGAGTGATTCTGGGTTGGATCACCATTGAGATCGCCTGCAAACCCTGCCTCGACAAAGGCCGTGAAGCCATCGACCGCAACCTCAATCCCGATTACGATCCCGACGACAACATTCGCGCCCCCCTCAACCCAAACACCTCCGATCCCGATTCCGTATCTCCCACCGCCGCCTCTGCCATCAAATCCATCTGAGCTGTAACGACCTTCATTATCCATCACTCGACAAGGTTGTCTTTTTTTTTTTTTTTCGAGAAAGCGATGATAGGCTAATTTTAATGTCTGTTTTGTGTGATCGATTAATGGTGCTGAAATTTGGATGTGAATTTGGAAATTATCATTATATTAATATTACTGAACGAGGATTTCATTGTGGTATTAAGCCTCTTATCATTTATATTTTGACACTTAAGTTGGATTTAAATCATAGGTTAGATTGAATGTTAAATTTTAAGTCAAAATTATTTATTTGTTAACATGATGATAAGATATAACAGTAACACTAAACAATTTTATTTTTGAAAAAACGTATATTATACAAAAAAAAAAACTTCATTGATAAAAAAATAAAATAAAATAAGCTGAAAGTAATTTTTAAAACAATGATGGGTGTAATCTAATCAAATTTAAAGAGAAATTAGTGTAGTTTACTTTATATTCAATTGTTATTCTCTTCGACAATGAAAATTAAAAGAATAAATTACAATAATCTCAGGTTTAAAGAAATATCAAAGGATGTCCCTTTAGCTTCGACTTTTACTTTGCCCTTCCTTTAGACAAATTTAATGCTTAAAGGAAATGACCAATATGTCCATTAATTTGACTTAAAATAGCTGATGGATAGCATCCCACATTTGTTCACCCTTTCTTGTTTTCACCTTGGCCATTTCTTTTAAAACACTTATTCTCGCCTTATCCAAAATAGTTTATTTGCAGACATGAGGAAGAGATTGCAAACATAGCCTTAATAGAAATTATACATACTGGGACCAATACTCCTAATTCCGCTTATACAAGTAACGTTTATTTCATAAACAAGTTCAAATGAATTTGCAGAACGTATGAAATAGCTAATTTCAAGATTATACCCTGATATACTAACATGAAATATTTATATAAATGGCATCATTCTCTAGGTTATATCAAGTACATCAACAATACTTTAAAATACTTAAAGCATAACAAGAGTGTACAAAAACTTCAAGAAGATCATATGCTAGATGATACATGATACAAAAAGAGAGGAAAAATAAAATAATAAATTACCGAAATTTTTTTAAAATTTTATTGAATATGAAAATTTCAATAAATTACCCAAATTTATCATTTTATTGAAATAAATAATAAATTACACAAATTTCTCTTAAATTTTATTAAAATTACATAAATTTTTTTATTGTTAAAATTTTCTTTTAAAATAAAAAGTTAAACTATACTATAATTTAATTTTCAATTTTTTGATTAAAATACTCTCTACTAATTTAAATATTTTCTGGTTAAATTTATTTATTTATTTATAATAAAATAAATAAATTTAACCTTTTAAGTTTTTATAATAAAAAATAAAAACTTAAGACTAAATTTTTAATTCGTTATATTATTTAACGTATATAATAAAATACCTATTAATTTCAAAGAAACGCAAACTCTGTCAGTCTGTGGTTTAAAAAAAATGAAAAAAAATTTAGAAACAGAATACTTTAATGATAATTTTTTTTTTAATTTAAATATGAGAGTCAACAAGCCAATCACCTACAGAGACAGATTCCTGTAATTATCCAAGCAGCATCAACGACAGAACATTGCGACTGCTACAGTAAAGAATTCTACAGAATTGTTATAGCCTGATACAAACCTTTGTTGAGGCTTGCAGGCTTTTGATCTTCTATATCTTATGAAGTATATGGAAATGGAATAGGGCAGCTCTTATCTTTTGATTGTTATTTTGCACGCAAATTGGATTCTATATTTAACAGATCACTAAAAATAAGAATTGAGGGAGACAGCATCTCATTTCGTTCAATTGTCTAACCCACCCAGTTCCCTTAATTAAGAATTTAAATCATCTTGGTCCCTGGGGAAAATAGACGATTCTCACCTTGTCAAAAGGTCAATTTTTCAAGTGCTGAAGCCGTCTCGGGAATAATTTTAAAGGGGATGAATATGCTTTACAATTACAATCTGTCGTCAGCAAATCAAAAAGAAAAAAGAGAATGAGCCGGAAGGGAGGATACTACATAGTTACTGTACATATGACAAGGGATTAAACATCAAACTTCTTCCATGTCATCCACAAAGGAAAACTTCAAAAGTGAAATCGAGCAAAACACACTATGCGAGGTAATTGTATATCTGAGAGTTGTTCTTGTCTCTCTCCAGATACTCCCTATCAATGAGGCTTTCAATCCGTTTCTTCAAATCAATTGGTTTTATTGGAAATTTGAGCTGTTCACCAAAATCAATTCCCAATATCAGTACTCTTTATACAACAATAAGATAGAGAACGATCTTCATACATGATCACTTGTATTTTTAATCACACCCCACAACAATTTCACAACACTATCAGTGGTAAGTCAGTATACTTCTTTCTCTGAACACCAAGCACTACACTATTTGTAACACGGAACTACTAGGGGGTTGACAGGAATACTATTTGAAATGGATTACAGAACCGAAAGCCTGGATGAGTTTACCTGTTGGAAGAGTTCAGTAATAAGAAGGGTGTGACTCAGCACTTTCCTAGTCTTCATTATCCTCACGATGGCTGCATCAATCTGCAATGAACCGTGCCAACAGTGCAAATACGTTACAGATCATATTTCCATAATATAAAGACACACACGGTATACCAGTACCCTGCCTAATTGGCATGTTCTCAACCATTGGATGACTTTAATGTGCAATGAACCATGCCAGCAATGTACATATGTTACACATCATAGTTTTATTTCCATAACATAAATACACATACACGGTATACCAGTACTCTGCCTAGTTGCTGTGTTAACAACCATTGGAAAGAAGAGAGAAAAAGGAAGAGGGAGAAAAAGGATGGGGTTGGTAACGCACGCGGACACGCATAGGAAAAAGAGAAGGGGGAAACACACACATATATTAGTAAGTACCGAGTTGTAGTTAAATGATAGAAATGACAGAAAGAAAAAGAGTATTTACCTGATACTGACGGTCTTGGAAAACTCTTTCAGTAGTGCTAGTGTTCTCCTCCACTGTTTCCTTCATCTGAATTGCATTCACCTGTATTCCAAGACACACAATTAGCTTGAAACAATTCCTTGCAATGAAAAGTTAAGAGAATTAAAATCCATCATAAGCTAAACCTCGAACGTTCATGCAAGGACAAAACCCCACTGCTGTTAAACATAAATGAAAGCTTAAGATTCATTTATTCTGATTTCTGATCCCTTAAGTTCCCACGAAAGCAGTGGTACCTTTATACGGTAAAGGGGAGCTATAAAGGCATCATTAAAAACGAACGAGTCATCATCCTCCACATCTCTCCCTTTGGGTAACTGTTGCATGTTCATCAAAGGAAATTGCATTACGAGATATAAAGAGACCATAATTACAACCAAGGAAAAAAAAAAATGCAAATGGGTAATTCTGCAAATGGGCACACACTTTTTGTAGGACACGAACTTTTCCACATGCAAGGGACTGCAGAGTCCTTCTCAGCTCCTTATCCTCAATACTAGTGGCATCCTTGATATCTTGAAAGCTTAGTCTCTCAGCATCATTGAACAGCATTAAGACAACAGTCTGGAGCACATTACACAAAACAAACCAGAATGTGTAAACTGAAGACAGCGAGGTATGCAGAACCAATAGAAAAATAGTGTGAAATACAGGACAGGTGGGAACATAAAACACGAAGAACTTCAACTTCTGAATTTTGGTTTCAAAAAGCCAACCTGAAATAGAGACACAGCCAACTCCTTTTTTCCTTTAGGAAACTCTGCCTTTAAGACACAGTGACCTAGTGAATTTTGCCACATCAGACGCCTTCCACTGTATTTGCTTAGATAGAACTCTTTGAAAATATCCTGTTAAAGAGAAAGGAAAAAAAGGAAAGGACCAGGTCAGGGAAGCCACTGAAAAGTATCAAGGCCACCAACAGATAAAGAGCAGTCATTCATGGCTTATGCCGAACCTGGTACACATTTAATTCATGAGGAAGCCTAACATCCATGGGTGGATATGTCGGCCAGTACCTGCACTCATCCAACAACGCCAATCAGACTCCCCACAAAAATCAAGCCCATAGAAGTTACTAAAGATTACAGATAAGAAAGAAAAGACACAAAGCTTACCCTGTTGTTAAGACATGAACACTCATTTCAATTCCTGATGGAAGTTTTGTCCTCGCCTGGGATGACTGTTTGAAGGACTCATTTATTTCTTTAGATAATTCAATGTCCTGAGTTAGATAAATTTGAAGATATTTGTAAGTTGTGGATACAAACTATAGTGGCTCGTGAAGCTGCTCAGGTCATTGCTATTCACAAAGCAGTTATAGAAGTCTATAAAACTTAACACAAGATCTCAATATAAATGGATTTTTATCATAAAAAGATATCCAAATATTTTTTAGCTTGTTTAAGAAAGGCCATTTGATATGTCGGTTTTTCCCCCCCTCAATGAAAGCCAAACATACCACTCAATGTTGCTGCATATCGCTGCTATGCTATCAATTATGTTTGTGCACAAAATGCACTAGGAAAAGAGCATAAAACGTAATGGGATATTATAACATCTACCCAATTCAAGGTTTTGTTTTATGAAGAACAGATAAGAGTATACAACCATTTTCATAGTGATTACATAGTCAATCTAAATCATTAGTTTAGATCCCTTGAGTGATGTTTTAATTTTTATTGTAAGAAACATCAAATATTGTCCATCAACTTTTCAAACGAGGATCATGGTAAATTTGGATACTGATGGAACCCAAAGCATTCCTTGTATTATTTATATAAAATAGAGTTGGAATCCTCACTAAACAAAGGGAAAATGGGAATTAAAAGCTCTGGAATTACAAGGAAAATGAAACAAAAAGAAAAGAAAGGAAAAACAAAGATGAAGAACCCGGTTGTTTGGCTTTTGTGAGGCCAGACTCTCTTCTAACACAAGTCATGTTCTGCTTTCCTTGCTCCTCCAGGTCTCTCACCATATGTCACCTCCTTCTAACTAACTTTCTCTCTCTCTGCCAGCTCACCCCCATTTTCTCTGTTAGGCCCTGGGCCAATGGGTGTGGGTCCATCATTACCTGCTCTAACAAGATTCACCTTGTCCTCAAGGTGAAAATTAGCAATTGGACAGGTAGACTCTTCACGATAAAAACCTTGTACTTGTTTCACCAAAGAACTGAAACAAGCACCTTCCCTCTCATAAAAACCAGCAACAGTAGCATGAACTAAACACATTCCCAATTTGCTTAGTAAGATCATGGATCCCTCCTGATGTTTGAACACCACTACATCATCATCAGTATCCAAAGATGCTTGCCCATCACAAGTCCCCTAATGCCATGAATATTAGTGTAATCCCAAGTCTTTGTATAATACTTCAGATCATATAAATCAAAATCTTCTGTGGCACTAACATAAACATCATAATCAAGCTTGATGTGTAATCTTTCTTTGCAATCTTCTTTGCAACATGGGAACTCTACAAACAACATTTCGTGATTTAAGTCAATAGAAGGACTTATAAAGCACAACTAAGGATTCGCATAGCTCGGAATCTCTAGTCTTTTTGCCCATGAAACCCACCGTAGCAATACTTTCAAAAAGATCAGCACCTCTATCAGCACAATATCACATATTGTCTCCAACCTCATGCAATTCATCCGCCAAAATTTGAGTAGCCAGATACTCAAAAGAAATACTCTAAAAGATGATTCTATCCCTCTAGTTCTACACCAAGGCCATCCCAATCAGGAAACCATAGCATACACTGAACTTCATTCCAAGGGATATGGTTTTGCCCTTCCTTGGCAATAATTGTCTCATATGGGTAACATGGGTCCTGTAAAATTCGGTCTCCTGACATCGATCGTTTAGATATGGTTGTTTTACCTTTGTTGCATGACCCATTAATGGAAAATACAAAAGGAGATGCTTGCCCCTTGACACTAGAGGTATCCTCTGAATATTGAGCCCCATTCTCTTTGATGACGGCAGTTAAATCATTGATGTAAAAGTAATTTAAGGCATCATATGGCACCACCACATATTTCCTTGGTTTGCCTGATGGTTCAATGTCTTCCTCATATATTATTATGGATTTTATCACAATAAACGCAATGTCATGAAGTTATCTTGGCCCCTTATATCAAAAACTTGATAGAATCATGTATCTATATCCAAATCAAAACCAGTGAAATAGGCACGCTTACTCACAGAACCATGAATTTTCCAAAGTGCCATACAAGGTTGTTTTGATTCTGTATGCCCTTTGAGTAATATTTCCCTATCAATCCCCTTTTCTTTTGACTGGTTCTTTGTCACTTCCCTCTTTCCCCAAATGACATTTTCATGGTTTGGGCACCTGCAACAGCAACTTTTGTAACATTCTCAAAATTCCAGGAGCTAACCCAAGCCACTTCAGCATCTAGAGATGGTACAGCTCCCGCATACTCATTAAAAATGAGAACCCTTTTCTTTTTTCCCCCATTATTCTCCTTCTTCAGTGTTTTTCCTGCTTCATCTTCATCTTGCCCTTCCTCCATTAATAACAGTTAAAGCCGCTGGTTCTTACTCCTATGGTTTGCCCTAAAAATCGCAACATGACAGAAAAAAAATTCTTGCTTCTCACAGGCTTTGTACCTATGCTTCTTTGAAAATTATCTTCTCCATCTATCGATGAAGATGGAACACTGTTTGGAGATTTCTCACCTCTTTCTTGTGAATCTGGGCTTTTATCCGAACCAAATGCAGCATTTTGGGCTAGGTTAGGATCATTAATGACTGATGGTTGACAGGTCTTGGCCTCACTCCATTTTGGAACCTTCTTCAAGTAGTTCTCCTGGGCCACTTCTATCATCAGATTGTTTTCTTTTTTACAACCCAGACTCATCAAGTAAATTTGGGCTTTGGGTTGGGTGAACTTAACCTCCCTTCATCTTCCTCAACATCGTGTTCAAGGGAGTTCTTCAATGCACCATCATCTATGACCTCAATTAGCTGTGTCTCTTCTTCTAGATTGCTCTCACAAGCCGTTGCAGCTATAGATCCAACAAAAAGAACATCTTCAAAATTTGCTTCTCCAACTTCCTTCACCTGAGGATTCGACTATTCTATGGCTTCCAACTCCATCGAGATTTCCCCAGAAAACATCAAAGACTCTAGCTAATGGTCTCAAGTAAATTTCCCTTCAGTTTCTTCCTCAACATCCACTCTCCTCTTAATATGTTTCAGCATATCATTCATTATTTCTTTCATATCTTGCATTGCTTCCTTCATCCCTTTGACATCTCTTTGCCATTTCTCCTCTTGTATCTCCCTCTCCCACCTAGTTAACACTTCTTCAGTCGTTTCCTTCATCTCTCCCCTATCTCTCTTCTCCTGTATCTCCCTCTTCCATCTAGCGGACACTTCTTTAGTTGTTTCTCTCATTTCTCCCTTGTCTCTCTTTTATTTTATCTTGTTTCTGCACTTTGCAATCAGCCTTTCACTTTTCTCATTGAGCATCCCGAACCTCTCCCAGATTGTCTCTGATACCAAATTGATGAAATCCAAAGCTTTCCTTGTATTATTTATATAACATAGAGCTGGAATCCCCGCTAGACAAAGGGAAAATGGGAATTAACAGCTCTAGAATTACAAGGAAAATGAAACAAAGAGAAAAGAAAGGAAAAACAAAAATGAAGGTTGTTTGGCTTTCAGGAGGCCAAACTCTCTCCCAACACAAGTCACGTTCTGCTTTCCTTGCTCCTCCAGGTCTCTCACCATATATCCCCTCCTTCTAAGTTTCTCTCTCTCTGTGCTAGCTCACTCACATTTTCTCTCTGTTAGGCCTTGGCCCAATGGGTGTGGGTCCATCAGATACCAGTAATATTTATATAGTAGAAGCAGCAGAAAAGGTAACAGAGCATGCAGTATCGGTGTTGCAGCAACAGTGACATGATCATAGCAATATTGGTGATAGTGGTGTGGTAGTAATGGTCATAACAAGGTGATAGTACCAGTTATGGAAATGATATGACGGTGAAGAAGGTTGTGTAGACCATGGCAGTCATAATACAAAAGGCAACTGCCGATGATAGCAAACAATGGGAATTGATAATGATGCAGCTGCTAATGAAGGAAAAACAACAGTAGCAATGCAACTGACAGGCAGATATAACGATAGTGCCAATGGCAGTAGGGCAGCAATAAAGGTTGTGGTAATGCCAACAAGGACTGAAAACACTGCCAGCAGATATGTGAGTGGTTTTCATGGGATGCAAGTCAGGTCAGGGTGGACAAATCAAAGAATGAATCTCTTAAATCAAGTGGCAAGTTTTTTAACGAAATACTAAGATATGTCCAGAAAAACAAAATTAAGAAGTCACTGCAGCCCGAGGCAAGCCAGCTAAACAGCTTATGAATGGTAACACTACAGTAAAAATTCTTCCAAAGTTTATATGAGTATATAAAAGATTCATTATCTCAATATAAAAAAGGGTTTTCAACATCCAGCCACAAGACAAAGGTTCACAGGTTCAAACAGCAAGTGAATTGGTTCTGGTTAGATTAAAAACAGCTTAACATCCAATTCAAGGTAGAAGAGCTGCAAGAGATCTTCTCTCTAGTTGATGCCTCAGATAGCAGAACAGACTATGACCAGCTTTCAGTATAAATTGATCAAACAATTTGTATGATTTCAGTATTGATTCTCTAACCTCCTGCTACTAGGAAAGGGGGAAAAACAATTCTTCACCAGGCTCGAATTCTATGTGAACTAGTGAATAAGGGAAGGGTAAAAATTAAGGCTGGTAAAGGGACAGGGACTGCTATCTAGTCCTTGTCAAGCACACAGAGATGTGACAACAATTATAACAAACCTAAAAACTGTTGTTGAAAACAAAAGATATATACATAGATGAGTTGAGCATAAAATTTGAATCAAATTTCTGAAATAAAAAATTATTCAAACAAAAATGTATACCTTAAACATTCCTTCCAATTTGTTTGTAAACTGGCTGCCACACTCAGTCTTCAGCTGCATTATCAATAGAACACTATTAATATTGCTAAATGTGGCCACAGAACTATCTATATACTTCAAAAGTCAGAAAAGGGGGGAAATCCTTAACCTTAGAGATCATAGATTTTTCTGCATCAATGGAAGCACTTTTTCCTAAAAGCAGTCTCTTTGCAAGATCTTTCTTATAGAATGCTTCAAACACGTCCTTGCCCTTAAGCAGCAATAAAGTAGTGTTCCCAGTCTTAGAATGGAAAGAAATACCAATAGAAATACATGATAACAATTACAAGACACAAGGTGTAATTGTTAGTTACTAAAACAAGCAAACATTGAACATACCTGAATGAACCTGAATAAAACCAGAACTTTATCAAGTGTACCCTCCAGTTCCTCTTCAGAAGTACCCTTATTACCTGCACGAAGCTTCTCATCCAAAAACTTAGCAATCAACTCTGCTGGTCGGTTCTGTCATGGAAAAAATACTCTATTAGTGTAAGGTTGATCACACCAAAACAAAACCAAAAATACATGTCAAAGAATCACTTGACTTATATGCTATAGACCTGATCATGGGCCGAAAAACCCGCCCGCCCGATCCGGCCCGATAGGCCTGGCCCAAAAAAATGGATATGAGCCGGAAAAAAATGAGCCCGTTTTAAAAAGCCCGAATATAAAAAGGGCCGGGCTTGGGCTTTTTTTAAAAGCCCGGCCCGAGCTCAAGCCAACTCGTATTATAATTATTTTTTATATATTATTAATAAATAATATTATTAGAACATTTATTTATAACCATATATATCAGTAAAAAAGAATTATATAACATATATGATTATTATTTTTTTTACTTTTACTTATTGTATAATATATTATTAGGAATAAATTATAATTCAAATAAAATAAATGATTAATAGTAATATTATTAGAAAAAATTATTATTTTGAGATGTTTTAATATCTTATATATACATTTATTTATTTATTTCAAGTTATTTAAATTTTTTGTAATTTTTTATGAGTTATTTAAAATTTAAAATAAGAATAAAAGTATGCCTAACAATTAATAAAATAAACAAATAAATAAAAATATATATAATATTTAAAACTAAAAAAAAGGATAAAAATGTAAAAAAAATTCTTTTGCAAAACGGGCCAGCCCGGGCCCGGGCCCATTTTGACCAGGCTTGAGCCCGGAGGTACTGTTCAAACAGTGCCGGGCCGCACCCCGGGCCCTGGCTAAAAAAAATTGCAAATTTTTTTACGAGTCCGACCGGCGATCAGATCTAATATGCTTAAACTAGCTAAGGGCCAAAATGTTCATTTTAATTATCTTCACAAGCCCCCTTATGCAACAAGCCATTGAGTGTGGTCCCATAAATTACATTGCAAGAAAATTTAATAATGAAATGGCTCAAGTAGTAATTTAAGCAACTTGGTTAAAGAAACTCTAATTTTAAGCCATAACTAATAACTATTCAGCCTAAATGCTAAAGTTATAAGTTGGGAGGCAAAGGATGGCTTTGAAATATTTCTAGCATTAGAAATGAACCTTATACTTAGGGAATTGCTATGGCAACAATTATTATCTAGTGATCTTACAAATTGTTGTCAAAGGCACCTAGGCACTATAAAGGAGTGGCCTCTGCAAGGCAAGGCAGCAGGTTTAATCTGGTGGCACCATGGCATCCACCACATGTGGCAGACATCAATTAGCACCTGCCAGATGGAAAAGTTAAGATTTCCGCACATTTTACTCCTTTGTCAAACCCAGCCAACGGGCTTGTGACTTTACAGGGAATAAGGAACAACTGACCTTAGCTGAGTGAAAATAACACAAGCCACAAGAAAAACCCATAAAAACACTGCAAAATGGACTCTGAAAATGTGTATACAATACTTTATCTCTGGGGCTGAACAGCTTATTTACTTACTTTTTTCTTACTTGAAATCACAAAGGACATCTCAAAACCACCTAAGGTACATCTCATCCAACTTCAAGCCCAATTCTTTGGTCTTTATCCTTAATTTCCTCTTAACATGTCATCATACTCTGTGTTCCCTCCTTTGATTCTGTGGGATTTGAATTCAGCTCAGATATATTTCAGATTTGTGATCATTTTTCATGATTTCAGATATCATTTCTTCTTATTCACTTATAGTAGGTGTTAGTCAGTATATCTTACAATACTGCTACTTTGCTCTACTATGGCAGCCACACTGCCATCTGCCATGCTGCCATGCATTTTGGGGATTTGCAGCCTTTATCCACTTTCCACCATTGACAACACTAATCAAATATGGTAACAAGAAGGCTTCTCACCATGGATTATTTGTTTTAGGTCATTATTTGGTGTACTGTCTTCTAAGTATCTGCTGTTCTAACAAGTTCTTTTACATATTATAGCCATCTCCTCAGATTATAGGTAAACTACAAAGCTTGCTAAGAAAATGATATATAGATTCCAAAATTTTGGAAGTGGATATAAGTAAATATACTCAAACAAGTTTTAGTGCTGATGATGCAAAATCAATTAAGTCTCAGGAGAGAGTAAAATATTCCTATCCCTTCCCCCTCCTCTTTTAATTTCAGGATCTTCCTCTTAGTGCTTCATTCACAAGTTACAGTTCACTCTCACAGTCTGTTATAGGACAGCAATCTGATCTTTTCTGTATCATTCTCTTAAAAGTGCCATGTAATAATAACTTGTTCAATCTCTCAAATTCAATCCAAAAAACAAAAAATTTTCACTTGATCCTTCCATTCTAAGTCATGATAGTCCAAGTTTCTCCATGGATTGGGAGAATTCCAATAAATTATTTTGCCTTTATAATTTTGAAATCAGATAGTCAAAACCATGAAACTTAAATCAACAAAATTACACACACAAAACAAGCACAAACAAACAATATTTTCATCATCCCTAAATCTCTTTGCTAGAATCCTATCCATCTCAACATAGCTATATTTTATGATGTTTCCAGCCCTCCAATCTGATAAAGTGTATGAGGGTGACAGCTATGCCATTACATCATATGAAAAAGGAGTTCAAGAGAATCTAAAAGATTTAAGCTTCATTGGTCTTGGCAACAATGACATTTTTTCAGAATATCATATTCATGAAAAGGCTACGGAAAAAAGTGCTTAAAATGATGAGAGCATGACAAAATGGTTAGTCTACCTTCTAAAACTACAACCATGCAGATTCAACTGAGCACAAAATAGGAACAGAAGCCAACATAATTATATGCTTTGAATATTAAATAATTCAACTACCAGAAAAATTATTAGTTCTTCACAGCTATTATACTTTCACACATCAGATTCAGTGATCTCTACACAGAATCACACAGCAGATAATCAATCATAAGATACAGATCTGAATTATAATCTTTATAGTCAAAGAAAGAAAGAAATCAAAATTTGCTTTCCCTGTCAGCAGAGAAAATTCAACAGATGCATGCCACGATGTATTGATTCATGTCCGACCAATGAGATAAACATATAAGTTTAACCAAGGAAATCATACAAGATAGAAGCAAAAGAATAACTATAAGAATTTTGTATTTGAAAAGTAATTACGAAACCATATCCTAGCTGATTTTTAATTCACCAAAGTCATACTTTGTTCAATCTACAATCAACTTCTTCTCTCTCTTAGCAGCTCCATTAAAAACTGTACGAATTCTGTGACTTTGAGCAGAAAATAGGAGTATTTTGGCATTAAGCACCTAAATTATCATTAATGGGAACCAAGGACTAAAGGAAGGAAAGGCTACAACAAAAGAGAATTACCCCAAATAAGTAGAGCTAAAACTTATTAGTGGAAGCTTTCTGTCTGGGGGATTTCTTCATTTCAGTATGGAATAACCAACAAGAGAACCGGAGAAGACAGCAAAGAAAACAGAAAGTACCTGACGAAGATTGATAAGATGCTCAAATGAGTCTTTAATGGTGTTACAGAATCCTTCATTCTTGAAAAAGCTTTCTTCCCATATTTTGTCAAGAGAAGCCTTACAGTCCAGAAGGGAGGAAACCATATCTTTGTCTTTCTCCTCATCCATAACAATTCTCTGCCCAGTTCTCTTGATGTATGAACTCAGTGCCTGCCTTAGTGACTCAAGGGCATTAACCCTTGAAAAGAGTGAGTATATTCTCTGAAGGTCTTCAATTCGATTTCCATCCATAAGCATCATGAAACCCTGTAAATTTCAAAGACAATGAATACTCAAAAGCAATGGGAAAAAATTGCATAAAATTATAAAAGAGATTTTACCCCCAAAAATAAAAAAATTCAAAAGTTGGTGTTAACCAGCACCTTATCAAGAATGGCCGGAATATGGCATTCGAGAAGTTGCTTTTCAGCTGTTGCTATTAAGGGCTTCCTAGTACTTGCATCTAAGTAGATCAAACATCTTTCATGTTCTTCATGCAATCTAGTCTACAAGAATGGTATCCAATATACCTCATCAGTAAACATACATCGTGAGACAAGGGATAGTAATGAATATGCAAAGGAAAAAAAAAAAAAAACCTTTTTGGTCAGATAAAATCCTGACAGGGCACAACACGGTCCATTTATTAGGGGATTACTAAAGGGAACACATAGCAGGGTCAAAAACTAATGCTAAGAAGATAATACAAGTGGGTAGGAGGGAAAGAAAAAAACCTCCACATGCTTCAAGTAGTCTGGAACATCTGATTGCTGCATGTATTTCACACCTTCAGCAGCATAAAATTCAGATGTGGATTCAAGGAATGGCTTCTCAAAGCTTTCTGCATAAATTCCCAGAGCAGTAAACATCTTCAAAAGATGGTTTAGAAGAGTTCTATCCACTGCTTCACCTAATCTGAAAAACAAGAAATAAAACTGAAGAAAGTAAGCAACATAGCATGTTCAAGAACTCAGTTGCCTTATTCACACACTGATGAATAAGCCAACGAAATTTCCTATATTAAGAGAAAGTTTAATTCCCAACGCACACAAGAAATTGCAGACAAGATAGTAAAAGAAAATTATCAGAAATGTTGGCAAGAAGACAGTGCATTTCCCACCGAATAGACTTCTAGTCAGACAAACTTAGTCAAATATAATGGAATATGTCAATCTAGCCCCTCATATTGCATATTTGCACACATCATTATATAGGAAAACAATTAACCCAACATTATTCACCAAATTATTCTCTGTAGGTGGCTTACTCAACACATTACAGAAGCTCCAGATATATTTTACAAAAGTAAAATAATGAGCATATTTATGCATGAAAAATATGAACAAGGATGGACCAGCAAAAAAGAGGTCTACCAGTCATTTATAAAACTGAGAATACAAAATATGAGATTACCTTTCGCTCTCAATCATTCGTAGAAGGCCAGTAACAGTTTTGTGCTCTATTTCTGGAGACAACGAAAGATGTTTGCGGAAGAGTTGCAAGCCCATGTCCCATAATGAGCATACATTCGTTGTTTGCTTGACATACGTCCTATCTAGATACAAGGCTATACCACGAATCATCAGCATTTGGTCACAAAGATCCTGCCAACATCTCTCTACAAGAGATAGAAAAACAACCAAATCTGGGCTTTGGCCAACCAAAGACTGGAGTGCCGCAGATATGTGTGATTCACATTCCTTTTCAATTCGTTGATAAAGACTTCCTCCCAGTTTATGCAGG
Organism: Erythrophleum fordii; assembly: GCA_032878935.1. Classification (NCBI taxonomy): domain Eukaryota; kingdom Viridiplantae; phylum Streptophyta; class Magnoliopsida; order Fabales; family Fabaceae; genus Erythrophleum; species Erythrophleum fordii. The sequence goes on from JAVQMF010000045.1 coordinate 20,514,745, forward strand.
CAAAGATCATTCACAGCCTATACACAAATATTATGTGTTTTCCATGAAACTTTAATGAGCTAATGCATGATGAGTATCCAGAGTATTAAGTTCACCATATGAACAAAAAGAATAAAAAGAGTATTTTTAAGACTACCTGATAAAGGTTCTCCAAGTCACAAGAATCAGGTTGCTTCAAGAATATAGCACAAATAGCTGACTTCAACTTAGCCCATGTATGCTCCTCAAAATTTGGGGGCAGTGTTGGTTTAGCTTTACAGGGTAAACAGAAAGTTTGAATAATAAATATAGACAAATAGTACTCACTTTAATCAGTAGTCTAATATTTAAAATGGTTAACAACACTGCTGTCAATGCATTCTGAAAAACTTCTGAAATGAAAAAGGTAAAAATGTAATTTCAAAAAAGCAAAAGAAATTTGCAGTACTTAGACTATTGCTTTGTTGGTTGCCATGCCTTCGGCATATTTAATGTAAACATAAGACAAACGAGATCTTAAGGTTGAAGCATAGAATCTAGAAGGAAGTGATTGACAAATATCTCATAACATAAAATTCTATCAACAAGAGCTTATTTGTGGGCCAACCTACAATCACCAATTTAAACACACTACTATGGTTGCAGCAGATGGACCCATAGGAGTAATCTATCAGAAGAAGAAAGACAGTGAAGATTACTAATGGCTGGAAAGACAAGAATTATTGTTACACAGCTGTAGTGTGCCCTAATCACAACATCACTACATTAAAAAAGACTCGATCAGCGGCATCTACGAGTCAGAATATGTCAACGTTAGGAAGTACTCCCTCCGGTCCTTTTTATTAGAAACCAAAAACTGTTTTACTGATATTAAGAAAAACAGTTAATATCAGTTTAACTCATTGATTAGATTCAAATTTGGTAATTCTTTCCTATTTTACCCATCTTTATTTTGCATGAGAAAACGTTATGCATTGTTAAGTGTATTGGGTGTAATAATAAATGAAAGGTAAAAAAGAAATTTATTATTTAATGAAGTAAAAAAAAAATACCATGTTTCTTATATTTTGAGATCAAAAAAATCTCTTCAGATTTCCTTATAAAAGGGACCAGAGGGAGTATAAAACAAATATTATGCTTTAGGAAATGAAATCTTTGACTCCCTGAAGGTAGGCATTAATGAACTACAAACAGCATTAAACATAGCAGAGGTATGGAGAAATAATTTTTTTTTCTTTTTCAAAATTGCAGATGGAAGCTTTTGCTAAGCTAGTGGTTATTGCTACCATGCAGAAAAAGAAACTAAGCATTTTATGTTTGTGTTTAACTTTTGAAATCTGATTATGATAAGAATGAAAGGTAAATCTTGTGAAGCTATAAAGAACAAGTGCTACAGCTCATTAAAGACCAAAAGAATTTGAACATATAAAGTAACAAGTCACAACTGACAAATTAATACAGATGATCCATTGTGATCAGTTTCCAAGGCAATTAGTACTAAGATAGCATCCATTCTATATCCATCACCACAGCACTGCAAGTGGCAAGGACTAATTTCCATATCCAAGGGGCTATAACAACAATGAACACAACCCTAGAATACCAGACCAGCAGCTGATTTCCATCGAAAAATATGTCTTGGATCAAAATCCACACTCAATAATAAGAATTGATTTTAATTCCATACCACAAATCGCATAAACCATCCACATAATTCATTTTTTCTCATGTTAAATAAACAGCTAAGACTTATTGGACTAAAGCCCCTACCATAGATTACAATGATTTATAAATCCAAAACCTAGAGAGAGTAACAATTAAAGGAGCAAAAAACCCATTAGTATTCAATCCGTAGCCATACCTACAAAACCCTCGATAAGTAAAGGTTTTAAATCAGATAAAATTAATCAACTAATTGAACAGCCCAAACCAAAAAATTCAAACAGAAGTGCTAGCAGCAGCACAAGCCTAAGGAGAGACATTGAATCCTACCTTTATGGAGCTTGATAAGGAGCTTCTTAGGGGGCTGAGGAGGCGTAGCTTTCTTCCGGGATAAATTAGCGGCCACGATACCAAGCGCATTGGGGAGTGCAGTGGGGTCGCCGGTCTTGAGATCCTCATCCAGGCCCAAAGAGGAGGGGTCGAAAACGACGTCGTCGGAAGCAGAGAAGGCCTGGTAGTGGTTGAGAAGGCCATTCTTGGGGTCGAGAGAACAAGCGACGGCCTGTGACTTGGCCTTCTTCATCGGGGGTGAGCGGGTGGCGACAGCGGCAGCGGCAGCGGCGGAGCTGCTAGAGGCGATGGAGTCAGAAGTGTTGATGGTGGCGGAGCGTTTGGTGGGAAGAGACATGAAAGTGATCAAAACAGCATTGTCAGTGACGGAGCTAAGACAGGCGAAGATAGGCGAAGCCCACAGAACGCGGCTTATGAGATCATTGTCATTGGTGAGGGAAAGGCAACCTTTTTTTTTTTTTTTCAGTTTAGTAAAATCTTACAAAGAAATTCCGAATAACAATTTTTTATTGTTTCCACCTAATTTTTTAAGAGATATTATTTCACAATATATTATTTTAAAATATAATTTTAATAATAAATATAATGATTCAAATTATTTTTTTATAAATTTTCTGAAGTTATTATAATTATAATTTATTTATTATCATTGATTGATTTTGGAAGGGATCCTTTCCTCCAATGGCACCGATTTTTCTTTTAAAGTAACATTAGCACAAAAATGAGTAAGGATGTAAATAAATTGAGTCATTTGTCAACTACTTGTATTTGTATTTAGTTCATAACAAATTTGGGTTAAATTCATGAATAACTAAATTAGTAATAAGATATTATTTTATATAATATTATATTATAATCATGTGTGATTTTATTAAAGATTATAAATAAATATAGAAGTTTATGCAAGAACTTTAACATATATGCTTTTATAAACTTATTTTATACATATAAATAAGCATAACATAAAAATTTATAATTTTATCTAATTTAAAATCATATGTGAATGTAAATATGTATTATATTTATAGAGTTCTATTTACAAATTGTTGGGCTTTGCTTGTTTATTAAATAAACTGAGTCTGATTATAATTTTTGTTTATTTAAAACTCCCCCGCGTACTTAGACTTGCTTTACTTCAAATGAATAACTTTGGTCATACTAAAATTTAACTTGACTCATTTAAGGCAATAAAGCCTTTTTTTTTTTTTCTTATGGAAGATTTTAATGAGTTAGAAACTTTTAAATTTCTTTCTTTCTTTGGCTTGGTGTCTCAACTTCTTTCTATTGTTTACAATCATTCCCTTTGGGCTAGTAAATAGTAAATAGTTGAAAATTTTAAAAAGCCTACCTTTCAATGGACCTTCTTGTTATTTAATGTTGGCGTTGGCTCGCATGGGTTCAAAAGTTCCATAGCTTGCATAGCATTGGAGGGATTTTTTTTATTAAAAACATTTGGTTTTGTCGCCAAAAAAAAAACATATGGGAAAAATGAAATATGTCAAAACATTTTTACTGCCATAATTATAGATATCTCTTTGTCTGAGGCTATAGCGGGCTCTATTCCAAAAGATATGTTGAGTTTATTTTCAATTAAATAACGTAGCTTTATAATAGACGCTTGTTTATGAGAGAGATTTGTTTTTTTATTCTTTTATCTGCAAGAGATTCTTTTGGTAAACTGAATTTGCAATTAAAATCTTGTCATGTGTGTCTATATATACATGTAAATACACACACCCATTATAACTTTTACGTCATTGTTTATGTTGACTTTATATTTTTATATTTTTAGATTAGTCTACTAAAAACTTCTGCATTTACAATAAAAGCTTTTTTTATAAACATAAGTAAGGCCATGTTTGATTTAAAAAATTAATTTTGATAGGAATGGGAACGGGAATAGGAATGGAATGGAATGGAATCTTGTTAGATATATTATATTTGGTATAATAAGGAAAGGAACAAAAATATTATGTTTGGTTATGTAAAAATAATATTAAAATAAAAAGAAAACTTAAAAAAAAGACTAAAATATTTTTTAATAAAAAAATAATTTGTTAATTAAAAAATTGCAAACTGTTCTTACATTACAACACAAGTGAGTCAATTTGCTTCATATATCTGTTCTCGTATGAAGCTTCGATCATTACGAGGGATAAGATGCTAACCTATCATTTGTTTCTTTTGAAGTTGTCCTCTTTCCGTTACTTTACTAAAGGAAAGATGTCACCTTCATTTGTTGAAAATGCAAATGCTCCTAGAAACGCCAACCCCCATACCAAACATACAACTGTTGCAATCTGCTTTCTTTTCTGTTGCTTTCTTTCACAACACCCCGATACCAAATGTGCTCTAATTCTTGTTGACTTTATTTTGAATTAAATATAAAATTTTAATATAAATAACAAAACAAAGAACAAGTTTGTTATTTGCAATAAAACATATGCTTTTTTTTTCTCTTTTGGGAGGTTTAAATTTGGAAATTTGGGTTAACTAAGGCAGAGTATCCTCAGATCAACTTGCACATTAACTAAAATTATGTCTCTCTTCAAATAATTTTAAGGATACACACCTCTCTTCCATTAGGTATATTTAAGAGAATAAATTTTTTTAATACTAATTTTGCAATTTTATTTACTTTATTTTTAAAATAAATTATACATTTTCTTTAAATTTTACTAAATTTATATAAATTTCTTTTTATTTTTAAAAAATATATATTTAAAAAAAAATAAAAAATTATCTTACACTTTAATTAATTTTAAATTTTACACTCTCTATTTTTCTTATAAAAATATATATTTAGATTAATGACTGATATTTTAGTAAAAAAATTTAAAATTAAAATAAAATATAAAATAAATTTTTATTTAAAAAAATATTACTAAAAAATAAATATTTAATAACAACGTCTTAATTACAATTTTGAAAACCGAACAAAGACAAGACTTAAATTTCCACAACCATAATTAAGCCTAAAAACCGCAGGTAGGCATATCCTAATTTTCTACATCGTCGTCTGCGTCCCTTCCCTTGACCTAAAACCCTCGATCACTCATCTCCCTCCCCAGCTTAGTTGCGTACCCCCCTGCGAACGGCAACCACGGACGACCTCCATGAACGGCAACCCTCCACGGATGACGAGTTGTGAGGACCCGTCGCAAATGGCATCTCCGTAAACAGCAACGGAAGTGAGCCACCTGCGAGAACGAGAAGGGCTTCTTGGATGGAGGTATAATGGGATAACTCAGAGAGTCTTGTGTAGTTATCGCCTCTTGCCGCCTTCGTCTACTCTTCCACCATGCAACCATGGTATGTTGTCTTTCTTGCTCTCCTTTGTATTTCTTCTAAAAGAATAATGTTCGTCAAAGCGATGAAATTCGATTAACAAATAATTAAACAACTTATCCTTTAAAATTCTATTTTCATTGTGTAGAGATCCTTTACAAGGAAAATAAACAAATATCTATTTGTCTACAAGGGGGAAGGTTTATTCAACGTAGGCAATTTATTATTTGTTGACATTTAGGAATAGCGAGAGGTTGTGGCTGGCAGAAAATTGGTGCATGTGTGAATCTTGGATCCTTTTATTTAGTGGGAGTTCCTTCTGCGTTGTGTCGGCTTCTCTTTTGCACATGAAAGGGAAGGTAAGTTATTACACAAAAATTTTAGAAGTTTTCTTGCTCTTCACATAAATTTGGCTAGTGCATTTGTTTTTCAAATATGGTATGTGGTTGGGGACTGTATTTGCATTTGTTGTGCAAGTGATACTTCTTGGTATTATTACCATAAGAACTAGTTGGGACAAAGAAGTAAGGCACTAATTCCATGGAACTAATTTGAAATTTCTTTCTACCAACTTCCGTTAACTCTGTTTTATCCTTTTATCTTTTCTTAGGCAATTTTAATGTGTAATAGCTCCTTTCACCATTTAAATTTATTAATATGGCATCACATGACTGCAATATGGTGTTCCCACACCCAACTTTGAGATTGAAGTTTGTAATCAAGTTTTGATTCCTTCTCTGTTGTTTTAGGGCGTTAGGACGGCTGGGAATTCCAATTTAAGCGATGAAATCGACAAGCTCCTTGGTGTAAAGAGTGTTGCCACTGGTCTGAGGTAATTTATTCACAAAGTGTCAATCAGTTAGAAAAATGATTCTCCCTTCATTTGTTGACAGCAAGAAAAAGTTTAATTCAGAGCCTGATCCCTAACTTAGTTGGCTGCTTACATGAGTTAAATTTTGGCTACTTATAGTGTTAGTCTTACTCTCTCTTTCTCAACTGCTCTATATAATTCTCCCCTCCTCTGAAGGAACATTCATATTTTAATATGAAATTGTCATGCTGATGCTGAGTGTACACTTTTTGCTTATTTGGGCTAGTAATAACTTTATGATGCACTAATTATTGTTGACCAGCCTATCACTTGCTATAGGTCCAACATGTTAAAGACAAAGTTAAAGATTTGCTTCTTAAAATACAAAAGGGACAGATTTGTGTGCTATTGTGAAAGTTTCTGCTTATACAATAAGAACTTTGGGTTGCTTCTATTTATAAGATTTGAGCCTTGAACAAATATCATTTTATAGATTATAATTGCTCTTAACATGATTCAATTGAGATATCAACTTTTAGATTAAATGTTAATGCTTTAATTCCTTATAATTATTTGTTTTGAAATTTTCTTGTTGAGTTTCTTTGCTCTTTAATTCTTTAATGCTTTTACACTAAGTTATGCAGGTGGGAATTTACCCTTGTGCTTTAACAAACTAATTTGAAATTATTTATTAATTATGATATGAAAGGGATCCTTGATGCTAGCATTTTCATAACAATTAGCAAATGCTTTTCATATGAACACTTAATTTTAACATGAGATGTCTTTAATACTTCTGGTAGATAATGATGAGTTACAATGCATATTGATTTATTTACCTACAATGATTTTGGTTATCCTATGCCATCTTCTAAATTTAGAACGTAAACTTTCTATGCATTTTACTGATTGATGTTGTTTTATTCAATTGCAGGCACTGCCGGTTTACCCATTTCCAGATCCTTGCTATAGAAGCATCTTTGCTGCGTTTGATATGCAATCTTATCCCCTTCAGCCTTAGGCTGCACAACCAATGGTTTGTTTTAATTCTTCCTAATAGATGTGCTTGATCATTATTTAAATCATTGGGCAGGGATGGGTGGTGGGACTTTTACACTTGAGATTTAATTTTCATTTTCAAAACTTCCCAAATTAGCAAGATTACACTAACTACAACAACAACAAAACCTTTTCCCACTAAGTGGGGTCGGCTACATGGATCAATCGACGCCATAAACCCCTATCATAAATCATATTTTTAGACAAACCATTTAAATCTAAATCTCTCTTAATAATTTCTCCTATAATTTTTCTGGGTCTTCCTCTACCTCTAATTATTGGACTATTCTCCATTTCATCTACTCTCCTAACTGGGGCTTCTATAGGTCTCCTCTCCACATGACCAAACCACCTAAGTCTCGATTCTACAATTTTTTTTACAATAGGTGCGACTTTCACCTTCTCTCTAATGCATTCATTTTTAATCTTATCTTGTCTAGTGTGTCCACTCATCCACAGCAACATTCTCATCTCTGCAATATTAAATTTATTTTCTTGTTGACTTTTTATTGCCCAACACTCAGTTCCATACAACATTGCAGGTCTTCTAACTGTGCAGTAAAATTTATCTTTAAGTTTGAGTGGTACTCTTCTATCACAAATAATACCCGAAGCACTCCTCCATTTCATCCATCCTGCTTGAATCCTATGCTTTACACTAAGTGAACAGAAAATGAATGATGCTTTCTTGACATTGTATCATATGCCTTATAATGTAGTGAAATATAATTGCTCATAGTTGGTCTACTTCATGCACTAATTATGCCTTATATTTATTTTATTGGTCCAATTGTTTTTCCCCCTTTCTAATTGGTCTTTTAGTCTCTATAAGTTTTGTATAGTTTCAACACCTTTGTAATTGGAACGTTTAAATGCTTGGTTTTATCTATTCATTTCACTGTTTTCTTAAAGGATGATTTGTGCAATGTTCCAAAGAAAGCAGAGCTAATTCTGTACTTTATTGTCTGAATTTTGTTCAAACAACATGTGTGCAAATACTAGTGCATGCATGTTACGCTTTGAAACTTGTTAGAGTCTTGGTGTACTGGACTTTTTGTTGTGTTTGAATCATAACCTTTTCTAGAAGTCGTTATTAACTACTCATTTGTTTACCTTTTTCACTTACTATTTGGCCAAGGGACTCATATATCAAATCAATTTTTTATGTACCTCCAAATGATCTGGCTACTTATTATGTGTAATATTGCTTGTTCTCATCTGTGTAGACAAGGCTTGTTAAGGGATGAATTTGTAATATTAGCTTATTCTAGTATGTTGCAAGTACTTCTTACTACCAACAAATGGGATGAATGCCAGTCCTAGTTAGGTTCATTGAAATGAATGATCAAGTCCAGGTAAAGTGTGAATTGAATTTGAAAGCACCTTCCATTGTAGAGACCTAGTTTTGAATCTTCCAAAAAAACTTTTTGGCATTGGTTTTAGTTTGATATATGTTTTAAGGGATGAATTTGATTTTAATATTGTCCTTGCCCTTTGTATGACTCTAAGTGGAAACTATTAATACATCTTTATGCCAAGTGCCAACTGATTTGCTTTGGTTCATAATCATATAGCTTCTGTGAATTCTTTCTCAAATAAGGCAATTACTTATCCATTTATCTATCTTGCCTTTTGGTATTGAGATGAAGGTGCCTTGTATCAGTTGCTGGATTTAAAAGAAAAAAAAATTTAGCAGTGGTTTAGGGTTTGAAATGAAGCTGATGGATTTAAACTGCTCCTAAGAATTCTGACATAGCTGCAATTACAACAAAATTAGAGTTACAAAATGGGTATCGCAAGGAAGAACCATAATCAGTCTTGAGTGCTGCCACACAGGATTCAATATTACCATTAATGTCACTAAACAATATCACAATATCACCACCAATACTGAGTGTCGCCACATAATGTGCATTTTATATTGTATCCAATATAGTTATTATTGAATGTCACTGCACAATGATTATCTATCATTTTAAATAAGTGCACTTAGGCTATTATCCTCACTAACAGTTATGGGTTCTAACCAAATTCTCATCCAAAATTTTGAACTGAAGTTGTTCAAATAAATTTAATGGCAACAAGTAAGTAAATAAATAAATAAAAAATAGATAAAATATAAGAAGTAATTTAGATAAGATAAAAATAATGAATTAACAAATTTATATAGATGAAATAAAAATAATGAATAAACAAATTTATAAAATAAAATTATAAATAAAAGTCATTAATCATCTCTCTAGCATAATAACCATGTATATATATATACTTCCACATGCATATTATGATGCATATAAAGTTTAAAATGCAAGATTTATTTTTCTGACAATGTGAACAAAATAAATCATAAAATGTAGAGTTGGGTTAGCAATACAAAGCATGGAGTAAAAAGAAATTGTCACTTTGTTATATGTATATTCATTTGTGGAGGCCAATAGTAGAGGTTTTAATTGCCTAAAATTTTGAAAGAATCTCCAATTGAAAGAGTAGCTATGATATCATCTATAATTATATTGAATATAAGCATATCACCTTACTTATTCCATTAACTTTTAATATGTTTAATATAATTAATTTTACTTTCTTAACGCCTAAATTCATAATTATAATTTAAATTTTCTAATGTCACTATTAACTTTAGGTTTTGGAATTCACAAATTAATTGACACAATATAATTTAAGTTTTTAAAATTTAGTTTGAGCTTAAAATATATCTTAAGAAGTTCAAATGAATATGTTGGAAGTGTTAATTCATACCTTAAAAGATTAAATAAAAAAGTCCCAATTTGAGAAGTTTCCCAAGACCAAAATGAAAAAGCAATCAATAACTTAAGGATTTGGATGACTATTGGCATAAAAATAGAGCAAGAATGGATGTTAAAATCAAAGAAAAAGTAATCAAAACACGAGAAAAAAGGAAGGACGAAAATGGAGTGAAAATGGAAGCTGCCATACATGGTTCCCTTTCCATGCATCAGCTAGCCAAGGGTGTTGTTCATTTGCTTCAAGCCACCTGAAGAACGACGGCAGCAGCGTTTTGTGGTGGGAAGCAACAAGCAATGAAAGGATGAAAAATCAAAGAAAACGAGGAAGGAGGGGTTGCGCTTTGAAGCTGCAGAATGCAAGAAGAAACCTTCGAAGAAAGAGGAAAAGAGGAGCTGGTCAAAAAGTAAGACTGGAAAGGAAGGAAATCATATTATAAGGGAAAAAGCAAAAATTATAAAAGTGCCTAGAGTTTTTTAATGAAATTTATGTAAGACCCATAGAAAAGTTATTCTTACATGCTAAAAGTAGAAATAAGAACCTTATAATTATCTAGAATTTTTCGTTTTGACCTATTTTAAAATTGAGACATAAAAAATATTCTAATACTTACAATATAGATGTTAAAATAGCTCTTTAAGATAATTTTTAAACTTTGTAATTATCTTAAGATTATCTAAATATTATATTTATACTAAAAATAATTTTTTATAATTTAATTAATTATTTTATTATTATTTTAATTGGAGTTATTACATAAAACATGGTTTAATTGTGGCTTTTGGCTACAGTTCTAAAACCATGGTTCAACCATAAGGTACCTGTGATTTCCAAAAATTGCAGCTAAATTTGTAGTTATGGACAAATCTACTGCAACGTTCAAAACCGCGGCTAAGCCCATTACCATTAGCCATGGTCAAAGTTGTATCTAAACCCCAAAATAATTGTGGGTAGGACTCTTTTTTTTTTTTTTTGGGGTGTAGTGGGGAAGATTTGTATATATCTTTTGAAAATAGAAGGAATGTGTATGTAATTTACTTTTCTTTTTAATCGATATATGTAGATTTTCTTGGCATTATATTTCTGAGTAATGGAAGTTACAAAAAGCAATTTGATTCGTTTTTTCAACATAAAACTGGGTAAAGAAATTTTATATAGAGGTCAAACATGTGCACATTATATGGTAACTGTTTCATATACTTTTTGCTGGTTGAAATTTTAAAGATGGGCAAAGAATTTTGACGTGAACAATTTTTTACGCCAGCTGGGGATATTTGGTTAAGATCCATGGGGAAGAGGTATTAGATTTTTCACATATATTGAGGGCACTTGTGAGCAATTTGATCTTTGTAGAGTACAAAATTGTTATTCCTATTACAACATGTGTAATGTTGGTTAATACTTAGTGATCAGAATGTAAGATAAATTAACTGATTAAATGAATTCAAAATACCCTAATAATATTAGGTAGATGCATATTTGTATTTGTCATAATGAATTTGATACTGCGAGTGTATATGTGTACATCTTAGGCCAAGTCTTTCTTTCCAACTTCTTTACAAAATACAACTATTAATTCCATAGGACAAGTTAGAAATTATATTTTCTCAATATTTATAAAAAATGGAGGGGGATATAGTCGTTATATTGTAACTTTAAAAGTTCACCTATCCCGGGTTTAGTAATATAAAGGCTTATTTTGTTTAACCATATTAACTAATAAAGATGTATAATTTATAAAATTATAAAAAATATAATTAGATTTATTATTATCATGTGATATAGATCATATAAATAACAGTTTATTTTTATTAAAATACAAAAATATAATTAAGTAAGCTCCTAAAATTCTTGTACAAAAAAAGTCATAGAGAAATTTGTCCATATAAACTTGGTTTATTAACCTTTGATAAAGTAAATGAGAAATAATCATATGTATATGTTAATTTAAGTTTAGAGCTTTATGAATTAATTCCACTCAAGATTAGATATGATATTAATTTTTATTAGCTTGGTATTCTTTTTAATAATATAAATTTATGCGGAAAAAAATTAAGTGAAGGTGATGTGTTGAATTAAGCATATCGCATGAGAGAAGACTGAGGGAACTTGGAAGCTTCATGTGCTGAAATTTGTGAGACTTGATTGGATTCATGCATGAATATATGGTGCCTAATAATTTTCCCGCTAACCATCTTTTCGTCTACTCAGTTGAAATTTCCTTGCCCTTCCAAACTCTCCAGTCCCTTTTCAATTTACAAGATATTCATAATGCAATCAAACATCTTTCCCACAGCAACTTTTGCTTACCTTAATGTGTCGCATCCTCTTCTAATTTATATATATATATATATAGAGAGAGAGAGAGAGAGAGAGAGAGAGAGAGAGATGAAGTCAAATACCTATTTAATTAGGATACGTTTTTATTAGATTATGTGATAACTATCATTATTTAAAATAAATTATGTGTTAATATTGGGTTGGTATATTCATTTAATTTTATGACATTTTGTGCTTTAGATAATTATTATAAATACATTATATGGTGTGTGTATATAATATGCTTAGTTCAAATTTAAGTTAATTAAACAGAATGCACTAAAATAATTATTTAATCAAATATTAATTATTTCATAAAATTAGAATTAATGTAATATTTTGTTAGTAATAAATAAGCTTAGATAAATTTTACTTAAGGATGTTGAAAATACATTACATAGTTTAAACCAAAATTTATTTGTTTATTAAATTAATTTAGTCTAATTATCTAATTAAAATGAGACTAAAGGGATTAAAATTTAATTAAAGAATTTTAACTAAGAATATAATCATAAATTAAATCACATAGTTGAAATTTTTAGTTAAGAGCCAACCAAGTAAGTTGAAATCCAACCACGTAAATTAAAATAACTTAACTTGTCAAAAGAAAAGAAAAGTTACGTGTAGGAAGAAGAAAACGCCTCGTCATATTTTCCTTATCACATAGCTCGTGCATGATGCAAGATCCATGAGATGATTTATTTGAATTGAATTAGGTGGCTTAAACCCGTTAGTACGCAATTAATGAATGAAAATGATGATTTGCTCCTCACCTCGCCTATATAAACCGATTTCTATCCTTCATTTCGGCAAGAAGCAAATGGCACAAAGAGAGTAGAGAGAAGGAATGAAAAAGAAGCTAGTTGAAGGAAAAATTTAATTTGAGGTAGGAATAATAATGCCATCTCTTGCCAATTATTCTTTTAATATTCTATTACCCGTCAGTTATAATGACATTGTAATATTTTTATTAGTATTGTGAATGTTTAAATTAAAATAGTAATCATGTCCATGAAATTAATTTAAATTAGGTATATCACTTATGCTGAGAAAATTCAAGTTTGTATGAAAAATTCAAGTTAAATTGTTTTTTAATTTATCATATTATTTGTGTGATGTTAGATTTATATTCTACATGAAAAAGTATCATTGTTAGAATTTTTGCTTCAATTTAATTATGAATTTAGATTATAGTTTTGGGTTATGTTTCAATTTAATGATGAATTTATAATATTACTGAATCATGTTCATATAGAATTTATTAGTACGAGGATTACTATCTTAATTTATTCGTAACACCTATGCTTTGAAATTCTTAAATATGTTCATAAAATTAGTACTGAGAAATTCTAAATTGTTTATGTATTGAAATGTTGAATATTATTCTATCTCATAATCGTCATAGATTCATGAAATTAAAATATTGAAGACATATATTCCCAAGGATTTTACATAAATAAAATGTATACGATTTTCAAACCCATGAATTATGAATTTTTAATTATATATTGTTCTTTGATTGAGATTACGATTTTTTAACTAATTTTATAAAAGTTATAAGAAATAATCTTTAAAAAGGAAGTAACTTAGCAAAAAAAAAAAAAGATAATTATGTACATAGACTATTCTCACATGTGTGTGTGTGTTTAGGAAATGATTTTTAGTAAGGGAGGTGATCTAAGGAAAAATTATTTTCGATAAGGAAAGTGATTTGAGTGAAACAAGGTATGATCCTCGGTAATAAAGGAAGGTGATCTTTAATTGTGTGGTTCATCATTTATAGATCTATTATAAGGGATGCTTCCATTAAAAAAAAAAAAAAACTTGTTATGAACAATCTTGTTTCACCTATAACCAGTAAAACCTTGATAACATGTTTATAAAACGTTAAAGATAAGATTCCTTAACTTTTTATATGCTTTATGTTATTACCAAAATGATTATGAAGTGTTTAATTATTGTTGTATACTGTCATTATAGAGGCATTATGATGATAATATTTTGTAACTTTATACAACTAGTAGTATTATGAGTTTTTCTTAGTCATTATTATCTATGGGGAATTTTAAATTATTAACATTTGTTTTATAATTTGTCTAGTTCACCATAACAACCCTTAGATTGACATTTGAGATTAAGATCTATCTACTTTAAATGGAGCAGGCAATAGACATAAAGAAGCTTTTTTAGGAAAAGAGTTTTTCATAGTTTTTATATGTAAATATATAGGAGGTTTTGTACTTAATAATCCATACATTCCAATATTATAAAATGAGAAATATTATGATTAATTATGGATGTATCTTATTGGATTTAAAATTTTTACTCCATCTAGGTCCAATCACTTAGATTGATAAATAATAAAGCAAGAAGTCAACATGTCTACCTTTAGCTTATAGATTTCCTACTTTTTAATTTAAAGAAACAACACATAGAACTAAATTCATAAGGCAATTCATAATAAATCCAGGGTATCAAAACAAACTCAATTGGTGATCCTTGTGAGTTCTCATGCATAAACTATGGCAAAGCTTGACTTTTCACCCCAAAGGCATCTATAAAAATGGTGGTAACTAAGGACAATGGTAAGCAAAGATATGAGGAGTCTCACCTGCAATGCTATGATAAATACCTTTTATTACCATTAAAGATAGTGACATAATGCATGTTGAAACCTTTAATTTTGCAAATTTCAAGAATACTATATATATAACATTGATTCATGTTTCATAATCATTTGATTGTTACATTTAATTAGATGTAATTTTTTAATAATTGTTGAAAAGGTGAACTTTCTTTTGTCTCTCTCTTCTTTCTAGAGAAAAAAAAAATATTGGGTTTAAGAACCACCTGATGTGACCCTCTATCTTTGAACAAAGGATATATGTTCATTTTTTTCATTTTCAACCATACTCTGTCATATGTGGTCATCATCTTTGTAAAGACATTTTCTATTTTATACATCCAATATCTTCAATTTTTGTCTCCATTCATTATCAACTTCCATATATTCTTGTCCTTCACCACCATAAGGAGCTATTCACCTTATAATTATTCGCTACCATATTCTAACCTTAATCCAAGTCCTTCCTGATAGACTAAAATAGGATATACAAATTTTAAGAATGATATCCAAACAATATTAAAATGTAAAATTAAAATTTAACCTCCAACCATTGCTTGTGTTAAAGTTTTTTGAAATATGATTTTTTTTTTTGCCTTTTCTAAGGTGCTTCCAAGCTTTATTTTTCAGTAAGTGATGGTGTCTCAATCTCAAAGTTTGAAAATTGAGCTTAGGGACCCCAAAATATATTTTATACTCCTACCAGTTCCTTCCCATCAAAAGAGCCAAGAAAGTAGCAAAAATGATAGGAATGGCAGAACATTCCAAACATGCAATCTAAGCACAAAAATCATAGACCACTTCCAAGAGCTGTTGCTTCAACCACATTGGTTTATTACCAAAGTTCAAAACCAAGTGGCTAATATTCTCCCACTTGGTCCATATGTCTTCTTTGTTGAAGTTTTTTTAAATTTAATTTTTCTACCTTTTCCAAGGTGCTTCCAAGCTCTATTTTTTAGTAAGTGATGGTGTCTCAATCTCAAAATTTGAAAAAATGAACTTAGGGACCCTAAAATATATTCTCTACACCTACTAGCTCCTTCCCATTAAAAGAGCCAAGAAAGTAGCAAAAATGGTGGAAATAATAGATATTCCAAACACTAATCTAAAGCACAAAAATCATAGATCACTTCCAAAAGCTATTACTTCAACTACCTTAATTTGTTATCAACATTCAAAACCAAACATTTAACATTCTCCTACTTGGTTTGTATGGCTTTTTTATTCTAAGATTTGTGTATATTAATATTCCATAGAAGAGAAAATTAAATGCATAAATTATAGCAATAGATCCTCTACAAATGAGTATTACCTTCTATGTATCACAATGTACTTATTTTTCTCAACTCACCATAACTTATTGGATAAGTCATATGATTATGCCAGTCTTCTTAATGTTGTTATTCTCGAAACATAAATGTGCATACAAAATAAGAGAAAAAATAACTCAAACTAAATAAGAGCTTTATTACAAAATAATATATATAATATATACATCAATAACTCAATATGGAACCAAGTTCCATTCTAGATACATAATCTTTAAAACACAACTAGTGGCATGCCTTTTATTGAAGGATCAGATATTATCAACTCAGTGCTAATGTATTCAATGATAACTTCATTTTCCTTAACACATTCTCGAAGTACTTAATGTTAATATGCTTATTTTGACTTTCATTCTTGTTGTTCTTAGGTAGAAAAATAGCAACTGAGTTGTCATAGTACATCCTTAATGACTTAGAGATAGTGTCTACAATTTTAAACCTAGACATAAAGCCCTTAAGCCAAACACCATATAAAGTCACCTCAAAATAAGATACAAACTTAATCTCTATGGTATAAGTAGCAGTCAAAGCTTGCTTCATGCTTCTCCAAGTTATGACTCTACCAACAAACTTTAAAATGTAGCTTGATGTTAATTTTCATAAATTAACACATCTAGTGAAATTCGAATATGAGTAACCAACTATTTTAAAGTTCTTAGTCCATTTGTATATTAGTATGTAGTTTTTGATACCTTTAAGATATTTCATAACTTTCTTTGTAACTCTTTAATGATCCATATCTAGATTACTTTGATATATGCTTAACATTCTGACAATAAATATGGTGTCAGGTCTTGTACAAACCTAAATATATATAAGGCTTCTAATAAAAGAAGCATATGGAATGTTATGCATTTATTCCCTTTTTAAATCATTCTTTAAACACTAATTCAAATTGAACCTATCATCCTTCACTATGGATACTACACTCGATGAACAATCTTTTATCTAACATTTCTCTAAGACCTTATTGATATAGGTCTCTTGCAATAAACCCAAAGACATTGAGTTTTATCTCTATGGATCTTAATGCTAATGGTATAAAATACTTTATCTATATCTTTTATATCAAAGTTCTTAGAAATAAACCTTATATAACAACCTTTTATCATTAGTTATAAATAATATATCATCCACATATAGTATACAAGAATAGATTTTACTCCTACTAACTTTCTGGTATATACATTGATATATGACATTCTCTACAAATCCAAAAAAAGGGATGACATTATGAAATTTTAAATATCATTGGTAAGAGGCCTACTTTAATCCATATATGGATTTCTTAAACTTGTATGCCAAGTGCTCACAGGTATTAAAGAAAAATCTTTTTGCTTGCTTCATATATATCTCATCCTTTAGTTCCTTATTGAGGAATTTCATCTTCACATCCATTTAATACAGTTTCAAGTCAAAGTGGGCAACCAATGCCATTATCACACGAAGGAAATCTTTCTTAAATGCAAAAGAGAAAGTTTCTGTGTAATCAATTCCTTTCTTTTGAGAGAATCCCTTAGACACAAGTCTTGCTTTACATCTCAATGTTACCTAATAAGTCTCTTTTCGTTTTATAAACCTATTTGCATCCAATAACCTTAGAACCACTTGGCAACTCTATGAGATCACAAACTCCATTAGACACTATAGAATCTATCTATTCTTTTATGACATTATGTTACAATTTAGATTCTCTGCAACTAATTAGAACCACTAACCAACTCTATGAGATCCTAAACTCCATTAGACACTATAGAATCTATCTCTTCCTTCATGACATTATGCTACAGTTTAGATTCTTTGTAACAATTTTTGTGTGAAAACATGTTAGGGTCATTTTCAACTCTAATATTATAGTCAGATTCTTATAAATATACAATATTTTTACTAGGAATTATTGATCTCATTATCCTAGTTGATCTTCTTAATATCGAGTTAACATTCTCTTTAGGGATATATTGCTCAACTAGTTGTTCAAAAATTTCTAAAAGCTGATCAACAACTAGATTAATTTGGTCACGGTCACAATTTATAGATCTTCAATGATTGGTTATTCAATACTTATTTATACTTGAGGAGTATGGATCACAACTCATTTATCACTTGATGTGGGAGCTTGAGTACCAAATTAATCATTTTTAGAGTCTAAGTTTTGAGTTTGATCACTCCTATTAATCAAGTTATTTTTAAAAAATTTTGTATTTCTTGATCTATAATCCTAGTGCTATAAGATGGATAATAAAATTTATATCCTTTAGACATTTTAGCATACTCAATAAAGTAGCCACTTATAATCCTTGGATCTAGCTTCTTCTCTTGTGAATTATAAATCCTAACTTGAGATAAGCATTCTTAAATATGAATATATCTTAAGCTTAGTTTCCAATTTTTCTATAACTCAAATGGTGTATTTTTAATAACCTTGATTGGAACTTGATTAAGAATATATATAATCGTCTTAAGAGCTTTAGTCCACAAGGACATAGAAAGCTCTAGGTTAGTTAGTATGCTCCTCATCATGTCCAATAATATCCAATTCCTTCTTTCAGTTACATTATTCTAGTTTGGAGACCCAAGCATAATGTATTAGGCAACAATCTCAAGCTCTTGAAGGAATTGAACAAATGGACCTAGTACTTGTCCACATTTAGTATATTTATTATAGTACTCATCACCTCTATCATATTTTACAATCTTAATTTGTTTATTACATTATTTTTCTACTTCTATCTTTAATACCTTAAAGACATCTAATGCCTCATTCTTATTATTGAGTAAATAAAAATTCATGTATTGTAAGTAATCATCAATAAAGGTGATAAAGTATTTCTGATTACTGGAGTTTAAATTTATACTACAAATATTTGTATGTATAATTTCTATTGTATTAAAGCTCTTCTTAGCACCTTTCTTGGCATTATTAATTTGCTTTCCTTTTATGTAATCTATACAAGTGTCAAAATTAGTAAAATTATGAGTATTGAATATTTTATCTTTTACAAATCTTTTCACCCTCTCTATTGAAATATGACCAAGTTTATGGTGCCACAACATAAAAAAAAATCTTCATTAGTAACACATCTTTTAACATCTATTCTACTAGAAACATGTATTGGATCATAAAGGACATTGTCTTGTAATTGAATTTAGAATAAACCATTACAAATTGTATCATTGTCAATAATATTAGATTTATAAAATAACTTGAATATATTATTAGAAAATTCAAAAGAATATCTCAATTGTACAAGTTTGGAAAGTGAAATCAAGTTTCTTGAAAAAATTGGTACATAGAAAGTCCTATTCAAAATCAATTCAAAACCATAATCAAAATTAGTTCAAAACCATAATCAATAAATAATTTGCATGTTCCTATAGCCTTTACTGTTGAGCCCATCTTGTTTCCTGAATAAAAGTGTTGCTCATTACTCACCCCTTTCTTTTAGTTTAAAAAACTTTACAAAGTATTAGAGCTATAAATCGTGGAAATAAAATCAGTCCATCATGTGTTATTGCTAGCATATACTATATTAGATTCGTAACAGAAATATAAGATTATGTTACCTTTCTTGTCAAGCCAAGTTTTGAATTCAATGCAATCTCTCATCATATGTCATTTCTTTTTACAAAAGAAACATTTAAACTTTTTCTTAATGTCTACTTAGATGGGTGTCTTACCTTTCCTTTTTGCTTTGGCTTGTGTTTTCTTCTTTCCTTTCATTATTACATGTGCATTTTCTCTTATTTCAGCTAGGAGCCTTCCCTCCTTTTAAACACACATGGTCAATAGTTGATTTATTGACCATTTCTCCTTTTGTGTGTTGTAAGTAATCTTAAAAGGCCGATATTAAGGCAGTAGAGATGCCAGAATAAAGTGTACTAGGAAAGATTCAAGCATCACAATCTCTAATGTTTTAAGCTGAGCTGTAATATGCATTATGTGTTCTCATACACCCTTTATGCTAGTTAGTTTTATAGATGATAACTTTGTCATTAGGATGCTTACTAAAGCCTTGCCTAAGGATTCAAATTGTTTATCAATAGCCTTGAGTAAGTTTCAAATGTTTTAATGCTTTCAAAGGGAACCATGAATACAAGTAGATATTTTAGTTTTAATGTACATCATGCTAAAACGATGTGATTGCTCATAGTGTTCATAAAGAGTTATTATAAATGTACTGCAAGTGTTTAAAAGGTTTATCTTTTCCAATTACATCATCAATGTCCATCTATCTTAATTGGAGGAAAACTTTCTCCTTCCAAATCTTATAGTTATTGTCGGGTAATTCACGAACTTAAAAGTCAGAAATATTCAAAAGTTAAAAAGTTGCACAAAATTTATATGCTACATCAATAATTTGAAGCATTTTAAATATTCCATGTGACATGTTATGCCATTAATGTGATGCATGTATTTCAAATAATGAACCTAGTAACAAATAAAACTGTTTATGGGTTAAGTTTTATTTAATTATGTTCATGTGCAAAATGGTAAAACTAGTAAATTATATCCCGTATTTTAATTCCTGTGAGCAAATTAAGAGAAAGAAAAATTCATTATCTTATTTTAATTAATCATATGAAATATGGTAACATTCCTATAGGATGATAATTATCATATTAAATATATTAATTATAATCGATGTCATTTTTTATGTGATCTTGAATTTAATTTTAATAATCAAATACTTAATACGTAATTTTTAGAATAATTAAGGATGTTGTAGCTAAACCTTAATTAATCCAAAATTATATAGATTACATGACATCTTAATAACAAAGATAAATGCTTGAATATGACTAAATATAAATGTGTAAACAAGTATTATATAAATGAGAATATAAATAGTTTTAATCAATTAATTAGCTAAACAAAATGTGACTAATTAATTAATATTCTTACTTTAAATTAATGTAAATGTGTCATAGATGTTACCCAAAAATTAATTAACCAAAATTATACATAATTTAAACAATACCATAAATTAATTTTCATTTCAAAATGTGCCAACAATGCCTAAAACAAATAATTTTTCAAAATTTAGGCAAAATTTAAAGGCACAAAAAATTAATTTTACAATAATTTTTAACAAAAGGACAACTAATATTGCCAAAAATTAATTTAAATTTGCCCAAAATAATTTTTTAAAATTTGGACAAAAGAAATGGCATTAAATAATTTTGAAGAAAATAAATGGCCAAAAATAAATTATTGCCAAAACATTTGAACAAAATTACCAAAAACAAGATATTTTGTCCAAACAGTTCAAATAATTATTTTTGGCCTACTCAAAGTTTTGTTCAAAAATTACCAAAAACTAGGTCTAATGGTTTGTCCAAAATTAGAAAAATAAAGTGTTTAAAAAATTGCTAAATTGGCCCACAAAATTTGGAAAATATTAGCCCTAAAGCTAAAGCCAAACTAAAATCTTTAGCCCAAACCAAAGGAAAAATATCTAAAATTTTTGTTCTAGATTTTTTTTAATTGAAATTTCAAAATATGAATTAACCAATTCATTTTTTGCTCATTCATTTAAAACATCGAGAACAAACAATCCTTATGACCCAATACATTTAAAAAAAAAATTTAGAAACATAGCCTTGACCAAAATTGCCAAACCGTTTTTGACCTATTGATTTAAAACATCCAAAACAACTTTATGTCCCAATGTACTCTAACATCATTAACTAGATAGAACAGCTCAAATATAAACAAAGCCCAAAATTATAAATTAGCCCTGTGTCCCTTTTCAAGTGAAACTACATGTCGTTTGCCAAGAAAAGGGCAAAACACAGCTAAAAAGAATTGGAGCTTGTGTTATCCCCTACCTTGGGTTGAATCACTTTGACTTGATCTGTAATACCTTAATCTACTACCGCTATCTAGCCTCTCACTGGGCTCGATTCCATATGATTTTCAAAGAACCAATACCAATCCGTGACATTTTCATGCTATGAAACGGGGTTTCATACACTCATCTTCTGCCCCGTGGGTCCTGTGAACCCATCATTCGCTTTCTCTACTCACACTCCATTTATACAACTTAGCAAAATTTTTGAATTTCGAAAATTTTCAGCTTTCTTCTTTCTTTTCCTTTTCCCTTTTCGCGGTTGTTACATGATCCAAACTAATAATGGACCCCCTTTGACCCATCCATATCTTACACTATATGGCTCCTTTTTCAATGCTTCCAAACCTAAAATTGGTCAGAATTTCCATGGTGAACAAATTTATGATTTCAAAACATAAAAATGAGACTTATATAAAGCAACCCAATATGTCACAATAAATTCAAAATTTCAGGCTTGAAAGAAAATGCAAGGTAGAGGCTACATTTGCTCTTATACCAACTAATCAACTAAAATAGGATATACAAATCTCATAAATGATATCCAAATAACATTAGAATGTGGAATTAAAATCTAACCTTTAGTTGCTGCTTTTGTTGAAGTTTTTGAAATTTGATTTTTCTACCTTTTCTAAGGTACATCCAAGCTCTATTTTTAAGTGATAGTGTCTCAATCTCAAAGTTTCAAAAATGAGCTTAAGGACCCTTAAATATATTCTCTACACCTACCAACTCCTTCATATCAAAAGAGCCAAGAAAGTAGCCAAAATGGTGGAAATGGCAAAATATTCCGAGCATGTAATCTAAAGCACACCTCCATCCTCTTAGATCTCTCTTACGCCATCTTCATCCTATCCTTTACCAACATTGTCTTCCAATCTTTACACTATCATCTTCATCTTTCATTTCTTTGCCATCCAAATTGGTAGATCCCAAACTTCGATGGTTCTTCAAGTGCAAATTGACACTAAATTTGGCATCCAAAGGCAAAAAAAAGAAATAGGATTTCAAATTAGAGAAGCTAAAATGTTTAGAGCTTTGTCAAAATCTCTCTAGGTAAAATCCTAAGGTTAATTCTTTCTATTTGTTTTCGATCTACCCTAGTACAAGATGATTGGAAAAAAGGTAAAATAGAGGAAAAAAGATATGGAATCCCTATAATAGGAAATGGTTTATGAGCATGTTGATGTTTGTTCCTAAAGATCTGGGTTGCATGGGATCCAAATCGCTTGTGTAATTGAAGGTTGCTTAAATGTTGCTCCAATTTCCACTATTTTGCTGATTTTGGTTGTCATGTTTCTTGTTAATTAAAACTAGGTTAAATAGTGGTTAGAGATTGTTTGCTTCCTAGAATTATGAGTGTAATATAACCGGTCAATTTAACTTGTTAATTGGCTATGTTGTTTGGATTTAATCCCGTTTCAAATGTTGTATTGAGGAGGTTAACATTTCCCTCTTCTTTATCCTTGAATGAACTTTTTCTATCATTGGCCCCAAAAAAAAATAATGAAATGTTTTCTAATGATAAAAAAAACCTCCCAAATTATATAATTACCATATTTTATATCATCACAAAGCTAATATTGAGAGAAATTAATTACACTTTTGTTGATTTTTACTCTCAATTGTAATGCATGTTCTCCTTAATATATTAGTTCCATTACAATAATCTTTCTATCATATATATTGGACGCTAAATCTAAATCTAATTATGTAAAATTACTAAACACCATTCCCATTGTTTAATTCTCATTTTGTCCCAATATTCAGTTTCCATACAAGGTCTCTCACCTAATTTTAGGCTGCGGATTCTCTACCGTTAGCGGTCAATTCCGTTGCATCGACGGCTCCGTCTCTGCGACGTCGTCCACAACTTCTCGAAACCATTTTGAACACTTAAAACGTTGCGTTTCAGCAGTGAAATAGACGTTTTGTTTTCCACCATCTTTTCCCCTCTCCATTTGAACCGTCCAAATAGAGCTCCAAACGAGAGGGCAGGCCAAGCGATTTTCGTTATCTTCTCCCCTCTCTATTTGAACAAGAGGTAGTTGGTGATGATACAACAGCCTTGCAGTGTGTTCTCAATTCTGATATTGATCAGAGAACTCAACTTCTGGAGGAAAGAGCTCGTTTAGTACTTGCCCAATAGATTGATTATATACTGTTCCATCAGTAAACTATTTTTTGGGGATAAGGGGAGTTTTTTATATAATTTTATGATGTGTAGCTCGTTTCCCAAGTGATTACATGCTCTCAAAATTGGGACAACTGACAATATTTTGTTTTACCAGAAAGAGTTCGAGACTGGGGATGTAACTGGAAAGAACAATAGTAATCCGAATAGGGCAGTTGACAAAGATGCTATTTCACAAAGATTAATTTGAGGCCTATACAAGAGGCTTGAGTTCAATGATGCTTATTCTGCAGGGTCACCTGCAGCCTCGATTCGGAGCTCTCTCTAACCCTAATCAAACATCACCGACGGTTTGTTTTACACATGAAATGTCTTCGCATTATATATATATATATTTATTTGAAAGTTACAAAAAGCAATTTGATTTATTTTTCCAGGATAAAACTGTGCAAATAAATTTTATATTATAGGGGTCAAACACGTGCGCATTATATAGTAAATGTCTTATATACTTTTTGCTGGTTGAAATTTTAAAGATGGACGAACAATTTTCAGTTTTTCACATGAACAATTTTAACACCAGTTGGTGGGGGAATATTTAGTCAAGATCCAAGAATAGGTATAATATTTCTCACATATTATGAGGGCACTTGCGAGCAATTTGATTTTTGTAAAGTACACAATTGGCATCCTTAATACAACATGATTAATGTTGGTTAATACTATTAAGTGATCAGAAAAATCACATAGAGAAATTTGTACATGTAAACTTGATTAGTTTGTTAAGCTTTGATAAATTAGATGAGAACTAATCGTTTGTTTATGTTAGTTTAGAGTGTATGACTAAATTCCACTCAACATTTTATACGATGATTTTTTTTAATTAATTTAGTATTAATTTTTAGTAAAATAAGTTTCTGCAGAAAAAAAACAAAATTAAGTGAAAAGGTGATGTTTTTGAATTCAGATTCCCTGCTCATCTTTTCTCTAATTATCCTCTACTCATCTTAATCTAAACCGTTAAAATTAAATTTGAATGGTCCAGATTTGATATTTTTAATTTTTATATTTTTTATATTTTTATTAATTTTAAAAAATGTAAAATAAAAATAAAAAAAAATTTTAATTATCATATTTTAAAATAATAATAATTTAAATTATAAAATTTTAAAAAATAAAAAAATAAATCTAAATCATCTAAATTAAATTTAAACGATCTAAATTTAAAAAAGTAAAGGATAAGTAGGTGATCCAGATCTGATGTTTTTGTATCATGCACATCGTTGGAGGGAAGACCTTGGAAATTGGAAGCTTCCTGTGATGAAATTCATGAGACGTGAGGAAGTAAAAGAAAAATACACGTGCTTGCACGGGAAGGTGTGAGCCTATGAGGGAGTGATGACTGGCGACATAGAGCTTAGGAAGTCAAAGGAAAATATGCTTGCGTGGTAAAATTTGAGCCTATGAACAAGTCCTAATTGGATTCTTGCCATTTGATTTTTATTCAAAGTCCAATTTAGTTCATATATATATTTTTTTTAATGTAAAAATAATTTAATTTTTTTAATTTTATTTTTTATAATATATAAAATTTAACTTTTAATGTAATGCATCTTTTAATATTTTAATTAGTGTTAAAATAATTAATTATTATATATCTTTTTTTAAAAAAATCTTTATAATTATATTTAATTATTCTATAATTATAATTAAATATCATATCTAAAGATAATAAAATAATAACATTTTTAAGCAACTTATTTGATAAACTCATTTAAATGTAAATAAAATAAAAAATTATTATTATTATTTTATTAATAAAAATTTTATATGTGATTTGGACTTAATTAATATAAATAAAAAAATTGATTTGATTTGAATCAAAAATTAAACTAAATTAATCAATTTTATAATATCCAAAATCAATTTTAACTTTTTTATAATTGATTTAGTTTGGTTTTCATCAGTTTAGTTTAATTTAAATAATTTAGATCAATTTTAAACCTCTCTAATTTTTCCCCAACCATCTTGATTTTCTGCTCCTTTCCCTTTCAAAAGAAATTCTTCCTGTCCCTTCCCAATTAACAAGATATTCATGCTCCACACGATATAATCAAACACCCTTTACAAAATTAGCTCGAGGGTTTATTCTTTTAAATATACAAGGTTTTTATGTGGGACATATGTACTTAAAATTGCTCAAAAAATAAAAAAAGAAATTTTCGATTGACACAACATTGAAAAAAAAAAAAAGACTCTTCACATAACAACAACTTAATTTTGCTATGCTTCAGTGATATACTATATATATAACTCCGGATCATCTTTCATAATTATTTGATTGTTACATTGAAGTGTTTTCTAATGATAGAAAAAATCCACCCAGATTATATAATTAAATGCGATATTTTATATCATCGCAAAGCAAATATGTTTACTCAATAAATTTGATTATTATTTTTTATATTATGAGTATCTCGGCTTTTATTCAAAATTAATTTTTTTTCCTTCGAGTAATTTTAAAAGCACATATACTCTCACATATGATATGTTGTCTAAACTTCACTAATTTGGGATGAATTCTTTTCCCCAGAGCCACTGACCTTAATCAAGAATTTTGGCCAAAAACAATTTATTTTTTTCTTTCCAGAAGGTGAGAACAAATTTTTCATGGCACGAGGTAAACAAATTTTCAAGGCACGTGACTAGAATAGTAGAGTCTTAGCCGTTATACTTTGGAGGTTATTTTGTTTTATTGTCTTGTTTCCCTGGGTCTATTAAATAATGATGGGTTTGAACTTGACCAGATGATTCCAAGTCGCGTGCTTTGCCTTTGACTGAGACCCTTTTAGTTTCCACTGACCAGTCTCCTATGACTGCCCAAGATTCAGATTCCCACCCTATAAAATACCCATACACACTTGCATTCACACACACTCACTCCAAATTACACGCAAACCAAAAGCCTTCAAACTTAGACAGTAAGCTTAGAAAGAGAGATGAGGAGTGAGAAGCCTGAAGCTGTGAAGATAGTGCAGATTGAAACCAGGTACGTTCAAACCGATGCTATGAACTTCAGAGATGTGGTTCAAGGCCTTACAGGGAAGAATTCATCAACTGCTTGGGTAGGAAATGGGTCAATATTCCCACATGATGTTACTGCTAGTAGTACTACTCTGAAATCAGAGGAATTAGGTACAACCCCACATGATCATGGAGCACGTGATCATAGTAAAGAAGATGGTTCTTTATCGTCCATGATAATCAAAAACATGTCCTTCAAAGACTTTGATCGGTTGTTGTACGAGTTGCCTCCTATGGAGGATCTTCCGCGGCTTGGAGGCCGATCAGATTTTGCAACCTAGTTCTTCTTCCCCTCTCCCCCTTTTTTCTTTTGGATTTCTGTATTATCTTGTTCCACGCAGTAGAGGTTAACGCACAAGACTATGTATTATTACTGTTCTTTTTCCTAGAAAGGAATTAATGAGAAAGATATTTCCTTATTTGCCCAAAAAAAAAAGCAAAGAATAAGATATTTCCTTCTTTTGAATTTCTTATGGTATTTGGTTCTATTAATTTTGAAAGAAAATGCTGCTCAAGCTACCATAGCTAGTCAACGGGGCTAATTAGCAAGTTGTCCCCTCTATAGCCTTGAAGAGATGCCGACATGATGACTATCTTATCTGCGCTTCATTTTTAGCCTCACAGTTGGATAACCTGCCTGCACGGACACTTAAAACAGATACAATCGCAATTATAATTATTTCCATGAAACCCAATTTTCGGTTAAACTTTTTATACTGAATTTTAAACGTTAAAAAATTGAGAAAATTACACTGATTCATTTTAATTTTAATTTTTAATTATATTTTTTATTTATAAAACTTATAATTAGACTCTTAATTTATTAGTCCCATTATAATAATCACCCAATCATTTAAATTAGATGTCAAATTTAACATTGATTGTGTGAAAGATACCCTTCCCCTTTTTTCGATACCCAAATTACCCTCTTCTTCGTCCCAAATTCCCAATCTCATCAACCACAATCGGATAATTGCTATGCCACTTGGTCAAACAAGCCACAAATGGATTCCGGGACCAGTGTTAGCGACTTATGAATTCATCGAACCTGAACAGTATTCTGGCCTCAATTCTTTGATTCCTCGATTCTCAATTTATGATCTGTGATTGGCCCAAAATTTTGAGGGGATATAGGAGTTGTTTATTTTTAATAAGGTATTTATTTTGAGAAAATAACACCTTTGACCAAAATTTTATAGAATTATAAGCTGGGCTTTTGAGGGTCAATAGAAGTGATTTTTAAACCGTGAGAAGTAAGCAGAACATTAAAGCTTCTCGTGGGAAAAAATCATAATATATTTTTTTTTTCAAAATACAAGTACTCTCACTTATAATCACGAATTACTATAATTATATATTATCTTTTTTTACTTACTCTCTTTAATTATGATTAATTATCATAAAGTTATTTATGGGTTTTATAGTCAAATTAATAACGGTTGATCTAGACATATTACTTGAGGAAGTCTTTCTATGCGCCTATAATTTATCCCGCTCCCCCTCTTTATTCCATTTCTCTCTTATTAATATATATTCCTTTCGGTTTAAAATATAAATAACTTTTAACAGATTCACACATCTTAAAAAAAAATTAGTTTATTTTTAAAATTTTTAAATATTACTATGTCTTTTCAGTCTTACCCCTATAGTTAATACAATTATTACTATTAAATGAGGGATTTTTAACACAACTGTTGCTATTAAATGAAAGGTATTATGGGAAAAGAGGTAACAATTATTGCTAAGTGACTTACATTTTGGACCAAAATTTTTTTTCTTAGGTGACTTATATTTTGGACCGAAGGGAGTAACTCTTTGCTAACAAAGTATTTTTTTAATTAATTTCATCTGGGTTTTAAATGCTTGAGATCACTTGAGATGCTGGAGCATGACCATCTCGAGAACAAATTACACGAATTACAGCCTAAACCAGTAGGTCTAACTGCATCAGTCCCAAGTTTCGAGAATGTTAACTGTGATGAAATTCAGTCAAAGTATCTCTGGGCTAACACATTCGGTCCTCTAGCTAAGAATGGCCAAAATTGTTGGTTTGGTTCCTAGTCCAGTACCTTTGAGGGTATTATGGGGTTGTCAAATTGTAATTCATGAGATTGGGATAAAGAAGAGGGCAAATTGGGTGCTAAAAAAATTAGAAGGGTATTTTAGTACTTTCACAACCAAACTTTTCATAATTGGAGTTAAAAGATGAGGGTGGATAAGTGCAATTTCCATTACAAATTTTAGGATTTTCTTGCTCCATATCAGAATTTTTGAAGAACATTTGGAACACATCAAAATAATTAAAACTATAAAATTTCAATTCTCAAACGTTATATTCCATATTTTTGTAATATGATAATATCAACATAATTTTTTTTACACGGTCAAAGTAATTTAGACTAATTTACGCATTAATCAAGACTAATTTTTTTGGTTGTGGGTAATCTTAAGGCCACACTTCCACATGTATTTGCTTGATACATTTAATAGAATAGATTCTCTAAAATAAGGCCCCCGTGTTTGAATTACCCAAGCACTTATTGTAAGGAGTGTACTTTTTTTTGCCTCAAGACTAACCCTTTAAGGTTAGTATAATTGTAATACCACACACACACACACACACACACACACACACACACACACACACACATATATATATATATATAGAGAGAGAGAGAGAGAGAGATAGACATTTAAAGCCCTCGATTTCAGTTCATATTAATTTGGAAATATTATATGTGTTGTGTAATTATTAAGAAAGACTTAGGCTTAAATAATTTATCTAAAGATATATTGTTGTTGTTGTATTGTATGTGCTATGCAATCTTGTAAGCCAACATGAATGTCATATACTTATTTCTATTGAAAAGAAATATAGTTTCCAATTCAGAAAAGGTTCAAGAATGTCTGACGATTTAAATACATACACTTGAAGCAAGCATGCCTACGAGCTTTTATGTATACATATAAGTAGTTACTTTTCAAGTTTGATTGCAAATGAATTCAATAGTACTAATTAACCTATTAAAGAAGATTTTTCTCAATTGTAAGACTAATTCAGAGGCAGATTAATTATTAGAATTTTCAACCCAACATAACCCTAAGATGAAACTAGGAATTTGTTCCAAAAAGACAAAAGCAAAAACAAAAACAAAATTCACAAAACAATTAATTTATATATATCGTATGAGGAAACGTGAAATTCATTATTTGATTTCTTGTTAATTTATCCTCTCCTTGGTTATATTTGAGATTCTATTTCTGTCTAAGATTACATCTTATTTATTTATTTAGAATAAAGAAATGGGAAATTGCTTGTATATATGCATGCTTTTACCATTTTGTTTTATTTTAGATATTAAGTTGATATTGATTTGCTGGTGATGTCTTGAGTACAAATGGAAAAAAAATAAATTGGGAAATATTTTTGAACAGAAGGGGAGATTGTACTGAGTGCTACTAGAGTAAAGGGGAGGATAAGGGATTTGAAGAAACCTTCTCGTAAGATAAGGAAAAGGAATAGTGATGCTCACCAAAATAATGACACCGTAAGTGTACAGGTTGTAATAATAGTACGTGATGAGTCAATGTTGTTCCTTCAGAGAATCAGTACGATTAGTGATTAGGCATTAGAGTTCTCATATTCACTTTCATTAAACAAGCAAATAGTGGTTGAGTTTTTATGAACATTAATTCAAATGCAACTAACAATATTAGAAGATGGTTTTAATAAAAAATAAACAATTAAAGATACCCTAAGAATTCTAATCTCCTTTTTACATAATATCAATCATTTTCCTTTTTTAATTAATTGGCTCAATGTCAATTTTAGAGTAAATGTCTAATTGGCTGCAAATGTCTTTCGATCCATTTAAACTCTTATATCAACTCAACTATTGATGTCTCAAATGAGTAGTTAACGTTCAATTAAGCTCAGATCTTATCTAGACTACCTAGGGCTCTTGAGTATATTTCTATCTCAAGCGTAAATTAAATTATGTCTAATCTTAAGTTGATTAATCAATGGTCTATAAGCAATTTCTTTTTTTCAAAAGTTAATTACAAAACTCATAATCAAACTAAAGGAGGCCAATCAATAGAATGAACCCATAATTCAGATTAAACACCAAAATCTTCAATAATCGAACATAATCAAAAGGAAAATAATCTCTAAAGATTAAAAATTCATAGAATCTATAAGGGTTATAAGATTTAGCCACTCATGGCTTGAAATCCACAGGCAACTTTAGCAAACTTATCAACAAATACATCAATTAGAAGGAAAGATGAAGTAGAAACATCTAATCGAAAGAATAAATGACAAAATCAATGATTTCCCCATCAATATAAAGCTTCCCCAACACCTCTTGTGTGTTTTCCTCCTCTTCTAGTCGACTAGAACACTTCTCCTATGCTGAATGACAAAGCCTTAGCCTCCTCTCCTCTGTTTTAGCTTCTAAATCAAAGTTGTATGTTTCAAAAGCCGATTTCGCTATGGCGAGGAGTGACTCTTACTATGGCGAGAGCTCATAGGCTCCCAGATTTCTACTGCTCTCACTACTTCTGCTCTATAGCGAGTTGCTCCTTGGAATTTGTATGCATTTCGACTTCGCAATGGCGAAGTATCTTCCTCGCTGTAGCGAAAGTGCATCCTTACTATAGCGAATTGTGTTCTAGTTGTAGCGAGATAACTTATTCCACTACCTTTTTACTTTTCAGTTTTCCTTTCTTTTTTCATTTCTTTCTACAATTTTTTGCTTTTCCTTGAGATAAAAAAAATCAATCATAAAATGAGGCTTAAGCTGATAAAGATATTATAATTAAAATATTTTCTTTATTTTGTTTGATTGAATATACCTTTAATTATATTAATTAAGAGAAAAGTACTTTGTCTCCCTAATTTAATATCCAATATATTCCTTTTTCATCCTAAATTAAGGAGTCATCAAACTCTCCCAACTTAAATCCTTGCTTGTCCTCAAGCGATTCCTAGAAAATAGTAATCAATGCAATTGTTAACTACTTCTTTTTCACAATGAACACCCAATCAATCAAAATTTCAGATCCCCCCACATTTAGAATGAAACTAATATCAAAAGCAGAAGCTTAGCAAAACTCAACTTGAATTTAAAAAATAATGTACTTATAGCAATACCTGATTTCTAAAGTGTGTGTATGCTCCATAAACAGATTTCAAAGAAGCAATTAAGTAATCTTGAATAAACCCTCACTGCATTTTCAATATCCAATCCAACTATCTGCCATAACTTCAATCGTCAAAATTTATTAAGAAAGGTCTTTATTGTTTAACAAAGTACTACTCTCAACACAATCATTCTCTCCTTTTTTTTTTTTTTTCTCCTCCTCAATTCTCTTAATCCTTTTGACGGGAATGACAACATTGATTATAAAAGCCATCGATTACTCATATTAAGGAAATTCTCAGATTGCTCACTAGCATACTCTTAGTTTAACCACTATTTGACGCGAAAGTTTACACTTTTTGGTGCAAACCCCCAGTTACTAAGTGATTGCAACCATTAGAGTAGAGAGTTTTTTTTTTTTTAGAATTACTAAATATCCCTCTCAAATGACAATCAGATATTCATCAAAAGCAGATAAATTGAGGAGATCTAAAAAAATTAAATGGGAGCTAACTAAAGGAAAAGTTTGAATTACTTCAATAGTTATCTTGTTGAGAAGTGCTCCTATTCTGGGTGCACACTACAACTACATTACTTATTTTGTTCACTTTAAGTATGCTTAACCCCCACATTCATTGATTAGAATTCATCTAAAGTAAGAGAGGCTGAATCTGGCTAAAATTGGGAGGGTATTATGGTGGACTGATTATTATTGATAGAATTCTCTTTATTGTGTATTGTGAATCCACTTAACCTATGTTTACCTTCCCCCATGCTTAAAGTTAACATTGTCCATAATGTGTAAAAGGAGAGAAACAAGAAACATAAAAATAGAAGCAGATTGGGGCAGAGGTAAAGGATATAAGGAGATAGAAAGAGACGGGACTCCCCTTATAAGAAAAATGAAAGAAGAGAGGGATGTGCGTGAACAACTCCTACATCTAATAGACTAAAAATATATATAGACCACAGAGTAAACAGTAAGTTGGTGTTAGAAATAAGATATCAATTATGAGATTAACCAATGCAGAATTCAAAAAAAAAAATAACGATATACAGTTATCCAAAATGTAAAGTAGGAAAATAAGAAGAAGAATGCAAGGGACAAAAAGGTTCTAAGATTTAGATGGCCCGGGCTTATCCTGCGGTGCAGGGTTCTATGGAAGAACAATGACCGAGGACTGATAAACCTCTAGAGGTAAAGTTGGAGGTGGAGGTGCAGGCATCAGATAGTCCATAAGCATCTGCAGCTGATCCTTCATTGACAGGATATGCCTCTCCAGCCTATCAATGGACTCCCTAACTTAGCCCTCAAACTCAGAGTGAGGTGGTGCACCCTGTCTCATCGGCTTTGGAGTGCCTAATCATTATTGTGGGAGAGGAGGTGGAGATGCCTCATGCTGTGCATGTGTAGGTGCTCAGTGTCTGCAAGGACATCCCAGCTCATCCTTCATGCTATCGTATTTAAAAGGCCCATTTGGCTTGAACTGAACGTCATTTTTGGAGACTCGGCTTGCCCTCACAGTGAGTAACTCAGTAAGCATGTGGGGGTACACCAAGCTGGCCCTATCAGACTTTGCCACTTGTTTAAAGTTGAGGTACATAAGCCAGGGGATATTCACCCACTACCTTGTTATAAAACACCAAGTCAACGTTCCTCGTTCTTGGATCATGTCAAACCTATGAGAACTTGTCAAAATGTTGCTGGTGATGAATTGCAGCCAATACTGAGCAGGCTTATTTAGTTGATTGACTGGATAGACTTTATTAACTAACCTTGCTCATCCTTCATGTGTAATAGTGGTCTCCACTTCTTCCTATGGAATAGACTGTGGATTCTCCAAGTAGGATTGGAAGGCACATTCTACGACATCGGGTAATTCATAGAAGTCTTGAAAGACCTTCTCATTGATGCGAACCCAGGCAGAGCGACAATAATATTCATCCTCATCCTCCTCTTTGTCTTCAAAATTAGCATAAAGTTCTTGGATCATTAGCAGAATTCGATGCACCAGTTTTTTGGTGAAACCTTGTAATCCATGCTACTCAAAGTCAGTGTAGGTGAGATCCAAGCCATAAGGTTCATAGTATCTATCTTCCACTAGACCTCGGTTAGAGAAAAGCCTCTCAAAATGAAATTCTACTATCGATGAGGTAAATCGGTCTTTATCGTAGAATTTCTTCTTTTACTTCGAGGAGGAGGCTTCAGCAGTCTTGGTTTGCTTTTTGGGAGCCATGATCTGAAATTCAAATAAGAATTAGAAGTAAATAGTGTCAGCAGTAATAGAAAACCACAAAACAAGCAGGGGAAATGAAACGCCTTCATGCATAGTGAGGAAAAGGTAAAATTGGTGAATCAAATGAATGTGACATACTTGTAATAAGGAAATAAACTTCTAAAAGCATACAAGGGAATATGGGAAAAGAAATATGGAAGCAAACAAAATAGGAAGTGCTCAGAAAAAAAATAGCATTTTCTGGAAAACGCTCGAACTCGCTATAACGAGAACGAATAGTTTTCTAGAAAATCCTGATTTAAGCCGAAGAAAACCAAATTAAAGAGAGTTTCCTGCACAAAAATAATCGACCAACAGAGAGCAACCAGAAAAACTGACTTATGAACCCCTAAATACACAAATACAGGCGAAAAGAAACTCTGCCCTAATGTCCACAAAAATGACTAAAACAACTAGCTATTTAGGAGAGAAAAGGGGCAAGCAATGTGACGACCCTAACTTCTAATTATCATAATTAGAGTTAAGTATGTGATTAATAATTAATGATCAAGGTTCGGGGTTGCTACAGTAAATTACTTTGCGGAAATACAGAGAAATTTGAACCTTGATGTTGTTAGGGTCATCAACTAATCAACTATAAACAGGGACATGTATACAAGCATTTGTAATTCATCCCTTTATCATTTTCAACACCCAAAAACCTCCCACGAGTGTTCCTATATCATTCCTTAGCATTAGCATTCAAGAAATCCGGGTGTCTAGGTTAAAAACTGAGTTTTTAGCCCTCCGCCGCGGCCTGGAACTCTTGCGCCGCGGCCCAGTTATTCTCTGGAATTTTCCTGGCCGCGGCGAGTTGGACCTGCGCCGCGGCGAGTTTTGCTACTGTAACCTCCCAAATTAATTTTCTCGACTCGCGCCGCGGCGAGACTTCTTGCGCCGCGGCGAGGTTACGTTCTGTCACCCCCTGGGCGATTATTTTCACTCCGCGCCGCGGCGTCCCTCGCCACTGTCACTCCCTAGGCCGCGGCGAAGCCTTCTTGGCCGCGGCGTGAATCCCTTCTGTAGCTGTTTTCCCTATGTTTCGCCCCCTACACTCTATTTCTCTCCTTAGGGACACCCTAAGATCACTTCCCCTCATTTTACATGGCTCTAATGGCATTTATCTACCTTATTTACTTAGCTATTCTTTCATTACCAATTCAAAACTTACATGCCCATTTCCGTTCTCTAATCACCCTCTATTAGCGAGTTTATGAAATAATAACAACACCAATCATTCACCGTTGATATTTAACATTCGATACACTTTCCATTATTAGCCAATTACAATCATAAGGTTCAATTCCATGATAATCGAATTACACATACAATCCCTGCACTTGGCAACTCATGATGCAATGCAGCAATGATACAAAACTAACAATTTAATTACAATACATTTTTGTCAAAGCTCCTAAACCTATGCATTACCAAACCATTTAATGGTCTTCCATTAATTTCTTCCTCGGCACTAAGAGGTCCGGTCCCTGAAAATGTTAGCCCACAACGGGGTGAGATATACAATCTCAGTAACAACAGATAATTTCCATATATATGTACAAGTCAATCAATCCAAGACAATCTCATGTCATCAATATCAGAATTATCAATTCAATTGGCAAATGAACTAGTTGAACCACTATTGACTACTGTCCCATATACCGCAATCATACACAACATGTTAAAGGCCATTAACACCGGGAGAGGCCCGTCCACGGCACCTACTCCCCATTGAGCACACCAGGGCTCAGTGCATCTGGGGTTGATCATACCCGGTGCCCGATCGTGGCACATGCACGGGTGGCAGCCGCACCACAGCTCCACCATGGACTCACAAGGTCCAAACACAATATCAATCAAGTAGTCAACCAGTCATTTAACATTTCAAAATCAAGCATGTGTGACAAATAGCAGATTAACATGAGCATATACATGGAATTAGGAAAATAACCCAGTTACCTCATTGAAGCCAAATTACTCTTGCCCTAGCTACCATAATGATCCAAGTGCACACCAAGCCTATAAGAAGCATAATTATCACCATTTCTAGTCATAATCAAATATCCAAAGAGCTGAACTACTAATGACGACTAGAGGTTACTTACCTAATTACTAAGGGATTTAATTTCGGACTCCAACTTTCCCACACCAGAAATTGCTATAGTCTCTAATTTCTGGGTAATTCCACATTAAACCAAATCCCATGTCATAGGTTAACTACAGGGGTCTCAAACTAACAGAGAATGCATTAAAATGGAAAGGAAATACTCACTTAACAGCACCAATAGCCCCACCTCGAAAATCCGCCATAGAAGCACCAAAAATTCGCACTTCAACCACCAAGCCCAGAAAATTTAGTCTTCCACCATTATCTCCTTGTAATCTCACACAATAGAAGAACCCATTAGGATAATCCATCCTTAGGGGTATTTTCCAGCAAAGTAATACACCAAATAGAAAGGAAAAGCTTACCTAATCCTCCCTCTAACCTCCAAGTCCGAAAATCTTGCAAGGAATCACCCAACACCAAATTTCAGATTTGAGATGAAGATGAAAATACTTAAACCCAGAAATTAATCGGACCAAAATGAAGAGGAGGATGAGAGGGTCAAGTTATATATAACCTACCTTGGCTAAATCATCCTCTAGAAGTGAGAAATGAAAGCCTCCATGTTGGTGGAACCCTAGCCTCCCTCAAACCTCCAATTTTCTTCCTTGAGTTTCAGCAAAATGAAGGAGAGGCTGAAGGGTTAGGGTTTTAGATGAGTTTGGGTCAACCCTAAAGCCCAAAATCCACTTAGGTTCAGATATGTGCTTATTGGGCTTTCGTTTGGTGAAGTGGGCTGCAGAACAATTTCAGTTTAAGTGAGGTATGCTGACCCAATGGCCCAATTCCTTGTAGGTTCAGATTTTGCACTTGTTGGGCTTTGTTTCATGAATTGGGCTACAGAAATTTGATTGGGTTAGGCTAACTTCCAAGAGTCAATCCCACTTGGGTCTGCATAATGTGTGTTGGGCCCACTATAAGAGCTCATGTAAATTGGGTATTGGGCCTTTATTTCACTAGGTCAAATTGGGCTATTGCTAGGGGATCCCTCTCGGCCCAAGTCTCATGATAAGGAGTTGGGCTTGCATCTAGAATCATTGGGCTTTTATAAGCCCCTTCTCATGATCCCCCTACATTAAGTTGGGCCTAGATATAGTTTCTATCCCAATTAATACTCAACTCATATTATTACTTTATTTCTCAAAATTACCATTCTCTAACCTTGCCCACTTATCCTATATTAATTATCCCTAATTAATCTAAATCCATGATTAATACCTTAATTAATCTTGGGGTGTTACAAGCAACGTACCTAATGCAAAGAAAGTGGTGCCCGAGGGGAATGGGATCATGGGAAGCAAGGAATTTGGCAGAAAAGAAGAAGAAAAAGGTTAGAGAGCTCAAGCACGCTGCGGCAAGGAGTAGCAAGAACGAGAAAGCAGGGGATGGGATCTGAAGGTATAACGTTATTGGGCTAATTAGGGGTTTTTTCTTTTTTTTTTTTTTTATGGTCAGAGACCTAGTGAGGACTTCTCTGGAATTAGTACCAAGTGCAGAGGTGCTATGTTCGTAATGGCGAAAGTTCCTCTCACAATAGGGAGCATACTTGGATAATTCATGGTGGTTGACGAATCTCGCTATAGCTAGGCTATAGCGAGAAACTCTCTGGTTTTTGTACTGGTCCATGAGCATGCTACATTCTCTATAACGAGTTAACCATCTCGCAATAGAGAGGATACCTCGAAAAATTTTCCAACATTTTACTCGTCATAGCCCGATTATAGCGACATACTCTCTGGATTTTGTACTATATTGAAAACACAGGGAGTTTGCTATGGCGAAAGGGTCTTCTCGCTATAGCAATAACACTTAACGTCACTTACTCTGGCTCACTATAGCCAAGCCATAACGAGGAACTCTCTAGTTAATGTACTAGATGTAGAACAAGCAACTTCGCCATAGAGATATGGACTCCTCGCCGTAGAGAACTTTTTTTTTTAATGATCCCCTATCTAAATGTTCAAATAAGTACTTTTTAAACCTATTTATACCTCATATCATGCAACTACTCATCCTATTGCCATCAATCTTTAACCAAACATAATCAAATAAGCAATGTGACTAGAATAATGATATGCAATTTAGAACATGGTGAGAAACTCCCTAAAAATCATGTATGGAGTTGCTCTGTCCTACCAACTACTTGTTCCCCAATATTCAACACTTCAACACCACAACCGAACCTACAAAACACATAAAGAAAAAGGAAGGTCAAACCAAAAACAAAAAGAACATTAAACTCAAACATAAGAACAAGAAAAAAACTTAGGTTACCTCCCAAGTAGCACTTGATTTATAATCCGCAGCTGGATTTTGTCAGCTAATCAAGGAGGTTGAGCCAAGCTATGGACCGTTGTCTGCCGGTCGATCTCACCACCCAAAAAATGTTTAAACCTTTGACCATTTACTTTAAATTGATCTCCTGACTTCTCATCTTGAACTTCAATAGCTCTATAAGATGTCATAGAGATTACCTTGAACGGACTAAACCACCTTGATCTCAACTTACTTGGAAATAACTTTAAACGAGAATTATAAAGTAACACAAGATCTTTAAGTTCAAACTTCCTTGGTAAGATGTGTCTATCATGAATTCTTTTGGTCCTTTCCTTGTAAATTATAGAACTCTCAAAAGCTTGCAATGTAAACTCATTTAGCTCATTTAGTTGCATTAGTTTTTTCTCACCCACTTTAGCTATATCAAAATTCAATTTCTTTATAGCCTAAAAAGCCTTATGCTCTCAATTAACGGGCAAATGACAAGCTTTGCTAAAAATCAATTGATATGGAGACATACCTATTGGAGATTTAAAAGCAGTCTTATATGCTTATAAAGTATCATCAAGCTTATCTGCTCAATTCTTTCTAGTAGTACTCAGTTTTTTCTAAAATTCTTTTTATTTCTCTGTTGGACATTTCACACAACCCGTTGGTTTGAGGGTGATACTCTAATGCTGTCTTATGGGTGACTTCATATTTTGCAAGCAAACTTTTGAACAATTTATTGTTAAAATGAGTTCCCCCATCACTAATGATTGCTCTAGGTGTGCCAAATCGAGTAAAAATATTCTTCTTCAAAAATCACACCACCGTATTGGCATCATTAGAATGACAAGCTACAACTTCTACTCACTTACTCACATATTTAACAGCGACTAATATATATTGATGGCTTCTAGATGAAATAAAAAGCTCCATAAAATCAATGCCCCACACATTAAATAATTTTACCTAAAAAATGCCAGATTGGGGCATTTCATGCCTCCTTGAGATGTTACCTGCTCTCTAACATGCATCACAATGACAATCAAATAAGTGAACATCTTTAAATAGGGAAGGCCAATAATATCCAGATTGCAACACTTTATATGCAGTATGTTGGCCACTAAAATGACCATCATAAGGAGCAGCATGACAAGCATGTAAAATATCATTATGTTTGGTTTGAGGCATACACTTTCGCAAAATTTGGTCAGATACTTTTTATACAAAAAAGGTTCATCCTATATAAACCATTTCACATCATGCAAAAAATTTTTTTCTTTTGATAAGATTTTAATTCCTCAGGCACAATACTACTGACCAAGTAATTTGCATAATCAGCATACAAAGGTATAGACACACTGTTCACAGTTAATACAAACTCATCAGGAAAACTCTTATTAATCATTAAATCATCCACACGCTCTGAACTATTCACAAGCTTAGATAAGTGATCAGCAACTTGGTTTTCAGTTCCTTTCCTATCAGCAATTTGCATATCAAATTCTTGCAATAATAAAACCCACATAATCAACCTAGGTTTAGATTCTTTCTTACACAATAAATATCTTATAGTAGCATGATCAGCATGAACTATAACTTTAGTACCCATCAAATACATCCTAAATTTCTCAAAAGTAAAGACAACAACAAGCATTTCTTTTTTAGTAGTTGAGTAATTTACTTATGCTCCAACTAGAGTTTTGCTTGCATAATAAATAGGATGAAAAATTTTCCCATGTCGTTGGCCAAGCACAGCTCTAACCATATAATCACTGGCATCGCACATAACCTCAAAGGATAGTGACCAGTTAAAGGCCACTACAATTGGTGCGATGATAAGTCTTTGCTTAAGCTCTTCAAAATTTTTTAAGTAATTTACATCCAACTTGAATGGGATATCCTTTTCAAGTAATTGAGATAAAGGCTTTGCTGTCTTTGAAAAATTTTTTATGAATCTTTGATAGAACCCAGCGTGCCTCAAGAAACTTCTAACAGCTTTCACGTTGATAGAGGGCGGTAATTGCTTAATCACTGAAACCTTAGCTCGATCCACTTCCAATCCTCTTTTTGACACCTTATGTCCAAGCACTATACCTTCACAAACCATGTAGTGACACTTTTCCCAATTTAAAACTAAATTTGTATCCTCACATCTTTGCAAAACACGTGTTAAATTATCCAAACATTCCTCAAAAGTGATATCAAATACTGATAAGTTGTCCATAAAGACTTCTATGATATGTTTAATCATGTCAGAGAAAATTGACATCATACATATTTGAAATGTGGCAAGGGCATTACACAATCTAAAAGGCATTCGTTTAAAAATAAAAGTTCCATAAGGAAATGTGAAAGTGATTTTTTTTTTTTTATCCTCAAGAGTAATGACAATTTGATTGTACTCAGAATAGCCATCTAAGAAACAAAAAAATTCTTTTCTTGTTAACCGATCTAACATCTGATCGATGAATGGGAGCGGAAAATGATCCTTTCCTGTAACTGTGTTTAACTTCCTGTAGTCCATACAAACTCTTCAGCCTGTAACCGTTCTGGTGGCAATCATTTCATCTTTCTCATTGTTCACCACTATCATTCCTCCTTTCTTAGGGACACATTGCACCTGGCTTACCCAGTCACTATCTGAGATGGGATAGATAATACCGACAATAAGCCCCTTGATAATCTCTTTTTTGACAACTTCTTTTATTATAGGATTCAATCGCCTTTGATTTTCCACTGATTTCTT
The DNA here is from genome assembly GCA_032878935.1 of Erythrophleum fordii. NCBI lineage: Eukaryota > Viridiplantae > Streptophyta > Magnoliopsida > Fabales > Fabaceae > Erythrophleum > Erythrophleum fordii. Next base: position 20,556,533 of record JAVQMF010000045.1, read on the forward strand.
ATGGAATTCTTCTAAGAGAATTTTGTACATACAAATGGTTGAACTAATCCCTTTTATATCAGCTATGGTCTAACCGATGGCCTTTTTGTGCTCTTTTAACACTTTTAATAGTTATTTTTCTTGGAGAAGTGTTAATGTAGATGAGACTATGACTGGTAAGGTCTCACTTTCCCCCAAATAAGCATATTTTAAATGCGATGGAAGAGGTTTCAACTCTAAAATTAGAAGCTGTTCAATTGATGGTAAGAGAGCATGGGCTTTTCGTGAAGTCAGCTCCAATGATTCAAAATGCCCATTCTGCTTGGCCACAGGTCTAAGTGCATTCAGTTTGTGTTTAACCTCCATTCTCATCACCTCTCCTATATTTGGTTTACCAACAAATACTACTTTAAGAGGATCTGTGAAAGCGAAAGAATTCAATTCTTCTTGAATTACCTGCTCAACAATAAACACCCTTAAGCATTCATCCACACTATCCAGATGCTTCATAGCTTTCTCCACACTAAAGGTAACTTGCTCATCTCTAAACCTCATTATAATTTCTCCTTTTTCCACATCAACTAGTACTCTGCCAGTGACTAGAAATGACCTCCCCACTATCAATGAGATATCTATATCCTTTTCAATATCAAGTACAATAAAATCAGCAGAATAAATGAATGGGCCAACCTTCACTAGCACGTCTTCAATGATTTCATGTGGATAAGAAAAGCTTCTATCAGCCAATTGCAAGGTGATAGTCGTTGGGTTGGCCTCACCCATCTATAGCTTTCGAAAAATAGATAGAGGCATGAGATTCATAACAGATCCTAAATCACAAAGTGCGCGACCTTCAAATTTACCTCTAATCATGTAAGGGATAGAAAAAGAACCAGGGTCTTTGCACTTGGTTGGAAGATTGGATTTGAGAATATTAGTGGTCTCTTTTGTCAAAGCCACTATTGCAAATTTGGTGAACCGCTTCTTCTTGCTAAGCATGTCCTTAAGGAATTTAGCATATTTAGGCATTTGCTCTAAAGTCTCAAAGAAGGAGATATTAATGTAGAGTTGCTTAAACATGTCTAAAAACTTTTTATACTGCTCATCAAGGACTTTCTTTTGTAATTTCTGTGGAAATGGAGACAATGATACCACTTTAGGATGCACCACTATCTTTTCTTCAGACTTTTCCACTTTAGAGCTCCCTTCCTTATCCTCTTCTTTTTCATTCAAACTAGCAGTCTCTTTTTCTTTTTCCTGCTGAAGTTCTTCTTCTTCAATCTGAGTGACACCTGATGGAACTTTAAAGTTCACCTTATTTGGCTCCTTCACTTGAATTTGTACTTCAGGTAGCTCTTTACCACTTCTTAAAATGACAGCTTTACATTCTTTTTTACCATCTCTCTTTGGATTAGGGATTGTATCACTTGGGAAACCTCTTTGATGCAGTGCATTCACAGCAGATGCTAACTACCCATCTGTACTTATATATTCTTAAGAGAGGAATCTACCTTTGTATTAATGCCAGCTTGCTCTTCATTATTCTTGATTTGCGTGGTCATGAATTTAGCCAAAACATCCTTTAAATTCATTTTGTGCTATTGAATAGGCACATTTTGCCTTGTCACTTGAGAGAATCCAGGAGGTTGAGTTGGTCTTGTTTCAAAAGATGATGGCTGATTAAGTGATGGCCCATTCTTCCAAGAGAAATTTGGGTGATTACGACATGCAGGGTTGTAGGTGTTTGAGTATGGATTTTGATTCTTTGGAAAGTTTCCTACATAGTTAACTAATTCTAAATATGCAAAAGGGCAATAATTCATTGAGTATAGGTCCTCATAATTTTCACAAGTAGTTGGAGCCATTAGAGTAGAACAGACGCTCATATGCTAGCTTCGCTATACTTGTGATTCCAACATATCAAATCTCTTGTTCAGAGCGGAAAGAATAGTTGCAAATGGAATAGAGGAGTCTTCTTGAGTATTAGCAACACTAGTAGTCACCCTTTTGTCACCCTCTCTTTGCATATAGCTTTCAGATAATGTATCCAATGCCAGAATAACATTATCTATAGGTATTTCATCCCACCACCCATTTAAAATAACATCCAATATTGTATCAGTTTGTGGAGTTAGACGCGTGCAGAAATTCTGAACAATGGCATAATTATCCATCCCATGGCTCGGGCACTGGCGGAGCAAATGTTTGTATCTCTGCTATGCAGCAAATAAATGCTCATTTGAAGCTTGCTTAAAGTTGATAAGCTCATGATGGGCATCAGCTATTCTATTGTTTGGAATGAAGTGAGCTCTGAATCTTGCCTCTAATTTATCCCAAGTGTCAATTGAACCCTCTGATAGAGTCAATAACCATTCCTTAGCCTTTCCTTATAGAGAGAGTGGGAATAGTCTAAGTCTCAGGACATCCCTTGGTACCCCACTCTGCTTGAATGAATCACATACTCCAAAAAATGACAGAATGTGATGGTTGGGATCTTCATCGGACCTTTCACCAGTAAACTGTCCATTGAGCTGCAACATGGAGATCATCATAGGCTTTAGTTCAAAATTAGCAGCTTGAAAGTCTAGTACTATAATGCTAGGTTGAGTAGTTCGCATGGTTCTTCCCACAAAATCCTTGATAGTGCGATTCTGATTATCTTCGTGTGCCATATTTACAGTAGGAGGGTTGATCTCACTCTTAGGTTGAATTGGTACAGGCCTCTCAGCCAGAATATCTGTCAAACTCCTTGTCTTTCTAGGTGTTCTCTTGGATTTGGATTTAGGTGGCATAAACTATGTACCTGTGACAACAAGGGAGCATAAATCAAGAATCTAACTAGACTAAAGAAACCAAAAGGTAATTACTAAGAAATTACTAATGGATTTACTGTGACTAACAAATGAAAGCGTAAGTAAATAAAAGAGTAAATGAACAGAAACTAAGTGTTTAAGCTAAAACTACTCAAAACCCTCTAATTCTCTTCACCAATTGCCTTGATTCCCCGGGAACGGTGCCAAAAACTTGATGCTCACCAGAATAATGACACCGTAAGTATACGGGTCGTAAGAATAGTACTTAATAAGTCAAGGTTATTCTCTCAGAGAATCAGTAAGATTAGTGATTAGGCATTAGAGTTCTCATGTTCACTTTAGTTAAACAAGCAAATTGTGGTTGAGTTTTTATAAAAATTAATTCAAATGCAACTAATAATACTGGAAGATGGTTTTAATTGAAAATAAACAATTAAAGACACCTTAGGAATTTTAATCTCCTTTTTACACAATGTTAATCATTTCCCTTTTTAATTAATTAGCTCAATATCAATTTTAGAGTCAAGGTCTAATTGAGTGCAAATATCTTTCGATCCATTTAAATCTCTATATCAACTTAACTCTTGATATCTCAAATAAGTAGTTAACATTCAATTAAACTCAGACTTTATCTAAACTATCTAGGGCCTTTGAGTATATTTCTATCTCAAGCACAAATTAGATTATGTCTAATCCTAAGTTACTTAATCAATAGTCTATAAGCAATTCCCTTCTTTCAAAGGTTAATTACAAAACCCATAATCAAACTAAAGGAGTCCAATCAATAGAATGAACCTATAATTCAAATTAATCACAAAAATCTTCAATAATCCAACATAATCAAAAGGGAAATAATCTCCAAAGATTAAAGGTTTATAGAACCCCTAAGGATTACAAGATTTAGCCACTCATGGCTTGAAATCCACAGGCAACTTCAGCAAACTTATCAATAAATACATCAATTAGAAGGAAAGATGGAGTAGAAACACCTAATCGGAAGAATAAATGACAAAATTAATGATTTTCCGATCAATATGAAGCTTCCCCAACACCTCTTGTACATTTTCCTCCTCTCCTAGTTGGCCAGAACACTTCTCCTTTACTGAATGACAAAGCCCTAGCCTCCTCTCCTTTGTTTTAGCTTGTTAATCAAAGCTATGCGTTTCAGAAGCCGATCTCGCTGTGGCGAGGAATGTCTCTCGTTATGGCGAGAGCTCATAGGCTCCCAGATTTCTGCTGCTCTCGCTACTTCTATGCTATAACGAGTTACTCCTTGGAATTTATATGTATCGCGATTTCGCTATAGCAAAGTACCTTCCTCGCTATAGCGAAAGTGCATCCTCGTTACAACGAATTGTGTTCTACCTGTAGCAAGATAACTTGTTCCACTACCTTTTTACTTTTTAGCTTCCCTTTCTTTTCTCATTTCTTTCTATAATCTTCTTTACTTTTCCCTGAGATAGAAAAAAATCAATCATAAAATGAGGCTTAAGCTGATAAAGATATTGCAATTAAAATATTTTCTTTATTTTTTTTTTATTAAATACACCTTTAACTATATTAATCATGAGAAAAGTACTTTGCCTCCCTAATTTAATATCGAATGTATCCCTTTTTTCATCCTAAATTAAGGAGTCATCAAATAGAGAGTAATGTGTTGATATATCTTGATCCTGGTATATATTCTTAAAATAGAAAGGGGTGTAGAAAGGAAGATAAAAATAATTTGGAGGTTTCTAGTATAAGGAGATGGCCACAAAGTGATAAGGGGCTGATTTTTTATGGAAAGGAAAAATTGCAATTGCTTGGGGAATGGGAAAGAACCAGATCTGAGTATGCTTAACAAAGAAAGCTTGGAGAGGGACGAGAAGAGTGTTGAGGAAAGGTTATTTATAATATATTTTCCCAAGGCTTTATGGAAAACATCTAAATGGGTTTCTTATTATGTCTATCATTTGTGTAAAATGGATTTCGTAAAAATAAGTAGCAAATGGGCATTATATTTCAAGGAAAGAGCTTTTCTAACTTGACCTACCATTTGATTTAAAACTGAAGCCTTACCCATTCAACAAAGCCCAAAAGATGATTATCTATACGCCGAGTTAAAACCACATATCTGCTCTTTCATGCCTTTAATTATTATCACTCAATTTAATAGAGTAATAATGAAGCATGCAGATACAAAAAGAATGGAGGATATAAAATGTTTTTACAAAAGGAAAATTGTCTACTTTGAAGTGTAATAAGTAGGATGTTTAGAATCGAACTAAATCAAATTGACTTAAATTAAACAAAATTGAAAAAAAAGCTCCAAATCGGTTTTTGCATATCAAAATTGATTTAATCAATTTGGTTTTTAGTTTAATTAGGTTTTATTTGATTTTAACAGAACTAATTCCATGTTATTATTTCTTTTTTCTCCTACCATTAATTTTAAATTATGCTTGTGATCAAATTTTAGTCACTATTCATGTTTCAGTTCTCTTTTGCCTATTTTTGCTGGTGTACAATTCTCCTATTGGACTTTTGAAAATATGATTGGGTTATTCATGTTGTACAATTCAAATGACAGACCTCTTAAACTTTTGAAAGTATTTTTCGTTTTCCATTCACTAGTTAAATGCAGACCATAAATTTGGTTTTATATCCATACTTTACTAAACGTTATGAATTTTGCTAAAGAAAAATGGTCTGCTCAAGTAATTTCCACTAAAAACATCAAATACTCATGTTTAAGTATTATAAACAACTTACTTACAGCAATTGTAGGTGGAAGATTGAAACAGTAAAACAAGCTAATATAATGGATTAGGATGGATCAAGCCAAAATAGACAACACCTATACATCCTTATATCCCTTACAAATAAGGAAGAATAAAAAATAAAATTAACATAAACCAAATCAAACCAAGCTAACTATAAAATAAAATTAGCATATATCAAATCAAACAAAATCAAATCCAGCTAATTACAACCCAAAATAAGGTTCAATATTTTGCCCAACCAACATGCTCGATTTGGCTTAATCTTGGCCTAAAATTAGGCTAAATCAAACCTTTGAACACTAAATAGCTAGAATCAAGGCTCTGCTAGAGAAAATAGATATTGACAAAAGGTTTCTCCATCAGAGAAAAAGTACCGTAAAATATTCAAAAGCCTGCTTTTTCTTCTTGTGCCCATTTTCTCTCACAATTCAAACAAGAACAAAAGTTGAGAGTTATGCTTTCCAAGAAATTAATGGGAGACTATATGGACATTATGAAGACCTAATTAAACCATTTATAATAAAAGGTCCCATGTTTCTTTAGGCCATTTATTTCACCCATATACCAAGTATGAAATATAAAGTTTGGTGAATCATTTAAAGTCTTCATCTACTCCCTTCTCCAAATTGACATTCTTATTGAGTTCTTTATTACTCTAAGTGCAAAATGTTAGAAGCTTACTCTGCTTACTCTATGTGAGCTCTCTTATTTATCTTTGTTTGAGTTTGTTGATTTCTTTCAAAAAATTCATAATTTAAGTTTATAAGGAGCTTTTAAGAAAAACCTACTGATGATCTTTTATGAATAGGTTGTAAAGATTTGAAGGTCTACATGTGTAAGCAATTTTGACTAGATTCTCATAAAAAAGAACTTAAAGTGTTTATTATTTGATAAAAGCAAGTGTGTTGATCTCTGTTTCTCAAGGTTGCTTTCTTGTAATATGTGATTACTTAAACTTAATAAAATTTTTCTTACTTTCTCCTTCGAGAGAAAATGTAATACCAAAGTTCTTTGAACCTCTGAAATATTAATATTATGCTTCTTCTTTTCTTCCTACTCCAATTTTAAAACTTTTAAAGTCTTTGTTGTCTAATGTATTTTTTAAAAAATATATAGCAAAAAGTGGTATTTTAATCTAAATTGGAAATTTGTGACCCAATGTTCTTTAGTTATATATAAGATTTAGAAAACACTTCAACATATTGAAACCCTTTTGAAAGACAAGGAAACTATTTTCAAGTTAACGTATATATTATATGCATTCATGGATATACAAATAACATTCAAGATATCCAAATTAAGAGAAAATGGAATGAAAACGTACCTCCAGCCATTACCTTCGTGCTCTATTTTGTGATGGAAATTCTATGGGTATATAAGTAGTAAGAGGAACTTCCAAGCTTTAATTATTACTAAGTGATGGTGTTATACTTAGATGTCATGTTAATTGAGTTTGGGGACTCCCATATTTATAGGCAAAATTTTCAACGATAAATTTATCACATTACCAATGAAAATGCAACGTTAAGGAAATGGGGTGTACACATTTTGAACTATCTCATAAAGCCCACAATTTTCATATCACAATAGAGGCATTGCAAGTAAATGTGGTAAACCATATTTAGATGTGCAACATGGTTTGTTTCCACATTTAGTCATGCAATGTGTCACATTCTCCCACTTGGTTCGAAAATCATTATTCATAATGGCTTCTTAAGATTTAAACGTTCAATAGAAACCAAATTTATGAATCAGAGTGGTAGTTCCTCTATAAATGACTAATACCCTTCATGTATTACAATGCATTTGTTTTCTAACCTACTATATTTTAAATTTATGAATAAGTCATATACTTATTTTGGGTCCTCTTAATGTTGTTATTCTCAAACATAATATATGCACATAAAAATGAGAAAATAACCGAAAATGAGTAAGGATTTTATTACAAATGATATATACACAATATATATATAACACAAAGTGGAGTCAAGTCCCAATTTAGATACATAATCCCTAAATACTACTGGTGGCATGCTTTTTGTTAAAGGATCAGGTATCATCAACTTAGTACTAATATGTTCAATGGTGACTTTATTTTTTTTTTGACACGTTCTCAAATGTTCTAAGTACTTATTGTCGAGATGCTTACTTTGACTTTGACTTTTGTTGTTCTTAGCTAAAAATATAGTAATGAGTTGTCACAATATACCTTTAATGGTCTAGAAACAATGTCAACGATTCTAACCTAGATGTAAAGCTCTTAAACCAAATACCATATGAAGTTGCCTCAAAATAATATATAAACTCTACCTCTTTAGTAAAAATAATAGTTAAAGTTTATTTTGCACTCCTCCAAGATAAAGCTCCATCGGCTAACGTGAAAATATAGCCTAATGTTCATTTTTATGAATCAATGCATCCAGCGAAATCTAAATTTGAGTAGCCAACTACCTCAAGGTTCTCAACTTGTATGTACATCAGCATGTAGTTCTTGGTACCTTTAAGATACCCCATTATCTTCTTTACAACTCTCCAATAATCTATACATAGATTACTCTAATATTTGTCTAACATTCTGACCGTAAATGCAATGTCAGGTCTTGTACAAACTTGAGTATATATAAGGCTTCTAATAACAAAAACATATAGAATGTTATGCATATGCTCCCTTTCTAAATCTTTCTTTAGGTATAGATTTAAATTGAAACTATCATCCTTTACAACAGGTGTTACACTTAGTGAATAATCTTTCATCCAAAATTTCTCTAAACCTTATTGATATAGGTTTCTTGTGACAGATTCAAAATATATTGAGTTTTATCTCTATGGATCTTAATGCCAATGATATAAAATGCCTTATCTATATTTTTCATATCAAAATTCTTAGAGAAAAACTATTTTACTCATATAACAACCTTTTATCATTGGTTACAATTAATATGTCATCTATATACAATACAAAGAAACAGATTTTACTCTCATTGACCTTCTAGCATATGCACTAATTCACGACATTCTTCACAAATCCACTGACCTTTCAGGTTGTTTCATATATACCTCCTCCTTCAGTTCCCCATTGAGAAATGCTGTCTTCACATCCATCTAATGTAGCTCCAAATAAAATTAGGTAACCAATACCATTATTATACGGAGGAAATCTTTTTTAGATACAAGAGAAAAATCTTTGTGTAATCAATTCCTTCTTTTTAAGTGAATCCTTTGGGCACGAGTCTCTTTTCATCTTATAAATCCATTTGCATCCAATGAACTTAAAACCATTAGGCAACTCGACGAGATCCTAAACTCCATTAGATGCTTTTTTCTTGGCATAATGTCACAGTTTAAATTCTCTGCAACTAATGGCTTGTGAAAACATTTTAAGGTCATTCTTGGCTCTTATGTTGTAATCAGATTCTTGTAGATACACAACATAATCACTGATAATTACTAACCTCCTTATCCTAATTGATCTTCTTAATATTAACTCAATATTCTTTTAGGGAGCATGTTGTTCAATTAGTTATTCAATAGTCCCTAGAGGCTGTTTATCAACTAGATCAACTTGGTTATAGTCAACAAGTTGTAGATCTTAAATGATTGGTTGTTCAACATCTGTTTGAACTTGAGGGGCATGGATCATAATTAACCTATCACTTGATGTAAGAGGTTAAATATCATATTGATCATTTTCAGAACCTAAGTTCTAAGTTTGATCACTCTCACTGATTAAGTTATTCTAAAAAAATTTTGCATTTCTCAATTCCATAATTCTAGTGCTATAAGATGAATAATAAAATTTATAACCTTTAAGCTTTTCAGTATAGCCCATAAAATAACCACTAATAGTCTTTATGTCTAACTTCTTTTTTTATGGATTATAAATCATCACTTTAAATGGGCATCCCTAAATGTATATATGTCTTCAACTTGATTTCCAATCTTTCCTTATCTCAAACAACATCTTTTTAACAAACTTGGTTGGAACTCGGTTAAGAATATACATAACTGTCTTAGGGACTTAAATGCATAAGAATTTAAAAAGTTTGAAGCTAGCTAACATGCTTTTCACCTTATCCAAAAATGTTTGGTTTCTTCTTTTAGCTACACCATTTTGGTCTGGCAACTTAGGTATGGTATATTGGGCAATAATCCATGTTCTTAAAGAAATTGAGCAAATGGACCTAATATTTGTCCATCCTCAGTGTATCTATCATAATACTCTCTACCTCTATCTGATCTCATTATTTTAATTTGTTTACCATATTGTTTCTCCACTTCTTCCTTAAATATCTTAAAGGCATATAGTGTCTTATTCTTATTATTGAGCAGATATATATATATATATATCGTGAATAATCATCAATAAAGGTGAAGAAGTATTTCAACTACTAGAGTCCAAATCTAGACTCCAAATATCTGTTTGTATACTTTCTAATATATTAGAACTCTTTTTAGCACTTCTCTTGGCCTTATTAGTCTGTTTTCCCTTGATACAGTCTGCACAAATATTAAAATTAATTAAGTCAAGAGTATTGAATACTTCATTTTTTACTAATATTTGCACTCTCTATTAAGATAGGACCAAGCCTACGATACCATAACATAGAGGAATCTTTATTAGTAACATTTCTTTTAACATCTATGCTACTAAAAACATGCATTGAATTATAAAAGTTACTATTTCGTAATTGAATTTGGAATAGATCATCGTAAAGTATGCCATTGCCAACAATATTAGATTTATAAAATAATTTAAATTCATTACTCGAAAACTCAAAGCAATATTCCAATAGTACAAGTTTGAAAATAGAAATTAAATTTCTAGGGAAATTTGGCATATAAAATGTCTTCTTCAAATTCAAAATAAAACCAAAATCAAGAACTAATATGCATATTTATATGACTTTTATAGTTGAGCCCATTTTATTTCCTAAATAGATGTACTACTTACTGCCTATCAATTTTCTTTGGTTTAGAAAGCCCTGTAAGATATTAGAGATGTGAATTGTTGAGGTAGAGTCAATCTATCATGTGTTACTACTAGCATCTATCATATTAGATTCATAATAAAAATATGATATTGAGTTAAATTTCTTTTGAAGTCAAGTCTTGAATTTGACATAATTCGTTTTCATCTATCCCTTTTTTTTGTAGAGGAAACACTTGGACTCTTTCTTAATGTCCTCAAGGATGGGTACCTTGCACTTTCCATTTGCCTTAGCCTTACTTTTCTTCTTTCCTTGTATGACCTTATGTGCACTTTCACCTATCTCCACTATAGGCCTTTCTTTTTCTGATATGTACATGATCAGAAATTCATTAATTAACTATTTTTTCTTATATGTATTGTAAGAGGTTTTGAAATGCCTATATTATTGTGGTAGAAAATTTAAGATGTATTATACGAGAAAAGATTCTGACATCTCAATCTCGAGTGTTTTCAATTGAGCCGCTATATCCCTTATCTTCATGATATGCTTTCACACACCTCTTATGTCAGTAAACTTCATGGATGATAACTTTATCATTAAGGTGCTTGCTAAAGCCTTGTCTAAGGATTTGAATTGTTCATCAATAGCCTTGAGCAAACTTCGAACATTTTGATACTCTTCAATAAACCCATGAATACAAGCTAATATTTTAGTCTTAATGTATATTATACTAAGGTGATTAGATCATTCACAGCATTCATAAATATTTACAATTGATGCACTACTAGTGTTCGTAGGTTTAGGAAGTTCATCCTTCTTGATTACATCATCAACATCCATCCACCTTAATTGGGGAGGTATTTTCTCATTTCAAATATTATAGTTATCTCTAGTTAATTCAGAAATTTGAAAATCAAAGATATTTAAAGATTAAAAAGCTACACAAATTTATATGCTATGTCAATAATTTAAGATAAATAAATATTTTAAATGATATGCATACCAATGCAATGCATGTCTATTCAAATTGTCAGTCTAATAACAAATAAAACTATCTGTAAGTTAAATTTTATTTAATTAAATTCATACATTAATGATAAAACTAGTAAATTATATATCTTTTTAATCTCTATAACCAAATCAAGAAAAAAAAACTTACTATTTCATCCTAATTAATCATATGAAATATGATAATATTCTTGTAGGACAATTATATATTATCATATTAAATATGATTAATTATAATTTGATGTTATTTTTCCTTTATGTGATTAAAACACTTAATGCATAATTTTTAAAATAATTAAAGGTGCTATGACTAAGCTTTAATTAAATTTAAATTACACAAATCACATGATATCTTAAAAATAAAATTACATGCTTGAATGTGACTTAACATAATGCATAAACAAGCATTACATGATGAGAGTTTGAATGATTAATTAATTAATATGCCATAAATAAATAAATATTCTCCATTTAAATTAATCCAAATATGACATAAATATCGCCTAAAATTAATTAACAAAAATTAGGCATAATTCAAATGATACCATAAATTAATTTCTATTCCTAAATATGCTAAAATTGCCTAAATAAATAACTTTCCAAGATTTAGGCAGATTTAAATGCACAAAATTAATTTCACAATAATTGTTTACAAATAAATAACTAGATTTGTCAAAAATTAATTTAATTTTATCCAAAACATTTTTCCCAAAATTTGCACAAATTAAAATGCACTCAAGAATTTTGAACAAAATAAATGGCCAAAAATAATAAAAATTATTATCAAACTAAAGATTGGCCCCCTTCAATTTTTTTTATAGAACAAATCAAAACATATAAAAGTTGAAATGAAGGCCCATATTATGCTAGCCCAAAAACGCAATGTAACATACATTAAATGTTGCATATAAAACATAGCAACCAAGCATGGTAATAATAACAAGGTCACACTAATGCATCAGAGGACCTTGGGTTCGAGTCTGCGAAGGGTTAGCTTTCAAAACAGTTTTTTTTTTTTAAATTGAAATGAAAATTAGCCCAATTAGAAACATAAAAACAAAAGCCCACTACAAAATAAAATTAAACAATGATCCAAAAACCAAAAGCCTAAACGAAGCATCCAACCCAACATCCCTTAAAGTGAAACAATGTGTTTCACTAAAGAAGCAACAAAATGACATATCGTTTAACAGGGTCCAAAATGGAACACAATATAGCTCGAAACAACATGTTGTTTATAGCTAATGTTTAAATGACTTGTCATTCAAGTCGTCTTCAACCTTTAGTGTGACTCAATCCAACTTGGATACGAACCCAATGCTTGCCCCGGTCATTTTTGACATTTCTGAACTTTGTTTTGAGTGGTTCAAGAGTTCATTTTCATAAGAATTTCATAAGGATTAATTTTATAATATGAAAATGATGAAAAAATGATTCTATAAACCAACCCAAATTCCAAAAAAAAAAAGAAGGTAAGTTTCAACTCGAAAAACTTAGCAAGGCATAGATATTTCAAGCTCTAATACTAACTGTTGGCATTTATGGATATACAAATAACATTCATGATATCCAAACTAAGAGAAAATGGAATGAAATCATACCTCCAGCCATTGCCTCCATGTTCTGTTTTGTGATGGAAATTTTATGGGTATATGAGTAGTAAGAGATGCTTTCAAACTCTAGTTATCACTAAATAATGGTATTATACTTAGATGTCATGTTAACTAAACTTAAGAACCCTTGTATTTATTTGCAAAATTTTCAACGACAAATCCATCAAATTATTGATAAAAATGCAATGTTCAAGAAATAGGGCATACACGTTCTGAACCATCTTATAAAATCCATAATTTTCAAACCACAATAGAGCCATTGCAAATAAACATGGTTCACCATGTTCAGATGTGCAACATGGTTTGTTTCCACGTTCAACGTCTCATAATATATACTTCTGGAAAATAGGAGGCCCAAATTTTCCTTAAAAAATCTATATTATCCAATTCAACCCCCCATTTTAGATAATATACTAATTTGACAGGGAGTTTTAAAGTTAGCAGAGGGAGTAGTTTGGAGGTTTTAGGTGATAGTGGGACTGGGATTTCTAGTGAGAAGAGAAGCGAACTCTCATTAGAAGGGACATTGCAAATGTATTTTTACTTATTGTAAAGGAAGAGGGCTCAACTTAGGGAACATCGTTTCTTTAATGTATTCTCTCTTTCGAGTGAGAAAGAGGTAGAAAAGAGGATTCAAACCTGTTGACTGATAAGGTTTTACAATTGCTTGAGATCTTCCTCGGGGGATTTGAAGTTTGATCTGAAACATGGCAAAGGAAAAATGGCAGCAATTATAGAAGGGGAAGCACCTCGGAGCATGGAAAAGGTGAGAGAAAGGAAAAATTGGTGAGTTTACATTGCAGAGGTTGACGGCAGACATTTGGGTTTGGGACAACAATCGAGGATTGCTGACGAAGAAGGATATCAGGACTATCAGGGAGCTTTTCCGATGAGTCTTTCAGCTTTCTCACCAGGAAACCCTCCTTCCATCGCCGTCAATCGCTTGCATCTCCCCAAGCATGATATTCCACCATTCGAAACCTAGACAGTATCAACCTTCTTTCTCTCCCTTCTCCCTCTTCTCTCCAAAGCTCAAACCCTATCTCCCCCTCCTGATCAATCTCTTTCACCTTCTACCACCACAAATCTCTTCTATTTCGTAAACAATCGAAGACCCAGAACTATGACTCACACACACACACTCTCTCTCTTGTTTGAACTCCCTTCCCACAACTTATCCCTCACCCAACCCTTCTCTTTTGATTGTAACCTATTGGATTCTATTGAGGAGAGTGCCAACCCTTTGTATTGTTTTATAATTTGATCTAATTTTCTCTCTTCATTGACAAAAAAGGGCAGACCGCACTTTCAGGAACCAGGAGTTGAGCAGATTCTCCATCGATTATTCATATTAAAATTGAGTTTACAGGACAGCAAAATGTTGAAGATACAGAACTCATGTAAAGCCCACTCATTAGAATTAGGCATATTCACACGATAAGCGTTTTAAATTTTAGAATGCAAAATCTATACGTAGCCTTCTATTTTCTTATCGCTTATTCGTTTGCCTTTTCCCATCTCATCAGCAGTACTTTTATTTAAAATTTCCTTCCCATGTCATATTTTGCATGTTGTTAGTACCTTTTTTATATAAACTATCTCCAATTACAACTCAACAGAGAGGTACGAATCTATACATGTATCTTTTTATATATCAAGCTTGCGTCTTTATATGTGAGAACACACTCAAATGACTGCAGTAACGAGAATATAAATCAGGGGATGAAAGGGGGGGGGGGGTGTTGTAGTGCGTAATGTTAATTGCACCACTGTATGTCTCACCAAAATATTGAGACAATTGGAGAAAAGAGAATGAGTTGATATGTGGACAAATGGGGGCATTTTAGTAAAATTATTAAAATTTTCACTTAAATATATTTTTGGGTGAAATTCACTAAAATATTTTACTTGATAAGCGTATATATGAGAGTTCTTATATAATTAAATATTTATTATTAAATTCTTCAATACTCTTTATATACACACATATGCACATATATATATATACGCACTATATTTTTATTGAATAATTTAATAACAAATGCTTAAATAACTTTATTAAATCTTCTCTTATGATATAGTGTATGCTTACTTATTATCCAAATTAAGTATTAGAAAGAATATATCTTCGAAGGGATTATACCATTATGCTGATTTTAATGACAAAATTATATATTGAAAGACAATGAAGGGGAAACAATTATTTGTACAAAGTAAGAATTTTATGAAAAATTTCTCCTACTTGATATATCATTAGTGAATTCTTTCTGCATTTTCACTTACCCATGCATATATGCATGGAATGTATCATTCCTATTTATTAAAAGAAAAAAATTATATATAATTTTTTTATCTTTATTATTATATTTTTTTAATTAAAATATGACAAATTTATAGTTCTTCAATTAAAATAAACTAAGTATATGATTTTTAAAAATAATTATATAATTTTTAATTAAATCATATATTTATTTATATTAAAAATAATATATACTTATTATATTTTAATTGATAAATTTAGTAATATAAATATAAAAAATTATATATTAAATTATTATTATTATTATTATTATTATTATTATTATTATTATTATTATGATGCATAGCACACAAGAGTTACAGATAAAACGACCAGAGGGATATCTTGTCTTCATCGAAGCTTTATAAGGTTAGCATCATTAATGTGCCACTTAAAATAACGAGTACTTATAAAAATATTACTAATCACAAATGCTATCAATAAAGGATTCTGACAATAAATTATTGCAAATTACCATTGAATTTATTTAAATATATAATGCATACAGATGTGGGATATTTAACTACTTATTGGTAAGAAATTATTTGCTGCTTGCGGATCGCCTCTCTCTCTTATGTGTGTGCGCGCGCGCGCGCGCGCAATGTCGCCTCTCTCTCATATATATATGTGTGTGTGTGTGTGAGCCTGACTCAATCACGGTCAACTATTAATCTTCATTTATTAAATATGTATACTTGAACCTATATAACTTATTTAATAAACAAGTTTACTATTCTGACTCAAATCTTAATAACTGATATTAAATAAGCCAAACTAAGTTAATTAAAGCTCAAATAAATCAAATCATGAATAAAAAAGATTTAGGTGTAGATTTTAACAAAGACAAAAATTAAGTGTAATTTTTATGTGTTTGTTATTAATTAATTTATTAATAAATATGTGACAAGTTAATTTATAATATTATTAGATTGACTGTTTAAAAAAAATTTCACATGTCATGTGTTTAATTAGTAATTAGTAAATACTTAAAAAATTTTACCAAGAGTAGTGCTTAGAAATACACGAAAGTATATTAACTATAACTTTTTAAATCTTTTCTCATATATATATATATATATACACACACACACATACATACATATATATCATCTATCAAAAATATCGTAACCACCCATGAACAACCAGAATCATATTTCACCGAAATACAATCAACAAGTTTGTATTCCAGTGCTTCCTTAGCCCTATAACACTTATAACACTTCGGTTCTCATCTCTTTAAGATTCCTTATCATGAAAGTCATTGTCCCAGACATTCTTTTTTTCAAGGATCCTATTCATGTGTAAATCGCCAATGTGACCGCCGACATGGCCTATGAACCTGTATATAAAATGACTTTTGATTGATCGCTAATTTCCTAATCCAATAATAATTTAAGAACCTAAGAAAGAAGTATGTCTTTGAGCAAACATAAGCATGTGCTGTGCGTAAGTGCATTCCACAGTGCAAATTTCTTTTAACAAAGCACATGCACCTTCGATCTTTACAAAACCTCTTTATAAAATTTATCTATGTCGATTCATATCCCCATTGGATGCATGAAAAGGAAAAGATAGCATTGACACAGATCTCTCTCTCTCTCTCTCTCTCTCTTTAAGGGTTGTGAGAGAGAGCACTAGAAATTACCACTATATATAATCAGTTTATTAAAATCAAACTAAACTGTCCAGTTTGAAAAAAATTGGGAACTAGGAAAACCAATGGCAAAGACTTGAACATGTGACCCTTTATTAAATTTCAAGTGATTTCGCCATCTAAGTAATATACATTATTTAATATATATAAATATTGTAATAAAATATTATAATAAATAATTATATATATAATATAAAAACATATAAACTAATATATATTATTTATAACTATATATTTTATTTGGTTAATTTTTTTCTTCATTTGATAAATTAGTTTTTTAATTTATGATTTCTAAACTGTTTACTTTTTTTTATTTTTAAATAACAAGTAGAGTACTCTTAATATAATTTGAGAATTTTAAAAGTTTAAAATTCAATATTATTAAATTTTAATTATACGTAATTTTTATTTTTAATTAAAAATAACTTTTTAAATATTTTAAAAGATATAAAATTAGTAATTAAATATTTAAAATTTATTAATATTTATTTGTTATATTAAAATTTTATTATATAAAATTTTAAAAAAATATATTTAATTATTATTAATTCAACTATAGTTTAACAATAATTAAATTATTAAAATATAAACTAATATTTTTATCAATTCGATTTAATTTTAAAACGTTGATATATAAATCTGCAACTGCATTTGCTCAAAGACAATGAAGGCGCTTTTGATCAAAGAGAGGTTTTGAAACGTAAGCTTTGATAATCTTTTTATCTCTTTTAGCAGTGAGATCACATGCAACGCCCGGGGTGATGCCATTTAATTAACAACATAGCTAAAGTGAAAAATCTTCTACTACAACTTTTCTATCTTCAAAAGTACCGAACACTCCAAAGTAAAGTACACTTTTGATTCACGGCTAGCTAGCTAGCTGGTAACTACTGGTTATCTGCACATAATGGTTTCCACTCAGTTACGTTGACATGACAAATCCAGCTTCAATAGATTAGTTTCTAATCTTATCTAATTTCTTTTTGGCATGAATAATCTTATCGAATTGATGTTTGATTCATTCTATAATTTTTTTATTTTCCTTTAAATTAAGAAAAGCATATTCTAGGACCTCTATTTGAGTTTCTATCGCCATCCACTTAAGACAAACTCAATTGGCGGAGAAACATTACCTACTTGGATGGTTTTATATCATACGAAGTCATGTAAAAGAGAAGAAAAACGTACATGCAAACAAAGGCATAAAGTCTAATTAGAAAGAAAGTTTTTTTTTTTTTCCGACGTGATATGAGAATATAATGTTGAACTTATAAGGTATTCAACAATATATTCATCTTTGACAATCATCATATATCAGTTTTGTATATATATAATTGTATGATTTTCAGAGCGGAAATTGCAAATTAATCTAAATGAATTAAGAACAAATCCAAGGACGGGGTGTGTGTGTGTGTACTTGCTGCTTTTATTACTTGGAGATATTGTTGATCCTTTTTTCTAAACAAGATATAAATTAAAGATATATATACACACACGTGCACGTGCCCCGTGCGTGTATGTTACTTTAACAAAACTAATTTCATGCTGTTTAATTTGGTACATAGGTAAAAAAAATGTTAATAAATAAAAGTGCAAGAAGCTATAATTAATGGAAACTTTTTAAATGACCTCATTAATGAAACAATTTTTTGTTATAAAAAAATCCTTTTATTATTGTAAATAACATAGAAAACTGCCTGAAATGAAGAATTAATTAACATTACACACCCTTATTGCAAATATATAGCAGGAGACAAATAGCGCTTTTCTGTTAGAAAGAATGTTTTTGTTTGATCCAGAATAGGATTTTTGTGGAAGAGAAAATGAACACTTGGTTTGATTCCAGACTATGGGCTTCTAATTATTTTGGCCAAACCAAAACCATTCAAAGAAAAACCAAAAGCATAAAAATACAGACTAACTGTTTATATGTGTGTGGATGAAGCCAGAAAATTCAGAAAAGTCGAAATAAGCAGCCGCCCACCTCACAAGGTTTCTGATTCTGAACAATGACCCGCACCTAACCTACGACTTTCTGCTGATTGAGATCTACAAATTATGAAATTTCAACCAGCATATGTGTAGCTTCCTACTCAGACACAGGCAGACCCTTTTCATTTCCTCCCTATTAATTTGCTTTAGGGAGTGTTTGGTTCAGGTTTTAATGATATGTTGTTTGGTTGGTTTGAAGGGGAGGGGAGGGGAGGGGTTTTAATGATATATTGTTTGGTTAAAGAGGGGAGGTGAAGGGAGATAAAATTAAATGGACAATTATACTTTTATGATATTAGAATTTTTAATTTTTTTATTTTTATAAAAAAACTTTTTTTGCTTTTTATTATTAAAAATAATTTTTTATTTTTATTTAAAAATATTTTTTATTTTTATAAAAAATTATCTTAAACCCAATTTAAAAAATAAGATTTATATTATATTTTAAATAAAAATAAAAAATAGGGGCAATTTTGTCAAATAGGGATAATAATGGTTTTGCTAATATACTCCAAATAATGGTTTTCAGGTCAAAGTTTCTTGGAAGCATCTATTTTTCGCTAATATACTCCAAAATTCTGCATGTGACCTATTTATAAAATATCCATTTAAAAAAATAATAATGGTTTTGCCTGGGAAATCTGAGTTTGTCTGTCTTACGTAACTCTTTTGGGTTAAGAAAACTCTGGTAGTATATTTTAGACTTTTCGTTATAGATTGACTGGGCAAGGGTATTAATTTAGTTTTTAATCTTCTATGCAGTACCACAATATTTAAGACTTTTCAGTTAATACTTTAATAATGTATGTGTCAAAACGAAAACAGACACGTAATTGAATGTAAAACCTAATATATATATATATATATATGATAATAAAATTAAGATTCTAAGTAAGAGTCTTAATTAATTTTATGTTCAAACCTTCCTTCCTAATGCTATATCTGTGTGCGTGCGCGCGTGTATATATGACATGGGGATATTTCAGAAGGTAAGAGGTACGTAAGAGATAAGAACACCTGCGTCTCATCATCCCCACTTAATTCCATTCCTTATCTGCTTACCAAAGACTGCTTTTTCGTGCGTTCCTTTACCCAAATCAAGTCAGTAATCTGAAAAAATTACATTATTTTTTTAAAACCAATTGCAAATGCTGCACGTTTAGTTTGTCTTCTTCTCAAAGGGGCCCTCATAACTTTATTCTACTTGACCTTTTCTTTCTTTCTTTCCTTTTCCACTCTCAATTAGCTCCTCTTGTAATGCATAATTACAACCACACCAAAGCCTCTATTTGCTTAATTAATAACAATGTTAATTATGTGGGTTGAAATCTTTTTAAATTAAGGGTATAATTAATATAATTAAGTTCCTATGTGGGATTCGTAATTTGATTATTTCGACTTGATTAGTTGTCTGCTTCGTATCATTATCAATATGACTAGGTATATGGAAAATTTAGCCAACATGTATTTTAACAACAAAATGCATGCTTTTAAAGGTCTTAGTTGGTTTCATTTGTAATTTTTCTTTTGTAAGAAAATTATATTAGATATACAACAATCATATGGTTGATTAGCATATACACCAACTATTTGGCTCTACTGGTGAGGAATAAACTGGGACAAACATCATTGAATACCAAAAATAAAATAAAAAATGTTAAAAATACAATTTGGTATCCTGCGGTTTAACCCAATAATATTTTGGTACTCTGTATGAAAGCCTGTAATCAAGTGTTTTGAGGTCTAAATCATTAGCATACTGTTATCATTTCGTTTATTTTTTTTACAAAATCCACCACAATTTTCTCCAAAATTGTAATGTCTTTACAAGATTTTTAATTTTTTATATATTAAAGATCAAAATTCCTTTTTTGACCAATTGAAATTCTAAACTCGATACAAACAATACAACATCTTTTAAATTTTGCCTCTGAATAAAATCTCCACTTTTGTTTCATATTTTGTCCTAAATTTTTAATTTCCTTTCAACATCTTTTATATCCTATGCATTGAAAATCAAGCAATAAAAAATGAAATTTCCCTCGATCAATCTATTTTTTTTGGGTTAAAACAATACAAAAGATGCTGAAGGGATAAAGATAAATGAGTCATTAAAAAGGAAGAAGAAAGAAAAACTTACAAAAAATAGTAGACAAAAAACCCAAGTTCTAAAAGTAACAAACAAATCAATGGAGGCTATATTTTATTTTATTTTATTTTTCTAAGACGGTCATAAAGTTTTATCAAGATAAACGGATAATTCTCGCGTAGTCCAAAAGACAGCAAAACAGTCATTCTCCCAGCAAGTTGCTTCACAAGGTGGTCATCAAATCTAAATTTAACTTAAAAACTTTCTCAGCAATTTTTTTTTTTTTTTTTCATTTTAGAAGGGGAGGAGGTGGAGGAAGATTTTATTCTTGGGGGTTCAGCTTTCCAATTGGCGTCTACCTCAAATACGGATGTATCTTAAATTGCAATCTTTCTACATCTTGTAAATTGTTAAAAAAGATGAGATGATTGGATATAAAGTATAAACCATAATAAAATGATGCATGAATATTCTGTTTCTAATATTGTAGTGCTTGGCAAGTCGGTGATGTTTCCTCCATTTGTCTCTCATCCTCTCCCTCTCACCCCCTATTTCTGTTTTCTATCGTCTCATTACACTAAAAACTATTAGATATGCATAATATTTCCTTTTCAAGTTTTAACTGGGTCAATGATCCTTTAATCTAAAACTTGTTATCAATTGCACTTCATATAGCTTGTAAATATGATTAACTCAAAAGAATTTTGCATGTAGGAATGACATGCTAAGACATTGCTAGTCATAAATTACGAACAGATGGAAAACACAATCTCTATATTTTCATGACAGCAACTCTTTTTTTTCCCCCCTCTTTTATTGTCTGTTTTTAATGACTGTTTGATTATGTTAATCAATGCTTCATAAAATTTTTTCTTTTGATTTTTCATATATTCTTTGGTACATGAAGTGAGAAAATTTAAACCTAAGAACTTTTATAAACTACTTAAACTCCTTGTCACTAAAACGACACTTAAAATAGCCTTTGGTTTTTCATACCTAACCCAGACATAATCAAGGGCAAGATTAATATTCATAGTCTCATAACGGAAAAGAAGGGAAGGGAGCAAAAATTTTATTTCAAAAACCAGCTTTTTTTTTGGCTGAAAAATTTGGCCCTTTCTTTTTCCTTGACTTTTGTTAACATATATAAATCATGTGCAAATCACACCTTTAATTCCAAAAAGTAGCGTCTAATTGGAGAGGTTTATTGGTCCTATTACAACTCAGACTCTGGTAAAGAGTATTTTGTTTAGTATCAAAAGTTATATGATAAGGTACTGTTCTTTTTTTTTTTCCCCAACTTTTCAGATTTTTTTTTTCTGAAAATTATTGGTAAACTAAAATGTGAAGAACAGATAAAAGGATCTTGCTGGGAGGCATCTTTTGAGGCTGTCGAAGCAAAGTTTACAATTAAAAAAATAATCATCATTTTAATAAAAAGCACCAGCATAAAACATCAATTCTGCATCAAATTTTATTCAAGAATTACAATGCTGATGTTTAACATAATATTATGACACTCTTCTTTATAAAAACAATAATAATAGTCAGAAACAAACATAATCTGGACTAACAAGTTTTAGTTTCATCGAAACACTAATGGATGTCTGAAGTCAGAAACATGATCAATAGTCAAAATTGGTGACTTTATCCGAAATGATAGTATTAATACATTTTATATGGATCTATGACTCTGCGCTGCCACAAACACGGGTTCATTTCCATGTCATCAGTTAATATATAAATTTCAATACTCAAGGCATAGCCAAGTCAAAAAGGATCACTGCCAGCAGCCCTAGGGTCTTCTATACAAAAAGCAGTCTAGCTTCACGGCTTCTTCATGCCACCCCAGGTGGTGTAATAAACAAGTATCATACAAGATAAAATAGATTAATAGGAATCTCTCATCATTAAGATCAACTATATTTCACCTCACCCCAAATTTTGGGATCCTCCAATAGCTTCCCTCTAATATTTAACCATCTAGTGGGATTTCTCTTTGCTTTTGTCTGAAGAAAGTGGCTTCAGGGTATATAGGTCAAAAGGAAATTCTGGAAGTTGGCGTGGGTTGGAAAGAGACAACCTAGTTCAAAAGGATGCAGTAATGAGAATAACATACAAGGGCACCCAGCTATTTAAAAACCACTTGAGGGGTAAGAGGCAAAGGCAATACAATACTGCTAAGGCAAGCTAAAATCCCTCTAACCGAACGACACAAAAAACCTCTCTGCCTCTAAAATATTCAAACAAGAAAAGAAAGGAATTCCCTTTGCATAGAGTAGAGCTGTATATCTATCCTCTCTCTTTGCCATTTTGGAATTCTCCAATCTCAGAATCTTTCTTTACGAACTCACAATGGCTACATTTATTAGAAAAATCTTTGTCAGCTACATTTTCCTCTTATGTGGTCTCTCTGCAGGTGCCTTGTTTGTTCTGTTTTTGCTCTGTTTTTCATATTTCTTGTTCCTGTTTTTGCAGATCATCTTATTGAATCATATTGAGTGGTACTAACAGATTTCACTGCTTGTATAATCACAGAAGTTGGGTTTTTCCGAGGTGTAGCGTCGTTTGGAATCAACTATGGCCAAGTTGCCAACAATTTGCCACCACCCGGCAGAGTTCTGGAACTCCTGAGCTCCCTTAAGCTCACAAAAGCAAGAATCTACGACACCAATCCTCAGGTGTTAACTGCTTTTGCTAATTCCAACGTTGAGCTCATTGTGACTGTGGAAAACGAGGTACTAAGCCAGTTAGATAATCCCCAACAAGCCCTTCAATGGGTGAGCACCCACATCAAACCATACATCCCAGACACAAAGATCACTGGGATTCAAGTTGGGAATGAGGTCTTCACTGATGATGACACAACCCTCATTCTGTATTTAGTACCAGCAATGGTTAACATTCATAATGCTCTAGCTCAGCTAGGAATAGGCTCAAACATCCAAGTTTCTACACCTTCTTCCTTAGCAGTGCTTCAGGAATCTTACCCTCCTTCAGCCGGTAGTTTCAAAAGTGAGATTTCTGGGATTATGTACCAGCTTTTGAACTTTTTGTCGAGCACTAAGTCACCTTTTTGGATCAATGCATACCCTTATTTCGCTTACAAAGATGAGCCCACTGGGATTTCTTTGGACTATGTGTTGTTTAATCCTAATGCAGGGATGGTTGACCCTAATACCAAGCTACACTATGATAATATGCTGTATGCTCAAGTAGATGCAGTTGTATTTGCCATGGCTAAACTGGGCTTTAATGGGATAGAGGTTAGGGTATCAGAGACTGGTTGGCCATCAAAAGGAGACCCCAATGAAGTTGGTGCCACAGTTCTGAATGCTGCGACTCATAACAGAAATTTGTTGAGGAGGCAAATGGCAAATGAAGGGACGCCTCTAAGGCCTAGAATGAGGTTGGAAGTGTACCTATTTGCTTTGTTCAATGAGGATATGAAGCCTGGACCAGCCTCAGAAAGAAACTATGGCCTCTTTCAACCTGACGAATCCATGGCTTACAATGTAGGGCTATCTGCTCTTGCAACCACTTCATCAGCTTCAATTTCTCTTACCTCCTCTGCCACTAAGACAAAGGTAAAACGATAGTTTCGTTGTTTTCACGATCACAAAAGGTTACTTTAGCTTACAGCAGAACTTATAGCGGAGAAAGAGAAAATGTCTAGTAGACAATTGGGATAAGTGTATATCAATGTAAAGATGGGCTTGTATATAGTTCACATATACACTCATTTGTAATTATACATTTTTATCAAATTAAAAAAAATTATTACGTGTTATTTATACGTGATTTATGTCAATCTGATTATCTTCTAATGTCCCATTTTTTCCCCTTCTCTTTAAATTTTACTTTGAAACAGGCAGCTCCAAAGGAATACCAGAGCCTGGTCTTCTGGATGTTTGTGTATTTGCTGACTTCAACCCTTTTTGTGAGAACAACATTATAAGTCTATTGGGTTATCCATGTATATATACTTGAGAACAGTTGGGATTTTACTTCCTTCAAGTCGCAAAACAGAGACCTCAAAACAAAGGCACTTCAAGCACCTCAAGAATGAAGCGACTATACATGAAAATTACCCTGTTTTGCAGAAATCGGGACCAATACACTTGGAGGCTACAAAATCAGCCATACTGTAAAGAAAAAAAGGATTTGAATGTGAAGATTATCCTACCATAAGTCACTTTCCTGCAACAAGCATGTGGCGGTGACGAGAAATTGAACTTATTTTTTGGTAGATGAGGGACAAAAGCCATCTCATTCTTTATTTCAGGATGATGTAGAAGAATAAGTTCTAATTTCAGTTTCTTTACATAAAATTGATATTTAGGACATGAATTTGTATGTTGCTGATTATGTAGAGTTAATTCCATTCATGCAAATAAGAAAAAGGTTGCTGCCTGAGGAGAAAGTATTATCGAAGCTAGCCTTGTCTGCCTTATGCCTCAACTCATTGGTTTATATGAAAAGCCCCTTCTTTTGGGACGTGGAATCCATAACTGTTCTTATTTGTATATATAAATATTTAAAAAGATTACCATTCCTACACTCTTTTCCCCCCTTACCAAGTATCTTAAATAAAAGTTCAATGAAAATATGATTTTAAACATAAAAAATAACAATATAATATTGCTGAAATCTAAAGTGCACAAAGTTTAGCCTTTGTTTGGTTATTTTTATTATCCTCCAGAGGACAATGGGGCGGTCCTGCTTTATTCCCTGGCCAACTGTTCGTCAGCATATCATATGCACGGAGGCCTTTATCAATATATTTTTTCTTTCTTCTCTTTATAGTTTTTAATTTTTTCCTTCTATTTTGCAATTAAAGAAATTTTAAAGGGGGGAACAATCATACCTCAGCCTTATCAGCACCTGATGGGGTTGGTCTAGCTATTTGACATCAGCTAACGTGGTGCACATGTAACCCTCAAACTTGAAGCTGACCCCACTAAGCAGGAATTTGCTTCATTATTGAAAGAAAACGAAGGACAAGCTTCGAAAGAAACCCACCAAGAATTGAATCTTCTGATTTGGAACTGCTTCCGCAGAGAAGTGCCTTGGCGGCATTTTGGCCTTTCAACTGTTCGTCCAAAGTCCAATTACAAGCATCCAATGTGTAGGGGGTTCAATGACGTAATTTCAGAGAGATTCGCAAATGTGGACCTTGCATTGCCATCTCAAAGACTGGTTCATGTGCTCGAGTTGCTAAACCATCGATTCGAAGCTCAATATTATTGAACTTTCATAAGTGGCTTTTGTCTATTTTTTGTGTCATGTTTTTCTGTTATTTACGCCATGTCTCGTTCGAACCGAAGACATACACTATGGGCAATCTATTATATGGGAAGCTGAACATGTTCCCGCTAAATTCCTGAAATGCTCTGGGCAATGTTGAATGGACTAAAGGCTAATAATTATTATACAATTAAACATACTCATGAAATTTTACAATATTTATTTTTTTTATCATTTAAGCAGCTAATAAAATTTACTAATTTTGAGTTGGATTCTTCTTGATAGCATTTTGGAGGAGTGTATCCAAAGAAAATTTTAACCTAGACAAAATATGTGAATATATCTCATCTTAACGATAAGAAAATTAAGAGAAATTATATTTTATTCTTTAAATTAAGAATTGATTACGAAATTAATTGTTGATAGCACAAATCCAACAATATTTATTGGTTTGAACAAAATAATAGAAATTGCATAGTTGCCGAGAAGTTCATTGATGTGTTTGTTAATCTGATAAATAAAAGAAGAAGATCACACAACCTACTTTGCCCCTAAAAGGTTTAGAATGGAGAAGAAGAGTGGAGTTTCTAATATGATACTTGTATTTATAATTAATTGCCTACTTTATTTTCTCCATATGGGCCAAACTTATGATAAGAAACTACTGGCTACTAAAGGGATGTAAGTTGGGGTATTCTCTCAATAAATATGTATATAATCCAACTTATCATAGATTGCATACTTTTAAACAAAACCCAATTTGTTTAGGACTCAATTATCAAATACAAAACTAATTGTTTAAAGATAATATATATAATTATCTTATAATTAATTAATACTAATCCATTTAAATATTAATTTATAAAATTAATCTAACAATCTCCCACTTTGATAGTATCAATTAATTACGCACAAAATAACAATAAACAATTAGTGCATACTAAGTCAAACAAATCCAAAAGAATTGACTCAGAGTCACTGAATCTGATAGAGAATCAAGTAATTTATGGCACATTAACACACAATTATTGAATCCAATAGGAAAACAAATGATATCAAACGCATTGATAATATTTCAATTTCCTATTGAGCAAAACAAAATTGCATAAGTGGTCTTAAACTAAAACAAATAAGATAATCATATCTCAATCTCCCACTAAGTTAAGGCTACATGAAAGATTTAACAAGACCCATACGAGTTACATGATTCTGAAATACTCATATGAGTAAGCCTTTAGTCTACGGATCCACAAGGATTTCTTCACTCGGGATGTGTATAATGCGAGTCTGTGACTCAGCAACCTTTTCTCTAAGAAACAAGAGTTTAACATTAAAATATTTGGTACGACTAAAATTCTTGTGATTCTGAGAGAAATATACAGCAGACAAATTATCGCAGAAGATGATTAAAGGTCGTGATATAGAATCAGCCAAAAGTATGCCAGAAATCAACTTCCTTAACTATATTGCCTGACAGGTGGCCTCATAACATGTGATATATTTTGCTTCTATAGTGGAGGTGGCTGTAAGTGTTTGTTTAATACTTTTTCACAAAATAGCTCCTCTAGACATCATGAAGATATACCCAGAAGTTGACTTGCAATCATCTATACAAGAGGCAAAATCTGAATCTGAATAGCCAACAATCTCAAGTACATTAGATCTTCTGTAAGTCAACATGTAGTTTTTGGTACCTTGCAGATACTTTATAACCTTCTTGGCAACCTTCCAATGAGTCATTCAAGGATTACTCAAGTATCTCCTGAGCACACTAATAGCAAAGGCTATATCTGGACAAGTGCATACATGTACATACATAAGCTTGCCCGCAGCGGAAGCATAAGGAATCATATCCATTTCAATCCTCTCAGCATCGTTTTTAGGGCATTATGATCGAGACAATGAATTACCTTTTTGAGCAAGTGCGGGACTAAATGCATAATTTTTCATTTTAAATTTTTTAAGTACTTTTTCAATATAAGTTGCTTAAGATAGACCCAATGTGCCATGAGATCTATCACGATGGATTTGTATCCCTAGAACAAAAGATGCTTTACCAAGATCCTTTAT
This sequence comes from Erythrophleum fordii, assembly GCA_032878935.1. Taxonomy (NCBI): domain Eukaryota; kingdom Viridiplantae; phylum Streptophyta; class Magnoliopsida; order Fabales; family Fabaceae; genus Erythrophleum; species Erythrophleum fordii. The sequence goes on from JAVQMF010000045.1 coordinate 20,584,993, forward strand.
ATCAAAATGGCATGACAATATATGTTTTATCTTATTTAGAAAAATCATGGAATTGCTAGCTAGTAAAATATCATCAACATAGAGTACCAAAAAGACAAAATTGCTCTAATCAAATTTTTGATAAATACATTAATCTGAATTATTCTCAATGAACCCAAGAAAAGTGATGACCTCATCAAATTTTAAGTACCACTGCCTAGAGGCTTGTTTCAACTTATAAATGGATCTTTGTATTCTGCATACTAAATGTTCTATTCCAGGTTCAACAAAACTATCTGGTTGAGTCATGTACACTTCTTCATACAAGTCTCCATTAAGAAAAGCGGTCTTAACATCCATCTAGTGAAATTCAAGATTAAACTATGCAATGCGAGCCATAACCACTTTGAAAACATCCTTTGTAGATACTAGAGAAAAGGTTTCTGTGTAATCAACACCTTCTTTCTGATTGTAACATTTAGTTACAAGTCTGACTTTATATCTTTCAATTTCACCAAAACTTCCTTATTTAGTTTTATAGACTCATTTGCAATCAACTGGTTTGCACCTATCCGGCAATTCCACAAACTCCCACACATGATTTTGATGCATGGAGGCAATCTCATTACTCATAACCTCTATCCATTCAGAAGAATTAGGACTAGACATCACTTGCTTAAAGGATTTGGGATCTGTACCTTCAATAGTATCATATTCGAATTCCTGCAAATAAAACATGTAATCATTTGGTATTGCAGGCATTTGGACTCTTTGAGAATGTCTCAATTCAATTATCAGTTCACCTGCTTCTTCCACAGCCATATAATCCACTTTAATTAGATTTTCTATAACTTCATTTCCATTAGACACAGGAGGTGTCAAAATAGGTATAGGTAAGACAGTGCTCTCATCACGCAAATTGATGATTTTAGGTATAGAACTTCCACTATCCAAGTCATTCTCAAAATAAAATGCCCGATCAGACTCGATGATCTTGGTAGTGTACATAGGGCAATAAAATTTGCATCCCCTTGAGCCTACACAATACTCGATGAAGAATCCACTAGCTGTTCTTGAATCTAATTTCTTCAATTGAGGATTATATGGTTTCACTTCTGCTTTACAAGCTCATACTCAAAAGCGTTTTAAACTCGGCTTCCTTTTAGTAAAGAGTTCATATGAAGTTTTTAATACTATTTTACTGGGTACTTGATTCAAAATATAAAAAGAAGTTTTCAAAGCATCACCCCACAAAAATTCTGGCAAGGAGGAGTGGCTAATCATACTTCTAACCATATCCATTAGAGTACAATTACGCCTCTCTGCAATCCCATTTTGTTGTGGGATTCCAGGCATTGTATGCTAGGCTTCAATGCCATGTTTCTATAGAAATAAAGCAAATGGACCTGAATTTTTTCCTGTCTTAGTATACCTCCCATAATACTTTCCTCCTCTGTTTGATCTTACATATTTTATGGCCCTACCGGTCTTTAATTCAACTACTGCCTTAAAATTCTTAAAGGCATCCAGTGATTCTGACTTCTCACGTAGAAGATCAATCCAACCATGCCTAAAATGATCATCTATAAACGTAATGTAGTATTTGAATCTGCCTATAGCCGTAGGTGTAATGGGTTCATATATGTCAGTATGAATTAGGTCAAAAATATTCTTAGACTTATTTACCCCTTTGTTTCTAGCTCTAACAGGAAGTTTTCCCTTAATGCAGTCAATACAAGTTTCAAAATATGAAAAATCCAAATCTTGCAATACACCTTGTTTGACAAACATTTCTAATCTCTCTCTAGAGATGTGGGCCAAACGTCGATGCCACAAAATAGAAGAGTTTTCATTAATTCTTGGGCATTTGTGCCCAATCATAACATTAATGAGAGTATTAAAAGATTCAATAAGACAATCATTCAAGTTCAAACAATATAATCCATGTTGTAAAGTGGTAGTACCAATAACAATAGAATCATAATAAATATCAATCTTTCCATTTGCTTGCCAAAAAGAATAACCGCAACTATCCAAAACTGAATTAGAAATTAAATTCCTTATCGTAGAAGGTATATAAATGACATTATTCAAATTCACAACATGTCCAAAAGACAAATGTAAAGAAACTAATCTAATGCATTCTACCACAACCTTGCTGCCTTCAATTTCCAAGATAACCTTCTCTCTCTCTTTCACTTGGGATCCTCTTATTTAAGAATTCGCAACATGAATAGTTGCACCAGAATCCAACCACCACAAATTAGAAAATGTTTTAAGACTATTGGATTCAAAACATACTAGAGCTAGAGGGGTAATAGCAGAAGATGTACCTTCTCTCTCACGCTTATTCTTCAATTTATAACAATTAGATATCTTATGACCAGGCATCTTACAATAATAGCAATTACCCTTGAATTTCTTTTATGGGCCTTTACCCTTTTCACCATTTTTCTTAAACCCAGGTTTTTTGAACTTTTGTTTTTTTGACTTTTTTCCTTTCTTATCACTACCACCTGACTTGCTATTTGAAATATGAGACAAATAATTCACAAATGGTGTATTATGTATGCACAACATAATTATAATACAAAATTCCCGATCAAGATTCAGTTAAGCAACTATACAACAAAGTGGTGTCAAGTTAAACTCACATATACTATAAAATTTTGGCATTCATAAAGAGTCTACATAAGATACATTTAATATAACTATTCTGAAAGGATATAAGAAATATTGAAAACATAAAAAAATTGCTATTTGCCTATCCAAAAGAGCCAAATCCTAATAATGTTACATCGATAGGATATATCCATTATCAATGTAATGCATTCTCAGACATTTGATAGTCAAAACATTTCCATGTTTGGTCTCACGATAGGAGATACAACCATCAAGTGTAAAATTTGTCTATTGCATTCTAAAATATTCACCTTTAGAGGTTTAGCAATTTTTTTAACATAGTAATACTTATAATTAGGGAGAGTGGTCCATCACCTGAATACATAATATTATAAAGTACATTCATTAATTTTCCTAGGCCAAAATTCAATGAGTAAAGTGCATTTATTCGCTATGAAAATCTTCTAAAATTCAAAATAAATATTTTTTTGGTTCTAAAAAATTACAAAAAAATAACGTTTAAATATAATTCTTAAATTTATTAGGACTAGAATTGAAATTGGGCCAAAAGGCCCAACGCGTGACTGTCACACACCCACATGCAGGACTAGGTGTGGCTGGAGCTAATCATCTTCAAGCTACAGTCGCTCTTCACGTCCATGGCGTCAAACTGCCATTGTTGTTACCTGAAGATCCTCTTTCACGCGGCTTTTTGAACTCTTATCACCAAAAAACATCATCAGACAACATTTTAACCAAGATCCATTAATCAATTGAAAGATTTAAGTCCTAAATTGCATCAAACAAGAACCATAAAAATTTTAAAATTCAATCTTTCAGATCTATATTTATGAGCTCTTTTCTTTCAATTGATTCATGCTTCTTGTTCATATAAGTGTGTGGGAGGTTCAGATAACATTTAATTTCATTATTATTGGAAGAAAAATAGATTCAAAATTTTAGGGATTAAGCACGCCTATCTTATGAAATTCAAAGCTTCAATTCGAGATTACTTATGAACAAGCTTCAATTGAGTGAAATTAAACTTACTATACATGTCTGGAAACCAATGTCTAACATCAATTTTGATTAATCCTGTGTAATTAATCCAAAATTGTGAATTCCCAATTTTAAGTTCTTAGGTTTGAAAAATTGGGATTTTTTTTAATAAATAACTAGGTTAATCAACACAATCAGATAGAAAATCATACTATCAACTTTACTTTGATACCATATGTTGATAGTACGAATCCAACAATATTTATTGGTCAGAACAAAATAACAGAAATTGTGTACCTAAAAAGGAGTCCATTAATATGCTTGTTAGTCTAATAAATAAAAACAGAAGATGACACAACTTACTTTGTCCCTTAGGGTTTTAGAATGGAGAAGAAGAGAGAGCGAGTGCATTTTTTAATATGATATTTGTATTTATAATTAATTGCCTCCTTTATCTTCTCCATATGGGCTAAACTTGTGATAAGAAACTATTAGCTACTAAAGGGATGTAAGTTGGAGTCTTTTCCCAATGAATATGTATGTAATCCAACCTATCATGGATTATATACTTTTAAACAAAAGTCAATTGGTTTAGGACTCAATTATCAAATACAAAACTAATTGTTTAAAGATAATATATATAATTATCTTATAATTAATTAATTCTAATCCACATTAAATATTAATTTATAAAATTAATCTAACATTAATACGTAAACAAAATATTCTTTAAACTTTAAAACATAATAAAAGATCTTAGTTTGTTATTTGGTGTTAAGATGTTTTATTATATTTTAAAGTTTTAAGGAATTTTGTTACATTTTAAATTTCATATACCAATTTTATAATTATGAGTGAGTTTATAAGAATAAAATGTAATTTTTTAAAAGTAATAAAAAATTATTAATTTATAATAAATTATGATAGAAAATTACGATAACTAATAATACAAATAGTATTTCCCATAAAAACATGGCCATAATAATTCATAGAGGGAATTATTAATAAGAATTCACCAATTACTTTTTATATAATTAAGAATCAAATAACTACAAAATATAATTAGTCTTTAAATATAAAATTCTGTGTATAATTTTAGCCAATTTAGAGGTTGAATGTTTACATATTTGAAAGTTAATTTAACAGCATATATATATATATGTGTGTGTGTGTGTGTGTGTGTGTATGTATGTGCGCGCGCGCGCTCGTGTGTGTATATAGGGTGGAAGCCTTTTTCAATTTTTTGTGATCTTAGATGCAATATTGTTTTGAGTATCTCCAGTCCCTTGGTTTTATATATCTTTTTGACGAACATGGATGGATAAAATGGGGAGGGGTCTCTCGTTGTTACCAAACCAAATCCCTCAAAAGGGGAGTAAGAGTGTAGGATGAACATGTCCGTTGTCCAAAATTATTTTCTTATTTCAAATCACATCCTTTGCTTTTTTATTTCTTTAATAAATATATTTAGATAAATTATACTTAATTTTTTATTATTTGTTAATGAAGTTAACTTTTTATATAATATGAATTTTTTAAAAAAAATTATTCAACTCTCCTTATTATCATAGTAATAATAAAATTATAATATCATATAAAGGTGTAAATAAGTCAAGTTGAGCCTCAATATGGTATTCTCCGAGGCGATTCATTTAATAAATAAATTGTTCAAGCTTGGCTTACAAAATTAAATAAGCTAAAAAATAGATCAAATTTGGCTCGCTTTGTTAAATAAGAATAATATCAAGTTGGACTTGCTTTGTTAAATGAAAGATTAGGCCCAACCTTTATAAACTCATTTAAGATTATATACAAATAAACTATATAAACTTAATGACATTAAATGATTTTTTTTATGATACTTAAAATTATACACACACACACCCCACACACATATAGGATTATATATAATATTTGTATATTTATATTATTTTATTCTTAAACAATTGTACATAAATTAAACGAGCCAAATATCAAATTTTCAAATTCAACTTTTAATTAAACAAACTTAATGTTATGCTTAAGCTTATTTATTTAATATATGAGTTAGGCTTAATAAATGAACTAAGCTAGAACAAGCTATTATATGAGTTGAGTCCAAATTGTTTCATAAATAACTCGATTCATTTACAGTCTTATATTAGAGTTTAAGCGATTGTTTACACAACCGTTGTCAATTCTGACATTACTAGTTGTTGCTATGCAACTGCTGTAAAATAACGATCATGTAACTGTCATTATATTCATTAAAAGTTTCCATTCCCTTTCCTAAATTTCCCTAGCCCTAACCTGATCGAGTTCCCATGTATGCTTTCTTTGTACATTGTGCAAAACCCCACATGCCCGAGCTCTTTATACATTGCTAATGAAGCCTTTACCGACACCAACGAACATCGTCCAGCACTGATGACCTCCTTTCCAATCTCTTCCACTGTTGATATCGCCTTTAAACTCAAGAAATCCCTTCCCCTCAAATCTACTAATCCCATCCCAAACTATCCCTCCCTTTTTTTTCCAACACTGGCAAAGTTATATTTCTAATGTGAGCGATTCCTTCTTGACCTCTCCTAGCACTAATGAAGCCATTACAACCATGACCTTTTTTAGTGGGCTTGGAATGTAAATGCCACTAAATGCATTGCTTTAATAGTGGCTAGACTACTGCCAGTATGTAAGGCTTGGCAGCGGTTGTTTTCACAGTTAATTACAACCACTGTTATTTTCTTTGTGGTAGACTACAACTGTTGCTATTGTTTTTTTTGGTGCTTGTAACTATCACTATTGAAACCCAAAAAAAAAAAAAAAATTCATTTTTCTTGTAATAAGGGGACCCAGGTGTATTGAATATAATTTAGCCAAATCTTATGAAAAGTTAGCATAATTTTCCTTATATATATATATATATATATATCTAAAATACATAGCAATGAAAGGGCATGTTGGGCTCGAGTCCAACTCCATGACTTTAGCTGATCTTGTTCTATATTGGGCCGAGCACTTTACACCAAGGGTGTATCATAAGGATGGAATGTTGACCCCACTAGACACACTGCCATCTTGGTAACAAATCAAATAAATCTTGGGAGAGTATCTCTGAACTTTCCATGTGTCCTCCTAAGTAGATCTTGAATCCAACTAAGCATCACCTGTGAAATTAGATATAACTAATTGACCTTGGAAAACATCATTGTGCCCTCGGATCACATCTTTTAAATAGCCCACGAGGCTTCTAAGTATGGTTTATGCTCCCTAACTCAAGTACTGAAATGTTTGCAAAAGCGTTATTCCTTGATTACCACGAAGAATTGTGACAGAGATTAAACATGGATTCCCCTCGAAGAACAATTCAACACATAGAATTGAGGATTCCAATTTCTGTACATTTATAAAATAGGTTTAATCGTGCTTGGATATATTGAGATGTCATCATCTAATTTAGCTGTCTATATAAATCAAGATTTTAACCTAATTTGGTACCTAATCTAATTTTAAACCAACTTGACCTAATCTAATACTAGGTAAGGTCATGCTATTATCGGGAGGCTTAGTTTTTATTTTTTAAAATTTATTGTAAATATTATAAAATGATTTCTAAAAATAATATTTTTATATAAATTTTTATAAAATTATATTTTAATCTTTAAAAAAATTAAAATTTTTATTTAAGTCTTTATGAAAAATATTTTTCATTTTCTTTTTTAAACAATTAGGCTGAGTTGGATTATATTGGCTCATAGGGTTAGTCTGACCCGGCCTACCCTAATCCATTTTGGTTAGACAAGATCGATACACTGGGCCTAGTATACTCTTTGATTTGATTGTTGACAATTTTTGTTTTTCCTGTCATACCAGTAAGGAGTCAATTAATTATTTATTTTTATAACGCTCATTTGGCTGGATAATCTGGTTTGGATCTCCTTTATCTCTTAAAGCGAATCATTTTCGATATTTTGATGTTCAACAGTGATTGCAAAGTTGATTTTCCCAAACTTCATCTACTAGTTCTCAGTTGGAGGATTATACGGCGCGCATTTTGTTAATCTTATTTGTTATTTGATTGTTTAAACCACTTGATGTTTGATGGAAAACGTTTTGGGGTGATGGCTGCGGATAGGTTATTACAGGAATTGTTTGTGCAGTATCAGTCTGCTTGGAAGGTTCCCATTACTCCGTTGTAACTCCAGATTTTAGAATCAGGCATCTAGTATTACTTGTACTACTTCCTGTTTTCTGGTCACGAAGGGGTGGACTATTCTGTGTTGGTTGGCTCCTAAGTCTGGTCGTTTAAATCGGCGTCAAGTATTGATTCATGTATGGTTTCAAGCAGGTTTATTAAGGCAGTGGTGTTAGTCTGGTAGGGAACACCTTAGAAGCTGATAGACATTCGTTGCAGTGCACCAGGAAGCTATCACCTCTCCATTTTTGGTTCTTTTATCTTTTGTTGTACTTCATAATTCTGAGTATCAGCTACTTACTAGTCAATCATGTCTTTCTCCTCTCGATATGGTGCTTCGAGAGGCCTTTTGTTGGAGGCTGACTCACTGATTTCTAATAGTGAAGGTTGTGACTCTTTCGGAATCTCTTCAGTAGGTGATGCTCTAACCAGTTCGAGGTGATAGTGGTCTTATTATTATTATTTTTTCTTCATTTGGTTCTTATAATGTATTTTTGTAAGTTTTAACATTAACAAAAAATAAATTAGGCTTACCAAGAAATATTTTTAAGGACAACAATAGGGTCGAGCAGTAGCAAAAATGGGAGAGCTCATCATGGTTCCTGTCTCAATTACTTTTTATTTGTGCCTCAATTTTTTCCCCAATAGGGGATAAAGTCTCTAATTTTTATTTTTTATAATGATACAAAAATTGTAAAAATCTTAATATTTTAACATTATTTAAAAACTAAATTAAAAATTGAAAAGTTAACATAATATAATTTGAATTAAAATAAAATTCTTCTAATAAAATATACAAAAATTCATTAATATAAACTATAATATACAATTAATGCAGACATAAATAAATAAATAAATATTTTAATAATTTCAATATATGAATAAATTATGCTAATCTTCCTTAAGGTTTAGTTAAACTATATTTAATACTCTTCTTATTTCAAAAATTATATTTGATTCTCTTAACATTTTAATATATATTACAAAAAACTGCCTACCAATTACTCTAATATGAGATTATTGTAAATTTATTTTTAATATGATATTAATGATAGTTAAGTTATTATTGTAAATTTATTTTTAAAAGAAACATATATTATATAAAAAGTTAACTTTATTAATGATGAAAGACCTATGGCACAATTTTTAAAACAAAAGAGTAGCTGTAATTTAATTAAACTTAAAAAAATAGTGTAATTAAAATTTTTTCTTAGAAAAAGTCTCAGGCTCACATAATTATGCAGTAGCACTTGAAATACTTCAATTCAATGGATTATTGGTGCTAACTAGTTATTATAATTTTTAGAGTAAATTAATAGTTAGTTCCTAAAAGATTATTTGTCTTTTTAATTTGATCATCTAAAGTTATAATTTATCATTTAATCTAAATAGTTTTTTCAATTAAAATAGTCTTTTTATTAAATAAAATCATATTTACATGACAAACTAACAAAGAAATGAGCTTTATTTTTAAAGGACCAAATTAAAAAGAGATTAATCTTTAAAAAAATTAAATTATTAATTTATTCAAATTTTTAGGCTAAAATCTACATAATTATTTGAACTTATCCTTTCAACTTTAAAACTTGATTATTAGTTTGTCAAAAATTAGATTCATATAACTTGATATTTTCATTAGTAAATTTGTCCAAAAATCTAATCATGCCAGATTAAATATTTGGATTCTTTATAAGTTTGATTCATATTTGGGGAGAAATTCATTAGTGTACCACATTATTTATATGTTAACTAATAAAATAAAACCAAATCATATAAAAAAAACACTCTACAAAATAATGGTTTTGTAATATGTAATAGAGTGTGAGTCTTATAGAATAATCTAATCATGTGATAATAGAGTAGTAAGAATTGAATATATGACTCAAATATATAACTTAACATTATTATAGTAATAAGGAAGCCTCTTTTTATTTGATTTGCACATTTTTTATTTGAGAGCATACAAATAATATTACACTCTAAAAATAGTTAATAATTTCTCCATACTTGAAAAAAAAATTGAATGCCTATTTTTGTGGAGGATAAAGAGGCCAAAATATAGGGATATGGAATATTTTTCTTTTTTAAAAAAAGGTATTTTTATCCATCTCTTGGGATCTAAATGCCATATTAGTTGTTTAAAGAAGAAACGGAGTCTCTCCATTTGAGAACCAAGCGGAGGTCATGTTCAACAATTTTGATCGCATTTAGATGATTGGTGAGAAAAAATTGTAGAAAGATAAAAAATTTTACTTGTAAGGATAAAAGTTTTAATTATAATGATAAAAAATTTTAATCTTAAAAAAAATAACATTCTAAAAATTTTAACTATAAAGACAAAAATTTTAGTTGTAAAAAAATATTTATTGTAAAGGAAATTAAATTCTAAAATTATTTAAAGGCCTAACATACCGAAAATTTATTCTCATAGTCAATTTTTTTATAATTAAAATTTGTATTTTTATAATTAAATTTTTTTGTCTCTCTATAAAAATTTTTTAATCAAATGTCACCTAAATGCAATCAAATAAGGATTTGAATTTGATTGTTTTCTAGCACTAAAATAAGTAATTATATTTTTAAAAAAATATAGACACAAGATATGTAAGTCTCGTATATTTTCATTTTTTTCTCTTCAAGATATAAGTTATATATACTCTCACCTTGTATCTATTTCACTCAATTTGACATTAGAAAACGCGCGGATCCAAATTTATCATATAACTAAAATGGATTTAAAAATTTAAATTTATTAAACATAACCGCTAATTAGTGCTAAATCGGGAGAGAATCCCTTTCTGTCCTAAGGTGGTGGGGCATGATATAATACCTCGCAGAGGAACTCTCTCAAAATTTTGGACCGATCTACTAATGGGAATGCTAAATTGCAAAAAGCTGTAACTCAAAAGGTAGGTAATCAAAATTTAAAATTAAGAACATAAATTACACAAATTTCAAGTTAAAGAATTGTGTGCATTTTAGTCTAATTATTGCAAAATAATCTACACTTTTTTAAAAATTAAATATATGAAAATTTTATGAAATGACTATTGTTGTATTAAAACTTATATTTATAAGTATATATTCTTAAAATTTATTTTTATATTATTTGTATAATCTTAAAATTTCTATTATATCTGCAGAGTCAAATCTCAACTTAGAACTAAAATCATAATTTTTTTAGTAATATTTACTTACTGAAAGCAAATAATTTATAACTGCATAATTAAGTACAATTTTTTATTTTGGAGTAATATCTGATTCCTAAGTCTCTCGTCTCTCGCTCCCTGTGCGGCCATCGCGCCGGCGACGAGGGCGGCGGCGAAAGCGAAGATCCCTTATTCACTGGCAGCGATGAAGTGGTAGTTGAATCTTTTTCACTCGTCACCACTCACCTCCTCCGCCTCTGACACTCCGTCTATTTCAAAAACGCAGAAGTGGGCGGGCAATCGGCGTTTTATCCCGGTACACATTCTGCACTTCTTCATGGCAAATGGTTGGCTTTCGTACTGCATAATGGTTAGAATCATAGAATGAATGGCGAGAGATTATACGACGCATTGCTAATAGAAAACATTAACGTCTTTAATTTTCCTAGCCGACCTTTAGTAGTAGATTTTCCCTAAAAGATTATGTTTTCTCTTTTGCTGGATAACTTTTAGACGGTATTTCCTCCATGAAGGATTTTCCCACGTCGGTTTGTTCCTAGTATTTCAGGGCTTTAGACAACTCGATTAAGCATTGAAAATTGCCACCTTAGGACACTTGGTGGCTTGCTCATGACTTTGGGTAATGCCTTTTGGCTGGCGCATAGTTTTGGAATATGTCCCAGATATCTCAATGCAAAACCCTATTCTATTGTTGCATTAGATCAGAAGCTCATTTCTCTATTAAAATCATGCAAAAAGGTTTCTGAAACCAATCAAATCCATTGCTTCATGGTTAAGACTGGTCTCGACAGTGTTCCCTTCAATTTAAGCAAGCTTCTGGCAGCTTCCATCCATGATATAAAATATGCAGCATCCATTTTCAATTATATACAAAACCCAAATCTTTACATGTTCAATACAATGCTTAGAGGCTATTCTATCAGCGATTACCCAAAACAAACTCTTACGATGTTCAACAATTTGAGGGCTCAAGGAATTGTGCTGGACCAATTCTCTTTTATTACAACAGTCAAAGCTTGTGGTCGAGCATCAGAGACTGGGGTTGGCCAAGGGATCCATGGAATTGCAGTGAAGTCTGGGAATAGGATGTTTATTGACGTGAAGAATAGCCTTCTGCATTTTTATTGTGTTTGCAAAAGAATTGGAGATGGTTGTAAACTGTTTGATGAATTTCCCGCAGAAAACGACTTGGTGTCGTGGAACACTTTAATGGGTGGCTATCTTCTTGTCTTTCAGCCTACTTTAGTTTTGGATTTATTCAGAAAAATGTGTCGGACTGGACTTAAAGCTAGTGTTGCCACTGTCTTGAGTCTTTTGGCTGCTTCTGGCAATATGGCAAATTTTGTTGTGGGTAAGTCTCTCCATGGGCACTGTATCCGAATTGGCTTTAGTTCTAATTTGAATGTGCTTACTGCTTTAATTGATATGTATGCGAAAACAGGGCACATCTATTTGGCACGTAAAGTTTTTGATGGACTTTCTGAAAGGGATGTTGTCTTATGGAACTGTTTAATAGGTAACTATGGGAGAAATGGTCTGGTAGAAGAAGCAGTGGCTTTAATACAGCAGATGCGACTTCAAGGAGTAAAACCTAATTCATCCACCTTGTCAGGTTTGCTTTCAGCTTGTCCTGCATCTGGAGTTATACAAGTAGGACAATACATCACCAGTTACATGGAGGAGGAGAAACTAAAATTGGATCCAGTTCTTGGAACTGCCCTTGTTGACATGTATGTTAAATGTGGCTTTCTAAATCAAGCTTTGGACATTTTCAAGAGAATGGAGAGTAAAGATGTGAAGTCTTGGACAGCCATGATAACAGGTTATGGGGTTCATGGGCAGCCAACTAATGCCATTAGGATTTTCAATAGGATGGAGAAGGAGGGGTTTAGACCAAACGAAGTCACTTTTCTGGCAATTTTGAGCTCTTGTAGTCACGGAGGGCTTGTGATGGAGGGCGCGGCAATTTTTGAGAGGATGGTTAAAGAATATGGTTTTTTACCTCAGGTTGAACACTATGGTTGTCTTATTGATCTTTTAGGTCGAGCAGGAATGCTAGAAGAAGCACATAAACTGATTAAGAGCTTGCCCATTAAGAGTGATTCTACTGCATGGCGAACACTGCTTGCAGCTTGCCGAGTCTATGGAAGTATTAAATTGGGAGAATGTGTGAAAGAAATATTAAGAAAAATGTATCAAGAGCATCCTGCAGATTCCCTTCTTATGTCTAGCACTTATGCTGTTGCAGGAAGACTCTCAGATTTTATAAGAACTCAAGAAATGAAGGAAGCAGATATTATAATAGAAAAATATGGGGCAGTTGAAATGAAGGGAGAAAAGATGGTTAAAGAGGCTGGACTCAGCACAATTGAATTAGATAATCAGGGGTGAGACTACAATAGTTTCATGCACAATTGTTGTGATTACATGTAGAGTGGTGGCTCTATGATGCATCAAAACACCACATGACATGTCCTAATGTTGGCCACCATTTGTGGCATTTAGGCAAAGCCATGGTAGATATAAGTTCAATGGTTTATCACTTATTGCTCAATCTGGTTCCATCCTTGCTAGTATGAAAATATTTTTCTGACCACTCAATTTTGTTGAACCACACTTGTTTGCTAATGCGCTGGGAGCAACAAAATTAAATGAGCCTTCAGAACCCAACGAGGACAAATATGATCCTTTGAACCTGGAGCAAGTGGATGCTATAGCCGCTGTTGGATGAGAAGGCCACAATCAATGGGGTGTGGCTATTACTACTTGGGCCGGAGATCGTATCCAGAATTTAACTAAGGCAACCCTCGACATTGTGGAAGGAAGTGTTGCCTTTCATCAGTCAGGCAAGCTTAAGTTATAGTCAATCAATTTTGGTATGACTTTTATCCTCAAGATTTATGATTTTCTCCATTGTAAATTGTTGTTTTCCCTCTTAGGGCTTTGATATCTTCAGAAGCTTGATTATTTGGGATATGAATAAAGAGGCAACAACTTTCAGATTTGTGATGTTGACAAATGTTGACTTTATTTGACTTTCATTTGTCACTAACCCTTCTTTTTCTTTATTTTTTTCCTTCTTGCCTCCTATGTTTGCTGCTTTAGGTACCAAGGTATTTCAATTCAATTAGTGCTTAGAGGATCTATCGTGCCTATAAAGATCATGTTATATAGCATAATTTAGATGGCGACTCACATCTATAAGCCACTAATTACTAAACTTGATTGAACAACTTGTTTACCAGATTACTGTGAAGGAGGCATATATATTGAGTTTTCAAATGTTACAATTAAGTAGTGCTACAGTAAATTTTTGGAGCCGCATTGAAGTTCCTAGTGATGGATATATAACAAGGTTTCTTTTGGCCAAATAGGTTTCATCAGCTTTTGATCGTGTATATGTTTTCAGTTCTATACTCAGTTTTGTATACTCTGCTTGATCTGGTGGAATTTATACAGTCTGTTCTGCTTCGGCAAAATACATAATTGAGTGATAACAACCACCTCACATTTTTAGCAAATATATGGAAACAGAAGAACATAATGAGATCATAAGCAGATGTTAACCTATCTATTTATTATCCAAATTTAAGGATATTTTTAATGTTTGGATCCTCTTGCCAAGCTTTCTTCTCTTTATTGGCAGAGGCTCTTAATATTAATGGGGTTACTTTGGCTGTAAATTTTCTGACAATAGCAACTTTCCTAAAATAAGACGGTTCCTTGGTTGTTAGCTCCAATGGAAATTCTTATGGCTAATGTGGTTGTATATACTTGGGTCATAAAGTATAAATTCGACTAATAATTTGGACTGTTTGTTTTCACTCTGATGTAGACAAGTTTAATTATGGTTAGATTGTACATGTGGTATAAAAATTCATTGTTTTCGTCTGTTGCTCCCTAACCTTTGATTTTCTCATGTTTGTCCTTGAAATCTTGAACTTGATTTAATATTCCCATTCATGTGGTAGCAGTTAATGATGATTATCGAAAGTTCTTTTAAAATAATTAGTTTTGTTAGTAACTTGGCAAGTTACAAGTAGGGATATTCTAGGGTACTCTAGGGTACAAGAGTTATCTGCAGATACAGTAACTTCTGTAATTATGATAAAAGAAGGGAAGGTAAAGTAAACTAGAGTTCAAGGAAGGACCTGAATTTAAAATTTAGGAGATAAATTGGAATTTGGAGTAATATTTTAAACATTAAAGTTTTGATTTAGCCTTTTATTATGTAACTTCTCTCTTTTATTATGTGTGGCAAGCATTGACGTGTCCTGTCCTCTCCTCTCTTAATATTTTCTTGCCGCATAACTTACACTGGAAATTTGGACCATACACATTGAGAACTGTCATGTTGTAAGTCATTCAATCGCTGCAACAGCCCCACCAGCCAAAATAAAATAAGAATAGAAATTAACTTGCAGCAATCAGCATAAAAATTGAAATTGCTGTGTTTTTAATTAACCTAAGTACCTTTTTTTTTTTTAACCATGAAGCACTAATAACTACTTGAACACTCAATGGCACCATTTCCTTCTAACCCTGAGGTATGGGTTTACTCACAGAAATAACAAGGCAACTATAGCTGTAATGGTACAAAGACTCCAGGTGATAAATACTTATTGAATTTTTATTAGAAAGATTCAACAACCTTCTCTAAGACTTCTCTAGTTCATACTTATGCTAGATGAAAGTTTCTGTTAGTATAAGTTATATTCATAAATGGAAGACTAATAAACTTATTAACTAATACAACAAACACTGACACTTCTTATTCTTTATAACATGTAACAATTATTTCCCCTTATACAAAATCCTTGTCCTCAAGGATTACTATTGTCGTCCAAAGTATTAAACTCAAGAAATTGCTCCTAGGTACTAATCAGATCCTCCTAAGTTGCATCTTCAAAGTTAAGTGTTCTTCCATTGCACCTGAACTTAAGTAATTGGCATGTGACCTCTCCTAACAATCTTTCTAGTTGAAATATTTTTTGGTTCAAAGTGAAACGGCTTTCATCATCTATTCTAGGAAGTTTTGTAGAAGCACTATTTTGATCACCCTTGTGTTGTTTTAACATTGACACATGAAAGACGGTGAATCTAGTGGTCTGAAGCTGATTCAACTTGTATGCTACTTTCCCAAATCTTCTGAAGTATTTTATAAGGGCCATAAAACCTTGCCTTTAACTTCTGTAAAGAGGCACTGTTAAGATCATTTCTCTTAAATGGCTGTAGCTTCAAATACACCAAATCTCCCACCTTAAAATTCCCTTTAGTTCTATGTTTATTGGTGCATTAGGATTCCTTACAGTACTACGCCCTACTACAGGGGGTGCTATAGAGTTTTAGAAGCATATTTTTTTAGAGACTAAAAAATATAATTAGAAAGATAAAATTTGACACTATGAGGACAAAAATTGTAACTGTGAGAGAAAATTGCACTCAATACAAGTAAAATTTTAAAGTGTAATTTTCTTTCATTGTTAAAGTTTTTGTTCTTATAGTTACAACTTTTATCTTTCTAATTACATCTTTTAATCCCTAAAAAAAACGATAACATGTTACAACACCCTTACACAGGGGATCCTAATTCATTTATAGGCAGCTTGAACCATTCTAGTCTAGGCCATTTGTAAATGTTGCTTAAGTAACACAATTGTAACTTCCCTCTCCTTTGAACTCTTATCTATCATCTCATTGTTTGAATCCCCAACAAAGTAGGGCATATGTAATAGTCGCTTGATTCCATAGATAGCTTCAAATGGAGTCATACAAATAGTTGAATGATATGAAGTGTTATACCGTAGTTCAACCAACAGCAACCACTTCACCCATTTCTTCAATTGATCACATGTCATGCAATGCAAGTAACACACCAAACATCAAACATTTATTTAAAACTTCTATTTAACCATTGGTTCGTAGGTGGTAAGTATAAGAGTACAATATCTTGACATTGTAGAGTCTAGAAGGTTCCCTCTGAAACTTCCCACAGAAGATTAGATCTTTATCTGTTACACTTGTCTTAGGGAACCCATGTAACCTCGCCACATTCTCCATGGAGATCTGAGCAACCTCCATTGTTGAAAATGGATGTTTTAATCGTATAGAATGGCTTGCTTTACTCAGCCTATCCACGACTACCAAAATCATTGTTTTACCATATGAGTTAGGCAGCCCCCCATAAAGTCCATGCTTAAATCAGTACATATATTGTCTAATATGTGCAGTAGTTGTAAGAGCTCTGGAGTAGCCACATTTTCAAGTTTATGTCTTGGCAAATATGATCTCTCTCATAATTTCTCACTTGCTTTTCCATTCACTTCCAATAAAAAACTGATGACAATCTTTTATTAGTTGTGATACCTAAATGCCCTCGCAATGTATCATCATGAAAATGTTATAAGTAGTTGCAACTTAAGGCTAGAATCATCTCCAACCACTATCGTCCTTTTCCTTCTAAGTATGTGATGATGTCATGACTATTTAGGATGAGAATATGAATTTTCTTCCAATTCTGCAATGATAGTCTTCAATTTAGCATCCTTCTCCCACGATTCTTTAACTTTTTTGTTGATGCTTGAAGTAATGGTGATTATTGCCAAACAAGTATTCTTAGAAAAATCCTCCTCAATTACTTCCTCATGATCTTCTAGAAAGAGCATCAGCCACTATGTTCTCACTTCAAATCCGACAATTTGTGTAGCCATTTATGTTGTTTTAAGGAAACTACTTTCTACTCTAACAAATACTTAATAGGGAGATAGTCAGTTTTGATAATAAATAGTTGGCCAAACACATATTGTCTCCATTGTTTAGTAGTAATAACTATAGTTGTTAACTCTTTTTCATATGTAGAGAGGTACTTTTATGTTAGGCTAAGAGCTTTACTTACCTATGCAATAGGATGTTCTCTTTGAGAAAGAAAGCTCTATGCCCACATTAGACCCATCCATCTCAATAATAAATAGAATAGAAAAATATAGTAGAGCTAAAACAATGGTAGAAATCATAGCTTGCTTTAATTTCTCAAAGGCAGTGGCAGCTTCTATATTCCATTTAAACTTCTTATTTTCCTTCAACAACTTTTTTAGTGGTTTGCTCAAACTTCTATAATGCCTCATAAATCTTTTATAATAGCCTGTTAAATCCAAAAAATGTTTTAATGACTTGATGGATTTAGGAACTGGCCATGACAACATTACTCTGGTTTTATGTGGATCAGCATATACTCCTCTTGTTGAAATCACATGCTCTAAGTAATCAACTTTTTTTTTTTGGCTGCAAAAGTACATTCAAATCTTTTAGCAAATAGGGTATTCTTCCTTAGTATCTCTAATGTACTTCTCAAATGACCTAGATGCTCCTTCCAAGACTAGCTATATACTAATGTCATAGAAAAATGAGAATAAACATCTTTAGGAAAGGTTTAAACACTACATTCATTAAACTTTGAAATGTAGCAGGGGCATTAGTGAGTCCAAACAGCATCACTAAAACTTATAGAATCCTTCGTGCATATGGGAATATCACTAGGCTTCATTAAAATCTGGTAATACCCTACTCTCAAATCTAATATAGAAAAGAAACAAGCATCATGTAGTTCATTCAGCAATTCTTCAATGACCAGTATTGGAAATTTATTTTTAATGATTTGGTGATTCAATTTTCTATAATCTACACAGAACCTCCATGTCTTTTCCTTTTTTTTTAACTAACACTACTAGTGATGCAAATGAGTTGCTACTTGGCCATAATACCCCTTGTTGAATCACCTCTTGGACTAACTTCTCCATAGCATCCTTTTGCAAGGGACCATATTTGTAAAGACGTATACTGATGACTTGTTGTTCCTTCAGATTGATCGAGTGATCAAACTCACAGAAAGTGGTAAATCTTTTGGTTCTTGAAAAACATCCATGAAGCTCTATAATAATTGCTCCAACTCAACAATTTTGGTTTCTTTTAGCTATTGATCTTGCAATTTTAAATCTATCTTCTTATCATGCTGTTATTCAAAAACTTACAGTAAATAGACTGCACTTTTAAGCAATTGTTTACCCTACATAGAATCATCCATGAGTTGAGCTTGCTCTAGCTTATCTCCATATATCTTATATTGCTTCCCATTTAGTTTAAAACTCATCACCGTATAGGCTTGTTTGGTTTGGTCTTCGACTAAAACCAAACCAAACTGAACTTGTTGGTTTAGCATCTCATTGGATCTTGTAAGTTTTGACTTATAATAGATTTGATTTAATTTGGTATGGTTTGGTTCATACTTTATTTTTATTTTTTTGGGTCTAAAAGCAATTTTTTGTTTGTTTGTTAAGATTTTGTTCCTTGTAATATATAGACTTTGACTTCTGACATTATGCATCTATTAACATTCTAATCAATAATAGTGTTGGAATAATTTATTATCATTTATCATTTTGTTCTCTTCTAAGAAAAAGGTATCCCTGTTATGTTAAGCTAACAAAGACAACAAAGCAACTCACTAAAATGCACGTTTTGGTGTTGGACTGACAAGATAGTCTGTGGGGCTTGCTTTTTTCCTTTTTAATAAAAGACTGATGCATAGGTTGGGTTTAGATGATAGAAGGAAAGAAAAAAAACATATTATTGGTTCGATCAAATTTGATAAAATCGAGAATTGAACCTGATTAAATTGGTTTTGTAATGCCCAAAATCAATTTTAGCTTTCTTTTAATTGGTTTAGTTTACTTTTTATTAGTTTGGGTTGATTTGGTTTGGTTTAATTAGTTAAGATCAGATTTGAACACTACTAATGTAAATATATCATAAATTTGACTGGTGTAGCTAACCATTGAATGCCCAATACTAAATTATATTCTCCCAATTCCATGGCAAAGAAATCTGCAAAAAAATGTCTCTCCTTGCATCATCTATAGTAATTGAATACATTTAGTGTTTACTATAATTTGCTCCCGTTAGCCACTACTACTACCCTTAGTATCCTATGTTTTCATCTTTAGCTTCTTAATCAATGATAAATTTAGAAAGTTATATGTTCTTCCTATGTCCATGAGTAAAGATACCTATTGCCTCTTAATAAAACTCTTCACCTTTATAGTGGAATACCCTTCTCTCCCATTTATTGCATTCAATGATGCTGTTGGCTGTCCTTCTTGCTCACCCAAATAGTCTTGATACTCTTCCTCTCGATCTTTACCCTTTGCTTCTTATGCTACTATCATAAAGAGTTAGGAATTTTTACATTTGTGATATTGTGTATATTTTTTTGGGCACCAATAATAAAGACTTTTTTTTCTCCTTTCATCCATCTCCCTCTTTGTTAATTGTTTTACAGGTTGGTTCTAATTGGTGTTGGGCTTGGAAGTATAAGTACTGGTAGGATTATTTTTTTGGTTGTTTTAGTTGGATGAGTTGGTCTGGGTTTTTGTGAAAGTGTTGGATGAGCTTGTTAATGATGAAGTAATAGAGTTTCTCGAGTTCGAAAAAGCTGATGAATGGCTCTAATTCAAAAAGGTTCTTTTGGTATGGTTTGAATTTTGGTTTTAGGTAGCTTGGGAGGATACTTTTTGCAATCTTGCAAGGTACATGGTGTTGGCAAGATTTGAAGGTTTGAACATCCTAGCAAGGGCCTCTATTTCAAGCTTCAACCCCTCTAAAAGGCAACTGATAGCTACTACTTGGGATATATCAACTTCTAACAATAATTTTTCAAATTTCTCCTGATACTCTATTACTGAATCGTCTAGCTTCAATCTCTTTAGCTCAGCCATGGTATCCACTTTAAGTATATCATCAAATCATTTTACCATGCCTTTTATATAATCCACCCATTTCACCTTTCCACTTTTCTTTCCTCTCATAAAAGACAGGTGCCATTGGAAAGTCTTACCTTCTAAATGAATACTAATCACTTTAATCCTCTACTCTAACAATGTCTCATCCTTGGCCCAAAAAAAGAAAAGTGCCTCATCAGTTTCAAAGATTTGTCCGCATCTGAACGCCCAACCTCTGTAATCTAACCTATCAAACTTTGGAAATTCAACCAGTCTTCTTGGTAGCGAACAAATATCCTCCATTTGTATTCCCACAAATGAACCAAATTGCAGACTACTCCCCCTGTTCCTATTCAAGCACATAGTAGGAATTGAATCCTCATAACTTCATTTTCATTTCCATTAGCAACATGCTCATTCAGTGCTTCTGCCATATTTGGACTTGGTTGAAGAATTTTCAAAAGCTTAGCCACACTCGTGTTTGTCTATAGCATCCTCATCGTCAATTTTCCCATCAACAATTCCATTCATGATAGAGACCTCTGAAGGTCTGAAACATCTCATCAAAGCTCAACAATATCATGTCAAAATTGCCCAAGCTCCAACTTGAACTCCTTTGATGCGATCTTGACTTCTTATGTCTTTCACCATCTTCCCAAGACTGATTAACTCTGATACTAATTGGTACAAAGACTCTATGCGATAGATGCTTATTGAATTTTTATTAAAAAAATTCAACAACCATCTCTGTGACTCCTCTGGTTTATACTTATACCAGATAGAATAAAAGGAGGCTTCTATTACAATCAATTATACTCCTAACTGAAAGACTGACAAATTGACTAACTAATACAACAAACACCAACGCTTTTTATTCTTCATAACACGTAACATGTAATCTAGAAAGGCTCCCCAAAAATATTGTAGCTTCCTGGTTGTGCAATAACAATTTTATGACATTCTAATTGAACTTAAAAATAACAACTACGGAACACCACAAGGCTACATCTTTTCATTTAAGTATCTGACTTCCATAATCAGCATTAAACTTCTCATATTTGTGGGCATGGAGATGAGCAGATGGTCTTGTATTCTTCAAAGCAATCTCTATATCTTCAGGTCTGATAGGCCCGACTTTTGGCAACTCTGCAAGCCAACAATAACTGTTAGTTCATGATGAGTGAAAATAAACTAAAAGCACTGAATGCGCAGGTAAATAGCAAACACATCCTCCAATGAGAATTGCTCAATGTTGAGAAATCAACTTCAAGAAACAAAGAGTTGCTCGTAACCAAGTCAGATATAAACAGGGAAATGCATAGGCGTTGGTGTCTGATCTTAACACTGTTCAGCAAAAACTACTTAGAATTTATTAAATTTCTTCAGCTCCTTTATCTACTTAAAGCAATGTGAGAAAGTCGTGGAGATATGAAAGTATTCAAAACTAATGGCCACAATGATTGATTAAGTACATTATTTAAGAAAGAACACTACATATATTTCTTCAAAGGAAAGGAAGATAATTATGGGAACAGTTAGTTCTTAATGATCCCTGTAAGCATCATAGAAGACTCAAAAATGAAATATTTAACTACAAAAATAAAATTGGACTTAAATGATCCAAATTTCAGGTGTCCCATGTAGCACAAGAAGATGTGGAGTTGTCAACCTACTCAATGAATGTGATTGAAGATCAACATGTAAACCATGCGATAGTCATAAAGCTATCAAGCAGCTTGTGAAAAAAATTGAGATGATAAATTTTCCACGTGATACCCAAAGTTCTTTTCTCAGCTAAATTAAGCTTCCAAATGAATGGGATTTATAGTTATTAAGAGTTGACATGTGAATACATGTAACAGTCCTTGACCACTCTTAGATTCTGATCCCAACAGTCACATCTCTAAGTATCAGCGTTTTTGTGTAGAGATATTTTAAAAAGTAATTGCATTGCAAATAAATGCTAAACCCCATACCTTCTTCCAGCACTACCTCTTGTCTCTGTTCAAGTTGAGACATTAAGCGTCTCAAGGGCTGCATTGCTGCCTCTTTGCACAGTAACCGGATATCTGAACCTGAATATCCTTCTGTCTGCTCCACCAGTAAATCATAGGGGATCGGCTCCTCACCCGGCTGTGGTGGAAGGAGTTCCTCAAACATTGCTTTTCTTGCTTCTGGTTCTGGAAGTGGCACAAGGATCTTTTGATCATGGTTAATGGACAACCATTGGATTGGAATATATGAAGTACAGACACATTAAAAAAAAGAAAAAGTTGTGTCTGCATTTGACATGTATCAGACACTCATATTAGACATTCCGTAATACTCTGTGACACTTTAAATTATATGCGGACACTACAAATATTGTCATGTTGCTATTTCTGTGTCAATGTCATGCCCTATGTTCGTATCAGTGTTCATACTTCCTAGATTACAATCATTAAAGTTGCAGTTGCAAGTTGAGATTGCTTATTTGACATCATGCAGTATGCATTGAATTAAGATCAATTCTCTATGACACAAACAAATAATTTACAATTAACCGATCAAGAAGCATGAGTAAATAGGGCATCAAGTAACTTTTTTAAAAAGGCATCAACAAAGTGATCCACCATAAGTTCTTCAACTCAACGATGCAGTATGAAATGGGTATTATCTTGAATCTTTCAAAGCGAATCAAAAGAATAATAGATTCCTGTATGACCCAAACATCTTTAGCATAGAAAATAGGCCCAAGAATCTACATTGAACTTTATAAATACCAAGCTTACTAGCACTCCGGCAGATGTCTAGCAAGCATGTCTGGCCATGGTAGAATTTAAGTGCAAATGGAAACCTAACCCCAAAGAGCAACTGTTATTCTTTAGATAGATAACAAAGTAACAAACCAAACAACCTAGTCAGAATGCTAGTTTATTTGGGAAAAGAGAAAATGTTTGAATTCCAGTTATGGGCTGATACAGCCCTATAGTATATACCAGGCTTCCCCCAAAAAAAGAAAAAAAAAAATCTAAAATTGTTAGATATTAACAAAATTATTCTATGGTTCTCCTAGTCCTAATAGCTTAAGCTTTTGGAATAAAATGATCCTTGACATGGTATCAAAGTTTTCAAGACCAAGTAGTCAAAAATTCAATTGTTGCCACCTCACATTCTCTTTTTGACATGAGTATGGTGGGCCTATGTTTATCCATTCTTCAAGCCCAAAGGGCTTTCACGAGACAGTGTGAGGGATCATGTAAGAGATATTTATAAAATTATTTAATATTCTCGTAATAACTTAGGCTTTTGGGATGAGATAGTCCTTGACAGTAACATTTCCTTAATATTTCTTTCCTAAGATCCATTTCCAAGCTGAGAGTTTAAATATCATTTAGAGGACTAGATGTAAGACTAAGCATGAGATATTCTCTATTGGAAGGATACTCGCTTCTCAAGACGTCGGAGCATGGCTGCATCCAGTTCCCAGGGGAGATTTGTTGCCGCCAAAACAAAAACAAGTTCATCAGTCCGTGTCAAGCCATCCATCTGCAATCTAATCCAAATGATTAATTTTGAGAAAACACAAAATATGCCACTCTTGATAATGCATATTGAGATGCATTAAAACAATTTAACAATTTTCAGAAGGCCCAAAGTCCCAAGGAAAAACTAAATATATTTTACAGTGTCAATCATAATTCATGTTTCATGATAAGAAAATAAATCCATCGAGCCATAGCCACAAAAGTAATATGTTTAACAATATATCCAGATATTGAAGACCAAAGGTCTCTAGTTTATTTAATTTCTATTTTATTTTCCATTTTTGTTTGACTTTTTTCTTTAAATAGAAATTTTTGTGTTGACATTAACAAGCTTACTGCATACTGCAAAGGGAACTGATACAGGAGTATGCAGGAAGTAGGAAGCAAATGAACAAAACTTTAGAGGTGTTGAAATTCTCTTGAATGATCTGAAGCTAATCATTGGTGCTTCTAATTTAAGTAAATGAGAGAGGGACATATGCTTCTAATCAGCGAAAGAACAGTTTCCTGATTTCAAATCTACACCTACAACTTTTGAGCTTCATTCCAAAGTAATGATACTCTTTGTGTGTGTAAGCTTGTGTAGGTGTTCAAAGCATTATCAGGCTGAAGCCCTATCAACCCCGGGAAAAAGTTATTAAATGAGAATCTCATTCGCTGGCTTCCGAGCTTGATTTTATGGTAATTGTTGTCTGTACATTGTTCACGTGCGTGGGATGTATAAACCAAAAACTGCTGTCATTGTATTAGTAACTCCATGATGATAAATTCATGTTCTATGTGAGAAACAAGCATCACCTGTATGAGTAGCTCAGTTTTTAACCGTCTACTTGCTTCATGCTCACTGCGTGCTTCACCACGTTGACTAATAATTGCATCAATTTCATCAAGAAATATTGTTGAGGGTGCATGGTGCCTAGCGAGCTCAAATAATACCTTCACTAACTTTTCTGAATCGCCTGCAATGTAAGGTAAACTTTGTAAATGGACACATTTGTAATCATCTGTAACAAATTATAACAAAGAAAGAAAGTGGAACAAGAAGCACTTTGACATCCATCCTTTTTCAAAGAACAGGCAGAGGTGAGACAACTTGTCAATAAAAACAAGGTAGACAAGAAACAACATATTTGCAATCAGGTTTCACCACTTAACTGACAGCATGATAAAATATATAGTTCCATTTTTTAATGGATGCCACGTGATTTCTCCCCTTAGGAAAAATACCTTTTTCTTTAGAAGGGGATGTTGCATGCATCAGAAGGATGATTGTGTTGAATTTAGATTTTCAAGTATGTAATAGTATCTTCATGTCAAAACCTTATAAGTTGCAATAATACAATCTAAAAGCAATCCAGAAATCAAATTTATGTCTGGGCACACATGCATCGATTAGTGTTTGATATGTGCACATGTATCTAGTTAAGGAAAACCAAAGGATGAGGGTTCATCAAGTGAACTATCCAAACCAACTAGGCTACGAAAGCAATCCGCAAAATTTACCATTACCTACATTTTATGTGTGTGTGTGTGACATAAACAATCCTTCCAAAAGAAAAATGAAAAAAGAGTTCTTTCTAACATGCCTCTCCATTTGCTGACAACAGAGGATGCGGAAATATTAAAAAATGTAGTCTTGCACTCTGTTGCAACTGCCTTTGCAAGCATTGTCTGCAACATTCAAGCCAAAAGTTATGATTATAGCAATATGCAATCATGTTCACACCCACGCAACATTTTAGCCAGACAAAGAGAAGATAACACCATAACTACTTCTGAGGGATTATTACACAAACCTTTCCTGTCCCTGGTGGCCCAAAGAGGAGAATACCTTTCCATGGTGATAATAGACCAGTAAAGTATCTACAAAAAGAACAAAGATCAGCTTGAGTATAGCAAAGGAATTTCACATTTCTGTATCATTAGAATTTTTTTTTTTGGGGCACATACTGAGGTTTAGCAAACCAATCAGTAAAGCGTTTCTGTGGACAATTTTCTAATTCAGCCATTTCTAGCATTATTATTGATGAATATAGGTGCTCCCTTAAAATCTGATCTTACATAATTTCAAACTAGAAGGGAAAAAAAATAGTTGTGGTTGTTCAAATCTAAAGGCTTAAGTTGTGTTGTCATTTTCAAGAGAACTAGCCTTCAAGGCAGATCAGTCTGCTAACCTTGTTTCAGTCCCCTCTGATTCAAGGATTTTCAAACATGAAATAATTTTATAGCATATTATTTATATAAATATTCCAAAAATTTATAAAGGAAAGGTGGAAGGTTATCGTCATAGACTATTTAATGAAGCAAGGAAAGAAAGACAAGAGACATAGACAAAGTAAAATGCATTAAAGATGAAGAAGGAAAAATTTTGGTTATGGAACAAAATATCAAAAAAAGGTGAAAGAATTATTTTCATAAACTATTTAATAAAGAATGTGGAATCTTATTGCATTTGAATAGGCTAGATACTAAACAAGAGGATCAAAATTATACCTTCTATTGGAGGATTTGAGAGTTTGAGGTAAAAGAAACTTTAAAGAAGATGGAGAATGGTAGAACATTTGGATCGGATAATATATCTATTGAAATATAGAATTCAGGAGTGAAAGGCATAAATTAGCTCACAAAATTATTTAACAAGATTACAAGGTCTAAGAGAATGCCAGATGAATGGAGGAGAAGCACTTTCCCTATTTATAAGAATTAAGAATACAAAACTATGCAAATTATAATGAAATTAAGCTCATGAGCCATATTATAAAATTATGAGAGAGGGTAATTAAGCGAAAATTAAGACAAAAGACTCGCATTACAAAGAATCAATTTGGTTTTATGTTGGGAAGGTCAATCATAGAAGCAATATACTTGTTGCGAAAATTGATGAAGAGATATTGAAGGAATAAAAAAGACTTACATATAACATTCATTGATTTGGAGAAGGCATACGATAGGATGCCAAGAGAAGTTTTGTGGAAAGTTTTAGAGAAAAAAGAGTTCATATTACTTATATTCAAATAATTCAGGATATATATGATGGATTATAACTAGTGTAAGAATAAAAGGTGAATCTACAAAAGATTTTTCAATAACTATTGGTCAACAACAAAGGTTAACTTTGAGTCTTTATCTTTTTATTTTAGTCGTAAAATGTGGTTACTAAACATATCCAAGAGTCGGTGCTACAATGTATGCATTTTGTAGAAGATATAATATTAGTTGAAAAATCGAGAGAAGAAATGAATGAGAAATTGGAGATGTGAAAACTAACTTTGGAAACTTATGGATTTTGTTTAAATAGAAGTAACACGGAATATATGGAATATAAGTTTAGCAAGAGGCACTAATTTTAGTGTAGAAGTGAAAATTGGAAAACATATCATACCACAAGTCACACAGTTTAAATATCTTGAGTCTATCATCCAATGTGATAGGAAAATAGAGGAAGATGTAAAATATAGAATTAAAGCATGATAGATGAAATGGAGGAGTGCTTCATGTATTATTTGTGATAGAAGAGTACCACTCAAATTTAAAGATAAATTCTATTGCATATCTATAAGACCTGCAATGTTATACGAGACGAAGTGTTAGGCCATAAAAAGCCAACAAGAGAATAAACTTAATATTGTAGAAATAAAAATGTTGCGTTAGATAAATGAATATACCAGACAAGTTAGAATTAGAAATAAATGCATTAAAGAAAAAGCAGAAGTCACACCTCTTGTAAAAAAGTTTGTAAAATTACGCCTTAGATAGTTTAGGCATGTGTGAAGAAAACCTATAGAAACTCCAGTAAGAATAGTAAAGTAGATAGAGAATAACTCAATAGTTAGAAGTAGAGGGAAAAAAAAAAGAAGAAGTAATAGATGAAACTATTAAGAAGGATTTAGACTTGAATAAATTGTTTAAGAACACGATTCATGATAAGATTTTATGGCGTCGTTTGATTCATGTAGTCAATCCCACCTAGTTGAAATGACTTTGTTATTGTTGTTGTTGTTGTTATTCTAGAAATTTATAAAGAGCAAGAGAGCATAAAGAAATCCTCCTAGAGCAACCAATACACACAGATAAAAAGAAAAAAGTACATTAACTCCTAAGAGCTCTCCAATCTCTTCGTAAATCCATCAGAGGGACCTCCTCTGCAACCAATAAGCAAGCTAGGAAAACAACTTTATCACACAAAAGGTATGAGGGAAACTTCTTATGAATGACTAGCATTTTGCTCTAGCTATAAACTCCACAAACCCATGAAGCAAGCACATTCACAAAGAACCTGATGGAACCCAGCCAGAAACTCAAGAAAATATATGTATTAAAGTGTGACAACTGAGAAAAGGAGTAACTCTAAAAGATTAGCTCTTACAAAACAGAAAACACAGTAGCAAAACCCAGTAAATAGCAAACCAGAAACAATAAAAGATACAGAAAATAAAAGGATAGTGCTTGGCTTCCAGATGCTAGCTATCTCCTACCAAAACCATTCCATAACTTCCTACCCTCTGGATTTTTCTTTAGGCAAGCCTTGCTGTCTATGTTGGTTATACAACCATTCCCAACATATTTTTCCTTTACCCCTTGCTTATACGGGGAGCCCATCAGAGTCTTACACGAAAGTCTCTAAAACAGAAAAGATAATGAAATTCTCATAAGTTAGATAAGAGAGAAAATTATTACTTCCCACCCACTTTCCTCTTTCCTGGATGCTGCAATGTACTCAGACTATGAGGCAAAGTGACAACATTGAAGCCATTATAATTGTCCAAGGACTGATCAGACTAAAATGTGACGCTGTAGAAACTATAGAATTGCTGGAGAACTAATTATATGGTCATGGTATGCTTTACAACAGTTTAGACATAAGGATTATGGCTAGTTTCAGTAATGATAACATTATGTAACATATGTATTTCTTTGCAAGTTCTAGCTGAAGTACTGATTCATGCAAAAGAAAACTACACATAATATATTGCTTACACAGAGCAGTCTGTAAGCAATTATACAGTTCACTTAGATATTAATCAAATGTTTTCAGTATTACTGCAGTAGAAATTAATCTAATGTTTATTGCTGTCATCTCCCAAAAAAAAGAATAAAAAATAAAAAATAAATGGGTTGTAAATGATGTACAATATCCAACAAAATGATCACATAACGTTAAAAAAAATAGATTGACAAAAGGCAAGAGAAAAAAGTAATTAATAGCTAAACTGGTCTATCAATACCTACTTGGGATACTTGATTGGCATTACAACGGCCTCTTTCAGTAAACGTTTAGCTGTTTCTAACCCCTTGATGCTTTCCCACTTTACATCTGGACTCCCACGAATGATATCCCTGCAAAAGGTATGATGTAATGATGTAGCTACATGGAAAATAGAAATTATAAACTAAAATAAATCATGAAAACCTTGGCCAACAGATCACACAATGTAATTTTTCCATGAATGCCATGTGTTGAGCAAGAGAGAGATGAATATTTACCTACTTAAGCTCTCTCCTAAAGTACGCATTTCTGCAGATTCAAAAGGTGGAAGCAAAGACTTCTGGCTGAAAATGTCAAGGGGAATACTTAGTATTGTCAAAGAATGAAAAAATTTTCTAGATCATAAGATACTTCCAATGTGTATGGTTGTGAGAAGAGATCAAAGGATCAATCTGAGCTGTTGCTAGGTTAAAGGATGCATAATTTGCACAATATTGAATTTTTGTTTTCTTCAGTTGTGGAGAAAAACTCAGTCATGTGGTGTATGCATAAACTTCAGCAAACTCACAAAAAATAAAATAAAATAAAATAAAAACAAAACTTCATTGATCCCATCCCTGTCTGAACCTGCTTTGACTCGTTTTGAGTATCAAGAATTTTAGCCACATCTGAATCATTTTATCTCACACAATTATGGATGATAATCTAAAGGTTCATGATACAAATGACAAATAATATTCCAGTAAATTACTCTTGTAATACTAAATTAAACAGTACGATCGTTTAAAAATTTAAACTTGACATTAACATCATATAGTAGATAACAATCATAGATTAGGACAAAAACAAGGTAGGTTGACAGATATCTTCCTCTTTTTCAAAACTATCATATCTAAAATGTACAATAAAGCTTTGAGTAACTGAGCCAAAAGTTCAAGTAGCAATACAGGCACATCTAATATTTTTCAAAAAGCTTACACCCTGTGTAGCAAATGATTCAGTTTTATCAATAGATGATGCCAAGATTAGCACAAGGAGAGCACACCAGGCCTAAAGAATTAGGGTTGTCTAAGCAAGATTTGTCCTTGACACAGTTAGCATTTAACAGTTATGTAAGCTATTGCAGCATGCTATTAAGATATATACAATAATAGTGTGGTATTAGTCAGTTAACAAGTGAACCAACTAAAAATTGACACTAATAAAGATAATGGATCAAATTAATACTTGGCTATGCAATTTCCAATCATAACATAATTCACAGTTTAATTTAGCTAATACCGTTTGCTTCCCTCCTCCCCCCTTTCTCCCTCCCAGCCCTTTACATGATTCCTCACAGCAGAACTGACACATATTTAAGTGAATATAAGCGCATTACACAACCCGGTAATATAAATTGATGAATTAATCAAGGACTCATACGGCCTTTCATAAATTTTGTTTGGCGAAAAACCATTTGAGTGGTTTGAATTCTGCCCCTGAAACACAGAAAAATTAAGCTTAGTTATGTACATTTCAGTGAATTAGAAAAAGTAAATGACCAATTCACCAGAAAAATTGATATATCAGACATAGTACCTGGCTCTGAAACTGCTCATAGATAGCCATATCCGATGTTCTTTTGGCATGTAGATTGCCATTTCCATTACTGACGGGATTATCAGCGGTGTCGCCATTCTCCAAGATTCTCTTCCTACCAAACTTGGCGTCATAAAACAATTTAAAGTCCTAGAGATACACCACAAACAGCAGAAATAAAATTATAATTCTATCCGGTAGATCAAGATTTGCAATTACACCGACCGGATCGACACATAACTAGAAAAAAGAAAAAGAAAGAGAGTCAAATATATATGTTTTTCCGATAAAGCCTATATGCCAGAAAGAAACGAACGAAAATTGATCCAAGTAACGACACCACATACATTTGCATAGCCAGAAATTGGAAGAAAAAAAATTTAGAAAAAATGAATCCTCCTTCTAATGCATGTAACTCAAGATATCGGAATTTGGCCAAACAGCGAAAACTTAAATGTACCAGAACTAATTGCTCATCAAAGTTCAGCTAAAAGCAGTTCAAAGCTTCAAAGTTAAAAAGAGTCTCAAATCCAAAATTCAGCGTGATTATAGAGTGTATTCAAATTCCATTCCAAATTTGCAAATTGAAACCTGGAAGGACCATCGAGTGGGCATTGGTTCGTCGGACATATTCTCCTATGAGTGAAAAGACACAGAGAGAGTGAGAGATTTGAAATGTTTCTCTCTGTAGCTCTGGGTCTGAATGGAGCACTAGCAGCACCGCTCAGCGGGAGCTCGAGCTTTGATTCTGTGAAGTGTAAAGAGTACGTTGTGAGTGGAGCGAAAGTGAGAAGAGAGCGGCCAAAGAGTGATTAAACAGGCTTCATATATATTCTTAATTTTTGCGTCACTCCTTTTGTATTTTAGAACTAATTTATATGCTTATTTGTTTTTGGCCAACGTAGTGCTTGTTTAAAAAAATGTTGGTGATTCTAGACTTTTTACCAATTTTTCAAACACATCCTTCATGTAATCCGAACTTGCTAATAAGGCGCTTTCATTCTATTGCACACGGTATGCATTATTATTTTTTAATTTTTTTAAAAAATAAATTTTAATTTTAATTAATTATTTAAAAATTATAATTAAAATTTTAAATTTTAAAAAATTATATTTTAAAATTTTGAACTATATTATAAAAAAATATTTTAAAAACGTTACTGCGCCCATGACAGCAACGAACGGTGTAGAATAAGGCAGAAAGAGTGAGCTAGGCAGTAAGCACATGTTGATGCCACGTGCGTTAATAAAGAAATTGTACGGTAGAGATCTCCCTCCCGTCCATCTGCCTCGTTAGCCCCTGCCTAACTGTCTTGGTCAATTCTTCCAGTATTAGATTAAATAAAAAATAATCAGTGTAACAGCATTTTGATTATTTATTGACTACGTGACAAAATTATTTATTACCCAATGTTTTGCTTTTAACGTGACACTTTTTTTATTGTAATACTGCTCATTCACCACCAGGATACTCAAGTATTAAAAAATTTATACATAATTTTTTTAATAGTTTTGACTATTAAATTTCTTCTTAAAATATAAAAAATGTTTAATTTTTTTTATAAAACCCGAAAAATGTACAATTTTTTCAACTGAGTTTTATGTTATTAAATTTTAAAAATAAATTTTATGTATGTTATAATTTTATTAAAAAAATTTAATAACACAAATATATATATATAAAAAGAACTGAATGTACTCTTTTTAACACTTTCCGCCCAAAGGAAAAGTAGTACCTAGAAATGCTTTATTATTCCTACCAATGTCCGTTACGCTCGTGACCATGGGCCCAAAGGAAAAGTAGTAACAAGAAACGCAACCTCAAATTGGGTCTAGCTGTGTGCAAATATACTCTACCGGGTGGGCCATTTTTCACCTTGAATATGTTATAAATACTGGGTTCACATGCTTGATTGACACAAGTGGCGTAATTTAAAGAAAAGCCCATAAGCCCATACTCATCAAAACCATCAATATGCTGATCCAGATCCTACTTAATTTGATCTTTTCCAACTCCCAAATATGTAGAACAAGTTTTCTTCTTCTCATTTTTTTCAATTTAAGTTGGAATATATTATCATCGTGTTTCCGTGTCCACATCAATTATTTTTAACCACATGGATCTCTCAATTATCAAAATAACCCTATCATACACTTTTTTTAAAGTTAATAAAATAAAGAACTGTTATAACTGATGTTTTGAAAAATAAATTAGTCATTGAATCAAAACAAAAAGTAATTTATAATTTAATGATGTTACTGCAGTCAAACTGGAGTTGAATTATTTTTGTAAATAAATATAGATAAAAAGTATAAATATATATAATATTTTACAATCAAATTAACACATTTATTATAAAATAAATTTAAAAATATAAAAATTAATTAAAATATTTTGCATATAGTAGTAAATTCATATATGAAATGAGTTGAGTAGAGTTTGTTAATCACCGTAAATGTCTATCACGAAGTACTCAAATTCTATTTTAAGACAAAAAATTAAAAATTAGTTTTGATAGGTTTAATATCTAACATCGTGATATTTTATTAGTGTTTTGTCCAGTTTAGCCTATTATTTAATCCATCTTTTAAAGTCAATTTCTAAGGTTAAACGAACCAAAACCTTAATGATTTACTAGTTTTTCGGTGAAATCAACTAGTTAGGTCCATTTTTTTTTTAAAATCATTGGTTATAAGAATAGTACTAGGAGACACCTTCAAAGAGAGGGAAAATAAGATTGAAGTGAATTCTTTTTAACTATATGATATTTGAATAAAAAAAATACAATATGTAAATATTATTCATAATTTGACATCATGTAATTGACTATTTTGATTAAATCCTTTCATCTGTCATTGAAGAATTTAATAACAAATATTAAAAGATACATCTAAATGAAAAAAGTACAGTAACATATAACATATATATATTTATATGCTTACATACAAAATATTCATCGTTTATCAAGTTTGCGAGTGTGTGTGTGTGTGAGAGAGAGAGAGAGAGAGGAGAAGAGAAGATATATATTTGAAAAAGAAATGCAATTTAAGAGAATAGAAGTAAATAAGATACAATTGAGTAGGGATATGCAAAAGACGTAGCTCGTACAACTTAATCTCATTCAATCATCTCAAGTTAGGCCAAAAAAATTAATAATAATAATAATCAATGCAAGTTAGTCATGTTAGTCAGTTTAGTATAATCTAACTTAATCCTTTATTTAAAAAAAAATATTTTTATAAACATTTATATGAAAATTTTATTTTTTCAGGTTAATATTTTATAATTTTTACCAAAATTTTTGATAAACTAACCCAATCCTATATATGACATATCTTGCTAATAAGAAAATTGGTCTAATGCTAAACTGAATTAGACTCCAAACTACATCAAAATTTGATCCTATCCTACTCGTTTGCACCCTTACAGCTGAGCTAACATACGTGGGCCAGAATAATCTATTCTAAGGATAAGAGAGTTACCACCTAAGAATTCATTTATTTTTTTAGTTGTTAAAATCTATTCTTAATGATGGTGACCTAACAACAAACTGAACCCGTTGGACCACATACAATGAAATGTTCCCCTGGACGATCATGGCTCAAAATCATATGACACAATTGGTTTTCTCACAAATTGAATGCACGGCATGTAAACTTCAAATTCAATTGTACATTCTCATTCTAACTAGTCCCCACAAGGAAAGTGCCATGTTTGTTTGTAAAAACTCTTTTCTTTTGATGTGGGGATAACAATGATTCCATCGTACGTGTAATTTTTGTCCATTTTACAAGGTTGATCGATAAACTTGTTCAAAAAAAAAAATCTGATCTCTCCTGATAATGTGGTTCAGTAAGAGTGGAAGTAAATAGTGAAATAAAAATCCAACAAATCACATGTTTTGTAGCCGAAAATGCTAAAAGCTTTTGTTTGTTATAACAGAGTAATGAGAGTTCAATGAACTTGGCAACATAAAAGGACAACTAGCTTGTCTCCCATTTCTTATTGACTGATGTATCTAAAATTATGAAGTGATAAAGATGAAATTCCTGGCATAATATAGTAATAACTAGGAGGGATTATATAATGAATAGTAAATCTTTTTTCTTTTTTGGTAATAAAAGCGGGATCAAAATTTTTAGTTTATTTGTTTCTGAGAACTGTGGGAACCGACGCTTCTGCCATGAGATTTTTTTGGGTCAAAATTATTTTGGATATGAGGCAGGATGTTGGTGAATGAAAGTGATACCATCGATCGAGGGCAACCTTAAGCTTGACTACTTTTGGTCGATCTAGTAATGGAGTGTAACTGATAGGTATTAGGAAATAGGTATTTGGAAAAATTAGGCTAATTGTTCATAACTAATTCTAATAAATGCAGTAGTTAGTAGAATGTATAAATAGGAAGAAAAGTTGTAATATAAGGGAAGTTGATCTTTTGAATAATTAAAATACGTTTTAGAATTTTCTATTTTTTTGAACAAGAGAGTGAGCAAGTGTGTAGGCAATTTTACTACCATATGACTGAACATATTGATGGTCGGATGGCTAGCTAGATTATTAAAAAATATTTAGTATAAAAGCTAATAAAATTAATTTGAGCTTCGCTACACAACACTTGTATGTTTTTCCTTTTAATTTCTTACTTTTTCAAAATAGTATTCAAAGTTATTTTTGCAATGTGAAAGGGATCCACAGCTACAAGTAACGACAGGGAGACAAAAAAAATCTCTAAATGGCCACTTCTTTCTCAAATTGCACAAAGGTTCAAGGGGATACTACAATTATATATATGCTGTCAAATTGTCACAAATTCTTAAATTCGACCTCGTAAAATCGATGGATTACTGACCCAATAAAAATTGTGTCCAATCAATTGAGCTCCAAGACCTTCATGCTTCGTATTCTACTTTTAGGATATAATATTAACATAATTTTTAAAATTAAGATAATAAAAAAATTAGATGTCCAATTTAATTATTAATAACATTATCCAAACAGGATAAATAACTAATAGCATCGATCAAAATAACATCCTTGTCGTGTAACAAAAAAAAAAAATGTTTGCGTGGATACCCTTGGAGTTTGGTTTAATTCAGGGATTGAAGAGCGAGGCCAGCTAGATAGTAAATATAGTTAGAAAGGATTTTTGTTTGGTGTTCCTTCACAGCGAAACAGAAATGACATGCCAAAAGGTCCATTCCTCTAAATGATTCTGGACATATAACTGTCCTTGAGCAGACGTAAGTTTTGTCAATTAGTGCACCATGATGAAATTTTATGATTATATATCCATAATTCAGATTATTGTCACGGACTTCTGCCTCACATGAGTTGGAAGTTTCTATTCAAGATTAGTATAGCTGTTAATTAAACAGACTTTTTCACACAATTTCAAATTGTGTCACTACAAGAGATCAATATAGGCTTTTTCCCCAAAAATGACAATCAAATAAATAAATGAACCCAAAAAAAAAAAAAAATTTGCACAGCCAATTTTGCCTCATATGCTATACTGCATTTTATTATCATTATTAGATGTCCCAGCCGAGCTCAAGACACCTATTTTTATAATTTTTTTTTAACTTGGATGTCTCTAGTAATTTTTATTAAATAAAAGAAATCAATGGCTGAGACAACTATTTTCTTTTTTATTTATTTTTATCATTTTTAATCCTAATCCTAAGTCCTAAAATCCAAACTTCAACCCATATATATATATATATATATATATATGTGCAAATATGAGGTTTGAGAGGAATGCATCACAAATATAACCCAAAAAAAAAATCATATTTGACAAAAGAATGGCTCCCTCTTTCCCCAGATGGCCTTCTAATTTCCTACTTCAATTGCCGATGCATCGATTTTTGTTGTTGTTGTTGTTGTTCTTCTTCTAATGGGTCAATTACATTGGCAAAAGGTAGAGAATACAAATCCCATTGAAGGGATTGAAATGAAGGAATTAGCTATGTCAACGTATAAAAGAAGGTATTTGAAGCTCTACAATTAGACTAGGGCAACTATGGCATGTAATATGAGAGATCAATACCTCCAGGTTTTCATATGACAATGCCAGTGTAAAGCAAGAAAGACCAACATATCTAAAGTCTTGCTATGCTTCTGTCAGGGTATAAGAAGAGGATGTGACACCCATAAATGGCATAGATGAATTAGCTTCATCAATGGTATCATCATCTTTATCATTGTGATCTATGATAGGTACCCTGATTATCATAAAGCCCATGAGCTCTCTTTCTTAGCCTTCTCTCTGAACAATTGGAATAGGGTAGGACACCATGATATTGCTATGTTCACCAAGGGCACAAAACATAATTCTATAAATCCGACTAACAATCTCTTTAAAATTAGGTAGTGGCAAGCTATAAACATTTAATCAGCCTATACAAGTCTTTTGCTTGATTAACTTGTAAAAAACATAAAAAGTTAAAATGTCTTAATAAAATGTATTTAGAAAAGAAAGAATATTGATGATAATTTTTTTAAAAAAAAAAATCACTGTAAAACTAGCAAAGCTTGTAAAATGAATCTGCTATTAAGTACATATCCAATACCATTTCATGCACCTAGAGGTGTGATCCATAAGTTTTGTAGACATATTAGTTTGAAATAGTGTTGTGCTAATAGAGCCACATACCAATGAAACCTTTGTGCCCTATTGCCAGCCCTTTGATGTCTTCCTTTTTAGTTGCATGGTATGATAGGTGCCCAAGTTTGTCAATTTATCAGTAATTGGTTATCGCTACTTACCAAACTGATCGAGCACTCGGCTAGGATGGCACCACTTGATAATGTAAAAACAATAAGGGGACCAATGCAAGTCGGATAACTAACAATGCCAAATAATATTCTAAAATTATTTGCATGCATTGTTAGCAACATATGGAAGCCACATAAACTGCAAACAACAATTCTAAACAAATAATAGACAGAGGGATATTTTGGTCAAAATAAGCATAACTATTATTTATTTTTTGTTGTAGAGAAAGTAATTATAGTATGTGTTTTTATTTTAGAGAAATGAAATATATATTTTTAAAACAAAGAAATGACCGTGTAATTTAAACATTTTAAAAAAGAAGCAAAAGTAATTTACCTTTGAAAAAAAAGAAAGACTATAGTATAGGGAGCAATTATAAATGGCAGGATTTTGATTTTGATTTTTCGGCCATTTTTGGGTCAAAAAGTTGGAGAACAAAATTGTTGATTTACTCAAACGTATTAATTTAATTCTTTTGTATATGAGATAATGAGGACTACATCAAGTGAGAAAAGTATATGGTAAGTGTTAAATTATAAATTAATATATAGAAGTGTAATGAATATCATTTTTAATTTTTATTAACAATTTTTGTATTAAATTTGATCATTAATTGTTAATCCAACGTCATTATTTACTCCTGTTACCTCGCACCTCATTTAAGAGCATGTCTCTCACAGGCCTTCTTTTCATATGACTTTAAAAAGTAAGGAAAAAAAAACTATGTAATGTGCGTCATTTTGTGCTATTCATCGCAATTGCAATTCACAATTATGTTCCTTTTTATATCTATTAGTTTCTAAGTCTGGTCCTTTACTTTTTCTTCTTTCTTTTTGACGTTCTAGTTGTATAATTATCTTTTTCACAATCTTCTACCATATGTATAGCTTTGGGCATTCTAGTATTTGTCTTCAAAAATGACGTATTAGTATAGATAGAGTAAAAAAAAAAAAAAGATTTAGGTGGTTATTAATAAAAGAGAAGTGTGAAAAATTATTTAACCTTCCACTGTTTCATTTATTTTTTAAAAATTATATAGTTATTGATATAAGAGGAGCTAGAGTGAAATGCTATTTAATTTTTTAATTGGTATTATTTTTTAAATATAAAAACTATTTTTAATTATTGACAACATTTTAGTGCATACCAAGCTGTAGTACATATACACATGACTATATTATAGCCTTGTTAATGTATAGTAAATTTTGGATACTTGTGCCCTAATTAAAGATGATTTTTTTTTAGGGTGAAAAAGAAAAAGAATAAAACTTAACACGTTGGCCCAATAAACAAACTTAACATTTTACAAAAGTACATTTCAAATTCTATTGTTGATCGAAGATCAAATACACACCCACACACACATATATAGTTAATGTTTCAAATCGTTTTATATACATTGGCTTTAGGGATGACAACTTTTTCTTTATCTGCCGTATAACATCGAGTCTGAAGCTAAAATTTCCTATAAGCTAATCTAAACTCCCTAAACTGTTAAAAGACTAGATCGACCCACCTTGGGGATTAAGGGATGATAATTGGTGTTTGATAGATTATTCACTCGAAACAAGTGAACTTATTATTTTACTTAAATTAACAGGATCAAAATTATGTTGATGATGAAGTTGAGATTCAAAAATTGTGAGTAGAAGAGTCCAATGTAAATGATTTTTTGCCGGAAACAAAATATAGGGTAAATCTTCCACGTTTGGCTGCATGCGCAGTGTTGTTAGAGGCATTCTTGTTCTCTCCAATCATCATATCATAGAGAAGCAGATATGACATGCACAAGGACCCATTCTTAATTGTTGAGAAGACAGCATAGCTTTCGTTTTAGTCCTCGCCCTTGCAAATTTTTACTACTTTAAAATTTGTGCTTTCTATCCAATTCAAGCCCGACACGGTATGAGCCTTACCGTGAAAAATAAATAAATTATCCTGTCTCTATATATATTATATAAAAATATAAGAAGTTTATTATTTTAAATATCTTTTTATGCAAGTCCAGAGCTGTTAGTTTTTTTTTGGGTTAAAAAATACACAAATTTTTAATCATTTTTAAGATAGATAAATATATATCTATTATAAAATAAAAAAATTATTTTATATTTTAGTTTAATTTTAAAATTTTTAACCAAAATATCATTTATTTAATTTTTTAAATTTTAAAAATATATATTTAGTTTAATAGAGACTATTTTAGTAAAAAAATTTAAAATTAGACTAAAGTATAGGGTAAAACTTTATTTTATGAGAAGTCTTTATATTTTTTAAAATAAAAAGTCTATATAATATTAACAAAATTTAAGAAATATTTGTGTAACTTATTTTAAAAAATGCCACTTATTGCTAAATGGTTCGCCTTCTTACGTTGAAAAAAAAAATTATAATTTAGTTTTGGGCCGTCTAAAACATCGGTAATTTTTGTAAGGAAGGTGTATTATAATTTTAACATTATCTATCAATATTATATTTAAAATACCTTTATTCGATATAAGTTTTTAAGTACTTTCTGTTTCTATCTGTGATATAATTTCGCATAGAGGGAAGATTGTTTGGAAGTAGGGCATCAAAGTTACATTTGTACAAAAATGGAGGCATCTCATTATTTGAATTAGAGTCAATGATTATTCAATTGCAGCGCAGGAGACTCACCCAGTAATCATTCTTGTTGAGGTGGTTAAATTCCACGATCACAGTAAATATATATCATCTTCATTAACAATAACTGCTAGCATCTAGGCTTTTATCTTTATATTTTATCATTTATGATTATAATTGCGATTATGTCGAAATGACTCAAAAAAAGATTTATTATTATTGAAGAATTATATATTTATTATGTTTTAATTAAAAGAATCTAACAATAATATAAGTAATTGCATATTAATTTTTTCTTTTTATATATTGATTATTGCATACTATTTTACTCTATCCTCCAATCAACCAAGCAAGTGATTACGTGTAAGTACTTTTTAGTATACAATTCTTGTAGAATTTAAAAGAGAGAGTGGCGCAAAGAATGAAAATTTATGTGCTCCTCTTTTTTTTTTTTCTTTTTGAATTTTATAAAAATATTATAATAAAAAATTTTAAAGAATCTAGACTAAATTATTATAAAGATATACAAGTGATGATGATTGTTGATTTAATTGTCAAATTGGAGCTGTATGTTGGAGAATTTTTAAATTATTTATTTTTATTGATTTTACTTTTATTGGTACCTAAAACTAGAACAACAAGAGCTGATAAAATTAACTTTAAATGGCAGAAAGCAAGTATTGAAAATTTTAAAATAAATTCCTTCTATTAAATATAAATACATTTAATTAATATAAATAAATACAATAATATTAATTATGGGCATTATTAAAAATTTACTAACATATTTATATATCTATTTGTTATGAATTAACTCAATATGTGATTTCTTTTAAAAGATTGATTCTATCTTAATTTTCCTTTCAAAAATAACTCTCACCAGGTACCTAATACAAGCACTCACTAACCAACTTTCTTTTGTTTTTGAAAGAAAATTTATTCTACCCAACATCGGAGAAATAGAGTCGTTCTTGTTCTAAAAAGCAATAAAAGAATAATATTTTCAATAAAATAATTTAACTTCGATATGGAAAATTAAAATTTATTTAATATACATCAATTCAGTTTTTCATTCTTCCAAATGGAAGATATTATTTTTAAAAAAATGTTGGAATCTTACCTACTTAAATACACACGGCAGCCATGATTTTGAGAGGTTCCTTTATACAAAGTTCTCTTTTCTAAAATTCCAATAAAAAGTCTTACTTTACGAGATGATAATAATTAAAAAAAAGGAAAGATTATCAAATACTCTGATTAAAATATTAAAGATCCTTCTCTCTTCGGGAAAGAAGATTCTGCTTTATAATGGAACCTTAGTTTTTGTTCTTAGGACAATAACAGTATAATATTCTTTTTTTCGGAATGGAACCCGGGTCACAGTACTTGAAATAAACATATCTCTTTTTTCAAAAAAAAAAATCTTAAAGACGAAAAAAAGAAAAGAAAAGAAGAGATGATGTTGTGGCATAATCAGAAAAGTGGGTGATCATATCAGCATTGACTGGTGAGGAGTGAGAAAGAAGGGTGGATAAAGTGGAAGAGGTGGGACAGGGACAGTGAAGTGTGAAGAACGGAAAAGGATGTAGTGAAGGAAGGTGCATTTGGATGGTCAAATGCAAACTCCTTACTTGGACTGAGAGCGACGGTTGGGACTAGAGAGAGATCTATAGCCCTTTAGGGAAGGGAGGGGAATGCCCTCTCTTATTTGTGTGCGTGTGGGGAAAGGGGGCACTGCATTAAACCATATCACTTCAGTTTCATATCATTCTTACCACTTCAAATTTCAATATCAATCACCTCTCCCAAATAAAATAAAATAAAAAGTTAGACAAGAAATAGACAAAGGTGTGGAAATACATGTATGAGAATATATATATATATATATATATACAGACACATACTCATTTTTTTAAAATATATTTAAATTATATAACTCTCTATTCTATTTTAAAAATGTATACTCTTTTATCTTAAAATTAAAAGATACACTACATTGATTATTTTACAGCAAAAGATGAATTGGAATTATATTTATTTTGATTAAAATATAATTGTATCTATT
Organism: Erythrophleum fordii; assembly: GCA_032878935.1. Lineage (NCBI taxonomy): Eukaryota > Viridiplantae > Streptophyta > Magnoliopsida > Fabales > Fabaceae > Erythrophleum > Erythrophleum fordii. Next base: position 20,627,469 of record JAVQMF010000045.1, read on the forward strand.
TTTTTTTATATAATATAAAATCGAACCAAATTTATCAGTTGAATCAATAAACCTAATTTATTATACCATCAAAATCAACTAAAGAGAAAACCAGTTAAGAACGGGTCAAGACAATGAAAAATAAAAGAAAATAAAAATCAACCAATTTAGTATTGAATTGATCAAAAATTGATTTTTGATTTTCTTTTTTTTGGTTTAAAAATAGAGTTTTGATATTTTGTAATAAAATTTATGATATTTTATGAACTCTACTCAATCTATTTCACATGGATTTGTTATTATATGTAAAATACTTTAATTAATTATACATTTTTTAATATTTATATTTATTTTAAATGTTACTTTATGATATATGTAATAATTTAATTGTAAAATATAATATATATTTATACACATATATATAGAGAGAGAGAGAGAGAAAGAGAAATAATTCATTTAATTATAATTAGACCATTGAATCATGAATAGCTAATTATTCTAATTTAATATCTAGTATGGCTTTTTAAAACATTGAGGTAAGATAACAAGTATTAAATATGTATTTAATTAATAGACAAATATTCAATTTTTAAATTTAGAATAAATAAAACTTATAATTTTCAACACCAAATAAATAACATTGAAATAAATGTTTAAAAAAATTATATTTTTAATTAGAGCAATATTATTCTTAATATATTTTAACTATATTTTAATTTTTGGAGGGGAGTTTTGTGTATATTTTTATAATAAAATAAATGATCGTGTAATTTAAGCATATCTCAAGAAAGAAAAAAGTAATTTACTATATATATATATATATATATATATATATATATATATATATCTTTTAGGCCATTATTTTTATATAAAAACTATTTATAAGTACATACTACAATGTTTTAGGCACCTTTATTCTCAACAAAGGACATGTTTATTATACTTTAGGATAATATTTGTAAGAAATCAATTATAAAAGACTGAATGAATTATATTAAAGATGATTTTAAGTTAAAAATTTAAATTTTTAATTAAGTAAGGATATTAATTTTAGCCTACAGAGTCCATCCTCCTTAGAAAAATAATAAACAAAATATTCATAAGCATAATCTTAACATAAACTTATGAAGTGAAGCATCAAGTTATTAACAAATCTTTTACATGGAAGGAGCTATCTTTACTTATTGAGTGAATTAATAATTTAAAATTTTTTAGTTTAATTTTTCAAAATTTTTTTAATCTTGATAGTTTCTTTATTTGAAGACTATATGTGACAATAAATTAATAATATAGACTTGTTCAATACTTTCAACATAAAAACTAACAAGATTATAATATATTAGAGAGTATAAATACTATTGAAGAGATTATTTTGATTTTAAAAAATGTTTGAAATATTAAATTGAAAACCCTAAATAATCAAATTAGAAAAATAGTAATATTTAAAAAACTAAATTAAAAAGCTTTGACTTTTGAAATCAAGTTATATATAAACAAATCTTTCAAAGACTAAATCCCTTAATTTACTCTTACATTTTTTTGAATAGATTAGACATAGAAAACTGGGTCATTAAGAAAACTCTACTAAATATTTGAACAATATACATGATGACATAACGCTGGGTTGCATCCATATTACATTGGCAGTGGTTGTTACATTAAGCAAGTAAGAGGGGGAAAAAAAGATAGAAAACAATATTAAACAACCTGTTCCTTTCACTAATATGTCAAGTCGAGTCAACTCTTTGAAACCTATTTTGACATTTGACAAAAGGGCAGAAAAAAAAAAACGGCCAACCCAAAAAAAAAAAATGTAACAACCCTAGAATATGCTAAACCCGGGAGGTGAATTTTGACCCCTTCGTCTCATTGGCCTGCAGCTTTCTCAAAGAGGCCTAACCTATTATCGCCCAGCCTTGACTTATACGCAGCCTTCTTGTATTCACACCATGTGAACTCTTTGTACAAGCTCTCTTCTTCCCTCGTCGCCAATGAAGCTAAAGGTGCTATCTTTTCATTCAAGGGTGGTCCTCCAAAGTATATCATTGAAACCCTTGAATTGCTTGGGTCTGCCAAAACCCTATGATTCACACTTTTAAACCTCCCATTAGTCATTACCTGCATCCATTTCCCTCAACCATGTTACAAACTTTTGACCAAATTTTGATAGGATCATACTCGAAGGAACTAATCATGCTTGTTGACCACATCAAGTTAAAAGAAAAAAATTCATAATTATTTCGTTTTTTCTTGGAATATCACGATTAGAACAATCCCATACATTTCCTGTTTTAGCCCCTTTACCCATCATTTTAATGTCTTGAATGTTGATTGTACAGCACTATCATTACTGAGAAGAAAAATAGCCTTTAGTGAAACAAACAGCATCAAAATCTTGACTGGCGAGGGAAAGTGAGTACATCTAATTTAACCCAGATGAAATCAAATGTTAGCGGATATTGTTTTGTCTTTTTCAACCAATTAAGGATTGATGAATGTTTTTTCGACACATAGCTGAGAGAGAGAGAGAGGTAAAAAAGGTAGATAAGATAGATGTCAGTAAATATATTCTGGTACTAAGTAAAATCCATGAAATTACTGGAAGATTACAAAAAAGAGATAAACTTTAGAGCCACAGAAGATAATTGAACAGATTTAATTTGAGGAAAATGAATTGTTTCTGTAGATTGATAAGGAAAGGTACCTGCAGGCAGTCACCAACATTGATGAAAAACGAAGTGTGGTCCGATGGGACTGAAACCCAAGTCCCATCTCTGAGGCAAATTTGCAGGCCCGATGTGTTATTAGATCTCAGCACAGAAATTATCTGTGGGTCCGTGTGCTCTCCGAACCCAATCAAGTTTCTCCCACTCAATGCTTCAAGCTCTGGACATGGCGGATAGTGGTTAAGCCTGAAGCAACTATCGCTCTTCTCATCCCTCAAAAGCTTGCTAAATGCATTCCTTTGTTCAATCCCCAATCCCTCCGCCATTAATTCCAACACTTGACAGCCCATCTTCTTCACCGCCGAAATATATTTCTCCAAAGCAGAGCTGCAAATTTGTACGCACACATGAGAAAATGGCAAGGGATTTTCTTTTTTATTATTATGGTACGTTGTCCAGTTTATTTTCTTCTCGATACCAGCTTAGTGTAATTAAGATTTTAATTTCAAAATGCTCCTAAGAGGAATCAAACTCAATTTATTAAAGGGATATACTATATTTTTCTTTATCAACTAAGCTATAACGGGAAGGGGTTTAAAACAGAGGATTGAAGAACAGAGGGAAAAAAAAGGGAAAAACAGGGCACTCTGTTTTATTTGTTTATTTGATTTACCTGAAAGTATTTGGGTTTTGATGGAGGATGAAGAGAGTGTTGGGAGAGATGACGTCAGGGTTGGTGTTGAGGAGGAGATATTCGACCCAACCCACATCGCCGTTAGGGCCAATTCGCTTGCTTCCATAGCCGAAAGGGTCAGGAGGGCCTGCCCTGTCTTTCTCGGACTGGGGTTTCCTGAAGAACCTGAGAGCTTCATTTTCAAGATTGTTCATGAACTCCAATGGGACGCCATGGTTGACGAGCTTGAAGAAGCCGAAGTCCTGGCAGGCCTTGACTATGAGGATCTTGGCGTCGGGGTCTGAGAGGTCAACCACTGGGATTCCTGTGAACAAGGTCCCAGGCTTGCATGACTTGATAAGAAAGACTTGGTTTGATGGTGGCTGAGACACAACCATGGTTGTTAGAGGAAGCTAACAGAGAGAAAGAGGATGACGAAAAAGAAGAAGGGGGGAGAGAGAGAGATATGAGATTGGGGTTGTGGAGGGTGCAGGGATGTATCGGGGGGTTGGGGGTTTAAATGGGGGAGGGAATTGAGAAATGCTAATGCATGAGGGAGCTGTGGGAGAGGGCGTTACGAACTATAAGGAGGAGCCATCTGGCCCCCCTCACTGTCTCTCTGGCATTTATACTACCGATAGAGAATTATACTTCTCATTTTCTTCGTTTATACTCATGTATTTGTTTTACTTTTGCCCTTTTCTATTCTAAGAAAATGTTTTTTTATATACCAAATAAAAGAAAGCACAAAGTGAGGAACAGGGAGTAAGGAAGAAGGGGTAGAATAAGAATTAAACTCGCACACATAGTATCTATTGATATCTACGTTCATGGAAAATATCACACGAGTCAGCCCTTGATCCAGAAAAATGTATTTTTGTTCCTTTAATTTTACTCTTACATAATTTCAACTTTCAAGACTTTCGATTCATTAGTTAATTTCTAGTCAGTAAACAATCAAAACTTTCGATTCATTAGTTAATTTCTAGTCAGTAAACAATAAGACACATATATATGTTTAAACACTGACAAAGCAAGGCAAAAATTTTTAAATATTGAGTCATGTAAAGATAATATTAAAGAAGAATTAAATAATTAAAATATGTATTTTTGAAAATCAAAATGTCTATTTCTTCTTCTATCTATTAATTAAAAAGCAACTTTTTCTCTAAAATAAATGGTTCTCCTTCTTGACTACAGATTTGTTAAACTTACGAGTTGACTTTTTGATTTTAGTGAATTTAAAATTTTATTTAAAAAAATCATATTAATTCATTTGTAAACTCAGATTTAATATAAAGTTAGTTTAATTTATTTTTGATTTAGATAAATTCAATTAACTTAATGTGGTTTGAACTAAATTTGACAAATCCTGATATAATTGAGTCAAATTGAATTTAAAAATAATAAAATTTTTTAAATCCAATACAATCTATTAAAAAATGATTAAAAAATAATATTTATATATATTAACTTTATAAAAAATTTTATATTAAAAAATATGAATTATAAAATATAAATATTTTTTTAAAAAAAATATAATTTAAAATGTATTTAAATAAATTTTTATTCATATATTATATTTTATATATGATTATTAATAAATATAAATTTTTACAAATTTATAATACTATTCTATATTATAAGTTTATCTCCTTTTTATTAATTTATTTAAATTCATAAATTTGACGACCTTGTTTCACCCTACAAAAGACTTACGAGGAGAGACCATAATCTTTGGTCTGACTAACATCATGTTATAATGATACGGAGCATAGTCTTGTCGTGCACAAATTATAATCATGAGCTCATAAAGAATTGTCTAAGTAGAACATTTAAAATTTTGATACAATATTTATATTAATCTATATATGTTATAAACAAATATTTAGTAAGTATATTATTTCTAAAATTCATTATTATGGATTACTATATAAATAATTTGTGAATTTAATTACTCGAACGTAGTTCTGAAAACATAGAGAGAGAGAGAGAGAGAGAGAGAGAGAGAGAGAGAGAGAGAGAGAGAGAGAGGTGAAGCAACCATATATAGATTTTGTATTTGGGTCCATATTTGACCAAACTTGTAAGGGGTGAGGTGTCGAATCCAAAATGCACAAGGAAATCCAGTCACTTTCTATAGGGTTATGGCAACCCATTTGCCTTCCTAGGATGGTGAGGTGCGGTATTTAATGCAGAAAAACAGTCAATTCATTATATGATATATAAAAGGGAAAAATATATAACGGTCAATTCAAAAGATTCCTTTGTAAACTCAAATTTATATGCCTTGTACATGGAGAAATCCAATTTGAATTTCATTTAAGAAAAAGATGATATGGGTCTTTACGAGAGAGTAAACAGTAATGACCTGCAATTGCAAAGCTTTCGTTTACGTCTTAAGCAAAGTCCTAGCTATCGGGACTGCATTGTGCATACCATATACATGAAACTGGGAAAGTTTTTCGAGGAAAAGTGGAGAAGGTACAGTGAGAATTTATTATGATATACTTTTCATAAGCATCATTTTATAACTTTCACAGAATAGTAAATTTTGCATGCAAGGGAAAGTGTACTGCAGTCCCAAACTAGGACCTTTTACTTGCTTTCTAGCACTCATTCATCATGAAATTGGGGAAAGTTTGAAAGTTGGGAGGAGAGGGAAAAATGAAATAATAGGCTTGGAATTTCCAGATATGTATGGGTGATTGTGTTGGTTAAAACTCTCATGAGACTCTCAAAATGTAAGGTTGCAATCAAATCAAATCAATGATGCACCAATAAGTCAATAATATGCGAATTCAATTCAATGGGCATTTTCTGAATTCTTGGGTTAGGGGAAAGAAGAGCGATTTTTTTTTTGGTTGATTAATGTTATCTTTACAATGAGGAGTAAAATTTTTTTAATGAAAAAAAAGTGCTTTCTCACCCTAACTAAAAGAGGCAAAATTGGATGTCAAATCTTTGCGTTTCATTATAAAAGATCTTATTTTGTTACAAAAATGAAAAAAGAATGAGAATATAAATAAAATAAAATAAAAATAATCCTTACATGCCTACTTAAAAAAAAGTAATAAAAAGGAGAGATATTATTAAATAATAATAATAATAACATAATAGATATTGCAAAAAAATATTTTTATTTTTTTTTCTATTATGTAACCAAAGAAGCCCTCCAACTAATTTACACCATCATTTGATGCTAGCTTAGGTGACTGGAAAATTTTTACAATTTGAATACTAAATTATAAGTTTAATTGCTCTCTTGTACTAGAATGAAAAAAGAGACTCACAGTTTAAAAGTAATATAAAATTATTTGACAAAAATCATAATACATTTTGTTATTAATTTTTGTTGCTGAAAATTTGTAAAATTAAAAATCAAATTCAAGTTTGTAGACGAAATTTGGACTAGGGTGGAATATTGGGGCGTCAATAAGATGATCTTGTTTTTTCTTCTTGGTATGTTTGAAAAAATCCCAACAAATTAAGCCATTTGGCTAATGATTAGAAATTAAAGACAATCATAAGAAACACAAATCTTCTTTAAAAAAAAAAAAAGAAAAAATGGGGCTTGCCTAAACTTGAATTGGTAATGATTGGAAGATGTCCAAAGAGAATGTCATAATTCAAGTGATGGAATACAAAGCCATATGGAGGAATGGGGTGAGGCCTTAATTATTTTCCTTCTAAAATGACAAGTTATGTAACGATCGAATATGACGCAGACGTCCTTAATCAGTACTGTATGCTTCTATTCCAACTTCTCTCTTAAAAATAATATATACATATGAGAGTCATGTCCCCTGATTTTTTTTTTTCCTTTGCGTGGGGTGGGGCTGCATTTATTGTGCTTATAACGATATGATTCTTCTCTTTTTTTTTTTTTTTTGGGAGAAAAAGTAACGTTTGAGGCTTTGTGACGAGGAGTTCTCTTAATAAAACACATATTCTCCTAATTAAGTAACCACTATATTATTTTATTCAATGAAAGATTTTCAACTTGTAATCTTTTTTAAGCGAAAAGAGTAACATTTGATTTTTAATTTATTATTTCTTTATAAGGCATATAAATAAAATACCTTTCCACACTTTTTTCCAATTCATGATTTTTTTTTTTAAATTTTAGATATCCCCCAATTAAATTATAATTAATTTTATCATTCAATATGGTTTATAATATATATTTACAGTATAGTTTTAACATATTCTTTCGAAATTTTTTCATGGAGCCTTAATAACCCTTTAAAGTTTACAACATTTAACAAATAAGACATTAAGTACACAAGTACATTCAGATAAGTTTAATATATATAAATCAGGGGCGAAAAAGTAAATTGATAAGGGGATCCGAAAGAAACTAGAGAAGGGGGAGGGGACAATGAAGGATCCAAACAAAAACAAAGGAGAACAATAAATTTAAATATTTAGAACATGTTTGATTCTGTTTTTGTTTTATTGTTTTTAAAATAAATGTTTTTTATAACAAATTTTGAAAACAAAAAAATTAAAAAATTTGTTTAAATTATTATTCTAAAAAATAATTGTTTTCTATTTTTTTTTTGGATTTTACAGAACAAAAGTTACAAAATACTTAAAATATGTTTTGATTTTTCTGTTTTAAAAAAAAATTTTATTTTTTTGTTTTATAAAATATTTCATTAAAAACACATTATCAAACAAGTTTTTTTATTTTTAAAAACAAAAAATTATCCTAAAAATAGTTTACTAAACAGGCTTAATGTAAGGAGCTTCTTGTCCTTGTGAAATCCTCAATAGTCTTAACTAAATCCATTTGGTAGGAATTCAACATGAAAATCCTCACTTGACTAAAATTTAATTTCAGTTTGTCAGGATGTCTAGTTATACGTGTAAGACAAATTTCCTTGGGTTTATTACAACAGGACTATATTGTTCATAGTACTCAATATGGCTGACTTTTCGAAGAACAAACTTTGAATAAATAAGTCAATATATGTCTGATTAATGGAGACAAAGGGGATAAAACAAAGATAGTTTGTTCCAATAACACAACAAAGATCTTCAAAAGAAATCCGCTATGGCGATTCTTCAATTAGAAATGGCGATTAAAACTTCTGTTTTAAGCCTATTTGGCTTTGTAAGTATCTTGTGTGAACTTAAAATACAATACATATATGTTTTATTCATCGACAGTCAACTTCTAAGTTCATATAATTGGTTAAGTTTTTATTCCTATACTTCCACTTCGGTTTATTTAAAGTATAACTCCATCAATATACACTTTAGAGATTGCATTAGATTTCTTGGAATTGTGTTAGGAATATATGAGAATTTGTCATTCTGATGATGCCCCTTAAAATTTACTTTATAAATATTTTTTAAACGTATTGCAAGGTGGCATCAGCAAACTAACTAGTTTCACATTGGTATTAATGTTTTATATATAGAACTTCAACTCTTTCAATCAATGTTCAATTAATAAAAGTTGAACCAGAGTTCTAAAACAAAGTTCCTATGAGTTCCCTTGAAGAATTAAAACAAAAATTAATATGAACTTAAGAATATGTTCATATCTCTGGGAAGGAAATTGGATTCAAAATTATAATAAATTTTCTTATAGTTTCACTTGTGTCAACCTCAGGACATGATATCCAAGTTTGACAATTTTTGTCTGAAGGAAACGTACACAAAACCCACATAAATGGAACGTGATTCATCATTGGTCCCAAGTTTTGTGAGCTCATTTTCAGTATTCTTATAATATTTTAGCAATGATATTACTGTCATTTATATTGTCATGTAGTTTAATTTGTTTTTTAGGTCAAAATTATGTAATTTAGTTTTAAATGAAAGTTAGAGGTTCATAAGTGTCTTGAAAAAAATATTTACTACTCTCATAGTCAGATTTTGACAAATAAACAATTCCTATCTAAAATTTAAAATTTAACTTAATCATAATTTATAATTAGATTACATGATTTTAACTAAAAAATTAAATTAAATCAAATGGCAAAATATTGGTAGTTCTTAGTTCTATATATGAACTCATGCCCTGCAATGTAATTATAGATTGAGATATAATTTCCCATTCGATTAATATCAGAAAATTATCCCATCATCTCAGCCAGCTACGAAGATATATATCAAATTTGAATATTAAAGAAAGATTCATAGATGAAACGTATAAAAAATGATGGCAAGTTTTTTTGCAGGCCATTTGCTTAAGTAAGGCTTTGGTACTTGTCCCTTTAACGTGCAAATAGAAGACAAACAAATGGAAATGAAAGAATATTTTGCTCAGTCAAGGAAGACCAACCGAGGTGACCCTTTGGAATGAACAACCGCTAATGACGCCTAAAATCATACGCTTTTGGACAAAAACATAAATGAAAATGGGAGTCGCTTTCTGCATATATAATAATTTTTTTCTTCAAGTTTTTCTAGAACTGACGACAATGATACATCTGATCGTGAATCTTTGAACAATTATATGTTGTATCTTGCCCGTTTGGAAAAAATAGTGGCTTTGCCCATTAGGTTGGAGATTATTGAGACCTTTCAAAGTTTGAAACTCAAAGCAGAAACAGTAAGAGACTCAAAGTGTAAGCCAGTAATGTTTGATGTAACTTGGGAAATATTGGCACCACATCAGCCCACATCTCCATTATTGATATGCGTATTTCTGGCCGTACATCATTGCGTCTAGTGCCATTCATTAACGAAACTTAGTAGCACGGACCAAGTAAACTAATTATCTATACATTTACCAGAAAAAATCATAGCTAAAATGCAAAATTGTCAGTGTTTTCTTTATTTTCTTTTCTTCCGAACAAGAATAATATTATCCCTGCAGTAGAAGACTGGATATGTTCTTAGAATGAGAGATATAATTTGGTGAACAAATTTTTTCTGTCTTATCAACCTCTATTATGTGTGAATGTGATTGATTTGTTGAGTAGCTTTTATGTATTTTAACGACAAGTTGACGGCAAATCGTAATAATTCAGAATCTGTTGCTGCTGTTCCATAACATGGAGGGCCAGATGTGGGTTTTCATGATCTTTTATCCAAATCTGCTATTATAGAAGAAAGGTGGTAAACTTAATAATACAACCCCAACTTATGCATTTATCCACCCTCAGTAGCAAAAAGATTAGGGTACGTGAAGCAGCATTGGCAAGAAGGTAGTCTCTAGCAGTAAAATGCTCGTTGAGTGTTAATTTGATTAATTGACTGAGTAAGAGATTGTGAAACTGAAACAGAACACGTCTTTCTCAGTTGCATCCTAAGATGTGTTTCACTCTCTCACAGCTTCTTATGTTCTTATCTGTTTAGTAAACGACCTGTCCATATATGGTCCCATGTATTCATTCCGATGTATTTAGCCTCTATAGAATTAGACAGGAGAATCATTATCCTATAACCAAAGGGAAGAAGAAAAAGGAAAAGAAAAAGAAGATAGTGGACTTGCCTAGTCTAGGAGTTATAGCAAAGCTTGAGAAATGCTTTAATTAGGAGTGCAAATGAATAGTGGCCAATGGCTTAAATGGCCAAGAAACCAGCTAGCTCAATCAACTAGATTTAGGAGATAAAAAGCTGATGGAATTGTTGAGAGTTGAGATTCGACTATTAATCACAATTTGTCCGGTAGCAGAAAAATTCAAAGTGATGCATGAGAAGAAAGTTATTAATACTTCACACTTTGTTACAATTAAAAATTGGCAATCCTCATATTAGAGACAAAATATGAAAAAAACATAACAAGGATATGCACATTTTGCTTGCAAGATACAACAATTGACTGTCTTTAATTTTTGTTGGAAATACCAAAAAAAAAAAAGTGGAGTTGGTAGCAAACTGAAAAACGTGAGAAATCCCATTTCAGTTTCACACTTTTTCCTTTGTTTCATAGTGGAGTACTGAGGTGCCTTCTCTCAGAGTCCCTCTTCCTTTTTGTGGGTGTATGATCACTGATCAGAAAGCAACGTCCCTACGTTCTGAGTCTTACTATGGGGGCCTGTCAAGGGAATTGAAAGTCTAGAAAAAGAAGAAAATTCGCAGCAACACGTGGCTAAATTGCAGAGCATTTTCACACAGTCCCCTCGTTGTAATGCGAACACATGGACATCCAGGGAACGTCAGCATAGGGTGGATCGAGGATGAATAGTTGTAATGGTGTCCAGGTTGTCCAGAATCATCGATCTCTCACATCCATTTTCAAAACCCCATTTGACTGTCCTAAAAATGGAGGACCATGTATATATAGAAAGCTTTGGTCCTGCCCCGTTTGCTTCTTGGGCTGTGGGTTCGACACATTAACATTTTTCCATGGGTGGCCATGTCACCCTTAATAAGCGGTTCAAGTAATGAATAAAGAGCATCAAGTTGATTCTTCGTACCTGATTCGATTTTCACTTTACGAGATTTTCATAGGCTCTGTGCTAATAATGAAAGGTATAAGGTGGTGCCCAGACATTGAAATGTACATCCACCACATATCCATATATCATGCGCAGAGGCACAAAAGATGATATGCCTATTGAAACTACAACTAGAGTCAACATAGACGATCCTAAATCAATGACCACATCATGAATGTTATCAATAGCTTCTTTTGTTTGCCATGAGGGAGATCAGTGTTGTTATAGTTCGTAGATTCTTATCAAGATGTGGTAAGATTTGTCGGAATTTAAGTTTAAGTAAAAATTTTTTATTATTAAAAATAATTGGATTAAACAAGGACCGTATGAATATATTGATTTATATATATAATATTTTAAAATTTTGGATTAACATGAGTGTTAAGCCAAAACCCACAAGTATGTCTGTTCGCTTAAAGTCCAATAAAAAAGAAAATATCCTTTTTGGTTATGTATGAGAAAAAAAATCATCATTAATTATATGTCCTTTAAATTCAAACCTCTTGAACTCATTATTTGTAATCAAACAAATGTGTATGAAATTTTATTATAAAGATCTAATTTACAAATTCAAAATTTTCATCATTATTTGACACATAGTAATTTATATTTTTATTTTATAAAAATAACAGTAGTATACGTCAAATATAAACAAAATACACTTTTTATTCAAATACGGATTATATATTATCAGGATGAAGCATTAAATATTAATATCCGAAAGGCATATGATAAAGTGTCCTGACAATTCCTGGCGGACGTCCTGAAAGAGATGAATTTCCTTATCCATTGGATTAACCTTCTTATGGAATGTGTATCGATTACTACCCCACCTGGAATACAAATCAATGCTGAACCTTTTTTAGGCCCCAGGCTTAGACAAGGAACCCCTTGTTCCCTCTCCTTTACAAGAGTCCTCTCTGGGCACATGATGAGTGCCCAAGAATCTGGTGCTATCAAAGGAACAAAATGCGGCTGGAGAGTCCCGCCAATAAATCACCTCATGTATGCTGATGACCTTCTTCTTTTCTTGAAAGCAAACAGGGAGTCTTGTGACTCAGTGAACCAGATGCTGGAAGCTTTCCATAAGTTTTCTGGTGTGTTAGTTAATTCTGCAAAATTTGAAATCAAGTGCATACCCAATACTCCTAGGAGGTTCAAAAAATTAATGGGGAGTATCTCTAAATGCAAGATTGTAGGCAAGTTGTTAGATGCCTTGGAGGGAACGTAGATGGCTCGATTCTGGATAGGAAATACTCTTGTGAGGAAATTTACATAAATGACTGACAGATTGGTACAAGTGTTATGCGTGCCTCATAGGTCTAATATTGCCATAAACTCAATTTAGTCTACATTACTAAGACTTGTATTATTAAGGTAACATAACATAACCCTAAGAGAGGCTTACAAGCACAAAATTCTAAGTGTTTCTTACCTTTCTACCAATATTATTGTATATTAACAGCTACATATCATTCCTTAACTTATAATGAAAAGAACTTATACTCTTAATATCTTAAGTAATATATCATCTTAATATCCTAAGTAATATATGTATATATATATATTAATTGACCTAAGCTATCCTCCTCTGATTTTACTATTTTTTCAACACCAACAATTATTATTATTATTATTTTGGGACCTTCTAGTCACTTGTTTCAAAACTACATGTTAACATATAGATAAAATGTAGAACATAAACATAATTATAATATAGAAAGAAGAAAGTTAAATGCATATGGGAGAGTGGAATTTTTTTGGGTCATTTTTTAAAAATAAAATTACTATAATTTAATTTCACATTGAAAATTACTAAAAAATTAAATTAAAGAGAAATTGACATATACTTTAGTGTATGTTAAGTAGGGCTACTCATGTGTAGAGTCGAGTCAAACATCTAGTAGGCTTAATACTCGGGCCGATTAAAACATCGGCCTTGTAATTATGCCTATAACCCGGCCCAACCCAAACATGCCTAGTTTTATGTTAGGTTAGGATGGGTTATGACTGCTTGAGTTATTTTTTTTTTATAAATTGATATTTATAATATAAAAATATCTTTTTACAAATTTATAAGCATATATTTTAAAATAATGGGTTTTTAAAACTTTCATATTTTTATCAGTAATAAAAAATAACATGGTATTATCAAGCAAAATATAAGTTATAGTAACATAATTAGTCTCAAGTAAATATATGTATTTTTATTATTTAACAAAAAAAAAATCAGTAAGTATGCATATCAATGATAAAAATAATTAAGAAGTAAGGAGGGTTTGGGTAAATAATGGAAGCTACAACATGCAGAGAAAATCAAATGAAATAAAAATAAAAATAAAAATAAAATAGCAAGATGTTGATAACTAAAAAAAATAACTATTAAAACAGGTTGAGCAGAATATGTTTTCGTCTATGATTCGGCTCGATCTAATATAATTTTATTTAAAGTTTTACTAATTTATATTTTTAACCTGACCCGACCTCGCCCGACCCAGCCCAACTGGATTAGATCCGGTTAAGGTGGGCCTCTATAGTCTAACGATTTAATAAATACCCCTAATGTCAAGCCACTAGTTATTATTAGGGTAAATTACTTTTTTTTCAATCCTTGATACCTAATTAATTATACATTTTTTTTCTCTATTAAAAAGATATACATAATTCTATTTTAAAACCAAAAGGTAACCAAAATATTTTCAAGAATAATGATATTTTTTCCTTAAAAATATAGCTTATTTAAAATGTATTTCCTAAACGTTTATTTTAATTTTATTTATTTTATGTTAAAAATTATAAATTAATAATTATAAACTTAAAGACTATTTTATATATTAAATACTTGTTATATTATATACGTAATAAATAAAAAAATATTTTGATAAAAATAGATGAAATTATAACTTCTTTTTTGTTACAGAGAATATCAATATAATGAATATTTTGAATTCTAAGAAAAGAAATGTAACTTTTCATAAGAAAAAATTTATATAAATTTTTTTTATATATTTATTATTAGTTTTTTTAATTAAATTATGATAAGTGTATGATTTTTATAACTTACTATCATATAATTGGATTTTTTCAAAAAAATTTTACATATTTTATAATTTTATTAAATAATATGATAACAAAGATATCACTACAATAATGTCAATAAATTTCGGCAAAAGCTTTTGACTAATTATAACCAATATTATTATTTTTTTTTCCTTTGACATGATTTCCAAATTGAATTTCAATTGAAAAAAAGGTCACTTCTCAAGCGTAAAAGCTGCAAAGAAAACAATAAAAAGCTGTCAAATTCAGTGAGCCAAAATGATTTGATTGGATTTTGGTTGAACAAAAAGCAATTTATAATAATCTAATGCAACAAAATAATAAAAATAATGCAATAATAATGTATAAATCACCAAACGTTAAATGAAAATAAAGATATTTATTTTTTAAAAATTAAAATAATTATAAAACAAATTATTATTAATTATAAATAAATCAAAATATAAATTTATAATTTTTATTAATTAATTATAATATACATTAATTATTAATATATAGCATTTTTAAAAAAATATTTTTTAGTTTTTAAAAAGCATTTATATTTATAAAAAAATAAAAACATTAAAAAATAAAAAAAAATCTATAAGTTGCTTGCATCAATTATTTATGATTAAATTATGGTCAAACACATGGTTTAGTTGGAAATTATTTTGACTATTTTACCATTTTCCCAAACTTTCCTACCAACTTTCAGTAGGAAAAGTTTTCTAGGAATTTTTTTAAAATTATGTTGCTTTTTTTTCTTTCTTTTTTTTATAATTATAATTATATTTCTTTATTTCCTTGATTTATAATTACATTTATGTTTTAAAATTAGATAATTTTTTATTAACTGATTTTTTGAATAATATTTATATTTATTATGCTTTTATAATTAAGTTGGATATAATTAATATTTTTATATTCATTTATTATTACATTTTTTTACTTTTAATTTATGAAAATTTAATATTTTTAATTGATAAAATACTATTTAATATATTTAATATTTAATATTTAATATTTTATTCTTTATTTCTCTTCTTTTCTATTTTTTCTCTCTTCTTTTTGGTTTTTTCTCTCCATATTGGTTCTCTTCTATTATTTCAAGTTCTGTAATTTCTTTGATTTTACTACGTAATTGATTTATGATTTTTTTTATCTTCTTTGGAGATTGGATTTGTTTGATTGGAGAGTTTGGTTTCAATTTTCTTTTTTTTCTTTTTCTGGAAATTTATTTGATTGGAGTTTTAGTTTTAGTTTCTTCCAAAGGTATATAAATTATTTTTTTGGTTGTAATGTTGTTATTTATTGATTATTTTTTATTAGAAATAATTGCTTAACAGCATTTACTATTTATTGATTTTTGATAATTTAACGAAAAAATATTTATTACTGGATCCAGTTTAGAAAATGAAAAAAAAAACTATATATCTGTGGTCTAAACACAAAAATAAAGTATAAAGTAATTG
Organism: Erythrophleum fordii; assembly: GCA_032878935.1. NCBI lineage: Eukaryota > Viridiplantae > Streptophyta > Magnoliopsida > Fabales > Fabaceae > Erythrophleum > Erythrophleum fordii. The sequence goes on from JAVQMF010000045.1 coordinate 20,643,700, forward strand.
AAAATTTAAAAAATTTAATTGGTGATGTTTGAAAAATTGGAAAAACATATGAATAGATTGAAGAATCTATTAAGGAGCAACTGTGTCTAAAGCGAGACATTATAAAGTACCAATTAGTACGTAAACAACTGAAAAAAAATAGAGTATTCACCTTTGAGCACAGTTTATCTTTGTATACAGTAGGTTCTATTTCAATATTTAAACATACTAGAAGATTAATAACTAATTTAATTTCTCCAAATATTTACTTATTTTTTTAAATGTATATTTAACTATTAATATTTTATTTTGTAAGCACTAAAATTAGGAAGATAACACATATATTCTGAGGTCTTCCTTAGGTCCCATAAAAATGATAGGGATGTTTGGGTTGATAGAAAATCCTAAATTATATTTATAAGTATAGTTTTATATTTAATTTATATATGTAATTACAATGTTATGATTTTGATCCCTTTTATTTGCCTTCAAAATCAGTATACTAACCTAAAAAATGAGGCAGAAAGTAGAGGGGAGAGTGTATTAGAGATTGTATTTATGGATATAGGCTGTCGGGGAGAAAAAGGCTTAACATATGGTTTACTATTTTTACTTTATAAAATCATATATTATATATTTGGTTGATAAATTTGACAATATATATATATATATGTTAACTTGTAATACATTACAAAATTCAAAATTTTACCCAAAAAAAAAAATTCAAGTGTGATGAAAGACTTTGAGGAATTAGTTCTAGTTTTATTAGGATTAGAAAAGTTAATGACAATCTAACCTCAAATATAAAAGTTACAAGGTTTATGGAACTAAAACTTGTTCTTTAAAGTCTTTCATCACATTGAAAAAAATTTTATCTTAGTAAATACTAAGACTTAAAATGTGAGCTACAACTTGTAAAATTTATTATAAAAAATGTAAATGTTTAGGATCATCTCTATTTGCGATATTAGTTTCTTAAATGCAAAACTCTAAATGTTCAACAGATTATTTATCATATAATTATAATAATGTGTGTTTTACCTTATTAATATTGGAAACTTTTATTTTTATTTTTTAAAGAAATATTACTAGAAAGACTAGAGTCTATTGCCATTTGAAAGATCTCAATGGTGATGTTTTCAAAATTAGGAAAACATTTAAATGGATTGGAAATTCCACCTTGGACCAATTGTGTAAAACCCGACGTGCATGAATTTGTTATATATATGGGAAAGTTGACTTTTCAAAGGGAGAGATTGAGTTGCCACGTAGAAATTTTTGCCTCCTTCTACAATTGCCAAAATGCCCCTTACTCATCCACTTTTTGTCTGGGCTTTAGGTAATTTCCTTCTCCAATTTCTGCAGCACTGAAACCATATCTATACCCATCCCTTCGGTCAGAAAAAGGAGCAGAGTTGCGCTGGAAACTGAACTTCATCTCCTCTCCTCTGTTCTCGCCATTTCTGCTGTTCTCTGTGTCCATTTTTCTGCTGTTTGCTGTTTCGAATTCTGCTGCTGGTAGCTGGGGAATTTAATGCCAGAAACAAGTCTTGTTCCAGGTCTAGAGTTTGCTGCTGTAAGTATTGCGTTTCTGGTTCCAGTTCACAGCGTTCCCCTCCCCTGTTTCACTTGTTTTGTGTTGCGTTTCTGTGTGTATGGCCAACTGAGGAGAGTGTGCGCAGAAAGAAAAGAAAAGGGTGTGAGAGACTGATTTTTGGTTGGACTAATCTTGGTTTCCATTAGGCTAGAATGTATTTTGACCGTCCCTTTGTTGCTTCTGTTTTTTGAACGAATTTCCTAGTATTAAATCCAAGATCAAATTCTATTGTGCTTCTTACTTGCAATTCTTGATTTTTGCTTCTCCTCTTGAATGAATTTAAACCTTTAAATGATCTGCCGCCATATATGGATGCATATATATATAAACCTATATCTTTATATATGTGTGTTGTATGAATAGGTAAGGCATGGAATGAAGGAGTGAATGTTGGACTTAATTCCTTGAAATTTGTACATATCTATACCAGGCTAAGGGAATGAAGAATAGACATTAATATTCCTTACTTTTCCTAGAATTTTGTTTAGAGCTAATGAGACAATTTTTGGTTATTCACATTCTAAAATCTGATGAACGGGTATTGTAGGATACTCAGGAGATTGAGTTAGCTGAGGAGTGGGCAGGGAATGTCGATATCATCTTAGGAGGTGAGTAGGTAATGCAGACCGTGAGTAACCCAGATCTATTATTTTGGGTTACTAAGTTCCCTTGCAACGTTCTAACATTTGGAAATCTATTTAAAGAGAGACATTTGAAACGTTATTTGAATCAAAAATTTTGCAAAATTATGTCTATTTGAATTATCTGGAAACTTATATATTGAACTTATATGAATGGTACTTTGTCTGAAATGCTAAATTGAGAAAAGTATTATTTCAAGAGATAGAGGTTATCTGTTCAGAACTCTATAGCTATCAGCAGTAGTTGTTAGCCTTGGTGCACCATGATCTGGACCTCAGCTAGCAGGGGTTTTGCTAGCCCCGTGTGGGTAGTTACCACATGTAGAGTTATTTATTTCGCAAGCAAAGTGCTTTGCGTCTGTGGTCATTTTCCCCGTGAGTTGTGTGCTCTGCGTCTGTTTTAATTCGGTTCTGCTTAGATACTTCTGATGCATTTTAAGAAACAATCTGCATGAGGCTTGTTTTGTGCATGATGAATATATATATATATATATATATTTTACGGGCCTTGTTCTTAAGATTTTTAAGGGTCGGCATTATTTATCCACTGAGTTTCAAACTCACTCTTTCTTAAATTTATTTTTCAGAGAGCGTTGAAGACCCTAGCCTACCCTGAGCTGCCTACTAGCTGTAGATCTCCTGCTTTATTTCTTTTGGCGAACCCACAATTGTTCATGTGGGTGTATTTTGTTTTATGCTTGTAATTTATTTTGTTCTGAACAGTGTAGAATGTGGCTCCACTGAATATAGAGGAGACTCTGCCGAAATTTCTACAAAAGTCACACAAAAGAAAAACTTCTACGTTTTGTATAAAAATGATTCAGAAATGATACTTTTAGTTTTATTATTTTTATGAAGAGGAAAGTTATCTGAACTTTTGTGGAGAATGTCAATACAAATCGATTCATGGTAGGGGAAATTGTTGTCTTTTGTGCCAACATACTTAAAAGTGTGGGTTGTGACAAATTGTGTGAAATTTGGGGCATTACAAAGTTTTGTTGTATCAAAACAAAGAAGTTAGCATCAAATTTTGGTTTATTCATTAAAAAAAATGATGTTTACATTAATAGATATATGTTATATTACAAAAATGACATAGCTAAGACAATGTGTAAATTTTGTAAAAAAATGTGATATAAAACTAGTCGAGCTAGTTAAAGATAGAGTTCAAAGGATATTCTAGTAAAATAAATACATTATTTATCAATTAACCCTCAATTGCAAAGGCTTTGTACTTTAGTGAGTTTTGTAGAGCTTATGCAATAGCTTTGGAGTAACAGAAGACATGAAGGTGTATTATGCTATTTGTAAGTATGGAAGCATTTGGATATGATATATCTTGATTTTACTATAGAGCCATAAAATATTCAACTTTTTAGCATATAGAATTTTGTCAAGGTAAAATATTGTTGGAAAATTAGCTTGTCTTTGTGGTATAACTCAAAAGTTTTTATCCTAAAGTATAGGAGAAAGAATTCCTCGCCATTCATAGTTTTTGTATGTGAACCATATTTTTAGAATAAATAAATATGCTTTTAAGATAAATAAAATTAAAAACGACCCTCATCCCCCAAAATCCGATAGTGAACAATTGTTGGCAACGTGTAACAATTTTTCTTAAAGTAATAGATCAAATTACTTTTAAATTACTAGGCTATGAGAATATCATAATTGAATGAAGCAAAGTATATTTTTTAAGCTTCTGTATTAAAAATATCTATTGGTTTGGCATGATATACTTTTTTATTAATATATTTTCAAATAACTATTTTGTAAGTTATATTAATATTAATATTACAATAACTATTTTGTAATTGATGTTAATATTGATTTTGTATTAGTAATATTAATTATTATTGTTTTTATTATTTAAAAATATATATATCAAAAAAGTATGCAGCAAGTGAAGTGCTTAATAAATTTTAATTCTATTAAATTATCTCATATTAGATTTTCTTAATTTTTATTTTATTTGAGTTTTATATTTTTACTTCATAACTTTATCTGTTATATATGCCCTTATTAAATTTAATAGTGTGTATATATATTTTTTACAAACAGAGGCACGTGAAATTTCACAAAAAAGAATAACATCCTACGAAAATGGTCAAAGTTGAGATGCACGAAATTTTAGAATTGCCAAATTATCGGGCACCGAATTTTTGTTTTTTGGTCTACTATCAATCCAAACTTTGGGTTTTTTTATTTAATTTTTTACTCTAATTTGGTTTCACTTCAGATTGGCTCTTATTTTCTTTTTCTAGACACTTTTTTGTATTTTTATTTTCTTTTTATTTTATTCATCTATTTATCCGGCTTATATTTGTTCTTCTTCTTTTTTATTTTTATTTTTTTTATATTAGTTGTAGTTAAACGAAACGAAACTAGAATATTTTTTTTATTGGGGTTTAAATTTTGATTTTTGTTGATTTTGATTGTAATATTCATACAAATATGTTTTGATTATTAATATACTAGGTTTTATTTTTCTTTTCTTGTTTCTTCATATGAATTTGTTTTGATTATGAATGTATGTGGTTTTATTTTTATTTTTATTTATACTAATGACATTTCATTACATATTTTGATTTGGAATGTTTATAAAACTTGAAAATTTAATCGCAGTAAACTTGCACTTAAAAGACATTGAGTAAAGAAATGAACAGAAATGAACTAAGATGATGAATAAAGAAATGAAGCCAAAAAATAAAGCTAGAAGGTGAACAGAGAGCTGAGGAAATGAATTCAGAAAATGAAGAATATCAAGAACTCGAAAAATTTTAAAAACACTACACAATCACCTAATAAAATTTGAAAAATGAAAAAAGTTAAAAATAATGAAATAATAATATATATTTATTTGGAAAAACAATTTGTATATTAATAAAAATATTATATGATTTTAAAAAAATATTTTTATTTATAAAAAATATTACAAAATATTTGTATTTATAAAAAAAATCATTTTTGACCAATTATGTTAGACACTTTAATTGTCCTATTAATTGTCCTACGTAGGAAAAGTGTCTAATGAATTATGGTAGGACACATGTCATACTATGATTTTGTCCGTATTCTACTAATTTTTTTAAAAGTTGTAGTTCCTTTTTTTTAATAATTTTTTAGATAAATAAATTAAAATTAATTTTTTATTTTTCTCTTTTAAAATTTTCTAATTATTATTTACATTAATTAAATTTTCAAAATTATCTTATTATTTATATTGATTAAAATAAATATCATTAATTTTTAATATAAATTTTTGTTAACATTATACTTTACATGTTTTTTAAATAAATTAAAAACCTAATGGATGGATGTAATATGATTACGGAGTGTGTAAAGAGAACGCAGTTGTACTATTTAGGGACTACCAAAATTAATATGTTTCTAACTAATTTTTTAGTCGAGATTCATGCATTATATAAAAAATTTCACCTAAATCTAATTTTTTTTTTCAAAATAGGTGTGAGAACTATATAATTTAAATATTTTTTATTAACAAAAAACGTAATTTACTTTTATATATATATATATATATATGTTCATGTCCCTAAGTATGTATTGGGGGGAGGGGGTTTTACTTTTATATATATATATATATATATGTTTGTGTGCGCGCGCACGCGCGTGTGTGTGAGAGAGAGAGAGAGATAACACGTTTTGTAAAAATAAATTCAAGACAATTATACGAAATTAAAATACTAGATTGATTATTAGTAGAAGATATGGCGACAGATTTAGGTTAACCTGTTGATTCTGAATACCTGAAAACTTGAAGAGATTAGGACTTCTTTCGTGACTCACACTCCCTATCACAACTTATATTGGGATAAGTTGTAGAGTTAGAATTTGATGTGAATACAGAGAAGATCTAACCAAGTTTAAATAAAAACTCTAGTACCCACCCATTATGGGTCTATGAGTTATGGGCTTGCATTTTTATCCATACTAATCAATTAGATATCCAATCCAAAATAACAGGATCACTAATCATAATAAGTGAGTTCAAATACATTTCACATGAATTATAAATTAGTCTATTTTTATTTAAAACAAAAATAATTGATTATAACCCATAATAATTTTAACATTCTTACACTTGGGCAAAATCAATTCTTCATTTTAAAAACTTTTATTTTGAAAATGACTCTTGGGCTAATGACTAATTTTACAATGTGGACACATTTTAAAGACATATAACTCAATATGCGATATCTAATATGACTCCATCTAACTAAAGCCAAGTGACACTGAATCATGACAGTTATCATATCCATTACTGATATTAAATATTCCATGGTTACAAATGTCACTAACTCCGTCAACTAGTCATTAGTGTGGAGTGCAGCAAGAAAATAGTATGTCAATGTGATCCAATGACCAAATTACTATTTTCTTTGTCAGTCCTCACAATGTTTCTCAAATGCTTTAAAGCTAGAGAAATTGTATGGTTTGTCAAGAAACTATCATACTTCAACTTCAATATGGCATCGACCACAGGCATAATGGTCCTAATGACACCGAGTTCAAAATTTTACAATTAATGCATATATTCAAAAATACATAATACTAAAAATTCAATGCATTATCAATTTGCTAGAATACAAATCATATGAATGTCAAAAGTATCTAAAGAAGATATTCAACATAACAAGAAAATAATATAAAACTCAAACTCTCACTAACCAAATATATCAAAATAACTTACAATACTTATGTTCTCAACGTGTCTTTTAAATATAACGGGCCTATGTCCTTTGGTTAAAGTATCAACTAATATAGAATTTGTGTTTATATATTCAACAACTATTTTGTTGTTTTTTACTAAATCTCTGATAGTTAAATACTTTAACTCCAAATGCTTAGAACCACTAATAATTTTATTATTTTTAGTGTAAAATACTACAACATTATTGTTATAGTAAATCTTTAGTAGTCTCGTAACAGAATCTACAATACAAAGCCTTGTCATCAAATTTCTCAACCAAACAGCATGAGTAGCAGTTGCGTAACAAGCAATAAACTCTGCTTGCATAGTGGAGGAGGTAACTAAAGTCTATTTCTTATTCTTCCAGAATATGACACCCCCAACTAACATAAAGATATAGCCAAAAGTTGATTTTCTATCATCAGAACACCTGACAAGATCTGAATTAGTGTATCCCATTGTCTCAAAATTATTAACCCTTATGTACACAAGCATATACTCTTTAGTTTTCTGCAAGTATCTCATTACTTTCTTTGAAGCTATCCAATGGTCATTCCCTGGATTAGACTGATATCTGTCCAAAACACCAATTATGAAGGCTATGTTAAGCCTAGTGCATACCTGAGCATACATCAAGCTCCCCAATGCATTATCAAAGAGTTTGTCTTTCATCTCTTTCTTTTCAATCTCATTTTTGGGGCATTGGTCTTTATTAAATTTATCCCCTTTAATGATTGGAACATCTCTGGGTTTACAATTTTGCATATTGAACCTCTCCAAAACTCTATTAATGTAAGCCTTTTGAGATAACCCAAGCATATGACGTGATTTATCTTTATGAATCTTAATACCCAACACCAATGATGTTTCACCAAAGTCCTTCATGTCTAAGAACCTAGTCAACATGTGCTTAGTCTCATGAAGTAAACCAAGATCATTGCTAGCAAGTAAAATATCATCTACATACAGCACAAGAAAAATGAATTTACTTCCATTGACTTTGATGTATATACATTGGTCAACTTTATTTTCTTCGAAACCCAAAGAGGTTACAATCTCATCAAATTTCAAATACCACTATTTAAAGGCTTGTTTTAGACCATAAATTGATCTTTTTAATTGACAAACTATATGCTCCTTGTAACACCATAACTTCTAGCTCTATTACATGCCATTTATAAGCTTCACATCATGATTTCCATGAGGACACATGAAAAAGGGGATAGAAATAATCGACTTTTTTCGCGTTGCGCTATATCTAAAAAATTCAATTCGGTGTCACGTGGATCGTGTGAGCTTATACTATACTTCCTCATATTTAATTTTATTATTACAACTCATTTTCATCACAAAAACATGCCTACAATTCATGGAAACCGAAATGGAGCTCAAAATAAGCAAGCATATTTTCGGCCAGATTTGCTCCATTTTCTAACCCAACTTTGGAAAATTATAACTAAATCTAGAAAATTCGAAATCATACAATCTTTGTCACTCTGGAAATCATCTACTTCACACTAAAAATATGTCCAAGTCACAGAATTCATCACACAGGACGTTTGACATCCAAAAAGCTACAGACTCGCTGGCTGCCTGGGTTGTGATTCAGGTTACTGATGTAAACTTCTGAAATTCGTAACTAATTCTACAAAAATCAAAATCACACAAATTCAGTCATTATGAGAAGCTACAAATGTTAAATTGACACTAAAAATAATTCCCGAATGAAATAGATATGTTTAGGCATCTGGAACTGATGGAACAGTAATTGAGCTCTGGAGTCACCACTGTTACTGACAGCAAATTTCAAAAATGCATAACTCTCTGCTCAGACCTCCAAATGAGGTGATCTCAGTGGCCACAGAAAGTTTATGACCTTTAGTTTATGAATATAAGATTTTATAAGCATTAGACACCATTTGGCTATTGAGTGACACGAAAATCAAATATGCCAGTATAAACAGTGCACATACCAAAAACCATGGAAAATCCCAACTTTAAAAATTCATCAAATATTCTATAGGTCTCCGAAAATTATGATCTTTAGCTTCCCAGAAAGCTCTTAATGAGACCTAATTGTATGCCAAATTTAAGGCAAGACTAACTCATTTGGCCAAAAAGTGACATTGGGTTCCATTATGGTCAATTTTGGCTCCATATTAGGTACCAAAATTGCCAAATGGATTTCCCTTAGTCTTGGTACCTTTTGGGCAAGTTTAAAAGCTTATTTGAGACTTGTGTGAGCTGCATAAATGGTCCCAAACCTCATGCATCTCATTTTGACCATTCAACCCACACTTATACACATAACCACCAAACTTTACATTCTCATACCATGGCATTTCATACTCAAAACATGTGCTAATGGTCATACATCATTTTCATACATCTAAACATCATATAATAGTATATTCACATATGTCTCAACATTCTTAGTACATATACAACTTCATATACATGATGAACTATCATTATGTTTCCAAAATAGACAAAACAAGACATAAGCTTGTCAATTGTCCCTCTTCAAGGTTGTTGGCTCCCTTCACCACAATTGCTTGGTCCACCTAGCATGTTAGATCATTGGAGAGGAGGGGATGAGATTCAAGAATCTCAATAGCTCATCTCCCATTCCATCACACACAATATGTGCAAGCAAGTTTCACAAATGCATGCATGGAGAAAGTAGAAATCATAGGCATTTTAAAAGCAACCTTAGCATGTGAATCAATCATACAAGACATTCAAGAGCTCACTAAGTGTTTGGATTGGCCTCACACTTCTCCTCATGGATTTTGGACTTGCCTCACCCATTCTTTGAACACTTTGGACTCAACCATACTCTTGGGAGCCCACTTTGCTTTTAGGAGACTCTTTACTTTGTCTCAACCAAGCTCAAGGGTTCTTGGCTCATCCTCACCCAAGGGAAGAGTTCTTGGCCTCTCCACATTCAAACAAACTCATACAAATATCATGGGTTCATTTAAAAACATAACATGGCATCAAGCATCATGGCATATAAAGGTATGCTAGCATACTTTTCAAAGCTTGAAAATACACATACACACATTCTAAAACAAGCTAAACACACATTCATGTATGAGAGAAGGTGGAAAGAGCTACCTTGTATACAAGCACACACTTTTTCCTTAGCTTTCAAGCCTCCTCTTTTAGCCACACACCCACAAGTTGGTGAAAATAGTGTCTCTTGGCCTAAACACAAATTATGGGAGCTAATTAAGTTCATGAAACAATTTCTAGAGTCATGCAACTTGCTTAAACCCTAGATTACTCTACAACCTCCATTATGGTCCATATTGGCACCTAATGAAGCAACACCCCTCAAATGATTTCTAAACCTCATTCTTTACTCTCAAATATGATTCTTGACTCCTTTTAAGCCTCTTGGAGTCATCACATCATTAAAACAAATGGCCTAGCACCATGTTGCTTCTTTAGGTCATATTATGGAACCTAAGACACCAAATCACTTTCCATGAGTTCTAAATTTTTTTCAAGGCCTCCCCTCATTTTCATTCCTCAATTATGACTCAAGAATGGCCTTAGAAAAATTTAAAACTCTCCCTAGCTATGAGAAACGCTTTAGGCCGACGCTATGGAGCTTAATGGCCTTCATGGAGTTTGTTTAGTTTTCTTGAAGGGGGAAGCTTGTGGGGAGACTCTTTGGTGTCTCAAGAACCCATTTATACTCTAACTTAGACCTAAAAAGCATCCTACAATTTCAGAAATTGAAAGGTGCACTTGAAACCCTAGGTTTTGCATCTTGCTTTCTAATGCCTTTTTCTTAGTTTTCTTTGCATATTCTTATTCCTCTCTATCAAATACCTAAGAATCACCTTTGATTTGGTTAAAAATCTGAATCCTTAGATCTATCCAAGTGTAGGTCGAAATGCTCAAGGAAGGGAGGAAGAAGACCAAGTGGAAGAATTGCAAAATACCTTGTTTTCCTTGGATTTTCTTGCTTGTTCTTGCTTTCCTTGGCCTCCTTACTTGAAATTCGAACTTTCCCCTCTGTTTTCCCTTCAAAACAGCCCTTAAAACTTCAGAGAAATCATGGAGAAGAAGAGGAAAAAAGAGGAGAAGAAAGTGGTGGAGAGAAAGCATGAAAAACAAGCAAAATTCTATACCTAAAGTCTTGAATCTTTCCTCTTTCTTTCCTTCTCTTTGTGTGCCACTCTCCAAGGGATTTGCTTCTGATTTGGGGTTGGAAATTCTGAAGTGAATGAAGGAGAGTGTGAGGTGCCACCTATATATAGCTAGGATAAAGTGACTTTTTTAAAAAAATTCCCATTTTGCCCTTCATACTTTGCCTTTTTGTTTCTCCTTCGTTTTAGCTCCTTTTTTAGAACCGTCTTTTCCATTATAACATCTAGATTCCCAATTAAGAAAAATAGTTTTGGAATCACTCAAATCGGAGCTAAAACCCTTCCGAACGAATCGGTCAAAGTTCGGGTCAATTGATGTTGGAAAACTTACACCGGAGGGTCTTTACCGATCCTGGGGCTTCCCATGGTTTTTGGGGCCTCTGAGAACCTTGGGCAACTCAAAATTTTTATTTAAAAAGCCCTCTTAGGTACTTTTCCAAAATTGCACTTATTTACAAAAATGCCACTGGCCTTTCGACAAATTTTTCGGATCACTCCAACCTCGATTTCTGGGCAACTCAAGGCTTAAATCCTTATTTTTTATTATTTACCATTTTATCCAATTTTTATTTGGCCTTGAATCACTCATCTTAGGAGACTTACTTTGAAAGCGTGCCCATTTCCATCGTTTAACGAAAACGGGACATTACACTCCTTACCTCTTACTTGATAGCCCTTGGGTTGTTGCATGTATACTACTTCATTTAGGTCACCATTCAAAAATGCCATTTTAACATCCATTTGATGCAATTTCAAATCAAAATGAGCTACAAGTATCATAATAATTCTAAAAGAATTCTTAGTGGACACTAGTAAAAATGTTTCATTGAAATCAACACTTTCTTTCTGAGTAAAGCCTTTAGCCATAAGTCTAGCTTTATATCTCTTAATCTTCCCTTGTGAATTTTTCTTTGTTTTAAACACTCATTTGCAACTAATTGCCCTACAATTATTAGGCAATTCTACAAGCTCCCAAACTTCATTATTAGCCATAGATTTCATTTTCTCATCCATAATATCTCTCCATATATTAGATTGAGGACAAGAAATAACTTCTTTATAATTCTTAGGGTCAACAACATCCCCAACATCATAGACATCTTCACTAAAGTAATTCATAAAATCATTAGTGATAGCAGACCTTCTTTGTCTAACTGATCTCCTCACAGGCATTTGTTCAGCTAGTTCAATTGGTTGTGGAACTTCAATAGGAGGATTGAAAACATTCTCAGTTGGAAGGTGATTTTCAATGGAGGTATTAGATGGTATGCTATTATCAAGAATAGGCAAGGGCAAAGAGATAGATTCTGGGGTATCTATAAAAGTCTCATTAGATGGCATAGTGACTTCAAATACATCAAGTTCCAAAAACTTAGCATTCATATATTCCACAATTTTGACATTTCTATCAGGACAAAAGAACCTATACCCTTTAGCGCAGTTTGAATATCCAATGAAAAAGCAACAACTAGTTTTTGGGTCTATTTTCTTTTTTGAGGGATTGTAAATTTTAACTTCTGCTAGGCATCCCTAAATACGAAAGTAGTTTAAACTGGATTTTCTTCTTGTCCAAATTCAAAAGGTGTTTTTGGCATAGATTTGCTAGAAACTCTGTTCAGTATATAAAGGATTGTTTTCAGAGCCTCACTCCATAAGAATTCTAGCAAGTTACATCTACTCATCATATTTCTCATCATATCTTTAAGTGTGCGATTACGCCTTTCGGCTACACCATTTTGTTCAAGGCTATCAGGTATGGTATATTGTGGAACAATTCCTTAATCTTACAAGTATTTTGCAAAAGGTCCTATATGCTAGCCCATGGTATCATGTTTACTACAATACTTTCCGACACGGTCAGATCTTACTATCTTAATGACTCTTTCCAATTACTTTTCTACCTCAGTTTTAAAAATTTTAAATTTTTCAAGAGTATCAAATTTTTCTTTAATCAAATAAAGATAGTTAAATCAAGAAAAGTCATCGATAAAAGTGATAAAGAACCTATTACCACAAATTGTAAAAGAAATGGGTCTACTAATGTCTGTATGAATGATTTTTAAAAGATTTGAACATCTAGTTGCACTTTTCTTTTTACTTTTAGTGAACTTTCTTTTAATACAGTTCACACAAGCCCCTAAATTGTCAAATTCTAAGGAAGGCAAAATATCACTTTTAATTAATCTTTTAACTCTTTCTCTAGAAATATGACATAAGCGTTTGTATCATAATGAAAAAGATTTTTGTTTAATTTTAAACCTTTTGGCAACCACATTTTCAGTATTTAAAGATAAAAAATTATTGTTAGAAATCAAAGATAATTTATACAAACCATCCACTAAATATCCATAACCAATAATTTTAGAATTTAACATTAAATTTAATTTTCCATTGCTAGAAGTAAAATAAAAGCCAAACTTATCTAAACAAGAAATGGAAATCAAATTTCTCCTAAAAGAAGGTACATAAAAAATGTCTTTCAAAATAAGTTGAAATCCAGTTGCTAAAATTAGACTAACGTCTCCCACTGATTCTACCACTACTTCAAGGTCATTTTCTACCCTTAGCTTACTTTCTCTCAGGTTTGATTTCCTCAAGTTTTTAAACCCCCATAAAAACACAGCAGTATGGGTTGTAGAACCACTATCAAGTCATTAAAAATCAATAAGGATATCAACTAAATTAGACTCATGACAAACAAAAACTAAGAGATTACTTCCAGATTTTTGCTTATTCTCTAGCTAAGCCTTGAATTTTGTGCAATCATTCTTTTTATGCCCCTCGCCCTTACACTAGAAACACTATATGTTTTTCTTAATGATAGTTGGTTTAGGACCTCTTACATCATGGTGTTGACCATTACCTGATTTCTTTAAACTTTGATTCTTATGAGGAATATTGAATTAATTTTTCTTATGTTTCCATTTACCCTTGCCAGCATGAGGTTTACTATAGGAAGTAAAAAGGGCTAGCTCACAAGATATGTCACTCTTTTTTTTTTTTTTTAATTTTTCTTTTTTAGCCACACATTTGCTAATGAGGTCATTAATGGTCCACTTCTCACCAAAAGTATTATAGGTAGTTTTGATTTGTGTAAATTTGGCAGGTAGGCAATTCAAGGCATGTGAAACAATGAAATTCTCATTTAGGTCTATGTTATGGGCTTTTAGTTTCGTTTGGATGTAAATCATCTTTAAAATAAACTTCCTTACTCCTTCATTATTGTCATACCTCATATCAGTTAACTTTTTCATAAGATATCTAGATTTAGCGTTATTAGATACTTAGTATCTTTCTCTCAAAACAGTAAGAAATTCTTTAGCACTTATGGTTTCTGATAAGCTACTAAGTAGGTGCTCAAAGATAGTCCTTTTAATGGCAATCAAACTAAGTCTGTTGGATCTCTTCCATTTGGCTAAGAACTCTTTCTATTCAGTTGTACTCTTATCATTCACTTTAGGCTTACTCTTGTGTAGTGCCAAATCAAGATTAACAATTCCTAAAGAGAACTCTAGGTCTTGCTTCCACTTGTTATAATTTGATCCAGTTAAAATCTCAATTGAAGCAGAATAATTATTCATAAAAAAGGTAACTACAAAATTAGAATGCATTAAAATAAACAATAAGGGCAATTTATATATAACTTTAATTAAAACAAGTTATAACAATAAGGCCAACATAATAGCAAATTCTCCTTTAGACAGAATGTACAAATCAAGGTCACAACTTAGATCAGAATCTTAGATGGGTTAATCAGTGATAATACATTGGGTTCAAATATCTATCCCTTTTAGGTAGATAAATATTTTAGACTAATATATTCCCTATTAATTTCATCTCAAATCAACTCCTAATTATAACATACAACAATTCCCTTTGGGCAAGTTATAGTATGAGACAATTAAAAGTATTCCTCAAATTGCAAAGTAAATTTTATGCATTAATATGAACAATTCCACTTTAGTGTTAATTATCCATAATAATTTATAAAACTCCTTGCACAAAAATTACTTATATCTTGCCCAAAATCATGGCACAGTCTTTAAGGAGATGCAATCAAATATTACACCACTACTATGCATGAACAAATTTTATAGCATTCCCAAAGAGGCTTTATGCAAATACAATTAAAATAAAATCGTATATTTTTTAAAACAAGTATATTAAGACATATATATATTAAGTTGAGAGTACACAAATATATTATTATATATGGAGAGTGAATATCATCATAAGGTTCAAAATATAGTGAATTAATTTTTCAAAGCATCACCTTTCAGAAAATTATCCAAATGAATATTAAAATATATTTTATACATTAATATTTATATAAAAAATATTTATAGTAATCAAAAAATTATGAAACATATTCCAAAAAATCACATTTAAAATATGAATTGCAACGCAAAAAATGGCACTAAAAATTTCATCTGTAGAAACCACACTCTCCCTCGCTCTCCAGAAGTACGAGTGGGCATGCACCAGGATGTTCATCTCCTACCCCTAACAGGTCAGCCCATGGCCAGAAAATGGGTCACGCAGACACAGGTTTGAGTGTTTTTCAGCGTTTTTCTTGCATTTTGGCGTGGTTCTTGTTCCTAATCCTGTGACGACTCTAAGTTCTAATCCTAGTAATTATGGTTGAATACATGATTAATAATTAATGATCAAGGTTTGGGGTTGCCACAATCTAATACTTTGCGGAAATATAGGGAAATTTGAACCTTGATGTTATTAGGGCCATCAATTAAACAACCATAAATGAGAACATGCATAAAAGGGTTTGTACCATCATTAAAAGTTTGTGATCCATCCATTCATCGGTTTCAACCCACAAAAACCTCCCACCAATGATCTCATGTTATTCCCTAACATTAGCCTCAATGAAATTAGGGTTTTTAGGTCAAAGGTAGGAGTTTGGGGACCTCCGCCGCGACCTGGAACTTTCCCGCCGTGGCTAAGCTAGGTCCTGGAGCTCAAAAACTAAATTTTTAACCTTGTGCCGCGGCCCAGAACTTTTGTGCTGCGGCCAAGTTGCTCTCGGGAATTAGGTGTAACTTTCTTAAATTTCGCCGTGGCGAGTTAGATCTACGCCGCGGCCAACCTATATGGCGCCGCGGCGAGTTTTGCTATTGTATCTATCCTAATTAATTTTCTCGACTGCCGCCGCGGGGGGACTTATTGCGCCGCGGAGAGATTTCATTCTGTCACCCTCCTGGGTATTTTTTTCGCTCTGCGCCGCGGCGAGGTTTCTCAAGCCGCGGCGTCCCTCGCCACTGTCACTCATCAGGCCGCGGCAAAGCATTCTTAGCCGCGGCGTGACTCCCTCCTGTAGTTATATTCCCTACATTTCGTCCCCTACACTCTATTTCTCTTCTTAGGGACACTCTAAGGTCACTTCCCCTCATTTTATATGGCTCTAATGGCATTCATCTACCTTATTTACCTAGCTATTCTTCCATTACCAATTCAGACTTATGTGCCCATCTCTTTTCTCCAATTACCCTCTATCAGCAAGTTTGTAAAGTCACCATATCAGAATATACATGAACTACCAGCAGCTATCTTTTAATACTCAATCAATGGGGGTTTCATACATTAGGGGTTCATATCAATATCTCGAGGGTTACATTTCTATTGATAAATCATATTGTAGGTTAACATAGTCTACAGCAGATATCATGAATCCATATAGCAATTACCAAATTAAGATGATGTCTAACCCCTCAATACATACATCCTCAGAAACCAAAATATGAATGTCTACACTTGGCAATACAGATACATGATGATGCTATACAAGACTTAACAAAAATTAGCATCTACCCTATTACACTCAGACCAAGTGCAGCCTCCCCACACTAGGCCTCAGCTCATGGATGTTCATCCACTTGCTTGCCCTTGTCCTTACCCGAGGAACCTTCACTTGAAATTATAATCCCACAAAATGGGGTGAGATACACATCTCAGTAACCAAGGCAATTCCATCATATAATCCAGTTTAATTATCATATATGCGTGAATCAAAATTAACATCAGAATCATATCAGTTATCTCAGCAAATGAAATAATTAGGCTATCATGATTACCATCCCATACTAGTAATCATATTTTAACATGTTAAAGGCCATTAACACCGGGAGAGGCTCGTCCACAACACCTACTCCCCATTGAGCACAACCAGGGCTCAGTGCATCTGGGGTTTGATCATAACCCGGTACTCGATCGTAGCACATGCACGGGTGGCAGCCGCACCACAGCTCCACCATGGACTCACAAGGTCCAATCATCATATAATAGATAGCCAACCAATTCATTCAACATTTCAAATCATTCATATACAGCAAGTATGAAATTTAAACCGACATATGCATGGAATTAATGTAAACCCCGGTTACCTCACTTGTAGTCAAATTTTGCAACAGCCACCAATGGAGTAGAGTCTCCCTATAAGCATAGCACAGATAATTACTACTCTATTTCATCATCAACAGTTACAACAAGTACCCAAGGAATTTAAATGCTACTAACTACCTAAAGAACACTTACCCAACCACCATAAATCCTAAATTCAGATTAAAGTATCCTCTACCAGAAATCTCAATATTCCACCTAAAATCCTAAGCAAATTTGTACAAAATTACTACCCATAATTTAAATCAGCTATGGGGGTCTCAAACCAACAAAGAAAGCATCAAAATGAGGGGTTTAAACTCACCTAATACCAACCCCAACTTCAACCTATAAATTTCACTAAGAAAATCCCCAAACACCCACATTTCAGATTTTGGGTATGATGAAAACTCTCCAAATGAAAAACTAATCAGGCCAAATTAAAGAGAAAGATGAGGGGATTAAGTTGTATAACTATTACCTTGGCTGAATCTTACTCTAAGTGTGTGAAAATGAAGAATTCTTGCCCCCAACCCTAGCCTCCTTCTCAAGCTCCGAATTTTGTTTCTTGTGTTTCAGCAAATGGGAGAGTGTCTGAAGCATTAGAGTTTTATGTGGGTTTAAGTTGGGTCAAGGGATGGGTCATAGGCTACTCCAAGGTCCAGATCTAATTGGGTTTCAGATTTTAGTTTGTTGGGCTAGTTTTGAAGTGTTGGGCTGCAGAATTCTATTGGGCCAGTTTCATACATTGGGTTGCTGAAGTTTAATGGGTTTTGGGCCAAGTTTGAAGAGCTCAAGGATTTGGGTCTACACAAGGGTTATTGGGCCACTTATAAGAGCCTATACAAGGTGGATCTTGGGCCTCTATCACATTAAATTGGGTTGGGTCTGCACCTAACTCAGTGGGCCTCCATTAGCCTCTTGTCATATTTCATTAATTTGGGCCTAGGTGAAGTTTCCATCTCAATTAATTCTCAAGCCCATGTTAATAATCTATCTATTTAAAATCCCTATTTTCTTAACTTGCCCAATCATCCCATATTAATTATTCTTAATTAATCTTAATCCATAATTAACACCTTAATTAATTTTGGGGTGTTACAAATCCCATTCTAAATCCATTGGAACCAAAATCCCTAATTATAATTATGGATTTAGAGGCTTTCTAATGCAAGAAATTCTTCTCAGGATCGATAGTATGGAGAACAAGTTCTGACTCGTTTTTCTTGCAATTTTTGTATGCATTTCATTCATAATTTCATGAGAAACAAATTCATATCCTAAGCCCTAAATTTTATTGAGGATTTAAGGGTTTTTTAATGGAAGAAAAACTCCCTTAGGCCGCCAGTAAGAAGCACGATTTTGGGCAATCTTTGATGCATTTTTCTTGTAATTTTCTTATGGCTTTTGTTTATAATCTCATCCTAAACACATATACCTCAAAAGCCCCAAATTTAATCCAAGAATTGCATGATTTCAATGCAAAAGAAGCTCTTGAAAATTGTCTCCCATGGTTTTCAAAAGAAATTACAATGTAATCAGTCAGATTTTGATGCAATTAGTATAGGGGTTTTACTTATATGATTAAAGGGAATGTAATTTTCAAAAAAACATTCACAAATTTGTTCTATTTTATGAGATTGAAAATTTAATCTTAAAAACCCTAACCTAGATTTTGAATTTGAAATTCCCATGGAATTAAACAATTTTGATGCAATTGAAACATCAATTATACTTATATGATTAAAGGGAACTTAATAATGCAAAAATTGTTCATCAATTTGGGCTATTTTGTAAGAATTGAAATTGAACTATGAAACCCTAACCTATAACTTCAAATACAAAATTCTCCTTCCATAGTGTATGGTAATTCGAATTTCAAGCACCAATTAATTCAGAATATCAATATATGTAAAAGCCCTAAGGTTTTAGATTCTAATTCTTTGAATATCATCCAATTTTATTTATCAAAATTTATATGGATGAAAATAGCCCGAAATTAAAACTTTTATGCATATAATCATGTCTTCAACCAATTAGATTCTAAATCATAAAATTGTGGCTCTGATACTAGATGTAAGAATAAATCCAAAACAATTATACGAAATTAGAACACTAGATTGATTACCTGTAGAAGATATGGCGACAGATTTAGGTTACCTAATTGATTCTGAATGCCTAAAGACTTGAAGAAATTAGGACTTCCTTTGTGATTCACATTCCTTGTCACAACTTATAATGGGATAAGTTGTGGAGTTAGAATTTGATGTGAATACATATGAGATCTAGCTAAGTTTAAATAAAACTCTAGTACCCACCCATTATGGGTCTATGAGTTATGGGCCTACACTTTTATTCATATTAATCAATTAGATATTCAGCCTAAAATAACAGGATCACTAATCATAATAAGAGAATCCAGATGCATCTCACATGGATAATAAATTAGTCCATTTTTATTTAAAAAAAATTGATTGTAGCCTATAATAATTCTAACATGTGTGTGTGTATATAATTCTCCATGTGTGTGTGTGTGTGTGTGAGAGAGAGAGAGAGAGAGAGAGAGCGAGAGAGAGAGACGGCGAGAGAGAGATAACACGTTTTCTAACTTATAGCCCATTGATCCACAGCGGATAGAGACTCATAACAACTGGAGCCGCTAAAGTCAGCAAGGAAAGCACCCTCCTACTCTAGAAGACTGGCTGCTAAACTCTTAGTAGTGCTCATGTTATCTAATTTAATGTAAATTTTTATTTGCTTTAAAACAATTTTTTAAATAGAGTATACAAGAAGCACTAAAAGAAAAAAACAATTTGAGTCTAATAAAATTATTTAATAAGAATTTTTATTAATATTATTGTATTTGACATTTTTTTATGTTATTTACTATCAAAATCCTAAAAGGAGCATGCATTCAAAAAAATAAATAAAAAAATTAAAATAATTATCGTATAATAAATTTGAGTGAAGCTACGAGATTATCTTCAATATATATGTATTTTGTCTATTTTCACTTAAAAAAATTCTAATATTTTATTTTTTTTCACAGCAAAAAA
Organism: Erythrophleum fordii; assembly: GCA_032878935.1. Taxonomy (NCBI): domain Eukaryota; kingdom Viridiplantae; phylum Streptophyta; class Magnoliopsida; order Fabales; family Fabaceae; genus Erythrophleum; species Erythrophleum fordii. The sequence goes on from JAVQMF010000045.1 coordinate 20,664,240, forward strand.
ATTGTTTTGCGAGTGCTTAGTACCAACCTATATTTTTTTTCTAAAAACTGGACCAAGCACCTAATTTAAGATCTGAAAAGTGGGGTCCTTGCCGAGGCGGTTCCTACATGGAAAACGCAATACATGCTTCAAGAAGCTTGGGCTTCTGACCATTGGACGAGGGGAATTAAAATTGAATGATGCGGGATTGAATCAAGTTGAAATTGGATTTGCAAGTTGGAGGATCCAATCATGGGTTTTTAAATGTCTTTTTTTTAAGTTTTTAAGTCTCAAATTATAAATTTAAAGATAAAAATTATATTTAGGAAATTAAGAATTATATTTACAAAAAAAATTATATTAAAAAATTTTAATTATAATATATAGTTAAAATTTTTAAAATATAATTTTATCTCATAATTATATTTGATTTTTAAATTATAATTTTTATCTCTAAATTTATAATTTAGAACATAAATAAAATTAATAAAAGAACGCTTGAAGACCCGTGAGTGATACCGCTGGGGTGGATCAATTTGGATTTGAATTTTAAGTGATCCAATGTCTAAATTCGTAGGAGCTCGAGCTTCTTGATACATTACCCATATGTAAAATGATGGTAACCAACCCTTGCGTTCCTACATCAAGATTCAAGATCAACGAGAATAGCAGTAAAGGACCATTGAATGTTAGCGTTGCACAGCACGTCACTGTGACTCCATTCTGATGAGTTTCGTTCGGGAAAAATTTTTATCTAAGGATTCTAATATTATAAAAATAACATTATAAGATTTTAAAAATTAAAATTCTCTCCATGTATCAAAGATAAATGTTATTATTTGTATTTCTTAAAGTTATTATTCATGCTCTTTAACTTAATCTTTTTTTATATTACAAAAGTGTCTAAATCTAGGATAGTAACAAATTCAAAATACTTATATAATATAAAAAAATTAGGTTATAATTCTAAGGAGTATGAGTAGTAATTTTAAAAAGTATTAATAATAACTTTTGTCTTTGGTCCTTTAAAAAAATTTAATTTTGAAAATATTTTAGTATCATTTTTATGAAATTTGGGTCTTTAGGTGAAATTTTTATTAAGTTTTAATTATATATATATTTCATAAAATTTATCTAAAAAATGTAATTATTATTATATTAATATTAATATTTTAATAATTAAATTTTATTACATTTTTTATTTTGAGATTTATATAATATTTAGGCTTAATATTAAAATTTATGTGATTTAATTGTAACAAATGTTAATTTAAATATTATTTTGTAGATGAACTAAATTTCTAAAAATTTCAAATGTCAAAACCTATAGAAATAGAGTTAGAGCATGGAGCAAAGTCTAACTCTGAGACTTAAGCCCAACCCATTAAGAGGGGGTCCAATTCAATCATGAAGAGTAGTGGACTTGAAGTTCACTAATTGACCCAATCCAATATGCAGCTCCATAACCCTTATTAGATCCAAATCATAAACCCACTCCTCTTCACTCCTAAAAGTTATGCCTAGCATCTTTTTATTTTCACTTGGAATTGCTCTAATCCTCTTTCATTTTATTCCATCTCCCAAACACTCTTAAACTTTCATGAAACCCTGAGATCAAAATGTCAATCACTCATTTGGAGTCTTCATGGCCAAGGCTATCTCATCTATAGGGGTGCTTCTCTTGGTCCTTAATTATTACTTTAATTTCGGGCATTGTGAGAAGTTTATGTTGATTGATGTTATTTTTAATTACATTAAGTGCTATGGGTTGTTATGATAGGTGTTTGATGAATTATTTACTAGGAGAATTATTTAGTGTACCTTGACAATTATAAAATTTAATGAAAATTAGATATTTTATGTTGTTATTAATATTTGATCCTCTTTTAATTCAATTTTAGTAATCTAGTTTGATTGATTCAATTATTAAGTGAGAACGTATTCATTACTCATTGCCTTGAACTAATTGACTTTGGAATTTTAATTAAATGTTGATGCTTAGGTATGGTTGGTATTTTAATTGAGTGTTAATACTTAGGCATGGACCAAGAGTAGACACTAGGCAAAGACTTCATTTAAAAAAATTAGGTTTGTTAGTTTATTAAATTTTTTAGTGTGATCACAATTTAGGAGGAGTCAAATTTGTGTAGCCTTATAATTTAGTTAACGGTAATCATAGAGAGAAAGGAGACATTACCTTTGCTAGATTAGAATAACATTCATAGCACCTAATGCAACCTATGATTAATTGAACTTATTAGGGTGCATTTATTAAAAGGAAATTAGGATTAGGTTAATTTATGATGAATCAGGAGGAGAAATAATACATTAGGGATGTTACTATCCATAATAAATGAATTGATTGAGCATGAGTTTTGATAATTTTGATTGAAGGAAATTAGTAGAAATAAAGTCCTTTATGCCTTTGTGTGTTTTGAATATTTTGTTCTTGTCTTTTAATTCTTGTTGTGTGTCCCTTTATCTCTAGATTTTATGTCTTTTAATTGTTTGTTAAAATGTTCATGTCACTAGTGATTGGAGAAATCTAGGATACTATCTGTATACCTTGCACATATTTGTAATTAGATTGTGTACAACAAGAAACTTTTGAAAAAGCTAAAATAAATGCAATATCATTTCTTATGGGATCAATACTTTGTACTTTGATTTTACTTTATTACTTGATTGACTAGTGTAATTATTAGATCATATCTAAAATAGCCGTATCATATTCTGACCTCAAAGGATCCACAACCATTTAACATGCCCTATAGCATCAAGAGTAGATAAGGGAGTTCAGTGTCATGGCGCTCCACTATAGTTTCTTTGGGATACTAAATTCAATATCAAACTTTCTTATTTCAATTGAGTTTTGACTAATATAGGGTTTCTAAAGAGGATGGATCCTTTCCAGTTACACCAAAATTGTTGTTTATAAATTTGGATTGATTAATTGAATTGATTAGCTAACTCGCACATTTAATTCCCATGTTCAGGTGATACACTAAGGAAAGGATTTTGTTCTCTAGCTTTAGGTCTCCAGGTTACTAAAGAAAGTATCTAATTTGAAAAGTAACTAACATCTATGAATAGAAATAGCGATAAAAGAAAGTAAAAGCATAAATGTAGTAAAAAAAACTGTAAATAAAATGATAAATTTTAGAAATTAAATGCAATAATATAAAAGATAAAATGTAAAGATTTGTATTTCATTAATTGGATGTATGTATTCAGAGATCATGTATAATGAATATTTATAAGTCTAAAACTAGTCGTTAATCCTACTAAAACTGTTTGCCACTTCTTAATTTTTTCACCCATGTCAGGAATAATATGGGATTATGGCTAACAATGTCAGTGTCAATTTGTGTCACATTAGCTAAGTTGAAGATTAAAACATACCTTTACTCATGGTTAACTATCTCGTTAACTGACCATACCACCTATATCCCTAAAATTTAAGAAAGTGGGTCTTCAAGTATTCTCTCGACTTGGTTAACTTATAATCTCCCTTACTTCTAACTGATTTGGTTAACTACCTTTAGAATATTCTGTAGATTTAATTCCTAATTTGTAGAAAAGTGGTTAAATGACTAAAAATAGCCTAGAAATATCTGAATATTCCTTATATTTTAGTTGCATATTATTAGGCCATTTTTCTTTAATATTTTAGAAAACAAAAAAAAACCAATAAAGTAAATACATGACTTGCAACCATTATAGCCCATTTTTAGCCTTAAAAGTTCAATTAACCTTGAGCCCAATTTAGCTCTCATATCAGCAAACATAGCCCAGTTGAGTTAAAATCCTCAGATGGTTCAGCTTGTAATAACCAATATTTTAGAAATTGAATTGAATCTGATAAAATGAAATAGGATCACCCTAAAGCAAAAGAAAATTGAGGTTAATTAAGATTAGAATAATAATTAGAACATCTAAAAGTGTGGGTAAGAGACTAAAGATAATCTAAAATTGGAGTCAAAACAGTTGAATGAATTAAAAAAGGAAACATAGTGGCAAAATCGTAATTTTGAGTAACTTTTTTGAAAACTCAAAGGAAGAAACTTTAAATGGGAAAATTGAATTTTTCAGAGTTCTCAAAGGTCCTAAAAACCATAAGAACCCATACAATGACTAAAACCCCTCCAATATACATTTTAGATCATTGGTTGATCAAAATTTTGATTAGACAGTTTGGTAAGATTTTAAATCTAATTTGGGTGAAATCAAAATAATTTTATGAATTAGAAGACCAAAATTTATGATGCAAAAGGCGGTTTTAAAAAATAAGTTAAAATGAAGTTAAACGGAGAAACCAAAATTTAAGCGATAAATATGGAATCTCTAAATTGTTATAATGAGCTTCCCCTTTCTTATTTTACTACACCAGCCCCTTCTCATTATTTTCACTGACCTTATTTTGTCTCAAAGTAGAACTTAGACCATCTTGAAGTGGTGCATAAAAAGGAGAAGAAAAGGGGGAGAAAATCAAGCCAAAAGGGTAAGAATTTTTTATTTTTTCATACTCTTTCCTTCACTAAAATTCTTCTTCTCTTTCTCTTCTCTCTTCTCATGGTTTTGATGTTTAGAAAAGATGTGTTTTGTAGTTGGTTCAGTAGAGGAAAGAAAGAGTTTGGAGGAAACTTTGGAAGCCTAAAAAAACTCTCTTGACAAGTTTCAAGACAAGGTATGAAATCATGGCTAAAATTGCTTCTACTTGGCTTTTTCTTGCATGTATGTTTTGGCCAGAATTAAAGCACCATGTAAAGAGTTTGATTTTGATCCAAACTTGATAGAAAATAGGGTTTTGAAATATAAGAAATTATATGGAACAAATAGAACTTAAAAAGAAGTTATAGATAACAAGTTATGGAAATTATGATTTTAATTGCACCTAGGGATTTATGAAACTTTCTAATAATGATTTAACTCATGTAAGAGCATATTTGAATTCATAAAAGATTTAGGAAGCTTCATGGATGTCAAATTCCCTAAGAAAGTAAGCAAAACTCTATAAGTGCCATTACATATGGGAGTCTTGGCTAATAGTGATTCTAAATACTTAGTGAGAGTTTTCTTTGATTCTAAGGTTATGAATGATATAGATATGAATGATAAACTCCAAAAAAACTATTGGTTTGAATTTAGGAACCATATTTTGAAAGTTGGAAGTTTGGTGTTTTATTAGGTATAAAGAAGTAATTTGGTATTAGGCTTATTGGTTTGAGTTTGTGATAACTTTAATGAGTTTGTGACGACACTATAATGAGTTTAAATGGAGTCATTTGACTTAAATTGAGTGAGAAATTAGAACTAAGATAATGAATTGCATAAGTTGCTTTATTATGCTACAATATGGAACCATATAGATGCCTAAAGATAGAATTGACTTGTGTAGAGTTTGTGTGAGGCTAGAGATGGTTCCATTGATGTCTTTGTGTGTTGTTTGATGTATCCAGGCCAAGCAAAGCAAACCTTTCCCAAGTGTGTGTGTGAGGCCAAGAGGAGAAGCTAGGGAACAAAGGAAGAAAAGTTGTATTTCTTAAGAAAGGTAGCTTTTTATATATTCTCGTATGCATGTCTTGGTTGTTTGATTGTCATTGATTACTTACATGTGTGTTTGAACCATGAACCATGCCTATTGCTATTGGTGCGATGATATGATATTATTATGTTTCATAAAATACATTTGGAATGCAATTAACTCTTGATGAGTGAGGTTGTGCCAAAAGTCCTTTGATTTGGGTGAGGTGAAGTCAAAAGTTCCTAGGCAAGGATGAGACAAGGCCAAAAGTTTCAAGAATTAGCGAGGCTACGTCAAGAGTCTTTAAAAAATAGGTGAGGCTAATCCAAAAGTCCCCATAATTGAGTGAAGTTAGACTAAAAGTCTCTAAAACTTGTTTTTGACATTAATGGATCCATATGATTTTGAAAATGTGTTTGTGTTTGATATTTGGAAACATTTGATGCATGGTTGTCTTATTTAACATAATAACATGCCATATATGTATGTTTGAAAGGGTGAATGAATTATTGAGATTCTTTGAATCTCATTCTCTTCCATTTTATGTATGAACATGATATTGAAATAAAATGGGATAGAGGTTTAGTATATTCTTTTATGTAAACAAAGAAAAGTATCAATCACTTTTCTAGCTAGCTAAGGGTGAAATTAATCCACTTACTAGAGGGTCTTATTACGCAACCTCCAAAATAAAACTAGGTTGAGAAAATATATAGTTAGTGGTACAACCTAGATCATTTCCCTTGGAAATAGAATTCAATGTTTAATTGGATTTTCTAAGTATAAAAAGGATCCTAGAATTGCCTAATTTAAGGGGGGTTTGATCTAACTAAACTAATTAAAATGAAATTGAATTAAAGTTTCTAATTACTACCTAATTACATGAACTAATGGTTGAATGATAGACATATGATTAGCTTTGGATTCATCCCTTAGTATTCACTATCATTATTCTAATTTAATTATAATTAATTTTAGCCTAAGAGTCCCTAATTGTGCTCATGGGAGTATATCTTGAGTTACCACGTACGAATTAAGAGATTAACAATATAATGTTGAATTGAAACCTCAATCCCGCACTAATTTATTAATTCTTACCTTTAAGATCAATGAACATTTAAATTTGATTGATTAAAAATCATCACTTTAGGATATTTAATTAACTAATCAAACTCCAAGAAATCCTTAAATTAAATATTTAAGCACATAATCTCACTCATACTTTTTTATCAAACACTTTGATGGCGTTCATGAAAAATTAAAGGAGAAATGAAAAATTTAGTACTTAATCCAATTAATTAATTATTCAAAAAATATTTTAATTAGTGTCTAACTAACCACTAATTATAACTACGCCAATTTTAATTTAATATATTTCAACCAAGCATGTACAAAAAAAAAATTGTAGAAAGAAAGCAAATAAAATAGGAATTTTTAGTCAAAATCTCCCTTACTAATCTTTTGATTCAAGCTTTAACCAAGGACCTCCTCCTACTAATCACAGATGAAGAATTAAAGCTTTGTTGGAACGGAGATGGAAGGATGATGGAGTGGGAAAATGGGAGAGGTAGCTATGACGTGGATGGTGTGAATAATACGATGGAATGAGATGAACATTGAATGAGATGTCTCTTTTTCGTATGGATCCCCTAGACCTTATTTTATTAAATCACGTGCCTTCCATGTGAGATTTATTTAATTTTGTTTCTTTGCTTCTGACGTGCTCTTCTCAAGCTCAGCTCTCTTTTCACGTGTTTTCTTCCTTCTGATTCAGTTTCCAAAACTCGTGGCTTGATACTCCTTTACACGTGGTTCATTACAAGTCAACCCACAGCTCCTTTTCACGTCAATTCCTCGCGTTATTCTCAGCCCATTTTCCTCTTTCGCGTTTCTAACGTGAATCCCCTTCATCACGTGCTGCAGCTGATGCTTCCACGTTCTGCCTTACGTGTTTGTTCTGGTCTTGGTTCTCATGTCTTCTTCTCCTTTCCATGCACATAAAACCCAAGTCTTCTCACGTTCTGGTTTCTAGTGTGCTTCATGCAGCTTCCACGTTAGCTTCTTTTTCTCTCGTGCTGCCTCCATGTGTTTGTTGCTCTCTCATTTGCTGCTTCATCTTTTTCTCTCAACCAGCTCCAGCGTCTTCTTCTTCTTGATGTCCACGTGTTTCTTTCCTTACTTCCACGTCAAAGTCTTGCAAAGCTGTGGCCGCTTCTTCGTGTTAACCTCCTATATTTTGCCATGTGAAACCTTCTTCTCTCATTCAGCTCGCTTTTCTCCTCTAACCCGTAACTTCTTCTTCTCTCGATACCCATTGCTTCTCTTAGCTCTTGTGTTACGTGTGAGTGTGTTAACATGGTTGGACCATGGCAACGTGCATGTGTATGAACTGGACCCATGGAAGCTACGTACGTGGAAGTGTAGTGGCTACAACGTTCTTCTTTTCAAGCTCAAGTGTGCTGTGTTTTTGTGGAAGAAACAGTAATTGTGCATATTACGTGTGAGTGTAACGTGAGAGAGTGTATGGACTTAATGTTACAAAATCAGTAGCTGCACAAAGAAGTTGTTAGTATAAAATAAATCCGAGCCGTGTACAAGGACACTGTCCTTGAGAGATATTCCGCCACAAGACGGCACTCTCCAGGATTGAATGGATTCTTCTGCGATGTCGCAGGAAAGCAGAACAACGGAGATAAGAACTCAGGGACGAAGAGAAGAGGAGAGAGCAGCTCGAATGTTGTCCGGAGCTGTGGTGTATGGAACCCAAAGAGCAACACGGTATTTATAGGCACAGAAAATAATGAGACGTTGGACCAAATTAAATTATATTAATGAGAGCGTTTCTGAACGTTGGGCGGTTTCCGACATGAAGATTAATAACCATTATATCAGATAATAAAAATAAGAAAACGGATTAATAATTGCCGGTAAATGATGAGTAACGTTCAGAAACGTTCACATAATGAACTCATAACCGAAGCCTTAAATTTGTGAGTTTTCCGGAAAGCTATTTGAAAATATTTAATTTTCAAAATTTAAATTCCGGCAACGGTAAAAAATGTCCAACACCGCGTATATTTTGCGCGCAGGGGGGGGGCAAATCGCCGAATTTCAACTGAGCTCGGCTATGTTGGCCCAGCTTTGTGTGCGCGCGAGCCCACTCTCCTCCTAGACCCATTTTGCTCTTCCATAATCACATGTTATTATTTATACCCTTTGGCCTTCCTTTATTTGAGCAATGTGGGACTTCTCTTTTTCTCTTCCCTTTTGACACACACACACAATTCTCTAACAATCCCCCACATGTGTGTCAAAAGATCATTATCATCTGAGTTATACATATGGGTATAAATATTTCGAATATGGTGTCTTACGGACTATGAACCATTCCTAGACTAATAAAGCTTAGTATACACAATTGTAGGTGAAGCTTATAGCTTCTATGAACCAACAATTTTTCGTTGTATACTAGAGGCCTTAAGAGTCAATTTATACCCCCACAATTTTCGCTGTTATCGCAGTTTTGCGCTTTAAACTACGGCCTTGCGCGTGCCTGGTTTTAATGAATGCTCTAGAGATTTTTGCCATGATCTCATAGGAGCGGCCCCACTCCACATTCATATAGGTGATTTCATCAAGTGTGACTGCAATGATCACACCATCCATAAGGAATATGAAATCATTAAGAGCTTTTGCTCAGCCTCGCCAACAATGCATTCTAACACTTTTCCTCATATCATAGGAATGGACTAAAATAATAAAGTGTTAGCAGAATTAACGAATGACTTGTTTTTACCCATATGAACCTCCTTCATGGGATCACCAATCACAGAGGTTGGGTTACTATCATTGTTAATTTTCAAACTGGCTTAAGTCCCATTCCCTTCGATGTTTCCAAAATTTGTTTCTTCCCTAAAGGTTTAGTTAGGGGGTCTGCCAGATTTAATTCTGACCTTACAAAATCGATCGATATAACTCCATTTTTCAACAGCTGTCTTATAATATTATGTCTTAAACGAATGTGCCTACTTTTGCCATTGTAGGTCTTATTTTTAGTAACGGCTATCGCCGATTGACTATCACAATGTAATGACACTGATGGTGTTGGTTTTTCACCTAATGGAATATTTGCCAAGAAGTTTTTCAACCACTCAGCCTCATTACTAGCCAACTCTAGAGCAATGAACTCTGAATCCATAGTGGATCTCGCTATAATATTTTGTTGAGCTGATTTTCAGGTTACTGCACCACCACCAAGAGTGAATACATAGCCACTAGTAGATTTGGTATCTTCTGAATCTGAGATCCAGTTAGCATCACTGTACCCTTCTAATACAGCGGGAAATCTATTATAACATATACCATAATTCATGGTACCTTTCAGATAACTCATTAATCTGTCCAAAGCTAACCAATGTTCACTACTTGGACAGTGAGTATATCTACTCAATCTACACACAGCATATGCTATATCAGGTCGGGTGTAATTCATTAAATGCAACAGACTCCCAATAATCTGTGCATATGTAGATTGAGCTACCGGATCACCCTTATTTTTAACTAATTTGGTGCTAGCATCATAAGGAGTGCTTACAGGTATTTTTTCAAAGAATCCAAATTTTTTAAGAATTTTTTCAACATAATGTTCTTGAGATAGTAAAATGCCATTTTCACTCCTTATGATCTTAACACCTAATATCACCTTTGCTTCACCCATATCCTTCATATCAAATTTAGAAGAAAGAAACCTTTTAGTTTCTATCACAACATTTATACTTGTACCAAAAATAAGCATATCATCAATATATAAACAGATAATCACACAACCATCATTCATAATTTTTGTATAAACACATCTTTCTACTTCAACAGTGGAAAATCCATCACTTGTTAAAACTTGATCAAGTTTTTCATGCCATTGTTTCGGTGCTTGTTTCAATCCATATAATGATTTAACAAGTTTACAAACTTTATTTTCTTGTCCAGGAACAACACACCCTTCAGGTTGTACCATGTAAATTTCTTCTTCTAAATCACCATTTAAAAAAGCAGTTTTAACATCCATTTGATGAATAAAAAGCTTGTAAACTGAAGCTAAAGCAATCAAAATTCTAATAGAAGAAATTCTTGTTATTGGAGAAAAAGTATCAAAATAATCAATATTTTATTTTTGAGTAAATCCTTTAGCTACTAGTCTCGCTTTATATTTATCAATAGATCCATCAGGATTATATTTCTTTTTAAAAACCCATTTGCAACCAATAGGTCTTGCTCCCGGAGGCAAGTCTGCTAAAACCCAAGTTTTGTTTTGATTTAGCGAGTCTATTTCAGTTTTAATTGCTTCTTTCCAAAGATGAGCATCAGAAGATGAAATTGCTTCAGAAAAATTTGATGGCTCATCTTGTAACATAAAAGTATAAAAATCATTTCCAAAAGAAGTTTCTTTTCTTTGTCTTTTGCTTCTCCTTAAATTTTCAACAAAATTTTCACTTTCATTTACTTTAGATGAAGAGGGCAAATTTTCAGCTGTTTGAGACATATGCTGAATTTTTAATGGAAAAATATGCTCAAAAAATTCTGCATCTTTGGTTTCAATAATAATGTTATGATCAAGAACATCACTTTTCAAAACTAGAAATCTATATGAAGCACTATGTTCAGCATATCCAATAAACATGCAATCAGAAGTTTTAGAACCAATTTTTCTCTTTTTAGGATCAGGTAATAAAACTTTTGCAAGACACCCCCACACTTTCAAATATTTAAAATTTGGTGTGTATCCCTTCCATAATTCATAAGGTGTCTTATTTGTTTTCTTATAAGGTATTCTATTTTGTAAAAAACATGCAGATAACAAAGCTTCACCCTATAAATTATCTGGTGCAAAAGAACTTACAAGTATAGCATTCATCATTTCTTTTAAAGTTCTATTTTTTCTTTCTGCTATTCCATTTGATTCAGGTGAATATGGAGGAGTTACTTCGTGAATGATTCCTTCTTTTTCACAAAAGTCATTAAATAAAACAAATTCTCCTCCTCTATCTGACCTAACCCTTTTAATCTTTTTATTTAATTGATTTTCTACCTCAGCTTTATATAAAAGAAATTTATCAAAAGCTTCATCTTTATTTCTCAATAAATAAACTTTAGTATATCTAGAAAAATCATCAATAAAAGTTACAAAATACTTTTTCCCACCTCTTGTCATAGTTTGTTTTAAATCACCTAAATCAGTATGTATTAAGCTAAGCAATTCAGTTTCTCTTTCTACAGAAAAATGAGACTTTTTGGTTAATTTAGCTTCTACACAAATTTCACATTTGTTTAGAGAATCATTTTTAATTTCAGAAATTAAACCAAGTTTTTGCATTTTCTTTAAATATGACTTACTAACATGTCCTAATCGAGCATGCCATATATCAAAAGTATCAACCATAAAGACAGGCAAGTAAGCAGAAGATGATGCATTTTCATTCATATCAGCAATATTGAGAATAAACAGCCCCTGAGTACAATAGCCCTTTCCTACAAATACATTATTCTTTGTCATTACGATCTTATCAGATTCAAATGACACCTTAACCCCAGCTTTGTTTAATAGAGCTACAGAAATTAAATTGGCTCTAACATCAGGCACATGAAGAACATCACTGAGTGACAAGGTTTTTCCAGATGTGAGTTTTAGTTCAACCTTTCCTTTTCCTAGAACTTTTGCAGTTCGGGAATCGGCAAGGTAAACACGGTCTTCTCCTTCCTTGGTAGGATTATAGGAGGCAAACATCTCACGATTTGCACAAATGTGCCTGGTAGCCCCAGAGTCTACCACCCATTTTTTCACATCGGATACTAAGAGAGCTTGAGAAATGACTGCTACTATAATTTCATTTTCTTCATCTCCTTGAACCAAATTGGCTCTAGGAGGATTGTCATTTCTAGCCCTCTTTCTACATTGCGCAGCATGGTGGCCTGGTTTTCCACAAACAAAGCAACTCCCTTTCTTTTTGAATTTGGGGTTAGAACTCTTGGGCTTGTAGTCAGGTTTTGTTTTAGAGTCATACCTCTTGGCATACTGCTTTGTCTCCACCAAATTTGCTTTTGAGGTCATCTCTTTTCCTTTTGCAGCTTGCATCTCTTTTCGATTTGTGTCCTCGATTATGATGTGAGTGATTAGGTCCGACAATAGAAATTGCTTTTGTTTGTGTTTCAGTTGTTGTTTGTAGTCTTTCCATGATTCAGGCAGCTTCTCAATCAAAATTCTAGCAACAAACTCGTCAGGTAGGTTGATTTTTTCCGCCCTCAATTCTTCTAGCAGCTTATGATACTCGTTAATTTGCAACTTAATATCCTTGTCCTCGGTCATCTCCCATCTATAGTAATTTCCAACAACGAACTTTTGCTTCCCAACGTCCTTAGCAGTATATTTGGCAATTAACGATTCTCAAATTTTGCTTGCTTCCTTGTACACATAGTAAACATCGAAGAGATCATTAGACAAAGTGTTAATGATGGTATTTCGGCATACCTTGTTGGCATATTCCCAAGCAACCCTTTGATTTTGGTCAACATCTAACGAAGGTTCAGATTGTGTGAGCGCAGCAGCAACTCCATATAGGTCCAAGATTGAGTAAACACGTTCTTGCCACCTTCGGAAGTTTTTGCCATCGAACATTTCAATTTTTGAAATATCCGGTGGTGGCCTAGACAGTGGCATCGGAGGTAGTGTGAACGGAGCAAAGGATGTAGGGCCAAGATTGGCACCGATAGGGCCATCGGAAGCAGGAGCATTGTTTTGTGACTCCATATCTCTCAAGATTGTTACAAAATCAGTAGCTGCACAAAGAAGTTGTTAGTATAAAATAAATCCGAGCCGTGTACAAGGACACTGTCCTTGAGAGATATTCCGCCACAAGACGGCACTCCCCAGGATTGAACGGATTCTTCTGCGATGTCGCAGGAAAGCAGAACAACGGAGATAAGAACTCAGGGACGAAGAGAAGAGGAGAGAGCAGCTCGAATGTTGTCCGGAGCTGTGGTGTATGGAACCCAAAGAGCAACACGGTATTTATAGGCACAGAAAATAATGAGACGTTGGACCAAATTAAATTATATTAATGAGAGCGTTTCTGAACGTTGGGCGGTTTCCGACATGAAGATTAATAACCATTATATCAGATAATAAAAATAAGAAAACGGATTAATAATTGCCGGTAAATGATGAGTAACGTTCAGAAACGTTCACATAATGAACTCATAACCGAAGCCTTAAATTTGTGAGTTTTCCGGAAAGCTATTTGAAAATATTTAATTTTCAAAATTTAAATTCCGGCAACGGTAAAAAATGTCCAACACCGCGTATATTTTGCGCGCAGGGGGGGGGCAAATCGCCGAATTTCAACTGAGCTCGGCTATGTTGGCCCAGCTTTGTGTGCGCGCGAGCCCACTCTCCTCCTAGACCCATTTTGCTCTTCCATAATCACATGTTATTATTTATACCCTTTGGCCTTCCTTTATTTGAGCAATGTGGGACTTCTCTTTTTCTCTTCCCTTTTGACACACACACACAATTCTCTAACACTTAACGTGTGTGTGAGTGAGCTAGAGTGTCTACGTTTAAGTATGTGGAGAGAATGCTTGTGTGTGTGAGCTACGTATTATACATGGAACGATGATGTGATGGAGCTTGCAAGGACGTGTGTGTGATTACATGAGCTTCATTCAAGTGCTTCATAGATATATGGAGTGAAGACGTGTGAGCCCTTTGTGTAAAGTGAAGTGAACTGATGTGTGTGAAGTGCAAACCACGTAAGTGAGAGATGTAAGAATGAGAGGATGGAATGCATGGCTTCCTTGGACTTGGCAAACTTCCACCTCTTCTCCAAACCAATCTCCTATTCAAATACTATTTGCCCATAAAAAATTATGCAAGAATAATAGACAAAAATCACATAGGAATATTCACAAAATTATTTAAGATAAACTTAAGCATTGGAAACCAATAATTTACAAATTAATTCCTAAAATATAAAAATAATCAATTAAAATCAAATTCTATTAAATTACATCCATTAAGCCATATTTAATTATTAAAGTGTCAAAATTAAAAAGATTTATGTATATAAAACTAGCATTCATCACTTACCTTGTTCTCTATTAGTTTGTCAAGTTGGATACTCGCTTCTTGGTAATTCTTCTGTGCAAGTAAAGTAGGCATTAAAGCATAAGTTTGAATATTAAAAATAGGAAGGAGATTAAAATTGATGGTACTTTTACATATTTTTTTTGCCTTTTTCCAATTCAATATTTTTGGGATAGAAAATTTTTCGCAAATTAAAAGACAACCATGTAGTATGTACAAAGTTGAAAGTAAGAATGATCGTAAGTAACATGCAAGTAAAATACCATAATCCCTACTCCAAATTTATATATAGCGAATAAAAAATTTAATTTTATCATTGAATCTTTAAATTCTTGAAAAAACTTCAAAATGAATATTTTTTTATACCTGGTATTCATTTACATATAATATATTTATATGTAATTACAATAAATAATAAAATATTTCAAACAATTATTAACATAATTCAAAATTTATAGAATGTTATTTAATTGATACTTTTTAAATTTTTTAACATATTAAATTGATTAATGTGTGTTTTTGTGTGCCTGTGCATGCGCGCGCGCGTAGCTCAAATCTAAAGGAATGAATTTTACAGTTAGGACTGAATATTTTTGCCATCCTGGTTGAATGATGCAATTCCTGAATACAATTGACATCCAGGCACAAACTTAAGGACTTGGGAATTCCTTATTTATTGCCCCTATTTTGATGTTTTGGGGAACATTCAAGAGACGTTTGATGAGTGCCATTGTCTATTTGATGACATCGACCCCTCCTACTTTCTGCATTCATCGACCAATATACTTTCTGCTTCAATTGGATCCCCAAAATTTGATATAGCCATTGAATACAACTACAAACATAGAAGAATGGATGGGTGTTAGGTTGCATGAAACACTAAAAGGCACATATCCTCAGCTGTAGCCATTAGTGCAATTCCATAGCAGAGGGTGCAAACTAATGAACAGACTATAGACTATGTCATGCATCTTTGAAAGCAAATTCTCCCTATTTGTAACCAAGACTTGTCATTTGTATAAATTATAAGGAACATGCTCAGTTCCCTTTTACCTATAAATTTCGACCCAAAAGGGAGGAAGAAAGAAGCTATTGAATCATAAAAGATTAGTTTGACCTCCACCGGGATTGATATCAGGGTTTCACTTTCATTGTCATTGTCATTCAAAGTAATACCAATGGCAAATAGACATAGTATATGGAAGAAAGATGCAAGCCTTCAGGGTTTTAACGTCAACCAAGGCAGGTTCATTATCAAAATAGTCCTTTTAGGTTGAACCATATTAGCGAACATTGTTTTTTATCAGTTGCCAAAATGAATCGAATACACACCTTTCGCGTTCTTTCTATTTCACAGCAATTGCAGCAGCCTGTGGACTGTAGCGCCCAGTATAGGCTATGTTAGGCTTGCGGTTCATCTTACTGCTGAAAGTAAAAGCCCCAAGAAAACACGCTAGCGCTAGAGAAACTCCTCCCATTCCTCTCACAGTGTTCTTGCCATTCTCCTCATTCTTGGACCCCTCTGATAATCTTCCAAGCATGCAATTCACATGTAATGGACGTGAAACTAGGTGGCTTTGTTTGGAACAGTGGGAAACACTAAGAGAGCCATGGCTTAAGCTGAGATGAACTCTGCTTGCCCTTACAGTTGCAGCCCCAAAGGCGCCTGAGGAGAGGCACTGGCGAGCAGTAGGCAGGGGACTGTGGCATAGGCGAATTGCACAGTCCATGTTATGAGAAATTATTGAGGACCAATAATTAATAGGATTCACTAGTGATTAAATATCCTTCTATTTATAACCCAGATTCTGCAATGCCAATAACTTAGCATGAAATAAATACATTTCTAGAATGAAGCAAGGTATAAAGTAGTACTTCATTGCTTTCAACTGAGAATCAATGCTTTGTAAGGTGAACAAGGTATCCTTTTTTTTATTACTACAGTGATTCAAACATTTTTTTGAGATGTTTGCCTTCAAATCCTTCAATAAAGATTTTTTTTGTAAAAAACTCAACAGCCCCTTATAGACTCCCATGTTATAATTTAATTAAAGGATTTGATAGTAAATATGTAAAAAACTATATCTTGAGTTTGTCTGGTAAAAAAAAGACTTCACTAGTTATCACAGTAACTCTAGTTACACATTTATGACAAGTGATCTAAGCTATAGTTGCTTTTGTTAGCCCGCACCTGTTACTGGCATAAATCTTGGGAGAATTACATTGAAGGATCTGAAGTTGTTAATATTTATTCTAAATGACTTATTACCATTAGGTTTAACTTGTTTTATTTAAAATAAGTAATAATTTTATTTAAAACAATAGTAATAAATCTTTCAAGGTAAATATTACAGCCTTTAGGTCCCTAAATGTAATTTTTCATAAATCGGGAGAATTATGTTGAATAACCTGAAGTTGATAATATTTATTCTAAAGTACTTGTTATCATTGGGTTGAACTTGTTTTACTTAAAGTCAGCAATAATTTTACTTAAAACAATAATAATAAGTCTTTTAAGGTAAATATTACAGTCTTCAGATCCTTAAATGTAATTTTTTCTTTTTCTTTTTCGGCTACGTGATGAACTTCAATGAATATATGTATGATTCAGATGAGCTTCGATGTTAAATCCAAAATTTGTTAGAATCTCTCCGTTCCCGCGTCTTCCTTCCTCGCATCATCCAAATTCTTGATTTGAAAAGAGACAATTCCTCCTAAATATCTCATAGTTCATCTACTTAATTATTTGTTTTAAATTAGCTTGGCACTTCTAATTAATTCACAATATTTAAAAGAAAAAAGAAAAACTGAATTAATGGTGTATAATTATGAATCATGCATGATAAATCTTTTAGCAAATTGAGTGAGAAATAAATACAACTTAAATCAAATTGAAATAAAAGCATCAAAGTTGTTCTTGTTGTAGCTCAATGGAGGGTAAATCTTTTCGGGCTATTATTCGGTGAAAAGTAATTGATGATGCCTTCTTAGATACGTATCATCATTGCGCTAAGCCAATCATATACTAAAGAAGCAGAGTGTATTTTTGTGATGCAGATGTCTCCATTTTTTAAATATTATGATATTTATTATTTTAATAAATCTCACATATACGATATTTATGTTTAAGGAAAATTATATTCAAAGACTACAAGTTTTAAAAAAATTACAAAAGTCAAGAACTTGATTGTAATTTTTGAAAGACTAGGTTCTAATTTTGAGAAGAACAAGTTGTTACAAGTTCTTTTGTTGTGATTTTTATAATGTTATAGTCCTTGTATGTATTCTACCCTTATCTTCATCCAAGATCAATGGTACTTCCTGTATGGAAATGCTTTCAAATCGGCATTTGCTCTACCGAATGCTTCCAACCATTTTGCTGCTGCCTCCTTTTTGTTTGATATGGAATCTAGAACAGCCTGTTCAGGGAAATTACACAATACAAGCTATCAATTTCTTTCTTTCTTTGTATTCTTCATCTTCTCGTACAATTTCTCTTAATTTCTCTTCTATTCTTTTTTCTATTGTCTATACAATATTTTCCTCAAATTCCCTAAAAATCAATGTAAAAGAATTGACATTAATTAAGGAAGGAGTGTTGGGATTGGGGTGGAGTGAGGTGGGGTTCGATTAATTTTAACTACAGTTTGAGTGCTTAAAAGGTAGTCGTGGGAATGGGTTCAAATAGGATGAAACTCTCCCCTCATTCCATTTCAAATAATAAGGTTTGGAATCAATTTGATTCTCTATAATTTTTTTTTTCATTTTTTCTCCATGAACTATCACCACCATCCTTCTAGTTTTTTTTTTTTTTCCTAACATAAAAATAATATTAAAAATTGCATCATTTAAAACATTAATAATATTATTGCAACTTTCATGATTTTTATATCCATTTATTTAATTAAACTTTCAAAAAGTTCGGTAGTCTTTTCCACGCCCTAACTTTTTCTACCCCATTAGTAACCTTCTCACTTTATTGTTTTCCCAATGAAGCCCTAAAAAAAATCCAGACTAATGCCCTTTTTTCCCTGTTTATTAATTCTAAAGACTAATTTGATTAATAAGATATATGACTAACCTTGTAAAGACAAATTTTTTCCCTCAACGGTAGATCCATCTGTTCCTTGAACAAGTCATCGATCACCCTACTTAACTGTGTCATCAAAGCATACAGTGATATCAATTCGAAGATAGCAAAATGTAAATAGAATAGTTAATTACGAAAGCCACACCAATTTATGTATCATCCAAAATTTTTTAGGCGTTAAACATGATATAGCAAACTTTGAAATGTTAATGAATTTTGACTCTTCAACATGTATATGGGACAGTGTCGTCAATGGTGTATGGCAACAAATAGTGATCATCTCAAAAATCACCATGCCACCATGGCAGATGGCGTGGTGACTGTCATGTGCATGCACAGCAGCCTTCTTAAAAAAAAAAAATACTACTTTAAAAAATTATATAAACATAATTAATCAAATTATGAAGAAAAGAATTAATAAAGAAAAAGGTGTTTATGTGAAAGCCTATAATTCCATTCAAATGTCAAAGTCATTCTATATGTGTTTCAGGCCTTCGTTGTTCTGAACGTTTCTAATCTGTAATTTGTATATATAGGATAAGTTGTTGGCTTTTCGTATTATAGGACTGTACACCTTCGTTTGTGAATTTAACTTACCACAAAAATAGAAGTTAGTCACAAATATCATCAACCTTGAGAAGCCTAACAGTTTTTTGATAGAAAACATTTACGCTTAGATTGAATTTTCTATATTCTGCCATAAGGAGCGCCATTCATAGCGGTCCTACACTAAAGTCATGTAGTAGTCACCTCGCCATGGAAGTCCCATGGCATTATCTTCGAATTCTATCATGCCATTTCCCACCATGATGGCCGCCATTGAAAACATTGATATGGGATAGCATGTATAGGACATATTTTTAAAAAAATAAATAAATAACAAAATGCAACTATATAATTTGTGCCATTTTCTCACTATAATTATATCATTTTCAAAAGCTTTTTTTAATGAAATATATGATTCAAAAAGTTGACATTATGCTACACAAGTTTGATTTATTAGTACAACATCATCTTGTATTTTAATTTTGTTAAATTTCTAATGAAAATTCCTAAATCTCGAATGTTTTTCTCAAAATTTTTGAATTTTTTTGGGGTAAATATTTTGAATTAAAAATTTAAAGAGTGTGTGGTTTGGTTGGGAAGAGAGTATTTAGTGATTTTGAAATTGAATTGGGGGAACCCAAGGGGTACTTTGAATATTCAAGTTCAAACTTCGGGATTAGTGCTTAAGAGAATTTATTCTCTTAATCAGGCTTATGGCGAAAATGCCGTCTTAAGATCGCCTGACCCAAGGACACCCTTATTATGCAACCAAAAATAAAAATTTTGGGAGAAATTTGAAGAAATGAATCAGAGATGTAAGATTGAATGATTAAGTAAGATTTTAGAGAATGTGAAGCTCAATCAAAAAGATGATGAACAGGCATTTTGAAATAGAAAAAGAATTTTAAAAATCAAATAAAATTTGGGAAATTTTCATTTGAGATTATATAATTAAAGCACATATGGTACTGCCAAAAAACGTCCCAAAGAACAAAACAATAAATTAAATTACATTTGATCCAAATAGAATATTAAAGATTAAATGATAAGTTAAACTTACTATTTGCAACAAGTTTATACAACCTCGTTGCAAGTCTTTGTTTGTATCTTTCTTGCCATTCCCTCTCCGGGTACCATTAATAATAAAAGATTTTTTGTGTGAAAATAAGAGGAACACTAGCCAGTATATATATTACTACTATGTAAAAAAAGCAAAGTATCGATCACTGTTGTAGGGAAAAATTAATCCACTTTACCTTTTTCTGAGGGTCTTCATCCTTCTTGTCAATCCCTACCTGTGTACCATTAATAATAAAAAGATTTCTGTGTGAACATTATGCTGCAATAAAATAGGATAGAGGAACACTAGCCAGTATATTCTTTTATGTAAACAAAGGAATGTATCAATCACTGTTGTAAGGTGAAATTAATCCAGTTACCTTTTTCTGAGGGTCTTCATCCTTCTTGTCATTCCCTACCTGGGTACCATTAATAATAAAAAGATTTCTGTGTGAACATTATGCTGCAATAAGATGGGATAGGGGAAAACTAGCCAGTATATTCTTTTACGTAAAGAAAGGAAAGTATCAATCACTTTTCTAGGGTGAAATTAATCCGCTTACCTTCTCCTCTATTAGTTTGTCCATCTCTTTACTCGCCTTCTCGTAATTCCTCTGTAGAAGCAAGTAGACATTAAAGCATAATTCAAGTATTAAAAACATGACGGAGATTACAATTGATGGTACCATTACGGATTTTTTTTTCCCTCCTCCAAATTCATGGAATTTTGGGCCAAAAGACAACTGTGTAGTATGTACAGAGTTGAAAATAAGAATGATTATGGGTAAGATGTAAGTAAAAGCACTACAATCCCTGCTCCAAACTTATATTTGATGATTAAAAAATTTAATTCTAATCTTTATTTTCATTAAATCTTTGAATCCTCGAAAAGATTTTAAAATGAACAAATCGTTATATAATATATTCATGTAAAATAACAATAAATAATTAAATATTTCAAGCAACTGATAATGTAGTTTAAAATTCATAAAATGCTATTTAAATGATTTTTTAATTTTTTAATATATTAAATTGACTAATATATATATATGGGGTATGGGCCACGGCGTTAGTATCATATTACGTGGACCTAAATCTATAAAAAGCTTTGACGCCCAAATCTAAAGGAATAAATTTTACTGGTAGGACTGAATATTTTGGCCATCCCGGTTGAATGATGCAATTCTTGAATACAATGAACATCCAGGCACAATCGTAAGCATTGGAGAGTTCCTTATTTGCACCTGATACAAGAGAAGTTCAATGAGTGCCACTGTCAGGCTATCCGATGACTCCGACCCCTTCCACTTTCTACATTCATTGCGCAGTATTCTTTTTGCTTCATTTGGGTCCCCATCCCTTGATAGAGCCATTGCATAAAACTACAAACATAGGAGAATGGAAGGGTGTTAGGTTGTATGAAACACTAAAATACACGTCCTCAGCTGTAGCCATTAGTATAATTCATAACATAGCAGAGTGTACAGATCACTACAGACTATGCCATGCCTCTTTGAAAGCAAATTCTGCATATTGTAACCAAGGCTTGTGATTTGTATAAATGATAAGGAACATGTTCAGTACCCTTTTTAC
Source organism: Erythrophleum fordii (assembly GCA_032878935.1). Taxonomy (NCBI): domain Eukaryota; kingdom Viridiplantae; phylum Streptophyta; class Magnoliopsida; order Fabales; family Fabaceae; genus Erythrophleum; species Erythrophleum fordii. The sequence continues at coordinate 20,686,167 of JAVQMF010000045.1, forward strand.
CTGTAAATTTCGAGCCAAAAGGGAGGAACAAAGAAGCCATTGAATCATAAAAGATTAGTTTGACCTCCCCTGGGCTTGATATCAAGGTTTCATTTTCATTTTCATTGTCATTCAAAGTAATACTAATAGCAAATAGAAGTATGGTAGAAAGATGTGAACCTTCAGGTCTTCAACCCAAACCGAGTCAGGCTCCTGACCAAAATAGGCCTGCCGGGTTGAACCATATGAGCGGACATCTTTTTTTATCAGTTGCCGCGATGAATCGAACACAGGCCTTTCGCATTCTTCATGTTTCGCAGCAGTCTGTGGACTGCGATGCCCAGCATAGGCTACGTTAGGCTTGGGGTTCATCTCACTACTGAGAGTAAAAGCCCCAAGAATACAAGCCAGCACTAGAGAAACTTTTCCCATTCCTCTCACAATGTTCTTGCCATTGTCCTCATTCTTGGAGCCCTCTGAGAATCTGTCAAGCATACAGTTCACATGTAATGGACGCGAAACCAGGTGTCTTCGTTTGGAACAGTGGGATACACTAAGAGAGCCATGGTTTAAGCTGAGATGAACTCTGCTTGCCCTTGCAGTCGCAGCCCCTATGAAAGGCGCGATAGGCAGGGGGCTTTGGCATAGGCGAATTGCAGAGTCCATGTTATGGGAAACTATAGAGGACCGAGAATTGATAGTATTCGGTAGTGGTTAAATATCCTTCTATTTATAACCCAGGTTCTGCTGTTCCAATAATTTAGCATGAAATACATTTCTGGAATGAAGCAAGGTATAAGATAGTATTTCGTTGCTTTCAACTGAGAATCAATGCTTTGTAAGGTAAACAAGGTATACTTCTTTTTATTACTAAGTGACTCAAAAATTCCCATGCAGGGCATCAATGCATAGTAAGGAGGTACAAAAGTTATTCTTAGATGTTTGCCTTCAAATATTTCAATAAAAATGTAATATATGACACTCTTTTTTTTAATAACTCAGCAGCCCTTCATAGACTCCTTCAAGTTGTTCTTCTGCATATTATATTTTAATTAAAGAAGTTAATGGTAAATATTTAAAAAAAAAAATTGTATCTTCAGTTTGTCCAGTAAGAAATACTTCTCTAGTTATCACAGTGACATAAGCTTTTGTTGCTTTCGTCAGCCCGCACCTATAACTGGGCATAAATCTTTGCCTAAAGTTAGAGATTTCTTAAAGAAAAAGTAGAAGACTCCCGACAGTGATTATAAATTCCTTTACCCATCTGCCAAGTCTAGAATAATCAAAATACTTGATGTTATTTCACAAGCTTCATAACTTGCTGCAGCTTTAATTCTCTTCTACAAGTTATGGGAGTAACATGCATTTAAATTGGTCTTCTGCTAACATGAAAAGTGAAAAGGAAAAACAAAAAGCATTAGAATTAACCACCTGGCGGAAAACTTTCCCAAGTTTTATCGTTTTCTAAGTCAATATGAAAACATGGCAACTTTTGCTTTGTCTATAGTTTCCCAGTGTGGGGAATCTGTCAAAACTGCAGTACCGTACGTCCCCCCTGGCTGCCTTTGTGTGTGGATGCGTGTGAAGCGTTTCAAGTCCAAAAGAATATTCATTCATACCAGTGTTGTCTAATTCGTGATTCGCCAGAGTATGTGGTACGGACACGAGGCATGCTTGGTTATATAATTCACGATAGAAGGAGTAAGTTTTGTACACTATTTTGATATGTACCATGTTCGAAATTAAAGTACATCAATTTATATAATCCATAATTTAATAGATGAATAACAAGCAAAAAAAGGTAATAACTATAATCACTTAACAAAAAAAATTCAACAATTTGAAATTTACACTTTAGTCTTAAACTCATAAATTTATAATTTAAATCCCAGGCAATTATTTATAATTATCATAAATCAATCCTCTTTTCGCGATCCTTTAAAATTACTTCTTCTTTCCTTTTCTGAAGATACAAACGTTCGCTCTTTTTCCAAAAGAAGAGACGCGTTATTGTAGCAATACGTGTTGATGAAAATATTAGTTATTAATTAAAATAATATATACTAAAATAGTATACATTAAAATATTTATAATGATCTCTTTCTTCACATTCTCAATCCCACTATGTCTCTTCTTCCCCATTTTTACTCTTCCATCTTCTCAATCTTTATCTCTTTTTTCAAAATTTAAAATTCAAAACTCAAAATTAAAATCAGTATCCTCACAGTTTCACCCATGGCGGAAGAAACATCAACGGCAGCAGCGAGCCTGGATCAGACATTTTTTGGGTTTTCACTCTTCACTCTTCACTCTCCCATCCCATGGAATCAGATCTCAGAAGCAGTGAGATTGTTTTCCTTGTTTGACTATGAATGCTAACCAGGTATTCTATTCTCTTTGTTTGCTCTGAATCTTAATATTAACAACGTGAAAGTTTCTGACCAAAAAGAAAAAGTGGGCATGGACTATTGAGTTGGTGGTCGTTCGTACCAGAACGGACTTTGGCACCCTTCTTGCCGAATTAGGCAACATTTGTTCATACGAGGTCCAAGTCCTTTGTAGAATTATACGGTGGTGATCTAGCATGGAAGAGATTGTTTGACTTCTATGAAGCTGAAGCAAGCCCAGCCCCATTTCACAGAACGGATTCCCTAATGAAGGATTTACTTGATGATAAGCATTTTGATTTAAAGCAGCTGCAGGTAGGTTTGACGTGAGTGACATTCCAGATTTCCTATTTAAAATTTGACAGTGAAATCATACGAAGTATCAACAGTATATAACAAATTTCCCTTTGGAAATCCTGAGAAGTAAACTAATTCTTATAAATTAATAAATAAATAGGTTTCATCTAAAGCTGAAAAATAACAACTCTTTTGAGATTTGAACTGGGAGGTTTCTAAATATTTGCTTAGCAGATTACTGTGGTGAAGGTGGAAAAGAATGGAACGGAAGCTTCGGAAGTGGAGCAACATAAAAAGGCAGAAAGGGCCCATTCTGGGAACCCCCGTGAAGCCTACGGGATTGACATGCTACATTTTGGCAACGTAGCAACACCTTCTCATTTTAAATTTTCCAACAGTTGTCCTTTATCCTCATTATTATTTTTGCTGCTGAATTGTGCTTTTTGATTCGGTGATAACCTCCCTTTTTTTTTTTTCTCGTCTCTGCTACTGTTTCTCAGGAAGGGACAGATTTCCATCCTTTTACTCTTCCTAACTTTCTTGAACAACTGCCACGTTGCTTTGGAAGTTTCAGCCACGTGATCACTTATTCTTCCATGCGCTTGTGTTGATATTTCAACTTTCCTCTTTCTTGAAGGTGTGGCCTTTGTTGGGGATTCCTCTGGTGAGCTGCTGCATTAGGTGTGGCAGATTGAAGCATCGTTCTTGGTTGCTAAGGTTGTCTCCCATGTTACCTTAATTCATCTTGTTTATAGGTTTGATTGGGAGTATTAAAATTTGCTAGGATTGGGAGTTGAAAAATGGAACGGTAAATTGAATTAATGAACTTGAGACAAATTGACAACTGCAAGGAGAATTAAAATAGATAATAGTGAACCAAATAAGTAGATAATAATAATACTAATAATAATAATGTAGTAGATGACAAACTAACTAAAATAAATTAAATGGGAACTAATAAGGTAACAAATTAATTGGGTGAGTGAGGTTCGTAGATTAGGATGAAGTATCTAAACACTCAATTATGATGCTTGATATTTTAAGGCATTTCTAATTTCTAAATCCTTGTAGACAGTAAAATCAACCTTTTTAAATGGACTAAATCCACACTAGGGAATTAAAGTGAGCAAAAGGACAACTAAAATGAGTTAAATATTAATGTACGACAATATTAGAGTAGAAATTTATTTTGTAAAATTTAATCATGTAAAGCTGATTGTTAAGTAAGGGCCACACAGGAGAAAGGGTAGGACCAGGATGAAACATAGGATATGTTATGTGACTAAGTTTAATGTAAAATGAGAAGAACATAAATTGAGTTCTCCAATTGAAAGAAATATTATGATTCTTTTAACGGGCCATTTGAGTATCTTGATGTAAGGTGCTGATGGTTCAATGATGGAGAACCGATAACCGTTTAGTAAGTATTATGAATAAATTATAAAGTATAATACACTTTTAACCTTCCTTCCATTTTACTTTCTTTATTTTTGTTTGAACTTTATGTGTCTGTGGAACGAGCATCCTAGGTAGTGCTTTCTTGTTTGATTATTATTATTATTATTATTATTATTATTATTATTATTATTATCTTCTAGATTATGATATGCCATGTTTGCTTGTATTATCAAACGGATATGAATTGGTATTTGACTAAACATGTTATATTCAAACATTTGAAAGGTAATAAGCTATTTTAATACGTTTTATGAATTTGCTTAAGTGTTTTATGATTACAAAATGCTGCATTATTAACTGTGGAATTATATTGTGAATTAATTCTCTAAAATATTTTAGTGTATGAATTCTACTTGGTATGTGATATATATATATATATATATATATAAAAGGAAGGATCGTATAGAACACTAACTACTAACAATAATTTGGTTAGCCCTTAATGCACCTTAAATATTATCATGTGATTTTTGTGATTAAATACTAGAATGGTACTAAGTCGAATACTCTCAATGTTTCATGGGCCAAGCACTTATGTATGGATATATAATTATTTACTCTTATAGGTCGGGTACTCACATTAATATATATATATATATATATATATATATATATTAGAACTTAAAGTTTTGCATAGACTTTTCTAGTAAAATAGTTTTGTTAAATTGTTTCAGAATAATAATTTCTTCTATTCAGCATTAAACTTTTAAGTGTTTGAACTTAATTTTATTTATTCTGCATAATTACCTCATATTATCTTTATATTTTGATTAAAATATTATATGCCTATATGTTTCTTATATTTTATTGCATTAATAACATAATAAATAAAATTTTCATCAATTCAAGTCATTTAACTTTTTATATATGCTAATTATTTCATACCTCTTTCTATTTAAAGATTTATAAATTTCAATTTTTATAAAAATTATTTCATGCCCTTTCATACTTAAAATTTTTGTTGTTTATTATTTTGTCAAAACCTATTTTCACTTTAAAAAAATTTGCACCTGCTCATTTATTTAGCTATTGTGCTTTATTCTTTACTCACTGAATATCATGACTCACCTTATTATTTATCTTTGCAGATATTGATATTGTGTCTAAGCATTTATCCAACCTAGTTTAGGAATATTGTTAGTAGAGAGCCAGTGGTCCAATCATCAAATATTGATTGTCAGTTGTCTTTCGTGTATGTATATCGCTATAAGAATGCAAATAATTTTCCACAAAATTTTGATAGAAGTAATTCTTTTTTTTTCCTTAACTTTTACATTCTAAAATTTAGTCAAAAACATAAAAACTATAAAAAGCTGATAAATATTTGCAATGTGGCAAATAAACCAGAGCAGAAGAAAAGATTAGGTCGACCATTGCCATTTTAACAACAAAAAAATGATTGGTTTTAACCAACCAAGTTGCTGTCACTGTTGTTGGTATGTAAATTATATAAATAATCATATGTATATTTAAATTTTAATTAATTAATATACAATAAATTAAGCAATATAATCTAAATATTTATTTAATTTAAAATATAATTATATTATAAAAATATTATTTGTATTTATATATTTATTTAATAAATATATAAATAAATGTAAATGGTCAAATAAAAAATAAAATTTTTTTATTTAAAAGATTATAAAATGAAATATACTAGACCGTGTAACATGGATAATAATATTCAATAGTATAACAATATATTATATTACATATATAATATGTATAATTAAAAAAATATAATATAAATTAAGAAAAAATTAAATTTAAATTAATTAATATAATAAATTTAAAATAATGTAATGTAAATTTTTTAAATTTATATTATAATTTAATAAATACATAAATAAATATCAATAATGTAATAAAAAAATAAATTTTTTATTAAGAATATGAATAAATTTGAAATATATTTATTTTACTCCTATATTTTGTACTTTTTAAAAAAATGTAAATAATAATATGCTTTATATAAATTATAAATTATATATATATATATAGAGCGAGAGCATTGCTGTTGCTAGTATAATAATATGTTTTATATAAATAATATAATATAGTGTAATAATATGTTGTATTATATATAATAATGTATGCAATTTAAAAATTTTAAATTTAAAACTAATATATAGTAAATTTAAAATAATATAATCTAAATATTTTAAATTAAGATTAAAATTATATTATAATTTATATTATTTATATTTATTATTAAATATTATATAGTTGTTTAATAAATCAATTATTATATTATTTAATAAAAATTTAAATAAATATAAATGATATAATAAAAATAAAATTTTTATTAGAAATATGAACAAATTGAAAATATATTTATTTTTGTTGAAAAATTGTAGTTGGTTGACTTTGGCATGCTGCGTGGCTACTTTCTTTTTACCGTTAAAGGAAGATTTGTTATAAAAGAAGCCATTAGATTGAATAAAATAGCCATCGAATGCATAATTCTTATATATACAATATTTTCACAGTCTTGTTTTCTTTGTAGTTCTATCTTCCTCATTATTCTATTTTTCCCTCTTCTTCACAATTCTCAATCTTTTGTAAGTTATTACAGTTGTTTTATTTCTGTTTATTATACTATATTGCTTCTTGAATTTCACTGATGATATTTGTTTCATTGTTTTGATTCTATCTATTGTTGTGGGGTTCTTCAAAGATAAGAGGTAAATATACATAAGTGATTAATAATGTATATACGAAATACTTTTTGGTTTATTGATTATAAATAATTACATATTGATTATTTTTTGTTTTGTGACAATATAGTAGAGAAATGTTCTTGGCTAAGATTTATAAATTAATATTGGTGACAATAATTTTGGTTATGCAAGGAAGAATTTATTTCTTTGATAATATTTGTAAGATAATTTATTTTTATAGGAATTTTGCAATAATACTTAAATTTTTTATTATCACAAAAAATGAAAAATTCCTAACAATCAAAGGTGAATGTATAATAGATTGAATCCTAGATGTCAAATATATTATGAATTTTTACAATAAGTATAAGAATTTATTAGTTTTGCTTGTGAAAAAGGATCAAGTTCAAGAAGAGGAAAAATTAGATATCCCTATTATAAATATAAAAATATAGCATATCTTACGATAATGAAGTGAAAAGTGATATTTATGAAAGAAGGTTTCAACTTAAATATTGGTATTAAACATGTCATGGTGAAACTAAACCATCCCCACTAAATAGCATACTTGTTGGCATATGTGGCTCATCATAATTAGTAAATGAAGACCATAATTGTCATGAAAGAATGATCTTTGATGAAACTGGTCCTGATTTTGATACTAGTAGTTTTAATGAAATAGATTATGACGATAATATTAGTCATGTTAAGGAATCGCTAAATATAGAAGCCTAAAAACTTTATAATTTATCAAACATGTATTAACAACCCTTGTGGCTAGAATTAGTAATTAATCTAAACTGCCTATTATTCTAGAAATGTTAAGCATTAAAGCTAATAACAATATGTCATAATATAGTTTTAACCAATTTTCAAGTCTTATAAAAAATAGTTGACCATCTAATAATATCATATACAATAATTGGTACCAAACTAAGAAGCTACTATCAAAACTTGGTCTATTTGCACAAAAGATTGATGTTTCATTAATAGATGTATGTTGTATCATAAAGATGATATAGACAAGACAATAAGTAAATTCTGTGAAGCGCCTCGATATAAAACTAGTGACCTAGTTAAAGGAAAAGTTTAAAAGAGATTCTAATAAAAAAAATACATTATTTACCAATTATCTCTAGATTGCAAAGGCTTTATGCTTCAATGAAAACTGTTGAGTTTAGGGAATGGCATTGGAACAATAGAAGGTATAAAGTATATTATGTCATTCATTTGACAGAGAAGTGTGAAAATAGTTTGATAAAGTATATCCTAATTTTGCTATGGAGCCATGAAATATTCGACTAGGCTTATGCAAAATGGATTTATTCCATATAGTTAGTCTGTTTCACTATATTCATATTAACTTGTGATAATTACTTCTTACAATATCTTCTTGAGTTGTACATGACTACTCCTTACTTTTTTTCTATGACAATCATTGCTATACCATAAATTCTGATGACTCCTTAATTTAGGATGAAAAAAGGATATATTTGATATTAAATTAGGGAGGCAAAGTACTTTTTTCTTGATGTATATGGTTAAATTTGTATTCAATCAAATAAAATAAAAAAAATGTTTCAATTGCAATGCCTTTATCAGTTTGAGCCTCATTTTATGATTGATTTTTATCTCAGGGAAAAGTAAAAGATTGTAGAAAGAATTGAGAAAAAAGAAGGAAGCTGAAAAGTGAAAATGCAAGGGGAACAAGTTATCTTGCTACAGCTAGAACGCAATTCGCTATAGCGAGGATGTACTTTCGCCGTAGCGAGGAAGGCACTTCACCATAGCGAAGTCGTGATGCATATAAATTCCAGGGAGCAACTCGCTATAGCGCAGAAGTAGCAAGAGCAGCAGAAATCTGGAAGCTTATGAGCTCTTGCCATAGCGAGAGTCACTCCTCGCCATAGCAAGATCGGCTTTTGAAATGCACAGCTTTAATTTACAAGCTAAAATAGAGGAGATGAGGCTAGGGTTTCGTGGTTCAGCAGAGGAGAAGTGTTCTGGCCGACTAAGAGAGGAGGAAAATGCACAAGAGGTGTTGGGGAAGCTTCATACTGATCGGAAAATCATTGATTCTATCATTTATTCTTCCGATTAGGTGTTTCTACTTCATCTTTCCTTCTAGTTGATGTATTTGTTAATAAGTTTACTGAGGTTGCCTGTGGATTTCAAGCCATGAGTGGATAAATCTTGTAACCCTTAGGGATTCGATGAACCTTTAATCTTTAGAGATTATTTCCCTTTTGATTATGTTGGATTATTGAAGATTTTGGTGTTTAATTTGAATTATGGGTTCATTCTATTGATTGGCCTCCTTTAATTTGATTATGGGTTTGGTAATTAACCTTTAAAAAAAGGGAATTGCTTATAAACCATTGATTAAGCAACTTAAGATTAGATATAGTCTAATTTGCGCTTGAGATAAAAATATACTCAAGGGCTCTGGGTAGTCTAGATAAGGTCTGAGTTTAATTGAATGTTAACTACTCATTTGAGATATCAAGAGTTGAGTTGATATAGGGGTTTAAATGGATCGAAAAACATTTGCACCTAATTAGACCTTGACTTTAAAATTGACATTGAGCTAATTAATTAAAAAGGGAAATGATTGACATTGTGTAAAAAGGGGATTAAAATTCCTAGGGTGTCTTTCATTATTTATTTTCGATTAAAACCATTTTCTAGTATTATTGTTGCATTTGAATTAATTTTCATAACAACTCAATCACAATTTGCTTGTTTAACTAAAGTGAACATGAGAATTCTAATGCCTAATCACTAATCGTACTGATTCTCTGAGGGAATGACCTTGACTCATCACGTACTATTTTTACGGCCCGTACACTTGCGATGTCATTATTCTGGTGAGCATCAAGTTTTTGGTGCCGTTGCCAGGGAATCAAGGCAATTGGTGAGAGAATTATAGGGCTTTGAGTAGTTTTAGCTTAAACACCTAATTTTTGTTCATTTACTCTTTTATTTACTTACGCTTTCATTTGTTAGTTGTAGTAAATCCATTAGTAATTTCTTAGTAATAACCTTTTGATTTCTTTAGTCTAGTTAGATTCTTGATTTGTGCGTCTTTGTGTCATAGGTACATAGTTTATGCCACTTAAATCCAGATCCACGAGAGCACCTAGAAAGACAAGGAGTTTGGCGGATATTCTGGCCGAGGGGCCTGTACTAATTCAACCTGAGAGTGAGATCAACCCTCCTACTATGAATATGGCACACGAAGATAATCAGAATCGCACTATCAAGGATTTTGTGGGAAGAATCATGTGAACTACTCAGCCTAGCATTATATATTAGACTTTCAAGCTACTAATTTTGAACTAAAGCCGGTGATGATCTCCATGTTGCAGCTCAATGGATAGTTTACTGGTGAGAGATCCGATGAAGATTCCAACAGTCACATTCTGTCATTTTTAGGAGTATGTGATTCATTCAAGCAGAATAGGGTACCAAGGGATGTCCTGAGACTTAGACTATTCCTACTCTCTCTACAAGGAAAGACTAAGGAATGATTATTGACTCTATCAGAGGGTTTAATAGACATTTGGGATGAGTTAGAGGCAAGAGATTTCAAACAATAGAATAGCTGATACCCGTCATGAGCTTATCAACTTCAAGCAAGCTTCAGATGAGTATTTGTATGCTGCATGGCAGAGATATAAACATTTGCTCTGCTAGTGCCCGAGCCATGGGATGGATAATTGTGCCATTGTTCAGAATTTCTGCATTCGTCTAATCCCACAAACTGATACAATATTGGATGCTATTTTGAATGGGCGGTGGGATGAAATACCTGTAGATAATGTTATTCTAGCATTGGACATATTATCTGAAAGCTATGTGCAAAGAGGGGGTGACAGAAGGGTGACTGCTAGTGTTGCTAATACTCCAGAAGACTCCTCCATTCCACTTGCAACTATTCTCTCCGCTCTGAACAAGAGATTTGATATGTTGGAATCTCAAATGCAGCGAAGTCAGCATATGAGTGTTTGTTCTACTCAAGTGGCCCCAACTACTTGTGAAAATTGTGGGAATCTACACTCAACGGATTATTGCCTCTTTGCATCTTCAGAATCAGTTAACTATGTGGGGAACTTTCCAAAGAATCAAAATTTATACTTAAACACTTACAACCTTACATGGCGTAATCACCCAAATTTCTCTTGGAAGAATGGGCCATCACTTAATCAGCCATCATCTTCTGGAACAAGGCTAACTCAACCTCCTGGGTTCTCTCAAGTGACAAGGCAAAATATGCCTATTTAAGAGTACAAAACGAATTTAGAGGATGTTTTGGCTAAATTCATGACCACGCAAATCAAGAATAATGAAGAGCAAGCTGGCATTAATGCAAGGGTGGATTCCTCTCTTAAGAATATAGAAGTACAGATGAGGCAGTTAGCATCTGCTGTGAATGCACTGCATTAAAGAGGTTTGCCAAGTGATACAATCCCTAATCCAAAAAGAGATGGTAAGGAAGAATGTAAAGCTGTCACTTTGAGAAGTGATAAAGAGCTCCCTGAAGTACAAATTCAAGTGAAGGAGCCAAACAAGGTGAATTCTAAAGGTCCATTAGGTGTCACTCAGATTGAAGAAGAAGAACTTCAACAGGAAAAAGAGAAAAAGACTGCTAGTTTGAATGAAAAAGAAAAGGACAAGGAAGGGAGGTATAAAGTGGAAAAGTCTAAAAAAAAGACAGTGGTGCATCCTCAAGTGGTACCATTGCCTCCATTTCCACAGAGATTACAAAAGAAAGTCCTTAATGAGCAGTATAAGAAGTTTTTGGACATGTTTAAACAACTCCACATCAATATCCCCTTCTCTGAGACTTTAGAGCAAATGCCTAAATATGCTAAGTTCCTTAAGGACATGCTTAGCAAGAAAAAACGGTTCACCGAATTTGCAATAATGGCTTTGACAAAAGAGACCACTAATATTCTCAAATCCAATCTTTCTAACCAAGTGCAAAGACCCTGATTCTTTTTCTATCCCTTGCATGATTGGGGATAAATTTGAGGGTCGAGCACTTTGTGATTTAGGATCTGTTGTGAATCTCATGCCTCTATCTGTTTTTCGAAAGTTACAAATAGGTGAGGCCAACCCAACGACTGTTATTTTGCAATTGGTTGATAGAAGCTTTTCTTATCCCTATGGAATCATTGAAGACGTGCTAGTGAAGATTGGCCCATTCATTTATCCTGCTGATTTTATTGTGCTTGATATTGAAGAGGATAGAGATATCCCATTGCTAGTGGGGAGGCCATTTCTAGCTATTGGCAGAGTACTAGTTGATGTGGAAAAAGGAGAAATTATAATGAGGCTTGGAGATGAGCAAGTCACCCTTAGTGTGGAGAAAGCTATGAAGCATTTGGGTAGTATAGAAGAATGCTCAAGGGTATCTATTATTGAGGAGGCAATTCAAGAAGAATTGAATTCTTTCGCTTTCACAGATCTTTTTGAAGTAGTACTTGTTGATAAACCAAATATAAGAAAGGTGATGAGAATGGAGGTTGAGCACAAACTGAATGTACTTAGACCTGTGGCCAAGCAAAATGGGCATTTTGAATCATTGGAGCTGACTTCAGAAAAAGCTCATGCTCTCCCACCATCCATTAAGCAACCTCCAATTTTGGAGTTGAAACCTCTTCTACCGCATCTAAAATATGCTTATTTGGGAGAAAGTGAGACTTTACCACTCATAGTCTCATCTGCATTAACATTTCTCTAAGAAAAATAACTGTTAAAAGTGTTAAAAGAGCACAAAAGGGCCATTAGTTGGACTATAGCTTATATAAAAGGGATTAGTCTAGTCATTTGCATGCACAAAATTCTTTTAGAAGAATTTCATAAGAAATTTGTGGAGAATCAAAGACGATTAAATCCTATAATGAAAGAAGTGGTCAAGAAAGAGATTATTAAGTAGCTTGATGCCGGTATTATCTATCCTATCTCGGATAGTGACTGGATAAGTCCGGTGCAATGTGTCCCTAAGAAAGGAGGAATGACAATGGTGAACAATGAGAAGGATAAAATGATTGTCACAAGAACGGTTACAGGTTGAAGAGTTTGTATAGACTACAAGAAGTTGAACACAGCTACAAGAAATGATCATTTCCCTCTTCCATTCATCAATCAGATGTTAGATCGGTTAGCAGGCAAAGAATTCTTTTATTTCTTGGATGGTTATTCTGGGTACAATCAAATTGCCATTGCTCTTGAGGATCAAGAAAAAACCACTTTTACATGTCCTTATGGAACTTTTGCATTTAGATGAATGCCTTTTGGATTGTGTAATGCTCCTGCCACATTTCAAAGATGTATGATGTCGATTTTTTCTGACATGATTAAGCATATCATGGAAATCTTTATGGACGAATTCTCAGTGTTTGGCATCACTTTTGAAGAATGTCTAGATAATTTGACACGGGTTTTGCAAATGTGTGAGGATACCAATTTGATCCTAAATTGGTAAAAGTGTCACTACATGATTTGTGAAAGTATAGTGCTTGGGCATAAGGTGTCAAAAAGAAGATTGGAGGTGGATCGGGCTAAGGTTTCAGTGATTGAGCAATTACCGCCCCCTACCAATGTGAAAGCTGTTAAAAGTTTCTTGGGGCACACTGGATTCTATTGAAGATTCATAAAAAATTTCTCAAAGATAGCGAAACTTTTATCTCAATTACTTGAAAAGGATACCCCATTCAAGTTGGATGCAAATTGCTTAAAATTTTTTGAAAAGCTTAAGCAAAGACTTATCACCGCACTAATTATAGTGGCCCCTGACTAGTCACTAACCTTTGAGTTTATGTGCGATGCAAGCGATTATACAGTTGGAGCTATGCTTGGCCAGCGACATGAGAAGATTTTTCATCCTATTTATTATGCAAGCAAAACTTTAGCTGGAGCACAGGTAAATTACTCAACTACTGAAAAAGAAATGCTTGATGTTGTCTTTGTTTTTGAGAAATTTAGGGTGTATTTAATGAGCACTAAAGTTATAGTTCATACTAATCATGCTGCTATCAGATATCTATTGTGTAAGAAAGAATCTAAACCTAGGTTGTTTAGGTGGGTTTTATTATTGCAAGAATTTGATGTGCAAATTGCTGATAGGAAAGGAACTGAAAACCAAGTTGTTGATCACTTATCTAGGATTGTGAATAATTTCGAGCATGTCGATGATTTATTGATTTATAAAAGTTTTCCTGATGAGTCTATTTTTGCTGTGAACAGTATGTCTGTACCTTGGTATACTGATTATGCAAATTACTTGGTCAGTGGTATTGTGCCTGATGAATTAAAATCTTATCAAAAGAAAAAATTTTTGCATGATGTGAAATAGTTTGTGTGGGATGAACCCTTTTTGTATAAGAAGTGTGCTGACCAAATTTTGTGAAGGTGTGTGCCTTAAACTAAACAAAATGATATTTTACATGCTTGTCATGCTGCTCCTTATGGTGGTCATTTTAGTGGCCAACGTACTGCATATAAAGTGTTGCAATCTGGATATTATTAGCCTTCTTTATTTAAAGATGCTCACTTGTTTGTTTGTTGTTGTGATGCATGTTAGAGAGCAGGTAACATCTCAAGGAGGCATGAAATGCCCCAATTTGGTATTTTTGAGGTAGAATTGTTTGATGTGTGGGGCATTGATTTTATGGGGCTTTTTGTTTCATCTAGGAGCCATCAATATATATTAGTCGCTGTTGAATATATGAGTAAGTGGGTAGAGGCTGTAGCTTGTCATTCTAATAATGCCAATACAGTGGTATGATTTTTGAAAAAGAATATTTTTACTCGATTTGGCACACTTAGGGCAATCATTAGTGATAGGGGAACTCAATTTAACAATAAATTGTTCAAAAGTTTACTTGCAAAATATAGAGTCATCCATAAGATGGCATTGGCGTATCACCCTCAAACCAACAAGTTGTGTGAAGTGTCCAACAGAGAAATAAAAAGAATTTTGGAAAAAACTGAGTCCCACTAGAAAGGATTAGACAGATAAGCTTGATGATGTTTTATAGGCATATATGACTGCTTTTAAATCTCCAATAGGTATGTTTCCATATCAATTGGTTTTTGGCAAAGCTTGTCATTTGCCCATTGAGCTAGAGCATAAGGCCTTTTAGGCTAAAAAAAATTGAATTTTGATATGGCTAAAGTGGGTGAGAAAATACTAATGCAACTAATTGAGCTAGATGAGTTTAGATTGCGAGTTTTTAAGAGTTCTAAAATTTACAAGGAAAGGACCAAAAGAATTCATGATAGACACATCTTACTAAGGAAGTTTGAACCTGGAGACCTTATGTTACTTTATAATTCTCATTTGAAGTTGTTTCCAGGTAATTTGAGATCAAGGTGGTCTGGTTTGTTCAAGGTGATCTCTGTGACATCTTATGGAGCTATTGAAGTTCAAGATAAGAAGTCAGGAGATCAATTTAAAGTAAACGGTCAAAGGCTTAAACATTATTTAGGTGGTGAGATTGACCGGCAGACAATGGTCCATAACTTGGCTCAACCTCCTTGATTGGCTGACAAAGTCCCGTTGAGGACTATAAACCAAGCGCTACTTAGGAGGCAACCCAAGTTTTCTTCGTATTCTTATGTTTGAATTTAATGCTCTTTTTATTTTTGGTTTGACCTTCCTTTTTCTTTGTGTGTTTTATAGGTTCGGTTTTAGTGTTAAAGTGTTGAATATTGGGGAACAAGTGGTTGGCAGGAAAGAGCAACTCTAGACATGATTTTCAGGGAGTTTCTCACCATGTTCTGAATTGCATATCATTATTCTAGTCACATTGCTTATTTGATTATGTTTGGTTAAAGATTGATGGCAATGGGATGAGTAGTTGCATGATAGGAGGTATAAATAGGTTTAGAGAGTATTTATTTGAATATTTAGATGGGGGATCATTATTAAAAAAAAAATTTTGCTACGACAAAAAGTCCATCTCGCTATGGCGAAGCTACTTATTCTATATCTAGTACATTAACCAGAGAGTTCCTCGCTAAGGCCTGGTTATGGCGAGCTAGAGTAAGTAATGTTAAGTGTTATCGCTACAGCGAGAAGACCCTTTTGTCATTGCGAGATCCCTGTGTTTCCAATCTGGTACAAAATTCAGAGAGTATGTCGCTATAGCCGTGCTATAGCGAGTAAAGTGTTAGAAAATTTTTCGAAGTATCCTCGCTATTGTGATATGGTTAACTTGCTATAGTGACTGCAGCGTGCTCATAGACTAGTACAAAAACCAGAAAGTTTCTCGCTATAGCCCAGTTATAGCGAGATTCGTCAATCACCACGAATTATCCAAGTATTCTCGTCATTGCGAGAGAAATTTTTGCCACTGCGAACATAGCACCTCTGCACTTGGTACTAATTCCAGAGAAACTCTCGTTGTTACCTAGGCAATAGCGAGGTCTCTAACCATAACAAAACCAAAACAAAAACCTTAATTAGCTTAATAACATAATTACCTTCAGATTCCAGCCCCTGCTTTCTCGTTCTCGCTACTTCTTGCCATAGCGTGCTCGAGCTCTCCAACCTTTTTCTTCTTTTTTTCTGCCAAATTTCTCACTTCCCATGATCCTATTCCCCTCGGGCACCACTCTCCTTGCATTAGGTACGTTGATTGCCCCTTTTCTCTCCTGAATCGCTGGTTGTTTTAGTTGTTTCTGTGGACATTAAGGCTGAGCTTCTTTTCGCCTGTATCTGTGTAATTAGGGGTCCATAAGTCAATTTTTCTGGTTGCCCTCTGCTGGTCGATTGTTTCTGTGCAGGAAGCTCTCTTTAATTTAGTTTTCTTCGGCTTAAATCTACATTTCTAGAAAACTATTCATTCTCGCTATAGCGAGAATCAACTCGCTATAGCGAGTTTTAGTGTTTTCCAGAAAATGCTATTTCTTTTCTGGGTGCTTCCTGTTCTGTTTGCTTCCATGTTTCTTTTCCCCTATTCCCTTGTATGCTTTTAGAAGTTTATTTCCCTATTACAAGCATGTTACATTCATTTGATTCACCAATTTTATCTTTTCCTCACTATGTTTGTACGCATCTCATTTCCCCTGCTTGGTCTGTGGTTTTCTACTACTGCTGACACTGATTTATTTCTAATTCTTATTTGAATTTCAGAGTCATGGCTCCCAAAAAGCAAACCAAGACCGTTAAAGCATCCTCTTCGAAGCAAAAGAAGAAATCCTACGATAAGGGCCGGTTTGCTTCATCCAGAGCAGAATTTCATTTTAAGCAGCTTTTCTCTAATCGGGGTGTAGTGGAAGATAGATACTATAAACCCCATGGCTTGGATCTCACCTACACTGAATTTGAGTGGCATGGATTGTAAGGTTTCATCAAAAAGCTGGTGCATCGAATTCCACTGATGATCCAAGAACTTTATGCCAATTTTGAAGACATAGAGGAAGATGAGGATGAATATTATTGTTGCTCTGCCTGGGTCCACATCAATGAGAAGGTCTTTCAAGACTTCTATGAATTACCCAACGTCGCAGAATGTGCCTTCCAATCCTACTTGGAGAATCCACAGTCTATTCCATGGGAAGAGGTGGAGACCACCATTGCACATGAAGGATGAGCAAGGTTAGTTAATAAAGTTTATCCAGTCAATCAATTAAATAAGCCTGCTCGGTATTGGCTACAATTCATCACCAGCAACATTTTGACGAGTTCTCATAGGTCTGACATGATCCAAGAACAAGCAACGTTGACTTGGTGTTTTATGACAAGGCAGCGGGTAAATATCCCTCAACATATGTACCTCAACTTCAAACAAGTGGCGAGGTCTGATAGGGCCAGCTTGGCGTACTCTCACATGCTTATTGAGTTACTCACTATGGAAGGAAGTCGAGTCTCCAAAAATGACGCTCAGTTTAAGCCAAATGGGCCTTTTAAATACGATAGCATGAAGGATGAGTCGGGACGTCCCCGCAAACACCGGGCACCTGCACAGGCACAACATGAGGCATCCCCACCTCCTCCCCCACAGCATCGATTGGGTACTCCAGAGCTGATGAGGCAGGATGCACCACCTCACTCTGAGTTTGAGGGCTAGGTGAGGGAGTCTATTGACAGGCTGGAGGGGCATGTCCTGTTAATGAAGGATCAGCTGTAGATGCTTATGGACTATCTGATGCCTGCACCTCCACCTCTAGTGGTTCATCAGTCCTTGGTCATTGTTCTTCCACAGGACCCTACACCGCAGGATAGGGGCGAGCCATCTGAATCATAGAACCTTTCTGTCCCTTGCATGCTTCTTCTTATTTCCCTACTTTACATTTTGGATAACTGTATATGGATAACTGTATATCATATGTTTTTTTTTGAATTCCACATTGGTTAATCTCATAATTGATATCTTATTTCTAACACCAACTTACTGCTTGATCCGTAGTCTTTATATATTTTTGGTCTATTAGATACAGGAGTTGTTCGTGCGCATCCCTCTCTTCTTTCATTTTTCTTATCAAGGGAGTCCTGTCCCTTTCTATCTCCTTACATCCCTTACCTCTGCCCCTATCTACCTCTATTTTTATGTTTCTTGTTTCTCTCTTTTTTTACACATTGCAGACAATGTTAACTTTAAGTGTGAGGAAAGGTAAACATAGGTTAGGTGGATACACAATACACAATAAAAAGAAGTCTATCAATAATAATCAATCCACCATAATACCCCCCAATGTTAGCCAGATTCAGCCCCTCTTGCTTTAGATGAATTCTAATCAATGAATGTGGGGGTTAAGCAAACTTGAAATGAATAAAGTAAGCAATGTAGTTGTAGTGTGCACCCAGAATAGAAGCACTTCTCAACAAGATGACTATTGAAGTAATTCAAGCTTTTCCTTTAGTAGCTCCTATTTAATTTTTTTAGATCTCTCCAATTTATCTGCTTTTGATGGATATCTGATTGTCATTTGAGAGGGATATTTAGTTATTCTAAAAAAAAAAAATCTCTACTTCAATAGTTGCAATCACTTAGTAATCGAGAGTTTGCACCAAAAAGTGTGAACTTTTGTGTTAAACAATGGTTAAACTAAGAGTATGCTAGTGAGCACTCTAAGAATTTCCTTAATCTGAATAACCGGGTGGCTTCATAACCAATATTGTCATTCGCATTAAAAGGATTAAGAGAATTAAAGAGGAGAAATTGAAAAAAAAAAGGAAAAACAAAAAGAAGAGAATGATTGTGTTGAGAGTAGTACTCTGTTGAACAATAAAAGACCTCTCTTAATAAATTCTGACGATTGAATTTAGAGCAGATAGTTGGATTGGGTCTTGAAAATGCAGTAAGGGTTTATTGAAGATTACTTGATTGCTTCTTTAAAATCTGTATGTGGAGCACACACACACCATAGAAATCAGGGTATTACTATGAGTACATTGTTTTTTAAATTCAAGTTGAGTTCTGCTGAGCTTCTGCTTCTGACATTGGTTTCATTCTAAGTGTGGGGGGATCTAAAATTTTGATTGATTGGGTGTTTATTGTGAAAAAGTAGTTAACAATTGCATTGATTACTATTTTCTAGGAATTGCTTGAGGACAAGCAAGGATTTAAGTGTGGGGGAGTTTGATGACTCCTTAATTTAAGATGAAAAAGGGATATATTTGATATTAAATTAGGGAGGCAAAGTACTTTTCTCTTGATATATATGGTTAAATGTGTATTCAATCAAACAAAATAAAGAAAATGTTTCAATTACAATGCCTTTATCAGTTTGAGCCTCATTTTATGATTGATTTTTATCTTAGGGAAAAGTAAAATATTGTAGAAAGAATTGAGAAAAAAGAGGGAAGCTGAAAAGTGAAAATGCAAGGGGAACAAGTTATCTCGCTACAGTTAGAACGCAATTTGCTATAGCGAGGATGTACTTTCACCGTAGCGAGGAAGGCACTTCGTCATAGCGAAGTCACGATGCATATAAATTCTAAGGAACAACTCGCTATAGCGCAGAAGTAACGAGAGCAGCAGAAATCTGGGAGCCTATGAGCTCTCGCCATCACTTATCGCCATAGTGAGATCGGCTTCTGAAATGCACATCTTTAATTTACAAGCTAAAACAAAGGAGAGGAGGCTAGGGTTTCATGATTCAGCAGAGGAGAAGTGTTTTAGCCAACTAGGAGAGGAGGAAAACGCACAAGAGGTGTTGGGGAAGCTTCATATTGATTGGGAAATCATTGATTCTATCATTTATTCTTCCGATTAGGTGTTTCTACTCCATTTTTCCTTCTAGTTGATGTATTTGTTGATAAGTTTGCTAAGGTTACCTATGGATTTCAAGCTATGAATGGCTAAATCTTGTAACTCTTAGGGATTCTATAAACCTTTAATCTTAGGAGATTATTTCCCTTTTGATTATGTTAGATTATTAAAGATTTTAGTGTTTAATCTGAATTATGGGTTCATTCTATTAATTGGCCTCCTTTAGTTTGATTATGGGTTTGGTAATTAACTTTTGAAAGAAGGGAATTGCTTATAGACTATTGATTAAGCAACTTAGGATTAGACATAATCTAATTTACGCTTGAAATAGAAATATACTCAAGGGCCCTAGGTAGTCTAGATAAGGTCTGCGCTTAATTGAATGCTAACTACTCATTTGAGATATCAAGAGTTGAGTTGATATAGAGGTTTAAATGGATCGAAAGACATTTACATCCAATTAGACCTTGACTCAAAAATTGACATTGAGCCAATTAATTAAAAGGGAAATAATTAACATTGTGTAAAAAGGGGATTAGAATTCCTAGGGTGTCTTTCATTGTTTATTTTCGATTAAAACCATTTTCCAGTATTATTAGTTGCATTTGAATTAATTTTCATAACAACTCAATCACAATTTGCTTGTTTAACTAAAGTGAACATGAGAACTCTAATGCCTAATCACTAATCGTACTGATTCTCTGAGGGAATGACCTTGACTCATCACGTACTACGACCAGTACACTTACGGTGTTATTATTCTAGTGAGCATCAAATTCCAAGATTAAGATTGATGTATGCTTGTAGTCATTGATTGATGAGTTAAAATTATTTGGAAAAGAAGGAGTATCAATTGATGACATCTCAAATAAGCAGAATTTTCATATGAGAGCAGCATTAATATGGATGATAAATGACTTTCTAGCATATGGGATGGTTTAGCATGAAATGCTATTGGAAAATTAGCTTACCTTTCTTGTATGGACGACTTAAAAGTTTTTACCCTGAAGTATGGGGGAAGAACTCCTAGTTCAGTTATCATCAATAGTTTCTACCCATGCAGCATGTTTTAAGAGGAATAAAATTGCTTTCAAGAAAAATGGAGTTGAAAATGATCCCCTTCCCTGAGATTGGATGGAAAAGAATTATGGGAACATGTAAAAGGCCATCTTACCACAGTAGATAAAAGGGTTTTTAGATTAGTAGGCTATGGGTAATATCATAATTAGATGAAATAGAGTATATTTTGGGAGTTTCTATATTGGAAACATCTATTGGTTTAACATAATTTAGATGTCATACACATAGAGAAAAATATGTTTGACAATATATTTAATACTATTATGGATGTTAAAGGGAAGACAAAAAATAATACAAATGCCAACATGAACTTAAAAGAATATTATAAATAGAGAGACTTAGAACTATAAAAATTAGTTAATGGGATAGTGATAAAGACAAAAGCTAAGTTCAATCTCACGCTAGATCAAAAAAGGGCTATATATTAGTGGGTAAAAGAACTAAAAATGCTTGATAGGTATTCCTTAAATCTGTCAAAATGTGTGGATTTAAAAAAAAGAAAGTTATTTGAATTTAAAAGCCATGATGGCTAGATTTTATTTTTTGGGAATGCTCATTGCCAATTGCTTTTAGTGCACTTCTTAAGTAGATCTAGAAGCTTATAGCTAAGTTGAATAAATTCTTTAGAGAACTGTGTTTAACAACATTAAAGATTGATGATGTAATGCAAATGGAACAAAACATTCCAATCACTATTTGAAAGCTAAAAAGAACATTTTCACCAAAATTCTTTGATTTTATAGAAAATTTAACAATCCACTTGCCATTTGAGGCTAGGGTTGGCAACCCATTCTAGTATCAAATGATGTATCCCTTTGAAAGATAATTGCTACTCATGTGATATTATAACCATTTCTAATTTGTTTATCTTGTAACAATTTATTATTGTGTCTAACTACTTATTGACTATTTTGGTCATGCAAATTTTTGAATAGATTAAAATGCACAGTTAAAAAAAAAAAGCTTATGTCTAAGGTTCTATATGTGAGGCGTATTTGTCACAAGAGATATCACAGTTTTGTCTATTCTACTTTCAATCACATGTAATTTTAATGCAAACTAGAGATGGATGAAATAATTGTCACGATGAAGTAGAGGTAAGTGAGCCAACTTTATCAATTTTTACTCAAGTTGCACATTCGCTTGAAAAGTGCTCAACTCATTATTTGAGTGATAGAAAACTAGGCTTTACTCATCTTCATGTCAAATTAAATTGCAATGAAGTTAAGCTTTATCTTGAACAAGAGTTAAAAAAATCAAATTTGTACATTAGCTTCAAGGAAATTGATATTAAGATTAATCAGCAATTTGTTATGTGGTTTAAATCCTAGATATGTGGTGACATCATCATTTATGTATTTGTTTATATTTGTATACATTTATCTATTTATATGCTTGCATAATTATATCTTAATTCTATTGTCCAATAGTTTCTCAATAAACCAATATCTAAGACAATATATATTTGAAAGATTTAGCTTAGGAATCTCTTAGAGAGGAGCAAACATGACAAGGATACTTTGTAAATGAAGACAAGTTTCATATCAATAATTGGAGCTTGGGAAAAAAGATAATAAACAATGGAGTTTGTGTGAAAGGAACAGGCAAAAATGGAGAGAATGACTATTTTGACATCTTTAAAGAGATGATACAGTTACAATATTTAGGATAACTTGTAAAAAAAATTAGTACTATTTTATTGTGATTGATATGACTCAATTTTAAATCTAAGGATGAAAATATACAAAGAATATAGAATTATTGATATTAAGCATACAAGGAGATATAAAAAATTTAATCCATGTATATTTGCAAAACAAGCTATCCAAATCTATTATATGCCATATCCTATGAGAAGTAGGGATACACTTGAATGGTGGGCTATCCTCAAAACTAGATAAAAAATTGTGGCAGATGATAATAATATGTTAGAGTTGGCTTATCAAGATAATAAGGCATATGTTAATATAATAGATAATGAAATATTATCTGGCACAATACAAAACTAGAGGGAAATTGAAGAGGTATATTTAGTTTAATTGTTTTTTAGTTTTACAATATAAGATATAAGATTTTTTTAAAATTATTATCAATATATTCTAATTTTATAATAAATGACCATTTTTATATTAATTTCTCTTATAATTAATACCATTTATAAAAAATATATTAGATTAAAATAATAAACAAAAAAAAAAAACCCCTCCACATGAAGGGTTGATGCCTTTTCACATGAAAGGTTGCACACTACATGAAGGGTTAGATCTTTCACATGAAGGGTCAAATAAAATATGTTTTTATTGAATATTATATATTTTATACCTTATTTTTTTTATTATTTTTACTCACATCTATTCTCTCTTCTTTTATATATCTTCTCTTATTGTCTTCATCTTTCTTTCTTATCTTTAGTAAGAGAAATAATAGTTTTAACTAATTGTTGTTTCATTTTAAAACTCTATTTTTACAATATGCATAAATCAAGTGAAGTGATGTAAATCAATATGCCTATACTTATATGAGCTAGCATGCCTACATAATAATATTTATAAGTAGATTAATGTAAAATAAATTATTAATATTTATGTATTTTTAATTAAATACATGCTTTAAAATTTCTATAAATAAATTTTATATTTATACAATTTTTATAAATTATATTTTATAAAATATAACTTTATTGCTATTAGCTTTTCACGTGAAGTGTGTCCATCATTTGAAGGGGTGTCCTTCATGTCACGTAAAGTGCGCACTTTAATGAAGGGGGTAGACTTTTTTTTTCTAATAAATATTTTATTTATTATATATATATATATATATTACAATTTATTCTTTTATCTTATATATTCACATTTATTCTCTCTTCTTTTATATCTTTTCTCTTATCTTCTTAATCATTCTCTCTTATCTTCAAAAAGGTAAATAATCATTCTTACTTATTGTTACTCCAATTTAGAATCCTATACTCTTACAATATGCATTAGTCCAGTAAAGCAACCTAAACCAATATGCCTATACTTATGCAAGCCAGCATGCCTACACAGCAAAGACATGAAGCACTTATGCCTACAAGTAATATTTGTAAGTAGATAGATGTAAATAAATTACTAATATTTATGTGTTTTTGTAGATGTCTAGAAAAACACAAACACAAGGCAAATCATTTTATCTTCAAGTTCATCAAAGATGTGAAGTTTAGAAAAAGTTAATCAAAACTAACAAAAGATAATAATGTTTTTAATTAATTAAATGTTTTTTAGTTACTGCATGCATTTTAGTTATTTATAAATTTAATTAACATAAATTTAATTTATTTCTCAAGTAGATTTACACTAGATGGTCATCTTGATGGTAAATACATCCTTGCTATTATACAATATAATTATAATAGTTCATATAATTGTCTATCAAATGTTCTTGAATTAGTTAGACAATTATGATTTCCTGAGTTTAGGGTATGATTTAATCCTATCTATTATAAACATATATGCTATAACCTGAGTTTTCTATAATTAGATAATACTTGGGAAAAATCATGTTTATAAAAATATTATTGTTAGATTGCAAAAACAACACTATAAAGTTTGAGGTGTTTTTGCATCACATAAAGAGTAAATTGAAGAGTTTAATTAAACATGCATGAAGTCAGAACAAAAGACTAAGCTAGATTAGAGAATATATATGGAATGAATTATATGTTAATTGGAATACTATACAATTCCAATAAAGAAGTGAAAGGAATAAAAAAAAATAAAACATATAACTTTAGCTCTCATTCATAACTTCATGTTGTAGGACAACTCCAAAGGCCATTATTGAAAGGAGCTTAGGAAACAATTAGATAGAGCACCAACTCTAGTCAAGCTTCACTATCATATCCATCATGAGGATGACAAATGGATTGATAAAAAATCAAAAGCCACATTTGTAAGAGTAAATTTGAATTATTGATTTAATTTATATTTGTAAATAATATGTATAAATTCACGTTTTATGGCGTTTGTTCATGATAAATATATCAAACTTAAAGATATGAATCCAAACACTATAAATATTCTTTTTGTGAGACTATTATCATCACAAAAATTATCTAAAGAAATAGATATTTGGATGCAAGCATCTAGACGAAGAAAGGTTGGAAGGATAATCTATAGTCTTGAAAATATATCACAAGAAATAAAAGGAGATCTAATATCAGGCTTTAGATACAAACTACCATATTATGAAAAGAAATATATAAGTAAAAATAAAGTTATATTTCCTAAGGGCAAAATACATCAAGACATTGGTGTAAACATATCCAAATGATAGCAATGTGTTACGCACTTATGACTTGCAATTTTTAGAAAATAAATAACTTTTTAAGCCTTATAAGGATAAATTGATATGTATAAGAGTTATTTTGAAGTTCTTTGTAATAATAATAATAATAATAATAATAATAATAATGAGTTAATTTTTGTATTTGCATTGAATTTTTTTTATAATTTTATTATTAATAATATGGACAAATTTGTTGCATTGATGTGACTTTTCAATATGCTAGAGTCTTATACCATCTTATATAAGTGTGTATGAACTCAAAATTAATTTGATTTATGTGTTTATGATTTTAATGCATATATATATGTGTGTGTGTGTGTGTGTGTGTGTCTCTCTCTCTCTCTCTCTTCCACCCTCTTTTTTTTTTCAAACACTAACTTCACATTTTTCATCAATCTCCTTTGTCTCTCTCACTCTCACACTTTGTCATCCCAGGAAACAAGGCAATTTGCAACAAGATACAAACCACAAATATAAGTAAAGTTCATTTTATTAAATTATTTTAATTTCATTTTTTAAAAAAATTCTTACTTATATTCTTTTATCTCTTACTAATTAATTTATTTAAATGTATTGACAAGGATCATCATATAGTAGGGGTTGATCACAATTCCAAAATACTCCTCCTCTACTTTATGAGGATTTTGAAGCTCTAACTCTTGATAGTATTTAAAAATAATTTATTCAACCTAACAACGATGAGCTATTATTTATTTATTTTAACTATTATTTAGTTTTTTTATAAATTTTAATTATTTATATATTTTACCAATAAATATTTAATTTATGCAGATTTACATTAAATAATAATGCAATTCATACAGGTATAATAATTATTTTTAAAGAATTATGGTTTGCTGAATTTAAGGTGAATTTTGTTAATCATTTTTCACATAATTATATATCTTTTTAATAATTAAAACTTATATTTTATTTAGAAATATTATTATTAAAGACCTAAGGACACCTATAAGATTTGGGAGAATTAGAAGAATAAAATAGTTGATTGTCTTATAAATTTAATTGGTACTGCACACAAGAAAGGAAAAAAAAATTAATTGGATTGGAGAATCTATTTGGAATGAGTTTTGTCTAAAGTAGAGTACTTCAATGTACCAATCATTTTGTGAGTGAATAAGAAGGAACCGAGTCTTCACCTTTAAGTTTGTTTCATTCTTACATACTGGGGGTTTTATTTTAATACTTGAGCTTGTCAAAAGATTGGTAACTAATTTTATTTTTCTTAATGTTCACTAATTATTTTAAATATTATATTTAATTATTAATATTTTATTTTTTAGGTACAAAAATTGAGAAGACTATCTACATATTCTAAAAGTCTTCTTGAAGACCAATCAAAATAATAGAATTTGGGTTGATAGAAAATCCTAGACTATCCATGTAAGTGTGCTTTTATATTTAATTTATATATGCAATTACAATTACAATTGCATAATTTTGACCCTTTATATCATTTGATTTCAAGGATGAGTATACACACATTAAAAATTTGTATGAAAGCAAAGAAGATAGTGTTTCAAAGTTGGATTTATGGCTAAAAGCTACCAAAAGATGACAAATGGGCTTAGTGTATGGTATTGGCAGTATATCTTATAATATATTAGAAAATTCTATGTCTGAATATTGTAAGACACAACACCCAACATATCATCACTTTTCCTGTATCCAAAAAATGATAAGGAATGAATTTATAAGTATGTCAGAACAAGCTTATAGTGCTCAGTTTGAAGAACAGAGAACACAAATTGAACAACAACAACAAGAATTAAATGAATTTAAAAATATTGTTCAACATATCTCACAACAATATCATTAAGATAATGCTGGGCCAAGTTATAGGCCAAATACCTCTTATTTAAATAATAAGGAAGAGGATGACAATTGTAATGAGGATGAAGATGATGACAATTGTTGAATTTTGCAAATTTAATGTAATATAATTTACATAATTAAATTTATATTAGATATTTTTTCCTATTTTGTTTAAATTTTATATTTGTAGCTTAAGTTCATAAAATTACATATTATATATCTAGTTAATAAATTTAAATTAACTTCTAATATATTCCACAAACAAAATTTAATAATAATATATATTAACTTATAATATATTAAATGCACAACCTTTCAAAGAATATGGTTGATAGGCACAAAGATAACAAAAATTATTAACAATGCGAACTTGATAAAAACTAAGCAATTAGCTCGTCAATTTTTTTTTGTTTCTCTTAATATGAATTTCAAAGTTTTGTTATCTCATTTTATCTCCTATCTATTTTCAACAATTAGCCTGCCATTTTTTTTTCGTTTCTCTCTATATAAATTTCAAAGACTTGTCATCTAATTTAATCTCCTTTCCATTTCTCAGCATTTTTTAAAAGTTATTTATCTCAATTCATTTCTTGTCCATTGTTGTAGCTATTCAACTCTCAACAACTTTGTATCTTTTCTAATTTTTTTAATCTTTTTTTTATTTATCAAATTCATTGCAATCCCCATTTAATCTAGCTTGTAAATTGTTTCTAGTTATGTTGTTTAGGTATTTTTTATTTATTTTATTTTATTTTTTGTGTTATGCATTATTACTATTTTACTAAATCTCTATTTTTCTTCTTTTTCTTTGTTAACTTTGTTTATTTCTTCTTTTTTTGTAGGTGATTGTAATAACTAGAAAAAAATAAAATAGAATAAAATAATAAAAATAAAATATATTAATATCAATTTTTTTCCTTTATTCCTTTCTTCACGTTCTCCTCCTTTAACTTCTTTTTGTTCTTGTTCTTCTTGCCTAATGCCTCCCTTCCATATGAGCCTCAGTTGTATGAGCCACCAGTCGTTGTTCACCAAAGACTCAACGTCAGTCATGGTAGAGAATGCCAGCGAGCCTCCCTCAATGCTTGATCATTGCATGGTGGTCTGTGGGTGGAGGCCAAAGCTACCACTAGCAGTGGTGAGTTTTTATTTTTCATATTACCTCCATTTTTTCTTCAATTTTTGTTACAACTCACTGATTCTTGCCTTCTTCTTTCCATTTTCAGCTTATCCCTTCCTTTACAAGCTCAAATTAGTGGTTGTCCTCTCTTCCTTGTTGTCCAGTTGAAGGTGTGAGCTGATTGGTGGGGTTGTGAGATTGAGCTTTCTAACTACATCATTTATGCTTTAAATCTACAATTTCTAGCTCCTTAAGGTAAGTTCTGAACTTAAATGGTGAGTTAGTAGCTAAATAGGTAGCTATAGGTTTGTGGTTAATTGCAAGAATAAATGATAGGATTGAGAAATGGGTTATTTTATTTGTTATCTATTATAAAATTATATGAATGTTAGGAATTGATTGTTTGCGCTTATGCAATAACTCGATAAGTTATGGGTGTTGCTAGGAAGCCTTGCAAGCACCGTTGGAGAAGGAGTTAGTCTTGTAAAGAGAACAAGTGCCTTCTTAACTTTCAACATCACTGTGAGTAGATAATGAGTTTTCAATGGGGTTTACAATTGCCTTTAATTCTTGCAAGTTCATGACTATGGTAATTTTATTTTGATTTTGTAACACCATAATATATTAACTCCAACTAGTCTCTGCTTAGACTCGATTCCATATGATTTCCAAAGAAAATGACAAAAGCCGTGGCATTTTCATGTTATAAATTG
Organism: Erythrophleum fordii; assembly: GCA_032878935.1. NCBI lineage: Eukaryota > Viridiplantae > Streptophyta > Magnoliopsida > Fabales > Fabaceae > Erythrophleum > Erythrophleum fordii. The sequence continues at coordinate 20,715,246 of JAVQMF010000045.1, forward strand.
GGGTTCAAACGTTCATATTTTTTCCCGTGGGTCCCATGAACCCATCATTCACATTCTCTACTCAAACTCCATTTATACAATTCATACATAGCATAAAACAACCCATGAACCACGAATATGAAACCAAAAACTAAGAAAGTGCAATTTTTCAAATGGGCCCAAAAGTCAGATTTTTGACTCTAACTTTAAAAAATCATAACTAATTCTAGAAAAATGAGAATCGAGCAAACCATAACTTTCTGGAAAGCTCTAAGACTTTACACTAAAAATAATTTACAACCACAATCTCAACGTTTGGACTATGTTTGACATCGAAAAAGAGACAGAGGTCTGGCTGTCCCTGGTACTGGTGCAGCTTGCTGTCATGAACTTCAAAAATTCATAACTAATTCCAAAGAAATCTAATCTAGGCAAACTATACTAATTTGGAAAGTTATAGATGTTAACTAGAGGAAAAAATAATTCCAGATTAGTTTAGCAGCTCTTAGACCTCGAAAACTGATGGAACAGTAACGAAGGTAGGATGGCTTCCCTGATGCTGACACAAAACTTCAGAAAGTTAGTTCTCTCTCTACAGACCTCCGATTGAGGTGCTTCCAGTTGGTATAGGTCACTGTGGATAGGTATCTAACCATTCACAATCATACAATACATGATTTACATGCCATGAATATCACATCAATACTAAGAATAAGCTCTAGAGACTTTTGGTCTAGTCTCACCTGATTTTAGGGACTTTTGGATGGCCTCATCCTTGGTTTAGGGACTTTTAACTTGGCCTCACTCAGTTATGAAACTTTTGGCCTTGTCTCACCCATCCTCAGGGACTTTCGGCTCTACCTCACCCAGCACAAGGGACTTTTGGCACTACCTCATCCGAGCAATTTTCACAATCTAACACATAAACATATTGGTACCAATGCATCAAGGCAATAACATATGGCATGTCTTATACAATAAGCATATACACAAGCATACAATGACTATTACATCCAAGAATGCAACAAGAAGGAGTGGAGAGCTACCTTATAAGCTAACACAAGCCTTCCCTTTCAATTTCTCTTCTCCCTTCTTAGTCTCACAATCACAACTTGATGGAGTTGCTTCTTTTGAGCCTAGACACAACAAAGAGTATGGATTACTCTCTCATAACTCAACAATTATTCACAAAGCTATGGGGTTCTTCAAGCAAACCCTACAAAGCATATAAGAAACTAGAGGTTCTCTCTCTCTCTCTAAAATTTCACCAACTCTTCTTCTCTCTCAAGCTCTCAAGTTGGTAGAACCATCATACTCAAGGAAAGCAAAGAAGAAGAAGTAAAGATACATGAGTTCTAACCTTCTTCAAGAATGGTTTTCCATTTTCTTTCTTTTGACCCAAGCCTAAAACCTAACTAAGTCAATAACCAAAACCATAGAAAGGAAGGGCAAAGAAAGAAGAACAAGATTCTAAGAAGAAAAGATAGGGAAATCTCAAGCTTGCTTACCTTTTCCTTATTCTTCCTTCCTTCTCTTGGTCTCTCTCTCTCTCTCCACAGCCCTTTTCTCTCTTTTGGTCGAAACTTAGTTCAGTTAAAAGAGAAAGGATGAATTTGGATGCTTTAAGAAGTCAAATTCTCTTTTTTCACGCTTTTCCAGACTAACCCTCGCTATAGCGAAGAATAACCCTCACTACGGCGAGCATGTATCAGTCCTAGACCCCTGTTTTCGCTATGGCCTATGCTATTGCGAGGAATTTTCTGGTTTTTTGTATAGGATACCCACACTCACTATAGCTAGAAGCATTCTCACTATAGCTAATAGGTACATTCGCTATAGCTATACCATTTCTCGCTATAGCGAACAGGTACATTCGCTATAGCGAACAGGTACATTCGCTATAGCAAACAGGTACATTCGCTATAGTTAGGCCATTTCTCGCTATAGCTAGTAGACTTAGAAAATTTCAAGATTTCAAAAATTTTCAGCTTCCCCCTTTTTTTTTCTTTTTTTTTTTTTGTTGTTATAGATTTGACCATTTTATGTATAATTCTATGGAATGAGCCTTTATGTGCCCACCTCCATATGTTTGATTTGAAGGAAAAAAATATTTAAGGATTTAGAGGAACCATCTGGTTAATATATTAGAAGAATGTCATGTTGATGTAAGAAGTAGGATATGACTTCCTAACTTAATTCTAATGTCATCTTGTCCTTTTAAGTTCCGTTGCATGAATTGAAATTCTTGTTGAATGCATTTTGAAGCACATGAATTGACCTTTGAAAAAACAACTTCCTAATTAAGTATTTATTTATTTATTTACCTATTATTGATGTATTTATTTAGCTCTTAGTTATTTATTTATGTATTTATTTATTTATTTGTTAAATTATTTTATTCCATGTAGTACTAACTTTTTGTCTAAGTATTTGAATGAGGGTATATTAATTTAAATAGCATTAGTATATTACATGTAAACTTTTTCATCATATCTCCCTTAACTCTATAACAAGATAGGAATCCATGATGGAATGCTGCAATACTAGGGGAGCCAAGTACTGGAAGGTTATATTAGATTAGGAAGGGTTTGGGTGGAAAAAAAATTACTTGTTAGGTGTAGCCACCCATGGAAAAAGGGTAAAGAGTTGTCAATGAAGTATAGCCCTTTAGGAATTACACACCTTGACGTGTCAAAGGAAAGGTGGAAAAGGAGTTGTTTGTTAGATGTAACTAATCATAATAGGGTAAGGAGCTGTCAACGAGGTGTAGCCGCCATCTTATGAGCCTGGGTGATGATTCTCTCTGATAATTGTCATATTAAAGGACTTGAAGTCTTGATAATTAACTTTTACACACATTGAAAGGTAGAAAATATTAGTTACCTAATTATGTTAGTCATTTTATGCATTTCCTAGTTTGCTTTGGTCATAACCTTTTCTGTTTCAGCTGTGGGTTGTTATTTGCTCACTAAGTTTTCAACTCATTTCTTATATTTCAACATTTGAGATAGTGATGTTGGACCCAACCCACCTCTGTCGTCTTAAGCTTGAAGGTTGAAGTGGTGAGCCCCGTAAATGAACTGCTGGGGTATATTTGTGTTGTAGTAAAGAATTTGATTTGCTATTGTAATCTACCTTATTCCCCTCCTTTATTTTTGATTCTTTTGATACCTTGATGACTGGTTGTAAAGAATGGAGCTTTCCCTTGTTGTATTTAATGGTTTTCTGACTATTTATAGAAATTTGGGATGTCCTATTTATTGAGGACACTTTGCCATAATTTCCACAAAAAACTAAGAATACTTATTTAAATATCTAATAAGATGGGGATTAAAATTTATGTGCTATTACCTTGTGTACAACTTTTCCAAGGCCCATTGAACTAGTAGGTTGTAGCAACTTAGGCTTGCAGGTAAGAAATCCCATGTGGTTTTCTCGTGCTGATTGCTCCTTCTTGTTTTGGGGCATGACAGTGGGTATTTGAAATGATAATTAAGTGAAAATTTTAATGGTTGCATATTAAAAATTTTGGTACTTAGAACTAGTTTCTATTCTACTTCAAATGTGCTTTTAGATTTGATTTAATTTGTTTGTTTAATTTCATTTCTTTTATTTGATTTTATTATTATTTCATTTAGAAGTCAATAAAAGATAGGAAAAAAACTAAAAATCTAAAAATTTAAAGGAGAAGACCAGCTAAAACCAAAATAATAATAATAATAATAACTTTGAAAATTTGAAAGAGAATATGAACAACTCAATGAAACGCAGAAAAGAAACCAAGAAAAAAATTCAAAAAATTCAAAAAATTATCCAAATAAGTTCAATATAACCTAAATTATTAATTACTATAATGTGTGTATATATATATATGAATAAAAATTTTTAACAAGATAAAATAAAACATGTTATTATTTATTAATAAAACATACATTTTATAAATTAAAATTAAACATGTTTTTTAATTTATTAACCTTTTTAAAAATAATTTTGGGCGGTCGAAAATAATTTTTGACAACAAAGTGTCTGACCACTATGCTATTAGAAATCATTTTTTATAGCTACCACCACTTCTAGAACCAATTTTTTATTAACTTTATAAATTATCAATTAATTACTTAATTAAAAATTTTATCATTAATTATTATTAACATTATTTATTAATTATTTTTTATTATTTGAATTTTTACTGATATTATATTTATATTAGATAAAATTTTCATTCACAAAAAAATTTATATTTATTAATATGACATGATAAAGTGGTGTATTTGAGTGACAGAAATATTTGTCAAAAAACTATAATTTCCAATTACTTATGATAGTTATTATCTGGCAGAGATTAGCATCATTCTTGTACTGTATTTTTGTACTATAGAGTTAGCTCCATAGTTTATATGTTTTGTAATTGATTTAAAAGTTGAGAGCAAAATTCACTTCCTATTTTATATGTTTTGTAATTGATTTAAGGACGTGTTTGGTACGAGGCTTATGCGACGGAAAGGAAGGGAAGGGAGTACGGCATCCTTAGTTTTGTTTGTTTGGTAGCAGTAGATCCCTTTCCATGGGGTCAGATATTCCCGTAAATGAAGGAGACGACTCTCCTTAGCTGTAGTGACGGAAAGTGCACAGATGGGAGGGAGAGACACTTGAGATGACCATTTTGCCCTCCATTTATCTATTACTGACCATGCTTATACATAAGCTCAGCTGAAAAAAAAGACACCATAATCGAGCATGAAAACTCCAACCTTTCTCGCATTTCCTCTTCCTTAATCGTGTCATCGAAGCTTCTGCATACAGTCGGCGAACACAGATTGCAGCGATTACTCCCCTTTAGCTGCTTCTTTGAGGTTGAACAGATGGAGAAGGGACTTTAAAACAGATAGAGAAGATGTTTGCTGTAACGCGAGTTGGAGAAGCTGATGGTCAATCTCGAAATTCTGCGACAGTAGACATAGCTCTTTTTCAATGGAGGCAACATCTTCATTCAGCTGGCAAATTAGGGCTCTAAATTGGGATACTGTGTCTTATAATTTTTGTTCTTTTTTCAACTATTAAAAACTTATTTTTTAATTCGAGGATATTATAGTCTTTTGACCTTATTTCCTTTCCATATCTCTCTTTTTTTATCTAACCAAACATAAAACAGATATCTTATTCTTATTTATTTTTAGATCATACCAAACAAAATTTAGGTCTTAAAATTTCTTTTCATTCTTATTCCCTTTCCCATTCCTTTTCTTATCAAAATTTATTCTACGTACCAGACGAACCCTAAAAGTTGAGAGCAAAGCTTTCCTTGTTGCGTTGACCGGGTGAATGTGATAGGTAAATTTGGGATGTCAGATTTATAGATGACATTCTATCAAATTTTCTATTATAAGTCAATACAATTTAATATGAATATGACAAATGATGAAATATTGAAATTCGTAGGAATGAAAAGAATTAACGGAATCATGTTTGATTTGGAATTGCTTTTCATAATTTTAGTCATGCATCGAAAATCATATTAAGGTTTATATGTGATCAGACTTACGGTATAAGGTCTCCTTGTGCCAGTCATATCCCCCGTCTCTCTTATTAGCAGCCACTGGTAGGAATGTAGAATTGGATATGATACAAAAGAAGGAATTTTTGGTGTTTGGCTTATGACTAATATTTTGATTGAGAGATGCGGATCAAAGAATGAGCTGTCCAAATTTTGTTATATATGCTTGCGGTATGTAATAGAAAAGACAAAAAAGTTTGTTTCCCCTTTAATTAGCGACTTCGAGAAGAATTTGGAGGGTTTTCAATTCATGAAATTTGATCCTTTCTCTCAAAAGAGATAAATACTCTTCATAATCAAAGTATATTTTAGATTTTGCGATTACACTGGGATATCTGAAGCTGTTGCTTCTTCTTTGCCCTTTTTTTTTTTCCTCATGTTACCAAATGAACTTCACTGAACATATCTGAGATTCACATGAGTTTCGATGTCAAATCCAAAATTTGTTAGCATTTCTCCGTTCTTGCATCACCTCATCCAATTTCTTGATTTGAGAAGAGACAATTCCTCCCAAATATCTCATATATAGTTCCTCTACTTAATTTTTTGTTTTAAATTAGCTTGGCACTTCTAATGAACTCTCAATATTTAATATAAAAACTGAATTAATGGTATATAATTATGAATCATGCATGATAAATATTTTACAAATTGAGTGAGAAATAAATACAAATTAAATCAAATTGAAATAAAAGCATTACAAATGTTCTTGTGGTAGCTCAATGGAGAGTGAATCTTTTCGGGCTATTATTCAGGGAAAAGTAACTGATGATGCCTCTGTATGTACATATCATCATTGCACTGAGCTAATCATATACTAAAGTAGCAGTGCTCAAATTTCAGATTGAAGAAAACATAATATATGTGAAATTTAAATATTATAATATTTATCATTTTAATAAATCTCACACACGTGTTGTTATTTCTTTCCAACTTTAACGTTTGACGCTGCCAGGAGGTTGGGTCCTTTCTGCCTGGTACGCACTGAAAAGAGATTGGGACCTTTCTGTACGGTATGCTTTCCACGATGTTGCTGCCTCCCCTTTGTCTAAAATGCTATCCACAATAGCCTGTTCAGGGAAATCACACAACACAAGCTTCAAATTTTTTTGTTTCTTTCTTTTTGCGTTCATCATCTTCTTGCACAATTTCTCTTCTATTCTTTTTTCTATCTATATAATATTATCCTCAAATTTCCTAAAAGTCAATGTAAAAGAATTGATATTAATTAACGATGGATTGTTGGGATTGGGGTGGAGTGAGGTAGGCTTGGGTTAATTCTAACCACAATTTCAGTGCTTAAAAGGTAATGCCATGGGTTGGGTTCAAAAATAGGTTGAAACTTACCCCACATTCCATTTCAAATTATAAGGTTTGGAATCAATTTGAGTCTTTATAATTTTTTTTATCTCCTCTCTATGAACTATCTTCACCTTTCTTCTAGTGTTTTTTTCTTTTTCAATTTATTTACATAAAAATAATATTAAAAATTGCATCCTTTAAACCATTAATAATATTATTGTAACTTTCATGATGTATATCCATTTATTTAATTAAACTTTCAATAAAGTCGGTGGTCTTTTCCATCCTATCTTTTTCCACCCCATCAGTAACCTTCTCACTTTATTCTTTTCCCAATGACGCCCTAAACAAATTGCAGACTAATGCCTCTTTGTTTTCTTGCTTATTAATTCTAAAGACTAATTTCATTAATAGGATAGATGACTAACCTTGTAAAGAAAAATTGTTTCCCTCAGCGGTTCCATGTGCAGCTGTTCTGTCTGTGTCATCAAGCATACAGTGATATCAATTGGAAGAGACCAAAATGTAAAGAGAATAGTTAATTATGAAAGCCACGCCAATTTATGTATCATCCAAAACTTTTTAGGTGTTGAAAATGATATAGCTTTGAAATTTAATGAATTTTGACTTTTAAACATGTACACGGGATAATGTCCTCAATGGCCTATGGCAACAAATATTGGGCGTCTCAAAAATCGCCATGCCACCATGGCAGATGATGCCGTGGTGACTGTCATGCATGTGCATGCACAGCAGCCTGTTTTTTCAAAAACTACTTTAGAAAATTATAAAGGCATAATTAATTAAATTATGAAGAAAAGAATTAATAAAGAAAAAGGTGTTTATGTGTAAAAGGCAAGAAGCAAAAACTAAAAGCAAGAGCTATATTTTATTTGTATGTGAAAAGTCTACCACTCTAAAGATGCAAACATTTAAAAAATAAAAGGGCACAAACTCCATCTTTCTCTGATACAGATATAGAGATATTGATAAAAACGAACAAAGAGCAATTTAAGTATTAATCCACTTACTTCCTCTATTAGTTTGTCAAGCTGTTCACTCGCTTCTTTGTAATTCCTCTGTACAAGTAAGGAGGCATTAAAAAATAATTTAAATATTAAAAATATGAAGGAGATTAAAATTGATGGTACTTTTACAGGATTTTTTCTTTTCCTTTTTCCAATTCGATATTTTTGGGACAGGAAACTTTGGGCTAAAAGAGAACTGTGTACATTGTTGAAAGCAAGAATGATGACAGGAAAGATGTAAGGCACTACAATCCCTATTCCAAACTTAGCGGGTAAAAAATTTAATTCTAATCCTTTTTTCCATGAAATCTGTAAGTTCTTGAAAAAAAAAATTTAATGAAAAAATATTTCTTAAATTGATATTCATTTACGTATAATATATTTATATAAAATCACAATAAATAATAAAATATCTTAAAGAACTGTTAATATAATTTAAAATTTATAAAATGCTATTTACAAGATATTTTTTAAATTTTTTAATATATAAATTGACTAATGTATATATACATATATATGTTAGTATCATATTACCTGGACCTTACTCATATTTATAAAATTTTTGACGCCGAAATATTCTAAAGGAATAAATTTCAGGGGCAGGACTCAGTATTTTGGGCATCCCGGTTGAAAAATGCAATTGTTGAATACAATTAACATGCAGGCACATTGGGGAATTCCTTATTAGTACCTGATACAAGAGAAGTTCAATGAGTGCCATTGTCAGGCTAACTGATGACTGCGTTCCCTCCCACTTTTTACATTCATCGCGCAGTATGCTTTCCGCTTCAATTGGATCCCCATACTTTGATAGAGCCATTGCATATAACTAAAAACATAGGAGAATGGAGGGGTTTTAGGTTGCATGAAACACTAAAATACACACCCTTAGCTGAAGCCACTAGTGCAAATAACATAGCAGAGTGCACAGATCCCTACAGCCAATGTCATGCGTCTTTGAAAGCAAATTTTACATAGTTGTAACCAAAGCTTGTCATTTATATAAATTAAAAGGAAGATGTTCAGTACCCTTTTACCTGTAAATTTCAAGCCAAAAGGGAGGAAGAAAGAAGCTATTGAATCATAAAGATTAGTTTGACCTCTGGATGTTTGTTTAAATGCCGCACAGGGCTTGATATCAAGATTTCATTTTCAATGTTATTCAAAGTAGTACTAATAGCAAAGAGAAGTAGTATATGGTAGGAAGATGCGAACCTTCAGGGCTTCAACCTGAACCTGGTCAGGTTCATTATCAAAATAGGCTTTCCGGGTTGAACCACATGGGCGGACATCTTTTTTTATCAGTTGCCAAAATGAATCGAATACAGGCCTTTCGGGTTCTTTCTGTTTCACAGCAATTGTAGGAGGCCCAAAAAGAGCATAGGCTACGTTAGGCTTGGGGTTCATCTTACTACTGAGAGTAAAAGCCCCAAGAACACAAGCCAGCGCTAGAGAAACTCTTCCCATTCCTCTCACAATGTTCTTGCCATTCTCCTCATTCTTGGACCCCTCTGTGAATCTGTCAAGCATACAGATCACATGTAATGGACGTGAAACCAGGCGGCTTCGTTTGGAACAGTGGGAAACACTAAGAGAGCCATGGCTTAAGCTGAGATAAGCTCTGCTTGCCCTTGCAGTTGCAGCCCCTATGGCGCCCGAGGAGAGGCGGTGGGGAGCGGGAGGCAGGGGACTATGGCAAAGGCCAATTGCAAAGTCCATGTCATGGAAACTATAGAGGACCTCGAATTAATAGTATTCGGTAGAGGTTAAATATCCTTCAATTTATAACCCATATTCTGCTATGCCAATAACTTGGCATAAAATACAATTTTGGAATGAAGCAAGGTATAAGGTTATATTTCAATGCTTTCAACTGAGAATCAATGTTTTGCAAGCTAAACAAGGTATACTTCTTTTGATTACTACAGTGATTCCAACATTTTCACATGCAGGTCATCAATGCTTTGTAAGGAAGGACAAAAGTTATTCTTAGATGTTTGCCTTCAAATCCTTCAATAAAAATGTACCATATGATACTTTTTTTTTTTACAACTCAACAGCGCTCATAGACTTTTTTTTTTATAACAACTCAACAGCCCTCATAGTCTCCTTCAAGTAGTTCTTCTGCATTTTATATTTTTATTATAAGACTTGATATTAAATATCTAAAAAACTATATCATGAGTTAGTCTGGTAATTCTCTAGTTACACATTTATGATGAGTGATCTAAGCTTTTGTAGCTTTTGTCAGCCCGCACCTCTTGCCGGGCATAAATCTTTGCCTAAAGTTAGAGATTTCTCAAAGCAAAAGTGGAGGATTCCCGACAGTGAATATAAATTCCTTTGCCCATCCGCCACGTCTAGAATAATCAAAATGCCTGTTGTTATTTCACAAGCTTTATAGCTTGCTGCACCTTTAATTTTCTTCTACAAGTTATAGGAGGAACATGCATTTAAATTGGTCTTCTGCTAACATGGAAAGTGAAAAGGAAAAACTAGAAAAGCATCAAAATGAACCAACTGGTAGAAAACTTTCCAAAGTTTTCTCGTCTTCTATGTAGGTGTGAAGACATGGCAAATTTTGCCTTGTCTATAGTTTCTAAGTATGGGGAAGCAGCCAAAACTGCAGTACCCTTCGTCATCCTTGGCTGCCTCTGTGTGTGGATCTGTGTGAAGCGTTTTAAGTCAAAGAGAATGTCGGTTCATACAAGGTCCAAGACCTTTCGAGAACTATACGGTGGTGATCTAGCAATGAAGATATTCACTCTTATGAAGCTGAATCAAGCCCAGCCACATTTCACAGAACGGATTCTCTAATGAAGGATTTACTTGATGATGAGCATCTTGATTTGAAGAAGCCGTAGGTAGGTTTGACATTTCATTCCAGACTTCTTGTTTAAAATTTGACCGTGAAATCATACGAATTATCAACAGTATATAACGAATTCCCTTTGGAAAAGCTGAAACGTAAGCCAGTTCTTATAAATTAATGAATAAATAGGTTTCATCTAAAGCTGAAAAATAACAATTCTTTCGACATTTGATCTGAGAGGTTTCTAAATATTTGCTTGGTAGAGTACTGTGGCAAAGGCGGAAAAGAGTGGAACGGAAGCTTCAGCGGTAAAGCAACTTAAAAAGGCAGAAAAGGACCATACTGGGAACCCCCATGAAGCCTACGAGATTGGCTGCTACTGGTTGAATTGCAACTATAAAAATCTCAACTTTGCCATATATATATATATATATATATATGTATGTATAATTAAGGTGAGAATCTTAAAATATAAAAAACATTGAAAGATGGAGCTTTTTATAGTTAAAATATTTTTTATTCATAAAAATTCTTTAAAGTCCTCCTTCTTTTATAATTTTAAGTTCTCTCAATTAAAAATATCTTTAAGTAGAGAGTTTTCCTAAATAAGAGGATAGAAAATTACTTTTTAAACATGACTTCTTCTACCAAGTCCCAATCAATTTTTAAAGTATGTTTGGATTGAAAAGAATACAAAAAGAAAGGGAAAAGATTTCTTTTGCTAAGATTTAAATCTAACATTTTTTTTACACTATATTTGAATTGATGAAAAGGACAAAAAAAATTATTTAAATCTAGATAAAAGAAAATAATAAAATTAAAATTTTCTTTTCTTTTTCCTTTTCCTTCACTCTCTTTGATTCAAACAAACCAATAAGTTATGGTCATATGTCAAAGTCCTTCTACATGTGTTTGAGGCCTTCGTTGTCCAGAACTTCTAACCTGTAATTTGTATATATAGGATAAGTTCTTGGCTTTCCGTATTGTAGGACTTTTCAGCTTCGTTTTTTCATTTAATTTACCATAAAAATAGTTGAAAGTCACATATAACATCACCCTTGAAATTTCCCACCATGACGGCTGCCATTGAAAACATCAACATGGGATACCATGTATAGAACATAACTTTTTTAAAGAAAATTAAAAAATATATATACAAATTACAACTATATATATAATTTGTGCCATTTTCTCATCATAATTATATCATTTTCAAAAGGTTTTTTTTTCTTTTTTTGCAATATATGATTCAAAAAGTTGGCATTATGCTACACAAGTTTGATTACTAGTACAACACTATCTTGTATTTGTTATAAAATAACTCAAGAGATAGACAAGAGAAAATTTAGAAAAAATATAGAATATGGGAAATGCTTCACAAAATTTCTATTTCTCATTCTCGATGCAAATAGGATGTATATTTATAGGTACAAATTTGTAACTCTAAAAGATCACATCCTAAATGTAAAATAATATATCATAAAGTAAGGCATAAAGGTAGAAAATCAATATCCCAAGAGTTACATGTTCTTGAAGGAATATGAAAAGAAGAGTTAGAATTCTTGAAACCTAGTGGTTACAATTCTTGAAGGAGATGATCATCCACATAAAGAATAGGATTATAACATACCTTTCACTAAATTTAGGGGTTTAGAAACTAAAGGGACATCCACCATAATGGATGGATTCATAACACTCCCTCTTGGATGTCCATTGTACAAGGAATATGTCTCATTAAAACCTTACTAGAGAAAAATCCAGTGGGAAAAAAATCTTAGTAAAGGAAAAAGAGTACACCATTCCTTGTACATTTCCCCTGTTCACAATATCACTGTATATCTTTGAGCCAACGCATCCCAATTTTATATACTAATCTTTCAAATGTTAAGGTTGGTAGTGCCTTGGTGAATAAGTCGGCTAGATTATCACTTGAATGAATTTGTTGAATATCAATATCACCATTCTTTTGAAGGTCATAAGTGAAAAAGAATTTTGGTGAAATGTGCTTTGTTCTATCTCCTTTGATATAACCTTCCTTCAACTGAACTATATATGTCGTATTGTCTTCATACAGTACAGTCAAAGTTTTCTTGCAAGAAGATAACATGCATGCTTCTCGGATATGTTGAGTCATAGATCTTAACTAAACACATTCTCGGCTTGTTTCATAAACAGCTATAATTTCTGTATGATTTGAGGAGGTGGCTACAAGTATTTGTTTAATGGAATGCCATGAAACAGCTGTATTTTCACTTGTAAATATGTAGCCTGTTTGAGATCTAGCTTCGTGTGGGTAAGATAAATGTCCAGCATTTGCATATCCCAAGAGTTCTGATCTAAATTTATTTGTATATAACAATCCCATATTAACAGTACTTCTAAAATATCGAAAAATATATTTAACTCCAATCCAATGTCTCCGTGTTGAACTGAACTAAATCTGGCTAATAAGTTTACAGTAAAAGCTATATCAGGTCTTGTATTATTAGCAAGATATATTCATGCACCAATTGCACTAAGATATGACACTTTAGGACCAAGAAGTTTTTCATTATCATTTTGAAGTAAAAAAATATCCTCTTTTACATCAAGTGATCAAACAACCATTGGAATACTCAATGGATATGCTTCATCCATATAAAATCTTTTAAGAACTTTTTGTGTGTAACTTGATTGATGTATAAAAATTCCATCTTTCAAATGTTCAATTTGTAGGCTGAGACAAAATTTCATCTTTCCAAGATCTTTCATTTCAAATTCTTTTTTTAAACAATCTACTGCCTTTGAAATTTCTTCAGGAGTTCCAACAATGTTCAAATTATCAACATATTCAACGATGATTGCAAATCCTGCATGTGATCTTTTTATGAAAACAAATGGACATATATGATCATTCTTACATTCTTCCTTTAACAAATATTCAATAAGACAATTATACCACATTCGTCCAGACTGTTTTAGTCCATACAAGGATTTTTGCAATTTAATTGAATAAAGTTCCTAAAACTTTGAATTATATGTTTCAGGCATCTTAAATCCTTCTGGGATTTTCATATAGACGTCATGATCAAGTAAACCATATAAATGTGCTGTAACAACATCCATAAAATGCATATCAAGTTTTTCATGCACTGCCATACTAATAAGATAACGAAATGTGATTGCATCCGTCACAGGAGAATAAGTAAATTCATAATCAATTCTAGATCTCTGTGAGAACCCTTGCACAACAAGTCGTGCTTTATATCTCAACTTCATTTTTCTCATTTTGTTTACATACAAATACTTATTTGTATCCAACGGATATTACACCTTCAGGTGTTCGGACTATAGGCTCAAAAACTTTACATTTTTCAAGTGAGTTCAATTCTACTTAAATTGCGTCTTTCCATTTTGGCCAATCACCTCTATGTTGGCACTCATCGAAGGATGTAGGTTCATGATCCTTATTATCATTTATAACATTAAACGTTATAGATTATGCAAATGTGTTGTTGACAATTATTTCTTTATGGTTGAATCTTTTTCTCGTAGAAACATAATTTATTGAGATCTCTTCATTTTTATCAGTTTTAGGTACCTAAACTTCTTCTAGAGTTATGTTATTTGTTATATCTCTAGACTCTTCAGGAGTATCTATTTCTTTAATAGGCTCATTATGAATAATTGGTCCTTTCCTTTTACGGGGATTTTTATCTTTTGAACCGATTAGTCTGCCACGCACTCATTAGCTATTTCACTTACAGATTGTCCTTTAGAGACTTCAATTCCTACAGGAATATTTGTAGCTAGTATATGTGACTTTGTTACTCTCTTTAGGTCAGTAAATGCATCTGGCAGTTGATTTACTATATTTTGTAAGTGAATTATCTTTTGAACTTGAAGTTCACATTATTTTGTATGATGATCAAGATATGTCAAAGTATTCCACCTAATTCCTTTGACTAGTTGCTTATATTTTTCTCCCCCTAATGTTTGGAAAACTAATTCATCAAAATGACAATCAACAAAATGTGCTATAAATACATTTTCTGTCATTGGCTCAAGATATTTTATAATAAAAGGGGAATCATACCATATATATATATTCCCAACCTTCTTTGAGGTCCTATCTTAGTACGTTGGTGAGCTATTAGAACATATACTATATATCTAAAAATTCTAAGATGAGAAATATTTGGTTTCTGATTATAAACCAATTGTAAAGGGGAGTATTTATGATAATTTGTTAGCTTTATGCGTATGAGTACTGCTACATGCAAAATTGCATGTCCCCAGGTAGAAATAAATAGATTCGTTTTCATTAGTCAAGGCATAGCAATTAATTGAAGTCATTTAATAAACGATTCAACTAAATCATTTTGTGTATAAACATGAGCTACAAGATGTTTAGTGTTTATTCCAATTGACATGCAATAGTCATTAAAAACTTGTGAAGAAAATTTTCCAGTATTATCAAGTCGAATAGACTTAATGGTATAATCTGGAAATTGTGCTCTTAATCGAATAATTTAAGCAAGTAATCTTGCAAATGTCAGGTTGCAAATTGATAACAAGCATACATGAGACCATTCACTGGATGCATCTATTATTACCATAAAATATCTAAATGGTCCAGATGATGGACAAATAGGCCCATAAATGTCACCATGTATACGTTCTAGAAAAGCTGGAGATTCAGTTCCAACTTTAGTTAGTGATGGCTTAATAATTAATTTACCTTGAGAACAAGTAGCGCATGAGAATTCCTTAGATTAAAAAATCTTCAAGTTTTTAAATGGGTACCCATGTGAATTTTCTATAATTTTTCACATTATTATTCTTCTGAGATGCCCCAATCGTTTATGCCAAATGGTAAATATTTTTGAATCTATAAACTTCTAGTTTATAATTGTATGTATTTTAATTGTACTAATTTTTGTATAGTACAAACCGGAAGAAAAAGCTGGTAATTTTTTTAGTATCTTTTCCTCACCAGAAATAATGTTGGTGATATAAAGGTATTTATTATTTTCTTCACATGCAGTTTCTATATGATATCCATTATGACGAATATCTTTAAAACTCAATAAATTTCTTTGAGACTTAGAAGAAAATAGAGCATTATTTATCATAAATCTTGTTCCTTCAGGTAATATGATAATAGTTATTCTAGATCTTTTAATTAATCTTATACTGCCAAAAATTGTAGTAACATAAGCTTTACCCATGTTTATTTGAGAAAAATATTTTTTATCTTTTAAGATCGTATAGGTGCTTGCACTATCTGCGAGACATATATCTTCATTCATTTCTCTAAAATTAAACAAAACAAAAGTATAAGAAATATCATAAAGCTCATACTTGAAATTTTATATAAACTTATAATTATAAAAAAATAATTACAAACACATAAATCTATTTTAAGTATCAATATTTTCTTATAGGTTGACAAAGAAATCTAATACATTTAAATGTGTAGCATTTATAGGATCATTGGCAAAATCATCATATAGATTAGCAAAATTGGTCTTAACACCTTTCTCATTTTTCTTCATTGATGCTTGATAGAGATCAATAAGGTGTTTTGCTGTACGACAAGTACGTGACTAATATCTATTCATACCACAACGATAGTATGAACTTTTTGAATTCTTCACATGTTTCTTTTGTCCACTTGTGCTTCCTTGTTTTTCTTCCCTCTTATTCCATTTCTGATGGTAAGCAACATTCTTATGATAAGGAGCATTATTTCTTCTTCGGTCACGTCCACGGCCTCGACTACGACTACATCCACATCCTCATCCATTATTATTGATTATTGTCATATTCACTTCAAAGAACGAAGTAGAACTAGTTGGGCAGGCTCCATGATTTTTCATTAATAGCTCTTTATTTTGTTTAGCTACAAGAATGTATGAAATTAACTGTGAGTATTTTTCAATTCATTTTTCTCTATATTGCTGCTGCAGGAGCATATTAGAGGCATGAAAAGTAGAGAAAGTTTTCTCTAACATATCATTTTTAATAATTACTTCTCCGCATAATTTTAACTGAGAGCTAATATGAAACATTATGGAGTTATACTTACTAACTGATTTAAAATTTTACAATCATAGATGCATCCAGTTATAACTAGTTTTTGGAAGAATAACAATTTTCTAATGGTCATACCTCTATTTTAAACTATTCCAGAACACAAGTGGATCTTTCACCATAAGATATTCAAATTTCAACCCATTATGGAGGTGATGACAAAGGAAAAACATCGCTTTAGTGCGATTTTGCATTGATTCATTGTTTCCTTTTTTGATAGTATTTCCAAGACCCATTGCATCAAGATGAATTTCAGTATCTAAAATCCAAGACAAATAATTCTTTCTTGAAAGATCAAGGGCCATGAATTCAAGCTTTGTAAGATTTGACATGATAATTCAAATAGAATTAAACTAAAAAAGTTAACGAGTAAGATGGAAAGATCTTACCTTTCTTGCTCAAATTGTCAAGAGCAAATTTGTGCTGATAACGTGTTATAAAACAACTCAAGAGATAGAGAAGAAAAGATTTAGAAAAAATATAGAATATGGAAAATGCTTCACAAAATTTCTATTCCTCATTCTCAATGCAAATAAGATGCATATTTGTTGGTACAAATTTGTAACTCCAAAAGGTCACATCCTAAATGTGAAATAATATACCATAAAGTAGGACATAAATGTGAAAATTAATATCCCAAGAGTTACATATTCTTAAAGGAATATGAGAAGAAGAGTTACAATTCTTGAAGCCTAATGGTTACAATTCTTGAAGGAGATAATCATCCACATAAAGAATAGGATTATAACATATCTTTTAATAAAGTTTGTGGTTTAGAAACTAAAGGGACATCCACCATAATGGATAGATTCGTAATAGTATTTTAATTTTCTTAAATTTCTAATGAAAATTCCTAAATCTCATGTTTTTCTCAAAATTTTCCAATTTTTTTGGGAGAAATATTTTGAACTAAAATTTGAAGAGTGTGCGGTTTAGTTGGGAAGAAAGCATTTAGTGATTTTGAAATTGAATTGGGACAAACCAAAGGGTTAGCCGAATAGTCAAAAGGACGTGTTCCCTACTTTGAATATTCAAGTTCAAATATTGGGGTTAATGTTTAGGAGAATTTATTCTCCTAAAAAAATTAGACTAATCTAAAAAGTATGCCCTTAAGATTGTTTAATTCAAGGATTCCCTTATTATATAATCAAAAATAAAATTTGGGAGAAATTTGAAGAAATGAATTAGAGATGTTAGATTGAATGATTAAGAAAGATTTTAGAGAATGTGAAGGTCAATAAAAAAGGGAATGGATAGGAATTTTGAAATAGAAAAAAAGTTTTAAAAATCATATGAAATTTGGGAATTTTCATATGAGATTAATATAATCAAAGCACCTATAGATGTGCTGAAAATAGCCCAAAGAACAAAACAATAAATTACATTTGATCCAAATAGATATTAGAGATCAAATTATAAATTAAATTTACTATTTGCAACAAGTTTGTACAACTTGCTCTTTATAAGTCTTTGTTTACGTCCTTCTTGCCATTCCCTCTCCGGGTACCATTAGTAATAAAAGATTTTTGTGTGATAATTAATTATGGTAAGAGGAACACTAGCCAGTATTTTATTATTATGTAAAGAAAGGGAAGTATCAATCACTGTTGTTGAGTGAAATTAATTAATCCACTTACCTTTTCGTGTTCATCCTTCATGTCATTCCCTACCTGGGTACCGTTAATAATAAAAAGATTTCTATGTGAACATTATGCTGCTATAAAATGGGATAGAGGAACACTAGCCAGTATATTCTTTTATATATGTAAAGAAAGGAAAGTATCAATCACTTTTCTAGGTTGAAATCAATCCACTTATCCTGTGCTCTGTTAGTTTGTCAATCTGTTCACTCGCTTCTTGGTAATTCCTCTTTACAAGTAAGTAGGCATTAAAGCATAATTTAAGTATTAAAAATGATGGTACAAAATGATGGTACTTCTACAGAATTTTTTTTCCTTTTTCCAATTCAATATTTTTGGGATAGGAAATTTTGGGCTAAAAGACAACTATGTAGTATATACGCACAGAGTGAAAGTAAGAATCATCACAGGAAACATGTAAGTAAGGAACTATAATCATTGTTCTAAACTTATATTTAGCGAGTAAAAAAATTAATTATAATCATTTTTTCCATTGAATATTTAAATTCTCAAAAAAAATTTAAAATAAACATTTTTTTCTTAAATTGATATTCATTTACATATAATATAAATTAAAATCACAATGAATAATATAATATTTCAAATAACCGTTAATATAATTCAAAATTCATGGAATGCTATTTAAATGATATTTTTTAAGATATATATATATATATATATATGGCAGGGCGTTGGTATTATATTACATGGACTTGAACTCATAATATATTTATAAAAACTTCGATGCCCAAAGTAAAAGAATAAATTTTAGGGTAGCAGTGAATAGTTTGGGCAACCCGGTTGAAAGATGCAACTGTTGAATACAATTAACATGCAGGCACAAACATGAGCGTTGGAGAATTCCTTATTTGTACCTGATCCAAGAGAAGTTCAATGAGTGCCATTCAGCCAATCTAATGACGCCGGCGACGACCCCTTCCACTTTCTGCATTAATTAATCGCGCAGTATTCTTTGTGCTTCATTTGGATACCCACCCTTTGATAGAGTCATTGCATACAACTACAAACATAGAAGAATGGAAGGATGTCAGGTTGCATGAAACACTAAAATACACATACCAGTACAATTCGTGGTGAGTGATCTAAGCTTTTGTTGCTTTTGTCAGACCACATCTATTACTGGGAACAAAATTTCAGGTATAAATTCTTTTACCCATCTGCCAAGTCTGGAATAATCAAAATGCTTGATGTTATTTCACCAGCTTCGTAACTTACTGCACCTTTAATTTTCTTCTACAAGTTATGGGAGGAAACATGCATCTAAACTGGTCTTCTGCTAACATGGAAAGTGAAAAGGAAAAACTAGAAAAGCATCAGAATGAACCAACTGGTAGAAAACTTTCCGAAGTTTATCGTTTTCTAATTAATTGTGAAAACGTGGCAACTCTTGTTTTGTTTATATAGTTTCTAAGTATGGGGAAGCAGCCAAAACTGTAGTACCCTTCGTCATCCTTGGGTGCCTTTGTGTGTGGATCTGTGTGAAGTGTTTTAATTCGAAGAGAATGCCTGTTCATACAAGGTCCAAGACCTTTCGAGAACTATACGGTGGTGATCTAGCATTGAAAAGATTGTTTGACTTTTATGAAGCAGAAACAAGCCCAGCCATGTTTCACAGAACGGATTCTCTAATGAACGATTTACTTGATGATTAGCATTTGACATTACATTCCAGATTTCTTGTTTAAAATTTGACTGTGAAATCATACAAAGTATCAATAGTATATGCTTGAACCCATATTCCAGTCCACTGAAGCATCAGGATGATGAACAATGATTGAAATAAATGAATGATGAAGACTAATTAGCAAATAATTCCATAATTGCATAAACGAAATAAATAAATTAATTAATTAATAAAAGGCTAGTTAATTTGAAAATTAAGCCTTCATTAAAACAGGATACGATCAAGGGGCACTAGCTAGTGGGTGTTGCAGCAGAGATATACTGACACATTCAGTGAGGTAGAAAAGTTATCGATCTCTATTAATTTTTCCTTTTTTTAATTATTATTTGACATTTCAGAAATAATGCTGTTTACAATATCCAAACAAGTTTTTTTTTTTGGCAATAATCTTTTCTAAGTTCACCTTTTGATTTTTAGAAAGAAAAAAGGGCTAATCTTTTCACGACCCACATATTTACTATGCTGGAACAAAAGATAACAAATCCTCCATACCATTACCAAGAGTATCATCACTGACTTTGTAGAAATTTCGGCAGAGTCCCCTCTATAATTTGGACCTCCCGATATTTCTACAACCAGTCAATTCAACAATATACCCAAAACATAACAAAACATAAACATCAAGGGAGTGGGGATATCCTAACCATGATTCAGTGGAGCCATATGTTTACATTGTTCAGAACAATACAAATTTATATCACAAAACACACCCACATGAACAATTGTGGGCTTGCCAAAAAAAAATTTGCAGGAGGTCTACAACTAATCGGCAGCTCAGGGTAGGCTAGGGTCTTCAACGCTCTCTGAAAAATAAATTTTAAAAAGAGTGAGTTTGAAACTCAGTGAATAAATAATGCCGACCCTTATAAATCTTAAGGGCTAAGCCCGTAAAATATCTATATGTATATATATATATTCATCATGCGCAAAACAAGTCTCAAGCAGATCGTTTTCTTAAAAATGCATCAGAAGTATCTAAGCAGAACTGAATTCAAACAGACGCAGAGCACACAGCTCGCGAAAACATAACCACAGACGCAAAGCAATTTGCTTGCGAAATAAATAACTCCACGTGTGGTAGCTACCCACACGGGGCTAGCAAAACCCCTGCTAGCTGAGATCCAGATCATGGTGCACCAAGGCTAACAACTACTGCTGTTAGCTACAGAGTTCTGAACAGATAACCTCTTAGGTTTAGTACATTTCTCAAATTTCTTTCCATATCAGTTCAACATCAAAGTTTCCAAATAACTCAACAGGCATCAATTTGCAAAATTTCATGTTTAAGTCAATCATATAGCAAAGCATTTAAAAACGTCTCTTCATAAATAAAATTTCCAAAAGTCAGACATTTCAAGGAAACTAGTAAGAAAATAAGAATTTGAGGTTACAAACGGTCCGCATTACTTACTCACCTCCTAGGACGGTATCAATATTCCCTGCTCAGCCCTCAGCTCTAACTCAATTTCCTGAATATCCTACAATACCCGTTCAACAGATTTTAGAGCGTGAATAACCAGCAAAATTGTCTAATAACTTAGCCTACCTAACATTAATGTCAATTCTTCTTTCCCTTGGATTAATATATGAAAAACTAAGGTTTCCTAGGCATTATAGGAAATTTCGGCATGTTAGCCGCGGCCAATTTCTTCTTAGCCGCGGCCAATTCTTCTCTGTTTAACTCCCCTTTCTATATCGCCGCGGCGAGTTGGACCTTCGCCGCGGCCAACATATATGGCGCCACGGCGAAGAAGCCTCCTGGAGCTTCCTTGCTCATGCTTTCGATATTGGCCGCGGCCAATACCTCCTTCCGCCGCAGCCAATTCCTCTCTGGAAACGTTGGCCGCGGCCAATTCCTTAATTCGCCGCGGCGAACTACTTTCTGGATGACTCTCAGCTGAATCTCTCCACTTTCGCCCCGACATTCATAAATTCATCCTTCTCTCCTCCATTCATGCTTTCCATATCACACAACACCCATATACATGGTATAGATTTATCTATATGTGTATATATCCCCCTTGCACCCCTCTCTCTCTACACACTCCTTCCATCAGTTGGCCACATACACATAGACATAATTCAGAACAGCAAAACATTTATGAACGGGAACCAGAAAATGCAACTTATGATAGCACCCCAGACTTGGAAAGGATGTGTTTCGGTGTTAACTTTCCTCAACCACCAACAGCAACTTTGAACCACAAGCAGCAGAAGATGAACTCAGGAGCAGCAGAAATGGCGAGGAAAACAGAGGAGAGATGATGAAGCTTGTTCCAGCAGAGTTGCTCCTTTTTTTCTTACCGACGGAATGGGCAGAGGTATGGGTTTGGTGCTGCTAATGTTGAAGAAGCAAATTACCTAAAAGCCCAGACAAAATGAATGAGAGGAAGGGCATTTCGGATATTTGCAGAAGGAGGCAAAACAAATTCTACGTGGCAGCTCAATCCCTTCCTTTGAAAAGTCCACTCACCCATATATATAACAAATTCATGCATGCAGGGCTCTTGCACGTCGGGTATTACAAATCTTCTTCAAAATTATAATCTCACATTACATATTTACTAAATATTAATGTATCATTCAGCTACTTAAAGTGTCCACTGGTGAGAGTTTCATTGACCAGTAGATTTTAATATATATATATATATATATATATCGTTTTATCACTTAACCATAGAGTTTTTATTTTAAAAATATTTACTTCATTGTACGTAAGATGGGGAAAGAAACCTAAAATTCATTCATAATTTTAGTAAATTCATGATAGACATATAACTTAGAGGTTTCCTATTTGACCAAGTCTCTCTCTCTCTCTCTCCCCCTTTAATTTTTCTTGATTGTTCGATTTTTTCTGCATGTGCAACCTTCATACCCCAAATTCTAACATACGGTGTCTATAAAGGCCAAGGGACATTTCCCTTGGTAAGCCGCTATTCCCTCACTATATTTTTTAGTGACAAAGTTGTCTCTTGCTTGTTATTCTATGATTTTCTTGTAATGTATGTAGATATGGAAAGTGAAAAGTTCTAAAAACACTCAAACTTAGTGCAACTAATAACATCATCATTCAAAAATGTCACAATGTCTTGGTGTTTACTACATTCACTATTAAAAAAGATGTTTTCACTAATAATTTTTAATGACAACTAAAAAAAATCACCACTAAAAGTATACATTCGATGGCAACTTTTCTTGGTCACTATTGAAAGTCATCAATAACATATTTTCATTATGGCCAAAATTTTTAATGGTGACACCAAATAAGTCGTTGCTAAATGTCCTTTGTGGTGACTATATTTAAGTTGTTGTTAAGTACTTTTAAATTTAATTGAAAAGAAATTTAAAAAAATTAATGTGATAAAAATGTCAACAATAACCTTTAGATGTTACCACTAAAGTTGCTTTTTGTTACAACAATAGTTGCCACAAAAGGACTTTTAATGGCAACACATTTGGTCACCACTACAATGTCGACAATTTAATGATGACCTATAAATGTCACCGCTAAAACATTTGTGTTGCGATTTTAGTGGAATCACTCCTAAAGCTTTTAAAATTTTTATCCAACGGAATAAAAAATTATAGTGTGAAAATTTATAATGATGACCTCTCTAAGTTGCCACTAATAGTCTTTCATTGTGTTTGTGTGCCACTACAAAAAGTAGTTTTTGTGATGACTAGTGAGAGTCGCTACTAAAATCTTTTCAATGGCGACATATGATCTTCACAAAAAGCTCTTATGGTAACTTGTAAATGTTGCCACTAAAATTTTTAAGTGGTGACTTTCTATTAATGTAAAAAGCTATAAGAAAATTTTCACCCCAAAAAAAAGTTTTGGTGACAGCTTTTAGCAACAATCAAAAGTGTCACCAATAAAGCTTTTTTATGGCAACTAATGGTAGTCACCACTAAAAAGTTGTAATTAAAACAATGTCAATTTGTTCAATTTTTTCATTTCCGTTCTTCTAAAATGCAACATTCTTTACTTCTTCATTCACTTAAATCCTGTCCTTAATTTTTAAGCCTTTTTCAATATTCTTCTCTTCTTCTTCTTCATTCGTCATTTGTCCTTCCATGGTGCTTCATTGTTCTTATTTGTCATTCATCTTTGCTGCGGCCATGGTGCTTTGCTATTTGGATTTGATCAAGACTTGTGACTCACATTTTCATTTAAGCTTTGGGTCCTTGTCTTCACACAATTCTTCACTTCAAACTCGAGAGTTTCTTACTTCATTATGATTTAATGTCCGTTTATGCTTTTTGTTCTATTCTATTGGCATGTTTTGGCTATGTTTGTTTTAGCTTCTTCTAGCTTCATTCACTTCTGTTTTCAATGATGAAATACTCAATCTAATTCAACAAGATTTTGTTGTAGTGTTCTTCAAATGTGACTTCATTTGCCTTACTGTTCTATTAGGGTGTTTTGGTTATGTTTGATTTAGCTTCTTTAAGCTTCATTTTTTTTTTTATTTGAGTGTCCTTAGTTTCATTCATTGGTTCAATGTTTTCAGCTTTTACATTATTTCATTTTTGTGCTAGGCTTCTAGCTTTTTAATCTTCATTGCTTCATTTATGCTGTTTAAACTTTATAGCTTTAAGTAATCGTAAGTTTACTGTCCCTTTAAAGCTTATTTTATCATTTATGTTATAATTTGAAGTTTATTCATGACTCAATTTATATTTTAAGGAGTTGATTGGTTGAATGTATATATATATATATATAATATTTGTATCCTAATAACTTTCACCCTAACTTGTTTTATAACTAAGCTTGTTTACAATTCACATTAGCTTGTTTTGCCTTATGGCTTTTATTATCTATATTATGTTAGACTTGATCTTCCCTTTATCTATTAGGTGTAATTTTTAGCAAATATTTACTAGTCATTTAATAACCTTCATCCTAGGTAGAATTGTTAGAGCATTATTTTAAAATTTTTGTAAACCTTGTGCTGGTTATGGTTCTATGGTCTTTATTGCATCTCAACATGTTCCCCGCCTATAAATCTCCATCCATTAAATTGTCCTTTACCTCCCCAATCAACATGTTACAACTTTCATGCAACTTACAAAGTAAAGTCAAATTCTTATGGTTCTTTATAATATGCTACAAGATTAATATATGTTGTAGAAAATGCTTGCTATGATGCTTCATTCCTAATTTGAGATTTAGGTTAAAATTCTTTTAATAATGCTTGCTATGATACTATATTCCTAGCTTGGAATTTAGGTTTTAAAAGTTGCACTTATATTATATTGTTAACATACTAAACTCTATCAAACATGTTGCATCTTGGGTTTTAATTTTCACTTAGATTAAGCTGATTGACATACCAAAATTCTATCAAATATGAATTCAACATTGTGACCAATTTCTACACTTAGAATATGTTGGATGACATGCTAAAATTAGGTCAAGGATTTTGCATCTTAGGTCTTCAATTCTACACTTAGATTAGCTTATGGAAGATAACTAATGAAAAGTAAAGTTTCTTTCATTTCTCTACTACATCTTAGGTCTTAAATTTTACATCTTAGGTTTTGGTCTTGTCATGGTCCTGATGGAAATATAGGACATAAGAATGGATAAAAGTTCAATGTAGATCAAGAATAAAGCTAATTCAGCATATAAATGAGGAGTTAAGGAGTTTCTCTAGTAGGCATTTAGTTAGCCTAGTGACTGGCATGATTTATTGCCCATATAAGAGGTATAGGATTATAGTTTCGAAGCACAGGAGTGAAGTCATGGTAAATCTGTTCAACAAAGGATTCAGTGAGAGTTATATAGTATAGGACTCTCATGGAGAAGTTCAAACTAGTACCTATAGTTCCTTTTATAAGCCAAATGACGAAGTAGTAAATGATAATGATAAGGATGACATCATTGACATGTCACATGATATGTGCAAATGAAGGAAACTATGGCTCAGAATATAATAAGTTGCCTAATATATAGGCTAAGTAATTTTTTCAATTATTGAAAGATGCTTGCACTAACCTTTATTTAGGCTATAACAAGATGTGAAAGCTATTGTTCATAGTTAGGCTCCTTCATTTAAAATGCCTCAACCATTAGAGCAACAAATCTATGGATGCATTGCTAAGTTTAGTTAGGAATGTTTTTTCTTAAGGGGAATTAGTACTTAAGTCCTATTATGAAGCAAAAAAAGTGGTTCAAGATCTCATGTTGGATTATACCAAGATTGGTACATGGGAGAATGACTACATCTTATATTAGCAAGAGCACACCAATATGTAATCATGTCTTAGATGTAAAGTTTCTATATGGAATTGGATGCTCACTAAGGGAAGAAAATATTACATGTAGTGTTGATACATTTTTTTTATAAACCTAAGCTTTAAAGGTTGTACATGGCTTACTACACAACTAAAGCAATGAGGTGGCATAAGAAAGAACGCATTAATGATGATATGTTAAGGCATCTATCTAATTTCATTGCATGAAATCGTTTGACAAACAACATTGTGACTTACTTGGTGATTCAAGAAATGTTTGATTGAGTCAACAAGTGATGAGTTCTAGTTATATAGAAATATGAGTGCTAACTAAATTATATGGCTAATTAGTTTCATATAATTTGTCGCATTAGGATTACATGAAGCATCCGTACTTTATAATAACACTTTTGATTTTGGGTCCTACGAGCCTTAGGGATGACACAAAAATTTACTTACAACCAATGATTGAAGAGCTATAGGAATTATAGGAGGAAGAGGTTGAAACATACAATGCCCTTTCACAATCTAATTTCAATATGCATGCAATTATCATATGGACCATTAATGACTTTCCAACATACAAGAACCTCTTAGGGTGGTTAACTAAAGGGAAGCTTGCATGCCCTTATTACCACAATGACATTCGATTTCATCACACAAGCTATACTGCATAAGTCATCATCATTTCCTACCAACCTCTCTTCCATGGCACCAAAATAGGAAGGCATTTGATGGTAAAGTTAAACATGCAATTATGTGTGCTCTTTTAACCAGTAATAAAGCAATTATGCAATTTTCAAGCATTGGGCAATGTAACTTTAGAGAAAGATCATAAGTGAAAATGTCAATTATGCTTTTAATTAGAGGAAGAAGAGTATTTTTTTTTCCAATTGCCTTTCTAGAAAACCCTTATGCTCTAATGGAACCTTTACGTCATACACATAGAAAGAAATATGTTTTAATAATATTATGTCAATGGTGATAAGTAAGGTTGAAAAGACAAAGGATACATTGAAAAGTCAGTATAACTTTGTCACACCCCTCAAATGTAAGTGTGATGGAATAGAAAACAAACAATTCCCCTTGCATAAATTTATCGAGACTGACATCCTACTCAAAATTTAAAGAACATCTCTAGGTTTTAATTTCATATAATAAACCATGTGTAGCACTTTTGGATCATTTTTTAATGAAACACATAAATTCCTTTGGTGACTTTTGTAGAAATTTTGGCAGAGTTTCCTCTGTAATTTAGACCTCCCGATATTTCTACAAACTAATCAGCTAATATAATACATCCAATAGAAATTTTTTATGTTTATCCAAACCATTTAGTAAATTTTTAGGGATTAGGGATACCTTGTCTATGATTCAGTGGAGCTACACTCAACATTTTTTTTTAAACAAAATAGATTACATTTATGTGAACAAAATACACCCACATGAGCAACTGCGGGCTCACTAAAAGAAATGAACAGGATATCAACTACTAGTAAGCTGCTGAGGGTGGACTAGGGTTTGCGCCGCTATCTGAAAAATTTAAATTAAAAAAAAAAAGTGAGTTTGACACTCAATGAATAAGTAATGCCAACCCTTGATAGTAGGGACAAGGCATGTTAAAAAGAATATATATATAATGCATGAAGGATGCCTTATGTAAATCATTTCTTAAAATACACCGAAAGCATCTAAGCATAACCAATTGAAATAGACGCAGAGCACACAGCTCATGGGGAAAATAACCACAGACGCAAAGCATTCTGCTTGCGAAAACAAAACAAATCCACTTGTAGTGGCCACCCACACGAGGCTAGCAACACCCCTGCTAGCTGGGGTACAGATCATGGTGTACCATGGCTAACGACTACTACTGTTAGCTTCAGAGTTTTGAGCAGATAACCTCTTAAAATAATATGTTTTCTCAAAATAGCATTTCAGACAGGGCACCTTCCATATAAGTTCAATATCAAAGTTTCTAGATAACTCAAACAAACTTAAATTTGCAAAATTTCAGGTTCAAATCAATTTTCAATAAACATACGTATGACAAAGCATTTGAATACGTAACTCCATAAATAGATCATCAAATTTAGAGCACTGCAAGAAAATTTAGTAACAAAATGATTAATAATATTTACTCACGGTCCACATTACTTACTCACCTTCCAAGATAATACAGAAATTCCCTACTCACTCCTCAGTTATGACTCAATCTCCTGAATACCTTATAATACTCGTTCACCAAATTTTAAAGTGTGAATAACTATAATTTATCTCATACAGAACTTATCTTTTTTTGAAAAAAAAAAAAAAAGAAATTTTCGTATCTCATGAGGTAAAACCATGGATAAGAATGAGCAAGAATAACATACGCACTTCATATGGCTAAAGATTCTTCTTCCATACGAATAAGAGAATAGTTATGGTTACTGTTCATAACACCATTAGCCTGGCCTATTTGAGCGAAATTCTAGGAAAGAAAGAAAAAAAAAAAGAAAAATTTAAAACTATGATATTATTATCATTATCTCTTTTTTTTTTTCTATTGGTATCTATTATTCATTCCTCTAACATACTATAGCTATGTACATGATTTCAAGTAACTAACTCCACCATCCTTTCCTCAATTTCATGCCTTACATAACCCACACAATATACTTATATAGAGATATATATATATATATATGTATATGTATATGTATATATCCGTATATGGCAATAGGGCATTTTTGGATTCTACATTCAAAGATCGAAATTCACTCAAGGGAGGAAAGAAAACAGAACCATGTCAATCTTATGCCCTTTCCTCTCTAAATCCACTAAGGAGCTAGAATCAAAAACCAAGAAATAAAGGAAAATTCATACCATGCAGGGGCTATCCAGCTCAATAACAAAACATGCTAGAGGGGAGCTTATTCTGCACAAATGAAAATTGGCAAGTAAGAAGCATAATGGAACTTGGTTTTAGACTAGGAAATTCATGCAGAAAATGGGAGCAACCATTCTAAGGGAGGATCGAAATACATTCTAGCATAAGGGAAACTAAGATTGCTCCAACCAAACTCATTCTCTTACATGAAATTTTGGTCTGCACAACACTTCCCACCAGCTCGTTTTACACCAGAGAAACACGTTGCAAAACTAAGAAGCAGGGGAGGAAGATTCTACTAAAATAGAACCATAAGAAGCAACACACACAGTAGAAACTCCAAACCTAGAGAAAGAACTTATACGGCGTTAATCTACTAGTAATAAAGCAGCGAACTTCAACGTATAACTAGAAGAAGGCGAGCAGAAAAAAATTGAACCAAAGGGGAGAAAAATGACGGTGAACTGAAGAGAGAAGGTGCAGCGTTTTCTAATGCAATGTCTGCTACTTCTTCTGACCGAAAGGATGGAGGTAGGTGAGGGTTCTGTGCTGCAAAAATTTGAGTTGCAAAATGACATAAAACCCTGACTTAAAGTAGATACAAGAGGGGTATATATGGGATAGCAAAAAATTGAAAAAGAAAGAAAAGAATCGGTACATGGCAGCTTCAGGATTCAAACGAAGGTTATGGAAAAAGTCAAACTCCCTATATGTATATTTCTATGCACGTTAGGTCTTTACAAACTTAGTAAATTTAAGAATTAAGCAACAATTGCACCCAATAGTTATGATTCTAATAACATGCTATGTATTGTCATCATAAGAAAAGTAAAAAGTTTATAACTGCTTGGCTAATTTAAAGGCACCCGATGCCTTCTCCTCAAACATTTTAAGGTCTATCAATATACAAAAGCAAAAAATCTCTAGATTGAAGTGTCACGATCACCATGTATTATTGTAAGACATTTCCCCCATTGTAGTACATGGCTCGTTGTCAAAGGAAGTGTCAAAATCTATAATAGAGCTATGGAAAGTTTTTAAGAATTTATGCTCCAAATGCTTAAAAACTAAAGATCTTAATAACTTGGAAACCCAAATCATGATCACATTATGCAAATTGAAAATTATGTTTCTACGGCCTTTTTAATGTTATGGTCTACTTACCTATTCACTTGGCAAGAAAGGTGAAGTTTAGTGGACTTATACAATATCAATGGATATACCTCTTTAAGAAGTAACCATATAGACCTTTTAATTAATGTCATTAATCATAGGAACTAGATGCTTTATTTAGATTAACTTACATCCATAGGTATTTATGAACACTTAAAACATATGTTAACAACAAGGCTTTTCCAAAAGGTTCAATTGCTAAAGGTTATTTAGCAAACGAATGAATTGTCACACCCCATAAATAAAAGTGTGACCGGCATAGAGAATAGACAATTTCTCTTCCATAAGCCTAACTAAACTAAAATCCTATTAAACTTTTAGTGAATATCCCTAAAATTCATTATCAAATAATAAAACTATACTAAACAATTGGGAATCATATTTGTATTAAACATATTTAGTTTTAAAGTGCCTCTTGTAAAAATTAGACCTCCCGAAATTTCTACAACTCAACCAGCCAGTACAAATACATCAAAAAGAAATTATACTATCAATCCAGACTAGTATAAATCAATTTCTAGAGGTGTGGGACCCTATTTGTCATTCAATATAGCTGCATGCAACATTCTAT
This sequence comes from Erythrophleum fordii, assembly GCA_032878935.1. NCBI lineage: Eukaryota > Viridiplantae > Streptophyta > Magnoliopsida > Fabales > Fabaceae > Erythrophleum > Erythrophleum fordii. Next base: position 20,746,197 of record JAVQMF010000045.1, read on the forward strand.
AATACAAAATAAATTCGAAATATATCAACAAAGAATAAAAGAAGGTGACCAATTCTAAGCTACTGAAGAGGGATCAAGGTCAGACCCACTATTTGAAATAAATTGAAAATAAAAGGAGTGAAGCAAATGCTTAGTGAATAAATAAGGCTAACTATACGGTATAAGAATGTTTTTACATTAAATTTTTATTCAAAACAGCAATTCAACATTTTGGGACTTTAAAAGTAGTGATTAATGAATTTTTCTAATAAAATTATTCATCAAATATATTGGAAAGCATCTAATCAATACCAACTAAGTTAGATGCATAACACACAGCTTGCAAGGTAAGTAACACAAATGCTAAGTAATCTGCTCACGAAAATCAAAATAGATCTGCATATGGTGGCCAACTACACAGGGCTAGCAACACCCTTGCTAGGTGGGGTACATATCACAGTGCACCATGGCTAACTAGTACTGCAGTTAGCTACAGGGTTATAGGTAACTCCCATAAGAAAATCATCTCATACATATTTGGTCAAAGCGAATTAAATTATGAATTATGTGTATTTGCAATCCGAACATGTAAACAATGTACAAGAATAAATATTCCCATTTATAGAAAAATCCATAAGGCAAAATTTAAAATTTCCATAGTCAACAAAGGCAATTTTTGTCAATAGTATCCATATTCCCAAATTCTAAAAATTACTTAAATAGACATTCAAATGATTAAATAATGAGAAATATATTTAATAAAGATATTTAATTAAGGAATATTTAGCCACAAATCTTGAAATTAAATTGTATGGTATATATAACATATAGTTAACATTGTTTACTCACCTTTTAATATGACACAGAGAAGCTTCTTATTGTATCCACTACTAACTCGTTATCCATAACTAATTCTCCCAAACACCCTACAACATTGATTCACAAAGTCTTAGTGTTTAGATGACCTTAAAATGCCTCATAAGGAAATTTATTTTTATTTTCCTAAACATCTAATCTTAACAAGTTTCCTTAAATATAATAATCAATTATATCCCTTTCACAATGCCAACCTAATTTATTTATTCAAATTACAATTCTGTTAATACTTAAATATCCTATCTATTCCTTCTAGCCATTACCCTATCGTACTTTATTTATTTAGGAGCTTTCCTTCCTAATTTTTATATTTCGATCAATTTATATTTATAAAAGTTTTATCTCAGGGGAGTTAAGATTTTTTAAAGTTGATAAACCCTTTATAAATTCTCAACTTTAAGTTCTTGAATTCTATTCCTTAATTACCACAAAAAGTTATGAGTAACTTAAAGTCAAAAACATGAACTAAAACAAGCAAAAGCTAAATATTCACTTCATGTGATTTAGGACCACTTACCCCAAAGATTTAAAGATTAGCACCATAACTACCCAACCTACCAAGCTTCAAAATTGTCTCCTTATCCATTCATTTATTTGTTTATTCATTGTTATTGTTGTTGTTGTTGTTGTTGTTGTTGTTGTTGTTATTACCTTAAATGTCCATTGCATCATGGAACTTTGTCAATGGTAAAAGTCAAGAAGGAAAATCCCATCGATAACCAATGCTCATAAGAATAATGGCATAGTGAAAGGCTTACATAGGAAGACCAAGAGAAAGTGGAGCTAGTTAAGCCTTTAAATTTTTTTTTTCATAAACCGCGGCATTTCCCCTGCTAGCTGAGGCACACATACTCACACTCCTATTCTACTTGACCGAGAAACAGAAAAAAAGAACATACAGAGTAGACTTTGAGCTGAATGAAATAACAACCACACATCAAAAGCAAGGAGAACTTAGAGAATATTAAGGGCACCTAACCAACAACAAATAAATTAAGATTTCAGACTAAAAAACCATGACAAAAGATAGGGAATATGCAAAAAAATTTCAAGGCAAATGGAAAATGGAAGAATGCCCCAGAATAGTAAGAAAGAACAAGAAGATAAGAACAATTTTTAGCAACCAAAAACCAAGTCTCAAACCTGAGGAGAAGTGGTTATGTTCGAAAAGGAAAGGTGGCCAAAAAGCAACAATGGAGCATGGTTTCTGCAACAAAATACTATACCAAAAAAATAGAAGCAAGGGAGGAGCACCAGTGACAATAAAAACAAGGATGATAGCTATCAGTTCTAGTTGTCTTAATGTTTAGCTTTTCTATTTGATAAGATTAATCTGATGCTAAAAACATGAGGCATAAGATTAGTGACCACAAAAAATTATAAGTGTTCCGCAAGTGCATGGGTCGGATCAAATAGTTCAGTAATAAGTAAGAGTATTGTTCCCACGAAGAATGACTTAAATACAATTAGGCAATACACAACCTACTTTCATCCACGTTAAGCAACCAATTAAGTAATTCATGAACTTAGAACTAATTTTAAAATAAAACAATTTAAAGAAAACTTGGTTGGCAAAGAAAATTTAGACACAAATTCAAGATTTTGAAGCTACCTAGAGTCACTATTCCATTGATGCTTACTAGAACTTAATTACTTGTTCAATTGCAATTAATTATCACCTTGTGGGTTAAGAGATTCAGAAGCTATAACCGTCTGTCGATGTAATTATAGCCCTACTCTCTCCTAAAATCTAAGTGTCCTTAGATTTAGGTTAGAGTGCATTAGAATACTATAACCTTCTACAAACCAATTAAGGCAATTGGGTATATTTCTATCCCAATTACAAATTAGATAATTCTAAACTTAATTTATCTAACTCTTAGGTCCAATGAGAACCCCTTTTTCAAGGTAAATTCCAATTACCCAAATCAAATCCAAGAGGTGGCCAATCCCTAAGAAAGCATTAAGCAAGAGAAGGATACACAAGGCTCCAATCATCACAATCAACAAGAAAAATAAAGATTTAGTTCACATCAAGTTTATAGTACTCTAGGTAAAGAGGAGTTTAGCTACACATAGCTAAATCTAACAGTGAATCCATTCAAATACATGGAGAAGATGAAGAAAAACAGAGAAAACAAACAAAAGAATGAAAGATATGTACAAAATTGAGCTTCCCCTTGATTCTTCCTCTTCCTTCACCCTTCCAAGCTTGAAGAACCTTCAAAGACCACCCAAAAATGCCTCCTGAATGTTCAGAACCCTCCTCTGCCACAGATTGAATGAAAACCTAGCTGCAATTCGTGTTTTGTATCCTCATTAATCAAAACGCAGAATTTTGACGTCAAATTTAGCGGCCGCTTCTTCAAATAAAGTGATCGCTTCTTTGCCTGAAGCTTATCATTGAATAAAATTCTGAAACAAAAAATATTTTCTATTAATGCAACATTTATTCAATCATAATTATTCACAATTAACTTCATTTTTCTCTTTCACTTTTGATTTGGAAAATTACTTACAAATAATGAATAAATCCCACTAAAACTCTAATGGATGACTCCCAAATTAAATCCAATTAACTATAAGAATCACAAAATATTGGGAGTCATCAATTAGGATAGGAAATGACTAAAAAAATGCAACCTTCCAACATAATAGGTAGGGGTAATCTTGGCATAACGAAACAAAGAAGTGGCAGAAGAAAAAAAAAAAAGACAAGGGTCTGGGGTTTGAAACTTGGTACGTTGCATCTAAGTTTGTTTATATATATATATGTATATATTCCTTTAGGTATTACATGAATGCCTTACCTTTTGCTTCTATCACCTAAAAAATATCCCTACCAAGTTTAATAGACCACTTAAAAACAACGACAAATCTATGGGAAATGATGAGATGTCCATCTTCAATAAAGGTGTGCAGCCAAGGGGATGTTACAAATCGAGATTTTTATCTAATATGGAGTTTAATTAAACTTGTATATGTGTGTTTCAAAATTGTAAAGACATTTAGCCATTCATGGAGTAAGTTTATAGGCTTTGGCTCCCACTTTCCCCAAAAAAAAAAAAATCTATCATTATTATCCTATCTTAACTATGTCATATAATATAGGGAGTACAAGAAGGAGATTGAAACACATGCTCCATTGGTTAAGGAGTTTCAAGAATGGTTTTGTGTACTAGTAGGTTTCTAAGTTACTATATTAACCTACGAATCATGACATATTTTAACTCAAGCTACAATCTATTAACAACAATAATAAATACTTATTTCTGTTTGTGAGTTTTTGAGTTATATGCATATGGCAATTAAGGTGATGACCTCATAAGTCTAGGGGATAGCTCGCTTAAAATGATGTACCATCATTCCCCATTTATGTTGAATGGATTTAGATTTTATACTAGAGATCTTGCTTTGAGAAAGAGAACAAAGAATAATGGAGTTCTTAAGAGGTGTATGATTCATACAAGGCAAAAGAGTATTATGACATCTTAGAGGACATATATGAGTTATTGTATGTTAGGAATAACAAAGTATATCTATTCAAGTTTCATTAATTAGATGTGGATCATCTAGGAAGAAGGTACAAGCTTGACAAGTATGAAATCACTAGTGTGAACACTCGATTCTCGCTAAATTAGAATGAGCCATTTATCTTAGCATCTCAAGTAGAATAAATGTTCTACTTAAAGGACATTGTTGGCCTAAATTGGCTTGTTGCCATAAAGAAAAATCCTCGCGGCCTTTATAATATGCCCGAGTAGGCTGATGATGTTAAGAGTAAGGATAATAAGGAACAACTAAGTGACAAGGTTTATCAACAAGATATGATCAAAATGATTTCATTTAATGATGATGTAGGTATTGACCTTATGGTTTCCCTGCATAAAGATTATGTTTAACCAAAAACAATGAGTCATTTAAGTGAACGTCTACAAACAAGTAGGCTGAATGTAATTGATGCAATAGATGACTTCATTAGTGACAATGACAAGGACATGTCCACCAATGATGGAGATGCAGAAGACTTACTTTATAAGGATAGCATAGGTGACACTGATGAAAAACCAAGATTAACTAAAAGCTTGTCTATGCTTGTGACTCACTATGTTTATATTTGAACCACCTTACATTTTTATCATTTACTTAATGTTTACAATTGTACTATTGTATCTCACACTGTATTCTCATTGTTGTAGGAAATGTCAAATGTTAGATATAGATAGAAAGGAGGACATGGTGAAAGAATCACTGGATATGGCATTGGTCATGACATCACCCTTGCGCTAATAGTCCCATTGATCAATGATGTTCCTACGGATCATGGAGATCTACAACCTGCACATGACGCTTCTCCACACAGATAACCATCACTCATTCATAATAGTACAGGTATTGCTTAATGCATCAGGTATACCTGTGGTTTAACTCTTTTCCAAATATCTATCTATGTATCGAAAACTAATTATTTTCTTATTTCTAAATAGCCTTAGTTTCTTGCAATATTGTTAAGAAAAGGTGGGTGAAGTACAAGTGAATCTCAATTGACATTTAGATAAAACATGTTATAAAGATTTAAGTTAACATCCCTAAAGATGTTGAGAGGGCTGTTAGAGATAGGGGCTAGAATTTTAGTTAGCTACTACAACTAGGTGGTGTGGACCATCTTCTTGTTTAAAGATGACGCTTGACTTAATATTGCAATATATAGGAGGGCAATGTGATTGAAAGTAAAGGTAATAAGTTACATTCTCATGGAATTATATTTTATTATGTTGCATGTGAATTCTTTGCATCTATGTTTGTAGTTCGTAGGAAAAATTTAATGTTCACAACAATTATGTTAAGTTATTAATGAAGGCATTCTCTATAGGCATTATGCAATGACTATTTAGGAATCTAAAGAGTAATTTGCACAAAGTCATTAAGAAGTTAGCCACTGATGAGAAAAAGCATCAAGAAGGTTAGTGAGGAAGACTAGGTGGACTCAAGAAGACCTACCATTTTGCATATTTCCACCCCTTGTTACTCTTTTGCCCACTTTTGTTAATGCTTCACTTAGATTTAGGGAGCAAATCAGTAAACCCACCAAAACATCACTTGTTATGTTATAAAGTATGATTCATTCCTTGTAATTTTGAATATAAAGATATTTGTTTATGTTTTTCATTTGATTATATATGACTAAATAGTGGGCTAGTTTTAAAAGGAAGATAACATTCAAATAACAACGAGGCTTCATAGTTACTCCTTGTTATTCTAGCCTTTGAATTGTTGTTTATCTTTTTTCTTTGTATTCTTTGTTTAAAGGATGCTTTTCATTCTATACTTTTTCCATACTTAAGCATGTTGAGTTGGCTATAACATCCTAAAATTAATTAAGGTGTTAATAATGTATTTAGAATAATTAAGAATAATTATTATGGAATAATTAGGTAAACTATATGAACAGAAATTTATAGAAAAATAAAGCTATTAATATAGGTTTAAGTTTTCAATTGGGTTAAGGCTTAATTTGAGCCCAAAATTAATTTTAGTAAGCCATGGATAAGGATTTATGGAAGCCCAATGATTCTAGATGTAAGCCCAACTCCTTATCATAAGATTGGGCCAAAAGAGATCACCTAGCAATAGCCCAATCTGATTTAGTGAAATATAGGCCCAATACTCAATTTACATGAGTTCTTATAGTTGGCCCAACACACATTATGTAGACCCAAGTTGGATTAACTCTTAGAACTTGGCCTAACCTAATCAAATTTTTGCAACCCAACTCATGAAATAAGGCCCAACAAGCATAAAAATCAGAACCCATGAGGATTTGGGCCTTCGGGTTAACCCATAACCCAGTTGGGACCTAACTTAAATATAACTAAACCCTAAATACACTTAGCCTCCTCTCCATTCTGCAGAAAAAACACAAAATGCAAAGCAAAATTCGGAGGTTAAAAGGGAGGCTAGGGTTTTTCTGTATTTCTCCACCATTTCTCACTTCTAGAGGAAGATTTGGCCAAGGTAATCTATATAAAATATGTCCTTCTTATTCTCTTCTTCATTTTGGTCTGATTAGTTTCTAGTTTTAAGCATTTTCATCTCCTTCTCAAATTTGAAATTTGGTGTTTGGGTGTTTCCTTGTAAGATTTTCGGAGCTAGAAATTAGAGAGGTGATTGGGTAAGCATTTCCCTCTCATTTTATGTATTACTATGCTGGAAAGTGTCCTCATGAATTGATTTTCATAATGGGTTCTGCTATTGTGTAAAATTACAAGGAGATGAAGGTGAAACAATGAAAATTCTGGGCTTAATGACTAAAATCTGAATTTGGGAATATTCCATGGTGTGTTCTTAGTAGTTGAGGCTCAACCTAATTCATTTAAACTCTTAGATGTATGGGTAAGTGATTTCTCTCCTTTTATGAGATGTATGTACTAAATTCCCATCATTTGGACTGACTTTTGGTGCATGGTTTGTGCATGTGCAAAAATGGAGTTGTGGGAGCGAATCATGATGAGCTTTGATGTATGGACCCTAAATTAGTGTAATAGATCATTAGGAAGTTTAGGTAAGAAGCCTTCAATGAACTCTTGTTAAGATTAATCTGTGGATAGGGAAATCCCTAATTAATGATAGTTAAATGATGATGATTATGCTTATGTTAGGCCCAGTGTGCTTTGAATCATGATGGTAGCTAGAGGCAGAGTAATTGGCTTCATTGAGGTAACTGGGGTTATTTTCCTAATTCCATGTATATGCTCATATTAATCTGCTATTTGTTACACATGCTTGATTTTGAAATACTAAATGACTGGTTGACTATTTGATTATTATTGTAATTGGACCTTGTGACTTCATAGTGGAGCTATGATGTGGCTGCCACCTGTGCATATGTTTCGATCGAGCATTGAGTTGTGATCAGACCCTAAATACACTGAGCCCTGGTTGTGCTCATTATGGAGTAGGTGCTGTGGACGGACCTCTCCCAGTGTTATTGGCCATTAACATGTTGTGTATGATTGCTAGTATGGGACAGTAGTTATTGGTAGTTCAACTAGTTCATTTGCGAATTGAATTAATGATTCTGGTATTGATGACATAAAATTACATTGGATTGATTAACTTGTACATATATATGAAAATTACCTTTTGTTACTGAGATTGTATATCTCACCCCGTTGTGGGCTAACATTTTTAAGGATCGGACCTCTTAGTGGCAAGGAGAAAATTAATAGAAGCTTATTAAATGGTTTGGTAGCACATAAGTTTGGGAGTCTTGTCAAATTGTATTGTAACTAGATTGCTAGTTTTATATCATTGCTGCATTGCATCATGAGTTGCGAAGTATAGGAACTGTATATATAATTTAATTATCATGGGATTGAACATTATGATTGTAATTAGCTAACAATGGATAAGTGATTTGATCTTGTATGAACATTAAGCATTGATCCCATGACTTTGTGACCAGAATACATTTGTTGTCATTGATCTATGAACTCACTGGTTTATGGTGGCTAGAAGGTTAAGGATCCACATTTGGGTTTTGAATGGATAATGATAAATGTGTTAGGTAGATTAGGTAAAAAAAGACACTAAATCTTCACAAACTAAATTAAAGTGGCCTAAAGTGTTGCTAGAGAGGAAATTGGAGAACATGAGATGAAATCTTGGGAGTTATAAGAATAATCCAACATTTAATTAGCCTCGGCCAACATTTAATTGGCATCGGCCAAATGATAACAGAGGAGAATTAGCCACAGCTAATATTTAATTGGCCTCGGCCAAATGTAGCAAAACTACCAGGGAAGAAAACAGAGAGCAATTGGCCACAGCAAACAGTGAGGTTAGCCGCGGCTAAGTCTGAAAGACAGATTTGAGGGTATTCTAGAGGGTATTTGGCAGCGGCGAAATGCGTGAAAATTGTTAAGGTGTAAGGAGTTGAACTCGAGAGTAATTGGCCGCAGTACAAGGGAATTTAGCTGCGGCGAAAGTGCTCTATTTCTCATAATCACCTAGAAACCTTAGTTTCTCTTAAGGTAATGCTAAGGAATGATCTAAAATCACTTGTAGAAGGATTTTATGAGTTAGAATTGATGGATGGGAGAATCAAAGGCTCTTCATTGATAATTAAATTCACTTGCACATTCGAATAATTGTAGTTGTCTAGCTAATAACCCTAACAACATTAAGGTTTCAAATTTCCTCACTTTTTCCCGATATAATTAATCTTAATGACTTCAAACCTTGATTTATGATTATTAATTACGTCTTTAACTTTAATTACTATAATTTGAAGTTAGGGTTGTTACATTGGCCATTTCTTCATATAACTTGACAAGTTGACATCACCTATCAATACCAAAAACAAAAACAAGTCATACTTATTTGGACTTAACTAATAAAACTTTTTCAACTTACTTTCTAATCGCTACAATGGTTAATGAATCTATATGGAAATTTTTTTTAATGATGTTCCCTTTTTACCCATATGCTATCTTGCTTCTATGAATCAATCCCTCAACCTACAAATGGAGATTAATATCCATGTTATATAATTTTTTAAATTTCTATCCTTTTTTAATTATTCGTTAGCATATTACTATTCAGATTATCAATTAAAGAAAGTTGTTACTTTTTTGCCAAGAAAACTAGTTGTCTTTGTCATGCATCATCACCATGATCATGTGGATGGTAAGTTTTCTCTTAGTATAAGTGACTTGTGTTGTTCAAGTTATATGTTTCCTTTTTTCTGTTGTGGTTATTTACTCTACAATATAAGCTTGCCTTATAACTTCCTTTATGACTTAAGGCCTCACATTTATATTTTCTACATGATTATAAATAAAGACAATGGGTGGTGTAAAAGCAAAAGCCACCAAGTTTGCCAAGTATTATAATAAATTTGCTTCTTTCCTTCATTTTCCACTTCGAGACTACTATTTATTATCCAAAAAATATGTGGAGACTACATGGGTTATCTTACTTTGTTTCCCTTAGAACAATTATTGCAACTTTTACATTCAAAATCCCTTGTCATTGTTCTAGGTTATCTTATTTTCTTTTCCTCTTATGTTCAACCTTTTCAATTTAGAAAAGAACTAAGTAGATTATTTTAGCTAATGTTGACTACTCTTTTAGTAGGGAAATCATTAACATGTAGTCAGAACAATTTCAAAAGATAAATAACATATATATTTACTTAGCATGTTAGCTTCTTTTCCTTTATTTGTAGTAGGCTAAGTTTAAAATATAATTCAAATTCATGATAGTGTTCTAATACTATGAGAAAACCAACAATCAATTCTATGGATAAATATTGTATTCTCTATCCAATTGTAACAAAAGAAAAAAAATCATGGAAACTTATCCAATTACCTTATTATGCTTGTTTATTCTTTATTTCTATCAATTTGTTTGGTTTTGTTATGTTGCTTGGTTTTCTTTTTTACTTTATAGTTCATATTAACTTTTTATTTTTTGTTAAATTCTTGTTGGTATTTCAAACATACACAACCTTACTTTTCCTGCTTCTCTTATAGGTGTAAAAGCAATATATGGACTTTTAAATGCTTTTATACATAAGGTAGAGTCTTTTATTTTGTTTGTTTCAAATAGTACTTAAAATATGCATAATTACCCACTAGATGATGCTATTTAGCATGAAAATGTCATCATAATTTCCTTTTAAATGGCCTTGCTCTAGCATGGAAAATGCTACATAGCTTTCTACTGGAAGATTGTACTTGCTGTAAAAATTCTAAAAGTTTGTTTGCTAAATTTTCCCAATCATGTTGTTATCTTATGGTGCTGATTTGCACTCTAGTTTGGCATTAAAATTTTGCACCTAAATGTGCTCAACAATTATAAAAACATGCTTACAATTCTATGTGTTTAACTCTGAAGACTCTTTTCATTAGTTAATAAATGAAAGCCAAGAGAGTTAGAAGTTACCTAAAGGGCTTAATCTAAGCTTTGAATAAAACAGTAAGCATGTTGAACTATTTATGCTATTAAGTCTACTTATACTTCCCTCACATCCTTAGTGGCCCTTCTCCAACAAATAGGTGCTAAGGGAGTAATGAACTATTTATGTGATTTTTTAATATTAATTTCAAATAGGAATTATATTGAATTTATGATAATAATTTAGCATGTGTGTGCTTTGTGCTTACCCTAGAGAATTTATCTTTTTATGAAATAAGCTAAAGAGGATAAAGAAACATGTGATGGTTTTTGGTTTATATTTAACACTAGATAAAGTCAGTTGTAGTGAATTCTATAATGCATATAATGTTTAATCAATGGAATTGATTCATTATGCAACATTTGCTAAATTGGTTTAAACATTTTTAGGAAGTTATCTTGATCAATGGCTTTCTTTGTTATCAACATTTCCTATGACAATATTGCAGAAAGGGTTGTTATACCATTGAAATATTCCCAAATTCAAATTTGCAATGCTGTTAATATTTAATGGACTTGCATGTGATTCTCTGGATTGGCTTTAGTATGGTTTTTAATTTGATTGATATTATTGTTAGGTGTTAATGACTTCTCTAGTGGAAATAAAGGAATTTTTTTTAATGAAATTTTCTTCTTGTCATGAAAAGGAGAGTGAGTTCTTATTCTATACATTGCTTATAAAGAGACTTGGAATCCTCCTCTTCTTTATGCATACAAAGCAAGTTATTAAAAATTTCAAGTTACTCTTCCTTATTTTTTAGCTAAAATGATGACTACATCATCTGGATAACACAACCATGATCTTAGACAACATTCAACTTAGTGTAAATGTTCATACTGTACACTTTGGGTAGGGACCCTTATAGTGATGAAATTCTTATTCAAGATTTTATGGATGTGCATCTTAAAGGATGTAGTCAACTTTCTAGCTTGAAACTTGAGAATAGTTATTCAAAATTTTTAGAAACTTGATTTGCGTGGACATAGAAGAGGAGGACTCCTAGTCTATTTTTAAGCCAAGTCTAGAATAAGAATTCACTTTTCTTTTTGCGACAAAAAGAAAATCACAATCTAAAATGACCTATCATTTTTATTGCCTATAGTCTTGTCTATTGTTTTGCCACTAAATTGTGATATGTTATTCCAAATTGTTATTGTGATGCATTAATGTTAGTTAGATCAAATAGTTGAATGAACCTTTAATTCTCTTTTCCTAAATTTTAGGCAAATTGCAAATTGTTAAGTATTAATGACTTGTCTTGCTTTACTATAGTTTTTAATTTGACTAATATTATTGTTAGGTGTTAATGATATCTCATATGAAAATGAAGGAATTTTTTTAATGCAATTTTCTTCCTATCATGAAAAGAAGAGTGAATTCTCATTTTATATATGACTTACAAGGAGACTTGGATCCTCATCTTCTTCATACATGCAAAGTAGGTCACTAAAATTTCAAGTTACTTTTCCATGTTCTTAAGCTAAAATGACAACTAAGTTATCTGAGTTACACAACCATAATCTCAAATGACATTCAAATCAGTATAAGTGTTCATATCATATACTTTGGGTATGAACACTTATAGTGATAAGATAGATTGTCAGTCAAAATCTTGTAGATGTGTATCTCAAAGAACCTTTTTCTCATTTTAGCTCAATACATGCGAAGAATAACTCGAAATGTTTAGCAACTCAATTTGCTTGGACAAAAAGGAAAAAGACTTTTAATCTCCCTCAAAGCCATGTATAAAATTAGAAGTCACTCTTTAATTCACAATGGGAAGAAAATCACGAACCCAAAAGAACCTTCATTTTCACTACTTGCACTCCATCCTAGATTGCCACTAGATTGTGATCCGTTATACTAGAAGTCTCTATTTAGTGCTAAAGACAAACTTATAAATATCTAAAATTTGTGCTAAAACAATGGATTAATATGAAGGTTACTATGTTGTTACTATTAGCATGATTTATCATTATTTTTATTGCCACCAAATTGTGACGTGTTGTTACTACCACCAAATTGTGATATGTTCTAGCTTGATTTTGGGCTAAAACACTTTAAGATTTTTTGCTTGGCGTACTTTTTAGGTTTTGGACATATTTTAAGCTAGCTTTCATTTTTAATTCTATCCAAAGTAGCTCATCATCATTGCCTGGTTTCCATATGTTTTTGCTAGTTAAATTCTATTTAAATAGTACATATGTTGTCTAAGGAGTTTCTCTTTGTTTTAAGCATGCTTATAGCCTATTTTGATGCATAAATGTTGTCTTGAAAGATTTCATATAGGTTTAGCTTGAAAGATCGCTTGATAAAAATACTTAAAAATTTTTATATTAGCTTGAAAGATTTTATAAAATAAACTTTAGAATATTTAAATAACTATTTAATAGCAAATTTAGTTGCCACTAAGATTTTTTAACCTAAAAAAACTTTTAGTGGCAGCTATTGTCACCATTGAAAGTATGTTTTAATAGGGATACCAAAAATTGCCACTAAAAAATACTTTTAGCGAAATTCATATCACCACTAAAATTTTCTTTAATTGAGTTAATGGGACTTTAATAGTGACTATTGTTGCCACTAAAAGTACCCTTTTAGATGTGAGACTTAAGATAGCCATAAAATTAGACTTTTAGTAGTGACCCTTATCGCCACTAAATGCCCTCTTTTATTGATGATCTTCCATTAAAATTAATGGAGTGTCACCACTATATATCTTTTGTGACGACTTTCTTGTGATCACTAAAAAGCTTTTACTTTGAAAGTTCCATCTACAACCTTGTAATGACTAAAACCCACCACTAAAAACCTTTTTTTTTTTTTTTGTAGAGATTCTCTGTTCATAACTAATATCAAGATTTAAGAGATAGATCATAACACATTAGGGGTTTTTCATTAGGCAGGTGTGGTTCCACAACTTCGTGGGTTGCCTCTTATGTTTTGCCTCACAATATTAAAAATCACATCTAGATTGATTAGTAGGGATGAAAATTTCAACTCAGCATACTATGACCTAACCTATCCCAACCAACTAATTCAATAATTGAATGGGTATTGGGACAAATTTGAGGAAAACCTAAATAGAAATGTTTTGGTTGTATACATGTCCTAATTCATTTCCTGCCTCAAACTTGACCCCTTTAATATATATATATATATATATGTATGTATATGTATACATTTTTTAATCAAAAGGTTTAAATATTTACTATTTGGTCAATTATTAAATTTCATTTAAATTTTAACATAATTTTGCATAATCATTCACCCGAAAATAGAATTGTCTCCTCCATTGTTTTATTTGTCCACTTCAGTGTTCCGTCTTGCAAGTATCCTCTATTTTTCTACCTATTCATTGTGGAAGTATTTTACCCTATCCCACCCCACCTTGCCCCAGTCGTCATAGGGCTTGGGTAAGGGGAAAAAAAGCATGTGGAAATATGGGGTAGGGATAGGGTAGGTTATAAGTAAATTGTGTAGGGATGAGTAATAAAATATCTGCCCTGATTTGCCCCATTATCATCCCTAGCGATCTACCACACTTGGCCAGGCAATTTACACATACAGTCTTATTTTAGATTTTACCACAAAAGAGACCGCCTAGACAACTACTGAGTTACCTATGCAAGATGCTTGCTGTATCTCACGGATACCATACTATAGATATCATAGATATCACTAGCTTAGGATACGTGAAGGACCAATGTGTACACTCGTCTTCTCTTAACTTTAGGTAACGATTTTACAGTCAGCTTTTATTTCTCATTTGCCTTGAACTATGACGCTCAGCTTCCAAAGCTCCAGGTTACATCAAAATGCTGAGTAACTGTTCACCAATCTCCCTCGTATTAGCAGCCACTGATAGGAATATAGAATTGGATACGATACAAAAAAAGGACTTGCTGGTGTTTGGCTCGTGACCAATATTTTGATTATGAAATCGGAATCAGAGAATGAACTGTCCAAAAATTAGTTATATATGCTTGCGGTATGTGATAGAAAAAGAACCCAAAAAAAAGTAGGTTTTTCCCTTTAATTAGCGACTTGAAGAAGAATTTGGGGAGTTTTCAATTCATGAAATTTGATCCTTTCTCTTGAAAGAGATAAATACTCTTCAGAACCAAGGTATATTTTAGATTTTGCAATTACACTAGGATATCCGAAGCTTCTTCTTCTTCTTCTTCTTCTTCTTCTTCTTCTTCTTCTTCTTCTTCTTCTTCTTCTTTTCTTTTACTTTTTTTTATGTTACCTAATGAACATCACAGAAATTACCTGAGATTCAGATAATTTGAAATGAGACACTTCTAAATATCCATAGTTCATCTACTTAATTATTTGTTTTAAATTAGCTTCGCACTTCTAATGAACTCTCAATGTTTAATATAAAAATTGAATTAATGGTGTATAATAATTTTGAATCATGCGTGATAAATCTTTTACAAATTGAGTGAGAAATAAATACAAATTGAATCAAAGTGAAATAAAAGCATTAAAAACGTTCTTGTGGTAGCTCATTAATGGAGAGTAAATATTCTCGGGCCATCATTTAGTGAAAAGCAATTGATGTCTCCATAGATACATATCATGATTACACAGAGCGAATCATATATTAAAGTAGCAGAGTGTATTTTTTTGTGATGCGAATGTCTCAATTTTTTAAAAACTTGACCAGTGCTAAAATTTCAGACAAAGAAACACATAATGTATGTGAAATTTAAATATTATGATATTTATTATTTTAATAAATCTCACACATGATGTTTATTTCTTGTATTTGACGACGTTGCGAGGAGATTGTTTGCTTGCTGTACGGAATTCTTCCCAACATTTCGCTTCCTCCCCCCTGTCTAGTATGCTCTCTACAACAGCCTGTTCAGGGAATTCACACAACACAAGCTATCAAATTTTTCTTTATTTCCTTTTTGCATTCATCGATCATCTTCTTGCACAATTTTTCTTCTATTCTTTTTCCTATTATCTATATATAAAAATCAATGTAATAGAATTGACATTAATTAACAATGGATTGTTGGGATTAGGGTGGAGTGACGTGGGGTTGGGTTAATTCTAACCACAATCTGAGTGCTTAAAAGGTGATGTGGTGACGTTCACATCCCCATAGGAAATCCTACTATACCTGGTGTAATGAGGTGTTTTATACTTTTTTTTCTTTTAATTTAGGGTTTAAGATCTAATGTGATAGATAAAATTTGTAGTTGTGAAAACAAAAGATTTAATTAGGAGAAAAATTATATTTTAAAATTTTTAATTGTACTGTATAATTAAAATAGTTAAAATATAATTTCCTCTCACAATTAAAATATTTATCCTTATAATTACAAATTTTATCTTTCTCATTAAATATTTTAGTCTCTAAAAAAAGTGTAAAACACTAAATATAGTAGGATCTTCTATTTCAGGAGATTCCGGTACGATATGGTGGGGTTGGATTCATGTTGAAACTCACGCACCCTCCATTCCATTTCCAATTATAAGGTTTAGAATCAATTTGATTCTTCTTTTTTTTTTTTAATTTCCTGTCTCTGAACTATTTTCACCTTCCTTCTAGTGTTTTTCCTTTAATTTATTTACATAAAAATAATATTAAAAATTGCATTCTCTAAACAATTCATAATATTATTAAAACTTTCGTAATTTATATCCATTTATTTAATTAAACTTTCATTAAAGTCGGTGGTCTTTTACACCCTATCTTTCTCTACCCCGTTAGCAACCTTCTCACTTTATTCTTTTTCCCAACGAAGCCTTAAACAAAATGCAGACTGCCCTTTTTTTTCTTTCCTGCTTATTATTCTAAAGACTAATTTGATTAATAAGATAGATGACTGACCTTGTGAAGAAAAATTTCTTCCCTCAACGGTTCCATGGGACTTAACTGCGTCATCAAAGCATATAGTGATATCAATTCGAAGATGCCAGAATGTAAAGAGAATAGTTAATTAAGAAAGCCACACCAATTTATGTATCATCCAAAATTTTTTAGGTGTTAAAAATCATATAGCTTTGAAATTTTAATGAATTTTGACTTTTAAACATGTATACGAGATAGTGTCGTCAATGGTGTATGGTAACAAATAGTGAAGAAGGCAAGAAGCATAAAGGAAAAGCAAGAAGTGCATTTTATTTGTATGCGAAAAAATCTACCACTATAAAGATAGTAATATATTAAAAAAAAAATCCCACAAGCTCTATCTTTTCCTGATACAGATATAGAGATGTTGATAAAAACGAACAAAGAGCAATTTAAGTATTAATCCACTTACTTCCTCTATTAGTTTGTCAAGCTGTTTACTGGCTTCTTGGTATTTCTTCTGTACAAGTAAGTAGGGATTAAAGCAAAATTGAAGTATTAAAAATATGAAGGAGATTGAAATTGATGGTACTTTTACAGATTTTTTACCCCCTTTCCAATTCAATATTTTTGGTATGGGAAATTTTGGGCTAAAAGACAACTATTTAGTATGTACAAAGTTGAAAGGAAGAATGATCATGACTAAGATGCAAGTATGATATTATAATTCCCTAGTCCAAATTTGTATTTAGCAATTAAAAATTTTAATTCTAATTCTTTATTTCATTGAATCTTTAAATTTTTGAAAAAAAAAATTAACATGATCAAAATTTTCTTAAATTGATAATCATTTACATATAATATATTCACATAAAATCACAATAAATAATAAAATATCACAAACGACCGTTAAATAATTCAAAATTCATAGAATGTTATTTAAATGATATTTTCTAAATAAATATACGTAAACTTATCTTGACTTTTAGTAAAATTACACAAATTTCTCTTTTATTTTCAAAACATATACAAATTTTTTTAAATTTTGTTAAAATGATATAAACTTCTCCTTTATTTTCAATATATATATAACTTTCCCTAAACAAAAAATAAATTATACAGATATCTCATGAATTTTGTTGAAATACATAGATATATTTTTTATTTTCAAAATATATACAAACATCTTCTTAAAATAGAAAGGAATTCTATGCAATTTAAAAAAAAAAATTAAAGGAGGTCTATATATATATATATTTATGAAGAGTTTGTATATATATTTTTAAAATAAAAAAATATTTATATAATTCTACCAAAATTCAAAAAAAAATTTATATAATTTACTTTTAAAGTTTGATGCCCACATCTAAAGAAATAGGTTTTTGGGGGAGGAGTGAATATTATGGGCATCCCGGTTGAAAGATGCAATTGTAGAATACAATTAACATGCAGGCACGAATTTAAGCATTGGGGAATTCCGTACTCGTACCTGATCCAAGAGAAGTTCAATGAGCGCCATTGTCAGGTCAACTGATGACTGCGACGCCTCCCACTTTCTACATTCGTCGCGCAGTATGCTTTCTGCTTCAATTGGATCCCCATACTTTGATAGAGCCATTGCATACAACTACAAACATAGAAGAACGGAGGGGTGCTAGGTTGCATGAAACACTAAAATACCCATTTCCTCAGCTGTAGCCATTAGTACAATTCATAACATAGCAGAGTGTGCAGATCACTACAGACTATGTCATGCATCTTTGAAAGCAAATTCTACATATTTGTATAAATTATAAGGAACATGTTCAGTATCCTTGTAGCTGTAAATTTCGAGCCAAAAGAGAGAAAGAAAGAAGCTATTGAATCTTAAATGCTTAGTTTTGACCTCTGGGTGTTTGTTTAAATGCCGCACTGGGCTTGACATCCACGTTTCATTTTTATTCAAAGTAATACTTATAGCAAATAGAAGTAGTATATGGTAGAAAGATGTGAACCTTCAGGGCTTCAACCTCAAACGGGGCAGGTTCCTTTTCAAAATAGGCCTTTCGGGTCGAACCACGTGAGCGGATATCTCTTTTGCTGATCAGTTGCTGCAATGAATCCAATACAGGCCTTCCTGATCCTTTCTGTTTCACAGTTGTAGGGGTCTCTGGACCCCAAAGCCCAAAAGCATAGGCTACGTTAGGCTTGGGGTTCATCTTACTACTGAGAGTGAAAGCCCCAAGAGCACAAGCCAGCACCAGTGAAACTCCTCCCATTCCCCTCGCAATGTTCTTGCCATTCTCCTCATTCTTGGATCCCTCTGAGAATCTGTCAAGCATACAGTTCACAAGTAATAGACGTGAAACCAGGTGGCTTCGTTTGGAACGGTGGGAAACACTAAGTGAGCCATGGCTTAAGCTGAGATGAACTCTGCTTGCCCTTGCAGTCGCAGCCCCTATGGAAGGAGCGATAGGCAGGGGACTTTGGCATAGGCGAATTGCAGAGTCCATGTTGTAGGAAGCTATTGAGGACCGACAATTAATAGTATTCATTAGTGATTAAATATCCTTCTATTTATAATCCAGATTCTGCTATGCCAATAGCTTAGCAATTAGCATGAAATACACCTCTGGAATGAAGCAAGGTATAAGGTAGTATTTCATTGCTTTCAACTGAGAATCAATGCTTTGTAAGGTAGACAAGGTATACTTCTTTTCGTTACTACAGTGATTCAAACATTTTCACATGCAGGGCATCAATGCTTTGTAAGGAAGGACAGAAGTTATTCTTGGATGTTTGCCTTCAAATCCTTCAATTAATATATAATATACGATACTCTTTTTTTTTTTTTTCCTTTTTAACAACTCAACAGCCCCTCATAGACTCCATCCACTAGTTCTTCTGCATGTGCTATTTTAATTAAAGAACTTTATAGTAAATATATAAAAAAGTACTATATCTTGAGTTTGTCAAGAAATATTAATCTAATTACACATTTATGATGAGTGATCTAAGCTTTTGTTGCTTTTGTCAGTCCACACCTATTACTGGGCATAAATCTTTGCTTAAAGTTAGAGATTTCTTAAAGCAAAAGTGGGGGACTCCTGACAGTGAATATAAATCGCTTTACCCATCTGCCAAGTCTGGAATAATCAAAATGCTTGATGTTATTTCACCAGCTTTATAACTTGCTGCACCTTTAATTTTCTTCTACAAGTTATAGGAGGAACATGCATTTAAATTGGCCTTCTGCTAACATGGAAAGTGAAAAGGAAAAACTAGAAAAGCATCAGAATGAACCAACTGGTAGAAAACTTTCCGAAGTTTTCTCGTTTTCAAAGTAATTGTGAAAACATGGCAAATTTTGCCTTGTCTATAGTTTCTAAGTATGGGGAAGCTGCCAAAATTGCAGTACCCTTCGTCATCCTTGGCTGCCTTTTTGTGTGGATCTGTGTGAAGCGTTTTAAGTCAAAGAGAATGTCAGTTCATACAAGGTCCAAGACCTTTCGAGAACTATACGGTGGCGATCTAGCATTGAAGAGATTGTTTGACTTTTATGAAGCTGAAGCAAGCCCATCCACATTTCACAGAACGGATTCTCTAATGAAGGATCTACTTGATGATGAGCATCTTGATTTGAAGAAGCTGCAGGTAGGTTTGACATTTCATTCCAGACTTCTTGTTTAAAATTTGACCGTGAAATCATAAGAATTATCAACAGTATACAACGAATTTCCCCTTGGAAAAGCTGAAAAGTAAGCCAATTCTTATAAATTAATAAATAAATAGGTTTCATCTAAAGCTGAAAAATAACAATTCTTTCGACATTTGATCTGAGAGGTTTCTAAATATTTGCTTGGCAGAGTACTGTGGCAAAGGTGGAAAGGAGTGGAACGGAAGCTTCAGCAGTGGAGCAACTTAAAAAGGCAGAAGAGGACCATGCTGGGAACCCCCATGAAGCCTACGAGATTGGCATGCTACTGGTTGAATTGCTTATCTACGAGGTATAAATCTCAACGATATATATATACAATTAAGGTGAGAATCTTAATATATATACATATATATATATATATATATAAATTGAAAGATGGAGCTTTTCATAATTAAGGAAGGCAAGAGAATAAAGGATTTTTAATTAATTCACCAAAATTCTCCGGAGTCCTCTATCCTTTATAATTTTAAGTTTTCTCAATTTATCTTACGGAGAGAGTTTTTTTAAATGAGAAGATAAAAAATTACTTGTGTTAATCATAACCTTTCCTCCTAACTCTCAAACATACTACTTTAAAATATGTTTAGATCGAAAAGAATAGAGAGGGAAAAGAAGTAAAATTTTAATCTTGACATTTTCTTTCATTGAGATTTAATCTAACATTTGTTTCTTTTCTAAAATTATTTTTTAATTGATAAGAAGAAAAGAAAAAAATATTTAAATTTAAATAAAAAATAATGAAATTAAAATTTTACTTTTTTTCCTTTTTCTTTCATTCTCTTTAATCCAAACATACCCATAAGAAATTAGGAATTTGATCTTGTGACTCTTATTGCGTGACCTCTTTGAGTCTAAAAGAGAATATTGTGTAAATGAGTATGTTGAAATCAAATTACTTGAATTATGTTTGAGTTTGAGTTAAGGGAACAGCAAGAAAAGAATCCGAAGAAAATAAATGGACAGAAAAAGAGGAAAATTTGATGGTTGAATGATAATTGTCTTTCTTTTGTTTTGATGATGCACTGTCTTTTTAAATTAGGAGACTTTAATTAGGGTTTAAAGGTTGTTCAAGGCCCAACCAACTTGGCCAGTCTAGGTAGACATACAAAAAATCTAAGCTCGCCAACCTAAGTCGATTATATTATATTAAAAAAGTTATTTTTTATAAAAATTTATATAAACATTATTTTTTTTAGAGATAAAATATGATTTTAGAGGGGCTTATATAAAATTTTTTTCATGGGTTATTTTATAATTTTTATCAAAAAATTTTTTTTAAAAAAAAAAAGAAGGGTAAAGATATGACCAACCCAAGGTACCAAGCCAATCCAACACAATACTAGACTATATTAATCCGGGTTCAAACACCAAATTTCAATTTTGAAACCTAGTCTAAAATCTGAGATAAATACAGCAAATGCCCAATCTATGTGCATTTGTGTAACTAGAAATCCTACATTAAAAGTAAATAAACTACATCATAAGAGCTATATTTGTAGATTCACCTATATGTAATGCTTTAAAGTTATGAATACAAGACTTTGTGTCAAGTTTATAAGTATGATTCTTCGCCAAAATCCAATGAAAAAATATCTCTCTAATGTTTTCGGCTCTTCTGACTCTAGCAAGTAATATCAAAGTTAGCAATTCAGCAAAAATAAATATAAAATAAGAGGTAAAAAGCAATACACTCTTGCAAGCAGGTTAAACTAGATGATAATTATATAAATAAACTAATATATAAACTTAATGACTTAAGATTTTGAATCAAAATATAATGTTAAAGTTGAGTATAGCTTCTTACCAAAATCCAATAAAAGAAGATATCCTGTTATTTCAAACTCCCTGGATCTCTAAAGGGAGAACTTTGAAAAATTAGTTGAAATCTTTATTCTCTTCCATTTTTCATAACAAACTCTTCCTTCTCTTTCATTATCTTCCCTCTTAATATACCCTCTTAACTCAATAGTTGCTTATCAAATTTAACATCAATAATGAAAAAGGAAGATCAGCATGTATGGCTAGGCTAACCACATAACTTGCATGATATGAGCTGCCTTATGTAAAATTTCAATATTTATTAATAAAAAGATTTGAAAACTCCTTATATTTGAGATCTGCAGGGAAATTATAACGATGCCCTGAAACGCGATTGCTTGACACATGAAGAAATTTCCGATGCACGTCGCCCACTGTACAAGGTACAAACACACTATCTTACAGAATTTCATTTTTAAAAGGTCATCATCTTGGATAGTGCTACTACTGAGAGAAATTGGTTCCCTTTCAGATTAAATTTGGCTAACGTTTGCCTTGTGTATGAAAATTTTGACAGGCTATTATACACATAATGCTGGGAGACCCCAACGAAGAAGCTGAAAAATATTGGGAAGAGTTCAGTGAAATCCGAGAATTATTCCATCATTCAAAGCCTTCATCATCTTCTTCTTTGGCTGCGGGAATCGACAATACCATTACCGATTTTCAGCAATTCAGAAAGAAAGTGGAGAAACTTAAAGCTGCTATCCAAGAGATTACTGCGAAAAAGAAAGCCCATAAATAAGATGCATGTTTTTAATTTTTATGTGTGAAAAAAAAAATGTTTGTGTTAAGAAGACGGTATTCCCTCTTCTTCAGTGTTAAAATAACGCGCCTTTTTAAGAGGAACATTATGTCTGTATATAAAACACCAGAGGAAACAAATTTGGTTCATAATTTATGTCCCTAGATTTCGTCTTTCTTGGCAGAAGAAAAATGTAGCTGGTAATAGAAGTTGTGCCGAATTGATATGAGTGAAAAATATTTAACCCAGAAGTCAATAATATTTCGACGGTAATAATTCAAACAAATAATAAAAAAATTTATATGTAATTCATTATATTTTTATTATTATATTTTTAATTAAAAAATAAATGTATAATTTTTTAATAATAATATAAGAAGTATAATTTTTACACATAAATATATAATTTGTATAATTTAATAGCTGAATTTTTAAATAATTTTTACCTTATATTATAATTTTATTAAAAAACTTATATAATAAAAAGTCTAATCCGAAAACAATTTTGAATCCCTACACTATTATTTATGGAATCTTCAGAATCAGAACAACAGCAAATCAAGAGACCTCAGATTGCACAAAGCAGCGTCAACAAGTTCAGAGACAGTCACGGACTCACCAGCGTGGTGGGAATTATGAAAAGAAAAATAATTTTTAAAAACTCCCTTTAAATTGTTTATTATATACTTTGACAAAAACTTTTTTTGATTTGATTGACAAAAACTGTGAAAAATACAATTTTTATCTAGAAGAATTATATCTAAAGATCATAATTTAATAAAAATTTTATTGAATAAATTTAAAAATCAAAATTCCTCTAGAGAATTAAAAAAAATAGTTACTATTAAAACTTTTAAAAATTATTACTTATGTTTTTAAGAATTACAATTTAATATTTCAGATGTTAGATTTTTTTAATGATAATTTTAAGAAAAATAAGTATTAATTTTGGAAAACACTAGCTATAACTTTGATTTTTTTAAAAAAATTTAGTCTTAAAATTTTTTAATCTTATTTTTATTCTCATGTATAATTTTTTCTTTTTATCAAATGTATGAATTACAATATTAATTTTAAAAAAAAAAACAGTTACTTCATATTTTCTTTTCTAGTTCCTCCTCTATCAGCCATTCTTGTCACATTCTCGGACATTTTCTAATCTTTCTCAGGTTCTTTTTAATTTATTTATTTATTACAAGTAAAAATGCTAGGTTATATATAAAAATAACATTCATTGATGATTATGTATATTTCTAGTAGAAAAAATTACACTTTTGGTCTTTAAAAATTTACCCAATTTTTAATTTATTTTTTATAGTTTTAAAATTTATAATTAAGTCTTTATAATTTAAAAAAAATTTATTATTATATTTTTGTCAAAATTGTGTTTCATATATATGAGTTAATTTTACTTTATTATTTATATTTTTATATCCTTTTTAGTATAAATTATATATATTTAAAATATTAAGATAATATATAATTAGTTATATTAACAAAATTTAAAAAATACTTATAAAATTTTATCATTTGGGATTAAATTAAAAGGTTTATAAATTATAAAGATTTAATTGCAAATTTTTTAATTATAAAAATTAAATAAAACTACAATAAAAAATAAAATTTTGTCTTCCTAGTACTTTAATCTTTTTTTGTCCCATCACTGCGTCTTTGATGGCACTCTCATCTGCTGACAAAACTTAACAACGTCAAAATTAATGGGCAGTTAAAAAAATGGTACATTCCGTGGGTCTGTCATTGAAGATCATGACATTCAGTCCGGAAAGAAGTGATGAGGAAATCAAATCATAAAAGGAACAGAAATCTGTGAAACCCACGCTTTATGGGGAAGCTAATAACTACCTCAAAACCCCTCATCCTGCATTCGAAGTTCCTCTGTTTCTCTCTGCTCTATCTCTTCGCCTCCCTCTTCCTCGCTCTCTACACCTCTCTCTCTCAATCCAAGTGTCTTCTCAGATCATCTCCCTTCGATCCCATCCACTCGCCTCTCTTCTCCTACAATTCCTCCTATGGCCACCACAAGTATGCCGTCTCAACCACTCGCTCTACCTGCTCTTCCCCTGTCTTCTTTTCAGGTACTTTCTAAATTCTAATTCTCAGAATTTGTTAGAATTGATTGGTTTTGTGATCAAAACTATGAGTTTTGGTTACTGGGTTTTAGATTACTGGGACGTTTTGAAGGAGATCCAGAATTTCCGCGATCACTCTTCATCTTCCTGGCGGGTTCTTCAGTATATGCTGGGGAATGCGGACAGTTTCGGTGGGAATTTCAGTGCCCAAATGAGGTTTTCTTATTTCGATCATCGAAATGATAGCCAATATATTCCTTGTGGATTTCTCAAGAAATTTCCAATTCCTGATTCTGGTATGTCCTATTTGAAAGAGGCCCATATTTTGAATTCACTTCTTTTTCCCTTGGGCACAAAATAACAGGGCAAATTACAGTTTATCCCCTTAGTTTGGCCTGAAAGTGTTTTGTTCTCCTGTAATATAATTTTCTAAGTTTTGCTCTGTTACAAATTCATCATTCTGCAGCATTTTTTGTCTTAATTTTAATCAAAGTGATTGTATAAAAGTTTAAGCAATAATCTATTTTATAGCTAAATATCTGTTTCACTTACATGATCAATATTTTGAGTGTTTTGAAGTTACTGTTGTTGAATGACACATTTTAAACCACAAAGGGGGCATACTAATTTTGAGGGGCCAGTTGAACCACATATGAAGTTTGTATTCTTTGTCTCTTGATTCAGATCAAATGGCGATGGAAAAGTGTGATGGTTTGGTGGTAGTTTCAGCAATCTTCAACGACCATGACAAAATCCGGCAGCCGAGGGGCCTTGGATCCAAAACGCTAGACTCTGTATGTTTCTTCATGTTCATAGATGACATCACCCTCAAAGGGCTTCTCTATCATGGAGTAGTATCAGCAGAATCAAGTGAATACAAGGTAGGCGCATGGAGGCTTGTGAAGGTTTCAAAGGAGTATTTGTATGAGAACCCAGCAATGAATGGTGTTATACCCAAATATTTAGTTCACAGGCTGTTCCCAAATTCCAAGTTCAGCATTTGGATAGATGCGAAGCTGCAACTAGTGGTGGATCCATTGTTATTGATTCACTCACTTGTGATATCTGAGAATGTAGATATGGCTATATCAAAACACCCTTATTATGTTCATACTATGGATGAAGCAATGGCTACTGCTAGGTGGAAGAAATGGTGGGATGTTAATGCCTTGAAGATGCAGATGGAGATTTACTGTGCAAATGGGCTGGAACCTTGGAGCCCCACCAAGCTGCCCTTTGCCTCAGGTATCTACACTTATTATATTTATTATTATTATTTTAATAATTCTTCTATAATATAAAGCACGCTTACTTTAAAAATTAAATGTGTCTCTTTCTGACAATCAGACACTAGACGATTTTTCAAAATCTAGATGAACTTTCTGTATTTCATCGGACTATGAAATCCGTATTCATGTTGTGTTTGCATCCATGCTTCTTAGCTTTTATAGAAATGTGGGCTTTCGTTTGTTATGCAAATGTCTTTAACATAAAACTACATGAGGATATGAAAACTGCATGTAGATATTGTTTTCTATCAACCAAATGATTTGGCACCGTATTTGTTCTTGGGAAGGACTTCACCTCCTTTTAGATTTGGTCACCAAACTTCATTGTCTCTGAAAATGATGTGAAAAGATGTAACTTCTCTTGAGATTGCTTGTGTTTGAAAAAGCAAACAAACTTTTAGTCAAGGTAATTAAGTTTGATTAAATTCGAAGTTTATAAAGCATACATTTTATAATGAAAAGAACTTTAGATTTATTTGTGTGATTAATAATTTACAACTTGGAGATATCTAAATGATTGTTTTTAGGAATGCGAAAAGCTTTACTCTGCGTGCCGTGACAATTAATTTAATAGTGATGGTAAACGTAATGTCTTTAATAGGGACGGCTTGTCTTAGGAAGGTTTCTTTCTTGAAAAGCCTCGGTATAACTTGTCAAGTGTGGTTGAACTTCAATGGGGATTTTAGGGTGCTGAGCTGCTTAAAGAGAGCATTAAATGTGAATTGTTTATAGAAATTTGGACAATTTAAATTTTATTTTTGTTATTTTTAATTTCAATTATATATTTTTTATTTTAATGTTTTTATTTTAAGGAAAATAAGATATAGAAAAAATATTTTCATTATACGTTTTGTATTTTTAAAATAAAAAAAATAAATGGTTGACAGTGAAAAAGAAATAAAAATATTAAAATCTAAACTTTCTAAATTTGTATAAATGATCTAAATTTGCTACTTTTCTTGAGGAGCACGCTTTTGTTGAAGTCTCTCTTCATTCTCTTGGAAAAATAAATGAAATTAGCATTTTTGAAAGTAGTTCAGTCAACCATGCAAAATGGGGCCTCAATTGATATTTTGTATAACTTGAAAAAACTGTAATCTATTAATCACCAATAAATAAATTAGTGTTTGATAATTATGTAGTTACAATTTTTTTGTATTATACCTTCAAGTTATATTATATCTTGACAAGTTATATTTTCTTGTGTTACAATTAATTTATATATATATATATATACACATACATACATATAAAGATTGAAAGAAGTTAATACTGTTTCAAAACCATAAAGAATGCTAGCTTACTCTGTATTGCGTGCTATTTTTATTTTTTTTTAATGTTGCATGGATTCCCATGCAATGACTCTCATTTAGTTTTAAAAAATATACTATCTTGTGTCTTTGTTAATATCCACACCTTCTTATTTTGTAACAAAATTACTAAAAACTAATTCAAAAGAAGGCATAGCATCGAAACCATTAAATTAACTGTTCTTATGAATTATTTTCATTAGATACAACTATAGACTCAACCAACGTCTTAAATCTCAACTATATAGGATATAGGCATATCCATTCAAAGCTACGCTACTGCGGTAGTAATTAGGCTTCTCTTTTCTTCATAGAAATTGAAAAAACCGCATAATATTTCACATTCTAGCTGGAACAAAGTACATCACTAATTATCATCTTGGTCCCAATTTCTGAAGTGTGATCCACAAGCTTTAGGTCTTCACATGTGAAAAACAACGCCAAACTTTTCCCATGCAAAAGCTGGCTATCTTTTTAATCTACATCGGCTCTATTTACATTTTACACCTGAAACTCGAGTTTCTCATGGTCCATATGGGTATTAAAATATGTATACATCCTAATGGCTTGTCTTTTGGAATGGATCGAATGGCAGATGTACCAGACAGTGCTCTGATATTGAGGAAGCATGGGCTGAGAAGTAACCTGTTCTCGTGTCTTATGTTCAATGAGTTGGAGGGATTCAACCCAAGAGATCAATTGGTGTTTGCATTTGTGAGAGATCACATGAAACCCAAGCTCAGGCTCAACATGTTTGAGGTTGAAGTTTTCGAACAAGTGGCTGTTGAGTATCGCCACAATCTCAAGCCCACTAGTAGGGAAGGGACCACTCTTGACAATAAAGTAAAGCCTAGAAGAACTAAAAGAGCAAACTTTGATTTGTTAAACGTGAATGGCAGCTGTTGCAGCAAGTGCCAGAAGTATCTTTCTGTAATGTGGGGTGATGAATGATTCCCCCTGATTGATTTCATGCTCGGAAGCCAAGAAATCATAATTTATTATTAAGAGAAAAATCAAGTAAAGAAACAGAACCTCACAATTGTTTGTCTTTTTGTAAGTAGAAAGGAGACTAGCAATGAAAGAAAAAGAGAAGAATTCTTTTACAGGGAAAAGCTGACAACCTATTACAGACTCTAGAGTGTGTGACAAGAAGATTTTTTTCCCCTATTATTTTGTATTTATCTTTGACTGAATATTCCCTTTGCCTAATTGTTTCTCTGGTTATACTGCAAGTGTGCAAAGACGAGGCGGAAATAATTATCAGACTGACTTGAGATTTTCGGGTATGGCTTGCGACGATGCATAATCTCTAGTCAATGCATCCTTTAGCCTTTCCAGTTTATTGCATTAAAAAAGAATCAAGTATATTATATTATAAAATCTCATGTATACTTGCCCACAAGAAAAACAAATAAATTTTGATGCGGAAAGGTCCACAAGAAAAATTCTGACCCTTGGATAAAAATAAAGGGCTTCCATAGCCTTTAAATTAGATGCGCAAATCTCAACGCTTTTCATCCAAGGGTTGAGGTATCATGAAGTTGAGGAAGAAATTGTTGACTTGTGAGAAACAAAATAGAAAGATCACGTGTGTTCTGTGCTGTTTTGATGGTATTGCTTGTTCTTGTGTCCTTCTGTACTCTTAGGTTCAATGAGTGTCAAGCGTAATATGGTTTATATACTAGCCAAGTTGTGTGTCTTAGGTGAATGCTTTGGTGTTGCTTAGATGGTTGTTAAAGCGCAAGGATTTAAAGATAATTTTGGTGTTTTGCTGATGGAACAGTTGGTTTATGACTGCTTTTGTAACATGCAAATACCAATGACAGCGAAAGTTCCAATTTGGTCATCAAATGTTGTCGATTTTAATAATCCATTAATTTTGCATTCCAATAACCTAACTGAGGAATCCACATTCTAACAAAATGACATCAATCAATGTGACCACAATGCAGCAATCTAACCTAATAGCATCAATCTCACCAAATGGACCAAAAGATTATACTAGGACCAAAACTTTGCACATGACTATAAACTAATCAAATGGATCAAAAGACATCACTATAGCAGCATTATAACATAAAAAGAGTTCACCCATGGCAGGTTCCCCATCATCATTTTGTCGCATTGTTATTGTCTTCCCTTCTGCGTTCCTTGCAGTATTTGCTTCATCAATGTCATCCTTGTTCGAAGTATTCTAGCCCGGGCTCTACGCCATTATCATTATCGGAGGAAGAGGATGAATTGGCTTCATCATCTCCATATCCCTTGTTCTTCCTCATCATCTCCACCATCCCCTTTTCTCCATCAATATTTTCATCTCCCTCAACAACCTCTACATATTCACTATGTTCTCTATCATCTTCATCACCTCCCTTATCTTCAATTCCCCTCCCTAAGCCTTGGACTTCCTCCTCAACAACCCCCTGCATTTCATGTTCACTATTATCCCTATCATCTTCAACTCCCCCACCTGGTCCTGGACTTCCTCTTGAACAACTCCTTGCACTTTATGTGGACTATCATTCCCATCGTCTTCAACTCCCCCACCCAGGTCTTGGACTTGCTCCTCAACAATCCCCTGCACTTCTTGTCCATTATCATCCTTGTCAACATCAACTCTCTAAACTTCATCTCCATGTTCAGTATCACCTCTGCATTTTCAGTTTCATTCTAGCCTAAATACAAAATCTCCTCAGAGCTAGGAATTGTAGGGTGCAGAATGAATGTTTCAATTTTCATTACTACTATCTACTGAATAAGATAACTCCCAACACATCTCAATCAAGCTTTAAAAATCTCACTCTATCATGTAGGCTTCGTCCAGGCACAAGCCAACACGCTTCTTATAGTTAGGATACCCTTGCTCTCTTGTAAGTTGGTTAATCACAAGGATGCAAATTTTGTCAATGTTGAGCCAGTCCTAAACGTCTTCTTCCCCAACGTATCTCAGATATGGGTCACATACACGAAATGCCCACCATTGATGTAAGACAAGCGTAATGTAATAAACCATAATTTATTAACCAACTAATACACAATTAACCCATAAAGTTAATCACACTTTTAACATTGTTGTACACCAAAATCAAATAACTACAGCAAATTTCTCCTATTTTTTAACATCACAATAATTGTGCAAGGGACCACAAGAATGAAGGACCACAACATTAAACAAATGCTATAATTTTTTTTTTTTTTTGGGGGGGGGATCACAAGGGTGTCACAAACCGAGAGGGAAAGTATAGGGAATCTGACATGTACCTGCAACTCTGACCTAGTTCAGCCCCTTCAACAGTGTGGATTGCTTCAACGGTAAATTATCGGAGCATCGAGAATGAAGAGTTGGTGTGGATGGCAATTTTCGTCAACTTGATAAATGATGGGTGATGGAGATACCAGTTGACTTTGCTTTCTCCGCTTTCCCTCCATTTGTGTTTATTTGGCGCCATTATTGCCTCGATACGTCATCGTTTCATTCAAAGGGAGGGTGACTGGTGAGGGTTTTTGACACGCTGGAATTAACCAATTTCAAAAATCAGTCCGCATGGAAATTTATTGTGCCACATCAGCATCCCTATTAAGTCTTGACAATGGCAGGAGATGGAGAGACTTTTGATCTTATAGGGACTAACTTATCCAACACTAATGTTTAGGGACTAAAGAGGAGAAAAAAGAATCTTCTAAGGATCAAATAGTACATCTAGTTGAATAAAAGAAAATAAAAGTGACCATTTATAATCAAAATCAAGTGAGCTCTAAACGACTTGGCTCAGTCTGCGTTGGGCTGTTACCAGTTTGTTTACTAAATGGTTCTCGAAAGCGAGGTCCAAGGGCGTTTGTGTTAGTTCGGGGGCCTTTTTTTAATTTTAATATCTAATTTATTAAATGAAGAAATGATAATAAAATATTTTTTTGTAATTAAACTTTTAATTCTTTTACTTAATTTATTGGAATTGCCAAATTTTTCATGTTTGAATTTGTCATATTTATTAAATGTCATAGGATATGAAGTCCTTAGAGATTTTTTAAATTAATTAGATTTATTTTTTTTAATTTTAAACAGTCTGACCTGTTTAGTCTAGATTAAATGAATTAATCTAGTTATACTTAGTTTTAAACATTTATTTTTGAACAAGTTGCAAATTGAAAGTCCAAACTTATCCGTTGGACAAGGAAAAGTATTTGACCCACGAGCATTAAATGGCTTTGATAGTACTAAATCAACCAAACGGAGAAATTAAACTTCCTATCTTAATATTTCAGCTTAAAAAATTTCAAGTAAAATATTTAGGGTCATAACTCATTGGGCACAATGGCATATTATTTGTTTTTACATGCTTTGTACAATTAACCATGCATTAAAAATAAAATTATGATTTTATTATAATAACTTATTTCATTTTTAAATTAATAAATATAATTTAATAAATAGGAAGTGTAAGAGAGAAGTTTAAGTTGACATTTCTAATTCCTTAAAATAATTTATATTTTCCAATATGCATTAAGACAAGATCTAAATAAAATTTTTTAAACTTAAATTTTGATACCAAATTTTTTAACATATATTTTTGGTTAAAATGTAAAGAATCTCCCAATTGAAGAAATTGTGCAATTTACCTACTCAATTTTGAAAGCTAATTTTAAATTTTTAGTTTTGTATAATATAATCTCTTTGTTATCTTTTTTTGTCTAAAACATAATACCACATGTCTGTAGATTGAAAGACGTTAAATATGCAAACAAAAAAAAAAAAGATTGACATCCCAAGTAAACAAGGTTTTTTTTTGTCGTATTATCATTCCACATTTGTTTGCAGCAAAAAAAAAAAAGATCCACTTAGAATGATAGGTTGAATTAATTATTTACTAATTTGGTCTCCTTGGACCTATATAGTTAAGTGGTGTTAGAATTTTAAATAAAAAATTATGTATTGCACAAAATTAAAGATCATTCTTGGTACTCATGTAGTATTAAGTATTTAACACTATTGTCATTTATATTTTGCTTCATAATCTACGTTGGTTTTTTTTAAGTAAAAAGTCATGCAATTTAATTTTAAATGATGGTTAAATTAAATCTTAAATATTCAGTGAAAATCACTTGTTTTTCAAAATATAAATATTAAAAATGAAATTTTAAGTATTTTTGGAACATAATAAATATTTTTATAAAATTGAAAAATTGAGAAGCTTCTGATATTTTTAAGATTAAAAGAGCATAAACTGCATAACCATATATTATATTGAAGGTTTCTTTGGCCAATATCTTTAAATAAACAACTTATGCGTCCAATTCATTATTTACTCACGCAAGTGTGATGCCGGTCCCATCCAATCACCATCACCTGTTCTACTTCCACTCCCTTACGCATCATGCCCGCACAAAGCATATTGGTTTCTTCTTCCGCTGAAATTTTCTTTTCTTCACGCTATCTTCTGAGTTTTTCCCAATTTAAGTTCTTATACTCAAAAATCTGAAACCCAACTCGGTGAAATTCCCCAAATCCCAATAAACTCCCCTTAGCTTTGCATCAATGGCAACACAACTAATTGCACCCCACAGAGACAACGCTGAGATTTACCATGGTGATGACCTCTGCAAGCAGAAGTCGCGCGAGCTGCTCGACGAGATTTCCCTTCCCAAAGGGTTGCTCCCCTTGGACGACGTCGTGGAGGTGGGTCACAATCGCACCACTGGCTTCGTTTGGCTCAAGCAGAAGAAGAGGAAGGAACACAGGTTCGAAGCCATTCGACGCACCGTTTCGTACGAATCCGAGGTCACTGCATTCGTTGATAAGCACCGAATGAGAAGGGTGACGGGGGTGAAGAGCAAGGAGCTGTTCTTTTGGGTCACTATCTCCGATATCTTCATCGACGATCCCGATTCTGCTAAGATCACCTTCGCTAACCCCAGCGGCATTTCCAGATCGTTTCCAGTTTCGGCTTTCGAACTCGAAGGAGAAGAGGAGAAGACCAAGAAGAAGGATAGTACCTAGTGAGTAGAATTAGCAGTAGCAGACACAAGAAAAATTACTGTAAGAAAAGTATTTAGTGCCTTTGCCTGATTCTGCTTGGGATTGTTTCAGATGGAATAATTCAACTAAATATATTTACGGGATTTTATTTGATTATATACTTATATTTTATTTTATTTTATCTTTTTATTGAAGTAATTTAAAACTGGTTGAAATGGGAAATCTTTGGGGGAAGTTTTCTCGCATAGCCAAATGGTACAATTCAAGTTTGTCAGCCTTCTTTCAAT
Organism: Erythrophleum fordii; assembly: GCA_032878935.1. Lineage (NCBI taxonomy): Eukaryota > Viridiplantae > Streptophyta > Magnoliopsida > Fabales > Fabaceae > Erythrophleum > Erythrophleum fordii. Next base: position 20,780,038 of record JAVQMF010000045.1, read on the forward strand.
CGAGAATTTCTCCCAGATATCTTTACCCGGAAGTGCATGCACTTTAGAGAGGAATTCATTTCTGAAGAAAATAGATGCACCAGAGAAGGGGGACAATAACCAAATTTCAGGAAAATACCAAATTTCGGGAAAATACCTTAATTGTGAACAATTGGTTTAAAACAACATAACTATTTAAAAAATATTTTGTTTTCTAAAAGTATACGTTCAGTTTTAACACTTAACTCCTAAAAAATGATGCAGCCTCAAATAAATTTCGACGTTTGATTCGTTTTCACAAATAGATGAGTTAATTATCCTTTTTGGAATGGGTTGCAAGCCAATGAGTGACTACTTGATATTAGAATTATCTGAGATTAAAGAATTTAAGCTCAAATCTCAGTCACAGCCAAAATTAACAAGGAAGGGTGCAACAACTATGGCAGCATTGATAACATTGTTAAGTTGTTGCAATATTTTACCTAAATAAATGAACCATAATACTAAATCAAAGCTACCCCTTTTATATATATATATATATATATATATGGCAGCATTGAAAACATTGTTAAGTTGTTGCACTATTTGACCTAGATAAATGAACCATACTACTAAATCAAAGCTCCCCCAAGAACAAGATTTTCGCAATAACCATTGTCGATGCTACGAAGTTGATTACACAAAACTTATCTGGAGTTGGGGAGCTGGATGGATCTTTAAGAATATTGAACTGCTATAATCCAAAGATTGTCTTCGTTAGAGACGAAACCACAGCTTGAACTTCTGCTTCAAAAAGCCAAGCCCAAAAGCTGGAGTAGAACATGCTAATGCTTCTTCAAGGACCAAAAACACCCACATTATTTACCTATACCAACCCTGCGCCAACCTTGACCGTCTCTCAGACTTCCTTGTTCTATATCTGATGACCAAAAGAGTACTGAGTTGTACTAATATCTGAAAATCGAACCTTCGGACAGTTCTTACTTGTTTGGAGAATGCTAATATTGATAGTTCCACTACTCAAGCCAGGCTTCTGCTGAAGCGTTTGAATTACAAAATATCTTGTGTAAGATTCCGAATTATATGAGAAAGAAATTCTTCAGGTTTGTCTCTCACTTTAGAAACTCTACAAACAGATCAAGGGATATCACTTGTTAGAAGGAAGAAAATGGCCTGCTTGAAAAGTTGGAAATGGAAAATTCTGTTATGATGTATGCGGATTCAAACAGTTGTTTGAATATGTTAATCTAGATAATATTGCAATAAACTTTCGAGCATTAAAATATAAATGAAGCACCAGATGTTTGCCAAATCCTATATTAGCATTTTTTTAAACAAGGGAAACATTCAGGAAGCAAATATCTTTTACTAATGCTTAGCAACTTCGATTTTAATAAAGTTTTAGGGAAACTAGATACTGCCACCGGTCCTAGCATTATCAGATAACCTTTGATCTAGAACCAAGATAACTTCTGATAAAATAAACATGGTAAAAGAATATCATCATGATTAAACGAAAGCAAAGATCTGTCTTGCACTTGCTGCTATTCAGCATTATTAAGTTCAAATCCTCACTTCAGATTTGTCACAGAAAAGCAAATGGGAAGTTGAGGACAAATTTATACATACTTGTTTCTCTGCATAAATTGGTTGCAAAGTCACCCATCAAACCGTGTTGTTCATGTTCCACAAACAAGTAGCTAGAACCTCATGCAACACAGCACAATTATTATTTATGGTACATCGTATATGCTTCTTTGGATATAATTATAACCTTTTGCCCCCGGAAAAAAATGCAATTGAAGAATAATGAATCTTCGTATAAGGTACAATTACAAAGCAGGTTCAGCAATTATAAATGATATCGCTGATTAACCACCAATATCCAAAAAGAATTCCAGCAATCCAGCCAACAGAATTACCAATTATCAGTAGTAGATTAAGATGCATTTTTTACTCCAAAGATATAACCTCCCAACTCCCTATGTCCCCCACTCACAATGTCACTCTTGAATAGTTCACAACCATTCCTTTTAAGTAAAAGAAATCTGTAGGTGAAACAAATTCACCAAATCTTACATGACACTAATCTGGAAGTGGTGGATGTCAGGGGACATGAATAGTCACTATTTCAATCAATCTCACACCAATGTCTCAGCAACACCTCCAACTTCAACCCACAAAACTGCCAACGCATATAGTTGCCAGATACATGAAGTTCAATACCAAAAAGATATACTCTCAACCTCTTGGCCTGTTCTATAATGTCAATCTCATTGCAACAACCTCGTCTCAGTTGCACCCATGCAGTGGATGCATCCTACCTGATATGTAGATTATATCAGCATAAGCAATAACTTCAACAATGCACTTGACAGTTTTTCTGTGAGCTGATAAACAGCCAAATTTGTAGCGGAACCTTTACATAAAGAAGACTCCACTAATTTAATCGCGGACAAACTTACCCAGGCACCTCTTCTAAATTTTCTTTTCTTTCTTTATCTCCTTCAAATTGAAAATGACGAATCCCAAGAGTCTTATAATCCCATATCATTTGAGATATTTCATCTTGAGGAAGACTCAAACCTTCTCGTTTAATGGACCTAAGCAAATCAAAAAAGTACATGGGATTTTCAAGTTTTATATACTCATGTAACACCTGCTCATGATCTGGGATCCAGTTCCTTGGGAATGGAGTGTAATCACAAGAAGGAATTAAAGACGTGTGTGAAAACTGAACACCTTCAATTGCATCAACCAGCCCCATCCTCAAAAGATCAGAATATTCAGGTGCAGAATTGTTACTGCTCTCCCTCAGAGGACGACTGAGATTTCGTGAAGCTATTCCATACACCTTGGCACGAGACTTTAGCCTGTACCTAGCAGCATACAATTTAGCCAAAGAGCTACGAATTACATATGCACAAAACCCAACAACTTTCTTGCGATTATCAGCATATCTATACCAATCAGCCATGGTCTCAAGGAATTTATTCATCTGGGAGTTCGTATGGGCTTGACTTGAATACAACATAGGAGTACATGGCAGTGGCTCAGGGTCTTTGTCTCCCTTCACCAACTCAAGCCTCCGAAACTGGCGAATGCATTGTTGTAAGCTAGCAGTGACTGAAAGCAAAGTTCCCACACCCTTTTCACTCACTATGTTACCTCCAGAAGCTGTGTAACGTAAGGTTGGATGTATCACCCTTCGGCATATTATATGGTCCAAGAATTGGATTCCCCTTGTAATATGTTCAATCTCCACCTTTGAATTATCCAACCTTATCCCAAATGCATCCTCACAAAATTTAATAACTTTCTTCCTAATTTCCACAGCATCCTCCCTAGGCCCTCGGATCCCAACCAGGAAATGACCTCCATATCTTATGTAATCCATCTTTCTAGTTTTTTCTTTCCCACTAGATGGAACAAACTCTGGCCAAGCAGGGTTATGACAGCCATCATCAATTGAATATTTCCATATTGAATCAGACGTACACGGTCTGAAAAACTCAATTACCATTTCCTCCATCATATGATCCAATTCATTAAGGCAAATATTAGCGAGGAAAGGACTTAAAATTCCACAATGACCATAAGAGGGTACCTTAGCAGCCTCCTCCGGAGCAAAATTGTAGAATGTCCTTAACCAATATGGGTCCGGCTTTGGTTCATTCTCATTGAGAATCTTCTTCTTAGTACCTTTCCTTTTCTTATCCTTCTTCGACTCTTCAGTTTCATCATTATGTGACTTGCATCTCACCGGCTCTCTAAGCGCAGATTTGACCAAACGCAATACTTTCTTATCCTTAATAGCCTTTTCAAGACAACCCATTACCACATTTCCACCCACATTTTCCAAAATCTCACACAAATTGCCCTTCAAAAACCATAAGTAACCTGCAAAATGACTCCGAATTGTCCGAATAACCGTGTGGGCACTGCGCCCAGGTCGAAAAGCGTGTGATTTTGGTGAAAACCGAGCTTCAAAAACAGGCTCTAAAATCAACAACAACACCTCCTGAACGACCCTGTCCTGAAAACAAGGTTCATTGGACTCTAGAATTGCTTGAAGCTTGCGCTTAGACATGGGCTTCGTAAGAGGCTTGTCATTGGGGCTGCGAATATATTGCTCGGTCTTCTTGTTCCAAGCGAATTGTCCGTGAACGACGGCGCTCCGAAGAGAGAGCAGGTCCCGCAAAACATGGGAATGAATGGCGTTGCGGGGAGGAAAGGTACCCGTCACATGGGCACACGATCGCTGGTAGGCCAGAACCCAGAGATCGAATTTGGAAAGGAAGCCAGTGAGATTGGGGAAGGTAGTGTTTGGTGGGGAGGAGAAGGTTTTGACCCACAGAGAGGTGCATATATCAATTGGATCTTCTTTGAGCAGAGAGTAAGGGTCCTGATCTGTGTGTTCACGGTGGTTGGGGAGTTGGATTTGGTTCGCAGTTTTCGGAGGTAGCGATTGCATTGAACGGGTGGAAAAAGGAGAGACGAAGGAAATGAAAGAAAGACTTCTGAGAAAAGAGGAATGAGGGTAGTGAAGGTGTTTGATAGTTTTCCCCAGTGACATTTTCTCATTCGTCTTCCGATTGGCATCTAGGAGGAGCAAGAAGGGTTTCTGATGCCCTGTGCACTTCCAAATGGCCAAGGGCGCTCAACGCATGCTATCGAGTCCTACTATTGAGACCAAAGTTTGAACAAAATAGTGAAACTCATGACATGAATACTAATATGTATTTCTAAACATGATAGTCTGACACAGAAATTATTTAGTATAGTTTTTGTTTTATTTACAGGTATAGAATTTATCTAATAATAATTGATATCTTAAGCATAGATCTATTGGTGAGCTTATGAGACAATAAAAAAAATCTAAGTAATAATCCTGTAATATAGAGATCATAGTCGGTGTAAAAAAGAGTGATTTGTCCTGAGTTTTGATGTTTGAGTCAATAAAAAAATTAAAAGAATTTAAGAGTCTAGAAGAGTGTAAATTATACTTTGACAATCTCATAATTAGTTATAAATAAAAATTGATCGTATTTAGGTATTTTTCTTATGCTAAATTTAAAATTATTTAGCAACATAGACAATAATCAACGTAATAGTAGTAACTTTGGCATGAGTTTCAATGCTTAAATCAATGAAAGATTTTAAGAATTCATCAAAGCGTAAATCACACTTAAGGGTTTTGTGTCTATTTATAAGTTGGGGTACTAGATTAATTTTCCTAGGTCAAATAGAATATGAGAGGTCACCTCTTTGGCTTTATGATGTTGTACTGAGGGAGTCCAATGTGGCCTCACAACGGCGTTGCGCATTGTCCCATCGCACTTGGAGCGCCCTACTATTCTACGGATATAGAGTTTATATAATATACACTGATTAATAACTTAGTTATAGGTCTATTGGTGACCTTTCAAGACAGTGGAAAAATTCATATAACGAAGCTTGTAATATATATAGCAATGGTAGTCTACGTGAAAAGAGGGGCTTTGACACGAGTTTTTATGCTCAAGTCAATGAGAAGTCAAGAGCATGAGTTTAAGAAAGTGTAAATCATTCCAGATAATCTTACAACTATTTATAAACAATGATAGATCATACTTGAATAATTATTTAGCAACATAGACAATAATGTGAAAACAATGACTTTGACACAGACTTCTATAATTAAATCAATGAAAAGGGGGTAAAAAACAGGGAGAGAAAATAGTTGAGAAGAAAAGAGGGGAGAAAATAAATTTTACCTTATTTAAATACAAAAGAAAAAACAAGAAGCGAAAAAAGTCACGATGAAAATGATTGTAGGTTCCATCAAACAATTTTCTCCCCAAAAAATAAAGAAATTTTGAGAGGAAAACGGTTCAAAATTTTGGTAGAGGCAAAATTTTTCAACATTTTAATTAATTAATTAATGTTATAATTATTTATTTAACATTTTATTATAAAATTAATTAATAATAAATATATTTTACAAAATAATAAAAAAATTTTTAATATTAAAATTAACAAATTATATATATATATTATATATAAAAAAAGTCCGACTGCATTCGGACACCTGTAACCAAATGGCAGTTGGATATATATTCCCACTAGGGGTGTTCAAAAGTTTGGTTTGGTTCGGTTTTAAGCAAAAATTAAATTGAACCAATCTAATCAATTTAACATTTTGTTAAACTTTATCGGTTTTAACTTTTAATCAGTTTGGTTCGATTTTTATTCGGTTTAGTTTGGTTTGGTCCTATTTAGTTCATGTTTTTTTTTTTTACCCAAAAGAATAATTTTTTAAAAAAAAAATTATTCTTTGTAATATGTAAAATTTAACTTTTAATATCCTACATCTTTTAAAATTTTGACTAATAATAATTTTAAAATAATTTATTATTTTTATCTCTTTTTTTTCTTAAAAAAATTGTATACATTCACAAAAAAGTTTTAAAAAGTGAGAAAAAAAAATAAGAGCAATATCTTATAATAAAATAATATAAATAATTTATATATTTATTGAATCATATAAAGAATGTAGCTTTGATATAAGTTTAATTAACAAAAGATTCCATTAACCTAAAAAGAAATAAAATATTAAATTTTAATTAATTACAAATTTAATGATTCGGTTTGGTTCGGTTAACTGAACCAAATATGGAAAAAATCAACAACCGAACCAATTTAATAGGTTCTACAATCACAAAAACTAAATCAAATCAATTTTTAATCGATTTTATTCTGTTTTTAGCGGTTTGGTTCTGTTTGATTTGGTTTAATTGGTTCGGTTCGGTTTTGTTTACCCTTAATTCCAGCTGCCATTCAGTCAGAATATAAATAATTCATTAGCAAGAATAATGAAATATATATATATATAGAGTAAAATTTTTTAACATTTTAATTCTTTAATTAAATAATTAATATTATAATTATTTATTTAAAATTTTATTATAAAATTAATTAATTAATAATAAATATATTTTATAGAATAATAAAATATTTTTTAATATTAAAATTAACAAATTATATATATAATTAAAAAAAAAAGCATCTAACTACAATGCAGTTAAACCCTTATAACCAAATGACAATCAAATAAAAACGTTAGACTGTCATTCAGTCAAATAATGTTATATATAATGCATTGCTATTCACAAGCAATGCATTATATATACATGAGTTGTATAATATATAAATATAATTAAAATATTTATTATATTTATATATATTATATTCAAATTAATTAATATATATTAAAATAATATTATTTACAAAATTTTAAAATAAATGATCATATTTATTATATTAAAAAAATAATTTATAAGTAATTTTTTTAAAAATATAATTTAATTAATTTAAAAAATATTTTTTAAATTTTGAATGTGTTTTTTTTAATAAAATTTTTTTATCTTATTCACAAATAATTTTTTTTATCATTTGAATATTTTTTTTTAAATTGGTTGTCTTCTTTTTCTTTTTCTTATTTTTCTTTTAAAAAATATATATGTTTAAATTTAGAATAGTTAATTTATATTTAAAACATATTTCTTCCGGTCTTCAATATAAGTTACTTACCGGAGGATTGTTTTGGTTCAAAATATAAGTAACTTCTTTAAATTATTTTGATCATTAAATAATTTTTTTTTTAAATATCTCTAATTAAATAGAGATTCATTAAGACTAATGCAATTTATTAAGGATAAATGTAAGCTCTTTAATTAGGGTCAAATATGGAAAAAATTGTGTTTTGATATAAATTCAATTAGTTAACTATCTTTAACTAACTTTTTTAATATCTGTAAGGTAAATATTGGTAATTTATATTGAAAACTAGAGGGAGTAATATTTTTAAATATCTCATTTATTGATAAAAATTATTAATATTAAACAATAACGATATCATTATTATATCAAAATAATAAATTTTTTTTTTACATTTTTTCTTATCCAAATATATGGAGAGAAAATATTTTCTTCTTATTTTTCGCTTTTTTCATTTTTCTTCTTTCCCATCCAAGCACAGTGTAAGTCCTCATAAAAATATAAATCATTCTTGAGGGTTTTGTAGTTATTTATAAGCAAGAGTAAAGAGTATTAGTGTAATTTTATCAAGTCAAATAGCAATAATTAAGTAACAAAATATGTGATGCAACCTATTAATTTTATGAGATTGCACAAAAGGAGTCCAAAACATGGCTTCACGCTCTCAACAATATATTTTTAGTCATGTATTTTCTCATGACATTTATATCCAATATAGTCATATCTATTATTTTAAAAGTAAATTAAAGGCTAAATCGATTGTTAAACTTAATCGAGTTTAAAGGTCCAATAGTCGAAACTTTATTTATCATCCAGCAATCAGTATTTTCTTATGCATATATAAATGGAGTTTTGTAACTCGTAAGATGCTATTATGAAATTAATAAGATGCTACTTTTAGTTATTTGTATGTTTGATCCCATTTTTTTTGTTTTCTTTCCTACTTGAATTTTCAAGTACTTAGCGACCTAAATCAGCTAAAAGTAGTCTCTCATTTTCTAAAAATTGTTCTCTTTTTATATATAGATCGTTCAAATTGATGGTATTCATAATTTGTGCTTTTCTCTAACTCCAATAAGTAGGAAAGAAGGATAAGTTATTTGATAAATAAAATCGTCGTTATGATTGTAAAGTTGTTGAATTCAAATAAAGTCATATTTTTCTTTCTTTTTTTTTAACTGAAGATGAAGTATAATTAATTTCTTGTAACATAGATCCGTCTTGTGGAATTGTGAGGCACATCGTCTGGAGAGCGTTGCATGCATGAATGAACAAAGTAAACGCCACGAAACTACAAATGACTTATAAAGATCCATTTTTGCTTTCCCCAACGAAACAATTTCACATGCTTTTCTCTTATTTCCCGGCTCAATCCTTAATATATTTAACTAAAAGAGTCGTTAAACTACTATTTTCTCCATTCTTTCGTATTATTAATTAGGCCTAATACTACTCATTGAAGAAACATACATGCTTCAATAACAGACATCTCTATCTCTTCCAAATGTGCAGGCCCTTCCATTTATGCACCTCAATCGGAAGTTGGAAAACATCTAGTTTTAAAACGGAAAAAGAAAATTAGATCGAACAAGAAGGAGAAGCAGAAAGTCAACAATAGAAAACAGTAAGTGCAAAAATTAATAAACTTTATTATACGGTATACGTACTCTGAGATGTTACATTCTTATCTCTTACACACTGAGCCGCCCCTTTTGAGTAATATTTTGAATGAAGCAGGAGAGAACAAAAAGATTACAAGAAGCAGCAAGAAAACTCACATGAAGAAACCGAAATGTAAAGGAAAATTCAAAAGCAATGACCAAGATTATTACATTTGCACCATCTCTGTCAGCTTCCTCGAGAGAAAAACAGACAAGTGTACTATTCAGTGCAGGGTATACATATATGAAAGAAGATTGATCATAATGTGGTATTGGATTTCAATTTTCATGGTTGAGAAGCAGAGAGATGGCAGTGGAAGGACACTGAGGTTGGGTATTCGTTGTGGCAAGGAGACGAACCAGAGGGAGGGACAAAACCCTTTGGAAGCATCACAGAGAAAGGCCTAGACTTGATGAGGTTCTTGGTCATCTTCTTCCTGTGCTTCTTCACCTTCTTCTTCTTCAACCTCTTCTTGATGCGTTCTTGGAAGATGGGGTTGGGGTTCTCGAGATGGAACACTTGGTAGTGGGTGGGAATGGGAACGCTAGAAGAAGGATCGTTTTGGGCTTGGATTTGTTGGGTGGAGGAGGGAAGTGAAGAAGAAACAGAGTGACAGGAGGAGAGGAGGACGATGAAGAGAAAGAACAGAGTTGTGCACAAGCACTTGAGGGTTTGATTGAGATCACTCATCATGAGAACGAAGAGGTGTTAAGTTTTATGGTACATTTGTGGAGAATCTAAAGTGAGGGAACGATAATGAGATCGCTGAGATTGAGAATGGTGGAGGATTCCAGTGGGTTATTTGTGGCCATTGAGATTAAGAGAAGAGCTTACAGAGGGTATCAATATGTAACTCCCCATATACATAGCCTAATACTATTAAAAAAAAAAAAAAAAGTTCACTTTATGGGTTCTTGAAATTTAAGCAATATGGGTACAAAAGCTCTTTGCTATAAAATGCGCTAAGGCATGTCACGCTTTAGAGCACCGACATTACAGAGTACATTAGTTTGTGTTGTTCATGAATCTGGACGCTTCATTCACTGGCCTAATTAGAGTTTCTCTTTCAAGGCTTGCGGGCTTAACCCCTTAGAAGTTTGAATCAATACTCAGAAACGAAGGAATGGAAATTGCTCGATATGACAATACACTGGCCGTTTGGGTATATAGGTCCATAATGGGGCTTTTCAAGGTTGAGTTTTCTGATAGTTTACTCATTTATCAGTCTCGTAAGAGAAAGGGAAAAGATCAATACATAAGCAAAATAAATAATTGCACCGATCATCCTCACAAAAAGACTGAATGAGCTCCATACTTTTAATAAAAGTTTACAAAAGGACAAAGATTTCAGCTATTCCATTCAAGGTTTTGGAGGTAATCATGACCAAAGGGTCAATGCACAACTTTTTTATCAATTATTTTGTTAATTAAGCCTATGTTTATATTTGATCAACTTTATATATATATATATTTTAATATTTTATATAAATATATTCACAATTTTCTCTACTTAATTCTTTACATTTTGTTGTCTCATTCCCAAATTTTTCTTTTTCAAAAAAATATTTGAACTATTATTTATTAGTTTACATACAAATAGTCAAATACTAGTTTAATACTAGTTTAGGCTCTCCTTTTTTCCCTTTTTTCTTCTTCATATAGGAAAAAGTTTGTTTGGCAGGTGCACCCCATGCTACTATCTATACCAACTAGCCGCAATTGAATTCCCCGCCCAAAATTCACGTGGGATATTCTCTCCAATTCACTCTGGAATTTCGACCCTTTTCTGAGAGCACAAAGAAGGGCGCGGATCACGGAACCGAAGCTTCGTGAAGCGATCGAGCATGTCGAACTCTCTGCCCTACTCCAAGAAACATGTTGACTACGACGACGCCAACTTTCGCCACCGTTAATTCTTCAAGATAAAATGGGACTTCGCTCATTTTGATAAAGTTCGCCCAGAATTATTCTATCTAATTGATCGTAGACAGTGGCAATATGGTGTATTGGTCGTAGTAGTATTAGTTACAGAAATAGAAGTTCGATTGTTTTGATTTAAAATTTGCAGCAAAGTTAGGTTGGGGAGTGAATGCAGTACATGTCTAGATAGCTCATTGTTGGTTGACAGAATGCTGTGAAAATATGTATTTGAGTTTGGCTAACCTACAGGGAAACTAATGGCTGATCGATATACAGTCTTGTTACCTTTCTCTTAAGACAATGATTTGATGATTTTGACATCTCTGACAGCGAAGCATCTTATTGAACCTTCGTCCCCTTGTTTAGCGCTTAGAAACATTTCTTGAACTTAGGTAACTTACATGCCTGAGTTCATTTGAAATTTGGTGTTATATGTCCATCTCTTTGATCCTGACATTTGTTTCCCTTATATCCCTTTCATTTTAAACTTTCTTCAAACAAAGCCATAAACAAAACCTATTAATTTGTTGCCCTATCATCTGATGTCCATTTATGTCTGCAGTTGTTAAATATAATTTACAATTGTGAGTTCACATTCATTATTTAAATGGCATCTAAGACTTACTATGTCTTGAATTCTTGATTTTCCAGGTCATTGCTCCGAGCTTGCTCCCCTGTAACCTAAAGCGTGATTGTATCAGTACAGGAAAGTTTCTACTCTTACTAATGATATTTGGGTTAGCATATCTTCGTGTAGTTTCTTATGTTCATGCAATTGGGAATAGAAATAGTGAGGAAAATAGCACCATTATAAATGGTGGAAGTGGATTTTTAAAATTCTACAGCACGTGGTTTGGGTGGGCTCTTGAATGCTTATCATCTTAGTGGTGGGGAAAAGGGAATGAACTTAACGCCTAGCTATTTATTTAGATCTAGAAACTACCAAAAACTTGACTAAACTTCTGCTATCTGCTTTTACACCCAATCCAACTGCTATTCCTTTTAGTGATGTTATTCTGCATGGCTTCTCATCCAATCCAGCTTCTGATGGACTAAGTAGTACCCTCAGAAACTTCCACTTTGTAGCTTGAATTCATTTATCTTAGTTATGTATCTGGTGATCGGGAATATAATGTGGAGGCAATGTAAGTTTAGATCTCATTAAGACTCTTGCATATGTTGAACGTCTGGTTCCTATAATAGACAGTATTGGCAACCCAGACTGCAGCAGCACAATGAGATGCTTCTTTGATGTCACTCATGTATGCATTACGAGGAGCAAGGGCACTTCTGCTTGTAAGGCATTGAATGGCTGGGTTATCAGGGAGTATAATGGCAAATATTGTTTGAATCATGCAATACATTAGTAACTTCATTTGAGCTCCCGTCATTTTGATTATACAAATCATTTTCGTGGACATGTAACCCACCTAATCTTGACAAAATTGTAAAGCCTTCTGTCTCAACAATCAAAACGAAAAGCTTTTGTAACTGAATTCTCTTATTTCTTGATATTTTGCTCACTACATGTTATTGTTGTTTATATTTCATTATATCATTACCTTCCAGCAGTTACAAGGCATTTTCATCTGTACGTATTCAACTTTGTCAGTAACATCATGAACTCAAGTTTTCTTTATCACTGCAAAGAAGAAAGAGATGATCACCATCCTGAATTACGCTTATGTCATCTATCTCTGCATTTTCTGCACTAACAATTTTTGTAGGTTTGGAGCCTGCAAACTTTTGACCTGCAGATTAACAATTCAACAGTTATACAAGAGAATGTATACAAAGTAAATAGTTTTACTGTAGTGTGCTCAGATCTTGCATTTGATCTTTCCAAAAAAGAGGCTGATCCTTTTCTGTGCATTTTTTAAATGTTACAACAAAATAACAGTAATTGTACTCGATTATGGGTTTATCTGTGACCAAGTATGCCTTTTGAGAAAGCTTACCCGCAATCTTGAGCAGTTCTTCTAATGAATCAGGTAGAAGTATCAACTTCCCATGTCCCTGTGAAGTACTACTGTATTCACAGAGCAAGTGGATGGTAACCCTCTTTTTGATGTGTTTTGCCACTTCTCTATTACGTGGGCCATTGGTAGTACCTGAAGAGGAGTTTGTGTATTCTTCTTCTATTGGGAAGTTGATAGACCTGGGACCATCATGTCTTCTGCTTCTGGTTAGATCATTCCTAGCCACCAACTCTATCCTATATTCATCTGGTTTCTTCCTATTTTCACCACTCATTAAGAGGTCAGAAATGCTCTCGTTTTCTTGCTGCTTTATTGGAACTTTTGGTGTCCATCCTAGGAAACTTGGATTCTTCGCATTAGTGTCTTTTTGGAGCAAAATTTCAACCATATCTTGTTGCCCTTTCTTTGCAGCATCACGAATAGCTTCCTCTGAGTCTGTAAAATTTCTATATCCTCCTTCATTCATTATGGAATTTCCATTTGAATTGTTTGTACATGCATGAGAGAAGCCTTCTCTTGTTCCATCAAGCATTTCATCAACATTCAGTCCAGGATCTGTGCGTGCATATTCAGAGCCCAGCTCTTGTCCCCTAAGTCTCTGTCAAAATGGATAAAAAATAATTAGGATTTTTTATTGGAAGGGGGAGGTGAACGATAAATGAAGTTTATCCTTATTACCATGAAAAGATTATTCATTATAATTTGTGCATCTTCTGGGTTTGCTTGTATGGCATTCATTAGCGAAGTTCTGCTAAGTCTTAATATTTGAGAAAGCTCCGTGGTCCGAACTGTGAAAGGCTGTGGTCTATAGTATAAGACCCCAATCTCTCCAAATGCATCTCCTCCAATTCCCTTACCGAAAACCTGAATTAAATTCGAATAGGTAGTTATATTCAGTTGTGTCATTTTGTATTCTCAAGGAAATAAGCAATGTCTAAATATTATGACGTACTTGATCTTGCCCATCAATGTGACGAATGATATCCTGCAACAATCAATCATTTGGAAAGAGATTCATTATTAGTAGGATTAGTTTGAGATTCACGGTTATCCGATTGTACACGTTTAAGATAACTCACCACCGCCCCTGAAACCAGTACATAAAGGTCTGTAGGAGACTCGTTTTGCTGTATCACTTCTTCCTTAGGTGGGAAATACTCACCTTCCATTTCTGAAACCTATTATTAGAGAAAGAGTTGCGTCAGATTTTGTAACTTAAATTATTCATATTATACATAAAGTAACTGATGATTCTACATTTTCCTCTTACCCGAAGAGAGAAGATAGGAGACAAAATTGGATATTAGAGAGTAGAGACAAAGTGTTATAATAATAAAAGCAAAAATATGCATTTGGAGTATTACCAGTTGGAAAAGATGGTCATGGGAAACTCCTTGGAAGAGGTAGACCTTCTGCACAACGGGAAAAAATAGATGGTACGCAATGCCTGAACGAATTGCCTTAGGTAGACCATTTAGTGTTTCTTGTTGCTTCAATCCTTCTGTTTTAAATCTCAAACATAAGTGCGACAACATTTGATCTTGTATGTGATGGGGCAAATGATTTCTTGAAGCAAATTCTGAAGCTGCTCTAACTGTGTCTCTCTGTGGCACCAAAAGCAGGCTTCTTTTCGTCAAATGTAAGAACTAAAGTTTCTATTATTTGAATGAACTATATTATGAACAAAGGGGAACAATTAGCTATTGCTGAAATTACTGATGGAGAAGGTCAACCATGTTATGAAACTATTAAAAGATTTTTCTAGGTTTGAAGTTTAAAAAATTTCAGAATGTGGGGTCGACAGCATATTTAAAACAAGCTTTTCAAGCTGTGTCCGAAATAATGGTGACTTCTAGGCGTACTGTTGATTTAGGACGCTTATATAGAATATAGAAACCGTTTGAACGGAAAAGTTGAGGAGAAGAAACGAGGTTGAGAGTACATACAAAATGTCTGGTGCGGCTGGTCCATTGGACTACAAGGTTTGTCATGTTTCCAATGATATATGACGTTAGTCCCAAGTTGAACAGCATGTAAAAGATATCAAACAGCATTTCTCTTGTGTTTTCAGCATGTAAATCCCCGTAGCCAGTGGTTGTAAGTGTGACAATGGACCAATATATTGAAGTCACGTATCTGTCCCAGAGACTCAGTTCTTTATAATTTGGGTACACTGCACCAATCCATGTCCTTTTAGAATCGGGGTATCTATCTGCAAGCAGATAATTAAAGCATCCGGCACAGTGTACTGCAAACAAGGTTACCTGAGATTTGATGCGAGTGGCAATTCAATTAAAATTTGTGGAAAAGATCCGGGAAGTACCTTGAAATTGTAAAGGAAGAAAGATAACATATGGGCTTTAGTGGCTTACAGCAATAAGCTTTGTGCACCTAGTCCAGAAATAATTGAAGCGGATGTCTTTCTCGAGTCTGAGGGAAAGCAAAGAAGCTAGTAAGCACTGTGATACTCAAATGGAAGTGCTCAAGAAAACCAGAACCATAAAGTTGAATATGATGATGAACCTTGCAAACAGAAAGCTGACACGTCTCAGACGCCATAATCGAAGCATGTTAAGCAGTTTAAAGCCAAGCTCGCCGCTATGTTTTGTGAAGAGTAGGCTGATGGACTGAAATGGTGCTGTCGAGCAGACATCGAAAATAAACCAGGTAG
Source organism: Erythrophleum fordii (assembly GCA_032878935.1). Lineage (NCBI taxonomy): Eukaryota > Viridiplantae > Streptophyta > Magnoliopsida > Fabales > Fabaceae > Erythrophleum > Erythrophleum fordii. The sequence continues at coordinate 20,795,788 of JAVQMF010000045.1, forward strand.
ATATGTACCTGTAAGTTTGGTGGAGCTGTATGAAGTAAGCAGTGTTTTTGAGAATTATGTTTATCTGAAGGAAGGATTGGTTATTCACCTTACTGCAATTTTCTTGGGATCATCAACAAGAAGGTAAGAGTGGCTATCTAGATATGCTACAAAGAATGTCAAAATGATGTCAATGGCAAAGAAGCCATTGACAGTGTTGTCGATGATAAATAGTGCATCTTGCTTGTAGGGAAGAAAGGCAAACTCAAACGGGCAAATCCAGGCTGAGTAAATGACGAGAATAATCAGTAACATCTCCCAAGCCCTGTAATGGTAATAGCATATGAGAAGCAGCAGTCACAATATTATAAGAGTGATCTCATTGTGACTGTGTAAAGGGTCATTACCTATACCAGGGATTGAAAGGGGAGATTATGTATCTTCGGAGTCTAGTTTCCTGGTTGATTCGGGCTCCAAGGGACGGCAGGAGATCATTAGACAAAAAGCTGCTATGGGCAAAACTTCCCATTTGGAATTCATCTACCCAGAACCTCTGGAAGAAGTTTTTTGCACAGGAAAATGACATCTTGAGTTTGAATCCTTCGATGCTACGCTAGAGAGGGTTAAGTTTCCTTGTGGTTGTGTACTTCACAAGTGGTTACATATATAGTCAGGCTGTTGACTTGGATCCACGGGTTTAGACCCCTTTTTGCTTGCCTTTTCCTTGTGATACCTGTGATATACTGCTCCAAAAGAATAATCAGGAAGCTTACGCAGTTAATGCGAAATAAAGAATAGAAAAGAAAGTGGTAAAAACGTGGAGGGAAAATCTTCCATCTTGTTTCAACAAGAAATGAGAAAATTAGGTGTAGGTATAGGAAGTGGAATCAAGGAGGAAAAATGATAGAGCCCTGGAAGTGGCAGACAGGATGAGGCTTTCTGAAATGGAGGTGTAGAGCGTTCTATGTGTGCGAGAGAGGGTACAAAGACATACAAATGGTGCTTCTAGCTGTATATCTGGGGGTCATAGAAATGGTGGCCGTGGCGCTAGGCTTGATCGTAGTGATGGTAGCTCCATCACCAATACAAGTGGAGTTGGGAATCCTATATAGACCCAGTTTTCCAATGACATATTCAGAACGAAATATATTGGTATTTCCATTTGAAATCCAAAGATGGACCAGACAGCTATTGTAGAAGGAAAAAAATTTTGTACAATTTTAAATATTTGCTATCAAATTGTTTGATAGAATTTATGACACATGGATAAACTTTATTTCTTTTCGAAGAGTTAATAATATTGTGATAAAAACTGACATATTATATTTGAAGGTAATCACCTAATGAACTTATTGTAAAATAGGTACGTAGGAATTACATATAAGGATGCCACATGGACGATTATGGCTTTGTTTTAGAGGCTGTAATTCAAACCCCTCCTAACAAAAAACCCAATCTGAACCCATTCCGTGCCTGAGGTTCTTGGAAGGAGCCCTGTTTCATATGTTAAATAATCTCCGTCCTTTCTCTCTTCCTCTCTCTCTCTCTCTCACTAGTTTTTTACCGGATTAGGATCGGCCGACATTTAAATGCTGCTGATTCCTACCGACCTTTAGTTGTGACCCACACATAATGATTAGTTGGTGATTATATGTTTCTTATGGAATTTATATTGTGAGGTATTGTAGAGAAATTTTATAAAAATTATATGATCAAGATATCTGGATTTTGCATTATATTCTTTCCATTCATTCCTTGTTATCTTTATGCCACTTGTAAGAAGTCCGCGTTGCACGCCAGAAAAGAAACTATAGTTTGTGAAGCTTACATATTTTATATGTGAAAAGGAAGGAATAAAAGTGTAAAAGGCTTCTCACTACTGAAAGTAGATAAATTCCGGGAAAAAAGTTGCTATAAATTACAAAGGGGTACTCCTCGTAAAGCTCTCGTTTATTTCGCATGTGAGGGACGGCAATAATTAGAGACTGGTCCCATAAAATTATCCTTCAAGAATCTTTCCCAAGAGATAATGGAGAGGCAGAGGTAAACCCACTTGCAGAGGTACAAACGTTGTGCCAAAAAGAATTTGTTCAAAACATGGAAAATCTGTCATCCAAATTCGACTTGTTCTCTTGGCTCTTCCAGCACACAGTCTGGTTCTTTTATTCTGCAGATTTTGAAACTGTTCTCTTATGAGTAACTTAGCATGTTTAATTTCTATTCAAAGTAGAAAACAGAAATGGCAGTTTGCTAGAGCTCCTCTTTGCATAGAATTCGTTACTCGAAATCTCCCTCTCCTTTTAATTTTCAGGAAGAAAAGTAAATACACAAACTATACAGCATAATGTGGGGTTTGATGCGGTAGCTGGAATGAATAATGCATGGTATGCAATTGGCCGGTATTCAGCAAGAAAACTTGCAATGAAGGGTGTTACGTACTAAATAAAAAATAATGATAGAGGTATTGCTCTATTATTTTGTTTTATCATTATGTTCATTATGAATACAAAAACATGGAAGTGGAGCTGTGACAAAATGTTTCCTGCCTCTTGTGGAAGACAAGTGCAAGTAGACAGGTACAAAGATCAGGATGAGGCAGGCACGCTTGCTAATGGCCATTGTTGGCACTCTCAAATCACGTGGACCAAGGACTCGGTTTTTGCGAGGTTTTGGTCAGTCTTAAACCTTCCCAACTCAGTGGCTATGGATTTTTGTGTGGAACTCGAGTTTGGCTTTAGTTTGGTGAGTTTACTTACCCCAGGAGGCCCGTGAAATATACACCCTACAAGATACTGGAAAGATGTTGACCCTTGTCTATTTCCCCAACCCTAGTACACCGTATAGGACTAAAGTTGTGGTGTAGCTTCTCCATTCCCACTACAGCAAAAGGTGAATTTGGGTCAAGAAGTTTGTGAAAAGATAAAGAAAGAAAGAGGCACTCGTCATCCTGGTTGTCGTGTGTGTGTATTATGAGGCAACCAACTACTCAAACCCATTTTCTAATCTTTTCAATGAAGATTTAAGAGTTCTCAAGAAACTGACTTTCTTTCCCTTGCTTATTTACATGCGTGAGAATTGAGATACTTTAATTTTTTTCTTTTAAATAGGAGATACAGGTAGGTAGTATATAATATATTAATAGAGAATATAACAAATAACTATTCTTACCACATATAAAGATAAATAGATAATAAACTTTCTATCATATATAATTAATGAAAGTAGTAATTCAATTTTTTTAAATGATCTCAATATTCGTATAACTTTATTAAAAATATACGAAAGTAATATATAGTATTGAAGTTTTGCATGCAACTGTTATTATTATTATTATTATTATTATTGAGTTAGAAAATCTTAATTTTCGATCACTAAAATTCGAAGTTAAAAGTTTGTAGGTATATTTATATTTACCTATATAGTATATTCAAATCAATTTAAAAAAAAAAACTATATAATACTCGAAAGTATTTTGTAAAGAGTATCCATAATGAATACGACTTGAATATAAAAGTATCCATATTTGGTAATAGTCATATAAAAGGATGGCTCGTAGCTTATAATAGATCTGCCCAAAATTGTTAACGTTTGGCCATCATGAATTCATGTGCTCTTTTTAATTAAACGGGTCAAACAACTTCATTACAAGAATTTTCAGGAAAGTTTGTGTACCTGACGGATTTAGGTTTTCATAGCAAATAATCATAGAGTCTGGATCTTTTGAAATTTTTTCTTATAAAATTTTTGTAAAATTCAAAAAGAAAAAAGAGTTAAAAATAAAATTTATACACATTTCTTTTATTTAAGTCACTTTTCTTTTAAATTTTAAAATAAAAAATTCTTTCACAATAACTAAATGAGATTTCTATCACTTCTGGTTTATGGAATCCTTGACATCCTAGTGGGGGAGGCCATGTCTATTTGTTATAAGCGTAAGCAATATCTATAAGTGAAAACGATATTGAGTATGATTTATCTATCAATACCTTACGTGACAACTGACAATGTATCATTATTCAGAAGAGTGATTACTTCCAATAAAGCAAATCACAATAACAATGACTAATTGATTATTCATTTCGTTTGTAGTTTCATTTTAAGCAACTCTTTGTTGAGCGAACACGTCAGATTCATTCTTTAGTAAGATTTTTTTTTAATATCTTTATATGTTTATTTAGAATCAGAGTCTAATTAAGAATTTGTAATATTTTTTCTTTAGCATTGTTCCGAAAGCGACATGGAAGATAGCAATTGCCCATCCCTTCATAAATGCCACACAAAAACACCGCCTTTGTAATTTAAGACAAAACAAAAGCTCTCATGGCCATGTCTGCACCACAACACTTTGATAAGTTGTCTAGGGTCTTTCAGTTTATTTCGTTGTATTCATTGATGAATGCATATGTATCAAAATAAGACTTGAGATAAGGTTTTAGCCTAATCATGACTTAATTTAATATAGATTGTCTAAATAAGAAGAAACTTATCAAGATATTCCCTCTTGCAATAATATCATTTTAAGGCAAAGTTTGACAATTGATTCAACCCTACAGCGTAGTCCAAATTTAGATAAAATTAAAGAGACTTTTGTATATCGTTATCTCATATACTATGGTATTTTATATATGGTGTTTTATACATATAGTATAAGATGCCATGATATAAAATATGATGGTACTCATAATATGCTATATTGATAGGACAAGTGGTAGTATCTTATATCTCAATCATATAAAATATGAATATTTGATCGTACATATTAATTAATGTTTCTTATTTTTTAAATTTTTAAATATGTTTTTGTAAGTTTAAATAAATTACATGTTAAAAATTAAATTATTTGTACTATTATTGAATCCAAATATAATTCAAAAACATTGAAAATTTTGAAATTCATGTGTAATTTATTCCTTCGTATTCATGTAAAAAATAAAATACAACATAATGTTTTTAATAATTTATGTATTATGTTTATAATCATCTATAAATAAATTTGCCATGGAGTTAATTACAATAGAAAGATAAGGGCAGATGTGGTAACTACAAACAAATTTATCTCACTCGGTCTTCGTGTGAGATGACACATTTTTTTGCGGTCATTAAACATCACCATTTTGTCTTAGATATAATATCTTGTGTTGTCCCATATGTTATTCTCCTTTTACATAACAGGATATTAAACACTTTCATCCAATCTTAACATTAAATAAGGAAAAGAAAATCAACATCACAATATATCAAAGTTCTTAAGTTTTATACGTAATTATAATATTGTGTGTGTGTGTGTGTATGTATATAACTTCTGTTAGTACTTTCCCTCCCCCCTCCTCTTTCCTTCTTCTCTGTTGCATGTGATATGCTAGGTTTGATTGGCTTATCGGTTTTGGAGAGGGTGTAATAATAGGACCTGTTTGGAATAAGGAATAAAAAGAAAAAAATAATTTTGATAATATAAAATATCTTTTGTACGTTTATTTTGAAAACGTTATTAAAAAAATAAAAATTGTCAAGTAATAATTATAAATATTGTATACAATTAATAAAAAATAATTATCTATTTTTAGATGTGACCAAACGGCTAAGTGTTGGTCAAAAGTTTATGAGTTGGGAGTCTCAAGCAAAGAGCAATGGAGAAGGGATTCAAATCAAATGCCAAACGCAAACACCCCATTTGATTGCCCCTTATGTTCCAACTGGAATCAGTTGCCCAAACTAAATGCAATGCTTGCCCCAACCTTCATAAAATTAGTTCCAATATATATGATCTTATAGGAATGGTAAGAAGAAAAAGAAATTATTCCTAGATCTCAAATTAATGATCAAAATTAATACAAAAAGCAAGAAAAATATGCACCCCGTCCCCACCACACATGCATTTGGAACCTTTGATCTCTCAAACCAATATAAAAAATGTAAATATAAATCATGAGTAAAGCAAAAAAAAAAAGTTAAGATATACTGGGAGATAACATGAAGTTATCTCTTTGTCATCTTTAAATTTAAAAATATTATAATTTAATTTTTATTTAAAGATATTTAAATATTAGTTAAAAGAATATTGACATGGATTTTAATACATATCAAGTAACTAGTATATTAATATAGTTTTAGATTCTTTGGCTTTAACTTTTAAATTAACCTAAGAAATAAAATAATATTTTAAAAAAATATACAAATATAAAATGTATATGGCAGAGGGGGAAGTCATTTAGTTCTCCCCTACTTTTTTTAATATAAAATATTTTTATTTTATTTTATTTAAACATTATTTCAAATTTAAAAAAATATTGACATGCACTTTATACATGCCAAGCAACTAGGATATTAATATGGGTTTGGGCTCTTTGGTCTTAAACTAACCTATGAAATAAAAGATTATTTTAAAAAATGTAAATATAACTATCATCTAAGACATAAGTTTTTATATATGTGCGAGAGTGGAAAGCTATCTAACTTCTTACTCCTCCTTTTTGTTATTTTTTAAATATAAAAATATATTGTAATTTTATTTTATTCAATAAATTTCAAAGATTAATTAAAAGATATTGAACACTGCATGTTAACCAACTAGTATATGTTATGCTGAAAAACTTCTATATAAGTTTATATACTTTTTTGTACTTTTTCCAATTGGTATAATATTTGTAATAAAAAGAACGATAAAAAACTTATTATTCTTTAATTTTTTATGATAATTATTTATAATTTAATAATCAAACTTTTTTTCGTAAAAGATGCATTCTCAATTTCACAAAACAAAGGAGCTAATATTCTGAAAGATAAAGTGATTAGCCAGCGCAGCCCGTGAAGTAAATTAATGACATCTGGGATCAACTTTGAAAATCAAGAGAAGATAGATGCTTTCCCTGGCATTGTGGTTTAAAGGGTGGCCATCTTTGTCCATTCATCTCATGTGATTGAGGAACCATTCTTTCTTTCATGGTCCACATTTTCTTTAGTGGTTTGGAGTTGCTTACCCCTTATCCTCTTCACTGCAACTTCAGTAATTGTTCTAATCAAGATATTGAAGAATATTAACCCCCAAAAGAAGTAGTAGCAGAATTTTAACATTACTTTTAAACATGAGAAATAGTCCTATATCTACTTATCACATAGTGCCAAATATGCCATTTTAGACTGTTTTCCCAAAGTAATTCATCGTTAGAATAATACTATTTTCAATAGTATTTTATTGCGATTTTCAGCATTGTAGAAGTATCTCTATTCCTTACGCTATTGCAGAGAATATTTCGGCTTTAATAAGGATTAATTTAAATATTATTGGTGGTTTTCTTTTTGGAAATGAGATAAAGGGGAGAGAGAAGAGACTTTTAATGACTACATTCAGTGGTTGTTGCTATACAAGAAAAGATTGAAAATTTCTTGAAGATGCGTTTGAGTGACAAATAGATTTCTAAAAGCAGGAGGCGACAAAAGATTGAAATCTAAACATCGTCACCCAACCTCTGAGGTGAGAAGCGAGAGGCCTGAGAAAAAAGTTGAGTAATCTTCCTCACTGAAAATGATAGAGTGATTAGCATCATATATTGTGGTCCAATTAATTTTTTCCACTTAAATGCTTTTGACTTTTCGTTATCGCTTATCATTAATTCATGATTTTTGTGATGCTCTTGTCAAACACATGCATATCGCAAAATTCCCCTCGTAATGTGCTTCACATGAGCTTTCTTGAAGCCTAAAAAAATACTAATTTTGTTCATGTCCTTCCAGCAATATCTGTGCATGACCTTGTTAATTGATATAGCCAGAAGTACAAGCCCCCCTCCTCCCACCTTATTCTTCTTTCTTTAGTACTCTTTCGCATGATAAGCTTATAACCTATTCATCCTTCTCTGAAATAATCATCCAACACTTCTGAATCCAGATCATATATCAGTTAAGAAGACGAATTTATATCCCAGAAATCAATTAGATCAGCGCCAAGTACGTTTTTTCTTTTAGCAATGATGATGGTGTGTTTATAGTGAGTCCAATGGTTTTACCCCCTTCAGAAAGCTCAACACGAATGACACCATACGGTGCGAACTGTGAGATTTGGTACTTCTGCTTTCAAACTAATCTCCTTAGCTATAGAATGGTCAATTCTTAATTCTAATCTGAACATGACAAGGGGCATGAAAAGTTCAAAAAGAAAAAGAGGAAAGATGAGTACACCAAAATTCTTTTGTGCATTTCATTAGTGGAAGAGTTCAATCAGTAAAATGCTTTTACTGCTAAGCATACAAATCACATGTTTAAAAAGAATATTGATCTAATACCTAGGAGACTGCACCAATATGAAAAGGTCTTAAAGGACCAGTGCTCTGTACAGTGAATTACCTTTTAAAATATACGTATCAATTTAATGTATCTTTTAATCCCACCAAAATACAAAGGATTGTACTTGTGATAGAAACTATAGACTATAGAGACTTAGCATGAAGAGACAAGTGATGTTTGAACATCTGGTTTATTTTATACTAGAAATAGATAGCTATAGTTCTTGAAATTTTGAAAATTATGAAGGATATTTTAGATGTATTAACGTCATAATTTTGTCCATTAATAGGTGATAAAGACTAAGGTAGTATGTGATGTTAAAATCTTATATCAAGTGGTATGATTTGTTCAATAAAATACTTAAATAGGATTGTTCTCCTATCTCAATTAGTTTTTGGAAAAAAAATTTTCATCTTATTTAAGTGTTTATTAATTGGTATCAAAGCTACTTTGAAAAATGATTACTTATGGAGAATTCTGATTGACAAAAGGTTAAGTGAAATACTCCAGATGCTGAGACATTAACCTTCCAAGGATGGTTAATTAATGAAAATCAAAGTAGAATTTTACATTAAAGATTTCCTACTTCACTTAGGTGTCTATTAATAGAGTAATAAAAAATGCATAATACTTGATATTATCTTTTATTCTTGTGACACTTCAAAAGGCTGTGACAGTGATTATTACTGTTGCCACCACTGCTGGCATATGTGGTAGGTATATTTTACTTAGATTATTAGATATTTCCAAAGTGAAAAAAAGCTGATTTTGGCATCTTTGTTCTAGTTAGGTAAGAGTACAATAGCAATTCTGCCTGTGCCCTTTATTATTCCAATGCTAGATTATGACATTAATAAATTTATAATCCTCTAAAGATTTTTGTGTAGACTTCATTTACAAAAGATAAATAAATCAAGTCAATTATAAATAAACTTATAAGTACGTGAAATATGTGTCTTACTAGAAAGCAAGTCTAACATACTTATATATTTATTGATCATTGATTTAATCCACTTACCTTTAGTAGACTAAGTCTGTCTAAGAATGTGGGGGTAGTCCTTTTCTGCAACTTGGCATGCTGCAAATTTTGGACAGTTCCTTGTGGAAAGGGTTACTGTAAGATGAATGCTGGGAATGTTTTAGTATGCTGCACTTAGGCAACGTGGGATGCTCCATACACCAGGATGTGGATAGTAGGCTGGCAAAGATTCATATATATATATATATAGAGAGAGAGAGAGAGAGAGAGTCTAATTTCAATACAAATTCGTCTCCATTAAAGCCGTCCTTATTGTAATCATATCATAAACAAGCTTTGACTTGCTACTTCCAAGTGTCCTAGTGTGAGAAGGGAAACTTGAATGAATCTGAGCAAGCGAATGGGCTAGGTATAAGATATTTCTGAGATATCAGGTTCTGAGATATCAGGTTTGTGAGCAGCTAATAATGGAATACACAATGACTTTGAGGTAGCTGAGATTCCCCTGTCTAACTCTTTTCTCACTCGTAAATGTAGTTAAATGGGTATTTCCCAGTAAATAGCTCCTAAGATACAACAGATCCATGGTCAAGACAAACATTCAGAAGTCGCAGTTTCTACAAAAGTACAGCTTTTTATACACACAGTTAGCACTTACTGTTTCTACAATAAGTATTCATCTCCAAGATATAACTGAACGTTACTCGTACAAAACAGTGCAAATTTTCCACTTTTGGTAAAAGGTTGTAGTCTTTAATACATATGTACACACATACATAGAGAAAGTCATAAACAGTTAGGACTTCCTGTATGTAAAATGAATATTAATCTTCTTCATCAAATCTATGTAGCAAAATCTAACTAATTGCATTGTAGGGTTCATCTTATGATCCATTTTCTTCAGACTAATGCTGAGTTTTAAACTTCTAAGGACAGATGGCCATTTATCTGCTGACTTAGTGGTTGGTAGCCATTATATAACATTTTTACCAATTTCTTTTCCCCTGCCGTTCAGGTCACAACTCTATTTTTACTGAAACATATTTTTCGATGTAGGAGTACAGAAAAAAGATCTTATTTCTGGCAACTTCAACCGAATCTCATAATGCAAAAGTTGAGCAGAACATCTGCTACTTCAATATTATGCACTGAGGACACACTCTTTGCTTCCAACTCAGTTGGTGCTTTGGTAGTAACTAGTGGGTTCTGTCTTATTAGTACGGTTCTGAAGATAAGTTCTAGTCAAGCGTGCTTTCATTATTGATGGTAAGTTGGTGCCAACCCCACTAAAAGAGTGTATATATCACTTAGAGGTTCTCTATCAGATGAAGAGGCACGTGAACAACTCTTTTTAGAAAGTGCGTACTGATGCAAGTAATTCATATCACTTCCGTTTAAACCATGATTCTAGTCTACCAAATGAAAATTTGAATTTCTTACAAATATGCACATTCTACTGCAGCAACTTTAGTTAGTTGTTTCATGCAATGAATGCAATAGGTATCTTGCTTCATACTTGTCTGTTTTTTCCTCCATCAACTAAAGCTATTTCTTCCATGGAATGAAAAAACAAGTACATATTCAACAGTTAAACAAGCTTGTACAATCTAAAGCAAGCTTGATATGAACATGTATTTAAATACTTGCAATAAAGAAAACCAGACATAAGATCAAACGACTAATATTTACATGCTGGCTATCCGAAATGTAGATTTTTCACTTTTCCAGACAGCCTTAAGGAATCCAAGGTTTAAGCTTTTGTTTAGGGAAAGATAAAGAGAAAGAAAAGAAAGTGAGAGTAACGAAAATTACTAACCTATTAGCATATATCATGTCTAGATTGATTGGCTTTTTTTCTTTTTCTTTTTTTTAACTTCTTTCAACTTATTTCTATTCTCCTTTCATTTCCTAGCCAAAGCTAAAGTTTTATTCAATCATCCTAAACAAGGATAAAATAGTATGAAAAAAATATCAACACATAAGATGGCATACAACCTTTGTGGATCAAGTTCAACTATAATTGGGAGACTCGATATATATTATTTACCACTTAGTTAATTTTTGGAACATAGTTATAAAATTCTTTATCAAAGATATCAAACCTAAATACTTTATTTTGACTAGGATGTAAATAATAACTCCATGAAATACATGTAGTTCCCAATTCTATATAACCTTTTATAACTTTTTATCTCATTATTAATCATTATTAATATTTGGAATCATGGCCCGATCAAAAAGCAAAATTCCTTGGTGCTCCCGAAAGTGCTTCATACCTGTCTTGTACCTCCTTCCATCAGGTCATATTGGAGCTTAAACGATTCTCATGCTAAGAAGTGGCAAATGAGTTATCCTATGTGAGACAACTACGTAGCAATCAGGTAGCAACTAGGTAGCAAAGGCTAATAACCTTTGCAATTTTGAGTTGCGTTATTCTTGTAAATAATGAGATCTTCTATTCATCAGTCTTGAAGTTTTTGGCAAAATGCGCACTATTTGGATCTCTTGGTTCTGTATACGGCAAGGATCATATGCTCCACAAGTAATTTCCCACTTCGACGGGAGCAGATAAGATCGAGGTGGAAATTTTGAATGGGATATTACATTTATATACTTATGGTAGCATAATATTCGCGGCAATCCTATATCTCGCAGTCTGGTTTTGTAACTATTCCTAGAGTCACAATGTTTTAGAATATTTATTATTTCATTTTACAACTTATTAACTGACTCAAATTCTCTACTCCGCTTTAAGGAGAGCAAATTTGGATCGTTTAAATTTTAAATTTTTATTTTTTTATTCTCAATCATCTATTTTTTATTTTGATATTTTTTTATTTAAAAAAAAAAGCAAAACATAGATATAAATTAAAAATTTATCTTTATTTTACATTTCCTTCATTCAAAATAAAAATATATATATCAAAATAAAAAATTTAAATTTAAGCCACCCAAATCAAATTTGAATGATATAAATAGTCCAGATATGCTCCCTTTGAAGGATAGAAAATTGAACTGCTTATTACCTACTTTTGCGAAAAACTATTAGTGTGATAAATTTTATAAGTATAAAAATAATTTATTGGATTACATTGATGAGAAGAGAGAGTTTTTGGCTGTTACTTAACTCCCTGTTTCGTTAGTGTTCAAGAAAAGTAATTTTTTTCATCAATTTTATGCAATATTTATTATGTTCTTATAATTATTATTCAATAATATTTCATCATTTTTTATCATTTTTTAAGTAAGAACACAACCATTTTTATCCTCAAAATCATTTTTTTTAATTCCCTCCTCTACAATAATCATTTTCTATTTTACATACTAAATGAGCCTTATATACTCATCATTATCTTTTAGGGAAGATGATAATACATTAATATGGATTAACTCAAAAGAAGCTGCTTAAAACTTTTAACAGAAATGATAGTTTTACACACATTCTTTTTTCACTCTTAATTAATCTAATATGAAACAATAAATTATGGAAATACCTTCGAGTCTCTTGTTTACAATGCTTCATGGTTTCTATCCACAACCAGCAAACAATCAGGCGCAAGTTAGTCCATCGTCATCTACGTGTACACAAACTAGCCGTACACTAAGTAGGTAGCAAGGCATGGACCAAACAAAAAAGAGATAGGAAGCTAGGAAGTGAAGGAACTCATTCCACCCCTTGGCCCTCACCAATAATTCTCTTATCACACAGGCTTTTCACCTTGGATGCTTTCTCACCACAACAGGCTTCTCAAAAGCAATTGAACCCCACTCTCCCATCCACAATAAAGAAAACAAGGTACACCAAAGGCATGATTCAAATTACCAGTTTAAGAAACCAAAACCTAAAACTGGGGTGTAACCTCGGGTGTAAACTTAAAAGTCAGAATCTCCAGCACCAATTTCAAGGGGATCACAATTCTGCCCTTGAGCAACATAGCCATGCTAAAGAAGAAAGGGGAAAGATGGTTAAAAACAGGGAGGGGGGATAAAGAAGGCATGGTCATATCTTAATTCAAACTTCTGTAAATGGAGTGACTACAATTCAGGGAGGACACAGCCTAAAATGAAAATGAAAAAGAAAAAGAAAGTGAGACAGGCACACCAACTACGACAAAATATACTGTAAATCTAATAGTACTCCACAACACAAACAACTCTAAGACAAGTGGAACATAAACATATCCAAGCTTAGCGGGGTTGAAAACGGCAATTCTGCAGATAATGCTGAAACAATTCGCAAAGGAAAATTATGCCTTGCCTTTCCCAGCTTGGAGAGACTGAATCCTTTGTTGCAATTTTAGGATCTGCAAAATTACAAGAAGAAAATGATGCAATGAATTATTTGTTGGTCCCATCTGATAGACATCAAGATAGTATAGGATGTAAAAATCCTACATTGAATAATATGAGCTATTTAATAAAATATTTAAATAAGATAGTTCTCCTACGTCAATTCTTCACCTCACTGGGATACCCATCAACTGTCGCAGAATGTAGCCACCATGACATAAACTTTCTAAATGCAACCAATTGATGGAAATCAAAGTAGTATGGAATGTCAAAATCTCACATCAAGTAATACAGACTGCTCAATAGGGTACTTAAATAAGTTAGTTCTCTCATTTCTACAGCTAACTTTTGGGGGAGAGATCTCGCTTGAGTGCCCATCACTATTTAACTAAAATTATTTCTACTGGGGAATACAATGTAAGGTATTCTCTGTTTACTTGCAAGGATCCCATCCAACAGAATAATTTACATGCATGCTTTATTTTGTTTTAATTTTTCACACATGGCATGGGCATTCAAAATGAGGCAGTTTGGAGAATGCATTAAATATTTTTCTGCTAGAGACCCATTTGCTAGGATGTATCTTTTAAAAAGCCTATGCAAAGCCCTGCAATATATGCATAAAATAACAACAAGATATGCTGTGGAGTGTGGACCTTAGAGAAATATTAGGGTCAAATCTATCATTTTATGGATTGTTTGACATTTCTAAAACCATTTTTTCAGCAACTCTTCTTTAGAACAGCTTCGATACACTTAAAAATGCATTCAGGTGTTTTTAAAACCATTTTTTCCATCATGCTTCAAAAGCACTATTACATACTGACAAAATTATATTCAGCCTCGAGTCTTGATTCAACTAATTTTTTAGGTTTATCTTAACTACTTTTCCCTAAGAATAACAACATATTATATAAATCATCATATTTTTATTTCCTACAAATAATATCATTATATATGTGATTCAAGTTTTGACAAATAAAATGGAAATCTGTATATTATACAGAGATGCTAGTTAGTGGCCACAATCAAAAGATCGAATATAATGATATAAATCATAAGAAATGTGAAACCACAACTAATAAATGGGCATGAAAGTAAAAATACAAACCGTGTCTTTCTTGCTATTTTGCTTCTCTTCCACATCTCGAAGGGTTGCATCAAGACGCTTCCTAACATGCCAAAGGAACATTTCTAAATAAATGTGTGACGGTAATAAGAACAACTGTAATATGACTTTGACGTACTAAAACTAGTTCATCTATTACAAAATAACAGCGCTGACAGTCAAAACATGCAGCAACCTAGCAATAAGATAATAATAACAGCACCATTAAGGACGAGAGAGCTAGTGAATGTTGGCAGATGTCTTTAAGATTGACAATCATTGTCAAAGTTGTGAAGCAGCTAAGAATAATATAAAACTTCACAAGCCATAGTAGTAAAGTAATAAGACAACAAAGTTTTACTTCTACAATAGATGTATGATGTGACACGGCAGATTGGGATAAAACATTATGTGAATTCACATATTTAAGTACCAATACTGGCACACGGCATACTATGAAGCAAGGTCATATTAGTCCTGTATAGACTATAGGAAACTATACAATAAAGCCTTCAGAAGATATGATGCTACTAAACTAGTAAAAGCTCTAGTATGCAAGTTTTACCCAGGAAGAAAGAGATTGATGGGGAAAAAATTATTTAGTAATTAGTAGGGGAAGCCAGTCAAATAATATTGTATTTTGTATTATAAAGATATTATTTTAGTATTATTAGCTTGTTTAAACTCCATATGGTAAGTAAGTCTAAGATCATTAATTATGATATGTAGAAGTTAATCTAATTTTAACGGTGCATGCATTCAGAAGTATTCAAACAATTGATGAAATGTTAATTAGTAAGGTCCTTTACATAGAGGATTTCTATGTAATGTTCAGCAAATCAGTGAAGCATTTCACTTCTGAATATCTCCTGACAGCTGAATGTGCTTTCCCTTCTCATCTCAGACGAGATTTCTGAAGCCCAGAATTCTATCCAGGGAGATAGCTCCTCCCATGTCAACCCCCTTTTCATTATTTTCCACACATATAATCCTCCAAAATCTTAAATTTCTGAGCTGCATAATCAACCAAGATGCTAACAATAAGGCCTACCGGCTAAAAAACAAAAAAAAAGTAATAGTTGTTTGCCTCATGAATAACTTACCCATATTTCCTAGAGGTATCTCTCTTTATCCCAAAAATAAATAATAATAAAGTCTACCCTATAAAGGAGAAGAGACAGTGGCGTATAATGGCATGAAGTTCAACACAATGATTTAGCAGACTCACGATCAGTTAAGCAGAGAGGAAGATTGTTAGAATCACAGCTCTAAACACCACTAACTAGAAAAACAAAACCACACTTACAATTCAGCAGAGATGTATTCAATTCTCTTGCGCACATTTGCATTGACCTCAGCTAGGTCCTGCTTAACAAGTATAGGGCCAATCAACTTGTAAACATTTGCACCTTCTTTCAACAAATCCAATTCCTGCAAGAACAAAACAAGTTACAAATGAAAACACAACCATACAAGAACGTCTCAACACCCAAGAGTCAAACAACAATCAAAAAACAAGTGAGAGAGACAGACGGAGAAATAGATACCTTTAGGACAAGCTCGTTCTCGCCGAGCTGGATGGTAGACTTTTTTCTCACTTGGTGATTCTTTGCAATATCTGATTGAAGAAACCAATCATAACGAAAAAGGACAAAAAAAAATTGTAAGCAAATGGGTAATAATGCAAGGGATTGTGTCAGCTTGCCCTTTTGAAGCTTGCTGAGATCGTTAGCTTCGTTCTCCAGTTCGCGTTCAAGCTCTCGAAGGCTGGTGGACGAAGTCATTGCGTCCTACTTCCCTCTTCGCTTCAGCTGTGCTCTAATTAAGTCCAAGCCCGAACTCCAAGTCCGGCCCAATATTAGCCCAAAGAGATCATTTTTATTTTCTCATTTTTTTAATTGAAATATTTACTCTCTTTTCATTATTGTCTATTTATTTTTATTTTTACTAATATATTAAACCATATATATGTGTGTGTGTGTGTGTCTCTTTGTAGATTAAGGTTTCGCGTATACTAATATGGTAGTTTTAACCCACTCACTTAGTAAAAAGAGATTTTCTTTTTTTTTTTCTATCAACTTTAATTTGATTTTTTAAAAACATTTTCATAGGAAAAGTTTTAATAAAAAATAGATAATTTTCACATTTATCAATTTAGATTTTATATTTCAAAAATATTATAGAAATAAAATTCTAAATACATATGCAATAAGAGAGTTTTGCTTTAAAATTGATTTGACACTTGAATAATAATTTTTTAAAAAATTATATATTTTATTATCACATTTCAAAATATGTTTTTTATGTGATAATGTGGATGGAATTATCAATAAAATATTAAAATAAAATCTCAGAGTTACTCAATGAGAGAAAAATTAAATAAATTACAATAAATTATATTTATTTTCACTATTTCTCAATTATTTGAATTCTACATGTTCAAAACTTATTTTCTAATATTTTAATTAAATGTTATACTTGGGTTATATTTCCTTTGCAAAATGTAAATAGTTAAGTAGACAATTTATAAAAATTATATATATAGTTGTCAAAATGAATTGAATTCATTGTGCTAGTTTGCTTAGCTCGCAAATATGATTTGTTGGGTTTAGATTTTACTAATTTCATAAATTTAGATCATTTTGATCAAATCTACTTAACCCGTAAGTTATACAGGTATAAGTGTTGGATATTATACCCTAAGCCAATTATTGTATTATAAACATTATATTTTATTAAGAAATAATAGTTTTCTTTTATTACATTATTATATTTTTGCATGTTCTATATAATAATATTATTGGTTAAATCATATTAATTATCTTAAATATCCCTAGTTGATCATCATTGTAGGAATGATGATGAACTAAGATTAGTATGATTTTAATTGATGATTATATATTAATCATATATAAAGATACGAATCAAAATCATAGGCAATTGTTAGGGAACAAGATGCTGGATCAACCCGTCATGAGACAGCTATATGGATTAAGTCATAAGCGTATCTTATGTATAACCGTGTCACCAAGCCTTTAAATTTGATATTACTATAGTTTTCAACACGAAGAACACTATTTTTTAGCATAGTCAAAAGTCATTTTTAATCGGGTGGTCATAAAAGTTATGATCGGATATAGTAGAATTTATGTAGAAGAAGATGAATGGTTAAGATATGATTTGTCTCTTTGATTAATAGAGAGATATCACTGTGCTCCTCAATAAGTGAGACTGAAAAATACATAGCCATGCTCGAATGGAAGGATTTCTATTTGTATTGTTAGTTTGCACGTAAATCAAGAAAGCGACAATCAAGTAAGATGAGGATAACGTTTTCATGTCTCATACTTAATCTATATATCATGTGACAAAAGGAATGTGGTAGGGTTATATGATAGGTTGTATCGGATCACTGATCAATGAGGCCGCTTTATAGTCCACTGATTTACAGGATCGCACACAAAAACGAGTCAACTTGAGTTAGAATATCCAAATTTATTAAATCTGAAATTACATTTAGATTCAATGAATGTCACATTTAATTTAGGGTAGAAGCTTATGACTTGTAAGTCAAATAGTGTCATTAGCCTACTGTCAACGTCATATGTGTTTACAGGGTCGCACACAAAAACGAGTCAACTCGAGTTAGAATGTCCAAATTTATTGAATTTGAAATTGCATTTAGATTCAATGAATATCACGTTCAATCTAAGATAAAAGAATTTTATAAATAAATATATATATTTGATATATATATCATTTAATAATTTAAATCAATTAGTTTTAAATTCAAGTCTATATGATATATTTAAATTTAAACTAATATGATAATTTAAATTTAATTTATGAGATAAATTAAATTTGAATTTAGTTCTATATTTAGATTAAATAATTGATTAAATTTAATCTACTAAATAGCCTTATATTTAAACTAATATATTTAATTATGATTTGATTTGATTTAAAATAATATATTTTAAATTAATTAAATATATTTAAAACTCTAAGAAAATATCTCTATAATAAGAAAATAGGAGGCTAGGGTTTCCAAGAATAATAGAATAGTTCATCAAGCCCAGACTCTGGAATTCAATAGAACAGTACTTCTAGTCGGGCAATTTCACTAATATTGGACAGAAACTTCAAAAATTCATATCTCCCTCTCTAAACCTCCAAATGAAATACTTCCAGTTGGCACGAGTCACTGTGATTGCTTAGTTTCTGTGTATAAAAATTGGGCCTCGTGTTAGAAAACAATTTCGGACCAAATTAATAGTGCAGCAGACCAAATCCAAAAAAAAAACTAGAGATAATAATGTGTGTATGGACACTGGACGCCCCCCTAAAGAGAGGGAGATGAAAGTGTCTTTTCTATCAAGAACATGTACGGACGTTGGGGTTAGAGGCGCTAGCATGTGCGTTATAATTGAACAATTGTTCGTGTCTATACCCCAAAAGCACAGTATGTATTTCTAGGGTTCTGGAACAGATCTATAAGATTCTACCTCGCTAAAACTTATGCTCTACTGGGTGCTCTGCCCACATACGTGCCTTAACCTTGTACTATTCTCATATTCGGGAGCTCGTCTAACTAAGAAAAAGAAATATTGCATAACAAAAATAAATATTTATAGATCTACTTGATTTAAATGATATTGATGGATCAATGAGAAGGAATTCAAAATTTTAATTTTACTCTGCTTATCCCAAAATTCCCAATAATATGTACCAGTGAGGCCTATTCGTTTTTTTTTTTGAAGAGGAGGGGATGAGATTCAAAGAATCAACTAGTCAAATCCATGCATGAAAAGGTAAGACATGCATATTTTAAAACAATTATGGCCAATCACACAAGAGCTATCATGGATTTTGGACTTACCTCACCCATTCTTTAAGCACTTTGAACTCAACTATACTCTTGGGAGCCCACAATACCCAAGGGTTCTTGGCTCATCTTCACCCAAGGGAAGAGTTCTTGGTCTCTCCACACTCAAGTAAATTTCAGTTTCACCATTCATGCATGAGAAAAGGTGAAGAAAAGCTACCCTGCCTCCACACAAATTTACAAGAGAGCTAATTCAATTTTATCACTTGTTTTACTTTATTTTTGTTTTATAAGGCTTAGTTGTTAAATAGTTATTTTTGTTTAATAATGGCATTAATTGTTGAAGTTTGAAAAAAAATGTTTAAGTATTTAAAATTTGTATTTTAGTATTTGAGATAGTTATTTGAAATTTGAATACTTAATACCATTACTTGTTATAATGTTGAATGTTATGCTACTTGCTATTTTTTCTTTTAATTTTTTTTGGTGTGCTAATGGATTGTGCTAACATTTTTTTACTCGTTTGACAAACAGGCTAACTTAGCCTTATGTCCATGGGTAGTTTTTTTTTTTTTTTTTCAATGAAAGGCTCTCTTTTATCATCATAAAATGGAGCCAAAAAATGAAAAATGAATTTTCTTTCGTTGACTAACAAAATGTGTATTTAGTACAAGAGAGTAAAAATTTCAATTCATTTGAGAATCATTTAAAACAAAATTAGAAGTGTATGCTAAATTGCCAATACACAAACTGGCTTCGCCCAAAAAAATCATGGAAGCTAGAGATTAAAGAAAGCAAAGTACTATGCATAACGGATTAAATAAACGTGAGTTAATTAATAAATTAATTTTTTACAAATTAAATTTTTTGAATTCATTTATTTTAAAATAAAAATTTTCAATTTAATCTTTAAATATTTTTCATTAAAATGATTATTTTTTTAAGACAAATTTTTTAATAAAAAAAAAGAGTCTACATGATCATTAATTAATAACCTAAACTTGTGAAGATGATTTTTTTTTTCTCTCAAAATGACATTATTTAAGCAGATTTTTCCTAAAATGATGTAATTTTGACAGTTGTTTATATTTAAGAATTTTGCCTATATGACATGATTTTAGAAAAAAAAAATGGCGTTTAAACAAGTTTAGATTATAAATTAATCATGTAGATTTTGTTTATTATTTAGGAAAAATTGCATAAAAATGAATTATTTAAAAAAAAGTTGTGCGAGACTTAATTTAAAGATTTTATTTTAAAAAAATTAATTTAAAAATATTTTTAAAAAAATGAATTATTAATTAACTCAATAAAATAACAACTTAACAATAAAATTCAAGAGTATAGAAAGAAAAATTTCTCGCCCAATGCTTCGTTTCCAAAGATCTTCTCTCTATATACTGCACTATCCTTTAAAATTTCTTTTTCAGCTTTTGAAGGCAACCTGACCGACAAAAGTGGTGATCATGTAGCTTTAGGTGAATTATTTTTTCAAAAAACACTAAAGATTTTATTTAAAAAATATTTTAAAAAAAACGCACTAACCAAGAGTATAGAAAGAAAAATTTTTTTTTGTTTGATACACTAGAACGCACTCCTTTTGCTATAATGAACAAACTCATTTTTTTTAACTTTTAAATCAAGTTCCACTTAAGCAGCTGATACAGTTTTTTTCTTTTGGGGGTTTAAAAGTATTAAAGCTGTTAAAAAAAAAAAAAAGAAAACAACTTGCATTTATATTTTTTTAAAAAAAAAAGACAATGACATGACATGTTTCGAATGGACAATACACTGATGTGTCCTTTTACATCTATAATTAGTTTCCTCACCTTAAGGTTACTTTTGGTTGTCAACAAAATAAACATAAATTTTTTATATTATTTATGAATTATTTTATTATATTTTTAAATTTATTATTTTATTTATTAAATTAATATTTTAATTATTAAATTATCTTTTTAAAACTAAAGATACAGAAATGATTTTTTATTTTACTTACTTATATTTTATATTATTTTTTTTTATATTATCTCACCAAGCATTATCTCAAATAACATTATTACTCCTTTCTTACCTTTTTTTTTATGTTACTGTTATTTAAACCAGGAAATAAAAGAAAACGATGACTTTCAGTTTTTTTTTATTTTTATTTTCATAAATAATGGTGCCCTAGCCATTAGAAATATGGTATTCAATTCACCGACGTGCATTGTGAACGCTGTCGAGTGCCGTAACACGGCGGTAGGGCGGGCCCGCCGTGAGACCGGGAGTCTCAGAACACGGAAAAGGAAGACTAATAAATTAATAAAATCCTCCAAATTTTTAATTGAAAAAAATATTTCAATAGTTTTTAAATCAAAGTTTATTTGAATAAATGGATTTTAACTTAAATAAACAGCAAAAAGACGAGGGTCCTGGAATCTTGATCTTGGATAAAGGGACACTCCATCACTCTGGCCCTCTGCCCTCTTTGCCATTGTGCTCCTCAAAAACACGGTATTCCTGTAAACCAAGAACAGAGAGAGAGAGAGAGAGAGAGAGAGAGAGAGGAGAGAACAATTGGGGGGCAGATGGCTCGGAGCTCTACGAGAATGAAATGGATCTCCACTTTCATGATTCTCCTACCTCATTTGCCTATGACAACCATAGCAGAAGATGGTAATGTCCTCCTCTTCAACCTCTCTGCTATAATTCCTCTGCCTGCAAGTGTGTGAGTGTGTACACATAAATCTACATTTCAATTTGGTGCTTTCCTTTTTCATTTCTTGGCTCTAAAAGAGTCTAATAGTGGGTTATGCATTTTCCGGTTTTTTCTTTTTTCATTGCCGAGATCTGATTCAAGTGCTAATTTCTCTTCTCCCGTATGATACCTGGTATATGTGCCTCGATGTGGCTACTATTTCTGTTATTTTGGAGGGTTTTCTTTCAATTCTGTAGTACGACATAATGGCGCGAAGTACGAGCACCATATACTAAATGATATTTCTGGTATTGTTGAAGTTAAAGTGATTTTTCTGGGTGTGGGTGGGGTATATTCTGAGCATTGTTTTTTCCAAGTGACTCTGCTTCCATTACTAATCAGTGGGATTGGCTTCACTGAGTTCAAACTTAGCATAGTTTCCTTTTGATGATTTTGGTTTGAGCATGGAAGATGAGGGATATGCCATTTGAGGTTAGTTGAAGTACAAGTTCTAACCTCTTATTAAACTATGCTGCTTCAGCTTGAAAATCCATTGGGACCTGAAAGCTGAATGGGAAGCGAATTCAAAATTCATTCACTAAGTTGTCAAACTGATTTTACCACTTGAACAACTCTGGTCATCATGTTCAACCCCACATGCCCCACTACCCTTCCTCTCTGCTTTTGAGTGATTTTCTCAGTGATTCTTGACTTCTTACTCCTCTAGCCAACCCCTTTCTTATTTTATTTTCCACCGTTTTTTTTCCATTTTTATTCCCCATATCTTTTAAGATATTTACATTTTTTGCCCTTTCCACGTTCACCGTATGAACTTCAGGGATTTCATAACCATTCATACTATGAAAACGTACTATTTGGTATTAGGTTCTGGTTTAAAAAAAGAAAAAAGAAACGTATAGCGCAAAAAGTAGTTTTTTTTTTAAATAGAATAAAAAATATGACTACCCTAGCATAGAGGTAATGGGAAGCCAAATGAGTACGTGGGTCCCAGTCGTGCGAACTTTCTCCTTCTCCTAGGGATACGAAATGACCTCATTGACATAACGATTCCCGCCAAACATCACAGACTTTTTCCTACCAATTTTGACGAAAAAGAAGGGGCCTTTTCGTAAAGTAAGCAAAGCCGTCCTAGCTAAACGGCGGCATATATAGTGTCGTATTATGTTGGGGCCCACATGCTCAACGCGGGCCCCTGGTTCATCTTGAAATTGGACCACCGCCGCGCCCCCGCAATTTGTTGTCGTCAACCTTCTTCTCTTGTCGTTTATGGGAGCAAAATGAGGGAAATCATCATAACCCTGATGAATAATGAAGGGCAGCTGTCAGCCAACTTCACTCTGTTCCAATTGAGGCCCAGACTTTGGATAAGCTTATCCAAATATCGTACCCATTGAAAATGATAGATATTAAGACAAAAAAAAGGAATATATATATATATATATATGTAATAGTAGATATTAGTTGCAAAGGAACAATGGCCAAACATATCTCGTAAATAAAGAATTAAAAAAAGCAAGATAAAATTGCAAAAGAATTGAGAACAATGCAAAAAAAGCATAATGTAATAATTAGAGACATGCTTTGAACTTTTTTAGCACAAAGGTTCTGGTTTAAGTTTCTTCATCTGAAAGTATGGCATAAATGGTGCAATGATAATGACACCATCACAGTTCAGTACGTGCCCTCTAAACTATATCTGCTGAAGAATTAATAAAATTCTCATAAGTTGAATTGCTTTTGCACTTATTATCTAGGTGATTGAATTTGTACAGGGCTGTTTATACATTGTAAGATTCTGCTTAATTTTTCAGTCTCATTCACTTGTCTTATATGTATATTATATACTAAACTAATGAAAAATAAACATCTAGATATATAAGAGATGGATTTTATTGAATATCTACTTTTTATTAGTATACGTAAACGAAGTGGACCTATTAGTATGTAGAGAATTGGGACATAATTGACATGTGCATACCCTGATGATACTTGTTTGACATAAAAAAGAACGCGAAGATTGACTAGGCTGCTAACACAGTGAAGCATAGAAAGTTGTCGCATATCACCCAAGCAGGCATGTTCTTGCTAGGTCAACTTAGATTGCATGTACTTCTTGGTTCAACATAAGCAATAATGCTGTTTGATTTAGTTAGGATTGCCTTGTGGTTGTGGGGAGTGATACTGTTAGGGGCTGTTGCCTGTGGACAAAACACCTTTACGATAATGACATGTTTTGTTACATGTTATGCTTGATGCTTTTGTCTGCTTGCAAGATGGAATTTTTTGCAACTTTTAACACATGGTTTCTTCAAAACTATCTCGTGGGCTACTCATAGTTTCAGGGAGGTTTCTCAGCCAGCAGATCCTCTCTATTTTAGGAAAAGATCTGTTAGAAAGAGAGAAAGAGACACTGGTGGGATCTAGTGAGCCTACCCATGTGAGCTTCACCTCCCCATGTCTCTCTCTTTCATACATAATTCTCTTTCAGACAAGAGAGATCCATGTTTGATTTCTCAAACAAGCGTGTAAAAATTAAATTTAGGACGTATATAGTTTGTATTAGACCTTTTGTCTCCAATGTCAAAGTCTAAATGTAATCAAACAAAAAATTTTAACTACTACAAAATATAGGGAATCTTTTTTTTTTCTCTCCTTTAATATCAAGATATCTCAACTCTTAAACTATGATGCTTATGCAAAGACTTGACTTAGGTGATAAAGAGTGAAGTATATATTGTATATGTTCTAAGTTTGAAATTATGGAACATTACATAGTTTGGAAGGAAAATTATGTGATATATATAGTTTGTAAGCATTCTTTGTGTGGTTAGTTGGACTTCTCTAAATTCATATTTAAATCAGGATATAATATTTTGTTCAGATATGCCGTGCTAAACCGATATATGAAGCAAACAATTTATGACTGAGCCTACTAAGTATAGAGGGTTTAGAAAAATCTTTATTATTCATGATTATGGCCCGATTCATCTGATATGAAGGTCGTTGGCAATCATGAAATGTGCTTTTGCATATGAGCTTTTTGTTTTTGTTAGTGGAGCTTTTACAAGTAAGAACTATTTTGAAATTAAATACATGATAGGTGAGAAGTAATTTTGAGTAGAAACGCCCTTTTAAACTGTGCATGTCAAAATTGAAAAAGAACCTTTAACTGTTAAAATTATCAAAAAGAGCATACATAAGCAATGTTTTTGGTGTTAGTTTGGGTACAAACGTAGTTATTATAAATTTAAAAATTGAGTAAACGAAACATAGTATGGTCCTGAGAGGAGAGCTGCATAAGTAGATTGACAGCCCGTTTAGATTATCTATTGCTTCAAGAGGAGCAGCAAAGAGTAGCAAGCCATGTCGGCCCTCAAAAGAGGAGTTGTATCATTGTTTGTTATTTTTTCAAATTGGAATTTTGTTGCTCCAAGAGGAGTAGCACGATGTGCATGTTGTTCTCTTAGAATAGCAGAGTATTCGTTTTGGAATGACGACATATCTATATTACCTTAATTGAGTTTTTTAACACTACAAATTCGCCAATTTTATTACTT
The DNA here is from genome assembly GCA_032878935.1 of Erythrophleum fordii. NCBI lineage: Eukaryota > Viridiplantae > Streptophyta > Magnoliopsida > Fabales > Fabaceae > Erythrophleum > Erythrophleum fordii. Next base: position 20,821,507 of record JAVQMF010000045.1, read on the forward strand.
TGGAACCCGAAAAAAAATCATGAAAAATATTATGATTGATTCCCCCCTTTTAAAGAGTAAACTTCACTGGTTTTTTTAAAAATATTTTCATTAAATTATATTTAACATCTTTCTTATTTTAAAAAGTACATTTGATTTTCTTTTAATTTATTTTTTATCAATGAATTTAATTTTTTTTACACCCCATATGCGATTTTTTTAAAAGTTAAATTATTTAACTATTTTTATTATTATTTTAAAAATAAAATGACAATTTCGTATTGTGAATAAAGTTAATTTCTTGAACAATAGTTAAAAGAGTTAGGTGTAATTTTTAAATTGAAATGGATATCAAATATGACTTAATTAGGAGATTAGGATAATTTACATTTTGCTAATTGTATTAAAATTAATTATTTATCCTTTTGATTCTTTGAAAAAACAAAAATCCACAGGGCTGGTGCCAAACGGTGATTTTGAGACACCCCCATCGAACGGTTTCCCTAACGATGCCATAGTGGAGGGCCCCTATGAAATCCCCATCTGGAAATCCAACGGCACCGTTGAGCTGGTGCGCTCCGGGCAAAAGCAGGGTGGGATGATCCTCATCATACCTCAAGGTAGACACGCGGTGAGGCTGGGCAACGACGCTGAGATCAGCCAGGATCTAACGGTGGAGAAGGGCTCCATCTACTCCGTCACGTTCAGTGCGGCTCGCACGTGCGCTCAGTTGGAATCGCTGAACGTGTCAGTGCCGCCTGCATCACAGACCATAGACCTCCAGACGTTGTACAACGTGCAAGGGTGGGACCCTTACGCGTGGGCTTTCAATGCCGAAGACGACAAGGTTAATTTGGTGTTTAAGAATACCGGGATGGAGGATGACCCTACTTGTGGGCCCATCATTGACAACATCGCTATTAAGAAGCTTTTCACTCCTGAGAAGCCCAAGGGTAATTACTAATTTCTGCACACCCAAGCCTTCTTCGTCCTTATATGTTGTTTTGTTTCCTTTAAATTATAATAATATTAATAATTGAAGTAATAGGAGAAGGACAAGATTTTCTTTTGCCTAGAAATATGTGTCTTCTTCTGCAAATGAAATGTGATTAGTAAATAGTTGTGCATTTGAATTTCATGCTTGAGTAAATTCAGGAGTTAGTTTTTTTTTTTTTCTCTCTCTCCGTATAGGCTCTCAAAAATAAATTCTTTTAAATTTAATTCTTAAAAAATTATTCTTTTTTCAGTTTAGTCATTAAAAAATAGAATCTCTTAATATAGTATTCCAAACATTCATTTCTAATCAGAACGGTCTTTCTGTTTGACAAAAATAGTATTTCACGTGATCATTAACTAGATATAGACAGTATTTGCTGTACAAAATTAAGCTAAATTTCAATGTATTAGAGAGTCACAAATGGTTTATAAAAAAATTATTTTAATTGGTACAAAATATTTGAGAGATTAAATTAAAAGAAATTTTATTTTTAAAACATTAAATTGATAATAGAGTGATTTTTTTGGTAACTAAAATAAGGAATTTGTCCTCTGGAAAACCAAATTAAAAAAATTCTTTAAAAGGTCAAATCAATAAGTTATGCTTTTATTCCTTTAAAGGATTTTCTTCTGTGCAAGGTCCATTATTTTATATGATCTCAATTGTTTACTTTTTGACTTTTGGAAGCATATGATGAGAATTTACAGTTGTGATTGTACGATGCTTTCTTTGAGAGGGTTGCTAATGTTTTAATTGCCATTATCGCGATTGAAAAGAAATTCTTAAGGGAATAAAAGCTCATTGTAGTATATCCATCAGTGGATTCTATTACATGAAATATTTATTATGATGAGTTTTTAATCATTCGCTCTCTGAACTATAAATTTGAACATCAAATTATGTACATTTAAGGATTTTCATAACTGAGTAGGACTTTATCGAAGTTCCAGTGTTCAAATTATTGCATAAGATAAAAATCAATTAATAATAATTTATTCTTAACTTTCAACACTACAACAAACCCCACTATTTGTAAAACCAAGCATGGCTGCAGATACTACATTAATTTGCTCATTGATATAACCCTTTCTTGTGTGCTGGGCTCTGCAGAAAACGCAGTAAGCAATGGAGACTTCGAAGAAGGTCCATGGATGTTCAGAAACACTACACTAGGAGTGTTGCTTCCCACAAACCTGGATGAAGAAACATCCTCACTGCCTGGTTGGATTGTTGAATCGAACCGAGCGATCCGCTACATTGATTCGGATCACTACTCTGTTCCACAGGGCAAGAGAGCCATTGAACTGCTATCGGGAAAGGAAGGCATAATATCCCAAATGGTTGAGACAGCACCAAACAAAGAATACAGCTTGAGCTTCCTATTAGGTCATGCAGATGACAAGTGCAAGCAGCCTCTTGCTGTTATGGTCTTTGCTGGTGATCAAGCTCAGAACATTCATTACACCCCAAATTCCAACTCTACATTCCAAACTGCTAACCTCAATTTCACAGCCAAGGCTGAGAGGACCAGAGTTGCCTTCTATAGTGTGTATTACAATACCAGAAGTGATGATATGAGCTCCCTTTGTGGGCCTGTGGTTGATGATGTGAGGGTCTGGTTTTCGGGGTCCAAAAGAAATGGGCTGGGTTTGGTAAAGCTTGGGCTTGGAATTCTGGGTTTAGTTTGGGTTTTGGCATGATGGGTTTGAGTTAGTTTGTTTTGGTTTATTTAAAGACTAGGCAATATAGTGTTTTTGTTGGCTTGGGAGTGTCAGTAAAGTCACACCAATATGTGTTGTACGTGAATGTGGTCTTTAGTTTATAGTATTTGCCAAGAGTTAGTTTATAGTTTTCTGTTTATCTAGCTTATATTATTTCTATCTTATTTCTAATTTTTAGATCGTATTAGCTTTTCTTTAGTTCATTGTGCATCAAACTAAACTGACAATTGCATAGATTTGACTCCTGAGAGCAGCTTCTTCAGTCCTTGATCATATGATGCAGGTTATCCAAACGGTAGCTGCTATCTCAGAGTCAACTGGTTTACAATTTTTAAACAAACCGTTCAAGTTCATTTAAGTGGTTGTTGGCGGGAAGAATAGCCGTAAAAATGAACTAGCTTAACCTACGGAAGTTAACCTGTTTAAATCAATTTAGTTAAATAGATTAGGATCTTGCATTTCGTTCATTGGTGGGTTGAATAGACTAAAAAAGAAAAAAAGGAGAACCAGATTGTTGCTTGCTTTTGCTTGATATCTAGAAGATTGGCGACGACTTGCGACAAAAACCAGTCGCCTCCTGTAACCCACAATTGTCGTGGTTTGAACGAAGCTTCCCATCAATTCTTATTCTCTCTTTTCAATCTCCAACACACTTCCTTTCTTCTATTTCCTTTCTAGCGAACGATATTGGGTATGGAGATAAGGAGATTGCTTAGAGGATCAAGGTTTTGGCCGCGATATGAAGATCCACTACTTGAGAAGAAGGTACGAATAAAGCAAGCAATAAGCAAGTTGAAGCTGTGAAGCAGAGAGTGAACAACTTAAAAAGCAAGTTGAAGTGAAGTTTGTCAGAAGAAGCAACGATGTGCTACTCGAGAAGAAGGCATGAACGAAACAAGCATAGACCAAGTTTTATATGTGATGAAGAGTTGACGACGCATGAGAGGAATAGAAAGAATCAGAGAAAGGCAAATGGGTTTGGTGTTTGAAAACCAAAATAAAAAACACTGGATTGGCCCATTGGGTTTGGGCCATGGCAACTTTTAGCCTTTAGGTATATAATAATAATAATAATAATAATAATAATAATAATAATAATAAAAGTTAAACAGGTTAACCCGTGAATTACACAGAACAAGTCAGAATGATTATATTAAGATGCAAGCTCAAACAACATGAAAATCCAACTTACCAATTAGATGATTAAATAGATTGACTCGATGGGTTTGACCCATTTTGATGGTTTTAAATAGCCGAACACCATCACCACATATAGACTTTCCCCTTTTTGGTAATTTTGCAATTTGAATTGTGATGTTGACATTTACAGTGGCGCGAGAAATGGTTTGGGAGCTTTGGCTAGTGACTAGCGTGTATTTTTGCTTCAACTTTCTTAGGTGGCCATTTTGAACCAATAAGCACTTGTTTTAAATGTTTGTTGAAAACTGAAGAAATGCGGTTTCATGGTATTATCAAATTGCCTTGTATTGTTTTTAGCTAACGAGAAGGGTAAAAGAACCTTCTTTCCTTTAAGCCATCGTTAGATGAGAATTGCTAAGATAAAGCCCCCCGGAATTGGCTACGAAGAGGGTTATGCTAACACAAATCTCTTTAGCAGTTAAGCATTAAAAACTAGGGTAAAATCACTAAATACATCTCCAAATCATGATAGCATTATTTATTCAGTTCCCTATTTAAGTTTGATTATAAAATTGATACATGAGTTTTCAAATTAACAAAACATTCCCTTAATTTTAAACAAAAATAAAAACATTATATTTCAATTAATTTTGCAAACCCAATGAAGCATTTTACCATTGATTTTAACAAAAAAATTAATTTTATATTAGTCATTCCCTTAATTTTCTTCGGAGTTCACCCAACATGGTTTTGCATACAATCATCTCAGGGATGACTTTTTTCTTGTCATACTGTCCACTATGCCTAATGATAGTCACTAGTAATACCAGTCAACGTTCTTTCTGGAAAACACCCCCCACCCAAAAAAACAAAAAAAGAAAGGCGAACTCCTCAGCTTTGCCCCATCGACTACAACATTGTTTTCAGCTAGACACTAAATATTCCCCATTATCTAATCTAGTTCCTAGAGCTCAATATCCAGGATGTCTGCTGTTGATTCAATTGTTGTTTATGACTTCTTGCGCCATTGCTTCAAACAAATCAAGATACCAAGTCTCCATCGTCTAATGAGATGCAAATTAGTTAATTTTAATGACAAAGCTGGTGTGATTTTCTGTAGCATTGACCAGGCCCCAATTTCTACGATATAGTTCTGGACTTTTGATCCATCAACCTGTGATATATCTTCTTGGTCACTGGTTTTTCAGACTGAAGCTATTCATCTTTTTCACTCCTCTCTGTAACATTAGACTCTATAATTTTGGAGGCTTATCAGTCTCCTTAGATACTGAGAAAAGCCATCACCTGTATTCTTCTAACGTGGACCTAGGCCAGCTGAGGATCGTGGAACCATATGGAGATGATGATTTTTTTTTTTTGGGTTTCAGATTGGCTATAGATACATATAGTAGCTAAACTCGCAGCTTTATTAAATCCATCTAGTACTCTTAAGACTAAATATTTTGTTGGTTACAATTATGACTTATGTTTTCCAGTTCAACACATTTGCATATATGCTTCACTACGCACCGCTCCATATATACAAAAATAGAAACATTATATTTCAATTAATTTTTAACATTAAAAATAACATTTTACAAATCCAATGTAGCATCTTGTCATTAATTTTAACAATATCTTAATGATTTTTTATGACTCTTCAGAATAGTGTGTTACATCTTAAACCCATGAGCTGAGTTTTTGATTAAGCATTCATTTATAAAAAAGTAATTTCCTCCTTGTTAGCTTAACAAACAGGAATTTCCCAACTGAATTATGAATAGCGAAAGTAATCGAATCGAAAATAATAGTCCAAGACAAGTTTCCTGTGCTTGAGGAGTATTACTATTTGTATTCGCTTCAATATACAAGGCTATAGAGTATGTACGTCACTTGATTATTAAGTTCCAGCTTCAAGCGGACATCCCCCCATCGCAATAACGGAGAATTTTGTGGAAAATGACCTTGTACGAACAAGAGTATAAGGGGGGGTCAGAATGAACCTCATAAAAGAAGAATTAGTCTAGGTATAAAATCTCGACAGCCAACTTCAAAAACACAAAGAATCACCGTACCAATGAAGCAATATGCGAAAATTGGCGGAGTATGTAACTATGATATCTTAATGAACTCAAAAGTAAAATCCTTGGGCAAGAGATAGCCAAGAATAGTCAAGAAATACAATATAGTTCCAAAATTGAAATCCAACTTAAGCTAAATCTCATGATAACCCAATACTGTCTGGGAAGTAAAAGAAAATAGCCACAAGAAAAGCAGCTCCCAGCATATACCATAACAAGCTTTAGAGCCTTCTACCTCTTCTACCACCTTTTCTGCGAGTGCTATCTGAAGGAATTGGAGTCACATCCTCTGAAAAACGAATATTACAGATTAAGTTACAGCCACGATAACAATTTTTCAGCTATAAATTAAGATTTTATTCCATGAGAGGCCATTTACCTATACGACCAATTTTCATTCCAGAACGAGCAAGGGCACGGAGAGCAGACTGAGCACCAGGACCAGGTGTCTTTGTCTTGTTTCCACCAGTGGCACGGAGCTTGATATGAAGAGCAGTGATGCCAAGTTCCTGCCCCAGAATGTTTCAACTCAGTCAATGAATTTTGACGTTTTAACAAGAATGAACATCCTACAAACTACGAAAATTTTAGCAACATGACTTGGGAAAATAAAATTGAAACACCTAACATTTATATTAGTTATAAAACGGAATTATCAACATGCCATTCATACCAAATGATGGAACAAAGGCAACATACACATCATAATATACAATGAGACCAATTGAAATAACTAAGTTATTAAGAAGTATCAGACCTTGCATCTGGCAGAAACATCTTGTGCAGCAAGCATAGCAGCATAGGGGGAAGACTCATCTCTGTCAGCTTTAACCTTCATTCCACCTAAAATTAAGAGGACAATCACAAAAGAAAATACCACGGCAGTTATCTCAAGTCCACAGAGAAAAGAAATATACTTAATGAAAATTCCTAAACAGTTGAGAGAGATTTCTAGGTGAACAATGGACACCGAGTAATAAATATTTTAAGTTCAGAATGGCATAGACATTAAAATATTAGAAAAATATTTTGTACTGAAGACCAATAAAACACTTTCATAAAATGAAAATCCCATGGCCCCAAAATATATAGATATTACAAAGTGATCAAGGAGAAGAACGCTTCAAATATGTGTTACTCATAGAGATAAATAAACCCACTGACATTGCATAAGGATCTATTTAATATAATGTATTGAAAAAAACGTGTGCAAAATAAATATAAAACCAGGAAATAGGAATGATGATTACTAAATAATAATCCTTGAGATATTACATCCCGCAACTGAATGAGAAACAACTTACCAGTGATGCGGACAAGGGTTTCTCTCCCAGACAAATCAGTCACGTGCTGCAAAAATAAAAAATAATCAATTACAACCTGACTGAAGAAATACAAGTCTACACAGGGTAAAATATGCTGCATATACTTACAATAAAGGTGTCATTAAATGATGCATAAATATGTGCCACGCCAAAAACATGTTCACCATCTCTGACAGCTGGGCCAAGAGTGACATTCTCCTCCTTTGGCTCCCTAACCTTTCTCCTTGACTACAAAACATAAATAGCATATTAAAATTGACACCACCTTGCAAGTCTTAACAATATAATTCAGAGTTATAATCTCAACATGCCTAAAATTACAAGCAAAAGAGGTAACAGTTCATCTCTGCTTCATTCTCATGAACTAAATATCATAACAAGATCTAACAAGTGATTATGTGAACACACGGAAAGAGTAAACACCATGTAGATTTCTGTTCTTCCACAGATTGTACAATTAGCGACTAAAGGACAAATATAAATGAACATCAAGCGCGAGGCCATTCCCTTAGATGTTATTGCACCAGTTAATAACAGCGTTTGGCCAATGGGTTAAATATACAAAACACCCATAGTTAGATCACATCTCGAGATTTCAAATTTGGTCTCGTTTTCAAAAAGACGAGCTGCTCTTGCACCGGACCCAAATCTATCCGTTTCTTAGCCATATAATGTTCCTCAATCCACCACCACAAACAACTTCAAGAAATCAATGTCCCCTTAGAGAAGTTGTAAGAGCGTCAGTTTTAGCAAAATAAATTAATTGCATCCTCTACTGTTGTTCAAACACATGACATATTGAAGGAATCATGCCACAGAAAATACATTTATAGATGCTGCAAATATACCAGCATTTAGAAGCTAAATATTATCATTCACTTCAAAAACAACGGTCATCAATTTTTATCGATCTATTGACCACAAATGTCAAACTACAGAATTAGTGGTTCAACAATTAGGGAAGATACATGGAAGATTCAAACATAGGAGCACGCAATAGAAATCAAACGGAAAATGGATTATAATAAAATTTTCGTACCATGCTCGCAAGCCAATAAGGTCTGACGCTAGGGCTAAGGTTGAGGAGTCACCGTTTCTGCTCCTTCGAAAACCCAGGCTAAGTGGTAGGAGAGGTTGTGTCTGCTTCCACTTTATACGAGAGAATAGATGGATAGATTAGGGTTTTGCGTCTAAAGAAACGTAATTTGCTAAAGTGGCTTTCAGTTTAAGATAATTTATTTAAAGTACCCTTTGTTTTTGCTATTTTGCTAGTTTCATCCCACTCTGAGGTGGGCCGTGCAGTGAAAGCTCTATGCTGTTGGTCGTTTTGGCACATAGAGCCCAAAAGGAATTCACCACTCTGAGGTGGGCCGTGCAGTGAAAGCTCTATGCTTTTGGGCTCTATGCTGTTGGTCGTTTTGTCCTTTTGGGCTCTATGTGGCTCGTCATTTTGTCGCTTGTGAGGCTTTTACTGTGCAACCCATTGACCCAAAATTATAAGGTTCAATATAAAGGAATTTACCCCCAAAAAAAATCATACCAGAATTTATTGCATAATACAAACACACACACACACGAGATCAATTGACACCAGTGTCAATTAAAACCAATCTTACGTCATTAGATAATTGTATATTATGTGTTTTTCACAAAATTCACCATTACATTAAAACTTCTAATGATAAAGATTATACTCACAAAATTTTATATTTATTTATTATTGTTTTGTATTTCATAAATGTATTAAAAATTAATATATGATATTATTTATTAATATAAATAGAATATTAGCTATTTAATTACATGCTTATTGTTATTTATTTATTTTTTAATTTAACATGTCAATTTTATTTTCTTTTTTTAAATTCTAATACATAATTTTAATATAAATAAATTATAAATTAATTTACTACATTTTTATTGTTCTTTAACGGTTTTAAAATTTGACAGTTAATTTCCTTTTTTGAAAAAATAAACACTTTTATTTTAGAAACAAATTGCTCTCACTTCCATATTTTCTTGCAAGGTGAAAGTAGTCTTTGTTCATGTTGTTAGCACCTTAGCAGATTTTTTTTTTTTTAATTTTGTTTCTCTAGTTGTAACTTGGTGGATTGGATATAATTTTTAGTAATAAAAATTAGATCGATTATTAAATTAAAATATAAAGCAATTCACAATTTGATAATTTAATTATAGTCCAATTAATATTGAATTATATATATACATATAAAGTTATATATATATATGTATATAATATTTTACAATTAAATTAGTGCATATTCTAAAATAATATTTAAAACATACATAAATGTTTTAAAACATAAAAATTAATTAAAATATTTTATATATAATAGTAAATTGAAATAATTAGGTAGAGTCTGTCAAAATATCCAAAATTCCTATCACAATGTATCAAAACTCTAATTTAAATAATACCAAAAAATCAAAAATTAATTTTTGATTAATTCAATGTTAACCCACCTGATTTTTATCAGTTTGACTGATTTTTAACAAAATTTTTTAATTGATTTTAAGAGTTAAATGAACCAAATCCATAGATAATTTATATTGTTCAGCCTAATCAAACAATTCATTCCATTTTTCAAAATAGTAATTTTTAATGTTTAAGTCATAAATCATCATACTCAACCATTTATCGAAATGATCTCTAATGATTGATCATGGCCATGAATTGATTAATATATTCACTATTAACATTAAAATGAGAAAATATCAATATTAATAAAATTAACACACAAAAAAAGATGAAAATTTCCAAGCCAATAATGCATGTAGCAACATTGAAAGAAAACTTAAAGAAAAAGAAACAAAAAAAAGAAACTAAGAAACAAAGAATCAAATCAAATGCAATGAAGCAATAGATAGTACTTGTAACGGTTGATGTACCCTGCATTTGGCTGCGCGTTTGAGACGGGCAAAACCACATTTGTAACTCCTTTTCTCCAAAAGCTATAACTTATTATTTCCATCTAAATCACGTTTTCTCCTGCCCTGACGCGCTGCCAAACACGCACGTAGACTCGCAACATTGAACAACAGTGGGGTTTGAATGCAATAAGGATTTTATGTTGTCCTCTGCAGCAACGTTTTGATAGTTTAGATTTAAACTTTTTTATTAATCTTAATTATTATTATTTAAATTTAATCTATTCAAATTAAATTTAGATAATTCAAATTTAGTTTTATTACGTAAAAAATCTATTTTGAGTTAAGTGTGGGATAATAAAAAATGGTACCTGCTCATAAACTATGATTTTATTTATTTATTTATTTATTATATTTTTAGCGACTTCCAAATCACTTAGTGGGTGGATAAAGGTAGATAACTATATATTTAAAATTATTATTATTATTTAATAACAGAGGCATACAAATATAAATTTATTAGAATGTTCTCCAAATTATTTGCACAACATTTGGAATAACGTAACATTTGGAGGACCTACATGAATCCTTTGAATTGGGCTATTTGACTACATTTAATATAGTTAGAGGATCGTAATTGTTCATTCCATCGTCTCTTTCAACATGCAACACATGTCTCTAGTTTTTTTTTTTTTAATTTGAAAAATGTTGCCAAATGCACCGTTCCACTCTTTATTTATTTGGTTTTTAAGCATAATCAAATTTTGAATGTGAAATCCTCATATCGTTGTACAACGCTGCATGATTTGTGTGTTGGGAGGGGGTGTTTTGCCTGATATAGAAGTTTGAGCTTCTATTTCATTGAGGCTCAAGAAATGACATAGAAGCTTTTATTGAGAACATCTATTTTGCTTGAACAAGATTGCATATTTTAGTGAATAAGCTCCCTAGTTACCATATCAAATGAACAATCAGGGTGAAACAAAGTAGTTCTAGCAGTTTCAAATATATTCTTAAGTAGACAATTGTAATTAGAAAATTCATCTAATATATATCCATTGCACATTTTTTTTTTCATTGATATTTTTTCTCCAATTAGGGTTTATTATTGTCCAGTGGAGTTCTAACCTTTAATGTGAAGAGAGATATAGGCATATCCGCTAAATTATATCATGCATTTCAACATAAATGACATAATGATATTCAAAAAGCCCAAAACTTGCACAGTGAGTTGCAGAGACAGTATATAAAAGACTTTGTTTCAATGGCTACTCATAAATTTTAACAATTAAGGAGTTTGGGGATTTTGGTAAATGGTTCTAGTTAATTTTGAGGCAATCTTTCCAAATCAGAAAAACTATAAAGGAAAACTAGAAGAGATTAGAATAGGATTTTCAAATTGAAGTTTATGAAACTATAAGAGAAAACCACATGCTCTTTCGTTGGAATCTAGAGAGAAAATTACAAATTCTCATCGACGATAAGATCTAGAGATGCAAAAATAGTGAAGCTGTATATGGCGATGGTAAAAGTCATGAGAGAGAAGGGATCTAGATATGGCAACCCTTCTGCAAAACACATCTGGATACAGCGAAAATCACAATTTAGATTTGAAGGTGCGATGAAATGATAAATTGGAAGGCTATGGTGAAAATCAAATGGTGCGAAACGCACTTGCCTTGACGACTTGTGCGTGTCCGACGGCCAAATTTTCGCGCAAATGCATACCATGTAGTCAACTACATGAATACGGAGGATTTGGTTTATTTGCAACACTGAGGGAACTATTTTGTTTGAACATTTAAAAAAATTTTTTTTGAAACAATGCTCTTAATATTTTTAATGTTTTATTTTATCCGTCTATGAAAAATAATACAATATGGCATAATGTCTTAAAGTAGGCAAAAGGACAAGATAGAAGTTAAATCTATTTATATAAATATTATTTAGTATTTATCAAAGTATTACTCAAGTTAAAACTTTTAAACTATATACTTTATAAATTTTTTCCAAAATATAATTTATATTTCACATTTGACTGAATTGGAAATAAAATCTTATAGGCAATTTTAAACTTAATTTTGATTGAAATAAATCATTTAACTCACAAACAAATGGAAAACTTACACGAACAATTTTATTTTGGTCAGCAAATAAATAAATAAAAATAAGGAACTAATTAATATGGGATTTGAAATGGCTATTCCCCAGACCGGCCTAAAAGGGCATTGGGCCTTGTACCGACGTGGAAATATCGTATTGGGTATTACTGTATTAGCATTCTTTTATCTCATGAGCTCGCCGCACCAGAAATTTCTCTCCAGACTAGGGTTTTCTCGTCCCCTATATATAATCATAACTAACCTCTAGTTCCTCTCTTCGTAAAATTGGTACACTGAGAGGGGCTTGGGAGTTCTTTTAGTCGCCTCAGAAATGGTTACTTTCAGGGTGAGTAAGCGAATCAGTCTGTTGAATCGAACTAATTGTTGTTGAATTTTGATTCTTTGATTCTTAGGGTTCATGTTTCCTCATGTCCAATTCGTCTAATTGAAGATTGACATTTTTATAGTTGGCTATTTGAGATATCGGTGCATATAGTTGTGCTAGCGAATTCCATTTTCTGGCATTTTTCTGCGTTTATTTGTTCTTTGCAAACAAACAATGGGATTGGTGATTCTAAGCTCCTTCTCTTTAACATTTTGTTTGGTTTGCAGTTCCATCAGTACCAGGTCGTTGGGAGAGCTCTCCCTACTGAAGCAGATGAGCACCCGAAGATTTACCGCATGAAGCTATGGGCCACTAATGAGGTTCGAGCCAAGTCGAAGTTCTGGTAAAGTGTTCTGTTTGTCATCCATCTGTTTACTGTTGGATCAGTTTTGTTTAATACTTTTGGAGATCTTTTGGCCTGAGAAAATGCTTTACTCAATGCTAAGTTAAAACTATTCTGGTTCCAGTGGCTTAAGTTGATATTCTCTGGATTGGCTGATTTCTTTGACTTAGGTATTTTCTGAGGAAACTGAAGAAGGTAAAAAAAAGTAACGGTCAAGTGCTTGCTATCAATGAGGTATAATTTCACTAATACGTCCTTCAATTTATATATTTAATAGATCGTATCTTGATAAAAAATTTCCTGTTGATTGGATTCATTGCTTGAGAAGTTGGAAATTGTCGCTGTACGATCTCATTTCAATGGTGGGATTTATTGTCTTGCTTATTCTTCTAGTTGGACTTGTACGTGAACTGTTAATTAAATGTAGAATGTGATATACACACACACACATTTCAGTTTGGTGGATTTATTCTGCTAGTCGTGTATGATGTAAATAGTTGGTTTTTTGGCGCCCACTTAATGCTGTGTATTGTTGGAAAATACACACATGGTTTGAATTCAATCCGGAGTGTTGCTGTTGTGGTCTCTTGCCGTGGATATGAGTTAGCTATGAGCCTATAACTGTATGTCATTGCTTTCTGATACTGATGTTGTTGTATATCTGTCTGAGTAATTTTCTAATTGTCAATTCTGTCAGATACTCAGATGTTTTCCTTAGATAACTGATAGAGAATGAGAAGAGATTGGAAAAGATATTATTATTAATTATTTGTAAATTAAGGATTAAAGATAAACATAGGAAATAATATTTTAATTAGGATTAGGATTTGAAAATAATATTTTAAATTACTTTTTTTTAAAAAAAAGTTTCAATCATGTTTTTACTTTTAAAGCTATTAAGAGTTGTCTCATAAACTCAAAGCCCTCACCAATTATACTAAAGGAGACTTCTGACTAGTTTTAAGAATCAGTTTGTTGTCAGATTTCTCTCCCAACTTCCTCCTTCCTCTCTTTCTCTCTGTTTCTCCTTCCTTTCCCCCTCTTTTCTATTACTGTTCTACATCAGTAACCCTTTAAGTGAATGAACCTTCATACACTTGTGTATGATATTTGAGTCCTTTCTGTGTTAATGTCTGACCTGTTTCTGATTTCTAAAATAACCCTGAAGATACTACAGATGAATGCTAAATGTTTTTTCTTAATCTGAGATGGGCAGTATGTCTTTGATCTGCTGCCATACAATAAGCTTCAAAATTAATGATGAGGAATAGACTTGACAAGTATTTTATTGTGAGGTCTATCAATGTGAATTTGTACATTAACCAAATTGTATGTACAACCAAAATTGTTATATTCCTATTCAAATGATTTTTGGTGTAGGTTTCACAAATATTGCTTCTTGTTTGATATCTTATTGATCCGTAACTTGTTTTCAATTGCATTTAGTTGACCAGTGTGCTTGTAGTCTATAATTCCATGTTGCCTATCTTATGCTTGCATTGTTTGTCTCCCCTTTGTTGATGACTTTCATTTCGGTAGGTGTGTATTAAAAATGATGGGAATCTTAATGGGCTTTCCTCTGATTTCAAGTACTTTTGGCATTATTGATTTCAAGTATAGATGCTTGCCATGGTCTGGCAACACTAATTTTGGTATTCATCCATGTATCCGGCAGACCTCTATCTAGTTGTAAATATTTTTCTTCCACTTGACTTTGAAGCACATTATTAGCAATGGATTCCTGGTGACCTTAAATTTTAACATGCTTTGAGGCTTTACGTTATGGATTGTATGTTTCTATGATTAATATTTAAGTTTATGCAATTTAAGTTGATACATGATATAGTTTCTGTTGTTCACAGATTTTTGAGAAGAACCCAACAAAGATCAAGAACTACGGTATTTGGTTGCGGTATCAGAGCAGGACTGGCTACCACAACATGTACAAGGAGTACCGTGATACCACTCTAAATGGTGCAGTCGAGCAGATGTACAATGAGATGGCTTCCCGCCACAGGGTTCGGTTCCCCTGCATTCAAATTATTAAGACTGCCACCATCCCAGCTAAGCTTTGCAAAAGGGAGAGCACCAAACAGTTCCACAACTCCAAAATTAAGTTCCCATTGGTTTTCAAGAAAGTCAGGCCACCCACGAGAAAGCTAAAGACCACATACAAGGCATCGAGGCCCAATTTGTTTATGTAATGTGGTTGATGGAAGAGCTGAGTAAAGTCTGGAGTGTCTAAGTATTTTTTTGGGTAGAAACTTCCCTTTTGGTTCTTGCTTGATTTTGTTTTGAGAATTATAGCACACTGTCATTGGATTTTAAGTGTTGTTATTTTTATGTTTCTATTGGATATGATCTTAAATCTTTTTGCTAATCGAGTAGAACACAACAGAATTAAATTATTGTCAATTTCGGTGCTCTACTATAACTTAGAAATCATGTGCATACCGGGCACTAATTTCCTGGTTTCGGATTCCGGTAAGAAGTTTCCTATGAAATGGTGGGGGTCCTGAGGCTTATCAAAAAAATTTTTTTTCCGTCTGTTCATGGCTGCTTTGACTCCTTTGTGTTGGAGTGGGCGAGGGACTCCCGTATATGATTCAAACTCAATGTGGTCCTAAATCACTGTAGTTAAAAGAGTAAGGCGGCTTTAGCCATCGCTTCCAATTGTGCACTAGATTAATAGAAGATGCGACAAAAGAATAAGCGTTGGAGCTTTAGCGAAAGAAGATCCAAAAGGAAAATGCTGAAATAACACAGTAATTTGTTAAAGCTAATACCCAGAGATGTAGTCAAGCTTTGAAATGTATGCCTCTATATGTGCCTGGCCGTGGTTTAGATGGGCTTATTTGCTATAATGTTTTTGGTCAGTCTATTTCCACTCCACACCTAGTTACCGTGCCCTCAGGCTCAGCTAGAGGCCGCTGCTTGGGCTCTGATATTATTGACACACCACCCTACCTCGTCTCAGTGCTTAAGCAGCACCGAATGCGTTAAAACACATTTTGGCAACAATGGTACCGCTACATGATTTAAGAAATTCGCAATAATGATCCCACCCACAGATTGAAATTTGGCAAGCAAGAAATATTGGATAATTTGACGACATTGACTGGGTGCCAATTAATAATGCAACTGTAATGATTGTTATGACTATACCACATTTGTCCACTTCAATGGAATTATTAGTGATAACAGATGCTTTACCCTCTAACTTTTCACAAACATTAGCTCTTTAAAAGTATACCTGTTTCAAACTGTAGAAATAAGTTTCATTCAGTGACTCAAATATCTTCTCTTTTCAAGTCTTTAAATTGCCCACTGCTTTTGATACTACTAGTGGTCACTTGAACATTCATTTTTAGGTTTAAATACACTTTTGATCTTTTTAGTTTCATGAAAATTTTAATTAGCTTCTCCTAATTTAAAGATAAATAATGTTGTTCCCCAAAATCTTAAAATGATTCAATTTTTTTTTTCTTTTTTCTATCATAATTCATTCAAAATTTAGTGTCAATTTAACAATATGTTGACTTCAACATTAAATTTGAAGTGTGAGTTAACGATATCAAATAAATAATAATAATATTAAATCAACAAATGGTTAAGTTTAGCATTGAATTTTGCATAGATTATGAGATAAATGGATAAGATTAAATCATTTTAAAAAATAAGAGGACAAAAATTGTCTTTTAAACTAAGGAGACTAAATTAAAACTTTACTAAAACTAAATGGACCAAAAGTATATTTAAGCCTCATCTAAAAGAAAAAGACTTGGCAACAAATGGGAAATGGCTCAATCACTATTCTCATTGGTCAAGGGCGTATTTTCATGAAACTGGACCACCTTATATTATCATGGGTGTTTGTTGGTGCCTGTCACTCATTAGCGATTCCAAGCCAAGGTTAGCAACTATTGCTTCACGTGAATAAAAAAAATATACAACAACTGAAAAATATTAATTGAATTGAAGTTCGGAGAAAAATGTTAGAACCAAAGTAGTAGTTTAGCTAACTATATTCAATAGCAATTCCATGATTCGCATTGAAAAGAAAAATTTATGTGTGTTTCAAAGAATTTTATGACCTTGATTCTTGAAGTGATCTTTGACCGTGAGTACAGGGGAAAGAAAAAGGACTTAAAATGGCTAAAACTGAACAACTAATGTTTATTGTTTCTCTTCCCTTCTCTCTCACACAATAAGGTAGAGAAATAACCACATCAGTTCTGCAAATCAACAAGAAATGCTCTGAATGAAAGTAATGAAGTAATTAATCTAGAGAATACTATTATTGAGGTTTGACCTTTGTCTTTCTATCTTATCCTCTTTTACCTTTACAAACTGTCCACCTCAAATCAAGCACCTTATGCATCCATTGAATTTTGACCTCTTGTGTTTTATAGTTCAAGAAGTCTTTGACATGGTATGCTAATGTCAACAAACCCCACATTTGAAAATGAGATCATATTCCTCCCTCCTTTTCCACTTTCTTCTAAATTACAATCATTCATTCAACTACCCTATATTGGACGTGTTTATGGGTTTTGTAGCCATTGCAGCATATATGGTGGCCTTTTAGTATTCAAATACTAATCCTTCTTTTAGCTTCTTTATACAAAAGTACATGCAGTGTCTTTACCACATTTTAAAAGCTCTCTTTGCCATCTCAAGAACAATAATACTATAAAGCATCTTTAACTTCACACACACACACACACACAGAGGGGGTATAGGGTGATTATTAGTTGGGCTTGTGCTGGTATTCTTACTGTTCTGAGGCATTGAAGAATGCATATTTCTTGGAAGCCAGTTTGCATTTTTATCCTTGCATGTTATGTTTCTGCTCTTACATTCACCGAGTGCTCATCCCTTAAAGAACTGAATCAGTTTGGCGGTCACAAGAGCTCAAATGACAAAATTAACAAGGTAAACCAACTCAATTGGAGTTTCTTATTTCTTCTTCTCCATCTCTTTCACTCTCTTTTCCTTCCTTTTCCTTCTTTTCTTTTTTTCTTAAGATAACAGTGAATTTATTGGTAACATCAAACACTGTGTGAAAAAGCCACCACTACTATCTTCCTGGGATAAACTGCTAAGCTGCAAATGCCCCTTATTAAATAAGTAGCCAGAAAGTTACTAGTTAATTTTGTGTCTCTCTTCTCTTATAAAACCAATTATGTGATTAATCAACTAGAAACATAACCAGTAGTATTTCTAACGCTGATATGAGAATTGAGTGTTTGACTACGGTAAGTTAATTCAGCAGGTAAATTCTCAGAAGACATCTGATATAGTACTTCATGGCTTGCTCTTGTGGGCTTCAATGGGTTTCTTAATGCCACTAGGGATACTTACTATCAGGATGTCGAGTAGAGCGGAACATGGATCAACAAGGAGTAGGGTCCTCTTTTATCTCCATGTTGCATTTCAGGTCATAAATTTCTCCCCATTTTTCTTGTTATAATTATTTTTTTAATGATAAATTTTAACTAAAAAGTAATTAAACTGCAATGGTAATTAAATTATTCTGAGTGAAGCATAGATGCTACTTGAAAGTTACACGGTGTCATCATTGAAGTTTTGATCTTTGTTGAAAACATAATCATAACCCAACTTTAACTTTAATTAGTGATGGTCTGTCCATAACTTTTTCTAAAAATTTATATTCTATTAGACCTCAAATGTGATATCATTACTATGATTTGGTTTGATTCATGGTACATGATTTTATATTTTCAAGTAGTTGATAAAATTATTGTTTATCAATTAAATTGATTTTACAAGTCATGGGTATTTTAATGCGTCTTGATTTTTTGCCTATCCTTCCTCATTGTACGGAGTCTAACATTTCATCTAACAGATGCTCTCAGTGCTTCTTGCTACAATTGGAGCTGCCATGTCCCTGAAAAATTTCGAGAATTCATTTGATAACAACCACCAAAGATTAGGTCTTGCACTTTATGGTGCTATATTGGTTCAAGCTTTAATTGGATTTTTCAGGCCTCACAGGTTAATTCATCAATTATATCCATCTTCTCATAATTTTCGCTAGTAGCACTGATAATTTTCTCTGCATAACCCTGACCCTTTATTGCAGGGAAAAGAAAGAGAGGACTTATTGGTACTTTGTTCACTGGATACTAGGGACAATAGTTTCTCTTGTGGGGATCATCAACATTTACACAGGTCTAAAGGCCTACCATAAGAGAACCTTAAAAAGCACAAGGCTTTGGACTATCCTCTTCACAGCACAGGTCTCTAGCACTGCTTTGATTTACCTCGTCCAAGACAAATTAGAGTATATAAAGAAGCAAAGAGTGATTCCAGGCACTGAATCAGTTGTGCCTTCTGATCAAGAAATTCCTCATTTGCAAAACCAAAATGAGTTGTTACCAGTAGCATGTGTAAAGAAAAATGCACTCGGCAACTTGTTTGACTAATCGGGGGTTCCCTTTTATTGTCCGTTGGTCTATAATTTTTTTAGCTATGGGGATTGGCTCATTTTCACACTATTTTTTGGTGCCCGCACTTTATGCAAGTGGGAGGTGGTTTTGTCTTTTCTTTTTCCCCCCTTTTTGTTATGTGCGTTTTTTTTCATATGTAAATTGAATATTATATGTGATAGTGGTAGTGTGGATATCAAATAAGTAGAGAATGGATTGATGATTGTGTAAGCCGTTTGTGCACTGATGATTAAGTTATAAATCAAATTTAAGTTCCCTTGTTTTGGAAAACATATGATTAACAGCAAATTTATGTATTGCTTTTGGGACATAAAAACTAGGCTTCCGTACTATGTCACATGGATTATATAAGAGGCATATTTTAAAGGAATGACAGCATAGCAACGCTTGAAAAAAAAGCATGCGGTCTTATTCATTCACTTGCTTGCCTTGCATCTTCATAAACAAGCAAGCAATCATCTATACTTTCATTTTAAGCTAAAATATAATACTAACGCTCAAATAAGGCTATGTCTTCAGAGAGAGGTCATCATACTTATTCATTGAATGAGGAATAAATTGATCCGTAAAAGATAAGGTTTGCTATGAAAATTGACTATGAAAGATGCTTATCATATAAGCTTGCGAAGGGGTTTGTGAAGGAAATTACAACACTTTCCAGTTTTCCTCAATGGAGGAAGATGCAGCAATCACATGGTCAATAGGCTTCTTACTCAAGAAGATTTATGAATTCTTTTCACTTCTTTTCTTACTGGAACTTTTAAAATATAAGAAAATATCTAATTATCATTAATTTAGGCTTTAAAACGAGGCTAATAAGAAATTATATTTACTTATTTTTCTTCCCTCAAATCCTAAAGGTCCATAAGCAATGTAAACATAATAGTCAAGGAAAAAGAGATCTCGCATAAGGTACCCAAGGCATGTTTCGAAGTTGTTTACAGTAACATTCATGAAATGACCGAACATATGACAAACAGTTTTTCAAAGAAATGTCAGTAACGCTTCTTTCCAGTAGCTGATTCCCATGACTGTAATATATGATTCGCAATTTCTTCTACCCCAATCTTATGCTTCACCTGTACACAGATAATTTCAGGTAATCATAAACATGGACAACTATGACATTCAAAAGGAGCAAGGAACAAGAAGTTTAAGACGCTGTTCCTTTGCAATGCATGACCAAAAAAATGGAAAAGAAGAAACTGGGTGCGAAAAGCAATGTCGCTAGGATGCTGAAATTTGGAAATGGGGAAAAAAATCCCAATGGGGGGTGAGCAGTGGGGTTGAACAAGAAGGGAATGAATTTCATCTTATATCACATTTCAGTTGTAATCAATTTAATCTAAGTATTTAAGAACTCGTATAAGCTGTTTATGAGCTAAAAACATATGGGCGGATAACACATACACCCCATGATACATTGAAGTTTCACTCACTCCCACTTTGGTACACTAAAGTTTCATTGGTAAGATAAAATCTCTCTTCAATATCCAGCTTGCAATTTTCTAAATAGAAAAAGTGGTTCAGGGTTAAAATCAAAAGAACTTGACAATTCTCTAAAGAGAATGTGATGGGCCTCCTACTCCTACTGCCACGGCTACTAAGATCTATAACCGAAGAAATAAGGAAAATAAAGGGAAAGTTGGGCCTGATAATAGTAGGCCAGCAGCTGATGCATTGGTATATTCTAGAAGAGCCAAAAGAGGTGAGGTGACAAGGAGGGCATAAAAGGAATTAAGGGCTGATCACTAACTGTCACAGAATGTATGGGTAGGTGAGCTGGAAGAGAGAGAGAATGGAGCCGTGGGAGGGGAAGATCATGGAGCCTGGACTTGAGGAAGGGGAATAAGAATTTTCTGAAGGAAATCGAGGAAGAGAGCTAGCCTGTCAAAAACTAGTGACTTATCTTTACTGCTTTTTTTTTTTGGTTTTTCGTTCTGTAATGGCTGCAACTTTGATGTTCTGCGGCTTTTCTTTCTGCTGAATTCATCAATTCTGCCTAGATTCATACACAGGTGGGATTGCTGGATATCTAGATTAATTAAGCTTAAAGAAATTGCCAGAGGGTTGTTTCAGAATGTTAACTATGCAGCTTTTTTAATACTGTATGATGATTAGGTATTTAAAAGATTCACACAGAGGTGCTAGCAAAACTTAAAAGTAGACCACAGAAAGTGAATCCGTAGTTTGCCCTATTTTAAAAGTGCTATTAAATCCAAATAACAATGTGATTACCAAACCTGCGCAAAGACAAATGGCCCCCCATCTCGCATCCGAAGAGCATCCCTCTCCATGACTGCCAAATCTGCTCCAACTGCTGCTGCAAGATCAGTCTTGTTTATTACCTGGAAACCAAGTCCAATCAGTTCCACAATCATATTTTCTGAAAAATTAGTCAAGAAAAACAATAAAATTTATGACTAATGTCTTTTTTTTTGTTTTTTTTGGGGGGGGGGGGGGGGTGGTTAAGTGCCACAACTAAATATTTATGCTTGTAGCACATACAAGGAGGTCTGCTTGTGTGATTCCAGGACCACCTTTCCGAGGAATTTTGTCACCACCAGATACATCTATTATGTAAATGATATAGTCAGCTAGCTCCCTGCTGAAATTGGCTGCCAGATTATCTGCAACAAAAACTTGGGTTGATGATCAAACACTTCGTGGGATAATTCTGCTTCCCTTTGCAACAAGAAAGACACAAGTATGCATATAACAATAAATATCCTTCCTCCATTTTTTTCCGGAGAACTTGTCAAATTCAAAACAGTGATTATATAACTGCAATGTAAATGAGTTAAATATCCTGAACAAAACATAAAATATCTTAAATTGAATTATAGCCTATACTCCGCTTATTAATGTAAATTACCTCCCCCAGATTCACAAAGAAGTATATCTGCTTTGAACAAGTTGGAAAGCTCCTCAAGTGGTCCAAGATTAATGCTGATATCCTCCCGAATTGCAGCGTGTGGGCAGCCCCCAGTTTCTACAGCACGTATTCTTTCCTCTGGAAGTGCTTTATGTTTCACCAAGAATTCACCATCCTCTTTAGTGAAAATATCATTTGTCACCTGAAATAAACAAGTTTTTCTAATCTATCTTACCAAATAGATGCACAGAAACACTTTGAAAGCAATATATTAAGAGTATGAGGCAATCCCAAATCAATACAAAATTGGGCTAAAGACATTGCACATAGAGTGTTACAATCAAAATAAGCACATCCTTTCTTGTAGATAAATCTGAGCAATAACCACAACACTAGGAACAGACTTGAACTACCAATGATATAAAAGCAACTGAGCCAACAAGACACTGTGCCAACCAAGAATAACTGATCTGCGTGGCTTAAACTTGGAGTTATTAAGAAGCTTTGTAAGCCTACCGCAGGCCATTACAGGGACAGGAAAACAGCTGAATCAAATAATAGCTTGAAAAAGATATGCTGAAGAAGCAAGTGTTTAAAATCTTTAACAGTTTTACCATTTATTTATTTATTTTTGGGTTCTTTTGTTCTCTATCTTGGACTATTCTTAAAAATACAAAATCTAAGGTGCATACTGAAGACAAACGAAGGTCTTGGCAATTGAGCCATATGCATACTATACAACTTGAAGAGAAAGAAGCACCACTTTAATGCTAATGTCCATGTCAACTTGACACACAAGCTTGAAGTCCATCACAGAAGTCAACAAGTGATACTACAGTTTGCTAGATGATTCAACCATATTTGGCAACCTGAAACCTAACACCTAAGGCAGATTGATTTATGATAATTTCAAAGAAATATTAGTAAGTTTTTGAATTGTCACCTCTAATATTCTAAAAGACCCACCATCTGAAACCCAAAAAAAGAAAAAAAGGAATTTCTTAAAATTCAAGAATTTTAGTTCAGATTTTGGAATGATTCAGTTTCTCAAAACTGAAGCATAAGTTATCAATTTCAACCTTCAGTTTACGAACATTAAAATGGAACTGAACATGACCTCAATATATTAAGTACTTACTGCAGCAAGACTGTACTTGTCCCGCAAATGTTCACACAGGGCCAACATTAAAGCCGTTTTCCTGCATGTTGAAATCATTCATGATCCATCAACATCTATCACATGGATTTGTTTACAGTAAAACAACGAAACTATAGCAAAATCCCACCATGACATTTCAGGGAGAAAAGTGAAAGGCAAAGGAAAGGAAGATCTTTCAAGTGTTTAACTTTCCTTCTTCATACATAACTATATTTCAAGGGGAAATAAACTTACAAAATAGAGCATTTGAAATGCTATTTGTCCAAAATGTAGAAACTTTTCGAGTGTAATCTGAAAGAATTTTAAGAACAGATATTCAACATTTTCCCCTCTCTGAGTCGCAATATGCACACCACTACACATTTTAGGTACATTTTAGGTACAAGTAATTGATTAACTTTTCGCCTTGCTATTCCAGATTTCGTAACATGCAGAAGAATCATCATATGAAAAGTCATCAACTAATTTAGTAATTTATCGAGAAAGAAAATGTCAGTTCACTTGAGAGCAGCCTGTCTTAGTTAAAGGCAATATTTTTAGCTAGGTTCAAGTTAAAGTTGCCAGTTGCCATTGACCTCCATGAATTTAAATATCTGCTCTGTTGATCTTTAGCAATAAACACTAAACTAGTAAGAACCTAGTACCGAGGGGGCATTACTTTTCCAAGATATTTCCCAAAAAATTTTCCAAAAGAGAAAGAGAGAAAGTAACCATCAATTACTGTTTTCTTATTTTAAAAAAGCACGGAGGTATCAATTACCCCCAAGGGAAAATTAAAATTAAAATTAAAAGGAAGAATAACAAAAGCGGATAACTTTATTTCAAGGGTTAGGAGAAGATACCCAGTACCCACTGGTCCACCGATACCAACGGTGAAAGCTCTTTCGTTGAAATCTCTGCTGAGAAGGGGCGGAGCTCTTCTCTTGAAGTAGCCCGGCGAGTAGATGGGTTCGTGAGAATGCGGTGCCAGACCATCGTGGCTATGGTACACCCTCCCATCGGGTCCAACCCAGGACTGCGTAGCTGAATCTCCATGGGAATGATGATGGTGATGACCATCGCTATGGTCATGGCGATGATGGGGATCAGGGGTATGGTCACCGTGAGACGCCATTCACCACGCTCTGCTATTGCAAGGCAGTGAGGAAGAAGAAGCACCTACGGACAAAGTTTTAGCGGGACAGTGAGAGTCAGAATGCGGACGGATCCGCTGCCGAGCCCCCTCCGTGGTAAAAAATTTGGACAGTTAATTCATTTAGACGATTTATTTATTATTTTTTTTTGTTTTGAAAATAAATTTTCTATAAAATAGAAAATATAATAAAAATAATTTTTTAATTATAAATTTCACAAAAAATAATCTTTTAACTTAAAAAGTTAAAAAAAAAGTTTAAATTATCTAAATTTTAATTTAAATGGTCCAAATAAAAATAAAATTGAAAATAAAAAGACAAAAAAAGAATATCTGAATTTGAGTAAAAATGCATAAGATATAAAGATAATAGATCTAACAAAATTTAACTTCAACTTAGCATTTTTTTTGCTATGTAAATATATATATATATTGACACACACTTAACATTTTATTAAAAAAATAAAAATTTCCCTTAATATTAAGACTAAATTATGTTAATTTTTTAAAGGTTTGATTTTATTACACCTTATATAATTATTATTATTTATTTACATTCAACTTTTCATTTTTTGGGGGGATAAAAAGTCAAATTACAAAAACTAAAGTTACCTATCCAATATACAAATATAATTGCAAACCTTGCCTAAGATGTGGAATCACTACTACTTTGTAAGAAGAAAATCTTGCAACAAAATTCAAAATATCTTGTCATAGAACATACAGATTGATTAGGATAATGGATGACACCTCAAGTAACGATAGTCATTTTCAAAGAAAACATCCAAATTTAATGGATAGAAGTAAGGATTTGAAATCTGCTGCTTGGTGAAAAAAGCTAGACCAAGTCCTATTGCCAAGAAAAGGATTATTAATGGGCCTTTATGTTGAGTATCGTTCCAGATCCATTCCCTAAACTTGCGGTTACCAAGCAAATTGAAATTACAACTTTTCTTTTTCTGCCTCTACTACACCATTGTGGATGGCACACAAACCAATACTATTGATTAAGCAAGAGCATCCCATCCTATGCCGGGCAACTCCTTTGTAAGAATCTTGTAGAATTATTGAACATGGTAACCTCTGAGTTCAAATAGGTATTGAAAAGGCGACGAATTATCATAATCGCATATTTAGGTGAACACTAAGGATCCACAAAAATTTTCTAATTGCCATGGAACCTAATAACATGCAAAACTAAACAAACTTCATGTATCATGTTTGACTACTTTTAAGAAAACCACTATTATAAACATACAAAAATTTTAGGTGGCAATAGACGAAATACAAAAAAACTCAATAACAAACCAAACCAAACCAAATGTGCAAATAGACATAAAGGAAATAAATGATTGTATGATTCCCCCAGATGATCACAAAATTGGCATTGTCTTCGATCAACAAATGATGTAAACAAAGAGTAGTTATCAGAGGAAGTACATTGTGAATTAGT
Organism: Erythrophleum fordii; assembly: GCA_032878935.1. Taxonomy (NCBI): domain Eukaryota; kingdom Viridiplantae; phylum Streptophyta; class Magnoliopsida; order Fabales; family Fabaceae; genus Erythrophleum; species Erythrophleum fordii. The sequence continues at coordinate 20,847,558 of JAVQMF010000045.1, forward strand.
CTCCATATAAAAAGAAGAAATTCGAGCAAAAGCTATAACCTCCATAACTTATTCCAATGTAGAAGTAAGTTCGAATAATGTGAACACAACTCCACACATAATATTTTATAATTGTTAGCAACTCTATATGACCTTGCATTCCTATCATTTCATATTAGCTTATCACACTAGCTGTGATAGAGAATATAGTCCGTAAAATTCACTAAATATGTTCTTGTGAGTATAATTGAAACACTAATTGGTTGTTTCAACAACCTTAATTACACAATATAAGATCCCTAATCGTTTTGTAAAAAAGATGGAAGATCAACTTAAAGATACCATTAGTGGTGGTTTAATATAGAGATTGATGTGCCATCTCTATTATACCAATGAAGATGATTAAATATCAGTGAATTAGACTTTTGAATATCCCGCCACATCCAACTCATTGTCAAATGCAATGTTAAATTGTCATTCACTCATTCCTTATAGTACTTAGACCTAAGCACATGAGAAAACAAAGATTCAACTCTCCATATCAATTTCCAAATATGTTTGGCCATTAAAACTTGATTGAACCATTTGGTAAACCTAAATCCAAGACCACCTTCAAATCGAGAGAGACATAATTCCAGACATTTAAGCAAATGTGCCTTAGTTTTGGCATTAAAAAACCCTAACAAACATTCAAGACTTTCATATCAATTTGTAAACAATATTTCTGCAGTAATTCAAAACATAGAAGTAGGTAAACCAAAGAAGAATTAAGAACATAACTAATTAAAGTTACTCTCGCTGCTTGAGATAGTAAAATAACCTTTTAAGCTTGCAATTTTTAGTTAATTCTAGTAACTAAATCTTGATAAATTGAATTTTTTAGTGACCAACATCACACTGAACACCTTAGTATTTACCTAATTAAGACTTAAATTTTAGTACTAAAAAAGCTTAATATTATTTCTTTAATCTATATTAGACATTCAAGCTAAAAACTACTTTTGATTTACTATTATTAACACATTGTCCATAAAGTTTGCTAGAGTGTTCCAAAACAAAACTAATCTTAACACGTAGATTCCATAGCTTGAAAAGAAAGAATAGTATTATTAGCATACTTAAAATCTGAAATTAGAGGAGCATTCAATCCAACCTTGATATCCTTCCATGTTTAATTATGTTCTTCTTTAAAAATCATGCATAACAATACATTAGCACATTAAATAAATAAGGATGGAGAGACGGGATCACCTGGTATAAGGCCTTGCTGTGGCAAGAATTAATCTGTTAGATGAATATTAATAATGACTTGATAAGAAATAGTACGTATGCATGAAACTATAAGTTGAACCCAATAATCAAGAAAGTTCATGTGTTTTAATATTGTTTCCAAAAAAATTTAAGACATTTTATTATAAGCCTTAGCAATATTTAGTTTATAGGCACACTAGCCCTTTTATTAAAATTGATTTAGTATGCTAAAGCTTATGCATGAGCTATGAAATTCAAATTATATTGTTGGAAACTAATGGACCTAGGAAGAACACATTTTTATGCAGAGTTATTAAATCCACTAGCACCCATTTCAACTATTGTAAATGATCTTAGAAATCAACTTATAAATCACATTATATAGGCTAATGAGTTTGTAATCTTTTAAAAGTTGCAGATGATCACATTTTGGAATTAAAAAGCTATGGGAATAATTCAATACTTTCAGTAAATAACCCATCTAAAAGAACTGATGCACCATACTACTCAAATCTTGTTTAGCAATCTTCTGACAATATTGAAAAATTTTTGCATAAAATCTGTCCTACTCATGAGCATTGTCAAATTTCAATTGAAACACCACATGTTCAATTTCAATCTCTAAAACCTCCTTCCAAAGAGATGCCAAATGAGTATTTGTCAAAGAAAGAATATCAAAGGAGAATAAGTCCTTTTTAATATGGTTCATTAGCAAACATTTAACTTTTTTAAAATTTGAATTATATTGCAATTTTTATATCTTATTAATTGTTAATAAAATTAAATTTTTTGCAAAATTTAAAAATAAAATTATTTAATTATTTGCATTATTATATTAAAAATAAAATAATAAGTTCATATTATTAACTTAATTATTTTTATTAGTATAGGAATATTAAAATTATAATCTTTTATTAACAAAAAATAGATAAAAGATTGAATAATACTTTTGTAATAAAAAATATTAAATGCAATTTAAATAAACTATAAAAGGCATAAGGGTAATTTATAATTACCTTAAGTTATGATAAATAAATTTTTAGATTTTATTGCATTCTTCTTCAAGTCTCCTTTTTGTCTTAATTAGTTAATCCTCGTGGTGCAACTTGTTTATCTTGATCCTCATTATCAAACTCTTTTTATTATATATAAAAGTTTCCATCTATTTGCTCATAATTTCTAATAACGTTATAATCGATTGTGTGGTTTAAAATAGATTGCGTCAGAAGTGAAATTTGAGTAGTGGCGGAGGGAAGGAGAACCAAGGGGTGTTATGGTCCTCTCCTCCCCCCCACCAAAAACATTTTGATTTATTTAATATCAAATTGATGCTTTGAAAAGTAAACATCTATGATTATCTTTTAACAAAAGAAAAAGAGTCGATCAATAAAGGCTGATTCTCTCTCTTTCTCTTTCTTCTTTTTTTTTTTACTCATCTTTTTTTTTTTTAATAAAAAAAGCCTACTTTCACTTCTCTTTTTTTTTTTTTTTTCTCAATTCTTCTTTTTCATTTTCTCCCTTCTTTTTTGTCTTTCCTCTTTCATGTTATTTGTCTCACCCTCACAAATGCGTCTCACTCCTCTTCTTTTGCCTTCTTATCATATAAGCTTTTTAATATCAGTCCCCCCCTCTCCCGGGTAATCAAATCCAATCGATACACACTGCGCGACTGCTTGATGGCATTACTGTTACTACATTATATGTGCTTAAAAATCATTACAATCCCAAAAAGCTAGACTTTTTTTTTAATAATAGTTAAGTCGAATGACTTACATTTAGAATATCATTTTTAAATACCTTGAATACTGTAAGTAAACTAACTAGGTTGCTACTTACATCTTGGCTAAATGCTTGTATCAAATTGTTATAAGAGTGTCACAGCTTCAATATTCTTGTAAATTTAAAATAATCTAAGATTATAGTGCTAAGATTCAAATATTTTGCTTGCTAAGGAGTACAAATATTCTATAATAAGGGATCTGTGCAATAATAAGTTTTTTTTTGGGGTTTAGGGATAAATATAAAAGGTAGAATTTTTAAAATGTAATTTTTATCATAATTAAAATTTTTATTTTTACAGTTATAATTTTTATTTTTCATATTTATCTCTAACCTAAAATACAAAAAACAAAAGGACAAAAATTGCCTTCCAAAATGTTACTACGCGAATGCTTATTATTATATGGCTCTAAAATATATATAATATATTAACATAACAAGTTAACAAAATACTATAACACAAACTAGCAAGTAATTCTGAACCAGGCAAAAAGCATTTTGTCTTTATCTAAAGTAATAAATCGTATTTGATTAGAAGTCATAATTATCTTATCTTACTAGAATGTATATAAAAAGGGGAGGAAAATCATGTAACAAAAATCCTACAAACTTTCTAATAAGTCATATAAGCTATACAAGTCTTACAAATCTCATTAAGCTTCACAAAATCTATAACAACATACTGATATAGTCCATGTCATAGATTTGCCTATATCCTCTCTAATTGTATGGTTGGCTAAAGAGAGTTTGGTCAAGGCCAAAATAGCTGTTATTTTATTTTATTTCTTGTTTTTTTAGATTTCAAATTTTAAGATGAAGATAAAAAATTATAATTATGAGATAAAATTTTTTTATTATAAAAAAATCATATTTTAAAAATTTTTATTGTATTGTATAGTTAAATTTTTTAAAATATCATTTATTTTATATTTAAAATTTTTGATCTTATAATTACAATCTTTGTATCTAAAATTTGTAACATCAATAAAAAAGTCTAGTGTACGACTAGAGACCGGATGCGTTTTGACCATAGTCTTATTATCGTTATAAGGTCATCGCTACACAAAACAATATCATCTCTCTCTCTAAGCTCTTTATTTATAGCTATTTTTCATCCTAAATACAAACTAAACCTGATTTGCTAGGTTGGGTTAGGGTCGGCTTACATATAAGCACACTAAATAGAAAAACGCTTCTCATTTTAATGATTTATAGACATTCATTAATATTTAATAACATGCCCCCTTCATTTATAAATGCATTTCAGCTTATGTTATAACTATTGAACTTATCACCTCCTTATCTTGTTGTAATTTAATTAAGGTTAAATTATTTTGTTCTCCATAATTTTACTTAATTTATAATTTAATTTTTTATAATTAAAAAAAATATGATTGTCTTTGTTTTTAAACTTTGATCGTTGTGTCATTAAATTTTTTAACAATAAACAAATATATACTATTTTAAGTTTTTAACACTCTAAATATCTATAAATTTAAATTAAATCACTCAAGTCAAGTCAAGTAATTTCATTTTATTATATATTTTTATTTTTTATTAGCATAAATCTTATATATTTAGAGTATATATTAAAAATAAAACATAGTTAATTATGTTCATAAAATTTAATACACATGAAACGAAAGTTTAATGATCAAGATTAAAGTAAAAAAAACAATTAAATTTATATAGATTTAATTATAAACCTTTAAACTATACGAATTAGATAAGAACTAAATAAACTATAGGATCAAAAGAATAATTTAACATTTTGGTTATGTTTGGTATAAAAGTATCCTAATTTTTGAAAATTTAAAAAACCTATTTATAGAATATTTGAGCTTGACATATAAAAATCCCTATATTGCATAGTAATATATCCAAACATGGGTTTCGTATTTAAAAAAATTAAAATTTTCATATACAACAAATTAATTAACACCCAGATCAATAATACTCTAATAAATCGTAACTTCCCCGCTTCATAATTACTTAATTAGCTCCCGTTTTAATTTTATGAGCATAAACATGTAACAATAGCATGAACGGACAAATACCACTTTCCAACATGCAAACGCAAGCTTGATGAGTGAATGCAGTTTTAAATACTAAGTACTACTCTCATCCAAAGTCGCCGCCGGCGGTGCCACTGCTTCTTCCTCCGGCGCCTCCTCCCTGACCTCCCAGTTGGTGGAACCCACAGGCGGAGCAACCCATGGGCCTTAATTACCCGAACCGTCTTGCAGTGGATCGGGTTATCCTCCGGCTCCGACAGGTCGCCCCCCTTGAGCGCGTCGCAGAGCAGCATTAGCGCTGCCCTACGGGCTTGTTCCTCACGCAACTCCCCGCGTCGATGTCGACGTTGAGCGCCGCCTTCACATCCCTCTCCGGCAACCCCTCACGGAACTTGAACTTCATCACCTCGTTCCACGTGGGGTTGGTCCCACCTTCCTCCTCCAGTCGAGTTCTCGCCACGTGGACGTCTTTCTCCGCCTGCACCAATGTGCTTCACGTTCTGGGATTTTGGGCTTAGATAATCATCTCTTCGATCTCCCGCAGCTTTTCTACCTTCTCGCTTTTTCTAATTTTCTGAATTCACATCATAGCTTATCGATTTGGGAAATGGAAGATGTGTCTTTCAAATGTTGAATGTTTTCTAATACACACACACACACACACACACACACACAGATATATAAGAGATATTTCAACGTTTAATATACTTTTTCTCGACCTATAAAATTAGAGAATATATCTTTTGACTTTGTTGGGTTCTTCATTCAAGGATAAATATATGCAATTATAAATCATGAATGCAAGTATTATTAATTTGGATTTAAGAAAGATCTTCGAGAAAATAAATATTGAACAATAATGATATGCATGTGTCCAGAAATTTGTAGCTGGAGACGCATACAGGTTAGAGAGAACAGCAGCATTAATGTAATTAAGTATTTCCTTTCAGGGATATGAGCTTCTGCCTCCTGGGAATAGAGGGATTCGAATTGTGCTTTTTTCAGTGCTTGTTATATTCTTGTTCTTCTTTTTCTCAATGCTGATTTTCATTTTCTAATTTTAAAAATTTCTGTAATCTTGCTATTAAAAAGCGCATTCAGTGTCAGGCTTAATTGTAGAGCTATTCATCTCCATAATTGAAAACTAAAAAATCCTTTGATTTTATTTGCAAATTATCTATGCAATCAAATTAACCTAGGTGGAAAAATGTTATTAACTAGCTTGTCTCTGTGGTTAAAGTTATATTTGAGTTATAACTTTTCTTGGGAGTGCTCTCATAGTCATGCTCCGTTGCAGTTCAGTCTTATAGCCATTGGTGTATTTGTAATGCAATTTCAGTTGATGAGAAAAGAAGAGGAAGCTGAAGCATTCAATATAGCGATCTTTAATCTCAAATTAAAATGCCTGTGACAGATTTGACTGATGGGCAAAATTTTTGTGACTGCTTTATTTTCTTCATTGAAGTGATAGTACAATACGCATTGCCTGGATGTGTTGTTCCGACTTCACATCGTTCTTTTGATCTAGAGATCTCAGAAGTCAGAACACGGTTTTTGCTTTTGTTCTCGTCATTCTTGTTCTTCTTTATCTCAGATGCTGATTTTTATTTTCTAATACTTATTGGCAGTCTATCTCACCACTCATAGGCCTAAATCAGTTTACGAAACATGTGCGATATATGCATAATTTTACACTTGTTAGAACATAAAATGAAGTTTCAATTGATGACTTAAAACTTATGTTTTAACATGCATGCACCTAGACTGGGGCCAAAGATAAATGATAAAGTAAAAAGAAAGATAAGCTTGGGAGGTAGAACTTTTCAAGTTGTTGGAATGGAGTGCTGGGTTGCAAGTATAAGTTAGAAGTCTTATATGTTGGAAAGAATTGGACTTTAAAAGAAATATATAAATGAAAAGCACTATAAATTTAATGTTTCAAAGTTTTGAGTTGAGATATACTTTAAGAATAATTTCTGTTTTTCATTTTGTGGGTAGACACATGCACGTAAGATTCTTAGAATGGCCTTTCGGGCTGTGTTACCACGCTGATCTAGGATAGGGTAGTTTGAAATTTTCAAATTTCTTCTATGAATAAAATATTTTTTAGAATCTCTGATGTCTTCTACTCTTCTTTGAGTGCATATGAGGTCTAAAGTGTTGATACTGCTCTACTTACTGTTATTTTCTCTTTTGTTTGCTGTTGTTGGCATCTACTCATACTATTGTTGCAAACATTCATATTGGGGTCAATAAACTTTAGGTCCACCTTATACATCATTTTGAGCTTGTCAGTATTAACTGCTATTTAAAAGAGAGAGAGAGAGAGAGAGAGAGAGAGAGAGAAGAAAAGAAAGCATGCATAGAAATTTTAAGCTTAGCTATGGATATATCTTGTTCTAATATCATTTCATTCCACTTAAATGCACGGGAATCATTTTCGTATTTGAAAAATTAAAATTTTCACATACTAAACAGAAAAATATTACTCTAATAAAAAGTAACTTCCCTCCTTCGTAATTATTTAATTGTCCCCCGTTTTATGACCATAAACATGTAACAGTAACATAACGCACAAATACTACCATCAAACATGCAAAACATTATCACAATGCTGTTTTAAATGCTAATTTAATTATTACTTTCATCCAAATTCGCCACCGCCTTCTCCACCGGCGGAGCCACCATTTCTTCCTCCGGGGCCTCCTCCTTGATACTAAAAGACAGTGACTCCCTCCTCATCAAAAACCTCCCGGTTGGTGGAACCCACAGGTGGAGCAGCCCATGGGCCCTACCGGACTCCCTCCAGACCCGAACCGTCGTGCACTGGATCGGGTTATCCACCGGCTCCGACGGGTCTCCGTTCTTTAGGGCGTCACACAGCAGGACCCTAGCGCTGCCAACGAGCTTGTCCCTCAGGTGACCCTGCGCGTAGATGTCGACGTTGAGCGCCGCCTTGATGTCCCTCTCCGGCAACCCCTCACGGAACTTGACCTTGACCACCTCGTTCCACGTGGGATCGGTCCCACCGTGCTCCTCCACTTGGGTTCTCGCCACGTGGACGTCCTTCTCCACGTACACCTCTGCGTACGGCTTCATCTTGTTGATGTGCTTCACGTTCTTGAGATTCTGGGCTGAGATTATCATCACTTCGATCTCCCGCAGCTTTTCTACCTGGTCGCTTCTTCTATCTTTCTGAAACTCCATATAGCTGGACGTTTGGGAAAATGGGAAATCAATAGGTCTTGAATTATATATATATATATATATATATATATATATGTTAACGTGTCTTTTTTTTTATCTAGAAAATTAAATAACCTTTTGACTTTGGGTTCCTCATTTAAGATGAATAAATGTAATCATAAATGCAAGTATTGATTAATTTGGATTTAAGATCTTCAAGAAAATAAATATTGAACGATAATGATATACGTGTACCAAAAAAATTTGTTGAGACATAGGCATAAGAGAGTCTTGTTTCTAGTGTAGTAAGAGATACCGATACAAAGAAATAAGAATATATGTAATATCTACTCTCTTTCTTTTTTTTTTTTATTGCTAAATATGGGGTTATCATTTAAGTATGTTTTATACATTTAAATGAGATTTACTATCTCACACATTTTATATTTGTATCTTTTCAAAATTGACAAAAAATTAGTGGAGAAGATCTTAACTGATCCAATATGCTTTTTTTTTTTCCTTTTTTTATTATTATGAACATAAAATAATAACAAGAGTTACAATTTATGGATAAAACTTATGGCATAGTTTTTATATCTTGTTATCAATCTTTTTAAATTAAGTTTTGCAAAGAAATATATAATTTGTATAGCTCAACATTGTAGATTTGTTATTTGTTATTTAGGGGGTAAAATTTAGAAAAAAACTATATATATAATTTCTTATATTTTACTATCAGATTTTTTAATCAAAACTAACATATAATTTTTTTTAATAATAATATGACAGATGCATAATTTTTACAAATAAATGTATAATTTTTTCATTAAACTATATACATGCCATATTTTAATTAAAAAATTATAAATTTATTATATTTTAATTAAAAAATTTAATAACAAATATATAAAAAATTGCGTTAATTATAGTCCTATACATATGAGAAATTTTAACATGTCATTGATTTTTTTTTAAATCCTAAAAGATTAAAGAATCTTTTGACTTCGTTGGATTCTTCATTTAATTAAGGATAAATATATGTAACCATAAATGCTAGTGTTGATTAATTTGGATTTAAGATCTTCAAGAAAATAAATATCAGAGTGATAATGATATACATGTATCAAAAAAGTTTTTTTAAGACACATATATTACATATGCTTGGGTCTAGTGTAGTAAGAGATAGTGATACAAAAAAATAAAAGTATACATAAGGTTTATTTTCTCTTTTCTTTTTATCTTTTTTCAATTGTATATTGTGTATTTATTTGCTAAATACAGAAGATGTAATCCTGTCTATTTTCTTTTCCTCCATTTGTTATCAATTCTAAAGAGGGATAGATATAAAGTATATGAGGCTATCACTCTAATGGGTTTCATACATTCAAATGAAATGCATCACTTAAATGAATCCTACATATTACGTATTTATATCTCTCCAAAATTGACATATAATTAGTGGAGAGGGTCCTAATTAATCCGATCTACATCCTTTTTTTTTTTTGGTTATTATGAAGGTGAAGTAATAACAATAGATACAATTTATGGATAAAACTTACAAAATAACTTTTATATTTTTACTATTAATTTTTTAATAAAAATATGACAAGTATATAACTTTACAAATAAATATATAATTTTTTTAGCTTAACATTATATATTTGCTATTTAGTAGGTAAGATTAAGGAAAAAAGTTATTTATAATTTCTTATATTTTGCTGCAGATTTTCCAATCAAAACAAGCATATAATTTTTTAATAATAATATAACAAGTGTATGATTTTAATAAATAAGTGTATAATTCTCCTATTAAACTATACATATGTCATCTTTTAATTAAAAAATTATAAATTTATTATATTTTAATGAAAAAAATTAATAATAAATATATAAAAAACTGTAGTAAATATAGTCCTGTACATATAAGTAATTTCAATGTGTCATTGTTTTTTTTTAAACCTAAAAGATTAAAGAATCTTTTGACTTCGTTGGATTCTTCATTCAATTAAGGATAAATATATGTAATCATAAATGCAAGTATTGATAAACTTGTATTACATATGCGATATTTTAATGTGTCATTGTTTTTTTTTTTAAACCTAAAAGATTAAAGAATCTTTTGACTTCGTTGGATTCTTCATTTAATTAAGGAAAAATATATGTAATCATAAATGCTAGTATTGATTGATTTGTATTTAAGAATATCTTCAAGAATATAAATATTGAACAATAATGATATGCATGTGTCCAAAAATTGTGGAGACACATGTATAATAGAGTTAAAGAGAACAGCAGCATGCATGTATTCTTTTTTCTTTTTTTACTATTATGCACGTGAAATAACAAGAGATTAAATTTATTATATGTCGCATTGGGAGGAAAATATTTATGGTACTCTTGTGGACTGATATTTATATTTTATAAATAATTAATATTTTTGTTTAAAATTTAAAATCATATTACATAATTTAACAAAAAAATTATATAATAATATATAGGCTAAATTATACATAATTTTTAAAATTTGAATTACATATAGATAAGTTTTTTAACTTTTAAAACTTAATAATGAACCCCTAACCTTTCAAATTTATATAAATAATCTTCTATCATTAGTTCATTACTTAACTAATAGAATATGATATATGAGTTACAATAAGCCCTCAAAATTTTAGTTTTTGCACAGATAATTTTCTTAAATTTTGAGTTATTTATAAATAATTTTTTTAATTTTAAATTATATACAAATAACCCTTTAACATGTTATATTCCATTAATAAAATAATGGACTAACAATAAAAGGTTATCTGCACAAATTTAAAAATTTAAAAAGATTTATTATTAAGTTTTGAATATCAACAAGTTATTTTCATAGAAGCTGAAATTTAGAAGAGTTCTGTATAATTTAGCCTAATATATAAATAGAAATAATATCAATTACTTAGTACTATAAAGTCGATTATGAACTCCACTGGAAGGATGACAGGAAAATGAAATATTATAAAATGAATGAGGATATCCTGCCAATTTGAATCCAGTTTTCTTTAATGTTCTATGCTGGTATCATACAGCTCTACGGTTAGTTAATTAATTTGAAGAAGTTATTTTATTATTTAGTGGCTGTTTAAGTAGTCATTTTATAATAGCCCATATATAATATAACCAGACCAACTTGGTTGAGAAATAGAAGTACGGATTATATATATATATATATATATATAACCATTATGCACGTGGAATTAATAATTGGTAATTAATCATATAAAAGTCACACAAAAAAGATGAATAAAAATAAATATTATCACATGCATCTAGGAGAGAGCGTGTGATCCTTCCAATGTTAATTCAATTGTTTAATGTTTGGTGTTGAATATTTTGCAGCTCCATTATCTCAGTTGAAGAATCTCTATTTATTTGGTTGTCTTATTTTGGTAGTTGCTATGTAATAATAATTGAACCTTACTGATAATTATCAGAATATTGTATTTAATTTCTCTGTTCACATTATTTATATAATTTTTCCACCCTTTCATCATAATTTACTAAGCATCCTATCGAGCTTGAGGACATACTTTATTTATCTAGCAAATTAAGTTCTCCTTTATCATTAGGTCACATTTAATTTGTGGGAATAATTTTGGTGAATACGAGAATGAAGTTGGGAACCAGAGTATAACGAAATTATAATTATTATATTTGGTATAATCAAGATGGAAATATCATTCAATACCATTCTACGGTAAGGATTTTTTTTTTTTTAAATTAATTAGTAATTTAGTTTTTGAAAAATTACTCTTTTTTTTTAATTTGATCTGTAAAAATAAAGTCTCACAATTTAGTTTCTTTTAAGATAAATTTTTTCACAACTTAATCTTTCAAAAATAAAACTTCTTAATTTAGCCTTCGCAATATTTTTTTAATTAAAATAATTTTTACAAAAAATATTTATAACTTTTTGATGCATTGAAATCTAGCTCTAATTAAAAAAAAATGACATCATTTTAAGAGTTGAAGTTAGTTAATAAAAAATCACATGAGATTTAGTTTCTATCTAACAGATAAACTATTTTGATTGAGAAAAAGTGTTTTAGAGATTAAATTAATAAATTTTACTTTTGGAGAACTAAATTGATATAAGAGTAATTTTTCATATATTAAATTAATAGATTTTATCTTTAAAGAATTAAATTAAGAAAAAATAAATTTTCAAAGAACATTGAATCATTAATTATATATATATTGGTTTATGAAGGATATCCTCGTGTGAATTATCTCGAATGAGAACAAGAATGAGAGAGTTTTTCTCTTGCAAAAATGGAGATGGAGTAAAATATGAGCAATGAATGTCCCTTAGCCCCATTTAATGTCATCCATATTCGTTGTAAAATTTGATAAAGTGGCTAGAATGAAAATAAAAATTGGAAAAGACTAATTTTTATTAATAATATCTTTGATTTTTAAAAAGTAATATATAACTAATTTGAATGTATTTTAATTACAATATGAATAATACGCACATAAATAATAACAATAACAAAATACATTTTTCTTTAATTTTAAAATAAATTTTACTTTTATTTTAATTTTATTTTGTTTTATTAATTGGTCCCTTAATTTTATATTAAATTTCACTCTTATATCTTAATTTTATTTTAATTTAATTTACAGTAAATTTTCACTTTCACTTTCACCTTTTAGTTTTATTTTATTTTAATTTAATATATTAACTTAAAAAAATTAGTCGAATTATATATATATATATATATATATATATATAGGCCTTTAATGGCTTAACCCTAATAATTTTTTTATCAACCTCAATCTATTTGTTATAATAAATGTTTTTAAAACTGGATTGGTCATTGAATCAGTAGAGGTACTGGTTTACGGTTCATTGGTCGAACCGGTAATAATTAAATATATTATTTAAAAAAATTTTATGTATTAAAATTTTAATATAACAAATAAATATTAGTAAATTTTAAATATTTGATTACTAATTCAATATTTCTTAAGATATTACAAAAATTAATGTTTAGTTTAAAATAAAAATTATCTATGATTAAAAGTTAAGAATATTTAATATTAAATTTTTAGAATTTCTAAATTATATTAAGATTCTACTTATTATTAAAAAATAAAATAATAAATAATAATTTTAGCTAAGTATCTTGATATTTGAGAGAAATGTTATTAGGAAATTTAACATAATAAAAAATAAGTATAAAAAATAATTAATTATGCATATTTTATTTCTCTTATATTCTCTTTCTTTTTTAAAAAAATTCATATTTTAACTCCCTCATCTTTTTTATTACCTTCTATTTTTAATTTGTCAAATTTATTTAAAATGAATTATTTTATTATATAAAAAAAAATTAAAAAAAAAAGGCTTCAAAACGGTTCAAATCGATTTTTTCAGTCCGATTTTCACCGGTTCTTGACCGGTTTGACCGGTTCTTGACCGATTTTTTTATTATCTCGATTTTCCAACTCAACCGGACCAGGGACCAGTTTCCGATCGAATAGGCCAGTCCGGTCCGAATTTGCAATCCATGGTTATAATACCATTTCTTATCACCACTTAAACATGAATAGTCATGGTAGTGACCACAGGGGATGTAATCAAACTAATAGCTTGACATGTGTCCACTTGTTTTTTTTTTCTTTTTAGAGAGATAAAAAATTTTAAGTATGAAAATAAAAATTTTAATGATAAAAAAATTTTAATTGTGAGAATAAAAAGTTTTAACAAAGAGCAACAATTTTAACTATAGAAAAAAATTCCACTTTAAAAATTTTAATTCTGAAAATAAAAATTTTGACTAAAGGTAAACATTTTTTTATCATTGGGTGTTTAAAATAATTTTAAAATTTAATAATAAATATTTTCAACTTATAGTCATAAAATTTTTTAAAAATTTAACTGTAATTTCTGGAACCATAGTGAACAAAAATATGGAAAACTAGATATATAATAAAATGACATATTATTCCTTAAACATTACGTTCTGTAAACACGAGAGAGTGTGCATATATTGCCTACAAATACGAGCATTTAGTGGAATGAATTAAGCTACTAAAGAGTCACGCAAAACAATTTTGTGAAGCATTTTAGCAATGTTAGAGAATAAAACATGTTATTTTTATAAGTTAAGATATTAGATTAAAATAAAAATTTCAGGAACTAAAATAAAATTAAAGATAAAGTGAAAAAATTAATTCAAATAAAATAAAATTAGGGGATAAAAATAAAATATAAAATAATATCATAAATTAAATTAAATTAAAACTTCACTAGAAGACAACAACAATTGATAGTGTCAAGATCGCAATGATGTGTCGGTAAAAAAAAAAAAAAGGTTTATAAGCATCAAAAATTTAAAATACTAGCTTATCAGACGACTCACACACGAAGATCCAATAATATGAGAGCCAACACCTTTTCTAAATTTTTAACTTTGAGAATGGCTATATCACAAACGTACATTCTAATCAATACAAGGAGAGAGGTGATTATAATTTACATAAATTTATTTAATTTTTTTCATAAATAATTCAATAATGTTACTTGCAAAACTCTATGATCAAAACTTGACACAATTTTATTAAATTTTTTTTTTGGTAAAAACAATTTTATTAAAATTGTTTGAGAAGCAATATTCTAAATATTTATTGAGGACAGCTATAGCCCATAATCAAGTAGCTCCCACCGTTTCTTTTTAAGTTAGCTTTGTTATGCCAGCTAAACCGGCCCAGATAACCTGACATGATTCGAATCAGAAATCATAGCTGCATGCTATATGCATAAACTATTTCAGTATTTCTATAGTTTTAAATAATAATAATAATATCGCTTATTCCAAATAATAGTAATAATAATAATAATAATATCACCGATATGCGTAACAAATTTCTGCTCATTTTACAATTTAGAATAATGCTTCTTAAACAATATTACAGCCACAAAACAATCACAACTCTACACAAAATTTCTTCCAAGATTAATTAAAAAAATACACTTATATATGTTTTCAATATAAAGAAATCATTTTTTAAAATTTAACAAGTTATAAATTATTTGATAAAAAATTAATCTTTAAAAATAAAAAATGTATTTATAAAATATTTCTTATAATTAACCTATTTAAAGATAATTTAATTTCAACAATAAAATTTGTATTAAATATATATCAATAAATATAAACATTGTAATTTAATAAAATTTTAAAATAAAATAAAATTATAATTTTCAACACAAAATAAATAGCATTAAAATAAAAGTTTAAGAATATAATTTTTTAATAAGTTATATAAAAAAATTAATATTATTTTTAAACGTATTTTGATCATCTCTTAATTTTAAAAGAGTTTGACAGTTTGTATATGTTTTCAGAAGGATAACTATATAATTTGCATATCTCACAAAATATAAAAGTAATTTACCTATCAATTTTATAGGGAACAGTACTTACTCTTTTATTATTGTTATTATTATTATTATTATCAGATTAATTAATTCATTTATTCAGTCCGGTCAATCACAAACTATCCCCATTGGAATGAAGAAAAGTGACACTACTCTTTTAACTTACAGCCATCATTTTATTCCTTAGATGAAAACAAATACGGACACTTAGTAATTGACAATTTTATTTTATCTAAATGGTATGCTTATGCTTCAATTGCACTCCAAGTGATTCCCCTTCAGAAGGCAAAATATAAGATGACATCGAGTGCCGTTATACAGTCCAGCACCGCAAGGAATTTAAAATAAGGGAGACATAACATTATTATCAACCCCAACACTCTCAAATCATTATGTTTGCTGTTAAAGCTTTCATATTATAGATGAAAATGGCTCACGCTTCACAATCCCTCCCTATAAAAAGGAGTTACACTCTCATCTCCACCTCAACTACTTAGAAACAAGTTAGGCAACTTTATCTTTTGTTCTTGACTCTTGAGCAGGTGATCAGAGGAGGAACAAAAATGGGAAGCTGCGCGATGGCAATCGCTTTCACCATCTGCTTCATGGCTCTGCTGGTTTCTGCTCACCTTGGCTTGGCCATGAATGTCGTTGAAGATGTTGCAGCAATTCCACCCACACCAATGGAGAGCAATGCAATGCTTCTCAGTGCTCCAGCTGCTCTTGCAGCCATAGCTTTTCTGGTTTGGCTCCTCCAAGCTTGGTAATCTGTTCTCTGATTGATGAGAGAGCACTAGATGATACTCTGATTCTCTAATTTCATTGGGTGATGTTTATGCATAGAGAGTTGAGAGATCAGGAATTCAGATGCTTATTGTAATTTGATGTATGAGTTGTTTATTTCAACATTGTCGACGATATACGTAATGTTTCTTCCGCCTATAATACAGCAAGTATTATGAAACATCAAACACAGACACAAACCTTGGAAGAAGTCCTCAAGGTGCAGAAGACAGACATGCATAATACATTGTACTCCAGTAATACTACTTTCTGAACAAAAGAGAAGCGTTAATACCACTTGAACTTTACTGCTCTATTGCATTTTCAATAAGATTAAATCTCCCAAAACAAAGAACCCTACTGTGTCCCTTTCCTCCCTTTAAGTTCTGGGCACAACAGAAGGGTGGATAAAGCCTGACTTTGCATGTTCTCTGTCTTTCTATATCCAACTTCTGCCTGAATCTAACACTTACCTTAAAAGTCAAGGAAGGGTATAGAAATAATAGTATTAAAAAAGGCACAAAGATATGCATTAATTTTTAGTTTTACCCATCTCACGGTATCATACAATATATTGAAGCAGCACACACGGTAATACAATAAGTACATATTTGCCACCCGACAGTGAAAAATCAGGGAAAGCACTTCGCCATTCCATAATGAAGTCCTGAACTAAGAAATCACCGCTGCCTTATGGAACCAAAATGATCCTGGTATGAACGCTTCGGAGCATGGGGCCGAGACACTATCTCCACAACTTTATAAGATGCCTCAGGATAGGCCAATGCCTCTACAGCTACATCTGCAACTTGATCTCTGGATATGGTACCTTGATAAAGGGTATCCTAGTGATACAAGAAAGTCGAGTGTTTGCAAAATATCACTACGAAAACATAAATGTGAAACTACAAAATCAGATTTGTAGGCAATACCTCAGGTTCCATAACAACATTCCCAGAAGGAGGTTCGTTCCTCAATCCACCAGGCCTTATTATTGTGTAATCTATACCAGATTTCCTGATATATTGCTCTGCTTGTAGTTTGGCTACTAAAGTGAGTCCGAAAACATTGAGAAAGATGTAAGCTGGATTGAGTAACTGTCCCATTGCAGCTCCATTAACTAAAATGGAACTGATAAGAATGAATCTGTTCACATTAACTCTACGGCATGCTTCAACAAGGTTTACCGTGCCAAAATTGTCAACCTGCATATGAAGAGAGCTATTTTTTAGGATAGGACTGCATAAATAATCAAAAACAGTGTTAAACACTACTTTTAAAATAACACAAAGCAGATACAAGACTGCTAATGTCGCCATTGAAAACTCCTTACAAGCAAGTCATAAATTACACATTTTACCCTAGTCATCTATAACGCATATTCCAAGTATGACATCTTGACAATGAGGATGCCATGATGCAGATTTTCAGAATTAAGATGCGTATGGTACAAGGGCAGACGGAGAAATATTTTTTTTAGGAAAAAAAGAGAGGGAGGGGGAAGTCAATAAGTATTTACTAAATAAAGAATCCATAAAGATATATGCATGTTATACACGTTCTAAATTAAGTTTTATTTCAAATATTAAGGAGAAAAGGGGGTCTATCTCTATCATGTTCTAAGTTCTATCTCAAATATTAAGGGCAGAGTGGGAGTAGGACAAGGGGCAGGACTTGTCACCCCCAGGTCTGCCACTAGTATGGTATACTGTAATCCTGACCTTGTCATCTTACATATTGTGGTATTTTGGATGTTAAGGTTGGATGACAATGTTTGATATGTTGTTCTGTTATAACAAGGTAGCATCTGATATAACACCTTATTATCACATCACAGCAAAAATAGTATTATCCAAGCACAGCCAAAATATTCTGTCATCTCACATCACATCATAAGGTAGAGTGGGTTTAATTTTTTATATGTTATCAATTTTATCCTTAATGTTTTATTTCCCCTACACCTTAACACCCCCACAACCCCCGCGTGCGGGGAACCCTACAAGGATTGGGGCTAGGGGGGAGAGCAACATAGTTGTTTATAGTAAATTCAATAGAAGAACAAAAGATACTTGCAAAATACAGAATCAAAATGGATGACCAAAAGGATGAAGTGGATAGCTCAATTTCTGGGTGAACATCTATGCAATTTAATGAAATTAAATAATTAACCAAATAATAAATACTTTAGAATATAAATAAATAAAATATATATATATATATATATATATATATAACAAGGTGGGTTCAAGGTGAGGAATGGATCAGGGCATGTATGCCCCAAATCTGGACATTTCTATCTAGGTTTTCCATAAATTTGCCCCCGTACCCAAATAACCGTTGAATTATCTACCCTAAACAGGTCAAGGCAATTCGGGCTGAAATTGCCATTCCTAATTCCCATTTAATCTCCTGCTCTTTTTTTTTCTTCTCTTTTTCTTTCTGCCACCTCACCAATGCTGCAACTACTCCTCCCATACCTTAATATGTTGCATCAGTTAAACAAAAGAGCCAAACACTTCCATTTTGTGTCATAAGAGAAGGTAATAATAGTATACAAAATTATTGCCATTACGTGTTGTGCACATTCACAATAAAATCTTACATGCTGTAATAGAATATTGTTGCGGAAGAAAGAAACTCCTGTAAAAGAAAAAAAAATTACAAATTCTTTTTTTGACATGTGTCGTCAGGTATATTGACATTAGCTATGTAATTTCTATAAGATAACCATTATTTATTGTAGATATATGAATGAGTCTTGAATTTAAAAAAAAAAAACAGATTACAGCCTTTTATTTTTCATAGGGTTGAAGAGGGAATAAATATAGATATATGGATGAATTTTTTATTCAAAAATTACATATGAACCTTTCAAAATAGAAATACTATAAACCTATAAAATGCAATTTATTTAAACTGAAAAGGGTAAATTCGGAAATTTAAGAAGCAAGTAGCATTGATTAACATGTGCAACCCAACATTCATATTTTACATCCATAAGATGCTAGATATCACCAATTGCCATACCAAATATATGTATCATGAATACTATGTATCTTATACCATAGTATCTCATACCATAATATGTAAGGTATCACAGTTTACCAGAAGCCTCCTAAATTACAGTATAACTGACATATAAAAATCAAATTAAAGAAGCCACTAAATCTTTAACACTGTATGCTTGCAGTATCTTTTTTTCCTGGCATTATGTTCGCAGTATCCTTGAATGCATTGAAATTTGTAGATCTGAAGACAAAGTCTCAACAGCCACAGAGTCTTTGACCTAGAGCAATAAAATAAGCTTAATGAAGTCTCAACACTTCCTTATATATTTGTTGTCTTTAGCTACTATTTGTCCCTTTCTGAGAAACCTTAAGTTGTATGGTAACAGAACGGGTTTTCAAGTGAAGAACTACAGTTATCTTAAAGTATAGGTGAACCTCAAACTATTCTTTGACATCCTTCTGTCTAAAACTGTTTAGCTACAAACAAATGGGGGTCTGTTATCAGAGAACATGCCCGCCATTTCTTGAGTGGTTAATCATTGTATAAATGACGACATTCTCACATCCTTATGCTTTCCCTAATAAAATTTTGATCCAAGAGGGCCAAACTCTGAGCACTGACTCTTTTCCTTTTTACAGTAAAGAAGTGAGATTTGAAACCTAATGGATTTAAGATATTCGTAGGGTTGAAAACCTCAAATCCTAGCTCCGAGCTAATATATATGATCTTCAAGACTGGCATGAACCACAAATCATTAAGAAAATTTGCATATACCAAGAGAAAATAATGCGCCCAAGTCTCAGCAAGTATTCCTTTCTTGCCCAAATCCCATAGCCCATGGTCTTCTCCAGAGGCCTTTGCATAATATAACGTTCCTTCATATTTCTAATTTTTCTTCTGTGATCCATGAATGATTAAGAAATCCTGGAGTTCATATTACTTAAAAATATTTAATATCTATAGGTAGAATAATGCTTTAATATTGTAATATAGATACTTTTTCCCTTCACAAATTATGAAAACATTTTGAGAAGTCTTAAAATTTCTGAAAATGAATGCACATGGCAATTCATACAATTTCCAAACTTAAGAACAAAAGGACCCCTAATGACTCTGCATCTACATCCTCAACTCCTACTAATAATATGCAATTTGATGCCAGTTGCTAAAACAGAAGCTACAACATGGCAAAAAATCAACACACGGAAGATACAAAAATCCTAGCTATATTATTTTTGCATGACAAAGCAAGGGGAAGAGAGGGATCAATATCTTAAACACTCAAGAAGATTATATAAGGTATCCCACTTAATTAAGTCAAAAGCCACCACCATGCTGCACCCACTTATTAGCCTAAATTCAAGCAATCATTTCCTTCTTGTCAGCCAAATCAAGACCATTAATCAATGCCCTGATATTAATCTTTGCCAGCCTTCAGCTCACATGACCAAATATGAGTGAAATATCAGAACATAAACGATAGGTTATTCATGCAACTAAAACGCCTATTCTATTAAGACAATATTGACAGACCTTCCATGGAGCAAACAAATCCCACCCAGGCCGAAAGCCAGTGGCGCATATTACTGCTTCTGAATCATCACCAATGGCTGCAGCTAGCGTATCAGAACCCTCCGT
Organism: Erythrophleum fordii; assembly: GCA_032878935.1. Classification (NCBI taxonomy): domain Eukaryota; kingdom Viridiplantae; phylum Streptophyta; class Magnoliopsida; order Fabales; family Fabaceae; genus Erythrophleum; species Erythrophleum fordii. The sequence goes on from JAVQMF010000045.1 coordinate 20,868,627, forward strand.
GACATCTGCTTTCACCTGCAAATGGATTCACTCATGAACAACAAATCGCAACCAAACTGTAGAAAACATCCAGAATCGATAAAATTCTACTTGACATTTGAACGGGACTTTATTTCTTGCACCAAGAAATGGGAAATACTCACAATTTGAAGAGCCGGGTTGTTGCCTTGGAAAAGGGTTGTCTTCGCCTTGTCCAAGTCTCTAACCCCTGCTTTGACGGCGAAACCCTTTGCCAGCAACTGGTCAACAATTCTTTTACCGGTACTTCCAGTAGCTCCAGCAACAAAAATTTTCCTTTTCAAACTCAAATCCTCCCCAGCTTTCTTTGACACTTCCTCAGTGATTTCACTTCCTTCCATCTAACGCCCAAAAAACCCCAAGAACCCAGAAAAAAAAAAAAAAAAATCGACGTTACAACGACGTTTAAGATGCATTTACCATGCTTTAACAGCGAGGAAAAAAATAATAAATAATTCCCTCATTTTCTCGGAAACCAAGCAAGACGTAAACGCGCGCTACCATGGGGGTGTAGGTGCGTTAGATACCTTAGCAAAATTAAGGAGGGAAAGAGATTTGGTGTTGAAAGTAGAGCGTGAAGTGAAGTGATTGTTTAGAGGGTAACGACAGTGAAGGGGGTAGTGCAGCGGCGACAGAGTAGAATTTCTAACGATAAGAGGAGCAGCCATGCCACTGTCAACCCAATTCCCAACCACGAAGCTCTAACCATGCCACGTACCCAAAAGTTAACGGCTCAGGCTGGTTTTCTTCTCCGCTTTTTGTTTTGTTGCCATATACTTTCAACCAAGCAAGGGTGTACGTAGGCAAAGTTTTGGCCTTGTTCGTTATTCAGCCCAATTTTATTAAGATTTTAAAATGTTTGACCTTATGCCTGGCCTGATTTAATATTAGGTAGAGTTGGACTGAATATTGGATGGAGTTGGATTAAATTAGACGATTCGATATTTTTTTTTATTATAAAAATTATAAAATAATTTAAAAAAAAAATTTATATAAATTTATATAAAATTATATTTTATTTTTAAAAAATTAAAATTTTAATATAAATTTTTATAAAAAAATATTTTTTTATTTTTTTAGATTTAATTAGACTAATATATCTTTTATGGCCAACTTAAATTTATTATTAAAATTATAAAATAATACTTAAAAATTTTTTATATAAATTTTTATAAAATTATATTTTATTTTTAAAAAAATTAAAATTTTGATATAAATCTTTATAAAAAATATTTTTTAAAAAAATAAAATTACTTTTCAGGTCGGGTCAGGCCAATGTAGCCCTAAAGGTTAGTCCGATTTTGCAATCCATCCTAATCTTAAATTTTTTTATGCCCGGCCCGATTTGGCCGGGTAGGGCCAAACAAAGGCATGGTGAACACCCCTACAATCAAGTGGAGTTCATAACCTTAGCTGATTCTCCGCTCTATCATACGCCTTGTGCCATGTAAAATAATTTTTTTTTACGATGATCAAAATTAATCTTACAAATAAGGAAGCAAGTCTTGACTAATTAATATTTTAATTAAACATATATGAAACTCGTCCGATGAAATTGCTCGGGCTGTTCCTCAGGGGTCATTGAGATGAAACACAGGGATTTCCCTCAACAAAAAGTGAAGATAATTTTTTTGAAATAAAAATATAATACGTTTTCTTTAACTGCCATATTGTACCAAAAAGAAAGGACGATATTGAAAGTTGTGAAGAGCCCTTCACAAGAACAGGTAGGTCTAGCACGAATTCGAGCTTGACCAAAGTGATTTACCCTCGAGCTCGACCTTTTTCAACTTTTTTATTGTTGAATTATTTTGAAATTTATATGTAATAATAATAATAATAATAAATTTTACAAGGAGAGAGGCTCGTCATAGCATTGCCCCTGTGCCTGATCATAAACATCTTCACATAAGGCGAGGAATAAGAACCAACCAAAAAATAAAATAAAATACGAGGAAGACGAAGGCTTAAGAGAAGCTCGTGACATTTTTTTTCTTTCAATCAGCTATATGATTGAAAATCAATTAAAACTTGGACCAGTTAGGCCAAGCACTATATTCAATAGGTTCTATAGCAAAATGGTACTGAAGCTAAATTTCAAATCATCTATTTGAACTACAGCTTTCATAAATTGAGTAAAAATTAAGAGAAGGAAGCCTCAGTGAAGAATAAAGAACAAAATCGCCATAAGACTCATCTTCTACAAGAAGTGCACACAAACCGGACACTCAGGGCCTGAATGCAGAAAAGGCCACAACAGAGTTGTGTCCCCCAAATCCAAATGAGTTAGAAATTCCTGAAATAAAAGAGATCACCGATTATACCCCCAAATCCTGACCTCTACCATTGAAAAAGAAATTGCCTGGGTGTTGAATGATTAGAATCTTACCAACATTAACCTCATGCTGCTGCTTTACATTTGCAACCGTATCAAAATCAACGGTCGGCTCTGGATTCTGCACTCGAGAATAAAGACATAACTATAACTAAACATTTACGTTAAAAATTTGCATTGTGAGAACGAAACACAATGGTTCTGCCTGGTTATAAAAAATACGACAGGTTCAATAGGGAAATGTCATATTTCACAACTATCTGTAAGGGTAACCATAAGATTTTGACAGAAATAACTGTTTGAAAAACCCCAAAAAACATTCCTCCTGTCCTCTCCGATTCAGCAACACAAATTAACATCAGTATGGTAATGATAATCATAATACCAATACCAACTTGATATTTAAAACTTTTTTGCCCCAACAAAGAGCATAAACCATATAAAATTAGCTGTGTGCTAATGTAGAATGTAGACCGATTATGCCCAGGTACCATTCTGTCTAATGAACTCAGGAACAAATATTTTGTTCTAGCATTCTTTACCATGAATCAGAGCTAATTATTATGCATGGTAAAGAGGAATAAAACAGAAACAATGACACATAATAATTTATCTGCCAACAATGAGAACAATCCTAAGATCCTAACCAATAACATTAAGTAAGCTGAACATACAAATTGATTGATTGAAGGATGTAGCCATCCTGTTGTTATGGCTTTCACTGTGGCAATGGCTTCCAAACCCCCAGCTGCACCAAGGCAGTGCCCTATCATAGACTGATACAAAATGAAGAACATGTCAATGAGTGCATGACAAGGGAATAGGTCAGATATAACCAATCATACAAAACACAAATACAAGGAACGTTTTCATCACCAGATATTATTTCACGCGCCAAATAATACCTTGGTCGCATTAATTTTGATCTCTGAAGTGTTCTTAAAAACCTTTTTAATAGCGTTGATCTCTGCCAAGTCACCAGCAAGAGTGGACGTTGCATGTGCATTTATGTAGTTGACCTGAAAAAAAGTCACTGATACACTTTCAATCTACTAATACCCTAATTTACAGAATCCATAAGCTAAGAATAGAAAATAGATATTTATCAGACATAACAGTCACTAACTTGAAGCGATTGATGGGCTTAAAAAGATTGCCAATACGTGACTAACTCATTGGGCTTAAGATATTAATAACTGAAGCACCAGGTCTAAGATCTCTGTGCCGAAGCAAGTGCCTCCTAATTCATGTTACATGTCAAGGACCACTTTGAGCTATTAAGTGAAAGACATGAATAGTTTTTATTATAATCTCTAACACGTCCCTATACTTGAATGCTTTTTGAACCTTTAGTGTCAAGGACCATATCTTGCGTTGAAACATGATTTTAATTAAGATAATGGGAGGCAATAAGAATCGAACTTCAGACCACTTGGTCATAGAAGCTCTAACCACCCCCCCCCCAAAAAAAAAAAACAAAACAAAAAAAAAGCTATGAAGTGAAGGCCCATGACTGCTTTTATTAATATCTCTAACAAAATAGTTTTAACAAAGATTAGTAAACACTTTATTTGCATCTTGAGGGGGAAGGTACATTTACTAAACTAGATATAGCTAACTAATAACTCCGAACCACTCGTACCATCATGTTTAAGCTATATTTATAATGCTATTGATATTAAGAAGTCTGACAACCCAGATAGTTAAACTGTAAATTCTCAAATTAGAAATAAGAAAACTAGAATTCCCAAATTACAAACTCTAATTTCCCAAAATATAAATAATAAACCCATAATTTCTAAGTTACAATCCCTAAATCCCAAGTAACAATTACACCATAAATTAATCCCAAAAGAATAAATCTCCCCCCACACTACATCACATGGATTTAAAAGTTATGCACATTATCCAACATCAATCAATTTTATAATAATAGGAACCAAAAGAACAATTGAAGCACTGTACACAATTCCAAAGAAAATCATTGGTATTTGATAAATTCGAAGACTCGTATAAGGAAAATAGCTAGCACCTCCTCAGGTGACACACCAGCATCTTCAAGGCTGCTTTGAATGCATGAAGACACACCAAGTCCATCAGCTCGAGGATCAGTCATATGATAAGCATCACAGTTAACAGCACCTCCCAGGTACTCAGCAATAATAGGTGCACCTCGCTTCATGGCATGTTCCAGACTCTCCATTACCTGTGAAGTATATTTAAATCTTAAAGTTCAGAAATTAGCCTGTAGAACAACATAACCTTACAAGATGACCAATCTTTTGGGCATTTTAAGAAGAGTACGGTCTTTCAGTGGGAAGAGGAAAAGAGTATCTCAGGAGAATTACTGTTTCGTAGTCCCATGAAGCTCTTACAATTGTTTTGTTTGGGATCAAGCACAAATATAAATACAGTAGAATTTGCAATTTTACCTGATCTTAACAGATTAAAATTATTAACTAGCAAGAAATTGTATTTAGTCCTAATATGGACTTTTCTTTTCCCTAGTCAATCTCACTATAGCAGAAAGTCAAAGTACTCTGTAAATAATATAAAGGATACAGAAGAAAAATAATATAAAAATTCCGTTTTTTCTTTTTTCCACAGTTTGGACAAGAATAAATGCTGGCTTACCAGTACTCCAGCACCTTCACCCATAACAAAGCCATCTCGGTCTTTGTCCCATGGTCTTGAAGCAGTTTTTGGGTCATCATTTCTCTGAGATAAGGCCCTGCATGCAACAAAACCCCCTAACCCAATGGGAATGATGGCAGCTTCAGTCCCACCTGCTATCATGAGATCAGCCTCTCCCCTACGGATGTGGTTTGCAGCAGCATAAAAACAATAATTGGAGGTAGCGCATGCCGTTGAAATAGAATAGTTTGGACCCATAAAACCAAGATCAATTCCAAGCAAGGCTGAACCCATATTAGTTATGGCATAAGGAATGAAGAAAGGAGTTATCTTGCGGTATCCCTTCTCTATTAGAGACTGAACACCATCAGAAAAGACGGTAAGACCACCCATTCCTGACCCAACAAGCACACCAGCCCGTTCCTTGTCAATCTGCAAAGGAAAAAAAAAAGTTAGACAACTTGAACTTTGCTTGGATATCATATAGAATATTGCCCTGATCAAACCCCAAAAAAAAAAAAAAATTATAGGCACCTTTCAATGCCTGATCCTAAATGAAGTAAAATTTCTATTCTTTACACATTCTAGAGGGAGTTTAAAGAACATATCATGAGCAAACCATTTTAAGATTAAAAAAGGATTGCTTCTCAATGTCGTAATATGGTTAAGTAACAGAAGCCACACTAATCATAAACAAGACAATAGACATTTTTTATTGCTTAAAAATGCTGCACACAGTTTATATGGAATCTCTTATATCAACAGTCTGCACTAGCATAAACTGTTCTCCAAATCCAACCTGCTTCAAACTGAGATTATTCGAGAAATTCATCATGGACAGATCTTAGTTTGTGAAACCACCAAATTGACCGAGTATAAGGCTTTTAAACAATTTGCATTAATTCCCATTCCTAAATCATTTTAATGCTCAAATATTTGCCCTTCTGATTGCAAAGTGAGCTCTACACCTGCCTATGCATATAAGTCTTTTTAGAATAGAGCGAAGTTAATCTATAAATGTCAGATCGGCATATTCAACATCTAACCTTCAGCAACCATCCAAATTCAAAAGTCTCGCTCGAAATACTGTTCCAAATCTTAACCATAGTAAACCAGAAGGACAATTAACCAAGCATGGTCCACTTGCTCAATAACTAGTAAATGATGATGATGATGATAATAATCCTTATCTCTAAGATGCAATAATGGATAATGTTACGTGAATTACAGGTGACTAATGGCAACTAAACCGACAATTAAGTGCAGTAAGCCGGAAAATCACTGTATTTCTACCTCATAGTTAAGTCACTGAAGATAAACGCATATACAAATAAACAAAATACAAACCTTTGAACGCTTATCAGCACCAAGGTCAGCATGCTCGAGGGCCTTCTTGCCAGCTACAATGCAGTACCGAAGGCAATCATCGAGCCGCCTATCGTTCTTGCCATCAATGTACCCTTCGGAGTTGAACCCTCGGATCTGCCCTCCGAACCTGGTGGGAAACTTGGAGGCATCAAATCGATCAATTGGGCCAATCCCGCTTTCACCCGCAAGAAGCTTCTCATAGTAAGTATCAACGTCGTTGCCGAACACAGAGGCAAGTCCCATTCCCGTTATCACCACCCGCTTCTTCGGGTCCTTCTCTCTCTTGGGGGCAGAAATTTTGGGGGATACGGTGGCAGAAATGAAAAAAACTTTCTTCTTGGATCTTCTGGGTACATTGGGAGATTTACGAAGTGGGTCCAACGGAGAAGCTCGAATAGTTGGGGACTGAAGTGCCTGCATGGTGTGACGCCGACGGCGGCGATGAGTGAAAAGCGCGACGATAATAACGATGAAAAAGCAGAGAAGATGATTTCAAACGCCTTTGGTCCCTCCGGAGAATTTTACAATTGGCTTATGAAAAAAAGCTGCAACAGCAAATGCAACAGAGCCTTTTTACATTATTTAAGACCTTAATCTTCAGCTATGTTTTCATGTCCCGACAAATAATCCCTTCGAAGTCTTCCCATCCAATGGCATTGCAAGTAGCAAGCGACAATTACGATGCTAGCGGAAACTAGACTAATATTCGAATATTAGATGCAGGGGAAATTTAAAAAAAAAAAGGAACCGTGAGTTCCACAAAAAAAAAATAAAAAAAAAGAATAAATAGTAAATATATGGATATATATTGTTTATGTATTGATATTAATAATGTCATAACATGTAGCCTAAAAAAGTTGTGCGGTTTACAAGACAGCATCGCATTGTTTATGAACTGCGACTTACACACAGTTTTATATAATATATTAATTATCATTAATTTTTTTTTTAAATTAAAAAAAAGGAAAAGACAATCAATCCTGTGTAAATTCAATAACATCTCGTTATATTTGAGACCTCACTTTTTCAAAAAAGTCTTTGATCACTTCCTTGATACATAAAATATTAAATATAAAAATAGAAATAAAAAAGAGTTAAAATTAATTTTAATATTTTATTTTTAATGATTAAATAATATTAATAGATACTATTTAATAATAATTAAAAAATAAAAATAAAAATAAATATTATACAAAAATTTTTTTTTTTTCTATTTTCTCTTGCCATATCTTTAAATAAGATGTAAGCTGTTTAAATAATATTTATATTAAATATTTTATTTTTTTGTATTTGGTTAAAAAAAAGTTTTGTTAAATTATATTTAATAATTTTTTGTTTAAAAATTAATTTTTTTAAAAATATTTTGATGTATATTATAAAAAAATAAATTTTTGAAACAAATTAAAAGAGAGAAATATAATTTTGAAACATAAAATATAGCAAATATAATTTAACTAAATTTTTTTAAAAAAATTAAATGTATAGTCCTCTAAAAGTTAAAATCCAAGAGTTATACTATGCAATTTTGGATTTTTTGTTATCGCCGTTTTTTTCTATTCATAAATGATACCATCTGAATTTAACAAAATTTACTTGAATTTTGATTCCTGATGTAAATTTTTTCACACAACTGACATACTTTACACATTGCATGCACGATGAGCAAGAATTATTTTCCAACCCCCAAATAAAGTATTATAAAGAAAAAAAAAAACTGTTTTCATCTTATATATCTATACTTTATAATTTATTACGTTAATACATTTATAAGATTATTTTGTGAAATCAATTGATATTATTAATATAACAATTACCACACTTACATTATTCAATAACTACTTCTTTTTTGGCCAAGTTATTCAATAACTAGTAAGACAATGTAATTTTTGTCAATTTTAATTTTAGATTTACTTGCTTTTATAACATTTAATTTAAATTTAAACAACAATACGTATTTAATTAAACAATTAGTGTTGGTCTATATAAATCTTTAAACTTAATCACCGAGTGCAAAATTATTATAATTTAAATGAAAATGTATGAGCATACTGATAAAAAAAAATTAACCACAATAAATTCACAAAAAAAATATACTAATTTATTAATCATGCAAAATTAATTTTTAACAATGTCAATATTTTAACTAATACATTAATGGGACTTTAGAAATTTCAGGATGCTTTTATGTGTGTGTTTATCATGATTTGATGATTATTGGTTAAATGCTTAAATTTAGAATTTTGTATTTTTTTTTTTTTTTTAAAAAGAGAAGCTCAACCTAATTCATCTGCCCACACCAACCCGGTGGACCATGAAATCTGGCGATGGTCGGTTGGGAAAATTTCTGTAGAACAAATTCAAACCGAACCCTTCCTCATATTCCGTTTAAATTGCGAAATTGCATTAACTTGTTCAACTCAACAACCTATCATGCCTTAAATGTGAAGTTAGTCAACGGTCTGTTTTTAGGGACATTTAATTGAAAAATCAAAAGAATTGTGATCTATATTTTAAGAAATGTTTGGTTGTTTTTAGGTGAATAAAAAAAAAACATGTGATTTTTATTTTGTTAAATTTAACAAGTTAAAATGTACAAAATTTTCTGAATTTTCAATTAAGTGCAAATAATCATTTAACCTTTGAAACCCAACCATGATTCTCTTTAAATTTAAAATTATGTGTAAATAACCTTTTATTAGTAGTTAACCTATTATTTTAGAATTATTTATGCGTAATTCAGAATTTAAAAAGTTATTTGTATATAATTTAAAGATAAAAAAAATTATTTGTACAGCAAAAAATTTTAGAGAAATTCATCTAATTTAGTGTGTTACCTTTTCATTAGTAAATTAATAAATTTAATGATAGTAGGGTTATTGGTACAAATTTAAAAATTAAAAAAATATTATTAAATTTAGAAGGTCAGACAAATTATTTGTATATAATATAAAATTTTAAAAAATCTGTATATTTTAATGAATTTAAAACTACCATATTGTATATTAATGTGAATGATAGATTCGCGATATGGCTATGGATTCTCTCCCGTTAATATAGGAATAGGATGATACAGTCTATAAGCCTATTTGATTTTTTATTTTTAGAATAATTTTTTTATTTTTAAAAACAAAAAAACTTGTTTAATAATATATTTTTAATAAAGTGTTTTATAAAATAAAAAATAGAATTATATTTTTTAAAAAAAGAATCAGAACAACTTTTTAAATGCTTTGTAATTTTTATTCTGTAAAATAACAAAAAATAGAAAATAATGATTTTTTAAAATAATAATTCAAATAGATTTTTTAATTTTTTTTCAAAATTTATTTTAAAAAATATTTGTTTTGAAAACATTAAAACCAAAATAAAATTAAATAAGTCTTTATATATTTTGCATTTTTTTTATTTTTTAACTCAATAAAAAAAAAAAAAAGAAAACGTAACCCAAAATGTTTATCTGCACCGTCCTGCTCCTGCGTTTGACTAGAGAAAAGTCGAGCTCTCATAATATATTTAATTTAAGTTAGTTATATTCACAGGTTATATATATATATATATATATATATATATTGTGGTTAAAATTATTATTTATAATATCAAAACAAAAAAATTATATCTAAAATAATTAGAGTGGGCCGCGATAAACCACATGCTCATATAAAGGGCTATTAGGCTTGTGAGGCAACCAAATGAGAGCCATTGTGGCTGTGGGCTGAACTAACCCATTGCGACATGTTTAATAAATATAAAAATTATCATTAATCAAAAGTACACACTATGATTACTACAATTATAATTGTCTCTTCCAAGCTCTCTTGATCATGAAAATCATGAAAATAGAACTTCATAATTGTGCTGGGAAATCATCCATTCATCCTCAACACATCACTTCCTTCCCTTTCCTTCAACTTCACTATTTTCAGAGAGTAATGAACTTAAGAGAATCGAAATCTCATATACTTATCCTCCAAATTATGGAAGTCTTAATCCAAAATTTGCATATATAAGTATTCAAAAACTTTAAAAGGTTGGATTGCTAGTAACATTGTGTCAAAGTAAAAATTAAAAACCTTTATAAGTTGCCTATAAAAGTAGTTGATGAGTGTTGTTGATGCCCAAGCCGTCTTGCAATTTTGATCCGATCCATATCAATACCGACCATCCCATACTTTGTCGCTGTTTAGTCCTTCAACAAGAGTCCTTCCTAACCTTCTTGTGTTGTGCACCTCTAACTATGAGGCCAGATACGTTTGTGAGAGTCATATTCTAGACAAATTGATAACTTCAATTGGATTAGCTCGGTAACTTCCAAATGCAATCTTATTATGAATATACCATCTACCATATAAAATTGAACTATATTAATTTAGTATAATCATCAATGCTATGGGGTGCATTTCTAATTTTGGCAAGCCAGTTCTAATCTATGCATTTTAGCCTAAAAATATATAATATTATAGAAGAGACCATTATTATAGGATGCTTTTTTTGGTTATACTAAGCCATATATGGAAAAAAGACTCTTATAATTAAAATACCATTATATATTTATAACCCCAAAAAAAAAGGGATTATATTTGAATTCATGCTTGTCTTCTAAAAATGGTTTGAACATAATCAAATAGCCACAAATATAGCAAATGCAATTCCCATGATATCATCAATATCAATATTAGTTTTTAAAAGTTGTGAGGTTAATTTGATGCCAGTAAATTTAATCTTTACTCTTTTTTTTTTCTTATTACTTTTTAAGATTTGGATACTTCATTATACAAGTGTAAGAAATATTAACAAAGTGTACAAAAATTAAAGATTTTATATAAGAACTAAATTTAATACAGTTTTTCATATTTTTATTATTAAAATTTTTAATTGAAATATAATAATATATACTTTTTAATAAAAATAGGACAAATATATAATTTAATTGAAGAATCTTACAGTTATTTGTAAAAATTATAAATTTATTATATTTAACTATATAATTAGTATATTTTAATTAAAGATTGATAATAAAATAAAAAGAACTTTACATAAATGTTATTTATTTTAGAAAAAGAAAAAAGAAATTGAGGGTTTGGTAATTCTGACGTAGACGCCGTCGTTTAGTTCTAAAGAAAAGGTCCGTGCTAGTCTATCGGGTGCGTGTCGCGGGCTTTGTGGTGGACACTGGACACAGAGCAGGGGTGCACGAAGATCGTCACCGGACGAGAAAATAATGGCGAAGAAATCTAAAAGGTCAAAGAATAATTCTCTCACGTCGTCCCCTACTTCTTCTTCTGCCTCTGCGAAACGCTCCACAAGGCCTTTTAATAAGTAATCATTTCTCACCATTATCATGTATATATTGCTGTTCCTTCACCGATCACTAATTTATGGTGCCATTGACTGTCTGTGTGATTTTTATTAAAACCCAGAAAAAGAAACGGATTATAAACTTGAAATAAGCTTGGTTGAGTGGTGGGTTTACCGTTTTGAGTTTAGTTATTTTCACTTTGGAAATTTTTGCGACTGTTATGCGTCAGATAGTAGTTCCAAAAGACTCAGAAAAAAAATAGTAAAGTACATGACAAAACTTTGGGAGTTGGGACTCTGTTGTAAGTTTTTTTTCCTGTGTTGGGTTTTACCGTTAGGTTGTCTTTTAAGTATAGTTTTTCTTTCTTTGGAAGGACTCCTGTTCCCCTCCAAAGACTTACTTTCAGCAATTAATTTTTGAAGAACTGAGATGGCAAAAGATTGGTGGGACTGTTACATTTTTTTCTTTTTTTTCTGTGTGGTGGGTTCAATAACGAGATACCAAATGAAGAAGCAATGTGAAGTTCAACTGGGTCCAAATTTTTTTTTTCCTGTGTGGCTCTAGGTTGTGTTGAACATATTTTTATTTTTAGTTAGAGTTTTTCAGAAATACCTTCCATTACCGGCCAGCGTTGCATTGGATTTTTCAGCAAACTAGTGTTGAGTGTACAATCAAATGAGGGGATGAAGAGATCTATGCGGCAGACTACTTCAGGAAAGAAACCCAGAGCAAAGCAAAAGAAGAGCAACAAAAAGTTTGATGTTAAGAAGCCAAAGAAACCCCCCACCGCGTTCTTCTACTTCTTGTATGGTTACTAATGCCTCTCTTTGTTTATGCTGGTTATTTTTAGTCTTATACGAGGTGTTTGTGCTCATGACTCTTCCTATGAGCAACTTGGTAGAACTGTTGATGGGAAAGCTAAAAATATTGAATTTCTTTAAAACTTGTGGACCTTTCCAGTATTAATCTCATATATTACTTTAAAATTTGGTGTTTCTTGCGGCAATATGCAGTATTTGAAAAAAAGTCCATCTCTCTAGGGCTTGTTTATTTTTAATTTTTATGCATGCTTAATACCAAGATAGCAGTTGGTGATTTTATTAAGCATTGCCTGTGGTTGTGATAGTTTTCCTTGCTTCTAGTTTGTTTTATTAATTGTTCTTTGTGCAATATATTGGTTGTTACCTTATCTTATAGCATTGTGCTAGCCTAGCACAATGGCCATATTGAATAACGAGCTGCTTCTTATAATGAATTAAGAGTCTTATAATCCTTTACGATTATTGTGTTTACTGAAGGTTCTTTTTCATTCTTAAGGGAGCATTTTCGAAAAGAATTTCGAGAGCAGAATCCAGATGTCAAGTCAATGCGTGATGTATGTTTATAATTCATTACGATATTAATATTCCTGCTACTTTTTGGTTTATATCGTTAACTATGCTAGAAGAAAGATAGCTGCACAACTGTGCGTACAAACTACAAAGTAACATTTTACAATCTCTTAAAACCAACACAACATAGAAATTGAGCACTGATTTTTTCAAAAGTGCTACTAGCTATCTTAAGGGTTTGTCACAAGTTTGTATACTTCATCGTGGAAATAGCTTCTCAATATTTTTTTTTTTGGGTTTAATTCTCTATCTTCTTGTTTTCTGCAAGTAACTTCTGTTTGTATTTCCTCCTTCCTGTTTTATATCAGATTGGCAAGGCATGTGGAGAGAAATGGAAAACAATGACTTATGAGGTTTGTGCTTCTTGTTTGTCACCTCTTCTTAACTTAGCCAGAATAATCAAGTTCATTATTTTGATTATGATATTGGATGGCTAAGAACTGAGTTAATCATATGCTGCTGAAGTTTCATAATTGATTCAGGTGGTTTCATCCGACCTATTTTGGTTTTTAATTCAATTCAATTGATTACTGTAGCTGGATCTTGACATATTTGGACGTGGTTGTGGATAAGTTTAACAAAAAGTATGTAAAGAAAAAAAATTGTTTGTTACATTTACTAGATGAGCTGTGGTTGAAGGAATTGGTTGAGTGGCCGTACATATAGGCATGTGAAGGAGCTCCAATGAAAAACATTGATTTTTTTTTTTCGCTGAACAAAAAATACTAAGTTTTGTTTATAATGTATATTGGGTTGAGGATATGGTCTTATGTTCACGATTTAGACCAAATCTACAGAGACGTATGTGAGTTATATCTCAGTCTGTGTATTACTAGTTTTAGACGTTTGGTCAATTTTTACTTCTAATTACTAGGCATTACGAAGCTTTGAGTTCATAGGGTTTGTTGAGCAGTTACTAAGAGAAAGACAAAAATCAATCTTGTGGAGCTTTATGTTTATAGCACTATTCTTTTATCCGATAGGAGAAGGTTCAATACTATGACATAGCCACAGAAAAGAGAGCAGAATTTGAAAGAGCAATGACAGAATATAACAAGAGAATGGTAAGGAATCTCTCATTTTCATGGCTAGTGAGCTGACTTTAGACGACTTATTCGAGACTTGATTTGTTTTCATTGTTTGGCAGGAAAGCAGTGATTACGAAGAAACTGATGAGGAATCAGAGTTTGATGGGTAGAGCTCTGTAATTAACTATTATCCTGGCAAGAGGGATGTATCTGTAGGAATTGAAGTTACTTGGACAAGAGGTTGTATATCTAATTCTAGTCAGCTGTTATTTTTCCTTGTGAATAGTTTTCAGTTGCTGTATTATTTTTGTGTAAAGTACTAATGCGTGCATTGATATGCTTACAATTGCATAAATCAGCATTTGTGAAGACATTGAAGGCTGAGTACAGCGCCAAACAGAAAGTTTGCTTTAAACCAACTTTCATGGTTTGATGGTACATTTAGTTGCAAGAATCTTTCTGAGTCATTCCTTCCATAATCCTTTTCCTACCATCGTCTGTGGCCCTTAAAGCAGTTGTTACTACTTTGTGTCCCTTTTCAATCTCTAGTCTGTTACTACCTTCATATGGCTTACTATTGTGCTTATTTGTATTTCCAATAATTTTGCATCCATCGGTCTAGAAAATAAAATTGCATGCAGCAAAAGTCGCTATTTTTTACTTTTTTTTTTTGGTAATATAAGGTTTACTTTGTTGAAATTGAATGGCATTCAGATTCACGCAAATCACGCCATCCCTCAACAAGTAAGCCACAATAAGATGTCTTTAGTTATAAATTAAATGTTTGTTGTTAAAAAAGAATTTTGTAAAGATGTAGACCCAAAAATTATAAAGAAACATGTAATTATATTAAATACATTTTTCAGTGTGTACACATGCTTATATATTTCCTTGTAACACATAATTTGCTTAATCTATTGCTCAGCTCAGCTCCACCCATTGAAATTGCAAATATCCGAGTGAAATTCATTTTCGTCCGCAAGACATGCATAATAAGTTAATAACATCTGAACGAGTCAAATTCTAAAGAAGATAGATTATGGCAGTTCTTACCTTCTTATTCTTGTTCTAGCTTCTGGGGGATTCAGGTTATCAGTACGTGTTCTATTGTCTACCTACACTACCTTCAGCCTAATTCATTGATCATAAATCCCCAGTTTTAAAGTCTCTGAGTTTCTCCTTCAGGAGTAGCGTGTCTCTGGAAGGGTGTCTGTAGTGAATCAGCAATGCTTCTCACCTCAGCTATCATGGCAACCACATCATTTAGCTTATTCACTGCAGATCCCACGCCCTGTGATTAAGAACCACACTGATCAGGAAGTATATCACATTGAGTAATTCTTACATACATTATTTATGCTGGGTTAAGTGCGAGAAGCCAATATAAATTCACCAAAATAGAAGTGCTAATTGACCTCATCACTAGAAACACTCATTTGGGTAATTTCAGTAGCTCATTGCATCTGTCATGAGTGGAAGAAATGTACTTAAGAAATGTCCATTACAAAAGTCCACTAAGTTTATGATTGCTATGTAAATTGAAATGGGAAGAAAACTAATAAGAAATTAAGAATGCATACCACACCAGCAGCCCCAGCTGTGATAGCCATTGGTGCTGTGACAGCACTTAAACCGGATGAACACATGACAGGGATCTTCACAGCTCGTGATATAGAATATGCTGCCGCTAAAGTTGGTGTTGCCTACAACAATAACCAGAAGTTTAAAGGCTTTGTAACAATTAAACATCATTAGCCAATGCATCGTGACTCTTGTTGATTATAAATAAGGACTAATCTGCAATTCTTTTCTAGAGATGAAACATCAATTCGAGATAAAAATCTATCATTTCTCTATGGTTAAAAAAAGAATGAACTACTTGGAATGTGCTACAAGTTGACTTAGTTATGCTCATGGAGACATTGGCCTTTCTTCTTCTTCTTCTTTTGTTGGGGGGGAGGGGAACAAATTGATAGTGCAAATAACACTACTTGTTAGTGTCAATAGCATGCTCCAGATCTCTTTTCATCCTCACGTCCACACTTATTAATTTCATGGCACCTATGTTTGACACTTTTGGCATAAGAATCAACTATGGGGATGGAATCTATTGAGGGGTCAACAAAGACTTACCACGGAATTAGACACTAGAGAATTTCCTTAGGGATAAATGACTACCAACACAAACTCTTGATGGATTCAAACCCTCAAAGCATTGGTGACAGTGAAGAGTCTATCGATTCTATTTTGCCAGTTGAGTCAACTTATGTTGGCTAAGACAAGCAGGGATGAGCATAATCTACATACCCAAATGAACCTGCTGAAAATAATTGGTTAGGTCAATAATGATCGGTCCTGCAGGGTAGCATGGGTCTAGTGTCCATCAAACATCGGGTTCATCAGGTGGGTCAGTTTGGATTTTCAGAGACTGACTAAACCCGAACCTGCCAGATAAGAACAGTATTGGCACACAGAGAGAGAGAGAGAGATAAGGCAATGGAGATGGAGAAGAGACTCGTGAGGGAAGCTAATATTTTCTATCCGATAATCAAGCTGTTTCCAATCCACTATCCCCCACTCCCTCTCTTTCTTCTACTTGTCTCATGCAATAATTCATTATTCAAGTACCCAGACAACCCCACTATGCCAGTTGCAAACTCTGCAATAAAAGGAGACCCTCGTTAAAGCCAGATTCTCTATTACATACATTGCTCCCACTCAATTCTGAGAGTGAGGGGACGAAGCTACAGGCAAGGGCCTTTACCATGTCAAGCTAGCAATATAACATACAAGTACACATGGTGTTCAGAATCCAACATACGTAGTCTTGTATGTAGTAATCTGCTAAGTTTTTTTTCTAGTTACCTTCTCAATCAAGCCTAGAACACCTGACTTTGTAGGATTGGAACATTTTCCTCCTTCAGTTTGAATGATATCTACACCTTCTTGTTCCAGTGACTCAGCAAGCTTGACCTGTTAAGGATTGATTTTTGTTTATTTAGATATGCAGGCAAATACTTATAGCATCAGCATAATTGTACCCTCTTATAGTTAAAGTGTCACTCATAACCTGATCGGGAAGGCTTAGTGTGTGAGGAACAGTGACAGACAAAACTATAGATGGAAGTAACCTCTTGGTCTCCTTTGTTAGACCTAGTATCTGCACAAAAGGAAAACAGAACAGATCACAAAAAGACCCAATACAAGTTTATATTTGTGCTTGATATTTAATTTTAGGCACTAATTCTGTCAGAAATTCTAGCTTTCATAGTGATATATGCTGCATACCTGCTCTGGAGTAAAGATCATGCCCTTTTCATAAAATGAATCATAATTTCCAATCTCAACCTGCCAATACCATCAATTATGGTTAACTGCAAATTTAATCAGTCCATTCTGCTCACTTTGAAACTAGGCAAGAAGGTCAAACCATTAGTGCTCCTGCTTCAACTGCAGCCGGAAATGTTGCAGGATCTATAGAAGAAACACATACCTGCAAGAATGATGGATCATAAATTCCTTAAGGCAGGAAGGGTTCAAATTAATTTCCTGACATTTGATCTATTCTTGCCTCTACCAAAAGAAAAGGATGCTTTGTTTATAGAGCTAAAATGTCCTGAAGAATGATGATAAGTAAATGGTGCCCCAGTTCCGCCTCTCTGACATGTCCCTACATTAGACCTAAGCACTTACATATATGTATAATTATTCACCATTACCTTCTAAAATATTCTACTTGTGTTTGCTAGGAAGAGAAGTAGAGAGTTGTCTCAAATTTACACTACCTAAATTGCTTATTTATTGAACTGACAAATTTGAGGTAAACAAGTTAATACAACAATTCATGATGCAAAAAGGCCTTAAAAAATCAATCAAATCTATACAGGATAGACCACCTAAGGACTCTTGAATTTCATCGGTAGGTCAAACAATTTGGAAAAGCCTGAATAGAAAAAAAATATATCAATTAAATATTCATACAAAGTAAAATTAAAACGTATGTTCAACATTAAGATCTTATTTGATCAAGAATCAAGATATCTCACTACTAATTTTATGTTGTTAGATGTAGGTCCATATTCCAAATACTTTATGCCTAAGTCCACATACTATACAATGGGAGTGGTCATGGTATTCTCTAGAGAAGAATGAATATACCGGACAAGAACTTAAGCTGATAGCTAGCTTCACCAACTCTGGCTCACATGCTATATCCACATGGGTTGCTCCCCCCTGTAGCATAAGGTATTAAATTACAATACAAAACCAATGTCATTAATGTAAAGGACTTCAAGTGAGAAAGCCTAAGTAAATGATGAAGCAAATGTTTAAAGATTAATCATAGTTTTATGCAGACACAAAAGATATTTCAACTTCAAACACAAATATGCTAGCTTGCACTTCTAAGTTCTAAAGATATTGGTTCAAGAATACATACTCCTTTCTGCTTTAAATATTACATTAACTCCAATGCTGGCAAATTTGAAGTCTAATAGAGAAAAGTGACTTAATCATTTAAGTATTCTGTGAATTCTGATCAGGTGTCTCTACGTGATTATGTTTCAGGAGAAAAATTAGGCACCTACTTTTTATCTTTTCTTTTGTTATTTTCATATTTCAGAGCTAGTTTTAAAGAGCTTCAATTTGTGGATAAAAAATGGAAGCTCGTATTTTACAAAGCTGAAGAAAGAGTAAAAATAGAGAGCTGGAGAAAATAAAACCTTGTCTGCAGCAGTTACAACTGAAGCAACGTTGTCTTTGTTGAAATTCTGCAAGCCTGAGATAATCTGCCAAAGAAACCAAAGTTATTGTTAACATACTTATATTACATATACAGAAATTTCATTAGCATAATAGTAACATATACTATGAGAAACAGTCATATACAAATATATTTTGATGAATATAATCCTGATTTATCAAAAGAAGAATAAATAGAAGAAGCAATATACTAATACATCAAATGTTTCACTAAGGGTTAATATCCATGTCTTCATGTCAAACCTTTATATATGAATGCAACCCGTATTTGTTCAGATTCTCTTGTTTGATGTCCATGATTTTTATATTAGAATATGAACTTCTTCCATATCACAATTGTGGAAACTCTAACATTTTATGTATACTTAATCCCAACTTGTTGACCGCGGTCAAATAATTTCTTGGACTTGGTTCACAATTTTTTATGAACTTTGAACAAGTCAATATAATTATTAACAAAAATCCATCATATGTCACAGGGTAAGCTGAGTAAGTGGTTCCTTCAACTGCATTTTCGAGATTGGCCTCAAGAAACAGAAAAAAAAAAAAAAAAAAGGACAGAAAGCAGAAAGGTTAGTCCTCTAATTCATTTCTTATATTCACTTAAAAGCCAAAACATTAAAAAAAAAAAATTGTTCTTACACTCAGAAAAAACAAAAAAAGAAAAAAGAAGGTGATATATATGTGCGTGTGTGTGTGTGTGTGTGTATAACACACAGAAACTTGAAGTGGGTCTGCTTTACCTTTAGTGCTCTTCGTTCCTGAAAATCCCTCAAGACAGATTCTTTGGTTGATGACAGCAGAGCTCTGGTAGTGAAATTGGCTCTTCTTTTCGAAGGCAGACATGGCGTCGAAGAAACACCACCCAATAAAGGGTAGTGGTTATGCTTCAGAAACGTGTGCGAAGAAGGGGAAATGGACATGCAAGTTAAGGAATGCATATCTATTGCTCTTCTTATCAGTAGCAAGCGAGTAAAGTTGGACGGAAGAGTAGAACAGGAAGAGAGGGAACAGATAAGAAGGGGTTGCCAACTTTAACCCGTCACATACAAGATATTTTTTCAGCTCCCGTCGTCTCTCCAGCTGTGTGTTTGGTTTAACGGAGAGGAGAGCAGGGGAGCAGGGTTTAATGAATTTACGTTTGGTTGGAAGTAGAAAAAAATCTAATAATATTTAGATAAATTTATTTTTATATTATTTTAATTATTTTATAAAAAATATATTTATATTAATATTTTTTAAAAAATAATTTGAATCTTAATTTTTTTATTTTTTATTTTTGATATAAAAATATCTTAATTTTTATTAAATATTAATATATTAAAAAATATATTAAAAATATTAAAGGACAATAAAATAAATTATAAATTAAAACAAATTAATTTTTTTAACCAAATATCTTATCCCCTTTCCTCTCCTCCAAAATTTGCCTCCTCTCCCTTCTAATTTTTTTAATTAAACATTTTATCCCCTTCTTTTCCTTTCTAAAAACTCCATCCAAACACATCTTAAAGGGTCAAAAAAGTAATAAAAAGTATAACACACCTACGCATTTTTTTTCCTATTTTTTGTGTTTTTTTACTAATACTTGAATTTAAGATTTTTTATCTATAATTTTTATTCACTTCAATTAATATTTTTATTGTATATAATAAAACTTTAAAGTTTATATCTGTAATTAGATTTTCCATAATATCATTAACATAATAAATTATATTTTATCTGGATCTTTTGAAATTTTAATAAAAACAATTTCTACCTTTTTATTTGAGTTCAAAAAATTTTTTGTCACCAAATTACATTAGTCTTAATATTCATTAATACTTTGGACTAAACAAATAATATAGATTTTAGACTTATCGACTATAATATATAAGTAGAAAAATGAAAAACTTAAGTAGTTGCTAAAACTATTTCTATATATATATATATATATATATATGATTTTTTATAAGAACGTGAAATAAACTATTCTATGGTTTCATTTTTTTTTAATAAATATTTGAACATGGAGTTAGTAGCCTTGCGTTTGATTTATTTTCCTTTGATTAGGGCACACAATCTCTAAAATTAATTTTGTATTTAATAAATATTAAAAAATATACTATTTTCTTTTTTTAGCTAAAGGCTATTTGTGACATTTTATCTTTCATCTTTTTCATTTCTGCTCTATTTATTTTTAACCAAACATAAAAATAGAATTGATTTTTTATTTCTTTTGAATTATACCAAATATAATTTAAGTTATCAGATTCCTTTCTTTTCTTATTTCCTTCCACATTCTTATTTTCATCAAAATTTATTCTTTCTACCAAACGTGTCCTTATAACTTAATTGGACGTAGAGTGTATAGCCCCACGTGCAATGTTATTTTAAAAAAAAAAATTTACTATACGTGGAGCTGTACACTTCAAATTCAATACATCACTGAATGATGTGATTCGTCACCGGAAAATGTGGAACATAGCGTTCTGTATTTCAATGGCACTATCTCAGTTAAACATAATTTGCATTTGACTGGTGATAGTTTTTGCCCCTTGCCAAATGGCATATCTGGATTTGCATTTAAGATCATCTGAGTGGCATGGCAAGTGATTATTGGGCAGGTAATTTTTTTATCTGCTGCTAAAATTACAAATCCACCCTCCTTAAAATTTTTAAACTAAACTCCTTTCATCTTTAATCTTCTCCTCCTTTTTATTTTCTTCAGCAAAGGCCCGCAACATCATATTGTGGTAAATATTTTAAAATATAATTGTGATCTTAGATTATATTTTCTATTTTTAATCTGACAAATATTATATTGATAAATTACTTTAACATAACTGTTGTTTATGAAGATTTTGGGACTTATTTTATTTAAGTTGTGTTATGTAAAGTTCAAATTTTTTACATTTTTTGTAAGTTACAGATGTAGTCCCATATCATATTTTCTTCTTTTAATCCAAAAATTTTTATTTTGATCTATTATTCTCATATAATTATTACTTATAAAGACTATATGAATCTATCTTATTTAGTTTGTCTTCTGTAAAGGTCAAGTTTTTACATTATGAGTAATTTTTAAGGGTTATTTTTTATGTTATTAATTATTTATATTACCTTATGTATATTTAAAATTGTAGTTTGTTGAATATTAATATATTTTGTATAATAAAAATGATAATTATTACATAATTATATATTGAATATAAAGGAGTTATATATGTATTTATACACAAATGTTGGGATAAAAATTATAATGAGTAAAAAAAAAAGGAGATCATATGTATTTTTGCAAATGAAAAATTTTAATTAATAAATCTATTAAAAAGTAAATATATTAAGTTATAATTTAATTTCAAAAAAATAATATTTTTAAAATTAAATTTAAAAAATCTTCAATTGAAAGCAGAAGTGTTCCTTCAATTAATTTTAAAATTAATTGAAGGCTCTCCCTCCACCTTCGATTAACTATAAAAGAATTATTAATTAAAGACAGAGGTTTAATTTTCAAAAAATTATTACTAGACAATGAGTATATAACTCTGTGTCTTAAAAACATAAAAAATAAAAAATAAAAACTAAATGCGAAGCTACTGACTCTGCGTTAAGATATTTATTAAAAAAAACAAAATACAAAATGATTTATTCCACATTCTTCAAAATTAAATTATAAATATTTAAAAATAATTTTGACGGCTACTTGTCTCATATTTTTGTTTTTTCTACTTGTATATTTCAGGTAATAAGCTGTACGTTTTCACTCATCAGCTTGCATACATTGATAATAAAGGGTAAAGCTAAAAATAAGGAAATTGGTAGGGTTGAGTTGTTTCTTGATTTCTAATAGTGATCCTCACGGTCTTTGCTGAAATATTAATTTCACTTATATTTTTTTATCAAAAATAAAAATTAAATGAAAAAATATAAAATTAATTTTTAGATACTTGTTATTATACCTTTTAATAAATGTAAAATAAATAAATAAATTTTTATAATTTAATATTATATAAATAAGTATTTCAAAAAATTATTTAATATATTTTTAATAAAAAATTTAATTATAAATCTTAAAAGATTTTATTTATTTAAATTTTGTCCAAAGAAATGGACAGGTGTAACAGGTTACGACAGGCGATAATGATTAAGATGCATTCCCAAAATTCAGCAATGAAGGCCATTCCATCCATTTAAAGAAGATATGCCACCTCAAATGAAACGCGAAATTTGGCATGCCGTTGCAACTCACTGCTACATCGATTTCTTTCTCTGATCAATGGGTTCATAAATTCAGGTTTGTTCGTCACAAAGTTCACAACTTTTCTCTAGGACAAAGCAGAAGCTGCTGCAGAAGGAGAAAAAGGAGAAAAAGGGGATGGTAGAGCTGAAACCCTTTGTGTGTTATAATATAACTGCGAAGAACCCCAATGAGGTCTGGAAAACCGGTGATATCCTCGGAACGGAACTTCCTGTTCTGGCCGTTCAGACCTGTTGGACCATATTTATGACTCGCCTTTTCAGCTTCATCCTCAAACCCTTGCATATACCTCGTCTTGTAGCTGAAGTTATTGTAAGTATTTGCATCAACAACTTTATTTACAAAATTTTTTTTTCTTGGTTCTGGGTATCTTGGTGTTAAAATTACATAAAATAAAATAAAATAAAAGGCACAGAATCAATTTTGCTTTCTGACTTGTGGGTAATTCTAAATCTACGAGCAGGCTGGTTTCATACTAAGTGCACAGATACTGGGGAGAGTCCCAACGCTCTATTTGGTACTTTATCCCATACGGGGGGTCCTGAATGTTGAAGTCTGGTGCCATTTAGGTGCAATCTACTATGCCTTCCTAACTGGCTTGGAGATGAACTTAGACAACGTCCTACGAGCACAAAAGAAGGCCACAAGCATTGCGGTTGCTGGTGTAATCATTCCAATGGTAATGGGAGTTGGCTTATATGGTCTGCATCGAACAACTTACGTGCTTCAGCCTGATGAAATCATTGAAAATAATTTGTTTAAAGCTTACTTGTTATGGGCTTTAGCTCTTACAGTCACGGGTTTTCCAGTACTTGCTCAAATCCTTGCCAGCCTCAAGCTCCTCTATACCGAGCTAGGCAGATCAGCCTTAAATGCAGCCATAATTAGTGACGCCTATTCTTGGCTTCTGTTTATATTAGTGATGCCATTTAACCTTAACGATGGAAGAGGAATCTACACCGTGATAACTACGATAATATTCATCACTGTCTGCATCTATGTGGTTCGTCCTATCCTTACGCGAATTATTGATCGAAAGACCGACCGGCAAGAGTGGAATGATCATCGGTTGCTGTTTGTGCTGATGGGAACTCTTCTCTGTGCATATATTACAGATATCCTTGGCTCACACAGCATTGTTGGGGCTTTTGTGTTTGGATTGATTCTGCCTCATGGGAGATTTACAGATGTGATGATGTCAGCAGCAGATGATTTTGCTTCTGGTGTTCTAGCACCACTCGTTTTTGCCGGCTCTGGCATGAGAATTAACTTGGCAAGGGCTTTCACTCAGAGTAATTGGGCCTTTACAGTGCTGATTTTGATCTTATTATGCATCCCAAAGATTCTCAGCACTTTAATGGCTACTTATATTTATGGTATAACTGTTCGACATGGTTTGGGACTTGGATTGCTCATGAACACCAAAGGCGTCATGGCACTGATCATGCTAAACATTGCTTGGGATAGATCGGTATTGATCAGTTAGAACTATAACATTTGGTCAAATGCTTCCTTGATTACTCGACTTATAGTAACAAAGTAGCTCAAATGTGTGTGTGCTTTTGCAGATTTTGAAGGTCACATCCTATTCAATTATAACGGCTTCTGTTGTCACAATGACTATATTATCGTCGATCATTACCAACATCGTTTACAACCCAAGAAAGCGATTTAAGATGAACAAGCTGAGGACTATACAGAATTCAAGAGTTGATGTAGAGCTCCGGATTTTGGCTTGTGTCCATAATACCCGCCATGCCAGCAGCATGGTGAGCATCCTTGAAGGCTTTAATGCCAGGAGAGTTTCCCCTCTCCATGTGTCTGCCCTTTACCTGGTTGAACTTACCGGTCGTGGTGCTTCCGTGCTCCTTGACCACATGAGGCAACCTATTTCCCAGCCCGGAACACACCACCTTACCCAATCACAAGCTGAGCTAGAAGGCATCGCCTACACCTTCGAAGGATTAGCCGAGGCATATGATGCTGTTCGAGTGGAAACATTCAATGTTGTGTCAAGCTATGCAACCATTCATGAGGACATATTCAACTCGGCAAATGAAAAACGCACGAGCCTGATTCTCCTCCCTTTTCACAAGCAGCTGAACTCAGAAGGCTCTCTAGAGATATTGAACAGTGCATACAAAGACATAAACCATAATGTCATGCAAGAATCGCCTTGTTCTGTGGGGATCTTCGTAGATCGCGGTATTGGTTCATTGTCCAAAACCAATTATCGTATTCTCATGCTCTTCGTTGGCGGGCCTGATGATCGTGAAGCCTTAGCGGTGGCTTGGAGATTGGCAGCTCATCCCGGAGTCCAAGTCTCCTTGGTGAGGATGCTTCTGCTTGATGAAGCTGCAGAAGTGGATACATCAGTTGACGAGGAAGCCCAAGGGATATTATCTGCAGTTTTTGACAGTTCCAAGCAGAAAGAGCTGGATGATGACTATGTGAACTCATTTAGACTTAAGGCAATGAACAATGAGGATTCTATCACTTACTCAGAGAGGGAAGTTCATGTGGGTGAGGATATTCCTGCACTGCTGAATGATTTGGACCAAAATGACTATAATCTGTACATAGTAGGACAAGGGAGAGGGAGGAACTCTGTGGTATTCTCAAGGTTCTTGGTATGGTGTGATTGCCCTGAGCTTGGAGTTATAGGGGACATATTGGCATCCAACAATTTTGGTTCCCGATCTTCTGTGCTTGTTGTGCAGCAATATGGGCATGGTAGAATGGTGTCAGGAAATACCTTTCAACAGCATCCCAACAATGTGGACGCAAAGGATGATGGCTTTGATACGCTTATTAATCAGGTCTGAATAACATTATTCGTGATGGATTCAGTGATTGTCGAGGAACTAACTTACAAAGAAGTGAAGGAGGATTGAGCTTTTAGTATACTCAAAAATAGTTTTAGTTTCAAAAATTATGTAGGTAGTTTAATTTTTGCATAATAGGGATCCTTTAAAGTGAGGATTTGTAAGGTGCTTTTGAAATTTTTTTCGAGTATTTTTAGAAACACTTATTTTTTTATTAAAAAAATTTATGAAATACTTTATGAATCTCATTTCAGATGATCTATATTTATCTTTACAAATCATATTTAAAATGTTAATTCATATTGAGAATTGTTTTACTTAAGTCTCTAATAGATGCTTCAAAGGTACAAAACTATTATGCTATTCCTTGTTTGGTTTTTTCTTTGTTGGAGAATTTCAACGTCCAAGTTAATCCTAGGCTGAAAAAATGCTAAGTACCTTAAAAGCTCGTTCTGTCTATAGCACAACTCCCCAGCTTTTTTAAAGTGTAAGAGAAATATAAGAGCAAACACAGCCGAAGAGAAGCACATCTTTTTGTTTGACGAAATCAAAGTCAAGCTATGATTTATTATAGAATGTCAGAGCTCAGACTAGAACTGGCTGAATAGAAGAAACGATCAGATATGCCAGCTAAAACTTGAAAGGGAATTTGAAGACCTTTCAACAACTGGTCATTTAATTTCACAAAGCATGATATTGGAATTGAATGTGTAGCGCAGTTACCCCTTAAGCCCAAATGAATGAAAATGATCCAATTTGTTTGTAGAGTATTGAAAGCATCTTGTTCATAAGTCTGAGCACAACAAGAGTATGGTAGATTATAATTTTAGTAGGGTTTTTATTTAGTCATTGTTAAATTTGCCAAATTGCCTGTTTCAAGTTGTATAACTAATTATATCCTATTTTAATATTTTAAATATATATATATATATATATATATCATATAATACAATGTATATTATGTGATTTAAGTAAATTAATTTGGCTTATATATTTTCAAAATGTTAAAATAATATATAATTAATTGAATTTAATTAAAATCTTAAAAAATTAATGGTAAAAGCTAAGTTAAAAATTTGTAAAATATACAGATTTAATTATAAATTCATAAATTATAGAAATTAAATTAAAAATTAAATAAATTTATAAGAATTAAAATATTATTTAACCTACAAGTATGTAATGCGGGCCCATCCTCCTCGGCAAAGCAAGAGACTTGCTTCATCACATTCGTCACTGGAGAGAGAGAGAGAGAGAGAGGAAGGTTCTGCTTACTTGCACACGAAGAAGAAATAACAACGCCACCTTGTTAATTGGTAATTACACATAATCATTAGATAAGATTTAATAGCATCTAAGTTTAATCCAATCCTTTTCTAAATTAGGTTGACAGGTAAGAGGCATATAGAATTAAATATAAGAACGAACGAAAGTCACAATCTGCTCGTTTTCTTTCTTCTATTTTTGGTATTATTATTATTATTATTATTTCTATGTGTATGAAGTTGTCAACACAAATCGCTTCTCCTCCAAGGAACTCTGAAGCTTCAGTGGTGTGTTTGGAAACTCGGTTGACAAACCACGTTGTATAGAAATAACTATTTTTTGTTTCTTGCAAATCATAATTTGTTTCTTACAAATTATAATTTACTCTTTTTAAAAACTCATCTAAACATGTTATTATTTCTTGTAAATCATGGTTTGCTCCTTCAAAAGCTTATCCAGACACACACTAGGTATGGCAGATAAACGTGGTTTCACGAGAAAGGCCGATTACTAATTGATTGCGCCTCCAATAAACTTCATATACGTCACCGTCCTTACACATTCAACAACCACACATTTTTTTAATTTAATAGTCTTCGTTATATATGGGGTCTGTGATGATTACCTTCAGTTATTGAAATACATTTAACTACCTATTTGTCATTGGTTTAATATACTATAGTACTGGAAAATCAAAGATTATCCGGTTGGGTATACCTTTAAATTTTTCTACAACAACTTCGACCTCTTATGTATTGGATGTCAATGTTAATGGAGGTGGAGAATTATCTCCTGAAATGTACATTGTACAGTTAAAATAAATTTATTGTTCAAGATTCTAAATTAAAAATATTAATATTAAAGTAAAAAACTTATAAATTATATGAAAAAAATTACAATTTAGGGCCTTAAATTAAAATTTTTAATTTTATAATTCTTTAAAATAATTTTAAAATTTAAAATCCTTTAATATAAATATTTTTAACTTAAAATTCTATATTATAATCTTTTTAAATAACAGCGTAGATTCTATCCAAACGAAATTTACTCTTTCTTTTTACTCTTCATATGTCCATTAAAATATTAATTTTTATCCGCAATCATAAGAAAGGAATCTCACAGCTTACCTCCTTACATAATATACTTATTTTAATGCATTTTTTGATGGTTTCATATTCCTATTTTAAATAAAAGGTGTGAATCCAAAAACATTTCCTCATGTATTACCTAGAATATGGCAGCCCTAAGAAATAAAACCCGAAAATATTTGAATAGATGGTGTCCCAAAATTTAAAGGGCACTCAATTTTTATGTCCATTTTTGCATTTAAAAGGAAATGGCCCAAAGAAAGAATGCATGAAAAGACGACTATGAATTAAACAATTTCCATGAGAAACATGAAGAAGAGAAAAAGACACCAAAAAAGAAGGGTAAAAAAAAATTTAACACAAGTAAACAAAACCAACTCCAACTCAAACAAAACAGCGTCACATTACAGAGGTAAAACCAATGCCAATTCAGAATCCTAGTTCAGAATGAAGAAGCAACAGCTTTGCACAAAGCAGAGTAGAGTCCTCTGTTTGTTCCACATCCACACACAATCATTCAAAGAAATGATCGACAGCAGGAACCATGTTCAAAATTCCTTAATCCGAAAGCTTTAGCTGCTTCCAAAGACAATTTAAATGATTAAATTTTCTTCCTTTTTACTGGGTATCATCCATTACATAAGAAGAAGAAGAAGAAGAAGAAGAAGGCTTTCATTTTGTTTCCTTGATGTTTGCATTCGATAACTTCCAAAGTTCGAACTCGGAACCGAGTATTACAAAACTTGAAAGGGAAAGAGTGATATACAGAATGAAAAAAAAGAAGAAGTAGAAAATCAAAAGTTGCAGCCAAAGAAAAGGTAGAAAAAACAGAGGGTGACCACCAAGACAACGGCCTCAAACGCAGAGACAAGCTTGAAAACAACATCATCCATGAAGGTAAGGGGCAGATGAACCCTCTTCCATTTCAATGAAGACCAATAAAACCTCCACTTCCAAGAGTCTTTCCTGAGCCTCTTGAATAACCCAATCTTGAAAACTTTCTTGCCCACCATACTTGCTTACTCTTTCTGGAATCGTTGGTTGGTTTGTGTTGTATTGAAAGCTTGAAGTGGAAGGAGTGATGAGAGAGAGAGATGGGGTTGGGGGCTTTATATTGGGATTAAAGCGAGATTCGACGTGGCTCTTTTTCTTAGCCAACACGATGTTTTAGAATGTAATTTGGTGGGAGGAATAGGACTTGGGAGAATATTATGGTCATTCCAAGGTGGACGGGGAGGAACGCGTTTTTTGATAGGGTCAATCAGAAGAAGGTCTTCGGCGTCTATGTGCAAACGTAGGCACTAGATAACTGCAAAACGCTCTAGAAAATCAGCCTTTTGGATTTTTTTAATAAATTAATTATTTAATCATTTACATTTTTTTTCGAAATAAAATCGTTTAATTTAAACCTTTAAATATATCAAAAGAGTAAGATTTTATTTTGGTCTTTTCCTAGAGCGTTTTTTTATTTAATTTTTCATAAATTATTTTTTAATTTCTTTATAAATAAAATATTATTAATTTAATATTTCATAAAATTATAAAATACAATATATTTTTAATAGGTTATAAATGGTGTCTTTATATTAATTTATTGTTATTTTTATTTATAGTAGATTAATAGAAGATTATCATTAATAATGGTTTTATTTATGAATGATTAAATTAAAAATATCTATATGTAAAGAATTAAATTAAAAAAGTAATTGTACAGGTGATCAAATTGAAAATTTTTTTTTTCATGAGAGATCAATATAAAATATTCCATGATTAAGAGAACTAAATAAGATTTTAATCCAAAAGGGGAAACTCAAGTAATCATTAAATGATAATTTAGACTTGCCTGTTTTGCTCAGGGTGTGCTAATTTTCAGGGTAACACTCGCTTATTTCGGTCGTCATTATTTGAAATTGTAGAATCTGAACCTCAAATGTACTCTATATATATATATATATAATATTTTTGTGTCACATTTCTTGAGCTGTTCATAATATGATTATTATTTTTTTGGGCAATTTATATGTTTGTTTGTTTGTTTTCCCCCCCTAATTGCGAATCCCACAACTTTATAGCTGCCACCACTTCCTTAGTCGTATAATTTGGATTTTTTCAATGTATTAAACGGTGTGTGGGAGGTTTTAAATGTCAAGTATGCTAATCTAAGAACCAATATACAATCTAGCCAAACAATAAAATAAATAAAGTAAATTTTTTTTTAGAAAATACAAATGAATTTGAACTTTTATTAATTTTTTTAATCAAGTAATCCAATTCACTATTATTTTATTTTATCTCATGCTTTGTTTGATAGGAAGAAAAAAAAAAAAAAGGAAGAAATTGTGACTTTCCTTTGTTTGGTTTATATTCTTAAAAAAGGCAGAAAAAGATGGTTGTGGGTTCCACACAATTTTTGCACTGTACACAACCTGTCAAAAAGGGAAGAGAAGGGAAGAAACAAAAAAGAGAAATTTTTTTTGCTGATATCTCCACATAAATAATTCAAGATAAATGAAAAGAAATTATAATTAAATTATAAATAAAAAAGAAGTCTTATAATAAAGTAATTTAAATATCTTATATATATATATATATATATATATCGTTTTTCATGAAACTAAATATACGAATCAAAACACTTTTTTTCATATTATTATATCAAACAAAGTGAGGGTAGCTCGTTTACTTTTTTTTATTGTTTTTTTTTTTTCCTTTCTATGATACCAAATAAACATAGTTCCAGAAACTTGAGTTACTTTCCTGGTTTCCTTTTCAAATTATTCTTACTACGAGGTACTTTAGAACAACCAGCTAAGAAATAAGAAATGCAAAGATGCTTGGGTACCAAGATGTGTCAACACAATCATAGTCTTGCTCAGTAGCAAGGCAAAAAGATTTTTTTTTTCCTTATTTAAATTTGGGATTAGTTTCAATTATATTTTAAATATTTTTTTATTACTTTTATTTTGCATATCTATAAAAAATTTTAATGTCTTTTTAATTGTAAACATCATTCATATTGTTAACAAAACTAGCCTAACTATCAAACACGTTGCCACTAAAAGATGTAAACATAGATGAATTTTACCTAAATAAACCTAAAACTGATTTTAATTTATATTCTATTTTCTAACCTAAACCTTCATTATCTCTCTCAATAATTAATAGGTAAAGGTATTAGACCAATACTTACTTTGACAATGTAATATTTACGTTGACATTGTGTGATAGCCATGTGTTTGACACGTCAACTAATGTTGTAAACAATTTGAATAGCGTTTGTTATATTAAAAATTTTTAAAAACACATAAAAGTGAAATTATCATTTAAAAAAAAATATTTGAAGACTCTAAATTTAAGAAATGTAAAAGGTACTTTTATTATTTGGTAAAACGAACTTATTCACTGTGTTAACAAAATTTGCTCTACCTTTCTATTTAAAAAAAAAAATGTCAACATACATATTCACTGTGTTAACACTTTTTCAGTCATCTTTATTTAAAAATAAAAGTTAAATAAATGCAAAAAAGTCATTGTTAGTACATATCAAGAGCTTATTATATTCTGGAAGTTAACTTTAAAATCGTTAATCATGTAGTAAAACAGTACTAATGCATTGTCAACTCTAAATTTACCGAACCAAAAAAAGTAGCACCACTAGATTAATTATATTCAGAATTAAGACTGTTGAATGTGAATGCTAAATCGAACTTTGAAATAATATGCACGAAGAATCAGTATCTTGTAAAACTTGTGGCTAATCTTGAGCCAACTGTACGTGGTTTCACTGCATGGGGGACTAAAAGCAAAAGATGCTCAAAAACTCACAGGTTAATAATTAACGTTTCAAAAGAAAAAAAGCAGAGAGAGACTAATGGAAAAAGAGAATACGTAGAAATTGAAAGGATTAAGTGGAAATGTTATATTTGAGTCACGTCATATGGTGCTGGAAAGGACTGAACTTTAATGTAGAGGAATATATACTTGGAGTCGGTGGATTTGCTGATGAGTGTACGTAGCTTAGCATAATTTCTTAATTATGTACCTGAGATCTACCGAAAGCTTAAGCCTGCGATCTTTAATGCTGGGTTTTATATATTCCATTCCATTCAAATCAGAATAATTAGCTACTTTTAGTTCATGATGTTATTGTTAGGAACTCCACCAATATATTTAGTTTTTCAAGTAGGGTTTGATTTTGCTAATATTGAAAGATATGTCAATCAGAATATCAAAAGTAAAGCTTACCTAGTCAGGTTCTTTAATTGTTTCTTATGTCATACGTAAACAATTTCGCTCAATCTTTCAATGTACAAACTAAGTGGAAATTACATTTCCAAGTGGTTTGTCGAATGAAGCATCATCAGAGGGAGCTAGTAATTCTTGACATAGGGAGTTCTTTTTTTTTTTTTTTTGGTAATTCAGCTTATTAAAATTAGATACAACGTGTTAATTGTAAGTAGTATGTTATGTAAAAGAAAAAATCGAAATTTATTTTTAATATATTTATATATTTATTTATAATTAATTTAGCTTATTTATTTTTAATAAACAAAAATTTATTTAACAAAATTTAAATACGCAATATGGATATTGTCACATGAAAACATAGGGGTAGTATTAACAATGAAAAATTGGAGATATAATTTTTTATATTTTTACTACTAAATTATTTAATAATAATATGATAAGTGTATAATTTTGAATTAGCAACTAATTTTATGATTTTTATAATTCATCATCACATAATTATATTTTTAAAATTTTTGTACATATGTTATCATTTTATTAAACAATTTAATAATAAAAATATAAAAAATTTTAGCCAAGCGCTTAATTCTATTAACAACTTGGAGTACATCATCACATATAGAAGAAGATGCTCAATCCAATAGAGTTGATAGCGATCCAGAGTGTGATCAGCCCAATTATAGCCCAATCCAAATCTGAACACAGATTCTCGGGTGGACTTCATTAGTTTTATATATAATTAATTTAGTAACTTTAATTAAATCTAACTATTAAGAGTGAGGTTCAATACAAGTACTGAATGTATACTAAAAAAAAAAAAAAATTAATACTCCCCAACTTCTTTCCTTTCCTTTCTTTCTTTTTTCTTTTTAAATAATAACTATTTCTCAAGGATTCGAATCCAATAATTTTTTTGTTATCTAAAAAGTTGAGATTTCATAATTATTTGGTGGCTTCAGTTTATCGTTATATTTTATCGATTTTTATTTTTTATATTATTTATTTTAATCTTAATCTATTAGTTATTTATTAAATGTTAAATATATTATTTTATTTAATTATATTAAATTTTTATTTTATATCTATTAATTATATTATCCTGAGTAGTTAAGTTATTAATATAATAATTATTTTTTATCAATATAATTAATACTATATTATTAAATAATCCAATAATTATCATTCCTTCTATTAATTGAATTGCAATCAAACTAGCCGAATACAATACAAAAATAATATTTTATTTGTATTTTGTATATGTTTTTTATTGTGTGTGTTATATATTTATTTATTTTAATATTTTTCATAGAATTATTTTAATATTTTGATACAAAAGCGAAGCAGTCAGAAAACTTGAATGCCTGTGATCTTATTTTTGCATGGCTTCAATGTGTCAATGGCTAACCCTCTTCTAGACAATTGGTGATTAGTGCTTCACCAATAATAGCAACTCGGAAAGGCTTATCTACACTAAACCATAATAAAGGATCCTGCATTAATTTACCATTGTTTTCCAAAATCCGATACAATTCAATTGAAAAATGCCAAACCATAAGCGTTGATGCCTCAAGCTTTAACATACATTGGAAAATTTATTAAACCCTTTCCATTATAGTCAAAAACGACCATAAATAGCAATAAAAATCCAATATTAGAAACATTAATTAAAGTCTGTGTCTCTGTATTATATATAACAAACCTCTCTAATTTCCTCTTGAAAATCAGAGAGAAGAAGATACCACTCAGCGATATGGGTCGTCGGAAGATCGAGATGGAGATGGTGAAGGACAGAGGGTCGAGGCAGGTGACTTTCTCGAAGCGCCGGCACGGCCTCTTCAAGAAGGCGAACGAGCTAGCGGTCCTGTGCGGCGCCGAAATCGCCATTGTGGTGTTCTCCCCAGGGGGCAAGCCCTTCTCCTTCGGCCACCCATCCGTGGATGCGGTGGCTCACAGGTTTCTCCACCACGCCGCCAAACCGCCTTCTTCTTCTTCTTCTCGGAAGAATGCTTCTGGAAAAGTGGAGAAGCTGAATAAGCGGCTGGTGAATCTGACGAAGCAGCTCGAGGTGGAGAAGAAGAAGGGTGAGATGCTGGACAAGGCCCTCGATGAGAAGAAGAAGCTCATGTGTCCTGATGAGTTGGGTGAGCTTGAGAAATGGAAGCAGTCGCTGGAGAAGCTTGGGGATGATGTGAAGCTGCGCGTGAGAGAAATGGAAGCGGCGTCGTCTTTGCTGATGCTTGCACAAAAATTACATGTCAAGAAAGACAATGGTTGCTAAATTTGCCTTAGCCGGTGAGTGGTGGTCAGAAATGGAAACTGAAAGATCTAGGTTCTTTTCTATCAGTATCAGACTTCTGTACTCAAAGAAGGAAAAGAATTTCTAATATGGAAGCTACTTGCTTGCTTTGGAGTTTGGATTTTTTTTTTCTTTTTAATTTTGTTTGCCTATTTTGTAAAGAGATAAATGGAAGTTCCAATTGTTTAAAATGTTTTATTGTAAAATTTTAAAAAAATTGAGTAAAAAAAAAAAAAAAGAACCCTAAACTCTAAATCTTATATATATTTTTACTTTTTGTGTCATTTTTTTAACTATAAAAAAAATTTATAATAAAAAATTTTACAAGATAAAGAAAGAAAGGATTCAAACGAACTTGTCTGGGCATTGAAGTAAATATGAATAATAATATAATGTGGAAGTTTGTGACGAATGATTAATAAGTAATATTGTTAATGGGAAAACTATGTTGATTTTCATCTTTTTCAGAGAGTGAAAGTTGTTGTAAATATGAAATATGTACAAGGAGGTTGCACTTGCACATATATACGATCACTCGTCTGTAAATAAAATTGATTATGCTTTTTAAAGGTACAATCGAAAGAGATTGGACGATTGAAGTAATGCATTTTCTGCGTGAAGTTAACAGATATGTTGGCCTCCTCATTAACTACAACCTAAAGGTCTTTTTGAGAATTTATTATTGGTTTTTCATCTCTCTCTCTCTCTCTCTTTTTTAATGGTTCTGATACTTTGCTTCCTTGTGGTTTGAATTTTTTTTTACTCAATTTAGATATAGTTTCCTAAATTTTTACTATCAAATTTTTAATTAAGATATAGTAAACATAAAATTTAATTAAAAAATTATATCATTATTTATAAAAATTATACATTTATTATATTTTAATTAAAAATTATACATTTATCATGTTTTAATTAAAAACTTAACAATAAAAATATAAAGAATTATATATAATTTTTTAACTTTTTTCTCTTATCCAAAGAAAAAAACTGATTATAAATCATATTTGAAATTAAGAAAATCTATAGTTTATGATGTAATAAAATTAACTATTTTTAAATGTTTCTAATTTTTAAAATTAAAGAAAAAACATATATTCTTTTAAAAGTTGTGTAATATTTAGCTTGCTTTTGAATATGTATTTTCTCCTCCCCAAACCACATTTAAAAAGAAATAAAAAATTATTACTTTTATATAAAAATAATTTTTTAACATGAATTCAAACACACACTTAATGGCGCACTTAATCATGGCTAGCTTTATAACAACTATAAGGTGATACTCAAAAATAGAAACATTTAAACGTTTATTAATTGCCAGTTTCAATTTGCCATGCAGCCCGAGCGAGCTTTTCGGTGATGATGTTAATTTTCGATAATATATGTTTTTTAATTATTATATAATTAATTATTAAATATAAAAATACTATTCTATTTATTTTGATAAATTTATTATTATATTTATATTTATTAATTACATAAAAATTAAATTATTTTAAAAAAATTATTAATAATTAAATAAATTAATATTTCAAATAATTAGTTAATAAAATATTATTTTATACATTTAATAATAAATTATATTATAATTAAAAAATAAATCATCACTTTTTATAAAAATATATAGTTTCCTTTAAAAAAATGTACTTGTCAGTCCTGAAAAAAGAAGTTGCAATTATCTAAATTTTAAAATTTAAAAATACACTAGTCAACTTTTGAAAGATTTGTAGTATAACTTTGGAGTACTTAAATCTTAAAAATATATAATTTTCTGTTTAAAGTTTTTTTTTTCCATGCTTTAAGAACCATGAGCAGCGGGTCTAAAATGTTTAGAAATTGAATTATATATTTCTTTGATTTAAACATTAAATAATTAAAATATATATCTTTCAAAGATTGAATCTTATATTTTTAAAAATTTACAGGCCAAATATTTGAACTATTTAATTTTTAAGGAAACAACTTTTTAATATATATATATATATATATATTGGTTTTGTTAACAAAAAAAAGTTGGTGGTTTTAAACGTAATATCAAACTATGTTGTTCTGTAGCGAGACAGATCTCAAAAACCAAAAACAAAAAAGCTCTGATAACTATATTTATCAAGAACAAAAAAATTTGAAAAAATTATAATCGAACATCTCAAGTTAAAAATATTTGTATTAAATAATTTAAATTTTAAAATTACTCTAAAGAACTTAATAATCTAAAATTTAGACTATTTAAAAAAATTATAATTTAAAATCTTTCAATATAAGTTTTTTTAATTTGATGACTTCAACTATAATTTTTTGAAAAGATATTTTCTCAAAAAATTACATAGGGTAGCGGTTTTCCAACTGAATACCAAGACAAAGTTTCTTGTCGTATAATATTTGCCCAAACGTCCGAAGGTTATCATCTTGATGGTTCAAATAAAGTAATAAATATTTGCCCCCCAACAAAAAAAGTAATCAAATATCTAAGACACTTTTATATCATAGTCCATTGTAATTGTTTTTTAGATAAACATTGTACATTGTAACTACGAATAATAAGCCGTATTCATTTGAGAAGGTTGAAAATGAAATCCTACAAAATTTTCAAATTTGGTGATAACTTGTTAAAATTCAAAATATTGTCAATTAACAACCATAAAATTACAACTGTAACAATAATACAGCTTGTACTTCATCTCTCAATTTCATATTAATAAATTCACGAAAGCAAGTATTGCTATTGTTAACTAATATTGAAAATATACGAGTATTTTTTTTTTTTTTAGTCATTGAAAATTTATCAGTACCTAATCCTGATAGATAGGGTTGCCAAGCCAGTGATATACTCCCAACACAAAACTCAGCTATGGTCAGGAAGGAGTTTTGAGAAAACCATCCATGTATTGACAAACTTGTATTTTTTACTCTGTACCTTTGTATGGTAGATGTTATGTCTCTTAAATAAAGAGTTGGCCTGTTTCTTTTTAAAAAAAAAAATATATTATTTTTAACACTTCACCTACTGCGTATAACAAATGACTTGGTTACAAGTACCTTACTCATTTCTGTAGCTTGTTCTCTGTGAACCTTTCATTCTTTTTTCCCATTATTTCACTCTTGAATGACTAATCTTATGAGTGTGCAGAACTTCTCAATTTATTTTAAATCAAACAAACCCAAAAAAAAAAAAATTAATAATTTCGGTCAAGTTTGGAAGGATTAAAGGATTTGCGGGTGAAATTTTATGTAAATATTGAATTCATTTGATTTAGTTAAGTCTAAAGATTTAAAAAGAATGTAATATAAATAAGTCAAGATAAGCATAATTTGTGACATAATCCCCTCAAACCAAACTAACTTGACCCAAACAAATCCTAAAGTGCTCACTCTACCGTTAGAAGAAACATTATCGAAGGCGTCCAGAGTGAAGCCTCTTGATCAATGAACGCAAACCACAGTGAGTAACAAATCCCCCAATTAATTCGGGAGCCAATATCTTGATCTGGGGTGCCCAGGTTCTCCACACACTTCCACTACCTTCCCTTCATTTTTCGAACCCATTATAGGTATATCTTTTTAGGGTACAGTACCACACAACCCCAGACACTTTGACCTTATAACGAATTCAAGTTCAGGTATATATCAACTCCTTCTCTTGCATCTTTTTTGGGTACAGTACCAACCATAGGGGTTACACGTGTTTAGATGTTAAACAAAATGTACGTTCTGGTTTCTGATGAAAATTCTTTCTCTTACAAAACAAATAGGCCTATCTTATTTCCATCCACATCAAATTCAAATCCATCATTTCCTATCTACATTGTACCTCTCATAATTCCTACAGCACCTTCTTAAATTCCTTTAAATATTGAACGGCGATTCTCCGTCACACAGGTGCTGTGTTACCAAACAGAGAGGTAGTCCCTTCTTCTTCTTCTTTTTTTCCAAACGCCTTTGCTGCGTAGTACAACAAACATCTTGTGCAGTAGAGGATTTGTGCGCCTAAATATTAAAACTTTTAATGCTCAAAATATCTTTTTAAATTCACCAATGCAAATATCTGACATTCTGCTTGACTCGGTTACTTCAACTCCCTCTACAGGCGGTTTACAAAACTCAGCAAGAGGCGTAAATTGCATACGTCCAGATACTACACCAGCAAAACCTTAATTCTGTCCAAAGCCATCATCCTATGGTCACTAGGTCCAGGACTGGCTATCTTAAGCCCAAGATGTTCTTTGCCACGGTAAAGTCAGTCACAAAACCCAAAACTGTAAGGGAAGCTCTATCCAAACCAGAATGGGTTGCTGCCATGACAGAAGAGTACAACGCACTTCTGAGAAACCACATCTGGAGTCTCGTTGAACCACCACCAAACATAACACCCATTGGCTGCAAACGGGTTTTCAGAGTCAAGGAGAATCCTTGTGGCTCAGTGCACAAGCTGAAAGCAAGACTAGTAGCCAAGGGTTTTCATTAGAAAGCTGGCTTGGACAACACTGAGACATTCAGACCGCTGATCAAACCTCCAACTCACCATTTCCCTTGCAAAGAATTAGCAACTTCACCAACCAGATGTTAAAAATGCCTTCTTCAATGGTACCCTCAAGAAGAAGGGTATATGACTCAATCCCAAGATTTTGAGAACAAAAATCCTTAGCTGGTACGCAAATTTCACAAGTCATTTTGTGGCCTTAAACCAGCTGTTGAGCTTGGGTTGACAAACTCAATTGCACCTTGCATCATCTTGGATTTAATGCTTCTAAGTGTGACTCCTCTCTTTCCATTCAAGAAACACCACAGTACACCCTTTGGATCCTTGTGCATGTTGATGTTATCATAGTCACTAGAAGCTATAAAACAACCATTTCTAAACTAGTTACAGAACTAAACAAAGAATTTGCGTTGATCTTGTGTTCTCAACTATTTCTTGGGAGTGCAAGTCAAGAAAACGAAGGATGGGGGGGGGGGGGGGGGTTACATCTTTCTCAACAAAAGCATATCAAAGACTTGCTTCATAAAGCAAAAATGGAGAATGACAAGACAATGCATATCCCCATGGTTGCTGGACAGAAGCTCACTGCAAATGATGGAAATCCCTTTAAAGACTTGCAACACTAGAGGTCCATTATGGGTGCTTTGCAATATGTTACTCTAACAAGACCCGCTTAGCACTTGGTGTAAATAAAGTCTGTCAGTACATGCAACCTCCTAGAGCACACTGGAAAGCGGTCAAAAGAATCATGGGGTATTTGAGTGGTACACTTAATTATGGCTTTCACCCAAGAAGATCACCTAAGCTAGACATCATTAGTTTTTGAGACTCAAACTGGGCATCAGACCTTGACGACAGGAAGTCCCCCTCAGGTTGTTGTATCTTCATTGATTCTAACATAGTAACTTAGAGCTCCAAAAAGCAAGCAACAATGTCCAAGTCCAGCAGTGAGGCCGAGTTCAAAAGTTTGGCAACCACCATTACAGACATCATGTGGCTTCAATCTCTACTTAGTGAATTTGAGATAAATCTAGTTATCATGATAATCTCAGCACTATTTTATTAAGTGCTAACCCCTTATTACATGCTAGAACCAAGCATCTTGAGTTGGATATGCACTTTGTCAGAGAAAAAGTCATTTAGAAGCTTGTTGATGTGCACCGCATTCCTTTCCATGAGCAAACAACTGACATCCTCACTAAGTATCGGGTTCACAGTTTCCATTTTCGAGAAGCAAGCTCGGAGTATAAGATTAATCTACCCTGACCTTGAGGCGGGATGTAGGTGTATGTGTTGATACGAGTATTCAATCAATTAGGATGTTATATAAGTATGCATACTAGTATGAATATTCAATCAGTTAGGATGAGCTGTAATAGTTATGTATGTTCGAGAGTTGGTTTCAGATAACTGTTACCTATAAGCACTATACAAGCCACCGTTCAGTTTAAGCTATCAGTGAAAATCACTTGGCATCCATTCACTAAATGCTCCTCCATCACCCATCTGGTAATTCCATCGTGCTCTGTGATCTCAATACCAAGAAGTTCAAATCAGATTGTTCTAGTCGTAATGCAGTTTTTGTGATTTTCGGCATTCTCGCGGTCCCGAAAGCCACATAAGCCGCTGAATCTTTGTCTTTTTGGTCCAGCCATTCTTTGATTTCCAACCAGTTTTCGTCGGTTTCTTAATGGACTCCACCATTAACAAACAAAAAAAATGGCATTACACCCATAGGAATCGCTGGTTCATTCAAAATCTTGGAGCAGAGGTTCAACCATTTGCTCTCAAAAGTCCAAGCAATCTCCGGAGTCTCCTTTTCGTAAAGTTGTAGTAAGTTCATGAGTTTCTCCAGCTCATGGGGTTGAATTGCTATAATGGAAGGGAATGGAATCCACTTGGGAAGGACAATGAAACCCTCCGGAATCGCTTGTGACCAAAGAAAACTGTGTTCCAAGAGGGACAGGTACAGAAGAAGGCATGGGAAAGCTCAACCTTGGATGCTATCGGAGGCATCCAGCAAAGTCATGGAAAATCCAATCTGGAACCGAAGCTTCGAGAAGCAATGGAATCTCTGAGACGGTCGTATCCTCTGTGAAGGAAAAAGATCTTATATTGGGGAATGTCCATGGTGGACTCTACATCCTGTGGGGAGTTCAGGATCATATCTATGGGGGTTGGCAGTTGAATAAAGAATATTTATTAGTCTTTGAAACTGGTAATGAGACAAACGCTGTCTAAGATATTTTTGCTTCATACCTCAATTTTAAACTGGAAAAACTATAACTTACCAAATGAATTCAGAATACATGGTAACCACAGTTTCAAAATCTTGTGGTTCAAACGCAAAAACATCTTTTTCATTAAAAAAAATACCTAAAATTTCATATGATCGAGAACTAGAGCATCTATTTCTTTGTCATACTTATCATTCATCAAAGCCTCTAGGCGTAGCTGATTTGTCTGAATGAGAAATAAATATAAATGTAAAAGTAATGCATAAAAGCATTTCATACAAAGATTGATAAAAAGCTAGCTGTGCGCAGACCTCCTCAGTTCCAAGAAACTTCTTCAATTAGACAACAATTTAATAGACATCAAATGTTCGTCCACCAAACTTTATTGGCTAACCATAGCATAGATATATAGGAATATGCTCAACTACTGAAACTTTCTTGTAGGTGTTCCTGTTCTTAATCCGATGCCAGTTACTGAAAAGGCAATACACCACAGTAAATGCTACTAATAAACCACACAGCCATGTCTCATAGCTTTTCATCGTATGGAAAACACAAGCATTTTAACTCCAAGTAGGTAAAGTGGCACCTCTAAGTTATAATGAAACTCAGGCGAGTATACACCTTTCAGGAAAGAACAATAAGAGTAAGGAATTGTGCTTTATAAAACAGAAATCTTCGATCAGTTTTTGCCCAAGGGTCCAAAAGCTTGAGGGGGCCATAACTAGGGACAAAATAAACAGAAGATTAGAGGCGAAAAACAGAAGAGAAAAAGAGAGGGAAAATAAAGAAAGTGATGGCAGATTGGAACTCACCTTCCAGAACACCTTGCCATGAAGATGACCATAAGGAACAGGACCAAATTGTCTTGAATCAGTGGAATCGTATATGTTATCTCCCTGTACCCAAATGTGTCCCTTGGGAACCTAAGGAGGAGAGGCAAACATTCAGCACACAAAATCTCTATAAACCATTCAGGAAGAAACAAATTAATAGATGTCGAATCCCACTGAACCAAAAATTCAAAACAATCGAAATATCAAACCCACTCTTAAAATAATCAAGCTAAAGCTATGCACAGTCCAAAAGATCAGTTAGAATAATCCTTTCAAATCAAAACACATTCGCCAAAAAAAAAATCAATTCAAATTGAAAAATGCTTATGAGAAATTAATGGTACCACAACAGTCTCGCATTTATCACTGTTCTTTGGATCAACAACGAATGTGACACTATCACCCTCCAATCCAAGCAAGCGCTTGGTAACCAACTTTCGAGGGTTCTGAGGTGACCGCACAATGACAATATCCCCGCGCCCAACTTTACCAAACCGGCTGGAGATCTTTTCGGTCAATACAAAGGTAGTCATGGGACCGAATGTCGGAAGCATGCTAGGACCATAGATCTGCACAATTGGACCAGCTCCTTTGCTGTTCTTTATTATGAAATAGATTCAAAACAAGAGCGAGAGAGTACTTACAAGAGCAGCGCCCATGAGATAGTCGCTAGTGACGTGAAGAAAACAGAAGAACTTTGCAACCGAGAATGTTATATCCCATCCTTCTTTGGCAAAGACTCCAATTTGCCCCAAATTTCTCAACCCCATCACTGCCCTCTTTCCCCCTCTCTGAGTAACAAGCCCAGAAATTTGTCTATGCAGAAGACGAGAGATTCGTTCACCCTCAACAACAGACCGAGCACACTTGAGGACTCTGGCGGCGGAAGAACATGGACTACGGTGAACTCCCACACTCACGGCCGCGTTGAAGGGGACTCTGGTATAGGTCTACAGTGACCTTCGACACTCACGGCGGCGCCCTAGCAAGTGAGGGACACATTAATGCCTTTCTACTAATATTTTTCGTTTTTATATTTGTTCTTTGAATAAATATAGTTAAAAATATTATTATTATTATTTATCTTTTTTTTCGTTAAAAAATTATTTAGCTGATGGTGGAGTAGATTTTTTTTAATCTAAATCTCTCAATTTCTGAAAGAAAAATGAATTATTTTGAATATATTTTAACTATTTAAATTATCTAAAAAATAAATAAATTACATTAAAAATTTTTTTAGATAATTTAGGTAACTAGAATTTACTTAAAATGATTTATTATGAGACAATCAAAATTA
The DNA here is from genome assembly GCA_032878935.1 of Erythrophleum fordii. Classification (NCBI taxonomy): domain Eukaryota; kingdom Viridiplantae; phylum Streptophyta; class Magnoliopsida; order Fabales; family Fabaceae; genus Erythrophleum; species Erythrophleum fordii. The sequence goes on from JAVQMF010000045.1 coordinate 20,912,268, forward strand.
ACTCTAGGCGTCTATTATATTATAAATTTTTAATATAATAACCATTCTTCAAAAGAAATGATAATATATTGAAGTATGATTATTTATAAAATAAATTTAAAAAAATAGTAAATAAAGTAAAACGGTAGTTACTATTTTTCCGTGTTGCTCGTTCCTGCATGCAAGTTAGAGGACAGGTTGTTGAAGGTGGGTTAAGTATAATGAGGTTGGAAGCGGGACAAGAAAGAAAATTGTGGAAGGAAGCTGTATGCATAAATGGGATGGAAAGGAGACGATTGGAATGGGAAAAAAAAAAAAAAAATTGTGAGACTCACCTATATTCAATCTATCATCGTTAGAGAAAAAGGGATATAAAACATGAAGAAATCAAATTATTTTTTAATTTTTTAATATAAATGGAAAGCAAATGGAAAGTCAGAGGATTATGGAATGAGTGGCTTTTCTTTCGTTCCTTCCTTTATTTTTTTAATATTAATATTTATTTTTGCTTAATTAAAACCAATATATTTATTAACGATACAATGTTTGATCTAAAACAAGCAAAACTTGCATCAACAGTGAAAAAATACATCCTGCGTTGTAAAATTATGTATTGTCAAAAAAAAATTATCCATTACCTTCACATTTTACTTTCTAAATCCAGTATACCAAAAGAGCATATCGGAGCTCAGCCATGTTTTAGAAACTAATACAACACAGACATAGTTTGTTCACAATTTTCTCATGTCATAACTGATAAGCTATAATAAGAATCTTTATTATTGAGGTACAAATATTAGTAACTTGCAGTCAACAAGACAAGAAAAGTCATATGTACCTGTGCATATTGGACAATTAAGAATTAATATTTTCCACGCAATATATAATTGCATATTCATGACTACATAATAATTATTTTCTTTATGAAATATAATAACTGTTATTTTAGTGTATCGTTCTATTTAAATTTATTTATCAAATCATATTATATACATTTGTGCTTTGATAACTAATTATAATTGTATTAGTCTTTAAAATATTATTTGTAGTTAAACGTTAAAGTAAATTATATAGATCTTCATCTTATTTTTAAAATATATACTATAATCTAATTTTAAATTATTTTGATTAAAATACCGTTTATGAAAAATATGAAAAAAAAGGTGTTTTAGTTTTAAAAAATATGTATTTAGATTAATAAAAGGCATTTAAGTTACAAAAATTTAAAATTAGATTACAATATAGAAAAATTTTTATTTTAAAAAAATTCGTATAATTTTGATAAAACTAAGAAAAAAAATCTAATAATTTACTCTAAAATTTATGAGTAAGAAGTTCTAGCACATATTGGTTGTGAATATTTAAATGGGTAGGTTATATGCACTACTTTGATCAGTCAAACAATATACTTTGGACAAGAAAACCACTGTCCCTCAATCAGCATGCTGAATGATTAAATAAATGTAGTCGAATTTATCATATTCCTTTTGTTGTCTCAAAGGAAAAAGAAAAACTATTATTCTGGTACATGTGAAACTTTAACAAAATCAAGGAAGTTCAATTTTTTTTTTTTTTTTGGCCAAATGGAAGTTCAATTAAATCATCGCAGGTTTTGGATTTTCTCGCAAGGTTCTATCCTTCCAAAGTTATGACAATATAACATATTTATATTTTGATATCTTGTATCATGTGTTATAATATCTAAACTAAGGTGTAGGTAATTGGTATTTCCTTGCCCATTAATTTATTGACTTTCGTATTAAATATATATATATATATATACATACACCATACAGTTCCATGTATCTATTATAACACGTACGATGATTTAAAATTTGTTGGTAGCCCTTCATTCCAAACACTCGAGGAGGAAAAGAAACACTAAAATATTTCCCTTTTAAAGATTGAGGGAACCCAGCGGTGTGTACGGGCATTTGGTCTAGTGGTATGATTCTCGCTTAGGGTGCGAGAGGTCCCGAGTTCAATTCTCGGAATGCCCCAACCTTTTTCACTTTCCTTCAACGTATCAAATTCTTTGCTTAAAACACCCATTCTTACACCTTTTTAACTTTTTCTTCGATCTATCAAATTCATTACTTAAAACACCCAATCTTACACATACTAATAAGAGACTGATAAAATCTAAAACCAAGTTTAACATATTTCGTTATTAAATTAACAGCTATATATAAAACTAGATCTTTATTCTTCATGTGAGTCATTCATTCCCACTAGGCATAATAGCAGCCACTGTAACCTGCAGTAAAATCATCTGGTTCACTTCAGAATCGAAAAAATAAAACCCAGATTGTAGAAGACACATATTAAAAAAAAAGGGGGGGAGGGGGATTTACTTGGGTCAGAGACAACAACAAGAGCAGAAGCAGTGAAGTCACAGTTCCAGGTTTTTCTTCCCATCTCTGCATAGTACTGATTCATAACCACAGAGGCATGGTTTATGAGAGTGTTGGGGAAGAAGCAGGGTCCATCTTCCCGAATCAGGTTGCAAGAATCACCCATGTTATTGCAGGCAAACTCGATGTTAGCTTCCAACTCTGCTTCACTTGCTGAAGGCTTTGCCACACACCAGCTCTTCTGGTATTCCTGCTTTCATTTATTTCATCACCAATAAATTCATAACTCTCATGCATGTAGTACTTCATATATGGTGAATATTTCAAAAAAAAAAAAAAGAGATATCATGTCTTTTTTACCTCTCCGTTGCCAAACTTCATATTCCCACCTGCTCAAGTAAATTTAGAATCACTTAGATACTAGGCCAATCATAATTTTAGTGTACATATATATATATAAGGGATGTTTAGGGAAATTAAAAGAGAAGTATGAACATACTAAAATACACTAAAAGCCGCGAGTTCAAAGTTATCTCAATTTTAAAATCTATCATACTACTACAGTACTGATGTGATTGTATTATTATCATTATTAAGAGGCTCAAGAACCTAGGGGATATGGAAAAAGGAAGTGGGTATGAAAACCCACTAAACACTAAGCGGTAGCATTTCATGTATTAGCAACTTAATGCTTAATATCTGAAAGGTCAAAGATAAATTATTTAACATTATAAACAGATAAAACATATGAAAAAGGAAATGAGAAGTTCAATTTAACGGAAAACAAGTGCATAATTAAGTTGAAACCCATATAGGTAAGAACTAATAACCTGAGTTGAAAGAGAGGAGCAGAAGAAAAATGAAGAGAGGTGAAAGTGGAAGTGACTCAGCCATGTGTTGAAAACTTCTAAGTGAAAACAAGCTATAATATTGTGGTTAATTACTCTACTGTTGTGTGATTCTGAAAGGGAAGGGTATATATAGAGGCATACATAATTGATATTTCCAGGGAAAATTTCTTTGTTTCCCAAATTATTAAAGTATTTGATGAATAATCAAGTGGTATCACATGATGTGGAAGCAGTTAAAATGCTATGAAAGAATGCCACATCCATACATAGTATATTTGACAATGACTGTCCATATACTCTCTTAAAATACAAAAGGAAGGTTTTAGGCTTCAGAGTTTGATTTTAATTGGCAAAAGAATCAAGGATGGCCACAATATTCGCCTGTTATCTATCACATTCATATTCAATAATTGTGAAATTATATGAAAAAAAAAAATTAATTTTTATGTGTGTGTGTGAAAAAAATGATTGGAAAGTTTTCCTATAAAGAATCTTGAACTTTGAATTATTCAACGGCATTGTTTAAAAAAATAGTAAATTTAATTCGAACAACACAATTTTATTTTTCTTTTAATTTTATTCTCAATGAATGGAAATAAACTGATTGAAGATTTTATCCAAGAAAAAAAAATTAATTATGTGTTTGCTTATCATTAAACTATATTGGGGCCCATGCTGTGCTTCGGTTTTTTTATAATGATTTGAAGTAATAGATTAAAAAAGGTATCTTCAAATAATTTAAAGTGAATATCAATGAAATAACTTTGTAATTGAATTAATCATGTCTCGAGCAAAATCACACACCTAAACAATGTCACCTGAAAAAAAAATAAAATAAAATAAACGAACCTAACTAATTATGTCTCTCAACCACACTACATATTTGAAGCTGTTGAGTGCTGAGCCCCAAATTAAGATCACAAATGGTTACTTTCTTAGGAAGAACATGTCATTTTTTTAACACTTTAAGACTCAAAATTTTACCTTTTTTTATTTATTTAATTAAGTTGAGTTTGTTTCACATTTCTATCCTATACAAAAGCCACAACTATATATTTTATGACAAATTAAACTACTTGCTTAAGTATGAAATAATGATATTTTTGGAATTTGATGCTATTGATGCCTTGCGTTAGGTTATCATCCCTGTGATTGTACGTGCATGTTTGACGTTGTCTGGGTTCATTTTCAACTGTTTTTTCAGTTGATTCTTTTAGCTGACGCCTATGGTGTTTTGTTTTTGGGGTGGTTAGTTTTTCCTTCTTTTTATTCTTTGTTACAAAACAAGAAAACATCCATATTCATTCAAAGTTCCAACCTTACAAGGAATCTTTTTTTTCCACACATACCGAATTGTGTATTACATATACAAACTCTCCATCACATGAACAATGCATTAAACAATATTGCCACTTGTTTTCAATCATTTCACTATATGTTAATTCCAGTATATATTCAAGCTTTGCTTCTTTAAAGTCATATACCATTAATGCAATTATGCATATGATTATCTGATTGACTTAATTGTCGTTTGTTATAAATTGTATAATTAATGTACACAATGAGCATTAATTTACTTAACTTTTGAATTCAAAAAATGTTTTTTTTTTAATCTTGGTTACTGGACTATATTTAATTAGTAGCTTCAAGGAATTTGTTCTCGGAAGTCACAAGATTTTTATGTTTAGAAAATTTTTGCATGTTTTTGAAGTAAAAGGGTTACATTCAATGAGTTTTGATTAGATGATTAATGTACACAACGAGTATTATGCATGTGATTCTAGGATTGACTTAGGCCAATTTGTCATCTATTATATATCTTGTATAATTAATATACACTATGAGGATTAATTTACTTGATTTTTGAATTGAAAAAATGTAAATTTTTTAATTAGCATCTTAAAGGAACTTAATCTCCAAAGTCAAAGATTCTTATGCAAATAAGGGACACATTCCATGAGGTTTTACTCAATGATCAAGTCTCATATTGATTCTTTATTAAAAAAAAAAAAAAACTTACTTTAAGAATACATAAAAATGTCCTGTCTTCGTACTTAATAGGGCAAATATTCATATATAACATGGCTACTTGATCTCTGAAAATGGGCAATTTTTATGAACTGCTACTTTACATTATTTAATTAATAGAGTAAATTATACAAATTTTTTTTAAATGATATAAATCTTCTTGATATTTTCAAAATATATAAAAATTTCTAATAAAACAAAACAATTAAAATTGGACAATGAAATGTATTTTAGTCCAAAAAAAATTTTAAAATTGAACTAAAATGTGTGTTAATTTTTTATTTTAAAAAAATTTATATAATTTCAAAAAAATTCAACCAAGATCAATATAATTCATTCTAATTAATAAAAGTTGGTGTTTTTCTTTTTTTTTAATTTATTGGCATATTAAAATGTTTTCGTCTAAAGTTAGGACCTCAGTCATTTTCTTGCGTATGATTTAGTAGTCATCTCCCGTATTATTAAACTTAAGGCTTACCCCATAAAATTAAAATTTTGATGATCTCACGCATAATATATCTAAGCCACGATGCATGTTAAGTTTATTTGGAATGTAATTTGACATAAAACGTCAATACGAAAATCATTTATAATTCAATAATTCCATGGACAAAAAAATCATGTTTTGCAATAAAATCTACTAAAAAAAAATGAAATTGTCAAATGTTATACTATATCAATGATCTATACTTCATTTTTTTTTATGAGTACTTGCAGAAATGAATTATTACTGCTCCACTGATTTTTCTTTCAGTAATTTCATGATCATAATAAAAGAGTAGATTATACATTTTTCTATGAGTTTTAGTGAAATTATACAAACATCTCTCTTATTTTTAAAATATATACAAATTTTTTTTGAATTAAAAGGTTATCTTATATTTTATCCAATTTTAAATTTTTTTGGCCAAAATATCATTTATTTAATTTTAAAAAATAGGTATTTGATTTAATAGAGGGCATTTTATTCAAAAAAATTAAAATTAAACTAAAATGTAAGTAAATTTTTTATTTTATAAGAGATTTATACATGTTTAAAAAAATTACGTAATTTACTTTAAATAAAATGATATATAAATTTTAGAGAGAAGGTCAAAGATTAAATTAATATATTATTAATTAAAACGAATCCACACAGCTGTGGACAGTTTGGCCGAGTGGTCTAAGGCGCCAGATTTAGGCTCTGGTCCGAAAGGGCGTGGGTTCAAATCCCACAGCTGTCATGATTGCTAATTTTTACCATACATATCACGACGTCGGTTTGGCTTTACATCGATCGCCGACTCACATATGCGAGTCTGATACAAAAATGTCCGCTATTTTTCCAACAGGTGAATGAAAAGCCCTCCAACCCCCACTAGTTTCTCTAACTCACAAATATCACAAACCAAACCCAATCTCTTCGCCAACTTGTTTCTTTAAGGTTCATGCATATCACATAGGGGCCCCATTCTAGTTCTCCATGCCGCGTTTCACACATCGCTTGCAGCTTTGCTTCTTCTTCTTTATATATATATATATATATATACACTATTTCTTGTCTCTGTCATCCCTTTCCTACACTCATTATTAATCCACTTGTTTCCCAGTTTTTCTTGGTCACTTGCCACTAAGTTCAAGTTCGATGTACCAATAAAATAAGACACTGTCATTCCTGTTTTTGTTGACATTGGGCTCTGAGTATGGATAACCATGTTTATCATTTCTTTCTCTTTTCTGCGGCTACAACGATAGTCGTGTCATCAAATCGAACGTCTCAATCTGTCTAAGAAGCAACTGGTTTGGTCATCCCGGTATGACCTCCTCAAGTCAACTTCAAGATGGTCAAGTCATTGTCCAAACAATTACGGCATGTTTGATATGGCAAAGAAAAAAGAAATGAAAAAAAAAATGATATAAAATATTTATTTTATTTTTCTAATTATTATTTAATTATTATTTAATATTATCTATTAATTATTATTTAATTATTAAAAGTAGAGATATTAAAATTATTTTTTATTTCTAAAATTATCTTTTTATTTTCTATTTTTATTTTTATACTTAACTTTTTTGTATATAAGGATTTCGTCCTTACGTTAATCTCTGCTAATCATTTGACCTTGCAGCATGTGATGTGTGAACAGTCTGTCACAAATGGGTTCATGATACATCTTGTAACTCGAAACTTCTTTATAAAGGCTTCGTTTACTTCAGCATTCGTCATATCAGCAAACTGCAATTGAGCCTACCCATCTTCTATTCTACAATGCTGATGTTGTCTCAAAAGATCAGTTTGACTATACTCATAGTCTTACTCTTTTCCATTGTAGCTATGCTTTCAAATGCAGAATCAAGCTCACCAGAAGTTGAAATTGAAGCTTTGAAAGCTTTCAAAAGCTCCATCACCCATGACCCAAATGGAGCACTGGTAGATTGGGTTGACACAACCCACCATTGCAATTGGTCTGGTATTGCTTGTGACTCATCTTCACATGTCATCTCACTCACTCAGGTTGGTCAGAAGCTCCAAGGCAAGATTTCACCATTCCTGGGCAACATCTCAGGCCTCCAGGTTCTTGACTTAACTTCCAATTCATTTTCTGGGTTCATTCCTCCTCAGTTCAGCCTTTGCTCCCAACTTTCTCGGCTATTTCTCTTTAACAACTCTCTCTCTGGTCCAATCCCACCTGAGCTAGGAAACCTGAAAAATCTGCAGTATCTGGATCTGGGTAGTAACAATCTGAATGGGAGCCTCCCTGAAAGCTTATTTAACTCCACCTCTTTGCTGGGTATTGCTTTCAATTCTAACAATTTAAACGGTGAAATCCCTTCAAACATAGGCAATCTGGTTAACCTTACACAAATTGCAGGATTTACTAATAAATTTGTTGGATCTATTCCTCTTTCCATAGGTAAGTTAATGGCTTTACAATCTCTAGATTTTAGTCAAAACCAGTTGTCAGGAGAGATACCCAGAGAGATTGGGAATCTAAGGAACTTAGAATATCTTCTCCTGTTCGAAAATTCCTTGGTTGGAAAAATCCCTTCTGAACTTGGTCACTGTAAGAAGCTAGTGAACCTTGAACTATACACAAATCAGCTGTCTGGAAGCATTCCTTTTGAGCTAGGAAACTTAGTTCATTTGGAAACATTAAGGATATATGATAACAACTTCACCTCCACAGTTCCATCTTCCATTTTCCAGCTGAAATCATTAACCAACTTGGGACTATCAGAGAATAAGTTAAGGGGAACAATATCTTCTGAGATCGGATCCTTGAGATCACTAAAAGTTCTAACCCTGCATTCAAATATGTTTACTGGACAGATTCCTTCATCAATTACAAACTTGACAAACTTGACGTATCTCTCAATGAACCAGAATCTTCTTTCAGGTGAACTTCCTTCTGACATAGGAGTGCTTTATAACTTGAAGTTTCTAATCCTGCACAGCAACCTTTTCCATGGTCCTATCCCCCCTAGCATTACCAATTGTACTAGTCTGGTGAATGTAAGTTTGTCTTTTAACGCATTAAATGGGAACATTCCTGAGGGCTTTTCAAGGATGCCTAATCTTACTTACTTGTCTCTTGCATCCAACAAAATGTCTGGTGAAATCCCAGATGATCTCTTCAACTGTTCAAATCTTCGAACTCTAAGTTTGGCATTGAACAATTTTAGTGGGATGCTAAAACCAGCTATCCAGAACCTGTTTAATCTCAGGTTACTTCAGCTGAATGTAAATTCTTTCACAGGGCCTATTCCACTCGAGATAGGGAACTTAAATCAGCTCATAACTCTATCACTTTCTGATAATAGATTTTCTGGTCGCATTGCATTAGAGCTATCCAACCTCACTCTCCTTCAGGGTCTCTACATGCATGGGAATGCATTGGAAGGCACAATACCTGATCAACTCTTTGAACTGAAACAACTAACTGTGCTTGAGCTGTATCACAACAAGCTGGTTGGTCAAATCCCAAAGGCTTTCTCAAAGCTTGAGATGCTTTCTTACTTAGACCTACACGGGAACAAGTTTAATGGGTCAATTCCAAGAGAATTTGGTCAGCTCAGACAACTCTTAATGTTGGATCTCTCACAGAACCATCTCACAAGGTCAATTCCTGGGGATGTCATTGCACATTTTAAAAATATTCAGCTGTATCTCAACCTGTCTCATAACCACTTCATTGGAGCTATACCAGAAGAGCTGGGTATGATGGAAATGATACAAGCCATTGATATTTCAAACAACAATCTTTCTGGTGTCATTCCTAAGACACTTTCAGGGTGCAGAAATCTATTTAATCTTGATCTTTCAGGAAACAATATCTCAGGTCCTATTCCTGCAGAGGCTTTCAGTCAAACGGACTTGCTTCAAAGCTTGAACCTTTCAAGGAACCATTTAGATGGTGAAATCCCTGAGATATTGTCAAAGCTTGAGCATCTTATTTCCTTAGATCTTTCTCAGAATAACTTAAAGGGAACTATCTCCGAGAACTTCGCCAATCTCTCCAACCTTAAGCTTCTCAACCTTTCTTTTAACCAACTTGAAGGTCAAGTACCATCAAGCGGAATATTCTCACATATCAATGCATCTGAATTGATGGGAAACCCTGCTCTTTGTGGAACCAAAATCCTAATGCCATGCAGGGAAACGACAAAGAGTTCTCATTCACTATCCAAGAAGAGTATATCTATTATTGCCTCACTTGGATCTGTTGCTATAATTCTACTTGTAGTGTTTGTGATTCTATTTCTCAACCGAAGCGCCAAATTGCGTCGTTCTAACCAGACTGAGAATCCTGAAATGCCAAACTACACTTCAGCTTTGACCCTTGAAAGATTTGATAGAAGGGACGTAGAAAATGCTACTGGTTTTTTCAGCTCAGATAACGTCATTGGAGCTAGCAGTCTGAGCACTGTTTATAAGGGTCAATTGGAAGATGGCAGGACAGTGGCAATAAAAAAACTGAATTTGAACCAGTTTTCTGCAGAATCTGATAAACTCTTCAAGAGAGAAATAAGCACCTTGAGCCAGCTGAGGCATAGGAATTTGGTTAGGGTGCTGGGGTATGCCTGGGAGAGCGGGAAAATAAAGGCTTTAGTTCTGGAGTACATGCAGAATGGGAATTTGGATAGCATAATACATGAGGAAGGGATGGATCAGTCTAGGTGGACATTATCTGAAAGGCTCAATGTTTTTACTTCTGTTGCTGGTGGATTGGATTACTTGCACTCTGGTTATGATATTCCCATTGTGCACTGTGATTTGAAGCCTTCTAATATCCTTTTGGATGGAGATTGGGAGGCTCATGTGAGTGATTTTGGGACAGCTAGAATGCTTGGTCTCCATTTGCAGGATGGTGTTTCTCTGTCCTCATCAACAGCTTTCCAAGGCACCATTGGTTATTTGGCTCCAGGTATTATCCTTTTTTTGAATGCATTAATTCTTCTCTTATATTCAACTTCCTTACATATTTTCTTTTTATTTACATCTATTTTGGAGCTACAATCTCGATGAATAATCTAGTGCTTCCTGGATTTGCGTGGTGAGTGATCAGTCCTGCTCACTAAATTGTTGTATTAACTAGATTAGCAACTGGAGACTTTTGTTTCTAATTTTTATGCTAAGGTTACACACACACACACATATTTATATACACGCACACATAGACATTTATATATAGCTCACAATAATGCTAATGTCATTTATATTGGTTCTTATTTTGACATATTCCCTCACCTTTTTTTCCCTTAATTTTCATGTTTAGGTGCTTTATTAGATGCTAAAATAAGTTGTCTACCTAGTCCCTCCTTTTGTGTTCAGATTAAAAATATTATCCTTTGAAAAAAATTAAAGAGAAAGAGGGAGAGAGTAAAGCAAGGATTGAGTATATATGCATGGACTCATGTTGAAACATCAATTGAATTGAATTTCCATTTTTTTTAGTTAATTAATTTAGAATGTAATTTAAAATAAAATTTAATTCTATTTTAAAAAATAAATGATTTTATTATTGTTTTCAAGTTCTACCAGAATTGATAGGATTTTAATATTAAAAATTCATTTTGTGACAAAAAAGTATTATTTGATCATTATTTCTTTGATATAAATTAGAGAAGGATATCATTGTAAATTAACAATATAATTAAATTCTATCATTTCAAAATGTAATTCAGACAATGCAATTCATTTGAATTCACAAATTTTAAGATTTATCCAAACCAAAAAAAAAAAATCCTAAAAAATTTAGTTCCAAATATAGCCAAAGACTATTCCCAAAGGGAGAGCTAATTGCTTGCCCATAGGAATCAATTTTTTCTGCCCCTGACTATTCATAATTTCTGATATCTGACCCTCTAAACAAGCTGCTTTCGTGTAATTTTCAGAGCTTGCCTACATGAGGAAAGTAACGACCAAAGTTGATGTGTTCAGCTTCGGTATAATAGTAATGGAGTTTCTAACAAGAAGGAGACCAACAGGGCTCACTGAAGAGGATGGCTTGCCAGTAACTCTGCGTGAAATAGTGCAGAAAGCACTTGCAGATGGGACAAAGCAACATGTTCTTGAAATTGTGGATCCTATGTTGGCTTGTAATGTCACTGAGAAGGAGCATCATGAAGAGGTGTCGGTAGAACTCTTGAAACTGTCATTGTGCTGTACGCTCCCTGATCCTGAAGATCGACCTTGTATGAACCAAGTGTTGTCTGTCCTAATGATGCTTAACAAGAAAGCATCATACTTTTCTTGTTAAATTATAAGCGCCAAATCACCACCTTTGATCAAGCTTTTATATGCTGTTTTCTTCAAAAATGAGGGGAGAAAAATGCTGCCTCTGTGTAATATTAGTGTTACTAATTGTTTTCCACTGAATGCAAAGTACATGCACCTTTTTTTTGGTAGTATGCAATAAATTAGAAGGAATAAGCAACTCAAATGCTATGGGAGAAAATGGACCTTAAAAATTGTTCTAAAAGAAGATTTAATTGCAGATACATCTCAAAAGAGTCTTTGACCATAATAGGTAAACAAATAAAGTCAGGTGCCACCTTGACTAAGTGATCATGTTTGCTACCCTTTTTCTCTTAGAAGTGATAGTAATATGTAACTAAACTAATAATTTGTTCCATTGATTCTTAGACTTAATTTTAATTTTCAGAAATTAGTAAGAGCACAAGTTAATTTTTTTTTAAAAAAATATTACATATTAATTCTTTTGATGAATGATCTAGGAATGCTAAAAGGATTATTATTCGACAAATTTGTCATTTATATTTTTTTTAAAGTCTACGCTGTACTCTTACTAATCTTTAAGAATTAAAGCTAATCAAACCTAACACTCAATAGCCAAATTGTTAGTTAATCTATATTGTATTTTCACCGGATGAAGAATTAAACATCCTAATGCTAGGAAAACCTTGCGCAAATACTTTTAAGGAGAAATGGGAATGGTGGAAAGCAGCATTCAAATGGAAGAAGAGATAAATATAATTCACATTTTCTGCATAAGTTCTTTCCAATACACACAACACCAAACACCACTCTCAATTTCACTCTCAGATTCGCTAGCCTTTCTCATTGATAACACAACATTTCTAGCTCACTTTCCAGGGACAAAGTTTGTAGCATAGGCCCAAGCATTGTTGTTCACTGGGTCTGCAAGGTGGTCTGCAAGGTTCTCCAAAGGTCCCTTTCCAGTCACAATGGCCTGAACAAAGAAACCAAACATGGAGAACATGGCCAATCTACCATTCTTGATCTCCTTAACCTTCAGCTCAGCAAAAGCCTCTGGGTCATCAGCAAGGCCCAATGGGTCAAAGCTCCCACCTGGGTAGAGTGGGTCTGTCACCTCACCAAGAGGCCCACCGGCAATGCGGTATCCCTCAACGGCACCCATCAAGATAACCTGGACGGCCCAGATGGCAAGAATGCTTTGTGCATGGATCAAGTTTGGGTTGCCCAAGTAGTCAAGCCCACCCTCGCTAAAGATTTGGGCTCCAGCCTTGAACCACACAGCCTCGCCGAATTTGACACCATTGCGGGCCAAGAGCTCAGGGAAGACACAGCCTAGAGCTCCAAGCATAGCCCATCTGGCATGGATCACTTCAAGCTCACGATTTCTAGCGAAAGTCTCTGGGTCAGCAGAAAGTCCAGCAGTGTCCCATCCATAATCACCCGGGAATTCACCAGTCAAGTAGGATGGGGGCTCGCCAGATAATGGGCCTAAGTACTTGACACGGTCTGGGCCGTACCATGGGCTGCCAGAAGGGGCGGGCTTGAAGGTTTTCCTCATGGAGACCCGGCCCACACCGAGCTCTGCCGCAGCAAGTTTCACTGCCTGCCCGGCAAATGATGAAGAGAGAGCCATTGTTGAAGCAGCCATTATAACACTTGGTTATACTTCAGAAATACTCTATAATTCAATCAAAAAGTGGGACTCAGAGTTGAGAGTGAAGGGATTTGTGTTGATGCTTTTGTTGAGCTTAGATGCTCATTATTTATATGATTTGAAAGAGTAAAAAGACCTTATCTTATGAAATCTTTATCTGCATTTCTATTGGTTTAGATTTTTTGAAAGGCTTGGTTTTTCTGTTTCCCAGTTGGATCTTTTCACACCACTTATCACCTTCAGATTGTTTAATCCTACAAAGAGATCAGATACCCAGAGCAATATTATAAGCACTTCCTCCGTCCAGTAAGGAATTGCCATTTGTTCTTCAAGATAATGGTGCTATATCTACAAAATATCAAGAAGTGATACAGAGTGTGGGGCAAAATGCAATTGTCACTTTGCTAAAATAGAAACGAGAACATGTGGATGAGAATGCTTGTACAGTTTTATCATAGAGAGTGACAGCGGCATAGAACCGTTGATGGATGTAAGCCTCCTCTTTTATTTTCTTTTGATATTTTCGGTCTTAATGAATATGAAGTTTACTTATTAATCTGTAACTTCAGCTCATGTCAGTATCAGCTTCCTTAACCTCTTTGCATACAATACAAGCAAGTATCCACTTCAGTTTCGGAAAGAGGAAATAAGAACTACAGCTTCCAAAAATACATATGATTAAATGTAATATTACGCCATTATCCTTAACAAGGTCACATTTTTAAGCAGTACCTTTGAATTTCAATTAACAGATACTGCCTCAACCTTTCCTTATCCTTAACAAGGTCACATTTTTAAGCAGTTCCTTTGAATTTCAATTAACAGATACTGCCTCAGCCTTTCATTTATCTTTTGCAGATTTTTTTTATCCGCTTCCAGCTAGCCACTCATAACCTCTTCGTTTTGAACTTCAACTGTGGGGTTGGTAGCGTTTTGATTTTTTAAATGCTTACTGAGCACTTCATCTCCAACCATTCACTTTCTCGACATTTTGGTTTTGATTTTGATTTTTCTTTGCTCTGGTCCCCTCGTATGATTCCCTATTTCTCACAACCATCAGTTTTCGATCCATGTAATTATATAATTCTTCATCATTCACGATGACATCTGTAAGACTGCCCCACCATTACTTTTTCCCTTCTAGCAATTTCTTTTTTTTTTTTTTTAATCTTTGCCAAAATTAAACTTGTCCATTAGTTAAAGAAAATCAAATCATAGTCGCTATCATATGATTTTGAACAACTAACCTTTCAAATATAGTGGTTTTCATTTTTTACTTATGAAAAGGATAAGCCCATGATTTAAGTCATATAAACTAGGACTTGTATTCAGGTACATGCATGGGAGAAAAAATCTTCAGAGACATGGAAATCCTGAAGTTACACGTGGAATACTCTCACTGGATTCAGCCCTGGTAATAAATGTACCCGTTAGGTGGATTAGAGAGCGCCAGGTGGACATCTACAAAATCTTGAAGCCCAATGAGAGAGAAGATTTAGATACCCCATGATAAGAATCTTAGCACTTCATTCCCCTATAAATACCCACCTAAACTTCAACGTTTCTTTCACCCTCACCACATTCAATATTCAATAAGCTGCATTCTGCTGAATCATGGCTGCCTCTACTATGGCTCTCTCCTCCCCAACTTTTGCTGGCAAGGCAGTCAAGCTTTCTCCGGCGGAGGTTGGTGTGGGCCGGGTCTCCATGAGGAAAAGCGTCAGGCCCGGCCCCTCTGGCAGCCCATGGTACGGCCCAGACCGTGTCAAATACTTGGGTCCATTCTCCGGTGAACCCCCATCTTACTTGACTGGTGAATTTCCAGGTGATTATGGTTGGGATACCGCTGGACTTTCTGCTGATCCAGAGACTTTCGCCAGAAACCGTGAGCTTGAAGTCATTCACGCCAGGTGGGCTATGCTTGGAGCTTTGGGATGCGTCTTCCCTGAGCTCTTGGCCCGCAACGGTGTCAAATTCGGTGAGGCTGTGTGGTTCAAGGCCGGAGCCCAGATCTTCAGCGAGGGTGGGCTTGACTACTTGGGCAACCCAAGTCTGATCCACGCACAAAGCATCCTTGCCATCTGGGCCGTCCAGGTTATCTTGATGGGAGCCGTTGAGGGTTATCGTATTGCCGGTGGGCCTCTCGGTGAGGTGACAGACCCCCTCTACCCAGGTGGAAGCTTTGACCCATTGGGCCTCGCTGATGACCCAGAGGCTTTTGCTGAACTGAAGGTGAAGGAGATCAAGAATGGTAGATTGGCCATGTTCTCAATGTTTGGCTTCTTTGTTCAGGCCATTGTGACTGGAAAGGGACCCTTGGAGAACCTCGCAGACCACCTTGCAGACCCAGTGAACAACAACGCTTGGGCCTATGCCACTAACTTTGTACCCGGAAAGTGAGCTTAAAAAGAGTGTGATGGTTTTTTGAAAAAAAAAAAAATATTGTGGGTTGTGACTTGTGATGTAAATTTGCTGCACACCAATGAGGGAGCATAGTTTGTGTTTTGTGCACTGATGCTGAATCTAAATTGATCTCGAAATTTTCCTTTGCTGTAGTCTCCAATTAAATGGTACCCATGTTTAAGAAATCATGTACAACGTGGTAAGTTTTCGAGGAAGCCAAAAGGTAGTAGAATCATGGTAAAAAACTAAAAAGGTTGTGCAGAAATTTGACTGAAAAATGACGAGAGCGTAGTTCATTATTACACAACCGTAATGAAATTAGGCCCTATTCTATTGCAATAAAAATAAAAATCATCCCATTGCACAACAAATGACTTGTTAGCATTTTTCACTTAGAAATAGAGAGGAGGAAGGAATATTAAAGATTCAAAAATTGAAAGAAAAAAAGTAAAGAGTGTTTTAGTCAGCATACGCATTGTCTTCTCAATAAATATGATTCACTTTCAATCGCTGAGTCTCGTTTGATCTGGACTGGATTTCTTTCTAGTACTCTCAAGCTTCACTTCGCAAATATCCTCAGCATAGCGAAACCCATTAAATTGGATGACCTCTTTCTTGAGTTTGGCTGGTCTTCTAAACCGATCATGAAAAATATCGAGATTACACCATTTCCATGAATGCCAGCAAGTAACACTAAATTGCACTGGCCAGTCAAGTTCATTATTGGAATTCTTCATGGGTGTGAGATCGAAATATACCCATTTCCATAAATCCAAGGCGTAGAAAGCTACTGCCAGAATTGGGTCTAACGTTCTCCCCCATACTTTAAATGCTCCATAATAGTCTCGTAAAACATTTGAAGTATGCGTACCACATTTCAAGCACAAATTAAGGGTAAATATGAGTTAGGGTAGCTCATTAGATTTTTTTTCAATAATTTAAAAAATTTAAAAATTTATATTTTTGTAACTATCATTTTAAAGCTGTGATTATTTATTTTGATATGTAGCTACGAAATCTATGTAACAAAATAAATAAATAAATATTTATTTATTTAAAGAAATATATAAAAAAATACAAACATAAATAATGAAATTTAAAAAAAAAAACTATAACTAAGAGTTTGATAATCTATTTAGAGTAATTTTTTTTTAAGAATAATTTTTCAAGATAAAGACAGTTTGCTCACTTACCTTTTTTTTATAAGTACACATTTATCATCTCAATTTTAAAATTATTACTTTTAACTCTAAGAATGCATATTTTTCATATTAGATTTTTTTTGTTTGAATATAATAATTATACTTAAAATAAAATTAATTAGATGTTTAACTCTCTTAATTATTTATAAAATATATTTAAATTTTTTTTATTAAAATAATAAAATAATCTGTAAAAAATTAAATTTTTTTTATTATACGTTATCGGGTTAGACTAGACTCAACTGGTAAGGACAGCTAGCCCAACCATACTTTCTCCCGTAACGAGTGTTCTTTCCACCTGTAATTTCCCAATATAAGTTATCCGTCATCAACATCTTTCCATAACTTAGAATCAGAAGGCTTAACAGCGCAATCCCGCATCAGGTCATCTTCTCTTCCGTACTTGCCTTTGGTAGCTACTTTCCATGCAGATTTCACTTGAAAAAAAAAAAAAAAAAGGCACATTTATAAGTTGAAAGAACACAATTTGACTTAAGCCCACTACTCTTCATCTTTATTACTTTCAATCTTTACTTTCTCTTTTTTGTAACATAAACACTTTATATGTAAAATAAATAAATAAATTATACTAATTTTTTTAAATTTAATTAAAATACATTTAATATCTTCCTTATTTCAAAACTTAAACTTTATCCTCTCCAATTTATTTTCTATCAATAAAATTAACTTTTATATAATATGTATTTTAAAAAATAAAATTATCTAATTGTCTTTACTATTATATTAAAAATAAAACTGCATTCTTATATTATAATTTAATATCAACTTAGCTACTTTTAATATCATATTAAAAATAACATCATTGTATCATATTATGTAAAAAGTTAATGTTATTGATTAAAGGGGATGTTTTTGTTCTCTCTTTCTCTCGCTTTATATATATATATCTCAAAATGCCAAGAGAGCCTAGAGTAATTAGTAAAACAATAAAATAATAAGTGTAATTTAGTCAAATCTTAAAAAAAGTAAGCATTATTTACTTTAGTAAAATAGATATAGTGAAATTATTTTTTCGATTAGTTTATGCATTAGCTACATCTCTTCTTTAGGGATTCCCAGGCATATACCCTCTCACATTAGCTTATTGCATTTAGAAGGACAGATTCTGTTTTATGGTAGCCCCAAGAATTGAATTCGGGTTGTCAAAAAAGCATATATCTTTGACAACGAGGCTAAGACATCAAGGGGAAAACAAAAAAAAAACTATATAATTAAGAAAGTGAATAATTTTTGGATAGTTCTAAGGTGCTGGCATCAATCCCATTACTTACGTGGCACAATCTAAAACATACAATTGACCTAATGGCGGATATTTGAAGACCGGTAACTCGTTGGATTGAAGTTTTAAAATTCACAAAAAGACCCCTCTATAAAAGTGGTAAATAAATTTTAACACAAGTTCCTTTTTTTGGTTCCAAAAGTTTTCATTATCAATTTCACCTTAAAGTTTTGTTATGTATATTTGTCAAAAATTTTAATATTATCCTAAATACTAACTTTATTAATTAGATTCATATAAATTAATAATGTGTTGTTACATGTGTCCAAGTTAAATTCCAGTTTTTAAATTAGAAACTTTGTCAGCTCTAGCTTTTAGCTTGAAAGTGAAGTGTTTTCGGGCTAAGAATGAAAAAAAAATCGAAACACATTGGTTAGAGAATAAGGCTATTAAATCAGGCAATGTAATATCGATGTGGATAATATATAATCTATTTTAACGTAGGACAATAATTATTAGTTTACATGTAATGATACGTTATCAATCTTTATTAATAAAGTTAATATTTAAAATGACTTTAAAAATTTTGGCAAATATAAAGAATAAAATTTACATAAAATAAATATTTAGAATCAAATTAACATTGATGCAAATTAATACTGCTTACCATCACACTAAATAAGCTTGGAGGGTAATGTCATATATCTATATATCTCATGATTAATGATAGAAAAATTACGTCTTAACATTAATACATTAAAATGTTATTTTGGATATGTTTATTCATTTGAAAAAAAGGATCACAATATCTTGTGATTTAGCTTAATTTCATTTTATATTCTATAATTTAAAAATTGATAGTCAAGAGGCTTAAAATTTAAACTGTTAGTACATTAGTATCTTATGGTATCATTTCATCAACTTTTTTTTTTAATGAATTTTGTTAAAACTTGCCTCAAATTTTTAATTTTTCTATAAAATCTTTAATTTTTTATACATTGAAGACTAAAATTTATTTATTGGTCCATTGATATCCCAAGTTTGACACACATAATACAATATTCTTTAAATTTTATTCATAAATGAGATTCCTAATATGTCTCTAATTTTGTTCTAAATTTTTAATTTTCTTATGAATTTCTTAATTTCCTATGCATTGAAGATTAAAATTCCTTTTTTTCCAATTGGAATTCTAAATTTTATACACAAAATACAAAATCCCCAAAAATTTGTCCCTAAAACAATCTCTTTAATTATATCTCTAATTTTATCTTAAATTCCTGATTTGCTTACAAAATTCCTAATCTTTTATGCAGGGAAGACCAAAATTCCTTCATTAGCTAATTAAAATTCCAAATTCAATACGCACAATATAATATCGTTCCAAATTTCATTTTTTAACAAAATCCTTAATTTTGCTTCTAATCTTATCCTAATGCCCAATTTTCCTATATAATCTCTAATTTGTTCAAAAAAGTTTAGGGACTAGATTTTTTAAAGATCACATTAGGTCAAAATTAAGGTATTTAGAGGATGAAATTAGGCTAAATTAGGGTTAATCTTTAGGTCATGTGTTATCCTCTATCAAATAGTTCATGAAATGGTACCATAGGATATCAATATATTAATGGTTTAAATCTCAAATTACTTGATTGTCAACTTTTAGACTATGAGGTGCTAAAGTAAAATCGAGTCAAATCACATAATATCAAATTATATTTACTCTTAAAATTTTTTTTTCTCAAACAAAATTGTAAAATTTGTTAATAAGTGGTGAAGCTTCACAGGTTAGGTGGAAGACAAATGAAATCAAAGATACCAGTGTTGAAGATGTTTCCTCTCATTTCTTTAGAAACATTTTTCTTCTAATATATATAAAAAAAAATTGAATTGGGATTGTTTTACAAATAACAAAAATTATATTGCAGGTTTTCTAATTTTTCAGAAATGGGTTGCAACTTACTACTTTTATTTATGGGCCCCATTCAAATGTTACTGGTTATTGTCTCATTAGTGTGTTGGGTGTGGCGTTTGGTGTCACACTTTTTGGCCATGACAAATCCAATAATCTTTTATTTTGTAGTAAATTTTTTTTTATGCATATTCAAAATGGTTACACCAATGTAATTACTATGAGACATATTAAGAGAAAGACACATGGCAATAATATTTATTTTATTTATTTTTGTAATAAATTTTTTGATGCATATTCAAAGTGATTCCGCCAATGTAATTATTAGGTGGTATATTAAGAGAAAAATACGTGGCGATAATGTATCAAATTATATTTGTTAGGTTACAACAAATTGTTTTAGGTTAACATCTAATCAACAAATTTTGACAAGTTCTCCCCACATGTCTTTTCTCTTTATGTATCATATAAAGACTGCCTTGGTACAATTACTTTTGTGGATGCACCTAAAGAATTCACCTATTTTTGCTAATTCACATGGGGCTTTGAACTCATGAGGTGTAGTTATTTCTCCATCAAAATCCTAATTTTTAATTTTTGTTGCTCATCCATCAATTGAAATTTTATTCTCCCAAGCTCTTTTTTATAACTTTTTTAAAAATATTTTTAAACAAAATTATCATATGTTTATTTTGTTGGGAAAAAAGTTTCAATAACTTAAATTTTTTCTTCAATTTTTTAAAGAATTTAAAAAGTACAAAAATTATTTCTATTTTTGTTCCAATCCCTTAATATTAATTTATCATCGTCGTTGCTATTCATATTGAGCCAATATTGCCATAAAAGTTCCCTAACTGCTGTATTTGGGCCCAAAGTAAGTCAAGTTAAAGTTTGACATCGGGTTTAAACTTAAATAAAATATAATTTTAAAAGCAAGATAATATTGGTCCAATACTGACTTTTTTTAATTCATACTTAAATAAGAATTTTCTAATTGAAATGGACCTCATTATGGTCCAAACAATTTTCATATGGATTGAGTGAGCTCCAGTACAAATTTTGAAATTTAGAACGTCAAAATTTAACCCTTTGATGTAGTCATCTTTTTTTTTTTTTTTTTTGATAAACTGATGTAGCCATTTTTTTTTGAAACTAATTCATATGAGATTAAAACTTTTGGAATGAGGTTTGTTTGAACTTAAACTAAGACTTGATATTTTCCTTTTGTCTAAACAGTACTCTATAAAATTTGAAAGTTTTTAATTTCATTTGAATTATGATCTAATTTAAAAAAAAAAACTCGATCATCCTAACTCATCTTGTTTGTACTACATCACTAACTATTATTTTGCTTGTACATCATTGCCACCTAAAGATCACATTTGGGCAAATTAAGGTGTTTGGAGGATGAAATTAGGCTGAATTAGGGGCAGTCTCTAAGGCATGTGCTATTTTTTATCAAATAGTTAATTAAATGATAATATAGGATACTAATATGTTAATATTTTAAATTTCAAACCATTTGATTGTTAACTTTGGACTATAAGGCGCTAAAGTGAAATTGAGTCAAACTACATAATATCGAATTTTACCATTGAAAAATAATTTTTCAAACAAAATAGTAAAATTTATTAATAAGTGGTGAAGTATCAAAGGTTAGGTCCAAGAGAAGTGAGATCAAAGACACAAGTGTTAAAGCTGTTTCCTCTCATTTCTTTAGAAAAATTTTTCTTCTAATATATAAAAGAAAACTTGAATTGGGGTTGTTTTACAAATAACAAAAATCATAGTGCAAGTTTTCTATTTTTTCAGAAACGGGCTGCAATCGCTTATTTTTATTTATGGGCCCCGTTCAAATGCTACTTGTTATTGTCTCATTAGTGTGCGGATTATGGCATTTGATGACGCAACTTTTGATTGTGGTGAATCCAATAATTTTTTATGTTATTTACTTTTGCTGTAAATTTTTTGGCACATCTTCAAAGTAATTGCATTAGTGTAACCATTACATGATATATTAAAAGAAAGACATGCTACAATAATGTGTCAACATATATTAATTGAATTATAACAAATTATTTTAGGTTAATATCCGGTTAACAGACACGTTATCGTAATGTGTCTCTTTCTTAGTGTATTGTATAATAATTATATTAGGGCAACTACTTGCGTGGATATACTAAAGAATTAACTTATATTCTGTTTGGTTAGTGAAGAAAATGATGAAGTGAATGTAAAATGTAAGTAGATGGAAGTAAATGAGATAAAAAATAATTGTTTTATCCTTTCTTTTAAAAATATGATTTAATAGATAGAATAATAAATATAAAGATATAATAAATATTACATAAATTATATAAAAAGAATACGATCATGACGCAATGAACCAAATTAAGCCTTAGTTTTGTTGGTTCAAATGATGAGCTTTGGAGCCGTTAGGAGTAATTATTTCTCCATCAAAATCTTAAGTTTTAATTTTCATTACTCATCCATTAGTTTAAATTTTGTTCTCCCAAGCTCTTTTTTAGAACTTTTAAAAAAATATTTTTAGACAAAGTTATCATATGTTTATTTTGCTAGAAGAAAATTTTCAATAACTTAAATTTTTTTCTTCAAATTTTTAAAGTTTTTTTTAAAAAATATACAAAAAATATTTCCATTTTGTTTCAATCCCTTAATATTAATTTGTCATCACCATTGTTACTCACATTGAGTCAAGCCCATAGCAAGTCAAGCTAAAGTTTGATATCGGGTTTAAATTTGAATAAAATATAATTTTGTTAGTAAGATAAGATTGGTTCAATAGTGACTTTTTAAATTCATATTTAAATAAGAATTTTGAAATTGGGGTGGACCTCATTATGGTCCAAACAATTTTAACGTCGATTCAGTGAGTTTAAATATAGATTTTGAAATTTAAAATTGTTCAAATTTAACCTTGTACTTTGATCTAGTCAATTATTATTATTATTTTTGATAAACTAATCTAGCTATTTTTATTTGAGTCGAATTTAGATGAAATTAAAAATTTTGAAATAAGATTTGTTTAAGTTCAAACTAAGACTCCAAATTTTCTTTTTGTCTAGCCCTAAAATGAAAACTTGAAAGTGAGTTGTACTTAAGCTTAATCCAAAATTTTATTTTCTAACAATTAATCTGATCTTCCCAACCTATTTTGTTTGCATTACATCACTAACCATTATCTCGTTTGCATATTATTGCCACCTATTTTTTTATATGTAATTCAGACAAAAAAAACATATTTTCTTCATGAAATAGTTTTCTAATGAAACAGATAACAAAAACTTTTGTTTTGGAATTTTTTTAATATTTTTATTTTTTGAATGAAACAAAGGTGAAAAGAAAAAATTTTGACTTAATAATAATTCAAATTTTGATGGAGACTGAAAAATAAATAAATGGAGAGACAAATTGATCAAAATCAAATCCCCGCCATTGCCTAGGGTACGGCCATCTCTATTTGGGGTTGCCACATCTCTGAGTGTCTCGTTAGAGCCCTTGCTGGCACCACTACCACTGACGCTGGCCGCAGCAACGCACGCGACCAATTGCTGCTTAGCTTCGCTCAGGTTCTAACTTCAGCTATTTCCTTTACGGTTCTTTCTTGTTCACTAAATCAATTGACGATCTAATCTCTGTGTTGTTTAATTCCAATCGCTTTCGTTGTTTTAGATTTTAGGGTTTGTTGTGACCCAAAATTGTCAATATTAGCTTTATCTCAGTATGTCAACAAGTCTTCAGGTTAATTTTCGTTTATCTGAGGGGGGTTGGGAGCCTCTTCTTTTTTGTGCGCAGAAATGACCGTTAGTGGGTTCGTTGTGAATTGGGTGTTGTAAGTGATTTTATTTATTTTTCTGTGTTTTGGTGATCACTATATTTTCTGCTTGTTTCAATTCTAGCCCTCTAGTTTTGTTCTTCTCTTTTATCATGAGTAATTCTGATTGGCTGTTAAACTTTCTCTCTGTGAAGAATATTGTGTTTCGCGTTCAATTATTAGCTTTTGCCTCTTCGTTATTTTTTCTTCCGTCTGAACTAGTTTAGTTAGCTGCTTGATAATTACATAAACTAATCTGTGAGGTCTGTTTCTATTTCATTATAATGTCTTTTCATCAACTCATAGTCTGGACCATGGATAATGATTTTGACTTTGGTTGATTTGCTTCATAGATTTTAGTTATGCTAGGCATGGTCCTCATTGTTTGATTCTTGTTGTATCCTATCATCCTATGTTAGAAAAGCTTATTGTTTTAGAACGTACTGAGTAACTTGTAATTTGTAACATTGGATGATTTAAAATCTCATCATCTGGAATTTTTTCACAACAGATTCTAAGAAAATTACCAATTGTTTTTCCATGGCTAACAATCCCTCACAGCTTCTTCCATCAGGTTTGTACTATTATGATTCCATTTTCTCTTTAATCTTCTTTCTTTTTAAACCTGTGAAAGATTGAACTCTATTTAAGGGAATTTGTGCTGGAAAATTTGCAGAGTTGATTGACCGCTGTATAGGGTCAAAAATATGGGTAATTATGAAAGGCGATAAGGAGCTTGTTGGTACTCTTAGGGGCTTTGATGTCTATGTCAACATGGTTCTTGAGGATGTCACTGAATAGTAAGACCTGCAATGGCACATATTGTCTTCATCCATGCTTTCACATCGTTCTTCCTGCGGGTCATTATTGGATATTGTGTGTATTTGGGTGTATCAGAGGACCTTCTTGCTTACTGTGGAATAATATTTAGGAGTGTTCAAAAACCAGTCACACCAAACTAAACCAAACCACTAGAAAAACAATTAAAATTGATTTAAATTGGGTTTAGTTCCAGTTTCTTGAAGTGAAAACTGAATGGTTTGGTTCAGTTTTTGATTGGAGAATGAATCAGACTGAACCAACATACTATTATACATGTTTCAATTTTTCATAATTTAACTATACACATATTTATAACTTTTGTTTGTTATTATTATTTATAAACATTAAGTTTTG
The DNA here is from genome assembly GCA_032878935.1 of Erythrophleum fordii. NCBI lineage: Eukaryota > Viridiplantae > Streptophyta > Magnoliopsida > Fabales > Fabaceae > Erythrophleum > Erythrophleum fordii. The sequence goes on from JAVQMF010000045.1 coordinate 20,937,623, forward strand.
GATTAAATACTAATCTTTAATTTTATCAGTTTTGACCTATAGAAATTAGAAAAATCCTTTTTATATAATTTTTGTTTTGTAAAAATAGGACCTAATCAATTATAATTTATATTAATTTGGCCTAAATCAAGTTAAAAGAAAAAAATGGAAAAAGAAGAAGAAAAAAACCAACTAAGCTGAACTGAATTAAACCAATTGTGGTTGAGTCACTTCCAATCAAGCAAATATGTCCTATATTTTAGTAGTTGATAAAATTTAGGTAAAGTTCCTTGGGTCTTTTCTATTAAGTTATCTTATAAAAATATAACATGTGGAATAATTTTGTTTAAAAAGAATCAATCATGTGTTGCTGAGTTGTAAAAGAATTATTCACCTCATATTTTGATTGGAGAATCTAATGGCAAATATCTAAAAAATTGCACCTAAAATATGTCCTTTCGTAGAATGATTAGTTCAGTTCAGTTTGGTTTAAGTGCAAAAACTGGCCATATTGAATCAATGAACGCCCCTACTTATAGTAGCATTTCTTTCTTTCCTTGATTTGTATTTTTGCGTTTGCATGCACATGGGGATGCCCTGGGCACATGTAAATTAATTTGGTTAATTGTTTTTCTTTTCCTAAACATTTATATGATAGTGAGATCACTGCTGAGGGAAGACGGATAACAAAGCTTGATCAGATTTTACTCAATGGAAACAACATTGCCATTGTAAGTGACAAGTGATCGCTTTTCATTTGCATTCATTTCATCGAATACTCATCAATAAAACATTATAAAGTCATGTGGCATTACATTAAAATAGCTCTGACAATAAGTTATCACAGTTGACTTGCTGCTTTGGTACTAAAGTTTTCCTTGTCAGCAACAGCATCTGTGACTTTAGTAGTATCTGTATCTGCATCTGCATCATGCTTTGTTTTTCAAAACTTATCATTCTTGGTGATCAGTAAGATGCATTTTTTGAATTGTGTAACGCAGTTGGTCCCTGGTGGTTCACCTGACCCAGAATAAGGAGCGCTACTTGGTTTCTATTTTTCGCTCAGATGTTTTAGGCACATCATTCCTCTGTTTTAACGAGGATTCTTGGGCCAGCTAGATGGTTTTACTATGCATTGTTGCAGTGTAATGCGTCTAACTTACGTCAACATTGTGAATTTAGGATTGTGTTGGGCAATTTGTAATGTCATTGAACTAAAATATATTAATTGTGAGTGTTAATGTTCCTCAGCATGTTTCTATCTTCATTTTCAGCAAATATCACTTTTATTTGTTGTGAGTTAACTGGTTTACCTATTTTACTTGTGTGCCTTGTTTTTTCTTTTATTATAAGCATTGAGCATGCGTGCATGAGCATTGCGGAGCAAACAGGGAAAAGAAACTTATTTTACTGTTTTTTTTTCATTATGTTTCATATCATTGTAACTTTTTTTAAATTATTTGAGAAAAGTTGGTGCTCTGAAGCTTTTAGGGAAAAAACATGGAGAGATTTACATGATTACACGTATAAGTTTTGTATGATGTTGAAACCTTAAATTCAAGAAAGAAAACAAGAGGAAAGAATAGAAAAAGAATGGCAAAATCTTGCGAGGTGTATAAAAGGTCAAATATCACCTATTATTCATTGAGTATGACAGGTTACTCTTATTAATCAAACTGAAGTATTCGCTCACAGACAATACTTTTTTCTTGGTCTTATGTACTTACAAGTCATGTATTTACAGTTGAGCAGTTAAATCTGAAGTTCCTTATCTCTACGTAGAAAACCGTTAACCTTGAAGGGATGGCACAGGAATGCCTGGCTTTTGTTCTGGAAGTGAAAGTTGTCAGGTTCGTTTAACGATGTTTCTTCCCCTTGCTCTAGCCACGGACTTGCAGTAGAGCTCCTCATATTGTGCTGCTGAAGATTTCCAGCTGAAATCCATTTTCATGTCCTTCTGAACAAGCTGGTTCCAACTCTGAGGATTTTTTTCGTACAAGTTAAATGCACGTTTCAAAGCACCATCTAATCCCTGCCCAAATTTGTTTCATCATGGTTCATCAGAATGCTGAAAGGTTTCTTGAAAAAGACATGAAGATCCTATCATATGAAACTACAGATACAACCTGTTGACAAGCATATAGGACTAAAGTTTGATATTTCACCAACTTACCTGCTCATCTGCATTAAAAAATGTAAATCCGTTTCGTAACTCGGAAGGTATTGTATCGTCATCGACATCAAAAACACTACAAAAAGGATACATAATTCAATTATTCTTCAGAAAAGAGGAATCAAGCTTCCATGTGGTGGCATCATGTAGGCTATGATACCTGTCATTGAGTCCGCCAGTTTTTCTAGCAATGGGGATGGCGCCATATCTCATTGATATCATCTGCAGAAAAAATAATAGGAAACTGTGAGTACAGCGAAAAATAGCGAGGAAGGAGAGTTTTTTTTTTAGAAAGCTTTTTATTTTTGGGGGAGGGGGGTGGGGAAGGCAGAGAGAGACTGACAATAGTAATACATAGTAAGGTTCAAAGTTCAAAACATATGCATTAAACAAAGCCGAAGAAGGTCATTTATGAGGATACTAAAGTTGTTAGCTATGCTAGCTTACTGTATCTGTGGATATCTGAAAGTAAGCAAATTAGACATAAATTGACAATTTTGCAAAGGAGAAATCTCTTTTGACCCCTCATCATTCTGCGGTGCTACTGTCATGTTAACTATCGCTATTTTTTATCTCCAAACCGTACTGCCTTAACCTCCCATAACTGAACCCTGGAAAAAATCATCTTTCAACAAGCTTCGGGAACAACAAATTTTTGCTGCATCCTTCTCTATCTTGCTATCTTATCTCAGATACCGGAGGTCTTGCCTCAGCTTGGGGTCCCGCCCATTATGTCTTCCCATGATTTGCCTCTAATTTTTTATCAAGTGTTTAATGCACTAATGGAGTGTAAATTTGCTTCCACCATGAATATTCTACAACATCAGTAATATGCTCCAGTTCTTTGCTCTTTAGGTTTTGAAGAACAAACATATAGACTTTACCTGTGTTAGGCCACAAGGTTCGAAGATTGAAGGAATGACGAACATGTCAGATGCAGCATAAATGATACGGGAGAGAGATTCATCATACTTCAATATCAACCGAACGTGATCATGATGCTGAAAGTTGTAAGCAATGTTCTCAAATTCTTCCTAGAAAAGAGAAAAGCACAAATCAGTTGACAGAAAATATAATAATGAATTGGCACGTCAAAAGAAAATCAAATCCCCAAATATTCAAATCTATAGGTGAGAACACTTAGAAAAGAAACATGGATAATGCATTTGACTATACCAATTTGAGCATCAATATAAAGTGTAGCACAAAAATAAATATCAGAGGATGAAAAGCAAATAAATACTTCGTCTGCTACATGTCAGGACTCAGGATAATGTAATGCAATTGAAGCTACAACAGCCAGGGATCATACGTACAAGAGGAAGGCATATACAATTCAGGTATTATATTTTCCTGATTTTGCATACTAATTCATTGTCAAATTTCAAATTAAGAGGTTAACTAAAGAACTTTGCTGTTTAATTATAACTTAATCCGCGCATATATATATATACACACACACGTGTGAGCGTGTGCGTGTGTGTGTGTGTGTTAGTTTCAAAGTAAATGCTTTTCGAACAGTAATACAAAAGTCAGTCGAAACAAATAGAAAAATATAAAGTACATTTTCCTGTCTAGTTTTTGATAAGATTACTTTCCAGCTAATGTTTAAGTTGACTTTTTATAAAGTTTCTGTTCATATGCTATATTGCTTAAGCTTCTCCTTATTTAATAAAAAGAAATAGAACACTTCCAAATTTTGGGGGGCACAAACATGACCTGAATATCTGGTATTGGACTTGAGCCAAGAAGTACAAATTGTCCTCCCATCTCCAATGTTCGATATATTGCATGTCTAATAAGGAAAACACCTTTATGGGGCACCAATCTTGTTATACAGCCAACCTATAGAAGAGCATAAAAATATCCAAATATAAGTTAGTTTGCACAATAAAACAAAAAAAGGAAAAACAAAGACATTTTATTATATTGATGAAGTCAGGATTTTTTAATTCTGACAATGAAAATAGTGTTGATTACAAAACTTGAGGAAGAATATAAAAAGGAAAATTATTGCACCAAATAACTTCTCATTTATAATTAGAACATAGAATCACCAATGGCATCCTGGCATCTGCAGATGAAAGGCCCAGTTTCCTTCGTAATTCTTCTTTGTCTTTTGATTTCCCTTGAAGATCATTTGCATTGTACTGAACTTTGAGAGAAGTATCAGTGTTAGGATTCCATGCATCAGTGTCAATACCGTTTAGAATACCAATAAACTTGTTCGAATGTGAATTTAGTGTTGAATGGAGACCCTGTCCTTCCTGCATTGCATAGAACAATATCAAGAGAACCATTCTTAAGATTGAAATATTACAATATTGTTTACGCCATTTTTCTTTATCTTTCACATTCTTCCAACTATTTACCCCTCCTTCTCTTGTCATACTTGTGCCAACATGTTCTCTACTTGTTATTTTGGTAAAGCAGGGAAAATTCCTAATATGCAGAAGAACAAGAAAAGGACCATACCTCCACCGTTTGCAGCTCTTGGGCATAGGTAGGTGACACTGTTGTCACAATGTTAGAGAAAACAATTCCACCCTGACAATTGGATGTAAAAATATTAGTAGTTTCTGTTGTTGAAATAAACTATAATAGATAGCTTTTAATTATTATGCCTTGACAAGATTGACTGTATCATGAGCTTTGTTGTCCTGCAGTCTATCTGGCTTGTTTAACCGGTGGGCATCAAGACCACACGATGCCAATTCTGAAGCTGGTGCAGTCCCTTGATACTCGAAGTTGTGGCATGTAAAACATATTCTTGCAGAATTTAATCCTTTTGGGGCATATACATCCCAATATAGTGGAGCCTAGAGGAGCATGGAAATTTGATAGTTGAAAGTTTCAGTGATTTTATAAGTAACTCAAAGAAAGCATGATTTAGCTGCTAAGAAATTGATAGCACATACAACAAACGCTGTCTGCCAATCATGGCAGTGAATGATATCAGGCTTTTTGCCAGATTGATGAAGAAACTCAACGGCTGCACGGCTGAAATACGAGAAGCGCTTGAAATCATCATGATCTCCATAAATCTTTCCTCTCCAAAAGAACTCACCATGATGATGGGGCTCAATGAAATACACAGGAAGGCCTGCATAACCGAAGTTACTATATAAGATAAACAGAAATCTTTAGTACACATGATAGAGGTATTCAATGTACAGAAATATTAAATTGTTGACCTTCAACAGTGCCAACCCAGATTTCATTTTTGTATAGTTGACCGTCAAAGTATGACTGTATCTCCACATCTAAAGCCTGCAAGAGGAATCAGGTTATCATGGGTGATTCATGATAGTAAGATTCTTTCTATTTGTTTGATCATTTCTGAAAAGACTACAGCATACCCTTAAGTCACTGATACGGTCACTTTGCATGCAATCATATTTGGGAAGAATAATTTCAACAAGGTGTCCTCTCTTCTGCAAAGCTTTACCAAGGCCACTGACAACATCCCCCAAACCACCAACCTATTATAGAAACAACTTAATCTTAAATTCTTAATATTAGTATATAATGCACAAAGAGTTTAATTGAAAGCTGAGGATATGACCAAAAAAACTACCCTATCCCAGAAAAAATGTTCCATGAAATTGAAAAATTTGAACACGTGGAGAGGCTAAGTAAGTTTCCAGAAGAAGAAAGATCCCTAAGCTAAGAACGAGAAGCAGGTCTGAGATATATAAAGTGCAAATGACTTGATTGAAAAAAACTAAGAGAACTTATAGCTAAATGTAGGGCTAAAATGACTTCACCTTGGCTATTGGTGCCATCTCTGCTGCAATGTGAATCACATACAATCCTGAACTGAAACGCAAAATAAGGACCAGATTAGACAACAAAAGATATATAAAGCGCAAATTAATTACTGTAAAGAAGATAATACCTTGTTGCTGATGATGCAAGAAATGCTGAAATGGCCTCATGTTCACTCTGTTCTTTGACAGCCATGTATGTATCACGAATACATCTGTCTCTTTTCCACACCTTTTCTCTCAGAATCTTTGCATCCTCTATCGATATTTTCTTTTCAAGTGACCAACCATCAATTATAAGCAACAACCGACTCCAAAATTCCCACGGCATATCATCCGCGGGTTCTTCCTCTGGTGCCCTCAATCTTTCAACCTTTCTTCGAAGGTCCTGGTTTTGTTGCAACACTGTAATAGGTTTATCAGCTTGTTTTGTTGCCTTATCTAGCAACGACTGCAAATTTTCAATCTCATCCCTTTGATCCTTGCTTTCAATTCTTGGTGTTGAAAGAATCTCTGATAAGTTTTCCTGAGAAACAAATGATTTCGATTCCAAGTCTTTCAGGGCAGACTCCAAGAATGAGCGTTCCCTTTCCAAGAGTTCCACATGTACCCTTTCCTGGGTGGCAACTTTTAACCGTGCTTCAGTCTCTGTCAACCTCTTCTGCAAGACTTCAATTTCGCCTTGCAATACTTCGTTCTCATGAAGAATGTTTTGAAGATCTTCGAGTGCCTGAACTCTAGCTTGATTTAAGAGATGGATGTCGGAGACTATAGAATTTTAAAAAAGAAAAAAAGAAAAAAAAATCTTAATAATAGGTGACAAGCCATTAAACCAAAAGAATTGATAAGGGAATTGAAAAAAATCTATTGGTATTTCTGAAAGATATCTTACTTTTCTCTACATATCTCATCATGTCCAACAAATTCTGGAGCTGGGTACCTGACGGTTCCTTACTCAGCTCTCCTACATCTTTGTTTATGGTCTGTCACATAGTACTATAATACATTACAGTAACATCATCATCTTTTATCTCTACAGTTTAAGTAAGTTTGTACAAGAAACAGAAAGTCCTTTTCCAGACATACACTAAAGCCCGCCCAAATGCAACAAAACTTCTATCCAATATGATGAATGCAATTACATAAATACACAGATATATATATATATATGTATGTATGTATGTATGTATATGTATCTGTGTGCGTGAACATGCCAGCATCCATACAAAACAAAAGATTGGGAAAAATATAGATGGCAATTTTTACAGAACTAGGAATGACAGAGTGTGGAATCTTTGTTTACATTGGTATGTCTAGTTGAAGGAGATACCAAAGGTGTTATATCAGCTAGACTACTCAAATTCTCTGCAAAGGTATGCTCTGCATCTGTATCAGTACTGCTTGAGTTTCCCTTGTCAGAGTCGTCATATTCATTTGGTTGGAGATTCCCATTTGCTGAAGTTTGTTCATCGGGAACTTTCTTGATCGGTTGATTTTGACGATGGGAACTGTGTACAGTTGAATGACTTTGAGCACAATTACTAACCAGTGCACTAAAGTAGTGATTATAAAAGAAAAATAGAAAAGAATTGAAAGGCAACATACTAAATAAACCAGGTATTTTTTTTATTGTGTTCGTTAGATTTCATGATGGAGAATGTTAAAAGTCATGAAAATTCACAGATCTTATAGACTTCAAAGCATAGAATAGAATATGATTTCATTTGGGATGACTCAAAGATGACCAGAAAACCAAGAAACCAAGATCACTTTAAAATTATGCAAGTAAATATGCTATCTATAACTTTTTAAAACTTCTACCACTTTATTTCTTCCATTTAGACTCAGCCAATTAACTTAAATAAACTTGGAATCCAAGCTCAAGAAAAATGACACAGATCATGCTCTCATTCCTTCTGCAGGCCACAGCAACAGCAGGGCAGCAGCACCAGACAAAGCAGAATATGGTGAAAAACAATAAGATTTTAGCGTCAAGAAAGATTCAAGAAAAACCAGAAGGGCGTAGCATATACAACAATTCAACAATCAATCTCCCTTTCTGGTTTCAAAACATCTGATAATCATTCATTCATCCAAAATCAATTCAAACGAAATTAATCCCAATTTCATCTGAGTTTTTGAGAAAAAAAAACCTTCATTCTCCCACTATTTATGAACCCAAAATTTCCAAAAAAAGAAAAAGAAAAAGAAAAAGAAAAAGAAACGTACAAAACTCACGAAAGGAAACACCCATTTCCATTCCCAAACCAAAATAATAAAAAATTATTAACCTCAACAAATTAGAGAAGGACGATCAAATTAACCAACACTTCTCAAGCCGTTGAAGGGGAACTAAAATGTGGAATTGTACCTGGGATTGTGCTTTCGCACTCTGCAAGAAGCAGGAAGAGGGCGACGGTATGGTAAGGGAAAGCGTACTACATTAGAGGGCTTCGAGTTGAGCCCCATGAAGTTGCAGTGCATAAAACACGTTGTCAGCTTTGTAGCCATTTTCAGTGTAAGGAGAAAAAAGCTTGAGAACTTTATCAGAAGAAGAAGAAGAAAAAGTAACTACTTCGGTTTCTTTGGCACAACGACTTCTCTAATACCTGTGCTTACTTGGCCTAACCGAAAACCAAATGCGGCCACGTCGATTTTCTCTCTCTTTCTTTCAGGTAAAGAATATAGAGACAGTGTGATCATGCAGAAAGGTCCTCGTGCTCTGTCCGTTGATTTTGGTAAATGGAACTCTGGATCAACGGTGGTTACCTATGTTGGTTACTCTCAGTGTCATTCTTCGGATTTTTTGATAAGAATAAGGAAAAAGCGTACTTGCGAATTTTTATATTTTTACTATTAAATTTTTTTTAATTATAACATGTGTATAAATTTTTTAGATAAGTGTATAATTTTTTAATTAAATTGTATAATTTTATATTTTAATTAAAAAATTATACATTTTGATTAAAAAAATTGATAATAAGAATATAAATAAATGTATATAAGTCTAATTTAAAAAATAATAAGTTAAAGATGCGTAAATTTAAATAAATAGGCATTTTGTGATACAATAATTATTCAAAGTAATTCTTCCATTTGCCAATGATGTTGTATTATTTTTTGTATAATATCATTTGCAGTAAACTACACTCCCACTTTTAGAGATATTTAAATTACTTAATTCTCTTTATAATTTTAAAAATTTATGTTTTTTTTTCTTTTGAAATAAAAAATATCATATTAACTTTTTCTATAATAAAAAATGAGTTACAATTACACTTATTTGATTAAAACCCTCTTATGTATATTATTTATATAATATAACAAGTAATAAATATATATTTAATTAATATAAAAGACCTAATTTTTTAAATTAAAAAAATTAAATTTTAAATTTTAAATCAAATAATATTAAAATAAAACTTTAAATTTTTTAATAAATTTCATTTTTAATAAAAATAAATTAAATTATTTTTGTAGATATTTGAATTATATTTTAACTTTAAGAAATTTGTATATATTTTTATCATAAATAAAATGATTACATAATTTAAACATCTCTTATCACTTAAGAAACGAAAAAATAATTTATTCTAACATTTATAATGTAGTTGGTGAGATTAATTTTAATTTTCAAGCCTTGTATATATAAGTACAAAGCTGCCTCAAAATTTCAGTTGGTCTCACCCCAAAAAAAAAAATGTTAAAAAAAAATACACAGCAATAAAGAGAGTTAAATAGATTACTTTAGATTGCACAAAACGGTGTCGGTTTCAGGTGGACAACAAGCCCATCCAAGCAGTAGGCGAATGATGCAACAGTTGGGGAGTTCCGACATTGAGATTCGAGAGAAGCCAGAGTGACAGTTCCGAATTCCATTGTTTGCAAAAGGCTTCATCTCTGTTAGATGAATGGAAGAAGAACAATCTTCAGAGTTTTACTCCATAAACGACCTCGCTTGTTCCTCTGTTTCTCTACCTCACCCTATTCAGACCCAGTTCTCTTCCAGACTTCCTACGACCTTTCTATCTGCATTTCCTCCCTTCAAGCATGTGCCCACCACAGAAACCTCTACAAAGGCAAACAACTCCATTCCTACTTGCTCAAGAATAGCTTCCTTGATTCTCCACTCTCTGTCACTAGCCTCATCAACATGTACTCCAAGTGCAGCCTCATGAACTATGCCCTGAAGGTCTTCAATTACCCCAACCAGGATGATAAGAATGTTTTTGCGTACAATGCGATCATTGCTGGTTTTATTGCAAATGGGCTTGCTCATGCTGGGGTTGGACTTTATAAGCAAATGCGGTGGGTGGGCGTTGTGCCAGATAAATTCACGTTTCCATGTGTCATCAGATCATGTGGTGATGCTATGGATGCTTTGGAGGTTAAGAAGATTCATGGGTTGTTGTTTACACTTGGGTTGGAATTGGATGTGTTTGTTGGCAGTGCTTTAGTTAATACTTACTTGAAATTTGGATTGATGAGGGAGGCACAGGACGTGTTTGATGAATTGACAGTTAGAGATGTGGTGCTCTGGAACTCAATGATCAATGGGTATGCGCAGATTGCGCGGTTTGATGAGGCTCTGGAGGTGTTTAGGTTGATGGGCTTAAACGGGGTAGTTCCAAATATATTCACGGTTACTGGTGTCTTGTCTATCTTTTCCGTGACAGGGGACTTTGACAATGGAAGAGCTGTTCATGGATTTGTTATAAAAATGGGCTATAATTCTAATGTTGCTGTTGCCAACGCACTAATTGATATGTATGGGAAGTGCAAATGTGTAAATGATGCCTTAGATATTTTTGAGGCAATGGCTGAGAAGGATATCTTTTCGTGGAACTCAATCTTATCAATTCATGAACACCGTGGTGATCATTATGGAACCTTGAGGCTTTTTGATAGGATGCTAGGTGAATTGGTTAAGCCTGATTTGATTACAATTACGACAGTACTGCCTGCTTGCTCTCATCTGGCAGCATTAGTGCATGGTAGGGAGACACATGGGTATATGATTGTTAATGGTTTTGGGAAGGCTGACCGTTTAGTCAACAATGCTGTGATGGACATGTATGCAAAATGTGGTGATATGAGATATGCTTGCATGGTTTTTAATAATATGAGGGAGAAGGATGTGGCATCATGGAATATCATGGTCATGGGTTATGGAATGCACGGTTATGGCAATGAGACATTAGAATTTTTTTCTCGAATGTGTCAAGCGCAACTAGCACTTAATGAAATCACCTTTGTTGGTTTGTTGTCTGCATGTAGTCATGCCGGCATGGTGAAGAAGGGGCAGGAGTTTTTGGCAGAAATGGAATCAAAATATGGTGTAACTCCAACCATTGAGCACTACACCTGTGTAATTGACATGCTTGGTCGAGCAGGCCAGCTCAAGGAGGCCTATGATTTAGTGCTAACAATGCCCATTGAGGCTAATCCTGTAGGATGGAGGACTTTGCTAGCAGCATGCCATCTCCACAAGGATACAGACCTAGCTAAGATTGCCGCAAGGAAGGTAATTGAACTTGAGCCAGGGCACTCAGGAAATTATGTATTGATGTCAAATGTCTATGGAGTTGCTGGTCGATATGAAGAGGTATCAGAGGTGAGACATACAATGAGGCAAGAGAATGTGAAGAAAACCCCTGGGTATAGCTGGATTGAGCTCTCAAATGGTGTGCATTTTTTTGTAACAGGTGATAGGACCCATCCCCAAACTGACTATATCCATGCTGGCCTAAATTCATTGACTGCACTTCTCCAAGAGCATGGAGATGTGCCTTTGATCTACCATTTAATATGTGATTAAAACCAGGCACGACACCTTTCTTTGGGGATGGATAATTTGGTGAAGGGTAGATTATAAAAGCTCTGGCCCTTCTACTTTTGTCTGGCATTCCAGACAAAGCCAGCATCCTATAAACTGCAGAAATTTCAGAAATGTGAATCGCTGTTTGGAGAGGACTAATTTATGCAAAAAATACTACTAAATTCAAATATATTTATCCAAAGGGTTTAGCTTAATTGCTAAGAAGAAATGACGTCTCTTTTACAGCTTGTGTTTGATTCCTCTGAAAAACACTTGGATGTAAAATTTTAAACGGACCAAGCGGATGCAGAGGAGTGTGTCCTTAAGGCTCACTGAGGGAATAGCTTAGACAAAGTACAAGAATACCCTGACTACGATAATTTTTTTTAAAAAAATTCAAATATATTTGGTGCTTGCTGCTGGAGCTCATAACCCTGAAGCATAATAAGGACCGCGGCACTGGAAAGAGTTTCGAAGCAGCCCAAACTGTCATAAATCTCTGTATCTTGGCTGACAGTTGACGGGTTTATGCATCTACATTTCTTGGGCTCTAGTGGTTGTTATATAAGCACATTTGTTTCGTGTTGCATAACAGGGAGTTATGCAACAGATTTTGGCAATACAGACCGCCAGTTCTTTCCTTAGGGATTATTCTTGCTTGTTAAATCAATTCCGAGCTCAAATATATGTGTTTTCGTTGAAAATGCTGTGTGTCTTATTTGGTCTATGGAACATTAAACATTTAATATCAGTTTTAGCTTGATATGCCAACAGTTTTAGACGTATTTTTCATTTGTCTGAGGTGGATTGGTTCCGAAAGTATTACTGCAGCTTGGAGCCTATCCTGGTGGAATTGCTGAAAGAAGTCTGAATCGAGGTAATTTTTAATCTCCTATGATTTTGTCCTTTTTTTCGATCAATATTTTTTCGGCTTGTTTCATTTCCCATTAACTATTGTGTTGGATCTATAAAAGATTTGTTATCTATCTGGTGCCGTAAGTGATCAGCCTTGAAGGAATAGTTGAGGAGAAACCCAATATTCAGACACAGGCCACGTATCAATTCTTGGTCTATGTTAACTAAGGAAGAGAAAGACTGTGTGTCTTGGGCTAACTCAGAAGAAGAGAACAAGTTCCATTACTTCTGAACCTGAAGATTGGTGAAAAAAAAAAAAAAACGACTATGAGGGAGTCGAAGATGGTGAAACCGACGTGAACCTTCCGATCGAGGAGGATATCGAACAAGAACGTAACCCAGAGTCTGCTAATCAAGGAGGGGGCACGAAACCCAAGGATTGGTGATTGTTAAAATGGGAGCCCTGGTTCCTTCATACAAGCTTCAATTTGAATTAGATTTTACTGCTGCCATGGCACCAATATTCACGTATTTCCAGAATGAGTTTTCTTCATGCAACGAATTAAGCATAGTCACACAGTGGCTTTTCCGTCAGGAAGCAAAATGAATGAAGGATTTGGGCATGGGAAAAGCACAAAAGCCTTTAATACGTCTAATTTCCGGAGAATTAGCTGCATTGGACGAATTAGAAGACCCAATCCAAATAGCCATCAATGAAATGAGCAATTAGACTCAGAGTTCGCAGCTAAGGATTTCTTCCTAACCACTGAAGAACAATGGTTGGGTAATTGGGCCAAGATTCTACAACTAAGGAATTTCTTCCCGCTACTAAGTTACAGTACCAAGGTAAAAAAAAAAAAAAAAAATCTGAATTTTTATGAATCTTTGAGGATAAAAATAACCTTTAAGGGAGAGTATTGTTGTGTGAGATTAGTTAGCTAAGATTAGTTATTAGCAAAAGTGGAAGCTGTTAGGAAATATGAGTGTTGTATTTTGTTAGATTACTTACATCCCTAATAGCTTATAAATAAGGGGTGTGGCAGATGTTTAGATGTTGCTGAATAATATTATGATTGTGTGAATTCTCTGGGTACCAAAAAAAATGTTTGAATGATTGGATTATGGGTAAGCCTAGCTCACCCCAACCGCGGCCTAACAAGAGGCAATCCGTTGTCACTCAGATTTTAGATACTTTACCATATGCAGTTACGTTAGTCTTATGTGGTTGACATATTGATTTATGAGGCTACTTATTATTAGCGTGATTTAATTATCTTTTGTAAATAAAGTTTTACTAATTTTTTATTTTCACAAAACATACTACTTACATTGTTTTTTTATATACAATTCACATATGTTGTATCTAATTTTAATAAGTTTAATTACCAAAAGAAACTCCCTGAGTCGAGAATCACTAGCTCCCTTTAATGATGCTCCATTTGACAAACCACTTGGAAATGTAATTTCCACTTAAGTTATACATTGAAAGATTGGGCAAAATTGTTTACGTATGAGATAAGAAACAATTAACTCCCGTTCTGTTTACATGAAAAAAAGGAAAGAAAAGGAAAAGTGAAGAAAGTTACAAATTTACCTTTATAATCATTATTCAATTATTATTTAATGCTCTCTAATAATAATTATTCAATCATTAAAAATAAATGTATTATGAGTATTTCTTAGTTTTAAAATCATATTTTTACTTTTTATTTTTATTTTTATCTTAACTTTCTATCTACCAAATGAAACCTAAAAACTTTACTAGATAAGCTTTACTTTTGATCTTCTGATTTACGTATCTTTCAATATTAGCAAAATCAAAGGCTACTTGAAAAACTGAATATATGGGTGGAGTTCCTAACAATAACATGAACTAAAAGTAGCTAATTATTCTGATTTGAATGGAATGGAATATATAAAACCCAGCATTAACGATCGCAGGCTTAAGCTTTCGGTAGGTTCCAGGGAGATAGTTTAGAAATTATGCTAAATTCGGCAGATAGCAGGCTTAGGCTTTCGGTAGATTCCAGGAAGAAAATTTAGAAATTATTCTAAGCTACTCACATCAATCCACCCATTCCAAGTATATATTCCTCAGCATTATAAGTTCAGTCCTCCAGCACTCCATGACGGGACTCAATTTATAACATTTCCATTTAATGTTTCAATTTCAACATATTCTCTCTCTCTCTCTCTTTCTTCTTTTTTTGGCTTTGAACTTAACTATTAACACGTGAGTTGACGAGCATCTTTTGCATTTTGTCCGCCATACAGTGGCACCACGTACACTTGACCCAAAGATTAACCACAAGTTTTACAAGATATTGATTCTTCGTGCATATTATTTTAAAGCTCGATTTAGCAGTCACATTCAAAAGTTTTAATTTTCAATATAATTAATTTGGTTCGGTCAATTTAGAATTGAGAATGCATTAGTAATGTTTTACCACATGATTAACGATTTTAAAGTTAACTTTCAGAATATTATAAGTTCTTGGTATATACTGACAACGACTTTTACTTTTAAGATGAGTGAAAAGTGTTAACACAGTGAATATGTATGTTTACATTTTTTTTTTAATAGAAAGGTACGTAGAGCAAATTTTGTTGAGAACCATCTACAAAAAAAAAAAAAAAAAACATCAGAACGTCAGTTTTCTATTTCTTAGAGTCTTCAAATATTTTTTATGAGAATTTCACCTAATATGTTCATAAAAATTTTTAATGCACTTTTAATTACTAACGTCATTCAAATTGTTTACAGTATTAGTTGACATATGAAACACATGGCTGTTAAAAAATGTGTAGTTTTAGCTTTCAAAATTTGTTAAGAAATTTCTAAGTTGATTAATTTAGCTGAATTTAATGATGTTGTATTTGTTGGTTATTTGACTTTAGTTTTTATATATGGTTGAAAAATTAAATTTTATAAAACATTAATTCTGACATTATCCTAATATTTTATTTTTTTTGCAATGTTGTCTTTCTTTTAAGGTGAGTTTTTAAACTTTCAATTCCCTGTTCTTTTTCACTTAAAAGTATTTTCTGCATTAAGTAAGGTGCTTGCATTGTCAGAGGCATCCTGCAAGGCAGAAACGAGTCACTTGCTTCATGGGGCCAATTGAGCACTTTGCTCGATTGATAATTTTTAGTAATTGCATCTTATGATAGCGTTGAGTATAAGTAAAACGAGATTTAATTCCAACAAATTGGTTCCGTGGTGGAGGAGAATATGTGATGCGTGGTTAATACATTTCTAAGTGTGCCAAATTCTCAGTAGAAGGGACAATAATGAAAAGGACAAGGGACACGCGGTGTGCAGTTTTTCTGCACAGATAAGGAAAATCAATGAATAGAATTACTACACGAAAAGTTAAAGATAAAGATAGATTTAAGAAATTAAGTTCCGAATGCATAGATGTCAAGGTGTATTTTTGAGTTTTATAGATTTAAAAGTTTTAAAATTTATATAAGTGAAAATTCACACATATTAAGTTAACAATTTAAAGAAAAAAACAAGTATTTCATGTTATTAATAAATATTAAAAAAGATATTATATTTTAAAGTGCAATGCGAGGTTATGCGTTGGATTGAAACAACTCCAACTACTCTCTTCTAATGTAACGGAGGCAAAGGGAAATGTGATTTGCCCGTTTTCGCAACATTAAGTGCATGTGCGTGTGGTTATGAACGGTGATGGCCCGACCTCCCAGGTTTTGACTATACAGAAATTAATGCTAGCAGACAAACCTTTTTTAAAGCGAAAGGACAATAATTCAGACAGCTCCTCATAATAAGTACAGCGGCCGGCCAGGTCAGTTCTTTTTTTTTTTTTTTAATTTTATTATTTTAAAAGATACAAAATCACTTGACGCCCATCTCCGTACGTGTCGTCAGCGACAGTAAATAGGTGGTGCAGGTACGTTATTGAAGAAATTTAATAACACATGCAACTTGGACATTGTGTTTTAATATTATTACAATGATCTGGCTATGTAAAATCCAAAACATCCCCTATTCATACCCCTTCTGATGGTGAAGTGTTTCCCTTTGCAGTAGTGCTATTGGAGTTGCGATCATCCAGGTATTGTTGATAGACGTATGATATGATCCCCCAAACTGCTAACACCATAGAGATTGCCTTCATCCCGTTCATTTTGTCATGGAAGAAGATCACTGCCATAATAGGAACAATAGGCAAACCCAAAAGGCCCATGGCATTGGAGAAGAGCGAAGAAACCTCAAAAATCAGCCCCACAGAGCCAATACTATACAGCTGCCATATTATGGCTGTCCAAGTCAGGTTCAGCACATAGGAAGCCTTCCCCATCTCATACCCCTCCATTTCTCTCTTCAGCCCTTTCCATTCTCCACTAGCAAAGAGTCCCACCAGTATTGCACAGGTTGCTACAATGCATTCATATATTATCATATCCATGACTATTCTGAAAGTTTCCCTTTTTAGAACCTTCCTGAATGCTAACTGGGTGAGGTTAGAAAACAATCCAGCGCCAGCTGCTGTACCAACTGCACATATGAATCCAATCACATACTTCCCTTTGGAGACTTGTGTGGAAGAATCTGAAGCCCCAGAGTGTGTATGGAACGCAAGGATGGTGGAGGAGATGGTGAGAAGGACGAGAGAGTTTATTATGTAAGGTGTGAAGTGAAGAGAATTGAGGAAGAAAGAGAAGAAAGCATTGAAAGCCAACTGAGATGAGCAAATGAGAGACAGAGTAGAAAGAGAAAGGTATAAGAGCCCAGTTGAATACAAGTAGCCATTTAATGCTATGAGAAGACCAAGGGTGACATAGGTGAATGCTAGCATTTGAACAGAAGGTTGCTGCTCAGAATTCTGAATGACCATACTTCTGGTGGGGTTTTTAAGGGGTGATGATGAGAAGATGTAATAAGGAAGGAGAATAGGGAAACCCACTTGCTGTAAGAGTGACAACATCCATCTGCTCTTTCCACCTTTTTCATAGTACAATCTTCCCAAAAGTGATGCAGCTGACTGGCCTAACAAGACAAATACAGTATATAAGGTTATTCGGAGCCAACGGTAGTTTATTTTTCTTTTTCGGCCATCGATTTTTGATTGATCTGGGAAGGCAGTCGTATCATCCCCCGATGGTTTTGTTTCTTCGTCTCCATGAGCTGCCAGAGGAACTTGACAAAACATCAGTATAGCTATAGGTGGCTTAACAATGGGCAATCTACTGCCACTTAGATATAGTGACATAAAGAAGAGATTGTTACATTCACAGATTTTGTTCCTTAATTACTCTGTAGGAAGGAAATAGTTACCTGACTGAACTACATAGATATATTTCAGAACCATGATCCTTGCTAAAGCTATGCTTTTTATGTCTGGTTAGCAATTGTTATAGGACTAGATCCAAGTAACTTGAGAACAAAATTTGATCAGTCTGCAACTATATCTGCTATATATATATGTGCTCTGACATCATGAATTATCAACTAGCTATCTTAGTTTTTATCACAGTGGGAAACTACATATATGAGTAAATTCCAATGCAAGATCTTGAGAATCTTTCTTCTTCACTCTCTGACCTCAATGATCTCATAACAGAAATTTTTCTCTTTGTAAATGAAGATCAGAATTTGACTTACCCTTTATGTGAAGTTGTACTTGAGGCTCTGCCATGACAAAGTTGGAGAAGTTTCAGATGAAGAGAGAAGCAGAGAGAGAGAGAGAGTGTTTGTGTGTAGAATGTAACTGAAGCACATGTGTCATGAAATACGAAGGGGGACGGCGATGGGGGCATGTATATATAGAGTTTTGAAGTATTAACGCTTAGAGGGTAATGAATTGCTTGTTTCCCTATGAGATTTAAAAATCAAAGAAAATATTTTGGTTTATTCTGGTTTATAAAATTAAGATGTGGAGTTTCATGAATTTCACTAATTGAGGCACATTCCATAAGCAAGATGAGGCCAACTGGGACGATTGGAATGGAAATGATTTGGATATTTGTCGACCATGGGACAGAGAATCCGATTCGGATCCTCTCCCTAAACACCAAGGCTAATAAGGACAACTGAAACACTAATCAGTTTAGGAAATGTCTAATGCTTCGTTGTCAGCGAGAGGTAGAAGAAAAAGGAAAGAATTTATTAAATAATTTTGTTTGGTACGCATTGCAAGTTGGAGAAGGTATAATTTATATATAGATAAATTAAGAGTAATTATTATACATAATTTATGCAGAATTTTTTATATTATTATTATTATTTATTTTAACACTATTTTTAAATAAAGATATAAAAATTATTATTTTTTCTTTTTTTTTTTAAGTTGTACTATTTTTATTCAAATAAATATATAAATAAAATAATATTCTTATTCTCTTTTATATTATATTAAATGCAATTATTCCATTTCATTTACATCTTTTTTTTTTTTTAATTTTTACACTTAACAATTTTATATTCCAAACGGGTTACATCACGATGTAGAGCTTAAATGTAGAATTCAGTTGTTTATATATTTTTTATTACAATCAAGCATATATATTACGTCTTGGAAAAGTTTTAAATAAATTAAGTTTATAAAAAAAAGAGATGAAAATAGTTATAAATAACTCGAATGACATACAATATATTATTTTTCATTAAATTCATCTAATACATACTTAAAATTTTATTTATGATTAATCTGAGTTATCTATTGTTAATGAATAAAATCTGTTTAAGAATGTCTTAATTAATCAACTCTTTAAACTTAGTAAATCGATTTTAGATATTCTATACATCATACAAAATTAATATCTTTCTGAGTAAATAATGATCAATTTAATTGATAAAAAAAATATTAACGCATAGAATGAAATATTTATCCAACTTCCTCGGGTATTTGTTGGTTGTTTGACTATGGCGAAAAAATTAAATTTTGTAAAACATTAATTTTAACTTTATCCTAATAATTTATTTTAATTCTTGCAATGTTGTCTATCCCTTTATGGTGAGTTTCTAGACTTTCAATTCTTTATTCTTTTCCCCTTTAATGTATTTTATGCATTAAGTAACGTACTTGCAGTGTCAGAGGCATCCTGCGAGACAGGAACAAGTCACTCGCTTCATGGGGTCAATTGAGCACTTTGGTTGATTGACTTTAAAATAATTTTTACTAATCACATCTGATAATAGTGTTGAGTTTAAAGTAAAATGAAATTTAATTCCAACAGACTGGTTCAGTGATCGAGGAGAATATGTGATGGTTGATAAGATACATTTCTAAGCGGGCCAAATTCCCAGTAGTAATGACAATAATGGCGAGGACGATAATGGAGAGCCCACGGGACAGCCTGTGTCTCAGACCGTGCCAAGTTCTCAGCGGTAACGACAATAATGAAAAGGACAAGGGACAGGCTGTTGGGCGTTTTCTGTGCAGGTAAAGAAAATCAATGAATTAGAACTACTACTCCATGATGTGATAAAAAGATAATAATTAATTTAAAAGTGAATGCGTAGATGTAAAAGTATATTTTTAAGTTTTATAGATTTAAAGTATATATAAGTAAAAATTCTCATATATTAAATTAACAATTAAAAAATAATAATTCGTGTTATTAAAAAATATTATATTTAAAATGCAATGCAAGCTTATGTGTTGGATTGAAACAAATCCAACTTCTCTCTTCAAATGTAATGGAGGCAACAGAAGATGTGACCTACCCGTTTTTGGCCCAAATCACGTGTTGGGCGTGTTCTACAGCATGTGGTTATGGAAGGTGATGGTCCGGGTTTCCAGTTTTGACTAGTCAGAGCTTAATACATACGGCCGAAGAGTAATAGACAAACAATTTTTACAAAATTAAAGAAAAATAATTCAGGCAGCTTTTAAGTCAACTGGCTTCATAATATATATAGCTGCCGGCCAGATCTTATCTTAATTTTTTTCAAAACATTTTAATGTTTTTATTATTTTAAAAAATAAAAAATACAAACAATCTTTCAAATATAAAATTTTAAAAAACTTAATCTTTTAAATAAAAATAAAAACTTAAAATTTGATCCATATTGATCAAATTTTAACAATCTAAATCACTTCCTTAAAAAAAGGCACATGACACCCATCTCAATACCCTGGTGCGAGTACGTTATTGAAGAAATTTAATAGCACTTGCAACTTGGACATTCTGTTTTAACAGTATTACAATGATCTTGCTATGTAAAATCCAAAATTTACCCTATTCATATCCATTGACCTGTTCTGATGGGGAAGTGTTTCTGCTTGCAGTAGTCCTACTGGAGTTGCGATCATCCAGGTATTGTTGATAGACGTATGATACAATCCCCCAAACTGCTAACACCATAGAGATTGCCTTCATGCCGTTCATGTTGTCATGGAAGAAGATCATTGCCATAATAGGAACAATGGGCAAACCCACAAGGCCTATGGCATTGGAGAAGAGGGAAGAAACCTCAAAAATCAGCCCCACAGAACCAATACTATACAGCTGCCATATTATGGCTGTCCAAGTCAGGTTCAGCACATAGGAAGCCTTCCCCATCTCATACCCCTCCATTTCTCTCTTCAGCCCTTTCCATTCTCCACTAGCAAAGAGTCCCACCAGTATTGCACAGGTTGCTACAATGGATTCATATATTATCATATCCATGACTATTCTGAAAGTTTCCCTTTTTAGAACCTTCCTGAATGCTACCTGGGTGAGGTTAGCATACAATCCAGCGCCAGCTGCTGTACCAACTGCACATATGAATCCAATCACATACTTCCCTTTGGAGACTTGTGTGGAAGAATCTGAAGCTGCAGAGTGTGTTTGGAGCGCAAGGATGGTGGAGGAGATGGTGAGAAGGACGAGACAGTTTATTATGTAAGGTGTGAAGTGAAGCGAATTGAGGAAGAAAGAGAAGACAGCATTGAAAGCCAACTGAGATGAGCCAACGAGAGAAAGAGTAGAAAGAGGAAGGTATAAGAGCCCAGTTGAATACAAGTACCCATTTAATGCTATGAGAAGACCAAGAGTGACATAGGTGAATGCTAGCATTTGAACAGAAGGTTGCTGCTCGGAATTCTGAATGGCAATATTTCTGGTGGGGTTTTTAAGGGATGATGATGAGAAGATGTAATAAGGAAGGAGAATAGGGAAACCCACTTGCTGTAAGAGGGACACCATCCATCTGCTCTTTCCACCTTTTTCATAGTACAATCTTCCCAAGAGTGAGCCAGCTGACTGGCCTGACAAGACAATTACAGTATATAGCGTTATTCGGAGCCAACGGTAGTATAGTTTTCTTTTTCGGCCATTGACTGTTGATTGATTTGGGAAAGCAGTAGTATCATCCTCCGACGGTTTTGTTTCTTCGTCTCCATGAGCTGCTGGAGAAACTTGACAAAACATCAGTATAGTTATAGGTGGCCTACCGATAGGCAATCTACTGCCACTTAGATATAGTGACATAAAGAAGAGATTGTTACGTTCTCAGATTTTGTTCCTTAATTACTTTGCAGGAAGGAAATAGTTACGTGACTGAACTACATGGACATATTTCAAAACCATGATACTTGCTAAAGCTATGCTTTTTATGTCTGGTTAGCAATGGTTATAGGTCTAGATCCAAGTAACTTGAGAACAAAATATGATCTGTCTGCAACAATATCCACTATATATATGTACTCTGACATCATGAATTATCAACTAGCTATCTTGGTTTTTATCACAATGGGACAGTACATATATGGGTAAATTCCTATGCAAGATCTGAAGAATCTTTCTTCTTTTCTCTCTGATCTCATAACACAAATTTTTCTCTTTGTAAATGAAGATCAGAATTTGACTTACCCATTATGTGGAGTTGTACTTGAGGCTCTGCCATGTCAAAGTTGAAGAAGTTTCAGAGGAAGCGAGAAGTAGAGAGAGAGAGAGAGAGAGAGAGAATGTTTAGGTATAGAATGTAACTGAAGCACGTGTCCTAAAATACAATGCAGGACGGCGATGAGTACATGTATATATGGAGCTTGGACAGCAGAATATGGGTATATGTCGGCAGTATGAACGCTAAGAGATTTATGAATTGCTTGTTTCCATGTGAGATTTAAAAATCAAGGAAAATATTTTGGTTTATAAAATTAAGGTGTGGAGTTTCATAAATTTCATTAATAGAGACACATTTCATAAGCATGATGAGGCCAACTCGGACTATTGGATTGGGAATCATTTGAATGTTTGTTGCCAACGAGCTCCCTAAAGACCAAGTCTAAAAGGCAACTGCAAGACTATGCATTTTAAAAAATGTCTTATGCTTCTTTGTTAGGTAGAAGTTAAAAAAAGGAATTTATTAAATAATTTTATTTGGTACAGGTTTCGCAAAGTTGGAGAAGGAATATATTTATAATTCATATACACAAAAAATTGAGAATAATTATTATGTATAATTTATATAGAGTTTATTATGCCTTTATTATTATTATTCATTCCAGCACTATTTTTAAATAAGAACATAAAATTATTATTTCTTCATTTTTTCCAAGTTTGTATTATTTTTATGCAGACAAATATACAAATAAAAATAGTATTCTTATTTCCTTCAATATTATATCAAATATAATTATTCTATTTCATTTACTTTCTCATTTTCTTTTTATTTTCACATATAACAATTTTGTGTGCCTAACAAGTTAGATCATCCTGTGATGTGGAGCTTATATATAGAATTTAGTTATTGATATATTTTTATTAAAGTCAAGTATACACATTACGTCGTGCAAAAATTTTAAATAAATTAAGTTTGTACAGAAAAAAGAGATGAAATTAGTTATAAATAACTTGAATGACATATAATATATATATATATATATATATATTAATACATGCTTATAATTTGATTTATGATTAATTTGAGTTATTTATTGTTAACGAATAAAATCTGTTTAAGAATGTCTTAATTAATCAATTCTTTAAACTTAGTAAACCGATTTTAAATATTATATACATTTTACAAAATTAATATCTTTCTGAGTAAATAATGATCAATTTAATTGATGAAAAAAAATTAATGTATAGAATGAAATATTTATCATACTTCCTCGTGTATTTGTTGGTTATTTGACTATAGTTTTTATGGCTAAAAAAATTAAATTTTATAAAACATTAATTATAACTTTATCGTGATAATTTATTTTAATTTTTGCAATATTGACTTTCTCTTTAATGTTGAGTTTTGGAACTTCCAATATCCCATTGTTTTTTTCCTCTACACTATTTGATGCACCGAGTAATGCGCTCGCGTTGTCCAGAGGCATCCCGCGAGACAGGAACAAGTCACTTGCTTCATTCATGGGACCAATTGAGCACTTTGCTTGATTGACAATCTTTTGTAATACCTACCATCTTATGATGGCTCGGTGGTGGTGGAGGAGAATATGTGATGTGTAGTTAATACATTTCCAAGTGTGCCAATTTCTCAGTAAACAATCACGGAAAGGATAAGTGGGGAGTTTTCAGTGCAGATAAAGAAAATCAATCAATGAAAAGTATATTTTTAAGTTTTATAGATTTAGAGGTCTTACAGTATATATATACAAGTAAAGTTTCACATATATATTAAATTAATAATTTAAAAAAAAAGTAAGTAATTGGTGTTATTAATAAATATTAGAAAAATATCACATTCAAAATGCAATGCGAGCTTCCGTGTTGGATTGAAACAAACCCAACTTCTCTCTTCGAATGAGTAATAGAGGGCCGAAGAAAATGTGATTTGCCTGTTTTTGGCACAAGTCTCATGTTGGACATATCATATTTAAAATGCAACTTGAAGTGCATGTGGCTATGGAATGTGATGGCCCGAGTTCTCAGGTTTGACTATGCAGAGCTTAATACTTATAAAGCCAAAAACCTAATGAACAATTAATTCTTCATAATTCAGACAGCTTTTAAGTCAACTGTCTTCATAATTATCGCTGTTCTTTATTTATTTTTTTTTAATTTTAATATTTTTATTATTTTAAAAGTCACAAAATATAAAATAAAAATAAATTTTCAATTATAAATTCTAAAAAATTAACATTTTAAATAAAAAATTTAAAATGTAAACCATATAAGTCAAATTTAAATATAATAAATCACTTTCTAAAGAAGTGAGAATGACACCCTTCTTAGTACCGTCATCATCGACGGTAAATAGCTGGTGCAGGTACGTTACTGAAGAAATTTATGAAAATTATTAATGCATATAATAAAATATTTATCAAAGTTCCTCCTGTATGTACTTTTAAAAAAAAAAAATTAGGAAAGTTAATTCCCCAAAAAAACAAAGGGAAAGCCAGAAATATCTAAAGGGATAAGATCTGCATTCGTTTTTTATGCAACAAGTAGAAAATCATTGGCTTATTATTAGTTGTCGCGGGGTCCACTCAGCACAAATAATTGAAGTTTGCATTTTGGTGTTTGACCTTGCCGGGTAATGTGCCGCGTGTCCTACTTCTGTCCAGGAATCATAGATCAATTTATAAAACGCAATGATGCGATTTATGATAATTTAATAAAAAAATTAGATTTAGATAAAATTATTTGTGATTAGAATCCTCATGTTTAATTTTATGTGTTTGTTACCCATCAACCTAATTTAGAAAAGGATTGGATTAATCGAAATTTGTATTGTAGATAACCTCTAAACTCGGAACTTACATGCTCTTAAATCTCATCTAATGATCATGTGTAATTACTAATTAACAAGGTGCCGCAGTTATTTCTTCTGCGTGTGCAAGAAAACAGAACCTTCCTCTCTCTCTCTCTCTCTCTCCAGTGACGAATGTGATGAAGCAAGTCTCTTGCTTCTTCTTCTGCAGCAGCTGCTGCTGCTTTCTCATAGGACAAAAGAAAAGTTGTGAACTTTGGGACGAACAAACCCTAATTTATGAACCCACTGATCAGAGAAAGAAATCGATGTAGCGGAAAGTTGCAACAGCATGCCAAATTTCACGTTTCATCTGAGGTGGCATATCCCCCCTTGGATGGATGGAACGGCCTCCATTGCTGAATTTTGGTAATGCGTCTTAATCGTTATACACCTGTCGTAACCTGTCACACCTGTCCATTTCTTTGGACAAAATTTAAATAAATAAAATCTTTTAAGATTTATTATTAATTTTTTATTTTAAATATATGAAATAATGTTTTAAATACTTATTCATGTAATATTAAATTATGAAATTTTATTTATTTATTTATTGTACCTTTATTAAAAGTATAATAACAAGTATTTGAAAATTAATTTTAAGTTTTGTCATTTATTTTTTATTTTTGATAAAAAATTATAAATAAAACTAATATTTTAGTAAACACCATGAGGATCATTATTGGAAATCAAGAAACAGCTCAACCCTGCCAATTTTCTTATTTTTAGTTTTATCCTTTATTATCAATGTATGAAAACCTACAGACTTTATTGCATGAAATATACAAGTAGAAAAAACAAAAACTTAAGATAAGTAGTAGCCTTGATACTATTTTTAAATATATATAATTTAGTTTTTTTAATAAGAATGCAAAGTAAACTATTCTGTATTTTGTTTAATTTTTTTTTATAAATTTCTAAATGCAGAGTTATAATAACTCATTTGTTAGCTCCATAAAAAGGGTGAAGAAAAGGCAATTTTTTTTAATTATTACTTAATCACTATTTAAGATTATCTATTAATTATTATCTAATTATTAAAAATAAAAACATTAAAGTTATTTTCTATTAACAAAATTATCTTCTTCTTTTTTTATCTTTATTTTTATACTTAACTTTCTGTATATCAAATAAACCTTTAATAGTTTTACATTTAATTTTTATTTTTTATTTTTAAATAACTTAACTAGACACGAAGTTATATACTTTGTGTCTATTAACAATTTTTTTTAAATTAAACATTCATCTTTAAATTAATAAATTTTTTATAGTTAATTGAAGGTGGAAGGAGAGCCTTCAATTAATTTTTGCTTTTCAATTGAATTTTTTTAATTTAATTTTAAAAATATTGTTTTTAAAATTAAATTATAACTTAATATACTTACTTTTTAATAGATTTATTAATTAAAATTTTTTTATTCACACAAATACATATAATCTTTTTTTTTTTTTTACTCATTGTGATTCTTATTCCAATGTGTGTGTATAGAGGCATATAAAACTCCTTTATGTTAAATATATAATTATGTAATAATTATTGTTTTTATTATAAAAAGCATATTAATATTTATTAAAGTACAATTTTAAATATATATATATATATAAGGTAATATAAATAATTAATAATATAAACAATAACACTTAAAATTTACCTATAATATAGAAAAGTTAACATTTACAAAAGATAAACTAAACAAGATAGATTCATACAATCTTTGTAAGCACAATTAAATGAGAATAGTACGTCAAAATAAAATTTTTTGGATTAGAAATAGAAAATATGATGTGGGACCACTATTGTAACTTACCAAAAATGTAAAAAATTTGAGCTTCACATAACACAACTTAAATAAAACAAGCTCACATAATTTTTGTCAACAATAGTTATGTTAAAATATTCTGTCAATATAAAATTTGTCAGATTAAAAATAAAAAATATAATCTAAAACCACAACTATATTTAACAATATTTACCACAATATGATGTTGCAATGCTTTACTGAAGAAAATAAAGGGGAGGAAATGAGAGCAAAATGGTGAAGGCTAAACAAAATAAAAAAAGAAGATATGAGAGAAGGCTTTAGAAAATATTTGTGAAAGGAGATGAGAGAATGCTTTAGAGAAAATTTGTGAGAGGAGATGAGAGAAGCTACATGCTAAAGATGAAAGGAATTCGACTTAAAAATTTTATAGACGGTGGATTTGTAATTTTACCCGCAAATAAAAAAAAATTTACCTCATTTGATTTGGCCTAAGTATTGCTTGCCACGCCACTCAGATAATCTTAAATGCAAATCCAAATACACCATTTGGCATGGGGGGAAAACCATCACAGTCATATACAAATTCCATTCAACCATGATAGTGTGACTAAAACACTGTGTTTCACAATATGATGAACATTGCTAGTGTTTTATTTAGTATGAAATAATTTTATTTCAAGGATCCTTCCCAGCAATTAAATGGTAAAACTAAACTGTATTGGCACTTTTGGCCATTATAACAAAGTAACTGTTGCTACAACAATGTATTTTTACAATTGCCAAATGAATGTCTATCATTCCTTAACCCTTACATATGTATAGAATTTAAACTTATAATGAATCTTGAATTTCTTCGAAGCAAACACAACGAATTTCCAACACCTCCCTACATGTATTGCCCTTTATATTTAAGCATAAGCATATGTATAGAAAGTCGGTTCAAATTCCTATGAAGAACGATACACTTGACAATTGAACTGTTTCTACCACTGCTCCAAAAAGGGAGAATTAAAATTTCCATGTATCCTTATTTTAATCCACCTATTTTTCTTTTGGCTCATCCAATATGAAGGAACTTGTCTATGTAACTCTCTTTAATATCTTGAATTTTCAAGCCTATCCAAAAAAATGCATTTATTATATAAGCAGCTTAAAAGATACAAGGATTTTGATTTTGTTTTCCCTCTCTTCTCTCAATGTTCATCATATTGTACTCATTAATGCTCTCTTTACAAACATGTAACAAGTACCTTAGGACCTAGCTATAGACATATATAAACTATACTTGATGATATACCCTTTACGGGGAAAATAAGGACTTACCATCATTGATTGAGGAATCTGAAGCAGAACCAATGAGATGTAATACAAAGAAAGGGAAGTCATGATCCTAGTAAGAAAATGTCTTATGCTTCATTGTTAGTGAGAAATAGAAGAAAAAATATGGAATTTATTATATAATTTTGTTTGGTACACTTTTTGCAAGTTGGAGAAGGAATCTATTTATAATTTATATGCACACAAATTGAGAATAATTATTATACATAATTTATATAAAGCTTATTATGCATTTGTTATTATTAATATTATTATTATAACACTATTTTTAAACAAGTATATGAAAATTATTATTTCTCCATTTTTTTTCCAAGTGTGTACTTCTTTTATTCAAACAAATATACAAATAAAATGGTATTCTTATTCCTGTCTATATTATATCAAATATAATTATTCCATTTCATTTATATCTTCATTTTCTTTTCATTTTCACACTTAACAATTTTATGTACCAAATGGGTTACAGCAGGATGTAAAGCTTACATGTAGAATTTAGTTATTTATATATTTCTTATTACAATCAAATATGGGATTTTGGTTGTATTACAATAGGAAAAAATATTAATTCTCTACATGCATAGATGTCATTGTAATTTTCCTATATACAACATGTAATTTTTTTTTTTTTTTACTTTCTAAAGAGTCACAATAGTCTTTAAACCATGACCCTTTTTTGGGGCGAGGGGGGAATTGAAGGTCCTGGTTAAATTTTTTTTTTATTTTTAAATGTGTAAGGAGGATCATGGTTGGCTCTCAAATTTAATTATTTTATAAATTGAGACATATGAAATAAAAAACTAATATAAATATTAATTATTTAAAATAAAAATTAAATATTAATTCAATTCCCTTTAAACTTTAAACTTGATAAATTAGTAAGAGTTTTGAAAAATTCGATGAACAATTTATTATACTTATTAAGTATTGTTGAACTCAATATTAAAATAATTAAAATTTATAATTATTGAAAAAGAAAGTGATAATATGAAATAATGAACTAAAATATAAACATATAGACAAAAAAAAAATTACACATAAAGTTCAAAAATAATAATTTTCTGTACCACATCGATCCTTGTTTTTAATTGTTAGTCTTATTGCATAAGATGGTGTTCTTCCTCTTCCTCCTCTTCCTCTTCTTCTTCTTCTTCTTCTTCTTCTTCTTCTTCTTCTTCTTCTTCTTCATTATCGTTGTTTCCTTCATCTTTTATTTGTTGGTATGCCATGGGATTTTCTTCAATAGTCGTGAAAGGATGATTCATAGTCCATTAAGGGGATTTAATTAGAGGAATTGGCTGATATAATGTGATATACCCTGTGATCCAACGTATGTAGAAGACCCAAAAGCAAACCCAACACATAATATTGCTTGCTTAAAAAATAGGGAGTGAGAAGGAGAAGCCATATGCCATGTGAGGTTAAGGGGAGACAAATGATGACTCGAGAGCAATATAATGCAATTGAGATGTAATATATCCCTGTTGCTGTGATTATGCATAATGCGACTCTGACGATGTATAATATGAGGAACTAGTAGCCCCAAAATTAGCAAAATGTACAAGTGGTATGGAAAAAGATAAACCTACAATGTCATGGTGGGTCTATGTTTACCTTACTATGGAAAAAGATGGACCAGCAATATCACAGTGGCCTTGCATCTATGTTAATGTCTAAGAAAATGGATAAGCTGTCATAGATGCAGTAGCGCCAAGTGGCTGAATTATAATAAGTCTGATCATCCATCATAAATACTTTACTAGATATAAATCCACAAGCTCTCTTTTCATACAACTTGGAGGAAGTTGGGTTTTAGGCAAATGAGGTGCAAGAGGAACAAGTTAAAAGATTGTCATATCTGGATTCTCACTAAGTGTATAAAGGATGCTAGTACAATCACCTACCATAGGTAAACCAAGCAATGAAGGGTCATCCATAGTAAGTAATCATAAGCGATCATCCAAATTAGCTTGTAAAAATAAAAATAGATAATTATATGTATAATATGTATGTGAAAAGTGAATGAAAATAATTGTAACAGGTCTCTAAAAATTACCACAAAAACTTGCACATGACTCATAGGCTAAATCCACTAGCAAGTAACCCTCTAGTACCATCTCAGGTATTCTAAAGAGTGATCCAGGGGCTTTAATAACATCAGCACCGGTGATAAAGTATCTTGCCACCTCCATCATGCAAGCATGAAGTTCTTATGGTCTTTCTGCCAGTACAAGTAGATTTTGTCTTTAAGTGTGAGTGTATAAAATTCTTTTAAATCATAAAGAATATGAGGTATGAGCTGCATCTTAGCAAACTGTGAATCACATGATCAACATGATACCACTTCACAATGTAAAAGTAAATAAGAGACACAAATACTAGTCATATGTCTAATAAGGCCAAGTAGTAGTCACATATCAATTGGACGTCATATAATCTACAAATAAGGAATTAGAATACGTAAAGATATAGTATTATATAGGTAACCATGCAACAATGGTGGAGTATCTCAAATCTCATCGGGTCTCATTTGATCTAACAATACTCTGTAGTATTGTATCGCTAATTTCCTTGGATGAGGATGCTAGCCTACACCTCTCTTCCTGTAAGATGTATGATGAAATGATGGTTAATTATGATAGATAAAATCAACATGAACCATATAGTAAGCAACCAAGCTGGGAATAATTTTTATACCTGTAAACAAGTGGAGAAAACACATCATATTCATCTAGTCAAAGGTCTGAATGTAGGGACTTCTATGGTGCTAGTCTAAGGAACTGATCCCAGGCCCATAAGTGAAACAATGTCAAGCAGCCACTGATGTTAACTTCATTGTAATTGGTTGTGTAACATCCGACCTTTCCATAAATGTGAGAAACACAATGTTCGGTTTCTCCGTAAACAGCAGAAATGGGCCAGATACAAAAGGAAGTCCTTGAAACAGAAGGGATTGGGGCCAACCAAAATTATGATAAAATTTTAAATATTAAAAAATGAGGACTTGAGCCTTGAGTTGCCCAGAAATCAAAGCCAGAGTGATTCAAAAAATTTGTCAAAAGGCCAGTGGTATTCTCGTAAATATAGGTACTTTTTGAAAAACACACAGAAGGGCTTTTTAAATGAAAGTTTTAAATTTTCCAAGGTTCTCATAAGCTCTAAAAACTATGGAAAGCCCCAGGATAGCTAAAGCCCCTCCGGTGGACGTTTTCCAACGTCAGTGCGCTGGAACTTTGACGGATTCATTCGGAAAGGTTTTAGCTCCAATTTAAGTGATTCCAAAGACATTTTACTTGTTTGGGAACCTAAATTTTATAATATAAAATACGGTTCTCAAAATGGAGCTAAAACGAAGGAGAAACGGAAATGCAAAGTATGAAGGGTGAAATGGGAATTTTTGAAAAGTGTAACTTATTCCCACCTATATATATGATGCACCCTTCTCCTTCCTTCATTATGCACGACCATCTTTTGCATAAACTAAAGGTCATGAGCTTTTTGTGGCCACCGAGATCACCTCATTTGGAGGTCTGAGCAAAGAGTTATACATGTTTGAAGTTAACTGTCAGTATTAGTAGTGCCCCAGGAGCTCAGTTTTCACCCTTCATATTTTGCATTTCTATTTCTCCTTTGTTTTAGCTCCATTTTGAGAATCGTATTTTATATTATAGGTATTAATTTTATATGAATTTGCTTAGGATTTTGGGATAGAATATTGAGATTTGTGGTAGAGGACACTAAAATCTGAATTTAGGATTTGTGGTGGCTGGGTAAGTGTTCTTTAGGTAATTATTAGCATTTAACTTCCTTGGGTACTTGTTGTAACTATTAATGATGAATTAGAGTAGTAATTATTTGATGCTATGATTATAGGGAGACTCTGTATCATTGGTAGCTGTTGCAAATCTGTCCACAAGTGAGGTAACCGGGGTTTACATTAATTCCATGCATATGTCGGTTTAAATTTCATACTTGCTGTATATGAATGATTTGAAATGTTGAATGAATTGGTTGGCTATCTATTGTATGATGATTGGACTTTGTGAGTCCATGGTGGAGCTGTGGTACGACTGCCACCCGTGCATGTGTTACGATCGAGTACCGGGTTATAATCAAACCCCAAATGCATTGAGCCCTGGTTGTACTCAATGGGGAGTAGGTGCCATGGACGGGCCTCTCCCGCTGTTAATGACTTTTAACATGTTAAAAATATGATTGCTAGTATGGGATAGTAATCATGATAGCCTAATTGTTTCATTTGCTGAGATGACTAATATGATTCTGATATTAATTTTGATTCATGTATATATGTTAATTAAACTGGATTATATAATGGAATTATCTTGGTTACTGAGATTTATATCTCATCCCGTTTTATGGGATTACAATTTTAGGTGAAGGTTCTTCGGGTAAGGATAAGGGCAAGCAAGTGGATGAACATCCATGAACTGAGGTCTAGTGTGGGGGAGCTACACTTGGTCTGAGTGTAATAGGGTAGATGCTAAATTTTGGTTAAGTCTTGTATAACATCATCATGTATCTGTATTGCCAAGTGTAGGAGTCTGTATTTTGATAATATAATGTGTACTTATTGAGGAGTAGGCCTTACTTTAAATTGGTAATTGATGTAGCTTATTATTGGAGATGTAATCTTGACATAAGTGATATCTATTGATAGTTCATGAATTCTTATTATTGTTATTTTACAAATTACTGATAAATGGACTTGCTGATATAGGGTAATTAGAGGAAAGAAAATGACTCTTGAATCTTGAATTAGAGAGGAGAGATTAGCCGGATAAATTAGGCTAATGAAGGCTATTTGAGCCCCACAATTAAGGTAGAGGAGCCTAGGGTGAGATTGGAGGGAGAAAGGAGAGTATAAGTCCAGATTTTTAGAGTGTAGAACTAGAAGGCACTTCCTCGCGGCTAAAATGGAGTTGGCCGCGGCCAATAGAGGTGAAGTTGCCCAGGGAGAGTGCTAG
Organism: Erythrophleum fordii; assembly: GCA_032878935.1. Classification (NCBI taxonomy): domain Eukaryota; kingdom Viridiplantae; phylum Streptophyta; class Magnoliopsida; order Fabales; family Fabaceae; genus Erythrophleum; species Erythrophleum fordii. The sequence continues at coordinate 20,970,965 of JAVQMF010000045.1, forward strand.
AGAGGAATTCACTGCGGAGAAATATAAATTGGCCGCGGCGAAATGTGAGAGGTCGAACTGGGAGTCGTCCAGAGAGAAATTAGCCGCGACGAACTTTTAAGAAAATGTCCCCGGCATTCTAGAAAGGAATTGGCCGCGGCGGAGGGAGGAATTAGCCGCGGCCAATATTGAAAGGCGAGTGAGGAAGTTCTAGGAGGCTTCTTCACCACGGCGCCATGTAGGTTGGCCGCGGCGAAATTAGTGATGAAGAAAGGGGTAAAACATAAAGGAATTGGCCGCAGCTAACATGCTGAAATACTTATATTAACTAGAAAATCTTGGTTTTCCATATGTTAATCACAAAGGATGATCTAGAGTCATTAGGATGAGTTATACCTGATGAGTAATAGATCCAAAGCTTATAAATGAATGTTTAATTCTTGTATGAACATAAGTGTATGTAATCGTATGATTGATGACTCTAATCACATTAAAGTTTAAATTTTTTCATATTTTCATGACCTATAGTGATTAATCGCGTGTTTAACCTTAATTATGATAATAAGAAATTAGGGTCGTCACATAACCCATGCTTACAAAGTATGTATTAAATAAGACAGGTTAATTATCTATGACATTAATATGGCTGGAAGACTGGAATGGGTTTGGCATATTGTCAATTGTTACTTGAGTTGTTATATCTAAGTTTATTTCCTTTGATGAGATTTTTGTGTACAGCTTTACTGAACCAAACTATGATAAAAACTTTGTATTTGCCACCTATACTGCTTGGATGTTGGCATTCATTCTCAACTTACATTCTCAATGCTTTATGAGTCTCAGTAACACTTGATACCTATGCATTAATTGAGATAAATATTGATTTTCAGCCTACCTATTACTATTCTGTAACCTTTTATTTAAACCTCTCTAACAAAATTTGAGAATCAATAATCATTACATCAACTGTGTCTGCGATGAATATTGCATTGTCATCAATTTTGCATATTTATCTATTTTAATATATGCATATAATATTTTTCCTATTATTCATTTTGCCAGTCCAAGTAATACTACTACTGCCAGTCCAAGTAATACTACCACTAATATTCAAAATAGTGTACAAAGTCCAAAAATTATTAAAATTTGTGTACAACTAAGATAATTTTTTTTGTTTCACTAGGTTAGCCTTTACAAAACTTAATAATATTTTCCTACATTTGTAGTATGTGTCTTATTCAATTAATTAATCTTTATGTAAAACAAATAATGCAACATGCTATACTTGTAGATATTAGTAACTTAAAAAATATAACATATAGATTGCATTCTATAGAATAAAAAGCAGATATATTAGTTATTAATAAAATGATTTTATTTTTTAATATAGGCAAAGAATGGAGACAAATAAATAAATTATTATTTTATTAATTTTAAAGATTATAATCATTTTCCTAATATTTTTAAAAAATTTTCTACATTTTCCATTTGCTTAAATATATAAATAAAATTTTTATATTTTTATATTATATTATACTATACATAATTATAAATTTTAATATTTTATTTCATTCACATTATTGAAAGTTACATTATATTAAACGTACTCTTTCGTGGTTGTACTTAATATTGTATAATATTATATTTTTATATATTGTTACTAATTATACTATTTTTTTTAGCCTTCTCTATTTGTTAAAAAATATTATATAATTTTATATTTAATACATAATAAAAAAATAATTATAAATTATAATATCCTCAACCTATTTTTTTCCAAAACTATTTTTCTATTAATTTAACAATAATTATTCTTTTGCACCTGTAACTAAATGTTTGACATGTTAAAATAAAAAATCATTCAGCTTATATCCAAATTTAACAAGTCAAAATATATATATTACACAAATTTAAAATTTAAATACAACCCAATCAAATTTGAAGCCTAAAAACAAATTTCATTAATATTTACATACCAAATAGTGAATCTCAATAGATAGATGGGACCACTTTCTTTTTTGTAATATTCCCACATAGATCTAAATAGCTGGGACCACTTCTTTTTTTGTAATATTCATAGACCACACAAATCTAACTAACTCCTTCTCTTTTATGGTAAGGTTGTCCTAGTATATGGTACAATTTTGCTTCTATAATGGCTAGAAACAATGATGGGAGAGGAGGAAAAAAATTTACAACACTAGAAATAAATGGTGCAATTAAATGGGAGGAGGTGAAATGGAGACAAAGAGGAAAGTTGAAAAGGATAAAGGCAAAAAATGAAAATAAGAAACAAAATGGTGGGGTGGGGACAATGGGATTTAACTTTTAAGGGAGGAGGGAGGTTCAAAAAAATTAGATAATATTTTTTTCTTAGCCAATCAAAGTGATCCATATGGCAATGTAATCTGGTGATCCAATTATGTGCCGTCACGTGGACTACTTTTTATCCGTATTTTATAATCAAATTTTGACATTGACATATTAGCATAAGGTTATGACCCTATAATTTAATTTTTTAAAAAAATTGAGAGTCACAATTGGCCCCAACCATGACCCCTTTAAATATATAAAAAAAGATTAAAAGAGGTCATGGTTGGCTCCCAATTAAAAAAAAAAATTAAAACAAAAGAGTCATGATTCTGATGCTGCTGTAACCCTTCTTAATATTAAAAAAGAAAAAAATTCTTGTATCTTGGGAAATTACAATGACTAATATGCATGTAGAGAATTTTTTTTTCCTATTATAGTACGGTCAAAATTCCATCAAGTATACATATTACATTTTGAAAAAATTTTAAATAAATTAAGTTTATTAAAAAAATAAAGAGATGAAATTAGTTATAAATAACTTGATTGACAAATAATATATTTTTTTATTGAATTTATCTAATACATACTTAAAAATTTTTATTTATGATTAATTTGAGTTATTTGTTGTTAATGAATCAAATCTATTTAAGAATGTCTTAATTAATCAATTCTTTAAACTTAGTAAATCGATTTTAAATATTATATACATCATACAAAATTAATATCTTTCTGAGTAAATAATGGTCAATTTAATTGATAAAAAAAATATTAATGCATAGAACAATAATGGTTCCGTGGTTGAGGAGAATATGTGATGTGTGGTTAATAGATTTCCAAGTGTGCCAATTTCTCAGTATTAAGGACAACAATGGAAAGGAAAAGGGACAGACGGTGGGGAGTTTTCTGTGCAGATAAAGAAAATCAATGAATTAGAATTACTGCATGAAGTGATAAAGATAATAATTAATTTAAAAACTTAAGTTATGAATGCGTAGATGTAAACGTGTATTTTTAAGTTTTATAAATTTAAAGGTTTTAAAGTATATATAAATAAAAATGAATATATATTAAATTAACAATTTAAAGAAAAGATAAGTAATTCGTGTTATTAATAATAAATATTAAAAAATATTATATTTAAAATGCAATGCAAGCTTATGTGTTGGATTGAAACAAATCCAACTACTCTCTTCTAATGTAACAGAGGCAAAAGAAAATGTGATTTGCCCGTTTTTGGCCCAAATTTTATGTTGGGCATATTCTAGTGCAACATTACGTGCATGTGGCTATGGAAAGTGATGGCCCGTATTCCCGGGTTTTTCACTATCCTCCCCGCAGAACGTTGAATAAATATAGCTGCCGGCCAGATCTGTTCTTATTTTTTTTTAGATTTTAATATTTCTATTATTTTAAAAGAGATAAAATATAAAATAAAAATAATTTTTTAACTGTAAAATTTTTTTAAAATAATATTTTAAATAAAAAAAACAAAATTTTAAAATTTAAAATCTAGACCAAAATAAATTTGGATGATTCAAATCACTACCCACTGCACAGGAAAGTGCAGAGAACTTGCGCTTGACACCCATCTCAGTACCTGTCATCATTGATATTAAATAGCTGGTGCAGGTACTTTACTGAAGAAATTTAATAACGCTTGCAACTTGGACATTGTGTTTTAACATTATTACAATGATCTTGCTATGTGAAATCCAAATTACACCCTATTCATATCTATTGACCGCGTCTGATGGTGAAGTGTTTCTGTTTGCAGTAGTACTATTGGCGTTGCAATCATCCAGGTATTGTTGATAGACGTATGATACAATGCCCCAAACTGCTAGCACCATAGAGATTGCCTTTATCCCATTCATTTTGTCATGGAAGAGGATCATTGCCAAAATAGGAACAATGGGCAAACCCATCAGGCTTATGGAATTGGAGAAGAGGGAAGAAACCTCGAAAATCAGCCCCAGAGAGCCAATAGTATACAGCTGCCATATTATGGCTGTCCAAGTCAGGTTCAGCACATAGGAAGCCTTTCCCATCTCATACCCCTCCATTTCTCTCTTCAGCCCTTTCCATTCTCCACTAGCAAAGAGTCCCACCAGTATTGCACAGGTTGCTACAATGGATTCATATATTATCATATCCATGACTATTCTGAAAGTTTCCCTTTTTAGAACCTTCCTGAATGCTACCTGGGTGAGGTTAGAAACCAATCCATACCCAGCTGCTGCAGCAAGTGCACATATGAATCCAATCACATACTTTCCTTTGGAGATTTGTGTGGAAGAATCTGAAGCTGCAGAGTGTGTTTGGAACGCAAGGAGGGTGGAGGATATGGTGAGAAGGACGAGAGAGTTTATTATGTAAGGTGTGAAGTGAAGAGAATTGAGGAAGAAAGAGAAGAAAGCATTGAAAGCCAACTGAGATGAGCAAATGAGAGTCAGAGTAGAAAGAGGAAGGTATAAGAGCCCAACTGAATACGTGTAGCAATTTAATGCTATCAGAAGACCAAGGGAGACATAGATGAATGCTAGCATTTGAACAGAGGGTTGCTGCTCAGAATTCAGAACGTTAATATTTCCGGTGGGGTTTTTAAGGGGTGATGATGAGAAGATGTAATAAGGAAGGAGAATAGGGAAACCCACTAGCTGTACGAGTGACGCCATCCATTTGCTCTTTCCACCTTTTTCATAGTACAATCTTCCCAAGACTGTTGCAGCTGACTGGCCGAACAAGACAAATACAGTGTATAGGGTTATTCGGAGCCAACGGTAGTATCTTTTCCTTTTTCGGCCATTGATTGTTGACTGATTTGGGAAAGCAGCAGCATCGTCCTCCGATGGTTTTGTTTCTTTGTCTCCATGAGCTGCTGGAAAAACTTGACAAAACATCAGTATGGCTATAGGTGGCTTAACAATAGGCAATCTACTGCCACTTAGATATAGTGACATAAAAAAGAGATTGTTACATTCTCAGATTTTGTTCCTTAATTACTTTGCAGGAAGGAAATAGTTACGTGACTGAACTACATAGACATATTTCAGAACCATGATACTTGCTAAAGCTATGCTTTTTATGTCTGGTCAGCAATTGTTATCGGTTTAGATCCAATTTACTTGAGAACACAATATGATCAGTCTGCAACTATATCTACTATATATCTGTACTCTGACGTCATGAATTATCAACTAGCTCTATCTTAGCTTTTTATCATAGTGGGAAATTAGATATATGATTAAATTCCTATGCAAGATCTGAAGAATCTTTCTTCTTCGCTCTCGGACCTCAATGATCTCATAACAGAAATTTTTCTCTTTTAATGAAGATCAGAATTTGACTTACCCATTATGTGGAGCTGTACTTCTTGAGGCTCTGCCATGTTAAAGTTGAAGAAGTTTCAGAGGAAGAGAGAAGTAGAAAGAGAGAATGCTTGTATAGAACCTAACTGAAGCATATGTATCACAAAGGAGGACGGCAATGGGTGCATGGTGATCACAAGTTCAGCACACGTGCTTCACTGGTGTATGGATAGAGTTTCATTTATTTGGCCAGAAACTCACATGGATAGAGTTTGAACAGCAGAATATGGATATATTTCAGCAGCATTAACGTTCAGAGGTTTATGAATTGCTTGTTTCCATATGAGTTTTAAAAATCAAAGAAAATATTTTGGTTCATACAATTAAGATGCGGAGTTTCATAAATTTCACTAATACAGACATATTACTTAAACATGATGAGGCCCACTAGGAATATTGGAATGGAAATGACTTGGACATTTGTTGCCCATGAGGCTATGGAAAAGATTCTCGTCTTCTCTCTAACGACGTGTTTGGTTTGTTGCAGGAAACGGAAAAAAAATGATGAAATGATAATTTTATTTTTATAATCATTATTCAATTATTATTTAATATTATTTATTAATTATTATTTAATCATTAAAAATAAAAGTATTATAAATATTTTTTATTTACAAAATTATATATATATTTTTTAATTTTAATTTTATACCTAACTTTTAGGTATCAAACGAACCCTAAATCTTAGAGTAAATTTAAAAGACAATTGAAAGATTATTCATTTTAAAATGTCTCATGCTTCGTTTGTCAATTAGAGGCAAAAGAAAAAAGAAGAAATTTATTAAATATTTTTTTTTTTTATATACGTTTTGCAAGTTGGAGAAGAAATCTATTTATAATCAATACACATACAAATTGAGAGTACTTATTATGCATAATTTATATAAAGTTCATTATACTTTTATTATCATTATTATTTTTATTCTAATACTATTTTTAAATAGGGACATAAGACTTGTTTCTCCAGTTTTTTTTTTTCTAAGTTTGTATTATTTTTATCCAAAAAAATATAAAAATAGAATAGTATTTTTATTCCATTCCATATTATATCAAATATAACTGTTCTATTTCATTTACATCCTCTTTTTTTTTTCATATTTATACTTAATAATTTTGTATATCAAACAAGTCACATCATCCTATGATGTAGAGTGTTACATGTAGAATTCAGTTATTTATATATTTTTATTACAATCAAGTATACATATTACATCTTGAAAAAATTTTAAAAAAATTAAGTTTATTAAAAAAATAAAAAGAGATGAAATTAATTATAAATAACTTGAATGACATATAATATCTTTTTAATTAAATTTATTAATACATACCTAAAATTTTATTTATGATTAATTTGATTTATTTATTGTTAATGAATAAAATCTGTTTAAGAATGTCTTAATTAATCAACTCTTTAGACTTAGTAAATTGATTTTAAGTATTATATACATGATACAAAATTAATATCTTTCTGAGTAAATAATCAATTTAATTCATAAAAAAATATTAATGCATATAATAAAACATTTATCAAACTTCCTCGTGTCTATACTTTTAAAAAAAAATTAGGAAAGCTGATTCCAAAAGAAAAAAAAAAAAAAAAGGAAAGCCACAGATATCTAAAGATCTGCATGCGTGTTCTTATGCAAGTAGAAAATCATGCACTTACACGTAGTTGTACGGGGTCCACTCAGTGCAAATAATTGAACTTTGCATTTTGGTACTTGACCTTGCCGGTGTAATGTGCCGGGTGGCCTACTTCTATCCAGTAATCATAGATCAACATCTAATAGTAAATTACGCGATTTACCATAATTTAATAAAAATAATTAAATTTAGATAAAATTATTCGTGATTAGAATCCTGATGTTATCATCTGACAAACAGTAGTTGACAGTTCAATGACAAATGGCTCATTTCATATAAATTTGTGGTTCCCAATACTTGGTTTTTATGACCTGATATGGTGGAAGTGTGAAATAATTTAACATCAAGGATCCTTCTCAGCAATTAAATGGTAAAACTAAACTATATTGGCACTTCTGGCCATTGTAACAAAGCAACTGTTTCTACAAGTATGTATTTATACTATTGCCAAATGAATATACATCTTTCCTTAACCCTCACATACGTATAGAATTTAAACTTGTAATGAATCTTGAATTTCTTCAAAGCAATTTCTAACACTTCCCAACATGTATCTCCCTTTACGTTTAAGCACAAGCGTATGTATACAAAATCGGTTCAAATTCCTATGGGGTTCAATTCCTATGAAGAATGATACACTTTACAACTGAACCGTTGCTACCACTGTTCCAAAAATTGAGAATTAAAATTTCCATGTATCCTTATTTTAATCCACCTATTTTTCTCTTGGCTCATCCAATATGAAGGCACCTGTCTATGTAACTCTCTTTAATATCTTGAATTTTCAAGCCTGTAAAAAAAAAAAAAAAAAGCATTTATTATATATGCAGCTTAAAAAATTCCAAGGAATTTGTTTTGTTTTCCGTCTCTTCTCTCATACTAAATAAAACACAAAAAGTTCATCATATTGTACTCATTAATGTTTTCTTTAAGAGCATGTAACAAGTACCTGGGGACCCAGCTATAGGCTCATATATAACTATCCTCCTTTACCATAAACCCTTTACGGTGTAAATAAGGGCTTACCATCATTGATTAAGGAATCTGAAGTAGAACCAGCGAGATGCGATACAAAGAAAGGGAAATCTTAATCCCAGTAAGAAAATTATGCAGCAGCCGTCGATCATCTTTAGTTGGTATGAACACTACCTTAAGTGTGTTTAAGTCAAAAAGTCGATAGGATACCTGCGAAACCATTTCAAGATAGCAGCACACTGCAACATTGTATGATTGCTCGAGATTGGGAGTTAAACAACAGAACAAAAACTGACAAAAAGAAAGAAGGCATGAGAAAAGCTGCTTACTAAGACGTATATAGCAGTTGTAAGCCTAAAGTTGAGCAAAGGATAGTCCGGAATAAGAGAAAGAAGCCACTTGGGCTGTCCATTTGGCATTCTTGATCTGTACACAGATAGGGAATGATCAACTACATCCTTTTAGACTACAAAACAACTCTTTCACAAATATATTTTTCATTGTTATTTTCCCCAATCTGATCAAGTGAAACAACAAAGACAAAACAATTCAGCAATAAAAATGAAATATCCATATTGAAACGTTTTCTACACATGGTACCTTGAGATTTCCCCGTCTCTCAAACTGTGACCAACTACAACCACTGTTGAAACAAGTGATGACCTACAAATCTAATGAAATTTGTAGTGAATGATTGAGCCATCAGCACTTGAAATTGATTATGATGTTTCCAAATCATGCATCTTAGTCATAGAAATAAAGAACTGATATACATAATCAACCATTTCATCAGCAATTTGATCAGAATAAAACCATAATGCATACAAAGAGAGGAGTCCAGAAAAAAATTATAGTGCGAAGTTCAACTACCTCAAACTTTGTTTCAAATCCATTACATTATTCATATGGGTGTAAAGAACTGTTTGTTTCACCAAAACAATGGATACTATAGCATAACAAAACAGAAGATGCACACCCACTCACATAATTATTATATATACACGAGGCCTAGTAAGAAGTGAAAGAACAAACAATTTCTTTGATATGCTAACAAACCTCAACCAAATGTGGAACTGTGAAATGTAAGTCTCCAAAGTTATCTTGCCTAGCCACCTGATGACAAAAACAAAAATAATGCAAATTAAGAAGAAACAGAAATATGGTAGATTTAGGTATCAAGTTATGAAAAACCAGATACTCCAAAGAGAACTTCAATAACAAAGTAAACAACACATACGCATTGAGGATCAAAGAGAAACAGCGAAACTGCTGAGTAAAATTCCGCAAGAATATGTAAACACTGAAAAATCAATAAAAGCATGTTACTAATGAAAATAGTTTTTTAAAAAAATTTACATGCTACCCATATTTTTCTAGGATGTACTCCCTTTGAAAAATAAAAGGAAAGAAACAAAAAACCAAAAAAACAAGAATTACAAAAAGGGAAATAAAAACAAACTATACTCACGTAATCGGAATCCATGAGGTGTAGGGTGAAACTTGTTGTATGTGACCCTGTCCAGCTTGTATATATATTCATACCATAAATAGCCAACCTAGAAAGGAACCCACTAAAATGAGATCTTCTCACTAGTCCTTTTGGTCTAGATAAATAAAAAATTGAAAGAGAAGAGACAACAACAATTTAAGCAAACAATGATCTTATCATAGGTCATGTAACTCACAAATAAAGAAACTGAAACGATGCTTGTTTTAATTGTGATTTTCCTCTTGGTTTCACACTCCTCCAACTTTCCCATCCATTTCTCAGCCTAATATTGAGGAAAAGTATTTCAAAGTTACAATAGCTGGATTTTATAGTAACACAAGACCCAACACACAAACTAGCATAAGAGATTACAGTTGGGTGAAAATAGGCATATATCATTCCAATCATCCAGATGTAGCGATCAAGTCCAGATCTGAAACGCCATTCATGCATTCAGGGGAGATCTGGTTTTGTAAAATCAGTATACGCTGCCACATAAAAATACCATAATACACAATTAGTAGAAAAATATGTAAGCCCACATCTTAAGACAACACATAAACTTGAAAGTTGAGGACACACTACATATTGAACCATCTATATATAAAAGTATGCATAAAGAATGAGAGAGTACCTATAATACAAAAATATATTGCATAACTTTTTCATCTTTTTGGCAAACATTACTTTCAACAAGAGGAGGCCCACAATTTGAGAGGCAAAAAAATGCTAAATCTAAAGCCACCAAAAAAGTAGTTGCATATTGCAAGTCAGTGGAGTACACATGCAACAGAAATAACCAAATGCAATCTGCTGACAAGCTCAACTGTTATAACTTGCTAACAAGAGTGGCAGAAAGCATAACCAAAGTCAAACTAAAAATAAATAACTCCAAGCAAGGTAAATTTACTAACCTAAAAAGAAAGCAAATGGACTCCACAAAATGTCTAAGACTCCAGGGATTTCCCAAATCAAGATCACCACAAGAAAGCATGCCAGAATCTTTGCAGCCATAACCGAGCTTGTCTCATTATACTTGTTATAAACACCCAGTGCTCCATACACCATCAAAGTGAAAAGGGTGTGCATTGGACTTATATTGCATATAGTCATTGTTAAGCACAATACAACAGAAGCCAACAAAAAAATTAAGCTGCCACATCATCTGCGCAGTAGACTAACAAGTTAGAGTTATCTTGTTTCAACAAAAAAAGGGAATACAGGCGAGGTGGAAAGTAGACAAAGAAAAATGTAAACCAAAAAAAAGATCAAGAATTCTATAAGACCTGAGCAAAGCGTGCAAGGTTAAAATCCTTTCGAACATAATAATAGGAGAAGTTGCCAAATCCAGTCATCCAAACATATGCAGCAATGAAAACACATATTGCATTATATATCTCCGTTGCAGCAAAATAATGGTAAATTAGAAAGAGGACCTGAACAGAAATATAATGCTATCATGAACAAATAGTGTAGAATGCACCAGAAAGATATTAAAACATTAAAAAGAAGAAAATTTGGAAGGAATATAAATCAAGCTGGCATAGGTTGTGCTATATACACTTGATTTTCATTTCAGTAACCAAAAACCATAATTTTTTTTTTTTTAAACAAATCTCCCAATAGTTTCACAGCTTTTTCCAAGCATCTGCTGTTATATATACCAGAAAGGTACCCAACAAATATGAGACAAATCCAATTCAAAAATAGAAAACACCTAGTATAACAATGATACAAATACCAAAACAGGAAATAAGAATAAAAAGTAAATAATGGTTACCAAAATTATAAATTTTAAAGAAAGTTAGCATCTTTTGATAATGAGCTACAAGTTTAGACAGAAGCCTGATAAAAGCACTGACCTGCATCCATCCTTTCCACTCCTCTGTTTGATGCCGATTAAGGTAAAGTATGCTTCTTTCAGAAAATCCTGATGTGTCGAGGTGCTTCTTCAAAGAAGTTATGGCTGAAACTATGATCAGAAGAATGTAGAGGAAGAGAAAAAGATCGCAACTGTAATTCTGTTAAAATAATAATATTATTATTAATTAATTAAAGAAAAAGGAAAAAAGGAAGCAAGCAACATGAAAATTTTTTATCACCAATGCCAAGAATTACATCATATAAATATTGCATATAGCCTCTCATTTAGGAAAATATTCTTAGATCCAGTGCATGTTTGTTTTCCCAAGTCAAGCTTGTGTGACACTATGTCTCACCATGTTTGATGAAAAAGCACTGTTCAAACTAATGGTTACGTGAAAAAGAGCACTAGGCTATGAACTCATGAATTGTCAACAAACCTAAGTGCAAAAAGACTATATAACTTAGAAACAATAATCAAGGTGTTTGCAAGATAGCATCCTTTTCAAATTACTGCATTCTTTGCATAATGCTTCTGGTTGAATAGATAACAATAGTGTGGTGGAAAAAGAAAGGTATCCTTTCACAGACACAAATCTCAAAAGGGACATCAATCACAAATAAATATTTCACAAGAAACATCATAGCATTAAAAAATGATAATAAATGTGAAAACTGTGAACCAAACAATTACTATGAAGAAGCCAACAAAAACCAAAGAGGCAATAGAAGATCAGGTTCCTTATATGGGGATCACTTCACGTTATAATAATATTTTAATTTGCAGGTCAACGCCAAAAATTTTGGAAACTGAAACTAGGATAAGGGTACCTTTGTAGAATCCCCCAGTAGGTTTGTGCGGTCAAATATGTAGAAATAAAGCAGAATCAAGCTGAATTCAGACCTATATGGAATGGTAAATACTAAATACATTCTCAAATTATGTAACAAACAGTATTTGAATCATCCACCAACCCCAAAAAAAAAAAAACTTACATTGCCCTCAAAGTCACTCGATTTTCTAGCAAGAAAGAGTCATCCATAATAAAAAACCTAGACAAATCAAGTAAAGAAGGCACTACCTTGTGAGAAAAAAGAAGAAAACTCAAAGGGGATAAACAACCATGACATTGCATATAATAGAATACAACCTAATAATATTCAATTTGACGGATGAAGCTTGGAATTTTGCAGATGCTGACCTCGTTCCAGCAAAACAGCCTGATCATTTTCCTTAATTGTATCCTTCCTCAATTCATCAAGAGTGGTATCTGAATGGCTGTAGAATGACCATAGTTATCAATTATAGAATAACCATCCTCATCAACTTATGCCTGAATTTATAGTAGTAAAAACAGACACTTAACTTTTAAGATACAATAAAGAACCATGATTATTTCATGTTCAAATGTCATTAAACAGTTTCTGAGCAACACAAATGCAGCCCATCCTTAAACTTCCTAAAATTATACCTTGTCCAGACAGAAAGTATATTCCTATAGAACAAATGCCAAAATGAAAGAAAATGATGATAGCAACATCAGGAGCGAAAAATGACAAAAGAAACAGTGTTATGGCAAATTCTTTGGACAGAGTTATTTTATTCCATTTATAGGCCCAATGGCCTAATAGTATTATTTGCCATAGATTGGTCTCCACTGCTTTCAAAATGGCATTTTTCCACAATTCCAGGTGTTTTTTTATTCTAGTGTTAATCTGAGATGCATTGAATAGGTCATGGTCTTAGATCAACTTAGACTAGTATACGTAAGAATATAATTATCTTCATAGCATATATCCAATCACAAATATCATTAAGAAGCATACAACCATATAAAGGAAAGGTAGCATATCTATCCTTGGGAGATAATGTACACCACCTGATAAAATCCAATCTAGTTAATAATAACCCCTACTGATGTAAGAAACTTACAATTTAGGAGAAGACAATGTTCTCTTATACTCCAAGTACTCTGAATATATCCATGCAACAAAAACTGGAATAAAACCCCGTACAAAAGACACCTGGGCCACAATTAGCAAAGATCCATCAAAAAATTGGATAATTTTATTCATATAGGCAAAATAAATGCAAGAATACATTAGAATTTTTATACTGACACGAATAGCATGAAAATACAATTACATTAAAATGCAAAGGCGATGAAGTCCATTACTAGGTAATCAGACAGAACAATTTGAAATTTTAAACGGAGGGTAGGGGAGGTTAATGGTGGGGAGGGTTAGGGAGGGGGAGGGTTCAACGGGAAAGAAGAGATTATTGTTTTGGGAGAATTTAAGAGTTTAGGAGGAAAAAGAAATTATTTTTATATTCAAATAAATTTATTTTTATATTATTATAATTTTATTTTTTATAAAAAAATTATTTTTATTAATAAAATATTCTTTTTTATTCTTTTAAAACTCTCTAATTTGGAGGAAAGAAAAATTTATTTTTACTTCCCTCCCCTCCTCCCCTCTCAATTTTATTCAACCAAAAATCTTATCTTTTTTCCCTCTTCTCTCTTTCTCTCCATCTCTCCAAAATCTTTCAACCAAACACACCCTTAGTTTTGGTTGGTTAATGCCGTGTTGGGTCTGAGTCTTGATCCTCATTTTGGTTGCTACTTTCTTTTCTCGCTTAGTATAAAACCTTAATTTAATTTAACTTTGATGATTAGGGTTAATAAATGAACGCATGATCGCATGCTTATTCGTCACCTTTTTCTTTTTTTAAAATCTTATTTGTAACCTTATTAAGCGGTCGATAAGTTCTGTTTCCAATAACTATTTCAACTTAATATTGCTGGTTTGAACCAAAAATAAAAATAAATAACATTTCTTCATACTAATATTTTCTTTTATTTTAGTGACGTACATATTCATACAATACACTCACACGAACCTAATTCATTCGAAGATCCCTATATCGAAGCCAATAATTTAACTTTATTTTTTATTTACTTTTAGAAAAAGACTATCGTATTCTATTATATCTTTGTCGTGGTATTGAGTATTTTCAATGGATAATTGTTACATTTTTTTAATTAAAACATAACAATTATATATACTTTAATAAAAGTATGATCAGTGTATTATTTTTATATTTGTATTAAAAAATTATATTATTTATTAAAAATTTTAATAATAAAAAAATATAGGGACTGCATCCAAATTTAATACCTTCCATAATTATAAAGGTTTTGTTATTTCTTAATATGTAGAAAATGTGTCTGTACTTGACGGTACGTTTTGCTTAAAACAACCACATTGGACACCATTTGTTGTTAAATGTGTATGCTTTTATAAAATTGTTGGATGGATGTTTCATGTCATTAACAGACATCCATCGTTTTCATCATTTATGAGTGACCTAAATGTGTGAAATTTATACATATCATTAATTTTTGCATGAAATAACTAAAGTTTTACAATCATTTAAAAAATTTAGATGACATTTTTTTCAAACATCTTTATCAATTTTGCAAAATTCAATATAGTTAAGATTTCTTGCTTTCAATATCAATGAAATTAAAGCTTTCAATTAATGTGTGTTCTACACAATTAATTAATTAACTAATATTTCACATAATTTTAGTTCAGTTTTTAATATTAAATTAAATTTGATGTATATTAGACTTGTTCCCTATTTCTTACCTTTTTTATCCTTTTGAATTTCTAAATCATTGAACTTATATATCTATACACACACACAAAGAAGAATCAATCAACATAAATGAAAGATTTGAAACACTTTCATCTCTCAATATCTTATTACAAGAATTGATTTTTGTTATTTAATCGCCATTGACTTAAAAGTAATTATTATATTAATTTTGCATGCCAAATTTTAAAAAACTTGAATAACACTATGTAATAAAAAATTCATAGTGATCTCTTTAAAAATTTTATTAAATATTTATTTTGTTATATACTGATAGGTTACTAAATATATTGAATTGACTTTAAATTTAACAGATATGATGTTTATAATTAAAATTTTGAATTCAACAATAAATTTGATGAACAAGTTTATTTTATAAAAAAATATTCATTGATATCGATATCAATTGGTACATATAGGCACACACACAATTCATTAGAATTCATCTTTTGAAGTGAAGTTTTTCTCCCAACGAATTCTCACCATTATAACAGTCACTATCGTTCCCCATCACTATACCAACATCAATGCCACCATTTACGTTTCGTCACTGCTCTACAAGTTATTATTATTATATCTTGTTAATGGTACCATCTCAGTCAATCTCTACTGTTAAAATTAATTGTAGGACCATATATTGGATTATACCAAAAATTCCTTTATTATGGAAAATAAATGAAAATTTTGGTAATTCTTATATATATATATATATATATATATATATGAAGCCAGGAAAGTAAAAATTTGAACCTAAGATTTTTTTTTTTAACTATTTAAACCCCTCACCAGCAAAACAACACATGTTGATTTGAAAGTTATTAAGTTTAAGAAACCATGCAGATATTTCATGAAGTTTTATCAACATGTACCATTGTATATGTTATCATTAGGAAAAAGAATAATGTGAAATAAAAGAGCTCTTTTTTCTCTCAGTAATCGGCATACCAGCAGCTTTTTTAGTGTTGGTACCCAGATATATACTGATGCAATATTTATACATGTGAGACAGCATTTTTGTCGCCTAGTATATTTTTCTGGATATCTAGGTCTCTTTTCTCTCGAGTCTCTCTATATATGAAAGCAAAGGATAATAACAAAGTCAAATCTAGCTAGAATACCTTCATATATAATGCAATATATATATATATATATTTGGGACCTTGTACAAGCTGGAACACATGAAGCAAAATATATTCCATTAGATATTTTAATTCCCTTCACTCATCTTTCTTCTCTATATATACCATATATTGTTTATACTTTATAGTACACCCTCTGTCTGAACATAAACCACACAGTTCTGACAATTATATTCCCAGCTTACGTGTCAAAGCTAAGTTGTTAAAGAGATATATTAATTGTAAGACCCTCTTCTTTTGGGACAGGTTTCAAAGTATATATAATTATACTACTGGCAATTAGCAAGTGGCCAGTCACATGCATAGATCATTTGATTATTTAATAAATGTTATTGTTATTAGAACAGCCACTTGATTATTTTATATTGCTTATAGTTAAATTTATTTTTGTAGACGACCATGCAGGTCCATCAAAATCTAGTACTGGCTAGAAGAGCGCAGCTATCGAATACATGAGAGAGTAAAAAATGAAATATAAACAATATAAGATATATATATACATATATACACATATGAGAGGTTTAATGTGAAAATATGAAAACCTGATCATTAGCCATATAATTAAATGAAGTGGAGCAGAAACAAGTAATAGCTTATAAGTTTTAGCACTGAGGTTTTGGCCCTAAAAATGAACTATCCAATGAATCAATTATAGCCAAATTATTAATTTGGTGCAATATGCTAATTCGACTTTTCCTAGGAAAATTCATGTGTGTGATTATGTAATCCGAAGAATGCACATGCATGGAAGATTTTATTGAGTCAAGACTCGAGCAAGCCATTAGATGAGTTTGGATAATTTGTTAAAATCAAGGAAGGTATTCATTATACATTTATGAGTAGGTAGAGGGATTATTGATTAATTTTGACTATTGATTTATGATCAAATAATAATTAATTACTCTTTTACTTAATAAATTTCCTGTTTATACATAAAGTGAGCTTAACGCGTAAAGGAAATGGAAGCTAATTTTGCAGCATGCATCTTGGTTTCACATGTTGGAAGAGGGAGATCTTCCCAATAAAAGCTAGACTCGTAAGCAAATTGCTTGTATATATCATAAGAAAGTCTCCAAGGAACTACAGGCTTTCATGTGAAGAGCGGAACTGGACTTTTTCGCGTTTTGCGAATAGCGTACGGTTTGAATATCTTGAGATTAATTTTGAATTAAAGTAGTAGTGGTGCCAAAACTTCACATCCAGGATATATATATATATATATATATATATAAAGAGAAAGAGAAGGAGTATTTTATAGTTGTGTTTTTTTTGCGTTCATATATAAAGTTTGAACATGTTTTTTTTATATGATGTATAAGGTGGAATTCAAAGTTTAATTAAGGGTAATCTAAGATTGTACATAGCAGTTATTTGACGTAAGATACTAATCGCATCATCCCCACATCAGAGTCTTCTTTTTTGTTTATTACTCATGGTGTGTAACATATACAACAGTCTTTTAAAAAGAATAATTTGGTATTGGAAAATAGGTTAATAATTCAACATAAAAAGATTACTGATCATCTAGAAGAATCCTACTGTTAAAGAGGCTGGTGTAATTTAATGAACAATAAAACTGTAAACTAGGTTATATAATTAACTCGCCAAAAAAAAAAAAGCCTATGAAATATTGAAAATATATAGCTTCATTGTCGTTTCCTTTTGGCTACCCTACAAAACTGCAATATCTTGCAGAGATGCGATCTACTTCGTCACTGAACCCAAGCCGATCATTACAAATTATTTAACATGTTCCTCTCTTAACGTTGTTCAATCTGCGTCAGTTGTCTCTGATTAGTTATCCAAGCTAAATCGATAATATTGTCTTTTGTTAATTAACATTTCTTTTTATGTGAAATTAATGCTAAACCCAAGGCTTAGAATTCTTAAGACAAAGTTTACCTTAATTTCTGTTCATTAACCCTCAAGAAAAAGGACTTGTAGATGATCTGATTTGAACCCAAAGAACAAAGATACTTTCCATGTCATAATTAAAACTTAGCAGCTTTGTTTTACTTTGTCAATTAAAGGTATGGTTTGGCAAGCGTGAATATTTCAAGGTCAAATATCTAGTATTATTATTTAGATATTATATTAGAACATTCGACCCACATGCTTAATCAATAATACCAATTAATTAATACCAATTTCAATTGGAGTTCACTTGTACTTAATTCCATCCAGCATATAATGATAAAAAAATCCTCGAATCACTTGCAGGTTCTTCTATCTACGAATTATACGTTTTCTCTCAAAAAGAAGTTCATATGATGACTGATGCAATAGCTAGAATTGAAATCTAGATATATACACCAGGTCATGAGCAAAGCGAAATGCATAAGATGAAAATAACAAAAAAAGATATGGAGCAAAAGTGTTTCTTCCCACCCTTGTAAATAACAAAAAATTTCAATCACAATGACGTTAATTAAGCTCCTCATAGAAGGATATAGATGCAAATCCTAAACGGACTGCATGCATCTTCATACAATATATATATAGCTCTTTTTTCCGATATGCCAGTACCTCCGCCTCACCCCTTCATATCACAGTCCCACTATGGAAAAATAAAGCATTTGAAGTGGGGTTCCGGTAACTAAGTTAAAACCTAGTTATATAATATATAGGTACGTAGATGAAACTATATATATCTAAGATAACTATATGTACAAGAAAAGAGAGATCGGTTGATAGTACTCGATAATTAAGGATGATCTTGTTTGAGGAACATAGAAGGGAGAATGTCCTGGAGGAGGCCGTAATCATGAGGAGGAAGTTGATGATACTGCTGCTGAAGAAGAGAAGAAACATTAGTATTGCTAATATTATTATTATAATGAATGTTGGAGGAGGCTGCAGCACTTGTGTTGATGTGGTGAGGCATGTGAAGAAAGAAATCGTGGGAGGCGGCGGCGAGTGACGGAGTGGGTGCTGTTAGCAGGGAAGAAGGTGTGAACATTGCGGCCGCATTCCCTCTTAGCGATGTGGGGACCGGATGGTTGTGCTGACCCTCATACGTTGTTATCACAGTGGTTGGATCCTGATATGACCTCTCCACGCGTTTCTTCACTGTGCACTTCTGCGTTGTGCACCTGTAGTAGCTTCTGCAATATATCGATCCCATCTATATTCATCAGATTTTTCCTCATCTTCACATCAAAAAGGTGGATGCTATATGATATATCTATGATCCTCTGCTCAGATATATTTATATATAGACACACACAAACAAAGAGGGTATGGAGGAGGAGGAGAAACTTTTAAACCTTCATTATTTCCATTTGCTTTTGCTTTATTTTCCTAAAATTCAATAATGTATGTAACAAACAGTTTTACGCAAGAGCAGAAAGTTGATGAAGTTAAAATCGATCGCTATCTTGTAGAATATGAGCAAAGTTATTAATGAGCAAGTTTCAACCTTGAAGTGGTTAAATTCCCTGGTTGTGTGGCTTTTGGTGCAAAAAAATTAATTAAGAATGTATATCTGTAATACCTTGGGTAAGGGCTATTCTTGACGGCCTTCTGTCCATATTTTCTCCATCTGTAGCCATCTTCTAGGTGATCAACCTCACTCTTGGTCATGAAGGCAAACCTTGGCTCCTTCTGCTTCTTCTCTCCTTTCTTCCTGCCCTTGTTCCTGTAAGTTTCACTACCATTTTAGCCTAGCTAGATAGTCAATAGGAAGACATAATCATGGGTTTCATCAGGCTAAGATTAAGAAGAAGGGGAAAAACGAAAAGACTTTACCCTTTCTTATTAGAGCCTTCTTCTGCTTTGACCTGGCTATCTTTCTTGCTCTTCCCTGAATCTTCTTCTTCAGCCCCAGCCTCAGAAGAAGAGGAATTAGAGATTGATGAGTTCTGGGTGACCGGGGTCTCACTCCCACCACCACCACCACCTAAATCTCCAGGAGCTTCCGCTGGCTTCTGATTATTGCCTTCGACAGAAGAAAAAACTTCTGAGGAGGAAGGAGACAGGCCAAAGGAAGTAGCAAGTGAATTGTAGTCCATGCCTCCTTGCAGGCATTCAGTGAAGCTCATGTATGAGGGATAATCATCAAAACCTGATGATGATGACGGACCTGGAATATTAAAGGAAGAGAAGTTCTTTTCACAGTACATGGCAGATCCACCTGTGGCCTGCTGATTATGGCCTAAGAAAAGGTCCTGGTAGTAAAGTTCCTTACTAGGTTCATCAGACATGAAGAAGAGGAAGAAGAAGAAGAGGAGGAAGGAGAAGAGTAAGAGTTTGAGAGATCTTCTTATCTCGTTTTGAGACTTTTTAATAGTAGCTTATCCCTTGAACTTGTTTTGAGTATTATTTATATATATATATATATATATATATATATAAAGTCATTGGGTTTGAATGGAGAGCTGCTAGGGTCACTTTTAAAAGGGAGGTTGACAAAATACCTTCCAATCACAAAACCAAAAAAGAGCTTTCTTAATTAGATGCGAACATTTTCAGTCCATGCTACTTCCATTAAGGAGACTGATCGATATTAGTTAGGGAGATGGGGAGACTCCCTCTGCTGGCCTTTTTAATAAAATTTAAAAAGAGTACACAACAATTCAAAGGCCAAAACCACCATCGATCCCATTCGTCGACATAACCCAACAATTAATATATATAAATATATAAATCTCCCTCCATATAATATAAATTATCATTCTGCTTAGGTAGAAAAAATGTATATTCTACTACAGCAATATACATATATATATTTACAAATGGAATATTATATATGCTTGAATATAGTATAATCTTAATTCGTTCTTAGGATCCTGTAGAACTCACCCATAACATGATTTAAAAAAAAAAATCATGACTGTTCTCAGTCCAATTAGAGTCTTCTAAGATATACCTTTTCTTATTTATTATTTTCTTGTTTGCCCAAAATCTATGTATTGTAGAGGAAAACCACTACTTTTATGTATAAAGTACAGTAGAATATCACAAGTTGCCCTCTACAACTTTTGAGTAAACCCAACCCAAATCTTGAGTCACCGGTATAAGTTTTCCATTGATTAATCGTTATAATGTTGATTGGAAAAGAAGAGTCAAAGAAAGCATAGTTGACTCTCTCCCCTTTGCTTACTGGCACATTTAAACCTTCCCTTTTGTTTCTTCCACAAACAAACACTCTCTGAGAATGCAAAATTTCTTCACTATTTTAAGAAAAATTAAAACAATTTTTATACGCAAATACTTATATCTTTACTGATAAATTTTTGTAAATAAGTATATAATTTTTTTAATAATAACATAATAAATTATATAATTTTTGAAACTTAATATTATACAATTAAATTTTTTAAAAAAAATTTGTACATATTATAATTTTTTTTAAATTTAACAACAAATATATAATAATGTGCACCTAATTAGTGCATTTAGAAAAAATTTATGAACCCTTTGTTAACTTTCAAAGGCAGAGAGCGTGTGAGCACGCGCTGTGCGTGGAGCGTGAGGTGGGGTGTGGGTGGTCAATGATTCAAAAATTGCTACTCGTACAGTGATATTTTCGGAATATAAGGCTCACACGTGTCGATACTGGCACCGGCATTTGACCGTATCCGACGCAGGAGAAGGCACGTGGAGCAGAGGGTGTGGGGCTTTGTCGCGCTGACGAGCGGCTTACGTCAGCGAGGTTGCTATAGAAATTATTGCTTTGTGAGACTTTTTTTAATTTTGGTTTGCTCTGCTCTGTATTTGGCCATCTTTCTAGTTCTTTCCCTTTCACTATTTCCTTCCTTGTTCTTTTGTTTTGAAAACAAAGATGCTTTCCGTAAAGGCTCCCTTAAACACGTTGTTTGGTTCCGTAGAAAGTGAAATGGATCGATGCCCTCGTCAATACACATATCAATTTGAGCCATCCAAGACTTCTGACTATTTAATTCGTATGTATCTTCTTTTTTAAGAAAATTAATAATACATATAAGTTATTTTAACACAACTACTCAAAACATCACGATATGTTCGAAATTTTTCAGACCAAATTTATATGTATTTTTTTTATTAATTTTTTATTTAAAATATAATAAATATATAGTTTTCAATAAAAATTTAATTCAATATAATTATTTACAAGAATCATATATTTATTATTTTTTAATTAAAAAAATCTGACAATAAAAATATATAATTTTTTTTTAATTTCCACATTTACACTTGTTTTTACGCTTTTAACATAGGGATTCACATGAGATGGAGTACACTGAGGAACAAATGTGAGTCTCAGAGAGAAATATGGCTACTGACACAAACTTATGATGTTAAAAAAATTCTAAACCATACAATGAGTAGTTGCAAAAATTATGTTGATTTCTTTTTGTCAATTGAACTAACTTGTGTTAGCAATTTATATGTATTTATAGTTGTCAATGATGTTGGAGGTAATTGGTATATCTTTAGTTGATTAATTAATTTTTTATTCGACTAAGAATATCTAAAAACGAAAAAAGTATATATGCGAGACTATTACTATAATCATGACAAACTTAAAATTAAACTTATTATAAGAATTTAATTATAATAAACCATGAGGCATGCACCCAAATTTTAGACAGGCTTCATATCGATTCATTGGTTGACTTTCTAAGTTTTTTTTTTTAATAAGCTTCTTCATAGAGTTTTCCTTTAAATCGTGAAGAACTAGGACAATAACAGAGGACCATTCCAAGAATGTTACATATATATACTATAATCTGACATATAGCATAATCTAATATATAGTATAACCTAACAGTCTCCAATTCATTAGGAAAAAAAAGAAGAAAATAATAGGTGAAATAAGTGAGATCGTTAATAATATTATAGGCAGTAGGCATCTAATTATGCCCCAAAGAGTAGGTAAGAAAGACTCAATGGGAGTATTTTATGTACGAGGAAATTTTGGTTTAACTTCTCCCGAATTTGTTTATGAATTGTAAATGTTAAGTGTCATTTTCTTCGGATGTTTCCAAATATGTTAATCTTATTTCAATATTAATTTGGAAATTTTAAACAAAAATTGTAAATAACTAAATAAGAAAAGGAACAAGAGAAAAATAACAAGTTTATTATTATTATTATTATTATTATTATTATTATTATTATGACTCTTTCGTTGAAGTAACACTGTATTTAATTTTATTTGAGCTAATCTTTGTTTCATAGTCAACTTAGCGCAAAAGCTGAAGCAGACATATCAAGTACCAAGGGGAGGAAAAAGCCAAAAATTATGAGTAGATAATTTGTTGGGTTTTGATGACATTAATTTAGTCATGTCATGACTCTCCATTGCTGAAAATTCAAAGGGCAAAAAGTTACTTTTACATTGAGACTCTTGACTTTTGTTGAATATTATGTATCTCTGCATTTATATATCTTAATATAATCAAAACAAGCTAAAAGAGATCCACGTTATGCATGCATTGTCACTCACTTCCATTTTTCTTTTTTAACGTTTTTGCAAGCATATAGTTTCCTGATCATTGAGATTTTATTTTTGGCATAAATCTTATATTATATATGTAAATGTTATGAAATATTATATCTTATTATAATACTGTAAAAATTCCATAATAACAAGACTTAATTTGAAATTCACAACTGTAACCTTATATTTTTTCTTTTCACAAACATTTTGATGGAAATAAGTTATACATATGAGAAGGAAGAATAACCAACAAGCCAACCGAGACTATCGTAATTACAAATAATTATATATAATTGCACACAGACGAATGTAATTAAGAAATAATAAATCATCTATTTAAAATTAAACATAATAACGTACAAGTGTGATTCTAAATAAATAAATTTAATATTTTAGCTATTCATGACATTTGACTCGGGTCAAAGGAGGAAAAAAAAGTAATAAATAATTGATCGAGTTGCTATAATCCCCAAAACAACCCACAGAATAACGAACCACGCCGTAATTAATGGCTATTTTGTTTGCAATTATGTTTCTCATTTTTTTGGGGGCATATTTAATGTATATTTGTAATTTTCTATTTTTTTTTTCAACTTTTCTGTCACACTTGATTTTTTATATTAATGAAAAAAATTTTACTATTAAATATTTTGGGTAATTACATATTCAATAATATGACGATGAGAATGATGACGATGATTATTATTATTATTATTTTGTTAAACTAAAACTCTACCCAAAAAAAAAATCCTCAACCTAGCTTTGCTAAGATTAGAGATATGGTGTGGGACTATTTATGTCTAAATCAAATTTTTTTGAAGGTGTATGCTGATTTATGTCTAAGAAAAATGGTACAACGCCTTGGTTTGGAGGGTCAAGGTCTGCATAGCAGGCAATTCAAATGCACAAGCAACATTAGTGGGTTCTTTTCACTTGTCGTAGGTAGTGGTCAAACAAGTGAAACACTGACAATGTTTATTGTTGTTCTTAATTTTCTTCGAGAAATAGTTTTAGGGATATTTGGTTAATTAGGAGAAGGAAAGAAAGGGACAACACTTCTTTTTCAAAAGATGCTTAAGTCCAATAAGAGGGCATTAATCTCTTGAAAACAAGGTTGATGGGTAAAATTTTCATTAAGTCTATTTTCTCTCTTAATGCTCAAAAAGAGAACTCAAGGGATTAAATTTATTGAATGAGGAAATTAATAGAAAACTGAATCATTTAAAAGGATATATCCAGACAAGTTATAGTATGGTTGCTTTGTTTTGGTTTTTTTTTTTTTTTTTTTTTTTGAGCAAGTAGCAAGATATATTTCGAAAACAAAGGGGGGGGGGGGGGGGGAAAGGACTTTTCAACAAGTAATGCCAAATGACTTTTTTTTTTTGTGCGAAATGAAAATTAATTTTAGACCACACATATATATCAAGCATGATGACTGACCAGACCAAGACTGTTGTCAATAATTCTAGCTCTATACAAGGCTTCAATATATATAAAACTATCATGGCTTTTATTAATTAAAAAACAAATAGTAAAGTGCTGAAAAATCTTCATTGGTATGGTAAAATCCGATAACAAAACTAACAAGAAGAAAATAAAAACAAATAAATAAAAATTAACGTCCACGGTTGTTTATGCTATTAAAAAATTATTAATTCTACTAATCATGTCTACAACAAAAAATACCATAATATATAGTAAACGATATGACTTTTAAGAGACTTGTGAGTGCGTCATGCGTATATCATACGGACCACGATCAAAATAATATAATTCAAAAGATTAACACATTCAATCTAGAAGGTTAATTATAAATTAGGTATATAAATTTATTAATAATATGAAAAAGCAAAGCACATGCATACATCAATTATGGAAAGCTTATGGAACCCTCTTGTATAGAAGACTACTTCAAGAGAAATGACAAATGAAAGCGAGTTTTGCACATAATTTATTATTTTTATAGAGTTAATTGGACATGGGAGGGTTGCTTCAAAGGGACGACTTTAATTTGTCTTTTTCTTTTTTTATTTGATGTTAGATTAAAAAAAAAAAAGAATTTGACACTATTATTTGTGAATCAAATGAATAAAAAATTGAAAAAAAAATGCATGCGATTGTTGACCCAAATGGGTTGTATCGATTATATATAAGTGACATAAAGAAGGAGGCGCCTCTGGTGTCGACAATTAATGGAAGTCATTATCAGTATAGAAGAGCAGGTTTTTTGTTAGGTGTATTAACATAGAAAAGAAAAAAAAAAAAAAAAGAATCTTTTTAGACGTGGACAACTCCAACCCCTAATTGAAATTAATCAAAGAAAAGCATACAGTACACACACTCATTAATTCTTGCTTGTATAGGCTTCCATTCTCCCAATTAGGTATAAATTTATATCATTCTTATTATGGTTGCACAAATATCTGAATCAAAATTATATTATAAAATATTGGCCTAATACACATGTTCTTTTTTTAAAAAAAAAAATTATCTTGACCCATAGAGAAATCAAACACGTTACTTAATTAAAAGAAAAGTGTCTTTCTCCATTATTTTCAGTTGATTTATTAAAACAATATCAAATGCCAAATTCTTAGCCAATTGAAAAAGCTTAAGTAAAATAAAATGAACTTTAGCTTAAAAAGAAAAAAGGATCGCACGGAAATAAATTCTAGTAATATATTCTCGAAGACAAAAAGAGAGGTGCACATAGAGTTTTCTCAAAAGCTCGCGCCATATGTGCATTCACGAAGAGAAATATTTTCCCAGTGTATACTTACGCTTAGAGAATTCGCAAAAATAAACAATTTCCCAAACTTGAGCAAGCATATTCATTTGAATAATTCAAATTCTTTTGCTTTGATAGTTAATCATCTGTAGCAAGATCATTAAACTTAATCAATGAGAACCATGAATTTATTAATGTATAACTTTTATAAGCACAAATAGGAAGAAGTTTAATCACGCAAAGTGCACTTTATGATCACATTAATTGATGAGATTTGTGAAAGAGCTACCTTAACGCCTTTGTTGGTAGAGGGTCAATTGCTTCTTAATCTTACAATTAAGCCTAAACAATGACATTAAGTTCCTAATTTGATAGCCCAATTCACCCTTGTTCTTGAAGCTCTTCAACATAATAATATAATGCACATCTTCTAGTTAATTCTCAATTTTGACATGTTAAATATACGTTAAATCTTCCCATTCAAGCCAATTTTAATCAAATCTTCACAATTTTGATTTTTCAATTAGATCTTTCAGCTTGGTCTAATTCAAGATAAACCCATTTTTTTTAAGTTTCAAAAGACCTTGACATGACATAAAGTATCATTAACAAACGATATGCATGAACTTTGATGGGTTCATATGCAAAATGGACTTAATTACAGAAATTATTTAAAATCTAAAATGTATTAATTATAACCCCTTTTGTGCAAAATTACATCCGTTTATATTAGTTATGTCGATTGAATTTTGCTATAGTGAATGGGATTAATTTTAATAAAGATTTAGTTACATATATTAGGCTTAAAAAATAGTAGTAAGGACTCCTTTAAAAGAAATAAATTCCTATATATATATATATATATATATATATTTGTCATGTATTGGATTGAGTGGTATGCATCCATGCGGAAAATTCATCTGATAAATCTATTCTTATCTTGAAGGAAGGAAAAGCCTCTCTTTCAAGGCCCACTGCACTAAATTTAGCTTAAATAACAAGTTTTCTGTATTCCACTCTGAGTCATGAGAGACACAACTCTAACTGAGGTTGCCTTGTCTTGCAGCATAAGTTTAATTAATTTAATAGGGCTAGCATATCAACTCACATCAATGAAACTTTTTTCCATCTAAAACACTTTTTCTTTTTCCTTCATGAATTAATTATTTCTTATTGACTTGTAAGTTAAAGTCAACATTCATCAATCATACTCCCCATCCACTCCACTTGGAATGTTCCCCAACTCGGTCAAATTTTGAATATTTTTCTGATACAATTGTGCATAATTTATACTTTTCCATCCAGAGTGTTGTAAATTTTGTTGATCACAGCACAACATCCAATGTTGTGTCTACACCCATGTGTTAAGTTGAGCTTTTTAATGTGAAAGGTTCTCTTTTGGTTTGATTCTTTCTGAGGTCAAGAATTATTTTGACTGATTCTAATTACTAACTCTTTCCTCCCTTCCACTTTATATTACTAATTTAAAATCTGATTTGATCTTATTGTGACCCACCAATTCACTATAGCAACCAAGAAGATGGAGAAAGAAAAAACCTTTTTTACCAGATTAATATTTTAATATTTTGTCTTATAGGGTCATTAACTATCACAAATTGCAATAATTTAGGATAATTTGACTTGGTCATACCTTGGATTAGTATTAATTGAAGAGAGACTAGTAAGCAGTAGTTTTCTATCTTTTCATTTCTAGTTAATTGTTGGATTAGTATTAATTACTTTCATCTAAAAGTATATAAGCCTGAGGTAAACAGTATCCAAAACTTCTAGATCAGTACGCTTTTTCAGTTCAAAGTGTCAAAACATGAATGATGATAATTAAAATTTCTCTCGATTCTCCTTCCTGCACCCAAAGAAGCTTTGGAAATACTCTTTTACCAAGTCACACATATCTAACACAATCATAGAGAACTTTTCATTCAACAACCAAATTTGTGGAATTCCTCCTCTAAAATCTAGACTACAAAGAGAGTTGCCTAAACATAATTACTTAAAAGAAACAAAGCACACTGAAGACTGGACTCTATCAAATCTACAACTTCCCACAATGTGGTTTGTCTCCAAATTATATGCTATAATTAGCGTCTGAGTGGATTTTCCAAGATGAAGGCTTAGAATGATGATTGTATCTTAATGAAAAAAAGAAAAAGGTAAGATGGAGGGGGGGAGGGGAAGAAAGAAGAAACACAAAAGAGAAAAAGAAAATGCAATGGATGCAGCCTTTGAAGAACAAAAACCAAACCCATTCACCTAATTCTTTGTTTATATCAGTTATGGGACTGATATAAAGCCCCTTTCATACTACATAACCCAAAAAAAGTTAAGCATGTCATCTTTACCATATCATACTCTAAAATCCAAGAGGTTCACGATAACACACACCTAATTCCAACCTTCTCCTAATATTTCTAAACGCATTTACATTTCATATGCCTTTTTATATCAGTATGATAAAATAATCTCAGTGCTTCATCTCAGACTCTTCCAAGATCTCGCGTTAATGTCAAAGAGTTTACATGTAGAATCTGGTGATCAAGAATGTTTCTAGGGTGAGCTTGAAAAATCTTTAAATAAATCCAGTCTACAAAATTTAAATAAATCAATCCAATCATGAAAAGACATATAAACATATTGGATATACTTTTCATTGAAAATCAACTCTCATATACTTATATATTTCTTAATAATTGATTTAATCTAGTTATCTTTTATAAATTGTCTACCTATAAATTTCTTTGCTATATCTTTTTCTGTAATATATTTTTTAATTGGTCAGAGTACAGCAGAAGCCTCCAATAATGGGGTGCCTTTCACAGACACCATCTGCTTTTGTCATTTCTTTTTGGTTGGTGGCTTACTTCCATCAAACACCCAAAAGACCATTCACAAATAGAAACAACTTGTGGAAGTGGAAAAATCCCTCAAGTTGAACAGATGAGAGGGATTGGAGAAGTCAAAACGTTCAAATCAAATTTTAGGAAACTTCAGAACGTGTCAAAGATGTCAGGCTTTTCTAGCAAACATTTTGGCCCACCTCTTAAGACACTACAACCCAGTTAGTATAGCGGTCATAGGGACCTGCCCACAAAATAAATTCCTACAGCACCTACATGCTTCTCTGAGAGTCTAGGGAATAATTCAAAATGGAGTTTTTTTTTTTCCTCTCTCTCTCTCTCTCTCGGTCATGAATATAAAATGGCTATAAGTTCCCCAGTTTGTGAGTTTTATAGTGGATATCAAACCTATGATAAGAATATGTCTTTGTCAGCCAAATAATGCATCTTCTAGTACAAAACAGAGGGGCTATGAAATTAAATGAGGATACGATATAAGAATATTAATTCCCAAGTATTAAGTAAAACACAGATTATAGTTATAAACATTTAGGTAAACAGCAATAAATGGACACATCCCCAAAATATTTCTAGATCATTTCCTCTAAGAGTTAAATTTTTGCATGATTCAAGTGAACCATCAGGCCCCTCTGAACCAAGTTCTTAAATTTTTTTTTTTTCCCTTTTATTTTTAAGATCCTGAACCTCATAAAACATTAGAAATAATATTCAACAACACTTGTACATTATTAGTTTGGCTCCAACTGAACTAGTGGTCCCCCTGTCCTGCTTTTACCTTGGGGACCATCTCAGACTCAAGAACATATTTTTCTTCTTCTGCCAACAACCCGGATAAACACTTGCCTCTCTCCCTGGGCCAAAGAAAAATGACATCAACGCAGCAGGCTTCACATGCAGATACTGGTGTTATTGTCAAAGGAAATGGGACAGATTCCAGTTACAGCTAGGTATTTGTAGGGGACAGGGAACTAGGGTTAAAAAAATCCTTATGAAGACAGATTACAAAACTGATTGCGTTAATCAAAGCATAGATCAGTGCATAATTTGTGTTTGTATTTTTCAGGTATGAAAAGGCGGAGACAGGCATTATACCAGATAACTGTTTTCTTGCATCAATCATATTTCTTTTCCGCTGCCAAAAATAGACAGAGACACCGAGTCTAATATTAAAAAACAACAGTTCAAATCAAAAACTTTTTAACTCTACTAATGAAAAAGGAAAGAGAAGGAGTATTGAATAGTAATCATTTTATATTTAGTGATTAACAACCACAAAAAACAAAAATCCTTTCAGTAGGAGAAATATAATATACTAGAGTCGTAGGAAGTTCCACTTCCTTCAAGCAATTTATCAATATATACAATTCTGAGCCAGAGAAACTCACAAGCAATAATGCGTACGGATAACTCATTAGTCACAGATTTCATACAATATAATCATTTGCCCGAACTACGAGTGCCCCTTCATTGCCACAAGCTATCCGATAAACCAAGCCAGTATTACAAGTAGTGAAAGCCAAATACCACCAAGATCGGTAATCTTCGTCCTCTAAACATTTCGAAAATTCCACATAACCCTGATATTCCGCACTCACTTTCCAAATATGCTTCGTCTAGTTAATGATTATGATGAAAGGGCGTGAGAAAAAAACACCTGCATGCAGCTCGAGAATATATATTTCCCTCAACTGAAAAGACCAGCAAGCAACTTGAGAATCTAATATCCCTCTTTTCCAAGGAAATCACAGTAGAAATAGGATTAATCATACTGAGGCTGTTTATCAACGTTGACCCTCCATGAGATCAGTTAGAGTTATTTTTCCACAGTTGCCCGCATCTATCCTATCAAACTTCTTGATAATCTGCATAATGTCTTTCTCTGAAACTTTTCCCATCTCCTTAAGCTTGTAAATAACATATTCTGATTTACTGCACGACCAGAAGTCAAGATATATATATATTCAGTAAAAACATAAGATGTATAAGTCAGCAAACTCAATCAGAATAACTGAACATAAACCACAGCAAAAACAGCAAATGCCTGTAAACAATCCAAAATAGTGAAATGAGCAAGGGGAAAATCTGTATACAAAACAATTACTTAACAACTTCCTATTTCAGTAAGCTGTTACTGAGAACCAAACAGTCTGTAGAAAATTATAGATGTAGGCCATCCAGGAAAGGACAGCAATA
Source organism: Erythrophleum fordii (assembly GCA_032878935.1). NCBI lineage: Eukaryota > Viridiplantae > Streptophyta > Magnoliopsida > Fabales > Fabaceae > Erythrophleum > Erythrophleum fordii. The sequence continues at coordinate 21,002,619 of JAVQMF010000045.1, forward strand.
AAAATGTTTTCCATCTAAGTAAAAACAATTTATGAAACTTGTTATCATGATTACAGCAACCAAAAAGCTAATTATACTACTCTGCTAAGGCAATAGGCTGCTTCCAATAAAGCATTCTTGATAATTATAATCCACCCATGAAACAAATCTACCAAGAAGATCACATCAAAATGATAACCAACAGGCATCATTAATGCCAATAACAGTGGTTTAGAAAATTATACTAAAGATTGTTATGTTTCACCTCTAGAATAAAAAATGGCATGCCTCAAATAATAGCCCCAAACACCTAGACTTTCTAAAAAGTATAAAAATCTAAATTCAAAACCATTCTTATCAATCCCCATATCTCTAAGCACCAGTTACCATCAATGGAAACTTATGTGAAACTATTCTTGAGAAATGTCTGTGCGTGTGTGTTCGAGATATCAAAATTCCAATTTTGAACATGTTTAATCCATGTTCTGGAATTCCATAAGGAAGCTTGCTTCTCTCTATTAAACTGGTCGAGTTCCTTTCTCTTGTCTGCCTAAGCATGCCTTTTCTGTTAGGCCTCCAAATATGGGAATGAGTTCCATACATACAACTGTATGTAAATTAAATATCATAAGAGTTATGAACCTCTTGAACTTCATCATAACATTTAAACTTTTAACATCTCATATCTACAACTTTTCTCATGGAGCACAAGTTAGTGCATTTGAGGGAGGTAATAGTACGTTATATACATAATTGAGATAACTTTTTATGGCTTAACCTCTATGGACAATAGGTTATTCAACAATATCAACAAGGTCTATAAAATAAGATATACAGCAGATAACGACAAATTAGCAAGTGATAAGAAGTTGATGACTATTAACACTATGGGTAGGAAGATCTGTGCAAGAAAGAAAAAAGGGGGGGCTGTTAAGGGGAATGGGAAGCAGGGGCAGCGTAACCTGGCTGGAAAAGATTCTATGAGGAAATAGGGGACTTGTCGTTGGCTGTTAGACGAATGGGAAATAAGAAGAGGGGGAAGGAGGCAGACGTTGGGTGATTTGTTGGTGGAGACTTCTAGCAGTCTTTAAGTGCACTAACCTTTTCTTTCCGTAGCTCATCTTCTGGTTAGGCTGTATATTCTTTCATGCATTAGAGCCTGTTTTCAGTTTCACCATTAATTCAGATATACAGCTCCTATCTTTTATTCTTCAATTATCTGTTTTTTTTTTCTGCATTCTGTTCTTGTTTTGGTTTCCATCAGAGAAATTATAGAGGAGAAGGAGAGTCACAGTGTAAGTTTTACTTATATACTCAAGAACACCAAATAATTATAAAAACAAGGGGTAACTACATATAACCCCCTAAACTATAGCCTAATTATAACTTTGATACACGAACTTCATAAGGTAACATTGTACCCCCCCCCCCCCCCCCCCAAAAAAAAAACTATCATGAAAAGAAAAATATTACATATCAGTTAAAACTAGCATCTAAGAGTAACTTGATGGTCATGCAACTCCATATGAAAAGGGAGAACTTAGGGAAAATGATATAGACATAAAGTATCACATGACAATTTTGTAATTTTTAGACATCAACTAATATGCAATGTATTTCACTTTCTATAATAGTTTAAGGGTGTGAAGCTATCACAAAAAGAAAAAACATTACATATAAGTTAAAGCTAACATCTAAGAGTAACTTGATTGTCATGTCATTCCTTAAGAAAAGGGAGAAATTAAGCAAAATGATATAGACATGAAGTATCACGCAATAATCATGTAGTTTTTAGACATTAGTTTTAACTAATATGAAATGTATTTCACTTTCTATGATAGTTTAAGCGTGTGAAGTTTTACGTATTAAAATTCATGTATCAAAGTTATACCTAGACTATAGTTCAGGAGGTTATATATAGTTTCCCCTAAAAACAATGATGAGCAACATTTAATAAACTAGTTCTACAATGGGGCTCTTTGGGTATGTTCTAAATGTCTGTAAATGAGACAGATGCAACAAATTTACCCAGGTGGCTTCATTAAAAAGAAAAAAATTATCCAGGTGGAACTACATTTGTTGACTGCTGCTTTTTCTACGAACAGATACTATATTCTTAACTTACTGAACCTACCAAGATTAGAGTGGTAGTAAAAATAAATGGGCCTTCCAGAGGTTCAAACAATAACTATTGCCAACCTTAAAATAGAGAAGTCGCTTGAATTAATCCTTTTTACATCTGGCAGTCCTCCAAACACTAAATTAGAAGAATAACTAAAGATGAAGTAGTTCACCCTCTATTTTCCTCTCAATAAGCACACACTCTCTTTCATAAACTTGGCTATCAACTGCGATTCTCCAAAGCCAGTTTCCATAAAGACTAGTCATTATTGTAATTGCAATGGCTAACAAAGATCTGAAAACCTAGCTTTCTCAGACAGCATAGCAGGGATAAATGCAGTATATCAGAGTACTCCCTGAAAATATACCAGTTCAACAACCATTTGTTGCAAAATTTGAATATAATATCCCTAAAATGTACCTGAACTATAAGAGATCAGAGCTGGTTCAGGAAATATTTTTATTGCCATGTTTCTCACTTTGTTCATTATTTTATGTTGTATGATATATATATGTTAATCCCTCACTCTATTACGAAATCTTTCAGGTCTTCCTAACAAGATGGATTCAATGGTGGAGACACTGAGGTGCACAAAAAGGGGAATGTTTCAATGATAGTAAAACTTTTAAAAATTAAGTTTCAATTGGCATTATCTCTGTCTTCTTCTACAACTAATAATAGTTTCATTCGGACTAGTTCAATCCATATATAACTTGACCCCGGCTTATTCAGCTAATAATATACCAAAGACAAGAAAAGCAGAATAAGTACAAGAAACTGTAACGTATAAAACTAATGTTCTAAGGTAAACCCAAGACAATTAACAGAATGAAGAGACTAACACTTAACAAAAGCTAGCTCTCACAATAATATAATTGATCAAAAAACCTAATAGCGACCTTACTAGGATATAAAGCATTTAAACCACTTGAATAACTAGCCCAAGCATAAACAAACTCCCAGTTAACATTTTCATCGTCTAAGTTCAGATTTAATAAGTAAAAAAATGAAGAGGCCTAAGAAGCACGTACCAAAACAATATAAAACAAAATCGACTTAATAAAACCAACTTCTTAAAATATCTTAAGATCCCATCTCTTCAACATAATTGACAAATGAAAACTTCAGCAAAATGGCAAATATTTTATTCCAGATTAGTTAATAACATTCCTAAATTATTACTACGAAGTAGAAATTGTGTAGGGCAAGTTAGAAAAACCAACATTCATACATATGATTTAGGCAAATGTTCATTGCAGGTGGAGGACAAGATGGAATAATACAAATAAAATCAGAGAACTCTGAAAAAATAACAAGATGTGTGAAATTAAGAACTTTTAATAATCTTTAAAGACGCCCACATTTCCACCATGTCTTGCCTCAGTCTAAGAAATTTGTTTTCCATTTCTGCATTGTGCAGCACTTGTGTCAATCATCCATGGTATATTGCTTATTCAATATGAACTACACATTCTCCTCAATAAATAGACTCACATTTTAAAATGACACCTCATGGCAAAATATTTACTTAGAATTAATAACTGATAATTAAGATTTAATTAAATCCTGAAAAGAAGGGATTTAATTTCTATTCAAGTCAACTTGAAACTTCTTCCTTTTTTCTGTTTCCGTATCATTCTTTTAATTGTCCAATGTGAGCATTAGCCAATCTCTCCATGCATTATGCACCTAGTCAAGTCTTAACATTGATACTTGGTACATATTACATATAGTTATAGTTATCAGTAAAAAAGGAAAAAAATCACTTTAAAATTGTTAATGATAAAATCAACAGTTTTAAATTTTATAAAGTATGAGCAACCTAACAGAAACCTATGGATTGTGAAAAACAACTCCCTTGATTTCTTATCAGGGGCTACCCATTTGCACTTCACTTTCTAAAATGCAACCTGCACTTCGAAGGAGTCAAACCCAGTTAAAACAATGAAAAAATCTTGTAAATTCCACGAGCATCTAAAGTGTATATAATCTCACGGTGAAAAATGTAATGAAAAGATCTTATAAAATTGGCAAGCATCTAAACTGTAAAAAACTTTGACTACTATACTTTCAATAACAGTTACATTGAAGCCCACAAGGATTCAACTTTTACAAGATGGATATGTAACAGAGCATACCTCACAAAGCCGTTATTGTCTATATCTGCAGCAAGAAACTCAGAAATAGTCATATCCTGACCGAGAATCCACTTTGCCATCCTCCTATGCCGCTTATCCACTCTTGCCTCAGCTAAATAGAGGAATGCTCGGGCCACTGCAAGCGTCGATACAAGCAACCATATTGCAGCAAAGATGCGACCAGGCATCGTCTTGAATGCCTGGTCACCATACCCAACAGTTGTTACTGACATAACTGAAAGATAAAAAGAATCCAACCATCCAAGCCCTTCCACAAAATGCATTACACCAAAACCAATTCCAATACAAAGGACGACAACCCCCAATGCCAAGGCCACCTTCAGCCTAATCCTCATTCTCCCTTTCTTCACATCAATTATATATGATCTCGCATCCTTCTCGATCTCACCCCTACTCTTCACCTCTTGGAGCAAGTGATTCTCCTGCAGATCAAGAACATAACTGACCATCCCACTGAGTAGTATGTCAATAAACCCAAAGCCCACCAATACAAACATTATAGAGAACAGTTTCGTAGCTGTACTATTTGGAGTAATATCACCATAGCCTATCGTACACATTGTCACTATACAAAAATATAAAGCGTCCACAACAGGATGAGTCTCAGTTGCTGAAAAATTATGACGATTGATCCAATAAATAACCACCCCCAACGACAAATACATAATAAGAAGAATAACAGCTTGACGAACAATTGATTGGGAACCAAATTGGGGTCTACGCACAGGGCTGTGGTGATTAATATCTCTGATTACCGCCATAGCCGGGGCGGTTTTGGAGCGATGAAGATTAGTTTTGTGCATTGGGTAATTGGGGTCAATAAGCCAAGATTGTTGGGGTTGCGTATCTTGAGGGTCTTGTGAAGAAGAGGAAGGTTTTGGGGAACTAAGGGGAAGTGTTAAGGCCTCAACTAAGGGGGAAGAACCTTTTGGAGAAGCAGAAGAGCCAAAGATAAGGCGGTCCTTAAACTCCGAAGGGGTAAGAGGAAGAACGACCTCGTCGTGCTCCGGCAAAGGGCAGAGCGGCGGTGGCTTCTTTCTGGGACTGACATATGGGAGCAGAGGCTCCTTCTCCATATGGGTCCGCCACAAAACTACTCTTGGGATCGCAAGAATACAGAGAGCTGTGGGAAGACAATGAAATGAGGCGGGTTCAGGATTCTGAAATGGGTTTCAAGAAGTGCTTCAATTCCAGAACATAGTAGAAGTGCTGGCTGTAAATGAAATGAAATAGGTAGAAGAGAAGAGAACACAACATTGACTGACAGAGACAGAAAGAGTAAAAAGAAAGTTGGCCTTTCGTTTATTTATCTCCGAGGAAGAGGAATGTTGATAAGAACAACGCAATACGTCAAAGATTATTGAGAGAAAAATTAGAGACGAACTAAACAACAAGTGTAAAGTACAGGGACCGTGTTTAGTATTGCGGAGTGAAAGTTAATGATTTTATGATCCGGATTTGGATCGAATCCTGCAAATACAATGTATCATGGCACACTCACATGCTCACTAGCGGCGCGTGAAGGCTCTCTTATAGTTGGGATCAAGACGGCACGTTCCGACGAGAGTGGTGATTCTTGTGAGACTAATAAAAGTGCGGATTTTTTGGCGGCCGTTGCAAAACTATCGGAACTATAGGAAACAAAGCCAAAAAAAAATTGTAAGAATAAATAAGAGGATATTTTTTACTGAAAAATCTTATAATTTACATGAATTTTTAATTCAATCTCAATAATTTATTTTTCTTTTTAACATTCCTTATACTTTCTAATTATTTCAGTGTTAGTCCTTATAGTTTCCAAGTGTTAGAATATTACTCTTTACTGTACCACACGTCATTAATGCAGTCAAAGTGATGGCTGAAGTGTTGAAGGAAGGTCCACGTAGCTCCCACGTATGATTATATTAATCTGATTTGGCTGCCAGTCAGAGGCTGCCACATCATACAAGTTCCAGAGAAAACCAATGCGCAGAGTAGCTCATGATTTCTCAAATGCAGAGGGCAGGGGAAATTTCTCCAAAGTCAAAACGAAAGCATTTTCTGGAGCCAAACATGGTGTTTTAAAAAAGATTATCCACTTCAATTAGTAACCGATCAGCTACCTAAGACCATTATTAGCACCATCCTTATCAAATCGTACTGATTTTTGCTTTGACGACTGCTAAACCCATTTAGGTTAATAAATCCATTGCTTTTTTTTTTTTGGGGGGGTGGGGTGTGGAGTTTCACTGCCTCTAGGATAGTGTTTCCTCTGTACACTCGAATGCTAAAGCTTATTACTGCCATTTCCTCAAATGCCACACCCAAAAGTGTTTTTTCAACTTTAGTAATTTTAAAAAATAGTAATATAATTCTCACTTACACTGGGAGAGGAGGAGTTCGACTACCCCAACACTGCCATAAGCATTTCTTCTGATCTAGCATAGCATAAATTTTTTTTTAGATTTACTTCAATCAGTGATACTTTCTCTTAGTAAGGCCCAAGGCTTTGATGCATATAAACCCAGTTCTTTCCATCGTCTCTTTCCCCAAAACCCTCTTCCATCACAGTCTCTAACAAACACAAACAAAGAGCATCAATTACTTTGTCATCTCTAGTTTAACCATGGGCATGAAACCATTTGTGGCTAAGCTTATGGAGCCGAATAATGGAAGTTTCTAGGCTTAACACTCCAAAAAACTATCCTTCTTCTTCTCTCCACTTCCATCCCTATCTCCCCCATGTGGCTCAACATGAAGACCATCCTCAGTTGGTGCAATCAAGACAAAGACATATCATCAATGGCTAAAACCTTCATTCTTTTTTCCATCCTAGACCTTGTCTTCCTCTCACTTCTTCACCCTCTTCAAATTTACCACAGGCCTCAGAACATCACATTTCCATTAACATATTGCTCTGAAATCTCTATTCTCCTACACATTCCTCTAAATTTCCTTTCGGTGGTTCATTTCAAGCGAGGTATTGCAGGGGTGGCTATAGCAATGGTTTTGACCAATCTCAACCTGTTTCTCTTCCTTTTCTGTTTACCTCTCCAGTGTATACAAAGATTCGTGGAGTTCTCTGGGCATAGACTATCTCAGGGGATGGTCGTCTCTGCTTTCACTTGCGATTCCAACTTACGTCCCTATTCACTTAGAGTGATAGTGGTACAATTTTCCTTTTGGTGAATCCAAATTTTTCCCCTCCGTTTGCGTTTTGACGTTAGCAAGATATTTCCCTCTCCTTCTGCGTTTAAGAATTCGTGAGCTACTCTGCGTTTTGAGCATGTGCGATGTTGTAGCCAAGAGCTGGATCCCGTGACACAGATAAAGTACGGAGAAGGAAAGAGAGAAGCAAGTCGGATTCATATCTATCATGTGATATACAGAGTTTCTTTCTCTTTACTTCCCCTTAAAAGCAGAAAATGTGGCAATTAAGTCATATTGATATAATTATATGTGACAGCCATGTGGACCTTTGTTTGACAACTCAGCCACCGTTTTGATTGCGTTAATGACGGACGGTACAGTAAAGAGTGATATTTTTACGTTTAGAAACTATAAGGACTAACTATGAAAGTTTGGAAAGAATAAGGAGTTTTTATAAGAAAAAATAAATTATAAGAATCAAATTGATAATTGATATAAATTATAGGGACCAGATAATACATTTTTTTCTTTTTATTTATTTAAGATACCATATATTTAATACATAGTCTCTATTTATAAACTTTGAACTATAAAATTAACTTAAAAGTTCTAATAATGCAAATTAAAAAATTAATTTATATAATTATACAATATAAATTCTTTAGATATTATAAAACATATATTATTAAACATAAAAAGGATTCCAAAAAGTCATTCTTTAGACATTATAGATATCTACGTAACTATAATATTTATAACACTCTTCAAGAGATATCTATTAACAAATAATGTGTGCCATTAAATCTTTATTAGAAAAAATCCAATAATCTAAGAGTCTAGTGAATAAAAAAGAGTACACAATATTTAATTACTCATTGTTAGCTATCTTATTAGAAACCTTATTTTAAAAACCCAACAACAAAAACTTGGTAAGGGAGGAAAAAATAAAAAGGATTCAACATGTGGTTTACTCCATTTAATAACAATGTCATTTTATATTTTTAAATCTACACATCCCAATACTGTAAACTAATTTCTCAAATGTGGCAATTAATAATACTTTAGTAAATAAATCTGCCAAAGTATCATATAGACAAATTTGTTGAAATCTATCTATCATTCTTTTAAAGATCATAAGTAAAATAATAATAATTTTGGTAAAACATGTTTCATTCTGTCTCCTCTTTTGTATCATCTTTTTAATTGAATTATGCATGTTGTATTATCTCTGTACAATATTATTGGAATCTTTTTTTTTTCCCTCAAAGTAGATCACACATATTTCATATATATTGGATTATTAATCTTCACCAAACACATTCTTAACATGTCTCATGTATTACAATTATTTTTGCATAATTTGATAAGGTAGTAGTTAAACATTTTTTTTATGGAGCATCATGATATAATTGCACCTTAACTTGTAAATAAATAATTAGTTTGAAATTAAGTTTTATATGAATCAAATAAGTATTTTACATACGTATAGCTAATTAATTGTGATCCAAAGTTAGTCGAATAAAATAAACTTATATCAATGGTTTTTCATATATATGACAATAAATGCTTAACTCCATTCAAATGTCTTGTTGAAAAAAAAAACTACATCTTATTAATAAACTTATGACAAATGCAATATTAGATTGTGTTAAATTATCAAGACACATTAATGCACTTATATATAGCACTAAGAAATAGTATTTCCAAATTAAAAAGTTATTTATCATTCTCTTCAAGATGAAAATGGTCTTTATTCACATTTAACAATCTTACAACTATTAGGATATTGAATAAATGTGTTTTATCCATATATAATTATTTTTAAATCTTTTTGGTATATGTTGATTAATGAATGAAATGTTTCACTTGTTAAATACTCAATTTGTAAGTCAAAACAAAGCTTTATTTTCAAGATGTTTCATCTTAAATTCCTTGTTTCAATAAAATTATTTACTTTTTAAAACTATTCAGGAGTTTAATAATATTTAAATTATCAATAATATATAGTAATTATAACAAACTTTAATCTAGATCTTTTTATAAAAACGTATGGGAAAATTGGATAATTCTTATAACATTTTTTCAATAAATATTCGCTAAAATGATTAAACCACATATAATCAGATTATTTAAATCTATATAAAGATTTATGTCAATATATTGAACAATTCTCCCAAAAACTTTTACATGTTTTTGGCGTTTCAAATTCTTTAGGAATTCTCATATAAAATTCACTATTTAGTAAGTTATATAAATTGGCTATAATAATATCCATGATGTGTATATTAAGCTTTTCATATAATATCATATTAATAAGATATCCAAAAGTGATTACATCTATCATGAGAAAATGTCTCTTCATAATCAATATTAAGTTTTTTGCGAAAATCATTCCACCACAAAGTCATGCTTTATATATGACAATTTCATTTTTTTTTCATTTTATTTTTGCATAAATACCCATTGCTTGACACCTTCATGTGTTCAAACTACAAATCCAAAAATTTTACATTTCAAAAGTGAATTTAATTATGTTTCAATTGCATATTTCCATTTCAGCTAATCATCTCTATGTACATTTTTTTAACAAACTTAGGTTCTAGCTCATCATTTTGTTTTATTATTTTAATAGTAAAATTGTATTAAAAAAATGTTATTGATAACTATATTTTTTTATTTCATCCTTTTTCTAATAGTGATATAATTTATCAAGATCTATTCATTGTTTTTATATACCTAAACTTCTTTTAAAATTTTATGATTAGTTATGTTTTGGGTATTTTATTGAGTACTCACTTCCTTAATATGACTATCTCAATCATTTTTTCTTTTCTTTTTTTTTTTCTAAATTTTTTTATATTTCAAATTAATTGGTCTACTGCACTTCAAACTTGGCTTAATTTTATTTGTACTACCAATTGTCTTATTAGAACATCAATTGAGATTGGAGCATTTTTAGTTAGTATATGAGATTTGATATCTCTCTTTAGATTCATAAATGCATCTGACAATTAATTTGCAATATTTTGTAAATAAACTATTTTATAAACTTCTAGTTCACATTATTTTGTACAAAAATTTATATAAAATAATGATAATGTATTCCATTAAATTTATTTTTTTAATTGCTTATTATCCCCTTCTAATGTTGAGAAAAATATTTCATCAAAATGATAATTAGCAAATTGTATCATTAATAAAACTCTTATCAATTATTCAAGATATTTAATTATTTAAGGACACTCATAACCAACATATATTCCTAACATTCTTTGAAGACCTATATTTATGTGTTATGGTGGAACAATTAGGACATATACCATATGTCAAAAAATTTAGATGGGCAATATTTGCTTTTAACTAAAAGCTAATTATATTGTAAAGAATGTATGAAGGTTTATTTATTAGTTTGAAGCATATAAGTGATATTGCATGTAAAATTGCACATCCTCTTGTCAAAATGGGAAGTTCCATTTTTATAAGTATTCGTCTAATTATTAATTGGAGGCATCTAATAAATGACTCTATTAAATTGTTCTATATGTGAATATGAGCAATAGATTTTTCAGTTGTTATTCCAATTAACATAAAATAATTAGTAAAGCTTGAGATTTAAACTCACTAGTATTATCAAAATGAATTGTCTTAATTGCATAATCTAAAAATTGTGTTTTTAATCAAATTATATAAGCAAGCAATCTCAAATGCCAAGTTGCAATTGATAACAAATACACATGTGACCATCTTATAGATGTATTTATCAAAATCATATAATATATAAATGATCCACAAAGTGGATGAATGTGCCCACATATATCACTTTGGATATATTCAAAAAATGTAGAGAATTCAATCCCAATTTTAACTAGTAATGATCTAGTAATTGATTACTATGAGAATACGCAATGTAAGAGAATTTTTTTAATTAAAAAATATTCTAATTCTTCAATAGAGATCTATGTGAGTTCTCAATAACTTTTTGCATTCATCTCATAGATACATTTATTAAAATCATATAATATCTAAATAGTCCACATAATAGATGAATGGGACCATATATATCACTTTAGATACATTCAAAAAATGCATAGAATTCAATCTTAACTTTAGTTAGTGATAATCTACTAATTAATTATTTTAAGAATAAATAGCCCATGAGAAATTTATGAATTAAAAAATCTTATAGTTCTTCAATAGATATCCATGTGAATTCTTAATAATTTTTTATATCATAATTGATTGAAAATGACTTAACCGATCATATGCCAAATAATATATGCATTTAGATTAGTAAACTTCTAATTTATTATAATATGTGTTTCAATTGTACTAATATTTATATAATATAAACTATAAGATAGAACAAGTAATCTTTTTTAATATAATAGTTATGATATGTAGATATTTAATATTTTTTCTCATTTATAGTCTCAATATGATATTTATTGTAACAGATATATTTGAAACTTAATAAATTTTGTTCAGATTTAGTAGAAAATAATATTTTATCAATAATAAATTTTATCTCTCTAAGTAATAATATAACAATTTTTTCAAGGCTTTTAATTAATTTTTGTACTACTCAATATGATATTAACATTTATATCACTTATTATTATGTGAGAAAAATATATTTTTAATCCTTAAGTATTGCATGTGTTATAATACTATCTACAAGATAAATGTCTTCATTATAAATCTTGTGTCCAATGAAATAATAGAGAATATCCATATTCTTCATTAAAAGAAACAAAATACATGATAAGGGATGTTACACTCATACATAAAACATATGAAAGTTACATTTAAGAAAAACACACTAAAAAGAAACTAACATAAAAACATAACTTCAAATATTCTTATCATTTGCATCCTTAATAGTCATGATTCTCGAAAAAGTCTGTTACATCTAAATGTGCTATATCATAAAGGCCATTAAAGTTATCATCCTTGAATGAAAGTTCACCTCAATATCATCATTCTAGTAAGTCAAATTTGTTTCCACATTATTTCCCTTCCTTTTGATGGATGCTTGATAAAGCTTTACAAAATACTTAGATGTACAATGGTCATGTGAGCAATGTCCTTTTATACCACATTGATAACATAGATTTTATGTGCTTTTTGAAGGATTATTATAACTATCATTTTCTGTTTCTATCCTTCATTATTATTCCTTTTCTGGTGGTCAAGATTATATGCCATTACAATAATAGTAATTATTTCATCCCCTAGCTACATCGACAACCTCAATTGCAACCATGATCACAATGTTGCATTCACTTTAAGGAAATGTTGCCTTCACTTTAAGGAACAAAGTAGATCTAATAGGACAAATTTCATGGTTTTTCATTAATAACTTGTTATTTTGCTTAGCTACAAAAAGGCCTAAGAACAATTTGGATTGTTACTATAAGAGCGCATTTGAAGCATAAAAGGTTAAAAAGTTTTTGTTTTTCCTAATAAGTCCTCATTAAGTTATCTTTTCTCCATATATTTTTAATTTAAAATTAATTTTAAAAACTACTCTTATAATCATAACATGTTTTAGGGTATTGCCTTCGCTGATGGTCATGCCATTCTTTCAAATTATTCCACAATTCAAGCAAGTCTTTTACCATTAGATATTTTGCTTTTAACTCCTTTATATAATTGATGACAAAGGAAAATCATTGCTTTTGCCTTATCTTGATTAGATGCTTCATTTCTTGGTAAAATTGTATTTCCTAAACCCTTAGCATCTAAGTGAATTTTAGCATTTAGCACCTAAGATAAATGATTATTGCTCATTATGTCAAAGGGTCGCAAACTCAAGTTTAGTAAGAATTGATATGATTCAAGCTAATATAAAACAACAATAATAATTAGAATGAGTTCTAAATAATGTGAAACATTGAATACTTGATAACACAAAGCAAGTATGAATAATAATGTAAAACTAACTTTTGTAATTTGTTATAATGTAATAATATTAATTTAAAACACCAAAATAAATTCTACAAACTAAATATTAGTAACCTTTGAAAAAAAGTGCTAACAATTTATTATAAATACTATCAAATGCATATATCACCATACACTTACAAAATTGTAAACAACTTCTTTGCCAAAATGCACACATAATCTATAATATTTATAAAACTAAACCAACGAAAATGAAAATCAATTAAAATAAGATTATTTCAACTATAAATATAATAATTTGATAAAATAATGTTTTAAGAAAAAGGATTATCTTAATCAAATGAAAAAAGAACAATTTGATTTGATAATTTAGAGTGAAATTCTGATAATAACTAATTACAAAACTAATAAAAATATAAGAAATAGAGTAAGAAAAAATTGAAAGGAGAAATGAAAGAATATTTTTCATGCACTTAAGGTACCACATGTTTAATAAATAGTCTCTAGTTATAGTCTTTCAACTATAAAAATGAACCAAAGAATTATAATAATATAAATAGAAAAATTAATTTACATGATTATATAACATAAATTCTTTGAGAGTTATAGAATATATGCTATTAAATATTTAAAAAAATCTTAAAAGGTCATATTTTAAATATTATAAATATTCACATAACTATAACATTTACAATAGAGAGAATATTATTAAAGAGTTTTGATTGATAAGGTATCAATTTGGAAAGTAGTAATGGGGAAAACAGCATACTCATATGAGCCTATTTCAACATTACCATCTTTCTTTCTATCTCTCTCAAATAATATTGTGCAAAATATTTTAAAAGATTTAAATTTCAAAATTTACATTAATATGTATTTAGATTTTAATGTCTTAGCTAAATTGTACTATGAGAAAGTGAGAGTTTCCACTAGTCACTTTGATCAATTTTAGAAATGTTAAAAAAATTATTATCTAGGATATTAGGATATTAGTAATCAAAATTAATTTCTTGATTTTTTTTAATAAATCAATAGACTAATTATTTTATTGAATTAAGATATTATTGTCTTTTAAGTGTCAAAATATTATTCATGATAGAATATGTTTTATTCAAAATTTTTATTTATTTTTTCTTTCATCAAGAAAATAAACAAACTTTTGTAAAACTTCAACTTACATTTGCGTATTATCTCACTTCCCCATTTTCTCTCACGCATATTTATTCTGATTTAATAGTAGTATTCATATCAATTTATGCATTTGTCAACTAATTTATTTTTCGTTTTGATTAGGTAGTACATTAACTATCTGTAAGCTCTTGACATATTTAAAAAAAAAAACTAATTAAACCATTTTTACAAAATTAATAATTTACAAAATTGTATAAAAATGACTATTTGTAACTTGTTTTGATTTTTAAACTAATTTTTCTATATAAAATACTACTTTTCTCTTAAAAACACTAAATTGATACTAAATTTCACTATAACATTTTTCATAAAGGAAATCCCTTAAAAGACCTGCTATTCTAAATATCTAGTGGTGCAGCTCATGCAAACCCAAAAAGTTATGGGACCTACAGTAAAAAGACAAGTAACACATAAGTTGCCCAAAAAAAACCCACTTAGACTGTTTAAAAATAGTAATATAAAACTTTACTTATATATATATATATATATATATATTGATTATATTTTGTTGTTGCAATTCAGTTTGTTTGCATATTTTAGGAATATGCATGCCATGCATATTTTTGAGATAGAATATGATCTAAATTTTAAATTTTTTATCTTTTAGTTTAAATCATTAATTTTTTTAGAAGTTTATAATTTGAATACTATTTTTACCATACATTTTATTTCTTTTAAATTAAAAAATTAAAATTAAAAAATTCTAAACCATATAAATCAACATATAGGTCCAACTTTCTTTGCCAATATGTTTTGAATTGACTGGCCATCTTAATTTGAGTAAGTTTCATAATAGTGACCACAAAACTAATAGAATAATTAATTTACATTTTAAAACTTATTTCCGGCTAGGGTTGGTAAACGGTCCTCTTTGCATTAACATAGATATTTCTATATATAGAAAAATAAAATTTAAAACCTCCATTTTTAAGATAGTTTACATTTTTTTAATCATTCTACTTTATAAATATGAACATTTCAATAATTAGTAAGCAATATTTTATGCACCACGTAGATAGCATACCCAAAATCGCCTTAGGATTTTTGTTCTTTCAGAGAGTCGATTGCAAGGCTCGATCATCCTGGCCATTTCCACGTAGCATTGACATTATAATTGACTTTAAATAAATTTCTATTTGAAAAATTAAATTTGAGCAACATTAACTACTTAGAGCCCTTTTGTTTAAGCTTTTTAAAAAAAAATTATTTTTTTCTTTAAAAAAAATACTTTTATAAAACTTTAAGATATTTGTTTAAGATTTTGAAAATAATTAGAATCTAAAAAAAATCAGATTTATGATTATTTGAAAAAGTTATTGTGATTAGCTTTTTAAAATTAAAGAATGCAATAGATGAGAGAGAGAGTTTTGTGAAACACACGGAGAGAAATTCATGGACAAAAACAACCTTTAGAAAAATGAAATATGACAAATTTTACCCTTTTTCATCTTATGAACTTTAGCCGTTCTCTCCTATTTCTGTGCTTGTTCCATCCAAGGCGGCTCGTCTTCTTCCATTCTCTAGAAAGCCAATTTTCCTTCTCTGGGTAAGTCCATCTCCATTTATTTTGATATTTGTGTCTCCATCTTCGGTGTTTTCTCCATTGTTGAGTCCTTGCAAAGTAGTATTAATAAAAGACAAATAGAATAATAACAAAATTTTTGCTACCCAATTGAATCTTTTTCCCTTACCTGGTTGCAATGAAAAAACGCGAGAAATTTTTGCTAGTCACATGGCTTCTCTTCAATGATTAAGATTAAGATAAATCCAAATCCTCCATTATTTTGTTGTTTAATCCCACTCTAAGACATGCCCAAACTCGCTAACTGAAAAAAGCTTCCGAAACCAAATTTCAGAGCTTCTTTCTCTTTGGGTATTCATTCGGCACACCCAGATTTTCAGTCGGAGTAAATCCACTGTCGGCTCGTGCCAAGTCTAAATGTACACAGGGGGGTCAAGGAAATCCTCCAAGCTAGCTGTGGGTTGAAGCACCACAGAGCAATACCATTTAAGGTAGTCCAAATACTGCCGCATCCAACCCTGGTAAAGAGACCACTCAAGGAAGTCTAGATGACTTGAGTAGGCGAATGCTTCAAGCGGTGGCTCAATGGGGTCACACGGAATATAATGTTCCCGCAAGCTCTCGATCACACGCCCAAGCACTTCGGGAGCTGGATAGAAACCTAGAATGGTAGTGAGCCAGAGATTCACAGGCAAAATGCCGTGGAGTCACATTATCAGCAACCGACGACAACGTTTTGTAACACCTGCTGATGTACCTCATAGTTAGGCTGTACCTTCCTTAGGTGTCAAATGTGATGCTGTACCTGTTCATTTAAATTAGATCTCCCTATAGTTAGTAGAGTATCTTATTCCTATCTAAGCTATATCAACATAACAAACTAGAAAACTCGTGCGCTTGTCAATTAATTCTTGGTGTAATACTCACTCGTAAATGATTGGTGTCAGAATTTGTCACTGATCAGCAGGTTCGGCATCTACTACAAAAGAGAGAATCCACTTGAGATAACCACTCATGAAGCATGCAGAACAATAAAGTGGGGGGAGGGCTTCTATGGAAAAAGGGGAAGTTTGGGATGAGAGGGACTAAAATAGTACTAGCTGGAAGAGCAGCAAGCCGTATCAACGAGTGGAATACCTGGAACGAGAGGTTGGGGGGAGATGGTAGAGCAAGAGAGATCGAATATCCAGAAGTTCTTGCGAAGAGAATAAGATGCTGCTCCCCCTCCCTCTGTCTTTTCTCGCTTTGCTAATCTTCCCTTCTATCGCGGGCCGATAGAAAATGACCTGTTATATGAAAGAGCTCCCTAAGTAAGGACTGTTCCTAATCCCATTCTTCTGCAGCAGATCGCCACAGCAGCAGTAAACATAATCAAAGTGGAAATAGATTTCGAAATTCACTCTCAACATCTATTCCTCAAAAAGTATTCGCATGTGGTTGGCGCTTGCAATGGACTGGTATGTTTGGGTGACTATAAAGCAATAGATCGTGCCACTCAGATTATTTGGAACCCATCTATTCGAAAATATATGGTGCTTCCAAAACCCAGAGTAATCTTCAGCGACTTCAGTATGTAGTGTACGATTATGGCTTTAGCTACGTTGTTTTCTAACTGCGCATTAGGTTTTGTGCTATAATAAAATATAATAATATCATTGGTTATAGTACTTAGCTGTAATAAAATAGAATAACATTATTGGATTTTGTGCTGCATTAAAGGACTTTTGTACAACATTATTCTCTAATGTTGTTGCAAAGTGGATATGTAAAAGTTTTCTTAACCAGTTATGCATGTTACTAGTTCAGGCTTCCCAGTCACTTTAGGATCTTCTAGCCAAACGATTCTTGGGCAAGGACTTTGCGCTGAGCAATGTGATAATCAATCAAAGAATTCTGTGTTTTCTAATGCTTTGTCAAGCCCTGTTTGTTGAAGTCTTCTTTGGTTAGGTTGCTTGTAGTCATATCCAAGTTCAGACTAGCTACTTTAGAAACATTTCAGCAAATTTTTTTTATTTAATTTATTCTCTAATTTTCTATTTCTTCTTTTTCTTTTACTTTTCTATTTTTTTTCTTAATATTTTCTTATGATCTATAATTTAGAATGGCACTTAAAAAAGATATGAGAGGTTTTGAGGGAGATGGAAGAGACAAGGCAAGATGGGATGATAAAAAAACTGAAATATTCTTGAAAGTATGTGTTGAAGAGATACTTGCTGGGAATAGACCAAGTACGCATTTTAATAAAGATGAGTGGAAGAATCTCCAAGAAAAATTTCATGAGCGAACAGAATGTACTTATGATCGCACACAATTAAAAAATAGATGGGATGCTTTGAAAAGGGAGTTTACATCTTTTGCAAAAATGGTTGAAAAAGAGACTGGACTTAGATGTGATCATGAAAAAAAAAAAACCATACAAGCTCCTAAAGAATGGTGGGTTGATAAAAGTAAGGTATGTCTGTGTTTTGATTCAATACATAATTTTTTTTAGTCACATGATTTTATGATGATTTATTTATTTATTTATTCTATTAATTATAGGAGGATCCAGAGATTTAAAAATGGAAGAATGAGGGACCTAAATTTTTAGAGTTGCAAGAGAAATGTTTTAAGGGCACAGTAGCTACTGGATTTGCTGATTTAATGCCATATCAAGATCCGCTATTAGATGAAGGAGATAATATTTTTGGTGATGATATTGGACATCATGAACAAAATCCAGTTAGTGAAGATGAGGGGGATAGTTGTAAGGTTGGTCATGAAGTTCAACCAAATGCAACTCCAAGTTCTTCAAACATAAATTTAAAGAAGAGGAAGAGAATGGGGAATGGAGACAAGAAAACTGGGATAGCTGAGAAACTTCAACATTCTCTTGATCGTATTATTGATGGGATAGATCAAGTGTCAAATACTACTATTATAGGTTCTAAACCAGATGACCCTTTCAGCTATGACAAATATTTGTCAATATTAAATGAAGTTCCACACTTAGTGAAAGGAACGCATCAATGTTTTTTGGCTACGAGAATACTAGCCAACAAAGACAATAGGATAGCATTTTGTCATTTTATGGACAATGAACGTGAGATGACCATCGATTGGCTTAACACTTTTACAGAGGAGGATATCTCGCGTACTCGTTGAGCAGACTTATTTTAATTTTTAGCTTTCTTATGTGTTGAACTTATAATATTGAACATATTTCTTTATATTGTTATTTGACTTATTTGATGGAGTATTGGATATTTAGTATTTTTTAATATTTATATGAAACGTTTAATATATTTGTTTGGTATTGTTTATTAAATAATGTATTTGTTATACCGGATGGCTAATCTTTTAGATGAAAGTGATAATGATTCTAAAATTAATGATTCTAAAATGGAAATTCAAGTGCAAAATAACTATAGATATCGTCTTCATATTGCAAGGAATTTGGCTGTATTTTTAGTTACAAATCATGTGTTAAAATATGTTGTCAAAGAAAAGAAAACTACTTCAATTCTTTCAGGACATAAGTGGCTAGTAGAGTTGATTGAAGGAAATGAAAATAGGTTTTTTGAGCAATTTCGAATGAGAAAACAGGTGTTTCAACAATTGGTATAGGATTTAAGTAATAACTATGGACTGACGCCAACCAAACATATTGGAGTAGATGAAAGTGTTGCTCTATTTTTGTATATGATAGGTCATAGGGCCACTAATAGAGATGTTCAAGAACGATTTCAGCATTCCGGTGAGACCATTCACAACCATTTCCATAGAGTTTTAACAGCTATATACAACTTAGGAAATCGTATAATTAAGCCCCTTGATTCGATGCACATTGCTGCTTCCCAATATATTAAAGATGATAATCGGTATTGGCCTTACTTTAAAGATTGCATAGGGGCAATAGACGGCACTCATATTGGTATACATGTTCCGGCAAGTAAGCAGATACATTTTTTCAATAGGAAAGGATATACAAGCACAAATGTGATGCCTGTATGTGATTTTAATATGTGCTTCACATTTGCATTATGTGGTTGGGAAGGATCTGTCCATGATGCAAGAATTTTTATGGACACTCTTTGTAAACTAAATCTGCAATTTCCTTATCCTCCTGAAGGTTAGTATTATATAATTTGAAATATTTTCATTTTATGTTATAAATTGTTTTATAATATTGTTTAATTTATTTTCTACTTCTGTATAGGTAAATATTACTTTGTCAACTTAGGATATCCATCATTTAAAGGTTTCTTGGGACCATATAGGAATAAGAGGTATCATCTTCCACATTTTAAATTGGCTCCAGGTTTCAGATCAAAAGATGAAATATTTAATTTTTATCATTCTAGTTTGAGAAGTGTAATTGAAAGGACTTTTGGTGTTTGCAAAGCAAGATGGAGAATATTGCAAAACATGACCAATTTCAAGCTCGAAACTCAAATTTCCATTATATGGGCATGTTTTGCTCTTCACAATTATATTAGAAGGATGGATTCAAGTGATTTGGATATTCTTCAAAATTTTGAGAATCTTAATGAGTTACAAGATAGAGAGCAAAATTTTAATGATGTAGATGATAATGATGTACTTGGTAATGATGATTGACAAGATCCAACACAAGCAGATGTCAGATATATAGAAGAAATAAGAAATATTATCAGAGATCAATTACCAAGACGTGTGCATTGTTAATTTTTTTTTAATGTGTATGAGTTTTTGCAAAAACTTTGACATTCATATTTGACTTGATGTGGAGACAATATTATCATTTTTTAATAGATTTTGGCATTTATTTTTTATTATGAATTGTTATTTGAATCTTTATAAATATTGTTAATTTTGATAATTCATAAAACAAATAGAATTATAGAATTTTTTAATATGTTCAAAAAGTGTTTTTTTATCCAAACATATTTATTAAGAAGTGCTTTTATATGTCTTTTCTTGTAATTTCATAATATAAAAAGTGTTTTTATGTTGTTATATCCAAACAGGTTAAAAGTCACTTTTTAAGTAAAAAGTATTTTTTTACGGTTGTAACCAAACATTAATAATTTTTGTTTTTTATAAAAATCTCTAAATGATAAATTAATTTTTTAATTAATCTAAAAATCACTTTTTTCTTAAGCTTAAACAAACGGGCAATGATTCATATAATTGATAGCCGATTTAGTTAATCAATAATAAATTGAAACAGCAAGCAATTAACCCAAATAAGAAGTGACGCTAATGTCACAACAATGATCTATCAAGACCAGATAAGTTTAAAAGCAACAGATTTTCTATCATATAAATCGGAAAAATACCACCATCCATCAATTTCTTTTATTAGGTAAGGAAACTCTAGCCGAAGGCCTATTTAAGGAAGGAGAGGGAAAGTAAGAAATCAAACTCACCCGGCTTATCCATAAAAGAAACACCAGTTACGATCAAAACTTTTGGACCATCAATTTTATTTCCGCCTGGATTAGTATCCCAACGAAAGAAAAAAGAAAAATTTTATTTTATATTTATTATATTCTTATAATTATTATTTGATAATATTTATTTATTATTATTATTTTAGCATAAGAGTATAAAAATTTATTTTATATTACAAAATTACTTTTTTATTTTAATTTTCATTCATTACTTTTTATGTACTAAATGGAAAAAATTAAAGAGCTCCTTCATCAATGTTTGCCTCAATATACCTTTGCTTAATCAATGCAATGCATTGGTCATTGCCTAGCTCCCTCAGATTTGGGTCGAAGACACCAAGACAGCTAACCTTTTTAAGGATCACATATATGGCAATTTCGAGACATAAACACCCTTCAATAGACTTCTTTGACCCAAATGGAAGATCCACGTTCCAGTATGCCTAACCCTAAATATTGATACCGGTAAATTTATCGAGCATGACTTCACGACAAGTTAAGAGCACTCGTTGGTTATAAATAGATTAAAGCAGAATTGTCCTTGTGATGTCAGTGTACAGCTTTAGAAGCAGCAGTTTCCATGTCTTCCAAGAATCCAATCAGTTCATGAGCTCTCTTCATAGACTTGACCTGTTGATACATTTTCTAACTAAGAAATGTGCATCACCCAAGCAGGCATCAAGAAAGTCATTATAAATCAATCAAAGCTGTAAAATTAATCTTACACATCTCCAAATCTCATTGAGTGAGTAACCAAGTCTCAACGAGCCTGAACAGCTAGTATTCATTTGTGATTATTACATTCAAAAGGTTCTGTCAAGAAACTATTTCAGGGCATGTTAAAGTAAACTATAAATCTTGGAGATGCGACCCGCAAGATAGAAATTGTCATACATACGAATATGACTAGGTACAGATGAAAATTCTTCCAGTGTCATTCAAAGAGGCCTGGCATGAAAAAATCAAAATCATAAAATGAAACAGATATTCGCAGCCCATAAATGCAATACCGTATTGTTAATTGCACAATAAAGCATCATATCAAGACTCAAAGCACACCTTTCAAACGGATAGCGAGTAGTGACAGCTAATCATCATCATCGAGAACACTTCGACGCCTTTGTATCTGAAGATGTAACAAGAAGTACAAGACACCGGAAATTATAAGAAATTTTAAAAAGAACAGTATAACCTGTAGTCTACAACTTACTGTAACTTTTGTTTGCTTGGTTGTTTGGTTGTTTATCTGCTCTAGCAATGATATGAGTCTTTCTTCAGAAACCTGCATATGCCATTAAATAGGTAAAGTGCGCTACTCTAATTCCTCACATGGAATATGTACTTCAACCTTCAAACAGATCTTATCTTATTTCTTCTCTTTCTTTTTCCTTTATAGATGAAAATTTACTGCCTATCACTTTTCTACGTTGAAAATTTATTCCTTTTCATCTGATTAACCTTCACTGCCATCAAACAGAATATATGATCTAAAACCATCAATAAAATAGTAAGTACGTGTCATGGAATACTAAACATGCTCAATAACACAAGCCACTTGTTTAGAGACAGGTTTTCTATCTTTGACAAGTTTTAATTAGTATCAACCACAAGACATAGCATGGCAGTATAGATTGATTAACACTTTCAGCATAAAAAATTGTATAAAATGATTGGTTTCACTAGAGTTACAATGATCAAACTCAAAAGGTTTTAAAAGATATAAATAAATTAGAATTAGAGAAGTTGCAGCAAAAGACAAGATCCAAAGTACCTTTTCCGTAATCTGACCCATCTGAGCAGCTCTTAATATAACATCTTCAACACCTCTTGCTTTCTCAGGTTTCACCAAAGCAATTCGAGCAACTATATAAAAAGATAGCAGCAAAAAAAAAGGAAATAAAAGTGTCAGTTACATGCAGAAAGTGAAGGAAAAGATCAAAACATAACTAGCATAGTAGCATGCCATCACAAATCAGTGCAACATACAAAACAATTATATATCATTCTAAAATTCTAATGAACTAAAATGAAAGGAAAAGGCTTCCAGCATTTTATAGGATACTTCGTTGGCATATTGCCATATGTGTTCTTTCCATCCAGAAGTGTTTTGTCTTCCCCCTTCATTTGCGATGCCTATAACAGCTGATTGATGAAAACTAGGTCCTAATCTTCCTTTTCTACTACATATGTCTGTGATGGTGTTATCTTCTTTTCTAGATTATGAGGTAAAAAAATTACAGCTAATTTTTAGCATTACTACATTCAAAACTCAACCTCCAAAACATCTTAGATATTTTCTTGTATCTGTTAAAAGCAAAAGATACATCAAGATTATATGACCTTAAATAATTATACCAGCCCCAAGATCCATAACTTTTATGTACAGAACTAGAGCACAAAGTCCTGCATTCCTATCATTTTTATCCATAATATTGAGTTTGTCTCAACTTCAATTTTCACTAAAATAAAACTATAAAGTTCAACCCTAGGAAGTATATAATCAAAATATCAACTAACAATGTAGCAACTCCAGCCACATTCTTAGATTGTAGCTATCAAGATCACCTTCCACACCCCCCCCCCCCAAAAAAAAAAAAGCCAACACTCACACTTTGAGGGAGGGATGGAGAGAGAGGAGAATGAGAAAGAAAGAGAAACAACTCATCTTGAAACACATGGGAAAAGCTGGCAGGAGGCCACACCATGCCAGAAAGGTAATATCAGCACAAAGTATAGGATCCTCTGATGAGCAATATTTTTATTATTATTATTATTATTATTATTATTATAGAACTTGGTGAACAAAGAAGGGCTATTTCATTTCATCTATACACAATTTAATCTGCAATTCAGAACTATATTGACTCTTGCGTATTAAAGATAAACTTGACCTCCTGCAAATAGGACTTTCAAAATTACAAAAGCTTTTCTATTGCATTAGTTTTTGCTATCAATTGGTGGTCCCTATTTAAGAAAACAATAAAATGTATAAGCTACTACATGGCATTAGCATCTTTTTTATTAATTGGCACTTGTGGTTAAAATAATAAAGGCACCACATCAAAATGATTCTAAGACTCCAAAATATCCACAATGGGATCTTTGCTTTGAGACCGAGGAGGATGGGTATTAAACATACATATTTTAATTATTCCTATCTCCCTCACCCCCAATAAAAAATGTAATGACACCGGTTATTCCTGTGCTTTTAATCATAACCAGCTAATTTCATTTATCACAAATCCTCATCTGAACTTATTGACGACATATGACAAAATGCAGTAAAACTGGAGTCCATGAGATTATCAATTATAATACTTGTATAGTTCATTTGCCTATCAGATAATGAATAACATGGACTTATTAAGAATAGTTGTCCTTGCAATAAATTAACAGTCACTTGTCAGATCTTGATATCTTGGTAGGAACACCAGTCATACATGCTAAATTTCAACCTTATACCCACCAACACTAGTAATATGGAGCTTTAAAGCGTCAACTTTGCTACATCTTTTTAACTACAAATTTTGCAGGCAAGAGGATAGTACAATTTACTCATTGATGAATATGACCCACTCTAGATACCTTTTATTTTCTTGCACCTGTAAGCCACTATCTCTCATTGCACTGCCCCCCAACTGTCTCTAAATGGATATAACAAAATTATGTAATTGCCAAAGAAAGTACTTTTAATGTTCTGTCAGACCGTCTGTAGTATAGCACCGCAAAACATAAAATGACGAGACTTGACAACCAAGAATCCAAAATTCAGGTATGAACTTACGCCTTTCTCGGGCTTCGGTAGACAATATCTGACTGAGCATCATTTGTCTTTGCTCCTCTGCCTCCCTAAATTAATTGTTTGCTCATTTAGATGAACAATTTTTCACTCCCAAAAAATATTAAGGCATACAATAAATGCAGACAAGGTAGAGAAAATCTTTCAAGTGTAATTTATAGAACAAAGAAGAGATATTTGTGCAATTGTACAAGATTTTAACATTAAATGATGGACCTCTTAGCATCCTCCTGAGCTTTCTGCTGCTCAGAGTTTTGTTGACTTCCCTGTTAACAAGCACAACTTAATCAGAAACATCAACAAAAATACACATAAACTCTGAGTCTCTTATGTGAATGAATAAACTTAAAGCCCAAGCAGCGACCACTAACCATGCCTTGCCGAGCCATAAGCTCCTGCATCCTTCTCTGTCTGATTGCTTCTAACTCAGGATCAGCCTGAAAAAAGTAAAAAGCTTTATTAATCTAAAGTAGTGCTTAACTGATCCAGAAGAAGTAAGAAATATAACAAGAAACACACTACATTTTACATACAACTTCTAATGATGAAAAGTTGAAAGTGAAAAAACCAGACCCAAAAATTAACATAATGCTTAAAATGCTCACTGTTCAAGTAGATGCATCAAACATTTTAGCATGATGAATGTGTCAAACACCAATAAGTAACAACCAACAACAAAAGACAAGCAACGTACTGGTTCCCACCAACAGTCATACAACAGTGAGTTTACAGACAGCAAGAAACTAGGAACCCTTGGATCAAAACACTAAAGCACAAGTTAGTAGAGGGATGCAAACTGAAAGCGATACAAGGTTTAGCTATGTTTTCAGGGTTGCTTTATGAGTAATTACAGATACAAGGTGGTAGGCCAGAGATCAACAAGGATATTAGCTAAGAAAAGACCAGTAAACAAAATGCAGAGCACCATGAAAGCCAAAATTTGCAATTTCACCTGGGGCTCATCTCAATTCCTTAAGACTTCAAAATTCAATGTTAGAGAGGTTCATAAGTCTTATTCAAACTCAAAAACTCGTAAAAACTAGGCAGCACCCATTTCAAGCAACATAATCTTCACGGGCCAATTACCAAAGATGACATCAAGTACATAAACAGATCAGCAATTTATTCTCCAATGGAGTCTATTCATGTCAACACAACACGTTTGGGCAGAAAACATTCAAAAGATGGAAAAAGGATAAACCCTTAAGACCCTAATGCAGCGTTCTCCGGGGGAATTAAAGCACAAGATGATAAGAAGGAAAGAAGAAAATAGAATTCCATTCATTGAACGTACCATTGGTATGCTGAGCAGAACAAACCCTAGAGAACCGAATGGGAATTTCCTGATTCACCACCTAGAAGTAGAGTACCCTCCCAACACACAGAACCACCAAGTCGTAAAGAGCAGATCGCGTTTGTAATACGCGATTACCTTTATCAGTACTCGGCAAAAATGAAAATTTTCTCCCTTTTACTTTATATTAATTTTTTATTTTTATTATTTTTATTTTAATTAATTTTTTAACATTATCTTAAATTTTAATTTCATTCTTTAATTCTAATTTGACTATAAATTTTATGTTTATCTTTCAATTTTAATTGATTTTAATTTAATTTTAAAATTTATTTTTATCTATTAATTTCATTTAATCATAACTTAATCTTTAATATTCAAAATCTACTTAAATATTTTTAATGTGAAACTTGCTTCGTTTTTTAAAAAAAATTAAATCACAAAAAATATGAAAATAATTATTTAAAATTCAAATTCAAATTCAAATTAAAATAAAATAATATTAACAGATAAAAATAAAATTAAAAGGTTAAATTAAAATAGAATAAAATTAATAAATAAAAGTGTAATTTAAAATAAATTTAAATGATTAAATTATAATTAAATAAAATTAAAAAATAAAATAAGATTTAAAATAAAATTTCGCGGAAAATTCAGAGACCAACAAACAGAAAGCCAATCGCGCACAGAGAGCGTCACAGCCGTCAATGGCTCCCACTTGAGAAAGTTCGCACGTTATTAAATATGGGCCGGTTCTGTTGGGCCCATGAGCTGCTGGCCAGCCCGTTTGCACATGGTTAAATTTGGGCTGGCTCTGCTTGGCCCATACATGAAGCTCGCCAGCCAATGGGTTTGGGTATTTTGAGTATTCCATAATATTTGTTCAAAAAAATTCGAAATTTATTGGACATTAAACATTTGATTAGATGTATATAGCAAAAATTGATATCTGATCAATTAATTATAGACATACTTGGATTTAACTTTTGGATACTGGATATTTGTCTGATATTAAAGGGCAGATAAGACCCAGTATTCAACATGTATATTACAATTAAATTTATTATATATTAAAAAAATCTCTTATATACCACAGGCTTTCTTTATTGTTTTCCTATTTGTTAGATTAATTTTTCTATGCGTTATTTGAAGGATATGTAATTACAAAGTTTAAAAATATGTTTTAAATTATATTAAAAGATAAATATAGGTATTGGATGTGTTAGATATCCTTTATCCTAATGCTTTAATTTTCGTAACATTTTTCAGATATTTTGGATACATGATAAATTTTAGATATCTGATATTTCAGGTGTAGGTAATAAAAATATAAATTTTTATCAAATTTGAAAAGGGTCCAAATAGTGGATATATGTTTCAGATTCGAATATATAAAATTTGAGATGGTATAAACCCATTAACATTCTTAAATTGGCCATATTAATGAAGCACAAAGTTTTAAAAGTTAAAGTGTAGAGAGAGGGTGCAGGTAGAAATCAAATTAAAATACATCAAAGCTTTCTAGCACGTTTGTCCAAGAATTATATCACTCGAGTCAAGTTTATTAAGTAGATAAACCTTTATTGGCCAGTAATAATATTGTATGTTTTTATTAAAAAATAAGTAAATACATCTCTAATAAAAGATTATTTAATATGATTATCAATCAATAGATAAATAAATAAATATTTTTATCTTGTGAATAGTATAACTGTAAAAATAAAAAATAAGTAATATTAAGTAAACTATAATATATAATTCATTTTGATTTATTTAATGTTATATAATAAAATTGTACTCAATGAAAATGCATGTTACTTATAATTACACAAAACATATTTTATTAGAATTTGTTAGTTAAACTTTTAATATTTTTGTTATATATTCAAATACAATTTTTTTTGACATATTCAACTTATGTATTTTTTTTTTTTTTTTGGTTCAATCAATTTAACGGAACTACCTTAACATTATATGCAATCCTAAAGAGCCTCCTAAGGATGATGATTCCACAATAAATGTTTATTTGTCTAAGAATAAATAGCCATTTTAATCCTGGAAGATATTGTTATTATTAACTTAATTCTTAAAATTTTGTTGATATCAATTTAGTTTTAGTATTTTTGAAAATATTTAAACTAATGTCATTAAAGACAATAAACTTTGAAAATACTAAATTGATATCATTAAAAATTTTCAACAATTAATGTGATAATTTTCACTTGTTATAAAAGATGCCCATGTGCAGGGTTGAATTAAAAGCAACTCTAATAAATCAAGTAAAAGAATTATTAGATCAATTGGGCGTAGTAGCATCTTTTGAGATTATATAAAAAGATGTTTTAAGCTATTTGCATATAGGAGCTTATAAAATTGTTTGTTACAAAAATTTGAGGCCCCATTTGGGATCGCAGAGGAAAGTGAAAGTTGAAGAGGAATTTGTGTAAAATACGTTTGGTTATAGAAATTGAAAATGAAAACATAAAGTAACGACTTTGTAGCAAAATTGTGTATTTTCTTCTATTTTTTGTGCGTGGTATTTTTAAATAAAGTCATAATTCCATGCTTTATAAAATTGACATATTTTAAAATTTATTACTTTATAAAAAAATTTTACATTGAAAAAAAATTAAAAAAATTAAGTCTTTGTTATTTGATATTAAACTAATATATTTTTTAAATTTATTATTTTATAAAAAAAATTTATGTTGAAATACAAAAAAAAATTATATCAACTATCAAAATTTTCAATTGAATTTTAGTTGAATGCCAAAATTTTTAACTAAAATTTAGTATTTTTCAATTAAAATTTAGTTGAATTAATTAATTAATGTTGTTATTATTATTAGTTTTACCTTTAAAATAATTTATTATTTTTAATAATATTTAATATTAAAATAAGAAATTATATAAATTTAAAGAATTAATTATACATTTAATATTAGAATTACTCAGTCAACCAATTGGTGAGTAATGCATTGCTTTTATATATATATATATATATATACACACACACACACACACACACACACATATATATATATATATATATATAATTTATTATTTATATTCCATAATATATATTAAAAATTTAATAAATATTAAATAAATAAAATTATTTTTATTATATTAAAAGGATAATTTATAAATATACATAATTATATAAAAATAATCAATTAATTATATATATATATCAGCCATTTCATTACATATTTTTTTCATTTAGGGATACTTTTGTCTTTTTCATTTATTACTTTTTATTCTATTCTTATTTCTTTTAACTAAACAAATAAATACAAATATAATCTATTTCTTTTTCCACTCATACTAAACATAATTTATTTTATTACAATTCATTCAGCTTTCATTTTCTATTTTTATCATTAAATTTTTTTATATACCAAATAATGCTTAAGAAATACCCTAATTAACCTTAAAATTGCTTGGAGAAATGGACATAAAAATATTATCATTAAAACAAATTACAAAGGAATTTTTGAGATCATTGAAGAAGAGATTACTCAATAGTAGTTTCAACCACATTCTCAAAAGAATAAAAACAAAAAAGGGTGAATTGATAACTTTATGCATATATTAAAAGGAAATAGTTGCTATGTGAACCAGATTGTCAATCATAGTTTATCCCTTTTATCAGAAATCTATAAATTCGGTAGGTTTTCTTAAGGTTTGAGTATTCTTATTATTGATGATTTCTGGAGTCTTTTTACCCCATATGATATCCATGTAGTTTTTTTTTTTAAAGCATTTGACCAAATTGAATAATCACATTCATACAACCATGATAAAATAATAATATAAGTAACTTTTGAACTTCTTATCTAACGTGTATTTTTTTATGATTATTTAATTAATTATAAGGTATAATATTATCTCAATTATAATATCTTTTAAAATATATTCATTTCATGTTTTATAATAATTTTATGGGTCAAAAGTATAACATGAAAATAGTTTATTTTTTGTTTAAACCGAAAAAAAAAAACTGAAGTTTAGAAAAGAACAAATCTCTTTTAAAGGAACATAATTAGTTGGGCCACCGGAATTCGTTAAGCCCAAAAAGAAAAGAGCGTAAAAAAGAGTAAAAGTTAATACTTGACCCAAAAAAATAAAAGAATAAATTATACATTTTTTTTAAATTTTGTTAAAATTATATTATTTTTTTATTTTTAAAATATATACAAATTTGTATAAAATAAAATGTTATTCTATATCTTAATCTAATTTTAAAATTTTTTGGTTATATTTTTATTTAAAATTTTTTGGTTTAAAAATAATCTTTAAATTAATTAAAGATATTTTAATTAAAAAGTTTAAAAATAAATTAAAGTATAAAATAATTTTTTATTTTATTTATATATTTTTTTAAAATTAAAAAAATTATGTAATTTCAGCTTACCCAACCGAAAAGCGAACGCTGCAAGAGAAGCGTTACACCCTTTGTGCCGAAGGAACGGGTTGCAGGTGAAGGCAGAGATGGATCCGACGCTACGAGAGGTTTCCCAGCTTTTCGAGCGCTTTAAGGCAGCGTTGGCGAGGAAGGACTATGATTCTTGTACCAATCTTCTTTCTCAACTCAAGGTACTAATTAGCAACCCTAGTTCATGAGCCAAATTCTCATCTCTGTGGTAGTGGGTTTTGTACTTTCTTTACAAAAAGAAAGAAAGTGTGAAAGTGAATTCGAAAGAGATTGAGACCATTATTGGGTTTCTGAAGATCAATTTGGTTGCTTAAAAAAAAATTTTTTCAAGTTTATTTGGCAATTTAGTGGGAATGCTTTTTGTTTGGTTGAACGATGGTGAAAATCCGACGTGCTTTTTCCTGAGTTGATTATAGCAATGACACTGATGTAAATTAGATTTCAGAGTTGCCGGGAATAGTTTATTAGCAATCCTATAGCAAAGGGTGAGGGTGGCTAGTCGGCATTGGCCAACTAGATCCGAAATAGAATTTGAATTGGTTTCTTGCAGTATAGCAGTCAACTCAAGTATGGCGCGTTAAATTGGTGTCTTTGTAGTATAGAAAGGAGCATAGGGAAGTTGGATGATTGGTTTGCTAGTTCCCATCCGATGCCAAATAGTAAAAGGGGTGGTTTTACCTGGAAGATAACATGTCATACTAACCGGGAAGTATTGTTCATAATTATGGAATATATAAGAAGATGGTCTTTTACAAGGTCTGAAGTTTCTTCTTTTAGGGTATAAATGCAGTTGTTGGATTTTTGTCATCAGTGTAGATAATGAGCGAACTTCTTTATTTGCAGGTGTTACTTACAGAGTTCAGAAGTCTTCCACCGCTGTTTGAAGAAACACCTCATGCCATCCATGAATTAACACTAGCAAGTAAGATTCTCAACTGCTATGGTTCATCTGATTTTGTTTCATTTTTATTTTCCTACAGCAGTTGCTATTTGCTAAGCCTATATCAGTAATAAAAACATATCATATTCTTTAATTATAATCTTAGTAAACTAAGTTATGAGTGGAATTATTATCTCATGCCCACTATCTTAGCTGGTTGTGGTGGAAAACAATCTTGCCATTAACATCATATCTGGGTATGGAAGAATGCGATAATCTTTCGCATTAGGGCATGAACAATCATTAACCTGATTTCAGATGGAAAATATAAATCAATCTATTGCTTAGACAGGAAAAAATACATTATAAGATTTTTGTGATGTAAATTTGGAAATTGATAGATGTGTGAAAGTTGAAAGCAATAAATAAGAGCTAGATATATCAAATCGAAGGATGTACGTACTTTATATATATATATATATATATATATTTCAGTATTCCTCATGAATGTAAATCTTATTCACATAAAAACCATTATTTCTGAAACATTCTTCTTTTTCTCCTTTGGTGTTTGAAATCTCCAGGGGATGTATATGAGCATGCTGTTGTGCTTAGTGTGACAGTCGAGGATCAAGATGCATTTGAGAGGGATTTCTTCCAGTTAAAACCATATTACACGGATGCCCGGTAATCCGCCCCTCTTTTTATAATGTGTAAATATCTGTTTTCACTCTGGGACAGCTTAGTCTGCAAGAGATCACCTGATTTAACGTTACAGTTAATTAACATGCACCTGTAGGCTGTATGCCAAAAAAAAAGAGAAGAAAAGTTGAATACTATCTATTTTGAAGTATGATGTTCTGTGAAGTATTCATGCAGTTATTTCAATTTTTCTGTCTCCATCCCCTTGTAGTATTCACTGCATATTTTGTAACCTTGGTCATATAACACATGCTACTTTTTGTATTTTTAATCTTTGTCATGTTCTAAGTATTTTTATGGGGATTTAAAATTTTCTATTGTTGCAGTAACCGTCTTCCACCATCTCCTCAAGAGTACCCAATATTAGGTCTCAACCTGTTGAGACTACTTGTGCAGAATAGGATTGCTGAATTCCATACTGAGTTGGAGCTACTTTCATCTATTGCTCTAGAAAATCCTTGCATTAAGCATGCTGTGGAGTTGGAGCAATCCTTTATGGAAGGGGTTTACAATCGTGTTTTGAGTGCTCAACAGACTGTGCCACATGATACTTATGTTTATTTCATGGATCTTTTGGCAAAGACAGTCAGGTAATTAACTAATAATTGTTTAATTTCTGCTGACAGCCTAGCTGATGGTTGAAACTCGGTGATAAACAAGAAGAAACTGGCATTCAAGCAAGGTTTCTTTAATTCAGAACTGGGCCTTAGTTTATTCCTACGTACTGTTGAAAAAGGGCAGCATTGATTAGCCCAAGAGCTTTCTTCAGTGGGGCGGGGGAGGGATGGGGGTTATTCTGATTGTTACTGTCTAGAAGATTGTGAATGTTCTTTAGCTCCAATGCACATGGTGAAAGTGCGCCGTCTCTCTTTGCAGTGTTGCATTCTGATGCCATCAATCTTACATGTTAGCTGCCTAGGCTTGATTAAGCTTCTCTTAGCATGTAAAATGAACGTTTTTATTCTTAAGTAATTGCTGACTTTCTGTCTGTGCGGGAAAAGATTCTGTAAAATTGTTGTACTTTCATTGTATCTCGTCTTGCTTTGAAAGATTTTGAATCCTGAAGTTCGCAGTTTGATTTGCACAATGCATACACTGGACCCAAAAGGAAAAAAATGCGAAGTTTTGTATGCTTTACTTGAGCACTGAGTTGGTTCGCTGTCCTCATGTTTTGCACAAACTGTTTTTTATTGGATTGTTTGGAACTGATTCCTGTTGTCTGAATAAATTTTGTGACTCAATTATATTCTTATAATTCCATCACTATGCTTCCTGCAATGGGATTTTCGAAAGAAGGTTAACCTTCATCATATTCTTCAAATCATGATCTATAATGAATTTCTAATTAGGTAATATCTGTCTTGAAACTTCCAGAGATGAAATAGCAGGATGCAGTGAGAAGGCATATGACTCTCTTTCAATCAGTGATGCTCGGCAAATGTTGCTGTTTTCTTCAGACCCGGAACTCCTAGAATATATTAAGGAGGTGAGGAATAATGTCACTTCTCAATTCTGTGGATTCTTTGTTTCTGATATGGCAATTTTAAATTATATAAAACAACAAAAATAGGAACAATCCCCCGGTACAACTTCATATGGTTCTATGTGTTCTAGAAGTTATTACTTGGTTGCAGGAGCATCCTGAGTGGGAGATGAAGAATGGTTTTGTATTTTTCCAAAAGGCAAAAGAATCTGCACCCTGCAAAGAAATACCATCTCTGCAACTCATCAACCAGACCTTAAGTTATGCAAGGGAGTTGGAGAGGATTGTGTGAAGAAATGGTTGTTTCATACTCCAATGGTGTCTGGAAAATAGGCGCTAATACTGTCGAAATTAATTCTTTCCAGTGCAGAATTAGAACATTGTTGACCTTTGTATTTTGATTTGGTCATCTAAATGGCTATATTGTTTCTCAAGGTACTTTTTTCCTTGTGCTACTACCACAGACGGAAAAAGCATATCATACTAGTGGCCGCTGTTCTCAACTTAAAATTTGGATGGTTAATGGTGGTGTAGGCAAATTTTCAGAGTCACTGGAGGCTCATCTCAGTTTACTTGGTTCACCTTATGAAAATCTGGCACCCTGGTCCGCGCCAGGATCTAGTGCCAAAAACAAATAGGTAAATTATTCTCTTTTTTCTAAAAAAATGTTTAAATTACATATTATTTTCTTATTACAAAAATATTCACAAATTTTGTTTGAAGCTAAAATATAATTGAAATATTTTTAAGGATAATGGTATTTTTTATTAAAAATATAATTACTTTATATTAATCAAATACATATTTAATAATTGTCATATTTTATAAGTAACAAATATAAATATAAAAATATTTTGTTTTGAATAAGTGTAATTGTAAATTTTTTTTATTGCATGGAGGTTAGTGTGATGTAATTTTTTAAAATTTTATGTAAGGGGGATGTAATTTTTCAGGAGAGAAAAAGGAGAATATAATTTGCACATAATTTACCCGAAACAAATAGTAACGGACAAATTCAAACTATTCGCCTTATTTACTTCAAGCGGTTAGCATAAGAATCTAGCAAAGAAGGAGAATGCATCTTCTACTGACGCTTTGCTATTTTGTGTCTTCGCCCACATTATTTTGTGTCTTCACCCCCCGTTGACGTCTGCTTACTGCAAAACTGATTACCTGTACAATTTTACATGGATGGTTGGGTATAAATGATCATATAGCTGCACTTAACTTTGGAAAATTCTTGTCATTTTACTCTTATCAAGTTCAAGCGATAAAATGTGCGTAGATATGGCTAGAAATTATGCGAATATCATTCAAAGGAATAAGAAGATAGTCTGCACATAATCATATATGATTAAGGGTCGGCCTCAAAAAACCTGGCATGAAATTGGCTAATAGTTAATTTCTATCTACTTAAGTAACTTCACTACATCTCTCCTTTAAACACGGCTAAACAAAACAGGCATCCGCATGAAACGCTTGTAACAAAATCCAACTTATTCCCTAAATTCACGGGCATCCTCCTGCTCTGCTTTTTTATTTTTTCTATAGCTCGGGAAAAATGTTGCTTCCTCCTTTCATTAATTACAAAATGGACTAATTGAAAGAGAACTAATTTAGGGTCAAAAAAATTAAAGAAACTCTAATGGACACCCATTAGGGAGTAATGACTGGCTTACCCACACAAACCCATTTTGCGCAATTGCAATTTGCTAACGAAGATGGATCTGGGCTAATGAATCATTACTTTTCCTTTAGTTTTTTCAGGTCATGACCACTGAATCATTACTCAAATCTACATCAACATCGCTTATTCACTTTAGCTCATACAAGTCTAATTAGTCAAAACTGGGGGGACAAAAATACCATTCGAAGCTTAACAACAAAATTCTGAGCTTCCAATTACCAAAGCAGGCCAGCAGTTAGCAAATACATAAGGCAAAGCCAGAGACTTGGGGAGGGGAAATGGGTTTCACAATGGGTCTGAACCTTCTCCTCCTCATTGCCATGGTGGCCACCAACATCCTCGCCCTCTACCACCTCTCCTCCTCCTCGTTCCAAGCCCCCAATTCCCCAAAAGCACCTCAACCTGTACCTGACCAGCTTCTCCACCAACTCCACACTATACGCGCCACCATAAACCAACTCACGCGCCTCCAGCACACATCTGGTAGTGACAATCCTGCTTCCCCCACTAAACCCACTGTCCCTTCAGATCTCTTGTTATACTCTCATCTATCTCCCATAGCTTCGTCTTGCCACAACCACCCTGAACTTCTGCACAAGTACATGAGCTACACTCCTTTCTCGCTTTGCCCCTCAGATTCTGACCTCGCGGAGACTCTCATTCTCCGCGGTTGCCACCCACTTCCTCGCCGACGATGTTTCTCCAGAACCCCACAAAAACCCACTTCTTCTCTTCCCCAAGACCCCTTCCCTTCGTCGCTCCCGAGCTCTAATGTCATCTGGGACAAGTATTCCTGCAAAAACTTCGATTGCCTCAACCACTTAAATCCCAATCTGGGCTTCAACCCATCTCAAGAAACCCCCAAATTCATGAATTACAGAACCGAATTGGATCTCCCGATCCCACAACTGATGCAAATCGCAAAAGCAGCGAAGTCCGTTCTGCGTTTAGGCCTGGATATCGGCGGTGGCACCGGGACCTTTGCTGCGAGAATGAAGCTTTATAACGTGACGGTGGTGACCACAACCATGAACGTGGCTGCGCCGTACAGTGAAGCGGTGGCGCTGAGGGGGTTGGTGCCGCTACATGTGCCGTTGCAGCAGAGGTTGCCATTGTTCGACGGCGTTGTGGATCTTGTTCGATGCGGTCGCGCCGTAAACAGGTGGATCCCATTACTGATGATGGAGTTTTTGTTCTATGATGTGGACAGAGTATTGAGGGGCGGAGGGTATATGTGGATGGATCATTTCTTCAGTAAAGGGGTGGACCTTGAGAAGATTTATGCCCCTTTGATTGGAAAATTGGGGTACAAGAAGGTGAAGTGGGCGACTGCAAATAAGACCGATGCTGGTGGGTTGAAGAATGGAGAGGTTTACTTGACTGCCTTGCTGCAGAAGCCTGTGTCAAGATGAAGTTAAATACAGAGGTAGCGTGCTGTCTCTAGTTGGAGGGTATTTTTGTTGTATGTAACACTCGTATACCTTAGAATGTTAAATAAAGATTACAAGATTCATGACCAGCTTTTATAAGCATTTGCTATTTCGATGTAGGTGAATAGAAGTTATGCTTTTAATATACACAATAGCTGAGTTTAATCTGCCAATTCATGCTGAGCTGAGTAGTTATCAAAAGCTTTAATAAATGTCACTACATTGATTGAACTTTGAGTGTTTCTGGTTGTTGAAAGCACCAAGGTCCTCTACGATGAATTTGATGGATTATTATAAATATTATGTAACAAGCATTGATATTATTACTTATAAATATTATGTAACAAGCACTGATAATAACCTGGAGCCTCAGGACTGCTTTGCTGTTTTTAATGTGTTTGTCTGCCCAGATCATATGTTGCATTCAATTACCTTGGATCTTGATTGGAGAATTAAGATTTATTTTTACTGAAATTTTCCATGGAACACTGTTTGAGTCAAATAGTTGCAGTATCATTTATAAACGACATTGTTCTAATGTAACCAGATTTTTAGACTTCTGAAAGGTGAAGCCATGTGAGCATCTACTGTTGTTCAGTCTGAAGAATCAAGCCAATCTAAACAGAGTTTGGTCCTAGAACAATCAACCACTTCTTGTTTACCGTTTGACACAACTAATAAAGGGTTTGAGTGATTTCCTCTGATAGAACTTCCCCTCACAATTGCATTGCACAATAAGATTCCTCTAGGATTAGAAGAGAAAAAATAATGGTACTTTTATGAATTAAAATAATAGTTAACAATCACTTGTTGCTCTTTAACCATCCATCTACTATTTTTACTGAGCTCACTTTTAAGAAGTTAGACATAGTTCGATTCATGCAAAAACAGATCCTAGATTATGCTAGAATCTTAGGTAGACATGCGTTTCTGGTATAGGAAGGTTATATGCACTTACATGTATGGTCATTCACATGCTTTGAGAATTCTGGTAACTCATGTTAATGTTTTGACTAATTACTATCAATATTTACATTTCACCTCCCATACTTCAGTTCTTACTAAGGAGGAAAGGAGAATCTTGATCTCTCCGGTAGGAATTCCTTTTTGCAAGGGATTAGCTATTGTGCATAGAGTGCTTCTAAACTTCTAAATAATGAGTTTAGCACGTGGGATTTTCTACCATTTGCTTTGGTCTGAAGTTTAACAATCAAACTTCTGGAAACATTTTTGTTGTGTCAAAATCTGCTAATTTTTTCAATTGGTTCTGTACATACTGGTAATAGTCACATTACTCTGCAACTCCCTAATTTACTGTGCTTAGTGGGATTTTGTTTTAATTGCAGTTAGATATATGATATGAGGATGATAAGGACAGAATTTAATTATCCTGATTTCCTTGCTTCTTCTACCTCAGGTTCGAAATGAAGAAATATTGATATCCACTGTGACGAATCGTTCTTTTAGCTGATTGTCAACGTTGCGAAAAAATCAACTCAATGAAGGAAACTTAGAAGGAAGTCAATGTGAGTTGTATGTCTATAGGGGTCTTGGGATAAATGGGGGAGGAAGATATCCCCTATAGACTTTTTTGGCACTTTTTTGTTTAAATTGTGTTATTTCAATTAATTGTTTAGAAATAAATTTTAGAAACGCCAATTGCCTAGTTAGCAATATTCTTTGCCCGATCGGTATTTATGCTTAGCTAGGAATTTATTAGGTTATTGAGAGGATTGGCTACGGTTAACAATTCAGTAACTCAAATTCACCAGAAAATCAAGTGGAAATCCAAGGAATACAAATCAAACTCAGGCCCCTGGGCGGTCATACAATTAGGTAAAACAACTTTATCAACCTCGATCATTGTCCCCCGGGCTTCATTGTAGATATGGTATTCATGGTTTACAGAAAAAAGTAGTTAACTAAATTAATCTTAAATAACATATAAGCATATTTTTAATAAAATTTATTTTTGACATGTTTATATATTAATTTACTTTATTTGTTTCATAAATGGAGTTCATCGAAACTAATAAGTCCGTCGAAACATCTTTGTTGAAGCTCGCAAAGAATCCAACATGACACAGAAGGCGAAGGTAGTCATGTCAACAAACTCCATTAAATTCTTGTTGAAAAGCTTCAATATCTCTGAAGTTTGCAGAGATCACAGTTTGAAGATGGAAAAGCACAACTCTAGATTATAAGGTCGCCATTGGCGCAGCTATCATGCCAAAAGATATTTTAGAGATTCAGTAATAAATATAGCAACGAAAATATATCAACGCACTGATATCCAGTTACACTTATAGGTCACGAATAAACACAGCTAGATGTCATGTGATATGCTTCATCTTAAAACACCTATAGAAAATAACACATAACAATTATTGTTAACGGTAGTATTTTAAAAACTTTCTCATCACACCGATTCCTCACTCAGCAGCCTTCTGCCTTAGTAGGTGATGCACAGGAAGCTTATTGATCTTAGCAGCAAGTATGAAGTCATTTTCTGTCAGCCCACCTGCATTAGCATAAATCACTTTGAAGAATGTCCATATAAGCAAAATTAAAGGTAGTAGATTCAAGAAAAATAGCATTAAATATCAGGAATGAAAAAAATTGGGAAGAATAAGTTGAACACTTAATTAAAAAGATGTAATAAAAATAGTATTAAATAGCAAAAATGGGAAAATTTGGGAAGAATAAGTTGAACACATTAAAAAGATGCTATAATGCTGGTCCAAAATTGACCGAGCCAATAAATCACTTAAATATTGAAATATTGTATTGTAACTACTGTTAATCTATGATATTATCAAAATGTACTAAACCCAAAAATTTTTCAGCAGACACATACTGATGATTAATGTCATATCTCTTAGTAATCTAACCAAAATGGCTCTAACCCTCAATTCTGCAAGATACTCATACATATGACTACTATAACAATAATTTATATTTTCTACAGAAATAATATCCCCTACGAATTTGAGGAGTATTTGGTACAAGTTTAATAACAAGAGAAAGAGGAACAGAACAAAAATAGACAAAAGTAGGCAA
This sequence comes from Erythrophleum fordii, assembly GCA_032878935.1. Taxonomy (NCBI): domain Eukaryota; kingdom Viridiplantae; phylum Streptophyta; class Magnoliopsida; order Fabales; family Fabaceae; genus Erythrophleum; species Erythrophleum fordii. The sequence goes on from JAVQMF010000045.1 coordinate 21,042,812, forward strand.
GTCCTACTTGGCAAGACAATATTCGGAAAGACTAGGGTATAATATTACATCATTTTCTTCCCAATCCTGACAGGATATTTCCACCTCAGACTAGGATGAAAATGCAACAGTTATGGACCAACAAAATGGCTCCATCAACCATATTTCCTGCTTACCACCCATGAATTAAGATATGAAACCCAAGATCACTTCTCATCTGCATTCCTTTACTTTCAATACCCACATTACCATCTGATTTCAGACTCAATTTTCTAGTTGTTTCCTTTTCTTTACTTGTCACAAGCAGCTTTTAAACAAACAAAACATAGCAAAGTTGAACCAATTAAATTGATGCCAAAATCAAGGCTTCTGAAGGCATCGTGTAATTAACAGCTTCAAAACTGAATGTACTAGACTTCAGAAAATCAGAAGGGAAATTTTCATAAAAACCAAAGTGTGCGCAATTTTTTCCCCTTTAAAGAGGAAGAAAATGTAGACTTATCTGCTTTACGGAGAATGGGGAGAAAATCAGTATGCTTAAAGTTTGGGTTAAGATGTACTATATTATGCAGTTAAACTAAGAGCTGCATTATGGAAGATAAATTTTTAATATAAATAAAGATGGATCAAATTATTTTATGATGGAAATGTACTGTTTCACTCGTGCTGTCATTTGTACGCATCAGTATGCCAGCCCACAATAGTACTGGTTTCAATCGTGCTTGGAAAATAGTCCTTTAATGTCATATTTCTATATACCAACGTTGGATCAAATAACTTGAATAACAGGTAATTCATACCAACTGCATGAGTCCAAATCTCAATAGTAACATTATTCCAACCAACAAGGTGAAGATCAGGATGATGGCCTGCATTACAAACACCTTAGTTACATTTTCTATGTAACCTTTAACATCAAATACCTAGAGAACGGTAACAGGATGAAAACAGAACATGATACCTTCAGTTTCAGCAAGATCAGCAACTATCTTGAAAAACTCCAACCCTTTGGTGAAAGATTTTACTTTCCATGACTGCCTCAGCTTCATTATACCACCTTCCTTTACCAAGTTCCACCCAGCAACCTGACCATCCATTGTAAATAACAAAGATAATAGCACTCACAATTAGAGTGACAGAAATTGACATTTATAGATGAACCTGCGGCATAAGAGAGTCTGCTGCACCATCAGTCATGGGTCGCAATTCCTTTGTATCGCATGGTACACACTTCTTGATCAACAGATCTAACAAAGAACCAGAAAAAAAGTATATTAGACAGCAACAACAATGAGATTTTTGCATATGTATACCATCATCAAACTAGTTTCTTACACAGAAAATGAGCCAATTATTGAGAAAAAATAATAACATATAATCCAAGAAGGGCAAGCTTCATCAGAAGAATGACATTTCCTCTAATAGGAAACACAGGGAGAGTATAATGACAAAGTACATTAAACGTCTCTATGAACAGAACAACCCTTGAATGAGCAGAAATTGAACAGGAGGGATACCTTGAATATTGACAAAGCCCAACAGCACAGGGCAGAGGGGCCAAGTTAAATTCAAATCCCGTAGAACAACGGAAAAGCAACCATGAGACATGGAGAGAAACAGCATGTTTCTCAAGGTGCGAAACCTAGCTACCGCACTAAAGAATTTTTTTTTTTTTTAATAAGAAGAGTTTTAATCTAGAGAATGCAAATCCATTTCCACCCATTCCTGTCCTGTTGACCATATTAAGAGCAGGAAATTGCGGCACACACTTCTCATTTTTCATAACAAAATATAAAGCTAATGAAATACGAACAGAAGGTATTTGGCTTCTTTGCAATCAAGGAGCAAAGAATTGAAAAAGGTCTAGACGCACCTTTGCTAGTGCAAAATGTTCTAAATCTGGGAACTGAGTTCCTATTTGATGAAACTCCAACTTGATCCTTAGGTATCTCAATGACATGACTACATAAACTGTAAGCGAGTTAAACTAGATTTCCAAAGAACAAAATTCATGCTAGGAGCTTGATAAGTAAAACTCATCAAAAATTAAAAACTATAAATACTGAATACATAGGTGTAGAATCTGTAGATACTTCGTAAAGAATACACAGACACGGCTAATACATACATATTTAAGCAACCATAATGAGTATAGAACACGGGCTAGTAGGGAGTATATCACATTCTTGATTCGGCGAGAATAACAAGTTTTTGTTTATCATAAAATTAACCCAACTTCGTTATTTGCTCCAAAAATACTACGGCGAAGTCAAATTTTCACTTTTACAATGATACAATGATTGTAAAGTTTGCAATCGTTAATAAAATAGGCATTCATCAATATCAGATTCTCTCTCTCACTGTTTCTCTCTCCAGCCCGGGGAAGATGGTATCCACTGGCGAAAATTATACAATCACAGAAAATGACACATCAAAATGCAGAATCCACATGAATGCCTGAACCCAGAACAAAAATCTAGAAAATCGTGAATGCCGTTGATTCGTTGGAGCCAAAATTCAAACATGTAAAACCCAATTGGTTAAAAAAAAAGGTACCGTCCATGTGACCGAAGTAGGCCTTGGAACAAGGATGCAAATGGAACCTTAAAGTTGGGTGGAGAGAGTAGGGGAAGCTGTAGAAACCGATTCATTTGATGAAAGTTGCCCAGGCGGTGCGGCTTATAGCGCTTGGAAGTTGTGTGAAGAAAACGCCTCCGCACCGACCGTTTCGTCCGGAACGGCCCACAAGGGCTAAGGGAGTTAAGCAATTTTCTTCACATTTACCTTTGCTGTAATCTTTTTTCACCTTTTATTAGCGCCTAGGCCGGCTGGAAATTTTACTTACTAGGGCCGAAACATTGGATTCTTTATATACAGTAATTTTGCCATTTAATATTTATTAGAATTTGGGTTTATATATTGGAAAAAATAATTTTTCAATTAAAATTTAAAATGTAAAAAAAAATTATGAAAACTGGTTTTAAATTATAATTTTTATAAATTAATAGAGTTTAATTATTATTCCTACTAATTAATATTCTAATTAAATTAATTAAAAATATATAAAGGAATTATTACTTTATTTGAAATTAAATAGACAAAATTGTTTTTTTTTATGACAATAAACAAAATTTTCAACCTATTAAAAACAAAATATTTAATCTTTTTTTAAATGTATTCTCCCCCGACATTCAAATGCAAGGAGTAGGGATGAATCTAATCTAGTTGCTAGCTATTGTCTAACATTTCAAAGAGTGAAAATTCTCAATCCTACTCACTAGGTGTATTTAACCTATCAAAAAATTAAGACATATATATATTTATATATATGGCAAAAACAAGATATTTGTAAACGAAAACTTCTTTAAATCCTAGAGGTGCACATAAGCGAGTTTTCACTTAGCCTAATTTAAAATCATACATTTTTTTAGCTTGATGTTCGTCTCAATTTGGATTAACCCAGTTTAATCATATTGATTGGACCAAATTGATTAGGCTGACTATGCTTTTTTGTAAAAATTTAAAAATGATCTTCTAAAAGAAAAAAAAATTATATAAGTTTTTATAAAATTATATTTTGCTCTTAAAAAGGTTTATTTTTATATAAGTCTTTGTAGGTTGTAAAATAAAATTTTGCCTCTAAAAATATAAAATTACAATTTGTCCTAAAAAATAAATTTTTCATATAAATTTCTATAAAATAATTAAAAAATATATGGAGAACTAGGTTAGGCAGAATTTGTTAATATGGTTGGCCATACTTAGTTTGGCCAAATTTTGTTTTTTTGGGGGGCTAGCCCAATGTCATCAAGCTAGTTAAGCATCATGCTAGATGAATATCCCTGTCGAATCCTAGTTCCTAAACAATGTCTCCATCTGCCATTCATCAAAATTTTGATAAAATACCATCACATATCCCATTTTTTACCTTGTTAACTGGATTAAAACAAAACCCATAAATGTGATGCAAACAAAGCCTAAAATTTGTATCATTTTTTTGGACCACAAAAAAGCTTTAAATTTATGAAATCAATCCTTAATTGAGATAAAAGTCTAAAAAAAGAAATGTACAATAAATAATAGATTATCATTTTGCATATTTGATGATTGAACACAAATGATATGGGAGAATCAAAACGCCAAATTTAAGAAATTTAAGTAGCAATTATCAACTATGAGAAAAATGATTCAAGGATTTAAAAGATGAAAAATTTACAAAACAGAATTGAAAGTAAGATTCATACTAAAGTAATACGAGAATGAAGTCCATTTGGATGTGATGATCTACCTTTAGTTTAAAAGTTGGCTACCACATAAAATCCCGTTTGTTGTTGTTGTCACTACCAAAGAAGATGGATGAAGGGTGAATGAGAGTGGTTGTGGGTGTAGCTAGGTTTCCATGGTATATGATATTATGCTTGCCTCTGTTCTTTATTGTGTGAAACAAAGGCAATAGGGTATTTGGGATTTTGCTAAAAACATTGGAGTTCATGTTGTTTGAGCTTTTGGGTGAAGTTGTATGATATTCCAAAATAATAATAAATTAATTAATTAACTCATGAGTTATGCAAGTTAACTTATATAATTGGTAAGTTAAATAAGTCAAGCTAATGATACCTGTAATATTATATAGGTTCATAATTTTTGGACCAAACCCACTAAAATAGTGGGTGAAATGAGCCAACTTGATGAGTTCAATCCATTTTGATGGTTCAACTAATTTTCACATAACACCATTTCTAAATATCCACTTCTAACTTCTCATACCACATTTTAGTTGATTAGGTTAATAGTGAATTTTTATATGCCTTCTAATTTATTTCCTTTACTAATATCTTATGCTTATGTTACATGATCAATTTTAATTTAAAAAAAACACTAAACAAGAAGAATTACAAGTTTAGAATACAAAAATATATGGTTATGAGAGAATTACATTATAAGATTTTAAAACATTTAAAAGCTTTTATAATAATTCTTATATGAACAAATAATTAGTTGTTTGTACCTTCATTAATTAAGGCTTGAGCAATTAGGTGAGAGAGCGAGAGAGAATGAAAAGACTAAAGTGCATTTTTCTTTTAACCAAAATACATATATCCCTTTTAACTCAGGGGCTTGTGCAATAAACCTCCCTTATTTTTTTTAAATTTATAATTAACCCCTTTAACTCTTAATTTTGTACAAATGACCATTTCCATTAGTAATTTTGTAAGTTTACTAACACAATTGGTTCATCACTAAGTATGCAATAGATCATTGCTCATATGTCAATGTGGTATCTAAGTAACAAATAAGACAAATAAGGGCATTATGGACTTCTACTTCTCTTTCTCAGTTTCCTTTAATTTTTTCAACATATAATAGCCATGTAAGCTCTTTTAGAGATTTCTCTCTCATCATCAATAGATGCTTTAAACTTCCTCAAGTTTTGGCATTTAAATAATCTCCATTTGATGCAAGAAGCCAATTACTTCGTGTTGGTGAAATCATGATCATTCACTTAATCTGATTGCCAGTAATTAGCCATGCATCCAAAGCTATCAAAGTGTAGCATTTTAGTTTAATGAAATGTTGCATTTTAATAGGCATTTTTTTAATAAAAAATTGAGAAGAAATTGTTGCCATCCATGCCATGAACACCTAAGATTTTGCCACATAACCTCTTTCCCTTCCTTGAATGCTAAAAAAGGTGTGAACTTTGTTACTCACTATATTCTCAAGTACCACATGTTTCTTCATATTTTTGTAAGGCCACTGGTTATGGATTTTTCTTTCACTTTAAAGTTCTTGACTTAGGCAACTAAGATTGTATGTGGGTTTGTTATTCTTAGTTGTTTCTTATAGGCTTTTAATGTTTTAGGGATGATTTTGATTATTGGGCTTTGCATGAAGATTTTGAAATTTGGTTGGCTGAGAGTTTAATGTGCTATTTGTTTGAATTTGAAGGAAAACCCATAATATGATTTCCTCTAAAAAAAAAGACATTGATGAATAATGCAACTCTATGATTATGCCTTTCAAGTGTAATCCACTGAAAATCTTCTTAGAATCCAAATTTACCAAACAAATGTAACTTACTTTTTGGGAAAGAGAATGATAATTCTAATAGGGATGTTACTCCTACAATTTTTTTCTTTTAAGAAGAAAAATGTGATAATGATGGGGAAGTTTATAACAAGGATAAGGTGTTCAACATGATGACTTTAAGGAAGTTAATGAAGATTGAAAGGCAACAAGTAAATGTAGCCTATGGAAAGCTTAAGATTAAGGGTGTACATGAGTCGGGCTGGGCCGGGTTTTGGCCTTGCCTGATGCCCAACCCGATTTTATTAGGGCTTTAAAATTAAAACCCGATACCCAACCCGGCCCCGCCCGATTTAATACCGGGCGTGGTTGGGCTAAATCGGGCGGCCCGACATTTTATTTATTTATTTATTATAAAAATTGTAAAATAATCTCAAAAAAATTTTATATAAATCTTTATAAAATTAAAATTTTGATATAAATCTTTATAAAAAAAATATATTTTTTTATTTTTTTAGACTTAATTAGACTAATATATCTTTTATGGCCAATCTAAATTTATTATTAAAATTATAAAATAATACTTAAAAAAATGTTATATAAATTTTTATAAAATTATATTTTATCTTTATAAACAAATATTTTTTTTTAAATAAAATTATTTTTTAGCCCGGGCTATTTTTTAGCCCGGGCTGGGCCAATATAGCCCTAAAGGTTGGCCCAATGCCTGCCCTGCCTCGATTTGACCGGGTAGGGCTGAGCCCCCTGGGCCTTCAGGCCCGGTGAACACCCATACTTAAGATGTAGCTGATACAAAGCTTGAGATAGAAGGACAGTACTAGCATCTATAGTAGATAAGGTAATGGCCATTTTTTTACACCTTCAGAGTGAAAGGAGTTTAGTGGAAATCCAAGTCAATCAATATTATAGAATGGTTGAGCTTTAGATTGCTTCATGAATAAAGTTCATGCTTTTTTTAGTGTTTAAGAAAAGGGAAGAAACCACGTGATAGAATATTGTGCATTCATAATGTGGATGACTATGATTTCTCCTCAATTTTCAAATCGAAATGCCATGCAATGTTTCATTAAACTGGAACATTGTATTTTAACAGCTTCAAATGCATGGTTGATTACTTGTAATCAAATCAATTGGACAACCATAATTTCACTAACATGAAGTATGAAGTAGACAATTTCCCATGTCAAATGTAGACAATCCAAGCGCCAAGTTTTAAAGGCACATTGCCATATTTGCTACCTTAACCTCCATTCCTCATCTAAGGGTGGAAATATAAATGGGTCCAAAGAAGATGACTTCTTTAATTTGAAACCAAATAATAACTATGATAAACCATAATTCATTACCCTTGTCCACCTTTCTCTTGTTTGAAATTAAAACTATGAAATTGTTATGTTTGAACTTCATTTAAAATAAGCCATCCATTTGGCTTTCAACTTCAGCTACTCTTATCATAATGAAGTTTACATCTACCTCAACCAAAGCCCTTAAAAAGCAAGAGCTTTCATTCTCCTCTTGAAAAATTCCCACTTCATTGATAAACCTTAACATTAAACCCTACATTTGGACCTACATGTTTACTTGTCTAAAATTTTGTTCAAGAATTTCAAAATCCCTTTGCCATTTTTGGATAATAATCTAGCTATTACAAAATAGCCATATCTCACCTTTAAAAACATTATCAGCATTAGCATTTAATTCAAAGAATTTTTTTTTTAAATTAGGCCCCATTTCTTCAAAATTAAACCTTTATGGATTACTTCAAATGTTCTTTAAAGTTACTTCCAGTATAACTCTATTTTGTATGGAATTTTCTTATTAAACTAGTAGCATATTCAAGGATACCTTCACTTATGTCTTTCTCTTTGAATTTAACCTCCAGGATACCTTCACTAAGAGCATTTGAATTATGCAACCTTTCATCAATTTTATCTAAAAAATGAATTCAATAGAAAACACAACAATGACATAGTTTTACACACAAAGTAAAGCATGAAAGTACTATTAAATAGGGAGTCCCATCGAGTCTTCTCCAAGCAAAAGAATAGAGATTGTGAAAGGATCCAAATTGGAGAGATTCAACTAAGAGATAGGGCATAACGTCGCTAGAATAAAGCCTTATACTATCATAAATAATGGCGCTAAAAATTCCAAGTGAGATCATGAACAATTGAAGGTTTAAGATAGAACTAAATCACAATAAGCACTATAATGTCTCGACGAAAAAAGTTCACAATATCCTCAACAAGAACACTAAAATCATGAGCATGATAGTACCAACAAGGCCACTCCTTATATATTGCTCAATAGATGTAGGAAGGATCTTTAAATTTGGCGTGTTCCAAGTGTGTGGGAGGAACAATCTTTTCATATCTTTTTAATTATAAGTGTATTTTAGTACCATTACATAAACATTATAAATTTTCATACTCCTAAGTAAAAATGCAACGTTAGGAATGGGAAGGGTTGCAAAGATTGTGTTTAGATTGAGGAGAGTTAAAGGAAATAAAAAGGAAGTGAAATTTTAATTTTTGACTTTTTCTTTAATATATGGCTTTAAATTTAATTTTTTAAAATATATTTAGATTGAGGAGAATAAATGAAAAAATGATAAATTTAAATATATATTAAAAAAAAAGTTTACTTTCTTTATATTTTTTCCATTCACCTTAATCCAAACACTCAAGATACACTTTAAGCATTGCCTTGCAATTACAATGTGCTTGCTGCTTAGTTTTTGTTATGCAAGTAATGTATTTTATAGTATGACAAAGTGGGCAAATAAAAAAAATTAAAAAAACATATATTAATCTCTTATGAAATTTGGCTAAATTGTATCTAGTATTCTTTTTATTTTAAAAATTACAGTAGGCTTCCCTCTAATTTATATTTTATCAATAACATTAACTTTTTGTACAACATGACATTACAATTTTGTTTTTTATTAACAATAAAGATAGTTTAGCAATTTAATTTTTTATAAATGTATATAATGTAAAAAGTTGATTTTTTGGCAAAAAAATAAATTGGAAGAGATTTATGTAATATATATCAAAATGTCAAATGAGCCAAACTTTTGAAACAAAAAAAGCATTATGTGTAATTTAATCAAACCTTAAAGAAATTAGTGTCATTTACTAAATAACTTTTGAAAGTTATAAATAGCACCTAACAATATTTTTAGGTTTAGTTTGCTGGATGATAACTTTAAATTGTTAACTTCATTGATAGTGCTATGGAGAGAAATATTTACCATACTCATGCCATTCAAATTTAGATAAGTAAACAATGCTTAACTAAAATTTAAGATCCAACCCAAACATAATTTAAAACTAGATTAGATGTCATTTATCATAAATAAAATTAGATTATATGCCAAAATATAAATGGCATTAGTAATAAGTGTTTAGTATTACCTGAGTGTCCAAAATCAACTTATGAAAGTTAATAGTTTTTACATTTGTGTTTGACTAAAAAATCCTTGCTTTTTTATTGAAAAGAAAATATGTATAAGAATATTTAACTTATTTTTGTGTAAAAAAATTAAATGATGCAAGGATATTTATGGCCTTTTTTGGTTATATTAATTAAAAGGAGATTTTTTTATCAATTATATATAATGTTTATTATATCATTATAATTATTATTTAATAATTTTTATCTTCTCTTTATTATTTTTCTTAAAGTATAGATACAAAGAATATTTTTTATCTTTAAAATTAACTTTTATTCAATTTTATATTTTATTCCATTTTATTCTTTGTAGTAAAGGGAATTATTTTTCTATATCTACTAAATGCAAAGATTATGTAAAAATGACTTAAGTATCTACACATTTTTTTGTTTTTTGTTAGTAAAAACGTGAAAACTTATTGGTCCAAAATATAAATTTGAAAGTTATTAACTTCCACAATATTAATAAGAAGTTTAGCGATTCTTTAGGCTCCGTTTGGTTCAACGGAAGGGAGGGGAGGGGAGGTTAATGGAGGGGGAGGGGAGGGGAGGGAATGAGAGATTATTGTTTGGTTTAGGAGGGGAGGGGAGGTAATTATATTTGGACAAATTTATCCTTTATATTATTTTAATTTTATTTTTTATAAAAAAATTATTTATATCAATAATTTTTTAAAAAAATTATAAATTTCAATCTTTTTTTTTATTTTTAATTTCTGATAAAAAAATTATCTTAATTTTTAATAAATATTAATATATTAAAATATTAAAAAACTAAAAGAGAAAAAAAATAAATTAACATTAAAAAAATACCCCACCCTTCCCCTTCCCTCCAAAACCCTCCAATTTGGAGGAGAGGCAAATTTGCTTCATTCCCCCTCCCCTCTCCTCCAATTTTATCCAACTAAATACCTTATCCCCCTTCCCTCCCTTCCAAAAATCCCCTGCCAAATACTCCTTTAAGAATATAACAAAAAGGTTTTCATGTAATAAAAAACAAGAGTTTTGTTTTTGGAAAAGCAAGATTTTGTCGTTGTTTTTAAAGACAAAATGAGTTTTCAAAGATGTACTGTTTTTTGAACAAAATTTTAACTAGTAAATACCAATAAAGGGAGTTTTGAATCAAACTGATCGAACGCAGCAGCGCCTAAACCCTTGTTGAGAATCTGGACTGAGAGTGAACCATCTACAAACCCTAGCAATCTCCCGCTCCGCTGTGAGTTGCTCTTGTCAACATTCCATATGAGGCGTTTTCACTTTTTATCGTTTTATGTAGTTTGTGAATAATCAGTAAGAAAGCAGCGCACGCTTGTTGCTGTTCCTCGATGGGAATCTAATGTAGGATCTCTATTCATTATCTTTTCTTACAGAAGCCGTCGATGGCAATCGTTGCACAAACCCCCGACATTGCCGGTGAGCGACAGTTCGGTCAGGACGTTCGGACTCAAAATGGTGCGTGCTCTGGATGGCATTCTCTCGTCAGCTAGCATGCACTTCCGAGCAGATTGAAACCCACAATTTGAATAAACTTGCATTTTATGGCCCAATTTGCGTTAATATGTTTTGTTCATTGGTTAACAGTGGTGGCGTGTCAAGCAGTTGCAAACATTGTCAAAACCTCATTGGGTCCTGTTGGCCTCGACAAGGTGCGATCCTCTCCATCAGTTGTGTGATGTTATGTGCCTCTGGTGTTGTACATAGTATACCAAAAATCCATTATTCCTATCGTCTAAAATCAAAATAACGTTACGGGCATCCATTCTGTCTTTTCTCAGTCTGAGAGGGTTAGTTAAGGTGTTGTATTTCGTGTATAGCGTGTATAAGAAGCTAGAAAGTTAAGTTGTATACATTTCTGTGATTTCTCTTATAAATTTTGATGATTTTGTTATCATGGGCTGGGTTGACACAGCCTGGTGTGATATTTTCGCTTCTTGTTTTGGGTATTAATACATATTAGAATGATGTATTATTATGTAAACTTGGAAATGAGCGCCTCTTATTATTTTGAATTGAAATGATTTAGCACGAACATTGAATACACTCTTTTGTTGGTTGGTTATTTCAGATGCTTGTTGATGACATTGGTGATGTGACTATTACTAATGATGGTGCTACTATACTTAAGATGTTGGAAGTGCAGCACCCTGCAGCCAAGGTGATGAGGTTATCACATTTTGATTCATCATTTCTTATACCTTAACAACCCATTGCCAGATGCTTTATATGCTTTCATGAGGTGTGCAGGTGTTGGTAGAATTGGCTGAGCTCCAAGACAGAGAAGTTGGGGATGGCACAACTTCAGTGGTCATTGTAGCTGCAGAGCTGCTAAAAGTAAGTGCAGGCATGTCTTCTGAGCACTTCATATGCATTTTGTCTGTCCTATAGAAACTTGTATATCTGAAGTTTGTGATCTGGCAACATATAATATTTTGTGCAGAGAGCAAATGATCTTGTGAGGAATAAGATTCATCCAACCTCAATCATCAGTGGATACAGAGTAAGTATTTCTTTAGTACCTTTTTTATCATTTTATATATTATCTTGTATTCCATCATAAAAATTCATCTTTCTATATTTTCTTGTAGTTTATGCACTATTGTATTTGTGCCCCCTCTTGCAAAATCTGATAATTTAGCTTATTTGTTGGGAATTTGCATAGAAAACCTATTAATCACTTTTCTCTCTGTAAATTATTCTGGATAGCTTGCTATGCGGGAAGCATGCAAATATGTGGAAGAAAAGTTGTCTGTCAAGGTAATGTCTCCTCAACTTACCCTTTTTTTTTTGTTTGGGGGGGGGGGGGGGTTGGAAGTAAGCCATTCTTTCCCCCTGCTCCCAAACACAGTAAGATCTCTGCTAGAAACTTTTGTTAGCATATATGAAAGCTAAAGCTGTTATTTTTATAATTGTTGTTTGGTCTCTCTGTGACATAATTTTTTTACAGTGTCAATGCTGTCTAGAAGTCGTTGTATGCTATATACCCCACTTAAATTGTGAGTTTTGTGCTTTGATTTTTTTTTTCTTAAATAATCTGATGAAGATACCCTAGCAGAAGTCCACATATACTTTTAAATAATTAACAAGAATCAGAAAATTTAGATATTACCTGAACATGTACATAATTGCTTTCTTGTGACATTACTGGATTAACATAGTAGAGGAAAAGCAAAATTCTATTGCAATCTTTTTTCCTAGCAGGTTTGTTTCAGTAATTCTATGCTTAGGCCTTAAACTTAGGTATTTTGTTGTGTCTATGCATGGTGATGGAGAATAAGAAGAGATTAGGAAAAAAATTATTAGTTATTTGTAGATTAGGGATTAAAGATGAATATAATAGTAGCTTAATTAAGATTAGGATTAGAAATTAATATTTAAAATTACTTTTGTTTTATTTAAATTATGTTATACTTTTAAAATCATTAGGGCCTATATAAAGCCCTCATCTACTGTAATAGGCAGACTGGAGACCACTTTTAATTTTTTTCAGAAGCTATTGTTCAGTTCTTTACCCCTAACTTCTCTGTTTCTCACCAAATCTCCTTCCCCTTTTCTCTCTGTACTCTGCATCTCCCTCTCATTTCTCTCTCTGTTTCTCCCTCTTTCCCCTTCCCCTTCCCCTTCTCCTCTTTCATTGTTGTTCTGCATCACATGGTCTTTAGTTTTGTGGGTTTTCCTTGATCTGTTTCTGTTATTTGGGCGTTTATTTATGTTACTTAACTTGGGGCCTTAAGCTGTAATAATTGGTCCCCAAGTTTTTTTATTTTTGGATAAAAAGGAAATTGTATGTGAAAGAGGAGAAAATACAAGGCGTTGAGAACAAAATTGGTCCCCAAGTTTTAACTAGTCTTCTGTGAGTGATGTGCTCAGCTATCAAAGAAACAGTGAATGAGAAGTTATTTTCAAAAGAATCCTAACCAGCAAGAGACATGATGTGTCTCTTAGGTGTGATGCTATGGTTATTTATTTGTTTTTTTCTTTTCATCTTCTAGACTTCTACCCTTCCTTTCTTAGTTTTATCAATGGCCTAGACCTGATTTCTGTAAATACATCATTAAGAATACAATTCAAAACCCCAAAAGTGAAGTTACTATTCACACCCATTGAAAGCAACCCAAATTAAATTCAATCACTTTTGTTGAAGTGTAAAGATCCTGCATCATAATCTGTTGTGGCTTTGAGCTCAAGAATATGACTTCTACATAGGTCATGTTTTGATTTTTTCATCAATATTAAAGTTGAGAAATAATGCAAATGAGGCTTGTGAGTCATGATGTGTTACTTATTTATTAAAATTTGTATCTCCTGGCCATTAGCTTTGTCTTATTTTCTAAGAAACAATTGTTATGGATGTATTGACCATAGTTCTGTGTGAAGAGTAATGCATTTGCAACCTGTTATGTATCTTAGATATTACTTAGTCAGTTTTTTTATATTTTATTTTTGATCTCTCAGGTTGAAAAGCTTGGAAAGGATTCACTAATTAATTGTGCCAAGACCAGCATGTCCTCAAAGTTGATAGCTGGTGATAGTGACTTCTTTGCCAATTTGGTATGTCGGTGTTTGTTAGGAATTTATGTTGAATGTTACAAATTTATATTGGTTTGAACTGATGCGTCCCTTATCCTGCAACTTACAATTAGTTTGTCCTTTGGATAGAGCTTGTATAAACCTTTCTGTTTAATATCTCATAATTTTATTGGATTAGTATATACTTTCACATACTTTCCCCATGGCATTTGGACTTTGATTTCTTTAATAATTAATGACTTACTTTCATTTTGATAACCCTTTTTTTCTTTTTCATATATTTAACATCATTTGTTTTTATCACACTTTCAACCCATAGCTTGTATCAAATATGTAAATTTTTTAATTGTATCAATTGAGTGCCTTGTGAAGTATATTTAAATGATACTTTTGATTATGATAAATATATATATGGGATTTTTACTGTTTCAGATATTCAATAACTTATACCGAAAGGGATGATATTAACGTCAATTTTCTATGAGAATTTGGATTTTACATAAAATTGTATTTAGGGTTAGTTGTAAAATTCTCTGCTTAATATATAAGATTTAAATCTTTTTTGCCAAATAATTGTTGCAGATCCTCTTTGCTTCCTTTCTCTCATAACCTGAGATGATAGAGTAATCCTTGATCATAGTTGCTAGTTTGAGTATTTGTCCAACAGGAAATTTGTGGAATGAAAACTTCATTATGGATTCTACAAGATATAGTAGAATTAATCTAGACTCTAGAGGATTGCAATAAGAAGAAACTATTGAAGCAATTTTATTTCGTTGAAATGAAGTTTAGAGACTTGATTGAAAGTCATGAATGTTTTGTTGTATCTGTTATATAATCTGTAAATTGAAGCAGGGTCTTTATTTCCTTTTTTGATTGTTAGAATTATTTATTTTATGTGCTGCATTCAATGCTCAGGGACTAATGAACCATGTATTGGTTAGTAGCATTTTCAGTTCTGATATGCATGTGATACTAAATGCTCATTCTGAATACACAAGGGTTTTTGGCCATAGGTCTAAGAGTAAAACGCATCAGTTTTTCATTTATCAAATTGACGTGTGCAATTTTCAGGTTGTAGAAGCAGTACAAGCTGTAAAGATGACCAATGCCCGGGGTGAAGTTAAATACCCTGTCAAGGTTGGTAGGAGAATGACTCTAATATTTCTATCCCCCAAGGGTTACTTCCTTGCTGAAAGATGTTAATTTTTTGCAACATGATTATATCTTTCACTCTTGATGATAGGCTTTAAATGGATATAATTCTTTTCCATTTATTGTGGTCCATGTTCCAGGGAATCAATATATTGAAAGCTCATGGAAAAAGTGCTAGAGACAGCTATCTAATGAATGGTTATGCTCTAAATACTGGCCGTGCTGCCAAAGGAATGCCTCTTAGAGTTGCCCCTGCAAAGATTGCTTGTCTTGATTTCAATCTTCAGAAGACAAAAATGCAATTGGGTGTTCAAGTCTTGGTCACTGATCCCAGGGAGCTTGAGAAAATTCGGCAAAGGTGCTGATAATATGATTGTGTGCTTGCTATCAGTTAAAATATAATACCTCACCAAGATTCACTTTACACACACACACACACACACACACACAAAATGAGGGTCTAAGCTAGTTTCATATTGAAAGATAGCTGGATGTAGGACTAAAGTATCCATATAGGCAATTGGGATTAGGTATAAATTATCCAAAGTCTTGTTAGACGAAAGAAATAAACATGGGGTGGACACTTTGAGTGTGTGTGTGTGTGTTTCTACATGTATTTAATGACCAGGTCATCATTCTTGAGACTTGTAAATTCACCACTCCCTGTGCTTTTATCAAACTTGAGCATTGTTTGTATAATTTGCTATTTTTTTTTTTCAGTTTCTTTGTTTCAGTTAGGTGGTCTGATGTGTGTCCTAGCTTCTAATTAATGGTAGCCATAGATATAATGTGTCATAAACTTCCCAAGTTCTGATTTGCTACTCTTTGGTTAGAAGGAGGTTAATCTTCTCTCTCACTGTTGTTCACATTCCTGCTTGTATTCCATAAATATGAGCCAGAGAAGGAAATTTGCTTGATTGTCTAACAATTTTTGGAGACTGAGTTATGAATCAGTTGAATCATCTAATTACATTAAATCTCTTTTGGTGAAAGAAGACCAGCTTATGTAGTCATTAATCTAGTGAAGTAGGGTCTAATGAACATATAAGCATGATACAGCTGATAATACGATATAATCAAATGTTTGCTAGTTGCTACGTTGGCAATTCTTAAGTTATGAAGTAGTATTAGAGTTGCGAGGCATCATTTTTTATATCTGAACGTGGTATCTGACCCTTAGATTTCTAGAAATATCTATTTAAAACAGCTACAGAAAGTTATGGATTTGAATCCCTTATATTTAGTTTTCTTGCATTTGGTTTAAAGTTAGATAGGGAAACTTATATAATGTGTCATAAACCTCCCAAGTTCTGATTTGCTACTCTTTGGTTAGGAGGAGGTTAATCTTCTCTCTCACTGTTGTTCGCATTCCTGCTTGTTTTCCAAAAATATGAGCCAAAGAAGGAAATTTACTTGATTGTCTAACAATTTTTGGAGACTGAGTAATGAAGCAGTTGAATCATCTAATTACGTTAAATCTCTTTTGGTGGAAGAAGACCAGCTTATGTAGTCATTAATCTAGTGAAGTAGGGTCTCATGAACATATAAGTATGATACGGCTGATAATACGATATAACCAAATGTTTGCTAGTTGCTATGTTGGCAATGCTAAGTTATGAAGTAGTATTAGAGTTGCGAGGCATCATTTTTTATATCTGAACATGGTATCTGACCCTTGGGTTTCTAGAAATATCTGTTTAAAACAGCTTCAGAAGATTATAGATTTGGATCCCCTGTATTTAGTTTAAAGTTAGATAAAGAAAGTTTCTCTATCTAACTTTAAACCAAATGCAATAAAACTAAATATTGGGGATCCAGATCTGAAAATTATGTGTATCTTCACTGAAATGTCTCTTAGATGCCTGAACTATTATAGTCTCCCAATTAAAAAAAAATAATAATGTTCTTGTTTTATACCATCCTGTGATTTGTCATTATAGAGATTTGCTTATACTCAGGTTAGAGCAATTCTTTGTCCTAATCATCTTCCAATATAGTGTAGCTGTAATATTTCTAATAGTTAGTCATTCTTTCTCATCAGAGAGGCTGACATGACTAAGGAAAGAATTGAAAAACTACTGAAAGCTGGGGCAAATGTTGTTCTAACTACAAAAGGAATTGATGACATGGCACTGAAGGTAAGTTTCTCTTCCAGTTACTATTTTTTTTTTTAATGCTGATCTTTTATTTGGGCAGGAGATTATAGTTGTAGGAGCTTTTTGATGTACTGGTATCTTGTATTTCCTTGTATCTTGGATACTATGGTGTAGGATACCAAGGTATAAAGTATTTTAAGCTTCCCATGTTTGGTATGACAATTAAAAGTTGTCAAAGAAATGATACTTTTGTTATCTTATTAAAGTTAGGCTAGAAGTTTAGGGATGTGAGATCCCTGTGGTTTGTGGGTGGTATGAGACACCACTTAAAATGGTGTCATCTGATGCCATGAGTTAGGAGATAATTTGCATATGGTTGTGTGCACAGTTATGTTACTATGTTACTGGTATGTCTTGTTGGATTGCTCTCATATTCTTGATACCTTGTCACACTTTAGTGTGCATTATTTTTGTGATGCTTTTTAGCCAAACAAGTTAATATAGTGTAATTTCAAAATGACTGCCTCACATCAATGATGCAAACACATTGCCTCATGGTGTTAAGCCACTTTTTGTCTCATAATTCATGCTGTCATTTCCATGTGCCTTGCTGTCACTTTTGCCTGATTTTCCCCCCAACACTTACACGCACCCATGGTTGATTTTCATCTTCATCTGATTCTAATGGTGCAGATATGAATAATGCTGAATT
The DNA here is from genome assembly GCA_032878935.1 of Erythrophleum fordii. Taxonomy (NCBI): domain Eukaryota; kingdom Viridiplantae; phylum Streptophyta; class Magnoliopsida; order Fabales; family Fabaceae; genus Erythrophleum; species Erythrophleum fordii. Next base: position 21,060,782 of record JAVQMF010000045.1, read on the forward strand.
TGTTATATATTATTTTTGGTTATTTCAGTAGAGTAATGAAGTTTTTATATTCATTGAAGTTGGTTTACAATAGATGTTGGGGATTAAATTGATGATTATGTGGCCATCTGTAAATTTTGTGTTATATTTTTGACATAAAGCACCATGAATTTATGATGCAAGTATTTCTTATTATTTAATCTTTGTTTTCTTGTCTCAGTACTTTGTTGAGGCGGGGGCAATTGCTGTCAGACGTGTGCGGAAAGAGGATATGCGTCATGTTGCCAAGGCAACTGGTGCAACATTGGTAGGTCTTTATTACTTTTATTTTAATACTATGCATGTAAAATTTCATGTAATTGATTAACCCCTTCCCCCCCAACACAAAAAAAAAAAATTAATAAACCTTCTCTGCACGTGAGCACCCATTTTCCCTAGAGTTGGGGGACAAAAGTTATTGATACTTGTATTAGTTGGATGGGCAAAATTACATGTCCGTGCATTGTAACATGTGGATTTCTAAATTCTACTTACTGAAACTTTTAGAACAACTAGTCTGTCAAGAAATATAAAAAAGGCTACTTCCAGGAACCTCTCTCCATTCTTTGGTCTTTTTAGAGGTTCTTAGTGTCAAGTTGAATAGCAACAGCTCTTTCCTTTGTCTTCTTTAACAGCCCCTTTAAGGTTGGGGACTTGGCCTGGAAACTAGTCTATTAAGCCTTATTTATTGAATAATTTATTCTTATCTGGTCTACCCTGTATTTGAAAAAGGAAAATCTTACGTGGCTAGACATAGGGTTTTTCTCAGCATGCAACAACTGTCTTTCATCGTTTATCGAACTACTTGCCCCATATGGTGCTGCTCTTACAGTTTTTGTCATGATTGATGTATGCAGGTCTCAACATTTGCTGATATGGAAGGAGAGGAAACATTTGAACCATCATTTCTTGGATATGCCAATGAGGTTGTAGAGGAGCATATTGCAGATGATGCTGTGGTTATGATTAAAGGAACCAAAACTACAAGTGCAGTGAGTGATTAGGCTTGTATTGTATAGTTTGGTGCTGTGTGACTTTGAATGTTGATTGCCCTTTAGTCTTTTCCTATCTGCCTTGCAAATTGGTTTCCTTTAAATCACAAAATGTCTAGACAAACACAATCTGAAGAAATCAAATTATGAGAATAACAATGGAAATGTACTGTTTTTTCAGCTGGTGTATATGGTGAATAGAAAAACTTTTTACCTGGTGTTATTGCTGATTCTGTCATGTTCTTCTATAGGTATCTTTGATCCTTAGAGGTGCCAATGACTATATGCTTGATGAGATGGATAGAGCTCTACATGATGCTTTATCAATTGTCAAGAGAACTCTTGAATCAAATATGGTAGGGTTCTGCATTCTTAGCTTTCAATTCCACTTTGGTTGAAGTTTATCATTTTTTTTAATTTCAGTTATTACAATGATATTTATGGGTTAGTTTGAGTTGTCCACTCTAGCATGACCTTGGACTCATGCATGTTTGGCGGGTTGATCTTTTACTAAAATATATCTCAAGTTGAAGGCATCTATTATTGCATGAATATAATAATGTACAGTAACTGATGGTAATAAGGAATGAATTGGCTCACTTGAGTAGATGAAATGTGTAAAATTAAAAATAACAAGTAGAGTGTATATGGAATACTATGTTGTTTTTATTTGGGTGCTATTTGAGTCATCTTGAGTGATGGATTTGGAGCTAAGTGGGCAGATAACATTGGTATGAGGCCATTGCCATAGGAAAACAAGAGAATGAAAATTTAAATGGCTTAGGTTAGTGCATTAAGGCAGAATATAGTTAGATTAGCGGTTATGCAGAATATTTATATTTAAACACTTAAAAGTAATGAATGGTGGTATTCCAGAGCTATGAATTATTAACAGTGCCTGCAAACAATAATCTGGTGTGATGAGATTAGGGCAAGTTTGTCGGAGAATGCTTTAGGGTTTTAGAAAGCTGGTTAAGTTATTAATTTAAGGGTGTTTTGTATTGCCTATTGTGTTCATCTTTTTAATACATAATTTGTCATTATCAATCATGCAGGTGGTAGCTGGTGGAGGTGCTGTTGAAGCTGCTTTATCTGTTTATTTAGAGTACCTGGCTACAACTTTAGGATCCCGGGAGCAGTTGGCTATAGCAGAGTTTGCTGAATCTCTGTTAATCATACCCAAGGTCTGGTACAAGCTACAAGATCTTGAAACCCATTCTTGGGGCTTTGCTTAACTGCTTAGCTTTTAGGTCAAGTGGTTATTTTAGATCTGGGCCTGGTTGACTAAGTGGTGTAAAGTTTGATCTTCACCAAGGAACCTAGTCTAATAAGTAAGACTTTTGTATGGGTTCTGAGTAGTTTCTGTACAAGGTAGTTGAACCTGTATTTTAGGGTTATAAAAGTTATTCTTAGGCCTCAGTTTAGGAGCTCAACCTTTTAGGCCAAGCAGCTCTTTATTATTTATATTCTAGATATTTTAGTGACCACAAATCTTCACTGGGGAGTGGTGAAACATTCGTTGCAGGTTCTTGCTGTGAATGCGGCTAAGGATGCTACCGAGTTAGTTGCAAAATTACGAGCTTATCACCATACAGCACAAACTAAAGCTGATAAAATACATTTATCTAGGTATTTGTATCTAGTAACAATATTTCTTCTCTAACTTTCCTGTCTGGCAAGCTCTATGAGCAGCACTTTGATTTTATTTGTGTAATTTTGCTGTTGTCATAATCAACATTTGTGATTCGTCTTCCAACTTGAGTGGGGTTTGAATAGAGTTTGAGTGCATTTAGTCTGGAAAATTTTCAGAAATTTTTTCAATTTCCTCTGTTTTTCAGAAGATTTCATTGACTGAATGCAGCCGAAGTCCTTTCAAATCATGGAAATGCATTGAAAGAAGTTGGGAAAATGGTATGATTGAAGAGGAGAGATATAAATGATGCTGAATAAGCTCACTTTTGAGTGTCTCTGTGAGGGAAGGACAGAGTACAATGAGAGTAGTGCTGGATGATAACATGGATTAGTTATTTTTTATACTGTTTTATTTTACAATTATAATTTGAGTATTAGAGTTTATAATTCGGTAATTAGGATAGTTTAAAATTTAAGTTGGGATTTAAATAAAGGTAATTTTGCTCAGGGATATGTTATCCAATAACTCAGTAGGTGTAAATGCAGTGCATTAAAGGCCTATTTATAGGAAACCCAAGAAATAAATCCTAGTGATATTATATATCTTAATCTTACTAGGATACTTTGATGATAAGATATCCATGTACACAGATGCCGTTACTTAAATCTCCATTAAATTCTAAATGACCCCATTTACTCAATTACAAATTCTAATCCCCTAATACTAATTATATCATAAATCAAAATAATAAATAATAAATATTTCTTATCATTCTGCGTTAGATAGTGTTGGAATTGTCATTTGAGTAGGAGGATAGCACTGACATTTTAATGCATGGAAATATAACTTTTTTATTTGGTTTGCCTTTCGCTCCTAATTTTCTTCAGCATGGGGTTGGACCTTTCCAAAGGAACAATTAGAAACAACTTGGAAGCTGGGGTCATCGAACCTGCAATGAGCAAAGTCAAAATAATTCAGGTAAAATTTTTTTGCATATTATCGGTGGTTGAATCGGAGGAACAGCTTCCTTTTACTGCTGTTTGAGCAAACTTGTTTTCTGCGTTTTGCCAGTTTGCAACTGAAGCAGCCATAACCATCCTTCGAATTGATGACATGATCAAGCTTATCAAGGATGAAAGTCAAAATGAGGAGTAGTTTTTAATTGAAGTCTGAAAACATTTGCTTTTCCCAGTTCTCAGAGAAAAGGAGGGTTTTGCAAGCTGTATTGGTTTGCAATTGAGAAGGGCATCTATTTTTTATCCTCCACCGCCCTTGATGGCCTTTAAGGGAAAATGTACTTATTTTGTTTCTGAAAAGTATTTCTTTCTCTTTCAATGTTGCCATTTTATATTCTGAACAATTTGTGGCTGACATTTTGCATAGGACCTATAAAGCACATTTTGCTGGATTGACCACAGGTTGGAGATTTGGCATTCTATTTGTTTCTATGGCTCTTGCTGGTTGCGAACATGTCCTTGTAAGGCAGTGTTTGATTTGTAGAATGTGGATTTGACAAATTAGAAATTTTGATGGTAAGAATTCGATAGCTGGATAAATGTGATATTGATACTCTTTTAGTAAGAACCTGAGAATGTTGCCCTTTTCTTTTGGAATATGTATTATTGATATATATTAGTTTTACCCATTATAGCCACTTTTACCCCAACTACGGATGTGAAGATGGTGTTAGCGGCGGAATTAATGTTAGCGGCATAGGCAGTTACCGACAGTAGCAACGACTGATTGCTTGTTTGGTTGTGTTGCAGAAGAGGAAATAAGTTATTTGTTTTTTAAGGGAGAAAAAAGCACTTTTTAGTCGAAAATATCATTGACAAACCTAATCTAGTTACATCTGCCTCTTGCATTGTACACGAAACAAACCCAATAACATGTTAATTACGTATGCCATCACGAAATTGACCCAATTAGTAACGAATTATTATGAGAATAGGTGAAGTGGTGTTAATTACGTGAAGCACATGGATTAGAAATGAAATTGACCCATATGTTAATACGTATTAATTGCTTATAGGAGAAATGGTGTAAAAGACTCGGCTGCAAATTAATGCTAGATCATTAAGGGAAATGTTTTTTAAGTGCATGTCAACTGCCTATGCTACAGATTATTTCGTAAACTCTCAATTTGTGCTCGCCTTTGTGAGATTAAGTGGTACACAAAAATCTGAAGAAAGCTCAAAGCTAGACAAATTGTTATATCAAATGTTTTTATTTTCAATATGAATTGGTATATCAAGTGGACTCAGAGTATATCTTCCAATGACAATTAGTCACTTACTGTAGTTATTCAAAAGAGTTGGTTTAATTGGTAATAAGAGATATTATCTCTGTTTTAACAACTTGGGTTTGATTCTTTGAGAAGATATTTTAAGGGTAAAATCTTAATGGACCAATTTGGTGTGGGGAGTCTATTCTTTAAATTACCTAAAAAGTGAATTTAATCCCAATAAGTCTAAAAATATCACTAGTAAAAAAATTATTTACTATAACTATATCAAGTGATTATTTATTATTATTAAAAATGTATTGGTATATGATTAGTTGATATTACTTTTGTTAACATTGCCAATTTAGAGAGATTTATAATGTTTATGATTGAATCCTAAACATTAATAATTGAAGGAGAAAAATTAAAAAGAAAAATTTCTTTTACCTTTGTTATAAGATTTTTCAATAAAAATATAATAAATGTATAATTTTTACAGCTCAATATTACATAATTAGGTCTTTCAAAAATATTTTATATATGCCATATTTTTACTAAAGAATAGATAACAAAAATTAGTGAAGTCTATAATTTAATCATCTACATAAATATAAGAAAAAAAACACACTTTTAGTTTTTTAACTTTTAAAAGCAAGTTAAATATTTCAGCCTTTCTAACACTGTAATCTTAATGGAAAATACTGAATAGAATTTGACATGGCTAACTTGTGAAAATTCCCTCCGAAATCACTGCCATTAATCCCGTATGTAAAACTTCAAATCCCCCAAAACGCATTCCAATTGGTCCTCAAACGCAGCGCTCTCTATTAGTGTTCACGTCCGTATGAATTATTTCTGGACTCTATTTTTTTAACTTAGAATGGGAGGCATGGGAATTCCCATTAATTACCTTTCTCAGCAGCTGTGTGTGGTCTTAGAACTTCACCCCAATTCTTACACCAATTCTCAACCGTGTCAGTTTTAGTTTGTTCACCTTTTGATCTTTGCTAAGTCAATTAAATCTATAAAGAATAGGAAAGATGAGCAATAAAAAAGGAAGAGAGTTGAGAAAGGTTAGAAGAGAGAGGTAAAGAAGAATCCAAATTTAAATATTTTATTTCTAAATCATGGCTAAATATTTATAAATGAAAAGGGTGGAGATATTTATAAAGTTCTTTTTAAATTTAAAATCTTTTCATCTTTTTATTAGAGCATGAAAATCGATTATATTCAATAGTTTATATTTGTTTTTTAAATTATTTTATTTTAAATATTTATAAAAATATTTTAAAATATATAAAAGATATTTACATAAAATTATTTAAAATTTATTACAAAATTTAAGAGATATTTAGCCTTTCCAAGAATAATCTAACTTCTTTTAAAAGATTTTAAATACTTAATAATCTCTACCATGTTATCCCTTTTGGATGAGTCATTACATGTTGCCTCCATTTCTAATTCAAACGACCCTTTTAGATGAGTCATTACATGTTGCCTCCATTTCTAATTCAAACGACCCTTTTGGATGAGTCATTACATGTTGCCTCCATTTCTAATTCAAACGACGATATCGATATAAATGTTTCTGTCTTGTTTTAGCTTTGATGTATCTACTAGGATCGGGAATCAATTGGGAGCTAACAGTCCCGAGAAGGTCGAAATTACAACTATACTAAAAATCCCAGAACAAAAATTAAACGGTGCTCAACTATTGCCGCAATTTTCACTTTTCGGGTCAAAAACTAGTTATGCACAGAAGTCAAAAATAAGAGAATGAGAATATGCTTGGCATACCATATAAGGTTTGATAGTATAAGTTAATACAATATATTATGAATTTATCATTTGTTCGGTATATGTAATATATTGTATAAGTTTATACATTATGGTTCTCTTATACATCAAAATGATATATAACCTAATCATGTTTTGGGAGTTGAAATTAGGTTTGATTAGGTTTTAATATATAAAATTTTATTAATACTTTTTGATTTTAACCTATCACTTATGGGGATATTCATTGGCTAAACTAAATTGTGTTTAATTAATATTAGTTAGAATCGAGTTAGTTGGGCTATTTTTAAATTTTTAGTAAAAATTATAAAATTATAAAATGACCCTAAAAAATAAAATTTTCATATAAATCCTTATAAAATAATTTTTGATAAAAAATTACAAAATGGCCCTAAAAATAAAATTTTTATACAAGTCCCTATAAAATAATTTTAAAAAAAATTAATAGGATTGGGATAAATGACGTAAAAACTAATTTATTATCGAACTCAATCTAATTAGTTTAGTATGAGGTTGGGCTAGATTAATTTTTTAAACTAACTAAGCCACTTTTTTTATATTTATTAAAAATTAAAAATTGACTCTTAAAAATTAAATATTCCACATAAGTCCTTAAAAATTATATTTTGCCATTAACAAAATAAAATTTTCACTAGGCTAGTTGAAATTGGCTAATATAGCCAACCTAACTTAGTATGCTAAAATTATTTTTTAATTATTTAACTCGATGTAACCAAATAAGATCAAGTTACTCAAGTTACTAGATAACCACGCACTGTGTATAACTCTATTCACCTATATTTTTTTTTTCTAAAAGTTAATATAACACAATAAATTTAGATAAATATAATATATTTTTTTAAGTAAAGGATATTTTTGTCAAAAGAGTTAATTTTTATCCTATCCAACATTGTGTAATGTATTACCAAATAAATGATATTATTATTTTATACGATACATTATCATATATAGTATCATACTAAACACTGCATAATCTTATAATTTTATTAGAATTTATCTTATCAGGCCTTATCCTATTAGGTTTTATACTATCAAGTCTTATCTTATGCATCATACCAAACGGGCCCTTAAGGTTTTGGTGCTTGAAGGTGCTTATTAAAAAAAATTGAGAGATGCAACACTTTTCTCTCATTCTTTGTCTCATCTAAAAGTGATTGTTTATAAATTCATATTAACTCATTGACGTGGCTTTCTGACTAGGATGCTACAGTAGCAAAAATATTTTACTAAAATATTCAGCCATTAAAACTTAATTTCTACATTTTTTAATTTTTTAATAAGAATGCCAAAGAACATCCTTTGCGTTCCAATTAATTTTTTTTAGAACAAATTGGCTTGACGCTCCACATTTTAATAAATTTTTTTAAAACATTAAAAAAAACATGATGAAAAAATATAAGGGTTGGAGGAAAATTGGGAGAGAAGGTAAGATGTTGTATATATATACACACACAATTAATAATAATAAATTTATAAATTATGATTTTATAGATAAGATTATATTTTTAATTATAATTTAATTTCTTAATGTATTTATATAAAAAATTATTTTTTTAATCTTATTACGAATCTTAAAAAAATCATTTAAATTTATTTAGAATAATGAATCAGCTAGCACAAAAATAAGTTTTTTATTTTATTGTCTTAATAATATAACATATTATAAAAGAAAGAATTTATAATTCTATCCATTATTTTAAATAGTATAAATTATTATTATTGGACAAAACTCTATTATTCCAATATATGTGTGTGCGCATACGCACTTGGGTTATTATTATTGGACAAAGCTCCATTATTCCAATATATAAGTGTGCATGCGTGTGCGTGTACTTGAGTTATAACTAAAGTTAAACAATGAGACTTAAACCTTAACCCCTAATTTCAAAATTAAAGGAAGAGATGAGTTTGGTCCTAGGATAAACTTAGTTAATTTCATTCAAGTGTCCAGAAACATTAATCCCAAAGTGCTGATTTAGTTATGAAGGATTTGTAGTCCCTATTTTAACTACTTGGCTCTCGTTAAGGATTTGTACTCCCTAAAACCTTAAAGAATACAAGAAAGCAAAAATTCATAATACATAGGTTTTGAAACACCATTTGGGATAAACAAATTTCTATCATGTGTCAGTTACATACACAAGGGGTTCTACCCTGCTTGGTATGCAGAATGGAAAAAGAAACAAAAAAAACATAATTTTGTAAATAAAAAAAAAAAATTACTTTTGCTCTTACGTTAATTTGAATATAAAAAGAGGTAAATTTTATTGAAAAAAATTCCTTTTAACATTGCAAGCAGGCTGAGAGTTTGACTATTACATTTGCTGAGAATAAATTAATTTGCTATAATTTTTACAAAGACTCTATACAATGATATGCTTTAACCTGCAGGACATTGACTCAATTTTCTGACGTTAATCCTGTTAAATTGGATTATTATATCTCTATTGTATGTAGTCTGCATCATCAGCGAAGGTATCTCCCGCAGTAGGAGGTAAGTTTTTTCGGTAAACATTTTTACGGACTTGAGCATGAGTCTCTGCTTCATGCTGAGACATCTTCACCAATTCTTGCAGCTCTAGCTTCCTAACTTCAACCTGTTCCTCAGCAGAAGGTTTTTTCAGCCCAAGGTAAATCAGGCCAACTGCAATCACCACTGCTCCTATAAAGAAGAGAATGGCTGTGGAGACACCAAATGCATATGGCGTATTTGCTGCCCCCGGTAGTCCATCAACATTGATCCCAACTAGTCCAGTAATTATGGCAAGGACAAGACCATAACTCCCCAATACGCCTAAATTATTCCCTCAAACATTGATCCCAACTAGTGTAATGATGGCAAGAACACTGCTCAGCATCACATGTTAAATGGTAACTAGGCGGCCACGAACTGCTTCTTGCTCATCAGTTATTTCCCTTGTGCTCTTTCTTATTCCCTCCAACAAATTTCTTGCTGCATTTCCTCTTGCATGTTGGAGAAACTCAAAGACAATCTCATCTCTTGCATGGAGTGACCACTTTACTCTGATAACCTGCGGGGGAATCACAATAGTGAGGACTGAGGATACTGCTCTAGTCTCTCCCTTATAGTGCATACAAACTGAGAAGTAGGAGCTATAATATTTATGACTGAGTGATTAACATTAGAATAACCACCAAACCACGTCCACAGTCAGATCTTCCATATCTCTACAAAACCAACAATTATTCCTTATTACAACCTTTCTATAGGTTATCAGATAAAATAAATGTGTGCTGCCTCCATTACAACCCCAACAACTGTTGCCTTCATCATTCATATTCCAAGATACTTACGCTATTTTAGGTATCTCAGATAAATCTGTTATCTAAATATGTTTCACCATATGTTTCTGAGACAAATCAATCATTATTAGCAGTACATTCTTCTTACTAAAATATACCAATGAAAAATATCACTTCACGTGAATAAGTGTGTGTGTATATAAAGAACCTTTGTTAGTAAGAGCGTATAAGTCACTTGCTCCAACGTCAAAGGACATACTCAATGTTCATAAAAAACTTTCACAGAAATTATTCAATAAGAAAGTAGCTGGCCTGACAATGTAAAAATAAATGGCATACTTCCTGTAAAAATGATCTAACAGAAATGCTCTTGGGCTTATAATTATTCCAGTAGCTCATAAATTAATCAGAAATTCCTCCAAAGAAGTGTCTTCTGAATCAACATACCTGTCTAGATAACCTTCTGATTTCTTGATTTAGAATTATGCTTAAAAGGTTCATGTCTAAGTGGTTTCTCTTAGTCAGAGGGAAAACTCTCAATTTAGTGTAAAGCCATTTTAAAGTAATAGTATAAGTTAAATTCCCCCACACACTGCATAATTAAGAACCTGTTCATAAACTTCAATTCAATTTCGTCTGCTGCCCCAAATATTGATATACGGAAATAACCTGAATTACTAAAGAAAAATGTTAAACCAAAGTAACAAAATTAAAGTTTGCAACGAAATGTAGTTGCAGAAAGTGCAATTAAATCACACCTAGAGCCATGCCTCAATGCAATCACGAAGCCAATTCCTAACTTAGCATGCCGCTTGTTTAAAGAGCATGCTTTAAGGTACAAATAAGCCCATACATAGTCAAATTATGAGAGGAAACAAGCCATCCAATCTTAAGTATAAAATTAACTAGTAATTAATTTATTTGGCTTTGTTTTGTTTGTTTTTTATTTTTTTTGGCTTTTATTTTTATTTATTTTTTGTTTTTTTTTATTTTATCTCCATAAAATCATAATTTTGCATGTTATAAATTTGAAATATGCAGCAGATAAGACAGCTACAAAGGAAAAACGATATTCAGCTATTCATGAATGCATTTGCTGATATGATGCCAAACATGGACCACTTGATTGTTTCTTAGAATAACAGATTTATATAGGTATCCTCAAGCATATAAACAATTAAAGAATATGTGTCAAGTTATTAAGAAATTGTCAGTTTAGTCTTCTCTTCAGCGAAACAAATGTGCAACTGGAGAAGGAAAAAGTAAAGATGATTCGGAGGGCTTAAACTGAAGCATAGAACACAGCATGAGACATGAGGCATAATACCACATACATGGTTTGTTTAATGTGGCCAAACAAACTACTGCTCACATCAAATATAATGGATATTGTGGTCATTACCTATCATCCCATCGGGAAAGGAGGCATGCTAACCGTGCTATAACTTCATGCACAGTTCTTGGCATGTTATACCCTCCAGCAGAAAGAAGCTCCTAAACCAAAGCAGAGTGCTGAAGCTATTAAACAAAATCTTAAAAAGAGAATGCATATAGTAAATCATTAACTTGTGAATAGAGGCCATTAAAGGAATATGCCAAGCAAGAACAACCTGGACTTCTGTGATACCCAAAGTATTTACTCTTGACACTGATCCTTTTACATGCATTACACTTACTTGGAAGTTTTGTGCTTGCCAAGACCTAAGTACTATTGGGATGTCATCTTCGTCAACAAAGGGATCACCAGCGTACTCTCCCAAGAGCTCAAATAACAGCCCCCCAGCAACTCTGACTGGGACCTGTATACAAGAGAACAGTTTTAGCAGTAACTGAAAAACTAGTGACTAAAGAGAAAAAGAATTAAAGAGTAGGAAGAAAATTCATAGTCTTGTTGCAAATATTGTTTAACTAGAAGATCCCTTTCTAACATCTATTATATCTTAGTAATTGAACATAACTTATGGCCATAGTAGAACATTCACAAAGCTGTGAATTAGAATTATTAATTAATAATAGATTTCAAAAACCAACTGCAAATGAGAAAAAGGAAAATGGATCATTTTGATTAACAAAATACTATTACAACTTTGTATTTGACCAGAAGGCATATAATACATGACACAGTTTATGAGCATCCCGCACCAGTATGTAAAAACGCTTAGCACAGGAAACAGGCTTACTTAGTTGTAAGAGATTATAGTTGATATAATATCGACATACAAAATTAGCTATAAAGCATCTTGCTCATCCAACAGGAGTTCATTTTTTTTTTTAATTTCTACTATAGCGGCTCATCTAACAGATTGCAATCCAACGAGCCCCCAGACCAGAAACAAACAAGTAAAACTACTGATGAGATAAGATATGACTTCAGTATAGATCACTGCTAAAAGTATTGTATGAAGAAGGTAAAAAAATACTTGTTATTTTAGCACAAGCTTCATTTGCAGATCATCTTGTGCACAATTCATATTCAAGAAATTTCTTTTTCAAAAGTTTTGCAATTTGTGAAAATTACTTCTTTAGTTTCTCACTTTTAACTTTTTAGTATAGGTATCTTTGATTGTCTTGCTGACATTCTCAGTGATCTTGTATGCTTAGCCTAGTATGGCATCAGGAGCTTGATATTGTGCATGTAAATGAGACTTTAGCAAAATCAGATTATTCAAATTCAGATTGCCAGATAATTACGTTTTAAGACCAGAAAAACTGAACATGCAATGTACCTCATAAGGTGTTGCATCCGCTCACGTGTTAGCCGACTTTTATCTCTTACTAAACTAATGGCAGGATGAAGCCATTGAGCATTTCTAAGCCACGCCTCCATGGCGGGGTGACCTGCAGAACATTGCACCACTATATAGGCCCAGCTGGACGCTCCCAATCGGGAGCCGCTAAATCTGCCACAGTGAAATGATCTTCATCATCTGCAAACCCAAACTGCTGAGAGGCCCAGACTGCGTCAACCTGAACTGTTTGGACAAGTTCCAAAATTATTGTCCACCCAGTTGGTACCCAATAACTACCCTCATATTTTTCTGCAGCGTTAAATCGGCCATGATGAAAAACATGGCTATCCACGTCACCAGAGGTATGCAACCATCATTTAAAATGAAATATAGATGACAAATATAGTAACTTATTTCTATCGAGTCTCAGGGAAGAAGCCTTTCTTTAACCGTTTGTAGGGACATGCATCTTTGGATATTCAACATCCATTTGTTGTTTATCTGGGATCTTTGAAGGGGACCTTGATCGAATTGTTCTTTTTTTTTTTTGGTCCTTGAACAAACTCAAACGAACAAATAAGCCCATCAGTCCAAAGGTCATTTTGAGAATGAACATTCTTAACATCACGAATTTTATGGTTCGCAGGTTTCATCCTCTTGCCCAGGGAATGTTAGTGGTCTTCTATGTCACTCATTTTCGGCTTCACCTAAGGGTATGTAGAAAATAAGCCATCCCGCATACATTATCACGTCAAGGTAGATCTTTGGAATAGAAACTTCACAGGGCACACAGCTCTTCCATGAACAGCTTCATAAAGGACAGCTTCTGTCATGTGATGATTGAAAAAATTAGTTTGACTTTACACCTTGGGTTTGACCATCAACAGAAAACTTTTCTGAGTGACCATAAATTAATTCTGCAGTGTCGAAGGGAAAATGCATTAATTGTGTATTTACGGTAGTATAGATATTTTACTGATAAAAAAAAAAAAGGCTCAAGTGGAAAGATTGATAGAAAATAAATTAATCAGTTACTATTCCTACACCTCTGATACCCATTTAAACACATCAAGAAAATTAAAATGAGAGAATGTATAAAAGATTTTAAAGAAATGTTCGAAGTCTAACTCTAACCACCAGGATACAATATATTATATTTTCTCCTTAATGGTATTCGCTGTTTTTGTATCCCTATGAGAGGCACAAGATATGAGAATACAATAGTGAGTAGATTTTTAAGGATTCAGATTAGAAGTCAGAAACCCTCTATATGTTGTCGGCGTATAAAGCAGTAGATCAACTTATTCCTAATATTATAATTAATTTTTATTTTTTTCAAAACGCGGAAATATTACCTCCGCGTTCAATAAAAGACTTTTTTTTTTTAATTAAATAAGGAATTGCAGATTGCTTTCTTCCGCATTTCCTTAAATTTTTTTAAATTAAATGAAATGAGGGGAAGGGGGTATAATAAATTTACAAAATTATAAGTTTATAGACAAAAATATATATGTGATTACTTATATTTTCATTGTTAAGTCTTTCAAACAAAATATGATAAATGTATAATTCACTTATAATATTATAGTAAATGTATGGTTCTCTAATTATTTTTTAATAATATTTTAAAAATATTTTTAAAAAACCTTTGAATTCATTAAATAATAATAATATTTTAAAAAATTATACATTTGTCATAATATTTAGGAACTATACAATTGTTTAATTTAAAAATAAAAATAATAAGATATTGTCATTTAAAAAATAATATAATATAAATAACTGTATATAAATTTTCAACAACTGCATAGAAATTTTTTTTATCCATAAATTTATATATAATTGCTTATATCTTATTATTATTTTTCACTATCTATAAATTTATATGCATTGGAAAAATTAAAAAGAAATAAGATACAAGCAATTAAATATAAATTTGTAGATAGAGAAAATTTGTATATAGTTGTTGAAAATTTAAATACAGTTGCTTATATTTTATTATTTTTTTAGAATAATAATATCTTATTATTTTATGTTTAATTTTAAATCAAACAACTGTATAATTTTTCAATATTATGATAAATATATAATTTTTTTGGAATATTATTATTTTTTAAAAGAATTAAAAATATTTTTAAAGAATATTTTTAAAATATTATTAAAAGTTAGTTAGAGAATGATTCATTTATTATGATATTATAAATGAGTTATACACTTGTCATTTATTAATTAAAAAAACTTGATAATAAAAATATAAGTAACTACATGTAATTTTTTTTATTAATAATATGTTTTAATATTTTATAATATAAATTAAATTAAGTTATAGTATTATGTAATTACCCCCCCCCCCCCCCCCCCCCCCCAAAAAAAAAACCCAAGACCACCCGAAACAAGAATAACCCAACGACAACAACAAAATTTGGAACCAGATGATAGACGTGAATAAGCACGAATACTAAAACCAGCTGGCAAGAAAAGAATATATATATATATATAAACACAAGCAAGCAAAGCATTGTGAACTTTACAACTCAAAAGAGAGCCTGGAAACTTAACTTCTGAAGAGAGAAAATTATAACTGGAATGAGAAGAAAAAAATCCATAATAATCATAACAATTGAGATGGTTTTGGGGCAGAATAGTTAACTGACTGGAAGTAAGCTAACATGCGCCGGGGTGATCGACGAAGGTGGCTAGCTAATGTCCGCCGAGATGGCTGGCTCCATCGCGTTGCGTCCAAATGGCTTTTTGACTCTGACGCTGTCGATGTTACAGCAATTATTTATTTGTTTTTATTTCTTTAATTGAATGATGGGATTACAGATCCCGTGGTCTACTAATTTTTTTTTTTTAAAAAATTATAAATATTTGTTACCAATTTTTATTTAGTGTAAGAATCTGCTTTATTAAATCAGAAAATAAGTTGTGGGTGTCAGTATGGAGTGTATAAAATTTCTCTAATCACTTAAAAAAATTGCATACTAATAGGTCTATATATATATATATATAAGGGCGTGATCCAATTAAAAAAATAAAAACAACTTGCTTCATCATTTTGGGCCAATTAGAATTGCGGCCCACTGTAGAGCCATATCCAAATTACGGTTTATTTAATATTTAAAAATTATTTTTTCACTTAAAATTAAAAAAATTTCACTTAATAAAGATACGTTATGATAATATTTATTTTAACCAAAATATTATTTATATTTATTATTTATATAATATAATAAATACTAAATATATATCTAATTAGTATTGAATAACCACTTTTTAAATTTATAATGAAAAATAACTTTAACACAATAAATAATATTAAAATAAATGCTCAAAATACATATTCTTAATAAAAATTAATTTTATTCTTAAAACTATTTTGATGATTCTTATTTCAATAAAAGTTTATATATATTTTTATAATAAAAAAGAATTATATAATTTAAACATAAAAAAGATCAAGTTATTTACCCAAACAATTATGGGCATAGTTATAATTATGCAAAGTTTTGTAATATAACAGGTAGTTATGATATTAGTAAGGTGAAAATAGAATAGATGAAGAAATTTTATTCGAAAAAAGCACCATACAAATTAAAGAAATAATAATACAAAAAATTGCATCAACTGTCGATATATTATACTATGAACTAAACTCATGCAATGTGTATAATTTTACAAATGCATGTTTTAATTAAAAAATTATACAATTGTTTATAGTAATTATATACTCGCCATGCTTAATTAAGAATTCTAATAAGAAAAATGCAAAGAACTATAAAATTTTTCCTTATATTATGAACAGCATATAAGTTTCATTGTATTGTTTTTTGTCTTTTATCTTTTATCACCGGAAAATATTCTTACCATCAATTTTCATGGAAATATACAAAACAAAGGACGGTTGAGAGAAAGAGGAAATCGAAAGGGATTGCATTGCCAAAAGGTGTTTGTTTGGCAGAAACCATAACACATAAGGAAATGAAAATGAAAATGAAAGCCCCTCTGCACCACTATAGCCCACAAAAGCCTAAACGCATTTTGCACCTACTTTTCATCCCTGTCCTTCATTGTTTCCAAGGAGGTCTTCTGTTGTGTTGTGCTTCATACAATCTAAAACAAACGAACAACAACCTAATTAAATCCAACCACAGATTTAATAGAAAAGAAAAAATTTTAAGACCCGACCAAGATTAAACCCAATAATTCTATATACGGTAATCTAATAAAATAAGAGAAGATCGAGGGTTAGAACCTCCAATCACCAAGGACCAGGGTTACAAGCTCTCGAGGGTTAGAAACACAAAATGTGTCTGGTTAGTGCGGATCCAATCGTAGAATCATTCCCAGGTCGCTCGTAGTGCACTGACAGCCTTCTTAATTAAAAAAGAAAAAAAAAAGCCAAAAATGGAATTGAATTGGACAGCGATGATGCGACAAACATGGAATAGATCAGACAAAGTTGAGGAAGGAGAATAGAGTGAAACAAATCTCTCCTCCACGTGGGTGTTTCGATGAAGGTGAGGAAGGAGAATAGATCAAAATAGTGTAACACGTTTCTTCGTCTAATGAAAGCCCCCCAAAAAACTATTTTTGGTACAAATTGATTTTATTTTTATTTTTTTGCAAATAAAGGGCATTTTAATTATTTGTTCAATTTTACATTTCATTCTTTTATTATTTTTATCCAACCGACATGCAGATACAAAAGCATTTCTATTTTATTCAATGTCATATCAAATATAAACAATGTAACCGCTGAGCATTGACATTTTCCTTACAAGTATATCATTAGCAATTTACCAAACTAAATGAATCCGAAGTGAGCTACAAAATCTATAAAAATATATACTTCTCTTTTCAAAATATTATCTATAAGAATTGGTTTTTCTTTCTCTTTTTTCCTTTTAACGCACAAGGCCTAAATAATTCAAAGAAAATTAGGAGCTTTTTACTAGGGGTAAGATCTTGTTTAGCAAATGGAACCACCATATGATCGGATGTTCTGATGGTCATGATACTGTTTTTGTTTATTTTTATTGAATAGTACTGCGATGATCGGCACAATTCAATAATTTAAAAATTAATTCTTCTACACCAAATTTAATATTCAGAATTATATTATTTATTCCTATTCATTCTCTGGCAAGTAACCCTTCCTGCTTGGTTGGTATCTAAACGAAAAAAAAAAATTAAAGAAAAAATTAATGTAATTTATATTACACTCTTATTATCATTACTTAATAATGTAGGTTTCATTTTATTAATTTTTTTATAATAAAGACATAAATATTGTTTTTTATCCATTCCATTTATTTATTTATTTATTATTTTATATACTAAATAGTCTTCAGTATCTTTTTGGACGCAAAAATTGAGGAATTGATTATTGTGATAAGAGCTTACTTCCCCCTCACCAGTAGAAACAGATTTTGGTCATTTTACATTAAAAGATTTCAAACCGCTTTCCAACATCTCTACTTCTGGCAGACGGTGAATTGCTCTAGTACTGCAATAACGAATACTACCTTACGATTAAGCCACACTAACGGCCACAATATCTGAGATAGTAAAGAAGGCACTATCCAAAGAATTTTTCACTATAACCAGATGAGAGAACCATACAAAGCGAAGAAACGTACCGAGTAGACCAAATTAGCACACTTAGTTCCTACGTTAAACATCACGACAGTAATTACGTAGAATACAACCTCGTGGCACAGGGCAGCAGCCAGTCAAGGTCTCTTTAGACCAAATAATGATAAATTATTAGACCGTCGAAACGCCCCTGATTGGCCACTTTAAAACACACACGAAGACCCTGAAAAACCAGGAGATATAAGATTAGTAGCTGTTTTGCCATAGTTGTTGGGACTGCTTGGATGGTTGTTGGCCTTGAGAACTGCCCAGGGATGCTTCCCTAGGATTTTGCTGCTGATGTTCCAGAGAAATACCAGTCTGAGAATGGTAGAAATTAGGGTAGCCTAGAGGTCCAAAATGCTGTGAAGGCTGCTGGCCTTGGCGAAATCCACCTGATTGTTGATTCTGTCCCTGGAAGCTGTAATATGTGCTTGCTGGAACTGCAGACATTGTTCGGGAGCCAGGCGCATGTACCCACATGGCAGAGTTATCATTCTGGCAAAAGAAGAAAAATATAGTCCATATGAACTTCACAGGTAAGAAATATAACACTAAACGAGAAGTCAAAATCTCCCCCCCCCCCTTTTTTTTTTCCTTGGAGGGGATACAGTTTCTCACAAGCATAAATTAAAAGAAAAACAGATCAGTTCAGATAGAACCGTGACTGCAGATTTTTCCAAATTGATACATCTCTATTTCGTCAGAGGAGAAATTGTCATAGTAAAAATGAAAACCAATTAAGGTAAAGCATTTTGAGGCTGAAGATCTTTGTACCTGCTGTAATGGAATCATATGATTGTTGTCCTTGTACTGCGAGTTTATAATATCATCATAGCCAATGGTTGTGCCAGTAGGGGCAGCAGGTGGATTCAGAGGGAAGTTTCCTCCAGGAATGCTGGTCGAACTTCCAAAACCATACGCAGATGCAATAGCTGCTGACTGAGGCAAACTGCTGACAGAAACGCTGTTTTTATACTGTGGAAGTACTGCTCCCAGAGACTGGTGGTATGTGCTATTTCCAGCAAAAGCCTGCTGAAAAGCTGAAGGCATATAGGTATAGCTCTGAGGCAAGAATGGATAGCTTATCATATTAGCAAAATGTCCCAAAGGAAGAGTAGGTTGGGTGTAGGGATGCACAGCAAGGTGTTGAGGAAGTGCAGGTCCGGTAGCAAGGCCAGCACCAGGCAAGGATTGTTGTGGATTAGGTTGAGGTGTAGAAATGCTGCTTGCTCTTAGAGCCTGCATATCAACATGGATAAATCATCAAATGATTGAATTCATGAAATTACCCTCTTTCCTAAAGCCATCAAATAAATTATACAAATATCTAACTCAGGATATGCAATAATAAATGAGCAACACAGATTTAATTACATGCTCTACAATCGCTATGAATTTAAATGTACAGATTTGTCCAGCAGTTATGGCACCCAGAATGTCACTCCATTAAGTATGAAAGCACATATGCCATGTCACTGGCATATCAAAATCATAAAATGTGTCATACAGCCAATGCTACAGAAATACTAGGACTAAACCAAACACAGCTTAAAGAGTCTTACTCCAGAAAAAGCCAGGAATAGGACTTCGAAGCTGAATAACCATTGGACAAGATGAATGATGGAATCTAGGCATAAAAGTTGTTAGCAATTATAATGAAACTATCCATGGGCCTTCATTTATCAAATTTGGCTTTCAAATTGAAATAGTTTTTGATATGGTATTAGAGCATTATGATCAGGTGGTCCCCATTCTCTTAACTAAAATTAAATCTTGCCACAAGGTATATTAGCTTGCACTTCATTCACACTTCAGGCTCAAAGGGTTTTCATGTGAGGGGCATGTATTATAATAAAACTATTCATAAGCCTTCACTTAACAACTTAAGTTTTTGAGTTAAAATGGTCAATGATAAAAATCAACATGTTTAAAAACCTAATTTCAGGATTGATCCTTGTTATTAAGATTTTCATCGGAAAGATTTGATGGTAAGAAAATTTACTTATAGCGATACTGGTACATGGATGATGGATGGTGGAATTTGCGTGGATGAAGATGATCAGCCTCTGCGAAGCACCCAAAAAAAAAAATCAGTGGAGGATACATGAATGAACGTTGATGACATTATGTTAGAGGACTCCCCACTGGGCATGGATGGCTTGAATATATCAAAGGCCCCTGAGATGGTACAGTCCCTTTCTAGAACCAGGGCTCAACCTATATCCTACAAAGATTTGTTGATAAGGATGCATGGTCAGGATGGACACGAGGAAAGTGAAGATGAGTTCAAATCGTAAGAGGATGATTTCTCAGACGATGAAGACCTACAGGTGATCAAAAAGGAAAATGATCCTTTGTGTCCTTATGTGCTAGTTACAAGGGGAGAAAGGAATAATTTATGCAAACCTCAGAAGAAAGCGTTGTTGGTTAAGGTCCTAGGGAGGAAAGTGGGATACTAGTTTCTCCTCAACAAGCTCCAGAAACTGTGAAACCCATCTAGGGTGTTTAAAATAATCAACTTACAAAGTGATTACTTTTAATTAGGCTTTTGCCCACTAAAGACTACTCTTCTGCTCTTCATCAAGGACCATAGATGATATTAGGCCATTATCTCCTCATGCAATGTCGGAAACCTAAATGCCACCCATCGGAAGATCTCTTTCAAAAGCAAGCAGTACGGGTTAGAGTTCCGGAACTCCCAATAGAGTAGTAAGATTGATCTAAGGAGGACCTTGATATCCAGAGTTTGAATCAAGAAGCGGGTTTGTCAAATGGAGTACAAGGGGCTTAACTTAATTTGCTTCGGATGCAGAAGATATGGATACCATGAAGACTAATATGTTGCTAAGAGTGCTAATGGTGGACAAGATTCTCTTTCTGATCACCATAGTAAGGCAAACACAGTAGGACATGGTGGAGGAGATGGGACAAAACTATTGACTAAGGTGGAGTCCAAAATTTTTGGACCATGAATGATTGCCTCTCGCAATCAATGGAAAAGCATAGTCAACAAACAAGGCAATCTCATTGAAGATAGGGGGTACAAAATCATAGATTTCATAGCTGCAAGATGAATCACCTAGAAGGAAAGGGCAAGCTTCGGGTTCAAGACTCATGGCATTAGCTAATATGGAGGAGAATGTCATTGGAATTGAGAGCATTAATGGTGCTAAGCAAGGTGTTGAAATTGACACAAATCATGGCATGTCTACGGTAATGCAACATGGGAATCATGTGGTTACTAATATCGAAATTATTAGAAGTGAGGGATCTGCTATGATAAGAACAATAATGCACAAAGGAAGAATGGGCCAGAGCTTTAATGATATTTTGCCTACAAATGAGCTAGCAAAAGAGGACAATCACAACCCGGTTAGTGCTCGACCCAATAGCAATGAAAATAGGCATCTTTCATAGAATAAGGCCTCAATGGAGATTGCAAAAGCTCGAGGAGGGGGGTCAGATTGGGCCCACTTAAATCTTTCACTAATATCTTACAAAAGTATAAGAATCTTGCAACAACAAATACGAAGCTTGCCATCAAAGAGCAACTCACATCTTCTTTACGTGATAAACATGATTTAGCAATGGAGAAAGACCATACTCAAGCTGAACCACCATATCAGAGTAACATGCTAAGACAAATGGCAATACTTGAGAGAAGCATGCTACAAGGGTTGACCCCCTTGAGAGTTTGGACGTTACCAAGGTCTACCACGGTCTCTCTTGAGACTCTTTCTATTTCTTATCTCTTGGTTGTCCATGAATATTGTTGCTTGGAATAGTAGAAGTGCAGGTAGTAGAGCCTTCTCGCTCTTGTTGAAAGATATTATCATGTGTCATGAGGTCAATATTCTCATCCTTACTGAGCCTCACCTTAGTGGGAAGGGAGCTAAGAAGGTGATCAACAATGTTGGTCTTGATGGTAACTTTTGGGTGAATGCCTTGGGTTTTCCTAGCAACATTTGGGTTCTTTGGAATAAAACCCATTGGCATTTGGAGATTCAAACAACACATCCTCAAGTAATTCATGCTAAGGCTACAACTTGGGGAGAGTATAGCTTTTTCTTATTAGCAATATATGAAAGTCCTAAATTCATCACCCAAAAGGGGCACTCAAACCAGCTTGAAACCTTTTCTAATTTTGATAGTAGCTCCTTGTGGATTTTTCTTGGTGATTCTAATGCTATGATATTAATGGATGAAAAATCTAGGGCCCACTACCGTTTTTCAAAAGCATGGAAGATTTCAAAGATTGTATTCAAACTTGTAATCTCATTGACACATGGTTTTATGTACCCAAATTCACGTGAGAAAATGGGAGAATTTATAAGAGGCTAGATCAGTACCTTGGGAATTTATCTTGGTTAATGGAGAATAATAAAGCCTTGGTTGTTAACCTTAGCATTTTTAAATTGGATCATCGGCCTGTTAAAGTTCAAATGAATAAGTACCATGATACTTCTATCGGTTGCTTGGCTAACTCACAATCGGTTTAAGAATGTGGTTAACGATGCCTGGGACAACCAAAATGGGTGGATTCCAGCAGCCAATAAATTTATAGTTGATTGAACCATTTGGACTAGAAATTATTTTGGTAATATTCTTAGGAGGAAATGAAAGCTTCTCAATTGTGTAGGGGGGATTGATAAAAACCTCGCTTCTAGTAATAATTAGTACCTTCATAAACTGCAAAAAAGTTAGATGTAATCAGCTGCATTTTGGGATCCGCAACACCAAATTCTTTCATGTACTGACCCTGATTAGAAGGAGGAAAAACAATAATTGCCTTGAGGAATGATAAAGGCAACTATATCACAGATGAGGATGAAATGAAGAACATAGCTTTGAATGTTTTCAAGAACTTGCATAACATGGATGAGAAGTTTCAATATTCATAATTCCCCTTGAGGGGATTCTTTCCTAAGATTAGTGAGGAAGCTAGAGTCGAAATTGAAGCCATCTTTACTGATGAAGATATTAAGCAAGCAATTTTCAATATGGGTCCATATAAGGATCTAGGGCCAAATGGGCTCCATGCACTTTTCTTTCAAAGCCAATGGGAAGTGGTGGGTAACTCGATGTGTGAGTTCATCAAACAATGCTACCAAAACCTGACCTTAATTAGACAAGTTAATGAGACTTCACTTGTTCTTATTCCAAAGATGGAGAATCCAGACAGGTTGAAGCAACTCAAACCTATGGCTCTTTGTAATGTTATCTATAAAATCATCACCAGGTTGAAGAATTATATGGATTATCTCATTACCCTCCATCAATGCAGTTTTGTGCCTAGCCAGCACATTTCTGATAATGTGATCATTGCCTAAGAGGTCATCCACTCCATGATAAAGAAAAAAAGGAAAGAACAGTATGATGGCGGTGAAAGTCGACTTGAAAGCTTATGACCACATCAACTGGACCCTCCTCAAAGACACAATGCATGAAATTGGGCTCTCAAATGAGTTGATCATTCTCATCATGAATTGTATTACTACATTTACTTTAAAAGTTATTTGGAATGGTAATGCTAATGAAGGGTTTCACATGTCTAGAGGTATTCAATAGGGTGACCCCCATTTTGCCTTATTTGTTTGTGTCGTGCATTGAGACTTGGCCACTTGATTGAAGAAGCAATCAAACAAAATATGTGGAAGTGTGTTTACCTTTCTTAGGGTGCACCTCCTATCTCATACCTTTTCTTTGTCGAGGATTTGATCTTTTCTGGGGAAGCTTACACTCATCAATTGGAAATTTTGCTCAGTTGTCTTGACATATTCTCTTCTAGTTCAAGAGAAAGAGTGAGTAAAGAGAAAACTGGACATTTTTGTTCCAAGAATGTTCATTACAATGTCGCAAGGCAATTGAGTGAACATCCAAGGTTGTTGCTTGCTCATGCCTTGGGGAAGTATCTTGGAGTCCCCTTAAATCATGGGCATGTCACCAGAAACAACTATAATTTTCTTATTCAGAAAACACATTTGAAGATGAAAGCAAAAAAGTTGTCATTGGTAGGAACAATCACTTTGACACAAGCAGTTTTGAGCTCTCTTTTGCTTTACTATATGCAAACAGATCTTCTTCCCTCAAGCATTTGCAAAGAGATGGAAAAAGTTAGTCATAGTTTTTTGCGAGGTTCGACAAGTGAGCAGAAGTGTACTCATCTAGGCTCGAGCAATTAGGTCCAAATATAAATGTGGCAATGACCTTATTCCTGTGGTGAAGAGACATCAATCTGCTTTTAATGTGTGGCGAGATATTGTTAGAGCTTAGGACCTCGTCTATAATGGTTTGGGATGGTATATCGATACAGGAGACATGACCAAATTTGGATGGATAGGTGGATTCCAAGAGAAGTTGAGTTCATCAATTATCTTGGCCAACCTATCAATGTTGCTATCCATAACCTTCCCATTATAAATTTTACTTGTGATGATGACTAGGATTGGAACACCATTTGAAGACTTCTTTTGATCATATCTGTGATAAGATTGTAGCTATCCTTACGCCTTCCTCATTTAGTAACAAGGATACGCTGATTTGGCACCACTCAAAAGACAATATGTTTTCTGTTAAGTCTACTTACAAAGCCATTCAACCCACTAATGACTCCTAGGCTTGGTTTGCTTGGAAGGAGATTTGATAGTGCCTGGGCCACAATGCATCTGTTCCTTCATGTGGTTAGTTGTTCATAATCATAGTATGACTAATGCTTACTGAGTTCATTGTCAATTTGCATATTTTGATTTATGTTGGCAGTGTAAGCAAAACTCTAAGTTCGTTCTCCATGCTTTGCATGACCACCCTTCTATTCAGGACTTGTGGTTGTGATGTGTAGCACCTCATATGTGGCAATATTTCTTCAACTCTAATATTTAGGAATGGGTTGCATTGGACCTTCGTAGAGACCCTGGCAAACATAAGTGCGCTAGTTGGCAAGCACTACTCGGGGTATCCATTTGGCATATTTGGCTCCACAAGAACAACATCGTTTTCAACTAAGAAGAGGGGGATATTGGGCACTTAATGAATCAAATTTTGATTATCATTAAAGAGATAATCAAAGAGATTGGTGATGCTCCCTCTTGACACCCTTTGCTCATCGCCATGAAAAAGGAAGTGTTGAGGGGCAGGTGTTGTGCTACAAGCGATTAGATAAAATGCAATATAGATGGTTTGATCAAAAGTGGTGGCCTCAAGAGTGAGTGTGGCATTGTCTTATGAGACTCGGCTAGGTGTTGCATTCAAGGTTTCACATAGAAGATAGGCACGGGAGGGGTTCTCTAAACCAAGCTTTGGGGAATTCTCGCGGGCATTGATGGCTTGGGATCTTGGAGTTAGAAAACTTTGGGTGGAGGCAAATTCTGTAGTTGCTATCCATCTTGTGACTAAGGGTTGCACTCACTCCCACCCAATGTACCAGATAACTAGCAAGATCAAAGGGGCCTTGGGAAGAAAATGTCACGTTAAAATCAGCCATACTCGTTGTAAAGGAAATAGACTTGTGGATTGGTTTGCTAATTCTTCTCATGATATGGATGTGGGCATTCGGGTTTTGAGTCAGCCCCTTAGTGGATGTTCTCACATTTTGATTGAAGATGTTTCTAGAGTTCTTTTATGCATCTTATTTAGCTTTTGGGCTGTTTTAGCGTCTTTTGTAAGACACCCCCCCCCCACCCCCCAAAAAAAAAAAAGATTTGATGGTGAGAGTTGCACAGCCATTAAAAAGATTCAGCTGGTGAGAGAATGATACAAACTAATACCAAAACAAGGCTAAAATAATCCAATGTTATTGAATTACCAGGAGTTAAAGGAAAGAATCCTATCACATTCAAAGAGAATGGACGAGATTCAATTACAAAATAACATAACCAGCACACAGAAACAGTACAAAAGGAAAATTATGCAATAAAGCAGCAGCAGTGATCACACGGCAGAAATTAGTGAGGGTGTTTTGGTTTTGGGGGCAGGGGGGAACTCCCCACTCTCTCAAGAGGCTAGAGTCTCTCCAACAAGTCACCAGATTTTTCACTGCCTTCTCTTTCCACAGAACCTCCTAAATATTCCCTGCCAACCAACTTCCTCTCACTCCTGCAGCTCACCCTCACATACAAGCTGATGCATTAGGTTATTCCTTCTGTAATTCCTTTTCTGCCCTTCTAACTGTCACACCCTTTTGGACTCTTCAAGAATATGCTTTGATCCTTTATTTTTCAAGGGTCCCATCCCCTGCGTTCCACTCTTCTTCTCCCTACTATAAGTGTGCTATGAGTCACAGGTCTATCAAAGACACATCATAAATCTAGTTTTCTTTTTCCCCCAAGCTCAAATACCATGCAGAAATTTAAGAGAAAAAATATTTTGGAAAGCATAAGGAAATAGGCATATGCTATATTATATTTATCATAAGGTAAAGACTATACAACAAGTAATGTAAACCATGTGGGACTACACAATATACAGTTGGCCAAATATTTACACTTAATTCTAACAGGTAGAATTTTAGATATTTGCTATTGCCCCCATGAAGTTTATAGGAAGTTAAAAGACCACCACTAAATGATAGCCAAATAAAGTTGTAGAGAATAATGGAGACACAAATGACAAGCATCATTC
Source organism: Erythrophleum fordii (assembly GCA_032878935.1). Classification (NCBI taxonomy): domain Eukaryota; kingdom Viridiplantae; phylum Streptophyta; class Magnoliopsida; order Fabales; family Fabaceae; genus Erythrophleum; species Erythrophleum fordii. The sequence continues at coordinate 21,087,716 of JAVQMF010000045.1, forward strand.
AAAAATCAACAAGTGCTTTTAATATAAAGATTTTTTTAAAATATAAACAAAAAATTTATAGCTTCAATAAAAAAATTTTCTTGCAGAAAAAAGTACTTTTTGGGGAAGCTTATCTAAAAGGACAGGTGTGCAGAGAAATTTAAATATGCTAAAGCAGAAGTGCACCTCTGACATTGATAAGGTGGGACCACCAATTGAAGAAGCAATGTTGCTATATTTTGCAGGCATTGATTGTGCTGCAGGGAAGGGTGAGTATGGGATATCCTCCCTTGATGTTTGAACTGTGGAAGCCAACAAAGCACTTGGCAAAGAATTTGTATATGCCTGCTAAAATATCAACACTAAAATTTAGATGTAGGGCAGGATTGGTAAACTAAAACAACACCAATTATTATCACTATATTAAAGCAACAGAAGAAATGGATGCACCATATTTAAGGGAAAAACTACACTATAGTTACAGTAGGATTCATTGCACAGAGAGTTTATTTAATAAAGCAACTTGGGAGGATGATGGAACCTTCAAAACTCTGATGTTTTCTATATATATCTTGAGCTACAGCTTCCTCTCCGATAACAAAGAGGAAGGGGTAACTAAGCAAATACAGAGTAATAAGCAAAACCAGAAAAGAGAAAAAGAAAAAGGGGGGGGGGGGGTCACTCCTAGCTTTGAAGAGGCCAAGTGCTTTCCTAAAACTCAAAATTCTTCCCAACCTTGGTAGACTTCCCTCACCACAATAAGACCCTCACTCCCCTCAGATTCTCTCTCCCCACTCACCCTCACGTCCCTTGCGTTGAGTTAGTTAGGCTAACATCACAATTCACTTTGGTCCCCCAGTCCCCCTTGCTCTCTCCTTATCCTTTGGGTTATACACCTTCATGAGTCTTGGCCCAGTGGGACTGGTTTCATCGGTACTCGCCCCAACAAGATTCACCTTGTCCTCAAGGTGGAAGATAATTGGAAATTGTAGCTTAATAACGTCATAATCTTCCCAAGTCTCTTCAAACCCAGGTAATCCCTTCCATTTACACAACGTTTCCACTTGCCCATTTTCAATTTTCTTGTTTCCCTCACAACTTCAGGCTGAACTTGAAGTTCCCTTTCTTCTACTAAGAAGAAAAGAATTTATTGGGATGGTACAAATGAGTGAATAGATTTCTTGAGCTGGGAATCATGGCCCACCGGGCGAATTCTTGTTGGCTGTGGCAGCTCTAGAAGATAGGCTGCCTGTCCATATTTCTCTAGTATTTCATAAGGCCCATAAAATCTTGGACTTAGCTTCTCATTTGTACTCCTTGTTAAGGGCTTCAGCTCACTTGTACTCCTCGTTAAGGGCTTCAGCTTGCAAGGTTTAAGTTTCAAATAAAAAAAGTTTGTTGTGTCAAAAGAGACACTCCTCTATTCTCGTCTGCACATACCTTCATGTACTCTTGTGCCTTCTCCCAATGTTCCTTCAATTCAGCCAAAATCAACTTTCTCTCCTTAAGGGCTTCATTAACATCCTTCATTGGAGAATTAATATTTTCCAATTTAAACAAGGTTAGAGGTTCTTGTCTATAAAGAGTTTCAAAGGGTGTCATTCTTGCAAAGCTCTTATAGGTAAGGTTGAACCAATACTCAACCCATTGCTTTGGTTGAACCCAGGAGCTAAAACAAGCATCTCCCAGCCTATCATGAAAGTCAGTAATGGCTACATGAACAAGGCATAATCTCAATGCATATTGCAAGACCAAAAATCTCTCCCAAATGTTGGTGGCCAGTATATCATAGCCACCACTCCAAGATGCTCTTCCGTCACAACTAATAAGTCCCCAAATGACATGAATATCAGTGCAATCCCAGTTCTTTATATAATACCTCAGATCAGCCTCTTTGCATGAAGCAACCTTATTAAATAAATCTAATTTCTTGACACAATAGGTTTCAGCTTGGCAAATGCCCACTGCCTCATCATCTTCATGAGACAAAACCTTGATCCCCTGTATCTCTGCAAGGACATGTTTTCTTTACAAATCTATTACCCCATCTTCAGCCAGTACACTGTTTTCCTTTAAAGCTTCCATGATTTCGAAGAGGCCATGTGTGTCCCATGGTTTAGGTCCCCCAAACCAATGTGTGACTGTGGTCAGGAGTTCAACTTGTAACCCTAAAAGAGTGTATACCACCTCACTATGAAGAGTAATCAACATAACCCAATGAAAATTCAATTGAGTGGCAATCGCTTTCTGAGATTGCTTATCACCATCAGCTTTCCTAGCAGGCCCATAGATTGACAAGAAGCTCAAGAAGCCACAAATAGCAAGGCTTATCTTTTGACAAACTCAAATAATGGTGTCCACTTGAAGGGTGTTCACCATACACCTACACATCTAATGCATCTACAAACATTATTGAGAACATTACAAACTCTACAAACGATTTCATAGACAAGCCCCACCTCTGCATGACAAACCAAGTGTCATTGTCTACAGGTATGGGCGGTAAAGAATCCATACTGTCTTTTATCTCACATTCTTCTCAAGGCTTCAGAGAGAGCAAACTTGCATCTATTTTCTTGAAATTTAGCGCCACTATGCTTGACTAATCCCCTCTCAATTTTAGTGAGGCCATTAACATAGATCGCTCCTCCAATTGAACACTTGAAGAACTCCAATAAATTCCTTGTTAGTCCCAGTTTTGTTAAAGATGTATTCCACCTGCCCCAACCCTCATTACTTTCAAGACAAAAAAAGAAATACTCATCTTATATGATGTCATCGTCTAGCTCTAATTAAGTAGTCACCAAGAAAATCACAACTAGAGCAAATATGTGCTTATCAGGCTTTCTCCCCAATGCACTTCTTTTGGAAGGAGGATTCATAGTATTCATCATCTTTTTTGTTTCATGTTTGGTAAAAATAACAGCCCCAACAATGTACTTTGCATTCCTATCCTCTATCTTATGGGCTAATGTCATGTACAGCTCTCTCTCCCCCCACCACTTACATCAATCCCAACAACACTAGTAGCATTCCCTATTTGAACAGGATACCTACTAAGGCTTAATAATTGCACCAAATGCAATTTACCTTTCTCTTCTCTCCAATTTGACTCTCCTTCTTTGGTGCTTTCTTACCCTTGTCATCAAAGTCTACTTCACTAGCCATTGGCAAAAACCGAAATCTATAATTCCCATTACAATGGTTTGTATCAAGTTTTTCCTCCCTATCCCAACAGAATTCCAAATCCTTCCTTCTCGTCGCCTCTAAACCCTATAGAGGTCACACTAGCATTTATAAAGTTCATGCACAAAGAAAAGGAATGCATATTCACCTTACCCAATTTCCCTTTAAGATGGGTAACAAGTTTGGGTTGAGTGGGTAGAACAAATAATTGGGATAGGCTACTGCTATTAGGGTTTCTCCAATAAGGCCCAATAGAAAGGTATTCCAAGAGTTGCTTTAGGCCTCTTCCCCACATAATCAATCACCCCTACCCAATGCAACACCCAATTAGTCTCCTTCCCTTTGTTGCTATCATCTTCTTCCTCTACTACCAAACACTGCTGATGCCATTTGCATGCACAAAACATCTTCTCTCCATGGAAACAATGCTCCCTCCTCGCTCTTTTGATGTTTGACACTAGCTCTAACAATGAGATTATTTTCAACCCAAACTCTTTGATTGGCCTCCTGTCTTGGCTTCATGGGTTCAAACATTACATTAAATTTTGACTTTGCATCCTCTTATGGGTTGTTCTCCAAGGCACCACTTAACGGTTCATCAGGGGTTTTAAATAGTGAAGACATCAATCTAGTAGGTTCCTTGTGGCTTTCTGCTACCTCTTTCTCTCTTCTAAATTCTTCCTCTATGCTCTCTTGTCTAAGGCCCATCAACCTCTCACAGCTATTCCTCCATTAATGGTAGTGAAAACGATCAAACATTCCCCTCTTGAACTCCCTCCATGAATTGACAACAGCTTTGGTTTCCAACCACTGAAACCAATTAAGAGCATTCCCCTCCAAGCTTATTGCTACCACATCTAACTTTTCTTCCTTTGAAATTTTGTCGATCGAAAAGTATCTCTCCACCTTGAACACCCACCCAATCAGGTCTTCAACAAAGAAACTTCGAAGCTTAAGTTGTCGGTACTTGTTTCCTTTTCCCCCACCGTTTCAGTCATCTTTGCCAGATTCACTACCTCCCTTGTCCTTGTTGGTGAATTTCACTGCTCAATAACCATCACTCTCCCTCCAATTTCAGAGCTGAAGGCAGCTTTGAGCTCACTCATTTGGTCACATAGCTCCCAACATAACCAGCTTCACCAATGATAGCTCTTCTTTTATTTGGCTGTGGTTCTTCTGCAAATCCCCTACCACCCATTATAAAGATTCCACTCAACTCTCCATTCCCATGCCAACCATATCCTAGAACGTTACCACTCTGATACCAAAGTAATGGAACCTTCAAAACTCTGATGTTATATATGTGTGTGTGTGTGTGTGTATATATATATATCTTGAGCTACAACTTCCTCCCTAATAACAGAGAGAGAAAGGAAGGAGTAACTAAGCAAATACAAAGTACTAGGCAAAACCAAAAAAGAAGAAAAGAAGAAAAAACACTCCTGGTTTTTGATAGACCAGGTGCTCTTCTAAAACTCAAGAAATTCTCCCCTGCTTTTGTAGACTTCCCTCACCACAATAAGACCCTCACTCCTCTCAGATTCTCTCTCTCCACTCACCCTCATGTACGTTGCGTTGAGGTAGCTAGGCTAACATCACAATTCACACTGTTCCTCCCATTCTCTCCTGCTCTCTCCTTATCCTTTAGGTTATACACCTTCATGGGCCTTGGCCTTATGGGATTGGGTTCATTAGAGAAGTGAAATTCTAAAATCAGCTTTTATCAAAAAGGAATTTACAATCAACTCAAATTCTTGTGATAAAAGCTCAAACTGATTCAACTCATAGGCCATAGCAATAGAAACAAATTAGAAAAAAAATCTAAAAAGAAAATTATATGTAATTCCTTATATTTTTGCTATTAAATTCCCCAATTAAAACATGATATATGCATGATTTTCTAATAATAACATGACAAGTATATGATTTTTTATAACTTAGCATCACATGATTAAGTCTTTTAATGAACTTTTTATACGATATAATTTTAATGAAGAACTTGATTGCAAAAACATAAAAAACTGCACCTATGTCTACTCTAATAACTTATCCAAGTGCAGGCATTAATAAGTACATATCCCTAACAAAGTTTTTGTTAGAATATATGGTTGACTACTTACTAAGAAAAGTCCAAAACTCCAAACGCACGAGATCAGCCTACCTGCCCCCCTCACCTTTTCCCTCTCTCCCTTTTAAATAAAACATCCTCCAATTTTCAACAATAAAGTATCTCATCATTTCATTTTAAAACCAACTCTAACTCATTGAAGACCCAAAATAAGGCCCAACCCGACCGTGAAATATGCTCTATAGTACAGATTCAAGAATCTACAACTTTATGCACTTTACCATTACACTTGAGAAGGAAGCAAGGTTTTGCATCTGTGAACTTGTCTGTGAATGAGGAAATGTGACATCTGGTTGTTGGGTGTTTTCATATGTAAATCCTTGAGAAGATGGAGAAAATGAATATTGATTTCCCTGAGCTGTTTCAGCAGGTGCAGGATTTAAGACCTCTGGTTGTGAAATGGAAGGAGATTCATAAGTTTCAGCACCTACACCAGTTCTATGCACCAAATTTCCATCTGAAGTAGTAGTAAGATGCTCATCCCCATAATAGTCAGAATTTCTGTTATATATATATATATATATATATATATATTAAAAAAAAAAACTATTAGATAACTCTCATAGACCAGAAAATTACAAAGTAAATCATCACAAAAGCCACATACCTTGCATCTGAGGGCTCAACTGTTGAAGCATCTGTTGTTGCAGATGTCTCCTCCAAGTCACTTTTCAAGGGCCTAGATGCAAATGGACCAGATCCAGAGAAGGCGGCATTTGCTCCAGATCCAAAACTTCCAAAGCTCAGATTCAGGCATTCCGGATTGTGATGTTGTAGGTGATTTGGAATTACTACAGAAGGATGGTCCTCCTCTGATTCTGACCCCTGATCATCTTTTTGTAAATTTAGCTGCTCCAAGTTTGCAGCCACTGATGAAATCCGATCTTCAGCTGACAGGCAGAAATTTAGAATTTAAGACTGAAAGACTCTATGCAGAAACAATTCTAATAGTAATAGACAAATATAAACTTCAGACAAAAGTATTACAATATCAGGATCCAAATTCACAACCTTTACCATTCACACATAAGGAGGGGGAGAAACAGAATGAAATGAACAAAACCAGTAAAATAATAATTACTTCAGGTTAATTCATCAAAGAAATATTACAAGAATATCTCTTCATGCTGTTTTCACCTATAATGCTTCTAGATATATCCTAAATGTATTTGTTTAACATCAAATATGCATAGAACAAGGTACATCACAAATGACAATTAAGTAACTTCATACCACATCCATCTAGTGGTACTACACTCTAATTACACAATAGTTCAAGACTCCCAATTCATACATGCTTCACTCTCAGGTACTACAATTGAATTCTATGGCACACATATATCTTCAAGAGATATAAAGGCAGAACAAGATTGCAGGAGAATAATAAACATAAAGCATCATGATCACCTTCATTATTACCAAAAGGATGGCTGTGAGATTGGTAAGAATTTAAGTCCTTGTACAAGTTGCCATCAAAAACAGATGCACCTCTAGCATTATCTTCTGATATGCTTTTAGCAGATATAGAAGCAGGTTCAACAATGTCTGCATTCTCAACAGGACCATCTTCATCTACATGTTCATCTAGATGGGATGTCTGCTGCCAATTAGCTTCATCCAAGCTAGATGAGTTTGCATAGAGATCAGAATTTGCATGCACATCAACAACAGAAGTGACGCTAACAGCTGGATGATGATCAATAGAAGGCCATTCATCATTCTGTGGAACATTGTGGCTTAAAGTAAAGCCTTGATCACTATTTGTCTCCAACACCGTTGGAGCATGACCTTGCAGTGAATGCAAATTGTGATGTGATGCTGCCGGAGGAGCCAAAACATTATGATGATTACCACTATGGATAGAAGAGTTAGGCACAGATGCCTTAGCTTGTGGCCTACCCATCTTAACAATTTCAGCCATTGACACTTGGCCTGAGACCCCCATCCATGCAGATTGCAATCCACCATGATGCGATACTGAAGATAGCCCATCACTCATGCCTATGCCACATATTTTATTATTTTCAGTAGCCACAGAATCACTGCAACAATGTTGAACAATGAGACATGAGAACAACATCTTGCCTACTTATTACAAAGAGATTGGTGCCCAAGTGCTTGCAGTCACATTTAAAAAGACAGCTAATTGTCTGTGGCACCAAAGATAACTAGAAGAAGAATAATAGCCATATCCAGCCAATATTAAAAATTAAAAAATGCATATTAAAATTCTGAAAACCCAATTTTCAACCAATTTCTGCCCAAGATGTTCATTATTCCCTTCCTAGAACTCAAAGTGCATTTAGATTGAAAGTAAAGCACAAAGTAATCCAGAGCCAACTGTTTAAGAACACAGTAACAGTCAATCTATTGAATTGGAAAAAGCTTGCAAGAGTTGGATTAAACCAATTTCAACTTAATAAGTTAACACATATGTAAACTGGCAAATGAATATAATTAAGTCTCATATATTACTAACCCATGCAGATGGTTGCATTTAGTTTTATATATATATATATATATATATATATAAAATATGGGCTTGATTTGCAGGCATACAATGACTATAAGAACTCCATTAATCAATGGGGCATATCTTTGCATTCTAATGGGGTATATTATACATGCAGACTGGTAGAGATATTGCATTGCTCAGTCACAATTTCAAGAAATCCATTTACACCAATTCCTTTCCCTGAATCTTGGAATTGCCCTCAAAATTTTTGTTCAGCAGAAAATAGTTAATTATATATTTTATCAGATATCAAGTTATTTATACTCTTAAATCATTATAAACAAATAGCATGAACTTCAAAAAACATATGATATGGAAGAGAACCAAAATCTCTCCCTTTACAACCTTTGATATTTATAGAATCCAACAATAACTTTAGGACGAAAGGTTGAAAGCAACATCACCAAAATACACTAGAGACAGAGTGACCACACATGCCTACCACCACAAAAGTGTGCCCTCAATAATAATTTTCATATCCCATTTTACAGTTAACAAGAGTACCATATTAAAAGAAACATTTCAACAAAAGCTAAAATAATTGCTTTAATTTGAGCAAAAGACAGACAATGTTGAACTCCAATAAGCTTCAATAACATAAATATGATCAGTAAGCTACAAGCAGCAGAAAGTAATTTATAAAGCACTGGAAGGTTATGCCAGGATATTTACTTTAAGGCTAGGAACAAAACAGATCATGTACACAATTCAATGTGCATGCATAGCAGAAATTTAGAATGGAATGGTGAAAAGGAGGGAAAGACCAGCTATACATTTTTGACAATAAAAACTGGTAGCATCCTGTTGCATATAAAGCCTAAGAATAAAAAAATGGGTGCAGTGAACATGATTGATGAACACTCTCCTCCCACCCCAAACTCAGATATAAATGAAGGAAAAGACACCTGTGGGATGGTGGTCGCCGGTTCACATTATTCCCTGCCATACCAGATGCAGAAGATGTAGAGCCTCCATAAACATGCATTCCATTTTCCTTCTTGTGCAAAGGTTTTCCCTGCAGGAGACCAGAATCTGACATCCAAAAAGGAGGGAAATCAGGGGAAAAATAAAGTTGTAGCTGTGGTATGAATTTTAAAGTTTGCAGCAATATTAGACTAAAAGCACATCAGACACTGGTAAAAAATAACACCCATCATCCACATACCACTGCTACTGACTTGGTTTGTACCACCACGTCCACCATAACGGTCTGTGCCAGTCCTACCACCACGACTAGATGTGTTATTTGTCCCACGAGACCTGGTATCAATTGTGTCCTTATTCTGAAGCAACGAGGCAAGAACAGGTTAAAAAAGGACAAGAAAAATCACACCATATCAAAAATGAGAAAAAACAAACAAATAAATAAATAAACAAGTGAAAGGTAGAAGCATTAGGAATTTAGGATAAACTAAAGTAACTCTTTATGTCCATCTGCAAAGGAATAAGCATATATGTAAATTAACCTACTGACAATTTATACCCATCAATATTCACATAAAATTATATCACAGAGAAACGAGTAATGCAAACAATATAACCTTCCTCCTTGGGGCTGGGGAAGCCAAAAGTTTAAAAAAAATTGTTGTACATGCTCGTGATAATATAAGCCACTGATCATCAAACCTGAATTAAATTTTAAATAGTGTGAATAAAATGTATGCTTCCCGCATAGACGCACCTCTTTTTTCTTTTCTCGTTTGCTCTTCACCTCATGAAAAGGATCTACACAATTAATAAACGTAAGATTAGAAATTAAGACATCCAACTACTGTATGCAATGATATCTCACCAGCCTTCTGACCACTATATCTCTAATTTATTATCTACAAAATAAAAGATTACATCTCTTGACATAACAAAGAAACCTAGTTGGTATCTATGACAACAAGACTCAAGAGAAGCTCTAAATCAATTATTTGTCACGTTAATTTATTTCTTAGATTTATTCAATTATTATTTTGCCAGATAGGGATCAAACAGATGCCACTGAACACTGAGACGTACAGGAACAAACGTAGAAAGATATAAAGAAAGTAGGGCGAGTAGCAAAGCAAGTAACATGAAATCCAACCAACAACCGAAGAGTTAAAGTTCGACCTGCATAGCTCCAGTAAACTCAACAATGAAAAGCATATCATGTAAACAAAAACTACAGAAAGCAAAGCTTTTGAATTTCTTGAGCCCATATAAAATCCACTGGAGTAGCTCTTAAACAGTAGTTGAGCCAAGTCCAAGACAAATTTCTCGTCACCCAGAATGCACCATAAGAAAAGCTTAACATTAGATGATCATCTAGGCGGCAAACGATAACTTAACAAAGCAAGTCCGAGACAAATTTCTCGTCACCCAGAATGCACCATAAGAAACGCTTAACATTAGATGATCATCTAAGCGGCAAACGATAACTTAACAAAAAATCAATCTCCAACACAAATAAAGAGTATAAAGCGTTGATGAGAGAACCTTGGGAGAGGAGGCGACTAACAGCTTCGTTGGGGTCCATGTTACACTCTTTAAGCATAGCATAGATCTCATGCTCAGGGAAATTATGGACAATCTCCTTCAAGCTCTGCACCATCTTCCTCGACGCCGCTGGAATCCCCGAAATCCCATTGCTGCCTTTGCCATTGTTGCCTCCTCCTTTGCTACTCATCCTCTGCTCCACCTTTCCCTCTCCCGTCTATATGTTCCCCTGACCAAACCCAGATCTTCCAACGCCCCAGAGGGCTCGCTCACTTCGTTGCTTGCTAGGGTTCCGCCGCGCGAAGAAGAAGAACAAAGATATCTCTGTCTCTACAGCTCTCTCTACCTTTGCCCCGAAAAACCCCTTCGCACTCTCTCCCTCCTTTTCTCTCAGTACGCCAAATTGTTTTAATTTGTTTTTTCTGTGAATAACCATAATTTTGTTAGAAACTGCCTCTCCCTCTTCTATTCAATCATTTGCTCTCTATTGACCATTCTTCGCCAAGAGAGCGACGTTCTTCCGTGTAATTATCTTGACAAAATTTTATGTAAATTTTTTTATATTTTCTATAAATAATGATATATTTATCTAAACACCTCTCACAAATCATTATTTGTCCTGCCAATTTTAAAAATAATCTATTAAAATTAGTACTTATAAATTCCTGTAGGTTAATATCCAACTTTTTTTTAATTAGATAATTTCTATGATATTTATTTTGAACATTTAGTTATTTTTATTTTGAGAATAAATTGTACAGGCTTTTTTAAAATTGTGTTAAAATTATACACATTTTTTATTTATTTTCAAAATATATAAAAATCTTTTTTAAAAGAAAATTTGTCCAGTATTTTACTTTAATTTTAAAAATTTTAATTAAAATATCTTCTATTTAAATTTTTTAATTAAATATCTTCTATTTAAAATTTTTTAAAATTTTAGTTAAAAATTTTTAAATTATACTAAAATATAAGATAATCTTTATTTAGGAGAAGGTTTGTATATTCTGTAAAAATAATAAAAATTATATAATTTTGGTAAAATTTTAAAAATGTGTATAATTGATTTTTATTTTAATAGGTTGGGAGATTGCCCTTGTATAAGATTTTTTTTTTTTTCATTTGAGTAGGTTTTCTTTACCATCTTAAGCCATAAGCCTGGTGCACCAATCATTTGTACCACTACTACTACTATTATTATTATTATTATTATTATTATTATTATTATTATTATTATTACTGATCTGATTTTTCCTAATCATCAAGGATTCTCATAAAATTGCTAACAAATTTACGAATCATCCAATACGTTACAAAATATCAGGAGCAAATATTCTTGTTCATTTTTATTTGGATTATCTTAATATTTATTTTTGATAAAGCATGTTTAAGTTTAACAATTAAATACTTATTTGGAATGTTCGGGTTGAAATGTTGGGATTAACATTAAAAAAAATTATTTTCTTAAATATATAAAATCAATATAAAAGACATGTCTTTATAATTGTTTAAGAAAAAAATTAATTACATTTAACGTACAAATTAACTTTAAAATATCTTATCCTATAACCCGAAAAAAAAAACTTAATATAGACATAAGGCCACACAATATAAGAAAAATATTAGCATAAATCAATAACTCCATATTGAATAACAAGGCGTAAAAGACTTCTCAATTTTTAATGAATATTTTTTTATTTTTAATGTATCTGTTATATACAAATACATAAAACTGAAGGATCATACTAGTATTATGGTTTAATATAATCACAGTTAAATCATGGTTTATTATGGTTTTATATATTATGTTTTCTTCAACTTTACACTCTTATGATGCAAATTTCTCTTTTATGGAGAGAGAAACCAACCTAGACACACATGTTTGTAAGCCCATTTTCTATTCCTTAAGATATTTTCCTCACTAGAATCATCAAGCCAATATTTTAAGCAAAAGAAGTGATTAATTGACACACTTAAAATACAACACCTCAAAATTATGTTTTTCATAAAATTGATTCTAAACTTGAAAACTTGACAAGATAGACTACATAGGTACATGTGCAGATTAACGGTCTTTTCACCCAAGTCCAACAATTATATTATAAACTTTATCAATAGATAATTAAATTAAATATAAAACTAAAAATCTTTATCGCAACAAGATATGTTGACCCAGCATTTTTTAAGGAAGAGTAAGAAATTTAAAAATTGAAATCTCAGCTTAACCAAATTGAAGTAGACATGGCAAGAAACTAAACCAAAAATATTTAACACTCTCATTCCATCCTTTATACACTGCTCCATATTACCTATGTGACCTTCCATACTCATTATACCCATTACAAGTTAATTACAAAAAGTGTTTTAAAATGACAAATGAGGTATTCAGAAAAGCAAATGTTAAAACCAAATTCTAAACCACACTAAAAACTATATGTCCAAAAACCTCAAGACTATAAATAAGACCACCACACTTTGGACCATCACCTTTATAGACCAAACCTTCTAAAAGCCATCCTAAAAAAGCTTTGAAGATATGAACTCCTCTAACTTCACCTCTAAAAACACAATCTTCACCCTTTGATAACAGGGACAAAGAACTTGTAAACCCATATGACCAATAAAACCTAAAAATTATTACCTTTGCTTAAAGTATGCAACATTATGCCTTCAGTGAAACCTTTTATGAGGCCATTAAAAATGTCAGCCTTGATATAAGCTCAAAAAATTCTAACAATATTGCCAACATCTCTGCTCTTTATATGGCCACCTCACATCCTCCAAGTCGAGTAAAATCATTTGTTGAAGAACTTGATGATTATATAATTATTTAAAATAGCTACCTCTCTTAGACAACCCAATGTTTAATACAAGCCTAGATATGAAGCATGATTCACTCTTGATGATGTTCCTCTAAATAAATGACAAGATAAGTTATATGATTCTAGAGCATAGATTGATTTACAAATGACCAAACTAGAAGCAACTCTGCTTGTTGTCTTGATAAAGTTTGTTTCTTGGCAGAGTTTCTTTTAAGGAAGCAAAAATTCTTCAAGAATGGTTTCAAAACCTAAGAAAATATAGATAGATACAAGTTACTCAAGGCCCTAATACATTTACAATTCTTGGTATAATTCATAAAGAATTCTTTGGTAACTTCCACTTCATTAATAAAAGGAAAAAGAAAGAATACTCTGTATTGTTCTCTCAACAAAAAAAAACCTTAATTTGCATTTTTAAAAGAAGTCTAAAAGGTATTACATTTTTGGAATAAAAGTGTCAAAAGTACCTTTATAACCTCACTCCCTGATGAATTATAACTAGAACTTCAAAGGTTTATATTTTCTCTCCAAAGAGAAATGTCAAATTTTTCTTTATGAGAAATTTATCAATTAGCTTTATCAACTCTTGAAAAGCTTTGCAAACAATAAAAGATGCTTAGCTTAATGTTGGATTGAAAAATGACTCTCCATAAGGTATGCAAAAAGTCACATCTTAAAATCAAATACAATGACAAAAGCAATAGCAATTATGGATGCTTTATTAAAAAGAAATATCATTATCCTAATGTTCACTTTAGAGAAGGTAAAGGACAGAAGTGAAAAAAATGTAAGAAGCCTATCAAATTCTATAGACGAAGAACACCTAAATTTAGAAAGAAAGATACTTCTTACATTTGTGGAAAAAAGGCTAATTAACTAAGCAATGCCCTAACACATTTCAGAAAAGTCATTAAACTTGTACAGTAACTTCAATACAGTATTCCTTTCTAAAAAGATGATAAGATAAAATATTTGTTCTCATAGTAAAAAGATGGTGATCAAGATACAGTTTTTACATTACCAGCAATAAAAAAATGAGAGACATCTGACATTAGCTCAAACAATTTTATTATTACATCAAGTTATTTCTCACATCGACATAGTTATCTTGTCCAAACCATGCCACTAAATGGAAAAGATAGAACCTCCTCTTCCATATATTAAAATGCATTTCATACAATGCAAATACCATAAACCAGTCCCTATAATTGCATATATGAACAAAAGAGTTTCAAAGACTCTAATGAATCTTATTATTCTCTCTCTAAAGGTGTGGAAATCTCATACAAAATACTTTAATACAACAAATAGGAAAAATGCCTAAGTCTTCCTTATTATAAGAAAAAAGATTGGCATCAAACTCTTTCTTGATTGCATTATTTGGCCAAAAGTCTTAGCCAATAACCTCTTTGACAAAGATATTCCGATATGCATAAACATATATTGTTAAGCAGAATAACTTTAGATACTTTCTAGAGCAATTAGATTCAAACAATCTTTTACTTCCTATGTTGATGCTCTTAAGTTGTTTGAATTACAACAAGTTTTTTCTAAGCATGAAGATATCAAAGATTAGCTCATGGAATACTATCTAAAAGTCACGATCAATTCAAACATGCTGCACTAATATGGAAAAATGAAGAATTTTATATCGAGTAACATTTTAAGAAAAATGAGGTTATAAATTCAACAAGGGCCTTACATCTTAAAATAAATCTAGAAAATTTGGCATAGCAAGAGAAAAATGTGCATCATTACTAAAGCAAAACCTGATTAAGCCAACTAAGTCTGATTGGGCATGCTAAGATTTTTATGTCAAAAAAATCTCATTAAAAAAAGGAAAAAAGATGTTAGTGATTAATTAATTATAAGCAGGTTAACATGTTCTTATAAGATGAAAAGTGTCTTCCTCTTAAGATTAGTTCTTCGACAACACTTCTTAGAAAAAGAGCAATTATTTTTTTAAAATTTGACATAAAAACTGGACTATAACAATTAGGCATTAATCCTCAAGAAAGATGTAAGGTAACATTTTGTATTCTAAGTGCTCAGTACCAATGGACAGTGATGACTTTTGGATTAATTGTAGCTTAATTCTTACTCCATAGTACATTCATCCTTATTGATGACATAGTCCTATTTTTTTTAAAAAAAAAAAAGAGGAAGATCATCAAAGGCTCCTATAACAATTTTCGAATATTACAAAAAAGCTATGAGATTATATTTTTAACCTGAAAAAATCAATTACGTCAAGCCCAAATAGAGTTCCCTAGTATGCAGATTCTGAATGGACATTGCCAACTAGATTCACATATAACCCAAGAGCTATTAAAGCTCTCTAATTTAAACTTCATCACTAAACAAATCTAACCATTCCTCAATATTGTTAATTTTATCAAAAAACATTCCATATGTCTCAAATCATATAAGTTAGATGTCTAAACTTCTAAAAAAGAAAAGCCCTCCATCTTTAGGGTAGGACTAAACAGCAACAATGAAATATCTTAAAAAATTAATGTAGAATCCTTTATCCCTTAAGATATCAGATAAAAAAAAAATCCTATAGATAGATACTAGTGATGATTATTATGGGATAATTCTTATAAAAAAAATTGATGGAAAACATTAGTATAATAGACAATACAAAAACTTAAAAAAACATTATTATACCATTTACAATGAAAACCTCGCTATCAAAAAAAAGATTATCATTATAGGCCTCCTTTCTAAACCCAAGATGGTTAACCTCATCACACCCAAAAAACCTATCTTACTCATTTTCATGGCTTGCTATGCCCTATAATCCACTATTCTCTACCCATTTACCCTCATAGCTCATCAGAAAAAAAGAATTTTCATTATGTTCGAAAGTCCTTTTTATACTAATAAAAGTCAAAAGCCTTATAGAAATATCTTTGTTTTATTATCTCTTTCCCTATCTCAAGAGATCCTTTCTTTTGGAGTATCCATCTTATTTCAATACTAAAACCCCTTGCCTTATCCTTTTTATGATTAGGACCTTAAAAACTAAACAAAAGTATTCTAGTACTTATAGGTTTCACTATCCTCTACTTGGGAGCCATTGAACTTTCACCATTAATAGCTTTCGATTTCTTCTGTCAAGAGAAAAATAAATGTTCCAATTTATAGACTTTGTTAGAATGGTTATTTCCTCTCACTTGGTAGCCTAGTATACTTCAAAAGGTTATCCTTAACCATCATTTATGAGAGATCTTATTGAAAGACCAAAAGGCTAGTCGCATTTTCATTTTACACAAGCCATATTACACAAGATAGAACAATCTACTCTACACTCAAAATAGAGTATATCTCTAGCACAATTTCACTAATTGGCTAGCACAACAAACTCAAGTATTAAAAGACTTTAAAATGTTTCTTTATGATTTAAACAATTATTCTACTCATGCTCATATAGTCTTTTACACCTCACTTAGACCATATCCTTGAAAGTTAATGCCTGGATAACCAACAATGCCAAAAGTAGACTAACCCAATGAAATCACTTAGACTAGACCCAACAAGCTCAATATCCTTTAAGGTTCTAGCTCCATAGCTCAAGCCTAATACAAATATGAGATTCCTAATATCTATATGACTATGACATAGTCAAAGTAGACCAGTGGCTTGAAAAGAACTTTGGCATAAAAAGAAACCTATACGAATAATTCAAATGAAGATCTTAACTCATTTCTCTTTCGTGAACTAATAAACAAAGGATATACTTTGCCCTAAGGTTAACTATATTATTATATTATTGTCACATATATCTGTACTATGTTAAATATTTACTAATATGCTACACCTTTGTTAAAGTTGCCATTATAGCAGTTCATCCTTGTGTTTTGTTTCATTTAAACTTATTTGTCTATTTGTTTCTACCTTTAGCTATAAATCTAAGGCTCCTCTCAATTTGTAACCAAGCTTTAAATGATATATGAAATTCATAATGTATTTTCTCATGAGTTATCTTTAGAAGCCTCATTTCTTCTAGAATCTTTCTTTTCTTCTTTCCCCATAGTTATTTACTAGAGATACTAGTATGCTTTGTATTTGCCTTTTTAAGGATATCATAAATAAAAAAATATAAATATGAATGATCCATTGTTTTGTGGTTTGTAGCATAGGGACAGTAAGATTTTAAATGGGAATTTAAGTTTTACAATATTTCCAATATGGATGAGTTCAAGAAAGTTTATAAGAAAATCAAAGACGTCTCAATCATAAGGAGTTTAAAATCCCTTTTTAACTTACAGGAAAAGCTATTAAATGTCTTGGCATATTAGAATGAAGAGAGTTTTCTTGAGATTCCCCAGAACATGATTGAGCTTTATACTTTGCATAGAAAGTGTGGTAAGTTTAATGTGCCAATAAACTTAAATTTTACCAAGTGTAGATTTGCTCCAAGACCTTATTTTATTTTTGATTCCTCATCCACTATTGCCCTTCCATCAATATTTTACTTTGATATCAGAGCCTTATGTTCATGATAATCAAGAAGAAAGAAAGTTGGCAAGAGAGTAAAAAGAATTTTCTTTAATAATATTTATTTATTTTAGAAAACTTAGATTTGAAACCTATTCATCTATCTTTTTCCTTGTCCTTATTTATATTTATTCCCCCTTCTTGTATATATTGTGTAGCTACAAAAGATAGATAATCAAGTAGAAATTAGCCATCTTTCTAACAAATCTCATATAGAAAAAATTATAGCTCCCATCCTTAATCCATATGAAATATATCATCTTAATAGATCTGTCACCTAGTCTATCAGCAAACTCATATCTCTTAAAAAATTGCTTGTAAAAGAAATAATTCAAGGTATTAAACTAAATTAGTGCAGATTATAGTCTACTATAACTAAATAATATGTTACTTTTAAAATACCTACAAATTGATTTCAAGTTGGGGTTGCCAAAGTTATATTCATCTTCATATAGGTGCTATCAAATTGACACTTATATTTCATGGTAAAAAAAGGATTGTTAAATTAGCAAGAGTGTCTCTTTTAGACATTACTTACTCTTCATTTCATAATGCTTTAATTAAAACTGTGCTTGTTACTTTAAACGGATGAAGCACAATATTGACTATTGTACAAAACTTCAACATCAACCTCCAAGATCCAACCTTGTTTATTAGACTAAAGGTACAAGCATAGATAATTAAAACCGAACAAGCTTTTAAAGCAATCCTTGCAACCCTGTATCATTAGATGATTTATAGACTCCAAAATCATGCTTTAGATTTGTAGTTTCTTGATTCCATAAATAATGCTCTTTACATGATATCTAACAGATTTGATACTCCCCCGATTATTTAGATTTCCAAGTAGAATTGTTGAAAAGATATTTTGTAGTTTATACCTTTAAAATGAATTACCAACTATGAAAAGGTTTTTTTTCCTTTTTGATTGCACCTAATAAGCTATTAAAATGAAAAAATAGTCATAAATGAACAAGGTAAAAGATAGATTTCTCAATAATAAATTTATTGTGCATATGAAATAACTATAAGTTGTTGACCTTCATATGAACTATGAGGTAGATAGTCAAGAATTGTTGACAAATAAGTTGAATGGTTTTTAGATTGGATAATCACTATAAAAGGATCAACATAAGAAAATAATAAAACTAATTAAAGGTATGGGTAATATTTTAAACAATGTTCTCGTTAATGTTTTCATCAATTTGATAAAGGCCATTATTTAAAGTACAAATCCTAACCTTACAGAAAATTTAGATGACCTTAATTACTAAAAAAAAAAAGATAAAGCTATGCTCATTCTAATGTAGTAAATGTTAACAAATAAGTACATACTTTCTATTATACTTGGAAAAGAGAAAATATACTTGAGTTTACATAAAGTCTGTGAGGTAGATTTAAATGTCAACAATATCAGTGATTTGTACACATCAAAATTCTTAAATGGCACGAGGATGTTAGGCATCTCAAATCATGAGTGTTGAAGTTGGGAGTGAGTGTTCCTATGAAGCAAAATATAGATAAAATCTTTGAGGTTGTGAAAATATGTAGGTTAATTTTTAATTAATCAAAATAGCACATATTGTAAGCAAAAGTTATCTTATGAAGTAACATTAAGATCATCATTCCTAAGATGGTAACAACACCTCTAGATGTTATATTGCCTTCTAAACTTCCTAAAAGACAATTATCTTTAGCAATATATTTTGTTGGAACTATAAACAAGAACTAAGGTTAATTTCTTTTGAATATGTTATTTATATTTGCCTCTCTCACTAACCATTAGTGGGCAATTATACGTCACCCTTTTAAGAGTATAAAGTAAGATTCTTATTCTTGATACCAACATCAAGTTTTTGAAGAGTACCTTCAATGTCATATAAGAAATATTTAACAAAAAATTTTAGGTTATTAACTCTACAACCTTTCTACATATGCTTACTAATAATTAAAATTAATTACTATTTTTTTAAAATTTGGTATTACTATACTAATTAATTATATTAATTAATTTTATATATCAAAGTACAAACATCTTTATTATTTAAGATCTCTAAACAATAACAGTGTAGAACAGTATTTTAATGTTATTTTCCTCTTTTGTGAATAACTATATCAATTTCATTACAATTATTAAGTATCATATATATATATATATATCTATACTATTATTTTCAAATATAACATTAGTATACTAATTAATTTTATTTCTCAAATTATATTCATCTTTACCACGTTAGATCCTTAATCAAAGATTATAGACAGAAGTGTTTTAATATTTTCTTTTATAGGGATTTCACCATGCTACTTCATTTAAACAATTATTGGCCCAAATCCATACTCGCCATTCTTATATCCTCGTATATTTAATTTATTTTTTTTGTTATTTTAACGGATGTGTTCACTTCTTTATATATATTTTTATTGATATAATTAATTTTGCTTTGATTTTATTAATTGTTAATTTTTTAAAACTTTTTGCATGTTAATTAAAATCTTACAGTTTCATGCCAATAACACTTTGAATTATGATTGCTCACTTTGATTTCTACATTAGGATTTAATTTATATACAAGAACATATAAAAAATAATTTAATAATATTTTTTTAAAATGATATATTATAATTTCATTAATTAATTTTTATTTTCAGATTTTAAATTTAAATTGCACCTAATCCTTGTTAGTTTTTTCCTACACCATTAATTTTAGTTCATTTAAAACATCAACAAACATGGATATGTCATTAAAAAAAAAGTACTATATTATGTGGACAAAAAAGTTAGCAAGCTTTGAGAAATAAGAAATAAAAAAATGTTCATTAATTATATATTCTGAAATTAAAACAGAAAAGGAGACACATGGTTATGATTACTTTTTAGATAACATATGTTTTTAGTCAAATTCGAACATGGACAAAAAATCATTGATGTTTATAGTGGTATAGTCAAAATTAAAAATTCCTAAATATTTTTTCAACAAGATGGTGTAAATATAAGGGGTTTTGATCATACTACTGTAAATATCGAGGATTTTTTGTTCACGTTCAGAATCGACTAAAAACATATCTTGTCCAAAAAAATATTCATAACCATGTCTCTCTTTTTTCTATTTGAATTTTAGAATATATGATTAACCAACATTGTTTTATTTTTCATTTATCAAAGTTTGCTAATTTTTTTGTCCACATAATTTAATTTTGTTTTTTTTGTAAATGATATATCCAAGCTTGTTGATGTTCGAAATAGACTAGAGTTATGTCTTGTAAAAAAAATTGTGTAGGAAAAAACAAACAAGAATTAAGTGTAATTTGAATTTAAAATCTGAAAATAAAAATTAAGATAATAACAACTGAAATTATAATACGTTATTTTAAAAAAAACATTAAATTATTTTATACATGTTTCTATGTACAAATCCTAATGTAGGAATCAAAATGAGTAAAAGTAATAATTTAAAGTGTTATTCACATGAAATTGTAAAATTTTAATTAACACATAAAAGATATAAAAAATTAAAAATTAATAAAATCAAAATAAAATTAATTATATTAATTTAAAAAATTAAAATAACTAAATAAAAGAGGACTTGGTTACCTTTTGCCTTCAATTGGAGGCAATTGACATAACATAAAAATTAATAAATTATAATTTTTTTGAATTTTATTTAAATTATATAAATCTCTATTTTATTTTTAAAATATACATTTTAGTTTATGTTTTTTTAAATTAAAATATCATCCATTAAAAAAATGTAATAGGGCGATGGAATGTATTTTAATAAAAAAAATTAAAATTAAATCAAATTATAATATGACTTTTTGTTTTAAAGGTAATTTGTGTATATTTTAAAAATAAAAAGGATATTTATATAATTTTGATATATTTCATGAGAAGTGAGACTTCAAATTAAATATATAAAAAATAAAAATGACAGCTACAAATTTGGGTTAATAATTATTTTAAATGGAACATTACGGTTAAAATCCCCTTTTTAATAAATAGTTGTACCCATTTTATTTCAATTATTAAGCATGGTATATTTTTATTGTCATATTGTTGCTCTCTCATAAGTCGTGGACTACATGCGTGCCATATCGTTAAATTATAACCGAAAGAGACTGTATTTATGGCGTGTTTGGTTGGCCGTGTGAAACATACAGAAAAAGGGATTTTGCCAGCAAAATCTGTTTTGTACATGATCTGCAAAGCACATCAAGAATGTTGAATAGAAAGTATTTTTGTCCAAGTAGCCCGAGTATGGTAGAAACTCTTGGAGCCAAAATGAGTCATTTTTTGCCCTTCCTTTTCTTCATTGAAGGAACCCTACTATACCCTTGAATCAGAGACCAACCCAAGACACACTTGACTTGGTCTGAGGAAGATCACCATTGTTTGGACAAACTGCAGATTGGACGTCGGTGCTGTGTTCCCCTATCACCATTGAAGGTTCATCCTTTCGCAATGAGCCTATCGGCCAGAAGTTCTTGTAGATGCTGCAAACCCACGACAACAAAGAACCCCCAAATTTGGGTTATTTTCTCGACCTAGAATAAAAGAAAAGCAATATTATTTTTTCTTTAGAATTTTTATAAAGGGCATTTTTATCACTTTCTTCATCCTATCTCCACATTTTTATATTATTTTCATACAATTAAACATGTATAAGTAAAAATATTTTATTTTTTCCATGTCATATTAAATATAAAATAATTCATTCATTTTATTTCATTATGCTCTTTACAATTCCTGATAATTTTATAATCTTATAGGTCTTTAGTTTTCCCTTCAATTTTTTTTTTCCTTTTAAATCGGAGGGAAGGATGAATTTTAGAGCGGAATTAATTTTGGGAAAATTTTATTTTTAACAATTTCTAATTTATAAAATGCAATAGCCACTCGTCAGTCACCCCTTCAGTCGATCCACCAGAAGAGATGAGTGCCCGGCTCACAATCCCACCGCCGTTGCTGGCGGCGAGACCTCAACTTCTCTGCAATTCAAGAGTCAATTGCATCAGTTGGGTCGACAGGACTTTGGTTGGGGCTTTTTCCGGTGTTCTCTCATTTGGACTCTTGGTCTCCTTGCCTTCGGCCATTGCGCTTGAAACTCCTTTCCTTCGAACTCCGATTTCTCCTCCTCCCCCTCCTCTTCATTCTTCTGAAATTTGTCGTGAAGTTGAGCAAGAAGACAGGGCTGATACGGGTCGGGAGGTGGTGACTAATGAGGGAATTGTTAAGGAAGCTTGGCAGATTGTCAATGATAGCTTTCTTGATGCCGGTGGCCGTCGCTGGTCGCAGGAGAGTTGGCAGGTAACATGACGCACGTCACAATTTGGCAGCTTATTGAATTCTAACCATAGACCGCCTCGCATCCCTTGCATCATATGTCTGCAGAATTAGTTGAGGGCCCAATTTTTATGGTGTAGCTTGTCAACTTACTAATATTTGTTGGTTTAAAAGAAATGGGTATGCTTGGGTGGTTTAGCTCTTCTTTGCTGGCTGATTGTTTTTGCATTTGATAGTTTTAATTTTTCCCACGTCAAAATTGTGCAGCATTTAACCACAGACTAATTTTATTTTAAATTTTCATTGTGGCTTTTGGTCCCATTACTATGCCAAACAAGTCGGCGGCTCTGCTGAACTCCATTAATTTGTTAATATCTGGTACTGGATGATGGCTGATGCAAATAGCATTTTATACTTCCAGCAAAAGAGGGAAGATATTTTGAGCAATTCCATCCAGACGAGATCAAAGGCTCACCAGATAATCAAGAGAATGCTGGCCAGCTTGGGTGATCCTTATACGCGATTTCTTTCCCCTGAGGAGGTAATTGATTCTTCAATTTTTCTGGTCCTTTTATGTGGACGATGTTCTTCTATAGTTTCTTATGTATTCCTACTTCTAGCCACCAGTCACATGACATTAATTATAAAGATTGCATGCTTTACTGTGTTTTTTGCATAACACTTCAATGCATATTAAATTTTTAGAAGAGGGAACTTGTATCCATACTCACCCGCAAACAGGGACAGACATATATTAGGATTGATTATTGGGTGGGGGTGTGCGAAAATTTGAGGAAAAAAAAAAATTACATGCTCATGTATATAAAAATAGGTATTGATCTAATAATTGGCTACACCAGCAGTACCTAAGGTAGCTCCTCTTTGATGTAAAAAGATGCAATGCATATATATTGTTGTTAGGTCAAGGTTTCACTCATCCAATGTATTTAAGCAGTGCCTTGGGTGCGCTTGCAATGAATTTTTTCCCTTTACCAAGAAAAATAGTTGTTCTCGGCCAAGGAAAAAAAAGGGAATAATATATATTGTTTTCTTTTTTAGTAATGCAATCCCAGTACATTGACCCATGCTGTGTATACCCGATTCAAAACCACGACCTCATCTGAACCCCCCCCCCCCCCCCTCTCCAAAAAAAAAAAACACAAAAAAGGGGGTTGGATATCCTTACTTTTATATAAATTACTTGTGCGGAGGTTGAAAGGTAGGAGAGAAGTATGTGTAAAAACTAACCACTAAAACTAGTGAAAATTAGAAAAAGCTCGGGACTGCTATTCAGATTTACATAACAATGCACCCAAAACTTGCCTAGGGAGCACATTAAGCCTCTGCCAATGGTTTTTTTTTTTGGGGGGGGGGGGGGGGGGGGGGGGAGGGGAAGATGGGGCGATCCTTCCATGCCTTCAAACACGTATGCTTACATGCATGAAAAGTCCAAATTGCTGCTGTTCAAACAGATGCATTCTTGCAATACACGCATTACTATTAAGATAAATTATTCTCTCCTTCCCAAAGCCCAGATTAGGCGATCCTTCCATTTGTTTTAAAAATATATACTTAACTCTTGAAACTAAAATATAACCAAAACGCCTTCAAAAACAATTTTGATTTCTTTTATTAAAAATATAAGGTTAAAAAAATATTGTTGAACTTTTATTTTCAATATTTATTTTGTGTTGAAAACTATAAATTTAATTTATTCTAAAATCTTATTAAGTTTACAACAATGCTTATGTTTATTATAATATATTTAATTCAAATGTTATTCTTGAAATTAAATTATTATCTACAAATTAGTTAAATTTAAAAAATTATTTTATGAATAGGTTCTTTGCTTTTAATAATTTTTTTATCAAATAATTTCACAATTTGCTAAAGTTAAAAAATTGACTATTTTATATTGGCCAAATATATATTTAATGCTTATTATATTATATAAACAATAGATACAGGGTTGTTTTGATCAAAATAAATATAGTTGACTAATTGTTGCTTATCTTTAGGGTAACTGTAGCATATCTTTTGGTTTTATGGAAGGGAGTGTA
Source organism: Erythrophleum fordii (assembly GCA_032878935.1). NCBI lineage: Eukaryota > Viridiplantae > Streptophyta > Magnoliopsida > Fabales > Fabaceae > Erythrophleum > Erythrophleum fordii. The sequence goes on from JAVQMF010000045.1 coordinate 21,112,659, forward strand.
TATTTTTATAAAAAGGAGAGGACATGTAATTTAGATACCTCTCGAAAAAAGGGAAACTATTTTATCCTAACTATTATCTATTAATATTCTCGTTACAGGAACAATTATGACTCTGCTTTATGTTTTGCTTATACATGAATAATGTCACATACATACACCTGAAGTTTCTTCTAAAGTGCTTTTCACAATTCTTATTTAATGGCATATGGACTTCTTTATTGTTAAAAGTTCTCCAAGATGGCGAGGTATGACATGACTGGTATTGGAATAAACCTTAGGGAAGTTCCAGATGAAAATGGAGTCATCAGAATGAAGGTGCTAGGAATTATACTGGATGGCCCTGCTCATTCTGCTGGTGTGAGACAGGTAGGCAAAAGCAATTCTACAGATTGAATGCGCTAATATCATTTCAAATTTAAACTTATCTGTAATGAATTTTTGTTTGCGAATTGATCCTTGATGTTATTGTGATGCTAGAACTCATTCCTTGGCCTTAACCACATTATAATTTAAAAATGATTGTGCTGTAAAGATTTTGTTTTTTATTTTTATTTTTATTTTTTGTCTTATCTTATTTTCAGTTCCTTGCTCATCCTCTTACTTTCATTATGAAAATTTCTATCCATAAAAACAAATGCATGAAGTGGATCATGCTATGTATAATAGTTGTTACATAACCAATCTCTCTTATGCATCTTTACGAATTGGCTCTAATTTTGTTTTTTTCTCTTTTCCACCATTTGGAATAGCTCCTGTACCCGTTTATTATTTATCAGCATGACTTGTTTACTGCCTTTATTTATTTCATCTAGAATTATCAAACAATGTACATACAAAGAATTGATGTGTATAATAATTAGTTGGTTTTTTCCTCTCATTTTTTACTTTTTGGCTAGGGAGATGAAGTGTTAGCTGTTAATGGAGTTAAGGTTCAGGGGAAATCAGCATTTGAAGTTTCATCCTTGTTGCAAGGCCCTAATGAAACGTCTGTGACTATTCAGGTTGTGAATTGTGATTCCAAAATTTTAGCATGTGCTCTAGCCTTTGTTTGCATTTGTTACAATGTTGAAGTTTGAGAAATTATTGTTACTAATAGGTCAAGCATGGCAACTGTGGGCCTGTTGAATCAATAGAAGTACAGCGGCAACTTGTCGCTCGAACACCAGTCTTTTATCGACTGGAGCAAGCAGACAGTGGTGCTACTCCTGCTGGGTACATTCATCTTAAAGAGTTCAATGCATTAGCCAGGAAAGATTTAGTCATTGGTCAGTTTTAGTTGACCCTTATAATATTGGTGCTTTCTTAATCAGAACATGTTTTCTTCTTTGGTTCCAAATATTTTAGTGTGTGAAAAAGTTGGCATGCATCTCTTTCCTCATTCTTATTCAGTTACTCTAATTGTTGCCATGATATCAATTCTTGAATCCAGGTTATCAACGATACACGAAGTTTTGATGATATAAAAATGTGTGTGGAACTTGAAAAAGATAGAAGCATGGATACCCAATGCAATATCACATTCTGTTCTATGCTCTTATGAACTTTGAGTAGGCAACTAATCAAAGACTACAATTTGCAGTTTCTTTTGTATGCAAGATTCTATGTACCTTGTTTGTGTTACTCATGCCATGTCAAATACTATATAATAAATTTTCAAATAGCATTGAATAGAAAGGCAATGACTCATTGGATCCTTTTTAATTTTTTTTAATTGTTCATGGTATTTGTACTTTTGGAGTTTCTTGTTGTGTATCATCTTATATTACACCAGAGTGAATAATGAATTTTGCAGCAATGAAGCGACTTCAAGATATGGGCGCCTCATATTTCATTTTGGATCTTAGAGATAATCTTGGTGGGCTAGTACAGGTTTCTTTTCCATATATACCATTTTGGCTGTAAATTTGAGTAAATGTTAATTGATCATTGTGTTTTATGAACATTCTTTTATTTTGTCTAAAGTATAATGGTCTATGTGGCCTTCCAGGTATCTTGTAGTTCTTGCTGTCTTCTTCCATTAAAACATGTGAACAAATTTCCCTGACATCAAGAGGACAAACTTCACTCCTTTCATCTATGATTCTCTTACAAAAGAAAATTCTAATACATGCTATATCCATTATAACTTAGGATGTGTTTGGTAAACCATTTTCTCAAATTCAATGGTATCTTGTATACTATGGTATGAGATGCCATAATATAAGATACCATGATATTCATGATACATATGTTTGATATGGCGATGAGTGGTATGATATCCTACATCTCAGAGATGTAAGATACTTATATTTGGTACTCTTGTTAATCAATGTTATTTACAACTTGAATTTTCAAATGTATCCTTTAAAGTTTATATAAATTACATCTAATATTAACCAATGAAAAATCTTAATATACTATTTTTAATATTTGTGAATAGAAATATAATTCAAAAAAATTATATGTATTTTGTTCCCTCTTCATCCATATAAAAAATAAATAAATTGTGTTTTTTTCCAAAATTTGTGTATTATATTTTACATGTTTCTTATAATTTTTTTTAAATAAATTTGTTGTGGAGTTAATTACTATAGAAGGGCAAGGTAAAATTGGCGATGTATAACTAATATTACACATTCTACCTTGTGATGTGAGATGACTGAATATTTCGGTTGTCATAAGATGACACCATTTTGGCTAGGATGTGATATCAAGGTGTTCCCTCAAATGCCACGTTGTTATCACATAACAACATGACAAATACTGTCATCTAATTCTAGTATCTAAGATACTATAGTATGCGAGATGATAGGATCAAGATCCCATGATGCCAAATGCCTCCTTGATGGTTCCCATAACATAATAATGTAGTTAACATATATAAATAGACTATTTTAGTACATAGCTAACATGGACGTAGATCAAATGGATTATTAACTTGCTCATCTTTAAACAGTTTCCTTCTTCGAGAAGACATGTTAAGTAAGAAAAACAAAATATTTACTATTAAGAATTCGAGATGCATGGGTGACCTTTGTGAACCATATGAAGAGCTCGACAATTGATTTGGAGCTATAATGCTCTTTATCTTATGATCATATGAAATGTTTACCGGTGAGGACACATTGAATTTATATCTACATTGACACTCAAGATAAACATATTTGCTTATTTTATATTTAGACACCTGCCTTAATTATAAGAAATTTCATCATGAAAATTGCAATTAAGGTATTGTGACATGGCAATAAGAAATTGTATTCTCTTACTCTCAGTAAATAACTATGTACTCCTTTAGTCAGTTGTGCGTCATTAACTAAATCTGCTCTGCTTGATGCATGCATTCAGAAAATAATTTTTCTGTGATTTTCAAAGATATCCAATTTGGTTGTTCCTTTTGTTCAATTCAGGCTGGAATTGAAATTGCCAAGCTCTTCCTTGGTGAAGGGGATACGGTATGTCAATTTATGTCAGCATAATGCAGATTGCAGTGGTTTTGATTTATAATTATTTTTCCTCTTACCTTTATGGTCAAGGCTCTCAGAAAGTACCAAGATTAACTGTCATTTGCCAATTATGAATATGGCAAGTGGACATAACGCCAAATTTTCTCCTAATAATATCTTCATGACAGGTCATCTACACTGTTGGTAGAGATTCCCAGTTCCAAAAGGCTATTGTTGCCGATACTTCACCATTGGTTCAAGCTCCTGTAATTGTATACACTGATCTTCATCTTAAATCAACTTCTGGGAATATCTCTTTCTCCTTTTAGATTTCTCTTTTTTAGGTTTGCCTTAGCGGAAGCAATTGTTCAAGGCATTTTGTAGTCAGTTTTTAAATGGAAGCATGGCTTCTTAATTAAATGGATAACTGGTGATATTAGCTGCCCAATTTTTTGGGGTAACAAAGTTTTTGTTTTCAACATTTAGTAAGGTCTTTTTATGAGTTATGAGTATGTAAGCAACCGAGAAAAAAAAGAAAACTCCTCTTGCATTGCTGTATCATGTCTTTGCATTAATAATTTGAATTCTCAAATTTTGGAAATTACGACATGCCTGATGACTTATTGGTTTGTGTCGTTGCAGGTTTTAGTGAATGATAAAACTGCTAGTGCAAGTGAAATAGTGAGCAGTTCAATTTCCTAATCTATCATTGTTTATTCATCTATTCCTTCTTATGCTACCATCATACATTGTTATTATTTCAGGTTGCTTCTGCACTGCATGATAACTGTAGAGCTGTTCTTGTTGGAAAGCGCACATATGGCAAGGTTTATAAATTTGTTCATCACTGTCAACTGGTTCAAATAACGTGTCCGCGTTGTTTCCATCTGCATTTTTGTCATGAGTCCCAAGTCCATTTGAATGCATTTTTACCTGTAAACACTTCTTTAATTTGCGGTGTATATTCTGTTGGGGGGCTGTTGCAAAGATCTTGCTGCTGTTCCGTAAGACGGGTTTCTTTTTATTCTTCTACCTCTTTAACTAAAGGAAAAATAATTAAAGAAATTTATAGATTGATGTGGGTATGTTATATTTGTGGGGCCATATTACCTTATGCATGTATAATTATGTGTCATGTAATTGTAACTTCATTTTCATGACTGTTATGCACAATGCCTTTGACAGGGTTTGATCCAATCTGTATTTGAGCTGCATGATGGATCTGGTGTGGTTGTCACAGTTGGCAAGTATGTAACGCCTAATCACAAGGACATAAATGGTAATGGAATAGAGCCTGATTTCCAGAAACTTCCAGGTACGTTCCCCTGCCCCCCCTCTCCCTCCCCCCAAACAAAAGTCAAATGGGAGAATGCCTCTTATAATCTGAATCCATACATGCAGCTTTGGGTGTTGTCAGCGAACGTCTTTCAAAATGCACCATGCTTCGGCAAGGATGAAACAGCTCATTGGTATTCCCATGCAATTTTTGCTTGTCATTTAATTCATATTCTTTGAAGAAATAGTTGGTTATTAGCTGCCGTGTATTTCCTGGTGAGTTCAGGTTTTATTACTACTAGATATATGCTTGAGCAGCCTGCCCAGCTGGCACTTAACGTACGGTTGGCTTAATGCTCAAAATAAGGGAACAGTGGTACGGTTTGGGATAACTGCATCATTCAAGATCAAACTGGATAGTTGGTGAAAAGAAATGTGTTCAGGAACCGTACAGGAGATTTGAATCCAATGGGCCCCTGCAGAACAGAGGCAGCTTGTAATTATGACTTCACACGGGAAACTTTGTTTTACAATTTTTTGAACCTTAAAGAACTTAGATCTTCTTTTCCTTCTTGTAAAATTTCCATTTTTTCCTCTTGATGAGAGTGTATCATAGCCTTTGGTTAATTGTCTGAAGGCATAGAAATGTGAACGAACTCACTACCTTATCAAGAGAGTTGAAAAGGAAATGCAAATTCCACGAGCCTGGGTGTTGCATATTATGCTTTTAGGTTTCCTCTATCATATCAACAAGGCAGCTAATGAGTTAATTGTTCACATGGCATCTATCATGTCAAGATGGCAGCTAATGAGTTAATTGCTCACATGGCATTAGCTAAAAATGGAATTGCTTTTCATCCATACTCCTATCTAACAAAGGGAGAGAGAAGGCACCTGCTTTGCTTCATTGCAATTGTGCAGAATATTAGCCACTCAGCAAATAGCAATTGTCCGGGGTATGCTTATATGTTGACATGTAACGAAGCAAACTCAACCTCGTGTAGGCGCAACCCATCATTTCACAGCTCTTCTGATATCTGATCGATGAGCAAAATATACATATTTTCTGCAGTTAAGATGGGTGTAACAAAAATAGTGGATCAAAATTTATCAAAATGCGTGTTAATGGACTTTATCACTTAAAATACTTTGATGATTTTTTTGTTAAAAAAAATTATTGTACTTGAACTAAGAATTTTGTATTTATTGAATAATGATAAGCAGAAGTCATATAGAATGCTCTGTTTGGTTAAAAGATGGAAATGTAAAATGTGAGTAGATAGGGATAGGTGAGATGAGAAATAATTATTTTACTTTTATTTTTAAAAAGATAATTTGATGGATATAATAATAAGTATAAAGGTATAATAGTCATTATACAAAATTATGTAAAGAGAATACTTTCGCTTCAAATCTAACTAAACAGAGACTTACGCTGTGTTTGGTTAGAGAAAAAACTGGGGAGAAAAGAAAGGGGGAGGAGAAAAACTCCATTTTCCCTGTTTGTTTTGAAAAGAAAAAGGAGAAAAAGAAAAAACTTGGAGATAAAAAGTAAAATGGGCCCTACCAATTTTTTTTCTTTCCAAATATAAACAAATTTGGAGGAGAAAATATTCCGCCAATGTAATTTATCTCTTATTTTCTTAAATTATTCCTCTTTCAATTATAGTTTTAATCCATTAATTAATATTATAATTAATTATTTAAAATTTTATTATAAAATTAATTAATAGTAAATATATTTTACAAAATAATAATATATTTTTTTAATATTAAAATCAACAAATTATAATATATATATATATAGTGTTACATATATAATTAAAAAAAAAATTGAGCGTCGTACTACATTGCAGTTGAATGCGTTCAACCAAATGGCAATGAGACATATATAAATATATATATTATATTATTGGCAATGCATTATATATATTATATTATATTATATTTTTAAATATATAATATTTATATATTAATATATATAGCATTATAATAAAATATTATGTGTAATATTTAAATATACTTTATAAATAATTTTTTACAAAATAAAATTTAATTGATTTAAAAAATTTATTTTTAAAATGTTTTTTAAATTTTAAGTGTGGGTTTTTTTAATGAGAAAGTTTTATTTTATTTTATTCAAAAGTAATTTTTTCTTATCATTTGAACATTTTTTAAATTGATTTTTATTTTTTTATTCTTATTTTTTAATATATATATATATATATATATATATAATTTTAAAATAACAATGGTATTATTGTCATATTAAATTAATGTAGTTTTTATATTTATATTTTCTCTTCCTCCATCCAAACATATGAGAGGAAAATATTTTTTTCTCAATTTTTTCTTCCCTTACATTTTTCTCCAGATTTCTCTCCTTTTATTTTTTTCCTCCCTCATCCAAACACAGCGTTAAATTCACAAAGTGATAGATTGAGGGTGGTTAATCCCATTTAATTTTTGCTCACCACATTCTGCCAACTCTGCTTATGTGAATTGATGTGACTATGTAACTGGTGCCTAGTCATTATCTATTTATTGGGTTTGTTATGTCATTTCCTACTGTTTTGTTTAAAATTTATTTAAATCTCTATTGACCAAAAGTATTGTATTCAAAATTTTATACAATATATAAAATAGTTTATTTCATTTTATTTCATAAATGAAAGTCAAAGTATATAATTTCAACTTTTCACTTTTTTTTATTATCTAAAACAAAGTTAAAAGCTTGAATTTTGATTTTCACTAATAGACTTTAATAGGCTTGTCAGAGTACGGACATTAAAGCCAATTAACTCTTCACTGCCTATCATGAAAGTGACACAATAGTCAGGGTTTTTTTAACCTTAACTATTAGATCACAGGATATGGTTCACCTCATATGATAGAAGAAGATATTTTAAACCCCTTGCCAAAAAGAGAGGAGATTTTTTCATTTTCATCTATAGCTTATTTCATTTCTTCCCCCCCCCCCCCCCCCAATTGTTTAGCCATACATACTAACAAGAAGTTGGTGCCTTCCCTTGTTCTGTAAAACTAAACTCTCATTTTGAACTTATTTTTTATTTGATCATTCTAAGATAAGTTAAATTAATTTATATCACAAGTAATTTTTTACTAGCATATTTTATTTTTATGTAATCAAATTTTTCTGTGCTGCATTTATTATTATTATTATTATTTATTTTATACATGTTTATTAGATAAATTATATGTTGGGAGTTAATTTTTGTTAAATTTATTTTATTAGCATTTATTTTTCTAAACATATTATCATTTTGCGGTTTGCTATTATGTTTACTTTACTAAAATAAATATGTAAATTGTATCTATATTGTTTGCATTTATTTTTATTATATTTATTTTGATACTTTATTGATTATTCTTATGTTTGATGAATTTTTTTATGTAATAATATTTAAAATTGCAAAAGAAATAATATTAGGGGCCAAAATTAGACCATTTAAATTTATAATATATATATATATATATATGATAAATTATATATAGAGAGTTAATTTTTTGTTAAATTTATTTTATTTGCATTTATTTTTCAAAATATGTTATCATTTCAGGGTTTGATATCATGTTTACTTTACTTAAGCAAATATGTAAATATGTTTGTATTTATATTGATTGCATTTATTTGTTTATTATATTTATTTTTTTATTTTACTAAATATTTTATATTTACTAAACTTTTTTAATGTAATAATATCTAAAGTTGTGAACAAAACAATATTAGAGGAAAAAAATAAGCCATTTAGATTTGTGAGAAATATATATCTATATATATATATATTAGATAAATTATATGTAGGGAATTAATATTTTTAAAATTTATTTTATTTGCATTTATATAATTTTTATATGTATTAATATTTAAAGTTGTGAAAAAAATAATATCATAGGAAAAAATAGGCCATTCAAATTTATGGGAAAAATATGTTATTAAAATAAATATTATATTTGGTATGTTTTATATAAATGTTGGCAAATTGAATTAAAAGATATCTATATATTTTTGCATGTTCTTATTTACAAATTAAAATGTAGGAAAAAAGAATGAATAGTGGGAGTGACATTATGTACATATATGCAAATGGACAAATATACGATAGTCCATATGACATGAGATTTGAGTGTCCTAAAGTAAAAGTAATAAAAGTTGATTCAGATATTACATTAGAGATATTGAATCAAGTGGTTGTGTAAAAATTATAGATTTTCTCAAACTAGTTTGTGTTTGATCTAGTATATAAGTACCTAGCCTTTTTAAATTCACATGGTACTGAGCATGTAACTTAAGAGATAATTCTGATGTGCATAAATGTAACAAGTGAACTTGCAATACCCATCCCAATTGGCTTATGTCTAATTGTACTCTTGTGTCGCGACCAATCAAGTAGATTTGAATCTCGAATCGCAACTAGCAGAGGAATATGCTGCATACGTATTCCCACCTATCAATAATATACATGCTATAGTTAGATAAGCATCCTTGTTCAGTTTTTATATTAGAGATATTCATCCATTTGATCCATAAGCAAGCTATGATCAATAATACAACTTCTCTCTCATTGACCATGTGTCCTCATTGAGCTTAATCCATCAAGTGGTTGACAACACTCTACCTCAATCTTTAGTCGTGGTGATAAGATGTGTTTTTTCTATAAATGCCTATTATGATGATAATGATGATGATGACAATGAATCCAATGAGAAAAGTAATGTTAGTAAGGATGATCCAACAGATCCCAGTTTGTATGAAACAACAAGCAGATATGATGAGCCAGTTGTTGCCTTCTTTTCACAGCTCAATACAAAGGCAACAAGTGGTCTTGAATTCTTTAAAAGGGGCAAGCCTATGAAACTAAATAATAGTCTAAAGTTGAATGTTGGCATGTAATATAAAGATATAAAGGCACTATATCATGTAATTAAATTGTACTCCATTTGAGTGCACCACATGTTTCACGTGTACAATTTAAAAAAAAAAAAGAATAAAAAATGTTAGTGTATTAATTATGATTATAGTTGCAGGTAGAGGATCAAAGCATGCAAAAAAGCAAATAAGTTATATTAAAAGAGGAAAAAATACAAGGGATCACACATATATCTTTCTACGTCATTATCTTAAGATCACTTTAAATTAGATTCTGATGTTATCTCATCTTATATTGTGGCAATAGTGATTGACGAGCCTAAGGTTAAAGTTTTTCTTATTATTAAAAGGATGCAAAGCTTGTTTAGTTATAACATGTCTGACAGAAAGGCATGGAAGGTAAAACATCAACTTATCACCATGGCTTTTGGTAACTGGGAAAGCTTGTATGCTTTACTATCAAAGTGGTTAGCCGCTATTCAACATTTCATACTTGATTCAGTTATATATTTTTCTTAGAAATAATGTTCGCAAAACAGTTTTGATAGACAACCCATGGAAATATTTTGTCATATTTTTTGGGCATTCAAAAATGCATAATCTTAAACTGATTGTCTAGGTTAATGAGACGTTTTTGTATGAGAAGTACAAAGGCATACTACTTATAACTATCTCATAAGATGGTGACAAGAAAGTCGAGCCATTTGCATTTGCTATAATAGAAGGAGAGACACAATCAACTTAGTCATGGTTTCTTTCTAATCTTTGGACATAGGTTACAAAGAACGTAATAGGGACATGCTTATTGTCAAACAAACATCATTTAATTTTGGTTGTCGTCTTTGATTCACGAGTTGGGTGGCAGCCACCATATGAACATTATGTGTTTTGTCTCCAGCATGTAACTTCTAATTTCTATAAAGCACACGAGACTAAGTAGTTAATGAAGAATTTTATAAATATTGAGTACGAATATATGGTTGATGAAAAATTGACTAAGCTGGTGATTTTACATAGGCAAGCCCCCACTTAGATGGCTAACATTTCCAAATAGCAATGATGACTGGTGTATGACGTGGAGGGTCATCGATATAGGCATATGACAACAAACTTAGTCGAGACCATGAATAGTATCCTTAAAAATATTAAGAGCTTGTTTATAACTAGCTAAGCAAATGCAACCTTATATAGGGTAAATATATACTTTATCAAATGAGATCAACTGTTATATGCATAGATAGTAACTAGTCAGGATTTTTGTCTTACAATTAAGAAAAAGAAGAATTTAGTTGTACAAATTACCCATTGGTGAGTTATATGATAGTTCGATAGGAAAGCTATATCATTCGAGGTTCAGGAGCCCTATGATATCTGAAACTGTTAATTTAATCGATGATATACGATTAACTTATTTATACGTAAATATGATTGCAATAAGTTTTAGGTTAAGCACTTCCCATGCCATCATGTTATTGTAGCTTGCGCCTACATTGCCCTTGACATACAACTATTTATAAGTTGAGTTTTTTTCTTAGAAATGATGCATAATGTATATAGCAATATGTTTTGACTTACTGGAGGCAAGGTTCATTTGCCACAACTCAAGGCTCTGAAATTGATTCCTGATCCATTGATAATTTAAGCAAAAAATCAACTCTGCTCATCTCACATACAAAATGAGATGGATTAGATACAATTAAGACAGTTTAACATATGTGAATTATGTCAATAAGTTGTTATAGTCATTTCACCTATTTATTTAGTTATCTTATTAGCTAGTAGCATAAACAAAATGTTATATGCATATGAGTAAAGACATAATTTATTATACCTTTATTATATTGATTATAACTATATTGTTTATATCTCAATTGAATATGATATATAAATTAGTTAAATTTGTTATGATGGATTTGTACCTCATTTTGATGTGCAGTTAACTTTATTATGTTGATTATTTATGATGAAATAATGTTTATTAAACTTGACAAAATAATGGGCTCCAAAAAACATTATTATAGCATGGCACACTTGGCATCGATTATTTAGTCAGTGTTAGAGGATGTGTTACTTCTATACCTCCAAATGAGGCATGTTTCATAGGCCATTTAAGGAAGGAATGATCGACTACTCTACCTATGACAAGTTATGCATATTAATTGTCTATCTCCTTCTTTGCCTGTTATTGTGGACTATTTACAGTAGTCTAATTTCTATAGGGTGGCTCAACTAAGATAATTTGAGTATAATCCTATACTCATATTAGCACTTGTAAAGAGATGACATTTCAAGACTCATATTTTTCACACTAAGAAAGAAGAATGTACGATCACTCCAGATGATATTATTGTCTACCTTGCATAGGGATTCTCCTTATTGCTTGTACGAACTATATTTGGAGAGAAACATGCAAATGACTACTTGAAATAAGCCCATCAAAAAGATTAAATTTTTGGGGAGAGGATGGGCATTAATTGGCTGGTCGAGCACTTTAATTACTTATTAAAAGATGCAGACAAAGAAGTATAATAGTTTATTTAACACCTCAAAATTAATTAAAAGTGTTAATCATGGATTAGACATAATTAATAATTATTATTATAGAATAATTGGGCAAACCATGTGAATGGGAATCTAGAGAGAAATAAATTATTAATATAGATTTGAGATTTAATTGAGTTAGAAATTTTATTTAGGCCCAAATTAAATTAATTAGGCAATGTTTAAAGACTAATGGAGGCTTAATGATTATAGGTATAGACCTAACTTCTTATGGTAAGACTTGACCTAAGAGAAAAACCACTTAGCATTGCCCCAATTGAGTTTAATGAGGTAGAGGCCTAAGACCCTATTTACATAAACCCATATAGTTAGCCCAACATTTCTTATACAGACCCAAACTAAGTGAATCCTTGAAATTTGGCCTAACCCAACTACACTTTTACAGCCCAACTCATGAAACTTAGCCTAACTCAACTCAAAGTCTGAACCCACTTGGATTTGGGCCTTTTGGTCACCTTAAGCATAATCAGCCTTTCCCCTTCCTTATGTAGAAACATAAAACACAACATAATTTCGGAGGTTTAGAGAGAGACTAGGATTCTTAGCAAGAAACCTATCATTCCTCACTTATAGGCTCAAAATCAACTAAGGTAATTGTTATATAATTGAATCATCTTCTCTTTCTCTTCAATTTGACTCGATTAATGTTTCGTTTGGAGTAGTTCACCCACACCTAAAATCTGAAACTTGTTATTTAGTGTTTTCATGGTGAAATTTTGGATGTTGAGGTTAGATGTGTTGTTAGGTAAGTATAAACTCCTCATTTTGATGCTTTCTCTGCTAATTAGAGACCTCATTGGCTGACTTAGGTAATTATCAATGGATTAATTCTTTGACTTAGGCTGACCATAATGTAAGGTGATATTTTGAAGTTTTTGGTCTAGAGAAAGTAAAATTCAAAATTTAATCTTTTGGGTGGTTAGGTAAGTGTCTCTTAGATAATTATCAATGGATTAATTCTTTGACTATGGGGTTTCTTTCATAATTGATGAATGGGAATGATAATGATTTGATTTTTGCATTCATAAGCTGATATAGCATTATCGTCTGTTCTCTGAAAAATTGTCTACAAGTGAGGTAATCGAAGATTTTGTAATTCCATGCATCTATCTACTTTAATTTTATATTTACTGCATATGAAAGATTTGAAATATTAAATGAATTGATTTACTATTTGTTGTATTGTATTTGGACCTTGTGAGTCTATGGTGAAGTTATGGTGCACCTGCCACTAGTGCATGTGCTTTGATTGGGCACCGAGTTATGATTAGACCCCAGATGCATTAAGTCCTAGTTGTACTCATTGGGGAGTGGGTGCCGTGGATGAACCTCTCTCATGTTATTAGCCTTTAATATGTGAAAATGTAGTTGCTAGTATGAGATGGTAATCATAGTAGTCTAATCATTTCATTTGCGGATATAACATATAATTTTGATACTCATTTTAATTTATGCATATATATTAATTAAATTAGAATATTTAGATGGAACTTGCCTTTAGTTATTGATATTTGCATCTCACCCTGTTTCATGGGCTAACTATTTTAGGTGAAGGATTCACTGGTAAGGATAAAGGTAAGTAAGTAGCTGAGCATCCATGAGTTGAAATCATGTGTGGGGAAGCTGCACTTTGATTAACCTAACTTATGATAGATGCTAATTTTGTTATTCATTTGTATAGCATTATCATGCAATCATATTGCCAAGTGTAAGAGTTTTATATTTGATAACTTATGACGTACTTGTTAGGGACCTAGGCCTTATACATTCTAGAATCTGATGTATGAATTTACAACATCTGATATGGAACCTTATGGATCCAATGATTTGGTTTACTATTTGAAAATGTAATCATGTATTAACTTAAATGATGATTTAGACTGGTAATGCATAGCATCCTATGGGGATTCCTATTTAAATGATTTAGTTGGATGTTTATAAATCTGGTTATTTATTAATATCACATGTTACTTGTTAATATATGATAGATTAATGAGTAGGAATCAATACTTAAATATTGAAATGGGTAATGTTAGATTAGTTGGGAAAATTGAGTAGATAAATGTCATTAGAGTCTCACAAATTAAAGGAGAGTGGCCTAAAGTGTTATTAAAGGGAGAGTTAGAGTGCATGGGATGAAATTCTAGGAGTTTTAGGCACAGGAAGGGTTTTGTCGCAGCCAAAATGGGCTGAGCAGAGGCGAAAAGCGGCGAAGTTGTCCAAGGAGAGTAACAGAGAGTAATTCACCGCAACGAAAGTCGAGAGGCGAGTTTGGTTGTGCCTAGAGAGAAATTCACCGCAGTCAATAATGAGAGGCTAGTGAGGTAGGTTTCAGGAGGTCTTCTCGTCGCGACACCACATAGGTTTACTGCGGCGGAATTTGTAAAGATGTAAGAAGTAAATTCGAGAGCAATTGGCCACGACGTGAAGGCATTTAACCGCAATAAAGATTCTCAAACTCTTATATTAACTTAGAAACTTTGATTTTTCCTATAGCAACATCAAAGAATAACTTGGAAATACTGGTAGGAGATTCTTGTGAGTTGAAATTAATAGGCAATAAGATTAAAGGCTTATAATTAAGGGTTGGATTCTCTTATGCACATAAATGGTTGTGATTATTTGATTAATAACTCTAATAACATTAAGGTTCAGATTTCCTTACTTTTCCTTAATTTGATGATTCAAGATAATTCTTGCCTTGATTTATGATTTTTGACCATGTGTTTAAGCTTAATTACTACGATTAGAAGTTAGGGTCGTTTCAGTTTATACGGGTATATATATTGAGATTGATCGATAGTTTTTTTATGTCTAATAGGTCTTGTCATAAGATGCATTTGATGTACTTACCACTACTGTGGAATTTTGAATAAGCCAACCAATATAGTTAAGGATCTGTATTGTTTGTTCATATATACAAAAAATTTTATAATATAACTAATTTTGTGGAACAAGGTATAGGTGAATGTCTGACCCTTATTCTTTTTTAGGTATAGGATAGATTCCTAATGTTTAATCATGAGAGACTTCCATAACTAAATCCCTAACTGAAAATCCATCTAGTACTATTATTTTTAGGTTTTAAGTAAGACAGTTAACAATTTATAGATAGTTACATGGGTTGAATCATTTGGTTTCAATCTAATAAAACTTCTTTCTTTGTTAATGTGTTATGATGTGCTTATTTGTAAGCACAGATGAAAGAATGTAGGCAAAACTCCCTATTTACAAGACATGGCCTTATAATAATATTGAATACTATTGGACATGATGCGAGAGAATAAGGTTTGACTGTTTTACATTGACGAATTCATGGTGAATTGCTTCTTGAATATATGGTAGTTATTATGAAACTTTGATATATTATGCAGAAATCATTTGACAATCATATGAATTAGATAATGTTCATAATCTCATTTCACAATATTGCTTGGAGGGTAAAGACATTTAACTAGTCTTGGTATCACTTATTTGCATTTATATCATAGAGTGGCACTACCCAAATTATGTGTTATGCTAGTTTAATAGGTAATAGCTAATACTAAGGTCTTCAGTCAATTTAAGGGCCTTATACACATTGCAGTTGTGAGAAAAAATTATTACGAATCATCCAAAAGAGCACCTGACATTTGTTGAATTTTGAAACTCATGGAAAAATTGTTTGTCTCAAGCGCCTTTCACTACAACATTCTTGGATCGCACTTACAATTTCATGAGATGGTACTTAATGGTGGATCAACCCTATAAGTGGTGCCATTGATTTTGTAACAAACTTTAAATACTTGTGGCCATTGTTTTTTTCTTTGGTTAGTGTATAATATTTTATTGTTTAAAGTGTGTATTTTTCCTAAGCCAATATCATTGATAACCTTTATAGGTTGAGTATTCGTAACCTTTTACTAATGGAGTACCAGGAGTTTTGAAAGAGGGTGAGTCAAAACCAAATGAACATCTTACTGGCTCTTGGAGAATAATGTTTCACAATGGTTTCCTAACTTATTCCACCAACACTTGATTTACCACAACTAAAAATTTCAGAGAGCATATTAGGTAAATGATGTAATGGTTATATGTCAATCTAGTTACCTCTTGTCATAGAGGATGAACCATATCATGATGGTATCAGTGTAGTGACATGATCTATACTGGAGGTTCTACGACACAATGAAACATTAGCTAGTCAATCCACCTTTTTCCATATTAACTAGCCAATATGCTAACTTTAGATGTGTAGGTCCTTCCTATTATGTATACTCATCACTATTGTCGCAATTTGGACCATCCAATCTCTTTTATTTTGGATCATTCATGCCACTATGTGATAATCTGACTATTTTTAATGCTGAAGATGGTGATTTATTTATTTTAAGATTTCGAGATCATTGAACCAAGGGTTTGTTACCCCCATAATAACCGATTCCTCTAATTCATTCCCCTTCATTTAATTTAAATATTTCATTGACTTATCCTATTAATAACCCATTAGATCAATAACATGAAAAACTTGTGGGCTAAGGGAAACCATAATATAAAAGGTGATGGGTTTGTTGTGACATTAGAAGTTATTATTTTATATATATATAATTGGCTAAATTAATTTTTATATATTATAGAAAATAAATTCAACAATATTAATTCAATTAATTATAAATATAGTATTATATCTTCGATCAGCAAAAGAGCATCAATATTATTTCTATTTTTTCTCAAATTCTTTTTTAATTATATCTTCATTCAATTTTTTAAATTATTTTATCTTTATTTATTTGATACATCAATAATTACTTTAACTATTACTAAATTATTAATAATAATTATTAAAAATTATCTTACTAAATTATTAACTAATCATTATATATAATTGTCAATCATTAGATCTAATGATTAATAACTAACAAATGATTACTTATTTATTACATTAATCATTACCTCTTTTTTGTTAACAAATTTATTAAAAAAAAAGAATAATTTGAAAGCCGAATCCATTCATCACAACTTTTATAAATGTATGGGACTGGGGTGATTTTTTTTTTTTTTTTATTGAATTGGGATTTATGTTTTTTTTTCCCTTAAATGGCATTACACTCAAAATGCCGTATTTGTTGCTACTCATATTGATAGGCCAAGAAGGAACAGTGAACTGAGTTGTTTTTGCAGATGAGCAGGTTGCGTATTTTCCAGAAAAAAGAGGTACTTCCTAATCCAAATATCTCGCATTAATTTACCATGCTGGTAGCCTATATATAAGGGAAGTATAACATAGGTTTCTCCAAGTCTCAACCATTAGATCAGATGGCTTACTAGAATTCTTCTCTTCTACTTGGCATTTTTATCTGTTTTAATTGTTTAAATACTTAGGTGGTAACCATAAATGGTCTCGTAATCCACATCCACTAAGTTCTATATTAAATTTATAATCATTACAAGATTTTTTTTTAAAGAAAGAACTATAATCAGCAAGAGAATGGTTTCAAGTTTCAACCAGCTTATCATTATTGATATTATAGAATTTCATAATCATTATCTTGTTTATTTGCCTATATTGCAGGAAAGGCTGAGACAATGAATAATGCAGGAGATCTAGACATCAAGTTTCGCAATTATAATAGAAGAATGTAGAAAGAGCAAATGATTAAAAAAAAAAACAGTGGGAAAAACACTACTAGCACGAGCGAGGGAATCAGCAACGTATTAGATGTGGAATTTAAAGGGAAATTAGGTGCTTGTTGATGAGATATATAATTAAAATGAAAGTGAAAAGGATAAACACATAAGGAAGTTATTTAATGTTGAATAACCATTTGAGAAGTCTATATGGTTAATAAATATAATAATGATGCACCGGAGGCAATAGGCATAGTAAGCCATAACATTGAGGATATTGGCCTTCTTTTGCATTGGTGATTAGCGGACCACAGAAAGTTAAGCCTTAAATTATATGAGGCGTCTTTGTATTTAGTATCTTGCGTGTATATGACACTCCTATAAGAATTATGTGAGAAAATTGTTTTAATTATAAATTTTGTAAATATTAATTCAGAGAGATTAATTCAACTTGTCATTGACCACAAAAAGTTACAACTTGTACATATATCCCAATCACATTACCAAACGTCCTAAGTTCAATTTCCTATGCTGCTATCTACCAACAAAATTATAACGAAAAATCAAAATAGATGAAACCCTAATGTATCTAAATTAGAAAGCCATCGTTCTAATCTTAATCTTCAAGTTTCTCAAGACCTTACATGAAAAAGGAAAAAGAAGAGCAAAGAGATACCTAGTAAATATAATCAAATCTATACAAGACAAAAAGACAATGACTAGGACAAGGTAGCTTAAGAATGACAAATCTAAGCCAACTTCTTAAGGGAGAAGGCAGTATCGGATAACTCGAGATTTCCCAGAAAAGGAATCGTAAACATTCCAGAGGAAGTATCAAGTATTTATTCAAATAAAAAGAAAATGGTGTGTGTCGAGACAGGAAAGTGGACAAGAATACTAGGGAGACAACATTCTCCATTACAAACCCTGAAAGGCAACGAAGTACATCACCACAGCCCAGAGGCTTTAGCTTTTGGTTCAGTCCCATAAAACAGTGAAAAAGAGTGGCACAAAAGAGAAAGGACATAACAAAGATCTCCCCGTAGTACTAATTATTATTTTTTATATTTTAGCCCCAAGCATCAGATTTAATTCCAAACAGATCACCCTTTTACCTTTTCCTTCGCCATGCACCTTTTCCCCTCTTTTTGCACCTTCTCTTGCTTGCTAATTTCAGCTACCCAATGCCTCCTTTCTCAAGTTTTCTTATATTCTTCCTTCTCTCTTCGATCCAAGAAAGCTATGATTCTTCAAGTATATATATATATATAAGATGCAAAATAAAAAGATAAAATTCTTCACAAGAACACCATTAATGCTTCTCTTGTTTAGTATATCTTGGCTTCTCTAACATTGCTCCAAGAAGAAAACTGCACTTCAAGCATAGAAGCCAACCTGCAGAAATGGGTGGTAGAAGTCTTTGGCACCTGGCCTTAATCTCCTTCTGTCTTTTCTTCAGTTCAGGTGATTTAGTTTGTGTTGAACTTCTGGTCCTTATACCTCAGATATTTATTTTGCCCTCTTAGCTTCAAGTTTTGATTGGCAACATTAAACAAGAGAGCTTAAAATATATGTATATTCAAGATGCAGAGGCTGGTCATTAATAAAGAATAGCAATGCAGCGAATCTCCCCCACACATGTTTGACAAAATCACATAGTATATTGGGAAGATATTTTGTTAAAGCATGAAGAGTTCTATAGTTGTAGGCAGAATTACTAATAGCAGATATGATGCAATTTAAATTTCAGACATGAATGATGATGCCTAGCACTTCTGTTTTAGTGTGCCACTCCAACATGAAATCGATTAAGTGCAATTTGGATAAATTATTAGTACTATAGCAAGGGTGTATATAGCTCTTACAAGCATCACAAATTATTCGTTGTATCAAAATCCAAAAACCATGTTCAGTTCATCCATGCTTTGCCTCCTTGGAGCAGTAACAGAAAGTTTTGGGTTAGTTCGTATAGGTTCACTATCAATTTCTGCAATTTTTTGAATTTGTCTTGCTGTAAAGCTGAAAGGACCTTGGTTTCTTTTCCAGTAATAGGCATAGCCAGAATATCAAGAGATGAAGAAAACCAGGAAATCTTCTCATCATCTGAATTTGATACTCAACTGGATGGAGTTCCTGTCATCAATCCTACAACTCCAGGCACCGCAAATCCATCTCCTTTGGTAAACCCAACATCTCCTCAAGCACCCGACACAACAGGGCAAACCCCTATGACACCATACATGACCCCAGTAACCCCAAACATACCCATGACAACCCCAACAGGGCAAACTCCAACAACACCATACATGACCCCAATAACCCCAAACACACCTATGACAACCCCAACCACAACTCCAGCCACAACTCCAGCCAATCCGACTACAACTCCAACAACCCCAACCACAACCAGTCCTGCATCATCAGGCGGTCAATGGTGTGTTGCAAGCCAAACAGCTTCAGACACTGCTCTACAAGTGGCTCTTGACTATGCTTGTGGCTATGGAGGTGCTGACTGTTCGGCAATTCAAAGAGGGGCAAGTTGTTATAACCCAAACACCGTCCATGACCATGCTTCTTATGCGTTCAATGACTACTACCAGAAGAATCCAGCTCCTACGAGCTGTGCATTTGGAGGAACAGCACAACTTACAAACAATGACCCAAGTAAGAATTTAATCATACAAAAAATCCTCATTACATCCTTGAGATGACTTTATTGTTGAAACTTGAAACCGCAATAAAGAAATTAAAATCATCAAGTTTTTCTTGCCTTTAAAAATGAGCAAGTCAAGAATAAAAGTCATCCAAAATTTTCACAGCATCGCTTGATATATATATATATATATATTTATTTATTTATTATTATTTTTTCCCATGGAATCTTGAATTTATTATTGAACAGAATAAACAACATTCCACCAAACCAACTCCAGGCATAAATCTCTTTCAGTAGTTAATGAAGGTCTGGCCTCCGTCTCTACCAAATGCCCGCCTCAATAACAGATGCATGTCCTGAAGAATTCTTCTGTCACCTTAGCTTGCAAACTTTTCACCAAATTAATTCATATCTGTCATTATTTGTGACCACAGTGATTATGGGCTTCACTGATTTAATTTAATTCAGATTTTGGACGGGATTAGGTAATCAACGTAAAATACCTAACATCATGACTGTTATTTGTGCTTCACTATCTTAAACTACAAAATAACATTTTAACATTATTGCAGGTAATGGGAACTGCCGCTATACATCGCCCAAAGGACAAAGGTGAGAATTCTTAGCCACGTTATCTTATTCATCCTATAATGCCTTTTTTTTTTTTTGGGAACTTCATTCATCCTATAATGCTAAAAGCATGAAGATAGATCACTGAATCCCACACATCCTAACATATATCGTGAATGCAGCATGAGTCCACCGACAAATCAAAGCCCACCTTATCCACCGAGTCCAATGACCCCAACTCCTCCAAGTATGACAATGCCTGGTGCGTCAACAATCTATGGTTCAGAACCAACACAAAGCCCCAGCTTAGCCACATCTTCCTCTTATTCCTTGCTGCTGATGTTCACCACATATGGCCTCTGGGCTTCGCTCCTTATAGCAAATATTATCTAGACCATATACAAGGTGCAGTCATTCTTTCTAAAATAGCTGGAATTCACTTAGTCTGCCAGCATTTTTTCTTGAGACTTCGAGGAGGCAGAAGGTCAACAATGCCATATTTGTTATCTGAAGTCTTGCCATTAAGATTAGTACTACCTTTCAGCTATGTATGTCCATTAGTTGATCATAAAGCCCAAAAAAGTAGTAGAGCAAAAAAGAAAAAATTATAGGTTCTTTTAAACAGTTTTTCTACAGTATTACCACAATAAATTATTAGATAATCTACTTTCTTTTAGAATCTTTCTTCCATAGAGGACCCCTGTAACTTATATTAGCTAGCATACAATTTATTTAAAGAGCCAAGAGCCACTTTAAAGGACTTAGTGAAAATACGGTATTTAGTCTAAAACAAGACTACAATTGGGAACAAGGATGTTCAGAAGACTATTTCAGAAGAATCTAACTCATCCACAACAGTAATATATAAACATGTTATGTGACCACATCATTGTGCATCATATAAACATGGCTCAATGATGATAGTTGCCACCTGTTAATTGTTAAAAAATTTCAAATACAACAGATATGATAGATGATCGATGTCAACTTTTAGGTAAGAGGTAATCAGTTCTATATGTTCACTCTTTGATGCGTTTATTTATTGGATGCGAATGCTTAAACTTGCTACAGTTCAAATGCAATACTGATTCATCTCATCATATTTTCCAAGATGATTTTAACAACCAAGTGATACATCCAAGGAAAATTAACACGTTAAAACAATAGTACTGCATCATCCTACCAATCCCAAAGTAGCACCTACCAAGAAGGATCACAACCTTAACAAATAGGAATGCTGGAGTTCAGAGAGTGCCAAACCAATATGAGCTAGATCTCAAATAAAAAGCAGTACAAATTGGTTTAATACTCTTAAAAGTTTTTAGGTCTAGAAGACATACCGAGTTACCAACAGCTGTTAAACTATTCAGATTAACATAAATTTTAAAGGGCAATGAAAATGCATATGGCTTCATTGTTAATTATAGAATCTAAAACTAGTATGAATTAGTACAACCACAAAGAACAATATTGAGTATTTATTTATTCACAATTTTTTCTTCAGTAATACCATTCAGACATATTTCTATAACAACTCACTAGAATATATTATTTTACAGTCAATTCAGATCAGAAGCAACAAAGAAGAAACAGTGATACAAATGACTGCTAAGGTTGCAACAATTGAACCTTGGTCAAATGCTTTCTGCAAGCTTGCTCTTGAGAAATGCTGGAAAGCCAAATACCCCGCAATCAACAATGAAATTATAGCTCCTTCTGGTGTTCCTCTGACAACATAAACAATTTTAAAAAGTGCAGAAGACTTAATGGTACCAACAGTCTCAAAATGATGAATTTACTTACCTTAAATTCATAACTTCATACGGAGCCACCATCACCAAGAGTAATGCTACAAATGGCAACTCAAGTTCACCTGAATATGAAGAAGATGTAGCAGAAGAATTCTTTAGTATCAATCCTTGAATTTAAAACAATGTACTGATTTCCACCAATTCCTATGAAAGTTGTGGTGTTCCGGAGGTTTATAAATTAAAATCTATTGTGACTCCCTCCAAATTTGCTAAATATCATTCTACTACATTATACATGTGTGTAGTGGATAGGAGAACCTACCAGGAATATGAAAGAAGAGACGGACCAGAAGTGCTAAGAATGCAGACCATGCACCATATCTACCCCTGCAAGCCCAAAGTGTGCAAAATAATTTGAGAAATAATTGGGAATAGATATAAATCTGTTGATGAACAGAATAATAGTTTATGTGCTTGTTGAGCAGGTCAACACAAGTGCTCAGTGAAAACTTATTCTTAACCAATTGGACGTGGTTCAAATAAATGCTTAAAATTGGAAAAGAAAAGAAAATAAAATAAAATAAAGTACAAAGCCTTACTTCATCCAGGCAATGAAACTTGCAGGAGCTTGCAAGGCAAATAACGGAACAATAAATGATTTCTGCATGGCAGTGCCTCTAGCCAGTATTAAAACCCTGAAAGATTCTGATTATTCATCACACATATTGGAAATTTTTTATTGTTAAACAAAGCAAGAGATAAAAGCACCCTAAGTCAAAACCATAAAAAGTAACTCCAAGGCAAAAGAGACATTTTTGTTGTAGTATTAATTGTAAGAAAAAATTGTCATATCAAGTAGAGCTAAAAATTCATTAGGGATCAGATATAGATGAGATTTCGAGATTAATCACTTCAATATAACTGGTACAGGGGACACCATTATTATCAAAATGTTTTTCTCGGGCAGAGACAATGAATTTAATGAAAAATATTGAGAGACCAAAATCACAAAGTTGGAGTCAATATACTGTTAGCAGCGTTAAAATATATATTTTTGAATGAATTCCTTAGCGAGATTAATGAATTTATAGTTTTGAGGTTAACACCGTCTCTTCCAAGTACGAGGGGTTCAATATTTGGTCACAAAAGTAAACAGAAATCTAGAATTACAATTAGTAGCTTGATCTGTAATTGATCTATGGTGCCTCAGAACCTAATCAATCACCTTAATTTCCAAATCACATTCTGTCTTAAAAATCAAAAGTTCAAAACACGCATACAGCAGAACTCTGATTTCTGTCACTAGTAATTAAAAAAAGATGAAGAAAGAAAGCCTGCTAATTTGCTGTTTCCATCTTCGAAAATAACATCTCAGATTCGTAGCCAATATGCACTATTACTCCTGGCTTTCATCCATTGGACACATCTCCATCTTCTTGGATTGCAATAAGAGTTATCCACCGAGCTCATCCACATTTGGTTTGAGGTTTTTACTGTCCATCTCTAACAATCACTTGTGAGTTACGATTCACAAACCAAATTATATTATAATGCATTAAATTCAGAACCTTTTGCCCTATCTCCCAAGTTATTTAGTACTTCTCTATTCACATACATATATGTATAAGCAGATTTGTATATTGATTTAACAGAGGGAAAGTGACTGACACAGAAGAAACAGTCGAGATCCACTGGAGATTACGAGCAGTGAGAGGAGCAGCATAGCAAACCGCACTAGATCCTCTTCTTCTCCTCGACTTCACTATCCTTCCATTATAGTCGATCAAAGATCTTCAACCCCAACGAACAAAATTAGAAACCAAACAATTCAGAAACTTTCTTGGCCATGCACTCAAAATCCACGGTATTTAGACTGCTTATTACCTGAGGGGATTGTAGCTGTAGCTGAGCGATGTCCCAGTAAAACAAGAACCAGAACGAGGAGGTACAGCTAGAGCTTGAAGACGCAGATGTGGGTTCTTGTTGCTGTTGGAGAAGAGAAAGAAAGTAGTTTGTGCAGTTGAAGAGAGAGAAACAGACGACATTTCTTCTTCTTCTTCTTCTTTCTCGTCTTTTCTTCTCGTCTTTCCAACCTTCGAAGGCACTGACGTCTTATGAGTTTTCCCCCTCAGCTCGAGGAAAGAAGAAACTTTCCCTATGCCTCAACCCACAGCTTTCTTGTAGTCCTGTTAACTGAAAATCATAAAATTTATCATAAGTTTGATTAAGTATACTTAGTTAATTTCCTAAAATCTTCAACCACATAAAATTCTCTAATGGAAAATCATAAAATTTTATCACAAGTTTGATTAAGCATGCTTAGTTAATTGCTTTAGATCATCAACCACATAAAATGCTCCAATGGGAAACACTTGTTAGCCGTACACGCTACGCAAGTGTCAATCAAGTAAGCATTCTTTCTAACAAAACTGTACACTATTTCGATATTAAATCACATAACACAGTAGTGTAACAGAAGCTAGTATGCTGTCTTTCTGACGTTGGTTACATATAATTTTTCTGTTCGAAATTTAATTAAATTAAAATTATATAAGAATTAGCATTAATCAATTATTAGATTAATTTATAAATTATATTTTAATAATATCAAATAATTAAGTATTTACCATTTGTGGGACAACCTAAAATGAGCGAGATCAACCATTCGTTCAACAGTGATTTATATCTAGAAATAGGTTTGACCGAAATTAAAACGGGTTATGGAAGGAACTCTACTCTTTTTCATGTAGAAGTCTTTTCTATGACTTTCAAACTTATGAGCCAAGACCTTCCCTCTTTATCTTAGTTCAGTACAACCTTCCTTTGTTTCTTACTGGAGGTGTACATTCCCGTATATAAACCACTATTCAATAGATGTTTAATACTCATTCTAATATAGACATATATAAAAAAAATAAATATAAATTCAAAAAATATCCTAAATCAAAGTTTCAACAAAAAGCTAAATTTAATATCTAATTGTAATTGTCTAGGTATTGTAATTCTGGATCTATCTAATGGTAATTCTTCTAATACTAGCATAAAGTATTTATCAATTGTTATATTTCCTATATTTCGTTTTATAGATTTTATGTTCGTTGAAAAATATAAGTCTTACCATTCCTGTTATACTAATTATTCGACTACCTGGTGGCATTTTTATTTCTTGTAATTTATGATATATTACTTCTAGTAGGAAACGAAGGAAGGTTGTGCTGAACTAAGTTGAAGGGGGAAGGTCTTGGCTCATATATGAGATATTGATCGTTTAGCTTCAATTTCTACTGGTTCTTCCTACTGAGTAGATACATGTGGTCGGTCCGGTGAAATAGGTCCATTGGGCCTCATTTCTGTTTCTCTGTCTATTACAGGTGTACTAGTGCCTGTATTAGTCTGGTTATATCCTGGCGCTTGTAAATTAGGTGGGTTAAAAGGTGGTTATTCTTCTTGTTTAATTGAGGCTTGCTCTGATACCATTTGTGGGACAACCTGGAATGAGCAAGATTAACCATTCGTTCAACAGTGATTTATATCTGGGAATAGGTTTGACCGAAACTAAACCGGGTTATGGAAGAAACTTTGCCCTTTTTCATGTAGAGGTCTTTTCTATGGCTTTCAAACTTATGAGCCAAGACCTTTCCCCTTCAGTTTAGTTTAACACAACCTTCCTTCGTTTCCTACTGAAGATGTACATTCCTGTATATAAACTACTATTTAATGGATGTTTAATCCTCATTCCAGTATAGACACAGCGGAAGATCAAATCATACTTGGAAGAGAAGATCAGAAATACTACACTTAATCTTCTTAGAGGAAATTAGAAAGACATACCTTTACTCATCGAAAATATTCTTTATTGATATTGTTGTAGTAAACAAGAGAGATGTAAAGAATTTAGAGAGTGAGTATGGATTGTTTGATCGTTTATAGATCGCTTACTACTTCTTGCTTATTGATTTTAAAGATTACAGGGCTTTATATAGACGAGGCATTCCTCTGCTTGTTCCTATTCTAATTACATAATTGAGATTTCTTCTGATCTCTATGATCATGGGCGGCTACTTTAGGTCATATCTTCGTTGTCATCTTCTTTTGTCATCGTCTTTTTTGGCATCTACTTTTTGTTGAGTCATCATGTCATCATTTCATCCTTTTGTCGACTTCATCTTTTTACTTGTCACCGTTTGTCACCTTTTTATCATGTCACCTTTTGTTGAGTCATCTACTTGTGTCATATCTCAGCAGCTACTTTTACTTTAATGGCTAGTTACTTTTGTCGGCATCTGGTTATGCTTCCATAATATTGATGGATATTGGTGGTTTATTATAATCTTTACTTTTTTCTTTATCTTTGTAATAATTACATAAATGGCTAGGATATTCAGATAATTACTGGCATATTCTTTTCTTTGTATCTTCCGAATTATCTATCATATTTGTCTTAAGTTTATCATAAAAGGTAGTGAATAATTGGCTGTTTCTACTGGTTCTTCCTACTGAGTAGATACATGTGATCGGTCCAGTGAAGTAGGTCCATTGGGCCTCATCACTCGTTAATGTTTTATTCATCTCCGTGAATATTGTATCTATTTCTTGGGCTCTAATTTGGGAAATCATGACTTGGAATTTGTCTTGATTAATAGATGATTTTTCCACTTCCTCGAATTCGAAGGGCTGTTTAGTAGTGCTAAATTTGATCAAATTAATGGGAGGATAGAATTTGTCTGGTGTTATTTCTGCTACCGTGGAATAACATCTAATATACATAGTATATTGGGTGATAATTTGAAGATAATGGTTGGTAGCTTCCTGAATGGCTTTTGAGAGTTGATTTAGTTCTTGGAGATTTTTTTAGGGATATATACAGTGAACTAAGCCATAACTATATAAGGTGTGAACTAATTTGGGATTAGTACCAGGATAAATAACAGTTTTATTGATCGCATAATGAGAGATATATTTAATTGTAGGTGTAGAAATTTGGCAATGATTAAGTTTATCTATCACTAATTGGAAATATTGGAACTGTTCAAGGAGTTTGGATTAAGTTTTGGGTGAAGGAGTTGGTGTAGAGGTCGTAGCTAGTTGTTTTTATTTTTGGGCTCCTTGGGCTTGTTTTTCCTATTCTAAGATTTCAATAAAAGAAAGTGTAGATGGGTTTGGTGGTTGGCTTTGTGATGTTGTGGGTGGTGAAGGAGACTGGCTCATTACTTGTCTTTCTAATTGTATTATTCGTCTTTCTAAGTCATTAATATGGGTACTGAGATTCTCCACAGACTGAGTTAAATAATTAATTGTGGCAGCAAAACTATTCGTCTGATTATTCATTTGAAAAGAA
Source organism: Erythrophleum fordii (assembly GCA_032878935.1). NCBI lineage: Eukaryota > Viridiplantae > Streptophyta > Magnoliopsida > Fabales > Fabaceae > Erythrophleum > Erythrophleum fordii. The sequence goes on from JAVQMF010000045.1 coordinate 21,140,734, forward strand.
AGAATACTCAAGTTTAATTCGAGAGCATTCATTATATAACTTAATTGATCATTACTGAGTTCGTCTACAAGAGAGTTACTGGTGACTTTACTAGTTTGGGAGGACTGCTCCATCCCTGCTTAAGAAATCAGCAATAAGATTATTTTTTTCTTTGACATATTCAACTTCATAATCATAATAAGATAAATCAGCTTGTCATTTATATAACATTTTATTGGACAATTTAGTTGTGCAAAATCCTCTTGATAACCAATGTTTTACTTGTATATTATCAGTACGAATAATAAAATGAGTATTAACTACAAGTAATTCAAATTTTTCTACTGCTTTCACTATTGCTAAAAATTCTTTCTAAGTTGAATGATACTTACTTTGACTTGGATTAAATTTTTCACTAGCATATCTGGCAATTAATTCTTGACCATTTTGATTTTCATGATAAAGGGCAGCACCCCAATAATTATCAGAAGCATCAGAGGATCCATTTAATATTATCTTAAGTTGGGATTGTCAATTTGGGTAAATTACTTCACATATCTTTTATTTTTTGAATAATTTTCTCTTTTGCCTCATCCCAGTGTCAATTATTTTTTTCTCTTGCAAATTGAGATATTTTAGCCGTATATTTAGCTAGGTTAGGGATAAAATTTCTAGCTTGGTTTAGAAGTCCTAAAAAGGATTGTAATTCTTTCTTGGTACTAATTTTTTGAAAATATTTTACTTTTTGACTAATATATTCTTGTAATTTTATTCCATTAGAGGAAATATAATGACCTAAGAAAGCTATTTGTTGTTTCCTTAGTTCTGCTTTTTTAGGGAATATATTAATTCTTTTTTCTTCTACAATATCCATAAATTGATTTAGATGCATTTCCTGTTGTTCTTTATCTTTTGAAAATATTAAAATGTTATCAATATATATTACTGTAAAGTCTCTAATTGGTAAAAGCAATTTTGTTATATATTCCTGAAATATACTAGAGCTATTATGAAATCCCATAGGTAAAACATTCCATTCATATAATCCTTCAGAGGTTAAGAAGGCTGTATATTTCTTACTACTTTCTTTTAATTTAATTTGAAAAATTTTGACTTACAATCAAATTTATTAAATATTTATTTTTCTTTAATCAGATTAAATAAGAGTTCTATTTTTGGGATTGGATATCAATTTCTAATGGCCAAATCATTTAATTTCTTATAATTGATAACCATTCGAGATTTATTTCTTCGAATTTCAGCATGTCCCATTACTATCATGGTTGGTAAATAATAATTTGATTTATTTTCTCTAATTAAATCATATTACTTCATTTCATTTAAATGCATAATAAATTCTTGTTTATCATTTTCTGTCCATGGATAGGGTTTACTTACTATTTCTTTACTATAGTATAATAATTCGATTTTAGCATAAGGTTTAGATTTTTCCCAATAAATTAGAGGATTATCACTATAATTATCTGCTAATCTTTATTTGATTGTTTTATTTCCTTATATATGAGATATTGATAGTTTAGCTTCAATTTCTATTAGTTTATTATTAGGTAAGAATTATATTTCATTATTAAATTCCTTTTTTCTAAATATCGTATCAGTCATATTATAAAGATTAGTTATCCTAATTGCCCATACTTGGTGTTTACATGGTGTAGTTAATACTAAAGCTTTTTTAGTGAAATGTAATGGCATATATTGTTTTAAGAAGTCCATTCCTAATATTATGTCAGGAGTGGTTTCATTATATTGATATAATATTGGGATTTTTAATTCATATTCTCTTATTTGTACTGGAATATCTTTGGCTGATAATTCTATAAAATGAATTTCTTTTCCTGCACTACTCATTCTAATAGTTTTTTCTTTTTTCCATAATTCGGGGGGTAATATATTATATTTAACTGTTGTAATATTTGTTCCTGTATCTATCATGGCATGATATTTTTGTGATTGATATTTTACATAATTAAATCTTACCAAAATGTAGTAAAATTTCATTGTTTCAGAGTAATCTTATTTTGTTAAGGATTATTATTTGATGGTCTATATTTATGAGTATTCTATGATCCTGAATTCGATATGGTGATACTTTCTTTAAAAAATCTTTTCCTAATATGATTTCAATTATGTAATTAGAATAGGAACAGGCAGAGGAATGTCTCGCCTATATAAAGCCCTGTAATCCTCAAAACCAGTAAGCAAGAAGCAGTAAGCGATCTGTAAATGATCAAGCAATCCATACTCACTCTCTAAATTCTCTACATCTCTCTTGTGTACTACAACAATATCAATAAAGAATATTTTCGATGAGCAAAGGTATGTCTTTCTAATTTCCTCTAAGAAGATTAAGTGTAGTATTTCTGATCTTCTCTTCCAAGTATAATTTGATCCTCCGCTGTGTCTATACTGAAATGAGGATTAAAACATAAAGAAGAAATTAAACAGGTCAATATGATGCAACTTCTAGATGAATTAGAATAGGATGAAATAGAAAAACGAATAAGTCAAGAAGAAGCCAATTAGCCTCGATAAGAGAAGAATTAGGATACCTAAATTCTTTCATTCAACTTGTAAAGAATTTTTAGCAATAGTGAAAGTAGTAGAAAAATTTGAATTACTTATAGTTAATACTCATTTTATTATTTGCACTGATAATACACAAGTAAAACATTGGTTATCAAGAGGACTTCGCACAACTAAATTGCCTAATAAAATGTTATATAAATGGCAAGTTGATTTATCTTATTATGATTATGAAGTTGAATATGTCAAAGGAAAAAAATAATCTTATTGCTGATTTCTTAAGCAGGGATGGAACAGTCCTCTCAAACCAGTAAAGTCACTAGTAACCCTTTTGCAGATGAACTCAGTAATGATCAATTAAGCTCTAAAATGAATGCTCTCGAATTAAACTTAAGTATTCTTTCTTCTCAAACGAATAATCAGACGAATAGTTTTCCTGCCATAATTAATTATTTAACTCAGTCTGTGGGGAATCTCAGTACCAATAATTATAGTGATAATCCTCTAATTCATTGGGAAAAATCTAATTATGTTTGGCAGCTTCCTGGATGGCTTTTGGGAGCTGGTTTAATTCTTGAAGGTTTTTTTAGGGATATATACAGTGAATTAGGCCATAACTATATAATTTGCACTGGTTTGGTTTCGGTCAAACCTATTCCCAGTTATAAATCACTGTTGAATGAATGATTGATCTCGCTCATTCCAGGTTGTTTCACAAATGGTATCAGAGCATGTTTGGAAGATAAGGGAAGAAATATGAAACTTAATCTTCTTGATTTCAAATTTAGTTTATCCGTATTTAGTTATCCTTGTTTCCAATTTTTTGTTAAATTAATTACGTTTACTATTGTATTTGCCTTGCCTAGTCTAAGAGCATTAAGCATAATATATGTATTTATTAAAACGAATAGAACCTCAAATATATGAAATAGAACAAAATATGTTACCCAATAGTAGTTTTATTCTAGTAGAAAATGAAACCCTAGTAGCTTCACCTTTCATATTAGGCGGTGAAGGTGATAATACATGGAATCTCATTGCCTAGACAAATATGTATCTAATAAAACAACTAGGATGTCTTGTAGATCCCGAAGTTGAAATAATTTAAACACTAGCTGACCCACCTATAGAAATAAAAAATATCTTAGAACAAGAACCTGAATCTAATAGAATACATCATTTACTAGAACTAGCTAAACCATTAGAACAAAAAGTCTATGAATTAAAACAAGAACTTCAAGATGTCAGATCTGAAGTAAATCTTATAAATCAAAAAATTGATAAAATTAGTCAAACACTAGGAATCCATAATCACATAGAACCAATAACAAAACAACTTGAAATAAATATGATGAAACTTTATAATGAAGTAGTATTTGGAAAAGTTACCGAAACTCAAATAAAACATAAACCAATGAATGAACAAATATATGAAACCCGAGTAATAGTTGAAGAATTAAAGCATGGACAAGAAATAATAAATAATAATTTATGGACAATTTATGATGAGATTTATAAACCTAAAATGATAGAAATATCATCTATTAAGGAACCAATAGATTATATTTCACCAAAAGAACGAGAAAAAATAGAAGACGAAAGATTGCGTTTTATGCGATTAATAGACAGATTAGATCATGATGAAGACTTATTGTTAAACTTTATTCCTAAAATAGAACCAAAAAAGGAAGAAATTAAATAGGTCAATATGATGCAAATTCTAGATGAATTAGAACAAGATGAAATAGAAAAACAAATGGGTCAAGAACAATGTTTTTAAAACCGGACCGTTCAGTGAACCGGTGAAGCTAGTGATTCACAGTTCATTGGTCGAACCATGGTCGAACCGTGGTCGAACTGGTAATAATTAAATATATATATTATTATATATATTAAAAATTTAAGATAATAAATAATAACTAATAAATTTAAAAATATTTTATGATTAATTATACATATAAATAAATTACACATAACATTATATTTAATTTTTAATTTATTTAAAATATATTTACATAATTTTAATAAAAAATATTTGAATCATTTTATGGTTAAGGTTTGAATTATTTTTAGTTATCTTAGTTATAAAATAAGAGAGAATGTCTTATATTAAATATTGTATCATAAAACTGAAAACGTTGCCTGGACCAGTGGTTGGAAATGCCAAAGTTTAATGGAGCACATGGGTTCGAGACGCATCACTGCCTTTTGCTATGGTAAAATAAAACAATAACAAAAGAACTTATATAAAATATTGCCTAATGAAATTAATGATGCGTTCTGGCTTAGTGGAGGCGTTGGAGCTCTGATGCTGCACACACGCGGGTTCGAGACGTGGTGAAGCCAATATTTGCATAATATTATTTGAGAGTTACAGACCGGTCCAACCGTCAATTCAGCACCAGTTTTTCCCAAAAATCGTCCGGTCCAACCCGGTTATTGACCAACTTTGACTGGTTCTGTGCCAAGCCAGTTCTGGGGTTGTTTCGGACTGGACATGAGGCCGGTTCACCGGTTTTCTGGTTGAACCAACCGGTTCGATCCGGGTTTAATAACAATGGTCAAGAAGAAGCCAATTTAACCTCAATAAGAGAAGAATTCCTAAATATACAAGATGAATATGAATTAAATATGCAAGCCTCAATTAAACAAGAAAAACAACCACCTTTTAACCCACCTAATTTACAAGCGTCAGGATATAATCAGACTAATACAGGCACTAGTACACCTGTAATAGACAGAGAAACAGAAATAAGGGATACTGAATTAAAACATAAAGAACCCTTAAAAAATGATAATGAATTTATGTTTGAAACCATATATGGTGTCCTACCTCCTCCATTAGAATAATATGAAACTAAATTAATCCCAAATGCAAGAATATGGTTAAATTTAGATTGCAATTTAGACCGAGAAAAAAGATTAGAAGAATGGATTAAAGCCCAAGTAATAGCTTTATTACATCGAAGTATAGATACTAATTCAGCCAGTATTGTAGTTGAATCTAGTTTTACAGGAATAGTATTAGAATGGTGGAAAAGTTTACCTGAAGAATTTAGAGAAAATGTAAGAAAAATAGTAGGATATAATACACAAAGAGAATTTTATGCTTTACTATTAAGAAAATATGAACAAGTATTAAGGAATAAATTTTTAGGAAGAAGTGTAGGAGCAAATGAACAAACTAAAATAGATAGAGCTATAACTAAATTACATCAAATAGATATCTGCACTTTAGAACCAAATGATTTAAATCAATACATTTGTGAATATCAAAAATATTATTATGAAGCAAGATTTCCACATTATGAACAAAAAAGATTTTATTTAGATTTATTTTATCATAAATTACCTAAACTATTATCAGAAACTCTTTTAGTTGAATATAGAAATGCTTTTAATAATCGATTATATTTAATACCTTATTTAGATACCATGGGAAGACTAGAAGATTATTTACGAGAATATTTATCAACTAAATGTAAGGAAGCATGGAAAAATAAAAAATATTATAAAATAAATAAATTAATCTTAAGATGTAATTAATTCGAAACTCCTTATAGATGGAGATGTAAACCTGATAGAAAATATAGGAACAAGAAAAATTATAGAAAATATAGATCACCATGTAGAAAATATTGAATATAAATTCAAAAAATATCCTAAATCAAAGTTTCAACAAAAAGCTAAATTTAAACCTCGAAAATATTTTAAGAAAGAAAAAAGAAAGATAAACTATACAAAATATCCCACTAAATGTCAATGTTAAAATTGTGGAGAATTAGGACATATAGCAACAGATTGTAAGAAACCTCGAAACAAAAAGAATATGAATATTATGGAATTAGCTGATGATTATGAATTAGAACCCTTAGAATTCAAAAACTATATTGAGGAAGAATTAGAGTATTCAGATATAGAAATTTAGAAGTTAACAATAGAATCCGACGCTGAATCAAGTATTAGTTCAACTAGTAACAACTCCAACGAGATTAATTATATATTTGAAGAAGATGAAATTAATATGATGCAAGGTGAAAGTAGTAATCAAAGACAAACACCTGCTAATTATGAGGAATTCAAAGAATTAAGAAACTCTATAGAAGGCATAGTAGAAAAAAGAATGATGTTTAATTTAAAACAATATAATAAGATTCGAGATAAGGAATTAGATTTAACACCTAATGACCTCACACAAAATAATATTATTAAACAATTAGGTAAACTTATAAAATCTAAGAAAAAAGAAAAATCTGCTTGTACAATAATAGAAAAGAAACATCTGATAGAAGCAACTCAAACTGAAGGAATATTAAGAATTCCTGTAATCAGTAAAAATGTAATAGAAAAAGAAATTCAAAAATTAGATATCAAGGATGAAATCACTGAAATATATATTCCAGGCGTACAACTATTAATAAAAGCTTATTTTAAAGCAAAAATAGATACACCAATAGAATTATTGATAATGTACCTAATAGTATTTTAGAAGCATTAAATAGAAATTTAATATATTAAAAATTAAAATTTACTGTAAATACTAATTTTGCTATATCTAGAGCTGAAACTAATATTAATAGAACCTTAGTAATATATCATAAATTATAAGGAATAAAAATGCCACCAGGTAGTCGAATAATTAGTATAACAAGAATGATAGGACTTGTATTTTTCAACGAACATAAAATCTATAAATGAAATATAGAAAATATAACAATTGATAAACACTTTATGCCAGTATTAGAAGAATTACCATTAGATAGATCCAGAATTACAAGACCTAGACAATTACAATTAGAATTAGATAATACACATGAAATAAGAGAAAAAACTCCTCATCAAATAACTTTTAACAATAGATTAGGGAGCCGAAATATTCAAATACAAACTCCCAATGATGTTAATATTAACATAAATTCTCGAAGAAGTATATAGGAATCTAGACATGTAAGTAGACCACTAATATGATCCCGAAGCCACAGTAATTATGAAGCAAATCGATTAGCTAAAATCCAACAAACTATTCCAGAAATAGATTTAACCTAAAGATTAGAAAATTTTATTCTCTTAGAAATAACCCAAGACGGAAAGTGGATAGAAATTATTGCATTAATAAATCCAGAAATTACTAAAAGTACCATTCAAATAGAATATACTGATAATAATATTGAAATTGATGAAGAAGAAACAATAGCTCAAACTATTCTTAGATTTAATAAACGAGATATAATCAAGGTAAAACTAAATATGGAATCTGAAATTAATAATACTCAAAATTATAAAATCATATTAGGAAAATATTTCTTAGAGAAAGTATCACTATATCGAATTCAGGATAATAGAATACTCATAAATATAGACCATCAAACAATAATCCTTAACAAAATAAGATTACTCTGAAACAATGAAATTTTACTATATTTTGGTAAGATTTAATTATGTAAAATATTAATCACGAAAATATCATGCCATGATAGACACATGAGCAAATATTACAACAGCTAAATATAATATATTACCCTACGAGTTATGGAAAAAAGAAAAACCTATTAGAATGAGTAGTGTAGGAAAAGAAATTCATTTTATAGAATTATCAACCAAAGATATTCCAGTACAAATAGGAGAATATGAATTAAAAATCTCAATATTATACCAATATAATGAAACTACTCCCGATATAATATTAGGAATGGACTTCTTAAAACAATATATGCCATTACACTTCACTCAACAAGCTTTAGTATTAACTACACCATGTAAACACTAAGTATGGGCAATTAGGATAACTAATCCTTATAATAGGACTGATACGATATTTAGAAAAAAGAAATTTAATAATGAAATACAATTCTTACCTAATAATAAACCAATAGAAATTGAAACTAAACGATCAATATCTCATATACAAGGAAATAAAACAATCAAATAAAGATTAGCAGATAATTATAGTGATAATCCTCTAATTCATTAGAAAAAATCTAAACCTTATGCTAAAATTGAATTATTAGACTATAGTAAAGAAATAGTAAGTAAACCCTATCTATGGATAGAAAATAATAAACAAGAATTTATTATGCATTTAAATGAAATGAAGCAATATGATTTAATTAGAGAAAGTAGATCAAATTACTATTTACCAGCCATGATAGTAATGGGATATGCTGAAATTTAAAGAAATAAATTTTGAATGGTTATCAATTATAAGAAATTAAATGAATTGGCTATTAGAAATCGATATCCAATCCCAAAAATAGAATTCTTATTTAATCTGATTAAAGGAAAACAAATATTTAGTAAATTTGATTGTAAGTCAAGATTTTTTCAAATTAAATTTGATTGCTGATTATATTTTAATAATATCAAATAATTAAGTATTTAAGTTAATATTATTAAAATACATTAAGTCATATAATTAGATAATTTATAAAAGTTCAAAATATTTATGAGCTTGTTGAAATAAAGACTTTAACTTAAATTTATTTTATCACAAATATTGTATTAATAGAAAATTTTGTTATAATAATAATAATAATAATAAAATCCTTTGACTTTTAAAACAAATAAGAGTAGGTTATAAAACAAGCAGAATGGCTTATAAAGCAAGTCAGGAGGTGGTGTGTGTGTGTGTGTGTGTAACCTTGTTAATTATAGATATAAGAGTCAAGTAAGGTGAGGCTTTCTTCCTCTCTCTAGACTTTTATCAAAATATTTGATTGGCAAATTCAAGCGCAGCTCCAAGTAAAATTTAAAATCTTATCCTTCAATTGTTCATATTAATTTAGCATTTTCCGTACAAATGCTTTCAATTACACACTTTTAAGTTTTTATTTCAATAATAACTTTTTTTCTTTTAAATACCATTAACTGAATGTATGTACCCATCTTTTTATTCATTTTAGTATTATTAGAATAATTCAAATTTATGATAATGTATTTAATCACGCTATTTTGATCACCAGCCCATCGTTTAAGTCCTATAACTTTCTTCTATAACAATGATGGGCATATGCATCTTGTCAACAACAGGCATCAACCATAATAATTCCATTAGAAAAGGTTAAATTAGACATCATGTAAATATGAATGCATCGATTGTAAAATGAGCTGGCAGTGAAATGTCTACCAATGAAAGGCTCAAACAAAAGCCCAAATGACCCACTCTTATCCATCATACGGGCCCACTAAGCAACCTTCTGGCCCAAAAAACAAAAACGAGAATAGCATGGCATATTGCTAAACGACAAAGAGGGATATCCACGGGGGATGACGTCATCCCACTCGACAAAGAGATAATGGCTTGCGTGTACATGGGACTTTGATATTGACCTTTCAACCCCCCGCTCTCATCATAAAACTTGCTCCAAAGTTGTTTGTTTCTATGAAAATTAAATAAATAAAAAAGTAAATTTTATTATGTTTCGAATATATATTTTTTCGACTTATTTATAGATTGGTTGATCGTATAATTTTTTTTATAATTCTTGAAAATATTTTTTTTGAATTAGTATTTTTCAAAGAGTAAATTAACCTCACAATACCAATTTATTCTACAGTAAGATTAGGTGAAATATTACGGCCCATTTGGTAGAAATAAAATTAATGATAAAAAGGAAAAAAAGAAAAAAAGTGATTTTGTATATAAGAGATACTTATAATATTATTTATTTTTAATGATTAAATAATTATTATTAAAAAATATTAAATAATAATTGAATAATAATTATAGAAATAGAATTAAAATTTTTTTAACTTTTCATTTTTCCTCTCACTTTCCCTCCCTAATTTCCACCGGGCACATCAAAATAATTATTTTGCATAAATTTTGATTAGGTTGATATCACTACTCCTTTTTCTAAGTGTGCTTATTATGTTATAATTTTTTTTTCCAAAAAAGCTAATTAAATTATTTGAGGATAGTAATTCAATTTAAAATCCAAAAAGAGAAGAATTGTTAAGAGTTTTTATTTTCATCTTTAAAAAAAAAAATTGTCTAACAGGGCAAATGCACAATTCTATCTTTGTCTTCAATTATAAGGTTTTTTAATTAAAAATTATAATTAATTCATTAATTTATTAACATTTTTGCAATAAGTTTCATATTTTCTAAATTTATAAGTTTAATTGACATACTTATTAAAATATTTTTTTTATTATTTAATATTTCACCAAATAAATCAGGGATTGTAAATGCACTTTTGTAAGAATGACAAATGCATTCTCTATTTCTTTCAAAAGGAGAGTAATCAAGTCAAGTTTCTATAAGATGGAAATGAAAGTTAATGTAAAACAAGAGGGGAAAAAAAGAATATAAAGAATACATTAATTTACAACTCAATTTGCTCTGATAGTATACCCTCAACTGTTCTATATCTCATCATGCGGGGGAGAAAATGATATAATAAATATGGAGTCTATATAAATAAGATTCATTTGATCTCAATTATTTGTATTCCTCTCTGTAATATTGTACAAAGTATAATTAAACATGGTGCAATTTTGTGAAGAACAGGTGAACTCACCCTTATTTACAATTCACAAGATAAATTTTGTTTTTGATTTCTTGAATTAATGTGTCTGATTTTTTTATTGCAGCCCCAAAAATTAAATTTGGAAATAAGATGGCAGGGAAATATAAAGAGAATGAGAAATAAATAATATATAGATATTGGTCATAAAAGCACAAACACTGTGCATAATTTATTGGATTTGATAGCATCTTTCGGATGGCATTCATAAATTTTAAGGTCTACTGTGTCGTCACTTTTTGAAAAAGGTGTGGGTATCATTTGTAATTAATTGTTGAATTTGGCTTCTTGCTTTGACCTTAACCATGAGCCTCAAGACACACCGTGGCAAAAATTAAAGCCAACTTTTCCTCAATAACTACCTTTCAAGGAAAGAATTGTAAAATACATCAAGCAAAGGATCCAAAAGCAAAGATTACTCTAATTAACAATCTCAAAATGAATTATGTATAATTTGTTTAATCGAATTAATTATGTAAAATCAGTGTAACTACTTCTATAGCAGCTTAGTTATAAACCAAAACAATATTAAAATTGTATTCTATAAAAGCATTAATCTATATCAATATAAGATAAATAAATTACACAAACTTTTTTAGAATTTTAGTGGAATTATATTTTTTTGTATTTTTAAAATATACATAAATCTTTTATAAAATAAAAAGATATCTTACATTTTAATTTATTTTTAAATTTTTTGATGAAAATACCTTCCATGTAAATGATTTTTAGTTAAAAAAATATATATAAGCTAATGGAAAGTATTTTAATCAAAAATTTTAAAATTTGACTAGAATATAGGATATTTTTTATTTTAAATAATATTTATATATATTTTATAAATAGATAAAAAAAATCTGTATCGGATAATGCCTCAGCCAGAAATAGAAAATATTCTTAGCATTATATGTATAGTTAATTTAGAAACCTTTGTTTGGCACTACAATAAAGAGCTACGTGTGGGATTTGAGATAATTTTTTTTTTGTTCATCAACATATTAATTATTTAATGATCCAGTTTTGGATTTTTTTTTTGGGTTTCTGGATAATGTATTAGCTCTAGACTAAAAAGACTTAGTCAAATCCAAAAAATTAGTTTAGTGGTAGGTGCAAACACATACGATATGCATTGTGATAGTTTCAAAATATATATTTTATTTATGAAAAGTATCACAATTGAAAATTTATATTGTGAGTTTCTTAATTGGATGTGAATATCTTACATTCTTTACTGAATTTAGAACTACAGAAGTTGATGTATACATCAATAATTATCGTTACAAGAAAAAAAATCATAATTATACGTAATGTTATATGTATCAAGGATGAATTCAATTCAGATATTTAAATCATTAAGTAAAGTTTTGTAAATAACTTTAACATTTTAACATCATCTACATTAATATTTTTGGAACTTACAGTGAAGACAAAATATTAACTCATCACTAAATCTTGTACTAAGACTTAATCTTAATTAAAAGTATAAAAGACAGCAAAAATTAAACTTTGGAATATTTTGTTATAAAATTTTTGATACCATACCAATAATTAATGCAACTAACAAAATTTAAATTGTTAATCAAAGATTCACTATTAAATATATAGAACAATATTTTATTAAATAATTACTTAAAATATTAATTTATTTAATAATTAATAGTTCTTAAAAGAATTAATTTAATTTTTATGTAATTAATGAGTGCAATTATAATAGTAAATTTATTAAAGTAGATAATAATTTATTTTATATTTAATAATTAATTATATTATAATTAAAGTTTACATACGAATACATGTGGTGATCTCTTATAAACAAATCATTGGATCAGATTTACACATATACCAAGGAGCCTGAGTTTAAACGTAACTGTGTGATACCCAAGCCTAGTTAAAACACATAATTGTGTTTAACGTTAAATAATTATTCTTGTGCACGTTATTCTTTTGATAATTATTTTTTTTTCAAAGTTCTTCTCTAACTTTGCACCAATTTTGAAATTTCACGTAACCTCACAAGGGTGATGCGGATATTTCCTGGAATATTCCTTCATTACTTAAGTCAACAATCCAGCACCATCTCTAGTTTCAAGTTTATTTCGGTTTGATTGTAATTTTTTTCAATTAATTAATGTGATTTATATTTTTTATTGGAACAATTTAGTACATTCATTTTCAATTGAAATAATTTTATTTATGCCTTAGTTTACACATTATACTCTTAGGAAAAAAAAAAACTTGTGACAGCAACTGATTATAATTTTTTAAATAAATTAATAATTTAATCTTTAAAAGATTAATTCACTTTTTAATTTAATTATTTAAAAATAAAGTCTCTCAATTTGGCTTTTAAATATTTTTTTAATTAAAATATTCCCTTTTAAAAAGTAAGCTTTTTTCATGCATTGAAATATAATTTTGATTAAAAAAAGTTATTTTAAAGTCAAAGATACCTAAATAAATTTATATCATTAGTTAATGAGCAGATGAGATTTATTTTTGCTTAATGAAGGAACTATTTTAACTATAAAATATATAAATAATTAAATAAAAAAATTTATCTTTGAAATACTAAATTAAAAATAAAAATCTTTCATCAATTATATCAATGACATATGAGTTGCATGAAATAATTTGAAAGCATTTAATGAAGTGATTATATGTGTGTGTGTGTGTATATATATAAGCTTATACAATCCAAATCATCCATTACTAGCTCCATATGCATATCAACTCATTCCAATTGTGAATTTGACCAAGTTAGGCATTAGGGCAAAAATTTACCTGCAGATTTTCTGATAAATATAGACCCTCAGACAATAACAAAGCACTCATTTGGATGATAATGAAACTTCATCCAAACTTGAAAGATTAATATGTAATTTTTCTTTTAAATATTGATACACGTGCAGCTTCATTGGTGTTTAATGTCCTCTTCTCAATTTCTTATATTAATATCAAATAAAATCATGTGTCTTTTTTTGAGTGACACAAAATCATGTGGTTTTATAAGTTTAGTATTATTGTGTCAAAAAATTAATAAATAAGTTTAGTATTATAATCGAGGTATCATGTGAACGGATATCATGGAGTCCAAACAACTTGTCAACTAGCCATTTTCAATCAAAGGCAGACCGATAATACGGAAAACGACCTGCTTCTAATAATTAGGTCTAATAGTTTATAATTATTAGATTTAGATGTACTTCTTTACTTTATCTCTACAAATAAGTCTATAATTTTTTAAATTAAAATATGATAATTATATGATTTAATTAAAAATTATATATTTATTTAAGAAATTATAAGTTTATTATGTGATTATTTAAAAAATTATATATTTATTATATTTTAATAAGAAATCTGATATCAAAAATATAAAAAATTATATATAATTTTTTTCTATTTTATAATCACACCTTTCTCAGTTTGCAAGCTCAAGTACTAGATTTAATATTGAGTCTGAATTTAAATATAATAATTTTTAAAAATTAAAATAAATAGAAACTTAGTTCGCAGCTGAATATTCATCATTTTTTTTTGGTATAATTAATTGTTCCCTAGATAGAAACAAGAATTGTATGACCGAACGCTCTGCATTTCTAAATGATATGCATTTTATAATCCCATTGAGAATCTCTCTTGGCAGATAACTTTTTTTTTTTTTTAATACACATAAACTATTTTTTCTATTATTATTGTTATTGGGATGCTAGCCCACTTGCAGACTTAGAGATATCAATAACTCTGTCCACATTTGGTTTGTCTTTTTTTCTTTTTTTAATTACTTCTTTCTTATTTCATGGATTATCTTCCTTCCACTTTTAAATTTATCTGTTTTTAAATCATTTATGTTACTCTATCATTTTTGTCTTACATGACTTGGAAGAAGTTATAATCTAAAATGAAAGAGTCTAAATTCTCTTATTTCAAAAATTTTGTTTTATATAAAAGAAAGGGCGATACAATGAATATTAAATTCATATAAGTTGATTTTTATCATAAGCTCACCTATTGTATTCTTTCAGTCATGTAAGAAATTCCTGATCGTTTGTAAGTTTCTCTGCTCACAAAATTTAAAAAAAATAAATGAAAAAAATTAGTTGTGACTTTATTTAAAAATAAATAAGTAAGACCAATAAAATAGAGTTGGTCAAGAGGAAATGTAAATTTCCATCCCACTTTCTTCCTTTAGTTAAATTACTAAATTCCTCATATATTTTATAGTTTCTCATAAAATTTCATTTTTGTAGATCTGCTGGTTGTTCACTGTGGAGAAAAAACAGATAAATTGAAATCAAACGATCCTTAATTTATAGTCATTAAAGTTACTAATTTTTAATCTGACCAAAAAAATTACTAGCTTTTATTAATTTTAAAACTATTACAAAAGCTCAAAATTGATAGCTTTAGAAAATAAAAACACACAAGAATATAGCGCATTAGCATGGCATATATCTTTGTATATTGAATATCGTATATCATAATATAAGATTATACAAAATTAACATATCTAGAATATTGATATTCGATATGTCAATTTATAAAAGATCATATTAGGGTAAATTTAATGTAATTTGTAAGTTAGTAAAGCAGTCAACGCAACAATTAATAGTAGGTAAGTAAAAATTTAATCTTTGATGTTTTAATTTATGGATAGAGTTATAATAAATTGAATATTCCTTAATCAGAATATTTTGGCCATTGTTAACGAAAGTGAATAACATAATAAAAGAAAAAAAGGACCCAAAAAAAAAACCTATCCTCAAGAAAAAGATATACCTTAATTGTTATGGTGACATGGTAAATGCAGGTTGACGCGAGGTGATTCCTCCGAATCAGAACATATGACGTTTATCCAAAATCTAAATCTAAAGCTAAAATGTGAAATTTGTTTCGGGTAAGTTTGCATTTATTAACATATTATTATTTGGACGCCAAATGACCTTT
This sequence comes from Erythrophleum fordii, assembly GCA_032878935.1. Taxonomy (NCBI): domain Eukaryota; kingdom Viridiplantae; phylum Streptophyta; class Magnoliopsida; order Fabales; family Fabaceae; genus Erythrophleum; species Erythrophleum fordii. The sequence goes on from JAVQMF010000045.1 coordinate 21,156,729, forward strand.
AAATACAGTTCAATCCTCCACCTTCATCCCAACTCCATACCCCTCCTTTGTTTTTCTCTCTCTCAATCATTCTCTGCTCCTTTTCACTCGTCTGGCCCAATCATCGCTTCGCTGTTGCTCTCCGCCATGCTCTCCCTCTCAGGAAAGATTCCCCATTGGGCTGCCACAAAAAAGTAGAAGAAATAGTAGAAGGGACTGTGTTTTCTCTTCTTCACTCCTCTCCTACTTTCTGATCGTTGACAATAGGTTTTTGTCGATTCAGTTAGATACCCATTTGGTTTTGAGGTGCCCGCGTACCTTGCTGTTTTGTCCCTGGACTCTATCTATCTTCTTTGAAGCTCTAGGGTTTGCTGATTTTGTATCTACTTTCCAGGTAATTCGTGGGTTTTCTTTTGATTAAGTGTTTTTTTATTTTTCCAATGCCAAATTTCAGGCTTTTAAACACTTTAGGGTTTGATCGAATTGATCAGCGAATAAGTATAGCTGAATCTGCTTTGTATTTTTGGGAGGGGAAGGGAGCCAGTTTGAGTGCAGCAGTTATGATGATTGGGGGTTTCAGTTTATGGTACTTTGAAGTCTCAAATTGCTGAAAGTGTTTAAATTTATGATCTTGGGAGGAAGGGTAACTCTTCGCTCTAGTCGAGAAATTGAGTTAATTTGGTAGGTGCGATCACTTGTTTTAATGTATGGTAACTGTTCATTTTTTCCCCTTTAATAAATGTCAAAGAGAATGGCAGTTTGAGTTGTGGTCTTTTGGATATTACGTATTTAAAAGTCGGATGGGTGTCCATCTAGCATTTCACAATAATAACTCAACTACCAGCGCTTCAACGACTGAATTTGGGTGGGGTCCAGCTTGCCGTTACCGGGTTAAAGTGTGGTGTGCTCATGCTGTTTAGTTTACACAGTTACAACTACGGAATTGAATTTGATGACCAGGTGCCAAATCGCTTTTTTGCAGTTAAACTTGGTGCTATGAGCCTAAATTAAAAAGTGAGTTTTTTGGTAGATAGCAAGGTCTTTGGAATTTGGAAACTAGTGTTTGGAATGAAGTTGAGTCATAGTCTGATGACACATTCACCTTGTGTTTCATTTATGGAGGAAGGTAGTGGTGGCTTGAGGTCATGGCCTCTGGAAGGAAGGTCGTTGGTCTTTGTCCCCTTTACTGATCCATCATCTGACATTAAAGAAGTAATTTTCATATTTATTTTATTGCATTGGAGATAGAAAACGATTGAAGTTTGTCTAATTTTAATTTTGTACTGTGGAAGGAGGATGGTATTTTTCCTGTAGTTGCATTTCAGGCTATATGGGTTGTTTGGTTTTAATTTGTGATGGAGTGTGGATGTCTAAGTATTTATTATCCGGAAATGGAGGTATTTGGCTCCATCCCTCCATGCAAAGTACACAGACTCTAATGAAAGAAGAAGTGGTGTATGAAATTTTGTATTCAGTACTAGATCTGTCAACTGATTTGTGACAGCCTTCTATAGAATACCTCAAGTTTATATTTTTCTGAAATATATTGTTATTTGGAGCATGCAGCTAGATGTTCATACTCAGTGAGTGCAGTGGCACCCTGTGCCTCCGAAAGATTCTTGTTTATATTTTTAATGATTTCCTTTATAGTAAATTGTAAGTGTATATCAGTTAGATGACTCCCATTTTGTCAAAGTTGACTTTTTATA